>JAFBMP010000003.1:0-2590824 GCA_019976485.1 Apiospora pterosperma | reverse complement strand
GTAATGGGCGCGGTCTAGGCCATTCGAGACCTCGATTACGTTAGCCTTCTGGAAAGGGTGGCTCCCGTCGGAACAGGATGCGAGAGACCTGGAAGTTCCTGCCGGATTTGGCAGATAGCTGTGAATCTCTAAAGAAAGTCCCGGAAATCGCCGGCGACATGCTAGCACCAGACGTAGAACATTCTTCCTAGATTCCGGACCATACAGCAGCTCGAAATGAACGTGTCATCCAGATTCAATCCTACGACTGCAATACACAGGTTGGATCGAAAGGAGCCTGCAAGCGGGTGCACACCCATAATCCCATTACTAACTACCTAGTGAATCCCGTGCCCATCCCCCCATCTATTCTCGATGGCCCAATGGTAGAGCGCATCCCAGTCCAGACACCGATGCTCATAGCCCCATCCCTTACTCACATGCTGCCCCGGGTCCGGCATCCACTCTAACGTCGTGTCGGGATTGCACATGATGGTCTGTCGAAGATAGTCCCAACAGTGGGACATGTGGAGGATATCATCCTCATCCGACGTTCCATTCAACGCCTTGAAGAAGCTGTTTTTGGATGCCCACTGCCGGTATGAAAGGTCAGAAGGTTACAGAAAGGATGAACTGGGCAAACTCACCACACAGTGCATCTGATGGAACGCCGATACCATGGCATGCTGTTCAGGCAGTTCAGAGTGCAGCGATGGCATCTCGGGTAAAACCGTCTCATTCTTCAGGATAATGAAACCACGTCCAACTGCACACAGCTTGTCAGTGCCGAGGGCGTGAGGATGGGCGTGGCTTTTGGGGATAGGACCTACGCGGCATCATGTCATCCCACGCCTTCTGGTTTTCTTCATCCGGCGGCCTCCCGTACATGCGGTTGAAGTAAAACGTCTTTTTTACCTTGACTGTGGACAGTTAGCCATTGCGCGCTCTGGGCGGCGCATATGGGTATCGTGGGTGATCTCATACCCTCTGGTGGGAGCCACGCTGGGACCATGCCGTGAGGCCGGAGCTCCTCCGCTGTGTTGACCAGCTCCTCATGATTCCCCATGCCATTCAACGGCTGTGTTGCACGAATGGCCAAGAGCACGACGGTTGCGACGGTCAGAAACACATTGAGAGACAAGGAGATGAGTAGAGATTTGCTGGGGCGTGTGTGTCGACTTGGGCCGAGATGGCCTCTACCTGTGTCCGGAGACGAGACAAGGCATGAGCTTTGCGTCTCGACATCAGTATCGGAGTCCAGCTGGACTACCATCGCCAAATCGCCATCTTCCGTGTCTCTCGGCTCATGATAGCCACACTGTTCTTTTGACTTGAACATGATGGCATGCCAGTGTCGGAGGAATGAAAAAGTGAATGTGGCAAGAGTTAGGTAAAAGAGCTTGTGGTTGAGGCAGTGTCCCAAGTGGCCGCTGCATCTGCACGCTGATGGGACTTCGCGAGTCGCCTATTATCGACAGGTTCTTGGCAGACTCCCCGTTACAATGAACCCACTATCTTGGGCTCGAAAGTCTACTAAACACAGTTCATCCGATTTCAGACGATGCCAGCCTGACAGGATCACAGTCGGGATCTCAGTCAGCATCACTGCCGCGCTAGCAATGCCTAGACTGTTCCTAGAGCTACGCTTCCTAGCGCCTGCTGGCGGATGCTAGCTGCATGGCCTTTTCATCCCTACCCTCGCCCGGCTGGCAGGTTAGGCTTAAAAACAACTCTGGATACTTTTCAACCTAGCTAGGTACGGCCTTTTCCGTAACGGCGTCGGCTTAAGAAAGCGTCCAGTACCGGCGTCGGAGGGCCGGAGGGTCGGAGGGCCGGGGGCCGAGCCGAATCCTTCGCTTATCTAGGCGGATATCTCCATCTTAGCTGCATTCCAAGGACGAAGACCGAGCGCGAGCCATGCTACACCACCAATAATATGCCTTTCCAGACCGACTTTCGCTGTTCAGTGATGTCTACGATATCTTACCCAATCTGTCGTTTGAAACATGTGAATAAAGCTTGTCTGTGGGAGGAAACACCCCCTAGGGAGCAATCATTATCCTGCCTCGCGACTTGAACCACACTCGCTCTCCAAGTGATCCTCTATCGTGCGCGACTCCATGATGCGCCATCTCAACCTCCAGTGGGCTTATCAGCCTCTCTCCTCGATAGAGGAAGACGAAGAGACTCGTCAGATTCCTTCAGAACACCCACGCCGCGCGCGAAGGTAGGCATGCGTGCCAAGTGGTAGCAGAACTGCCTTACTGATCCCTCTTGACCAGGTTCATCTGTGTCAGCGGCGTGCTTTTGCTCCTCTCCATGTTCTTCGGGGCGACGCTTTTTGGCACTACGCGATATGGCTGGTTATGGCCCATGACGCGGTGTCCGGATCCTGTGCAGCGCAGGGAGTGGCGGTCTCTCAGTCCTGCAGAGCGGCATAAGTATATACACGCTGTACAATGCTTAGCACGGCAGCCCTCGAGGCTGATCGACAATACCACTGTGTACGATGACCTCGTCTGGGTCCATGGTCACACGGGTAGCTTAACTCACTACACAGCGGCCTTTCTACCGTGGCATCGCTTTTTTGTTCATATCCACGAGAAGTGCTTGCGAGACTATTGCGGATACGACGGGGTACAACCGTAAGCTCGGCTACTCTCTGACAAGCCGCGCTATATACTAAGACGCTTCCTACAGCTATTGGGACTGGACTCTTGACTCGGATGACTTGTCCAAGGCTCCCGTCTGGGATCCCTCATACGGTTTCGGAGGCAACGGGGACATGTCAAAGCCCCAAGTACTCAACGGGGGCCGCTGCATCCGCGACGGGCCCTTTGCCAGTGTGGAGCGCCCGTGGCTTGTCCAACCCGTCGACGGCTCGAATGAGATCCTGTACCAACCCCACTGCATTGCTCGAGGTTTCCTGAACCAGGACGACAATATCAGCGAAACGGAAAGGAGGCGCATTCCCAAGATAAGTCGCAGAGTAGGCATCGACTATGTCAATATGGTCCTGGGCCAGCATGACTTTGAATCTTTTTTCCATGCATTCGAGGACGGGCCGCACAATGCTATCCCGCTCTTTATCCGTGGCGAATGGATCACCTTCTCATCCCCAAACGGTCAGTCACCTCATGACATTGTACGAGATATTGTTCATGCTAATTGTCCATCTATATCGTTTGTGCCGGTTAGACCCCGTGTTCTTCCTCCATCACACCCAGGTCGATAGGCTTTGGTGGCTCTGGCAGCAGCGCGACGTGGGCCGTCGCACGCGGGAGTTTTCTGGGGCAGTCGAGAACTTCCTCCGTAACCCAGAAAGTATGGGTGCTGCTCTGCTCGACACTCTACCCATGGACGGTGTGGTACAAGACGGCGTAGTTATGGACTACATGGACACTACAAAAGGTCCATTATGTTATAGATACTGAATATGTTCCACGGGAACTTATACGCACTAGACACGTAGGCGTCCGCCACAGGATCCCCAGAATGGGTCTTTGGTTTCTATGAAATTTCGTTGAATATGTGCTCCTGGCTAGCTTTCACTTCTGTACTATAGTGAACAGTTCTTGCAGCTACTGTGGCCTTCACTGGCGTCTGGAGTAGTTGGTGGCAAGACAAGGATAGTTAGCGGCAAAGGAGCACTACCAAACGAATTGCTGACTGGTAAATGACTAAGCTTGCTTAGTCCATTCCTGCACGCAGTCTTTGGCGTCATGATGGGAATCTTGGCTGTGAGGCTCGTTTTAGGCCCGTGTGGTAGGGCCCGTGGCACTTCCCGTCATCCCGTGTACAGCTACTCGTGTAGAGATCTGCCAACGAGGTAGGTTTAAGCTAGCATGTTTCGGATGCATGGGATGAGGCCTATTAGCCCTTCCGTCGGGTCGAATGCTCTAGCCTGCTTCCACTCACCGCTAAATGACTGCTAGCCCACCGTGTTCGTATTCATGGACATTGACTCTAAAGCAGCATATAGGGTAGCCGCCCACTTACGCAGTAGAGCTTCTAGACCACTCCAGACCTCACTAGCCACGACAATGTATGGTACTAGAACTTCGGGGCAGATTTTGCTGCTCAAGACGCAGTAGTAGGGGTCACATCAAGACTTCGTCCTAACGCCTGTGGTACAGGCTGGATATCATACTACCGTGTATCTGTCTTTGCCTCCAGGCCCCCTGCTGTATATATTTCTCGATTAGCTCATCGGCAGCCGGACTAGATAGGTGTGTAGCAGAATACTGATGAAACTCATCAAGATACGTACAATCCAATCTCTCTGTGCTCTGCTAGGACATCATCGACATTCAAAGCTGTTTGATAAAGAACTATCGCTCCCGGGATACATCATGGTGGTATTCGTCGGAGCTGCAGCGGACCACTGCGAAGGAAACTATATCGCTTTGGCCGGAGAGCAGCCGCAACGGGAGTCGTCACGCACTCCGCCGCTCGGTCAAGTCACGCCACCTGAAATGGTGCCGGACGCTTCACGGTGCTCTTGGAAAGCTCGACTTCTCCAGGAAAAGGCCTGGTGGTACCAGGCAGCGCTCATCGCCGTATGCCTCACCTGCATGGTGGGCTCTGCCGGCCTGTTGGCCGTCTCGACAAGTCTCCTTCTCAGGAAATATGCAGGGCCGCCCGGCGACATGGCACCCGTCTCGGTCGGCTTTTGTGGCCACTCGGCGCAGGAGGCACGCGACATTGGCTGCGTCTGGGACATGTTCATGGGCGGCTTCATGCGCCCCGAGTGCTTTGACGAGGAGCTCGATCGGTTGTATTGGCAGCGGTACGATCTGGCTTTCTTCCGGGGTATTGATGGCACCGAAGAAATGAGTAGGGAGGAGGTCATCGGCGGCGACTGGGTTGAGCTTTGGTTGAATGGCTTTTTCCACTATGCCCACTGCGCTTACATGTGGGACAAGCACTTCCGGGCCCTGAGGTCGGGAAAGCGGGTGGTGGCCATGGACTCGACGACGCGGAACGCTGCCCATATCGCCCATTGTACACAATTTGTTGGGCTGCCCAACGTGACGTACGTCTCGAGCAGAACGGGAACTCATATCAAACAAAGCTGGCTTTATGAGTGCATCATTGGCCCGGTGTAGATTTAGGCGAATACTACTTGTCATTACACAATCCATGCCGACACATCTTCTCCGTAGAGTGCAGTAACACTTGGTTCAGAACTGAGCCAAAACCAGAGCCTCCGAAACCAGAGCCTAGGCCAGGTTTCATGGTTCACTGGATGATGCAGGCGGCAGGCCAAGCATCGATTAAAAACGGGTTAGTCCCGAATGAGCGAGCCGGTTTCTTTTGGGGTATAAAACATGCCGGAGCTCCTTACTCGAGTGCAAACAACCCGCCTGTTCCTCACCCATACACAATGCCGGCGTCCACGGATATACCGTTCTATCCTCTGACGCCAGAGGACTGGACCCTTCCAATCAGTCAAGATTGCCGGCCACGGCGACAACGGACTCGAATGAGCAACTACGTATACTATATCCAGTTTGTCGTCGTTAGCTTGCTGCTTTGCTCCAACCTAGTCCTGCTTCGCGCGTATATGCGAGATGTCCACCCGTCTGCGCAGAACCCAGATTTCCACGCGAGGCCGGAGACAGGGCCTTTTCAACCGCCTACAAGCCTTCAGTCCTTACTCAAACCCCATGTTTTCCTGCTCATGGTCGAGACCTGGCTGCCGTGGAACCAGCATAGCGACATCCACTATGGAGAGGCCATTCAGCAGATATTCTCCGCAAACAAGACGCAGCGCCACACCATTCGTCCGGTAGTGTACCCCGTTCTCAAGGCCATCAGTGAGTTGGGCCTCGACGAGGTGCCGGATATGACGACCTTCCTACCCGATCCACGAGACCCGGAATATCCGGTCCAGGCCCTTGGCATGCAGCTCTTGCTGGACCAGGCCCCACGCCATCTATTCAAGGGCATGGACCGGCGGTGGACGTACGCCTTCTTCGATCAAATCTCGGCGAGATACGTGGAGCAGCTAGAGGCTCTACCGAGGCACCTAGATCCCCGCGAGTGGGAGCGTTGGAACGCCTCGGTGGACTATTGGGTCTGGACCCGTTTCTACTGGGGGGGCGCCACTTGTGCACAACGAAGCCATACCCGACAAAGCCATTGCCTTCACCCAAGCCACCCGCGCCTTTGTCGAAGAGCGATACCCAACGCGTGGCCAGTTCTGCAACAGCGCCGACGAGCGCTGGGATTTGTACGGGTTTCCAAAACTGCTCTCTGAAGAGAAGCCATTGGGTTCTAGTGTCTCCGATGGCTGGTCTTGGTTGGGCTGCTTGCTGGACGTTCATTACCCGGTGTTGAAGCGCTACGGTCGCTACCCCTTTCGGAACGGCGACCTTGGGAGGATTCAGACTGCTGAAGAGGCCGAATGGTGTGAGAGAGCAGGCTGGGAAGGCCATTGCATGCCTCCATGGGCAGGCTTGGTTAGGGAGGATGTTGAGGCTCATCGCTGGACAGCTTTAGGGGCAGGGGAAGAATAAATGGCACGGTTTTGGCAGCAGCAGCAAATTAGTAAAGAAGATGAAAAATTGACTTTCAAATTGAAACAGATGAAGTCTCCCATTAAGGCGTGGGGTATATCAATAGCCGTTAGCTACCTACTTACTTATATTCCGGGCCACTCCTCCCACGAAGAGTGGGCTCTGCAACATGCTCTCCCAGTCATGGACCATTTTGGTGTTTTCCTCGCTGGCAAGCACGGCCTCGTTTCCCCTCGGCCAAAGCTCTGCTTCGTATTTCTTGAGCGCCCCCTTCAGTTCCTGCCTCGTAGGTGCAGTCATTTCTCTCACGCACTGCAGAAGAGAGACGGCATCGGTAATGGCATTTTGCAGCCCCTGGCCCCGGTCTGTAAACACGGCATCGTCAGTCGGTCCTAGGCTGTCCATCGGGAGCAATATGCCAGGGAGGAAAACAGAGAAAAGGGAAGCGTAAAACATACGGAACGTCATGGGATGCGCCGCGTCTCCTATCAATGTGATCTTCCCACCCCGGTTGTCCCACGGCTTGGTTGGCCAGTTGGATAGCCGGTTATGCCACGCAGGGGCCCCGTCCGGAATGCCCAGGAAAGCCTCGCGGAAGGGCGAGGCGAAGGAGCTTGCTCTGTTCTTCATTTCCGCCACAATTTCCGGGCCTCGAAGGTGGGTTGGCTCCCATGAGCGCCAAGACTGCGTCAGCAGCCACTTCCATTGCGCTGGATCTTCCAACGTAGCATCGTGGACTGCACGCGCGCGCTGCGGTCAGAGAGTGTTCAACCTGGGAATGTGGCTGCATAGACTCACGGCTGTAGAACGAAAATATCCCGCTGGGGTGGAATAGAACGCAGTATCGCGGGTGAACCTTTCGCAAGGCCAGGCTGGTCTCTTTGTCCAGCGTTGTCAGGGAGAACGAGGCAACCACTTCGGAAGGGATCAGCTGAGCTGCATCCTTCCCCACTAGATATTCTCTGGTGAGCGAATGAGCCCCTTCAGCTCCTATCAGAAGGTCACCGGTTTCTTGTGTTCCATCTGCGAAAATTGCCGTTACCGTGTCGCCATCTTCCTGGATTCTGTGGAGGACCTTGCCCCGCTAAGGCTGATGTGAGCTAAGTGGTTACGTGCTGCTTGTACGCGGGATAGAAGAGACGCACGCGAATATCGATATCTTCGCTTAGTAGCTCGATCCATTTCTTCCTTCGCAGTCGTCGGCTGAATGGAGCAGGGAGGTCTTTCATCAACTCGCCCGTCTCGGCGTTGTACACGGGCATAACGCTGTTTAGATCCGGGATATGGGTAGGGCTGCTCTGGCGTCAGCGGTGATCGTTGCTATCAGCCCACCAAGAACATACTCAGTCTGCACCGACTGGATGCGCTCCCTTAAAGCTTGCGGCAGACATTCGTCGAGGCGGGACTGCGCCCAGTATATCCCAAAGTTCCAGTCGCGGGGTCTTTTGGTGAGATCAGTGTCTTTCTCAAAAACGACATGTTCAATGTTTTCCTGTTCCATATCAGTCACGCAACTACCGAAGATATTGTGCGTTGACGAATACCATTTTCAGACAATGGGCTGCGAGCAAGCCGGCAGACCCTGCTCCTATGATCAGGACGCGAATCGATTTTCCCTCAACCATCATGTATGACTGTGCAGTAGCGGGGCAGTAGAAAGAGGAATCAATGAAAGCGGAAGAAATCAATGATGGGAAGACGATGAACAGATCACGAGGTTTCTAGATTGATGATGATTGTTGATAGGTTTATTTTATTACCGGGTGGCGTGTTGTCGGCCGGCCTTGTTGGGTGGCCAAGATAAGACCCATGACTAGTCGCATCTAAGGTTCTGATGTGCTAATATGGTAGTATTCGGGGTGCATTCGGGGCCGGACTCAGATTCTATCTGATGGCCACGTCATGCACCTCCGAGGCAGTTCTTAGCGGCCACGTACCCGCTTCGCCCTGCCTACAGTCCCACAGCCCCGAGTTCAAGACCGAATATGCTAACAGCGAACCTCAGTGGCCAACTGAAGATTTCGGGCCGAAGAAGGAGCCCCGAAGCATACAACACCGAAAGGACTACCCCTAAGGGTGTAATTAACAATGGACGAGGAAGTTGTGGCAACGACCGTTCGGGAGCAGGTTGGATGGTACAGCCTGGGAAGAACCTTTGACTTTCATTGGCATTTCCGTATTAGTATAACTTCGTCAACTCCTCGGCACTAACACATACAGAGTTCCTAGAAAATAGAAGCCGCTAAACTAAGCAAGATCCCGAGACTATCGACTGTGGAATTCCAGGCGTCTAACTTCAGCTGGTTTGAACTGATATGGCTCTGCTTGCAGGCGTCAATGAGGTCGCCAAATATGCTGAGTCCTCCACGCGGCATTGTCTTGTAGATTTCATACTCCATTTGCCAGCCCGGCCTAGTCCTCGCATCCCAGAGCACCCTGGAAGCGGGAAGGGGGATTTCTCGAAATCCCTCAAAGGAATCGCATAGTACGCCAATCTTGACTTGAACCAGATGAGCGATGAGAAGCCAAACTACCACAGTCCTAAGTTGCAACGTCAGCTGATTGGACCTGAGAAAATGCCGCATCTCGACGCTGTTACCTTCTTCTCGATTCGGAGAAAATCCAGTCTTCCCAGTCGGAGCTTGGGTACTGTCTCTCGTCCAGGAAGAACGGCTGGTTGCACAAATCTTTAAAGCTCTCACAGAGGCTCTGGGAAAGCGATCAGCTAAGTTCCCTGATGTGACCAAGATATCGTACCTGGTAAATAACAAGCATCTCAAGATTCATGCCCGGTGGTGTGGGAGACTTGTCGATAACCCGCATCATGATGTAGATAAGCTGGGCTTGTATAGCCGCAAGAAGCTCCTGCTTTGCGAACAGTCGTTTTTTAGACTACGACACCAAAGGTTAGCCAAACGACCAGAGAAGAGCAAACAAGAACCGGAATCGACCTTTTCAGCCGCAGATCGCTGCTCCATCTGAATTGAGCGCCAAAGGAACGGCCTGGTCTCGAGATTCTGCGACGCAAAAACCTGTGCTATGCCCATGCAGCTCATCAGCGGCGTGGGCAAAGCAGGCTCTGTGGCATTGGCATGCGAAGGGCGATGCCAGTGCCCGTGTATGAAGGGGGGAGAGTCTCTCTGCGCAGCATCATCTGGGGAAAGGCGCGGAGTATCTGCATAACGACGTTGGCGGTGCAATGCGCAACGGGATCCGACATGGAGATTTGTGACAGGAAGCTAGAATCTGGCTGCTCGGAGATATGAGTCGGCCGGACGAGGGCAGGAATCTGCGCATCCCGAAGGACGGATGGTTGGGACGAGGCAGGGTCGTAAGCCAAGAGGCCCTGGGGGTCGCAATTAGCGACCAGGCCATCGACATAGGAGCTCATGCCTGGTCCGGGCACGTGGGGCAGCAAATCTTTGGGTGAGTCGGGAAAGGATGGATTCGTGGTGAGCTCGAGTGCATCCCAGTCCATGGCGATTTGTGCTTGATCCATATCCGAGGTGACGTCGAATGCACACCAATCATCCAGGGTCTCGGTCATACCATCGCCGCTGAGCGAGACAGACGGAGAGCGCCCTTGGACTTCGTCTTCGGGTGGGCCATGGCCGGCGACGCGTCCATCTTTCGTAGTAGCAACAGGCGCGGCGGTGGTGTCGTAGAGGCAATGGAGACCCTTGTTGCTGCATCGCAAGCATTGGGGCTGCAAAGTACATTTCACTTTCGCCAGGCTGCAAGCCCGGCAAGCTCTGGCACGAGTTTGAGGACGGTTTTGGGCGCGGCGGCAGTACAGCACATGGCGACGGTACGATGATTCTATCGCGCGGTCAGTACTAGAGGAAAGGGGCAGAGGCAGAGAACCAATGGTCATCGAACCCTTCAAGAATGGCTTATGACATGTGCCGCAAAACCGTAGCGGCAAAGGCGACGAGGCCTGCGGAGAGGGTTCAGACCCTGAATGCATGAAAACGAGGCACGCGTCGAGATTGTGGTTGGCTGACGGGTCCACGACTGAATGTAATGTCAGGGAGAGTTCAAGACGCATGCATTCACGCATTCCGAGCCTACTCCTCCTGATTTGTAATAGTAGGCCAAATTGGCCGACGAAGTCGTCCCCCTCCGTAAATAGGGTCAGTGCGTAACCCGGGTAGTGGGTCCATAGGCTATGGGCCGGTGGGGCAATTAAAGGGGGTCGCGGCCAAACTGGCCGAAAGTAAATATTGTGGGTCACTTGCCCGTCGGCCGTTGATGGTCATCCCTAGAGCCATCGCTTATATTGCGCCGCTTGAGCTGGACAGCTTCGTTGTTGTTCTGCATCCGGCGTCGCTCACATTCTCTTGCCTTCAGTCATTCGAATCGCCATGTCTTCTTTCGAGAGGACCGCGCCGCCAGGGGCCGAGAAAGGCTCGGAGCCGCACTCCCGTGGAAGCACCAATGAGTCCAAAGACGATTCCGCCCCGACAACGCTGCCTGCTATGTCTTTCCCGCCGACCGAGGATGGCCCTGAACCAAGTCCGAGAACTGTCCATGGCTGGAAGTGGGCTGCTGCCGTTGCGTCCCTCTACATCGGAGCACTCATCTACGGTCTTGACGGTACCATTGCCGCCGACATTCAATCCGCCATTATCGAGCAGTTCGGCCAAGTCGAGAAGCTCACCTGGATAGGCACCGCCTTTCCTCTCGGCTCCTTATGCGCCATCTTGCCTGGGTATGTGGACTCCATAACGCCCATCTCTTTCTCCGATAGGCCTTACTGATTTATCGGACACGTCAAGTGCCGCCTTGTATACTGTCTTCAACTTGAAATACATGTTCATCGGGAGCATCGTCCTATTCGAGGCCGCCTCTGCGCTCTGCGGCGCAGCGCCCAACATGAACGCCCTGATTATCGGCAGAGCCATTGCCGGTGTCGGTGGCACCGGTATATTTCTTGGGTACGTGTCCGGGCTTCTTCTTTCGCCTGTTTCAATGCTCCGCTGACTTTTAATTTGCATAGCATTCTGAATTACTTCTCCCTGTGCACCACGGAGCAAGAACGAGGCCGCTACATCTCAGGCATTGGAGTTGTTTGGGGCTCAGGCGCTGTCCTGGGTCCTGTAGTTGGAGGTGCATTCGCTACGTCTCCTGCCACATGGCGCTGGGCGTTCTACATTAATCTGTTAGTTGATGCCTCTGAAAACCCTCCATTTACTCTCGCTTACACCCACACACAGTGTCATTGCCGCTATCTGTGCGCCGGTATACATATTTTACCTTCCGCCCGTCACCCCCAATGGCGCCGCAGACAGCTCCGTCGCCCAAAAGCTCAAGTCCATGGACTGGGTGGGCTTTGTGGGCAGCACCGGGGCAGCAGTATCGCTTACGTTGGTGCTAACCTTCGGGGGCTCGACCTGGGGCTGGGGCGAAGGCCGTACCATCGCCACGTTTGTTGTCTCCGGAGCCTTGTTCCTCATGCTATTCGCCCAGCAGTACTTCGCCTTCCTGACGAGTCCGGAGGCACGGATGTTCCCCCGAGCCATATTCTTCTGAACAAGACGCAGGCCCTGCTCAACCTTGTTACTGCCATGGCTGCCACGAACATCTATGTGCCGGTCTATTATATCCCTCTCTATTTTGCCTTCACCCTAGGCGACTCTGAACTCCTGGCTGCCGTGCGCCTTCTCCCTTACATCTGCTTCCTGGCGACACTAAATATGGTTTCTGGCTCCCTCCTTCCGAGGGTCAACTACTAGTAAGCACATGCCGACTTTGATCTCTCTGAACGGGCGAGCTGACTGCTGTAGCTGGATTCTGTACCTAATTGGGGGGATTCTCATGACAATTGGCAGCGCTGCAATGTTTACTGTCACCCCCGAGACCATGAGCGCAAATGTCTATGGCTACAGCATTATCCTAGGTGCTGGTACTGGCCTGGTGTTCAATCTCGGCTTTACCGTCTCGGGCGTTACTATAATGGCAGAAACAGGCAACGGCCTTGACCTCCAACGGGTTATCTCAATGCAGAACCTATCGCAGCTTGGTTTCCAAACAGCGAGCTTACTCATTGGGGGTCAAATATTCCAGAGCTTGTCCTTTCAGAATCTTAGCAAGGTTTTTGCCGGCATGGGACTCTCCGATGAAGAGATCCGTAGTGCCATAACCGGCACTCGCAGTGCCCTCTTCTCGCGTCTGAGCCCCTCGGTCCAGCAAGAGGCTATCGCGGCCATTACGAATGCCATGAGCCGGGTGTACATCCTCAGCATGGCAGCTGGCGCTATTACGGCCATTTGTTCGCTGCTCATGAAGAAGGAGAAGCTCTTCCCCGCCGGCGCCCAGAGGGTGGCAATTGCGGGCGGAGCCTGATCTATATTTCCCCTTCTCATAAGAGTTTCATCTGTAGATGCTTCTTCTGTCTTTCATTTTGGATTGGCTAGTAATGGTCGATTACTTGATAGGTGCCCTGGAAGCATCTCGAAGTCTGCTTTCAAGCGTGTAATGGCTGGGGCCCCGGAAGACTTTATGGGTTTGCAGGTTAGGATTTGGTTCATGCCGGGAGCCTCGAGGAACCGGCCGTCCTCTATTGTACAATAGGTTGGGACAAGATACACAATACTGATCTTTTCCAGAATCCGCCCCTGAATATGGCACTGTGAGCATGCGTTTTATCCAACCTGTGTATTGCGTGCTTCCGTGTCTCCGGACCGTTTTCCCTGCTAAACGCCAGCCTCAAGACGTCGTCAGCGTACACTGCACGGATGCTTTAAGCGGTTCTATCTAGCCAGAGGAAGCCTAGCTGATGTGCCTTGGTGGATGTGGTGTCAGGTCCCGCAATATTACAAGGCTTTGACGGCACGCCAAGATCAGGGGACTGGCTCGTATCTCGTCCCCTACTGCATACAGATGGATTCTTCCACGACCTGAGTCATGCGGCCCCAGTTACCGTCATAATACTTTGGTCCAGCGCCATCCCGCCATCCCGCCTTACAGGCAGATAGAGAATAGGTAAGTAGGGATATAAACTTTGTGGGTGGGCACCCTAAGCTGACGGACAGGTTGTTTTCTGTCACGCCGGTCACGCCAATCACCTGTCTATGCACGCCTAGCGTCGGCTGCATGAAGATACAGGATACTATGGCTGCGAATCATGAATCGCATTGGCGACACGCCTTTTACGCGACGCTCCGTCCCGCAACTTCTTTTCTAGCCGCTCCTAACCCGCGTCGCAGAATCGCATCTCCCCACCCGGATGGCGTAAAACGGGCCCTTACCCAATGATCTCCCCCAATCTTATCATGCATTAAGTTAGGGGATCTTCAGATTGGACGGATACGCGGGGATCGCCGTGCTAGGAGTGGAGCGGGCTCACCCATCCGTCAATACTCTGTATACACTAAGCAGGGCAGAGTAAACTTAAGCTACGCAAGAGGGTCGTGGTGCAGGGGACTTGGACCAGACAAGGAATTAACGTGACAGCAGGCAATCGACGACCTCGGCTACCGTCTCGTTGAAACTACGCGCCGTCGGACTCCAGCCCAAGAGGGACTCCGCTCGCGAGCTCCTGCACCTGACGTTGACACCATACCCATGGACATCAGCAGTCTCATTCACGAGCTGCAGGTCAGAGAGGTCGCTTTCGGGGCCAATCATCTTGATCACGTCCGTCGAAATGGCGCCCCTCTCCACCAAAACCTGGACAAGCATCTCCATGAACTGAGCGAATGTGAGCTCTTCACCAGTGGCGAAGTAATATGCCTGCTTGCCCCAAAGCCGACTGTCCGAGGCACCGCCGCCTTTAGTGGCGTCTGCGATGAGTCCCACAAAGATAGCAGCAACGTCCTCGACGTGAACATATCCCAGGATGTTTCTCCCTTGGGACATGGTGAACCCGGCAGAAAGCCGGTTTACCGTGTCGACGATATCCCGGAGAGTGAGAGGTGCCTGGTTTTCAGGGGACGGGCTCATTCCATACACCACCGCCGGGGAGACAATGGCGACATGAACACCTGTTGACATAGAACGCACCAGATGGTCGGTATGCTGGTGGGAGCAACCCGGTGGCATATTGGTGATGTGGTCGATATCCTTCAAGTCGTCCCAAATCCTTTCTGACGCCCTATCCCCGTTTCCTTTCTCCCCTATTAGAAAGGCGCCAGAGGTCTGGATGTAGAAGCCTTGCTTAGGACGAGATGATAACCCGCAAAGCGCATTTTTGATTGCTTCGGGGCTTTCAGGGAGCCAATCCGGGGTTGCATCTATCGCAGAAGAGGTTAGCCGCTCGCGGATTTCGGCTGTGATCTTGTTCCACCGACTTATGACAATATCCGAGACTGCAGATTGAGCCTGTATGAGGTCCACGTCACCTAAATGGCCAGGTACTGTTTGGATGCCTTCGAACGCCTTTTCCAGCCCAAGGGCCCTCTTCCTGTCTCGAACAAGGGCTGTGACTCGCACATGGGGAAACCGATCCAGGGTAGCACGCACGATAGCGCCCCCAATGTGACCAGTTGCCCCGAGACTTGACTGAGTTAGCCATCCTATAAAATGATACGGAGGGAGGGTCTGACCAGGGTCGGCGTCCGAGGTGCAACATACAAGAAGATATTCGCGATATAATCCATACTAGTCTCGTATACAAGCTTCTTGATGAGCCAGCCGGTTGTCGCTAGTCGTACACTAGCTGGAACTCGCGCGGAGGGATTTACCTCGCGAAGAGATTAACGGGGGGGGGCTTTTTATAAAGGCGGATCTCCCGCACGATGATAAGAAAGCCGGTGCATTAGTGCTTACTACAAATGCATGTGAGACTTTGTGCTTGCCGTCAGGTTCGGCCTCCGACTTCCTGGTTAGGGGGTGCTCCACTCTCTGTCTGTTCGATCCAAGCTCGGATTCCTCTTCGGAGGATTTAACTCGGCCACGACCTCTTTCCATGTCTCGTATTTCTGTATTTCATCTTCATTATCCAATATGATCTTACCGATCACCATGGTGGAAGAACGAAACCTGGTAGGGGCCGAAGGGGCCGAGATCACCTGCGCAGCGTCCCAACCCCCATTGCAATCCCCGTCTCCTCCCCGGAACGGAGGAGCAAAACCGACAGTTTCTTGTTTTCGGTGTCGGGATCAGAAGCTCAAATGCGATCGTGGACTGCCATGCTGTGCGCGGTGTCAGCGGCAGAGAGCTGACTGCACATATCCACCGCCGCCAGATCGGAGGCGTATTTCCCAAAAGACGAACCGGAGGCGTTCCAGAGCGCCAGGATCGCTATCCAACAGTATAGATCATGTCCCGGCGCCGGGACCCTGCAAAGATATGGCCCTGAGGAACAAAGAGCACGCAAACCATCATGCTGAGTGTCAAGGCTATGCCTGTGCTTCTGCCTGTGCTTCCAGTCTTGCGTCAAATTCGACAATCAACGACTCGGGAGCCTCTGAAGCCGCCGAAGCCGCCGATCTTCCCTCCAGCGAAATCGGCCTACTGCTTCTGGAAGTCTACTTCAAACGGGTTTACAACGCTGCGTTGTTATTCCACAAGCCCATCGTCTTTGAGCGCTATAGGGAAAATCGGATACCAGGATACCTCCTCCGCGCCATTTTTGCACACGCAGCCAACTTCTTGGAGCACGTCGACTCATCACACGAACAACATATCAGGATACTGCCCATACACAAATTGTTCGAAAAGTCCTGGCTATGGGCCCGTTCCTCGAGCAGGGAAGTTCTTTCCCTTGCAGACGAGCCCACCCTTTTCGGAGTGCAAGCCCTTCAGGTTCTGCAACTTTACTACTTTTCCCGGGGGGACATTCAGAGGGCCAACGTTCATCTGTCTCTTGCCTACCGACTGTGTGAGATTCTCGGATTCGACAGGCTGCACGGCGATATGGACCTTGCTCCCACGGATCAGAGCCAGCAGTTGGAGCGCGAAATGAATAGGCGGTGTTTCTGGGCTGTCTGGTGCAGTGCTCGAATCGCAGGCCGACAACTTGATTCGTCTCTGTCTCTCAACGGAGTGCCGTGTTTGCCGCTTCCAGCCACTTTTGAAGCCAGGTGGCCATTGCAAGAAGAAGAGTTGGAAATGGGCGAGAAGACCGAGGGCTGGAGACTGGATCACCAGTCTTTATCGCCAGAATACGGCACGGCCGACATGTCGTCGCTGTCACTGTCATTGATGAAAACGGTCATCGCACTTTTGGACATTTGGTAAGTATCATTCACTTCCAGCACACGTTGTGTCGGAAGAAGCTAATATCTAACCCCGTTACAGGTCTCACGTCAAGGACTTCCTAGCAGAATCCCCCGCAATGTTGGAATCTGAGCGAATGAGCAAGGTTGACGATCTGTTCGAGCTCATTGAACCCATCGGCCATTCTCTTGGCTTGCCATGGGCTGATCTTGATACTCAAACGGACTCGTACCGCGAAAGCCCCGAGCTTCTCATGTCTGTCTGCTCTTTGTACTACGCCATCAGCCTCCTCTTGCACGCATCCACGGTGCCTATCCTCTCGGGATGTTCTGCTGCGTCGTCAAACCGCAAATCATCGTCCCCGGGGAAAGCGGGTTTGGCTTTCCGGCAGGCAACTGAGTTCGCCAAACTATTAGGACAATTTGTCACGACCGATTTCGATATCACTATGCTTTGGCCTTTTGTAGGGTACACAGCCTTCGTGGCGGGGGGCGTGTTGGTGGTACGTAACCTGTCATATCTTGGTACTACTAGCCAGCACATTTGGGCGTATACTAATGTTATCTTCATCTTCTCAGATGCTGAGGTCACAGCAGAAGTCGGCTGCAACCAACAATGCATGGCTCCAAGCCCCTCAGTCAATTTCCGAAAAGGTGGCCACTGTCCAAACGGTTTTGGAAGTACTCAGCATCTATTGGGCCCCGTTACGCAGTTTGGTAAGTATCTCCTGGCTGTTTTCTATTCAAATACGTGGCTGTGGCTAACACGATGCACAGGCGGTCCGACTGAAGGAAGCTGTTGACAGTGGGCGGCCCAGCCATTCCAAGCCCGTCACATTGCCTCTTTATCCATGGGGGCTATCCTGCGGCAACCACTCAAATCATGGTAAAAATGTTGTCCCCAAGTCTTTGATTCGCCTAAATCTAAGCCAGCCAACCCGTCAGGCCCCCTGGCGAGCGCCTCCACCACAAGAACCTCAACCTCAAGCAGCAGATACCGTCGTCGCTTCGGTGCTTCACCCATCTGATGATATGTATCACTTCGAGATAGAGGAACTGGTTGCGAACAACGCGGATGGAAATCTTCCCAGTGAAATGGATTGGTGGTGCAATGTGCCGATTGATCAAATGATGGGCTTTCCCACTGAGTCGCTCGAGCAGGTCTGAGGGTATTTACACAAGGGAATCCCATCAGGAAACGACAGTATCGACGATCATGCCTCTCATATGGGACCTGAGAAACAACTTGTTTTCATCGTCCAAGACCTTCGTTCTGTTCTCCTCCACGTCGTACATGATTCTCGAGAACTCGGCAGCGTCCTCCCTGGTCTCAAAGGTGACTTCATTGACGATATCGTAAGGCACCGCCGGAACGGGGTCCCCAAAGGTGGTGAACGGGTTTCCAAACGAGGGATCCGACGCCTCGTGGTTGAGGTAGCGACGCGTGTAAGTGAGCAGGCCCTTGGCCTCTTTGGCAATCTCCATGACCATCGGGGCGTGGTTTGCCTCATAGTAGGCCCGGAACTCGGCGGCACTGAGGTTTGGGTTGCGCTTGAAGAAGAGGAGCATCGTATATTTCGCAGACATGATGGACGTCTTTGATGTTGTAGCGTGCGTGATTTAAGTTGTTTCGTAACAGAGACGGCGGATTTATAAGGTTATTTAATAATTCGAAGGAGAACAGATCATGGTATATGAACCTGGACGTGATAACCTTTGGAGGCCGATGTCCGGAGCTGAGGGATGCCGGTCCTGCAAAGTCGGGGCCGAACCTGACTTGGGTGATTAGCTGATTCCCCCATTTCCTCTTTTCTTCATCGTGATTTTGATGACTAGTAGAGAACTAATTGTGACGTTTGTTCAATACATCACAGATGGGTTTTCAAAGAAATTAAGTTTAACGGCAAGGTATCGTAAGGGATGAGCCCTGCACCTCTGTGATCAACTCTATCTTTGCTGATAGAGAATTTGTCTCACCATATCCGCCCCTAGATGTTTGGGAGCGACCGCCTAACCAGAGCTTCGCATCCGTATAAGCTTAGGATTCCGGTCCACATGGTTACCTGGTCTTCGGGATGTCGGTCGAGGCAGCAGAGCCGAACTTGGTTTCTCGGAGCGATGGGAAAAGCGCCCGGGGGCGTTATCTTCGGACTAGCTGATGAATAGCATTCGGTAGTGTAACCTTCACCGGTTCGGCCCGAACAAGGGCCCCTTATCTCATTCACCTCACTTTCGCTCGCGGTCAGTTTTATCCTGAGATACGAGAGATAGGCCAGAAGTGTCGGTTAGCAGTATCTTACAGCAGAGGTTGTTCCTGCGCAAGGCGTGATGGTGCAAATAATCGCTCGTAGCGAATGGCGAACACCTATCCAAGGGATCCTTTGAGACGTATTTAAATTTTCGATACGACCCGATCATGATACCATTTTCATTTCATCTTCATCTCATAATATAACATTTGCACTTGCCACTCGTCGCCCTTGTTCCGAGCTTTCGATGGGCCCTTCGACTTGAATAACAAACCTCTCTATCCTTGGAGGAAACTTTCGGCAACATGGCAGCCAACAGCTCAGATCATTCCACCACCCAAGACTCTGTCCCGGGGTCTGGGTGCTCTACGCCCGCTTCGTCCGGCAACTCTCTGTCCTCGGTGGAGGTTATGGCCGACGACGTAGCAATCATTGGCATGGCTTGTCGCACTGCTGGAGGCAACAACACACCTGAAAAGCTCTGGCAATTCCTCCTGGACAAGAAAGACGCTTCCGGAGACAACCCAAGCTGGCGGTGGGAGCCTTGGATCCGGCGGGATCCGCGAAACGCCAAAGTCATCGAGAAGACGCTCTCCAAGGGTTACTTCATCCCCGACCTGGAAAACTTTGATGCGGCCTTCTTTGGCATTTCCCCTAAGGAGGCCGAGCAGATGGATCCTCATCAGCGGTTAGGGCTTGAGGTCACATGGGAGGCTCTTGAGGATGCAGGGATTGACCCCAAGTCACTCTCGGGATCTGACACGGCGGTTTACATGGGTGTCGATTCCGACGACTACTCTAGACTGCTACTAGAGGATATCCCGAACATAGAGGCCTGGATGGGCATAGGAACGACAGCCCACGGAATCCCAAACCGGATCTCATACCATCTTGATCTCATGGGGCCGAGCGCAGCAGTCGACGCCGCATGCGCCTCATCCTTGTGTGCTGTTCATATAGGAAGGCAAGCCATATTAAATGGCGACTCTCATGTGGCCATCGTGGGCGGCGTAAACGTTTGCCTGTCGCCAGCTCTGTTTCACATGCTAGGCTCTGCTGGTGCGCTTTCTCCCGACGGCGTCTGCCTTTCGTTCGACGACGACGCCCGGGGCTATGCTCGTGGCGAGGGCGCCGCCGTCCTGATCCTAAAGCGCCTTTCCCAAGCCATTGTCGATGGGGACCAGGTCCTTGCCACGCTCAAGGGCACGGCCGTCGCGCAAGACGGCAAGACCAACGGAATCATGGCGCCCAACGCCAAAGCCCAGGAGCTAGTGGCTCGGAAGGCCTTGAAGGTGGCGGGTATCGACCCTCTGACCGTCGGTTATATCGAGGCGCACGCCACTTCCACCTCCCTGGGCGACCCGACCGAGGTTTCCGCCATTTCGGCCGTGTACGGCGCTGGACGTCCGCAAGCTGCGCCGGCTTTCCTCGGGTCGATTAAGCCGAATGTCGGTCACCTCGAAGCGGCTGCCGGTGCCATCAGTCTCGTCAAAGCAGTCATGGCTGTGACCACTGGCGAAATCCCGCCCCAGACCAGGTTGACCAAGCTTAACACCAAGGTCGATTGGGCCAAATCCGGTCTTGAGGTTGTGAGGGACAAGATTGCATGGGGGGGGCACGAAGGCGTACGTCGCGCTGCTGTCTGCTCGTACGGGTACGGTGGGACGGTGTCGCATGCCATCATTGAGCAGTCGCCGGTTCCTGTTCCACTTCCAGCCACAGGGGAGACGAAATCTTGCCCGACCCTCCTGGTGATCTCGGCGCCCCAGGAGAAGAGGCTTCCCATCCAGAGCGTCGCCCAAGCAGGCTGGATCTCGACCGATGGCGCCTGCGAGGACCTCATGGCCATTGCGTCCACTCTGGCCCAACGCCGCGCTCACCATGACTTCCGTGCGGCCTTTGTCGTGTCAAGCCATGCCGAAGCTGCTGAGGCGTTCAATTCAGTGGCCAGGGGAACCACGGGCGAATGGTCGGCGCAGGGGCGCAGGTTCGATAGTGGTGCCAGCAGGGAGGTGGTCTGGGTCTTTTCTGGGCATGGAGCCCAGTGGGCAGATATGGGGAGGGAACTCCTGCTGGACGCCACCTTCCATCAGGCCGTGGCCCCGTTGGACAGCATTGTATCTCGAGAACTTGGATATTCTGCCATGGAGAGCCTAAAGGAGGGCAATTTTCAGGACGCGAGCGAGATCCAGGTCCTCACCTATCTGGTCCAAGTCGGCCTTAGCCAGGTCCTCAAATCCAAGGGCGTACATCCCGATGCGGTTATCGGTCATTCCGTGGGAGAGATTGCAGCATCGGTCGCGGCTGGCTGTCTCACCCCAGAGGAGGGTGCCCTCGTGGTAACCAGACGCGCCCGCCTATATGCCCAGGTCCAAGGCCTAGGTGGCATGTCATTGGTCAATCTGCCGTTCGCAGAAGTGGCGGCTGATTTAAGTGGCCAAAAGGACATCGTGGCGGCCATCGATTCATCGCCCTCTTCGTGTGTCGTCAGTGGTGCCGTCGCCCCTCTAGCCGCGTACGTCGAGACTCTGAAGCAGCGCGGAGTCAAATGCTTCCAGGTCAAGACCGACATTGGTTTCCACAGTCCTATGCTCGAAGCTCTGGCCGCACCGCTACAAGAAGCGCTGTCTGGTGTCTTGGAGCCTCAAGCGCCGACTGTTAAGCTGTACTCGACTTCACTTACAGACTCAAGATGCCAAGATCTCAGAGACGCTAAATACTGGGTCAATAACATGGTTAGCCCCGTGTGGCTCACTTCTGCCGTCAATGCCGCAGTGGAAGATGGGCACAGAACCTTCCTCGAGGTCTCGTCTCATCCGATCGTGTCGCACTCGATCAATGAAACTCTGCTGGACAAGGATCTCAAGGAGTTTGCCGTCATCCCCACGATGAAAAAGAACAAGCCCGCCGACAGGAGCATACTTCATGCCGTCGCCCAACTGTACGTCACGGGTGCCCAAATCAACTTTGGGACATTGCTTGGGCGCCAATGGTGCAAGAATGTACCTGGTTTCGTATGGAGTCAGAAGCCATTCTGGAAGCAAGTGTCGACTGGCTCGGTAGGTGCAGAAAGTCTTCATGATGCCGACAAGCACACCATGCTCGGTCAGCGTGTATCCATCGCCGGCGGCAACACGATCCTGTACTCGACCAAGCTGGACCAAAGCAATAAACCCTTTCCCCGGCCCCATGAACTCCATGGAACTAACATTGTGCCTGCTGCCGTCTATGTCAACACCTTCTTCCACGCCACTGGTGCCACGGTCATATCACAGATGACACTGAGTAACCCACTTCCGGTAAGTCAATAAGCATCCGATTTCCTTTCAAGATACTTATCTCGACGTCTTCCACCCAGATAACGGACGATCCTCGCAACGTCCAGGTTGTAGTCGAGAACGACAGTGTCAAAGTCGCTTCTCGGCTCAGCTCCTCCGATGACAGAGCGTGGATGACTCACAGCGCCGCCCGATGGAGCGCCGAGCCCCTGACGCCGCAAGGCCCCTCTGTCGATATTGTTGCCGTCAAGAAACGCATCGGCCGAGTTCTGCCGAATAGCTTCTCCATCGACTACCTCACTCGGGTCGGCGTGGCCGGCATCGCCTTTCCTTGGGCTGTCACGGAGCACTATGGAAATTCCCACGAGATGATGGCGAGGGTGGACGTGGACCCAGACAACGAGGTCGTGCCGTGGGACCCTTCCTCGTGGGCTCCCGTCCTCGACGCAGCATCGTCGGTCGGAGCTACCATCTTTTCGGACGACGCGAAGCTGCGCATCGTTTCCAAGATTAACAAGGCCCTGCTGTACTCGGACCAGCCCCCACCGAAGATCTGTTACCTCCACGTCACAGAAACTCAGGTTGCGGATGATGATTCCATGGCCCGTTGCGCGGACGTCTCGGTTCTGAACACGGAGGGGGAGCTTCTGGCCCAATTCCAGGGGCTCACACTTGCCGAGGTCAATAGTACTCAAGGGGTGAGCCAGGGTATGCAGGGCTTGGTCCACCAGTTATCGTGGGTTCCGCCTCCTCTGGCCGAGAAGCCACTCCATTTCGACCAGGTTGTCCTTCTGTCGGAGAACAGCGAGATTCTAGATCGGTATGAAAACGATTTGAACGCCAAGTTCCCCAAGGTCGTGAAGATCAGCAGTGCTCCGGGGCTCAAGGAAGAAGTGTTGTCTTCTGTCCTGGGCGGGACAGTTTCTGCAGTGGTGTATTGCCCAGGCCCGGTTGAGTCCCTGGAGGATATCGCTGGATCGGCTCACGGATTCATCTGGAATGTTGCGAAAGCGATGCGCATCATTGTCAACAATGGCTTCTCGGCCAAGTTCTTCATCATTACTGACAGAGTCTTCGCCGCCGCGTCCGCTACCGCGCTCGCTCAGGGGCCACTTTACGGTCTTGCCCGCGTTGTCGCCTTAGAACATTCCGACATATGGGGTGGACTGATTGACAGCGAGGGCCCGTCGTTTCCCCTTCTGCCATTGAAATATGTCCATGGGCGGGACATTACCCGACTAGTAGATGGTGTGCCTCGTGTTGCGCACATGAGGCCCTTCACAAAAGAGCAGCTCCTCCCGACGTCAAGCAAGAAGACATTGCTGCCCAAGCCCGAGGGTACCTATCTTATCACCGGCGGCCTCGGCGTCCTGGGACTTGAGACGTGCGACTTCCTCATTGAGAAAGGCGCGCGTCGTATCGTCATCGTCTCTCGTCGTGCGCTGCCGCCCCGGAGAGAATGGCTGAAGGCGCCGGAGAGCCTTGCACCAATCCTGAGAAGGATCGAGGCCATGGAGGACCATGGTGCCAGCATTCATGTCGTTCCCCTGGATATCGGCGCTGCCGATGCCCATGACCAGCTGCTCAGTGCTCTGGAACGCCTTTCCTTGCCCCCTGTAAAGGGTGTCATCCACGCCAGCGGCGTCCTCGAAGATAGCCTTCTTTCCGACACGACAGAGGACTCGTTCGCGCGTGTGCTTTCACCTAAAATATCAGGTGCCCTTGCCTTGCACAGAGCTTTCCCACCGACTGCCGGACTTGACTTCTTTGTGATGTACTCCTCCATCGGCCAGCTCGTCGGCACGTCGGGCCAGAGTTCATACGGGTCCGGCAACGCCTTCCTCGACACCATGGCCAAGTACCGCCGCCAGCAAGGCGATAACGCCATCGCGTTTCAATGGACCGCTTGGCGGGGCCTCGGCATGGGCACCTCGGCCTTCTTGGCCCTCGAGCTCGAAAGCAAGGGCATCACTGACATCACTTGCCGCGAGGGGTTCGCAGCCTGGGAGCACATGTGCCGATACGACGTTGACCAGGTCGTGGTCACGCGATGCCGGACCCTGGACGAGGGCGAGCCGTTGCCGTGCCCTCTGCTGGAGGACATCGTCATCCGCCGGTCGCGGAGCCAGGAAATCCCCACCTCGTCCTCGCCGATGGCGCCGGGAGCGGAGGCCGAAGGCAGCGAGGCGCGCCCGACCACCGCGGCCGAGCTCAGGGGCTGGCTGAGCGGGAAGATTCGCGGCTGCCTGGGTTCCATCCTGAAGATTGACGATATGGACGACATCGACGACCGCGTTGCCTTGGTAGACATCGGCGTTGATAGTGTCATGACTATCGTGCTGCGGCAGAAGCTGCAGACTGTGCTAAAGGTCAAGGTGCCGCAGACGCTGACATGGAATTACCCCACCGTCGCGGCCATGGTCGATTGGTTTATGAAGCAGTTCGAGGATAAAGACGCAACGGTGTAAGGAGTGGGATTTCATTACTATAGATCGGCGATACTATACATTTTTGTTCTAATTAGTATAAGATAACTAGGAAACGATTAGTAGCCTGCCCCCTAGCCTCTGACCCGTATCCATCCAAGAGAGAAAGGACATACCCTCGGCCTTCTAAAGCAGCTTCTCGCTAACTCCCAGATCAGTGTCCCCTCTGATCCTAATCTTTCTGGTCCAGCACTGTCCGTCTATGAAGAGCGTACCTGCACCGTGGACATCATCCCTGCCACCGCTTCTGATGCCCACGCCATCGTATGACCTGTCTTCCCCATTCCTTGCCTCCTACCCCCCAGTTCGGGACTTTATGATATCACGCGACCAGAGACTACGCAGAGTTATGGTGTACATATGGCTGAACACACCTTGGGCAAGAGGGCTGTGGACATCCATAATACGAATGAACTGACGCTCTTCTCGCAGCTCACTTAATGACGACTATAGTAAGATTACGAGATCCAAGAAATAAACGAAGGTGGTGGCCTTGACTTAAATTAGTATTAGATATAAGGTGGTATCTACAGAGGTATGCTGTAGACAGTTAACTTCTAGAATGGGCTTTGTCTTGCTCCGCTGTCTGCGAGACAGAGAACAGCCTCATTGGGAAATCTCGCCTGTGCTGAGATCTATATCAAGAAGGAATCCGGGTGGTCGTTGATGAACTGCATGGCCTCGACACGCCAGTCGTCTTTAACCACCTTCGGCCCGCTCTCCTGGAAGTTGTACGTCTCCAGCCCATCCTCGGAGTACCTCGGCCACTCGGCAAAATCCAGACCGTGGTTGTTCGGGTCCAGCGTGCGGATGAAGGAGATGGCGGTGGCCTGATAGGCCTGGGTGTTCTTGCTCAGCTCGTAGGGCAAGCCGGCGAACATGTAGAACCAGACGTCGAAGGCGTGGAACGAACCCAACAAGGGCAAATGGGTCAGAATGCCCAGGTCGGGCAGCAGGCCCGCCGACGGAAGGCTGACGTCGGTGACGTAGTTCCATACAGTCTGCTCCGAGGTGTTGTAGTGCGCAAGCAGGTTGCGGCGCTGCGCCTGGAAGCTGAAGTCGCCCACCACGGCGGCCAGACGCTTGTAGTTGGGCGTGAGGGCGTTCAGGAAGCTCGTGCCGAAGGGAGAGCCCTGGGTGATGTCCGAGGGATAGAGCTTCATGAGGCCGGCCATGTCGGCGTCGGACGCCTTGGGCCACCAGGTGTTCTGGAAGTACGACGCGAAATCCTCGTCCGAGAGGGTCTCGAGCTGGGCCAGCAGGGAGAACAGGGTGCCCTCGTCGCGCATGTCGCCAGTGATCAGAGGCACCGAGGCCATCTTCCCGGAGGCGGCCAGGCGGTGGGGTGAGTCCTTGAGATGCTTCCCGTCGGGGCGGATGGTCCAGGTCGAGGCGAGAGAGCGAGGCCCCAGGACTAGGTAGAGCACAATGTTCAGCAAAGAGACAATACGTGGGTTAGGACGGGACAGAAACTTACGCATCCCCTCTTCGTTGATCGATGTCATGATGTCGTCGAAGTCGGCAACCTTCAAGCAAGCAATCTTATCCGTCGCATTGGCACATCCTGCCTTCTTGACCATGTTGTCGAAGACAGGCTGGGAGCGATCGGCACTCTCCACCATGACAGGGCCGCCAGACAGGGCCATGGCGCCGCGGAAGAGGTCGGTGGCGCCCTCGCCCTCGTCCCAAAGGAGGTGCGCCGCAACGGACCAACTACCCGCCGACTCGCCCATGATGACGACGCGGTCCGGGTCACCACCGAAATCGGCAATGTGCTTTTGCACCCACTGCATGGCGACTCTCTGGTCCTCGAGGCCGAGGTTGAGCAGACCGGCCTCCTCCATCTCGCGCGACGCGGAGAAGCCGAAGGCGTTGAGGCGGTAGTTGGCCGAGACGCCGATGATGGGCTGGCCGAGGTCGACCGAGGTCCGCACCAGCCCGCCGACGTTGTAGTTGAGAAATTCACCGCGGATCACGTCTGTTTCGCTGATGTCGGTGAAGGGGCTACCAACCTCGAATCCGCCGCCGTGGATCCAAATCACCACGGGCAGCTTCTCGTCCGTGGGGACGTCTACGGGGGTTTGCACGTTGATGAGCAGGCAGTCTTCGCTGCGGGTTTGCCCCAGGGTGTTGAAGACGGTGTCGGCCAGCGCGCCCACGATGGGGCCGATTTCCGTGCCGATATTGCCCAGCAGACTACTGGACGAGTTCATGGACAGAATCGAAGCGGTGGTCTTCTGCGGGCAGATGGGGCCATAGTCGCTGCCGTCAAATTCACCCAGCTGCTGGGTGTAGAGCTGGGGATGCTCGAAGCGGCCGGCCGAGGCGAAGGGAATGCCTTGTGCAGGTTAGCATGGTCGCCCAGGAGAGACGTTTTTCGCATGTCCCTCGGGTTGTCGCTACGCACCTAAGTATTCTTTGATGTTTCCGTTCACCCGGCCAGTGATGTTGGCATAATCGATTTCGACCTTGGGCTTCGGCGTATCACGGGGTGCGATGGGCTTCGCAACAACCGAGGCCGAGTTGGATGCCGCGAGAAGGGCTGTAAGCCCGATCCACGTGGACGCCATCTTGAATCAAAGAAGTGACAGATATTGGTAGGGATTGTTGGGTTAAATGAGTGACAGTTAGGGGTAAGGAGTGTGGTTGGGAGTTGATGGTCCAACTCGCCGGTCGGATGCTATAGAATCAGGGGAGGTAAGGAAACGAGTGACGCCGTAGCCAGCGAGAACTGATGCCGCTACTTACGAGTCGGGAGGGAAGTTGAAGTTGTAGGCCAAGGAGCACGGTAGATATACTCTACGGACTTTGTCTGTTCATCCATTCATCCGTTTACCGACCCGCTCACCCGCTCGCCGGCTATGCCAGACTCCTCTGTAATCGATTAGGATCGTCCCCCGAGGTGCCGATGGAGAATTCATAAGACGGACAGGTTTAGATAATGACGGCTTCCCAACAGGCGTCGCTAGTCACGGGTCGCCTTTCAACCCACTCCTTACTCCGTAAATAATTAGGGTTGGTCACTTCCGAGTGAATATTGGCTTACGAGTAATTTTCCTTTGACCCTTCCCCCCGTTCCCCCTTTCTCCCCTTGGTCGATAGCCATCCAATACTGCTCAGGTTGTATTTCCACGAGACCCCTGTTCTGGGCGGTGTGCAGATCAAATTTTCTCCTAGTCTTTTCCCGAAAAGTCTCCGGACAAGGGCTGCGGATGGTGATGCATGATGACTGCTATTCATCAGATTTGCATTGGACAGGGACAGTCCTGATAGTTTGTCTCTCTGGAGATATGGCAGGGCACGTGGGATCCCGGCACTGGGATGTCTAGGCCAGGGACAGCATATGTACAGACAGACAGGGGGGTGGGGGGGCATTAATTACAAAGTCTCTCGAGCGAGATCCCAAAGGTAACCCTGGCCACGAGTTTGATTGACAACTTCCCACGTGTCAAATAAGAGTAGGTTCCTTTTTCGGGTATTCAGCTCGTGACGTCAGGGGGCTGGCTGGTGGTAACTGTTAAGAATACTACGTCGTACAACCCCAAGCAAGGGGGGGGGTAGGTCGTTTAACTAGGGCAACGATATAACCGGACATATCACAAACATAACCGGGATACTCCAGGGTAAGATGATATGATTAGTAGTATGTTAGTAATAGGACTTCGGTACCAGAGGTACGGATCGACGTATCGTCGGCTTAGGGGCGTGCCAAGGTATACGATCCCTGAGGGTTGTAACATGGTGCAAACTGTATTTCACCAGTGGGCCCACCAACCCCTCCCTCGCTAACACGACGACTGATGACGAACGATGGGCAAGTCGAGTCTCGGATGCAATCACTGCTTTGTTGGAGAAAAGAGGTCCTCATAGATTAAAGTAATAGTGATTAGTAGGAAATAAGCATGACAGAGTCGAAATCTCCCCGACGCCTTGCTAAATTTTCCCGTGAACGAACGGGGGGAACGTTGGACGAGTTCGTGTCCCACGCCAGCGAAGGCCGTTGAACGTATGGAACCATGGGTAAAACTACAACAGTTATAATCTAATGGCAGTATGAAGCCCCTAGACATGTTGCTTCATATCCCGCTCCTGCTCCCACTTCACATCCCTTTGCACAAGAATGGTATCCATGGGCAACTCTTCGCTACTGGTTCTGGCCGCTCCAGATACCGTGTACTTGGTGCTACCCCCATGGTGTAGGTACTCTTCCGAATCGTTTCCTGTGCTCAGACGCTCGTGGTTCGCGGACCGCTTGAAGTTGTGAGCTCCGGGGCGGGACCCGCCGGTGCCTGGGAATGCCCCGGGGCCCGACGAAACCTGATTGGACTTCAGGTCCCGAGTCGACCACGGCGTGCCGTAGCGCATCTTGCGATACACGGGGACGAGAGTCACTGCGCAGGTGCCGATAACGGCCACGTACATTTCCACAACGGTGGCGGTCCACATAAGGCCATATTGCGCTATTCGACATGGTCAGCGAGAGAGTGCAGAAATCCGGGAAGACAGGGTTCACGTACATGTCATGTCCGTCACGCCGGTTGTGTAGAGGGATACTAAGGAGCCGAAACGCACAAGGCTGGCAATCACGACGCTATGTTCACAATTCATCAGCACGTCATGCTTTGCTTTCACCCTCGTTTCCCAAGGTCTAGACTTACAGACTGCCGAGTGCGAAAACACAGCAGATGCCCACTCTCTTGCTCGAGCTGACCTGCAGCTTCATGCTCTCGTGGATAGGTAGCACCAGAGTCAAAATGTCGATGAGGCTGTTGGCGATGGAGTTTCCCACGAAGTAGAGGATCAGGTCAATGCAGGTGCCCGTCCCAGGGGTCAGGGCCTGTTCCCATGTGTAGGCGAGCGGGCGGCACTGTAGGCAGTTCGTGACGAAGATGGCGAGCCACCAGCCCAAGCACGCCGCCGACAACACGTAGATGCCCTTCTGCATGAACGGCGTGGGGAAAACGCGCCAGTAGAAGGCCAGGAGAGATAGCTTGATCAGCGGGGAGGAGAAGCCGTAGCAGAACTCGGCGATAACCACGCACTACGTCATTGTCAGCATTTGGTGGCTTGATCTATAGAGTGGAAGGGAGACTCGAGCACCTTCAGGAAAGTGACCACCTGGAACGGATCCTCAGCTATCACCTCGACTATTTTCCGGCCCAGTCCACCCTTGACCACGGCCACGATGGTGGCGGCGCAGAAGCCGTGGTTGACGAGAAGACCGGACAGCACCAACCAGTCGTCAAGGCCCCATCCCAAACCCGTGAGCTTTCGTGCCCAGAAGCGTCCGACGCAGGTGATGGTGGCGATAACGGCGAGAACGACGTTAATGGCGATGATTGCAGTGTCCGTATGCGGACCCGTGGTGGTTGCCGCTGTTGCTGTCGACGACATTTTGCCCGGCAGTCTTGTGTTGGACCAAATATAAAAGGCAATCTGTGCCCTGAGATTTCGTATATGCACAAGGGAAGCTTAGCTCAGGGCCAACCTGAGCTTGATAAGTAATACGTCCGGTCTGTCTGCCAGAGCCCCTCGCCATGGTAAAATATGGAAATACGGCAACACACTGGTTTCAACTCGCCAAAGCCTGCATCCCCGTACCGGCATAGGGAGGCCCAGGGATCACTTGCCGGTGCAGGGGAGGCGAACCTATTCGAACTCCGAAGACCATCTTGGTTGAGGTTCATGACTCGCCATGGCCCCCACGAGTCCACCATCACCCAGTGCTACCCTATCAAGAAGTCCCGGATTACAGGCTTCTTTCTTGTAAGAGTTGTTTAGTCAAAATTGACGAGCGATTATACCTGGCGCGTAGCGGGGCCGGGAGACCCAGACGAAGTCTCACCATTTGCATACCGGGATTCTAATAGGCGATCCTGAAGACTTGTTTTCCGCGGAAACGGCAAGCATGAAGAAAAAAATTCATAGATCGGCAGTCGGTAATGAGATGAGTTGCCTCGTTGGGTAGAAATGTAGGAAATGCAGACGGTGCATGGAACGTTCTATTCTTACCTGGAACAATGGGAACAAGACCAGTTGCTCTCTTTATCAGATCGCCCAGTGTTGATCAGTTCCATCGGAAGATTTCCTCCTTTTTGACCCTTGTGCTTGACATCATCCCTTCAACACTATCACAAAGCTCGGATAAGAAGTAACTAAGAACATACACACGTACATACACACACACACACACACACACACATACATTGCGCCGTGGCTGTCCGACTATCTCTGAACATGGCCGGCACCACGAGAGCAAGCTTCCCTATTCTCTCATACCAGCCTCTACGCTTCTTCTACCAGGTGTTCGGCTCCCTCTTCATCGTTTTCTTCTGCCTGCCCGTCTGGTGTGTGCAGGCCCTGATTCCAGCATGCCGCCCTCACCCGAAATGGGGATTCAAGCAGGCGCTGATGGCGCGCTTAACGCGCAACATCGTTGACCTGTACTCCAACGTGGGCATTACCGAGACGCACACCCTCCAGCCCGGCAAGGAGGGTGACCGCTTCCAGGCCGTGGATCCGTTCCCGTCAGGCCTCTACCGCGGTCCTCTGGCCTCGGATCCGGCTGTGAAGCCCGTCACCGTGGGCGGCACGTGGTATCCCGAGAGGCCAGACATTGAAAAAGGCTTTGACGGAACCGTGGTCCTGCAGGTGCACGGTGGTGCCTTTGTTTTGGGCGACGGGCGCACGGGCTACTGCGGCTTCATGGCCAAGACGCTTATCGACAAGGCGGGTGTTGACGCGGTCTTCGCCCCACAGTACCGGCTGTCTGGCTACAGCAGCGCCAGCGCGGCGGCCAATCCCTTTCCCGCCGCCCTGCAAGACGTGCTCACCAGCTACCTGTACCTGACCCAGACCCTCGGCATCCCCTCCCGCCGAGTCGTGCTCTGCGGTGACAGCGCGGGTGGTAACCTGGCCATTGCGCTGCTGCAATATCTCGACACCTTTGGACAAGACCTCGGGCTCGCCCCCCGAGCTGCGCCGTCCTGGTCGCCCCCTGGGTCAATCCGTTGGCCAGCCTGGGGCCGGACTCGGTCTACAAGCAGCACAAACACTGGAGCACCGACTACCTGCCTGTCTCGTTCCTGCGCTGGGGTGCCAAGGTGTACTCGTCCGGCGTAGCGGACGAGCACATGCGGTACGTGACGCCGCTCGGCCACCCGTGGAAGACCCGGGTGCCTATTTTCGTCTCCATTGGCGAGGCCGAGATCCTCGAGACCGACGGTACCACGTGGGCTCGTCAAATGCAAGAGGCGGGGAGTCACGTGACTGTCTCGTACGAGGAGCATGCCGTGCACGACACATTGTTGATGGGCGCCATCATCGGGTGGACGGAAAGCGCGCAGGTTGTGGCGACAAGGATTGGGGAGTTTATAAGACAGGTGCAAAGAGAGGGGTAGCCAAAGGAAAGGGATTTAGTATAGAGATGGGAAGGAAATGTCTTGACGACCTAGTACTGTGTAAACACTTGGCAGTGATAACTCACGAAATCACTTTGTATTGTTAGCTTATGTATATGTATATGAATACGAATAACTATGTGTATGAAATGTTTAACACCACTTTTGAGGGGCTTCATGCCCCGAACAGATTCGAGAAGTAATCGTGTAACTCGAGTAGTTCGACGACACTGCGACAAAGAAGTTAATTGCCGGGCCCTTCATGTGGAAGTAGGCGGAGATGCCGAGACGGCCTCTCCCCCTATGTTGCCGACGATTCGGGCTGCTAGTCCTTCATCGTAGGCACAAACCATGAATCCTGCAAACGATACACCGCCCGCGAGATAGACACGCCCATCTCGGCGGAAGCTGACCCAAAAAGGAGCAAAGCTGCAGTGGCGATGGCGATACAGAAGACGGCATGGGAGATTTGAATATGACAGGTGTGAGCCCGAGTCCAGGGGATGATTACGACTATCTGCACCTCCCCCTCACGAAGCGACAGCTCCACGGGCCTCGGGCTTCGGGGTCGTCTTGTGAGCTCAGCATCAACACTGACGCAAATGGCAATGAAGAATCAACTTGATGCAGCACCACTGCAAGATGAGGTGGCACTTTGGCGGAGCTAAGATAGAGGAGTGGTTGCTGTGATATGCAGAATCTGAAAAAGTGTCGGGCGTGTATGTATCAAGCGCCAGGGTAGGGCCGAGACAACGTTGGGTTGAACTGCAGGGTCGGAGGGGGGAAGCCGAGATCCTGATCAATCATGGCATGTGAAATATTAAGCACTGGATCAACATGAGCGTGCTCTGAACAGTTGTCAGTGTGTCGTTCCCTTCTTTTCATTTCCCTCCTTCGCCATGGCTTTCACGACCACTGCGCGTAGCTTAGCTGCGCGGATACCTACCGCTCCTGTCTCCCGCCCTGCATCATCAGCTATCACGACAAGGACTCGCGCCTATGCCGCTGTTGGGGCCGACACAAGGACATGGACCAAATCAACGCTGCCGGTCCCGCCCGCCTCCAAAACCACTGCAAAGCCTAACCAGGTTCTCCGTGCGGCCGTTGCCGCCGCTACACTAAAACATGACTGGACCAGGGAGGAAATCGCCGCCATCTACCACGAGCCTCTCATGGAACTCGCCCACCAAGCAGTGAGATGCCATCCATCATCGTGAGATACTTTGCAGAGCCCTAGAGCTTACATGGAGGCATTCTTGCAGAGCATCATCCACCGCCGCTTCCACGACCCTGCCGAGGTGCAACTATGCACCCTCATGAACATCAAGACGGGCGGCTGCACCGAGGACTGCAAGTACTGCGCGCAGTCGACGCGCTACCAGAAGGGCACGGGCTTGCAGGCCAAGAAGGTCGAGAGCGTCGAGTCCGTGCTGGAGGCGGCGCGCATCGCCCGGGCCAACGGCAGCACGCGGTTCTGCATGGGGGCGGCGTGGCGCGACATGCGCGGGCGCAAGAGCAGCCTGCGGGACATCGCGGCCATGATCCGCGGCGTGCGCGGCCTGGGCATGGAGGCGTGCGTGACGCTGGGCATGATCGACGCGCACCAGGCGCGGGAGCTCAAGGCGGCGGGGCTGACGGCGTACAACCACAACGTCGACACGAGCCGCGAGTTCTACCCCTCGGTCATCTCGACGCGCACCTACGACGAGCGCCTGCAGACGCTGGGCCACGTCCGCGGCGCCGGCCTCCACGTCTGCTCCGGCGGCATCCTGGGCCTGGGCGAGGCGGCGGCCGACCGCGTCGGCCTGCTGCACACGCTCTCGACGCTGCCGGCCCACCCGGAGAGCTTCCCCGTCAACGCGCTGGTGCCCATCCGGGGCACGCCGCTGGGCGAGAGGGAGCCGCTCGCGTTCACCGAGATGCTGCGGACCGTGGCGACGGCGCGCGTGCTCATGCCCGGCACCATCATCCGCATCGCCGCGGGCCGCAAGACCATGTCGGAGGAGAAGCAGGCCCTGTGCTTCATGGCGGGCGCCAACGCCATCTTCACGGGCGAGAAGATGCTCACGACGGAGTGCAATGGTTACGAGGAGGACAAGGCCATGTTTGCAAGATGGGGCCTGGAGCCGATGAAAAGCTTCCAGAAGTCCCCGAAGCCCGAGGCGTAAAGAAGTATAGTATCTGGTCTATATGGATACGAGTCGTTCCTTCAACCGAGGGGAAGTGCATAAGTAGGCAATAAAGACATTTCAAGTCTGCTATAGTTGTGGTTTGCCCACTCGCATGACGCCGTTGGCGAATCTTCCAAGCTCCCCCAGATCTTCCGTGACAGCAGCTTGCTCCCGCATCCACTGCTTAATAACTTCGCCAAGCCTTTCGATTTGTTCAAAAGTGTTCTTGGCATGGAGACAAAGGCGGACTCTTTCGGTCCCGGCCGGTATGGTGGGGGCAACAATGGGCCTCACCATATATCCCTTGAGCTGGCAAAATGAGGCTAAGCTGCGAGGTTTTGCCGTGAAGATAGGGAGGATAGGTGACCCCGGAGGGTCCTTCCCAACCCGTAGCAGGCCAGCCAAGGGTGCATGGTGATGGCAGATATCTCGAATGAGTTGATAGGTAAAACCGACGAGCTTCAACAGATGACGCTGGGCCTGCTCGGCGTGCCCGCTGCCAAGATAGTCGTAAGCAGTGTCAATGCAGACGAGAGAACTGAACGTCATGGAAGTCGTGTAGATCAACGTCCTGGCGTAGTTGACCAGGTAGGCTCTGGTGGTAGGAGAGCAAAGCACCACGCCTTAGTTCCATGTTAGCTGGCTGCGCCTCGATATTCTTGTCCTGGGTCATGATTGTTTACCTCCTGTGCAGCCCATGGCTTTGCCAAACCCATGGACTCGAGCCCAAATATCTTTTTCCAGCCCAGCCTCACAGACCAAGCCGCGGCCTCTAGCCCCCAAGACCCCCGTCGAGTGCGCTTCGTCGATGATGATATGCCCATTTCCATGGGGGAGATGTTTCTTCACTGCTTTTACAAGACCCAGTGCCCGCAAAACGCTCCCATCCATGCTATACACACCCTCGACGCAGATGAAAACGTTGGAACTGCCATCTCGTATCCTTGCATTCGGATAGCCTGCCTCTGTGATCTGCTTCAAGGCAGCATCAAGGGTTTGGGCCGTCGATTTTGGAGCCGTGCTCTCCACACCCTCCGCCACGGATGGGTGCGAGAACTGGATGCACTGGGTCGCACGGCTCAGCCGCATTCCATCGTGGACACTAGCATGGATGGCCTCATCAAAGAGAACCACGTCGCCCACCTGCGGAGCGCAGCTCAGTAGACCAACATTGGCATCATATGCAGAGTTGAAGAGAATCGCCGCAGCCGCTCCGTGAAAAGAGGCAATCTTCTTTTCCAAGTCTTCGGCCAATGAAGAGTTCCCATCCAGTAAACGCGAACCTCCAGATCCTAGTATGCGCTGCTGGTCCTGGCCTTGAGTCGCCGGCGACTGTTCCTGTTTGGCCGCGGCAACCCTGCGCTCAAGTCTGGTCATCACACTCCTTTGGATCTCGGTGTTCTCCGCGAAGGATAGGTAGTCATTGGACGAAAAGTCGACCAGGCCAGCAGGGTCGATGTTGAGCTGCCTCAGTCTTCCGGCACCTCTCCGCCTTGCTAGGAGCGTCTCAAAGGTTTTCTCCAGAACCATATTGCAGCACCCTTGTCAGATATCCATGGTCTTTGAAAGTCTTCTTTTTCCACCCCCCGGCCGACAAGCATGATGATATTGTAACATTTCTTGGTACATGAATCTTTGTATCTCCGCAAACGAACCGGTGTAGCATTGACGCCGTGGCTTTATCACCGGCATGGTGTAGATTTACGATGAAGATCCCCGCGCCGGTCGATCCATCATGGAGGGCTCTCTTTATGCCCCCTTTCAGCGCACCTGATTCGACCATTCATGGACCTTCCGCTTTCTACTAACCGCCGAGGCGTTCTAGGCCTTGGCCGTGCATGGATTGCTCGGCGCGTTTTTTAATGATGTGACCCCCCAAGAATGACCTCGCATATAACCACAGCCACTCGTTGATCAAGAAAATGACGTGCGCTCCTTGGCAAGACCTACTGACCCAGCCTGACCGGTACAATCTAGGTCGGCCAGCCCCGCCGTAGACTGGTTCTAGTTCATGGGGCATGCGGTGGTTGTAGCAGCGCGTCGGTGCCGTCCGCGGCCTTACGAGTGTATGGTCCTGTCGAAAGACGATGCACCTTACATAGATTTCTCGAACACGAAAAGAGTGTTGCAACCATAAGAACAGTGCGGTACGGCATCGACCATGGCACATGTCGGCTCTTTGCTTTGGCGAAATCTGAGGGTGTATCAGATATACGGCGCCAACACAGATGTCGGAAAGACTATATTCACCACGGCGCTGTGCAATGCCGCAAGCAAGCATTACAGGCACGAGTCTTCGGGTTATCTGAAACCGGTGTCGACAGGGCCGGGGGAGGTAGCCGATGAACGGTGTGGGTGCTGTCTGAGGAAACGAACAAGACGCATTACTAACGAATTCCAGGAGTAGGGCATCATCCCTCACGGGCCGGGTAACCAGCGATAACCAAGAGCGATTACTGCAGACACGTCAGAAAGTACGCTCCAGGTGTGGCATGTGCGACCTTGCACCAATATGATCTAGCCATCAGTCCACATGCTGCAGCAATAGGCAAGGTGAGAAAACCCGCGGGCGGGTTCCTACTCCCACTTGTTGCGGATTTGCAAGACAACACTGACAGAGAAGAACGCGATAAGAGGATTCCCAAAGATGCGGATCTCTTGTCGTCGATATATTCCCACGTATCCAAGGCGCCTAAGTCTGGTAACCTCAGTGGATGGTTCTTCATCGAAACCGCCGGCGGAGTGCACTCGCCCGGGCCCTCGGGCACGTCTCAAGTGGAACTTTACCGGCCGCTACGCTGTCCAGTCTTGCTGGTCGGCGACGCTAAGCTAGGTGGCATCTCGACTACCATATCGGCGTTCGAGGCCTTGAAGCTGCGAGGCTATGATATCGAAGCCGTCTTGCTGTTCGAGGACGACCAGTACCGGAACTACGACTACCTGAAGGCCTACTTTGAAAAAGAGCACGGGGTTCGGCTGGTATCAGTTCCCGCACCCCCGCCGACTGCATCTCCTGGAAACCAGGAAGATGCGGAGAGAATGGCTTGGTATTACCATGAGACGAGTCTTTCTACTCCAGTCCAGAGTGCACTGAAACATCTAGACGAGAGCCACGAGGCCCGCGTCGCTCGGCTCGAGTCCTTGCCATCCGAGGGTTACCGAAAGATATGGTGGCCATTCACGCAGCAGAAGCTTCTATCGCCAGCCAAGATCACTGCCATCGACAGCGCAAGTGGCGATTTCTTCGAGACGCTGAGCCCGTCAAGCCCGGAAGATGGCCCAGAGCACCAGGCCAGACAGCCGCCAGACTCGCGGAGGCCGCTTCTGCAGTCATCCTTTGACGGCTCCGCATCATGGTGGACCCAAGGTCTTGGCCACGCCAACTCCTCACTGACACTCGCCGCCGCGTACGCAGCCGGCCGCTATGGACATGTCATGTTCGCGGAAGCGATCCACGAGCCGGCTCTCGCCTTGGCGGAGACGCTGCTCGAGGGCATGCGCCGCGGTGGCAGTGACAGGCTCAGCCGCGTCTTCTACTCTGACGATGGGAGCACTGGCGTCGAAACAGCACTGAAGATGGGGCTGCGGGCGGCGCGGACTCGGTACAGATGGCCCGTAGACTCGAAGCTCGGCATCATCGGCCTCCAGGGAGCGTATCACGGCGACACGATAGGGGCCATGGACTGCGCCGACCCGGGTGCTTACAACGAGAAGGTAGAGTGGTATGAGGGAAAGGGGATCTGGCTCGACCCGCCCAGCGTGATATGCCGCGAGGGCAAGTGGATGGTGAAGATGCCTGCGGGGCTTCGCGAGGCTGTTTCAGTCGCCGATGACGATGTCCGTGCCGAGTCCCTGACCGATGTGTTCGATGTCCGCGCGCGAGAGGCGAGAGGCGAGCATCGAATTTACGAGACGTATGTGGAGAGAATCTTGAGGCATCACCTCGCCTTGGGCAGGAAGTTTGGGGCGGTCATGATGGAGCCTGTAGTTCTGGGGGCTGGTGGCATGGTACTGGTGTAGGTCGCTTCCACATCTCTCTCACACACGTCTGAATCCGAACCCAAAGGTCTGACGCGACACAGAGATCCCCTATTCCAGCGGGCCCTGGTGAATGTCGTTCGCCGCTCGCAGCACCTGTTCAGCCCCGAGTCGGCCCAGCAGCCGAGGGAGGAAACTGACTGGACGGGTCTCCCTATCATCTTCGACGAGGTCTTCACGGGCTTGTATCGATTGGGGCGGTTCACGGGGTCCTCCTTCCTCGGACTTGCTGCAGATATCTCTATCCACGCCAAACTGCTCACGGGTGGACTGGTACCACTGTGCACAACACTAGCATCAGAAAGCATATTCCGGGCCTTTGCAAGCAAGGACAAGACAGATGCCTTGCTACATGGACACAGCTACACGGCCCATCCTGTTGGCTGTCATGTGGCATTGGAGTCTCTGCGACAGATGCAGGCGATGGAAGCGAATGGCAGCTGGGCCGAGTTCCAAGGCAACAGTGAATGCTGGTCAATCTGGTCGCAGCAAATGGTGGATTGGCTGTCACGTCAACCATCGGTGGCCGGAGTCTGGGCGCTTGGCAGCGTTCTGTCCATCCACCTCGAGTCGCCGGGCGGTTCGGGATACACCAGCACAGCGGCCGTTGCGCTCCGCGATGCTCTCCAAGCTAGCAACCATGGGCCGGCAGACAATCCCTGGAATGTGCACAGTAGGGTCTTGGGGAACGTCTTGTATCTCATGGGCAGCCAAAAGACTGGGAGAGACGCAGTGCTGCCGATTGAGCGACTGTTGAGGCAGCATTTGTCTTGACTTGGGTTGTCGGGCGAGGAGGTTGAAACAAAGACAGGCCAAATGCACGGATCGCAACTTTGATCCTCCAAGGTACGAGGATACATTAAGCAATTAGTAAGCTAGGCCACCTGCTTTATGTACTTCTTAATTTGATGGCTTCATACCCCCCACGACACCAGCCATAGTATAGTCACTGCAATGGACGCAGACACCAAGCATTCCTCCAGCCTTGCCCCCGCAGAGCCAGGTCACAGGCTGCTGGGCCCTGCAGAAGACCCAAACACGCCACTCATCATCTGCTTTCACGGCTCGGGAGAGTCTTGCGAGCCTTCATGGTCTGAGTTAGTTCGGTTGCTTAGCTAGAGGTACCGCGTGCTCTTGTTCGAGCGGGGGCCTTTGAACCCTAAACCTCCGCAGGCGACCTCCCAACTTCTTGTGTTTTTGAAAAGACAGAACCTCCCTGGCCCCTACATACTGATCGCTCATTCCTATGGTGGCGCTTTTGCCCGCATGTTTATGCAACAGGCACTCGCCACCATCGCGGGGGTGGTCCTCGTAGAGACTGGCCAAGAAGGTGGGCTGGATCCCAAGATTGCTACTGTGCAGGTTCGAAAAAGGGCCTTGGGGGAGAAACCACTGAGTGTCATCAGGGGCAACTCGTTCATCGAGAAGAAGCGATCCTTGGAGGCCAGCGAAGAGATTGCAGTGACAGAGCAGCAGAAGGCCGCCCTCGCCATACAGAGGCAGCTTCTTCAAGCAAGCGACGAGGAAGATGAAAGGATGAAGAAGGCACAACTGCTTCTGTCCAAGAATTCCAAATACACACACATCCCAGACTGCGGCCACCACGTCATCCGGGATAGGCCAGAAGCCGTTGCCCAAGAAGTGGATTGGGTTGTGGCCAATGCAGCGGCAACCAGAAAGCCTCTCTGGTGGCAGAGCCTAGCTATGAAGTTGGAAAGCTTTTTGCATTGAGTTTAGTTGGGACCCTGTCGAATGCGACTGAGAGCAACAGGGGTGGTATGTAAGGGGAATGAATATTGAACGGGATAGAACAAGGCATAAGTTGCTATTGAAATAAAGGAAAGTGAAGAAACAAAGGATGCAACTGCCTTTGAGCAATTCAAAGCAATGGTCGGGGTTCTCGAACAAAGACTTTGAAACATTTAGGGGGTAGTCAGCAACGTTTATAAGTCAATCATAAATAAGCACTTAACGGTACTGAAGATTGTTTTACAACATTCCCAACGTGACAGTCATGAATTTCCTGTATAAATTGGGGGCAACCAGGGCCTGCTTGTGCCCCTACCATAGGGCATTAAGCTTCTATTCGGTACAAGTTGATCTAATTCGCCCAGGTACCGGGAATACATCAATCATGGATATCTCGTCGATAACAAAGAACATGACCAACATTGTCCTTGGCAAAGGTCCTGACGACGTTGTCACCGACACAGCCAATAGGATGCTTGCCGTGAAAGAGGTGAGTGGCTTTGGATACATCATCCGGGCTAGATTTGATGGTCTTATCAGGTATTACTCGGTGACTTACGATCTCGCGTCCCAATTCCCCAAGGGCTGGGAGACAGGCGATCCAGGAGCCCTGATACCACCACGCAACTATCCGGTCGACCTCAAGTGCATCCATCTGAGGAAGCCACGCATCACCGAGTTCTTCGACCCGAGTAAGCCCGCGCGTCTGAGACCATCCGCACAATACCCCATTACTGTCGAGCCACTGGATCAGAGGCTGCAGGGTATTCAGGGCGTGAAGCACGCGCAGAGCGCCGACTACGAGACCTTCGTCAAGATGGACAAGATCCCGACGCCCCGCTTCAGAAACCGCCGCTGCGATGACCGCATCCACGTAGTTGGCCATCCGGCTATGAACAACCAGAAGCCCATGGTCATGAAGATCGTGGAGTTCCCGGACAAATGGAGACATCCGCGTGTCCCGGGATCGGAGCTGGCGCCCAAGGCCTTTGGCGGGTTGCACAATTTCGCAATCGCCGCAGACGCAGTCGACTCGAGCGAGCGGGAGATGGGCAACGAGATCCGGATGCACCAAGAGGTCGCAGCATTAGCCGATGGTCTTGGGCCCAAGTTTCTAGGCCTGGTGACGGAGCGTGGCCGCGGCGTCATCGGCTTCGTGTCCGAGTTCATCCAAGAGGCCAAGAGCTTCAAGCAGCTGCTTGAAGAAGCTTACGCGGCGGGCGACAACGACTTCCGGCTCAGTACCGAGGATAAAAAGGCCTGTCGCGCTGCCTTGAAGCGACTCCATGACGCGAGGATCCACCACGGAGACCTGCACGCTGGCAATATGCTCCGTCGTAGCGATGGCTCTGTGGTGCTGATCGACTTCGAGGAGAGCTTCCACCTGGATCCGGAAGGGTGGGTGTACGACAAGTTCGATTCTGCGCAGTTGGAGATAAGGCAGATGGACCAGTGGCTGGATTGGTCATCGGCCGACTGGCATCGAATGCAGAAGTTTGCGCAGCAAGAGGTCGACTAAGCAATGGATTTGCAATCTATGTGGTAGCTGGAATAAACTAATAGCCACGGAAGTATCTCTATGGTCAGGTCCAGGTTTCTTATCAAGAGCATTGGCGAGACTGTCGAAATTCTATCACCCATCAGCTATGATATCTACTTGGTCAACGTAGACAGCTAGAAGTACGGGAGTACCGATGAATAATTCATGAATAAATTAACAGAATTGGCAACAGAGCGGGAGGAGATGATGATAACAATAGAGCAAATACAAGAGACTGGCTGCTAGCATGTAGACCCTCACCTAATACCGACAGTAGTAGAGCAAGTGAACCATCAGGGCCACCATATGTCACTTTCACCACGGTTGCACTCCGTCCTTCGTGATGACTCTTCCAGCGTCGGCGTCCCTCTCACCCTCTACTAAAGACCGGTAGAACTCGCCCCCTTCAACCGGGTCCCCTGCGCCCAGGGATTTCAGAAACTCAGGGGCCGAACCGCCGAAAGACGTAGCCAAAAAGCCTGGCTCTACTCCCCAGACTTTGACCCCGTCAGCTTTCAACAAGCGCACCCAATCCCTCATGATCATATTCAACCCAGTTTTCGAGGTCCGGTAGGCTGTAATCGGCATGGGCTCGGGTTCTTTCGGCCATCCGCTCGCCGGAGCGTGGTTTATCACGGCGAAGTGCAGATCCGTTCGTAGCGAGTCGGCCAACGATGATGTCCCGGACGAGACAAATATCAGTCGCGGGTTGGGTGATTTGATCAGTAGCGGGGCTACAAGAGTGGTCAGGACATGGGGTCCGACCACATTGGTATCCCATGTCGTGTTATAGGCCTCCCGGATAGACATCTCACCGCGCCTCAGCGGTCCGTCGTAAGAGGCGCCAGCATTGTTGATGAGGACGTCGAGGCGCCCGTACTTTTCCTTGATGGTTGCGGCTGCCTGCTCGAGTGAAGAGTCGGAGCTGACATCTGCCTGCAGGACGGTCACAGTAGATTTGCTTTGTGGCACCTCCTTTTTCAGGGAGGATATCGCGGCCTCGCCTCTTGATACGTCGCGGCTGCCCAGGAGAATCTCGTAGGCAGCAGGGGATTTCATCAGAGCCTTCACAGCCTGGTAGCCGATGCCGGAATTCGCTAGGGAGTCCATGTCAGCAAAGTCACAAGTTCATGGAAGTGCTTGTCATACCACCGGTGATGAAAAGGATTTGTTTGTCAGATGCCATAGTGAAGGTTGTGAGGTCTCCAAGTGAAGCTTTCAGGTCTAGAGGATAGAACGAAGGTGTTTGCTGCAATGATATCAAGAAATTATCGAGAGTTTTTTATAGATACATTTCTGTCTACCTGTATCGGCCTGCCGGCACTTATAGTGTCCGAATGAAACTAGTCGGGGCACGTTGAATCCCGAGTGGGCTCCTAAGTATAGAACTTGCTAGGGGCGGGTGGGGAAAGACGGGAGCGGGGCAGGACAGGACTCATGATTCGATCAAGCCAGTTTCATGGTCGCCTGGGGCTATCGGAGGATTGGAGTAGCCCGTATGATTGGGGCTCGCTCATTATTGATGTCGCGAAAACGCGAGGAATGTGCTGTTGCTGGGAGAAGGTTCCACACGGCACTTCCTTGTCAGCCCTGATGATGATCGCGACAAGGATCGCCAACGTTGCCAATTGGGTAGCTTTTCAACTCGACACGCTTTTAACGATTTAAATACTTTCTATCAGGTCTTGATACTCTTCCCAGAATGAGACTGGACGCCAGCTTGGGCTGGCTTTTCGGCAATTGCAGATACGCACTGGCAAATAGTTAACGCCCATTGTGACCCCCCCTGCTCAATCATTATCCACCAGATGGCCGGCCAGAGTAGCTAGCCACCTGCTAGTGTTAGTACTTACTCCATGGGAATCGCTTAACGCCTCATTAAGGCCGAGCAGATGACCAGCAACCGTGATGTCCTCTTCCTTGTATCCAGCCGGTATAGGAAAGGGGGTGGTTTGTGAACAACTATATCAAGTACTGCCCTGCTGTCGCTTAGAACGGCATTTGACCAATGCCACTTCCAGGCTCTATAGAGCTAGTTAAGAGCCACACAAACAAGCGCCCACCGCAAGCTCGTGATGCAATTAGCTAATCAGCTTCTCACTTTGTCGTGATGTTGTGAGACCCCGGGTCATTACTGCCCACGGTATCTGATAGTACTCACGCCTCAATCCAAAGCTTTGGACAGGTGCAGCGTCTCTCCCTTCGAGCGCTAGGTCGGTGAAGCGAAAGTGTGCTCAAGGCGAGTTTGCTCCCCAATGGGCAACCCAGAGACATTAGGTACTATCTCGCGCGCATTATCCTCGAAAAGCGGCACCAACCTCTCTCGTACCCAAAAATCGGCGTACTCGTCGAGCAGCCCTCCACGTCCCAGGACTTCCTTGGCACTCGTCTCTGGGTCCCAGCTGTCGCGGATCACGACGGCCTGTCGGTCTGCCACGCCGCGTCGGATGAGGCACTCGACGATGGCGGTCCACCGCTCCGTGCCGGAGGCATCGATGTCGAAGCTCTCGATCCAGCCTCGCCGCTTGGCATCCCGGAGGTGCCGGAGCACCATGATCCACGTCGTGACCTGCTTCTTCTTGAGCAGCAGTGAGGACCACGGCGGCGCATTCAGACGACCGATGAGGCCGGAGAGCGTCGGGTGTGACGTGTACTTTTCCGAGGCCTCCAGGAGCGCACGCACGAAGGAAAGGCTGGAAAGGGGGTAGATGGTCTTTTGGCGCGAGCAGAGGAACTCCAGAGCTCGGTAAAGGAGCGGGGTTTCTTCTACGAGCTGTGCTTCGGATTCCGCACCTAGGCTATGCTCTTTGTCACTATTTGGCCTCTCCGCCGCCATTTTGTCCAGTGTGTCGATCACATAGTGTTGCAGGCCGAATCTGGTACAAAGCACGAGGTATGCATGGGCGATGACGAGCTTGTTTCCGTGTCGCTCTTCGTACGTTCCGAACGAGTTTCGTGCCCAGTGGTCTGTGACCTCGGGCCCCCGCGAGACCCAGTACCAAGAGATTGTCTTCTCCATCTCGCAAACGAACCGGGCCTGAAGTCTCTGGGGGTCGAGCTCCACGTGCCGCGCGTGGGTCAGCGCCAGGGCGATTCCCGGATACCACTCGTCCAGTCGGCGGTGATGTTCCGGCTCCTCGAGCGGGTGCTTCATCTGGAGAATGTAAGAACGCAGGAGGCGAAGGTGCGGGTCGAATAGGTCTGCCCCCGACACGTCACCCGCATTCCGCAGTCGATGCCAGACTTGATCTCGTGGGGACAGGATGACCCAATCGCGGACGGTGCGATGGAGGTACGTGACGCGGTTTTGCGCGAACTCCTCCACACTCGACCCTCGTCGGTAGGATCCGCGGTCGCTCCTGTGATGGACTTCCAGAAGGCCAACGGAGCGACTCAAGGCCCAAGATCTAGCATCGGCACATCGCCCGGCGGCTTTTCTCTCGCCTTCCTGCTGCACATTCCGTTCTAGCGCAACAAGATCATCTTCGGCTCCATTGATAGCAAAGGCTAGCTCCCAGAGTGACAGCGAAGTAGCCGAGTCGTCCTGAATGAAGTTGGCGACCATCTCCCGGGCGCGGACCAGCTGGAATAAGCGCGACGTCTCTGCCTGCTTGTCCCGAGGCCGGTTCTCGAATACAAGCACTTCAAAGAGACTATCAAGTTCAGTTGGCAAGCTCGATGCATAGTCACGCATGTCCGCAATATTGGTGTCGGCGTGGTCGAACCGCCTGATCAGCTCCCCCACTGCCAGTCGTACCCAGAGAAAGACACCACTAGCCATCTCGACGGTAGTCTGGACGAGCTTCCTGGAGAGATCCGCCTCTTGCACCAGAGCAGAACGCACATTCTCGTTTGTGCTAAGCTTGTCGATCGTGTATCGCACCATATCCTGAATAGTGGATGCCTGCAGCTTCAAATTAGGCACAGCGTGCTCGAATGCGCGTTCGAACACCGGCCAAGGTCTCGAAGAAAGACATAGCTTGATGTGAGAGTCCTGGGCGCCCTCGGCTAAGCCTTGAAAGAAGCGGATGATGGCCTCATGGTCGCCGTCAAACTCATCCAGCCCGTCCACAAATAGGCACAGTTTCGTATCCAACAGTCGGTGGCGGAGGAATGTGGAAAAGCCGTCCATGAGCTCGGATGCGGACCATTCTATCGTGGTGGCGACTCGTTCTTTGCTGGTCATAGATGCAAGCCTTTGCCACAAACGTGGGAGGGCGAGGGCGATGAGTTCTGGCTTCGTTGACAAGAGCTGGAACAAGAGTGAGCGCAGAAGTCCGGTTTGGGAGCGTTGCTCTTGTGACCCGCTGGTCCAGAAGTAGAATCCAGCCACGGTGGCCCGCAGGTTGCCAGACCAGGCGCGGAGCAGGTGCATGGTCTTCTTGTGTTCCGAAAGAAACCGAATGAGTGTCGATTTGCCAGAGCCGGGCTTTCCAGTAACTTTGATACGTTAGTAGAGCTTTCCTATTTCTTCTGAGATGACCCCAGACCTACTCCAATATACGTTTCCCAGATTTGGCGTTGACAGCCATTCCGAAAAGCTGGGATGAGAGTCCCCGCTGTGGTCATTGAATATCCAATCGAAAGAGGTGCCGTGAGCTTGCTCGATGTCTTGCTCCCGGAAACCCATAGATTTGAAACTCAAGCTTTCAAGGATGAAATCCTGGAGTATGGCTGTGTTGAACACACGAGGGGGCTTCTTCGAGCCCGATTTATCCGTTTCTGGGCCTGCATCTCCCTGCACTCCATGTGCAGGGCCAGGGGCTGTCGTTGATGTCGAGTCATTGACTTCAGCCGCCGAGAGCGTCTCGCCAAGAACGGAGACGTTCCGGCTGCGATAACAGACTCAGTTACGCTACTCAACATCCCAATAAGCACTTGCAGCATCATCTACTCACTCTTTAGTTGGCGCGATGTCTGTCACGATGTCCAGGCGCTGCTGTATGGCGGATAACCGCCTGTCGAGGGCGTCCATGTCTTGCTCCGTGAAGAGAGCACGGCCTTGTTGTGTGTTCTGCGGGCTCACGTGTAGTCTTCGCAGCCGGGTCAAGATATCCTGTGATATCTTCCAGCAGGCCTTGGGCTCCCCAGCCATGTCAAACTCTTGGGTACGCCCACCTGAAAGCTGGTGTACGAGAGTCTCATAGCGTTTGATCCAGGTGTCAAGGTCTAAATCACTCATTGCCTGGCCGTTGGATGCAACGACTCTTTGCAGTCGCTGCGTCGTCTGCCAAAAGCTGACGATGAGGTCTTGCTCACTCATTATGCAAGTACTATGGTATGCGAGAAGGAAGAAAAAAGTGATTGAGAGCTGACCTACTGTGAAAGAGGGGATAAACGAAGATTGACGGGGGCCATGGGCAGGAGATTGTCATCATTTCTTACACCAATCATAGTCTAGGCAGCTGAGACAAGCCACCCGAGACCCGATAAGAGCTCAGTTCTCGCCTGTCGTGCCCAAGCCATTGTGCAGATGTTGCGTCTTGCAGGAAAGATCGGTCACAGAAACTCGTATTCTTCGTACGCCACAGACACCCAAAGCAATTGCGGGATTCTGACACAAGCAGTACGCATCAATGCAACAACTAAGGTTGGCTGCTGTGCCGCCCGGGTATGCCCTGACCTAGAATGGCGCTTATGGCTCATACAAGATAAGCGACGACAGGGGTCGTACGAAGAGAGCACTTTGGAATGAGGCCACCCGAGCATGTACGACTCGTGATGACAGTGTTAACAGCGCTGCTACTGCCAGTGGGATGTTTGCAGCGAGAAAGATCACGAAACAGTCGATGTAAGGAGGGGAAAACCCCTACCATGAAGGTCGCCACGGACAGCTTGATTTCCGTAATGGTCATGCCAAGTTCCCTAGCTGTGACCGGTCGGGCTAGATGGTAATGCTGGTCGCCATGATAGCGAGGAGTGGGAAAAGGGCGGCACGGTCACCAGCATCAAGCGCTTTTGCCAGCAATGTATCCGTGACTAGCATTCCAAGTGGGTAATTCGATCAATGCTATTGGTATTGGCGGGCCAGTTTCTATCAGTACGCTTATTCCCGACCTTGGACGTGGTTCACACTTACGCAAAGACCGTCGCGAAAAGGGATCGGTGTGTTTTGGGGAAGATTCGAAAGGCCACTTCCGGGATACAGCTCATCTGACGCATCTAACGAGCCGCCTTCGACGTTGCCTCGGCCCAGTTGATTCTGACTGGGTAAGAGTTGGCCTGGCGCAGTCAAGCTGTAACCCCTCTCTGCCTCTCCGGAAACTCATCGCCCAGGCAATATCTGAAGCGAAAGGTTACAGCACAGGCGCTTGAGTATCGGGCTGCGTTCATACCGCTTTAATGGATGCAGCTCTGTTGATGCACGGAACAGCCGGTGATCCGTTTCGCATTCGATATACTCACCTGGTGATACCTGTGTATAGAGCAGACATGCCGTGGTCGTGGGCGAGAGGAGATAAAAGGCTCAAGTATAAGACTAAGCGCCGCATTAAGCATTGGCCCATCTCTAAAGTCTACCTCCAGGTTGTAGTGAGACACTGCACGAGACAGGGCGTAATGGAAGAGCAGATTGACCACGCCACCATGCCGGTCGACTTCACTGACTGGGCTGCTACATAATTTATGATATGTGCCAATGTAATCACCTCTTGAATATCTGCCAGTTAGTTTTTCATTTGCCGGAGAGCCCTTCTATCCATCCCCTCAGTCGCTGCAGATCCATGATATCAGCTGCAAATTAATATAAGACGATTGGCATGATAAGATGGTTATGAAGCACGCGATTGGAAGATTGCGAGGGTCGCAGATGACTCGGGGAAAACTGTCCAGCAAAGGAATTACCCGGTCCGGCTTAAATATGTTAATATATGAACACTTGGAGGTCATGCAGTGAATGGCCCTCTGCAGCGGCACATAGCTCGGTTGAAGGAGGTATTCTGGCCTAAGATATCAGGGGTTTTCTCATATGGATGTAGATAAATCTGACCATGGAATGCGGCACAGGATATAGCCCCGGATACACAAGTCTAACATAGATCATATCGTGATTCAACAGGTTCTTCAACAATGCATTGGAAAGCTTTAGTTCTGGTGCTTTGGACGGGACATGGCTTGGGCCAAGTGCTGCCTATGTTGCGCTTCCAGTGCAACCAGCTCGTGGTCGAGCGCCTAGACCCTCTGGTCACTCCCGGTTTGATACCATCGCCACACCTGCACCAGATCGTCGGAGGTAACTCCTTCAATGCCTCTATGGACCCGGCGACGCACGACCTCCCTAGCCTGTCGACATGCACAAGCTGTACCTTTTCCGAAGACCTCTCCAACTACTGGACAGCCGTCCTCTTCTTCCGGGCTCGCAACGGGACGTACAAGCGGGTACAACAGTTCCCCAACCTGTTTCTCGAAGGCAATGGCGGAATCACCGTCTATTACATCCCATCGCCCGATGCCGGGGCGAACGTGACGGCATTCACACCCGGCTTCCGGATGCTGGTCGGAGACGCCGCGCTAGACGCACCAGGCCCGACGCGCAAGGTCTGTCACCGTTGCATGCCGGAAACGGGGGAGTTGAGCCACCTCAACTGTGCAGCCCCGGACAGCCAGGCCCTGCCTACGGGATTCTGCCCCGGCGGCATACGCTCGGTCATCACCTTCCCGACCTGCTGGGATGGGCAGAATACGGATAGCCCCGATCACAAGAGCCACATTGCCTACACCATCTCCGGGTCTTTCGACGTCGGGGCGGGTGGTGAGTGCCCGAGCAGCCACCCGGTAAAGATACCTCAAGTTATGCTTGAAGTCATGTGGGATGTAAGGCTACCTTTTACTATCCCGCCCTTTCATATTGCAAACCAATAGCTGACTTGGCGCCCATCACAGACCCGGCCCTTCAATAATAAAGATCTGTGGCCAGAAGACGGCTCGCAGCCATTCTTCTGGAGTACAAACGATAAGTAAGACTTCGCCCCGGCTGCGCTTAAGCCAGGAGACAATGCTGAACTTGTCGTGCAGGGAGGGGTATACCCAACATGGCGACTACGTATTTGGCTGGAAAGAGGATTCTCTCCAGCGCGCAATGGATGCCCGCTGTAACGGCAGCGAGTGCAGCACGCTGAAGTCGCAGTCACTCGAGGAATCGATTGGGTGCACCAAGCTCCCCATCGTTGACGAGAATGTCGACGGATGTGAGTGATGGATGCATACTTACACTTAGCTGTCAGCTGCCTTTCGTACTGACCACCATGTGCACAGGGCTTACATCAATCCCGGGGATGCCCATGGGCAGTTAGACATTCTGGGGTACTCCCTTGAGCGACAGGGGGGGGGTTCCTTTCCTCGCAACGGGCCGATTGGGGTCGCTGGATGGCTTGACGGCAAAGACAGAAGTCAGCCCGGTTCTCGGCCCTATTATTCAGCTGGCGAGGAGGAAGAGGAGGATTCTGGAGCACATACCCCGTGGAGTACGGCAAACCCCCTCAACCCCCTCATCTCGACAGCTTCCCCAAGAAATATGCAGTGGGGCTGGGGCGTGGCAGACAGGGGTGTCGGAGTAGGCCCCTGGTATTGTTATGTTAGTAGCGAGCGGCGACATTCACCGCCTACTAATTTCAAATGGATTTCTTGGCATATACACACTAATCCCGGTATGACTTCATGACGTTGTGCGATGCTCCCAGCATCATGGGTTGGGGGGACCGTAGATAAATAGCTCGTCTCCTGGACGTGAAGACTCCCCTCAACCTTTTCGTCTTCATCGCATACCATAGTTTCATCGCGATGGGGATGCTCACACTGGCCTTTGCGGGTGCTGTGACAGCAGCTACCCTCACCAACCGACAGCTGCAAGGCTCCTCAGTCCCCTTGGACGCTTGCCCCGGCTACACAGCCAGCAACGTTCAGCAGTCGTCCAGCAGTCTCACCGCAGCTCTCAAGCTCGCCGGCACTGCTTGCAACAGCTTTGGTCGTGACCTGGACGAGCTGAAGCTCACAGTCAACTACGACAATGGTTAGTCCTGACCTTTACCATCGGTACTTATTCATGCCACCAAGCTGACACGAAAGCTGACACGAGATTCAAGAAGACCGTCTTCATGTCAAGATCGAGGATGGCGCATCCATTGCTTATCAGGTCCCGGAGAGTGTCTTCCCCCGCCCTGGCGCATCCGCGTCGGTGAGTCCCGAGACAGCAGCTCTAGACTTTTCCCTGACCGAGTCGCCCTTCGCCTTTACAGTGAAGCGCAAAGACAGGTATTCGGCCTTCTTCCTTTTCCGAGAGTTGCATCTGACACGGCTCGATTAGTGGAGAGGTCTTGTTTGATTCCAGTGCTGCACCCTTGGTTTTCCAGGACCAGTATCTGCGCCTGCGGACTTTACTGCCCAAGAGTCCCAACCTGTATGGTCTCGGCGAGCACACCGACCCTTTCCGGCTGAATAACACCGACTACACGAGAACCATGTGGTCTCGGGACGCCTACGGAGTCCCCTCTGGCACCAATCTCTACGGGAACCACCCGATCTGTAGGTTTCCCTGACTTGTTTGGGCGCAGTCAGTGCAAGCAATCATGGCTGACCCAGGCATAGACTTTGATCACCGCGTTGGCAGTGGCACTCACGGTGTATTCCTCTTGAGCTCCAGCGGTATGGACGTGAAGATCAACCAAACATCCGACGGCGAGCAGTACCTTGAGTACAACGTTTTGGGGGGCATTATCGACCTTTACTTCATGGCCGGCCCGACACCCACCAAGGTTGCACAGCAGTACGCCCAGGTTGCCGGGCTTCCGGCCATGATGCCCTATTGGGGTCTGGGACTACACCAGTGCCGCTACGGCTATCGTGATTACTACTCGATCGCCGGGGTGATTGCAAACTATAGCGAAGCCAACATCCCGCTGGAGACCATGTGGACCGACATCGACTATATGTACGACCGCTACATCATGACGACAGACCCCGACCGTTTCCCCCTCGATAGAGTGCGCCAGTATGTAGACATTCTTCACGAGCGCAACCAGCACTACGTCGTCATGGTAGACCCAGCCGTCGCCTACGACACCCTGCGCGACAAGAACCAATCGTACGGGACGTTCAATTCCGCTGCTGAGAACGGCTACTTTCTCTACAAGAATGGCTCCATCTTTCAAGGCGTTGTCTGGCCCGGCGTTACGGCCTTCCCGGACTGGTTCCATCCAGGGACGCAGGAGTGGTGGAATTCAGAGTTTGCGGAATTCTTCTCGGCAGACAAGGGCGTCGACATTGATGCGCTCTGGATTGACATGAACGAGGCGGCCAACTTCAATAGCTTTGGGGACGATGCTCTGGAGACCAAGGAGAGCCGCGGCTTCCCCCGAGACGCCCGGCTTTGCGTGATCAGCCCTGGCCCATACCAGGCTTTCCCGATGAGTTCCAGCCTGGTAGCTCTCCGTATCCGCCGGATTCCTGGAGTTATGCTCCGCCATGGCTAGCCGCCCCCAGCGACCCCAACGATAACAAGAAGCGCACGATCGAGTCTTCAGTGCCTCTTCGAAGACGCGTCGACAAGAGACAGGCGGGCGTCGCTGCGGCCCCCAACGCTTCAGTGATTGGGTTCCCGAGGTCCAGCTACGAGCTTCTGGCGCCCAAGTACCAGATTGACAACGCAAACACGGAAGACGTCTATGGCGGCGTCTCTAACAAGACCCTCGACACTGATATAATCCATTACGATGGGCATGTTGAGCTCGATGTGCACAACCTGTACGGGTCCATGATGAGCACGGCTTCTCGCAATGCCATGGTCGCGCGCCGCCCCAACCGCCGCCCGCTGGTCATCACGCGGTCCACCTTTGCCGGCGCCGGAAGACACGTCGGCAAGTGGCTCGGAGACAACCTCAGCCAGTGGGACCAGTATCGATTCTCCATTGCGGGCATGCTCAACTTTGCGGCGCTGTACCAGCTACCCATGGTGGGTTCCGATATCTGCGGCTTCGGCGGCAACACGACAGAGACGTTGTGCGCCCGCTGGGCATCGCTAGGCGCCTTCTACACCTTCATGCGCAACCACAACGGCGACACGTCTATTCCGCAGGAGTTCTATCAGTGGCCGCTCGTCGCCGAGTCGGCGCGCAAGGCCCTAGACAAGCGCTACCGGCTGTTGGACTACATCTACACGGCCTTGCACAGGCAGTCGGTCGACGGAACGCCGACTCTCAACCCGCTCTTCTTCATTTACCCCGGCGATGAGAAAGTAGGGGCAATTGAGCATCAGTTCTTCTACGGTGATGCCATCCTCGTCTCGCCGGTCACGCAAGAGAACGAGACCAGTGTCTCCGCGTACATTCCCGACGACCGCTTCTACGCCTTCGACACATGGGAGAAGCTCGAAGGCACCGGCTCCGAGGTCACCTTTGCCAATGTGAGCTTTACCGACATCCCCCTGCATATTCGCGGCGGCACGGTCCTGCCTCTACGTGCCAATTCTGGGTACACGACCACCGATGTCCGCAAGGAACCCTTCAACCTTGTCATTGCCCCCGGTCGGGATGGCAAGGCCCACGGGTCGCTATACCTTGATGATGGTGATAGCATTGAGCAGAAGGCCGTATCCCAGATTGAGTTCGCTTTTGCCGAGGGGCAGTTGCAAATCGACGGCACTTTCGGTTACTTGGCCGAGAACAACAAAGTCACCCAGATCATGCTACTTGACAGTGTTGATCCAGGAAACGGTGCGGATCATGGAAATGAATGTGTTTCTTTCGATTTCGAGCGACGCGTCACCACATGGAAGGTGAATATCAAGCTGGATGGTGCCACGGACTTGTCTCTTTGAGCTTTGGGGTCGACTCCTTCGGGGCCGAGAAAGGATTTGTTCTCTAATTTAGGAAAAAGGGCATGCGACTCTTGTGATTATCAACACTACTTACCATGCATCATCCATCCTTTATGCCAAGTGTGGCGCCACCATGCATTGCCTCAGCCCGTGACGAACAGAGCCCACCCAATCATATAGTGGTGGCTATAGACGCTGCTGCACACCGAGAATAGTGTCTTGGGCTACGTCATACCTTCGCGTTCACCGGTTGGGGGCTATGAGTGTCATAATGCCAGGCAACCTATGGTAGGGCTTGGATAGCGTGAGGCTTACTAGGAAGGACTTTGCAGATGAACCCACTAAGTAAGTGTTTCGTTATCATTATCCCGGCTCTTGCAGCTCTCCCGTGTGGTTGCGCGGCGGGAGAAGACCTGCTTACGCCACCAACCACACCTCCTTACATGATGTACATTTGATTTTAAAAGGCGGCTGCAGGCTCCCATTATTCCGTGTCTATTTTATCTTCTCTCGCATCTACCTTTTCGTGCCTTACGCATACATCCCAGGTTACACATACTATGGATGCGACACTCATTCTCTACGAGGATATCAAAATTCTACCCCACGGGGTCTACCGTCCGCCTACTATTTAGGTTTCCAGGCACCATAGTCAACAACCCTTTGTTGAAAATATGCAAAGTACCAGCGAGGGTCAGATAGCGCGGATTCCGCGGTTCCACTCGGTGGATTATAGTCAGCATGGAGGATATAGTCACCAAATGCGGAGAGAAAGCGACCTGGAAGTCCGGGGTGCCGATGGTTCGTTGGAGGTGAACAACGAACACGAAGGCATCGAGGTGCATGCGCCAATTGACTTTGAACCAAGACCAACGGGTCTGACAGAGCTCCCTGTCGACAAGTTAAATATCGAGAGGTCATCCAGCAACATTGTCGGTGAAGTGATCAACAAGTCCAGGATATGCAGCTCCCTTAGCCGAAGAGGACGGGTTATTCTAGTGACCTTCCTGATTTTGGTCATTGTCGCCATCGTCGGTGCAGTGACTGGCACGCTGCTGAGTCGAAAACCCTCCTACCCCCGGCCGCTTCGTCGAACCTGGCGGCGGTCAACTGGACCACGGCGACCAACGTGTCAATTTACGTGGTTTTCAGCCAAGATGCGGATGGTTCCTTGGTTGCTCACAGACAAGAGACTGGTGACTGGACCAGGGTCAACATCAGCCAAATCTTCCGAGAGAGTGGCATCAGTTTGAGCATTCGTCTTGGCACACCATTTGCGGCGGCCGCCATATCGAATCCTATCAAAAATACTGATATTAATGTGAACCAGCTCAACTTGTTTTACCTCACACCCAGCGGCAATATCACGCAGATCGTCACGCACAACGACTCTCTCCTGGAATGGGAATGGGGTGACATCGGTCCGCACAGCGATGTGAAGATATCGGCGGCGCCCGGCTCACAGCTATCCGCCGCGTGGCAGCGCTGCGGCAACGCCACTTCGGGCTGCGGCGACGGCACGCTGTCCTTGACTTTCGAGGACGAGCACCAGAACTATCTGGTGGCCAACTCGACGTACAACTGGACCGCGACGGTGGCCAGCAGCCGGCTTGCTGCCAACTCCAGCATGGCCCTGATCTCCATGAATTACGGCAACGCATCTGACTACCTCTGGGGGTTCTTCACCACCAATGGCGTCATGGGATCGGCTTGGCAGGACTATCAGAACGGGAATTGGTGGTGGACCAGTCTCGGTAAGCTATTGACTACTATTGGTATAGCAGCGATTCCGACCTTTGAAATTGACGTACACCATAGGTCGGAACATCATGTACGGCATCCCCCGACAGTTTCGCAGGGGTTCGCCGCCACGTCGTTCCGTGACCGAACTTACGCGCTCGTGGCTGCACTGTATTCAGACGAGACCATCATGGCAAAGTACTGGGACCCTGCGATCGATGACTGGCATTCCGAAGCCAAGCTGAAGTTGATGAATGAATCAGTAGAGATCAGGTTCTCCACGATTGCAATGACCGCCGATGGCATGCTTTATGGCATGGCCAACGACACCATCCAGGAGCTCCGGATGGACCAAGATGACCCATATTCCTTTCATTATATTGGGGTGGTGGTATGATTTCCTACGACTGTTGGTGACAATGGCCTCTTTATCTTGTGTGTTGTAATACATGTAGAAACTCACCATCTCCTTTCTCAAACAATGCTATTGTAGCAACAATGAGCCGAACTCAAATGGACAGCCATTGTGTATAGTTTCTTTGTACAAACAAAGCCACGTGGTTTTACCGTTGACATTTTACTATATTAGAGTCTACGTCGTGCTCGAAACATGTCAATCCCAGTCCGTAGAGTTGCTTACCTAATTAACATAGACCCTATCCTACACTCGAGCCTTTCGAGACAAGGAACTGTTCGTCTTTGTTTCTCGGTCATTGCTTCAGCACAATATGTCGTCAGAGTCGCATACCCCTTGTTACGAGTGCGACTTGACAATGGACTCCCAAGAGCCTGCATCCAGTGCTGTAGCTGACTCTGCCTCCTCCCCCCTACATCAGTGACGGGCTTGATGCCATTTTGGAGTTCAACGCCCAGCCTGATGGCCTTCACATACATGACGCACGTAATACTAGCTCGCTGGACGGGTCTGGCATTCCATGTCCTCATCCGGCTCCCTCCTTGGCACCTGGATGCCCTGTACCGTGTGTCTGCCTTCCAAGTAACAGCCGGTCTGGTCACTTGGCGGAATGTTTGTCGCCGCAGCCGGACCTCAAGGGTCTCGAGACTGGTGCAGACGAGAGGTTTGAACTAGACGACCTTTACAATATCGCAGGTCTCGAGTGGGATCCTGAGCTTCTCCATCTCCCGGAGGATGAAGCCGACGAAGTTCTCTCCCAGGGCTTAGCTGCTTGCGAAACTGGCCCTCAATGCTTTTCTTGTGGATCTTCACTCGAGTGGGATGAAGCGACTGAGCTGTTGGAGGATTGTGAGATGTGCCTGTGTCCCAACTAAGTCCGTCCTAGAATTAGAACTCAATTTTGCAGAATTAATATCACGATTGATATCGCAGCCTCCAAGTAGTCGTATTTGCCAAGTGAACCTACCTCACGTTGTAGTTTTAGCGACTGACATATCAAACATAGAAAAGCCCGGCTAACTACCGTGATAGGAAAGGAATAGTGCTGACACACTCGCTATAAATAGATTCGACAAGGGGTCGCTGGGTGGGGTTGGGTAAGCTGTTACCCTTGCACTGCCATCAGCAGCTTCACTCTCCGCGGCTTTCATTGGTAGCCTCGAGCATTTTAACGGCACTACCGAAATGGGATTCGCCAAATGCTGCCTAGACAGAGCGTCGTCTGTCATCCGTTCCAAATGCTGGGGAGCTGCTACATAAGGCTTCGCGACCCTCTCAAATTTCTGGGGGCGGCTCCAGCCTCGAGCAACTTTACTTTTCTTTCCGTTCACCTGGGGTTGTCACGAGAACAGTGGTTGCTCGTTCTGTTACCCCTTCAACTATTCGAGTCTATATATCCACACCCGTGGGGCCACTGCTTACAATGAGTGACAGTAAGGAGGATGAATTGACCGTCAAGGACATATGGGCAGCGGCCGAGGTGGAATTCATCAGGTTGACAGGGAAGCCGTTGCAGTATGGCCCTATAAAGAGTTTCGAAGATTTCCAGATCGAGATCGAGTCACGCAGCAAGCCGTCAAGCGGTGACGCCCCTGCCGCTGATGGCAAATGGGATAAGGAGAAGTTCAAAAACGCTGGGCTCAAGGTCCTCAAATGCTTGAAAATGCTCGTGGGCGCCGCTACCCAGCTATCGTCCATTGTGGGCTACCCATTTCCTACACTGCATACAGACTAGGATATAGGACTAACAGTTGAAAAGCTGCCTATCCAGCCAGGCCCAGTGGCGAACATGTGCGCAACCGCCCTGACCATGGTTCTAGACATTCCGCAAGCCATCAGGGATCTCAATGATGCAATCAGCGATGTCTTCACGCGGGTGTCGTCTGTGCTTTCTCAGTTCCGGATCTACGAAAGACTGGACAAAGTTGACCACTTGCTTGCCCGCCAAATACATCTGGTCATGATCAGCTTTGTCACGATTTGTGCACACGTCATAAAATACCAACAAGGGGGAGGCTGGGAGCGGTTCAAACAGTCAGTAGTATTTCCCCTTTCCCTGCATGAAGCATCATTCCGCATCTCATCCAGAGTAGCCGTCTGACTGGCCTATCAGGAAAACGAAGAAGGCCATTCTCGACGACGATTCGGGCCTCGCAGCCGAGCTGGGCAATTTCGAGAAGCTGGTCCAGCAGCAGCGCGATGTCGAAGGTACAGTGGTTCTGGAAGAAGTCATCACCTCCCGTAAGACCATCTACCAGGTGCTCGAGCGGGCCACAGAGACGGGGCAGCGCATCGAAGATATCCACGGCAAGGTCAGCCGCCTAGACGAGGATGCTGCCGAGAGGAGAGAAGAAAAAGACAAGATGAAGAACCTGATCAAGATTAAAGACACACTCAACGTCCCCGGAGTGGTTCGCCTTGATACGAACACGACGCAAACCTGCACCAACATATACACCAAGTGCCTGGACGGGACAGGCGAGTGGATCTGGCACCACTCGGCATACCAGGAATGGACCTCAACGGCCAAAAAAGGAGCAGCCCGGTGTTGATTCTTTCAGGTGACTCGGCCTCTGGGAAGACTTCGACCACGGCCATGATCACCAAGAGACTGGAAGACCAGAAGCGGACCAGGACCTACGTTGCCCACTTCTTCTTCCCGCCGTCCAGCAAGAAGTCGGACGATGACAAGTACCCAGTCCAGTCGGCGCTCAAGTACATGGCGTTCCAGATAGCCCGTGTGGACGCGACGGTGGCGAGCGCTCTGGGCAAGGTATGCGACAACCCGGACCGCGTCAATTTCCGCTCCCTCGTCGACCTGAAGAAGCTCTGGGCCGAGCTGAAGATTGGATCGCCGGGGCTCGGGGCCACGTACCACTTGGTGCTCGACGGCCTCGAGCACTTGCAGGATAAACACGCCGAGACTTTGCTTGAATTTGCCCTCAGCTTCAAGCCGTCTTCCGACTCAGCCGGCCCCAGGGTCAGGTTTCTTCTCAGCGGGGCCGAGAAGGTCTTCAAGGACCGTCCAGGTGTGGGCAGCGCTCTGCGGATCGATATCAGCGAGCACAGTATTCCGGACATGGAGGCCTTCATCCACAACGAGCTGAATACGCGGGGGATGCTGCAGCACGCAAAGCCTGGCTCTAAGCAGGAGCAGGCTAGGCAGCTCATACGCGAACAACTCCCGCAAAGTGTCAAGGGGAGCTACTCGCTGTTACAGTACAGCCTCGACAACATCATTCGTCGACTTGACTCGGGCGCAGGCCTGAAAGAACTGCAAGACATCCTGAAGACGTCAATGAGCAGCCACGAAGCCGCGATCCAAAGTCTGCAGCGCTCACTCGGGCTGGACGAGATCAGGGACTTGAACGAGTTACTGAAGTGGGTTGTTTTCGGGGCACAAAGTATGAAGCTGGATCAGCTCGAGGCTGCCATGGTAAGTCGCCAGGTCAGATTGCCGTCTTATTCACCCTTGGGCTAATGGCAATGCAAGTATCTCTACTCGGGCAACGAATCCCTTGCTACTCTCAAGTACATCATTGAGCACAAGTACTCGGCCGTGCTGAGGCTAGAGGGCGACTTCGTCCTAGTCCAGGATCATGTCAAAGAGATCCTCCAAAAGGGCAAAGACAGCCGCCACAAGCTCTCATCATCACAACAGGGGCCGACCATCAGCATGAGCATCACCATTAACAACGTGGACCAAGAGATGTGCCAGCATTTCCTGTGGGACCTGGCACAGAAGTCGATCCGTGATAAGTTCCGGTTCGATTTCGATGCTCCCTCAAACCGTTTGCTCGGAAGTCAGACCACGATCGAGGTCGACGAGTTTGAAGCCCATCACAGCATTGTGAAACATACATTCGATTTTCTGGACGCTGATGCCATGGATGAAACTAAACCCATTGGGGAGTATCTAGTCGCCTGGCTTCCCTTTCATCTGAAACAGCTCCAAAGACTGGAGATGGAGGAGAAGGGAGAGTTGACCCCCATGGAGAAACGCGAAATTGCTGACAGGCTCTACAACATCTTCAAGTCTGATGCCACTTTCAACCGTCACAAGAGCAGCTTCGAGGGAGAATGGATCTTTTGGTACCCCTCCGAGATGCAAGAAGTCAACGAGTGGTTCCTGGACTCGGCCGCCGCGAGACGTCTTGACAGGAAGTGGCTAAAGGAGGTTAAATCGGCATCCAACCCGACGAGAGGTTACTTGCGACCTCTAGTACAGCTCGTACTGAAGCAATTCCTCAGGGAAAGAGCGTGGGGTTCTCTGAGCGGATACCGCTGGGTTGAGCAATTCGTGCTGATGGTATGTAGCTCACGATATCCCCCTTTACCTAGATTAACCCTGGGCCATACAGGATACCAAGGCCGATGATAAAGGGGACGATGCGAGCGTGAGTAGCGACGGCATTGAAAAGCTTGACATGGCCTGGTGGAAGCAGGTTAGCCAGTGGTGCCAGGGCTACCTTGGCCTCCAGGACGATCAACTCGACTCTTTTTGGTATGAACGACTTGCGGAAGCGGCAGCCGCGATGCTTTCTTACGGCGACACCAGTGAAGTCATCTCAGAGTTTTACCAAAAGGCGGTCAGCCTGCCGAATCCCAGCTGGCGAAGCTACAAGGGGCTCGGGGAGGAAAGATTCAGACAAGAGGAAGTCGACGAAGCCATCACCAACATCCACAAGGCACTGGAGATGGCAAAGACACCGGAAAGCTCACCCCTACCAACACAGGAAGAGATAGTCGGGCTCAATCTGCAGCTCGGTGACTACTACTGCAAGGCGCATGCTTTTGACAAGGCAGCCGATCACTATGCTTCCGCGCGCGGCTCATGTCCCAGCGATAACGTCGCCTTAGCCCGCAAGACGGAGGCAAGTTATCTCAGGGTGCGACTGTACTCGCTTGAGGCTGAGGCAGCGCGGCAGCTGCTCAGAGAAGCCCTGGGTCGTGAGGGGAGCGAGTCGCATTTCGTGTCATTTCTCAACGAACTTGCCCGCGACGACGGTCATGATGCGATAATCGCCAAGATGTTCACAGTGGCAAAGTCGGACAAGTCCCTGTTCACGGATATCGTCCACGCCTTGGCGACGGCCACCACAGCTCCCAGCAGCCCTGAACGGTCAAGATCTAGTTCCGACTCCGACGACAGATTCGCAGAGGACGAGGCTAGGGGTGCGCTCCTGTTCGATAGGGGTCTGGCTGCATATCATTACAGGATTACTAATGCGGGATCAGAGCCCAATGTCGAAGCTGTCAAACTCTGGAAGGAATGCCTCGAGCAACTGAACAATGTGGGAGGCCCCAAGGCTTACGCCACGCGAGAGGCTGCAACAACGGCACTGAGCAAATACTACTTCCAGAGTATGACCGAAGGCAACCATTCAGATTCTCTCGAGGACCTGGAACAGCTCGTGGAACGTGAAAATCGGTCCAAGCCGGTAGGCTTCCTGGGTTCTCTCCATTCCGAGCGTGAAGACAAGGAGCTTTCACAAAAGTTCCTCAGTCACGACATGAAGCTCGGTCTGCAGGTACTCTCCGATAACAACGAGGAGAATGATGCCTTCGGGTTCGGCACCATCCTTATTGCCTTGTTACACTTCCAAGATTTCCAGAATGCAGCAGTGGCCCTCTCGTTGTATGGTGCGCCAGACCTTGTCGCCGAATGTCTCGCCTTCGAGACCGAACCAAGCAAGGCTATCGGAAAAGCCATCACCAACGCAGCCAGACGTCATGTTCCGGATAGCAAGATGCAGCTCGAGCGAGTGCAAGCAGCGGCTGAGCATGTACGAGCTGTTTTAGAAGACGTGGTTAGCCCACTGGATGAAACCGCGAAGAAGATATATTTGGAGATTCAACCAAAGTTGGAAACCCTCCTGTCGAAAACCAAGCTCGAGGGAGGGAGTTTTAAGCTTGAGGGAAACTGTTTGTGCGACGGTACTAAAGAGGACGGCAGATATTGTGGTCAGGGTTGGAATTCGGAGCATGAATTCTACCAATGCCTCTACTGTCACGACACGGCCTTATGCGACCGATGTTGGGCCCGGCTTCTCCGTAACCCCGATGCCCAGGACAGCGCAGATATCTTTGCGTGTAGCTACAAGCATAAATGGCTCAAGCTCCCGGCCGTAGGGGCGGATATGTATGTTGGCCTCAAGGCGAAGAGTGTCCGTATCCCAACCGACGTGCGGCCTGTGAGGAAGCAGGACGGCACTGATGATGGCCGGCTTTTTGAGGTATACCTGGAAGAAGAGAGCGAGGAGATTTCGGTGCAGGCCTGGAAGGAGAGGTTGGCGACTGCATGGGGCTTTTCACTCGCCGAGATCACCGAGGAAATGCAGAGGGTGGCTTCGCCGGCAAATGGTACGGATGGGGATGTCTCGGTGCAGGACGATGGTGCGGATAAGGATAATGTATCAGACTAAGCAGGTTCATGTAGATCTCCTATGTTGACCAGATATCCCAATCTGGAACCCGACAATATGCCCAACATGATCAAGATCATGGGAGAGGATAAACGAGGGTCTTGTCCTCCTCCCGTGCTTTGCGACAACTGCCGCAGATGCGGGGTTTTATCCTGGCCAATTAGAATAACATATACTGGCGAATGGCTCATGGAATTAGACAACCTCCAGCTGCCCTTGGGCGGGGGTCTCAGATAGCAGAACCGTTTTGTAACCGTCGAGCACGAAGAGACAAAAGGATACGATGGCTTCTAGTATGCGCACAACCGGCATATGGATCGTACCGAATGAGGAGGCTACGAATAATGACCACGCCAAAGACGCTACGAGGTCTGCCTCTCTCAACACTGACCTCTCTGTCCTCGTTACCAATGGGCCCCTCCCCAGGGCCACACTGGAGCTCGCACCTATGAGCCAGCTCTCTCACGCCGGGCTCGCTCAAGAGCGTGGCAGCCCTCCCCTCCCCCTACCCCAGGGCCTGCCCCCCCGAGCTCCCGAGCCTGCTCGCAGAGGCCGTCTTCATCCTCACCTGCACAGCCGGCCAGCTCGTCTTCGCCCTGCTCATCGGCCACGTCGCCGTCGCCCAGGCCGTCTTCGGCGCCGCGCTCGGCATCCCGCCCTCGCAGATCCCCTGGCTCGTGGGCTCCTTCATGCTCGCGTCGGGCCTGTCGGTCGTCGTCTCGGGCTCGCTGGCCGACCTGGCGCCGCCGAAGCCGCTGATGGTGGGCGCCTTCGTCTGGGAGCTGCTGTGGAATGTGGTGGCGGCCGTGGCCATCCGCCCGCGGCTGAAGATCCTCTTCTTCGTCGCGCGGGCCATGCAGGGCCTCGCGGTCGGCGTGCTGGTGTCGGCCTCGATGAGCATCCTCGGCCGCGTCTACAGCCCCGGCCGCCGCAAGACCAGGGTCTTCAGCCTGATGGCGGCGGGCTCGCCGTTCGGGTACTGGCTGGGCTGCCTGCAGGGTGGGGCCTTGAGCTCGCGCCTCCCATGGATCTTTGGCAGCACGGCTGTCTTCCTCGCCGTGTGCGCGCTCGCAGCGCATCTCACGATCCCCTCCCTACGGCCGGCCAAGGATAGTCTCGACGCGGAAGCGCCGTCGATACGTCAGTTCGACTATGCCGGTGCTGTCTTGGCTTCTGTGGGATGTAGCCTGATTGTATTTGGTCTCACGCAGGGCTCCTCGGCGCAGTGGAACCCGTACACATACTCCTCCATCATCATCGGGTTTCTGATGCTCGGGGGCTTCTACTTCGTAGAACAGCGGGTCGCCCGACCGCTCATCCCCAACAAGCTGTGGCAGACACCAGGATTTGGTGCCCTTCTCGTCTCGTATTTTCTGGGCCTGGGGGCCTACAGTGAGTTTCCGATACCCCTGAGGAGCGTATCGTGTTAACATTCCCAAACTAGGCGGCGCGTGGCAGTTCTACGCCATCCAGTTTTGGCAGCGCTACCAAAACGCCACACCCCTGACGACGGCCCTCTACCTCCTGCCCAACGGCCTCGTCGGCGTCCTCGCCGCGTTCATCGTCTCCAAGACCCTGCACGTCGTGCCCACGCACGTGATCCTGACCGCCAGCATGGTCGCCTTCGGCCTCGGCCCCGTCTTCTTCCTGCCGCAGACCCCGGAGTCGAGCTACTGGGCGCTCTCCATGCCGGCGGTGGCGCTCGCGACCTTCGGCCCCGACATAAGCTTCGCGGCGGCGGCCATCTTCATCACGAGCAGTGTGCCGCGGAGCTACCAGGGCGCGGCGGGGAGCCTGCTGGTGACGGTGCAGAACCTCACCATGGCGGTCATGACGAGCATCAGCGGGGCGATCGGGGCCAAGGTCGAGACGCTGCCGACGGGGGAGATTGGGCTGGCTGGTATTCGGGCGATCTGGTGGTTTGGGCTGGGGTCTGCGCTGGTGGGGGCGCTCATTACGGCGACGATGGTTCGCATACCGAGGGCGGAGGAGAAGGAGCATGTGCAATGATGGGTGTGCGTGCTGTTCTCTCCAAACTGCACTGGGACAGACGAAATCGCTGGGTACAAGTTCTAGCTAGCCATATGATTCGGCTATCATGTAAACAACCACGCATCAGTTATAAGAGGCTACCCCGGGGCACAGAAAGGGGTGTGAAGTGAAAGTAAATCGCATTTCCTTCAAGTCTAGTCTGAGACAAGTTCGACTTGGCTCTTCTCAGTATTCTAGCAAACCTACTACGGTCATGATTCCGAGAGAATTGCTCCGGCTTCCTATTTGAGTGCATTCATCGCCAAGGGGGCCAGATTATTTGTTGACAAATGATAGTGAGGCCTCTCTTGGGCTGCCCGTTGACCGAAACCCCCTCACACTAAGCCATATCATCATGGAAGTAGCGCCCGCAACTAAATATGAAAATGCGTCTTGACTACCCGAGCACCATCCCTGTACGCATCGAGCAGCTCATTCACAGCCGCAGGGTCGAGGCCGTGCTTGACCACGTACCCAAGCGGCTTGATGTCGCCAGCTGAAAGATAGCCTGGTAGACTTTCCCAAAACGGCGCACAGAGATCCATTTTCAGCTGCGAGCTTCCAGAAACGTTCAGAACCTCATACCCAGCCTCCTTTGCCCCGACAACCTTGGAAGAATCGATTGGCCCCAGAGGAACCAGCCTGGCGAAAAGACCTTTCCGGGAGTTTGACAGGGCGTTCACGCCCAAATGCTGGTCTGCGGGCATATTGACGGTATCAAGCGCGTAGAGAAGATCATCGCCGACAGCGGCTTTGATACGTGCTAGGACGGCATCGTGACCCCCGTGGCGATCAAGCACATGCGTGGCCCCGAACCCTCTGAGCTCAGCATCGCTCCCACCCACCACGACGATCTTCCCGATTCCAACAAGCTTGGCAAGTTGGACTGCGAATCTCCCATTGTTGGTGCCACCCCCTATAATCAGGATAGTGGCGCCGGCGTAGTCAAAGGCTTTTGATCTCGCGTCGTCAAGCCATGGCGCGGGGAATTGCAGGTTGTCAAACAGGGCGACGACGGGCGCAATGATGTTGCTCGGAAGCGTGGCCGCTTCGTCGTCCGATATCGAGTCGGGGACTTTGGCGAGTGCAGACCGGTCCGCAACGGCATACTCCTGGAGGGCCGACTGGGAGGAACCGCCATTGGGACTGATGACCCCTTGCGTCACGATGCGGTCGCCAACAGAAATACCTTGGACGCCAGGGCCGAGCTGTGTCACGATACCTACTGCGTCATTGCCCAGCACGGCGGGAAGGCGATCCTTGGTGAACAGACCCATGTCGCGGCCCTTTTGATCGTGAGGGTTGAGGCCAGCTACCGACACCTTGATTTGCACCTGTTGGGGGCCCGGGGTTGGAATCGCTTGGTTGGAGACGAGTACCACCGGCTTGCCCACTTCCTGTACGACTATGGCCTTTTGAGATTGCATCATGCTGCTTATTCGCCGATGGGCCAGAAGATGAAGATAGGTAGGGTTAGATTTCGACAATATTCACTCGATATCGTGGACTAATTTATGGATGTATTTGGGATTTGTCTTGTCGTGTTCCGGTACGGACTGGTTCCTTATAACCTTCGTAAACGCTCTGATTACATATCAATCAATGAAATCCTTCTGGGTCATTCGAAGCTTATGTCCGACGCAGAGCTTAGTAACGCAGCGCCTAATTGTCAGCATCTCGGCTCAGCGGAAGGGCTGACGGACCAGCCAGAGGGCTTGCGGAGCTATCGGGTCACTCGTTGGAACCGATAGCGTCATAAAGATAGACACTCCTTTATTACTGGCGCTCCTCGAGGTTGTGGCTCGTTTTGCTCTGTTACGTTTAATATAAGAGCCTCATAACTATACAGCCACCTAGATCAAGAGCGAACTAGTCTCGACCTACCGCACTCTCGAGAACGACCTCAAAATCCCTCTCCTGGACTTCAACCGTCAAGTTATCCTTAATGCCGGGACGGTCGAAGCGCACCGGCAGCCGTTTTTGTATATCGATCTATTGCTTTACATTGGTTCCAAATGGAATCCAGCTAGCGACTCATGAGGCGGCAGAGGGAAAACGGTTGAGGTTCCGTCTTCTATCAGGAATACGTCTCTGTACTGCTTATATATGGTACAGCGGACAGGATCCCTAGTATTCAGCAGCATGTAATCATATGTGAAAGAATCTTACGTCGACTCAAACTATGTCTGAAGATCTACTTTTCCTTCTTCCCCTCTCTCCTTGATCACTGACTCACTTGGCACAGCCTTCTTGCGCACCAAACTCACTGCTTAAAACTACAAACAGCTCTTGGTACCCTAACTGACTTCAGTTGTATTTAATAACTGTCAATTACTACATGCTACTACAGTCATGTCCAGCTATAACCACCTTTGTATCTACCCCTATTCCAGACCATTCCTACTTAGCCGCAGTGTTGACCAGGGCCTACGCTGGGCAGTGCTCCGACACTATTGTCAGCGCCATCCTCTCAGCCGTTCTGCCCACTGCGTGATGTCGTTTGGCCGCAGTCTCGCTGCCGAGTCTCTTTCATACTGCGCCCTCCTCTGGTAGTCCTGAACAGCGGCAGTCCAGCTGGTATCGTTCGGGTTGTAGCCTGGGTAGTTGCGGCCGGGCGACCTCCAGTCAACAATGCCCGGGCGGATGTAGGCACTCGGCCTGCCGTCAAAACGGTCGCTTCCCCAGCGATTGGACATTGTGTATACTACTGCTGTCTTTGGTATATATATATTTCTTGGTGGAGTCCTCGTTCCCTGAGCTTGGAAGTTGCTGTCTAAGCCTTTAGTCTTGCTTTGTGTGGTTTGAGAATATAGAAGTGAATGGGGATTTCTGGGCGACCCCTTTTATACTAGCTACGAGGACACATGGCTTATCTACATTCAAGGTTACTGTTTCCGAGATACAGATATATCACATCGCCTCATAGCTTGTTGTTCGGGCATTGCTCGATATTCCGTGACGTAAGAGTATGTCTATTTGACTTGATTGGGGTCTATCAGTATCGTACTCACAATAGCTAGCAATGCAAGCTTGAATAATCCCACGTCAGTTTGGCTGATGTGTTCTAGAAGCATCACTTATGATGACGAGTGAGAGGATGACTACAGGCTAAGGCCACGGTGTAGAGCTAAATAAGCCTGTAGATGGGATCTTTTCATTGTTTCATTTCTACGCGAAGCACTGTTCCTGTACGAGGAGGATCAGGTGTATATTCGGAGCTTCGTAGGGAAGATCACCCTGATTCCAAGAAATCCAAGTAGCAGGAAAAAAGTGGCTGTGACCGAGGGCGATTCAGAAATCCAGACATCTTATTTTCTTGCATGAGTTAGGTGTCTGTCAGGTTCTCCTCGTGTACAGCGAGACAGTGGACGTGGTTGACGGGATTGGAATCTTCGATTCCAGACCACTCAAGACTTGGCCCTGCGCTTGACACCCACTTGGGCGCCCTTGAATATATACCGAATCTCTCTCGCACACTGGCGCCTGCCTCCCCAATGCGCACGTGTGAATCGGTGAGGTTTCACAGCATGTTGAACAGGGGTGCCGTGGTCTGTCAACGGCGGGCACACTATACCTGGGGCTTGCTCGGAATGGCGCCATTGCGTGTCCATGTTCTACAGTAAAGGGGCTCGAATAGGGATGTACAGAGAATCTTGGCAGGTAGGGCATGACAGTGGCTGTGTCGGGCCATGATTGCACCGGATCATAGTGACACTGACGAGCGTCGGGATGGAAGGGTCCATCGAAGAACCACTGAGTAGTTCCACACTGGGAATCTGGAATCAAATCCGTGGTTTCTGATTGGGCTATGCCATGCGAAGAGAAACGACAAGTTTGTGCAGCCAGTGTTTTGCGGGGAACCTGCCACGACTCTAGATTTGAAGTGGCCTTCCTCCCGGGTTAGGGGCCGATAAGGGTTAGGTAGGGTCAGGGTAGGGTATAGGCCGGGTTATTGCTCTAGGAGCACCCACAGAGATTCAGGACTAGGTATATAGGAGTAGTAGCACTGGGTGTGTAGCCGCGGCGAAGGGAAATGCAGTATGCGAATGACAGCACTCGATCATCCCATGGAAGTTTAGTGTGACGATGTTCTGGCCTCTAATCTAGGAACGAGGTAGTAACCTAGAGCATTCTTGTCACTTAGCTCCCCATCGCAGAGAAGACACGAGGAGAAACCCTTTTAACTTTACCACGTCCTTGGATCGAAGCAGTATCCCAGAGCGTAATGTGTAGGTCAGGTTTTTTGTTTTGCTTTTGCCAAACAACAGATGACAGGGGTGTCTTCCTACAAAGGCCCAGCTTCAGCTTGGCCCTACATTCATACTTCAATAAGTATGCATTGCCATATCACATCAATCGAAGATTCCCACCAATCGCTTTGAAGAGACATATCTTCGATAGTGGTGTGTTTACCTCGGGAGTTGTCATGTCGTGCGCGACGCAGCGCTTGGCATGCTCGCCTTTTGAGACAATGTCAGGTCATGTCGAATGCGCGTAGTCATCATTGGAGTCAATATGAAAGTTAAAACTGGCGATAAGAGGGACTTCTTTGCATGCAATAGCGGTAAAGGTGACAAGGGGGACTTCGTGGCATGCAATGGGCGGAGAGTCTAGTGCAAGCATGCGAGCGCCAAGAGGCTCCGACGAACAAAGAAATGATGGCGACGAATGCGACGAATGCGATTTGATGACTCGGGGAAACTGGAATTGGAATTGGAATGCGGCAGGAATAGATAGGTCAACAAGAGGCAAGCGAGGGAGACGGGGGGGAAAACAAAGCATATGCTTGACTGACTGACTGACTGACTGACTGACTAGCAACCCGGGCGCGCCCAGTGTTTGTCCGCGACCCGAAGAGTTGCATTTGTGTCGCTCCAGTGTCATTCAGGCCGGATGGGAACCCGCCAAGCAGGTTGGCATGGCCTAGGCAGCGTATACCAAGCGGCGTCGGCGTCTAGTGTATTGGATTGGCAAACAATACACGAGAAGATTGGCCTCATCCGAACGGCGGGGGGAATGAAGGATCTGCAGGCATGGCATGACCTGTAAAACCAAGCCCGGCTTCTGTTTGAGGCGGCTTGGGGGTTGATTGATTGATTGTATTAAGTTATCGATAGAGAGAGGAGGAGCTGATTTCCGACGGAATGAGCCGGGCTTGTGATGCGTAGATGATACTATTAGTGTCTACGTGCGTGCCTCATCGTGTGCTTGGTTGTTTGCTGGAGTTGTTATCGTCGTCAACGTCAGCCCAGGACAGCGAGGGCACACGAAGCTAACTTTGAATTAGAGCGTGTCTAGCTGTAGATGCACCACTGGCAGTCATGAGTTGGAAAAGCAAGAAGAAAAGAGGGCAGAAAGGGCGTGGAAAGCCGAGACTTTTGGTGAGCAAGCGAATGCTTGGCCGTGGCCTTGGCTACTTGGCTTTGACGCCTATGACTGAGGGCGAAGGACTGCCAATTCTTCCTTAAGTTCTCGACTTCTCTTGGGTTCAATTTCTCCTCAAATGTACTCGTATCTTGGTCGGGAAGTGCCCATTGTCCATTTAATCCCATCTCTCTTCCCACTCCTGCCTCTTGCTCCTGCTCTCTTTCCCAGATGCAGTTCTCTTCCTCTCCGTGCCAAACCGTGCGACTTGCGCATCGCCGACCGAAGCGACCGCACCGTGACGACACTACCAAACCAACGAAGCTAGCAGATCCACTGAGAAATAGACGGGCAATCCCTTACCCAGACAATGACACCCCAGACCGGCTCGGGAAAGGGAGAGAGTGGAGGCCACTGCAGTAGAGACGTGAAAGAGTCCTCGCAGGTCCAGGGTTTCGGCCGCGATATCAAAGTCGAAAAAGAAGACGCCTCTTCAGCCCCTACAGGTGCTGGAGCTACAGTGGCCACAGGCCCTGCAGGTGCAACGTTAGCAGCTACAGCGGGGAAGGCGTCGGTGCCACGGCCTCCTCCCCCCCTCCATCACCACCACACCAATCTCTGCCCTACAGCACTCCGCCACAGCAAACCCCCTACGAATCCTACTACAACAGTTCTGTCGACGACAGCAGCAACCGCCACATAATCGTGCACAATGAGGACCCAGAGCGACCGACCACGATTCCAACCACGGGACCGCCGTCCCACCGGCGGCCTCTGCCCCCCTTCGACCCCCGCTGGCACACCATCAAACGCCTCCTCACCCTGCTCTCCATGACCTGGTCCGTCGTGATCCTGGCGCTCTCGTGCGTGTTCGCCGTGCACGGCGGGCTCGCCGACGGCGTCGGGCTCTGGTCGCTGCCCATCACCATCGCGGCCCTGGTCTGGAACAGCGCCGAGCTGCTGACGTACTGCGTGCGGCGGTCGGCGTCGCCCGCGGCGGGGGCGGCGGTGCGGCGGGGCATGCACCCGGGCGCCCACGTCGGCGGCCACCTCTGCCTGTGGCTGGCCTGCGCCCTCGCCGTCTACCTGAGCTCGTCGGTCTACGGCGACGTCCTGGACACGCGCCGCGACTGCAACGCCGTGGCCGCCGCGGCCGACGGCGCCGCCGACGTCGAGGCGCTCCTGCAGGGCCACTGCCACAGCAACTACCACTTCGCCTCCAACCTGGGCCTCTACCGCGAGGGCTTCTACGTGCCCTGCCTGCAGACGCTGCTGGCCATGTTCGTGCTCGCGACGGTCACGCACTTCGCCCTGTTCGTGCGCGCGTGCGTCGAGGTCGACCGGCGGAACCAGCTGCGGTTCACCAATGACCCCGCCGACGCCGTCGAGGCGGCCGCGGCGCACCAGCCGCCGCCGCCGCCCTACAGGTCTTCCAGAAGAAGAAGCCGGCGCGGGCCCCACCCGGCGTCGTCGTCGTCCTGCTACGGTGCGACGGGTAGTCATGAGGATCGGCGCGCGGCGCAGGCGAGGAATGCTGCGGCGAGGCCGGCGCGCGGCGTCCCGGACATGGCCCAGCTGCCCGCTCGGCTAAATTTCTACGATCCCGGCTCGCCCTTGCCCACGCTCGGGGTCAGGAACACACCATATGTCTAGCGTTGCTTTTTGTGTGCTGGGAATAATGAGACATGTTACATTTTGGAAGAAATACACAATAAAAAATAGTATGATACCCACCACGGAACGGTTTCCGCTTACTCTGATGTTCCTTGATCTTATGTGTCATGCATTTGCACAATCGGCCGAGACCGATTAACTCACTTCGCATGGATGATTGCTTGTGTTTAAAATACTCATGTTGATTGTCGCATTACCGTGACAGCTAGTATACATAGAGTACTTGAGGTATTAAAATTACAGGCATCGTGTCATAACTCATTGAACCGTTCATCAATTGGGTATCCTCCCCTCTCGCACTTACGACATGCGGTAGACAGCCTCCTTGGAGAAATATCTGGAGATGTCGTTGTCATTGCCGCAGTGGTCGCATCGGTGCAAAACCTTGGCACTGGCGTGGCCGGGTCCGTGATGCCCATCGCCCATACCCGACGTGCTGGTGCCCATTCCCATCGGGCCGTTGTGGCGGGAGACGCTGTTGCCACCATAGTCGGAGCCGGACCCCATGCTGTTGCGATCCACGTGGCTGTTCAAGCTCGCATCGTTGGGCACACCTCGGGCCGCACCGTAGTTGTCTCCCACTCTCGAGTCGGGGCCAGCGGCGTGCTCGCTGGCGCCCAGGCCGGTGTTGCCGTGGCCGGGAGCGTGGCCATAGGTGGTCCGGCTGGTGGTGTTATGGGGATCCAACATGCTCGAGCTGTTGCCGACGGTGCCAGTAGGGCCGGTGGGATCCAGCATGCTGCCCGAGTGGTGCCCAGCCGCGCCAGATCGCCCAGTGGCGGCGCCCAACTGGTCGGCGCCACGCGGCGAGGTGTGGTGCCACTTGTCGGCCGTGTTCAGGCTGCGGTCGGTGGAGGAGCCGAGCGTGTCGTACTCGCGCAGATCGTCCTTGTGGTGGCGGTTGGCCAGCTCGGATGCGGCGACACCGCCGGCGGCACCAGCGAGGCCGTTCTTCCCGCGGCCGCTGCTGTTGGTCGGGGCATCGTATTCATCCACCTTGTAGTTGTGGCGGGTCGTGTCGTTGTCATATGGGCGGTGTGGCAGACTGGAGGCCATGCCAGGTGCGGTACCGGTGGCAGCGCCAGTGGTTGTGCCGCCTGTAGTAGGGCCGGACTTGATGCGGTCGTCGTAGCGATCGTTATGACCACTGGCCGCACCGATCATGCCTTCGGTGCCATGAGTGGCGCCATGAGTGGTGCCGTGGGTGTTGCTGTGAGTTTGACCATAGGTGGTGCCGAGAGTGTCGTCGTATAGCTTCTCAGAGTCGCGAGGACCTACAGTGTCACGCGGCCCCATGTAGGCATCGTCGTCGCTGCGACCATGGCCACCCCTTGGCACTCCAGTTGCGTATTCGCCGGAGAGTGGGCGCTCGGAGGCACCCCAGTACGGGTGGTTTGCCTCCTTGGTGAGCTTGTTGTGGTGGGTGCCAGTAGTGCCGGCAGTGTTAGTCACGCCGCCATGGTGGCTCAAACCACCGTCTTGACGCTCATGGGAGAGACCATGGCCGCCGGTTCCAGCCAGGGTGCTGTCTTTCGCGCCGTATGTATACTCGGGGGAGTTCTTGGCATGCAACTTCTCACCGGTGGATGTGGTCGTGGTATCGTTGTGTGTGTTCCCCTGCTTATAGGTGCGGGGGACATCGTCCGAGGGAAAGGAGCCAGGGGTCCTGTGGGTGTCGACAGTGGCAGTGGGTGACTGACGAGTGTCCTTGTCGCCGTGCATGGCTTCCTTGATTTTAGTTCCCAGACCCATGATGAATTATCGAGTTGGCTATACGAAGGTATGCGGTAGTTGTGTAGTGGTTCAGTATGAGGCGTATTAGAGTACAAGTTATTGGTTGTCATATTGCCTAGAGTGCGAATGACAGATGGCTTTATATACAAAATCAGCATCTTAAACCCAATGACGAGCAGCAGTTCGCAAGCCTGCAGGACGTGTTCCTCATCGGCACCAGTGACATCAGGCAGGACCCTGAAACAAGGCAGCCAAGCGGCAAAGGTCTGCCGAAGCGCTGGATCGTCGCCAGCAAGCTACGTAATGTGTCTTGGGGAGAAACGTCACACAGCCTGACTTCTGTGACGGTCTCGCCCAGATCTGAAAGCACCAACCCGAGAATAGAGAATATGGATTGACGGGCGTCATGCCTTCTGCGGAGAGGTGGATCAGAAGTTGATGTCAGAACCCACTTTGCTCGACCAGGTGTGGCTTTCGGTAACGCACAGTTCTACGACTTCAGCCACCATGAACTGTTTCCTGTTTCTGGGCGCCGTATTGCGTCAGGCCTTGCCAATGATGACACTTTTAACTGACAAGTAACAAACTGCTTGACCATAGCTCTGGATTGTCTTGAACCTTAGATGGGTTTCTGCTGATCATGGGAGCATGTCTCTCTCTCTGTGTGTTCCGTTTCTGCCAACGAAATGTGGCGTCCCCACGGTCGCATGGGGCTTTGGTGCTACTCACGTCATCCGCGTATTCGAAGGTTAGACGGGAAAACCATTCTATAGTAACGTTATAGTATATGTATGTTACATATAGTGTCTGCACTTGATATAGCCCGTATTGGTGTCCTGGCTGGTGAGTTCAGAGTGAGTTCAAGACTCAAGAGTGCTGTAGTGAAGGTTCTGGCCAGGTTAGAGCGGAGCCAGAGTGACGCACCCCGAGCCACACCCACTGCAGCCCGCTATAGCCTATAGATACGGCATTACGACTCTCCTTCTCCAACACCAGCGGACATAGCTCAGTTGGGAGAGCGCCAGACTGAAGATCCAAACTTCATCAGAATATCTGGAGGTCGTGTGGTAAGCAACACATTGTTTACACTGAATTTTGAAGCCATAATACTAACTTGGCTCCAGTTCGATCCACACTGGCCGCAGTACAACAATCTTTTTTCGTTTCCTTTTTTTTTCAATCTTGCCACTGCTACTAGACAGACCTTTTTGATTTACTAAACACAATCAATCTCTCAATAAGTCGCATCGTGACTTGGTCGCCAGCCACTCCAATTGGCATAGAGAAAGAAGACTCTTAGAAGATACGAATCGGCAGGGTTCCTAAGCGTGTATTTCGTTTTCGCTGGCTGTCAATAAAAGCCAACCTCGTGACATATCAGCCTCCACAATGCATGCAATATGTACAAGGGCTCTCTCTGTTAATATATACAAGGAAAAGGCCAATCAATCAGTCGTGTCTTCACTCGTCCCAAATGACGGTGCTCAACCCATCCTCCCCGCCGTCAGTACCCGCCGTCGCCACCTTGGCGTTCGCCAGCAGCGCGCCCAGCTGGCCCGTCGCCGGGTCGCGCGCGACGATGGCGACGTTGGACGACGTCTGCCCGCCGACGGCGACGAGCGTGCCGGCCTTGTTGACGGCGAAGGTGCGGACGTACCACGCGTGGGCGTTGCTCGCCTCGCCCCACGCGAGGGCGCCCGTCGCCGCGTCGATGGCGTAGCGCACGAGCGAGTCCTGCTGCGCCCCGAACGTCTGGTCGTTGCGGTTCGCCGCGTACAGGTGGTCGCCCGCCACGTGCACCTCGGCCGCCTTGGACCGCGCCGGCGCCGTCTTGCCCGCCGCGTACGTCGCCAGCGTCTGCGTCGCGCTCAGCGACAGGCACCCCCCGCCCCCCGCCGCCGGGTACGCGACCTTCCACGCCGTCACCGAGTTGCCCAGCTCGTTGACCGTGTACAGCATCGTGCCCGCCGTCGCGTTGCCGCCCTGCGGCTGCCAGAAGGCGCCGTGGCGTGGACCGTCGCCCGCGCCCGCTTGGCCCGGCGTGCACGCCGTCAGCTTGCCGCTGGTGGCGTCGATGCTGAAGATGCGCACGAGGTCGGCGCCGAGGTCGGGCACCAGCAGGTACTTGCCCGTCGGGTCGGTGATGGTGGAATGCGGGTGGGGCGCGTTCTGGCGGGACTTGTTGGGGCCCGCCTGCGACATGGTGAACTTTTCCTTCTGCAGGACCTGCGAGCTCGAGCTCAAGGGCAGCTTGTAGGTCGAGATGGTGGACGGGTCACTATGCGAGACTGGTGAGTGGCCCGCATCATCTGCATCCTTCCCAGGGATACTCACTATTCGGCCATGGACAAGAAGCCCTTGCCGTCGGAGCCGCCGTAGAGCCAGCCATGCACATCCCCGCCAGTAGTCTTGGCCTGTCCCGTCTGCTTGAGGGTCCCGTCGTTGGCGACGGAGAAGGAAGCGACCACGCCGCCCCCGCCGAACGATCCCGAGCTCTCATCGAAGCAGTAGAGGGTGCCCGACGCCGAGTCGAGCGTGAGCCAAGCGGGCATGTTGCCGCATCCCGTCACCGACGGGCCGACGCTCAACGTCCCGGCATTCCCACTCGGCGTGTAAGTCAAGGTAAAGATCTTGCCCGTGTAGTGAGCGACAAGCAACTTCTGCCCCAAGACGCTCGGCGCCAGCCCGACGAGTCCGGCCAAGACCAGGTAAGTCAGATGTATCATAGTGGAATCGGTCTTGAGCGGTAGCCAAGTCCAGAGGATTGGCAAAAGCCCGGCGACAGCTTCCAACGACTACTTAAGAGGGTCGAGAATCCGGCATGCCACTGCGCAGCCTCACAGGGGGCCGCCGTCATAAGATCACGGGGGCTGTGGCAATTTGCACCATACATTGCCCGCAAATGGGCCAAGCCCTCTAGCTCAAACACGACCGCAGATCTGGAACATGGTGCATTGCCGATCTACGGACGATGGGGAGGCACGATTACGACAGCACCCCTTGCAGAACTCCTTCCGTCTGCCCAATGGGGAAATCTTCGGAGCAGTCTCCCGTTGAGAGTGGAACGGACGGAGCTAAGAATATCCCAGGTAGGCCGTCCGTTGTCCAGCCAATTTAGCCTAATGAGCCAGTTGGAAATCTATCCCGAAAAGAGATGGCCAGGATAATATATATGCATCGCATAGAGATTGCTTGGAGTGAGTTCGTTTTTCTGTATCAAATGAAGGCCGCCGGCGTCTTGCATCCATACATACTTACTTAGCTCTCATGACCCCTGCACGTCGTCATTCGGGACTGATTCATTCCTAGTCGTCAATTCGCGGAATTCTTCGTCCGGGGCATCCTTCAAAACCCAGTAGACAGATCCATCCAGATTGATATTACCGCATGATCCGGCAACCCGTAATGGACGTAAACCCACAGCACTCACCTCTATTGTACGATTATGGGCCCATGGTCATGATCATAAGCCGGCATGGCATATTGGTCATGGTTTGGATGAATGTGCAGTGATGAAGGGTCAATCTGCGTGTAACCCCTTTCCGCTACGCTCTAGAGATCCTGATCTGGGGTAGGTAGTGTTCCATGATACCATCAGCACGTGCCGATGCTCCGGGGAAACGATCACTGCACACTGCGGTGAAAACAGCTCCCTGATGGGCTCTGAGGGCAACGCGGCTTCCCATGCCGCCTCAGCAGGCCGCCGGCCAGCTTCGGCGCTTTCAAGCATCTGATATTGGCTGATTGATGAATGAGAAGCTTGCTTTGGCGAAGAACAAGCGAGATATCACTGTAGAGCATCACCAGTTACGGCTTCCTGTTTAAATGAGATGAGCCACACATGCGGCGCCCATTCCGCCGGCGCCCCCTCCCCCTTCCAGCGGAGCAGTCTAGTTGATCGACATATCCACTGCAGCCAAGATAGCCTTACTCTTCTCTTGGCGGCTGATTAGGCTTGCGTGCTTCCCACACGACCGGGCTCTGTTTAGTAAGAAAGCCCCGGATGAACTGACCGAGATCCCACGAATGGCAGTCCCCTATATGTGGGGGTCGCATATCCCAGGAGATATAAGTCTTCCGGCTGGCCGACGTCGACTTCCTCTGCTCTCTTCATGCCACAGAGGTCACGACACTCTTGCTCGGGGACAAGGATCATCATCAACTCCAAGAGTCGACATTCCTATTCCGCAAGATGCACAGGATCATTCTGTGCCTCGGGCTGCTGGCCTCTCTCGTCCAGGGTGCGGCACTGGACAAGATCTCCTCTCTCAACGACTGCCTGTCTGCCGCAGAGGTCCCGGTCAACGAGAAGAACACGACCAGCTGGGCCCAGGACGCCCTGCCCTTCAATGACCGCCTCCACTACACCCCGGTGGCCATTGCCGTCCCCTTGTCGGTGGCCCACATCCAGGCTGCCGTGTCGTGCGCCGCCAAAGCCGGCATCAAGGCAACCGCCAAGGGCGGCGGCCATAGCTACGCGTCCACTGGACTCGGCGGCGAGGACGGTCACCTCGTCATCGAATTAGACCGGATGTACAATGTCACCTTGGACACCAAGACGAATATCGCGACGATTCAGCCTGGGGCAAGGCTGGGCCACGCCGCCACGGAGCTCTTCAAACAAGGCAAGAGGGGCTTCTCCCACGGCACCTGCCCGGGGTAAGCGAGTCTTGTATCGCCTCAATTTGGTAGGAATTATTACTGATCATAAGGCATCTACAGGGTCGGCGTCAGCGGTCACGCACTGCACGGCGGCTTCGGGATGAGCTCGCATAAATACGGCCTGGCCGTGGACTGGATGGTAGGCGCCACTGTCGTGCTGGCCAACTCGACCATCGTCCACACCTCGGCCACGGAGCACCCGGACCTCTTCTGGGCGCTCCGGGGCGCCGGCTCCAACTTCGGCGTCGTGGCGTCGTTCGAGTTCAACACCTTCGCAGTCCCGGCCGAGGTGACCTACTTCAGCATGCCCTTCAGGTGGAACATCACCACCGGGTTCGCCAACCTGGCCAAGGTCGAGGCCTACGCGAGGGACCTGATGCCCGCCGACCTCAACATGCGCCTGTTCTCGTCCGGGTTCTCCTCCCAGCTCGAAGGCATGTTCTACGGCAACGTCACCGGCCTCCAGGCGGCCCTGGCTCCGCTGCTCAACGCGACGACTCCGGCGCTGCGCATCACGCAGGCCGTGAATACCACGTGGATGGATGCGTTTACGCACTACGCCAACGCGCCGACGGATCCCACGCATCCTTATTCCCAGGTGAGAAAAGCTGGAGATATGCGCATCCCTCTCTTGGCACTGGCTGACTGTGACCCCAGCAAGAGACTTTCTATAGCAAGAGCCTGGAGCTCAAGGACTTGAGCGGCGACGTGGGCAAGGGCTTTGTCAACTATTGGTTCAACTCGACCTCGAAGAACACGCGATCATGGTGGTTCCAGCTGGACATCCACGGCGGCAAGAACTCGGCGGTGACCAACGGCGACCACTCCCTGTCGTCATATGTGCACCGGGACAAGATGTTCCTGATCCAGCTGTACGACCGCACCTACTTCGGGGCGTACCCCGCGGACGGGTTCCCGTTCCTGGACAAGTGGGTGGACGCGACGACGGCGTCCCTGGCCCCGGAGGACTGGGGCATGTACATCAACTACGCCGACTCCAACCTGGACCGGGCCACGGCCCAGAGGGTCTACTACGGCGCCAACCTGCCGAGACTGCAATCGCTCAAGGCCAAGTATGACCCGAGCGAAGTCTTCTACTATCCCACCTCGATTGTACCGGCCGCCACTGAGTAAGTAAATAAGCAGTCAAAGGAATGTGATAAAGGGGTAATAGATGTGGAAAAGGCGCTCATAGAGGGCGGTTACTGTGGATGGAGAATAATTGATTTCCATACCGGCCCCAGCAAGCTGCTAGACCCGGCGGCCTGCAACATCTCCATCAAATTCACTGCGAGTATCAAGAAGCAGATCTGGTTCTCCACGTTCAGGTCATGCCTCTGCGGCGCGCCTGGTCCGCCGTATGGCGAGCCTGACGGGCGGCCAAGCACCCAAGTGGAAACAGGTTATAATACAGTATGCGCATTATACACGAATTAGCAATATTCATTCATTTGGTCTCCGTGATAGCGCATCGTGGCATGTAAACAAGAATTTCTCTGCATAATCGTTACTCGTGACATTGGCCGCTGTGCGACTCCCTATAATTGGCCTCGACCGACGCCGGGTACTTTCAAGTCTGCCAGACTATCGACGTGCTTAGGACGACACCCTCCCGCCTTCTAATACCCAATATAGCGCCAGCCCAGGTCGATCTGTTGCTGCGTCACGCCGCTCTTCATGGCCCTGCTCTGCTGCTCGGGGGTGCCGCTCAGGAGCTTGTTCAAGCTGCGCACATGCCAGCGGTAGATAGTGATGGTGATGAAGAAGACGGCCACGCAAGCCAGGACTGCATTGTACGCGCGAAGAACAGCCTGTCAGCTTTCCTGTCGAAGGGGAAGCAGTGGGTGAGATGAGAAGATAGGACTTACGGCATCCAAATGCGGCGTAGTAATGAGGTGGCGCGTACCACAGGTAACTCGCCCACAGGTTGCTCAGCCCGCCGAGCGAGTTGATCATGGCCGTCCCCGCGGACCGCTTCGGGTAGGGACGAGCCATGTGCAGATTGAGGGTCTTGTACATCATGATCTGGGGGAGCGCTGTGCAGCATTGTTAGCCTAAATCAACAGAGTGACAAGTCCTGGGTTATCCTGACGGAAAGAAAAGGAGCGGAGGGGGGAAACGTACTGACGATCGTGGGCATCAACATCATAGCGAAGTAACGAGCGCCCGTATTCAGAGTCGCCAACGAGATGACGTAGGCAAGGACGCCAACACCCAATGAGCCCACAATCAGTGAGTAAATGGCATTATACCGCTACGGTTGTCCCCGTTAAGTCAGAATGAAATCTGTTATCAAGTAAGGGGGAGGAGTCCTTACGTCACTAGTCCAGGAGGCCCCGACGAAAACGAGGGCAGCAAAGAGATAGGGAGGCGCGGTAAGCAACAGAGTCTCGTTCTTGCCGTAGCCGAGGGTTTGTACGATAGACCTAGACGACAGGGTTAGCTATGCCGGTGCGTATCGGCAGGACGGCATGCCTTTGCATCGGCGAACGATGGGGGAGCAAACTCACGGGAAGAAGTTCACGCTCGAACCGATGGCCTGCGTCATGAACATGCACCACACGAGCGCCCAGATCTTGAAGTCCTTGAGGGCGAGGAAGAAGCCCTGTCTCGTCGTCGTATCCTCGTGGGCCTCGCCCGCGCCCGCCTCCTTCTCGAGCCGCCAGACGGCGTAGTCGCGCTCGACGGGGCTCAGCAGGCGGGCGTTGTGGGGGTATTCGGGCATGATTAGAGCGAACAGGATGCCGCACCCCACAGTCACTACACCCTCACTTTGCGGCGGGAAGAAGGTCAGCTTGCTCGTCCTCTTCGGAGATGAAGAACTGGGTTAAGAGTGGGGGAAGGTGGGAGCACTCACACGATGAAAAGCCACCGCCAGCCCGCGATGCCGTAGCGACCGTCCAGGGTGAGACAGGCGGCGGCCACGAAGCCGCCAAAGGCGCTGCCGACCATCTGGGCGATGAAGAGGCCGGCCAGGCGCTTGCCCAGCTCGCTCTTGGTGTACCAGGCGCTCAGGAAGTAGATGACGCCCGGGAAGAAGACGGCCTCGGTCACGCCGAGGAAGACGCGGACCGCCAGCAGGGACCGGTAGGACTGCACGGCGGCGGTGGTGGCACTGACGCAGCCCCAGATGCAGGCGGCGCTGCAGATGTCTGGGGATCGGCGTTAGCAGAGTGGTGAGTATAGGGGTGGGGGTTGAAAGAGAGAGAGACTCACATAGACCGGGACGAGAAACCTTGGTTATGATCAGGTTCGAGGGGATCTGGAACGGAATGTAACCGACTATTTTTCGTGAGAAGACAGGACACGTTAGATATCTCGGCTTTATCGCCACGACCACACTCAATCCTCAGTACTGAGATTTCATATAACTCACCGAATAAGATGGAGATGGCCGTGGCAAAATCGTGTTCGCTCATGTTCAGGTCCTCCGTGATGCCGTATACTTTCGAGGCAGCCAAAGCAGACCTGTCGACGTCTATAAACACATGGGTCAGTGGACCAACTCCTAGGAGTCTGGGGGGGGAGATAGGAACCCACAGTTGAGGATGTAGAGGACAGCCATGATGGGCCTATAGCAGATGTCAAAAGTCACTCATGTTCCCATGGCCCTTCCAAATACATACAGTATGACAAAATCGACCTTCCGGACCATCTTCTTCTCCATCTTCTTGAGTTCTTGGTCGGTCATGTCGCGCAGGCTCTCAGGAGTGGCGATGGTCTGGTTGTCGGTAGGCTTCAAAAACGCCTCGTCGACATGCTTGGTGTCGGACTTGGCCAAGTCATCCTCGGCCGTGATACTGGCTCTGTCCTGACCGTTCGGCATGCTGGCGGCGACGGCAGACTGTGAAACTTGAGACCTCGGGGGCGGGTAGTACAGTAGAAGGATGGATGCGTGTGAGAAGGTTGACGAATGAGCGCCGTCGGGTTTATATCCAAAGCTACAATTGCCCAGTGCCCAGAAAAGGTACATCATGCGCCAGTAATATGATTAAGTAGGTAAGTAAGCAGACCGTAACGTCCAAGAAGCGCTCACGGCCCATTCAGCTTGTCGGACTTTACCCGAAGCCAGAAATCATTAGTGGCGTCGGCCCCCCCTTTCACATCCTGGGAGTCCCCAGCCAATCTGTCGAGACAGGCGGAGAACCCCACGATTTCCCTGCTGTACCCCAGGTCTCCAACCCCGCAAGAAAGCATGCGATGGCACAAGAAAGCCGGAACAGAGGGTTGTTAGCTGTCGTCGGCTCGGATCCTCGAGGGCCAGGCCAGCTGCCCCAGTCACTTAGCGTAGCCGATCGGCTAATGGTTGGGGACGCAGGTCAGATGGTGCACATGGTAAACAGGTATGGGAGTGTAATAATTAATCTAATCTACCTATCTATGTGGCCTCACGGATGGCTCATGCATCAGCAGGCTTCCCCAATCGTGAACCTTGGTTTCCCACGTTGGTGAAATGGCTTTGAGCTTGTCTTTTATGTTTCGGAGGGCGTCTGCAGTGCCGAAGGAGTAGTCGTATTGTATGTACCGTCGTTATCGAGGCCGACCGATCGACCTATGTCCCAGGGCGGGGCGATGCGGGTAGTGATGTACCCTAACCCTACGTTACATAGTAGTGCGACCGTGTCGTTCTGTTGTCGGTGGTTTATATAGTCGCACCGATCACCGAAGACTATTTCGACGTTGGTCCTCGAGGAACCTTCGAGCAGTCCTACCCTACATCAAACCAAACCACACTCATGGAAGCAATTGATCTGATGTAGCAGTAGAGGCATGGTTCAAAGCGTCTGGTCCAAAGCTTGGTCCTCTCGTTCCTGAGAGGAGAAGAATGAGCCACATGCGGGTATGGTACACTTACAGAGATTGCGGAGCAACATCCATTGACGACATGAAAACCCCAACCGACCTGTTTGTTCTCTTTTGACTTGATGTAGCCGTAATGCGTGGTGCGTGTGAGAACGTCCAGTCGTGTATTGACCAAATCGAAGTGTATGTTTCGTCGTCTAACGATGCTGATTTAGGAGGCAGGATCAAGGCTTCCGATGTCACAAGCGATGTGCCCCCTTGATTGCTCTCCTTGCCATGCAGTTTTGTGACTTGCTTAGGTCGAGACGGCTGCTTCAGTTTTCCGAATCATCATCTGAAGTATCTCCGATGGCGTGCTGAATGATTCTTTGCGACCGCTCAGAAACGTCTGTCACAAGCCCTCCTTTTTCTGCTACCCCCTCGTCTCCGATTCTCTGCAGTTAAAGCAAGTCATCGGCGCTCGCACTCGGGGTGGCTCTGCTGTTGGTACAGGTGCTGATGCAGGACGCTCATAGTTAGCAGTGTTCGGAGGAGGAGGAGGAAGAAGGAGAGACGGAGTCGAAAAAGAAATGGGTGCAGGCTGTACAGTTTGCTGAGGAGGCTGATTTTGTTGACCATATGCCCGGTATGTTTAGGAATACGACTTATATATTCTGCGTCACCAGCCGGTAACCTCGGAGCTGGTACGGCGGCGCCGTGTAATAGGCTGGCGGCGACAGCGTCATCACCTCACGATCGAATAGCCTGTCGCTAATCACGCCCCGGAACCTCTGGTACATATCCCGCACGCGTCTGGCCTTGACCGCGTCGTCCACGCCCGTGAAGAAGAGGCCCAGCGTCAGCAGGCGGGTGGCGCGACGTCCGACGATATCGGCGTGACCGGCTGGATTCGCGATGCGTGCGACAAGTTCCGGTATATCCTTCCCGACGACAGCCACAACGACCCCGCCTGTATGGAGTTCTAGGAGTGCTTGGCTAATGGCGCCTAGGTCGCGTAGAGGGTTCAATAGGCGTAGGGATCTCTCGTCTCGTGATAAGGGCAGGAAAAGAACGTTGCGGATGGATGCGACATCGGTCGCGCGTTATTGTTATGGTGATAGTGGCTGTAGTGGTTGTGGCAGTGGTTGTGATAGGAATGAGAAGGTCTGGGTTCCAAGATGGTGAATCGATAAAGAGAAGCCCACCGAACTTCGTTATAGCCGTCTCTTAACGTGGTGGCAGTGGTAGTAACAACAGTAAGTAGTGATAGTAGTGGTAGTAGTAGTGATAATGACAATAGTGGTAGTGGTGGTGGTGGTAGTTGTTGGAATTATTATTATTTTCCTCACATAGGAGAAGAGGAAAGGAAAGTGGACAGATTAAGAGTGGAAAAAGAAGGTCGAGAAATGAAGAATGGATTGGAACTGTTGCAGTTAAGATCCAGCATAAGATCGTTTCGTTTTACCCAAGGCGGGAAAGAGTGTTTGCGCAAGATGGAAGGCACAATTCCACAGTTCACCACAAGAAGAGAAGGCACTCACTTGGTATTCACGAAAGAGTCACTCTAGAAACAGGTACTTAGGTACTTAGGTACTCACTTGAGAAGTACTTACTTACAGCACTGAGTACAGCTACTTAAGTACTTTAGGAGGGAATTGGCAACAGCACGGGGAGAGGCATCAACTCATATTGTAATGGCTCAAGCAGCTCATGATTTCGACGACCCCTGACTCAGCCTCAGTTCCGTCGCCTGCAGCGGCTGCACCGTCTGCACGATCCAGGCCTGCTTCTCCGCGCCCGCATAGACGGGGTACGGCCGGCGGCAGTGGCAGCCCTCGAGCGGGTAGCCGAGCAGCTTGGCCACGACCCATTTCGTGCCGTTGATGCCGCCCTTGGCGAAGCCCCATTCCATCTTGGCCAGCTGCAGCTGCGCCGCCTCGGCCTCCTGCGTCCGCCCGCCCCGGTGCAGGTCGAACACCTCGAGGCACGTGCGCGGGTACAGGTTGGCGACGCCCGTGATGGTGCCCACGCCGCCCACCGCCATCGCCGGGACCAGCCAGTCGCTCTGCCCGGCCAGCGCCGCGAACTGCGCCGGCGCGAACTCGGCCGCGACGCGCGCCACCTTCGCGATGCCGCCGCACGTCAGCTTGACCCCAACGATGTTGGCGTGCCGGCCCAGGCGGCTGAGCATCTCGGAATTGACGTCGAGCCCGGCCGCGACCCCCGGGAAGTTGTAGATGACGACGGGGACCGGGCTGGCGTCGGCCAGCTCCTCGAAAAACGCCCCAATGGCCTCGGCGTCCATGGCGAAGTGGAAGTAGCTCGGCACCAGCACGAGGGCGAAGTCGGCCCCGGCCTTGTGCGCCAGGACAGTCTCGCCGATGACGTCGCGCGTGCACCCGCCGCCGCACCCCATGGTGATGGGCAGGTCGGGTCGGCCTAGTCGGGTAGCCACCTCCCGTGTAGTGCGGACAAGCTTCGACTTCTCTTCGGGTGTGAGTGTCACGGCCTCGCCGTTCGTGCCAGCAAGGACAACTGCAAGTCTGCGGGTTAGCGTCAATCGTCTTGTGCTTGCGGGCCCAGGAACCGGGACTTACTGCCATGTAAGCCAGAGCTCACTAGAAACTCGAGATGTTTTGTTTGTATGTCCCAATCGATCTCCTGGGTCTTGTCATTGCGGAACCACGTCAGACTTGGCACGTGAACGCCTGCTGGGAAGGGTTTCGACATGATGGGCCTCAAGCTCTAGATGATGATGGCTGAAGATGTTGTAGAAAACGGATAACTTGAAGAGATAGGGGCAACGTCAACGTAAGATGGTCTAAAGCGAAAATAATGATCAACGAGAGAATGGTCTGACTGTAAATACTCTGCGCTGGAAACGGTCGATGCTGGGCTATGTTGTTTGTTGTATGGCCTCGGCAAAGTCCTGGCGGAGAGGCCTGGGTTAGCCATCACGCCCCCAACAATGTCTCAAAATGGGGCCGATCGCAACAAGTTGCAGACACGATGGCACTGTGGTGGCTATCCAGAGTGGCTATCCAGGGTAGCTACCAGACAGATCCAAACGTGGGGTATAGCTGGGAAGGGTAAGTAAAGTACATAGTCCGATGCGATCGGCTAAGACAGACGAGATCCGACAACCGAGCGACATGATGCCAAGAAGTCCAGCGTCGGTTGGGGGTTTGAACAACTCGTTTCTCCAACTCCCCCACAGCTTGTTGTTAACACTCCGACGAGCGGGGCAAGTCACCCCAGTCAAGAACCTGACGAATGCGTTTGGTGGTCAAAACATCAAGCATCGGGAGTTTGACCTTCGTGAGCGATATATCATGAGCATTCGCCTGCTTGAGTGATTCCCCGTTCATACGGCAAACTCCAATAGATCCGTCTTGCACTCAGTACTCACTATGTCTTCGAACCAGACGGCCAATGGTGCAACAGGCGGCCCGAAACCCGTCATACTGCACCTCGGGGACCCTATCAAATACAACACCGATTTATACCAGAAATTAGATGAAAAATTCACCATACTATGTCCCACCGTGGAGGAGAGGCAACGAGACGCCTTCTTGCAGGGCCTTCGTGAGGGGAAATGGGGAGACTTCGCCGCCGTGTTTCGTCCGTGGTGGGCGACTGGTGGAGAGATTGGCCGCATTGACAAGGAGCTCGTCTCGCTGCTCCCAAAGTCGTTGAAGGTGTGGGCGTCAGCTGGGGCAGGCTACGACTGGGCTGACGTCGACGTCATGGCCGAGCACGGCATTCTGTACTGCAACGGCGCCCTGGCGTCTTCCGAGGCCGTGGCTGACATGGCCATCTACCACATCATCTCCGTCTTCCGCAACATGCAATGGAGCAACATCGCAGGGCGGTCTAACGACCCCGATGCCTGGACCGACGCCCACATCAATGCACAGTTTACGGCGCACAACCCGCAGGGGCATGTGCTAGGCATCGTGGGGCTCGGGAACATCGGGTACCGTATCGCCGTCAAAGCGTTCAAGGCATTCGACATGCGCATCACCTATTATGACCCGTTCCCCAAGAGCGCCGAACAGGAGGCTGCCGTCAGCGCGACCCGGTGCGCCAGCATGGACGAGCTTCTTGCCGGCGCCGACTGCGTCGTACTCGCAGCGCCGGGAGGTAGCGGCAAGCTCATGAACAGAGAGCGCATCGCACAAATGAAGAAGGGATCTCGTCTCGTGAATATTGCCCGGGGCGGGCTGGTGGATGAGGAGGCCGTTGTAGAGGCCCTGGAAACCGGCCAACTGTCTGCCGTAGGACTCGACGTGTTCCAGAACGAGCCTCGGCCGCACCCCAAATTGGCCAGCAATAGAAACGCAACGCTCACTTGCCATACGGCCGGTGGTGCGCTCGAAACGGCCATAGGCTTCGAAGGTTTATCGATGAAGAATGTGTTGGCGGTTTTGACAGGACAGGCGCCATTGACTCCGGTCAATCAACGCATGATGAAAAAGCCTTGACGAGGCGGGCTCCAGTGAGGAATGCACCCCCAAAGGGCAGTCAATATCAAACGATAGCAAAACTCTGGTTGTATATATCGTGCATGACTGATCGAATGTCGACGCGCATCCTGGTATTGTCCTGGCGTGCTTGAACTTCCTCGAGCACCCGGGCTGTGATTCTCGCGTTTCCGGCTACCTTCTCCATCCTGAGTATTTGTGTTCTGATCCAAGCCCTCCCTTTGATGTCTTGGTCCTCGGACCCTAGCATCAACAGCGGCCAAAGCATATTGATGGGCAAGGCGTCTTCGGCGTCGAGACCCTCGGCCACGAGTCGCGTAAGATAGCGGATCTGCGCTACAGCCTCGGTGGCTTCTTTGGTCAGGGGGAACATCTTGTATGCCACCCGGTGCAGGTGGATCTTGCTCGCGTAGTAGTTGGCCAGATAGGTCCGGAAGGATCTGGTGATGACAGATGCCAGGTGAGCCGAGATGTGTGGTGCAGTCAACTTACCCGCCACGGCATGGTCCATGAGGAGTGGGCGCTGTTCGTACAGGGATCGTAGATCGGTGGCAATGGCGGTCCCCAGATTCATCACCTCTGTCTCGTCCTCGACCGTCCCTCGGCTGCGATGCCACGGGTCAATCTGGGAGATTCGTCCCATGAAGCTCTGGACTTTTTGGAAGAACAAGATGCCAGGTTGGTACAATACCTGAAATAAGACGTCCTCGATATCGCCCTCGGGGTGGTCCTGGGTGGCGTTGGCAACAGCTGGAGCGCCCCCACTGAGGCTGGCCGAGGGGGACGGCTGCACAAGGAGGGCTTCGTCGTCCTTGGACAGGAAGAGACCCTCGCCACCTGCCGAGACGGCTCGGGCATCTAACAGACGGATCCAGAGGAGGAATTGCTTCTCGAGGCTGACAAAGGTGTCTTTTTGACCATGCTGGAAGATACGATAGGCTCGCTTGAGATGCGCATGGGCGGCTTCGATCCTAGCCTCGAGAATGTCGACGTAGCTGAGAAAGAATAGTGTGGCCAATAGGTTCTCCCGGCAAATACTGTGTTTGTCTAATGAAGTATCATCATTGTCGTAAGCTGCAACCTCGGTGGCGGCGTTGTCGTAGTGGTTCTGTGGACTTGCCATCCAAGCACTATCGTGGCGAGACAGCATCAGGTTGGAGAAGGCCAGCACAGCCCAACGGACCATCCGAGAAGAGTTGGCCATCTTGACCAGGATCTGACGCATGGCGAACCATTGTTTCTGGGTCTCGACTTCGGAGAGGATGGGAGGGGTGACGGCATGAATGAAGTAGTCCATCAGGCGGTAATTGTCGTAGCCAGAGCCTATGCCCTGTATCTGGGGGACAATAGGACTGGTTTCCGACAGCACTGATGGTTCCGAGGACGGGTTACCTGCACTCGGGTCGTGCAGAGACATGTTTGGAGAGGCCGCGGGGGCCTCCATGCTAGCTTCACCTTCCATCTGCTATTCAAGGTGGTGGTTAATGCCAAGAGCGATTGAGAGTTGAGAAGATGGTAGATCCTGCTGCTCACCAGCATTTGAGAGTGAAAGCCCACGTCGGGATTTGATGGCTGCCAGGCATCGTCGCCGTCCCACATGAAGCTCGCATAGTCGAACACTTGGTTGACGGCATGGTCGGCGGAGAAGTCAGAGATGGAGTAAGGGGAAGTTCTAGTATCTCCAGAGCTCGCCTCATCACGAGCTCCCACCATGAGCTCCCCGTTTAAATGTGACGTGGTAGAGACATTGGCCGCAGTGGTTCCAGCAGCCTGCCTCCGTTGGGATATTTGCCTGGCAGATCGAGGCAACTGCCACTTGCACTCGAAATTGAGACGCTCACAGTGAGAACATCTCGGCCGCTGCTCGTCACACTTCACCTTGCGCCGTCTAAAGAGTGTGGCCATGCATTAGACCAGGGAAAGGAAGAGAAGAGAGAGAGGAGATTTACGTACTTGCATGTCAAGCAGCCGTCTTTGGAACGAACAGACGACCTGTGAGCCTGACTCTGCACCGACCGTCGGCGTACCTGATCCAGATCCATTTCATCCAATCTGTGAAGGGCGGCAAGACAACGGCATGACACTCATTCCATCAGCCATTGGAGTAAGAGGCTCGAAAATGTTGACATTTCAATGAAAGCGATGCGGAGAAAAATGGACAATCTGGTCCACTGCAACCCTCTTGGGGTTTAAGGCGGGGGCCCCACACACTAAGACAGGCACTTTGGCGGGGTATTACAGGGGACCAATCCAGATTCCAGGGGTTTACTCACTGTAAGTTTAGCGAACAGCCCAGATGGTGACAGGTCAGAATGATGTACGGTGTGAGGGGCTTTGTGGGCGGCCGGGTCGAGCCGGGTTAGTTCAACATCATTTGAACCACGCCATCGACAACATGGAGTTTGTCAGACGAGATATTTCCAACTGGACAGATCTAATCTAGTCATAATGAAGCCTCCGTGACACGAATACAGGCCAGTCCTTAGGTACCACGGTGAAATATGCCATCCAACGCCACTCCTTCGAAGGGTCGGCCAGCTTCAAGTCGTAGTCGCGAATGATCTAGCAGGATTTGGTTAGTTGGCTGCGTTCACGTTATGCCCCCAAGCGAGATGGTGGCCTTACTGTAGCGCATATCTTGGACAATTCCATGTTCGCAACGTTCTTGCCAGGACATCCGCCATAGCCTGCTCCGAACTGTAGTGATGCGGCGAAATATAAACGGTTAGCCTCAGGACTGGAGATCTGGAAAGACAGAATTACCCACAGGGATCCAATTCTTCTCCAGAGAGGCGGCGTCGTCACCAAGCCAGCGATCCGGAATGAACTCATCTGCATCCTTGCCCCAGAGTGTCTTGGAATGGTGCAGTACCCTAGATGGGGTTAGTACAAGGCAAAGCTAATCCTGTCCCTTCAAAGAAGCCCTGCGAGCGCTCGCCTGGTATCTGAAAGGTTCAAGTGGGATTGCCGCTGACTCACCACGGGCTGATCGACAAAGTCGTGCCTTCAGGAAAGTGGCGTTCACCGATGATGATGCCTCCCTTGGGTGCCTCACGCGGCAGGCCCATCGGCACGGGGGCATGAATCCGCAAACCCTCCTTGATGCAAGCCTGCAGATAGGGTAGCTTCTGCGCATCTGCCAACGCCACGACGCGGCCATGGCCAGTCCCCTCGCCCCGCGGCATGGCCGCATCAATCTCCTGCCGGGCCCTGGCCCATGTGCGCGGGTTTCGGATCATGTGGTACAGGGTGCTCTGCAGCGCGCAGGAAACCGTGTCCGAGCCGGCGCCAACATTGCTGGTGACCTGGGAATGCACGTTGCGCAGCGTGGTGCGGTCGGGGTGTTCGGCCAGGTACCGCAGCCAATGCGCGGCGAGGTCGAAGCGCGCATCCGGGTTCTTCTGACGCTCCTGTAGGCCCGTTAGGGCCGTGTCCATTATGAGCGAGGACGGCTGTAGGCCTAGCGCCGTGTTGACGGGGTTGCCGAGCGCGATCTGCGCCCACCGGAACATGCTAATGGGCGTCCCTACGGCTTCCATGGTCAGGTTGTTGGCGATGGCGTTGCCGAGGTCACGGCCGGCTTCGAGAAACCCAAAGGCGCGCGAGAAGAGAACTTCGCCGACTACGTCGAAGGTGGTGTAGGTCAGGAACTGGTCTAGCTCCATGGGCTCCTGCGACTCAGCGTGCCTGTCCATCCACTGCAGGAGCTTCTCTATGAGAGGGGTGATGGCATCCTCGTATTGCAGTACGTTGGACATGGCATAGCCCGAGGCAAACGCCTTGGACCTTTCGGATTTCTCCTTGGGGTCTCTGGTCGAAAATGGTGTCTTGAACCGCCAATCGGGGATAGCTCCGATATTATAGAACATGCCCTGTGTGGCCTTTTAGCCCGTGCTCGTTTTGGAAGACGCTACGGGTTGGCGACATGGGGGGAATCTCACCTTCCGCAAAGGCTGGAGTAGCAGCTTCTTGACGCCATCCTTGTGCACCACGCTGACCTCGTTTGGGGCCAGTCGAACAAATGGCCCGTGTTTCTCATGTTTCTCGTGCAGCTGGAGGTTCTGGTTCCCGGAAATGATGGCCTTGACGTGCCAAAGCCGCGTTAGGGAGGCCAGGAACGGGCCAGGTATGTCTCTCAGCGGGGAAAGAAGCCGGCGATACACAAGAGTCGTGAAGATGAGAACAACAAATGCCAGCGGCACAGTCGATCCCAGGAAATGTGGGGTCAACTGATCGGTCCAATCCCGCAGCGATGCGAGCCTCGGTGTCATAGTCTCAAGGGACGGCACTATCCTCGTGCTGTTACAAGTCAAGGCGTTTGGTTCTCAGGTTGTTTGAAGACGAGGGATTTGATTCCATATCTCCCAAGGGACCGGACATGCATTTGAGGGGAAGTAAACCCATGTCCCATATGATTGGACTGGAGTGTGGCATAATCACTGCATCGTACCCCGCCTGAAGCCGCTTACTGAAGACTTCATTCGGATCGCCGTGTTACATCTCCAGGATTATCTTGGGTATTCGCCAATGAGCCATGGCCGAACACTGTTGAGGGCCAGGACTGAAGTTTCATTATAGCTCCTGTTGACAATTAGAACGCCACTGTAGACCATACCTGGAGATTGAAACCCTAGTCATGTTGAATCGGTATCATCAGGTCATCTAGGCATGGCATCCAAGGCTCTGCTGGGAGCTCGGATATACTCTCGGGGTGCACTTTTTGTACCCCGTGGCCGCCAAGCTCTGCGCAATGAGGCTGCCTAGGTCGAGACAGCTCCGTACCGAAATGATACTGCGTTTTCCCTGACCCTAGAGCAGGAGGTCCGGTAGGCCTAAAGCCGCTTCCCAGTACATTCTTCAGACCGGTTCCCACAGCTGCCTGTGTCTCATCGGCGATCCGTGCCGTCGTGTTTCCGCCTGCTTCATTCACGTTGATGACAGCGTTCAGGGGCGCGTTGAAGGCTGTTTGTTGGATGTTTATTGAAGTTTTGTTTTGCGTCAAAGGGGCGTAGTCCGACAGCAGTAACGCTAGCCCAGCTTCATCGATTGACTGGTTGCTTGATTTTTTATTCCCAGTGACTGACGGCTATTCCCCGCGTAGATTGTACCTGTAGGCTCTTGGGATGGCCCCTTTGAGGGTTGAAAGGGAGATGCGGCCGTATCGCAGGAACCGGAAGCCTCATAGCCTCTTGTCTACTGCGCATACGAAGTGGGAGGAGCCAATCTCTCCTTCGGCACAGAGTGTGAGGCCGTCGTCATTATTGAAGGGTTGTGAGCATTCATCCTTGAAATGCCAGATGCTATGTTGACAGGAACTTGTGCGGACTCCCTACTTCGAGATGATGAAGCACACGTTCGGCGAGAGGACGGTCATGGACTTGCCGCGTCACTATGTCCAGATGGAGGGGGTTTCTTGCGACTTCAGCCACGCGGATGCGGGTATCGACCAAGGTCGGACGGTATTCACCATGTGAGATCTATTGGCCCCTCGTCCCAAGTAAGTGACCCCGATACTGACCGGACTAATAACGGCGTGATGGTCAAGCAGGTCTATTCCCCTGCGTATCACTTTGACGCCGATGTCCAGCAGGGCGTGCTTCAGTTCAGGGTACAAGTTCTACATCTGCGAATTCAATATTCACGTCATTGTTGCCCCGGCGGATCTGAGGTTCGAGCTCTGGTTTGGCGGCACCAAGTTCTCTAGCGATCACGAACCCATCACAGTGACTTGGGACGAAGGCGGAGTCCAGACGAGAGGGTAACAGGGTGGACTGAACAGTGGACCGAACAGAAGACTGAAGTTGTATAATAGTCAAGCGACGTATGACGTAAACCGTCGTTCATCACCGTCTGCAAGGTGGTTGATGAGATTACGACAGATTCCTTCTCTGGTCGACGAAACGTGATGGAATCAAGGGATTAATTGGTTGGTCTTGGTAGAAAGAATCGAAGTAAGTGACCGACGGCCCGCTTCCGCTTCAGTGCTTCAGTGCTTCAGTGCTTCAGTACAGTGGATCTCCACCAACGAAATAGCGCCCGAACCAAGCAGAGCAGGTCAAGGGCAATCAATGCCTTCGAACACGCGTCGCCGGGGGATCTTTCTCGAACATTCAATCACTCACGCACTTTTCTCCCACGTACATAAGAGGTAATCATATCCTATTTTGTTCATATTGATTGATAGTTCCGCCTCGCACCTTTGCCTTCTACACCCGCCACCAAATGAATGCTGCCGCGTTGGACGCCTTTGTCGCGCCCTGGAGATACCACCTCGACCACAATGCCGACTCCAAGTTTCGAGACACCAGAAAAACACAATTTCCCGACTACTACTATCGATGCAGTGAGGTAGAACAGGGCGCAGATGCAGATACCTTGATCACCACGTCCCGGATACATTCCTTCCAGCTCGGCACAGGCGCATCCATCTACACCCAGTCCATCCTACCTGCCATTCTCCAGGCCCGCCGAGAGGTCATCCTGGTCACCTGCTTTTGGGCCTCGTCCGACACGCTGACGGCCCTGAGCCACACCCTCGCCCAGCTCGCCCATGAGAGGGAGCAGCTCATCCGTCAATCCGGCGCTGCCATTGAACCCCTCCGCATCCGCATTTGCTTCTCTTCCCGCTCCTTGTTCCAGAAGCTTTTCCACCCCAACTCCAAGGATGGCTTCGTCTATCCGCCGCACACGTGGCCGTCTCAATTGGGATTGCCCACGGTGGAGGAGCTCAAAGCCGGAGCCATGGACCTCCAAGTGAAGACGCTCTTCTTTCTCCCCTTCAGCGTCATGCACCCAAAGTTTGTTGTGGTTGATCGTAAGCGTGCTTGGCTACCTAGCTGTAATGTGAGCTGGGAGCCATGGCTCGAAGGCTGTGTCGAGATCTCCGGGAGTGCTCTCTCGAGCTTGATGCTCTTCTACCAGAGCGTATGGGAGAATAACCTACCCGACTTACCGGCAGATAGCGACGGCGGAGCAACATCCATCGGCCCGCCATCGTCTGGACTCGCTGCGCCCTGGCTGACTGTGATGCAAAGCCCCGCCAGCCGCTTTGCGCCTCTGTCATTGAATTCCGTCCCAACCATCTTACTGCCCTCGTCTCATCATCAGAACCCGTCTTTTCGGCCGTTTCCGTGGATGGATGATCCAAGGCCGCCCTTGACGCCCTTGAATGCCGCAGTGACCTGCTTGCTCGAGATGGCCCAGCATTCGATATACATCCAGACGCCCAACTTGACTTCGGCTTCGGTCATTGATGGCATATTGCAGGCCCTAGGCCGCGGCGTTCGAGTCACGATTGTCACTAGCAGATCCATGATGTTGCTGGAACAAATCGTCACGGCCGGTACTACTACAAGTCGCTGTCTCAAGTCACTCATCCGTCGGTACCACAATCTCCCAGGCTCTACCTCGACCGTGTTGCAACCTCGAGGCGACAATGCACTAGAAGCAGATCCGAGCATTGACTTGGAAGCTGGCAGACCCAGACTGGGACGGCTTCGGATCGCATATTTTCGACCTGGCTTCGAGTACCAGGCGAGAGGGTTTTCTGAAGAGCCTGTGCAGTCTCATCTGAAGTTGACCATAGTAGACGATGAGTACACTGTGCTGGGGTCGGGAAACATGGACCGCGCCAGCTGGTTTACGAGTCAAGAGCTTGGAATCCTTTTCCGCTCTGTCCAATTTGCCAGCCTTGTCAGCAGCAATGTCGATGACGTGCTCAAAACGAGGACAGACACACTCTACGAATCTAATAGAGCTCGCGAGTATTGAATCTCGCACACCGCAACCGCTCGATTCTTCTTGGCTTGCCGGAGAGCCAAGGGCAGTGACTGAGGCGCTCCAATAAACAGGATTGGCCCTCCCGAGCCAAGAATGCCGAGAAATGCGCAGCAAATGGTTGTGCCATTTCTTCCTGGATAAGGCCAAGTGCGTATGTAGGTAGACAAGCTCTCTCCCATGTACATGGACTGTGGTTCTAGACCACGCAATCTCTCCCATGTTCTGGGCAGATCGACGTCGGACCACCTGGTATCCCTCAGCATTCGAGTTCTATGGCAATTTGAGCAATGACGGAAAGCCACGATGTGTACAAGCCACTATCAATTGCCTTCCTCCACCTTGGCGGCTGATTTATACGTAATTCCTCAGTCACACTCCAGCTTCCAGGTGGTTGCAGCATGCATGCAGCACGCAAGGCAGAGCGAGAACTAGCACAGCAGCGCTGAAAAAGCCTCGTCCGCTGCAGTGCGCCACCACCGGCCGTTTAGCTGATAAGGATTGCTAGCAATGGTTAACCTTGGCGCAGTGTGAGACCCCCGACCCCCCCACCGATACGGGGAGAAGGGGGGGCTAAAGGCAGAGAAAGAGAAGAAAACGCCTGGTCAGTTGTTTTTCCACTTCAGTGAATATCATCTCGACTGCACTGGCTGCACTGACTGCAGTCAGTCAGTCCAGTGACTACCAAAAGCCAGTCGCCCAGCTGTCCTGACTTGGTAATTGCGGCATTAGGGAGCCTTGGGAGACGAGACTTGCAAATGCTTATTCAGGCGTGTCTGAGCCCAAGCCCAAGTGTTCAGTTCAGTCCAGTCCGAGCCCCCCGCTAGACGTCGTGTGCCAGGGTTCTGGCCAGGGGTCCCAATCCTTAGGATCACCTTGGCGCGATGCACCATTCCGGGGTTGACATTTGCCTATCTGCCAATTGGAAGAAGGGGATCTCACCTTGAAGCTTCTATCCGATCTTGCACAACATGTGTGCGCTGATTACGGGCTGAAAGACGGTGCCATCCTGTTTCTTAAAACTCGACGGGGTCGTCCGCAGTGGGAACAATGTTTCCTCTCACATCACTACCGTTACCGAGTCTTTTCTCGCCCTCGGCGACTCCTCATTTCCCACCCGTCTTTCCCCAGCTGACCTGTCGTGCGTCTTTTCCCACGCCCCGAGCCAAGCTCCTCGCCAAGGTTCGCATCGCAGGCTTGAATTGAATCCTGCCGAGCTTCCGTCGCCATGAGTTCGTCCGGCGTGGACTATGCTAAGAGCTCGTCGTCGCCCCAGTATGCGACCGACCGCCATGGCTCGGACGCAGAGAAGAACGAGTTCGGCACGCCGCCGGCTCGGATCCCGTCGGTGTCTGTGGGCGCGCTAGACCAGACGCACCGCAAGCTAAAGTCTCGCCACATCCAGCTCATCGGCATCGGCGGCACCATCGGCACCGCTCTCTACGTCCAGATCGGAAAAGGCTTGCTCCAGGGCGGCCCGGCCAGTCTCTTCTTGGCCTTCTCGCTTTGGTGCTCCGTCATTCTCGCCGTCACTCTGTGCATGGCCGAGATGGTCACGTACCTCCCCATCTCGTCGCCCTTTATTCGCTTCGCCGGCCGCTGGGTCGACGAGGCTTTCGGCTTCGCTGCCGGATGGAGTATGTCTTACCGACCCCACCGCTTTCAACCCTGCGAGCGATACGCTGCTGACACGCGACTTCCTGCCTGATAAGATTTCTTCGTGTTTGAAGCCGCCTTGGTGCCCTTCGAGATCACTGCGTGCAACGTCATTATCCATTTCTGGAGTGAGGCGGTGCCGACGGCTGTCATCATTGCGATTGTCATTATCCTGTATGCTCTGATCAATGTGCTTGCCGTGAAATGGTACGGCGAGAGTGAATTCTGGGCCGCGCTCGGCAAGGTCCTGCTCATCATCGGCCTCATCATCTTCACCTTCATCGTGATGCTCGGTGGCAACCCCCAGCACGACCGCTTCGGGTTCCGTTATGTACGTGCAGTAGTGACATGATCCTCGTCGCCCTTTCTCTCTCTCTCTCTCCCTCCTTCTTTCTTTGCTTTGCTCTCTGTCCTGCTTTTATAGTGTGATGGCTACGTCGGGATTCCTTGGTGACTACCTCCGTGCGAGCGCTCTGGGTGGGAGCGGGCGAGAGATCTGTTCGTCATCTTCGCGTCGGACATGCTAACCAACCCTCGCACGCATGTTTAGTGGTACTCGCCCGGCTCGTTCAACGAGTTCTATTACACGGGGGACCTCGGGCGTTTCATGGGGTTCCTGCAGTGCCTCATCCAGGCCTCCTTCACCATCGCGGGGCCCGACTACGTGTCCATGGCGGCGGGCGAGGCCGAGAACCCGCGGTTCGTGATGCCGCGGGCCTACAACGCCGTCTTCTACCGGCTGACGACCTTCTTCATGCTGGGGTCCCTCTGCGTCGGCATCCTGGTGCCCTACGACGACCCGACCATGGCCGACGCCTTCGAGACCAACAAGCCCGGCGCCGCCGCCTCGCCCTACGTCGTCGCCATGAGCCGCCTCGGCATCCCCGTGCTGCCCCACATCGTCAACGCCATGGTGCTCACGGCGGCCTTCTCGGCGGGCAACAGCTACGTCTACTGCGCGTCGCGGTCGCTGTTCGGGCTGGCGCTCGAGGGCAAGGCGCCCAGGTTCCTGACGGTCTGCCTCAAGAACGGCGTGCCCATCTACAGCGTGGCCGTGGTCCTGCTCATCTCGCTGCTCTCGTTCCTGCAGGTGTCCGAGGGCTCGGCCACGGTGCTCAGCTGGTTCGTCTCGCTGGTCACGGCCTCGCAGCTCATCAACTTCAGCGTCATGTGCCTCACCTACATCTTCTTCCACCGCGCCCTCCGCGCCCAGGGCGTCGACCGCGCCTCCCTGCCCTACCGCGGCTTCCTCCAGCCCTACGCGGCCTACTACGCCCTCGTGGCCACGTTCGTCATGGCCTGGATGGGCGGGTACACGGTGTTTCTGCCGGGCCGCTGGGACTTGCCTAGTTTCTTGTTCTCGTGAGTCCCTTGTCCTCCCCCTTCCCCCATCTCTTCTCGCTCCTGCCTTCTGCGTGATCTTGTCTCCGTCTCGTATGCGCCATGTGCCGATGTGCTTGCTGACTGGCGTGCGCTCGACCCGATGTAGGTACATGATGCTGTTCATCTGCCCGGTCCTCTACGTAGGGTGGAAGTTATTCCACAGGACCAAGTTTGTCAAGCCCCACGAGGCGGATCTCCTGCAGGACCTCGCGGGCATCGAAGAATACACCAGGAACTTCGTGGTTATACCTGCAAAGTAAGAGATACCTGCTTCCTACTTCTGACATGTAGCAATGACTGACCTTTTCTCAGGAGCCGCTTCGAGAGAATATTAGATGTGATGTTCGGTTAAGGGGCAATGGCAAACGTGGGCGTCAATATTCCCGGGGGGGCGTTGCGAGTCGGAAACAATGCAGGGATTTACGATACCAAAGTGTCTATTTTTTTTTTCTTGGGGGGTCTTCTTATATCAGTACATGAAGCAAGCAATTGCCTTGCCAGTGTCGTCACAATTCGTACCTCCACAGGGCTTCCCTATTCCGCTTGCATTCCTTCCCATCCTCGTGATCATCATCCTCGCGTTTGGGTATCAGTGGAATACGCATGGTGTCGATTCCAGCACTCGAAGTCTATCAGATGTTATACAGTTATGATCCTACCGTTGGCATCAAGTCGACAGGCACGGCTTCTCCGCTCCTTGTCTGTCGTGGTGACAACTTAGTCGTTGGGGACCCATTCCGAATCGCTGTCGTCGTCAAACTCGGGCCACTCGAACTCGTCGCTCTCGTCGTCCTCACCATCGTCGGAGTCGGAGGGTAGTTGTCGCAGTGATTTACCAATCCGCGCTGTCGCTGGCCCACTTCCATCCTGCCGCGCCAGTCGTACTTGCAGCTTTCTCCGTCGCCTCGGCGACTGGTTCTTGGCCGGGCTAGTCATCTTCTTCACCTTTCCCTTGTCTGGGGCCTTGGTCCTATGCTTCTGGGCTTTTCCCCGGCGCTCGCGAACGCGGTGACGGCGGCGGCGGCCCGGGTCGACCTGGCCACCCCAACTCTTGGCCACCTCGTTGATCTGGCCGAGGACGGCGTCGCGCGCCCCGTGCCGGCCGTGCGTCTTGGCGCGCAGCATGGCGTCGTAGTCGGTGTGCACGTGGCGGATGTGGGCGCGCACGGCCAGCGCGGCCTTGGTGTCGAGGTCCAGCCGGCCGGCGCGGCCGACGTGGCGGGCGCCCTTCTGCATGGCGCGGTCGACGACGCGCGGGACCGTGTCGGCGGGGATCCGCGGGAACTGGCGCACGACGGCGTCGGCGAAGCGCTTCTCCAGGGCCGCGTCCCGCTTCTGCACGGCGCCGGCCCGCCCGGCGCGCGTGGCCTTCTCGTCTTGGAGGACCTGGGCGTAGACGGCGGCGGGGACGCGGATCCCGGTGCTCGGCGGCCCGTGGCGGTGCACGACAAACACGGTCTTCCTCGCCTCCTGGGTCAGGCGCCGGCACCTTTTCGTAATGTAGACGTTGCCCTTGGGTACGAAGACGTAGCCTTTGGGGAGGGGCGTCGAGGACTCGACGACGGGCTCGTCCATTGATGTATAAGCAGCCCTGGTGTCAGGGCGTGTGTTGCAATGGATGTTTGCCTTTCGTCAGAGCATTCCCAGGGTGGTGGATGTCCTGGTTGTGGTGGCGGGGAAGTGAGCTTTCAAGTAAACACAATCATAAGCTCAGGGTCTGCCCTGCTGCCTCGCCGCGGAAGATTGCCGCAGCAGTCGTTAGTTCATGGCGCTTGGGCAATGGAAGTGAAAGTGGTTGGTGGTCAGGTTTGGAAGAAGGAGGTGGTGAAGTGGGAATTGCAGAAGGTGTTGGTTCCAGTGAGTGAACAAAACGCCTTAGTCAGTAATTAATGCTTTCTTTCAGGCCTTATTCTTATTCTTAGGCCTTAAACCTTAGGCAACAAAACAACAGTGCAATGTCAGTCCACAATGCTTGGAAAATATATCACAACAGTCAATACAAAGGTAATCAGCCGCATTTATAGCATGCAGCAGCGTAGACGTTGGCCACGTCACAACAGCGCAGATGAGACCTGCAACAAAGAGTCGGGCGGCTACTCATCAACTGGGTGGTCGCAACAGATCAAACAAAGGCCAGATCAAAGGCCAGCTTGGCCAATGCGACCCCGTGGCCGCTCTCGACTGGCTCCAGACAGCAGCTTGAAGCCTGAGGTTTTCCCGATACCTCAGGACAACCTGCAGTTCGGCGAAAGACGCTTCGGGTCACCCACCTTGATGCCGATTCGGTCTGGGGTAGAGCCAACTTGGAAAAGAAGTAGGAGATGGTGCTCGGAGACGTCTAGAAATGTATGGAGCGAGCGCTGACGTCATCGGTCGTGATGGGTGGCCTGGTTTGAACATCATCATTTGCATCATCTCCTCTGTACATATGTAAACCTTTGGGCTGCTTGGGCCCCGCCGGATCATCCGTGCCTCGTAGTCGTCGCGCCATCCTTTATGTACTGGAGGAGAGATCTAGTCTGCCAAGCCCATAGCATCAAGCAGTCCGACAGAATGACTATGAAATGAATGGCCAGGCAACCGGGCAGGGCAGGGTTAGGATATGGAGAAGTAGCATATCCTTATGTACTAGTAGGTGCTGGCTGGGCCGGGCTCGACGAAACAGGGTTTTTCTGGCGGGTTTTGGCGCTGCCGTGGCTCCCCCACTCCCACTCCCACTCCCACTGGTTTCTTGGGCCTCTTCGTCGTACACGTACACGCACACTCCGTACAGGCGCGGACACACCACGTGCTAAGCACCAATCCAATGGACGGCGGATTCCATGGACTGAGGACTGACTGTTGCATGCACACCACCACCAACACCACCACACCACCCCGCCTCCTCAACGGAACGGACGGTTGGAAAGTTGGCACTGGGGCTAAGAGCCTAGGACAGCTAGGCCTGCTGGGGTCGGTCTCCTCTTGCGCCCTGTCTGACCGCCAGAGGCTGAGATGGGTGGCCCGATAAGTGGTGGGGCTGCATCTCCATCCATAGACATATGTTTGGATGTCCTTGATGAGCGAGAGAGGGAGAGAAAAAAAATGCATACACTCTATTTTGACGACATGCTCCGACACGTCAGTGGGGTTCTGTAGTCAGTCGCTTTCTCTTTCACATTCCTAACTGCGTTCGCTTCTTTGTTGTCCGCACGGTGCAGATAGCAAGCAAACATCTCTCGTATTACCTTCCGAGGGGTAACAGAACAGGAGGGGCAGCACCACCGAGCGCTCACACCCAGGCCGGGATCCACCGATTAGGTAGCATCATTACCACCACCACCTCCTCCTCCTCCTCCATCACCAGCACTACCCAGTCTCCGGAGTCCGAGAGAACCCTCAGCGACCAGGGAAGCTTCGATCCGGGGCCGACATGGGAGGCGTCGTCATGAACGGGCCGTATCACGGCAGGTCCCTGTCGGGCGTGGACCAAGGGGGGGCTACTGCCGCCTCCTCGGCCGCGGGCCTGGCCGCCCGGCTCTCGGCCGCCAAGTTCGTCGTCGCCGTCTCGGAGCACGGGGCCGCCGCGCGCCCGCAGGACCAGGCCGGCGCCGGCGGCCGCAAGCTCGTGCTCTCCAACAAGCTGGCCATCTCCGACATGAGCACCATGACCATGGCCGGCCTGCGCGAGCGCCTCATCATCTACGCGCGGATGTAGGTACACCCGAGTTTCTTTCCCGCCAGTGGTTCTTCTCTCCCCCGTCCGTCGGCGGCGTCGCCTTCTCGAGCTGTGCTGATTGATCCCCAATGCTCCCCCTGTGGGCGGCTCAGACCCCTGTTCCCCTCCAAGCACGTCTTCTGCACGTCGGCCGGCGTCGAAGTGGCGGATGAGTCTATGAGCGTGGCCGACTATCTACAGCTTGAGGTAACGTCGCGACCCCGTTATGTTCTGCTTCTCCGGGCGGACCCCTGGGAAGTAGGTACGTGTGTTATGGCTAACTGACCGGCCCAGTCCCGGAGGATGGAGAGGAAAGCTGGTCTGCCGGCCGTGTCCGTATACTACAAGACGAGTCGTCCAGAGGGCAAGCAGGCAGGAGTCCGCTTCGCTTAGAGGTGGCCTTCAGTCAGGTATTGAGATTTGACCGTTAGTTTGTCCGGAGGAGAGGCGCACTATTGCATTGCTGTCATCGTGGCGTTTGGTGGGTTGGGCTGGTCTATCAGATTGGATTGAGCGTACATCTACAGAGCTGGGCCTAAGGGCTCGGCACGGATGCGGTAATGTCTTTATAGCTCCCCAGGGTCTGTCGGATTCTGGCAATGTTTGACTATTTGCACTGCTATGGGAGCGGTTAAGAATGATTGCTCTTCATACCCAGCTCTCTTCTACAGTAACCTCCCGCTTCACGTAGATGGATGAATACTTCTGGCTCCCTCTCCGATCGTGCCCGATCTGGGATGACCTGTCACACCCTATGTGCACCGTGTTCCCCTCCGGCCCGGCGCGCGCGCCGGCCGTCATCATGAAGGCCGGCCGGGGGAGAGGTCCAGCTTTTCCGTCTGCGGCGGCATCGGCAGCTGGAAGCTCTCGACGGACAGATACGCGAGCGGCAGGCCCGGCGCGGAGCCCGAGTCCGCCTTGCCCGTGCCCTGGAGGCTCGGCGGCTTCCACTCGGTCGTCTGCTGCCCCGGCCTGGGCACGAGCTGCGAGCGGAGGTTGGAGAAGAGCTTCGGGAAGCGCCGGGTGGCCAGCGGCTTGAGGGTCGGCAGGCACGCGCAGATGACGCCGGAGCTGATCTCGGCCAGAGAGCACAGCTGGGGTGCGGTTCCCGTGTCAGTAAATAGGCATGCTCGAACGACGCAAGGGGAAGGCCGTTGGCCCAGGTCTTGGAAACTCACGTCGGAATCCGCGATGTCCCAGGTGATATCCGGTGATACCTTGAGGTACTTCAGCCGAATCAAACTGATTGCTGTCGTGCTACGACATGACAACACATGTTAGCAAATGTTTCCGGTGCTGTTTTTTCATTGTCGTGTGGGTAACAACGGTGACTTACAAGAACCCCAAACAGAAAACGAACGAGAGGGCCACCCTCTGAGCCAAGGGGAGGTGCAGCCCCCTTATCATCGGCAATGGCAGCACGACGATGATGATATCCGACACGATATTGCCCGCTGCGCTGATGAACACTGTATAGATGTGTCAGCCATGTTGTTCTCCGGATGCAATGCAACTCTCTCCTTTTTGGGGGGGACTTACACCCGGGATAGGACGGCACGCAGACGGTGCCTGGTGTGGGAGCCCAGAAGCCAGAAACCGGGTTACATTGGAACACCACAATGACCATTTGCGACCTGTGTGTCGATAATCAGCAACCTTGATTCCTTAATCGAACGGGGTGTTTTTTCTCTTACGTCGACCAGAGTCCTATCACACAGGCGACGATGATGAAGGTCCGCTTGGTCGCCACCGTGCCGCTCATGATGCGATAGTACTGTGCCAGGAACGCGAACTTGATAGACATGAGCGCGGCATTGTACATGATCAGCGAGGCGTAAAACATCTGCGTTCCGTTGGTGTTAGAGCACTGGGGGTGGAAACCAAGATGAGAAACGCCGCAAAAAGCAATGTTCCCCCCCCACGCAAGCCTCTTTCGAGTACGGGCATGGATGGATCAAAAGCCCTTGGTGGCGGGCCACATACCTGCAGGAAAAGGCCAAGCCCCCCTGGCTGTGTCAGTAATCCGATATGGCGGCCGAGGTTGACTCTCGTCACTGCAAGCCGGTCAGCGCCATCTGCGTTGGTCATGGATCCCGTGAAAATCACTGCAAGACTTACTATAGCATTGGGCTATCCCGTGTCCGAGTACGAGCGCCAGAGAGAATAGAATCAACCAGTCATCCGGTCCGGTCATCCGGAGTATGCGGACGCGGGTATAGAATCTGGCCACCACGGTCGTCGTCGCGAGGAGCATGAACAACAGCGAGACTCCGATGACTGTGGCCGCCTTGGACTCTGGGTCTAAGAGCTTGGGGTTGCTGTTGGGGTCCATGATGTGAGAGTCTGATATTCGTGTCGTCGTGGCGCGGTGACGAGTTCCTCGCTGACCAAGAGATGTTTGTTGGTCTGGCGAGAGGGGACGACGGGTTCGTCGCGCGGCTTGGCTCTTTAAGTATAAAGATATATAAGTATATATGCTCGCCTCTTTCCGGGATGTGAGCAACAACGTTTCTAGCTGGCAAACACTTTGCACAGACAAGAGTCCCACTGACTCCGGATCTGTAGTTCACGCGCCCGCCCTTCGGTTTGATAAAAACGATCTAGACGGCTCTTAAGATTGCTGCCATAGTGTTGCCGAAAGATCCGGATACACGCTGTCAAGTTTCTCATTAATCCAATGTATTTATTCGTTGGTTACAAAAGAGGCACCGCCCCCTATCCTCAATCATGCGGCCTGCATAACCCAATGGATCCTCTTTGGTATGATCGCCTTCTCCACTGGATAAACGTCCGGTTCAGCCATTCTCATTTTGGTTTGAGTAAAGTATCAAGCTCGATATAGCAAACAATGTATGGTTGAAGGCCATGTTACCTTCTGCCGAGTACTAGCTTTGAGACACCCATGCACGCATATCTCAAACTTGACGAGCTGTAGTTTGCATGGATCTGCATCCGAACAAGATCTGGCTGGGGGGGCTAGAGATGATTTTCGTTGACGCCATGGTCGACATCAGATGAATGACTGGGATGGATGAACTGGCGAGGCTGAACTTCAGGCCAAGCTGGAATCAGATTATTCGCACTGAAACCGTTGTGTTGTGCGAAATGACTCGGGATTTCTCAGCTTTGGAGGATTTCCTGACTTGTACTCGCCCCCGGCAGCCGAAGGCCGACCCTAACGAGTACAGGTTTGACTGAGCGTGGTAATACTATCTGGGGTCGCTACCCAGAAGGGCCAATTAGCTAGGATTCTCAGCTGTGTGCGCCAAAAAGAAGGACACTGATATGAGACTGGCATTATAGTCCCAGGATGAACCCTTGTCTCTCCGGCGAGACTATAGTGTGGGCTCTCTTCTCCGGGTTTCATGATTTGAGAACACGAAAACCCTCCTTCCCCAGATTGCCGGACATCACGTTTCTTTATCAAATACTGATCCACGCCAGGTTTTACCCATTTTGATACAGCCACAAAGATCGCCCTTGGTTTCGTGCATCCTTGTGGCTTAAGTGAAGCTATTGGGGGGTGGTTCGTATGAGACTGTTGCCGGTTTGTTTCAGGAGATGTCGGAAAGTGGAATAGGAATACGCCATAACGTTGATGGAAGAATACCAGTCACATTGAAGCTCATCAGCTCATGTTGGCTTGACTTGGCAATACCGTTAAGACCAGCCGTGTCTCCAGGTTCCTGGTTTTCCCACCCCTAAACACTCATCACTGCAAGTCCCAATAACTTGACTTGAAGACTCCTTTCCCCCCTCATTCTCATATATATTACCTTGCCCGGGGGCCGCTGGGATGACGATGGTGGAAGGGGAGGAGTACGAGACAGACGAACTCATGTCAATCACAGCTGTGGGCCAGCTTTTGTTACCGGCATTGCAGTCGCAATGGAGGGACGCCGGGTCATCCAAACACAAGCCCGAGGTCGTCTTCTCGTTGGAGCAGCTGCGGCAGCTGTAGAAGTACCCGTCTCTATACGGGCGTGTCAATGAAAGAGGTGCAAGTGTCAGTCACTCCCCACCTAGCACCGAGAGCTGTGGGGTGTGGGAGATGGGAAGGACCATAGCGACAGAAGTACGAAGACGTTGAAGCCGCACACGCCGAACCCGAGTTTCCAGAACATTAAGCGCCCAAGGGGTACGTTATGGCAAAAGAGGAAGAAAAAAAGGAAAAAAAAAGAAAGGAAAAGAAATCACTGAAACGTACCCGGGACTCTCGAGCTGGCCTACAGCTGCACAGTCTTGATTGATGCCAAACATGCCCTCCCGATCTCGTATCCAGATCAGATGGCTGCCCGGAAAGAGGTGACAAGGTGCTTGTGCAATAGGGGGTAGGTTACAGTGTGCACATAGGGTGCTGGGTTCGATCGGCCGCCCGCTCAAAGGGGCAGTCCTTGATGGAGAAGACATGGGGGTTTGGAGTTATCTTCTATTGTTTTCATGTCCCATTGTATCTCGGCTAGCTGAGGCTTCATGAGGTATGCTAGGTTCCTCCAGACCATGCGGGTTTGCTGCACCAACATCGGTCTGCTGTGCATCCTTCAATGTATGCCTCGTCCCAGGGTATGTGGCGTGAGAGGCGTCTGATTAATCAGGCTGATTCTAGATCTGCTCGTCGCACGTCTTGCGGCCAGTCCTGTCCTCCATAAATCATCCGGACAACACCATCGTCCAAAAGACGGTATCTCTCTGGTAGCTTGTGGTAGATTGACTTTTCGTTCGCCTTGTACGTTGGGAGGCGAATTTCGGGGGGAAAAAGCCCTTGAGGATCAGGCCGCAATGGGGCCAGCGGAATTGTTGGTATACCGCGATACGGAAAACCGAGCGCTCTGTTTCAAAGGATAGTTGGGTCGAGCTTGGCTCATGAAATGTTCTCGGCATCCATGTCCATCGCCTCCTTGGGCTCTGTCGTCTCGGTGGTCTCGGCAGCGTCTGCGCAGAGGTCCAAAGTTAGCAGGTCGTCTTGATTCCTGGGGTGCCGCCGGGCCACTTTACCCTTCATCTCGACCTCGCCCTCGGCCTCCATCTTCCGCTTCAGGGCATAGCCCATCTTGCGGTCCAGCTTCCTCTGCTTCTTGGCGCTCAGGGCACGGTTGGGGCCGCTCGTGGGCAGGATGCCTTCTCGTGCGCCGCGTCTCGCGTCGCTCTTGAGGATTCTGGTTTGGCCGGCGGCCGAAGACTTCTGGGCCTTCTTCTTGGCCGAGGCTCTCTGAGCAGCAAGGCGGTTTTTGGAAGGGCCGTTGGGGTTCTTGACGGAGGGCATTTTGGGCGAGTGCTGGCTAAGAAGTAAGTACGAAAGAAACACTGCGCGAGATGGAATTCAAAGTGGGATGGACTTCTAGGACGGATGGATGAATGAATGAATGGAGAGGGTCATGTCAAAAAATAAATTTTAGGTTAGTGGGGGATCAATTGCGGTACTTGGCAGGTTTGGGCCTAGACTCTCTCCACTGAGTCCAACCCCCGTCTCGATCTTACAGGCCTGGATTTAGTGGAGGTGCCCTGAGGTTGAATTAAGTAAGTAAGTAATCTACTTCTTATATACACGGACAAGCCGGGAGATCCTCCATCTTGTCCTTCCACCCGGGAAAGTAGGGGTGCTGCTCTAGAGTACCGACGTCCCAATCCGCCGGCACCAGCCCGTCCTCGACCTGCTTCTTGGCCCACTGCGCCAGGTGGTGCGCCGCCAGCGTCTCGACGTGCCGCTCCATCTTGTAGTTGATCAGGTCGCGCGGCCCCTGGGTGACGACGCGGTGCAGCAGCGCCGGCACGTAGGGCTCCGCCGCCAGGTCGGTGAGCCGGTTGAAGACGGCCTTGAAGTTGAAGACGACGGCCCCCGAGATGGGCAGCCGCCGGAGCGTCTGCCAGTCGCAGCGCAGCTGCAGGTCCTCGACGGTGCAGGCCGCCGCGTCGCCCGCGAAGGCGCTGCGGGGCGTGCCGTCGGGGCAGAAGAAGGCCTCCCAGTCCTCGAGGCCCCAGGAGCCGCGCTGCACCGGCTGGTCCGCCGGCAGCTTGGTGAACCACCGGTCGACCGAGAAGGCCATCTTCTCCTCCCACTGGGGCACGTGGTCGTGGATGGCCCGCAGCACCTTGTTCTTGTGCAGCCCGACGTTCCACCCGACCGAGCTGCAGATCATGGCGCTGCGGAGGTAGTAGAGGCCGTCCTGCTCGTTGCGGCACATGACGGCGTAGTCCTCGGGCACGTTCTTGTACAGCACCTCGAGCGGGTGCAGCGCCCGGATGTCCGTCGTCGTCTCGAGCAGCCGGTTCCGCAGCACCGTGTCGCCAGCCTCGAGCTGGAAGTAGTGCGGGTACTTGTTGCACAGGAACTGCAGCACCATCTCCATCAGCTCGCGGCTCGCCAGCTCCGAGCCCGGCGTCCAGAACATGATCTTCTCGCCGTGCTCCTCGAGGAGCTCCTGGCGCTGCTTCATGCGCCTGAAGTAGTTGCTCTCCAGCTCAAGCCAGTAGTCGGGCTCCATCTTCATGAGCGCTGTGTGGGAACCCCAAATGTCAGATGCATGCCTCTAGAAATGCAATTTGAAGTCTACCTAGGTATAGACGTATTCGAGAAAACCAAAGTACTTACCCATTGTCTGATGATATGTCCATCGAAAAGGTCGGAATGGCCGGAACGCGGCCTTTGTGATGTCGAAGGATGGGCTTGGCTTCGGATGCGGCACGCCGCTCAGCACCGAATAGTCTGGGAATGCGCCGAGGGCCTTGATCTCTTGGGTCGAGATGCCCGTGGGGGTGTACTGGTCGGCCTTGTCCAGGTCCTGGGCTGTTGTGGTAGGCAGCTGCTTGCGCCTCAGCTCGGATGCGTCTATGCTCATATCCTTCTTGGCCAGCTTGGAGGATGGCAGCAGCTGAGCCAAGGCGCTGCGTCGTGATGGCGGGAAGACGACAGAGCTTGGGTACGGGTCGGCCTTTTTATCGTTGTTGTATGCAGCTCTGCTGCTGTAATTCGGGGTCGACGGTCGCGATAGGCTCAACTGTCTACGCTTGACGAATGTAACGCCCAGCCCCAACAAGACGGTGATGAGAAGCCCAATACTCAAGGCCGGGTATGGCCCAGCTACGTGATACAACTCCATCTTGCAAAAAGTACATGCAGAAGTCTCGACGACAATCAGGAACAAAGAGAATGAAGCGCAATCTTAGGTTCCGTGTACAGTGCTGCTACGAGGAAGGGCATGCATGCTTAGAGCCTTAGACAGGCCGTCATTTATACTTCATGGCCTTATCTCCCTCCTTCTCTTGATATATCCATATCCGGGTGTGTCTTGTCGCACCCTAAGCTAAGGTTGGGCGAGCCAGCCACCCCGCAATCCATCCCGCCATCAGGGCTGATTTTCGCTCTAATCCCAAACAAGTGAAGTTGGTTATCACACGGCGTGTACTCGTAGACGAGGGTTGCAGACGGTCACGGTATACCTTGGCGGCCGCAGTGGGTGGTTAGGGGGAGGGGGATGAGGTTGCCAGAAATAGTAATAAATGCCCCTCCCTACTCTGCTCGGCTCCCCTCCCTACTCTGCTCGGCTCTTGGGGCTGGTTGCGGGGTTAAGATAAGACGACTAACCATCGCATTCACTTCACGGGGAAGGACTTATCTTTCAGGCTTTAGAGTGGGCGGGCTTATCTGTCTAGTATAAGAAGTAAGTACTTGCTTACCTGTTGAGGAAGCTCACAGATGTTGGTAACATCATCTCGCAAAGTATAGTCCGTCAAGTTGATCGTGGGTGAACAGAACTAATGTTGATATTTCAAGATGGTATCATGGGAGATGTGAACCCCTCTAGTGCTTCTCAGTGCTTCCCCGCCAAGTACCTCAAATCAAACAAAACCCCCAACGCCATGCTGTCGTAAGTTCGCCATCGCTGACGATGTAAATGAGCCGGCTTCCAACAACGGAAATTAGTACATATTTCAACCACAGCAGACAGTAGGCTCGTCAATGCCATCCACCTTGGCACCGCCCACGTCGGCGCCGATGACGACCTTGTGCACCATCCAGTCGCACAGGAACTTGCCGATGCCGGCGCCGATGATGATGGAGATGATGATGTAGCCGTTGAAGTACATGGCGAGCAGCATGACGATGTAGGCGAGGCCAAAGGTGACGGCGTGGATGACGGAGCGCGTCAGCTGCTGCAGGGGCGAGGCGCGGAAGGTGATGACCTGCGGCCTCTTCGGGGCGGCCTCCTCTTCGGCGGGACTACAGCACGAGCCGTTGGCGTTGCCGTCTCTGGCCACGGCCACGGCCTGGGCGGCGGCATGGCGCTGGAATTGGCGCAGGATCAGCGCGTCGTACTCCTTGCCCACGCGCCGCAGGAGCTCCAGGATCACCACCATCACGACCACGCCGATGCACGAGGCGGCGAAGGCGCCCTCGCTGGGTACTTTCCATGTCGATGATAGGAAACCTGGGGGCGGGATCGGTCAGTCTCTCCATGCACGCACATCAATCGATGCCGGGTTTGCACTTACAGGCATCTACTGTGTACCAATTCCATAACATCTGGGGTTTCTAGGTGTCAGCCAGCTGGATGCTGTAAGGAGTCGCGGAGAGAGACTTACCGATATCTTGCACTCAGTGTCGCTGCCCATATCCATGTCCATATCCATGATGGGCGATTTTGCAGATGCCCAGAATAACGTCGGATCGATCAAATAAGCGAGTGGTTGGAAGCCGGCAGTTTTGTATGGCTTAGACTGATTGATTAGAGATAGAATGGGATGGAAGTCAGGTGTGACTTTTTTTGTTTTCTTCCGTTCTCCGACCGGGACTGAAACTTACTTACTTACTTTAAGTATGATTCCAAGCCACTGAATAACGGCTCTTGTCCCGAAGAACTGGCACCTGGATCTGGACATGGACATGGATAGACACATTGGACCCGCGCCGGCGTCATCGTCAACGGAAATTACTTACTCAGCTACTCCATCACGAACGGATGGTTGCTCGAAACTGTAAACATGTGCGCGAAACTTGCTCGCCAAGCAGCGACGTCTGTAAAGTCTGCACTCTTGGCGGCGCTGTGGGGCCGAGAAATCTGCTCAATCCTTCTCAACTTTTCTCCTTCTGGTATAGCAGAGGCTCCAGAGATCCAGCCATCGAGTCGAGACTCTCCCGCCGAGCCGCTTGCATGACACGCGAGGCGAGGGTGGATCTCGCAATATACCAAAGTTCCAGACCATGTCAATGGTTTTCTATACGGCACAGACTGCGCAGGACCCGACGACGGCACAGTACTCCGTGACCAGTAGAGCAAGTTTCCAGGCCAAGATATTGGCTCTCTTGGTCTTCTACTTGGGGCCTCTTGCTATTACGTATCCAAGGCTGGAGAAATCTTCTCATCATCCGCCTGTCGGCTTTGCCCGCTCCATGGCGCTTGCTCTCGCCCTCGGTCGCCTATGCACCCGACGAACCAAGTGGCTTCCCCGTAGGTCCCCCGTTCGTTCGTTGACGAATCCATGGCTAAGATGTATGGATCCACGTTGCAACGTCCTTTAAGTATACCCGCGTGCCGCTCTTCTGCGAAGTACTTAGATCACTCAGTGTTCTTCGATCTGCTCATCCTCATGTATACACGAGTCACCTGTCGGGCCATCTAATCAATCATTTCATTCATTGGAAACCCCCCTTTCTTCCCGACTTCTTTACCTCCCCAGTGTGTGCGCGCGCGCTCTCTCGACCACGCACTAGGAGGCAACATGGCCGACATGGCGGCGCCTCTCTACGGCCGCCATATCCAGGATTATAGCAATGCCTCGTCCCTCGAGCCGCATTGGGGCTACGCGGACCGCGTCGTTCCCTGCACCAACGACGCTGGCTCGTGTGCCTATCTCGACCTCGTCTACAGTGGCCACGACCTCAGCATGGTCTACGCGGGCATCTTGTGGGCCGTCGTCGGCGGCATCCTCCTCATATGGGCCTTCGGACGGCGGCTCTGGCCGTCGAGGCGCGCAGACGAGGTCTTGGTCCTCGACAGCGAGCGCTTCGTCGCCACCGCCGCCGGCCGGGGCTCGCGCGTCAAGAGCACCGTGGCCTCGGTCGTCCGTTCCTATCTGCTACCGGACTCGGTGCGCGCCGTCTTCGGGCGCACCACCCGGCTCCAGGTCCTCATCCTGGCCATCGTCGCGGGCTACCTCCTCATCTTCTCGCTCGTCGGCATCGTCTACGAGACCTGGATCACCCCGGTCAAGAGCATGCCTGGCGTCTACAACACCCGGACCAGTCTCGGCCCTTGGTCCGATCGCGTCGGCATCCTCGCCTACGCCCTCACGCCCTTCTCCGTCATGCTCTCCAGCCGCGAGTCCATCTTGAGCCTGTTGACCGGTGTTCCCTACCAGAGCTTCAACTTCTTGCACCGCTGGCTTGGCTACATCATCTTCGTCCAGGGGCTGCTCCACACCATAGGCTGGACCGTCATCGAGGCCAAGCTATATCAGCCGCAGCCAACGACTGCCGAGGCATGGATCGTGCAGACCTATATGGTCTGGGGCTGTGTAGCTATCATTCTGCTGCTTCTCATCTTCGTCCTGAGCCTGCCGCCCGTCATCCGCCTGACCGGCTACGAGTTCTTCCGCAAGGCCCACTACGTCCTCGCCATGATCTACATCGGGGCCTGCTATGCGCACTGGGAAAAGCTCTCCTGCTTCATGATCCCTGCTCTCCTCATCTGGTTCCTCGACCGTGCCGCGAGACTGGTCCGGAGTGCTCTGGCCCACTACCAGATCCTGCCCGACGGCACGACGGGTTTCAAGGCCGCTCATGCCACCATGGCCCATTTCCCCGACTCTGAGCACGGCGACATCCTGCGCCTGGACTTCACCCATTCCCAGGAGGCCTGGAAGATTGGCCAGCATTTCTACCTCTGCTTCACCGAGTGCAGCATCTGGCAGTCGCATCCCTTCACGCCCCTGAACCTGCCCGAGGTCAAGAACGGCGTCGTCGAGCACTCGTACATCCTGCGCGCCAAGAAGGGCGAGACCAAGAAGCTGGCGGAGCTGGCCGTCAAGAAGCTAGCCGAGAACCCCAAGGCCACAACTCCCTTGATCCTGTCCGGCTCGTACGGCGAGTCCATCGCGGAGAACCTGACGCCCAATGTCAACGTCCTCTGCGTCGCTGGCGGTACCGGCATCACCTACGTGCTTCCCGTGCTGCTGAGCCTGATCGCGCAACCCGGGTCCAAAGACCGCAAGATCGAGCTCATCTGGGCCATCCGGAAGAAGTCGGACATGCAGTGGGTGCAAAAGGAGCTCGACACCATCCACCGGGCGAGCCGCACACATGGCGTCGCCGTCCACGTCTTCGTGACGCGCGAGTCCGGTAGTTCCGACTCACCTTCGGCCGACGAGAAGACGGCGAACGAGGATTCGGCAGTGAAGGAAGTCGGTGCGCCCTCGTCGGCGGCCTCGTCCACGTCGGTCAAATCGTTAGAGGTGCGGAAACTCGGAGGAAACGAAAGCTACGATCGGCACCCGGACCTGAAGAAGATGGTGAACGCGTTCGTCGAGAACACGATAAGAGGTCCGACGACGGTGTATGCCAGCGGGCCGGGCGGCATGGTCAGCGATCTGCGGTCCATCGTCGCGGCCTGCAACTCGGGCGCCCAGGTGTGGAAGGGCAACGAGCGTTTTGATGTCGACTTAACGTGTGATGATAGATTAGAGTGGTGAGGAAGTGGTCCGTCGCCACCCCTTTTTTTGATGCGAATGATACCAATCTTGCTTGTATCCTTTTTAATAGAACAAAACTGCATAATGAACTACCTCTGTGATTGGTGTGACGTGATTGATGAGCCTTTGGTAGCGGTTTTGTTCGCATCATCTGAAACTCGGCCGCCTCATTACGGGCAATATCGGCGACAAGACCTCTCGACACAGTATGAATAATTAGGATTAGAAAGATGCTAGTTATAGGAAAAGAAAACAATAGAGAAAGAGCAGACGCCGTTGGATGGAATTAAAACACAAGCCGAGCCACCCGGCCATTCTCCCCAGAAGCCCAGCACGTGCGACCCCCGACGCACTCCACGGCGTCGAAGCTGCCGTTGTCGAACCCATGCCAAGTCCTCCCCCCATCGAGCGTCAAGTCCGACCCCGTCGGTCCCACCGCCACAGCAGCAGCATTATCTGCTCCTCTCCCAGAGCACCCAACCCCCGCCGCACCCACGCCGCGCCCGACCGGTAGCCGCCCGGGAACTGGTCCGCCGGCCACCAGGACGCGCCCCCGTCGTCGGACCAGCCCGCCGTGCCGCGCGTCGAAGTCGGGTCCTCGTAGTCGCCGCCGACCACGACGCCGCGCGCGGCGTCCCGGAACCGCACCGAGAAGACGCCCTGCGACGCGTTGGCGGCGGGCAGCGGCGTCTCGGCCACGGCGTCCCAGGTCGCGCCGTCGTCGGCGCTCGCGAACACGCGGCCCCGGGGCGCGCCGCCGCCGCTGGCGAGGTACCAGCGGCCGGCGCGGGTCTCGAGGCAGGAGCCGCTGGCGGCGAAGGCGGCCTCGCCGGCGCGCGCGGGCGGCATGGCCGTGCGGCCCGCGGGCGCGAGGCGCCACGTGGCGCCGCGGTCGCGCGTCTCGAGCAGCCGGAAGCGGCCGTCGACGGGGTCGCTCAGGGCCAGGCCGTGCGCCGGGTCGCGCTCCGAGAAGGCGAGGCCGTCGTAGAAGGCGGCGGGGTCGGCGTTGGCGAAGGCCAGGCGCCACGTGGCGCCGCCGTCCGCCGTCGCGTAGATGCGCGACGCGGGGCCCGCGCCGATGCTGAGGGCCACGGCGTGCGCGGACGACCAGGCGGCGATGTCGCGGAACTCCGGGGGGAGGAGGAGGAGGAGTTGAGGGGCGCCGAGGGCCCGACCGAGGCCCAGGTCGCGCCGCCGTCTTCGGTCCGCAGGATGGTGTTGTTGGTGCCCGCTACCCACGCCGTGCTGGCCGAGATGGGCGCTAGGCCGCGGAAGCGCTGTGTGCTCTGGGTCGGAGTCAGGGTCCAGACGGGCTTGGGCAGAGTAGCAATGGCAGCGACAGCGGCAGCCGGGGAGCCGGTAGCCAGCATCGCCAGGGTAACCGCGGTCAGGAAGAGTGAAGTGCTGATTGGCGCCATGACTGATGCACGCAGTTAGCTTTGTCCCCTTCTAGATGTCAGCCGTACGTACAGAAAAGCTTGCAGGTGGGTGGGCAGATTGAACTGGTGCAAATAGCGGCGGGTTTGCTTGACTTATTATCGCCAGCCATAGAAAACAGAGATTGTTACCAGGATCCCCGGGCCCGTCGGTGAGCGCCGAGACCTGTGCCTCCTTGCCCTTTTAGGCAGGTGTGTTACACCACGGGGAGGGGCCGACTGTTGTCGAGTGCCACCATATCGTATCGCTGCTGGGTTCGGGGGTCGCAGTGTTCTGTTATGGCGGTTATCTGCTTACAATCTGGTTCAAATGAAAGTTCGTGTAGCCTGTGGCTCGTGGCTCGTTACACACAAGAGCCACAGGCAAGGAGGCTCGCCAATGAAGCATGCTGCTCTTGGGTCATCACGGTTCCCTTAACGATCTATCTTGGCAGGACGGTGGTATGGTGAGGATAATGGCCCAGTCCCTCACGTTACAACATCACCGCATGTCTGCATCAGAATCAGAGACTCGTTGGCTCGGCTGTGGGCTTCCTGAGCCTTGGGGAGGTGCTGGGCCATCCTCTATGACTTCTTCTTCCGTCTCGTCCGGGTCCACGGCCCCCGGACTCGGTTGCGACCAAGGCCTCAAGGCTTGTTTCCGAGCTGCGGCTCCAGCTCCAGCGCCAGATCTGGCTGTGTTCGCAGCAGTAGTTGCAGAAGTCGTTGGTCCAGCTTGCGACAAATTTCCCGCGGTGGGAGGCTCGCACTTCACCTTGGCTCGAGTGCAGTGGTTGCACTTGGAGCCTGCCGAGGCCCCCTTGGGCGTCCTGCAGCTCCCTCTCCTCTGCGCGCTTTTGAGGCAGTGCTTGCACGGCCCGTTGGGGTTGATCTCGCCCTCGTCGCCGTCTAGCAGATTCGCTCGAGCTTGCGCGTTGGCTGTTTTCTGATGGGGCTTTTCCGATGCTGCTTGTGCTCCTGCTGGCATTTCTGGTGTGACGGGAGTAGGGACGGAAGGTGCTGGCAGCTGTGGAGGTGGCGGCGGTAGTGGTAGTTGTTGTTGTGGTGGTTGCGCTGGCGCTGGCGGTTCCTGCACCAGCAAAGACGCAATCGGTATTGCTTGCTTTCGCGTGGCGCCTAGGTTTGCCCCCTGGCTCCTAGCCTGGGCTTTGGAAGTTGGCAGAGGGCGTCGCTTTCTCTGGACGTGTGACGGCTGCTGTGGCTCTGCGCTCGGGAGGCTTTCCTCCATACGCTCTGCTGGTGCTTCCGTCTCTGCAGCATCGCTCTGGGCACTCGAAGTGATTTCTTGATTTCGCCCGTCGCTGGGCCTCACAGGGTCCCTCGGGGGCCAGCCACCCGTGTGTATTGGCGCAGCATCCGGGGCAGGTAACGCGCGCCCAAGGCGTTGCTGGTAGTGTTCCACTCGAACGCGACGACGTCCTATAGCTTCTAAGGAAAGGTCCAGTTCCGGGATTCTATGGAGCCTCAGCTGATCTCTGCGTGCTAGTCCATGTGGGAGAAAAGGAGGCAAAGTGACATCTCTGCGGTCCGAGGGAGGTGAAGGGTTATAAGTAGATGGCCTAAGGCTGAAATTCTTCCTTGACCAAGAGACTTCTTCTGGGGAAAGCGTAGGCAGTGGCATTGACGGTAGCGGTGGCGGTGGCAATCCTTCTGTTTGCGGTGGTAGTCGGGCCTGTCGTGGCCGTCGTGGGAACGATAGTGTTAGCTGTGGCATGTTTTACTGATTCCTGGGAGTACTGAGGATAAAATATTGCTGGTTCTCGAAATATGCCTGCAAAGTAGATGGTGCCTCCTGATGGGCCAAGTCAACGCCCTAAATCAACTTGGACAGGAGAAGTGGTTATATATCTCCGTGAAGGCATCTCCGGTGCCAGGTGAATTATAGTCATTTGAGTTCTGTTTCAACCAAATCCGGTGAAAGGGCTCTTCTTGTTCTGTTTGTAATATAGCATTCTCCGGTAACCACTAAAGGTAAAAAATTATGATTATTGGCTAAAACAGCCGTCCTTTCCCTCTAATTCAGTGCGTTCTTGGATATAGTCATGCAGACTATAGAGTTGCGAAGTTCAGGGGACTCCATGGCCCTTTTCTGTCTAGATCATGTGGACATGGATATCTCCGGTGACGACGAGTGCGCCCTGGGGATTTGTTTCCTGTGAATCGTAATATCATCATGTTAGGTCAACTCTTTCCGAGGAAGGAAAAACAGCTTTGGGAATCCTTGGTTGGCGCATGGTACGAGGTATCGGAGATGTCTTAGTTTGCAAAGACGGTCGAGTCCCCCGTGGAACTGAGAAACATAATGACTGAAGGAAAATATAGAATTCATGGACGCACCATGGACGTGTTAAATGCAAGACGCACAGTGACAGCGAGGATAGGGGGAGGGCGTATGGTGCACCACCAACCAATCATCGTGGGAGAACATTTTCACTGTTTACCCAATTTACTCAACGTGCTCTGATTCAGCATCCCTCATTTTCACGTGTAGTTGATCTTATTGACACCTTTACGTGTGCATAGTACGATTGGTCGAACGATCTAATGACCGGAATAATGACTGGAACTGTAGCAGCTACCAGCGGTGATCTATAAGCTGCTGACATTGGAGGGTCGGTCGATGCACATCTATGGTATGTGAATAAGCAATCCGGGAGTACTTGGTCCGCATGCAGTCGCGCATTCTGATAATTGCAATGACTGGCACTATTTACCGCCAGCGAATATTAGTCGAAGCGCTATATGTGAATATCTTCATACATTATTACATTATCGGTTTCGTTACCACTCTCTATCTGCCAGGCATGACCACCACACTTGACGACACGAGATGCAGGCTTAGGATATGACGTAGTACAGCATAGCTACGAAGGTAAGCAGAGCCAACGACGAGCCAGCACCCGAAACGCGGACGCCTTCGTTGGCGGGGTCCGAGGAGCTCGGGGTCGTTGCGTTTCCAGCAGCGGCTGAGCCGTTCCCAGCAGCGGCCTGGCCGTCCACCACGGCGATCCTGCCCTCGAGCTCGAAGGCGACGGGGCTCTTGGCCTTGATGTAGTCGACCAGGACCTCGTCCATGGTGTCGAGGATGACTATGTCCTCGACGGGCACGAGGATGTTGTCGCCGCCCGTGGCGACGAAGTCGATGGTGACGACGGTGTACTCGGCCGCGAGGTCGACGGGGTCGCCGCCGACGGTGAGGCGCACGAGCCGCTGCCCGACCGCGTTGGCCGGGTTGTACTCGACCTTGACGCCGCGGCTGAGCTGGAAGAAGCCGCTGAGCGTCTTGTTGTTGTACTGGTTCACCATGGACACGGCGCCCTCGAAGATCTTCCACAGCGCCGCGCCCGTGTACTGGAGCTCGACGACGGCGTTGCCGAACGGGAAGCTCGTGAGCACCTCGCCCCGCGTGATGGGGCCCGCGTCGATGGTGGCGCGGATCCCGCCGGCGTTGGTGAAGGCGAAGGCGGCGTCGGAGCCGCCGTCGATGCGGTACTGGAGCATGGCGCTGTGCGGACATGGTCAGCCGGCCGGTCATGATACATGATGAGAGTGCAGACAAGGGAAAAGACTTACTCGCAGACAAAGTCGCCCAAGTAGCACTCCTCCTCCTGGCACTTGGTCTGGTCCAGCTCCACCTCGGTGGTGCCGACCTCCTCGGCGCCAAAGGCATCGAAGGGCTTGCGCCACTCGTCGATCTGCTCCTGGAGGTCCTCATCCTGCTTCGTCGCGTTGGTGAGGTGGACGGGGGCGCCGTGGTAGGCGAGGATCCTGCCCTCGGCGTCGTAGGTGACGTCGATGTAGCCCAGGTACTCGCCCCAGCGGTAGGCGGTGACGATGAAGACCTCGTCGCCGTCCTGGTTGGCCTCGACCGTCGGGTACTTGCCGGCGGCGCCGTCCATGTCGCCCAGCAGGGTGTGCGAGTGGCCGCCAATGATGAGGTGCAGGCCGCGGGTAGCCTTGGCCAGCTTGATGTCCTCTTCGTAGCCGATGTGGGTGATGGCGGCGATGCGCTTGACCTCGGTGGTGGCGTGGATGTGGTCGATGGTGGCCTGCATGGTGGCGACGTGGTCGCCGAACGTGGTCCCATCGCCCGGCTGGCTGATGTCGGGCACGGTGTCGGTGGTCAGGCCGATGACGGCCAGCTCATACTCGTCGAAGATGTGGTACGGCTTGATGGTGGCGTTGAGCTTGGGGTTGTCCGAGACGATGTTGGCCGAGATGACGGGGAAGGTCAGGTTCTGGAGGAAGTCGCCCAGCTCGTCGTCGCCGCCGTCGAACTCGTGGTTGCCCAGGGTCATGGCGTCGAAGCCCAGCTCGTTCAGCGTCTCGGCGATCTTCTCGCCCTTGTAAAAGGTGTAGAACAGAGTGCCCTGGAACTCATCGCCGACGTTGAGCAGCAAGCTATCGGGATGGTCCGGACGGGTCTGCCCGATGGCCGTCTTGACGCGGGCATAGCCGCCGTAGCAGCCTCGCTCGGGCTTGGTGCAATCGGTACCCGACGAGCTGAACTCGTCCAAATGGGCGTGCACGTCATTGATGTGGTAGAAGGAAATGTTAAAGTTTCCCGCATCGTCAATGAAGCGCTTGGAGAGATGGCGGCTGTACAGCGCATCTTCGGCCGAAGCCAGACCAGCCAATGCGGCGGTCGCGAGCGTGCAGATCGTGGACGTTGCTCGACCCATGGCGGCGGACGTTCAGTCGCAATGGTGGCAGAAGCAAAGCGGCACGAGGGACGGACAACCTTTTTTCACGATGGGCAAGATGATCATCCCCGAGATTTAAATAACGACAGAGCTCCCTACGGACCACCTACCTTTCTAAGGCTACAGAGGTTTTTTCAGCTTTGAGAGCCAAGCCGGAGCAAGGCGTCGTCGACCTGGGCCTTCATCTTATCGAAGCCGGCACGGGAAATGGCATCACGTCGGCCGCGAGCATCTTCGCAAATCAGAGCAGCACGTGCAAAGGCGACATTTCTTGGCTCTCGTCTTGGCCTGCTTGGCGGTTCGAGACAACTGCTGCAATAGGAGGAATATGGCCGATGGCCGAGCCAGAAGGTCGGGTCTGCCATATCGATGAGAGATTTATTATAGAGGAATCATAGACGGGCCGCGTGTAGGATATAAATGGACGTCCCTCTCTTGATTTGGTAGGCAGACCAAATGGACGGAAACTTTGGTAGTCGGTCGCAACTGGAGATGGACGGTGTGCCAAGAAGGCCTGGCCTACCCTGCCACTACTAAAACCAAAAAGGAAAAGAGAGAAGAAGAAACAAGTTTCTGAGTGAGCGAGTCAACCACCATCAAGCGGCAGGACAGCATTGCAGGATAAGGATGAGCGACCATGCGTGCATGACATAGCAAAGTGCAGGAATGAATGATGCAATACTGTAGGAGGATTGAAACTCTTCGGACGTGCCCACGGACGTGCTGGGCCTGAGCCTGAGCCTGGGCCTGAGAGTGAGAGTCCCCGTCCTCGTCCTCGTCCCCGTCCCCGACCTCGTCCCAGACCTCGTCCCATCAGACGAGGACGCAGAGAGCCATTACGTACTCCCGACATGGGCGACGGAAGCTGCCAGTGCAGGACAGTGGGCTCTGCTGGTGGGCTTTCTGCGCAAAGAGTCTAAAAACTGGTCTGAGATGAGAGAGAGCGATCGGCCGCTCAAGATTAAGCAGAGTGGCAATGCGCAACTCTATAAATAATCGGCGTATGCGACGTAGCAGCAGGAAACAAGGTAGGTCATCGTCGCATCGATATTTCCTTCCCGCCGTTCGTTCGTCAGTTGATACATGATCGTCGATGGGTGTTGCGTCCCTGAGGCTGAAACAGTCTTCTTGTCTCTCAATGGGGTGTGGCTCCAACACGATACACGTACTGTAGGTAGGTAGTCGTACAATTGAGTCAAGCGCCTCTGATCTGTCATTCACCGTCCCATCCCTCAACCTCGAGTTACATGCAATAGCTTGGCATTGGCATACGAGATTTTGCGTCTTTTCGGGCCGTATGCCCCAGACGGGCAGTTCTTCGTCTCTTCCGACGACGCCCCCGCCCCTCCCCTGGACGCCTTCTGCATATCACTGTAGTACTTGCGTGGTAGGCTATTCCAGCTACAGCAGGTGGGCGTTGGAGGGGGAAGGGGGTTTTGCAGATCTGGAGGGGTGACCGAGAACGCCTCCAGCGCCTCCAACGCCTCCCGCCTTTGTTCCTCTCCATTCTTGAACCCTGCTTGCAGTGTCTGATGATACGCTTCTTTCTGTGCCAGCTGGGTTAGATGCCCGTTCAAAGTCGGGCTGTATATACTGAAGTACTTAACATAACATGCTTTTTTGGCTACCTATCTGTAACGAACAAAGAGTTTGGAAGAAGACACAAAATAGAACAAGAGAATCCCGAGCCCTGTCTTATCCATTGGATTGGGACTCCTCCCCCTTCCCCCTTGGGAGTCAGTCACCCGCTCCCAGTGCCAAGCCCGCCAAGCCGCGCGGCCGACTGGATCTTGGCCAACGAATCGTCCACCGACGTTCTGGAGCGAGGCCACAAAAAAAGAGAGGACTGACTGGAGAAAGCGCGCGCCTCTGGAAACCATGGAGGCTGAGTCCCTTGGTCCTGGGCAGTTGACGGTATCAGGTCAGGTCATGGACAGGATGATGCGAAATTGCTTTGCACCCGTTGACGTCGAGACTGGGAATCACCAAAGCAGAACCAGGGAACCAGCTTGCCAGTAACGTAAACTTAGTGGCTGGCTAGGCTACTACTACATGGACTGGGATGTTCTTGTTGGTACACGTAGCATCCTCCCAGCGACTAAGAAGCAAGAACCTCGCTTCGCTTGACTGACTGACTGACTGAACTGACAATTCACTAACCTCCTCACTTTCAACACGACAGCGGAGCCGGCGCCAGCGACCCTAGTAGGTTAGCTCTATTCCTCAACGGTTCCCTCCACCGGGGACTATCCCCAACCAATCCGTCGCTAGATGCTAGCCTATTCTGCATCAGCAAATCAAGCGCCCCGGCTCTTGGACTCTGCATATACTCTGCATTTCTGGGATGCAGGTGTCCCTGCAGTCCATTTAACTAACCACAACTTAAAAAGAACCAGACCCTGACTGCCTCAGCGATAAGCTTGCAACTGTGGACGTGTGCCCAATCAGATATTGGCGACTTGCGCTTCGGTTCAGAGGACGTTTCAACCCTTTCTTTCGCTGCTCGATCTGCCGTCTCAGGCTTTCGGCCAACTGAGGAGAGCAGGAAGAAAGAAAGAAGACGGAGAATAATAATAAAAAGCACACGCCCTCTCCCACTCCCACCCTGTCCCACCCTTTCCCCAGTGCCCAAGTCCCACGTCTTGTCTTGGACAAATTGTCATTCTGCTCGGAGCATGAAACTCGGTCGTTTTCCATCCCACAGTTTTGCATTTCAGAATCCGCTGTCTCGCGTGACGGGGCTGGTAACTTATTACCAGTGACCTCACATATCATCACCCTCCTCCACCCACGCCCCCCCCTAGCAGAGCAGGCCAGGCGCACCCAACCCCTGGCTTTAACACTGAGAGCGATCATCTCCACACACAGCGAACACCTTAATTTCGGCACATTGCCACTTGCCTTGATCTACGTTTCTAGACCACACTCCCTTACCCCTGGCTAGTCTAGTGTCTGGCATTCCCGGAGCATAGCCACACTGAGATAACGACTGATTGTGGAAAGCCATCATTGATTGTATCAAATATACATACATATCAGAGGAAGCTGCCGCTGCCAGCCCGTTTACACACCATCCCCCTTTTCAGCAACTTTCCGAGAGCGTTGGCGTCACCAATTGATATCGTCACGCTTCATACTACTCAGTCCCAAACAAAAGAAACCAATAAAAATGCGTATCACCAAGAAATTCGATCGGGCCTTCCAATGGGCGGGGGAGAAGATGGGCCAGGAGGCCAAGACGGCCATGTCTGACGACTTCAAGAATCTGGAGACGGAGATGGCTTTACGGCATGACGGTGCGCACTACCTCCTTCTCGGTTGTGCAATAGCTCAGCTCAGCTCAGCTCAGCTCCATGAGAGACAGATGGCTAATTACTGCATCCCCGTGAACAGGAATGGAACGCCTCCACAAATCCATGAACGTGTATTCAAAGTCCATCTCCAAGCGGTGCGAGACCGTCGAGGACAAAGACAAGGGCCTACCGATAAGCTATATGGGCCGTACGATGATGGCCCACGGGGACGACTTTGAACCAGATTCCGAATTCGGCACCTGCCTTATTGGTATGCAGCATTACACAGTGTATCCCGTCCAGGGCGCAAGACGTTTGCTGACCCCCTTTCCTGTTTAGTCATGGGACGTGCCAACGAACAGATCGCCGGTATCCAGGAGAACTACTCGGCTTCGGCAACAGCTTACTGGCTGGAGTCGCTGGAGCGCTCGCTCGCTATGATGAAGGAATATCAGGTCAGTCAGCCCCGAGTACTGGCAATTGCGGCCCGTAACCAACGCTCGCCTTTCCCTTCCCTTTCCTCGCCACTAGCTACCTGCTAGGCCCCCCAGGCTAACAGGCTCCCAGGCCGCCCGCAAGAAGCTCGAGAACAGGCGGCTGGCGTACGACGCCAGCACGACCAAGGTGCAGAAGGCGAAGCGGGAGGACTTCCGGCTCGAGGACGAGCTGCGCGCGGCCAAGGCCAAGTACGAGGAGTCGTCCGAGGACGTGCTCCGGCGCATGCAGGACATCAAGGAGGCGGAGGCGGAGACGGTCAACGACCTGACCAACTTCCTCGACGCCGAGCTCGAGTACCACGAGCGCTGCGCCGAGGAGCTGCGGCGCGCCCGCCAGAGCTGGCCCGCGGGCCAGGGGTCCGTCCCCACGATCCGCGGCGGCCAGCCCGAGCCGCTCGGCTTGTCGTCGGCGCGGCGCCCGAGCCACCGCAGCCGCAGCAACACGGCGCACTCGTACGCCGACCGCAGCGACCGCGTCGAGCGCTGGGCCAGCCGCCAGGACGTCTACGACGAAGAGGACGAGGAGCAGCAGCAGCTGCGGCCGCAGCCCGAGCCCGAGCCCGCGGCGCGCGCGCCCGTCCGCTCCAACCGCTCCAACAGCTACCTCGCCTCCCTGACGACGGCGGCGGGGGCCGCCTCGCCCGCGCGGCCGGGCCTCAGCCGCGCCTCGACCTACGGCAGCGCCCACGAGGCCGGCAGCACGTCGCCCAGCCAGCAGCGCAGGCCGCCGCCGCCGGCGATGCTGCCGGCGCCGGCGAACGTGGGGTCGCTGCGGGGCAACCTGCGGCCCGTGAGCCGCATCTCGACGCACAGCGGCGGCGGCGCCAATAACAACGACGTCTTCGGCGACGACTACGACGGCGCCAACAGCAGCAGCGGCGGCAGCCCCGAGTACGACCGCAGCGAGAGCCCCGCCACCAGCTACGGCAGCAGCCTCAGCCGCACCACCAGCAACGTCGGCCTGACCGGGTCCGCCAAGAAGGCCCCGCCGCCGCCGCCGCCCAGTCGCGCGAAGAAGCCCCCGCCTCCCGTGCCGGCGAAGCGGGACTTGGCTTACTGATCACGTCTGATTCACATGGGGGAGGGTCTCTCGTCATCTTGCTGCGGTCATAACCCCAAGCGGCAGCAAGTCGGAAGAGGGAGGCGGGGTTAAGTTGTGGCATATCTGTTTTAATACACGCAAGCGGTCTGTCTGTTCTTGTCATCTGGTCGGTTGGCTTCTGGGTTGTCGCATATCATCAACAACAGCAGGTTGAGTCAGCTCTGGAGGGGGGAAGAGGGAGAGAAAAAGCTGTGTTGGGTGGTGGTATTTTTGAAGACGTGTGAGAGCTTTTCCCACGAAACGCATGGCGCCTGGAGTTCGTTTTTATTTTATGTCTTGTCTTGTGCCGACAAACGCTCCTTTTGATAGACTATGGGCAACTTTGGGCGTGCGTGCGTGCGCGCTCGCTTGAGCCAAGTTTGGGAAACGGAAAATCTATGGACTGGATCCTCCACTCGCCAGTCGAGAGAAGATTATGGTATTTATTGCTACATCGGTTTGTGCACCGTGCTTGGTTTCTGACATGATTAGGACGGGTTCCTCGACGTCCGTTCAGCAGTGCGGTGGACCGAGGGTAAACCGTGGCCAGTAGACATCACTCGTTTCGTAAGTAAATCAAGTGTCGCAAGTGTCCATGTTCTTTTGTCTATTGCCTTTTCCTTCCTCTATTGTTATAGCACGTTTCTTGTTTACCTTGGACCTGAGAATGTCGCGCGGGCCCCTGAACTCGGCCCCGGGTGGCTGAAGTTCCGGAACGTCAGCCTGTCCTCCTCCTCTCCTCGACCAAGTACTCCCACTGTATTGTTTCTTGAAATTAAATCGCTCGATTCGCTGTTCTGGTAGCGGTGGTGGCGGCGATGGTCAACGTGGTGAACATCCCTTTTCTGGTGGTCGTGGTCATGGTCATGATCCCTCCGCTTTATCGGGCTACTGCTACTGTTCAGCTCGATGTCCCTGTTCTCGCCCAGGTACGTTCCGGAGCGGACCCCGTCGTCCAGATCTTCGTACTGGTCCCTGCGGGCTCTGGATTTCGAGAGGGTGCTCAATCCACTGGGTCCTGATAAGGGCGTCTTGCTGCCCGAATTGGGCGTTTTGGCCGTCGATCCGAACAACTGGGGCGCCAACGTGGCCATGGCGGCGCGGATCGCGGGCAGGCAGACGACAATGACGCTGACGCTGACCTCGGCGTGGGTCCATATGATGGCGTCGACGTTGTCCCAGGTCGGGTTGTTGGAGGTCTCGAACCGGACCAAGTAGCGCAAGCGGATGCAGCTGGTGATGACGATCAGGATGCCCAGGCTGAACATGATGACCGTCTGGACCCGCTTGCGGAACGCCATGTTCAGGTTGAAGGTGATGGGCAGGGGCAGGACCAGGATCGCGAGGTCCTGGGCGATGCCGATGCCGGCGGCCGCGAACGACAGCGCGTTCACGTCGATGCACATGTGCGTCCCTGGGAACTGGCCCGTCCACCCGAGCCAGTTGAACTCGACGGGGAGGCATTGGAAGATGGTGGCCGAGATGATGCCGATGGTGGACAGGACGATCCAGCCGACAACGGACCACGCGATGGCGCGGAAGCGAGGGACGTCGAACACGCGCAGCAGAAACATCACGACGGCGATTCTGCACAGTGACAAGACGAGGATGTAGAGGAGCTCATCGATGAAAGTGACCTGGCGGAGGGGGTTGCCAACGGTTAGCATTATGAATTGATCGCCCCTGGATCCAGGGAGAGGGAGACACCAACCCTTAGGACTGTAGTGAGCGTTTGCGCGTCGACATCCCAGATGTCGCGGCCCATTGCTACGACTCGAACTGGACCGGGGAGCGTTAGCTGGAGGAAAAGCTGGCTCAGAAGTAGGGGGTTGGCTCGTACCATAATGCCCCAGGCCCAGAAAGACGGCCCATACCATCGCCATAGCCATGACGACCCAGTCGTCCGCCTCTATCTTGGAGGTCATATGGTATCGTATGTATATCCGGACGATGATGCATATCAGCGTGATGACATCGAGAATGGCAAAAATTATCTCATCGACCATGGACCGGCGCCGCTGTGGCTTGTCGCATGCCTGTTCTTGAATCTTGGCGAACTCTAGAGGGCTCGCGGGTCAGCTGACGTTATGCTCTTCCTCCTCTTGCGAGTCAGAGTCACTGCCGATCCTGTGCAAAATAACGTACTTAGCTGGTCCATGGTGCCGCATTGCGTCGCGGCGCACTCGGTAATAACGGCGAGCAGATCCGCGTCGGTGCAGATGCACGTGTCGTTGGTGAAGGTCCGGCATGCCGACGCAGGTATGGCTGGCAGCAGGCAGGACAACTAGTGAGAGACAAGCGAGCTCGAAGTCAGCCTTTCACTTCAATGAGATGCATGGTTCAGAGAGATAGATTCTCTACGTACCCCGCAAGCTGGAATCTGGGCTGCGTACTCGAGCAGACTCGCCTGACATATCGCGAATAGCCACGTCGAGATAATCAGGATAAATCCCCGTCCACCCCTCATGGCGCCAGTGACGCCTCCTCGTCTTCCCGGAGCGCCAACTCCCTTCCTTCAGTGGTGCCGAGCAGTTCCAGAAGTCGATAAAGGCATGAATGCATCCAGATCGACTAGGCACGGCCGACTCTTCACGAGGAGAGTATAAACAACATCAAAAGAACCATGAACGGTCTCATGCGGCCCTAGAGGGGGGTGCCTTGTTTCTAAAGTACCACATGGTACCAGCCGAGAAAGTGTGCCGCTTCTACACACTCAGATGGTGCGGTGCTCAGCCGGCCGAGCACGCATGAAGTTGAGCCAGATGGGTTGGGACGACCCCAGGGAAGATCCCAGCTGGCATATGCCGCCTCAAATAATCCTAGGTTTTACAGGGATATATGGGCATCTAGTCGTCATGCTGCTACTACAGGCGCTGCGTTGCCGTGTCTCCAGTTTCATTTCGTTATTTCAAGTGGCTTTGCCCATTCCAGAACCAACAAGCCACCGCCATGGAAGCAAGGGAGGGAGAGTAACATGTTGCCGTCGCCAAATGCAACACAACCGCTTCTTAGTTCCCAGGCGATGGTCGAGTGTCCCACTTGGGTTGGTCTTGGGGCCTGGTTTGCTAGCGGCATGAGTTCGAGCCGAGAGAGGGGGAGACGATCCGCCTCTTTAATTGGCAATTTCTTATGTTTATCAATGTTGCGAGGTAGCAAGCACAGCACACGTGGGAGCCTCGAACACAGCGGCGGCACTGGTCACGATTGGCGACGGCTTACTCTTTGGTGACTTCCCGTCAACAACGCCGTCCTTGTCATCCGTACTCGTTCAAGACTATACGACTTGGGCCCTGGCGCTTATTCGAGCTGCCGTCTGGTTAACAAGCGTGGTGGGACGTAGCTCGCGGCAAAGCGAGCCCGATCATTCCCGTCTATCGTTCTAGATCAAAACTGAAACGCCCATCAACGTGCGATCGAGGCTTTTAGACTAGGCGGCCCCATGTATATCTACAGTAGCATCTGAAGAACCGGCTACCATGTCCACCATAAAACACGGAGTCCTTCAGTAGGCAGTCCTGCACCGGTTTTCATCAGGGTTCCCTTGGAAACTGGCAGAGCACAGAGCCGAACCGTGATATTCAGGAAGGGGTGTCCCTGCTACGGGTCAAGAGAGATGTCCTATAGAAAACCTGAGTCAAGCCTAATCTAGTTTTATTGAGTCAGTCCAAGATCTTCTCCAAGTCTATCGTAAACCCGCCGTAGTTGACACGTTTCCGTTTAAACCAGACATGCTTCAAGGGACCAACACACAAAATCTCCGGAGAGCTTGATTGGCTAATGCTTGAACCTGCCTTAATTAAACACCTTACTCGCGCCACTCGCCCTAGTGGGTTACTAACCTCGTGGTTTTGTAAATAGCGTAGGAGATATCATCGTGTCAACCATCATCGGCTCCGCTCAACAAGCCTGCAGTCTGTAGTTCTGATCAAGGGCCTGGATTTGTAATTAAGCAAGCAGTGAACTAACTAAATGCTCGATCTGCCGGAACTCATGCCGGAACTCATGCCCGAGTATGAATAGTCAGTCCATGGACATGAGTGGACTTAGCATGAATGGCTACTAAGTATCAGTGGTCTACGGAAACGGAAGTGCATTGCTTACCAAAGCCCAAGGCTGAAGCATTGTGGAGCTCTCTCTGAGTATGCTGCATTGCCTCTACATACCGAATACCGAAGACTTGGATGATCCTAGACTCATTAGACTCATAGCTGTCCCATGGTTTACTCGAATATTATAACTAGCTGTAGTTATATAGATTTGCAGCTGGGCAGTGAGAGGCAAACGCAATTCCAATAAATACCTGTCTGCTTAGTTGCGGCATATATCTGCTTTTATGGGATGAGGATGTTATATTAAACATGACACGACGTGCCGCCTGTGACTTAGCATCGCTTATATTGTCTGCAAGCTTAGTTAGGTGAAACAGCAACGGAGGACTCGATGTAGGAGACTAATGTCTCTCGCCTAAAGTTGAATCTGTTATTTCCGACTCTCGGGGACACAGTGCAGTTATTCAAATACTTCTAGCTAGACTCTATACAGACTGGTGCTAGAGGCAGGAGTCGGGGTTTGCCCTTTGATGAAGCCCTCACCCACGAGGTACAGTTGATTCTTAGCGAGGCGTGGCCCAGGTCTCGACGTGAAAAGACTGTTATAAAGCATGATATTAACACAATCTGGAATATACAGCACCCGATACCAAGCTAGTATAGACGCTTCAGGTAGAAAACAACCGTTCCCCTTTTCCCGTTTCTCAGGTACCAGATAATGATGTTTGCGTCTACTTAGTATCCAACCATGTCTTATCAAGTGAGAAACCCCGTAGCTGGCCAGGAGTCTCTGCGCTGGCTGAACTGAAAGTTCATGCATTGTACGTGGCTGTTATGGCGTGTAGCAAGATGCCAGTAGAGCCTAGACACTGTTTGTCCTGTGATTAGTACGAAGACTTCTCCTGCAGCCCAGAGCGTTATCAGGATAGGATCACCTGGACTGGCTCTTCTCAGTCGAGGCGAGGGATGATATTCATGGAGAGCCCCCAGAACCAACAAGCCAGCCCACACCGACACAGGATGCAGTGACCCGTAATTACCTGGTATCAATATTAGACGCATGGAGCAAATGCTGATCAGCCCATGGACGGCATTACTCCACATGCGCTAGGAGGATTAACGAACCAGAGTTGGGTAATCCGTGGTTCTCCTCGCTTGGAAGCGATAGATGCCGATATATTTGTCGTTTCGCCTCGCTTAATCGCAAATCCTATTACTTATCCTATTGCCCAGGAGCCACGGGCCACCCCCTTCAAGGATGTCATGCACATCTTATAGACGCCTAGACAATGACGTGGTGCCTGGCTCCTCTATGTATGTTGCTCGGGCCTTTGTGTCTGGGCAGATGCGCGAAAGCTGCGGTGCATGCCAAAGACCAATAGTTCGTCGATCGTCGCGTGTCGGCCAGCCGGAGCCCGGGGTTTCGTCCCTAACCAACAGACGAACTTCATCAGAGCACAAATCCTTCGAGGTTCCCGATTGGTATAGAGGAGGGGAAACAGGAGAGCCCGCTCGTCCCATCCAGGGTCAAAACCGGGTATCGCGTTGTTCTGGGCAAGAGGTGTAACTCATCAGATCAGAGCTGACTGTCCGTGCCACTACAGGGGTTTCTGCCAGGGGGCTTCGTGGGACGTTAGCGCGGAAGCCGCGGCAGCTTTTCCGAGCAGATGATAAATAGGAGGACAAGGCTAATAGAAGAAGCGCGTTCTCTTGTACATACTCTAAGTGTCTATAGCCATTTTATAGTAGAGTAGCATGGAAGTAAAGGACATGGTGAAGATCAGCCCATCCGCGACACCCCGAACAGCGGCCCCGATTAATGTCCAGTAGAGTTTGAATAAAACAGGTTATAGACCCAAAGGCCGGCCCACCAGCTATCGGGCCCGTCCCGTTGCTTATTTCATATACACACCCGAGAATGGAAACCGGCAGCCGGCAAAGAGGCCTAGGCTGGTATAACTCGCGGGTCGGGTGAGGCCTCGCCTGGCTGGAGCATGGGGGAAGAGCAAGGGAGGAAAGGAGCAATCGCCCTTCCGAGCATCACACGATCCAAGCGATCTTCCCGGGTCTGCAGACCGCCCCCGATTCCAGAAACCCGGTCGAAAATAGCTGCTTGCTTATTTATTCTTCAGACGCATTACTAGGGGGAGAGGGGGGACTTAAAGGGCGAAGGCCCATCTTGAAAAAAAAAAGAGTTTGCCGGGGGAGGCTCGGCGCTGCAGACTTGGCTTGAATCCCGGCTACACATATGCATATACATTCGTTCCCTTTCGGCGAAACGGTGGCCGTTATGGGTTGTATGGTCAAACTGTGCAGGACCTGTCTGTGCAGACTGCGATGTGAGGAGGGAACCCGGCGGCCTGGGTTTTCCGTCTCTTAATATCAGTCACGCAGAGTAGCATTTTCATCACCTTTTAGTAAAGTATGTTTGGTGTGACAAGAGAGCGCACACTGGTGAGGCATGGAACCCCTGGTAAGAAACATTAGAATGGATGCCACGCGATGTGACAGGAGAAAACAAGCTGCCAACTGCGAGTGTGTGATGTTCAGCACTAAAAGTCCTGGCCTGTCAGTCCCCTGTGGCGTTCAGAAAGCGTTGCTGGAGCCCATCTTGGGGGGGGGCCCTTACCACCACTCATAGCACATCCTGCCACCCACCCCCCGCCCGCCCGGCCCATACCCACCTACGACAGGTGAGCCACCCCCCCATGCCGAGTATGAAACATGACTGACGCCTGCGCACGGCCTCGAGATGTACGATTTCTAATCTCATACCTGCAGTAGCCATGAGCAAGCAATAGGGATATCGGGACTGCACATCTCGCCTACACCACCACGAATACCACAAACCACCATGGGCGTGACTAGAAACAGCGGGGTGATGCTGCCGTAGCATGGAACAGACAGGCCCATGCACGCTCATGGTGCAGTCGCAGTCGCAACCACAGTCCCAGTCACATCCCGCACTTTCTCGTCTACTTATAGAATGGCAGACATACATATTACAGGCCGTCCCTCCCCCCGACTCCCAGCGGCGAAGCAAAGGGAGGGGGATATAGGAGGGAAAGAGGTCTGTCGCGTTTAATCTAGGCTGGATTCGTTGCTAGCCTTCGTTGTCCGACCGTCCTTGCTGTCCCTTATGTTCCAGTCCCCGAGTATCCATCGACGACGACGTATAATCCGCAATGAGCGGCGCATCCCCAACCGGAGGCAATGGGCCTTCACCACAAGCTAGCGCGTCTGCCAACGGCGGCGCAGCGCTGGGCGGAGGCGATGGCCTGCCGCCGCCCGTCATGGCCATGGACCCGGCTGTGTTCGCGGCGCTGGACCACTCGTCCAGCACCGCGCCCATCATCGGCGTCAGCATACTGTGTATGCTGCTGGCGACGACGGCCGTGTCCCTGCGCGTCTACACGCGGCACTTCATCCTCAACAAGTTCGGGATCGATGACGCCATGGCCCTAGCTGCGCTTGCCGGGGTCATCACTCTGGGCGCCGTCACCATATCACACACCCACTTCGGGCTCGGCTCTCATATCTATGATATATCTTTGAACCCTCAACTAGTCATGGATTTCTTCAAGGTGCGCTCGTCCCCTTCAAGAGAGAGAGAGAGAGAGAGAGAGAGGCCAGGTGAACCGCGGAACTGACACACAAGACAGTTCTTCTTATTCGGCGTCGTCATCTACAACATCACGCTCCTCTTCGTCAAGCTGAGCCTCTTCCTGCAGTACTACCGGCTGGTGCAGCAGGTGCCGCGGTACCGCACCATGTTCCTAGTCGCCGGGTTCCTAATCATGGGCTGGACCATCTCCATGATCTTCACCATGACCTTCCTCTGCACGCCCGTATGGGGCTACTGGGACAAGACGGTGCCCTCGCACTGCCTGTCGGACCCGGTCATGCAGCTCACCAATTCCATCGGCAACATCCTCACCGATATTATGCTGCTGGTGATGCCTATGCCCGTCCTGTTGCGCCTCAATCTGCCGACGCGCCAGAAATGGGCCGTCATCGGCATCCTCAGCCTCGGACTCTTGTGAGTAGTAGTTCAATGCTTTCTTCCCCCCCCTCCCCTCTCTCACGGCCAGCCGGCTGACGGGGACCCTCCTCTGCGACAGAACCTGCACGGTCTCCCTCCTCCGCGTCATCTTCGTTTTCGACCACGGCCCCTCCTCGGACATCTCCTTTGACGGGACCACCATCACGGGCTGGACCATCGCCGAGGTGACGACGGGGATCCTGGCCTCGTCGCTCATCACGCTGCGGCCCCTGATGAGCAAGGTGTCGCCCGCGTGGGGCTCGTTACGCAGCCGCTACGGCAAGTCGTCGACATGCGGCACCACCACCAACAACACCACCAACAACACCACCAACCCCAAGGCGGCCACCTCGTTCGCCTCCACGACGGACCGCGGCAACAACACGTACAAGAGCGGCGCCTTGAACCACGACCCGCAGATCCCGCTGCGGCAACTGCCAGAACAGCAGCACCGAGAGCTGGACTACCACCACGACAGCCGACCTCGCTCCTCCCCCGAGAGCGAAGGCGAGATATCCCGCGACAGCAGCGACATCGAGCTCATACTGCAGAAGCCCTTCTCCCCCGCCGACCGGAGGCAGTCCCACGCCGCCGCACCCGCGCCAGCCGCCACACCCGCCGGCGCCCCCGCCAGCTGGGGCCCGCCGCCCCCGCCTCCCCCGTTCTACTACTCCCAGCAGCACCAAGCCCAGACCCAGAGCGAGCAGGGCCGCTCCCGGCTCCAGCAGCAATACCAGCGGCACCGGCAGTCGCGCAGCGCGACGGCCGTGTTCGAGAAGAACAAGAACAGCAGCTTCGACCTCGACGCCGTCGGCGGGCGCCGGGGCGCGGCCGCGACCCCGCCGCAGGACCTGCCCCTGCGCAACTTCTCCTATAACAACATCCACCCCGCCCACCAGCCTAGCCATAATGACGAGGATGAGAATAATACTACTACCCCCCAACATCACTACCAACACCACCACCGCCGCCACGCCTCGACCAAGTCCGCCGACCGCATCATCTCCCTCTACCCGGGCTCGCTGTACTCGCCGCCGCCGCCGCCGCCGCCGCCCAAGTCGCCGCGGACGCTGGCCGCCGCTTCGCCCCGGCTGCCGCTGCCGCTGCCGCTGCAGCCGCCGCCCAAGCACCGTCGTGCGCCTAGCCAGTCGGCGTCGTCGACGACGACACGGTGAGGTGCCGGGGCGCGATAGGGGGAAGGGCGTGCGTGAGAAGGAGGAGGAGGGGCGGGGCCCAAGCCAGTCGGTGGCGAATGTCCCAAGGTGTACGAAGAACGCAGCGAGAGGACGGAGACGAGGATATGCATAGGACCAGCGTACGATACCCCCAGTACATTATGTACATGTATATATATATAGTTATACACATTTGCTTTTTACTCTGCTCGTTTTTCCCCCTTTCTCCCGTCGTGGACTTTTCTATATTTGCTATCCTGCCACTTGGTGAAACTAAATTCGGAACCCCCCAGTCTCGTTGTGCGTCAAACCCCCAGCGTCTACGATCCCTCCAACTCCCTACATCACCCTCGGCAGGTGTTATTGATTCCTAAACGCAGCATCGAGACAGCTTTGAACTTCATAGATTGTTGTACGTTTGTCTGTAGATAGATACGCTCTCAATATTATTTCGATCATGACATACATGTCTCTTGTGAACTCCCCCAAAACACCATGCTATGCAGCCCAATAAAACCGTGAGTGTGAAGTCATCCCGTTGCGCATAACTCATTTCAACCGCTACCATCCGTCCCCTCCCCCAATCACGCCTTAGAGACATTGGAACTCGGCAGATCCGTCTTATCCGCCACGTTGGTCAGCAGGACCTGGATCTTCTTGATCAGGTCGGGGATCCGGAACGGCTTGGACACCACGTCGTCCATGCCGCTCCGCTTGGCCGCCGAGATCTGCTCGTCGCGCACGTTGGCCGTGACGGCGATGACGGGGACGTGGCCCCTCACCTTGCCGTCCCTCTGCATCTTGCGGATCTTGCGCACGCACGTCAGCCCGTCCATGTTGGGCATCTCCAGGTCCATGAGGATGACCGAGAGCTTTCGGCCGTCCGGGCGGCGGTACCTGGTCGTATCGAGGAACGCAAGAGCTTCGAGGCCGTCATTAGCGACATCCACTTCGATACCCGCTTTCTTCAACTGCTTGACCAGCACCGTCTGATTGACCAGGTTGTCCTCGACCACCAGGACCAGCAACTCTTTCTGGTCGAATTTCGGGACCGCCTTGGCCAACACGAGATCGGTCACAAGGTCTACAGCGGGCCCAGTAGAGGCGAAGTCTTGCCGTTGGGGGCCAACGACTTCGCCAGAGAGGAGCCGCCGGTTACGGATGTCTCGATGGGAGTGATTCGTCTTTTCATGGATTCGTGAGGGGTACCGGACCGCCTCGCGGCAATGAAGAAGGCAAAGGTACTGCCGTGGTCCGCCTTGGAGGAGACGCCAATTTGACCACCATGGAGCTCGGCCAGTTGGCGACAAATAAACAGACCGAGCCCGCTCCCCCCGTACTGGGCGTGCGTGCGAGGTGATGCTTGAGAGAAGCGCTCAAAGAGGACCTTGACTTCTTCTGGCGTCAGACCGCAGCCCGTATCCTGGACCTGGTAGCGAAGATACAGGATCTCGCCCTCGCCCCAGTCTTCCCCGACCGGGCTGCTTGGATTCGGAGCCCTGACCGGTATGTATGTGAAGCCAGGCGCGCTGGTATCCGAGGACCGGTCCTTGGATACGGCAACAGACACCGTGATGACGCGCCGCTCGGCAGGAGCTGTGAATTTGATAGCGTTCGTCACAAGGTTGATGAGGATCTGGAGGACCCGGCTGGGGTCGAAATTCACCCAGTCGACCTGAAGGGCGCGGAAGGAGTCATCGGTGTCAGTGACCATTTGTATGTCCTTGGCCTGCAACTCAGGCTCGAACATCTTGACGGCCCGCCTAAGTACCTCTGTCGGCTGTGCTGGGGTTGGGGTGATGACGAGAAGGTTAGAATCCAGCTTGGAGACGGTGAGGATATCATCGACGATGGACTTTTGATGCTGGACGCAAAGCGAGATGGTACGGGCGGCATCTAGACAATTCTCGATGTCTTCGACCGAGGGTGGGTTGCCTTGGTCGCGATGCATGTCTAGTGTTGACACAATGTCATCGGAGCATTGCAAGATGGCGCTGAGAGGATTCCTCATTTCGTGAGACGTAATATCGATGAACTCGTTTTGTTGCCTCCTTGTTTCTTCGGCCTCTTGGAGCCGTCGGTTTTGAAGTCCCTGTGCCCACTTGAGGTGGGAAATGTCGGTGATGGAGCCCATGATAGACCGCACGGAGCCGTCGGGTGCGAGTTCGGGCTGTGCAGTCACGAGAAGCCAGTAGTCGACAGACTCGCCGTTCAGATCGACGGGTTGGACGTATATCTTCTTCATCTGCACCTCGCCCGACCATGGAGTGCGCTCGACAGCCATCTGATGCCAGCCACTCTGCATCGTCTTCTTGCTGGACTCGGCAACCTGGTCCAGCCATGACATCTCGTATAAGTCTTCGCGCCGATGGCCAGTCATCTCAAAGTATCTATCGTTGCCTTCCAGGAGGACGCCGTCGTTATCGACCAGGAACATACCCAGGGGGAGAGCTCGGTCATGCGCCGCAGCCGACTAGTCTGAAGAGCTAGTTGCTGCGTCAGATGTTGTTGTTCTAGGGCTGCTGCCTCGGCGGCGTCGCGAGACCGCTTGACCTCTTCTTCGTATAACATGAAGGAGGCAAGCGATGTCGCCAGCTGCCGGTGCAACATATTGGTGAAAGAGCGGTACCCGTTGTCGTAAGGGCGCCGCGGGTTCACGCCGAGCAACAGGAAGGCCATGACCGTCTCCCCATTGGTAGGACGAATTGGGAATATGATGGCCGAATCGCAGGGGTCCCCGAAGCCGCGGAACGTGATGCCTTCGAGTAGCTCCTCCGGGAGGGTCCCGTCTCGGGTGTGTAGCAGCATAGGTTCTCTCATTCGCATGGCTTCTCGGAATGCAGGGATGAAGCCTTCGCGACTCCGCTTGAGATCAAGCTGTCTGGGCGCAGCAGCCTTCCCCTCGGGGACTCCAATCGTGCCCTCCAAGTGGCAGGACTTGAGCGAGATGGTACTGCCAGAGGAGACCGAGGAAAGATCGGCGTCCTCGCTATCCCCGACAGAGTAGAGCAGCGCGAAGGGGACGTCGAAGTGGCTGTCCTCAAGACCCTCGAGCAGGAGCCTCCAGAACTGCTTGACACTCTTGGCGCGGGAAACCATTTCACCGACTCTGTTGATTGTACGCATCCTTCGATGGCTCAAGACCGACTGGGTTGTCTCGAAGGGGGCGTTGTAAAAGCCCAGGATGCGATCAGTACCACCGTAGAGGGGCGTCCATGACCACGAGTAGAAAGTCTCTTCAACGAAGCCATAACGTTCAATCGGTAGATAGTCATCGTCCTTGCGGATGGAGACGCCCGTGCGCGCACACTCGGCAAACACGCCGCTGACGGCGTCCCAAATTTCGGAAAAGGGACCAGAGAAACCGGTCCCCATCAAAGAAGGATGCTTGTTTCCCGCCACCTCCATGGCGTAGGGCTCGTTGTAGAGCATGGTAAGGTCACTGCCCCAGAAGAGGGTGGCGGGGTGGGGGTTGTTCATGACCAGATTCACAGTCTGGCGGAACTCGGGGGACCATTTCTTCATGGGGCCTAGGGGCGTGTTTTCCCACTGAATGCTCCGGGCGAACTGCAGATGTGGCGACAAGATTCCCCTGGGTTTCTGTGCGGTCCAATCGGACACGGCCTTCTCCGGGGCGGCGAGGAAGAGCTTCTTGCTCTGGGTTGACACGGTCTTGTCCGAGCTCGAGCTCGAGTTTTTGAGAGGCGGCAGCTGCTTTGCCGACACGAGCGTCGAGCTCCTCTCGGTATGGTCCACGGAGAAGTTGCGCTTTCTCTGTTCCTCGGGGGGGCTTTCCAGAGACCACGGACAGGTCCCGTACAGAGACAGTAGCAGTATAGAGATTGCCGCTGATTAGCCTCCAGCGCTTACGAACGGTCGAACCCGTCCAGATCATGTTCTCGAACAGATGCGACAGGGGGAAAACATCCCTGGAGTCGTCAAATTTGGTCACGCCGGTAGCCCAACTGCTGAAATCCTCATATGAAAGCTCGGTGTCCAGGGTGCCCTTGCCCAAGATGGTGTCGTGAAGAGATTCATGGAGGCGGAGGGCGGAATTGCAAAAGACGGGGAGAATCCTGGCGGCGCCGATGGTGATGCTCTCGTCGGGATCTAAATCAATGACAAAAGTTGGGCGCGAATCCTGCTCGAGAACTTCGGTGATGGTCAAGGAGTTGAATTCATTCACAGACTTGTTCTCCTCGATAGTTGTGAGCTGAGGTCCAAGTTTGGTGCTGTAGTCGACCATGACTTGGTCCGCAGGCGAGCAGAGCCGTGCCATGATGGAGAGTAACGTATACTTCTAGCATGGAGGTGTCTCTCGGCGCAATCCATTTCGCAGCGGCGATTCCTTCAAATGGCGACGAAAGGGGTGGTGGCAAAGAGAAGGAGCGAGCGGTTACGAAGTCATTGCAGATCCAGCCGTTGCAGGCAATCAATCAAAACAAGGAGTAACGTGTCAAAGATAGCTAAGAGGAAAGTCACTAATAAGTTAGCAATTCAGACGACGCTGTTGGTGAACGCCCTTAGCCACCATGTTTGATGACTCTACTTAGTCTATTAGTAGTGGTGTTGAGATGAGGGAGATCGGCAGGGAAATGGCTGGAAATGGAGGTGAGATGGGAATGTCGAATGGGGGAGCTCGAGCTTCGGGTCTTTTCCACAAACTCAGGGCCCCAGGGTCCAAGGGGGGGATGGATAAGTTAGGTACCTACTTAGAATCGTGACCCACCACGCCAATCCCCCGATCCGCGATCACTGATCACTAGCGACCATCGATCACCAACAATGCAAACTAAGGTTAAGCACTTAAAGCCTAAAGTACATCTTATGTAACATTTAGACACAGATCCGTCGAGCTGGGTCAGCAGCTGTGGCTCTATCTCTTCCAGATCAGATGTATCTTCATGGTCACCACAGCGGCGGTCAGTGTGCTGTTGCTGTTGTATGCAACCAGGTGGACCATGCAAAGTTACTACCTAGTCACAGTCACGGCGCCCCCAATCCAGTCAAGACGCTGGACTGGTTCATGATGGAGAAACCCCTGCTTGAATTTCTTGAATTTTTCTAAACCTTGACTTCTTATCCCCGATAGTGCCAGATTGAAGACAGGTGGCTACGAGTATTTTAAAATCTCTCCTTGTCCTTGATGGGAACGTCAGACCCCGTCGACTTCTTGTACTGGTCACGGATGGCGTCCGAGATGGCTTCGTCCTTGGCTTGCTCCGCGGCAGTCTCGTTGCTCTGGTCGCCTTGGCCCATGACATTCTGCTGAACCCAGTCGACGCCTATCTCGCGTCCGTCAGTCAGACACTGCCACGAATCAACCACACCCAAATTTATGGGGAGTATGGGGGGGGTTGTCTCGGCCCAACCCGACCAACTCTACATACCTTTGTCCAATGTATCTTCGTTCTTCTCGCTCTCCTTGCCGCCTCCCGCCATGCCGTTGAGCTTGTCCATGAAGCCTCCACCCGAGGATGACTCCTGGCTTTCCTGCTGCTTCTGCTCGGCTCCCTTGGAGTCGCTGCCAGTGATCTTGTTCACAAAGTCCATGATTGCGGTGCGGCTGGTCGAGACGAGTAAGAGGAGTAGCGTCAATGTGTTTTCCTTGGTGGAAGCGGGGTGTTTAGGGTAAAGAAGTAGGTAGTAAGAAAAACGATGGATGGGGAAGAAGATAAAGTAATTACTTACTTTACTTTACTTTATGTATGTGTTGATCCATCTGCCACTGGCTGTAGCCTCTGTCTGTTTCAAGTGCAAAGGCCTCCGATGGATATGTGATGTCACAGGCATTCATCGCATCATCGCATCATCGCTTCTTGGCAGCTGGAGTCAGGCCCCGCGATCAGCTCTTTCGCCGGGGGTTCACCGTTGGACAAGCCAACCATGTCCAACTACATAAGGTTCAGAGCTGCTCCCGAGCAGGGAAGAAGGTTGTACAAACCTGCAACCTGCAACCTGCAAAGAAACAGGGAAACCGGTCTAATAATGCTGCCCCGTCATCTATCACTGCCACGCTCCTATGCACACCTACGTATTTAACCACTGCATCGTCTCCTTTTGCTTTCTCTTCGTTGCAGCCGAGACAGCTTCGCCCAGAATCAAGTCAAGATCGGCCACTGTTGTCTGAACCGGCGTCTCTCCCGTACCACGCACGTCACTACCCGGAGATTCCCACCCGGTGCAACGGCTAGATGCATCCCGAGAGCGTCGCTCAATTGATGGCATGGGGTATCATTTGCGCGATATCATGGCAGGCAACAGGTTGAAGAGGAGCAGGATAGCTGCAGTTGGCCAGGTTAGGCAAAAGCCCAGTATGACTTTCCAATGGGTTGGAAGCTGGAGGCGATTGGGTCTGCACAAAGTCACCAACGCTGTCATCGTCACCGACGTAGCTCGAAGCGACAGCGGCCCGAAATCAGCTCATCTTTCCAGAACGACGCTTGCATTAGTAGGATTTCCATAAAGTGAACCGCAGAGGTTCCTGTGCGCGTGAATTGGACACATGGTCCGAAAGGTGCGTCGTCGTCTGGCCACTCCCTTCGAGGTCGCAAAACCAAGGGCCACACACAATATGCCTCGATGCTATCGCCTGCATTCCCCTCTTCCCTTCCCTAGACAGTGACTGCTCCTAGACCAACTCGGCCTCAATGACGCTCTCAATCGACCGGGGGTGCCGCGCGATGTCGACGATGCGCAGCCCGACGCGGCCCAGCAGCGCGGCCCAGTGGGCCTCGGTGCGCTCCTGGCCGGAGCAGAGGGTGATGAGGTGCAGGTCGACGGTGGCGAGGAGGGCGCGGGCGCCGCGCGCGGGCAGCACGACCTCGCAGAGCAGCAGGCGCGAGTAGCCCGGGCGCATGGCGCGCGCGGCGTGGCCCAGCATGCGCTCGCAGTCGGCGTCGGGCCAGTCGTGCGGCACCGCGTGGAAGAAGTAGGCCCGGCTCCCCCGCAGCGCCGCCGGCTGCGGCGTGAAGAAGTCGTGCGCCATCTTGCGGATCCGCGGGTCCAGCGGCGCCGCCTCGGCCGCGCCGATGACCTCGGGCAGGTCCTGCACCACCAGCAGAGGAGGTGGCGCAGCGCCGCTGTCGTCGCCGTCGGGCGTCCACGGCGGTAGCTCCGGGTGCCGCGCCAGCAGCCGTGCTGTGTCCAGGCCGTACATGCCGCCGATGTCCACGAAGAGCGGCGCTGCTGCGGCCGTGGTGGTCGTTCCGTCTATGCTGTTGTCGCCCCCTCCCAGCTCCGCGCCGTCGACGATCCGGCGCGTGTCGTAGATCTCGGTCCAATCCATCTTGTAGTCTCGCACCGCAGTCATGGACCGCGTCCAGCTGGTGCCCCGTGCCGGGTCCTTCTGGCAGGACACGAAGAAGCTGTCGCCGAAGACATCGGTGTGGTTGTCAAACTTGGTGAAGTCCAGCGGCTCGACGTAGGCGTGCTTGGCAAGGAACTTGGGCAGGTTGGCCGAGGTTGGGAACGATTGCTCCGGGCTGATAACGGTGAGTTTTGCCCTTGAACTCATTCCGGGCTATCCTTTCCACGACGAAATCGATGGGAAGAGCGATCGATAGGGAGTCGGGGCTGGCATCACGAGAGGCAAGAAAAGAAGAAGAGGACCAAGGGACTCACCCGAAGTCAATGAGATACGGAATGTGGCCAGAGCCTGCGCCGCCCATCTCCAACGTGAAGGGCGTGGGCTTCCAGGTGTTCACGCCGGTCTCTTGGAGGTAATTGTGAGCCGCCAGGAATCTCAAGAAGCGGTCTGTCGGATGATTAGAACCTGAGAGGCATCGGCTGTCTACTACCCCAACTCCCTGGGGGAAACCCACGTAAGAACTTTGCCTCAATCTTCAGCTTGGACATTCCCGCGATGTCGTCTAATGTTTTCTCGGTGCCATCCCCCTTCCATTGCTCCCAGATGCCCAGATCCCGGAGCACCTGCAGCGCGGCGACAGTAGCGGGCATATCAGAAGTCAGCGCCCACCCCCGCTCAAACGGCGTCTCGAACCGGGCCAGTAAGCGGCGGGCTGCTTCTTTCGCGGCATAGCGCTCGGCTTCTGTCTTGCATTGTCCGGGCTGTAGAGAGTCCAGCTGGGTCACAATGTCATACTCTGCGGCAGCCATATTAGAGTTTACGACACGATAAGATCTGGTGGGAAGCTGGAAGACTAATTGAGTTATCTCTGGGCGGGCAGAGATGTCACACAGGAGGGAACCTGCCGACGAGGGGATGTACATTAAGTGCTTACTTATATATCATGGGACCTAATCAACTATCACTCGCGTATCTTATCCTTGGTAATCCTGACCTATTGAATCGCATACTCCTAGGACATGGCAATCTGCTTGGCCCTCTTGCTTACATGCAAGGGTGGTGGTGGTATTGCATATTGCTGTCGTTCAGTTGCTGTTTAAGGATGTATTGGCGGACTTGGCTGCCGACATATGAACGAAGCGTACCCAATCACCCCTTGGCCATCTCACTCCGCGTCACTTGCATGTCCATTAACATCAACCATCAAGGCTTCACACCATTCACTCCTGTCTGCGGGTTTTCTCCAGAAGCATGCCCACGATGAAGATGAAAGGAAGCCTGAGGCGCCACGTCGGATCACTATCGTTATCAAGCATGCCGCCCCGCGACCCCACTAGGTGACGATACCAAAGACACACAAATTGCAAGTCCGTCCACCAATATAAGGTAGAATTGGATGGAGGTACTTACTTGTGAAAGATAGGGGCTCTTCGTAAGAACTAAGAAGTAACTAGAATAAATCCGAGGATTGTTTCAGTGGGGGGGGGGCCGTTGATTCATGTTCATAGGGACCACCTAAGCCCCACCATGACCATCTCCGTCACCTCAATTGTTTGTGTTTGCGATGACCAGGTCGGCCGCCGATTTTCGCTCCCTCCACCTGGACCTTGATCATAGTTCCCCTACTTTCATTATCTCGATTCCTTTCGTTTGTGCCAGATAGCCCAACATGGGGGGCCATCTCGTCACCGTCGCGACCTGCTCCTTGAACCAGTGGGTGCTGGATTGGGAGGGCAACGTGCAGCGCATCATCGAGAGCATTCACAAGGCCAAAGCAGCCGGTGCGCGCCTGCGAGTGGGGCCCGAGCTGGAGATCTCAGGCTACGGCTGTCTCGGTAAGCTCTATCATTCCCTCCTCTAGGAAAGGAAATATGGAAGAGACTGACCGCCTTGACAGACCATTTCAAAGAGCAGGATGGCTTCTTACATTCCCTGGAGATGCTGGCTCGCATTTTGCAAGATGAGACGTGCCATGGCATCCTGCTGGATATAGGCATGCCGATCCAGCACCGCAACCAGAGCTTCAACTGCCGAGTCATCTGCCTCGATGGCAAGATCCTACTGATTAGACCCAAGATGTGGCTGGCCAAGTAAGTGTGAGATGCTCTTAGGAGATCCAAACACCTGCTAACGTATGGCCAAGTGATGGAAACTACCGGGAAATGCGCCACTTTCTTCCATGGTCACATCCCCGCCAGACGGAGGAATACCATCTCCCGCGCATCTTGCAGAAGCTCCAAGGGGCCACCCACGTCCCCTTTGGGGATGCCATGATAAGCACACCCGACACCTGTTTCGGCGCAGAGACTTGCGAGGAGCTGTTCACTCCCATGGCCCCACACATTTCCATGAGTCTCGATGGATGCGAGATCTTCACCAACTCGAGTGCGAGCCACTGGGAAATCCAGAAGCTAGAGACCCGTCTGCAGCTGATAATGGAGGCCACCAGGAAGTGCGGCGGCGTCTACCTGTACGCCAACCAGCAGGGCTGTGATGGCGACCGGCTATACTACGACGGCTCGGCCATGATCATCGTCAACGGAGACATTGTGGCCCAGGGCTCGCAGTTCAGTCTCAGCGATGTCGAGGTGGTGACGGCAACGGTGGACCTGGAGGAAGTCCGAGCCTACCGGTCTGCCATCTCTCGGGGACATCAGGCTGCCGCGTCTCCGGCAAAGTACCAACGCATCCAGGCCGCATTCGAGCTGAGCCCCGAAGAGGATGATCTCGACACCACGAAACGCCGCTCCACCCCGATCAAGCCACGCTATTATGGTGTAGAAGAGGAGATCGCTCTCGCTGCAGGATGCTACCTATGGGATTATCTTCGGCGCTCAGGCCAGGCCGGTTGGCTGGTTCCCCTGAGCGGCGGCATCGATTCCTGCGCCACCGCTACCATCGTCTACTCCATGTGCCGCATCGTGATGAAAGCGGTGCAGGAAGGGAACCCCCAGGTGATCGAGGACGTCAAGCGCATCGCCAAGTACAAGGGCGAGAACGTCCTCCCCGAGACTCCCCAGGAACTCTGCAACCAGGTTTTCTCGACCATCTACATGGGCATGAAGACCATGTCGTCTTCCGAAACGCGCAAGCGGGCCAAGGATCTTGCCGAAGCCATTGGGAGCTACCATGTCGACCTGAACATCGACGACGTCTACAACGCCCAGAAGGCGCTCGTCGTGAACACGACTGGCTTCGACCCGCAGTTCAAGGTCCACGGCGGGTCGTATCAGGAGAACATCACGCTACAGTGCCTGCAAGCCCGGATCCGCATGGTCACGGCCTATGAGTTCGGGCAGATCCTATCGACAGCGCGAAACCGACCTGGAGGCGGAAGCCTTTTGGTTTTAGGGAGCGCAAATGTGGGGGAAAGTTTGCGTGGATATCTCACGAAATACGTAAGTGACTTCATGTGCCTACCAGCTACCAGAAAAGAAGAAGACTAACGGCCGAGTGGCAATCCAGGACTGTTCTAGTGCAGATATCAACCCGATCGGCTCCATCGACAAGTCTGACCTCAAGAGATTCATCAAATGGGCCGTTCAAGACTTCGGCATCCCGTGCCTGCAAGAGTTCCTCGATGCCACGCCCACGGCCGAGCTGGAGCCCATCACGTCCAGCTACGTGCAGGCGGACGAGGTGGACATGGGGTTCACGTACGACGAACTCACGGTGCTGGGGCGGCTGCGCAAGGAGGCCAAGCTGGGCCCGTTCGGCATGTTCCAGCGGCTGGTGCACGACTGGGCCGGCGAGGGCTACACGCCGGCGCAGGTGGCCGACAAGGTCAAGCGGTTCCACCACTTCTACGCCATCAACCGCCACAAGATGACGACGCTGACCCCGTCGCTGCACTGCAACCCCTACTCGCCCGACGACAACCGCTTCGACCTCCGGCCCTTCCTGTACCCGCCCTTCTGGAAGTCGTGGTCGTTCAAGAGGATCGACGCGGAGCTGGCCAAGATGGAGGCGAGGATGGGCAAGAGTGGTGTGCAGGCTGATGTCGATTAATGACATAAGAGGAGGGGCTTGGCAATAAATCACCATTATAAGCTTATCCAAGTACCCATCTACCTATCAATCTATCTGGTCTCATGTATAGTAGAAGTGTTCTTGTCAATTCAGCCGCCTCATCATCCCTACGAATCGAGGCTCTTTCTGTCGTCGTCTTGTAGTCATAGTGGCCCGAAAGCGGAGGTTCGGCCCACTACCACTCAGTTTGGTGGGGTTTTCTTTTCTCCCTAGTCGCAGTCCTTCTCACACACACAAAGAACGAGGTACGTAACAGCTAAAATTTCTATCAGGTTACGAGCTGTGTGTATGTCTGTCTGATTTTCTGTCTATGTGTAAAGTATATCCATGTGTGTGTGTGACTACGAAACGCTAGTTGAGAGATTATAAAAACAGCAGAGTATATGGTTGCCGCACGTGGGAGTCACGGCACAGCGCTGAAGTTCATCCAACAACAGCAGCTTCAGCCTTTGGCAGCACCAATCAGCTTCATCCGTCATACCCATCACCTGCCCTACTCTTCCTCCTCCTCCTTGCCCCTGAGAGCTACTGGTATTGCGAGAGGGGTCAGACTCTACTCTCAACAGCAGCATCTACAGCAGCAGCAGCAGCAGGCCAACATCCGCCACCAGAAGGGACAGCTCAACCTGTCCTCGTCCCCAAACAACAGCAACACGATGGCCTCGACTCCTACTCCGTCCACCGCGGCGGCCGCGCCCAGCCCGCCGCCCAGCGACGACCACATCCTGACGCTGACGTGCCCGGACAAGCCGGGCATCGTGCACGCCGTGACGGGCGTGCTGGCGGCGGCGAACCTCAACATCCTGGACCTGCAGCAGTTCTCGGACCGCGGGTCCGAGACCTTCTTCATGCGCGTGCACTTCGGCCACGCCGCCGCCACGTCGCCGCTGCTGGACGCGCCCCTCGCCCGGCTGGCCGCCGACTTCCGCTTCGCCGCCTACGACGTGCGGCCGCGCTCCGCCCGCCCGCGCGTGCTCATCATGGTGTCCAAGATCGGCCACTGCCTCAACGACCTGCTGTTCCGCGCGCAGCGCACGGGGCAGCTCAACATCGACGTGCCGCTCGTCGTGTCCAACCACGCCGACTTCGCGCCGCTGGCCGCGAGCTACGGCGTCGCCTTCCACCACCTGCCGGTGACCAAGGACACGAAGCTGGCCCAAGAAAAACAGATCCTCGACCTCATCGCGGCGCACCGCATCGACCTCGTCGTGCTGGCGCGCTACATGCAGGTGCTGACGCCGGGCCTCTGCGCCGCCATGAGCGGCCGCATCATCAACATCCACCACTCGTTCCTGCCGAGCTTCAAGGGCGCCAAGCCCTACCACCAGGCGTACGAGCGCGGCGTCAAGATCATCGGCGCGACGGCGCACTTCGTCACGGCCGACCTCGACGAGGGCCCCATCATCGAGCAGCGCGTCGCCCGCGTCGACCACGCCCTGAGCCCCAAGGAGCTCGTCGACGAGGGCAGCAACGTCGAGAGCCAGGTCCTCGCCGCCGCCGTCAAGTGGTGGAGCGAGAGGCGCGTCTTCCTCAACGGCTCCAAGACCGTCGTCTTCAACTAGAGAGGACTAATCCGTCAGCCAAAATTGTGCGGTTGGAAAACTCCCGAGGGGAGAAAAAAAGCCTTGCTTGTCTTTTCGTCTCGGTGTGTGGTGGGCCCCGGTAAGGCCGGTTGCGGTTTGAAAAAGAAAGGAAGAAAAAAGGAAAACCCCTTGGAGATGTGGATGTACAAGTATACGGGGCTGGATATTCAAAAATGTGGTAACTAGCAGCTATAGGATGTGGCTATTAAAAGGAAAAGTACAAAAGCGATGTCGACATGGGTCAATAGGCAGAAACAATGCATTACGAGTCAAGCTTCATCTCGTCCATCTTCAGTCTTCCTGGTCTATTGTCTTGTCTATAGATACTTATCTGTGCAAGCAACTCGTCTAAAACTTGTACAACTCACACGCATCTTCTAACTAGGCATGTATAACTTACTTAAGTCTTACTTGCCGCCTGAGTAAGAGACAACAGCCCACTTGCCACTCCATGCCCATTTGCGAATACCGCTGTCACCGCCACCACCCTCAGTCGCGCGGATCCTCTCGTCCTCGCCTGGCTTCAAACCGACCACTACATCGGCTTTGCACGTGCGCAGTGCCAGTACGTTGACGCCGGAGCCCGGTCCCATCGGGCCAATGGCCTCGGTGAAAGGAGTCGTGGGGGCCCAGGCAGCCTGTAGTTGCACCAAGTCAGTACCTTTTCTGATATCAACCTTGTCTAAGCCCAATACTCACGTCAGCGGTGAGCTTTCGGTAGTTCAGGTCACCCTTGAAGATGACGAGCTCGCTCGTCTTCAAGTCTTCGATCAGATCCTTCTCAGCAGGCAGCCTCCAGAAGCTGCCACCGTGGGTCCAGAATCGGTTAGGTCGGATGACGAATTGACCTTCAGCATAGAGCTGGCTCCATGCCTGGAACAGGAAGGCGAGATCGTCGGCCTCCTTGTCGGACAGAGGTGCGGGTGTCTTCTCTTGGAGCTTCTCGTCATCCGACTGCGTCTCGTAGAACTTCTTCGGTTGCGCCAGGGCGCTCAGCAGATCGGAGAAATCCCGGGGTACGACGTCGGACACGAACCAGGGGATGGACTTGGGGTGCAGGACGACGTGGGTCGCGAGACCCGACGAGAGCAGGTAGCCGGACAGGATCAGGTCGACGTACAGCTCGAAGCCGGCGTTATCGAGGACGATGTCGACTCTGCGCTCCGCCTTGCCCTCGTCCCGCGCCTTCTTCAATGCCTCGTATGCGGCGTCCAAGTCGTTGACGAGGATGTTCTTTTCGCTCGCCTTGCGCGCCTCGGAGCCCTGGAGCTTCTGGATGTCCTCGTACGTCAGACTCGTGAGCAGGGAGAGGTCGGTGGCGTTCCCCCAAAGGCAGATCTCGCACATCTCGTAGAACAGGATCTTCTCGGCCTCGTCGTGCTCGGGGGTGCCCTTCTTCCCCTTGTCCTTCTCCATCTGCGTCATCAGGTCCTTGTAGCGCGCGGCCAGCTCGAGCACGGCAGGGCGCGACGACCGGAAGGTGGACATCTTCTGGCGCGAGAATATGTCGTACTGCTTCCAGTGGGTCGAGAGGCTGAAGGAGGTGTGGATGCGCCGGTACAGGTAGCACTCGCTGTAGAGCCAGGGCACATTGAACCAGGTCGGGTTGCCCAGCTTTTCGAGCTCCTGGTTGTACAAGGCAATGTCGGGCTCGCCGTCGTCGCGCAACGGGGTCATCTGTCGGTCGTGTTGGAGTTCGTACTTGAGGCTGGCCAGCTCGGCGATAATGGCCTTGCCCTCATTCTCCTTGGCGGGGTCGTCGCATTCGAGGACGGAGCGGTAGGTGTCGTCGATGGCGCCGGTCTTGGCTGGTGATTAGACACAAGCAACACAGACAGATACACAGCACAAGAAGAAGAAGTTGCCTACAATAATGACGGGCCATCGGTCGCGGGCCGATACATATGCAAACGACTTATCGTCGTTGTTCATGTACTGAGCTGGACAAGCGGGCTGGTCAACTTGGAACTGAGGACTCGGTGGATGGTCGTCTTACGGGTCTTGGTATCTAGCTCCATCTTGAGAAGAGAAGAGTATATTAAGACGGCGACTGAGTTAAGTATGACTGACTGGAGGAAGAGAAAGAGACGGGTTTGCTCTCCAAGGTCAACCAAGAACAAATTGTTACTTTAGGTCTATCTATGTATGGATTGGATTTACTTGATGGCGGGGCAATCGTCAGGTTTGGCGGGGTAGTTTCCGTCCACTGTTCCGTCTGTCATGGATACATCATATATGGATTATTTGAGGTTATGCATTTGCATAACTGTTAGGTAAGTACTTACGAACATGGCCCAGCACTCCTGCGCTCGAACTCATGCGCCGCACGTTTATGCGCTTCTGGGCATCCATCGGGCATCCATCTCCTCCTCGGACCCGTCCCGATCCTGCAACCTTTCCATCATTGATAGTAAGGGTATCGATATGTTTTGGCCTGGATACTTCAATCCCGCTCGCACAGAAATAACGAGTGAGACTGCTGCTCTACAGGGCCAGGTACGGACACTGCGAATCAACCGCACAACACATTATCTACTGGCACTACCAAGCGTACCGTCAATCGCTTCGATCACTTTGTCACAGATGAGTCAACTCAGACGGCATCAACAGTCTCTCTAACCAGTCCATCAGTTGGAGTAGTAGCCAATGTCCGTTACTACATACAGCTATATGCGGTAACAATTCGATGACGAGTCTCCGATTTCTTCCACAGTTCCCTCACTCATACCATGTCTAAAGCTAAGGAGATAGGACGGCCCCTCCAAGAAGAAAGATAATGCCATTTCGCTGCGCCATCAAGGATATAGAACACCCCAAAGACACCAAGATTACAATGCGTCAAAAAAGTGATATAGATCTATGTTCAGTGACGTCGTCGGAGGCTACATATGTGCAAGGTTGTTTCCTCCCACTCTACTACCGAAGACCACCACCAGCTCATTATTACACCCCCACGGGACCGACTATATTATTAGGGCATCCTCGTCTTACAAGAGGATCATGCCGGCGCCGGCACCCATGGCGACCAGCATGTAGGCGCCGACGGCGAGACCGCCGAAGCTGAAGGCACCCGTGCGCAGAGCTGGGGCCGGGTTGCCGCTGGTCGAGGCGTCGACAGCGTCGGCTGTGTCGACCTGGGCGGCGGCCGTGGCAGTGGCGGCCGAGGCGGCCTGGTTGCTGGCGGCCTCGATGAGCTTGCTGCAGGTCGCGTCGGTCGAAGGGCTGCTGTTGATGACGGCCTGGCCCTTGAAGTCGCAGGCGTCCTTGGCGCCGTCCTGGTTCTTGTAGTACTCGTTGAGGACGAAGCCGAGCTGCTCCTTGGCGTTGCAGCCGACGTAGGGGCCGTAGACGCCTGTGGCCGTGTCCTGCTTGATGCCGGCGCAGGCCGTGGCGTCGTTGGCGCAGATGAAGTCGAAGATGGCGCCGTAGCTCTTGGTGGCCAGGTCCGACTCGGGCTGGCACTCGAGCGACTTGAACATGCAGTCGCAGAGGTCGCTGTTGGGCGTCGGGGGCATGGCGTCGGAGCTGACCTGCCAGCTCTTGACGACGTTGGGGCAGGCCGCGGGCGAGTTGGAGGGCTCGTACTTGTCCAGCGTGGTGCCGCTGGGCTTGACGTCGGCCAGGGCGTTCTTGAGGGTCTCGGCGTTCTTCATGGTCGTGGCCTTGCCGTCCTTGATCTTGACCAGGCCGTAGTCGTTGGACTCCTCGAAGTACATGTAGACGATGCCGCCAGAGATGACGCCGGTCATCTCGTCCGAGTACAGGGCCGTGGTGTCGTCGAACTTGCGGCCCTCGGCACCGCCGGGCGAGTTGCAGCCATACTCAGCGAAGAAGACAGGGACCGAGTAGTTGGAGAAGAATTCGACCTGGGTGTCGTAGCCGGACTGGGTGAAGCTGCTGTCGCCGCACCACGAGTAGATGTTGTAGCCCCAGAAGTCAATGGCCTCCTCCTGCTCACCGCAGTTGAAGTACTGGGCCATGTGGATGCGGATCTCGGCATCGTCGTTGGCGGCGTAGCCGACACCCATCCAGCGGTCCTTGTTGTCCTTGATGTACTTCTTGGTGTCACGGACGGCGGCCTTGACGAAAGCAGAGGCGGCCGTGTTGGTGTTGTTGTTGGTGACCTCGTTACCGGCGAAGAAGCCGATGGTGTTGGTGTACTTGCCCATCTCATCGACGACGCCCTTGTAGCGGTCGAACAGCTCGACGTTCCAGGCCGGGCTGTCACGGTTGATGGACAGGGCAGGCTCACCGAGATCAGCAATGACGTAGATGCCAGCGGCGTCGAGGAGCGCCATGCACTCCGAGTGGTCAACGGTGGGGTCAATGGCGTAGGTCCGGATGACGTTGGTGTGCAGGTCCTTCAGGATGGGCACGTCACGCTTGCAGGTGTCGACGTTGGACAAAGGATCAATGTACTTGGTCTTGCTCGTGGAAGAGCTGTCCTCGCCAGCGGCGGCGAACTCCTGCTGGTAGGCGATACCCTTCATGAAGAACTGCTCACCCGAGGTCTTGTAGAAGAGCTTGGAGCCCTTCATGATGATGGGGTCCAGAGTGGCACTGGCGCCAGCCGCCAGGAGCAGCGACGAAGCCACTGCTGACTTGAGGAAACCCATGGTGTGAAGTTGCTGGGGAAGAAGATGGATGGAAATTGGTTGATGTCCAAGTTCAAGTTCGGAAGAGACTGGGAATGAACCGACGTAATAACAAGTCTCTCTGTCCCCTTTCCAAATTCTGGCTGACTAGTGCTGTAACAGGCCAAGAAGTCTCTTGATCAAAATATCCGCCCTGGAATCCGGCGTGGGTCGTCTCAGGATCAGATGTTTCGGAAGCTGGAATGAGGATCAAAAAAAAAAAAAGAATAGGTGAAGTTATCTAGAGAGCGTAAGAAATAATGAGTGTGTGGTTGTTGTCAGTTGGACTTGTTCAAAGAGTGTAACGAAGGCTCCAAAAGAATTGGTTCCTTCTGCAATTATCCCCGGGTGCAAACAGCTTGCCAGATTACAAGAGGATTAAAAGGGGAAAGAAGAAGTCTTGAGAGAGATATGAAAAAAGCGTTGGAGTGAACGAGGGCGGGATGCCGGGCCTTGAAAAAGGATAGACTAGAGTATCCCCCATTGTGGATAGTGGATGCAGGTACAGTACGGGGAGGTCTATCTAAGGTTGGCGACTATTACTACTGCTGTAGAAAGGAAAGGGGGGAGCTGGGAAAGGCCTGCCAGGGACCATACCTGCCGTATACGGGTAGAGCCAGGGGGGAGGGGGGAGGACGGGGACTATGAGGGGTTCACCGTAGTCATTTGCGGACTAGTCGACCGTCCACACAGGCATTCGATATTGTCCATTGGGTGCCAGCCAGCTGCAGTCTTGACCGTTTTGGTTGTCAATACGAGTTTCGTTCATGATGGGCCAAATGTGACTGAGAAAAAGGCAGTCGGAATACAAAGAGGCGTACGTAAGGCCCTCGGTCGCCCCCCGAAGATGAAGGACCAAGGTGATTCGGATCTACAAGTGGTCATGATGTGTATGTACAGTATTCTGCATTGAAGGTGAATGCAGTTCATAATCCATTCCACATCCCATCTGCAGCAAACAGTGGTACCCCCGAGATGAACATGTTTACCCTCATCTCGTTCCTGGGAGCGAGACCCACCCTGAGCGCGCCATTACTCGGATATGTCTTGGCGCCCAGATTCAGACCAGGGCCTAACGGCACACGGTTAGCTGACCGACCAAGAGGTCAAGCGAGAAGCCAAGGGTGCTTTGCTGAGAGAAGCTTCACGATCCTGTTTATGGCCAGAGATCTCCAACGGGTTCGCAGCAATTGGTATACCTAACCCAAGTACCTAACCTAAGTACCTCTTTACTTAGTAAGATGAGCACACACCCATAATGGGGGCCAGTGTCGTATTCTGGATTTGCAATTTACTAGTCCAGCGATCGAGCCACTACTGTAATATTAGGGTAGTAAGTACGGAGTACCTAGGTAAGTAACCTAGTAGTATCCTCGCATTCCTCCAGACTTCTGCTCCAGAAACCCACACCAACAAAGAGACATGTCTTCGTGACAGCTAATGAAAGGACCGATCACGTCGCTCGTCAGTGATCAACAGTGGGAGGATTTCTGCTCAATTGCCCAGTAGGGAGTGTCGAGCAGGACGGACGGACGATCTTTGGTTCATTCGGTCGCTGGAGATGGAGACCTCGTTTTTTTGTTGTCGTTTTTTATTTGATTTATTTTGGGTCGGCCCTTCCCTCGTCTCAAACTCGTTGGTCGATCTAGGACGATCATTCACGTGCCGGCGCAACTTTGACACCTGCCAAGCTGCCAAGATCTTCAAGAGCCTTCCAACCCCTGGCGCGCCTCGAACAATGACAAAAGCCCGAGATCGAACCTGTTCAACGTCCCCTGACTTTGTAGTAACATGACCCGAGGCCCAACAATACTGCGTCCCAGAGCTCAGCGATCTCTCGCAGAAGTTGGGAAAAAACACCACTGGCCATGGTGGATGTGGATTGACTGTTGAGCGCAGGCCAAGTTCGTTGTTGCTGCCAGTCGTGTTTTCGCCCGGTCGCAACTGGTTGAATATCTTCGTATGTTTGTTTGAAAAAGGCAGGCAGGCTCTGATTCGGGTCGTTTTGAATAATAGTGTCCTGTCCAGAATCGAAATATTGCCTGTCGCCAGCCCCTCTTCTTATACAAGATCAGGACTTCAGATGCCGTCCACATCTCTCACTCAGCCTTACAGTAAGTATAGCGCACGGCGTCATAGTCACGCAACCCGCAGCCTGACCTGCCGTGAACGAGTTCGCCAAGCCCACACAAACATGAGTTGCCACCATTCTGACCTCTTGGTGTACTTGGAGGGGGGGCATTTCCATCTCTTATTGGCCTCCATGACCCCTCATGTTCGCTACGAGTGACTAAGAATGCCCAACACTGGATCCTTCACCCGTCACGCCAAGAGGCTACAAATATAGAAACTGCTGCAGCCGTCTCGCGTGATGAGATCACCGGCGCTATGGGAGCGACCATCACGCCCGATTACGCCGTGTGCATGGCAAGCGCAGAGACGCATACGGCGCGAGTCGTCCCACTGGCCGCAATAGATCTGCGCATGTCCTTGATTTGTCTTTCGTCACGGAGTCGAGCCAGTTGCTGCTGCCTTTCCGAAATCCTCTGATAAATCCCAAAAGTGTACATGCGAGGCGACTTTTTCGGGGCGGCCATCAGGTTGCATTGTCCTCAGCTTCCGGATCCCCACGAGAGATATGGCTCTAGATAGCTGATCTAGATGGCCGGACCGATCCGGAGGCCAAGTTCTTGTTGCATGTAATCTGTATCCAAGTCTTTAGCAAACTTCCCCATCGGCTGAACGAACAGGCATCGCATCTTGACTGAACTTCTCAATTTCACTTAGGCAAGCTTCCTATTGCAGACATCACAACGCATCAAGCGACCGTGATGGCGCGTCTTGACCCTGGCTTAATCTTCTCTTGTTACCATTTGGGGAAATCTTCGCATGCGTACTATGACGCCAGCACCACAGAATCAGGCTGCCCTCGGTCAAAGGATGAAGAGTGGCGATGGTGCATGCCAAGATCATGAACACTCGATAGCAGGCCACCTATTGCAGGGCATTATCCGAAAGTCCTACACAATGTATATGAGAAGCCGATCCTTTTTCCCAAGGCGATCATGTCATGCAGGTCTCAGCCGGGTGCACTCCTCAACCAACATGTCGAATGTCGTGATTGGGCCTGTTGGCGACTACTGAGCCCGCATGTATCATCTCGAGCGCCTCTCGGACGATGTGTCAGATCAGCAACCAAGCCAGGCCTCAGCCAAACCAATGGGGCGTCATTCTCGGTATCTTTGCATCTGTCGAATGCGATGGACCACTTGCTAAAGACAAGCCTTACTTTCATTGCCCTTCGCAAGCTTTGCGATCAAAGATGCAATCTATGCCCTCTGGTTCTACCGGAGGCGGGTGTGAATTCCTGTGTTACACGACATAAAGGCGACAGAAGCATGACCTGCAATTCCAGCATCGGAAACCGGTCAGGGCAGGCCAGGTAGAATGAGACTCGAGTCTTCACATCTACACTGCCGGCTTGACGAAGGCGGAAGCACAACAGATGTGCCAGAACTGTCGTTCCGCGCATTTTGTTCATGGGCTGAAGTAGCGGCACATGTTGTGTTGCTGCGCGCGACATGACATGGGCTTCAAGAGAGTCGAATCTACCGAGCAAGTTCGAGATCCCAGCGGTAGAAGGAAATCCCTCCTGGTGTGAGAACCCCGAACCTCCCTTTCCTCTTCCTGACAACCCTTTTTCCCCCATAGATCCTACGATGCAGGTCCATCACAGACGTCACACGTGTCTACTTCTACGGCAAACTCTAGCTTGGAATCGTAGTCCGCTTCCTCTCACAGCTGCCAAAGCCATCTTTGATGGAGATTTCGGTTCATGTTGATGTCCACACTGCAACTGCATACGTCCTTTTCATCAAGCGATGGGGCTATGATGGTCAATATAACGAAACGAGAGTGCCACAGCCTCTAGAAGACTAGGGCCATGCACAAAGTCTTTCCCAGACTGGATTGACCTCCGATAGCGGTCTCACGATGACCCCGTGTAGCACTATCACATGTCCAGGGGTTCATGTCCCTGCTCGCTACGTACGACAGGACACATCGTCGAACAGAGCCTGCCTATTCCAATCGCCTTCTGTTCCCAGGCTCTCGGGTTTCTGCTAATCACGTAGCTCGAAGCTGCATCTGCTTAGCATCAATGTCACTTACCCTTTATGGCAACCATATCATACCTTGGAGAGACATGGACCGATGAATCCGATCGGGCGACAGACGGGCCTAGGCAGATTAGGACACGGCTATGTTTTCCTTGATCCGAGGATGTAACGGCGCCGAAACCGTTTTTCCCAAATCAACGTCACATTCGTACTCAAGTAATGATCCGGCCTGCAACAGACTCTCGGCCTCATGTTAAATGCCCAGGGAAACACAACTCTATCCTGCCGTCACACTACGCACTTTTGGCATTTCTCCGGGTTCTGATATCAAGATTATGACATTGTTCGGCACCGGCCTTGAGACGTCACCTGAATAGTCCATGCCTACTATCGACATGCCACCCGACTGAGATCGGACGCAAAAGCCTCCCCATGGATGTGCGTGATCCGCGACGGTGCCCAAGACCTTTCCCATCGCACCTTGGGCCAAGATGACCCTTGGTCCAATTTCTGGATTCAATATTGCCATCACATCAACTTATCGTCGCATTATGCTTCGCAGGCTGCCGGAAGCCTCTCAGCGACTCCCATTCGATGTCTCAATCGCATGTCTTAGATGGTCAGCCAAGTTTGGCCGGCAGAATGGCCGCCGCAGCCATTCAGGCTTTCCCACAACCTCGTGAGGGCCATGTGGGCAAACGACACCACGTGAAAAGCACGCATCTCACGTTCGACACGGCCATGTTTGGCCGAAACTTTTGGGTTGAACAGGGACGGGGAAGGGGGGCAAGGGCTCTTGGTGAATATATTCTTCAGCCCCAAGTGGGTGTCTTTGAGAAAGTGCATCGTGAAGTTGTCGCCTCTGTATTGAGGGGGGGCCTGTCCTTCTCAAGGTTCCCTCCTGTCCTCTTTCCCTATTCGTGACTACCGTGTGTATGCTATCCCTTGGGGGCGAGGGGCCGGCAAGTAGTGACGAGACTGAACTGAGTCGCTTTTGGTGTTTCCCAGCTTTTCCTCCTCGGACCTCGGAGCGGCGTCGCCATTGGGCGGACCAAGGTTGAAGTGGTTGGTTGAGTCGACCACAGGAAGGACAGCCCATATACTGGATTGAACCTCGCCAGCGACCCAGAAAGAGGAGTAGGCAGGATGAGCCTGACTACATAAGGGGAGGGTTGACCAGGGCAAAAGAAATAGGGACACTACTCGAACGTTGTTGACGATCATCCGCTGGGTAGCTACTTCTGTCAGTGATATTGAGAAGCATCGTTGTGTTATACCGCATTCCTATTCATCTATACTGCAGATCGCCGCAACGCACCTAGCCGCGTACTTATAGGCGCGCTCTCATCCACCCAAACCTACGTCTCATTGGCTTCTAGTTCCATCGTCAAGGTAGTCAGATTCTTCTGGTGCGTTGCGTGTAGTACTCAACGTCAGTCACGACAAGTAACGACGACACCGGGGCCGACGGGAAGCCAAGGCAGCTTGCCGAACTCCACTCTCAACCCGCTGCTGGCACTCTGTGTCTGCTTCAGGCCGAAAGTGCCACACATACTATCCGAACACGCATTCAGAGTACCAGCCGTTATCAGTCCACTCACATCATACCTTGGCCACTGCCGCTAAGCTCTTCCTCTCTCCGTGGATCCGTACGGCTCGCCACGTGGGCTTCTGGATCGCTTTCCGGCCTACTTGCCTGTACGCACCCCCTTTTATCCTGTCTGGAACCGGCAGGCAGCCATGTGTACCTACTATTGTCTACACTACCACCATATCCCGCCCTGCATGCGCGATATCGAGTATGCGGTCCACTACAACTTCTGCCTCAACTCGACGATATCGACGGTAGCGGCTCCCTTGAGCCAAACAGGGGGCGAGCCGGCGGAACCTCAATGTATGCTATTCCTCTTGTTATTTGGGTTTCTACTTCGTCTTTTCTCTCTCTCTCTCTCTCCTGCACCTCATGCGCTCCTCTCTTCTCCGCATTCTCCGCAAACGGTCCCAGGCGAGTGTTGTTACTGTGTTCCTCCCCCTTATTCTGTCCTAGATGATATTGTCCCTCTACACGGCATCAAGACCAGACCATACCTCGGAAGACCAGAACAAACCCCAAAAGCACAGGTGACGTTACAATCCACCGCCGATTTCTGTACCACGGAAGAAAGAGATGGCGCCTTCTGGAACAACAGCTTGGCTTCAGCCTCGCTTTTTCTAGCTGACCTGCCTGCTTTTGCTTACCTGCGGGAGCCCCCCCTGTACAGAAGACAGCAGCATTGTTGAACATTGGACACAAAAGCTTGTGAGCCTGTGGCACGCCGCTAACACGGCGGTTGCATACCTACTTACCTAGGCGATCCAGACCGCCGGGTTTTAATACACTAGGACGGACTGGGTGTTCTAGAAGACCAGGAGATGACCAGCTGGCAGAAAGAAGCTTGATCTGCCCAAGACGGTGATACCATGTCCGAAGCACGCAAACCACTCACTAGCCATTGCGCACTTTTGTCACTATGGGGATCCTCATTCTTTTCACCCAGCCCAAAACAGCACAGTCCAGAGAAAGTATGCTCAAACATTGGGCAGTTCAGATGTCAGTCAGGGACGTGATTTTGGTCCGAGAACCGAAGCTGCATCTCTTCCTAAGTAGACTCACTCGACAGACAACTACGGGCAGTCATAGGTAAGAAGCATCGAACCAAACTAGTACTTGCAAGTGCCTAGGGCAGTCAGACAGGCGGGAGAGTGCTCCTTCTCCAAAAGAAGCACAGTTGATGGGAGACAGCACAAGCGTGTCCCTCATACCTCCTCGTTGCTTCTTGCGAATCGCACTGGGACCACCGGCAAGAACACCCCAGCCCTGCCTTCGGCTATCGTGACTTTCCACACATTGATATCGCCCAGGACACATCTCTCAAGGCGGCCAGTCTCATATGCGTAGCCATAGACCGACTGTTCCAGGCCCTCCGAGTTTTCTTTTCTCGTGACACCCCCATATCCCCCCTCGGCCCTCTTCTTTATCCGTACACACACACGCACGCACAGAGACGGACGGAGCCCCGCCGACTGACCTACCAAACCAGTGATGCAACACCCGTGCGAGACGCTCCTCTACGCGCCGGACCAGCAGCAAGAGTACGGCGCCGCCGCCGCCGCCACCAACAACACGAACCGCGACGACTACGCCAGCCCCTGCGCGTCGGGCGGGTGCCTCGTCGCGCAGGGCTGCGGCAGCGGGCAGTGCCGGCTCGAGCAGCTCGGGGGCCGCTGGGTCTGCTGCCGGTGCCGGCGCGGCGCCAACGCCCTGCGCTGGTGCGCCCACCCCATGCGCCGCGTGCCCGACACGCTCTGCTACCACACCGTGTGCCCGGGGTGCTGGGCCGACGGCGGCGGGGACGGACGGCGGGGGGTCGTGGTGGTGGTTAGCGTGCGTGCGTGCGTGCGCGCGCGGAGGGAGAGGGAAGAGACTTTTCCCACAACTTCTGTCTCCTCTTTGCTTTCTGTTTTTGGTTTGTTTTCTTCTTTGTGGGGGGGGGTGAGGGGCGCAGGCGGAAGAGAGAGAAAGAGAGAGAGAGCCTGGAAAGGGTAAAAGGGGGCGGCGACGGAGGGCTGCAGCGGCGCTGAGGGAGCTGAAGCAACCTTGATGAAGGGGACTTGGCGCGCAAGGGAAGTGGTAGGATGATGTTGGACAAACCCGGGATGAGGGCAGCAGGCTTGACTGGCCGAGCTGAAGATGGCAGGCGAGAGAAAAAATGGAGTTATACGAGGCTATCCATCTGTTGGGGGTTTTGGTGGATGTCGCGTTGCGGTGCACCTTTTCGAGCTGAAGACTTTTTTTTCCGTTTCCTTCTCTCATGCTGGATGACGGAAAAAGGGGGGAGGGGGGAGGAGATTGTCAGGCATGCTGAAGATCATGTCGTGCATGGTGGTGGCTTGATGATTCGCCGTCACCGGAAGCAGCTGATACATACTCCGGGCTTCTGTGCGTGCGTCCGTCGTACGGTACCTGGCGGCGATCTAGGCTTCTAGAGGCTGCTGTCTGAGGACAGCTGGGTGGGCACGTGACGGGGGGTTGATGTTGCAGAGGGTGATGATCGCCGCCGACGAGACGCGCGGCGGTAATTGGAATCTGGGTATTACACAAGCGTGGAGTTATTTCGGACGGAATGGGTGTGAGTTTCACAAATGGTTCTATGTGGCTTCTATTTTCTTTTCTTTTCTTCTTCTTCCTTGTCTATTGCCGAAAGCCGAGTTTGTTTGATACTGCCGGATGGGGGGATACGCGCGAATAATGGGCAAACATGGGCTTGCTTGCGAAGTTGCTATTATAGGGAGACGGGGGGACTTTACTAGAACCGGTTATGTGGCCTGTAGATGTTACACCAGAATCTGATATTCGTTGCTTTTTCTTCTCTTCTTTTCTTTTTCCTTTTCCCCTTCCTCTCCCAAAAACCCCACTCGTGGAACCTGTAGCATTCAATGATGTGTCATGCTCTCCAGAACTATCGAACCCCTTGAGTCTTCATTGATCACATGTCGTCGGTACGTCATATGAGTGGGAGGAGTACGGATCATCGTGAGGAATCACCAATGTTGGCGAGGTCAGCGATGCTGGGATGGCCAGGCGCATGCGGTAGGACACCGATCAAGCCAGGGCTCCGATAGTCTGGCCCTCAGGCTTCAAAGTAGCCAGGCTTATTACTTGCTTTTTTATTTGATTTTCAATTTTTACTCTCTCTGTCTGTGACCTTTCCCTCTACCTCGCTTCCCTTCCTCCTCCCCCTCTGTACGAGGGTGTGATGCACAGAGATTCTGCACTTTGCCTGCATAGATCCTCGGGCAGTCGCATGAGGAGGCTTGCTCGTAACTCCATCTTCACCGCTTGGGTGCGCGCTGGGCGGTAGGCGTGCTCCCTCGGCGTGGCGGGTGGTTCCAAAAACCCTCCGCTGGGTAAATGTAGGCACCCATTCCGCCAGCCTGTTTTCCCACCCACCCCCACGAGAGGAGGCGAGATATTGCCATGGCCTGCTGCTCTCGGGTATACGCAACTCAGGAAGAAGGCCTTGGTGTCTCTAGGAGAGCGGGCAAAGAGAAAGGCCCCACGTAGCAGCAGTATAACCATTTTACCCGACACAAAACGTGGCAGCCTCGTTCAATAGATGCTACCAGGAAGGCCTCATCCGATCGAAGAGAGGGAAAAAAGGAAATGGCAGACGACAGATACGAGAAGAGAGAGGAAGGGACACGAAGCCGGCGAGTCAGTTTCTGGAATCGAGGTAGAGAACAGAGATAGATAAAGTAACATCAATGCCCCAGAGTCTGAAGATAAAAGAGACAGACATTCCTCACATCGTGAAAAGAGTAATGTACTAAGATATACGCGACGATCGTTGGAGTACGTTGACAAGTCTTTCTATCATCACCGCCTTATTAGAGGATTGTCTATCTGCCACGGGAAGAGATCGATAAGACACAGACGAAATTCAGCAGTGTTCGCACGGGGATATCTCAACAGCATGTGTATCGAGACGACGTACACGCTCCGATGCGAGCACCTCACCACTCGGATAGCGTACTGTCCCGAGGCATCGCCGCCATCATCCAGGTCGGCGTCATCAGCATCGGCATCAGCAGCCGCAGCCGCCGCAGCATCTTCTTCGTCTTCGTCATCACGGAAGCATAAGAAACCCTGCAAGCGAGTCACTAGGAATGCAGTGGCCTACCCGCCGCCGCCCGAGTTCGTCGGGCAGCCCATCAAGTGCCCCCTGTCGCGCTGCCCGTTCGAGCAGCGCGGCGGCTACTGGAACTGCTGCTGGTGCGGCAAGGAGTGGAACGACCAGGGCCGGTGTCGCTGCATCATGATCATCGATAGGCAGGAGTACCGGTGCGAGCACATCTGCTGCGAGACGTGCGAGGCCGCTGTCGAGTTTTGAGAGGCCGAGCAAGGAGGGGCTACTGCTGCAGGCTGGAGGGCTTGGGTTCACGGACAGGTGGAAATTGGGGGGTTAGGTGGCCTCGGGGCCGCGGACGTGAACCGTATGCACGTGATTGGGTGCGTGGTTTTGGTGTGGCGAGGTTGTAGGATCGGGCTTCTGCGAGTGAGGGTGTAATGGGCGGGAGTTGGGTAATGGTGGTGCATCGTATTGGGGGGGGTGTCGTGGCCGGTCAGCTTCTGGGCAGGATTTGATGTCGAGATAGCCTTATGGCGCGTGTTCGTCCACATTTACGGACAAGGGACCAAGTGTATCGGATCTGGCGAGCACATCCCTGCCTATCTGCATACGTTAGTTCGCTCGGGTATGATGGCTTCGTAATTTGCGCATATGTACTCCGTACGTGGTATGAAATAAAAGTATTCCATCACGCGCACAATCGTAACTGGGGGGGTGTCATCAGCATTGGACCCCTCTCCCCCTACTACCAATGGGAAATCCCCCCCTCCATGGCTTGGAATGGCTTTTTGGCTTGGCTGGTTGGGTTAAGTGGCTTCTCAGAAGGGGGCCACAGGATGGAGGTGGTTACATTGACATGGGTGGGATTTGGAAGCTAGAGACGACGCGATGTTTCCGGGGGCTGCGGATAGTGTCGCCCGGGGCTGGCGGGGCGGATCGTGCCGGATGTTTCTTCGATATAACCCCACTAGTCCCTAGGGATGAGAAGAGGGGGATTGCCATCGTTAGGGTAGCCTGCCTGCTCGCCTGGTAGGGTTGTGGGAGGAAGAAAAAGCAAGAAGAAAAAGCAAAGCGGATAATCTGACAGTTCGACCGCCCAGCTCCCACAGATGTTACCCCCTTGATGGGTGAAGCGAAATTGGCGACCAATGCAGGATTATGCGGCGTCGATGGCGTAACATGAGTGATCGAGAACCAGGTTTCTGGATTCGCTTCATCAGATCGGATCAGCCATCTGCATATCTTGTTGGCCGATCTGGTCTTGGCTGCTCAGGATGCTTCCCAATATGATACACTGCAGCTGTGTGCGTCGCATCTGGTTTGTTTGGTTACCCTGCAGGTAGGCAGTGCTGGGCGAACCTGGTCGACCTTAAACATTAGATGAGATCGATCCGGATCTATGATAGCCTTCCCTGTCTGGCTTAAGCCCATTGTACAAGTCGTGTGTGTGTCCGGTCGGGTAGGTCCGTCGGGCCATCGAGCTAAGACAAGGGCCGTCATACAGGCTCACAGTGGAAAAGGGGAACATGGCTCAACCGACTCTGCCACCTTGCCTATAGCTCGGAAATAGGCCACAGCAGAAGCAGAGACAGTGCCGATACTTTCCTATTTCGTACGAGAGAAGCAATGTGCCCAGCCATTAATGACCAGTCTCGCTCGTTGCCGGGTTTTCCAGCAAGCTGCAAGTCACTTACGGCAGGCAGGTTGCCCATTGTGATTCACTCCGAGCACAACGCTGCGTCGGAGTGTGAGGTCAGCCGGGGACAACAAAAAGGAAAGAAAAAGAAAATGCAGCCTGGCCCCTAGCATATAAGCCCGGAGATGCCATGCCATGCTGCTGCGAGTCGAATCTGTGCAAGACCACGCATGCCCTTCCGCCGAGCTCGCTCAACCACACAGCCTGAAAGCCCCAACTAGAGCCCCGCGACGTGAGCGTTCAAGATGTGCCACGGACATCCCAACTACCACACATGCCACCATACCTCGGTCAAATGGCTGTACTGCCCAGAGGCCATGTTTGACCTCGAAACGGGCTACGAGACACCCTGCTCGAATCCCATCTACTCGACTCCACAGTATGCATCGAACGACTGCCCCCTTCAGAATTGCCACTTCAAGCAGCTGAAGGGAGATCGTTGGACATGCTGCCAATGTGGTCACGGCGCGAACAAGGAAGGCTGGTGCGCGGGGAAGAGCGACATCCTCCTCGGCAGCTGGACGCCCAGGGGATTGGAGCCCCAGAACTGGCAGACTTGTGGGCATGGCTACTGCAGCAAGTGCAGTCGAGACGGTGAGACACCCTGTGGGGACGCCCGGTCGTCGGCCTGCTAACCAAAGGCGAACCATACAGTGTCTTCCTCCATGGCAGGTACGCCGACTGAGCAAGCCAGCGAGCAGCGAAAGCCAAAGGGCGGTCGGAAGTCTGGCTTCCACCACCCCCGAAGCTCGCACTCACATAGGCGAGGAACGGGCGGTGACTATGGCGGCTCGTTCTCCGTGGTGGGGGAGTACGTGGCTTCGCCCGTAACAGGGAGCTCAAGGACCTCCAAGGCCTCATCCCTCGACCCCGGAAATGACGCGTCGCAGAGAAAGACGAAATCCTCATCCGGGAAGAAAAAGGGACAACGCCGTACGCATCACTAGATACCAAAGCGGCTGCCCCCTTCCGTAGGAAACCAAGACGCTCTGAGCTGAGCGACAGAGTTATAGTTTAGTATATAGGTACAGACAACTGGAAGATGATTCGAACAAGCGAGTCGTGACTTGTTTGGGTGTCTCTGAAATGCCTGATGCGACGGAGATGTGCAGGTAGAACATCTTGCACGCCCCGGAGAGCCAATTGACTCGGGGCAGTCCAGTGTCTTTTTCTTTCTTCTTCTTCTTCTTCTCTCTTTCTGGCTCGTAGCCATAGCGGGTTGGGAGCCTCGCGAGATACCCATGAGTTGTTGGAGTTGAGCTGGGTGTACAGCGATGAAACTTGGCTCACACAATGTTTTTCAGCTGTTCACCCCAGGTTGGCCCTTGGTTATGACTAGGTTGCGGTTGTCCAAGCACAGCATGCGTGTGCTATTCATGATACCGTGGGCAATGTCTTGGGCATGGCGAGACTGCTGCAGTTATGAAGATGGGAGTTCCCGTCCACGGATCTCCATAATGGCGTCCCAGAAGCTGCAATCGACCGTGTCGCATCTGCGGCCCGCTTGATTCGCCAAATACTTAGCACTGATTTGTTGGCGAGGCTTCTTCCTTAGCGGGTTTTCTATGCTGGCTGGCTGACAAGTCCCGAAAGCTCGGTTTCCTTCCGACTGGCCATGATGATGAAAAGGCCTGCTGCAGCCAATCAAACAAAGCAAAGTGGTCGACTGCCGGGAGGGGAAATCTTGAGGAGACTCTTGTTGCGGTGGACTGGTTGAGTGGTTGGGTGCTCATAATTCAAAGGTCCAATATCGATCGATCTACTACTTCTGGTGATGATAATTGACACCAGGTTCTTTCTTCTACTACGTCTTTACCTGCTCTGCTGCCAAACAAGCCATGCATCGTTTGGACAGAAACGCGGACTGCCTTCTGGACTGCCGTCTTCTCACGTGGCGTGGCGTCTTACGCACCACAGCAGGGATGGGATGGGATGGGGTGGATTGGATGCGAGGTGCTGATGCAGTTGTCAGCATAAGCCGCGGCATTTGGACTGAATAAGGTAACTTCGAGGCCGATACATGATACGCAGCCATCGTATGACGCAGGGCATAAGGGAATGAAAGGATGAAGAAATGTCAATCTGCGGTGAGATCTGCGGCGAGATCTGCGGTGAGAGCCGAAGCGAGGCGATTACGACGTCGATGAATTGCCCAACCAGTAGCCCTAATAAAGTCTGTATCCCTGGGTTATTTCCGCCTACAGCGGCCCTACTGTAGCCTGGGTAGGGACCAGGGAAGTTAGGGAGCAAAGGAATCCCGTCAGACCACATGGCAAATGCCACGCTAAAAGTAAACAAACAGTGGAGTTGTGCTGGGGTTGTTCATCGAGTACTAGTTGCAGTACTAGTAGTACTGTACAATATAAGTAATGAATGAAAGAAAGCCAATCCGGTCAATCAAATCCAACGCCTCGAGAGGAGATGAAGGAGATGACGCCGTTTTAACTCAACTCGGGCTTTAGCCTCCATGCTGCTGCTGCTGCTATTAATAAAGCTCGCGTTCCAAGTCCAAAGTCTAAAATGTCCAAATAGAAGTAGTAGTGGCAAGTACAATTAATAAGTAGAAAAAGAAGAAGCAGAAGAAGAAGGAAAGTGAAGCAAGTGAGTGAGTGGGCTCCAGGAGGCGGAGAGGAGATGGTGGTCCCCCTCAGAAGGCCCTGGTACGGAGTAGAGTGAGTACCGCTACTAGCATGTACATTGCATGCATGCATGTATTAGTTAGCTCCTACTAGTACCGCTGCTGAGCTTGCATAAGACTTAAGCAGCACTGACAGAAGGAAGAAGGCAGATCTGTTCACTGTTCAGAAGCACTGTTCACGAGTAGCTGCCAGACCCATCATCTCATCAACATGCGAAACCACCAGTGAAATTAAGAAACAAAAAACGTTTAAAAAAGAAAATACTACTAATCTCGGCCGGCGCACTTGGAAATGGGAGGAGATGCGAATGAAGAATTACTACTACATCAAATTGAAGCGCTTTGATGCTCCTCCATCCTCCATCAATCATCACATCACATCACGGCACCCAAAGCGCCCCTACTAAGAATAAGAAGTAAGTGGTAAGTAAGTAGACAGGCATCCAACCAAAAGGCTTCCCCCCCATCCTTGTTCGCTGGAAGGACTCTTCTTCTTTTTTTCTTCTCCCCCCCTTTTTTTTCTCCCACCCTCTCGTCCAGCCGACTTTTCTTATGCTGACTTTGGTCCCATCGTCTTGGCCTTTTCGTCTTCTTTCTCCTGTATGTCCGGGGAAGCAACCTACGTCAAGGTTAAGTCCTTATTAGTAACCGTTAAGGGCTTGAATTGAAGGGAGTTGGCACAGACGACCTAACCCACCACAATCCGACGCTACCAGCGCTGTATGTAGCAGGGAATTTCTGGAAACGAACGGCGAACCACAAACCACGAACCGCACCCGGCTGTCCGGACTTTGGATCTTCTCTTGCCACTATCTCATCGCCCTTTCATTTCAAGACTCTGACTCCTTCACTTCTGACTCCCCTTCTCTTCTCTCTGCCCACCCACACACCGAACAGAACAGAACAGAACAGGCAAGAGGCAAGCAAGCGACGCGAACCGGCGCTACTGCAACGTCAATTACTCGTGCCCGCTTTAAGACAAAAAGGGAACCTTATTAGGTTATTCTTCTACTTCCCACGTTTGTGACAGCATACGTACCTAGCATACTCCTACAATACCCACAGCATCCGTCCAAAATGCCTACATCTCTGGACTCTTCCCGGCCCATCATGGCGCCCTCGGTATGTCAAGCATTTCTGACTCGATACCACCTCTTTAGCTTCCCCCATCTCATCCGGACTGCCCAAACACACTTCCTCTTTCCATACTCTGTCTAGCCTTCCCTTCAACCCGCCATCCATCCGCCCATATCTTGTCCTTCCTCGCCCATACCTAGCCTGTTGCCTCTCTCATCCTCATTCGCACTCTGCTCTTGCCCCCCTGCCTACACATTCATCCATCTATACAGCTGTTGGCTACCACAGCGGAACCAAAAAAAAACACAAGGACCGCCCGGCTAATATCAACCGTGCTCTGCTCCTTGTCGCCACAGCTCAATTCGACGCCACGAACCTCGGTCCGTTTCAGCGCCTACAGCATGCAGGCCCCCTCGCTGGCGGCGACGATGCAGTCGACAGACAGCGCCCAGGCCGAGATCCACGAGATCGGGACGGGCCTCGACCGCATGGAGAACAAGGCCCTCTCGCAGCAGCGCGTCGAGCTCTCGGAGGAGAAGACAGCCAATATGTCCAAGCTGGCCTTGGGCGCCAAGCTCGAGCGCGCCCTCGACCGCCGCATGTCGAGCCAAGATGCCGTCATGCGGCCCCGTCGTCCCACCAAGACCGGCAGCGTCATGAGCGAGAAGACAGCCAGCGAGGTCGAAACCAAGGCTTAGGGGCGAAGAGAGAGAGACATATATATATATCTATATATCGAGACAGCTGCGGCCGATACGGCCATATTTCTGTGTGTATCAGAACGACAGGTTATATGTTGAGATCGGGTGCGCAAGTATCCCGGTTTCGTCCTCGAAATGATGATGGGACCCGAGCGCAGGAGGCCGAGGAGGATGATGCTCTGTCTGTCTGCAAGCGTCACGTTTGCGTCTATTATGTGCGACAAGAGCGAGCTGCATGATACCTGACGGGGAAGGCCTTGCATGGATATTTTGTTTTTTTGAAGTTAGCTTTTTGTTTTTGCTTTTCCTAGTTTCACTACGGCGTTTGATACCTAGCATGACATGGCATGGAGCGTGGAAGTTAGAGACGCGATGAGAGGCGGACAAGGCGGAGGTGGGAGAAGGGAAAGGGCGGCTAGCCTACTCGGCGGTGATGATCTCGGTTATTCGTCTCACGAGGTCCACTCTTGGTCACGCCTCGACAAAGTACAAGATCCTCGACATGTTCCGTCTCCTGAGACATGATCAAGGTGGCCAGGCTCGAGCAGTTCGACTAGGGCAACGCAGTGGACATATTTCGCATACACCGTGTCGGCCGCTTAGAGAGGACAGGCCACCCCTTATAATTGTCGGGGTGACGGACCGATAGGTCTCAGCAACGCGTCTCGGTGGACGGGCGAATAATGGATCATTCGATCGAAGGATGATTGCGGCTGTGGCCTGCAGACAAGGTCTCAGCCGCGGCTATTGCATGTTCGGAATCCCGTTCACCCGCAGCAAGAAGGATGTAGCCTATACTATAAATACAAATTTCGGCATTTACATTGACCCTGGGAACTCTGAAATGTCTAGTATCTTGCGCCATACTGTGATGAGAAAGAAACTTGTTGCCACCATACTGTTTGTCTACCTGGGCAATACGAGATCTAATCCATTCAGCTGTAGAGGCCTTTGTGGACCGGACCCCATGCGAGGCCGACGGGAACACTGCGGGCGGCCCGGCAGCAGCATACATCCGTACGTATCATGGCTGCTTCGCATCTACAGCAGCAACATGACTACCCGGTCACCCCAGGTTACGTAAGTCGAGTGACAGTCACATGCAGGCCACGTCAAGGTGTGTGTGTGTGTGTGTAGGTCTGTGTGTGAACAAGAATTCAATTCAATGCATCAGGCTGCCAAATATGATTGATACCCAGTTGAATCCGGAACGCCAGGAGCTGCTTCTCCAGCAGTCATTAAACCCCTCCCTATATTCAGCGCTTCCCCCCGCCAAAGCCAGTGTGGTTGGTCGGGTTTGCTTGGGTCCTAGTTTCTTCTCTCTCGACCCGGAAAGAGGGAAGAAGCTGGTCCATTCATGAATCGAAAAGTGCGCCGGTAAGTGCGTACGTGCATATATAGACTGTCCCCCAGGCAGACAGGGAGACGCTCTTAGCCCAGTTTCGTTTTTCGACACTCCTCTGATCCTGGCTTTCCCCCCCTTCCTTTCCACGTCTTCACGTGTTCTTGCTGCTGTCGTTGTTTTCTCCCCCTCCCCCCCCTTAGTTTCCGCCGTGGTATCTCTCCCCTACCCCCCACCTCCTCAGGCCTGCTTGTCGCCGCCGAGGCGGGCGAGGACTTCCTGCTGCAGGGCGAGCAGCTCGGCCTCCTCGCCCTCCATCTCGAGGCCGCGGCCGACCCAGTCGCGGGCCTCGTCGAGGCGGCCCATCTCGAGCAGGCACTTGCCGCGGCGCCACCAGGCCTTGGCGTTGCCGGCGCGCTTGGCCTCGACGGCGGCCTCGGCGTCGACGGCGCCCTCGGCCCAGGCCTGCAGCGCCATGTGCGCCTGGGCGCGGTTCGCGTAGAGCTGGGCCACCTCCTCGCGCACGAGGCCCTGCGGCTCCCAGAGCGGCCGCGTCAGCGCCATCTGCACGCCCAGCGTGTACATCTTGACGGCGTCGCCGTGCCGGCCCTTGCGGTACAGGTCGTTGCCGCTGTCCTTGAGCTTGGTGATCTGCGCGCTCCGCTTCGGGTTCACGGGGATCGGCGGCGGCGGGATCTGCAGCGGCGTCTCCAGCGTCAGCAGGCTGCGGTGCAGGTTGTTGAGCGCCGCCAGCTCGGCCTGCAGCGCCTTGGAGGGCGCGCTCGTCGTCACGGCCTTGGTCTGCGGGTCGAGGTCGAGCGGGAGGAGGTCGAAGTACTCCTCAGGCGGTGCGGCGGCCATTGTGGTTTGGGCGGGTGGGTTCAACGGAATGGCCTTCTTTTTGTGTAGTGTCGTTGCAATTTAAGCAGTGTCGGTATCGTCTTCCAAAGGATGGGGTTGAGAAGGTCGTGGTGGGAGTGAATGCGGGTGGGAGATGACAAGAGACCTGACCTGATCTTGAACTGATTTGAATGGTTGAGGACACCTAAGAATAACAATACCAATTCAATTGATCGAATACATAAAGAGCCCCCCACATATAAACTTTTAGCGCCCGCGGCTGATAAGGATAAGATTATGAGCCCCCCCACGTAGGTTAGCCGCTTCCTGTCATGGATGGGTATTATTGTATTCTAATGTTATCTCAGTCCTCAGACCTCACCGCGGCTCCACGCAAGTATCGAGGGACGCCAATTCTGGGCTTCTTGCTAACCCCCGTGTTTGAATTAAATCCTGACTTGGACTGATCGGATTCTTGGGCCTCACGCAATTGTACGGATTCATGATGGTGTGAAAAGGTCGTCGAAATCATATTTGCATCATGGACTGCGAGGTTGCGTTAGATAGCCTCCTAGAATAAGAACCATGATTTAAATTCCGGCTGCCCTGGTTTGCTACTAAGCATACTGTACTTAGTGAAGCGAGAAGAGGCGTTGGGCGTGAGTACTTCCATCATGTCAGCCATCGCCAGCGTCTACGGCACACAATTATCCTAGCGACATGAAGATCACCGGTGCCTTTAGCATTGTCGGGCTCGTTGACTTGGCCCTTGGCCTGCCCGAAATCCTCATGGCAAAGTGCGATCTTGACAAGCTCCTCGACCTCGGGAGCTTCGTATATTATTCCCTCATTCCAGTAACGCCTCGGAGTCCCTCGGCACAAAGGGACCGTTTTGGCCATGTATGATTGTCAGGATCCCTCGTGAAGTCCGGTCCGTCAAGTCAAATAGCCATACCATTGGGAAATACATACCACTGCAGGCGACTTATGGACAGCATAAAACGAAGAGGTTCCGCCTTTCTGCTGTCATCTCACGCATAGAATGTACAGTGTTGAGGGCTGAAGACAGCTAAGGGGCGTCCAGTTCGTTCTGTGTACTTACCCAGAACTGAACCAGGGGCCTGGGAACATTTGCAATGACCACTATAGTTTTAAATAAATTGAGTTTCTCCCATCTGATTACGTAACACATCCGATGTGGTGTAGTGGCTAACATTTGACGCTCTCAAAAAGATCCGTCAAGCCCGGGGTTCGATTCCCCGCATCGGAGTTTTCTTTTTTGTCCTCCTTCCTAGGAGATATATGCTTCGTATTTCCGTGTCTAGAAAGTCTAGAGCTCATGGGCGCTTAATTACATTGTATAATTTTGACTACCCAGTATCTTCTCAGTGCTTCCATCAGTCCATCTTGTAAGAGCAGGAACCTAGAAGAGCGCAAAGCTCACTTGATCGCATCCAGAAGCCAATTTTAAGGGGCAGCCGCGAAATCCGCAGGCGCGACAGAGACCCTACTGTATAAGATGTAACTTGAAGCCACCTGGCGTGTCTAGTGTTGCTACTGGGTGGATGGAACTAAGGCGTCGAGGATCCAGTCTGATCCCGGGCTACCGATGCAATGAGTGTAAAAGGGGGATGTGGCGAAGTTGTGCAGATTCCTTGTCTACTTGGTGCGCTGGTTACCGCTGGGGATCGCGCTATTTTCCCTCATTGATGATATTAATGAGTATGAGAAAGGTGTAACTATGCCTATTTGACAGTATTGCTTCGGAGATGGCCAGTAACCTGGGACACTATTGCATTTGGCCTCCTGGTATAGCCACAAGTCGGTTAGAGCTTTCAAGGGAACCCGAATACCCAACCAAACCAATGAGCAATTATGTACTCATATTGCTTTGGTACACCTCTCTGAGTTGAATTATCAAGTGAATGACCCGTCCTTGTTCGAGCTGATGACCCATGAGACGTCTCTTTTGACCACGATATCGGATTGATGGTTTGTTGTATACGATAATCCGTCTTCCAAGTCCTTTGTGCTTCCTTGACCACCCGAGATGTCGTATGTCAGTTCTACCTCGTCGTCGCAAAATTTCGTCGTGTCGACGCGGCTACGGCTAATAGCACCGCGCAATCTGTTGTACTCCCTCTTTGCCAGATTGTTGCGGACGTTGGTGCTATTCTCCAAAGCGAATGCGGGATCGGAGGGGCCTTGACCACCGCTATTTGCGCTGCTCCCGTGGAGGGCTCTCCAGACGCAGCGTAGGAGGGGCGTGTAGGTGGGCAGGCAGGCGCAGACGATGCCAACGAAGGGCTCGCAGCACGACCAGATGAAGACTTGAGCCATAGACCAGGTAAAGTCCTCTGACTCGACAAGCGTCTTCATTGAAACGATGCGGGCTATACTGGCCCCGCAAACACTACCTCCGCCGCTTGTTTAGCCACGGGCCGGGAGAGGGGGCTGGGAAAGAGCAAGAAGCAAGAAGCAGCGAGGGCAGTACTACTCACAATGCTCCGAGTAGGAAAATGGCAGAAACAGCGATCTTTTGCTGCCAAGGCATTCGGAGACGGCATACTATTTCTCGGTAAGTTCATCCGACATGATAAAAGAGCAGGCAAGGGAGATTCTAGTACTTGTTGGGATAGGAACAACCAAGATACAAACATCAATCAGCATGGCGCAGATGCCGTTGATTAAGAAGAAAAGTGACGTGTCGATACAGGTGCCCTTCGCAAGGGGGTTTGTGAACTGCTCCCAGTAATAAGAAGCCGGTCGACAACCTGCCAGCATCGTGCTGGGGATGGCTATCCCGTACCCAACTACGAGTGCCATGCATACGTAATACTGCCAGCTGACTCCGAAGATGCGGCGGTAGAAAAGTAGAATCGAGGCTTTGGTGAAGGAAACGCAGACGGCGTAGATAACGACAAAGGAGTAGGTCATCTGCCACAGCTTCGTAAACTCGGCCGTGGTCAAGACCCAAAGGTGTGTGCCGCCTCCAACATGGATACTCAGTAGACACAGTACTGCAGTGCCGATAGCAAACACCTGCGCGCAGAAAAGCTCTTCACACATCAGTTATCGTGGCCTTTGGGGTATCGTATACCGTATAGTAATGAACCAACTATAAAGAAAGACAATGGATGATAGACGTACCAAAGCCCCCAGAATACAGTAATCGTCCACCGCCAGCCCTGCTCCGGCTTGGTGACGCGACAGAAACCTAAGGACAATGGCAATGACGCCTATGGTTGTCGTTGAAATCACAGAGCTGGTGATAGCGCCAGTCTGTGTTTCGCTAAGATCAATGCCGGGTGGCGCAGGGCCAAAGTCCCCCGAAACCGACATCTCATCTATGGTATCACCGACTAGGAAAACGAAAACGGGGTGTGCCTCTGGCTTCCAAGAAGACAAGATGTTGAATTATGGATCTACTGCGTCCCCGGGCTCTGGGCTCTGGGCTGCGTGTTGCTTTTGAGTTTTGTTCATGTCCTCCCTTATCATTGCTAGCTACCCAGCTACCTACTAATAAGCCCAGTGAGGTGCTTCACCGTAAATTATGCCTGCTACGAAGCAAGGGATATCGCGTTTGACAGCTTCCAGTCCATGAGTTCTGTCATGGGGTTTCAGCCTCCTTAAAAGAAGCATGGTATTCCCTAATACCAGGATCAAGATATTACTTGCAGAGAAGAAGTATATGGTAGGTGATCCTTCACAACGGCTAATTTTCACAGGAAACGGGGGATTCTCTCCAGTCCAACTCTTGTTCTATGCGGTTGGCGGCTTCAATTTGACTTAACAGGGGGTATATATTGGCAACCGGGCTGTCGGGAATTCGACTCACGTTCTGACCTGTTCCAGTCGCGAGTGAGGGCTGTAGGGTTGCAACGTGCCAGTTTCTATCAGATATGACAGATGATCGAATGATAACAGGGTCGTACAAATAGTATGGCTATTCGTAGTTCCTCATGTAGGCATTCGGCATATAAAGCGGACGGCATCTAGCCCAGGGATTTGGAGAGCAGAGCTGTCTTGGCATGCAAGGCAACCCCCCTTCTCACTTCTCTCCAGGGTTATAGCAAACTTGCGTCCAATAATTGCATGGATTGGACAAAGGTGACGTTACTACACGTTCCAATCCGGTATCCAGCTCGGCTTCCTGGAGCCGACATGAAACCTTGTGCGACCTCGATCCCCGCCATACTCACTACATCAGAACTGCCGCGGTCGCTTTGGGTATGTGGAAGAACGATCTGTAGGATAGCAGAGTCTGTGGCGGAGGTGCCTTGTAGCTGAGTATATCTCAGGGGGTTCCTGAATTATGTCCAACAGATCTCTTTGCCTCGTAATTTCCCCTCCCCTCCCCTCACCTCAAACCTGCCCGAGAATCAGTAACATAGCCAACCAAGTTGCACGGAGATCATGTCTGCAAAGCCGGATAACGAAGCAAACAACAACAACAACAACAACATGACCAAGCCCGGGCCCAGTTGGGAGCCCCTGCTCGAGCAACCGGCTTTCACGCCCACCCGCAGGATGCGCGTCGTGTGCGTTGGGGCTGGCTACGCGGGCCTCATGGTCGCACACAAAGTGCAACACCTGATGAAGCTTGAAGACGAGATTGACCTGGTTATCTACGATCGCCACTCTGACGTGGGAGGTACCTGGTTCGAAAACACGTACCCCGGAGCAGCCTGTGATACCCCCGCCCGTCAGTTCTAAATCCATCTTGATCAGAGCAGTGATCAGAGTCGACACTAATTGCCTGAGACGCAACAGACGCCTATGTATTTCCATTTGAAGGCAACCCTGACTGGTCATGCTTTTACCCTGGTCAAGAGGAGATCCTGTCTTACATTCAGCGGACCGCCAAGAAATACGACCTGTACAAGCACATCCAGCTCAATTCCGAAGTCAAGAAGGCGATTTGGGACGAGGATACAGCCAAGTGGCAGATCACAATCCAGCAAGGTGAAAAGACGAAGAGGGAAGATGCAGATTTCTTCATCAACGGCTCGGGCTTCCTCAAGTATAGCAGCCCGCGATCCTCTCGTCAGGCGATCTTGCGACACAATGGCTGACGTCCTGCAGCAAATGGGAAATGCCCAAGATCCAGGGCCTAGATCGCTTCAAGGGGAAGCTCGTGCACACTGCGAAATGGTGCGTACGCCGGCTTGGGCAGCCTCTTTGACCTCTACGATGCACTGTTACTGAGGGTGAAAACTTGACTCCAACTAGGGACCAAGAATACCAATGGGAAGGCAAAAGGGTTGCCGTCATCGGCAACGGCTCGTCCGGCCTTCAAGTCGTCCCATCGATGCAGCCCAAGGTAGAAAAGCTGGTCAACTATGTGCGGCAACGGACCTGGATCTCCACCAACTTCTTGGCCGACAAGACGCCCGAGGGTGTCAACTTCAGCTACACGGAAGAACAGAAGAAGGTTTGGCGCGAGGATCCCAAGGCTCTTAACGCCTACCGGAAAGAATTAGAGCAGGGGTATGTGTAGCCCGTATACGTCATTCATGAGAGTGGGTGAGCTGACGTTATCGCAGTATGGGCGCGTTCTTCTTCGCCATGTGGTGAGTATCACCGCTTCGTTGCGGACAGCAGCACACATAACCTACACACGAAGGCGGTGTTATCTAACCCATCATCCTTGTAGCCTGGACAATCCCAGCCAGCCATTATTCGAGGGCCTCTGCAGGGACCGTATGCATGCATCCTTGAAAGACGCCCCCGAGCTGGAGGAGCGGATACTACCCAGCTTCCGACCGGGGTGCCGGCGCATCAGCCCCGGAGACGGCTACCTCGAGGCGCTGCAGCAGCCCAACTGCCGCGCCTGCTGGGATCCGATCGAGAGCATCACCGAGACGGGGATCCGGCTCGCGGGCGGCGAGGAGGAGGCCTTCGACATGATCGTCTGCGCGACGGGGTACGACGGGTCCTGGCGGCCGCAGTGGGAGATGGTGGGGCGCGGGGGCGCGCGGGTCGACGCCCAGTGGCGCGAGGACCCGCGGGCCTTCTTCGCGACGCAGGTCGAGGCGCTGCCCAACTACGGCATGGTCAACGGGCCCAACGCGCCCATCTCGCACGGCAACGTGCTGGCGGCCATGGACTGGACGGCCGCCTACCTGCTGCGGTGGGTGCGGCGCATGGGCCGGCACGGCATGCGCACGCTCTGCGTCAAGCGCGAGGCCGTCGACGACTTCAACGCCTACGCGCAGGCGTTCCTGCGCCGCACCGTGTGGGCGGGGGAGTGCCGCGCCCTCTACAAGAACGGCCGCCGCCGCGGGCGCGTCACGGGCGTCTACCCCGGGTCCATGATGCACTTCAAGAACGCGCTGGACCAGGTCGGCGGGGAGCACTTCGACATCACCTGGCGCTCCGCGAACCGCTTCACGTGCCTGGGCAACGGGCAGGCCGAGACGGACCGCGACGGCGCTGGAGACGTGGCGCCGTACTTTCTGGTGGACTGATTGGACAAGAGAAGAAAAAGGACAGGTTTGGGGGGCTTGGGCTAGATCAGGCACAACTTGATCCCTGATTCATGCTCGATCCCATATCCTGGCGTTGAAATCCTAAACGAGGCCACTTATGCGAGGCTGGATGAAATAGGTAGCGCATGTTTGAACTTACTTGTCAACCTTATCGCGACATCGATTGTCCACTCGGCCGTGTTAGCTGCCTCTTAACTATAGTCGTACAAGATTCATTCCATCTACACGGGCAAGATACGGCCACGCTTTGCCGGTGTTATGGTTTCTAGGGGATGTTGAGTTCGGATGGTTTCGTTCATAACAAGCGCGCGGTATGAATTAGGTTCACTCCAGGTCTCTGCCTGTCACGACTCAAGGAGGCAGGCTTAGGTGGCCATCAGGGTAAAAGTACATGATGAAATACGTCTTTATAAAGTAGGATGCAGAAAGCGTAAAACGTACGAGTAATGAATTTGTGCAGCAGAAGAAGAAAGACTAGAATCAATGGAATCGCTGATACCAGAAAGCATGTGTCTGACCGTCTATGTCGGAAACGAGATCTCGAAGACAGAGGTCACTGGATTTGGATACGGCCCGGCCAACATGTGTGAGCCTGCATTCGCCAAAGCTCGAGTTTCTATGCTCTTCGCACTCGTGGGGTCTAACGCTCAAGTATCTGGCTGTATCTTCGAAGGATGCCTCGTCATAGTAACAACAAGCTCCTGCGACCTGTATTTGCTTCGTTCTCTTAATTCCTCGAAGGAAACATGGTGTTGAGCAGCTTATGCCGAAATGGACCAGTCAACGAGGAAATCTCCATTGGGATGACTGCAGGTCAACTGGCCTATGGCAGCGACTTGGCCACCATGGGCATAGCCAGCGACAGCCTGGCCGACGGCATCTCCGACATCCTCATTGCCGATCCTGTATTGTTGCAAAACCCCCCGTCAGCGTGAGATATAGTGCTTTCAAGCGTGGCCACTCACCAAATGTGTCCGTCCCCACCAGGCAGGGAGGGAACCGAGATTCTGAAGTTGCAGGTTCCGGCGGTGGCAAGATCCTGGGAAGCGCTGGTCGAGCCCCAGTCGTAGGTATCCCAGTAGCCGGCGCGACCGCGGGAGAAGGAAGCCAGCTCCTTGCAATCAGCCTCGCGAGCGTAGTGGCCGCCCATATCACCCACTATCGTCGGCGGTTTCTCGTCAGTGAATAACCAGAGCAGAAAGTACGAATGAACGGGATGGCAGGGGAAGGAGATATGTTGCGCACACGGGATCCCGTCACACCAGGTTGGGACGATGGATTGACTTACTCGAGAGTCGGGCACAGAGAACCTGGGCGTCGGACTGGGGAACAAACGAGCTCTCGGATCGCTGGACACCAACCGTTGTGATGCTATCTTCGCTGTAGTCAGCAGGCGGATCGGGAATAGCCCCGCCATGAACCTGGAAGGCGGCGAGGAGCAGAGTTGCCAGCAGGACGAGGAAATGCATATTGACGAGATTCTGCGGCGGTATGTTTTGGTGGGAGTATTGATTTGTAAATTTTTGGTTAGGATTGTAATGGAAGGAGAAGTGCGGATCTGGAGAGAAGAAAGGTCTTGAGGGAGGCGTCTGAGGTTTGAAGTAGGGAAGTTGTTTATGTGTGTTGGTAGAATCCCGAAATGCCTACCACATCACCTTGATTCATGGAAGGTCCCTGACTTTAGAAGATACAATGACAATCAATCAAAGTCACACTGTAATTAACTGCAATAGCATACTGGATGGGATTTCTCCTTCAGCTGTATTCACTCTACCCGCCAGTTCGAATCAAGGGGCCCGCCGCAATGGCAATCATAGTGTCGTACAAGATGGCTCGCTTGTTCTTGCACAGTCATATAGCAAACCAGATGACAAACAAGTCGCTTACTCCAGCGAGCCCATTTGATGCTCATAACGATAGCTCACCTTCTTGAATCGCTTTCTATTTCCGTGCATACATCTGGTGACACTATCTAGATATAATTAGGGGGTGGCGTTGCCTGTGGCTAGTGACTGAGGTAAGCCCCTATTAGCTAAGAAGTATAGTTACAAGAAGCTCAACCGTTGATTTGAGGGCAGAGCATGGAAAGCGATGGAGTCGACGCCGGCAGGGTTGGAAGATCCAAGACACATGATACTTCCACTGCTTGGCCGCATCTATTTCTTAACTGTTGAGCTGACCAGGACGAATTGCATGTGATGAATCAGAGTCGTGTTGCTAACCCACCACATTCGACCTTGATTGACATCTGGCAGAAGCGCGATGGGTAGAGAGCACGCCAATGCCAAACCCTTTCATACCATTTGGAAACCAACAGCCCGATAGACGACGGGTACGGGTATGAGAAATAAGAGCAGAGCCGGTACCTTTGCGGGTACGCCGCCACAACTGGAGCTCATATATGCTCAGTCGAGCGACTAGCCCGCAGCAACTGATAACGTCTGGTGCTCTCCCACATAGAATCTAAATATAAGAGCGCATCTGCGTTAGATGAGTTCGTCCTCAACATTTCAAACCGCTCTCCGCTTCCCCATTCTCTTCGCCGTCATCGGATGACACGTGAATAGGAGGAGAAGTTGCAGTATAAAGACACCAGCTCCCTCCCGGTCTCCTTGGATCAAAAACCTCTACCAACATCTACAACAGCCTCCATCCACTGAACAAGTTCTCCCACATCCCAAACACTGAATCCCAAGCTCATCGGCATGTCTTCCAGCATGTCTTGGAGCCCTGGCCAGGAGGTCAGCCAAGCTGGCGGCGGCCATTCCTTTCACTCCGCTCCCCAGCTTGGCCCGGCACACTTGCCCAAGATTGACCGGCTGCCTGTCGAGGCCATTTCCCCAGCCCTGCTCCCCTTCGCACCCCTGATGCTCACCGTCTTCTCCATTGCCTACTTGTACTTTGACCGTGCCCTGCACAACGTCATCCTGCCCCGCCTCTACCGCAACGGCTTCCTCTCCCAGGATGATGAACACCGCCGCGCCTTCGTCATGCACCACAACGGCTTGATCATCCGTGGTCTCGCGCTCCTCGTCGGCATCGTCCCCACCATGTGCGTCCTCGCCGGCAACAGCATGTTCTCCGATCCTATCGCGGCCGGAAGCGCCGCCACCTACGGTGACTTCATCTTCGTCCCTGCCCTCGCCTACTGTGCCACCTACGTTGGCGAGATTTTCCTCCGACGCGACCAGCCCGGCCTCATCGCCAAGGTTCATCACATGACGGTTCTTTTGGTTGCCCTCACCACCATTGGAGTCACCGGCGATGTCAAGAAGAACCAGAGTGCCACTGTCTCCTTCTACATGGTGTCCGTCTGGTGTAAGTCATGCCCTTCATCCCCTAAGCAAGATAGATCCACTTTAGGAGGGCCAATGAGGAAAAAAACATATAAACAAAGAGTACTGACGCTTTGGACTGGCAGGTGTTTACGATGTCGTCTCTGATCTTCCCCTCCAGGCCGGGCTCATCGGCTGGCGCCTCGTTCGCGACCACGCCAGCGCCAGCACCCTGGCCAGAGTCATGCGCTACCTGGCCATCTGGCGCCTGGCCACGACCGTGTCCGAGCTCGGCGTCACCGTCTACCTGTTCTACAGCGCGTGGTCCAAGTTCAGCACGGCCTGGGTCGTCATCATGCCCGTCGCCGGCTGGGTCTGGTTCTACGCCCAGATGCAGAGCGCGCACGTCATGTACGGCATCTCCCACCGCATCCTCCGCGAGTGCAGGGCCGCCGCGGGCAGCGGCGGCGAGAAGTCCCTCGAGGCCGAGGGCGGCCCGCCCCGCAGCGGCATCCTCTTCAACGACCCCGCCTACGCCGGCCTCACCCTCGGCACCACCCTGCTCTCGTACACCCACGCCTCCGGCGGCCTCACCCGATCCCACCTCATCGTCGCCGGGGTCGGTCTCGCCATCGGTGTCGTGATGCTCCTCATCCGCTACTACAACCAAAGCGCCGCAGATGTCATCAGCGTCGTCTCCCGGGACACAAGTGCTATATCGGGAGAGGATGCCACCATGTTTGTCAATGGCACCAGCGCCGGCCTCCTTGCCCGTGGCAAAGGCAAGAAGAAGAGCGACAAGGCCGGCGCTAGCGTCCTTGCCCGTGACGATGGTGAGAAGCAGAATGACGATGAGGCCGATGCTAGCGTCTTTTCCCGTGGCAAAGGCAAGAAGAAGAGCGATAAGGCCGGCGCAAGCGTCTTTGCCCGTGGCAAGGGCAAGAAGAAGAGCGACAAGGCTGGCGCAAGCGTCTTTGCCCGTGGCAAAGGCAAGAAGAAGAGCGACAAGGCCGGCGCTAGCGCCCTTGCCGGCCGCGACGATGAAGCTGCTGCCAGTGTACTTGTCGCCACCGATGATGCTGCTGTCAATGTACTTGCCAATGGCGTCGACGATGTAGCAACAGCTAGTATCTTTACCCGTGGCAAAGGCAAGAAGAAGAGCGATAAGGCTGGTGCTAGCATCTTTGCCCGCGGCAAGGGCAAGAAGAAGGGCGACAAGGCCGGCGCAAGCGTCTTTGCCCGTGGCAAGGGCAAGAAGAAGAGCGATAAGGCCGGCGCTAGCACCCTTGCCGGCCGTGATGATGAAGCTGCTGCCAGTGTACTTGTTGCCACCGATGAAGCTGCTGTCAATGTACTTGCCAGTGGCGTCGACGCTCCAGCAACAGCTGGTACTCTTGGTGGTGTCGACGAAAATTCTGAGATGACCGATACTAGTATCTTCGCCAAGGGCAAGGGCAAGAAGAAGGACGACAAGGCCGGTGCTAGTATCTTTGCCCGAGGCAAAGGCAAGAAGAAGAACGACAAGGCCGGTGCTAGCGTCTTTGCCCGCGGCAAGGGCAAGAAGAAGAACGACAAGGCCGGCGCTAGCGTCTTTGCCCGAGGCAAGGGCAAGAAGAAGAGCGACAAGGCTGGTGCTAGCGTCTTCGCCCGTGGCAAGGGTAAGAAGAAGAGCGATAAGGCCGGAGCTAGCACCCTTGCCGGCCGTGATGAGGCAGCCGGTCATCTCTTCAATGGGACTCACAACGGGACTCACAACGCTGTCGCCGCCCAGGAGGTCAACACGCTGGTGAACGCGGCGGTAAAGGAGTCTCTGCAACAGCAGAGCGGCCACGGCGGCCACCCCAAGATCGCGGCGGACACTCACCATGTCATCACTCCAACTTCCCCGGCCAACGCCACGGCCAACACCACGGCTCACGCCATTCCCACCGCCGACGCGACCAGCCGCCTCCGCCGCGGCCGTCGTGGCGCGGTAGCCCCCGCTGACGCCGAGGGCGACGTCGGCGCCAACGAGTGCGTCCGCTCCGTCGCCGAGGCCAGCCAGCTCACCCTCGACGAGATGGTCGAGATCGCCCAGGGCGAGGTCGACGCCAGCGTCAGCTCCGTCGCCGACCTCAACCGCCTCGCCGACAAGATGCAGTGCAAGTTCGCCGACGGCGAGCTCCAGTGGGTCGACGAGGACGACAACCACCACCACTCGGCCTAAATCTAGACCGAGAGCGGCCCCTCGAGATCCGTTCGTCGTCACCGCCTTTGGGAAATCCTGCTCGCTTCACAAGCCACCCGGGAGGAATGAATGATGACGGGCGGAGCTCACAAACGTTGACTAACTTTAATTACCCCTAATTCTTGCTTTTCTTACCCTCACCTTGTTATCTTGGTTAGTCAACAGGGGCTGCGGAATACGGGCTTCATATACGTCAGTGCCCATTTGTGTTAGGAACAGAAAAGAAGAAAAAAAAGAAAATCGGTTTTGGTGTTCTTACTTGGTTGGGCTTGGGGTATCGTGCTGGACATTATACGTTATAGCAAGTGCTGTCTGCGATGTTACGGTTAGCAATCAAGGGGCTCTTTTGAGAATGGAATAATTATTATATAGATAGAGCGACGCTTTGGACAAGCTGCCTTCTGGCCTCCTCGGGCTAGACTTTTCCTTTGTCTACCCATCAAGTAGTCAATTTATTCAACATCAAAACCTACCAGTAGTCCAATTTTGCCGTATGTGCTTCTATTGACCGACAATGCTTGTAATTATCTACCCAACTGTAATGTTCTGAGCCTCCAATGGTCATCAGGCTCTGGTATAATTAGAGAAGCATTTTCGTACTCGAGAATGAGAGCAGCCGGACGAACCGTCAGGCATTATTCACTCCAATCACGTACTTCCTACTTACTTATGGCTTGTTCCCAAGTCCGCCTTCCTCGGCTCATCTGTAATATGCCAATCAGTGTGGTGGCGGAGAAGACTGGGTCGACACACTTATTAAAGCTGTACGTAATATCTACATATTCCTCGAGGCACAACGCCGGAGCAGAGTAACTAAGTACCTATGCGAATGAGTATTGAGTAAGTAGATTGTACTTGATGCTTTTAAGGTGAGGGCTGCGATTGTTCGGAGTAAAGCACCAAAGTGATTGTGGTGATTGTGGTGGGGCCACCCATCTACGGACGTGTTACGGGACTGCTCCTATAACGTACTTTAAGTACGTACCCAGGTATTGAAGGTGCACCGACAGTGAGGACTCCGTGGACTCCAAATCAGTCGCAGTGAAGAGGTGGGCATAAATAGGACATCTATTCCCAGCAGTCCAGACCTTTAGGACCTTCCCTTCCCATCAACAACCTTACTTCCGAATTCACACTTCCCATCCAGTTCAGAAAGAAACCAACGACTGCCTTTCTCGTGCCCACTAGACGTTAACGATACTGAGCTCTTTCGACTCTCAGTTAACGTTGATTCAATACCACAGCTGCCTTCGGATCTTCACCGGAGATCAACAGAGTCCTTCGACTCTCAGTTAACGTTGATTCAATACCACAGCTGCCTTCGGATCTTCACCGGAGATCAACAGAGTCCTTCGACGTTCAGTCAAGGTTGACTCAATACCACAGCTACCTTCAGATCTTCACCGGAGATCAACAGAGTCTTTCGACGCTTAGTCAAGGTTGATTCAATACCACAGCTTCCTTAAGATCTTCACCGGAAATCAACAGAGTCCTTCGACGCTCAGTCTATAAAATGTCTTCATCATCCTACCGAGCCAACATGCCGCGTACTACTTTATCCGAGACTGCCGCACAAAAGGCGCTCCGAATACCCGAGATCGTGGCGATGATCGCGGAGGCGCGGTATGATGATGCCTTAGCCAACGGCCTGAACCCCACGATCGCGGGCTTTGCGCGCGTTAACCACCTTTGGTTCGGCGCGGTCATCCATCTCATCTGGCGCGATTTGATCCAGTGGTGCGGCGTGGACCTCGTTAGCATCTTCACCCATATCGACCCAGCCCGCCACGGCCTCTATGCGCAGTACATCAAGTACGCCCCAGTCCGGCTCGAGAACCCAGCAGACACGGCCCGGCTGCGGCTCCTCCACCAGGTCGAGTTCCCGATGCTAAAAGAGCTGTCCATCGTCGGAGTTTACATCGGCGAAGACCTGGATCCCGAACCATCTCACCTTCCTCAGCTTCCCGAGCTTCCCCAGCCTGCCGAGCTTCCCCAGCTAGGGAAGAGCGCCGTCAAACTTATGCGCGTTCGTAATCACTTCGTGTTCAATAGCGACTCTATTACCGGTCATCTCATTGAGCAGTCCCTCGTAGGTCACCCCAAACACTCGAGTTCTGACTCATCTAACGCGTTATATAGAGAATGCATCCGGGCCTACAGAGCCTCATTTTCCGATTCACGTACCCAAAAGGTCTGTATGATCAAGCGGAAACTCAGAAGGGGATAGAGGAATTAGCAGATGCCGGTTTTGAGACGACACCTAGACCTCTTGGAGTCCCTTACAATTGGACGGGCTACACCCGGAAGTCGGTGTGACTCCAACCGGACGGCGGACGGCGGGGATTGGGTAACCAAGATGCAATGGCATTATATATGAAGAGGAATTGAGTGTTTGAGGGCAGAAACGGAATGGCCTGGAAATGAGTTTACACTGCGGCTGTCACATGATGGATGCATGGATATGTTTGGCAGCCTTGTACATCCTCTATCGGTACTCATTAGTTAATTATACTATGAAAAATGAATCCCCAAAACAAGTTATAAATACAAAATTGAGGAGTTCTTCACACAAATCTGCACTACTCAGTCCTCTACAGCTCCATCTTCTGATCTTCTTTTCGCTCCTCCTCCTCCTGCTCTTCCACTCCCCCATCCGCCGTAGCCGTAGCCGTAGCACTAGCTTCTGCCGCCGCCGCCGAGCTCATGATGTCCACGACCTGGGCGCAGGCGCGGTACGCCTCGGCGGTCCGGGTCAGGGCGGCGACCTGGGGGCACTTCTCGACGAGGCGCCGGACGCGGCCGGCGTGGGCGTCGTACCAGGCGTACCACGGCGGCAGGAAGGCGGAGAAGGCGGCCCCCGCGGGCCCCGTGACGGCGTACGCGCACACCGCGTCCAGCGGCAGCGTCGTCTGCGCCAGCGCCTGCCCCAGCAGGTCGGCGCCCAGCAGCGCCGGCGGGAGGCGCGGGAGCGAGGTCACGAGGGGCAGCAGCTGCGGCACGCAGCCCAGCACGCCGAATTCGCGGGAGGCGCGGAAGAGGGCGCCGAAGAGGCCGGGGTTGTTGTTGGTGGTGCTGGTGCTGGTGCTGCTGCGGGACGCCGGGGTCGAGGTCGGGGTTGGGGATGGTGACGACACTGGGGTTCCAGGCTGGGGTGGCTGGGCTGGTGGGTCGGCTGTCCCGTCCTTGGCGGCGGCGGATGTGAGTGGGCTCCCCGCGGCTGCGAGGAGCACTGCGTAGATGATTCGTTGGATTTGCATGTTGGGACTTCCCTCAATTGAATGCGACTGTTGAGGAGCTGCAGAGGTTCTATATATCAACCCTGATACAGTAATAATGACGATACATGCTCATGCAATAGAGGCAGTCAGTATGACGAGCGGCGCAGACTTCAAAGACCTTCCCTGCCTACATAGCATTCACTTTCCTAATCTGGACGTAATCTGGGGGAAGCCGAGGTTGGGGCGAAGCAGGGATACCCCAGCTTTGGGTGTAGGCGAGATGACATGTTTCACCCAAATATCGCATCAAGATCTCCTTGGGGAAATTCACTGTATGAAGTTCCAACGAGTCTAGGTAGATTCCAGCTAATCCCTACCTCGTTGCGTCCTGCCTTTATTGCTAACCTGGGGCTTCACCTCTTGTTTCCGCTGCGATGGTTTCCTCCCCCGCCGCCCGCCCTCGCTTCCGCTACGACTAACCCCACCCGCGATTATCCTCTCCGCCTTCAGAATGTCTTGCCTCCTGCTAGGAAATATCATGCCTTTAGCTACGGTGCTGCAGGCAAGCACATTCTTAACCCATGTTCTGGCTTCCAAACTAATATTCAACAATGAGTGACCACGTGGCTGTTTCCCAGCCACCGAATGTCGAGATGATCTTATTCCCGTACACCCCCTGTTTCCTTTATTCCCCCTATTCAATGTCCTCAAGGACGCTGCTCAAACTTCATGATGGAGAATCTGCCTCTAATCTTCTTGACATAATTGTGTTCCGTACGTCCCGCTTGGTCGCTGCTCTCGGGCGGGGCCAAAACCACTATGAGGACTTGGGGAAATTTGGCAGCGGGGTCATCTTCGTACTCTTGGTTCAACTTATCCTTGAACGTGGCCATGAAATCTTCCAGATTGCGTGCATTTTGCGAGGCCTCGAGGCGAAATAAGATGGCGGGCCTGAGTCCGGGGGTAACGCTTCGTCCACTGTGCCTTCTACCTTGAAGTACCCAAGGGCTAGGCAATGATCAGCTGGATATGTTCTAGGCACGCCGTAAAACCAGGCATCGTGGAAAGCGCTCCTGAATTCTTGGGTCACATTGAGGTTTTGGGAGATGCCGGGTATTTCCTCACGGTTCACGGCCAATGTCTCTGAGTAATCATTGCCGCCATGCGTGGTCCCTTGCTCTTGGTGTGTAATGGTGAAGGACAGTACAGATGTCACTGATCTCGAATGGCTCATCTCGACAGCGTAATAGAAAGCGGGATCCCAAAATTGTCCCGGCATGACTATTGAGAAGACTGTTATATAGTCCAGTTCGTTTTATCGAACTTGACAATGGAGACCCTCGGTTCTTGCTAACTGTATAGGAAATATTGGATATCGAAGCGATGCTGGAAGTAATCATGGTGCCGCTTGACCTCCATAGAGAAGTATTTATTCAACCAAAGTCACCAGTTTGTCGGGGTGAAAGGGGGCCTTGGATCTCTCGTTCTGCCTTGAATCGACTCTGATTATATAATAACAGTTTGTTGCTTCTGTGTCCACGTCGGCAAACAGTCCGACTCTCTCTGTGTGTCAAGCACAAATTTGAAATGTTTGTTTGTCTTTGGAAAGCATCCTTGACCTTAACATGGACATGTGAGCTACCAGAAACTTCATTGCAGAAGAATAGCAGACCAGAGAAAGGAAAACAGGAACCACACCAAACATAGCAAGCCAATATTAAACCCATCTTGCGTACATACACCAATGACACCCAAGAAGTGCTGGAGCAATAAAGCGCATGACGCTGTCGACCTCGTAAGGATCAAACTCGAGGTCGGGGTTTCTTCGTCCAGTGAGGTTGAGTCGGCCACTTAGATGCTTCACCGTTACAAGCATAGGCCCCGGCCATTGCATATTCCAGGGTCGGAAAGAAGTCCAGTGTACTTTAGGTAAGCTAGAAAACGGGGCGATTGTGACAGCTGGATCCATGGCCTACAATGTTGTAGATACCCTCCACCAGAAGAGAAGCGAGGTGCAGGTGTTCTAATTATATCAACTGGATGCGATGTGATGGTTGGTATCAGGCGCTTAACAAGGTCGATGGGACGTCCAGTCATTGGGGACATCACATTAGGCCCTGCCACCCCCCTCCCCCTGCAGGCTGCAAGCGGTAGCAATTCTTCAAGGATGTAACAACTTAACAACAGCAACAGATTGATAATATAGGCTGTCTGTCCATTGTGTCGGGCCGGCCGGTGCAGCTTCCAAGACATTTGATTTGCTTCCATGGTACTAGTGGGCGGGACCGAGTTTCGTAGTCGTAGATCGGGATCGGGAGCAGGAACTTTGTTTGGCCGCTGATGACGATGTTCTTTCTAACTTGGCTCTTGATTGGCGTGAACACATTCTCTCTCCAATTGACCACTTTCATCAGCAACCACCACCATGAAGCCATCACGGCCTCTCGTCCGCCAGGACCTCCTCCTGCGCGTCCTCCAGTCCCCCATCTCTAAACACCTACGACCCTCCATATCACCGCAATGCCCCCGATTCCAGCAGCAAGCCCGCACTTTCCTGCGCCACTCCCCGACTTCGCACCGAGCCGTCGAGAACCTGAACCTCGACCGCATGCGCCACAAATCCTACGACTACCATGTCCGCCGGCGTAACTTTTTAATGGCCGGCGCCATCTCCGGCGTCGTCGCCTTCATCTACACGGCCTACCTACTACAGAAAGAGGTCACCAAGCCCAAGCAGTTCGACTCGGGCCTGCCCGCGGGCAGCGTCGACCCCTTTAGCTCCGAGGCCGGCTCGAAGCGCAAGACTATCGTACATGACGCCGATGGCCGCGAGATCGTGCCGACGGGCCACTCGACCATCACCTCGTTCCCCCGCATCCTCGAGCTCGACACCAGCGCGGCGACGGACGACGATGACCGGCACCCGACCAAGATACACACGGGCGGTGTCGAGTACACGCTAGTAGGGCTGGGGATGCGCACCGTCAGCTTCCTGGGCATCCAGGTGTACCTGGTGGGCTACTACGTGGCGACGCCGGACGTGGCGGCGCTGCAGCAGCGGCTGACGCGCGAGATCGACCCCATCGCCACGACGCTGGTGCCGGGCGAGAAGGACGAGCTGCGCCGGCGCCTGCTGGACCCCGTCGAAGGCGAGAGGATCTGGCAGGGCCTCCTGCGCGACGTCCGGCCCCGCAGCCTGTTCCGCATCGTGCCCGTGCGCGACACCGACTTCCACCACCTGCGCGACGGCTTCGTGCGCGCCATCACCGCCCGCTCCGCCCAAGGCGGCGACGAGTACAAGGAGGACTCGTTCGGCGAGGCCATGCGCCAGTTCCGCACCCTCTTCAACCGCGGCAAGGTTCCCAAGGCCGGCGAGCTGATCCTGGCCCGCGACGAGCGGGGCCGCCTGACCGTCGTGTACGACGACGGCAAGAAGACCAAGGACACCGCAGAGCCCCAGCAGCAGCAGCAGCAACAGCGCAACATCCTCGGCCGCGTCGAGGACGAGCGCGTCAGCCGTGCCCTGTGGTTAAACTACCTTGCCGGCAAGGCGGTGGCCAGCGAACCGGCGCGGAACAACATCGTCGAGGGCATCATGGAGTTTGTGGAGAGGCCCGTGGGCACTGTCGCGGCGCAGGTCATGTAGAGATAGGGAGTTGAGAAGACCACAAGCATCATGAAAGCCTTGTCCAACCACGGATTACGAGCGTTTTCTATCATTGTATGTCTATATTGATAACGGCTACTTCTGGGGTAGTTTGCATGGCCAGCCAGAGCCTCATTCCTGTATTATACAAGTTGTACCAACATGCAGCTTGGCCTCTAGGTTGCGACTGAACCCCGTGTTAGGCTGCCTTTTACGAGGACATGGTGTGGGTATTTATTGACGATGGCCATACATACCTCTTACTTACATGGACGGCCCCGCACCTGCAGACGCACAGTGGTCGCTAATAACATACGAAATACTACACGTGCGTGATATTGTTTGGGCAGAGTAGGATTCCGGCCAATGGTACCGTCTCTCGCATGGTTTCCTGATATGCATCGCTCGTTCATGAAACGGTGCAAGCACAGCAAAGGCAAGCTACAGACCCAAGAGCTTGGGATAGATAGGATATCCGGCTGTTGCTATAAGTATATTCCTTCATGCGGCCTACCGGGTCTGACCGATTCGGCACCACCCTTCCTGTCTGCTATGCGCTGGCAAACGGGCTCGACCACGATTCGATTCGTCAACGAAGTCGTGCTTCTGCATAGTAAGTAGTTGGCTATCCCGAAATTCCCGCAGAAAATATGGTGGATGCACGTACCAGCAGCATTGAATGAATAAGTCAAGCCACGGCGCATCCCGTTTCAAGACGGACCTCGGTCCATGCGAGCAGGAAAAGAAAAGAAAAAACAAGGGCATAACCTAAACCTTCTGCGTACCTGGACTGTGAGGCAGTGCCGCGGATCTCGCTTGTATGAAAAACCCCCCTGTCCCTACCTATTTCATGTGCTTAATCCACACCCAGAAGGAAGCGGTCAGTTTCGCGCTCCCATTATACGTACCTAGAGTAGGACTCGTATAAATAGTGCCCACTTGAAACATGTTGCCCTCTATGGATTTGTAGTTTAGGACCGAGGTGCGGGTCTCGGGTCCCTCTACCGGCCGTGGCACACTGTTGACGTCCGACGGCGCTTTCTCGAACTAGGCAGACATCCCGCCGGATATTGTGGGAATGACTGACGACTAGCGAGGGGGTACGACATATGCTGCATCATACTGTGTGTGTCCTGCTGGCGGCTGGGCAGTATATAGTGACTGCAGTTCCCCGCCTCCCTTCTCCCCCTACCTACATCGGACGATCATCTTCACTTTGCTTTTTGTCTGCCTATTCACCTCGACTACTGGACCACAAGGACAATATAGCATCATCATTACTATACGACACAATCGGAGCCGTCGTCCATCATGGCCATCGACTCTCTTGTGCCGAATGACCCCCGGGTCGAGCACAAATTCGCCAAGATCAACGATGACATCACTTACCATTACATGTTGGCCAAGCCCCAAGGCACACCCGTGGCAACAGTGGTGCTCATCCATGGCTGGTAAGTCCACTGCCCCCAGACCAGCGATTTGCATGGAAAGGCCTGGTAATAACCGCCGGCCAGGCCAGATATGGGTATGGGCTGGCGTTTCCAGGTCCCTCTTCTCTTGTCTATGGGTCTTCAGGTGGTCGTCCCGGACATGTTGGGCTACGGCCAGACGTCGGCGCCGCACTCGCACGAAGAGTACACGATGAAGAAGATGACGGGCCACGTTGCGCAGGTTATCAAGGAGGTGACAGACCAGCCCATCATTCTCGGCGGCCACGACTGGGGCGGTTACTTCGTTTGTAAGTTGATTGATCTTACTTCAGCCTCCCGGTCTTTGGGTTACGGGGCGCTGACATGGACCCTCTTTGCTCCCAAAAAGGGCGCATGACCATGTACTACCCAGAGATGATCCGGGCTGTTTTCAGCTTGTGCGTCCCCTACATGCCCCCATTGCCGGTGGTGTCGGCACTGGAGGATTTCACAGCCAAGCAGCCGAACTTCGCATACCAGAAGCAGCTGGCCAGCGGAGAGGCCGAGAAGGTGATCCACGAGACGCCCGATGGCCTCAGCCGTTTTCTCAACGGCATGTTCGGAGGCCTAACGCCCGAGGGCAAGCCGATGTTCAACCCCACAGTCGGCGTCCTGAAGGAGAACCTGGGCCAGATCGGCCCGTCGCCCGCGGTGGGCAAGGACATGATGGACCTCTACGTGCAGGAGTACTCGCGGCACGGGATGCACGCGCCCTGCAACTGGTACCGGGTGCGGGAGCTCAACTGCGAGGACGAGATACCCCTCGCGGAGGCGGCCAAGACCTTCAAGTTCAAGCAGCCGGCCATGGTGGTCATGGCGGGCAAGGATAGCGTGCTGCTCCCGGAGTACGCCCAGGGGCAGGAGAAGTTCTTCGAGCGCGAGCTCAAGAGCGAGCTGGTGGAGCCCGCCGGGCACTGGGTGCAGATCCAGTGCCCCGAGGAGACGAACAAGCACATTGAGGACTTTGTCAAGAGCGTGCTCGCCGAATCATGAACGAAACGTTGACACGAGAAATGAGAGAAACCAAAGCGAACAACATATTTATTTATTTTTCCCATACATCTCTAGTTATCTGATTCTCAAAAGCTGCACCCGTGAATCCCATCGGCTGAGACAGTGAGAGACATGATTCGGAGTCGTGGGATATAATACGGGCGAGTCAAAACCGGGTCGCGTGGTGGTGGGGAGACGAACTGCAGCTGTCGGCTCTAAATGGCATCATCCGCGCCGAAAGGAAGAGAGAGAGAGAAAGCTAAATACAATTATAGAAGAGCAGAGCCCGAAAGAGACATGTTTGCATGCACGAAACAAAAGCTAACTGATGTATGCATACCACTTAGCCGTAGTGACAGGCAAGTGACGAAGGGACGGGTTTGGTCGCAAGCGGGAAGTTTGTAGCAGAGAGAGTCCGGCGGGGTTCCCATTCCACCCCTCACTCGCCATACGTAGTATCTCTCTGTCTGTCTAGTCGTCATCGTGGGTAGGGGTAGGGGTAGGGCTGATTGAAGTGACGATCAGCAGCGGAGGAATAGAACGGCACGCAACGAGCAAAGATACTTCTTGTTCAAAGGAACCATCCTCTTTCTTCTGGAAGTCCTGGCATAACCCTAGACGTAGATACTGACCCCAATGGAAATGCGATTGGTCTCGCCAGTACAGAAGAGCATTACCGTCGGCGACTTGGGGTTGAAGGTTGCGACGCTGTCCCTTTGTCGTGACCTCCCCACTATTTCGCAGGGAACAGCAAAGATGCATACATAGATGGTGACATATGTCGGGAACCGATTCAATCGAGTACTACCAAATAGAACAAACAGGACGCGATCCTATAGTAATACGAAAGCCAGCCAACATGAGCATGGTCCGATGATACGATGATACGATAACACGATAACACGATGGATGTAAACAACAACAAGTCGATAGATGCATACTCTGTTGTTATGGTCTGAATTACGAGGTGGGCGACACAGACACAGACACCAGATCGGCTAGGCACCACCCGTACTTGCACTAGAGCGAGGCTGACACTAACCTTAACTGATGACCCCGGTTATGATGGATGTATGTGTGTCCAATTGTCACGAGTCTCCGACTTTTTGTGACGCGCCATGTAACCTGGTGCTGGTGATGATGAAGAACAGAGGCTTCAAGGTGTACCCTGACTAAAACGAGGAGATGGCTGCAATTTCCAAAAAGTCAGCCATTCATTCCATTCAATGTATTAGCATTTAATAAGGAACATCAGCTGTCTAAGGCTTTTCCGCACACACAAGGTTGTCCCGCAATCACACAACCGCATCACCCACACCACCCACTGGACGCGCCCACACCCACCACCATCATCACCTGGGCAAAGTAACTAAAAGTACTTTACTTAGATTTAACCAGTAACGCACAGAACAGGAACCAAACAGAAAAAAGAAAAGAAGAATCCGAGTTACCAAAGAACTGCCAAGGTAAGTCAGTCAGTCAGTCACCCATCAATCAAATAAAATGGATGGTTGATTGAGTTCAACGTGTTTATTATTGGCCATGCCACCTATTTCTCTCTCTCCTCTCTCCTCTCATCCTTCGGCCCTGAATCGTTTGCTGCGACAGGCACACTCGCGAAGAGGCAGACTTGACTTGAGTCTTGAGACTTGCTTTGTTGCTGACCTGACCAGGGGAAAAGCCGACCACCCGCCTTGGTCGCTGCACTACACAAGTACTACTACATCCCACCTGCGTAAGTAAGAAGTAAGTAAGTACTTAATGTACTACTCTACGTAGTACTTTTACGTATATCACATCACGTCCCATCCCATCCCACTTGCACCTCAAGACTCTCTCAAACCCTTAGGCTCCCAGGCTTTTTCAGGCTCCTCTCAGGCTCTCTCTCCCTCTCTCCCCCTCTCCCTCTCTGTCTATCTCCCCCACCCCCCTGATTCGACACCCTAACAATTGACTAACCCCCCCCCTCTCCCCCTCCCGCTGATGTCCCTAGGGAGACTGAATGACTGACTGACTCCTCGTCCTTACAATTGAACACATCCTTACCATCCCCGTCCCCATCCCCACTCTTCAATCTTCAATACAAACCAAAAGAGTCCGACCATTTTAAGTTGGACATCGGGCACCACTTCTTCCTTCGTTCCCTGAAACTCATCCCTGGTCACTGACAGGGCACACACAAAATAGCATCATCAACTCGAGTACTGTATCGACTGTAGCCTAAGATCCCATCAATCCACCCGACAACTGCCTGCGAAGACACTACGCTGCTACTGGTGCTGCTACTATCAACGCACCCCAAACCACCTCCGCCTGTTCCGATCCTTTTGGCACTCGGAGGATGCGCGCCTCGAAGGCACCCTCGCTTGACGTTATCGCTGGCCAGAATGCTGCCGCTGCCGCTGCCGCTGCTGCCGCCGCCGCTGCCGCCATGGCTGCTGGTGGAATAGAGCCGCCCGCCGCGACCATGACGAATGGGGAGCCCGCCGAATCAACCTCTCGAGACTCGCGCTCCTCCTCTTCGACAAATTCCCCTGCCCCTGCCGACAACGAAGAATCCGACTTCTACATGGCCAACAATGATTCCGAGTCGTCGCTGGGCGTCGTGCCCAACATCCAGGACATGCAGGTTAATGACCTCGATTGTCTTTCCATCGCTGCCACGCTCCCCAGCGAAATCCTCATCAGCATCTTCGCCCGTCTAAGCACTCCGGCCGAACTATTCAAGTGCATGCTGGTATCGCGGCGGTGGGCTAGGAACGTGGTCGAGATGCTCTGGCACCGACCGAGTTGCAATAGTTGGGAAAGGCACATGCTGATTTGCCAGACTCTGGCGCTGGACCAGCCCACCTTTGCCTATCCCGAGTTCATCAAACGGCTCAACCTGGCGGCGCTCGCCCCCAACGTCAGCGATGGGAGCGTCCTGCCGCTTGCCGTCTGTTCCCGCGTCGAGCGACTCACCCTGACCAACTGCAAGGACCTCAGCGATGACGGCCTGATTGCTCTGGTGAAGAACAACCCCAACTTGCTAGCCCTTGATATTTCCCAGGATTCCAAGATCACCAACGAGGTTTCCAAGATCACCGAGGCTTCCATCTTCGCCATCGCAGACAACTGCCGCAAGCTGCAGGGCCTCAACGTGTCTAGTTGCAAGAACATTTCCAACGAGAGCATGATAGCCCTCGCGGAGAGCTGCCGATATATCAAACGGGTACGTATTCCATGCCAAGGCTTGGCAGAGAACGTCGGAGGCTGACTTGGATATCCTCGTGTAGCTCAAACTGAACAACTGCGATCAACTGAATGACAGCGCCATCCTGGCTTTTGCTAATAATTGCCCCAACATCCTCGAGATCGACCTTCACGCCTGCAGTAACATCGGCAACGAACCCATCACCGCCCTCCTGGCCAAGGGTCAATCCCTTCGCGAGCTCCGTCTTGCGAGCTGCGATCAGATTGATGACGGAGCCTTCCTCAGCCTGCCCCCGGGCAGGACTTACGAACATCTTCGTATTCTAGATCTGACCTGCTGCGTCAGGTTGACGGACCGGGCTGTCGAGAAGATTGTCGATGTCGCTCCCCGTCTGCGAAACCTCGTGTTGGCCAAGTGCGGCAACATGACCGACTCAGCCGTCTATGCCATCTCGAAGCTGGGAAGAAACCTACACTACGTGCATTTGGGACACTGCCGCCATATTACCGACGAAGGTGTCAAGCGCCTGGTCAGCTCCTGCAACCGTATCCGATACATCGATCTGGGCTGCTGCTCGCTCCTGACCGACGAGTCCGTCATGAAGCTCGCAACCCTACCCAAGCTGAAGCGCATTGGTCTGGTCAAGTGCTCCAACATCACTGACGCAAGCATGTACGCGCTCGCCAAGGCTAACCTCCGAAGCCGTCCGCGCCGTGATGCGGCTGGAAATGTTGTCCCAGACTACCACCACAGCAGCCTGGAACGTGTCCACCTCAGTTATTGCGTCCACCTGACTATTCCTGTGAGTCCAAATTGTGCCGTACCGTCCTTGTGGAAGCATCTCTAACCTGGTATCAATCTAGTGCATCATGCGACTACTCAACAGCTGCCAAAAGCTCACCCATCTCAGCTTGACAGGTGTCCATGCCTTCATGCGAGATGACCTAGCGGTGTTCTGCCGCGCGGCTCCTCAAGAGTTTACCGAGCATCAAAGGCAAGTATTCTGCGTTTACTCTGGCACGGGCGTCAGTGGTCTTCGCCGTTTCCTGAACACGGAAGCAGAATTTGCCGACCACGACATAGCCGCCCAATCCCGTAGGAGGGCAGCTACGGCCAGCGAGGCCATGCCCATCCCCGATGTTGATGGATTTGACGACGCGGATGGAGTCGAGGATGACGATATGGGTGATGGTAGTGAGATCGCTGGTATCGACGATGCTCCGTTCAACCCAATACCTCCACCGCCTCCGCCACCGGCGCCGCCGGCAATGTTCCTCAGCAATAATCCCGCTGTCACCAATGCTTCTCAAGCCTGGCCAGCTCCCACAACCCCCACGCAGTCAAGTCTGGAACAGAGTATAGCTGTCCACCTACCCCCGCCGAATCATAGTGGGCCCAGCACTGCCACTCTGGGTTCTCAAGCGGCTGGCCAGACTTCGGCGCATGTCGGTCCCAGTACCGCCTCCCCCCACGCACAAGCAGAGGATGACGACGAGCAGGCTGGCTAGTACTCGGGCAGGCATCTGAGTCACTCAAGCCCTTACCGTGATGCTCATCCGCTGGGGTCCGGAACCTACCCATGGTCTAGCCCTTTTGCTCTGGGTGTTGAAACCTTTTCACAGTTTGGCTTCGCAGACTTCACGCCCAGTTCCCTTCCAAGACCACGACCATCCCGCGACCCTCACCATGGGCCTCATCATGCACACGCACCGTTGGGGGTCTACGATGGTGGCGTTTCGAGGCGTCCAAGACGTTGGAGGGGTTCGTGGGGCTCATGGGGTTCCAGTAATATCAGAAACACGAGGAGCATGTCGGGCTACTACCCATGAAGCAAGCAACAGGCGTAATCTGGGTGGTTGTGTCTCGCACTCATCAGAACAAGAAGAGCGGCAGCCTCTTATCGAAGGTATCGTTCAGTCCGTCTTTCTCTTGGAGGACATGTAAAGGCGTTGGTGGTCTAGTTTGCATCGGTTAGCAGAATGGTGGCATACATGGATTCTAAAGCGCCAGGAAGTGTTGGCGTATTTGGGTTTTATTTGCCACTGCGTCGATTTGCGCACGCATCTCTTATGCCACGAGACGACGACTACGGTTCAGGGATGCATACATTATCGCGTGTCGACATGTTTTGGAATGCGACGCCCCACGGTTCAAGCACAGTACCCACTAGGAATCGAATCGTTGATGTTGGGAAAGGGAGGAGTCCAGTGAAGATGCCGGGCTTGAGAGGCATTCTGTTTTCGGAGTGCAGGGGCCTCGTCTCAAGCTGCCTTGTTGAGATGTAACATGGACTTGAATTCTGTTGTTTTTCTGCTGTTGGCGGACTGTGTTTTGGCTTCCTGCTTGTCGATGGATTGATTGGTTCGCAGAGCCATCTGCATGGAATGACAGACTATAGAAGCTCGAACACATTGCATTGTAGGAGTAGCGGTGCCAGGAATGAACATGGTTGCATTTTCTCATGGCTTCTATGATTTGCTATAAGCGTCCAATCTGTCTAAGGGACCGGCGAATTGTCGCACTATGCCAGGGGCCAAGATGGACAGATATATACATGGACTCATGATGTGAAGGGCGCTTGAAATATTGGGCTGCTGAGCGACTGACTACCCTTTAGTTATGCGATTTATGTTGGCTTCCAATACTACAGACGACAACCACTATGATCAACCATGAATGGACTTCAAACAAACACGAATACTACTACGGCTTTTTTTTCTTCTCCCAGGAGTGCCACCGAGAGCACCTCTGAACCGCCATACCATCGACCGGGTTCCTTGAATAATCCCTAACCGCATGGGAGAAAAGAAAGGGGGCAGAGAGTAGGGGGGGTTCCGCTTCAAGCGGACGTGACATTCTGGGCTTTCCAGACGTGATTCTTGTCCCCGCTGATGCACTGCCAGAGGACGATGCGGGTGTTGTCCTTGACGGCGCCCGTATACAGATCCGCGCAGAGCTCTGTCGATTTGGGAAGCATCAGCATATACGTATGTATATCAACCAACCTAACTATACTATCCGACGTCTCTGCGTCTTTCTGTCTCTCTCTCCCTCTCTTTCTCTATGCATGTGTGTGTGTGTGTGTGTGTGTGTGCGTGGGATGGATTGACTTACTGGTCCCCGCGGCGGTGTCCAGCACGATCTGGCTGTCGGCGTTGTACACCCACTTCTGCGCCGCGGCGGCGTCGGCGCAGGCGGCGACGGTCAGGGGGCTGCCGTTGCTCCGGCCCGTGCCCGCGTCGAGGCAGAGCGTCGTGTTGGCCAGCTGGATCTTGGTGCTGCCGTCCTGGAGGTACCACTGCTGCTCGGGGGCGTTGGTGCTGGTTTTGCTTTGCGTTCCTTGGGTCAGTTGTCGGGGGGTTTTTGTCAAGCATGTGGAGGGGGAGGAAGAGAGAGAGAAAGGAAGAAAGAAAGAAAGAAAAGACTCACAGGATGATGTTGCTGCCGCTCTTGACGGGAGCCACGGGCTGGACTACGAACTTGGCGTTCCAGGCCGACGTGATGAGGACCTGGCGATACCCCTCGGGGAGGGTCTGGGCTAGACCACCTGCCGCGAGGGACAGGGTCAGGATGACGATCTGGGACAGCATTCTGGCGAGGGAGAAAGTAATCAGCACCGAGTGTCTGTTTGGGTCTTTGCGGGAGGGTTTGCGCCAAGAATTACGGAGTGGGCTCTGTAGTCTATATATATGTATATATCCTAAGCAGCTCAGATTGGATGTTCTCATATTATTCATAGAAACCGGGGGTCATTCTAGTTCGAGGCCAATTCGGTAGTTGCACTCAACCCCGGTATCTCTGGTGCAATCTCGATATTGGGGCCAGTTGCAACTCAATAGGCTGGAGCGGGTGAAGTGGTGATGCCGTGTCACTAACATGGGGCGATATTGCTGCGGGTAAATATGCTCCGCAGCTGGCGCACCGGCACTTGCCAAGGAGCGTCAAAGGCAAAGCAGTCAATGGAACTGCTTGGCTCTCTGACTCGGGGGAAAAGCCCAGTTCTATCTTCAAGGCCCTGCATCACATCCAGACCGCTAATCCCCTCGTTCGAGTTATGCCGCATGTCTGGAACCTACTCCGTCTTGGATGCGGCCTTTTCACCCACGCCTGCTTCGCCTTGAATGACACCTTCGCGGACCAGCTGTCCTCTTTGTTCGTCGGGCAGGGGCCCAGCCACCTCTTCCACGTCCTCCAAGGTCGCTTTGGGGCCCTTGAACCACTTGCGGGCATCGAGGAAGTAATACAGGGAGGCACTACCCCACACGGCCATGTTGACCACGACGCAGTAATTCATGGTCTCCGGGGTGGGATCCGGGCCACTGGAGGGGAACATGGCAAGGACGATGCCGAAAAGAAGGAACGCGACGGCAGCCCACGCCACCGGCACCGAAAACCGGTTGCCCGTGTAGAAAGGCCCAGGCGTGAATCTCGACTGGCCCCAGAGCACCCGCGCGAGGATGGGAATACCCCAGGCGAGGTTGTTGCCCGCAACGCAGAGCGAGAACAGCGCGCTGGCGGCGGCGGGGGCGATGAGACAGAGGAGCCCGAACACGGCGGCCACCAGCACGCAGACCCAGACGGCGCGGAGGGGGATGTGCCCGAACGTTTTGGACTGCATCCATGTCAGTCAGAGAGAGAGAGAGAGAGAGAGAGGGGCCATGGGGTCTGGCGCCCAAGCAGCAATACTCACAATCGGGCGGATGAAGCTGGAAAACGGCAAGGCCCCGTCGCGAGAGAAAGCCCACAGCTGGCGGGAAGCGGCCACGCAGATGGACAAGCCCATGAAGTACTGCACGATGAAGAGGAAAGCAATGAAGCCGAGAGCCCCCTGCTTTCCGAGCGCGTCGTAGTAGATCTGGGCCATCTTCATGGCATTAGCAAGACTTTGCTGATTGGTAAGATAAACATATTACTGACTGGCTGGCCAAAACTACTGCCCAGGATACTTTCAATGTCGGGCGACATGCAATTTGCAAGAACGATGACAATGACGAAGCCAAGGACCCCTAACAGTGTCAGCCGACTGCAAACAATAACGTATTGCATGGAAATGCCGTACAGCACATCCCAATAGAGCTCAGGATACCCATAGGCACCGCCTTTGCGGCGTTCGAAGCCTCTTCGCTCATGTGAACCTTGAGAGGGAGATCGTCAGCCGGTGCCGAACCGACGTACACAAGCCAAGCTATCCCTAAGGGAGGCGGGACTTGGACTTACGCAAGCATCAAAGCTACCGATGGTCCAGATGGGCGAGAGCCAAGCCAGCATGAAAGCCCACCCCGTGGGCCACGTCGTCAGGTTTTCGACGTCGACGAAGACGAAGCGGCCGTCATTACGCTGGCCCGTGCGCCCCACCGGCAGCGCGACCACGGTGGCGAAGATGAGGGCGATGTTGAGGAAGACGAAGACGGACTGCAGCCGGCCCATGATCCTCGACAGCGTGGACGCCAGGACGCCGTGGGTGAGGACGCAGACGAGGAAGGCGACGTAGATGATGCCGTTGGACGGTTTCCACGTGCCGTCGCTCGCGATGACGAGCCTACCGCCCGGGGTCCCGTCCTGTCAGCGAGAGATACCCCATGGCGAAACCTGGGGGGGCGGGCAAGGGGGAAACCCACTCGGCGCAAAACATGGTGGCAAAGCCGTAATCAATGCTGCAGAGCCCTCCGATCAGGCCGAGGCTGTTGCTGTAACCCACGAGAAAGCACAGGTAGTTCCGCATCTTCGGCGAGCCGAAGTAGTGAGTCCACCAATACCTGCAGCGACACGGTCGTGTCAGCCCCCGAGGCCCGAAAGCCCAACGAAAACCCCAAAAGCGCGCAGACTCACAGCCCGCCCGAGGTGGGGAACGCGCTCCCCAGGTCGGCCATGGCGAGGCCGACGACGAAGATGCAGCCCGAGGCCACGAACCAGGACCAGACCATGCCGGCCGGGCCCGACGGCAGGGAGAAGCTGAGGGTGCTGGCGATGGACGGCAGGAGGCCCATGATGGAGAAGGCGATGCCGAAGACCTCGACGGCGCGGAAGTTGCGCTTGAGCTCCTGCTTGTAGCCCATCTTGGCTGCACACGCCCCCCCCATAACGAGACAGGGGTCAGCGTCAGCAAAACGTGGTGGCATGGAGGGGGAGGATGTCACGGAAACAACGCACCGAGGACTTCGGCATCGGCGTCGCTCGAGAGGACGACGCCATCATCTACCGTCGTAAGCTCTGGATGAGCCGGAGGCGCCTCCGCGTCTCGTGTGGTGGCGACCATTCTTACGTTTCACAGTTGGTTTCTCTGGCTATGTTGTCCTGGGTACTGGCATATACGAATAAAAAAAAATAAGTGGTCGATATAAGAAGTCAGGGTTTATGAATGGGACTGTCGCGAAGAAAGCAGAATGAGGAAAGCCATATCAGAAGAAGAGGGATGCCAAGAAGATGACCGGAGCCGCAGGGAGTGTCTCCGGCGCCAATGCTTACCTGCATTACATCGCGTGCGAAGAAGGTTAAACCAATGACGCAGGCGGTCGTATCTATCTGAGCGTCGAGGCTCTCACGTAATCTCAGCGCCGGCTTACCATAGCGACGAATCGGACGTGGCCGGTGTACTGATAAGCTCATGCAGCATGACGGCAGATACCGTGATCAGCGTGACATGTCCGAAGATGCATCAATTCAACACGCTGATTGAGTAGAAGCTCGCCCATGCCCATCAAAACTAGAGAGGCGTGTGTATTCAGTAGTACCTGACTCTGACATCCAACCATGCGCCCAAGACCAAATGATTTATACCGGGGGAACGCCTCCTCCACAACCCTTCCACGTCGTGGACCCTCGTGAAATCCCCACGGTCCCTCCATCAAGCATATTAGCGAGTAAAGCAATCGTGTCACAATGAGTCGCATACAAGAAATAGGCCATCTCAATCAGACTGCGCTTCGCAGCAGGAGGGGCCAAGTGCCTTTCCCAAGCTCTTGTTTTCCCGCCGGCGTCGCCTACAGCTCGTCCGTACTTTGCGGAACCCAGCGATTCCTTCGGACCCGGCCCGGCTCAGCGGCGGGGGACCGGCTCTCCCAGGCCCTGGCGATGCGGTCGCTATGCGCGTGGAAGCGGGACCGGGCCTGCGCGCGGCGGCGGTTCACAAAGTCCAGCGCGCGCCCCTCCATGTAGCGCGCGGCGAGCAGCCGGTCGTGGTCGCGGTCGTCGCCGCCGCCGCCGCCCTCGAAGACGTCGTGGTAGCGGAGGAGCTCGAGCTGCCGGGGCGTCCACCGCGGCGCTCGATACTGCTTGTGCGCCTCCGTCTTGGCCCTTGGCTGCCCCCGGGCCTCCCAGCCCCACTCGGAGCCGTCGCGGTCTGCGTTGGCCGTGGTGGCCGCCGGCGACTCGCTGCTGGGCGGGTCCGCGGCGTCGCATCCGAACCACAGGTCCAGAACTGATTCTCGGGGGAGCCGGTGGGGGAGTCGCCCCAGTATGGCGACTCGGTGGCTTCATCGCTCGTAGTTCCATCTGCGCCCCGCAGTTCTCCGGTGCATGTCCCCGGTGTAGACACACTGCCGTCGCCCCAGCCTTCTTCGCTCCCGCTGAAGTCGGCGTACATGAAGGTGAGATCGTCGATCTCGTCTTCAGTCTGCTTGGGGAGGGTGACGGAAGCAGGATTGGCCGCGGGGGCCTTCCTCTCGAGGGTTTCGGCGTGGCTGGCGAGGATGTTGTGCAGTGTTTTGGCTGCGAGGGGGGAGATCTTGGCCATCGTGGCTGAGCAAGTCACAACGGATAAACGAGTCGGCGATCGAGGGGAGTGGTATTGGCAGCTTCCATTGACGACGATGTTGGAGGTGTTGGCAACGAATATTTGAGGCAGTGAACAGTTGGTGATGCGCCCAATGCGTGTTGATTCGGAAGAAGGCCGTGAGATTTGCAGATGAGCCAATGCAATAAAAGACCAAAAACCAGGCTTAGGTGGTTGCTAAAACATGGGAAAAGAGAAAAAGTGAAGAGGTGAACAAGTCGTGCGGGTGGTTGACAATGTCAGAGACGATGTGATTATTCACATGGTCTTTCTGTGACACGAACTGAGTCACCCTTATTACGTAAGTACGCAAATAGAACAAGGAAGGAAAGAACTAAGACGTCAATTCTCTGGCTTTTGTTGAATCGAGCCATCTATACGTGTATGGTGTATTTACTATCCACTTCCAATTATAGTGTCGAGACAGCAGCGAAAGGAGAAAAAGACGTTTACATGAGGAAGCCTTTATACCAAAGAAGAGAGTCCAACTATCTTTCCAAATGACTCATCCTCGATTGCTCCAGATCGAAGCTGCCATGGCGGGAGATCAAGGCTACTTTCACTTTTCGTTGGTCGATCTTGAGCTATTAAGCCTGTCTGGTTCTAGAGTGAATCAACCCGGAAGTAGACATGTGAATTTTTTTACATATGAAGTTGACGGTAGTTTCACAAGGGTCAAGCAGGCTCCTCACAAATGTCCAGTTGTTTTTCCGGATTTTCCACTACCGAACGGCCGCCGTCGCCTCTCACCCGATGCTTTAAAGGATACTTAAGTGAAAGCAGTGAGAACTGTCGCAGTATATACAGGGGTCTAGCACCTCAGCCACTGTGGGGTGCTATCCCTAGTTACCCTCAGCCTCTACGAGGCTAGGCTCGCACTCTCTTTTGTTATATATATAGCACTGTAGACCAGATCTCCTTTATTTTAGATCTTCCTTCTCTAGTTAGCACTTTATTACATCCATGACTCTATTTACTAGCTTTCCGCCACCCCTGTTGCTCTCTGTCGCATGCGATAAGAACCCATCAGAAAGCCTCTGTGTACATTGTTGGCCCGCCTCTACTCGACGACATTCGACTGAGCCTGGGAAGAGGCTGCTTCAGCGGGGCTCTGCACCAGATTCGCTTCCTCGTATACGGAACTTTCTGGAGCGCCCTTCACACCAACATTCTGGACACTGGTACGATGAAGACGACTTGCGGCTGCACGACTTGATGACATGAGAATAGCCCTCCAGAATCCCGGAAGAGGATTCCGCCGCATATTTCTTCAATGCACTCTTCCAATACACTTGTCTCTCTGGCCGCCACCGGTAGCAATCGCAGCAAGGCGCCCAGTGCCAAGGCCTTTTGGGTGGTTCCATGACTCTCAGCAGTCTGAGCATTCCGACGCAATTCAGGTCAGGAACAGCACGGTGGCGTGCGGCAGAGGGGATCCTGACGGCCGTCATTGATGACACCACGAGCAGCCGCTTGCAGATGAGGGCCAGAACCAAATCACCAGCAAAGCGAGCATGCCTGAAGATGTGGAGCAACAGCTCGTTTGGTATCTGCAACAAGGCGGATGACTGAGTTGCCTGCGATGCGACGAGAAGCTGGTTTTCGCTTAGCAGGAGAAGTTGAGAACAGATTCAAGATGCAGAGCCTACCGCTTTGGGGATCTTGAATCTACCCCAGCAGGCAGGAGCATGGTCCTCCTTGCAATTCTCAAGTTCAAATGGCAATCTCCTCCATTGTGCCAGTGACATGTTAAGACGGACTGGCGAAAGGAGGGCGGGGTCTGATTGCGGTAATGTTGAAGTAATAGCCAAAGCAATCCTTCACCATTTGTCTAGGTACTCAGGTAGTAGTATAGGAAGAAGATGAACAAAGAAGACCCAGCTCAGGTTACCCCAGTAGCCATGTAAGATAAGTTCTTCGTAGAAGAAACAGCTGGCAATCAGGAGCCGGAAGTGGTTTGAGCTTGTACGAAATACAATGTTATCTCCGTTGCTCTCAATGCACAAAAAGACACACCGAATCTGCGAAGTATAGTATGATATCGAATTTTGCTGTGCTGGAAGCCAATGAGTCGCGGGACCATTTGAGGCAGCATTTGTCTGTTGTGAGTGAAGAAGACGAGGAAATGGACGAGAGGGGAAGATTGGAGGGACCTAGAGCTTAACGCTTGGTTATCACTGTAGGCCAGGCCTGACTTCGAACTGCGAATCTTGGGAATTCGGAAATCGATGCAGTCTACCCTATCTACTTGTTCGTGTTAGCTGGCCCACCACTGTACGTATCTCCTTGGTGGAGCTCACGCACGTCGTCGCCAGCGAAGGTAGAGTGCCGTAATCCACCAATTCTTCAAGGAATAAAGAACGAAAGAAGTTATAGCTGCTTACAGTACATACTGTGCAGCGCCACCCTGTAGAGCTCTTGTCACCTATCGATGCCGAAACATGATCGGAAAGACGCTCCAAGAAATAGAAAGACTTGTCGGCCAGCGCTTTTGAGTGTCTCCGGTCTTGCAAGGGCCAATGCGGGCCTGTCAGTAAAACAGTGAAACGCGGCGTAAGTTCTGTATATATACGTGGTATGCAAGCACCGTGCCACTCATTAATTAACCTGACATCCAAATCCTCGTCCTGCCGCTTGGTATTAGGGCACTAACCTCGAGGGCAGAAGTTGGGACGCCTCAGTTAAGCTGGATTTCATCCTACCAGAGTTATGTAAGTAACCCCAGTCGCGGAAAGCAGCATTTTTCTTCCATTCTCTCTCATTGGTTTCCTACATGTATGTAAACCCAGGAGCTTGAACGAATCACACACCTTCTGCATGTTGATGATAAATGGAGACCATTGTCAGACCGGATCGGATCAGGTACCTTTCTAATACCGCATAAGTACCCATCCACGTCCCGGGATTCGAAATGCCTAATAAGCAACTAGGATCCTGAGCCCTTCCACTTATCGACTAGTCGACGACCATCGATATATCGATTTTATATTGGAAAGTAAAACCTATCTACCGTCAACTCGTTGTTCCCTCAATACTAAGCGCCCACGGATCCGTGACTCATGAGCCGTGCGAAAAGGCAGTAGCGCTAGCTGGAAGCGTCGGCTCCCAACGTTTTTGCCTCCGCGGGGATAGGCGCCCGCGTATCTTCTGATTCCTCCGTGAACCACTCGTCCTGGAGGATCTCTTCCACTGTCGGTCTGTCCCGAGGATCTAGTTTCAAGATACGCCTTATGAATTCGTTATCTGCGAGAGGAATCTCTTTTGTTGACCACCGCTGAAGGGGTCGTTGCGGAGGTCCTTGCTGATTGAGGAAGTGGATGACCTTGAAAGTGTCTGCGTCAATGATGTCGGCGAGTGACGGAGGAAATGGGCCGAAAGAATTGTACATTCGCTTCAGAACGGTGATTTCGTAATCCTGGTCTTCTGGTTTGAATCCTTCCCACCCGGGATCGAAGTGGTGGTAACCACCCCCGTGTACAAGGCTAAGGATCTGTGAACGTGTGAGCTAAAGGAAATGAAGGCAAGACTATCATTAAAGAGATCAAGTTTGAGGAACGCACCGCATTTCCAAATGACCATATATCTGTCGATTTCCCCCAAGGAAGCTGTAACATGGCTTCTGGGCTACGCGTGAAGGCAGCGCCGATGAGGTGGCCTTCTCTCGCGAATTGTGAGTCTTCGGAGACAACGCCTCCACAGTCGCCCAGCTGAATCTCTGAGAAACTTTGACCGTCTCGGCAGTAGTTGACAAAAATATTGTCCAACTTCACATCTAGAAGACGGATTAGAGGTCAAAGTAGCTAGATAGCCCAAGAAGGCGACGCCAACGCCTTACCTGTGTGGACCATGCCATCTTTATGCAGGATACGGAGGGCTCCGAGAATGCATCTGGCCACTTGCTTGATCTCGGGCCGCGTCAGTCGCTTCTTTTTCGATTCCGTTAGGAGTTCGCTGTCCAGATGTCTCAGAATAATAGAGCGAGGGTCGCCTGGCTCCTGAATCTCGTCGATAATGGGGCGAAGGAACGGGGTCTCGGACTGGTAGCGCTTCAGAATTTCGGCTTCATTCTGTAGGCGCCAGTGGCCGCGGATGCTCTTGACGATGCATTTCTCATTGCTCTTGTTCCTAAGTTTCGTACCATAATGAATTAGGAAGGATTCCTGGGCATATTAGGGATAGCACGGCGGGGCGACAAGGTCCTACCTGGCTAGATATACGGCGGCTTCGTCAACGGCCCTGTGGAGCTCCTTGATAATAGTATATGTCGAAATGCGTCCTTTGAGGACCTGGTTTATGTTTAGAAGTGGCGCTATTGGCATATGGGGAGCAGTCTCATGGGTGACTGGAGTTGGCACGTTTTGAGACGCCATGGTTGAATGGGTGGACGGGGATGGATGGATGGCGATTCATTTCATTCAGTCCAGATGTTCTAAAGGGCACGTGCGCTTAGAGGGCTGACTATAGTGAGATTGTAATAATGCGTTAGTGTTCCTCCGTCTCCACTCACTACTAATAGCTGTTAGACATAAAGTATATATTATTAGATGTGGTTAATAAAAAGTACTGAATATTAATAGTATAACAGGGATAATAGAAGTAATTAATATATAACGTGTTAAATTATTCTTAAAAAATTATGCTGAAAATATTAAACTAAGTAAAACCCTTATTTATTTACGCTTTAAAAACTAAAGGCCTTAATAATTCGGAGCGTGTAAATATTAATGCTGGTCGACTACCACCTCCTTAGCGAAGCCCTGAATTAATTCCTGCAACTCGCCTGGACGCTCCAACTGGATCCAGTGGCCACAGTCTCTCAGGGTCTCGATGCGGAGCTGCTTCGCCCACTTGAGCGTCTGCTGGCTTTGCATGTCCCCCCGTGTGACGTAATCCTTATCGCTTACGACGAGCAACGTAGGTACTTTGCAGAACCGGTCTTCCTCCGCGATACCCGCCTCGTCTGGGAGGTCAATACCTCTCATAGCAGACTTGTACCAATTGAGCGGACCCCCGTACCCCTTCTTGGAGAGTATCCTGTCGTGTAGCGTATATTCTGCCAAGCTGTACCACGAAGGCAGGGGGTCGAGCCGGCCTGCCCTGACGTACTCTTGGGCCTTGCCGACAGGGGCGAAGTTGACCTTCCAGTCCGACGGGTCGTTGGCGTAAAGCAAAGTGAATACAGAAGCAGGCTTTCTCTGCCATTAGTCTCGATGTGGGAAGTCGCGAGGAACGCCGCAAGAGCTTACATGTTCGTCACATTCCTTGGCCGCCTCATCGGAACCGTGCCAAGGCCAATACCCGTATGCTTCGTACCCAAACATCTGCTTGGTCGAGCTGAGCAACCCATCTATCGCCCTCCGCGTCAACATGGGCAAAGATGAGGGGCGCAGACCGACGATCGCCTACCTATGTCCCACACAAAGTTGGGCTCCACATAGCCGACCGAAACAAAGACGGCGCCATAGAGCCGCTCTGGGATATAAGAGACCAGCCGGGAAAGCAGGACGGAGCCCCTGGTTTAACAGAGTGATGAGTTAGGGCTGCAAGGCCCTGCCGTCTCTTTGTTGAAGAGAGGAAACGACGTACCAATCGTGAGACATAGCGATACAGCGCGAGACGTCTTCCTTGTCCAAGATTTCGGCTATATGCTGGGCCATAGTCTTCATGCGGTAGGCAGCCAGGTCCGTCGGGGCGTCGGTATCGCCATATCCGAGCAGGTCCGGGGCGATGACGCCGAACCCGGCGGCCGTAAGAGAGGCGATCTGGTGACGCCAGTCGTAGCTGGAGCTCGGATATCCGTGGAGACACAGGAAGGTGGGCTTGTCAGGAGCCGGCGCCGGCGCCGAGACGTAGCCGTAGAAAGTGCCGTCAGATAGGGTGGCCTTTTTGGCAAGTGCGGGGAATGCGATGGATGCCATGACGACTTGTTCAGACAGGAGTTCAAAGAAAGCGGTAGGACGTATGTGTTTGGGTGGAAGGAAGCGTAGAGGAACGGGTCGATGGGACAGGAGGACTTCAGTGTCGTAGTTATAAATTGCGGTACAGGTGTGGCAACCTATTTAGGACTAGTAAAGCATGGCGCCGAGAACAGCATAAACAAGGACGGGCCCTGCAGCGTGAGATCATATTCAGACGTCCTGCTTCTTTGCATCACTTTCACGATACGCTAACGGGCAGACATGATTCCAGGACGACGCAAGAGACGGGGGGGTCCGCGGAGGAAAACAGGTCTGTCTCGTGCGCTGTGATCTCGTAGAGGCTGACACTAACAGCAACTCACTCGTGTACGCAGGATGGTGAGAAGACCCGAGAATAGGCCCATTCCATTCCGACCGGCTGGACAGCCTGAGCTCACACAAATCACAGCGCGACCTGCAAAGCCAGACACGTCCGCTGCGACGAGAAGTTACCCGTATGCAGCAACTGCGAACATTTGGGGCTGGAATGCGAAGCCTCTGAGTTCATCACCCAGTCCGCCTGGAGAAATGCCGACATGCAGCCGGACGTCACTGCTAGTGAATCTAATAACACGGCAACAATCAGCACCAACACCGTGTCGTCAGACGAGGCGCCCAGCACGTCTTCGCCTATGACGTCAATCACTAACCCCTCCCTGACGCCCAACAAGCCTCCTGCTGATGATACAACGCCGCGACAGCCAGTTTTGTTGGACCTGAGCGACGAGAATGTACACCTGCTCGGCATCTATCGTACGCGCTTGGCAGCGTGGATGGACCTGTTAGACCCTTTCCAGACCCACCAGAACAAGGTGGTCGCCCAGGCCATGTACTCCGAACTCCTTCTCTTGTGTGTGTGCGCCTTCACCGCCAAGCATCTGTCCATCCTCTCCTCGGGCAAGCCGTGGCAGACCGTTGCTACACGTTACTACGACCTGGTGCGTTCGTTGTCAATTTCTGGCAATCATGAAAAAAAATCAAACTAACCAAAGAAATTTGCATCAACCCATGTCGGGGAATATCAGGCTGTGACCCGCCTCATCAAGAAAATCAACTGCCTGCTTCCTCTAAGCGAGATCTTCACGGCCACCATCCTGCTTGCGAGCTACGAGGTCCTCGAAGAGTCAGACCCGTTACACCGCCTGCACCACGCGGGGGCCCTGCGGCTGATCCGCACGGGCAACGTCTCGGCTGCTTCGGCCGGGCTGGACAGGGCCAACTTCATCGTGTACGTGCGCCATGACATGGCCATCGCACTGGCCAACCAGAGCCGCCTACGGCTGGACCCGGACGACTGGCACGTGGCGCCGCCCCAACCCGATGCCCCCGACGACCATTTGGGCATCTACCTGCTATGGCTGGCCGCCTCGGCTGTCAACCTCGTCTACGACCCCGCCTCGACCCTGGACTGGGCCGAGCTGATGGCCAAGGTCGAGCGCTGGTACCAGGGAACAAGTCAGACCTTCCGGGGTGTCGAGTACGGCCACGCCAACGAAGAGGGGCTTATCAAGGTCTTCTTTGCCGTTTCTTCGACAGGTGCGCCCCATTCTTGCGTGCGCATGGGACGATTGCCGTTTTGTTTTTCCTGACTCGTCCTCCAGCTGCATCTATGATCTGGTACCACCTTATCTACATCCTCGTTTTCGCGGAATACAAAGTGTCCAACCCATGGGAACATTATTCAATTGTACGTAACATAGTGAGATCTTTCCGCCATGTGCTACCTAATGATGCCAGTGCAATAGATACAGGAACACGCCAATTGCATACTCAGTATTGCCATCACGGATATCCCGCCGAAGGTCAGGTGCTTCTCCATCCTCCCAATATACTACGGTAAGCCTACGATGTCAGATGATGATATCTGCACACAACTAAACAACTGGCCAGCCGGGAAGCACGTCGACAATATCTCCCGAAAGTTCTGCTCCTGGCAGCTGCTTCGAGATATCGAGACCGAACTTGGGTACCGTACCCAAGCTCAAGTGCGCGCACTGAAGGAGATGATGGGCCAGGAGGCATCTTAGGCGCTATATTGGACCTCAGTGGTCATCTAGTCACTCCTTTCATAATGAAGAGATAGGGCGAACATGTAGATTGACACATTCCTCTTCTTTTTGCTTTATAGTAACGATAAACCGGACGTAGAGCAACAGGATGTGCTCTCGAATACAAGGCTCTCGATGTAACGATGATAGCGACGAAACAGCGGCTCAAACCTTTTATTGACCATTACCACGGAAAAAAGAAAATAACGATGGACGAAGTCACTGAGCTGATTCCACTCTCTTCCCCGATCGCTCTCAGCCGCTGCGTTCAACAGTATCAGCCGGCAGCTGGGGCTGGCGCGAGCAGGAGGAGAAGGCACGCGAATAATAACATGACGGGCTGGTAGAATAGAAGTGAAAGATGGAGAAATAACAAGAAGGTAAAAAGCGATTAGCAGAAGCATTGACAAGGCTAGAATATGCGCTTTCCTGTTACCGCGTTTGTCTTGTCTATTTATTTCATGCCAGGAGGACTTGGAGGACACCAGCGGAACCGGACACTTGGATTCGGAAGAACGTCATCGAGGACCATTGTATGTTGAACACATTCACGATGTACTGAAAGGGATAAAATTACGATGGGAGTCTATGCATACCGTAGTAGTAATAGCCACACGGTCCCTCAGTCCTTGGCCATCCTGGGCCCCAAATCGATCCTGAGGCAGCCAAACTTTGCATATGTATCTAAGCTTGTAGAACCTAGCTGAGGAGGTACAACCGTCCTCTGTAGGCTCAAGGTCGAGGTTTGGGTCTCAAACGACCAATCGATACATGCGATATACAAGGCCCTAACGCAGCGGGTATTGTAGTGAACAATAACTACTCGGCCTACAAGGTCTTTGCCACACCCGCCCTTTCAACGTAGGCAATGTATAGATTGATTCACTCTATAACCAACGACTTCTGGCAGAACAAAGTCTACATATGTAGTCAAAGACTGACTACCTGTCTATTCAAGGACGTAAGTTGTAGACACAATACAGATGCTTGGGTGGCCCCATGGGGCGACACGAAACAGGAGACTGTGATTTGATTCTCGTCCAGCATTTCAGAAGGCAACTAGTAATAAATTACCAAAGGCTGATAGTGTCAACTGACGTCGTTCCATGCCGGGTCGAACAAATCAGAAATGAAGTCGGGCACGTCTCGGTGCGAAAAGTGCTGAGCGTAACGTGATGAAGGGCCAAAACAGGCCTGCTTGACGACGCTCGGGACGGTCTCGGTCTTGATTGGATGGTATTGTAATAGTACGTCATCAACCTCTCATTCCGGAGCCAGAAAGGGGTATCCAGACGCGTGTATGCAGCCAAGCCCCGCATACCCCGGTACGCAATCATGCTCTAGTCACGTTTCGCTTAACCTAGCGTGGCCTGGCATGCCAGGGAGAGTTCATTGACTGTAAGTAATAAGATGTGATATCCTCGTTCCAGCGACTGTCCCCTTCATCAACTCTCTTCCGACCTGGCTGCTTTTTCTCTATCTCCAGGTTACCTTGAGAGAAACGGACTACTACACACCACCTCGCCTGCATCATACATTACTGACTGCAATGCATCTACCAGCCGCTCGCGCGATGGTGCTGCCAAGATACCTCACAAACAGCTTCATCTGCTCTTTTGGGGGTTTTCTGATGGGGTGTGTCAATTCCTCTTCCCCTGCTCCCCCAACACAGTTGCTGATGCATGGCCCCTATTCCGTCCTTGGAGGTTGGACACCAGCATCATCGGCCCCGTCACGGTGATGCGCAGTTTCGAGGCCCAGTTCGGGAAGCTTTCCCCCGCGGTCCACGGTATCCTGGTGTCCTCGGTCCTCCTCTGCGCCGCCGTCGGGTCGCTGGTCGCCGGCCGCCCCGCCGACGTCCTCGGGCGCCCGCGCGCCATCGCCGTCGGCGCTGGCGTCTTCCTCGTCGGCGTGTGCCTGCAGGCCGGCGCCGCGCACCTGGCCATGTTCGCCGTCGGCCGCGTCGTCGAGGGCTTTGGCTACGGCTTCTACATCGGCACCCAGACCGTCTACATCTGCGAGATCTCGCCCCCAAACACCGCGGGCCCCTGACCTCGGGGCCCCAGTTCATGACCTGCCTGGCCCTCGTGGTGGGCTACTTCATGTGCTACGGCACCGCCCGCCTCGCCGGCTCCCTGTCCTGGCGCCTGCCCTACATAGTCACGGCCGCCGTCGCCGCCGCCTACGTCGCCGCCAACCTCTTCCTCCTGCCCGATACCCCGCCCTGGCTGGTCACACAGGGCCGACAAGACGATGCCGACAAGGTATGGGGAGCCCTGGGCGTCAAGAGCGAGGATCGAGAGCTGCCCGATGCTCTGGCCCAAGATGCCACAGGGGTCATGAGCGGGAACCCCGAGGCCGTCACTCAGCGGGCTAGGAAGACCAAGGACGTGGCTTTCAAGGACCTGTGGGCTGGGGATGTTAGGGAGCGCACCTTACTTGCTGTTTTTCTGCTGGGCTTCCTGCAGCTCTGTGGTATCGATGCGGTGTTGTTTGTAAGACCAGTACCTGCCTTTTCCCCCTCCTCCCACACCGGCTGAACTTGCCCCTTTAGTATGCGCCGCTTCTATTCCAGCAGGCAGGTTTCGATACGGAAGAAGCCTCGTTCTTGGTAAGCTTCACTCTCGACGGCCCAAGGAACGGTTCGCAGAGCTTTATATTGAAGTGAGTCATTCAACAGGCATCCGGAATTTCCGCAATAGTCATCGTGGCTACGAGTATACCGGCAACCCTCTTCGCAGACAGATGGGGTCGCCGAACCAGCACTTTAGTTGGCGGATTCGGTCTCACGGCAGCCCTGGTGCTCATCGGATCTATGTATGCCGCCGGCGCGGTGCGTGCTGCCGACGGTGCCGCACGATGGGTCGTGATTGTGACCATTTACCTCTACTGTGTTATACAGGCCGCCACCTGGGGCATCAGCATCAAAGTCTGGGCTCCCGAGATACAGCCTCGGCATACTCGAGCACAAGCCACCAACGTGGCATATGGTAAGCTTCTTGCTTATTTGGGCCACTTGTTCCCTCAAACTTGGCACATTCGAGTGGTAGGTTTGATGGCTAATATTTGAGTAGTCTTCAACTGGGTTTGTAACTTTTTCGTGGCATTCGTCTGCCCTATCCTTCTGGATAAAAACGTTTCGAGTGTCTATTTCCTCTTTGGCGGATGTACATTGTTTGCCACCATCGTCAGCTTCTTTTATATGGTCGAGACCAGAGGCAAGACGTTTGCCGAAATCGAACTGGCATTCAGCAAGAAGAAAAGGCCTACAGGTGGGATTTCAATGAGTCGGATCCGACGTGTTTTACCGGTGACGGGCACGGCAGAGCCCGAAGTTTCCTAAGTACATATAGGTACTCGGCAGTTTTAGACAGATGATGGTCACATTACCCGGCAGTGGTTACGGGTAAAATCCAGTTCTCTGAAGAGTATAGATAGAATCGACTTTGAGCTAACTACTTTCTCCTTTCCTGCCCCCTAACTAAAGCCAAGCGCTTCAAAATTTGATGCTTTCATGTCGTCCAGGCAGACAAGACTCACCAATGGCCGCAGAGCTCCAGGGCATCAGCCGCAACACGGTCGCCGATCTGAAAGGTCGTCACATCATCTGCCATGGCTAGTTTCACACCTTGCTCAGCACGAGATCACTCCAGTGTTCCGTAATGGCGGCGTGGGCCAGAGTCACTCACCAACAACGGTCCCGAAAGCCTCATGACCCGGAGTCAAGGGAAAATTAACGGGGAACACCCCCTCGTGGATATGGAGATCAGTAGCGCAGATGCCGCAAGACTATTTCCCTCCATCGAACTGCGGTTAGGCTTGGTTCCCCAAATCTGCCCGCAAAACGGTCATGGGAAGAAATACCTTGACTTTTATGAGAACGTCTCCCGGCCGGAGCGTGGGTACAGGCACCTCGATAATCTCCCATTCCTCTGGTTTGGAATACCTAGAGCAATACATGACAACAGTCAGCCAGGACTCAATCTTATATGCTTGAGGAAGACGGCTGTCTTGCTCTCTCGATTGCTCAAGTTACGCAAGAAGTGATGAGAGTGACAGACCGAAGAGCTTTCATGGACTTGGAAATGACCGCGGCCATCTTGGATTGTTGTTTCGTTACAGTGCTGGGTAATTATGCTGATGAGCTGTAATTAGACTGAGAGATGGATCAGAATGGCAAAGCTCTATTTGACAAATCTGAGTGACTTTTGAAGTTCTTAACTGTCATCTATGAACGGCCACCTTCAACTACATATAGTATTATACAGTAGTTATGCCCAGTCGTGATATCTACTATATGTATAGCGAAGTTCCTAAGAGGTATGGATTGGGACGTTGACGCGTGTAATACTCCCACTCGAGATCGGACCCATCTGCCCGAATATTGTCACTCCTCAGACCTGCTCGCTGACCGACTGGACATATCCTCCGTGACCAGAGTGAAATCACTACGACATAGGGTGACGCGACGGGGTCGTGGTGTGGGCCAATAGGATGGCGCCAAAAGCACAACCTATATACTAACGAGCGCCGCAGCTAACAAGTAACGACGGACGAGTTCGGTCTTCGGCCCGAGACGGGCGTCCGTCTTGCAGCGCACCGCATTTCTACGCTTCTATAGCCCCTTCTTTTGTGAGTTACTTTAGACCAGATATTCAACACCCTGATGAGATAAATGACCATCATGCCGCCATTTCCAAAGGCCAAGGTTCCCCGATCGGACTACCATTCCGTGTCACATACCCAGAGACAGCATATGCTCTCTATTAGCTACACGATGATGAAGGCAATCAAGATTGTCGGCCTGAAGGAGGCTCAGATCCAACAAGTGCCGATCCCAAGACTGCGAGAGGACTATGTCTTGTGCAAGGTGAACCAAGTTGCCATCAACCCCACCGACTGGAAACACATCGACATCCTTGGTCCCGTCGGTACCACTGTGGGTTGCGACTTCGCCGGCACCATCGAGGAGATCGGGCCCAAGGTCAACAAGGCGTGGCAGAAGGGCGACCGCATCGCCGCCTTTGTCCACGGATGCAACGCGGCCGAGCCCGAGGACGGATGTTTCGCTGGTAAGCCAGGCAGCCCCGTCGTTGTCACTTGGGTTGGAATTGTTTGTTTGTTCAGTATATGATACGTATTAACACACAAACCAAAAAAATATAGACTACGCGGTGGCAAAGGGAGATATTCGGATGAAGATTGCTAACAATGTCAGCGATGAGCAGGCCTGTACCCTGGGTGTGGGTATCACCACGATAGGACAGACCCTCTACCAGAGCCTGGGTTTGCCGCTGCCGCTCCATGGTAGCGCCGACGGTCAGCTGCTACTAGTATATGGCGGTACCACAGCGACGGGTTGTTTGGCAATACAATTCGGTGTCCTGTACGTCGAGCCTCTTACACCCCGCTCTCGTATACGCTACATTTGCATTCCTTTTCTAGCTTCTAACTCGATATATGGTCTTACAGGTCAGCCTGTACCGTCATCACCACCTGTTCTCCGCGCAACTTCAAATTCCTGCAGAGCCTCGGCGCGAGCAAGGCCTTCAACTACAAGGACCCCGAGTGCGGAAGCAAGATCCGCGCCTACACGCAGGACAAGCTGGCCAAGGCCCTGGACACCATCTCGAACGCATCATCGTCGGCCATCTGCTGCGAGGCCATGTCATCCTCGGGTGGTGGCATGATCAGCTACCTGCAGCCCATGTCGCACTCTCGGCCCGACGTCGATAGCACGTCGACGCTAGCATACTCGGTGACTGGGGAAGGCTTCAACATGGGTGCGACAGCCATCCCGGCTCAGCCCCAAGACCTGGAGTTTGGTGCAAGGTAAGTTGGAGTGGGGCGTTTCCTAGGAGCCGTTTTCAATAAGATCGATATCACAACCCACCACTGTCCATCCTCTTCGTCTCGATTCTGTTCTGACTACCGTTGCAAGATTCTGGGAGCTGGCGACGCAGCTTTTCGCCAAGGGACTTGTCAATTCGATGCCTACCAAGGTCTGCGAGGGTGGGCTCGGGGGTATCTTTGATGGCCTCCAGCAGATGAGGGAGGGCCGAGTTAGTAGGAAGAAGCTCGTATACAAAATCGACGAGGGGCTGACCAAGCGCAACTAAATAACGATATACGTATTTCTTCATCTTCTTTTCGTAGTTATCAGCCGGCTTCTTGTGTCTCGTCTCCTTTGTTGCTCCTTACTTTAATTAAACGATCTGGCCGGCCATGAGATATGAATGAACCGGAGCGTTACCGGGCTTGGAACAGGCTGAACTGCCTGGAACGAGAAAATAAACATGGCGAATGAGCAAATATGTCCTTGATATCGTTGCAAATGCTGCAAGCGCTATGAATGAGATGTACGCAGAGCCTCTACCACATTGTCAAATTGACTCTGGAAGTCATCGACAAGTTAGGAGACTGATACATAGTGCGATGGATATACACGTATGATAACGAGTGGATATATAGAAGCGGAGGCATGCACATACCTATCTCAAGACTCCCGTTCTTTGCATAATGATGTGTGGTAGCCTTCTGGATGTCTTGAATGCGTTGTTTCGGTATTGCATTGTGTTATATATACCTTACACACAACTGCGAGTAAGCACGGATAGATGGCCGCCCATGTCATATGAGAGAGGTCGACGAGAGCAGATGGTAGTGTATTCAGTGCTATCTTCTAGAAGGACAAGAAAGGGACAAAAGAGAACAAGCGTGTGCTGCTGGATAAGTGAGACTGGTGGTTAGTAAGCAGGAGACGAAGTCCCTTCCCCAGCCCATCGGCACTCCTCGCGGCGCGCCTCCAGCTGTCCCTCGTGATGGACCGGCTCGTCGCCAATCTCGGCCATCTTGTCCTCGAGCTTCCGCGTCATCATCTTGACCACGTCGGCGTACTCGGGGTCGCCGTAGCAGTTGAACAGCTCGAGCGGGTCCTGCTCGCAGTCGAACAGCTCCCACGCCTTGTCGCCCTCGCTCCCGGGCGGGCTCGGCCGCGCGCCCTCGAGCCCCAGGTCCTCGCAGTACCAGTAGATGAGCTTGTACCGCCGGTCGCGCACGCCGTAGTGGGCGTACGCGCGGTGGATGGCGTCGTTGTGCATCCAGTAGCGGTGGTAGGCGACCTGCTGCCAGCCCGGGGGGGCGTCGTGCCGCGCAGCAGCCCCCGGAAGGAGCAGCCCTGCATGTACGTCGGGATGGCGACGCCCGCCAGGTCCAGGAACGTGGGCGCGAAGTCGACGTTGCTGATGATGTCGTCGCACACGCTGCCGGCGCGGATCTCGCGCGGGTACCGCGCCAGGAACGGCATCTGGAAGCTCTCCTCGTACATGAAGCGCTTGTCGAACCAGCCGTGCTCGCCCAGGAAGAAGCCCTGGTCCGACGTGTACACGACGACCGTGTTCTCGGCCAGGCCCTCGGCGTCTAGGTAGTCGAGCAGGCGCCCCACGTTGTCGTCGATGCTCTGGATCGTCCGCAGGTACCGCTGCATGTAGCGCTGGAACTTGAACTCGGCGAGCTCGGCGGGCGTCTCGAACGTGAAGGCCTGGCCCGTCTCCATGCAGACCAGGGGCCGCATAGCCCGCGGGTCGGCCGGCGCGGGGATCTTGCGGTCCTTGGAGCTCCACGTGTCCATCATCTTGACGCCCACCTCGGCGGCCGGGCCCTCGGGCTGCACAAGCCCCAGGTCCGTGTAGGTGAGGTCCTCGGCGACGCGCATCTTGGCGACCTTGGCCGCGTTGGCGCGGTTCTTGTAGTCGTCGGTGAAGGTGTCGGGCAGGCGGACGGGGTCCCTGTACAGGCCCTTGTGCTTGGTGTCGTACTCCCACGACCGGTGCGGCGCCTTGTGGTGGCACATGGCGAAGAAGGGCCGCGACTTGTCGCGCTTCTTGATGAAGTCGATGGTCTTGTCCGTGATGATGTCGGTCGCGTACCCGGGCACCCGCGTCGTGCCCGCGGGCTCGATGAACTGCGGGTCCCAGTACTCGCCCTGGCCCGGCACCACGCTCCAGTAGTCGAAGCCCGTGGGCTCGTGGGCTCGGCCCTCGCCGAGGTGCCACTTGCCGATCATGGCCGTCTGGTAGCCCCGCGCGCCCTCGGCCCCCGGCAGCGCGGCGGCCCGCAGCTGCTTGGCGACGTTGGGCAGGCGCTTGTTGATCTCGGAGTCGAGCGTCAGGACGCCGTTGACGTGGTTGTGTGTCCCGCAGAGGATGGCCGCCCGCGACGGCGTGCAGATGCTGTTGGTGACGTAGCAGTGGTTGAACCGCATTCCCTCGTCGGCCAGCCGGTCCAGGTTGGGCGTCGAGTTGATGCCGGCGCCGTAGCACGATATGGCCTTAGCGGCATGGTCGTCGGCCATGATGAACAGGATGTTGGGGGGCGATTTGGACTCCATCTTTGCCGTTGCCTCTGGGATCTGCGTGCCGGTGATGCAGCTCTGACTACGAAGTAATCTTATGAGGCCCCTCCCGCAGACTTTTAAAGGCGACGGTCCTCCGGCTTAGGAGCCTAGGAACATGTGTTCCGGGAAGACAGGCTCGCGGGGTTGAAGTCGAGGGTGGGGAACCCTGGATTGCCAAGGTTAAGGGGCCATCAACCCCTGACGCCTCCACCTTGGTTCCGACACCCCGCAGCATGAACTTCACTATTCGGAATATCCCGACGGTTTCGATGGACAACACATCTTTCGAAGCCAGTAATATTCCACGTATTATTCCATGTGCCTGGTCAAACGCTTTCAAAATGTGAATACTACACAACTGTATGATGATTGCATTGACTAGATGCATCTCGTTGACTAAACCAGAACCTGTTGACCTGACTGAGTGACCCACCAGCCCTCGAGACCATCAGCGAGGTCTGTCTCGTTCTTTTCCGGGAGGACAGTGGCCTTCTGCCGAGAAAGATTCGACCCTAAGGCGTTGATTAGGGTGCCGTCGTCGAGATCAATGGCCCATACCATGGTGCTTCATGTATAGGAAGAGTACGTGTCAGCCTTGGAGATAGCTAGCGAACATATCGGGACCGTGAACCTACCCTCCAAGACAGCGCTTGTTCGCGTAATCCTGTTTGATCTTAAGCGTCTGGGCGTCGTCCCACGACACCCACTGGTCTGTGTCCCAGGTCACGATCTTGACGGCTTCCTTCTCGTCAAAGGTGACGGTAGCCCCGTTCTTGATGATCCGGTTGATCTCGGCGGCGGAAAGGACGCCGGGGGTGCCGGTACACTCGCCGCCGTGCGCGCCGTCGCGGAATTCGCATCCGGCGTGCATGCACGAGGGGTCCTTCATGGTAAAACCTGACATATAGAGACGGATTAGAGAGAGGTGCGCACCGGCAAGAGTCTTGAAACAAGAGCGACAACTTACTCCGTCCGTAGAACCCTAACCCGAGGTTGACCCTTTGTGGGTTGATGTTGTTGCGCCACAGCAGCTCAAGTCCTGTCTGCAGGCGGGCGAGTAAGCAAATGGTTGGTAGTGAATATGCACCGCTGGTCGATGTTTCTAGTGCCGCAACTTACTTGGATTTCCGTCAGATTTGTGTGGGCAAAAGCATACGGGCCTATAGAGTCGACCTTTTTATCCCATACACCATCTGATGAGCCAGTCAGACATGGTCCTTGCTAGTCGAAGATGATCGGTCTGTTACTTACGAATGTCATATGTCATAATGTTGAAGAAGTCCACATGGGGCTCAATGTCGACAATGTTGAATCCGCGGAGATACCAATACGATGCCGGCTTTTTGTCCGGTTAGCAACGTCTTGTACGGGTCATCTTGATCGGAACTGCCTACCAGTGTCATGCTGACACCCAAGCGGCGACCAGTCCCGTTGAGACGGCTCCTCAAGCGTCGGAGCATGTGTGCGTAGTTGTCAAAGTCCTCTGGGATGCCTCCCCGATCCTCTGCCACGGGATACTGTTCAGGATGCGGATCAGTTCTCTCGTCTTTCTCCAGCTGGGGGACGCAGGTGCACTCACTTCCCAATCGAGGTCCACCCCGTCAAAGTCATGCAGGGCCATGAAAGAGATAAGTGACTCGAAAAACGCGTCCTGGTTGGCTTCCGACTTGACCATGTCGGAAAAGGCTGTTCTGTATGGCCCGGGGTCGTTCATGGCCCAGCCTCCAATGGCAATCCAGACCTCTAATCCGGGCTGCATAGTCTTGAGGTGGGTGACCTCGTCATAGTGGGAGCCCGTTTCAGCATCCATCTGAATCACGTGGAAGGTATCCGGGTTAATCAAGGCAAACGAGTAGAAGATGTGGGTATAGTAACCCAAGGGAATATCGGCCGGTTTCATCGCTCGTTCCATGTTAGCCTTGTTACTACTTACTCATGACCCGGCGGTTTAGGACCCTGAGTCGGGGGGACACTTACTGCCGCACGGCCGCTTGCCGTTCCAGCCTTCGTAATAGCCAATGGTGCGGCCATCAGAGCTTCTGCCGCCACACTCGGGCGATGAAACCACGTTACCACCACAGAACCCAGGCGTGGTGCCACAAAAGCCGTACTCGCTACAGCAGACGTTGAGGGGGCATGTGGTGGCGTTGGCGTACTGCGGCCCCCAATTATCCGGATCGCATTCAGATTTCTCATGGCAGGTGGAGGTGCAGTCCTGGCCGCAGAACTTGGGACCTAGTCCGCAGGCGCCCGTGCCGGTATCGTCACTGGCGGGGGAGCCCGAGATCAGCTCAAGCAGATCAAGAAGGGGAAACTTTATGACGGACTCACAGGGGCCCACAGCAGCCCGAGGCGCAAGGTTTGGTATTGGAACAGGTGTAGTCGGGATCGGCTGTCGCAGCGATGCCGAGCACTGCCTCTGCCTGTAGCTTGAACGTTGAGTCGCCCGTCGATACAGGTGACGAGACTCTTTGGGCCACGACGAGGACGTGTGGCACCGCCGCCATGGCCTGCAGGAGGAGATTTTTGAGGTGCATTGCAATAGTTAACTTCCGTCGGTAAGTTTAGCTACGGCTGTTTCTTCATACCGCGAAAGCAGACGAACGATGTTGACTTGTTTGGCACTCGTGCACGCGTTCAAAGACTTAATCAGTCCCGTGTTGAAGGTCATAGGTGTGTAAGTGGATAGTCAGCACTATACCACATAAGGTATAATCTGGCATACGAATAGTGCAGGAATATTGGGTGGCTTAGATCATTGTACGTCCGAGATCGAGATACTATACGACCGTTGCATGAAGGTCAGCTGTCTAGTTATGTGAGATTATAGACTTTAACGAACACCGCCTCGTGGTCACCTGAGGGTGAGTACATTGACTTCTTATCGCCCACACTGTGTAAGAGCTGGTCAGCCTAATTCTGTACCGGAGCATTGAGAGGAGCTCGAGGAGTGGACCAGAAAATCCTGGATACTGCGCGACGAGGCCATTTGAATAGACATATACCTTTTCTCCTCAGCCAACTCTGCCGAGGCGAGGCGTAATCAAATTCTCTTATTACGAACCGGTCAAGGCTACTACGCAGTCACCAACTGGTAAATTAGTGCCACAATGCTGCTCCAGATATTGGTTTTCCTCTCGTGGATGGCGCTCCGATGTGTTGTCGCTCTCCCCGCCAACGCGTCCCTACTCCCGGGGTTGGCCCCTCTTCTGGCTTCGAGAGATGATGATCCATCAGACTTGAGCTGGGTCAAGAGATGGGCTGCCATCGGTGATAGTTTCACCGCGGGTATAGGCGCCGGAAAGCGGCTGGGCAGCCCTGTTCATAACAACGCGGACTGGAGATGCTCCCGGTACACCTATTCGTGGGTGCAGATTGTCAATAAAGCACTGGGAAAGTCGGTCACGGACTTCCAGTTTCTGGCCTGCAGCGGTGACAGAACGCCGCAGATATACGACCAGGCAAAGGCAATCAGCGGAAAGGTCGACCTTGTGATGATGACAGCGGGTGGTAATGATCTCTGTCTTGTAAGTCCCAGTAGGCGGGTACCTCCCTGTTACCAGAGTGCTAATAACGGACAACAGGCGGCAATATTGAAACAATGTGTCTTCTTGGCCTGGGACGGCGAAAAGTCATGCCAAGACGTGATCGACAAGGCCCAAAGTAACATTGACAGCATCTTGAAGCCCAATATCCAGGAAGTCATCGACGCGCTGGACGACAAGGTAAACGACGACGGCGTCGTCGTCCACGCCGGCTATGCGCCCTACTTCAATACCGAAAGCGGAGACTGCGGCGACGCCAGCAAGCAGAACTGGGCCATAGCCGCCTGGAAATGGAGATACTTCTTTGGCTCACCCCTATCGCTAAGCATTGATCTGCGGAAGAAGTTTAACACGCTGGTAGAGAATATCAATAAGGCGATCCGGGAGACCGTGGAGAGCAACGATGGCAAGAAGAAGTATCGGCTTGCCTATGCGGATTGGGCCGACTGGCCGAGCATAGTGGATGGACAAATGTGTTCGCTCAGCGACGACGGCACCTTCCCCAACTCCAAGCAGCCCAATATGCATTTTTACAAACGAGACACTCGTGTCAAGGATGTAACTTTCCATGACGGGCTCAAGAAGCGGGACTTGAACGGGACCGTCGAGGTCTCAGACGAGGAGATCCAATGGTATGCCGCGGACCTTGGATCCATGGCGAATGACGACCTGTATGAGTCCCTGCTGTACCAAAGTCGAAACCCCGGGGCAGAGGCTTTACACCTCCTTGACGCCAGAGCGCCTTCGCCAGCCGGCTGTCCAGGGGACAATCTCCCAAGTGCACCCCTGGGCATTGGTCTGCCAGACTCCTTTGCTCGCAATTTCCATCCCAATTCCAACGGCCACGAGAGCATGGCGGCTTTCGCCCTGCAAACGCTGGTGTGGAAGCGCGCGCAGATGCTAAGCAAGGACGCGTGCAAGGTGAAGAAGACGGAAGAGGTTATATGCTGGTCGGACCTTGGCACGGAGAACCAGCCGTACGCCGGCAAGGACCTGCTCGACGAGAACCGCAAAGACTTCTGCGAGAACCACGTGAAGCCCGAGAGCGGGAAGATCAACTGGAAGGCCGAGCGGAAGTACAACGACAAGACGTACGAGGAGCACGACTTCTACATGAAGCTGGAGAACGGGGCCAAGGACTTCAACAAGGACGACTGCCTCGACGCCTTCGACAAGGTCCTCAGCAGCTGCGACACGGACGAGTCGGCCAACCCGATGCACTGGAAGCACGGCGGGCGCTACACGCGGGGCGACTACACGTACGAGATCAACCCGCGCTGGTTCCGGCCCTTCCAGACGCGGGCCGACGGCGAGTGCCACGGCGTGTACAAGTTCCTGTTCTCCGACTACGACATCAGCGGCAGCGGCTGGAACGGCCACGACGCCGGGCAGGCCTTCCTCGACGCCCTCCAGGGCTGCCTGGGCCTTGGCGTCACGCGCTACAACTTCCAGTACTGCGCCGACAAGGCCGACTGCGCGGGCTGGGAGTGGCACGTCAACTTCCGCACCCCGATCTGGGTCGGCCGCTGCTTCGACAAGAACTACAAGGCCGCCAAGAAGGTGGGCGGGTACCACCACAAGTATCAAGGCTCGGGCTACGATGATGCCGGCTGCGGTGGAAATGCCTAGCGGCCCTCCGGCTTTCTGTCGTCTCGCGGGCATCGTCTTCTATTGTTTCTTTAGCCTTCTTAGCGATACATATAGCATAAGCCTGCGAGCATCTAGATCGATCTACTTTGCATGGGTTTGATAAAATGAAAGGCCCAGTTTTCGTGCCTACATCTACAATTCGCTGTATCCCGACCGTGCAGGGGTGCCGTCAATAAGACTCCGGAATAGCCAGGCCTGGCAATCGGACCCCTATTAGGCTAATTTTATACAATAATAAACAGTGATAGAGTAGGAATCAAGGCTTATATCATTCGAGTATATTACGATATGGTATACCTGGTTGTTCCGGGGTCTTGCCTATGGCACTACTAGACCGTGCTGCCGGGTCTGGTGCAGGTTCTCAGAATAGCACGCAAGATAAATCATGTAGTATTGATGCTATGTGCCTAACGAGGTGTAGATGTACTCAGACGTTGGACGAACCCGTGCGGCGAAAAGGATCTCATCGGATACTGCTGCGAGCCACTGAGTCCCACCCTGCCGCAATGCCGCGAATTAGGTGAGATGTGGCATGACCTTAACTACCACATTTAGACTTGTGGAACTGATCAGTGAACTTGGCGTACCAGTAGCTTTGCGGCGCGTTATGGAGGGTGGGAAGCTGGTGGTTGGCGTCAAAGGGAGTCTCGTAAAGCTCCTCGATGGCCACGACGTCGGCGAAACTGGGATCCGGTTGCCTGACGATAAACTCGCCGCTTTCCCCCGCAACGTTGGGCGCAGCCCGCTCGCCGCAAACGCGTCGCTGCCGTACATCATGAGGGACTCCCACACGACGTTCACCTCGCCCTGGCCGGCCACGCCCCAGCTCGACTTGAGCGAGGCGCTGAAGTCGGGCAGGAGGTCTTTGGCGGCGAACTCGAAATAGGCCGCCACGCTGGCGGTGGTGCAGAGGAACGGCTCGTAGGCCGGGTTCTTCGCCCGCACTCTGGCCAGGGCATCGGCGTACCCGACGACGGCCTGGCAGTCGAAATTGGTGCCGAAGGCGGTGCCCTCCCGATCGGAATACGGCGCGGCCCAGAAGTTTGGGTCCTGGATCATGGCCCGACTTGTGTCAGTCAGGATTCCTAAGAGGTAGGCAGTGATGGGACAGTCAAGACATAATTACCTGGTGCTCGTGCGCAAGTCCCCATACATGGCCAAGTTCATGTGCGATGATGGTAGGGTAGTTGCCGGGATCTCCGACGGTGCCGAGATTCATGACGGGGCCTTTGAAGTTGGGGCTATTGCCGTCCAGTGGGGGCAGCCCGATGTGGGCGTTGTATTCCCTCTTGTCGGGTAGGTATTTTATCAACAATGTCGTAGCACGATCGGCGGAATTGACGCAGCTGTCTCCGGGCTCTGCCACCTCCGAGTATTTGTACACATGCCGGTGCAGGTCCGCATCCTGCCATTTCTTCGACGCTAGGAGAACGTGGTTGAATAGAGCCTTTTTCCCATCTTCAGTCTCAAAGCAGTATCTGATGGTCTTATCCGGCCATAGCTTGTTAGGCTGGCCCGGATTCATGCCGAACCAGCGCTTTCCAGCGCGGGGAGCTGCCATTTCGTCTCGAACTGCATACCCCGACCTGTCCACAGAAAGGGGTGGCAGAGGTTTGTGATACTCAAGCTTCGGCTGCCAGATGGCAGAACCACCCAGAGCCGCCGGGATGAGTGACAGAAGGAGAAGTGGTAACATTGCTAGAAAACGATGATGCAAAAACAGCCAGGCTTGGTTCAAAAAGCAACCTTACAACAAGACCTGTCTTAACCACCTCTTGGTGATGAGATAGCACAGGACTCGCTGCCGATGGCCCCACTGATATCGTGTACCGGAATCTGCCGTCGTCATGGGGCTCTGCTCCCGGCGACCTGCCAAGCTCCGTCTGACAGAGAAAACATGAACTGGCGGCAGCCCAGCGCCGTCGGAAAACCCCCAAAAAGGGAAAGTGGTAGAGCCGTATAATCCTAACAACGCCGTAGTGTGATCCGGTCTGACATAAGAACACCACAAGCAGGGTTACGCCAATCAGGTTCGACCATGCCCTTTGCCAGGCAATACATTCAACGCCGTTTAGTCCGCACTGTGATTAACAACATAGGGGTTAAGCCAAGAAATATTGATCAGATGATGGGTCTTTTGATGCAACGTGGTATTATTAGCATGTTCGATATGCCCAGTATCAAGACGTTGCTGGTAGCTCGATATCTCCCTACAACCCTTCAAAGCAAAGGCCGTCGCTACGATCCCTTCCTTACTGACACCGCCCTGTCCACAAAGAAATGGTTTCTCCAACTAAGACTGCCTTGCTCGCCGTGGTTCTTGCAGCCAACTCAGCAAGCGCCCAGGCGCCGGGGCCAACGCAGCCCGGGACTATATCGTCGTGCAGCAAATGGCACATCGTCAAAGGCACCGACACATGCGCATCCCTGGAGACGACTTACAAGATCAGCCATGCCGACTTCTTGAAGTGGAACCCCGACGTGTCCAGCGACTGCCTCAGCAACTTCTGGCCAGACTACGCCTACTGCGTGGCCATCGGGGCGGCTCCGACCACGACGGCGGTGACGACAAGCAAGACGACCTCGCTGATCACGGCGCCTCCGGGGCCCACGCAGACCGGGACGCCCGCCAATTGCAACAGCTGGTACGTCGTGCAAGAGAATGATGGCTGTGACGCCATGGAGGAGCTGTTCGGCATCACCCATGCCCAGTTCCTGGCCTGGAACCCGTCCGTGTCGCAGGACTGCCGCGACAACTTCTGGCCCACGTACGCCTACTGCGTCGGCATCGACCCCAACGGGCCGACGACGCGGCCGCCCATTTCGACCACGGCCAGCTCTTCGCGGACGGTCCAGAGCCCGACCACGCCGTATTCTACCCGCAACCCCGTCACCAATTACACCCTCTCAGAGCCGGCGCCGGCGCCAACGGAATGGCCGCCAACTAAGACGCTGGGAGGACAGCCGAGCTACTGTAACGAGTGGTATTATGTACAGCCTGGCGACGATTGCCAGAGCATCATGCGCCAGCACTCGGGCTGGGCTGGCTTACGAGACTTGTATGTCGCCACCAGAAGCGTTTCGTCCCCAAAACGTGGTGCTTTTAATGAGTCCCTTTTAACACGACGCCTTCATGACAGCTACGCCTGGAACCCCACTGTGGGTGAAGACTGCACGGGTTTGTTTCTTTATAACTACGTCTGTGTGGGCATTACGCCACAAGTCTCGGTAAGCATTCCCTGGGAAGTCGGGCTAGGGGGTAATAGCACAGGCCTCCCGCCCTACGTCAGCTGGCCTCCGCTGCCGGAGCCCTCGGTCGACTTCAGTTTTTCCCCAACGCCGAGCCAAGGGCCCCTGCCGTCGGACTGCCAGTCATGGTATCAGACAAGTTCTGTAAGTGTGGCCTTCGTTGCCCAGATGAAGCAGTATCGTCTCGACACTACATACTGACCCGACCTTTGCTTGCCCCAAATCGAAGGGCGACACATGCCGCGTCATAGTAGCCAAGTACACCTTCCTGACGCAGTCGCAATTCCTCGCCTGGCACCCCTTCCTCGGCGGCAACTGCGACGGCCTGTGGGCCGGCTACTACTACTGCGTGTGGGCAGGGCCGAGCAGCGCGCTGCCGCCCGTCTCGACGGCGAGCGTCCAGCCGCCGGCGTCGTCGCTGCCGGCGGGCGGCACCGCGGGCGCGTGCACGGGCTGGTACGAGGCCGGCGCGCTCGACACGTGCGACGACGTCGTCGACATCCTCGGCACCTTCTCGCGGGCGCAGTTCGAGGCCTGGAACCCGGCCGCCGGCGCCGGCGCCGCCTGCCGCCTGGTCGCCAACCTGTACTACTGCGTCGCCGTGGCGGGCACGCCGACCACGCGCACGGCGACGGTCCCGCCCTCGTCTCTGCCGTGGACCACCACCATGTCCTCGACAAGCACGAGCGGTGGTGCGCCGCCGGTGGCCACCCCGACACCCATACAGGTAAGGTCGCACAAGATGGCACACAAGCAAGCCTTCAGCCGTGGTGGAGACGACTTCTGACCTATTATTGAACCACAGGACGGAATGGTGGCCGGGTGCAAAAGATTTGTTCTGGTTCAGTCCGGTGACGGCTGCTGGGCGATTGCGAACGCTGCTGGCATTAACTTGGAGTAAGTCCTAAACCCATTGACGGTGTCATATATTACATATCAAATTACGGGACAAGCTGACGCCCTTCCAGTGACTTCTACGCCTGGAATCCTGCTGTCAAGACGGACTGCTCGGGGCTGTGGCCGAATTACTACCTTTGCATAGGAAAGTAGAGCGTTTGCTCGCTTATCACGTGGAGCATCCGCATTCACGTGTAATATTGAATACTTGCCTGGGATTGCAGTGCGATAGATAAGGAAGCGCATTGTCCAACCCGACATCAAATACAGTCGTGCTGCCACCCTCGCGCAGACCAGATATTCAGGTTGAAGGCGCTCAAGTCCATAGGCTCGGGCTCGGGCGGGGTGCCGAAGGAGACATTATCCCCGGAACAGCCCGCTCCCTCGAAGCCCCCCCGACCTCCTGTGATGCTAGACCTGGTGCCCTCCTCCTGCTCCGCCAACGGCGCTTCGGTAGGTTTGCCAGACCCCGTAGCCTTTGAAACCGATGCAGTAGCCGTAGTAGCCGTACTGTTAGACCTCTTGTGTGCGTTGGTGATCTCGGTATCTATCCCCCGGGCATCCATCCTCGTCGTCCTCGTGGAACCGCGCCTACCGGAACGCGCAGTGCACTCCGAGGCTCGTGTGCCTCTGGATGGTCATGTCGTACCGGGGACGCTTGCCGCGGCTGCTCCCCGGGTCTTCGTCCGATGACTCTCTGGGCTGTCCGGGAGCACCCGAGACGTGTCCAGTGATGATACGGTCAAAGTGCTGCACCGTGTTCCCCAACATGGCCGGTTTGCGCGATCCTTTGGTCGTGTGGCACAAGGTTGGATGTGCCCAGAAAGAAGAGCAGCCGGGACGCATGGTACCCCCCCGATGCTTAAGCGTATGTAGAGCTGCAATAAACCGCCTTGGATGACGCCGTTCAGCGCGACCGGAGTCGGACCGGCAGCGCCGTCTCCATGAAAGTCCTCTTCGGGGCACGGCGTCGCTCTTAACGCATCCAGGGGAGTTCCGTCAGGCGAGATTAGATTGTTATATCAAGGTATACCGACACGCAAACGGAACACGGAACGACATAAGCCGCAGATGCAGAAATAGCTGTTGGAAATAGGTCTGCATAACATAAGCCTACTCAAAATCGAGTAGGTTAAAGTCCGATCTTATGATTTAAGCGGAACTACAAATAAGGCTCGACGAGATTAATACTAGATATCCCCAGAAATCGCCGATCACATCCAAAGTCAAATTTCCACAGTTTTCTAAACATTCTCTAATCCATAATCTATTGCTCAGTCAGCCCTCGAGGGTGACACATCCAAGGCATGGCAGTTCCCGCGAGCCACGACGCTGATGTTGCCATTGCCACGCTTCGGGAGGCTTACCCCGAAGCTTAGATGATGTAGGATCCAAGGAACAAACCGCCAGAGGTTTATGAATCTGAGTTCCGATACTGTAGGAAGAGACACGATCCCTTGCCTGGTGCGGAGCATCTTCGAAGCATCCTCAATGTTGGACAAGAGCCATAGAGCACAGCCCTTGATAGATCACCAGTGGCCAGGAAGCTCCCCTCCCAGACCAAAGCCTTGTGGCCACCTCTTACTCCACGGTCCCCGGCACCCCCTCAGGCACCCTGGAGAAACACGCGAACGACTTGACCACGCCTTGCAGCTGGTAGAGCTGCAGATCCCAGCCCCTGTAGTCCGAGCCCGGGAAGAAGAGCGCCTTCGCGTCCTCGGCGTCGCTGACCTTGAGATCGCAGTCCATGGCCGGTTGGCATATGGCTTCGGCGGCCGGGGTGACGGCGGAGCACGGTGAACTGCGAGATGACGACCACGTTCACGTTAGCGGACACGGATCTTACTGCTTACCCCGGCACGAGAAGGGAGGGGGGCAGGGGAAAGCATTGAAAGAGACTACTTACGTGTAAGCATAGCAGTCGTACCAGGTCTGGTGCGGCGTCAGGGTCCGCGCCTGGGTCCACGGCCCCGCCAGGTCGTAGCACTTCTGGAACGCAAAGGTGTCGGGGAAGCACTCGCCTGTTCCGTTGCCGCCCGAGCATAGCTTCATCTATCATGGTTTCCTTATTAGCCTTTTCCGAGCACCTGGATTTCGATCGTGCGCTTCGGCAGTAGTACGTGTGAGAACGTGGGGTGAGATTCTACATACATCAGCGTGGCGAGCGCATGGCTCGTTGCCATCACGAGCGTGTAGATGGCTGTGACCACTGCCATTAGCGAGCTGCGAGCACACAGCCAGAAGGAGGGCGAGAGACGCGGCGGCGGACGACTTCATGATGTGCTGATAGGGCTCACAGTAGCGATTGTGGGAGCTAGAGGAGGATGGATGCCAATATTCTTGGGACCTCAAACCAATGCTCTGCCATGGAAGGTTATATACATAGTTGGGTTTTCTGACTGATCTATCCCTTGCATTACTGAGTGGCCAAACACGCAGGGGTGAGGAGAGTCTGCTGGGGGAATGCGGCGTTGGTTTTGCAGGCAATCTTGCGCAGCTACTTCATTATTTATCACTGCCCCCTGCATTCAGCGGTAACTGTGTTTGCGCATCTTCTTGCGGCCCCTGCCAAGTCTACCATCTGTTTCCCCCAAAGCCTCTCATAGGTTCAATCGCGTAAAAGGTTGTTATTGCCAGGACGTGCCGAGAGACTCACTGGCTTGCTTCTTTCAATGAGGCCATCATTAGGAAAACTCGATAACCACCCTGCCCCCCGGCCCCCGCCCCCGGGCAAAATCCATCCAACCAACATCGCCTTCAATCCGTGGCCCCCTATCGCCCCCGATGAGCGTAAGCGCTCGGCAAAATTTAGGTCTACAAGCTGAAAAGTCTCTATGGAGGGCTTGCCGCTGATCATGCTAATCCGATTCATTACGTTGGTCGATGTCATTGGCAGGGTTAAGAAAGATTAGCATAATAACTGGAGGGCAGGGTCCTGGACAGGACACCATACAAGGGTGGCTTGGATGCTTAGACCACACACGGGCGATGGATTGTCTGCCCTGCAGGTTAATTTAGGCATTGGATTTTAAGGGAGCACAAGTAACCTTGAGAACCCACCCCCTGTTAGCAGTCACTGTCAGAACTGAAGCTCGCCTCTCACCCTTGATTTCCCGAGGGGTGATACTGTCTACAGGCTGGTCGCCAAAACGGTTGGGTCGGCCTTTTGGGGTGCCTTCATTATCTCTGGCGTGAGAAAGCCAGTCTACATTTTGAAGGATGCTAAAGGAGGTGTTATGCTTGCATTATTGCTTTTACCGAAGCAGTCGCATTATTATTACATCTCAGCATGTTTTTCAATTCGGTGAAATGCGAACATTTTCACTGAAGCGCAACCGAAATACTTCAGTATGTAATAACAGGCATTACCCGAACACTTTAATTTGGCTCCCACGAGGCTGCGATTTATCCGTTTCCATTCGAATCTCCGAGTCCCAAAAGCCTATAATCTGAGTCTGGTCACCTTACTAGCTTATTCCGTGGGCATTTTTCAGCAGTAAAGGTGATCATAAGTCTCAGAGGAGTTGGGTGGTAATAGAGTATCATTTGTTTACTCCTTCTATAACGCATAAGAATCGCTAATTTATTAGGTCGATCACAAAGAGGCCTAGGCCTGCTTCCTATCGCCTAACGGCAGGTCTCTTAAGGAGAACGAAAAGCGCGAGGTAAGACCTGTGGGAGCATTAGCCATAGTCCGTAAAGAGAAAACGGTTGGACATACACGACACCGGTGAAACAAAGACCGGAGATAACACCAAAGCCCATCAGATACTTTGGTGAGTCTTTGGAAGGGAATAAGTACGACCCGTAGATCTGAGCCAAGTTTCCCTGCGATGCCCAAGTCAGCTTATGTTTGATCACGAGGACGGTTATGATGCACTGCACATACCATTGCATTTACGAAAGCAAGGCTGATACCGCGAACTTCGGCAGTCATTGTCGTGAAGGTGGAACTTGCACTGTAATCGGAGAGTTAGCTACTCGTCACCCAAGCGATACGTCAACATGACTACTCGTGGGTTGGAACTTACTAAGCCAGCGAGAGACCATTAGAAGCCCATAGGCCCGAGGCCATGATAACTATTTCCATCCATGTCAGTATTCGAGCAAATCTTAGCGTCGTACTGGGCTCGGGGTCACTTACCCAACAGAGCATATCGAGCCTTGAAGTCGTACACGGCACATGTGATGATGGAGCACAGGCAAGCCACACCCATGGCGCAGCCCAGAAGCAATCCTCTCCAGCGAGGGTACTTGTCCATGAAGTACACAACAACCATCGTCACGAAGAATGCGACAACATCTACAAATGGATATTAGCATTGCGAAGCATTAGTGTCCTGGCAATTTTTGGATGACTTACAGATAGGGATAGTCATGTATTGCCTGAAGGAGAACACAAGAATGTTAGCAGTGGAGCTCGGAAGAAAAGGGGAAGATGGACTTTGGTTAAACATACGCGTTCGTAGTCGAGTAACCGAGACCGGCCACCAGAGTCGGGTAAAAGTACGACAGGGTGGACGAGCCAACAACGGCCATGTAGCCAACGACGAACAGCCAAACCTTCCAGTCGGTAAGGGCCGTCTTGAGGGCCTGGATGTGAGAAAGCTTGGGGCGGTCCTCACCGCCGTCGAGGCGCGAGGGATCAGCCATGAGGCGCCGGATGGCGAGCTCGCGCTCGGGCTCCGAGAGGCGCTTGGTGTTGGCGGGGAAGTCCATGAGGACGAAGGAGGCGACGAGGGAGACGCCGGCGGTGGCGGCGCCCTCGACGATGAAGAGCCAGCGCCAGCCGGCCAGGCCGTGGGCGCCGTCGAGGCCCTTGGTGATGGAGCCGGCGATAAGGCCGCCGAAGGCGCCGGAGAGGATGGCGGCGGAGATGTAGACGCCGAAGCGGCGGGCCTGCTCGTCGGGCTTGTACCAGCTCGAGAGCAGGAGCAGCATGCCGGGCGCGAAGCCCGACTCGAGGAGGCCGACGATGACGCGCAGCCCGATGAGGGCCTTGTAGGTCTGGATGAAGGCCATGCCGATGGTCGCGCAGCCCCAGAGGAACATGATGGCGGGCAGGAAGACGGACGGCTTGGTTCGGGCGAGGATCATGTTGGACGGCACTTCCCAGAGCACGTAGCCCACGAAGAAGACGACGAGGGAGATCGAGTAGCGGTCCGAGTCAAGCTCGAGGTCTGTGTCCATGCCGGCGATCTTGGCGTTACCGATACTATTGGGTGCAAAGGGAAGAATGTCAGCGCGCGGCATCACATGACATGAGGACTACGGCGAATGACAGAAGATGGAGGGTCATCAGCTTACTTCGTCCTGTCCATGTAGCTCAGGAGATACATGATCCACATTGTCGGGAGAATGTAAAGATCAATCTTGCGAACCAGCTTTCGCTCCTCCTCAGTATCGGGCACATACGCGTTGGCGAATTCATCGTGGGCTCTGGGACTCTTCATCATCTCGTTGTCCACGAACTCCTCATGCTCCCCGGAAGCCTTGTCTGGGTGCTTGGCATCCATGTTGTCGGCGGCACTGGACATATAGGGGAGTGGCAGATATCAAGAGGCGTCGGAGAATGAGCTTGCGGTATTTAGAGGTAATCAATTGCAAAGAAGAGACAGCCTCCTGTTAACTAATCCAGACTCATTAGATGCAGCCAAGGCTTTATAAGCATGTCCAGTCTATGATCTCGATAGACAATGCGAAGCTCACAGTCTACCAGGCCCAGCCAGCCTCCGTGCCCAAATGGTCGGGAACCGGAAATAATCCGACTTAGCAAAGACTTGTTCTTTCCCCCATACTATCTCCCCAGTTTCCATCCTGATCCGCTTTGACTTGGCAATACTTCTCCCACGGGGGAAAAGGGAGACCCTCTTAGCCCCCGCATGTTGCATGACTCGAGCTACGTATGCTCATCCGGGGGGCTCGGCTGAATGATGATGGGGAAGTGGCCCGGAACGAGGTCTGTAGCCCATGAGTTTGGCGCTCTAGTCGCGTGTCGAGGCCTAGTGCCACTATGGGTGCCCCGAGACGACGACCACCCTGAAAATCCCCACTTCTCGCCTCCGCAAGTTGCAGCTGAAAGCTGCATTACGCTGTGCGCTAAGACGGTGTCGGTGGCATGGAGGCGCATGTTCTCCGTTTTAGTGTTGGGGTAGAGCTCCTATGTAGATGGTCCCGGTGGTGAGGAGTAGAGATATATCTTACTGGGGTATTTCGCTTCTTTTCACCAGCAATTGTTATGAAGACCATCTAAACCTGGAGCACTTGATTCACTTCGCATCTTTCGACATTCCCAAACACGTAATTTCCATTCATTGAAGTCCGACTGCTGCGTAAAAGACATCCGCATCCTCCCTTTCTCACCTTACATAATGTCTCCCTCCGCGGTAGATTCAGCTGGCAACAGCGACGCTCCGGTTGCGGATAACTACCCTTCAACACTGCCTCAACCTGGCCACAACTGGCAAATCACCCTCCAAGACAAGGTCATCGCAAGTAGGTCTTTTATTTCTTACTCCTGACAGTCTTAGACGACTCGGCCCAAAGCTAACCACAATCTCGCCATGCAGTCACCGGCGCGAACCAAGGCATTGGCCTAGGCCTCGCTGAAGTGTGCCTGGCCAATGGGGCTGGCAAGGTGTTTTCTATGGACATCAGCCAGCCGGGCGAGGACTTCGCGGCCCTGGCCAAGAAGAACCCCGGCCGCTTCGAGTACGTGCACACGGACGTGACGGACGAGGCCTCGGTGAAGGCGGCCATCGACGAGGTGGCGGCGCGGGGCGGGCGCTTCGACGGCCTGATCGCCAACGCGGGGGCGACCAAGCACCAGGCGGCGCTGGACTTCACGCTGGAGCAGTTCGAGCGGCTGTACAAGCTCAACGTGACGGGGTCGTGGCTGTGCGCGACCTACGCGGCGCGCAAGTTCATCGAGCTGCGGACCAAGGGGTCCATCGTCTTCACGGCGTCCATGACGTCGTACCGGCCCAACCGCGCGGCGCCCTCGGCGCCCTACGGCGGCACCAAGGCCGCCGTCCGCAACATGACGCACACCCTCGCCATGGAGTGGGCCCAGCACGGCATCCGCGTCAACAGCATCAGCCCGGGCTTCGTCAAGACGGCCCTCACCTACTACGTCGAGACCAGCCCCGACTGGGACCTCAAGATGAAGTACTACGGCGGCATGCCCCGTCTCGCTCTGCCGCAGGAGCTGGGCGGCGCCTACGTCTACCTGCTCTCCGACACGGCGACGTATACCACGGGCATAGACATCCCCATCGCCGGCATCGTTGGCGCTTGGTAGGGAATGGAATGAATTGCATCAAGGAGTTCGGGGTTTTCACATCTTGTACATAGCATTTACCCAATAGAAAGGTATCGACGAATAGACGTATTCAACACTATTTTAATGGCCGTCATCCCGTCTCAAGCAACCTCGGTGGAGCTATGTGGAATGTGAAGCAGATAGAGAGGATAGTAACATAGAAAACCAACAGTATGTATCTTGATCTTTCAACTGAGTGTCCCGCAGCGGCTCGCTACTCGCCCCTACATTCCAAACTTAGTAGACAGTCATTACCATTACTAGGTCACGATGAAAGCATCTAATCTTTTACTGAATAAACAGGAGACACATCTAAGGCTCGGCATCCTAGACAGGTTAGGAGGATGTTGTCACAAAACATTCAAGACACAATAGAACTTCAAATGTTTACTTATTCATCATTTAGATACAACTGCATTTTAACTACGCCTTCCCTGCTGATCCAGTAACGTCCATCTGCCACTCCATCAGCTTCTGTATCTTCTTGGTCCCCTCCTCCATCAGCGTCGTGAGGCTCGCCGTCGCCGCCTGCTTCTTGATGTACACGAGGTAGTCGTCCAGCACCAGCTTGTTGACGTTGATCTTGCTGCACCCGCCCTGGATGCAGCGGCGCATGACGTCGTCGGCGAAGTCGTTGGTGCCGTGCAGCACGACGCGCACGTCGGTCCCCTCGGACAGCCGCGCGCGGATGGCGGCGAGCCGGTCGTACTCGAGGACGGGCCCCCGCGCGCCGTACTCGCCGTGCACGTTGCCGAAGGCCGGGGCCAGGAAGTCGATGCCCGTGGCCACGAAGTCGTCGACCTGCGCGGGCGTGGTCAGCGCCCCCGCCAGGTCCGCCGTGTCGGCGATGCCGTCCTCGCCGCCCTCGATGCGGCCCGGCTCCGCCTCGGTGCAGATGCGGTGCGCGTTGCAGACCGCCACGAGCTCCCGCGTCCGCGCCAGGTTCTCCGCCATCTCGTGGTGGCTCATGTCCACCATAATGGAGTCGAAGGGGAGGTGCTGGGCCGCGTGCCGGATCAGGTCCGCGTCCTGCGCGTGGTCCAGGTGGATGGCCACGGGCACCGAGGCGTCGCGCGCCGCCTTCGCCGCCGCGTGCACCAGCAGCCCGTCGCTGTAGGTTATGGCCCAGGGAAACACCTGGATGATGAGCGGCGCCCTCTTGGCCTCGGCCGCGCGGATGAAGGCGAGGATGCACTCGATGTTGTACCTGTCGCGAAGAAGTCAGGACCATAAGCAAAAGAATACCCAATAGGGCCGCAGTGCTGCTTACGCGATGGGTGCAACAACGCCATAACCACCCTTCTCGGCATCCGAGAGAATCTTGTAGGTTCTGTTGCTCTTTTTCCACTCCATTTTGTCAAATGTGTCTCTGTGCAATGATTGTGCTCTATGATTCACACGCAACGGACAGGCCGTGAGACTCGATAATAACATGCAATGAGTCGGACATGCCCGGTCATTAAGCTATTCGTCATAATGCATTGTATTGTTGTCAAGGAACCCGGGAATGGTTGCCGTCTTCCCCACACCATAATTGGATGACCACTTGCCGCATTCCCCCCTCACGACCCCAACATCTTCATGGCCCCCAACTAATGCTGATCGCGTCTCGAGGCACGCGGCTATTGTCCACACGCCCCCTGACCCGACACCTGTTGCAACCGTGACATTTGCCGCAGTCCCATGACGTGCGGAAGACTTCAACCATGTGAATTCGCATAATACCATCAACACCATGCCCGCATCGTATCTTGAACTAGCTATTCTCAAGTAATCCTGCCCTGTCAAATTTAGGTAGCCTACACCTAATTAATCACTAAAGTCCATATCGTCACCCATCTCTCCCAGAATGGCGGCCACAGGCACCACCACCACCACCAAGCTCCGAATCGCCCTCGGCGGCGACGACGCCGGCTTCGACTACAAGGCCAAGCTGGCGGCGGACCTGGCGGCGGACCCGCGGGTGCTCGAGGTGCTGGACGTCGGGCCGAGCGCGCCGAGCGACAAGACGCCCTACCCGCAGTACGCCATCGCGGCGGCCGAGCTCGTGGCGTCGGGCCGGGCCGACCGGGCGCTGCTCGTCTGCGGCACGGGGCTCGGCGTCGCCATCAGCGCCAACAAGGTGCCGGGCGTGCGCGCCGTGACCGCCCACGACAGCTTCAGCGTCGAGCGCGCCGTCCTGTCCAACGACGCCCAGATCCTCTGCCTGGGCCAGCGCGTCATCGGCCTCGAGCTCGCGCGCCGGCTGGCCAAGGAGTGGCTGTAGGTTCTCCTCGTCCTTCTTCTTCTTCTTCTTCCCTTCTCCCTCCCTCGGCATCTCCGGGAAAACGTAACGAGGCGGTGGAATATACTGGCCTTCCCTCCCGCTTTTTGTGAGAGAAAACACCGATGCTGACACTCGACGGTAGTGGTTACACATTCGACCCCACGTCCGCGTCGGCCGCGAAGGTACAGGCGATCAACAACTACGAATCTCAGCGCTTAAATCCTGTGGCTGCGGTATGATGGACTGGAGATGGTTCTACTACGTCACTCGAGCCCACTCGGCCATCAGATCATCGCGAAGCGCCGCCATCGGCCAGCCTGTCCGAGCTTCGCAGGCGTCGATCAGGGATAGGATGGCCTTGCGTTTCTCCTCGTCCTGTACACACAGCCCGGCTAGAATTCATTACATGTCAGCAACGCAGGCGCATGAGTCACGGAGTGGGTTGTCTGCCTGGGAAATGGTGGTCTGGGGAGCAGAGGAGTCGTCTTTTGGCTGTTGAAAGTAAATAAACACACATACGCAGAAATACTTACCTCCAAACAAACATTGGGCAGACATGATCTGGCTCCCTTCATCTCGCAGCTCCATGGCTATTCCACAGATCGTGTTCACGGCTTCATGCAGGACCTTCTGCGTTTTGAGATAGGCGTCGAACCCGGACGAGACGACGGGCCGGTGCAGCGTGATGAGGATGCGGATGAGGTTGTATATCTGCATCGAAACGGCGAACCGGGGCGGGTGAATCCAGGTAGGCGCAAAGACGCTCTGCGGGTCGGCCGAGGGCGTCGGCAGGGCTTGGAAGCTGGGCCCGAGGTACATCCTCCAGCGCTCGAGCTCCGACAAGAGGGCCTCGCCGACATAGGCCCGCCTCTGGGCCGAGTTTGCGCCGATGCCCTGTTGGTCGCCGCTGCCGCTGTCCGTCTTGGCGCAGTAGTTGACTGTCTGGGACAGGAGGTAGACGATGCGGTTTGCCAGTTCATCCTGGGTCAGGTCCGGGTAGTCCAGCAGCGGCCGCCAGAAGGAAAAGCACCGCCTCCGCTCCCGGAATGCGGCCCAGATGTCTTGGCGAAGCCACGCCCACCATACAGACTGCCTCAGCCCCCCGAGGCGCCGTTGACGTTCTGCGAACGCTGGATCCAGAATACGCCCTTGAGGTGCCGCTTCCAATTGCTCTTGGACGAATCAAGCATCTCATAGGTAGAGATCACCACTAAGTAAGCGCCACCGCTCGATGTTAACACGGGATTGCTCTCTCTGGCTGCCCCCTTGATAGGAAAGGCCCAACGTGGGGATGGAGTTCTTACGAGCAGTGGCCAGAAGCTCTTCCGAATGTGTGTATGATTCGTACTGCAGAGCAATCTGTAGATAATGGAGTGTCTCGTAGTAGTACTGCACAGCCATGCTGGATGCGTCTTGTTCCGATGATGACGACGAAGGGGCAACGCGACCGCCAGCTTGCATGGACGTGGCTCGATGTCGCGCGCATAATGCCAGTATCGCCTTGCATAAGCCGACATTCCGCAGAGCAAGTCGGATGGCATGCGTGGAGAAATGTTTCTAGACAAGGTGATGAAAGTCAACAAAGTCACTCCACAAGCACAGAGCGGACGCCATTGGATGGAGGCACGTACATGAGGATCGAACAGATCCAGCTGCACATGAGAACAAGTCAGCAATGACAGTAGGTGGGTTCTGATCATCATAGGGTTCTTCTTACCCATTGGCTGGCTCGCTCGGCGAAGACTCGGAACAGGTAGGCTTCCTCGGACGTTAATTTGACGTCTTGATCAAGCGACCACGCGTGCCGCTCGAGTGTGCCCACCAAGGCCGGGGCAGGCGTGGCGACGTCCCCGGCTATGGGCTGGTTCTCGGTGCCGATTGGGCGCGACTCAGAAGGCGCGTGGCTCGCAGACGACTCGTCTTCCTCGAACGGGGACGGGCTGGGGGCCAGGGAGAAGTTGGCGTCGGCCTGGGCCGCGTCTGTGGCCAGGAGGTCGAGCCATCGGTTCGAGGCCATGTCGGCCGTCAGCTGCTCCGAGGCCACCGTGTCTGGCGAGTGCGCATATTGGTAGGCCTCGGCTATTGACATCAACGAAGGCGTAGGTGGAGGTGGGTGTGGAGCAGGGGGCGCCTGGGGTGGTGGTGGAAGTGACGACGAGGCCTCCGTCATCGTCTGGAACCGGCCCGACTCCTGTCTCGCTGGCAAGCTGGTTCCCGCCGGAAGGGATGGGTCGATGTCTTCTTGGCTATATTGTCGCGAGCCTGCGGGGTCGTGACTTGACTCTTCGTTATAGACACAGTCGCGGTTAGAGATGGAACAAGGCCCGCATGTCGGCACTGTATTGTCGTCATCAACTCCGTATCAGGCAGCTCAGGTCAGAGAAGAAGAACATACGATTCTCGTCACATTTCTTATGTCTAGACCGGCAGGTTAAGCTACATCCAGGATAAGCGATTCGTTATTCTACTCTACTTGGACAGTGTTGTTGAAGATGACGCCTACCATCCAGTTCTCGTGCGAAGCCCTCGCGATCTCGACTTGCGCATCCTCTTTGGTTTGGATGACTGGGATCCATTTGTGTGTAGACTCCGAGTCGGAGTATCGCGCGTATGCATATTAGGTTTCGACGGTGCGAGCATTGGTCTGAGTCTTGCGAAACGGGGAATGGAGAGAGAGAGAAATTCTCGTCTCGAGGTTTCGTCTCGAGGTTTCGTCAACCGGCAGGGGTGGGGGGGGTTGTGGAGAAAAGAAAGCGGCTACAGGGGAGACACAAAACCCCCAACAAAACCCCCGCAAACCCCAAACCTCATGACTCGTGCACCCGTCGGAGATGCTGAAAGGGGCGATGCGGTAAGTAGTAGTCGAGATGGGTCTAGACGACCTCTGTCGTCCCACATCCCCCATACTTCCCTTGCCCTTGGTTGAAGCCGGCAATAGTGCAAGAGTGGACCGGGATTCAATCAACGGGGCTGGTAGACGTGGACTCGAGACGCGAACCTTTGAGTAGCAGAAACAAAGGGTCTGCCTTGGAAACAACTCGGACGCTCGTGATCACCACGGATTTCGTATGCAGTAAGTGCTCATCGCTGGCGTTGCTCCACGATGGGAATGCTCTGTCTCAAAAAGGGCCAAGAGCACACAGCACCTTCACTCCTTGTTGCTAGGCGTCATTGAACTTGAAGCATTCTGAAGCTGGTTTTTCATCCAGAGCGTCTAACCCACCCAACCACACGTATCTGCCTTTGAAGAATGTCGGACAAACACTTCTTTCCGTAAGTGAATTTCAAAGCCGATGGATTGGTGTGCGACAAGGGGGTGGTGTACTAACAAGTCTCGAATTGTTCTAGTGAGACGGCAGCTAATACCCTGGTCCCTAAATACCTGAGGGCCTTCACGGCGGCGAACCCCCACCTCGGCCTCATCGAGTCGGAAAGGGTCGTCTACGAGAAGCGACACGACCCGAGCACGGTTTCGGTCATCTCGGGCGGCGGCAGCGGCCACGAGCCCGGATGGTCTGGCTACGTCGGCCAGGGCGCCCTCGCGGCGGCAGCCTGCGGGGACATCTTCGCCTCGCCGAGCACCAAGCAGATTCTGGCCGCCATCAGGGCCACCCCTTCTGATGAAGGGCACATACTCATGATCACCAACTACACCGGCGACAAGCTGCATTTCGGCCTCGCTGCCGAGCGGGCCAAGGCCGACGGCACGTGTAAGAACATTGCCGTCATCCCTTTGACCGACGATGTGTCTTTGGGGAGGAGTAAATCCGCTGTGGTGGGCAGGAGAGGCATGCCTGGACACATCATACGTAAGCCTTTGACCCTCCACGTCACCCTTGACAGACAACGCCATTCAGAGGAGTGCTGATTTGATGAACTTCCGAACGAACAGCCGCCAAGATTACCACGGCAGCAGCAGCGAGGAAGTATCCGTTTGATCGATGCGTCAAGATGGGGCAAGCTGTCAATGCCCAAGTTGTCTCGATAGGCTCTGCACTAGATCACTGCCACGTCCCTGGGCGGGCCAAGCACGAAACTCTTCCCGCCGAGGTCGTCGTGGTCGGAGCTGGCATCCACAACGAACCGGGTGCCCAAAGGTTAAGCCCCTTTCCTCCGGTGGAGGATCTCATTGCCCACTGTCTCAGGCTGCTCTGCGACCCGAACGATGCCGAGAGGGCCTTTGTCAACTTCCACGCCGACGACGCAGTGGTGCTGTTAATCAACAACTACGGAGGCGTCAGCAATCTGGAGCTGGGCGCATTAACAGATGAAGCCATGGTACAGTTGGGTCAAACGTGGAACATCAAGCCTGCGCGGGTTCTGTCGGGGTCGTTTGAGACGTCATTAAACGGACCTGGCTTCTCTATCTCCCTTTGCAATCTCACTAATGCCGCAAAGGAGGTTTCCGCACCTGTCGAAGAGCTGCTGGATCTCTTTGACATGAAGACTAGTGCAGTCCACTGGCCCAATGTCTCTTCTCCCATATCAAGTGACGATCAACCTATCGACACCAGTATGGACAGCAAGAGTAACGCTCTGGAGTCGAAGTATGAGAACGATATCAAGGGTAAGTACTTTCTATGGGGGAGCAAATCTTTACATTCAGAAGCTTACATAAGGTTCGCCTACTCAGTCACACCCAGCCTCCTTGACGCCGTAATCCGATCGGCCTGCATAGCGGCCATCGCTGCTGAACCGAATCTGACGAAATGGGACATGATTATGGGCGATGGTGATTGCGGTGAGGCAGTACAGGGCGTTTCCGAAGGTGAGTGAATTTCCGCAGTGGAGAAGCCGCCGTCCGCACCATTTTCTGACCTGTTCCCAAAAGACATCATCGCGATACTCGACCGCGGTGGCGCCAACGAAGGTTCCATCATGAAGTTCCTGCTCGCCACGACCGACGCCGTGGACAACATGGGCGGGAGCCTGGGCGCCATCCTCGGCATCCTGCTCTCCGCCTTCACCTCGGCCCTGCAGGACACCGTCGGCCGGCAAAGCCACCAAGCCACGGCGGCGGACGCGCCCGCGGCCACGTACGCGCAGGCGCTGGCGCAGGCGGTCGAGACGCTGAAGAAGTACACGGGGGCCCGCGAGGGCGACCGCACCGTCATGGACGTGCTCATGCCCTTCGCCGACGCCTTCGCCCAGAGCGGCGGCGACCTCGGGGCCGCGGTGCGCGTGGCCCACCACAAGGCCGAGGGCACGCGCTACCTCAAGGCCAAGTTCGGCCGCGCCTCGTACGTGGCCGAGGCCCAGGGCCAGGCCGTCCCCGACCCGGGGGCCTGGGCCTTCTACGAGTGGGTGGCGGGCATGCACCGGGCGATCGAGGGGCAGGGGACGGCGAGCTAGTGAGTGCATCCGGGGGAAGCTGGCTCGTTATCGGCAACTGTTGCATTGACGTGCTGGGAGCTTTCTGGTTTGTAAAGAAGACATGAGTGTAAACGATTTATAATATCGCTAATGCCTTGGCTCTACGTTTTCTAATAAGCTCTGCACTGGAATCGTTTTCTCTATCACTCTAATGATGCCATCATCCGCCGCATGTGGAACCTAGCGACGACCTAACCATTAGCTCATTTGCAACGCTTCCTTGAGCGACTTGATGATGAGCGAATTCATCTTCTTCATCTGGTCCCACTCCACGGTGCCGGGCTTGCACGACTTGTCGAAAGCATGCCACATGCCCTCCAGAGTCTCGTTGACGACATTCCGCTTTCCATCCTTCAACTTTCTGGCCAGCTCATTCGCGTTCGGCGACAGCGTGTCGCCGCTGCACGTGACGATGACCACGTTGTCCGGGAACAGCGCGGGGTCGGCCAGACCGGGCGAGGCGCGCGGGTCCTTGCGCGTCACCGGGTCCGGCACGTAGCACTCGTTGAAGAGGGCGGCCATCTCGGGCGGGATGGGCCGGACGGGGCGGTCGACCTCCATCGTGGCGGGGTCGGCGGAGAGGTCCGTGGGCGGGTAGACGGCGACGGCGATGGGGATCTGCCGGGCGCCGTCGAGGGAGCGGCGCAGCGTGGAGGCGGCGACGAGCGCGAGGGCGCCGCCGGCGCTGAACCCCGAGACGGCGACGCGCGCGGCGTCGTAGACGTCGGGCTGCGCCCACACCCACCGCAGCGCGTCCTCGACGTCGTGCACGGCGGCGGGGAACGGGTCCTCGGGCCCCTTGCGGTAGTCGGCGTCGAGCACGGCGAGGCCCGGCAGCTCGCGCGCCACCTGGGCGCAGTAGGGGCGGTCCTGCCCGAAGCAGGGGGCGATGTAGCCGCTGCCGTGCCAGTTCACGAGCACGGGCGACGGGCCCGGGGCGGAGGCGCCGGCTGCACTGCTGTCGGTGGATCGGTAGAGGCGGCCTTGGATGGTGCGGCCGCCATCGCGCGAGGGGATCTGCACGGGCTGCTCCTCGACGCCGTCTAGGATCTCGTCGAGGTTTTCCGGCTCATCTGGCTGGATGCCTTTAAAGAAGAGGCGCGCAGCCGTCACTGCGGCTAGAAGCTCCTGGTATCGTGCGGGGGTGTGGCCGGTCATGGTCGCCAGAGCTTGGGTTGGATTGTGACAAGACAAGGACAAGTTCAACGAAGGAATGTTAATCTGTTTTTCTTTCCAGTCCCATGTACTTCAGGAAACACTTAAGAGCGGTTTATAAAGTCCTGGTCAAACAGCCGACAGTATTAACAATTATAGTTTGCGGATGTCGTGGAATCTAAGCCCCGGGCCCACACTCTCGTCAACTACCTCGGCCCGACTGGTTTCGAAAAGGAGGAGCAGTAACAATCCACCAATTCCAATACGCTAATAGGTCACTTGACTTAATATACGACCCATAAGCTGGCACAAGCATAAGAACATTGCGGCTCGGGTTGTTAAAACGTCCGTAAGCCCGTTTAAATATGCTATCTCCATCCACTTGACTGTACTGGACATGTGTTCAAGGCCGCAGGTGTATAAGCCCGACTTTTTCCCGTTAGAAGCGATACTTTGTATACTGATACAAGCTTCAAGGCCTTCGTTTCATTATCCGCTTTACTCTTGCTGCTAACATCATATGTTATGGGCAGGTGACTATTAACGCTGTGTATACTTAAATAGCGCAACACACGCCAGCAACTACTTAGGTTAGTGAGACGCTTACATGGCTGAATTATCCAAGGAAACACCCTTATACTATAACGAACACCGAGCCTCGAAGGAAGGTGTTTCCCGTTTTGCCATCGACTGGCTCCTTTGCAACTTAATCCATGGTGTAGCGTCACCTGTGAGAATCGTGGGCATCGGAAGCTCTCAAGCACGAAATTGCCTTCTAGGTCATTAATCATATTAGGAGCGATCGCAGTTGGATTCAGGGTGCTGCTCTACGTCTTAATTGCAAGAAGTTATCCACAAACACATTAGATCACACTTATCCCACACCCATTAAAGCAATAAGGGTGGCCAACACGGCAGCTTACAGAGTTTCTAAAACCAGTATCTAACACTTAAGTGTTACAGCCAAGGAAGCAAGCATGGACAATTATTGTATACGAGGGAGAGGCTCCTATATTACTATTTAGTCTAACTTAATTATGAGTAGACTGTGAGACTCATGTAAAAAGGGACGAGGAAGTTATAAACTTTTAACTTATTTCGTTACTAGGTCGCCTTTTGCCTATTATTAACACTAGCACTCACCCACATTACTATAGTAATATCTCTTCCTCTTATCTATTAGGATTCTTTCCTTTTTCCCTTTGCTTTAACGTCACGCACATTCAATTTTCACTTTTGGCGTCTCTAATATTAAGATAATGAATAAAAATCATCAAGGGCTCCTGGACAAATTACATTGCGGGAGTGTTATAGCGTCGCCTCTGCGTAATGTCGGGCCGGAACTAGCACCGGGCTGGAACCGACCTGATTCTGCCGATACCATTAAGGCTAGAAGCATAATCATGTCACCTTCAGCTGTTCCAGAGGATTCTGAGGTAAGTAATAGTCGAAGGAAGCTCCTCTTTCCAGAAAGTAAATGCGGTTTGTAAATTAATATTTGCAACCATTGCAAATGTTGAATGACACTTTTACAACGATGGGCGATTTTCTTCTTAAAACATTCAAGAAGCTAACAGTATTACACAGGACGCTACGGAACCTCTGATCGAACAACCTCCACCTGACGCCATTCCTTCGACGCCTTGAACAGCACACAATTTGCAGTTAGCGCCGGCCGTGATCAGTCAACAACCGATGCCAGAGAACGTCGCCCCGGTGATTAAACGAGCCAACTACGTTGGTGTCGCCAAACCCGAGGCATTTCTTCTACCGGACGAGGAGAACTGCTGCCTGTTCGCCACCAGTTTTCCTGCCCATATGACTTTGCGTCAGTTCATAGAGCAGGTTGAGCCCGTACACCCGGGGAAGGTAGCCGCATTGCACATTAACCCGCCTATCCGTCGTTATGCCACCAGGGCCATGAAGATCACCATGTGGGACCGTGCAGGTGCCGAGCGCATGTTACAGGCTCTAGTCAACGGCGAGATCAGCTTCCCGGGGCATACTCTACAAGTTCAGTGGAACCGACACAAGGAACGCCCGCAGCTGGTCAATAACACTCACTCTCGGGTGATTGAGGTACGAGGTCATCCCCGGATGGTTGCACCGGACGTGCTACCCCCTTGGTTTATCAGCCACTTCAGATTCGAAATGGACCAAGTCTGTGTCCCAATCTCTACCCCTACCAACATGCACGTCCAGTACCATTTTGGCAGCTATGTTAACCAATCCTCCAATGCGCGTAAACTTATCCACGAGCATCTCGGCCCGAACATTGTGTTCGCACGATACCAGCGAGACCCATGTGATATCTCATTAAGAGAGCATTGATCATAGCAAAACAAGGACCTGTTTGCTTGCTGGAGGCCTGCTGCTTCCGAGGACAATGGCTTCGGATGGCGCAAGTTGATAACCCAAAATCCCGCCAGATTCGTGAGAAACCTCCCGGCTGGAAGACGATGGGGTTAGAAGCGCAACGCCAAAATCTGTTCAAGTCGTTCCTTACGCCTTAGTCGGGTTGAATCGGATACGTACCTGTACAATCTCAAGCCGCCACTCAATCCCTTAGTACTAAAAAGTGTTCCTAAGATCCTAAACTACATTGAATTACAGTCACGGTTCGTGCGACCTTCACAGCTAGACACTTGAATAATTACACCTATGCCTATAACCTAGGCAGGTTTTACACTTTCCGCTCCGGTGGGCTATTACTCTCCCAGCCGGCCGAACTATAACCTCTCGGCTGCGTGTCCGCTAAGAGGCCGGCGGCTTAACCGGCGTCCCACTTTTTATAGGGTAGAGCTAGAAGCGTATAGGGAATGCTTAAAGCTATTAAAACCTCTTTAAAATGCTCTACTTTATTATATATGCTATTAACTAGGCTTTTTTTCTTTTTATCTTTTTTTAAACAGCTTCGGGCTAAACAGTCACTAATAAAAAGCACGTTAAGTTAGTAAAAGCCTTTTATTTTTATTTTAAATACAAGGCAGTTATTTTAAATGTATAAGTGTATTTTCCGGCTAGTTTCTAGTAACTACATGTGGTTCTAGCTGTGCAGGTGAGGGAGGGGTAATATATAGCAGATATAAGAGAACTATATTAATCTTTAAAGCCAGGGTTAAGATTACCCCCTATCTAGTGACCACCCCTTTAATTAACCACCTTTTTTAATACCCTATTAATAACGTATAAGTAACTATTATATTTAATTACTTTATAATAAACAACTTTTATAATATAATTTCAATTAAATTTTACTTTAATAATACTCGCAGCCTTAGATCTAGCGTTAGATTTAATCTAATTAAGCCTTTACGCCGGTGATAACGTAGTTACCGGTCCGGCTTCCGGCTTAGCCGGTATTCCTTCCCCTTCGATCTTTTTATATTCCGTATTATAATAAACGTTTTGTTAAAGTTAATAACGGCCTTTTTCTTCTTTTAAGACTTTACTTTTTTTAAATTAACGATTAAAGCGGCGTTATTATACTTTAATCGGCCGATTTAAGCGTTTAATTCGTTAAGACTTTTACCGATCTTCCGGAATAATAACCGGTTCGTTAGTCTGGCGTAAGTAAGGGTTTTTCCTTAGTGTTTAGAGAGCTATTTCTTTGATTTAATAGTTACTCCGGGGTGTGTTAAAGGTAATAAGGGCTAGTTCTTTTAACGGGGCTCTTTTTAGAGCCTGTTCCGAAACTTCGTCGGCGCGAACCTTCTCTTTTTTCCGGAGCCGGCTATTTAGGGGCTTATTAATATTCTGGGGGTAGATGCCGGTCCTTTTTTACTTACCGGTAATAACCTTCGGTGTGAAAGTAAGCTGGCGAGCCTTGTTCTAGGCGAAGAGGAAGTCCCTTTTCGATGGATTTAAGTTGTATATTAAAATACACCGAAATTACAGTTTAGTCCGGAACTTTTTTTTTAATACGTTAAAAAGGCTAACGTTAAAGGGCTGGAGAAAGTGGGAAGTGTATACGGGTAAGTAAGTAAGCTAGATTTTAGCTTTTAAGTATGTTAATATAAAGTTAGTAGTAATATAGTTATTATAGCTATTTAGAATAAAGAGCCTTTACTGATTAAGGGCTTCCGGCTGGGTTAATAGGATAAAGAGCTTTTATAGTTATAATAATGTAATACAGTTAAAAATCCAGCTTTTAGGGGAAGCCGTAAACATTTAATTATCGAGGGCTATTTTTAGTTTATTATCCTTTTCCGGGAATTATTATTATTAAATTATAGCTGCCTTGAAAATGATAAGAGGGGGTATAACGCGGCCGTTAGTATTGATTATTTTAATAACGTTAGTTTAGTTGCGATTAGCGTTATTATAGCGTATAACGTGTTTTTAGTTCGATGGCCCGATTATTATATAATTGTCTTTTAGTTTTATTATAGTACCGATTTCGTCGGTGTTGAATTAATACTTTAGGGGGATCCCTTTAATTACTTTATAGTTTAAAAGGGTAAAAAAACTTTTTACGGCTTTGTTTAAAGTAGTGTAGAGGCGCCGGAAATCTATTGATTTAGATCGGACGGATTTAATAAATAGATAACGTGTTATAAAATAGCTTACTTATTTTTTATTAAGCCGGTGATCGACGCCGTTAGTAACGAGGATGCGCTGCGTTTATATCCGAAATATTTAGTGCGTTAGTGCAAAGCTTAGTTCGGTTTAAGTTATAGCTTAGTTAATTAGAAAAGTCTTTTCCGTAAGTGTTAAGAGTTAGCGAAACTGATTAGCGTTATTTTAACTGGGAAGGCTTTATAAACGGTTGTGTAAAGTGCTTTTGTTAATATGGTTACATTTAACTGCTTACTATAAGGACTAGTTATTAGCGACCTCTTGGATGGCCTTAATAATATTCTCTTTGTTAGGGTGCTTTATAGTGGTGGAAAGAGGAGAGAAAGAGGATGAAAATGATTTATTATAATTGAAAATCGGATGTGGTTTAACCCCCTTTATATACACTTGAAGTTAATGGTGGTGATTATACTAATTCTAAAAAGGGGTGGTTAATTAAGGGGGTGGTCACTGGATAGGGGGGTAATCTTAACAGCTAAATCGAGGTAGACTATGGCTGCCCCCGAGAATAAAACAATACTACTACAACTTCATAGCTTTGGAAAATGTGATGTCGGGCCCAAAGCTGCGTCCATACAGTGTAAAATAAGACTTTAGCCTGCTCCTGGGAGCTCGGTACCACGCGTAATGAGCGGCAACGGATACAATGGTCTTGGCGACATGGGCTATTGGCTGGACGGAAATGGAGTGAAAGGTCCGGCTGTGAGGCAGCTGCAGTCTTCCTTGAAATGCGTCAGCCGGATGCGGGATAGGCACTGTACATGTTTCCGCACGTACACACAAGGCAAGTTGCACAAGGTCCAGAGAGGCACCGGAGTGATTCTGGACATCATAAGTCGCTTAAACCTCCGTTGCACACGACGCGGTGGTTGTGGAATGGTGACGTGCCTTGGCTGCGCCTCATACCTGCATAGCGCCAATACCCACAAGATAATGAATGCATCCTGTTCCTCACCCTCTTATGTCAGACACTATATCTCTTGTACAAGGCCCCCGAAGCCGTGTTCCTCCGACCTGTTGGAGAGCATTGGAGCCTCCAAGTAATTAATATATCCAGGGCCTCTGATTGATAAGATGCAAACCGTGATAGCATGCAAGATCGAGCAGATAAAAGTGGACCGAGCAGTGAATACATGCAGATCAAGAACAGCCATTTGTGCTGGTCGCCTCCATGATGATCAACTAGCGATGCAGGACGCGTCGGCCCTCTAACCTGATATTGTGCTCATTTGCCGCCAACTTCATGTCTGCTTTTGCTTCTCGGCTAGATGTCCCTGGTTCCCAAAGAGGACAGTTTAGGGATTTCTTTGGCACAAGCAAGCATCTGTTTGCTTTCCGGCCGTTCGCTCGGTGCCCCTTCCTGTTCCAGCCTAGGGGCTTCTTCTGGTTACGTCAGTATGGACCCCGACACCCTCGTCCCGAACCAGCCGGGGTGATGAAATCTTCCTTGGTGGTCCAGATTTACGGAGCCCTCCGGGTCGTTCCACAGTTCGGGCGCCAACATGTTGGAGAGGGCGGGTCTCGAAAACTGGGAAATGAACCCCGGGGGAGGGAGAGGGGGGGAGGAGAATAATGTGCAGGAAGCTCCGGCGGAGAAGCCACCGACGTGGTTCAAAGAAGTAGTACACGATTACATGTTCGGGGAGGGGTTTGGGTCGTGTTTATTAGAGAAAGCCGTCGGTATACTGTACCATGTTCTGTTCTCGTACTTGGCCGCGTCGGCACTTGCTTGGGGCTACTTTTAGGGCGTAGCTGGAGTAGTATTCCTCAAACACGAAATGCTGTGGTGGTCGGAGAGCCCCGAAGCACCAATAGGACACCACACTGCCTGTCATCACATAGTGCTACTGCATGCTTGCAATCCCGACCTTTCCATTGACTCATGGACGTGCAGAGACACTCAGCTGTAACGAGGATTATGGAGCGCTAGCAAACTTAGATGGTGAATAGTGTTGGGTATTATCCTGCGTCTGCAAACGACGAGACAAGGAGAACGGGCGCAACTGGCTGCCCGGCCCAAAACGTTTCTTCGAGGTAGGTTAGAGTGGTATATCACTAAACACCAATCCAGAAAATATCCAATCCTGGCTCCCACTTGCATCTCCCCCTCATCTCGGACCCCCGATTCTTTACCCCATGGGACGATAGACGGTGGCGATATCATAGGCACAGGTGCCCATGCGCTGGTCGTTGAATGAAACAGCCGGGGCGGTGGTGTACTTTGTGCCCGTGAACCCCTGTCACCCAACCGATACAATGCATACATACGTGTAGCCGGTGAAGAGCGTAGACAATTGGTCCACTAATAGAGCCAAGGAAGAGCGTGAAAGGGGGCAAACTAGAAGAGACAGAATATGAACGAGGCTATGTATATTGTGATTTGTTTGATTCTACACACTCGCAGCCCGATCTAGTGCTCCTCGTGGCTGATTTCCATGCCGGATTTGGTCAGGATAGCGATGCCGACCCCCATGACCGCTGATCGCGCTCCGAACAGAAGGGATAATCCGGGAGCAGTCAGCCTAGTATGTCCAATCGGATATTATAGAACTTGGCGGTCAATGGCTGGTTCGTGCGGATGTCGGTAGCCGGCCCCTTGGGAAACATTTCGAGGATCTGCGGGTTGGCAGTTGGCAGGTGCCACCACACGCGAAATATTGCCTCCCCCGGGAGGCCTTTCGGCATATTCTAGGGCAGTGAAATGCCGTTGGCCGTCGTCATATGATCTGGGCAGTTATGTACGTCGATTGCCGCGTCGCAATCCGAGCAGGGTGGACTAAACATCCCTACCTACATCCCTACATCCCTGGTCGGTCCGTCGGTCGCCCGCACAGGCTTGGGAGGAGACTGGGAGGAGCAACAGCAGGGCAAACAGGGGTTCCTGCAAGCGACAAAGCTTAAAAACGGACTAAACTGCTACTATCAAGCTGCGGCCCAGATACACCGCCTCCTAAGCCAAGCGACCTCGGGGTGGCGATGAAAAAGTAATGCTGAGACAGATTGGCCGGAATTAAAGTAAGACAAAGTCCCTGTTCGAGTTCCCTATCCACCCGGAAACACTAAAGCTCCCCTATTGGATCTCCATGGAGAGGAGACACCTCTTGATCAATCCACACGAGAAGGCCGTCAGGACCGATTTCACCATGTATTCATAATAAATATCTAACCAGTCTCAGGGGAAAGGTTATAGTAGTTACAGGTATACCCACATTTCCAAAGGCACCTTCCATTCAAAGTGGGCCGACCGACGCAGTCCCTCCCAGGTGGCTCATCGGGCAGGCAGGCATCGGCCTAGCAACAGTGGAGCTGCTCCTGGGGCCTGGGAAGGGGAGGGGGGAGCAGCGGTTATCAGCGGCGACGTCCAGCCAGCCAGCCAGCCAGCCAGCCGCCAACAGCACCGCCGATCATCGACCCGACTGGGGGCGCATTGCCGACCTTTCTTTCACGTGGGCGTCAGGGCTAGCGGGCTATCGGGACCCACGGCCGCGTCCATCGACCAGCAGCAGCGACTCTGGGTCGTCGCCGGTGCATGTCCCGGTGGACGCTAAGGCGGATTTTTTATTTCACGAGGTCCCCGACGTCGGCCTTGCAAGGGGAACGTGAACACGGCCACTTTGGCCGCAGGACACACCCCCTCTTAGCGGTAGCGTGGTGCTGCTCCATCGCTCGATCGCGGACAGTCGGAGATTTCGGGGGCGTCGACTGCAGTACACAGTCCCCAACCTCCTCCTCCCCCCTTTCTTTCGCTGCCAAAATGCCGACAGATCGCCTGGATGGGGAACGCAGCTGTGTCTGCTAATTATACCATTGTCCGGCCGTATCCAAGCACGGCATCCTTGGCTTCGGTCGCGGTGTGAAGAGCAGCCTGGGCGTGGCGGCGTTGCCGATCCGTGTCAACGTGCTGGTGCAGGTCGGCGCGTCGTTCCAGCCGGCGGGGGCGCGGTGCGGTATCGGGACATCGAGGAGGCGGCGCTGGAGAAGTTGGACGGGGCTCCTGACGGCGGTGGCGGTGAAGAAGGAGGAGTAGCAGACCCGATTCCTTGTGACGAGGAGGGGGGGAAGGGGGTGTAGTCAGAGTTAGTAGACACCAATCGCTTGCCTGGGTGTACAAGTATTTGTGTCTGAAGCATCGGGGGTACTCTTCACGCCCATCCGTATGGTTATGTATAGAGTAGGCAGAACTAGATGCGTGCAAGAACTTCGAGCACATCTCGACCGAGGCCCGCCGTCCGTGGCAGGTAGTCGTCGAGGAACTGAACGCCAAGGGGCGCTGACGTCTTTGGCTGCGGGTGTTCTTGTGCCCTTCATCAATGCCGCAGGCCTACCTGGAGAGAGACTATTTGCCCGCAAGTGGACATAACTGATCCTTCCACATCGATCCCAAAGAACTCGCAGCCGAAGTCCTGGTGGCGGGCTTTAGCAGTGACTAGACCGCACTTGGGACTCTTAGCGGATGTCAGCCGTCAAAGTTCGGGGCTCCTCGACGGCCCAAGTACTTGCCCACGGAGCAAGTCCTTTGCCCAATTGGAAACAGCGTGGAATACAGCCATGCACCCCGGTAGTCATGACAAAGAAATCAAAATGTTTTTTATCGCCGTTCGCTGCGAAGGTGGTTCAAGGGGTGGGTTCCGAGGACACGCGGGCCTTTCAACGGCCTGGGGTATCTAGTAATACCAGTGTTCTGCATAGCATCCAGAGCAACGCAACCGCCATGGTCACTAGTATGACAGGCCATGGGACCGATTCACGTTGCCTATGAAGTGACGGTCATGGCCACGCCGACATCGCGGACGAGTCTGTTTCACACACTGCCAAAATAGACATGGCGTCAGTCGTGGACTCTGCATGTGATCGTGACGAAGAATTCCGGCTCGGGAGAGTCTCGTTGCTCTCAAGCAAGACTTGTATCGAAGGCCTTTCCCGAGCCGTGACAGGAGCAGCAGCCGCCGCCGCCGCCGCCGCCGGCTGATGATGGCTGCCGTGATGGGCCTGAAGGAGGAGGTCGCCATCCCTGATATGGCGCAGTATCGAGTCAACGTCATAGCCGATCCTGATCCGACGCACAATCTCGAGGCCTTCCTCCTCGGGCCGGTTCTGGATGATGTCGAAGAGCTCCTGGTGGGATCGCAGCAGGAGCTCCGTCTCCTGATATCTGCGCCTCAGGGTCTGGGCGTTCTCCACGTCGGGATACACGCAATCGGTGCCGCGCTTGCCGCACGTTGCGCATTGGGGGCTCGCGCCATCACACTGCAAAGGAGAATCGTGAGCTTGTCAGAAGAGGCGAGGAGCGGCGCTGAAGGCAGTGTGTTGTCATGTTGCTGTGTTACCTTTGACTTTCGGGCGCGACAAGCTTGACAGGCCACTTCGGTGACCTTTCGCTTCGCCGGGGGCTCTTCTGGCTTGGGTATCTTCTGGGAATTCAGGGACAGCGCGGGTCGTAAGGGTCGGTAGTTGCGGGCTGGTGGTGTGGTTGAGTTGGGGCGGTCCATGACTCCGACTCTCCTTCTTGTCAGGGAAGCAAGAAAACAACCAAAACCCTAGGCAACAACAACAAGAAGTTAGGACGGTCAACAGCAGAGAGATCCTATGGATGCAGGCCGATCTTTTCCAACTTGCTCCCAGGGGAAAGAGACAAGGGGAGAGGAGAGGAGGGCGAAGTTGAAAAGATGATCACCGTCGATCCCGATCTTAAAGATTTCTCTCCAGAGTTTCGTCTCACGAAAATGGGCTGTTTCTTACCTCATCCGTGATGCGAATGCCTTGGCACAGCAAGCTGACAAGGCAAACAGTAGATGAGACGGACAGCTAGTCAGAAGCCGTGAAATGTTCGGGTGCTAACCCTGACCCAGGCAGGGTATTAGTATGGATTAGGTGATGCTGATGGAGGGCAGTGGCCAGGGCCGTGAACAGGTGGCTCGGTGGCTACAGGCGTGGGGGGGGAGTCGAAGCAGAGGGGGGGCTAGACTAGCAAATAAGTAAAGTGATTAGTGAGGAATTTAATAGGGAAGTGTCGCTCCCCCACGTTGGCCCGGACTTCAGTTCCGGCCATGTTTTCACCGAAGACCTGTATGGGTCAGAATGGGTGATCAAGGGGCTGCTGATTGATTGTCTTGGCGCCACGAACTGAAGTACGTAATAGGAAAGTCGCCTGTTCCGACGCTTGCATGTAACCTAGGCCGAGAACTGGAAGTGCGACCCTACCCAGTACTGCCCAGTACTCGTAACCCCCAAGCCTACTTCCCAGAAACTTACCACAAACTCACCTCCCACTTCCAGTATATTTCTAACCTGCTATGAACCTAGCTACCTCCACCGCACGAGGCTTAATAATACATATAAGTAGTATCCGTAGGAGGTAGATATCCTTCTTTTCCCCTCCTCCACTGCTGACCTCCCCTGCCCTGGCCATTGGTGTAATAATATCCCGAAAGACCACAGCTGTCTTGATCTATATAGACTTTTGTCTCGTAGGAGGAGGACAGTAAACATCTTCACCCCCCTCCTGCCCTCCCCTGCCCTGCCCTGCCCTGCCCTGCCCTGCCCTGCCCTGATCAAAAAGCAAAGTCCAAAATGAGTAGTCGAAGGAAGACTTATTACAAGGTCTTGGGGGTAGTAGTGGGTGGTTGAAATATTGAATAAGTAGGTAAGTACTAATCTTGGGCGGCCCCTCCCGCCCCTCCTGCGTCTTCTCACAAAATGGGCTCCGGGGGCCCACCTGCCCATCTGCCCCTCCTCCCCGCTACCGCTGACCACCACTCGCCTCCTCACGACGCGCATGACTATGAGATGACCAAGACGCCGACAGACTCGCCTACCTGCCAAGCTGCTTCAGTCTTGTCCTACCCGAACGGCCCCCTTACCGATCCCAACGGTCCCCATCGATCCCTACCTGCTCTCCCGCCCGACTCTGATCGGATCATACAGCCAGCCCTCTTATATTAATTAACCTTAATTGCCATGGCCGCCTCGGACCCACAACCCGCAAAAGTCTTCAAGATCCTTGGCGCCGCCGACTGGCAAGCTTGGCACGACTCGGGCAGCTTCCGGGGCGCTTCCATCGACCTGACGGACGGCTACATCCACCTGTCCACCGCCGCCCAGTCCAAGGACACCTTCGACAAGTACTTCGCCGGCCAGACTGGTCTCGTCGTCGCCGAGGTCGACCTGGACAAGGTCACTGACCCGGTCCGCTGGGAGGCATCGCGTGGCGGCGCCTTGTTCCCCCACGTCTACGGAACCATCCCGCGCGCCGCCGTCTCCAGGGTCTTTGACGAGGTCAATGGGGAACTGTTTGACAAACTCTTGGCTGGCCAGTCTTGATCATGGGCGGCCCTGGCCGATGCCCCCGATGGAGGAAGTTGCTGACGGGATACATTCACGGCGCGACACGTACTACCTACCGAAGGGCACTGCATGGTGGTTGGTGTGCTGAAAGTTGGCATAGACAGTTGCCAAATGTACTGGGTCTGGACAGCAGAACGAGGCAATATTAAATTCCGCATGACTCGTGATTGAGCATGATAAGGAAACGCCCGAGCCAGCATCAATCCGACGCTGGATTCTGGTAGCGTGGGCCTTATGAAGCGGTTATTCTTCTGTACATAATCCAGTCGAAAGAGTGCATCCTTGTGGACTTTTACTATATCGTCCAATTCCACCCGCCACGCCAGTATTCGCCACTCTTGTAGGCCACTTCTTTGAATATAAACACCATCACTCTGCCCAGTACCAGCAAAACCTCGCCAAGGACCTACTGCTTGACCTCGGCAGCCTCGGACTTCACGTCCACGTCATCGAATCCGAAGCCCTCCCCGTTCATTTTCTTGTTGTTCTTGTTGCCATTCGCCCCATTGCTGTGAAATATGACCTGCTGCTGGGTGCCAGGCATACGCAGGGCCATGTCCCCGCGCACCGAGGCGGGGATCATGTTGTAGGCCCAGCGGGCAAAGAGGAAGGTGGCGACGGCCCAGATCCAGACGAGGACGGCAACGCTGAAGGTGACGAACAGCGTGGGGATGAGCAGTAGCGTCGCGATGCCGATCCAGAACAACGAGAAGACGAGGCTGCAGACGAGGGCGAAGACCATGGTCGACAGGGCGAAGGACACGAAGAGCATCAGCGGGAGGAGGGAGAAGATGGACTGCGATACGATGAAGGCCTATCAAGATTGGTGGGGGGGGAATGGTCAGCACACAATGTCGAAAAAGCAACAAGGTTCGGGGTAAGCATACAAAGGTCAATGGCCGTTCCGACGCGAATTTCGAGGTTGCATCGTAGGCCTTCTGTCGTGTCGGCGGGCTCACGACGCGATCGACCTGGCGTTGCCCGTAGGCGAAGATGCCATCGGCCTCATGCGTCCCGGTCTTGGATTGGGTACCGCTGGATGCCATGGTGTCGTTTGCGGAAGGAATAAGCTATCAGGTGTATCGTATTGATGACTCGGAAGACTGCAGGGGAGAGAAACCGATACTGGATGGATGATGCTGCAACACAGACGGGAATCAATCAAGGGAGGGGACTGGGTGACGTGAAGAATCAATTCAATTGATGAGCTAGCACTAGGAGACGGACGGAAAAGGAGAGTGTGCAATCAAAACAGCATTTGGAAAGAAGATGATTGCGTCGGGCTATTCAGCCGGGGCGCAACGCCTCCTTCACTGGACGGTCTCACCCCCCGTGGAACGCGACTGCTGAGAGCTGAGTTGACTTAAAGTAATCTAAGACCTGCGACACTACGCGATGATGGCATGGCCTGTGGCTCAGCCCAGCCCGCTAAGGCTTAGGGGGTTTCGATTCCAGCCACTCGGGTCAGCCGTTCATTAGGTGCACCTGTATTTGGACCCTGAAATTGCTTCATTCAACTCAACAACAAACTGTCTTGACGAACCAGAGGGAAACACTGGTCGAAAATCGAGTTGGCAGTTCGGAGGCTAGTGGTAAGCGGCCATTGTTCATTATTCATTGTTTTGAACACAGAGCGCAAGCCCACGGTCGCACTTGACGCCGTGAAACCCCTCGTCGTGTAGCACTGCAGCACTGCAGCGTACAGAAGCCGGGGCCTCACGAAACTCCCGCTTCCCCGCGCCACGACCACTCTCTTTTCCGGGAGAGTGAGAGAGAGAGAGAGAGAAAGCTTCTGTGTGACTGGAAACAGGTGATGCCTTCCTTGAGCGCTTCACACATGGTCGCTCACACAGTTCTTGTTTTCTTTTTTCTTCATACCATCGTGGATGTCGTCGGCTCCATATGTACCTGCTGGTGCCGCTCCGCTGGCGCCTCGCTACCGCCTAATTGGTAACGGGGCATCGACTTACTTATTCCGCCCGTTTCAACCTCGGAAGCTTCCGATTGATTCCAGTTCGATCCTTGAAGGAGGCTGATCAACCAGGCCATTCCCCATGGGTCAAATTTTTCCTTGGCAACCATGCTTTTCACCTCCTAGACTACCAAAAATGATGGCATGGCGCATGACCAGTAAGTCACTGGATCCTCGAGTCTAACATCAATTTTGGGGTTTATTTTGACTACTAGGGTCGTCCACATCATTCAAACTATCTACTCAGACACCCATCACTTCGGGACTTTTAGCCGCAGTCGCCAGAAGAAACTGGCGATGACAGCGAACAACAACCTGGATAGGATTTGCATGTCTCTGCGATCGAAAATATGATCCTGTAGCCCAGAAACACTCCGGGTTCCCAGCACGGTAAGGGGGCGAAGAAGAGGAAGAAGAAAACAAAAGGAGTCTTCTTTCCGGTCGTGTGGTTGCACAAAAATGAAAGATACAATAAATGGATCTTTTCGGTGGGTAGCTCATCCGGAGAACTCTTCCGGGCATCGTCGATTGGCTTGTCGCTTAGGATTCCTGGCCCCTGGGCTGGTGTATTCTTCGGCTGTTCGGTTTGATCAACCATCTCTACATACTCACAGGCTACGTCACGTTGATCGGCTGCAATTCTGCCAAGCACTGGATGGTGCTGATGATGTCAATCTCCACTGTCGCCACCGTGGCGATGAGCTTAGCTACGCCGTTCAGAGACAGAACTGTGCCTCCCGGAAGCAGAAGCCGCCATGATGATGATTGGTTGTCAAACCAGCTGATGATAAGTCTTGCACGTCAGTTCTGAGCTGGAGATGTTTTCGCCCAATTACAAACCCCCGTGAAGAGTCACATGGACGATTGCACCGCCATGAGACCACAAAGTACCATCGCAGTCCTGGCGTCCGCCACCTAGGTTATCGCCTCCTGCACAAAATGGAAACACGAATCGTGACAGTATGGCGATCGCCGATGCTTGTACCTTGGACGACCTACATACCGTCCAGCGTCTATGCTGTCCGTCGAGCGACAATGGCTATCGAATCAAAGGGCTACATCCTGGTCGATACCTGGCTTGCGCATGAGAACGAGACCGGCTCCCCTCCCCGCGTAGAAGGGCTTCCATGGCGAGGCGGACAAGGCCGGCAGGTAAGAGCCTCGAGAGCTCGTGGTGCGCCTGGCCAATATCAGCACGGATGGCTCCGCGGCGGCTGGTTTTAGGCGGACGCCGGCCAGACCGCGGACTTGAGGGCATGGGGCAGCCATGGTCGGGTCGGGTGTTCTGGCCACGGGCTTCGTCTTGTAGAGGCCTAGCTAAAGATCGGTAGCTTCTGTCTCGGGTTACCCCGACAGGGTATCTTCATGATGCCACTCTGTTATACCCTTCTGTCCATCGCAGCAGTCGCACGCGTGCGTCAAATCACGCGTTTCCCGTGATTCAAGATGACCGGTCATTTGCGTCAGTCAAGGGAGGTTTGAGTATGACCCTGAGTGAATTGGAGGTCATTCACCTTGGCGAGCCCGAGTATAATATCTCTGATATAAAAAGCCTACTTTTCTAATTTCTCCAAGCTCTCAAACCTAAGTGCCCTTGCTCATATGCTAAGCGAATATCTTCGATTCATTCAGTACTTAACAGCGTCCACAGAAACAAAGCAGAGATAATCACTCATGGCCTGGCTCACCATGTTTGCCGGTAAACCCGAAGAGAAAACCACATCTCCCTTCCCCCCAACCCCGATGTGGAGGTGACCCGCATAGAAAACAAGGCCGCGAGCTGGCTGCCCCGCGCGCCGTCGGACAAGTGCGCCCATTCTGGGGTATGTATCATCGATTGGGGGTTGTATAGCTTGCCCTGTCCTTACAGTGTCTGACCATTTCCTGCTCGGTGCTTTCCTTTGCGCCCCCCCTCCTTCAGGCTTCCTATTGCTGCCCATACTGCGGCGCTCCCTCGGGCTATTGTGTGCCGGGATGTCCCCGGTGAGGTGACGTCGAGGGGAAGGGGGTCCTAACGCAGAACGATACGAGGGGCGCCGAATGGAGCATCTGGCTCACTCACTGATGGATCGGCTGGGTCGGTACTGAGGAGGAGAGTCCTGTCGACCGAGCTAGAGTGTTTGTGAAGACTGTATTAAGCGTTTCACCATGTGCCGGCGTTCCGCTTGATGGAAAGGTCACGGCTTTTCTTCGGAGTGCAAGTACGCTCAGTACTAGGTTTTAAGGGGTAGTACCGACGAACAGGAATTAGGGCGAGGGGGGAGAGCAAGGATACGTCACGATATAATCCAAGTGCTATACTACGTATTGAAACGGATTCTGATGGTGAAAGATGCGTGACTTCACATCACAGGGAACTAAAAGTAGTAAGTCGAGTATTAGCTCGATATTCAGCGATTCGTGAAAGGGAGCGGGAACTAACGTAAACGTAATACTTGGGTAGCACCACAGCTTCTTACCCAGTATCAGGCCATGCTGCATGTTAGTAAATCTTTACTAAGTGGTTTCAAATGCAGCATTGTTCATTGTCATCCATTTTCACGGCCCCCCATCTCATCTCCACGGGAATTTCCCGGTGTTGCCCCTAAGTCATGCTTCGATCCGGTTTAGGAAACCCGGCGGTTCTACATGATTCAACAGCATTCGTTACGTAACACCTTTGACGATCGTCACTTTCCATCGAGTCTAGCTGGGAGAATGTTTATCCGTATTTTGCTTCATGTTCTTATTTGGGTATATCATCACAAAAGCAGGTTCGCAATATTGTCCTCATCATGGAAAAGTGTGGCAGATAGTCGTGTCAGTCGCAGCTGGTCGTGCGCGGTCTCTGGCCACGCCTTTTCCTTCGCAGCCAATACCCGGGGGGAAAAGGGGGGTCCGAAATCAGAAAAATCAAAGGCCATACAAAGGCAATGTCATGCTCCCGGATTCCTGTGTCTCGCAGCCTGTGCGATCTCTCATATCTGTTTCATGGGTGTAAGGGCCGGTCACGCTAGCTTTGCCGAGGGTCCAGACAACGGCGGGACGCCAGCTACGTATTAGCTCCTCGCGGCAGTTGGCCAGGGGTTGAGTGAGTACTGGTAGAAGCGACCCCTCTCGACTTGACCGTGGCTGGGGATTCGGGCAGGGTCGACCCGGCCTGCGCAGTTGGCTCAGAGGCCAAAACCTCCCAACGCGTTGGAATCTGGTGCCGGCACCTCAGGCCGTTGTGGCGGCTGGTCACCGAAACCCTACAATAACTGCTGCTACAGTGGCTTCTGCGGCGGTGGTGGTTCTGCCGCTGCTCCTTTTTCCTGTGGTTGCGCAGGGAAGAAAGCCGGCGGCGCCTCTGGGGCTTCCAGGCCCACGAAGTCGGCCTTGGCCTCGTCGATCTTCTTCCTCTGCTCTTCGGGCGGCAGCTTCCCGAAGGCGGCGATGTCCTCGTCCCACTTGCGCACGCAGTCGGCATTCCAGTTGCACATCTCGACCTCGCCGTACACGGGGTGGGCGAACCGGGCGTGCCGGCTGGGCCAGTTGGACGCGTGGTAGTGGTGCTTGACGAAGGCGCCGCGGCTGTCGTGGTTGCCCGAGTTCGAGTGGCCCTGGCCCGCCGCGAAGACCTCGACGTTCTGCACCAGGATCCGGCTGACGACCTTGGACTCGTCGAGGTCGTGGAAGTCGTCCCAGGTGATGGTCGCCGGTCCTGCCGCTGCCGACTCCCTCTGCTCGTTCATGTACTCCAAGATGGCCATGGTGAAGGCGGAAGGCCCCGTGCCGCTGATGACCTGGTCAAAGTTGAGCACGATCTCGCTCACGGGCACGTCCTGGTCCTCGGCGATGTCGTTCAGCCAGTTCATGATGTTTTCCACCAGCTTGAGCATGACCGGAAGCTGCGGCTTCGCCATGAAAGTCCACTGGCAGAAGGACTGGGACTTTTTGCCCAGGATGGGGTGGTCTCGGAACTGGGGCTGATCGATCTCCACGCCGATCACCATGTCGATGTCCTTCTCATTGTACCTCTCCGGCACGAACTTATGTACTGGCCGCAGATCTTCCACGTCTATGTCGGCGTAAACACCCCCTTCAGCGTACATGATGAGATAGCGCAGTAGGTCTGCTTTTATGATGGTGGCGTTGACGGTGCGATACATGTCCACAATATCGGTGCGGTCGAAGCCGCTGGGACCGAATTTATCCTCTATGTAGCCGAGATCGTTGTTGTCCGTGAGAACTTCGTACCGATATTCAGGGTTCTTGACGGCCCAGGTCTTAGCCGTGTTGAAATCCCGCTCCTCGAAAGAGTAGGGATCCATCTTCCAGGTCTGCCAGATCTTCCGGGGGAAGTTGGTCTTTTCATTCCTTTCCACGGGGCTCCTTGAAGAAGTAGTAGTGGTTTCCCTCCTGCTGAAGACTATGGGTCTCTTTGACGATGATGAAGGCATCATATCGGCGTTGAAGAACAGCAAGATGAGGAAAAGACAGATGGCGTATATGGGTACCAGCCTCCGCATTTGCGTCGGCACCCGATTCCGCAACGCGGCGGTCGACGATGCAAGCCGCGGCGATAGAGGGGACATTGGTGAATTCATGATCGAGAAAGAATGTGTGTTTGGTAAGCGAGTGACAAATGACTGGAACCCAATAGTTGTGAAAGAATATCAAAGACATCAGACGGATGGCAGCCGCTCCCTGACCTTAAGAGAACATTCCAGCCCCTACAACTAGACGACTGGTTGGAGAGAGTTGATCATCATCAGACGCTACCAACCGCCGAAAGCAGGTACTGGACCCTATCTCGATGGCAGGCAGGGGCATCCGGATTCTTGGCTTGGGCTAGGGGTTGAACAGAGTTCAACTTAACAACTAATGTACGACTACAACTACCCACAGACCCGTCCTATCTCGAAGCTGCATCATGCAGTCGTTTTCGTTGTAGGATGAGGCTGTACCAGCTCACCGATGGCGATGGCAAGCATAAAATACAAGTAGATAGGGGTTGAAGATAGAGGAAAGATGTATTATCTAGATTGTCTGTCTCCCTCGGCGTCCGGTAAACTACATGGGGCTTGTCTGAGGAGGTAGGCATATCGGGAAGTGAGCATAGGCCGGGCAACCTATGAATAACGGTCCTGCGAGGAGAAAAGGCATCGTGCACGGTGTATGTTAGTTCGGATCATGGCGTGGCACTAATGTCGGGCTTTATACCGCTGCCGAACCAATCAGACATGCGACGTGGATTCGTTGATGACGACCACTGCAGGATCGGCAGGCCAGGAACCCGGCTGCTTGCCTAATACGGGCATTCACCTGTATTTTCCATGTTCACGTGTCGGTCACTAATATGGATTGCGGCATCTACCGCTACTTTAACGTTACCTATCGTCCCTTGTCAGTCGTGCAACACAAGGAGGAAAGGGGGGGTTCTAACTTCTAGTTGTACAACATTAGTTTCTCGGAAACTCCCCAGAAGTTTCTCCTCCATCTATTGCTGTCGATGCTGACTCGATAGTTGATAGCCTCCTTGGTCCGACGATAAGCATCTTCATCAGGCGGATCAGTTCTGTTGTAGTTGCACTCACTCGGCGTAGCCATTACAAGTTGGCAATATCGCTTCGGAAACATTTGTTTATGAGACCAGAATCTGGTGTGAAAGCCCTATCAGCATCACTTCTAGCTTATGGTTGACTGCCGTGCCAGACCCGCGACGCATGTCTCACTTCTGTGGTTTATTCCAACTTTGGAAAGAGTCCTAGATTGTTGATGATCTCGCTCTCTCATGCAGGCAAACCTCCAAAGACGCTGCCCACGCCATTGACAGTGCCCTCCCCCTCCCATAGCGAAGATGGAAAACCAGTCTGGCAGTGGTCTTCTAGAAACTGTGGAAATGGGCGACATAGAAGCCAACAAGGCCACGTGGGAGCCGGACTGGAAGCCCGCAACGCAGATGCGGCTCCGTGCAAAGCGGACGCTTCACTTCTGGACGGCCCTGGCCCGACGCCTCACCGCGCCTTTCCGACCCAAGCACGTAGGCATCAGTGAGCCGTCGAGGCCGGAGCTGAGGCCGACGGCGTATCTCGACGGCCTGCGCGGCTTCGCGGCCTTCATCGTCTACTGGCACCACCACGAGCTGTGGGCGCACAAGGCCACGGGGCAGAGCCGCTTCTTCGAGCACGGGTTCGCCTACGAGGGCAACTACCACTTCGCCGCGCTCCCCTTCTTCCGCTTCTTCTTCATGGGCGGCCACTTCGCCGTGTCCGCCTTCTTCGTCATCTCCGGCTACGTGCTCTCGGCGAAGCCCCTGTCCCTCATCCACGAGAGGGAGTACGCGAGGCTGGGCGGCGCTCTCGCCTCGGCGCTGTTCCGGCGGTGGCTGCGTCTGTACATCCCCTTCGTCGTCACCACGTTCGTCTACCTCAGCTGCTGGCACGTCCTGGATCTCTGGATCGCCGACACGCCGCGGCAGCCGGGGTGGGCCGCCGAGGTCTGGAAATGGTACACCGAGTTCAAGAACTTCAGCTTCGTCTTCAATGCCGGCGGCAAACCCTGGTTCTCCTACAACTTTCACTTGTGGTCCATCCCTGTGGAGTTCAAGGGCTCCGTTGTCATCTACACTTCGCTGTTGGCGTTCTCGCGATTCTCGAAGAATGCCCGTCTGGGGTGCGAGTTGGCCCTCATCTTCTACTTTATGTACATCACTGATGCATGGTACTGCGCCATGTTTGCCTCCGGCATGCTACTGTGCGACCTGGACCTACTGGCCAAGAGGCAAAGGCTGCCATCGTTCTTGTCAAGGCTGACGTCTATTAAGACCTTCATCTTTTACCACCTTCTCGCCCTCAGCTTCTACCTCGGTGGTGTCCCGGAGGCGAACCGAGACATCCAAGTCTTGCGCAAGATGCGGGGTTGGTATTACCTCTCGTTCCTCAAGCCGCAGGCCTTCTTCGACTACAAGTGGTTCTATCTATTCTGGGCTGCGACCCTGCTCGTCGCCGCCACGCCGCGCGTCTCCTGGCTCAAGTCATTCTTCGAGGGGGTTTCTGCCAGTATCTCGGGCGCATCTCTTACTCGTTCTACCTTGTGCATGGCCCGGTACTCTGGACGCTAGGGGACCGTTTATACACGGCGGTCGGGTGGCATCAAGAGGCACAGCTAACTCATCTACACCAGTGGGCAGACACGGTCAACCTGCCTAAAGCCGGGCCTTTAGGCTTGGAGGTCTCCTTTCTCCTACCTCACATCATTCTACTTCCAATTACGATCTGGTTGGCGGAGATAGTCACGAGAGTAGTAGATGAGCCGAGTGTGAGGTTTCCCCAGTGGCTGTATTCTAAGATGCTGCCCCGAGCAGTCAAGGAATGACATCGAGAGGACTTAGTACTAGTGGTGAAATGCCTGTAGTAAACGCGTTGGACTCTTGGGCGCAAGATGAGGGGTTCTGGTCAGTGATGTAATCGAATTTATTGCCATCCAAATTTCGATCCAACAATCCCCCTGCCTACGAGATGATGAATGCGGGGTTTTGAGCAATTCAGGTCCTGCTCTGTGTTTGATACACGCCACGTAAGACCTGAGCGTAAAAAAGTCAAAAGAGCAAATTCTTGTGTTTGGTGCCTCCCCGGCTCCCCCCCTACTTCGCTAGTCCGGTTGATATCAGATGAACCTTGGCTCCCCTGCATGGATACCCGGTCATTCTACTCCATGATATTGGGAGGAGGCGTCATCTACTGCATCAGTAAGTGGTCGAGTAGGGAGGGGTTATGACTTAGGAGGACTCCGAGATGGATCTTCCCGGTCCTAATATAGATCGTCGCATTACAGGGTTAATGTAGCTTACCGGCCAACTCTACTGGAAGCCTCGGAACTCACCCGCATCATGATCATAGCGGCTTGCTACTTGTACAACTAACTAGTAATATGCGCACCCGAGCACACCACTTCGAGTGCTTTCGGTCAACGCTACTTATGTTTCATGCATCTGGTGCGGACTCGGTCTCACCGAAATACATCCCACAACGGAAAACATAGTCTACATTTGCAACACCCGCCGATTCTCCTGCCACATAAGACCATCTAGGCCCATCGACAGAAGGGATTGCTCTGTATCCTATACCAAGCCGGCCCAACTGGGCAGCAACGCCGACGCGAGGCATTGGGTCGAAGTGGGCGTCGCACATTGAGGGAAACATCGAGGAGGGTCTTGATCGTGCGGCGCCTTAGTGTGACCACTTCCTTCCGACTGTAGCTCCTTATCTCTGTAGCCCGTTTTCGTTATGGTGCATCCTGATGAGCCATGATAGGTAATCACCTCTATGTGTAACAAGATATCTGGTAAACGCTTGTACCACGCCCGAAAACAGGTCACACTACCTTATCAAGTGAGCCTCAGTCGGGTACAGGGGAAGAAGACGGGGTCACCATCCAGGGAATCACTTGTGTCTTGAGAGCTCAACATTCTCACCCAAAATGCTCATTCGAGAAACCAGGCGCCTGCTGGGCATCGCTTGCATTCTTTTGGTTGTGGCCTACATCGGGATCCGGTTACGTTTCGATAGCAACAAGCTCAATAGCTGGATAGGGGAGGCTCTCTGGAGCTCCGACGGCGCTGCTGACCCGGCACCGCTATCCCAGCCTACCAGTCACGCATCGACATCGCCGGGCTCTTCCGCGAACGAAGGCTTGTCTGCCGCAGGTGGTGCCCTAGAAGACGTCGACCCGCTCGCTTCGCACAACGAAATCTTCTCTGCCTCGACGAGGGACAGGAAATTCTTCTACATCAAGTTCGGGGACCAGCAAGCCCTGAACCCCAACATCATCCCGCACCCGCTGCGGGAGAACACCTGGATCGTCGTGGCCCAGAAGTACAAAGGCCCCGACGACCTGCAGACCTGGTTCTCCGAGCTCGTGTGCAGCGCGACCTTCCGCGACGGCACGCTGGCGTGCGACGACGGGGTACCGCCGGCGACGCTGCCCATCGCCGCGACGTCGGGCGACAAGTGCGACGGCGACCTGGGCTACTTCAGCCTCAACGTGGGCCCGCACGACGCGCGCGTCTTCTTCGGGCCCCGGGCGCCCTACGCCCTCTACGGGTCGCAGTCGTCCTTCACCTGCTTCGGGCAGTGGGCGCAGGACTTCCGCGTGCTGTTCCCCTGGGGGCTGGACCTGACGCAGGAGAGCCGGTTCCGGCTGGGCACGGAGCTGCAGCGGCCGTCGGAGGCGCCGGGGGCCAGCCGCCGCCGAGGTACCTGCGCGTCGAGAAGAACTGGTTCCTGTTCTGGGACCGCGACGGCCGCGTCTACGCCCACTACGACGTCGCGCCGCGCCGCGCCTTCGCCGCGCTGCAGGACGACGGCGCCGCGGGCCCGGACCTGGCCCCCGCGGCGCGGGCGGCGGACGACGGCTGCCTGGCGCGGCGGCTGCCGCGCGTGGCGCCGGCGCTGGAGTCGCTGCACCAGGCGACCAACTCGCTGTCCATCACGCTGTGCCGGCGGGCCGAGGCGGCGGGGCGGTGCACGGCGTCGGACAACAACACCTTCGTCTTCACCGTGGTGCAGCACAAGACCTTCTACGACTTCCACGGCGTCTACGAGCCGTACGTGCTGCTGTTCCGGCAGAGCGCGCCCTTCGCCGTCCACGCCGTGTCCACGAAGCCGCTCTGGATCCACGGGCGGCAGCGCGCTGACGACGGCGACGGCGACGGCGACGACGCGCGCCGCTCGCAGATGTTCTACGTCGTGTCGATGAGCTGGAAGGCGAGAGGCCAGAAGTACCACGGCTACCTCGACGACGTGCTGTTCCTGGCCTTTGGCATCGAGGACAAGGACACGGCGGGCATCGACGTCGTGGCGGGGGACTTGCTCAAGGGCCTCGGGCTGTGTTCGGAGGACTGACGGTGATGAGCAGCCATAGCCATTGCTGATGACGATCTGGGTGGGCTGCTCGGCTTGACGCTGTCCGTAGTCGATTCGCGTTTTCTATAGTTATCCATGCATGCCGAGACTAAATTGAGAATAGCAGTATTGATCTATGTTCCTTAATTACTTGGGAAAAGTTAGTCCTTAGATGATGCTCTGCATAGGCCATCGATAAACCTTTCTGTTTACTTAATGGATTGATATAGTCATAGTAGCCTGGACTTATATTGCGCGTGTGTAAACCTTTTGAGCCCGTCGCGACATGGAATTCGGCCCCGAAGAGTGGCCCATAAAGAGACCACGGTCGTCTCAGTACCATCGCAGTAACTAACAAACACGCACACTGTCCGGTGGCGGCGTATGATGGGGCCACCAAGACTCTTCGCTGTCTAGTTCGACGTAAAATCAGGGGGCAACCATGTGCACCCGCGCCTCCGTAAACAGACTTGACGTCCTACAGCAAGTCGAGCGAACTCCTCGACTGGAGCCTCTGGGTGGGTAGGCGCGAAGAAGATGTGCGATTGTGGCATCTTAGAAGGCCTCGCGAAACTGGACGAGCATCTGGTGCGTCGGGATGGACGACTCCGGGTCAATTACCAGCGGCGCCGCAACCCCTCTGATGCCAACAACGTAGCCGACAACCTTCACTACGCCGCTAAACGCTGGTGGCCCCAGTATATTCTGGGCGAACATCTGCCGGACCATATCCGATGACAATGGTATCGATATCGATGGCTTCTGTGTCTGGAATCCTGCAGGTGAGAGCCTGTCATGCTGAGATTTCTTCTAGCACACCAAATTTGGTACAAGGAAAGAGAAACTGAGATGCAAGTGGTGCAAATTCTATGAGTCGACGACGCCTATGCCGTTCGGGCTAGACTTCCTCGCAGGCGGCTACGGCATTGTCAACTCCTGGGGATATATCACCGCCAGCACCGACGTGTAACTTTATTATTGAAGGTCATAAAGATGAGCAATGGAAATAGCTAGACTGTTTATAGAGGAGTATCCTCTAGTTACCTCAAATTAACGTCCAAAATGGGTCTTCCGACCAGTCGTAATTTACCAGGCTCCCATTGTTTACTCAATTTGAAAAGCATTTGAAAACACACAGTAGTCCTAAGACGTCGATGGGGCAGCCAGACGATGTCGGGACCGTTTCCCGGCCGGCCATCTTTCTGTTGGTCCAGCGACTCGATCCACTCGGCGTACACCTCCCAGGTCCGCAAGTTGGGGAGATACCTCTGCATCTTGGAGTCTTCGTCAGGCTCTGGTGCTTGGAAGAAAGCGCGCGCGGCCTCGTTTTGCCGCACGAAGTCGTGGTGAATCGCCAGGTGCCGGATCTCGCTGGCCCCTACCAGACGTGCTATATCAGGAATGGTGAAGGCGGCTCCTAGCACGACGAGATCCCGGTCGGGGCGCCACGCCACGCCTAGCCGTATTCCCTCGCGGTCCGAGGCGCCCAAGCCGCCCGCTGACCGGACCGTGGCGGGAAATGTGAGAAAGGCGTACCTCGAGGCGTGGCAGGCCCTCAGGAGTGGCGACTGCTGGTCGTTTATGCAGCCCACATCCACTGGCATTGGTTGTGTACGTCGGTCTACCAGATTCAGTTGAAAGATGCAGGGCTCAGAAGCTGCATGGTCCCATACCATGTATTGGAGCTCGAATGGCAGGCGAGGAAATAGCGGGAATTGTTGTGAAGGGTCTCCTCGCGGTCTACCACCGGGGTAATTATGGTCATCGTAAGGAGTGAAAACTGGTGGTCGGTAGGGTGTCATTTTGAATGATGGTAGGGAGGTGATATGCCCGACTTGAAGCTGGTTAGAGGAAGAGATCGATCAGAAGTAGGCTATGAAGGCGATCATGCAGAAGAAGTAATTAAGGGCGAGACAGGTGAATCGGAGATGGTTTTGCGAGAATATAAATAAACTGAGCCAATTAGCGAACGGACTGAGAAGCTTAGCTTTTTCATATACTTTTGGCTTTCTATGTCTGGCCCAAAAGGGGTATAAAGTCATGCATGCGGAGCAGAGTGAGGCTCACCACTTCTAGTAGATTTTCCACAATCAGGGATATTTTGATTCAAGAAGGACATTTCTCATGCTCAATATACCGGGAATAGGAGACTCTTGCCGTCCTAACAACACACTCTAGAGATGTATATATAAATACATATGGGCGTATGCCCAGCGTATGCTGAGCATACAATGGGTAGACCTTAGGTCAAATTCCCTTGGGGTAATAAGGGGCAGTGAAATTCTGACCCAAGTTCAACTGAAACCCGATAAGCGATGAAGGATGCGCCTTGCTTTGGAATTAGACCCCAAGAAGACCGTCGAGTTCCTGATTAGCTGGACACACTGGCGGGCGAAACCAGCACTCATTCTTACAGTCACCGGAAGGTCTTGTAAGGGTGAAATGTTCTATTCAACTCCGGCTATGTAGCATAGGTATGTACAAACCAAAAAGAATAGCCGTTCCCAAATGAGCTCCATCGAAGCAGAAAGCCAGCCCAAATTCTAATCACAACCAGCACCATCGCAATGCAGAGGTAAATATTCAAAACCCGTAGACACCAACTCCTAAGCCGTTAGAGCTGCTCTCGTTATAAAGTAAACATGATACCCAAGACTGCGACCAGACCAGCCGCCGCCAGAGTCGGCACCCCCAAGTCCGCGGCACCGGCCGCTGGCACCTCCGTCTGCGACGGCGACGGCGACGACCCCGGGGGCAGGACGGTAGGGTTGATAGGCGTAGGGGCGAGGGTGGGCGGGATGATGATCGCCGTAGCGTTGCCGGCAGCGGTGCCGTTGCCGCCGCTGTTCGCGCCGGGCCAGCCGCCGGCGGGCGAGGGCGCCATGCAGAAGATGCTGCCGACGTCGTTGGGGGTGCCGACCGGGGCGGGCAGGCGCGCGGGGCTGCCGTAGGTGAAGGCGGGGCCCGCGGGGGCGCCGGTGCCGTTCTCTCGCAGGTAGGGCACGCAGGTGACGGCCTGCGGGGCCGGGCCCGGGTGGCCGCCCGTCACGCCCGTCAGGTACAGGGCCGAGGCCCTGCCCAGCGCCGTGGCGTTGCTGTAGACGCCGTCGATGGGGACCAGGACGGTCGTTTTAGTGCCCTGGCCGCAGGCGTCGCCGGCCGCCGCCGTCTCGACGTTCACGGAGATGTACGGGCGGCCGCTCGCCTGGCTGTCGCCTGGCGTCCCGGTCCCCTGGGGCTTTGGGGGTGGGATGCTCGAGGTTTGGGATTGTGTCGAAGAAGAGTGTGAGGAGATGTGCGAGACGGAAGAGAAGGTGGAGGCGGACGTTGTCGTCGTAGTTGTGATGTGGGGTGCACCGGCCGCCAGGACAGTGGTGGCGATGGACGCCGCGGTGAGGGCGAGGGTTGTGAGCTGCATTGTGGGTATTATGTGAAAGTGCAGGGCCTGAGTAAAGGGCAGGAGATAATAAGATGAGGAGAGTGGTATCGACTCCTTTGATGTGGGTTGTTAATAAGACTCAGTTGGATAGCTTGCTGAATTGGAACGTTCTGAATGTTCTATGCGTCAAAGACCTCGCTCGACGGCACCGAGATTACTTATACACGAAAAAGAATTCGCTCAAGGCTACTACCCGTGCCCATCTACACCTCTCTTGGCAAGACAAGATGTAAGACGCAGCCAGCCACGGCGGCTGATTGGACAGCTGAAAACAAGACAAGGTGAAGTTTCCCCATATGGTAAGCCTGGGATAATCCGGGCGTGGCTCAGACGGGGGCGGGAGGGGGCTGGGGATTAAACGGCCTCTAGTGGACTTTTGTTTCTAATTTTGGACCAACCACTAAACCCGTACTTAGTGTAAGCACACAGGCATCCATTTAAGACCATGAACGGCCCCGAAAGGACGGCCCCGAATCAGTCAGACACGTTGGCTCTACCGGCACATTCTCCATAATTCCAAACCGCCCGTGGTATACGAAGTAGCCGCCGTTCTTGCGGATCTGACAGATAGCGGATGAGGTTTTGGGAATGAGGCTGTTTCCACGACCGTGACTTTCTTCTATTAGTCCTCTCGTAAAGTCCTGGGTTGGAAGGACTCTTCCCCTCTCTCCAGAGGTCAGTAGCAATGTTAATGCTGTCCAGAACACAGGTTCCCTGATCAGTTCTTGCCATTCGAAAAATCCACTGGTCAGCAGTCCTGGATGCCCAGATTCAAGCAGCTGTCAAGTGTAATTAGCTTAATAAAGCAGCCCAAGTAGCTCAGCCTCATTGCATCTGCCTGACGATCGGCCTTGGGGCAGCCCATCGTGCATAGAACACCTTTTCTCATGCACTTAGCCCCAGCCACAGTTGCACAGCTTCCCGTCAGAAATCCCATAAAAGCCTCCAGCCTTGGCTGCTTGCCACGGGCACCTTTCTCTCCATCTTCCCCCACCTTTGACTCTGCGCCGGTTAGGCATCTATGATTCAAAGCAACCATGAGCTCAGAAGAAAATGACAAGCTCAATCCCATGGCCAGGAACCATGAAGTACAGGAGAGTTTGGGCATAACACCACCCGATAACCCAATGGTGACCGTGCCGTCGGATGGCCCCTTCAAGCTTACACCTATCACTGGTCGTGTCTCGAGGGCCAAAAAGGGCGTGCCGGTTCATGTTTGCGATATCTGCAAACCACCTAAAGTAAGTAGGCATGGGCTCTATAAACCATTGCGACGAATAGCTACTTACTTATGCTGTGCTCGATAGACCTTCACCCGAGAAGAGCATTTGAGGTATAGGACGCAGCTAAGTGTGCAGCAGAAAATCAAAACTCTTCTAACCTTCCCAGGCGTCATCAATTGAGTCACCAGGTTCCTGAGTATCCATGTCTTTACCCAGGATGCGATAGAGCTTTCCACAGGGCAGATCTCCTTGAGCGACATCAGGCTCGGCAGTGCGTTTCTCTGTTTCTTTTAAACATCTTTTGAAGGGAACTAACAACGAACATTATTTCCAAAGTATCGATGAATTGCCCTATTCGAAACTTCCCCTCTGTAGTTACGACTATTATGCACAGTTGACACTTCATCACGATACACCGACCTATTTCGCCTGGGCCAAGGACACCACAAACATACCTCGGCCACCAGACTCGTCCGATGTAAAGACACTTGGCCTGCCAGGCCTGCGTATTTCATCACAGAATACACAAGTATATGATGTGCCTCAGCATCAAGGTCCTGCGACCGACTCTGGGTATGGGTCTTCCAGTATGAGTTTACGGAGGGAACACCTCGTCGACGTCCGTGAATCATCTAAATCAAAAAGCAGTGTTGTGAAAAGAGGATGGGAGGTCTACTCGGACACCAGCAGCTTCCGCACTACTAAGCTGGACAATGCAATATTCGAGATTGCTCAGGAGATTGCCACCATTCTGCCTCCTGCTATCGAGCGGGTTCAGTTGCAGGTTCTTTCAGATCTTCTTCCTGATATCCTAGAAGGTTTCGCCTTCAGGATAGGTCAGGAGGACCCCGAGACGACATGTTGTCGTCTCATGTTTCTAGTCCATCGGTACAAGACGTAGGTGTCAATGACTTCCTCCCATATTTACGCAACGTCTCTCTAACTTGCCTTAGTCAAATCGTGGATGCCATCGTCGGGTCTTTCGATGATGAGGAGGAAGATTCAGCTAAGTTAGGCGAGGCCGATAATATGCACATAAGTGAAAAGATATCACTCTGGATGAGCAAAGATGACATGGAGGAGATACAGCCAAATGACATACACCAATGGGGCCATGATAGAAGCTTTCCGGAGGAGTTCGAAGATGCTCCCGAGTTACAGGAGTACAGTGACATCCTTCTCCATTCCGAAGCATATGCCTGGCTGCAAGGTGCGGTTTATAGCATCTTCGACATGGTTACCGGAGGAGATGTGAATGTGTACCGACATGTTCGTCAAACGGTGCTTATGTCTATAGGCGGAAACTACGAGGCCCTGATCAGTCATAGAAGGAGACCTGGGACACAAACAGTGCATTTTTCATTACCCTGGATCGTGGAATTCCTTGAGTCCCAGGAATACCCCACCCCTTGGTCTGAAGTGCTCCCTCAAATCATTGTCTTGACTGGGTCTCCAAGTGCCACCTGGGCTTCGACGTGCCAGCAGTATTTAAGCTCGGTATGGCCCAAGACTGGTCCGCAGGTTCTCAAGCTGTTTCAGGCACTTCTGGTTGACGAGTTTGGTAGGGAGCATTGTCGTAAGTGGAATATCCAAGCTGCACATGGGCATGGCCATGCTAATATTCTGAAGGTACGCTTTTCGGCGATACCAAGGTGTCTGCTCGTATCCAAGGATCCAAAGCAGACGTACTCAGTGTTCGTGTACATGGTGTCCCTCAATCGGTCGCGGAGATAGGGGCCATCTTGACTTGGCTTTGCGGGGCTCTGAGTGCCTCATCAGACGAAGACCGCACTGCATACACCTATTTAACCGGCATTTGGCAGGATTTAGATACTGAGGGAGATAACTCACGACAAAACGAAAAAGATGGACCCAGGTTTCATATCAACCAAGGCTATCATTTAAGAGTGCGAGAAGGTGCTGGGAGATGCTGGACGAGCTTGTTCGGAAACGCTGTGATTTTCACGGGGTTTATGACGCCTCGCCGTCCAGAGCTGCTTCCTGGACTTGAGATATCACTGGGTATGATGGCCACTTTGGCAAACACGCGCAAGATATCCAACTTTGGTGGCAGAATCATGATCAAGGGTTTCTCCACGGCTTTGATACCTACTGGCAAGAGGAGCGGATGCGTCATCTGGCATGCGCTTACCACCGATGATGGTGGTTACATGTCGTTCGCCAATCCTCGCATCAAAGATCTTATGGGGGAGCACCCCAACGGGCTGACGATCAGCGACCTTCAAACCTCGCGACATATTGTCGGCTGGTGCACCGAAACCAGGAGCTATACAGGTAACTATGCTCTGTAACATCGTGTAGGTACTGGCTGACATGACATCCAGGGTCCCCTTCAGCGAACTACGACATTGATTGGTCGGGTTTGTTGAAGCCACGCCCAGGATGCGCATTCGAGAAAGTCTCCATTGTAGGAGGGCAGTTCATCACAGGCGGGGTGTCCTGTGTTATTGGTAAAAGGACAAGGCCGTACACGTCCGGTCTCGCGACGATTATACCATGCGTCTGAAGTGGATATCCAAGAAATTCGTCGTCTTTTACGACGTGATTGAACGGAGAGCATGGCTGGTTGACGGAGTCAGTGCCCTGCTACATCTGGTCCGCGCCTCCTTGAAGCAAGACTCGAAAGACCCTTTTCAATCGCACTTCCAGTTCCAGGAATCAGACCTTCAAGAAGCTCCACCGCATCTCAACGGTAAGAATGCCGCGATCCACGTACTCACCAACAGACACAACACCGCCATCCCCTTGTATTCGAAACCGGACAGTCTACGCGAAGAGGTCAGCAGTTCGGCGGTTGGGGTGCATGCCAGCGTCGTCACGAGGACCAAGACAGACTACTGCCTGAAAGATAGGGTCGAGAGCATATGTGATGTCTTGGAGCAGATCATGGCCCATCAGGCCGACGTGACATCTGAAGATGGGGTTGGGTTTCGAATCAAGTATACGACACGCCGGCAACTGGAGGGTTTCGATTTCATGGATGTCGCTACAGACGAGGACCCCTTTTGGCCCCGCATCACCACCCTTCAATCCAGCGGTAGGGGATGGGTCGATTTCACCCGCGCTATCCACGCCATCACACTCTTTGGTTCTGGCTTTGGAGACCTAATACGGCCGGACGACTCGAACCAGATAACTCAGGCGTGTAGTAACTGCAAATCCAACGTCGAAGTCCCCAAGCTTTGCGACTACCTCGCCGTCTGCGTCCCCGATATCCAGGAGATCGTACAAAAGAGGGGAAGCAGGAACACCACTCCATGGAGACTCGTCGACGACATCTACTGGCACGCACCCAATCAGCCATTCGAGGCCTGTCGGTGCGCGGTAGCAAAGCCCTCCAGCAGCGACAGAGTTCAAGTCCTCCTCCCGGCAACCTTCCCCAAGCTATGGGCTCGTGGCCTTAGGAGCCCCCAGAGCATGGCACCCCAAGGCGCGCTGCTGTTCGGGCATAGTATGCGCTTCCCGCTTCGGTGGCGGGACAAGGGCGATCCCGAGTGCGGCCAGCCGGATGATTCTGCAATGGAGGAGCTGGACACGACGTTCAACGATAGCGGCATCGGGACAAGTCTAGACGCCTCCAGCGATGGCGCAGCCCCAGGGAACTCGCCACGCTCGTCCGGGTCGGGCGGCGCCAGCACCAGTGCGGTAGTGGACCACTCTATGTATCCGCGGTCTGAAGTATTAGCTGATAGCAGTAGCGACAAGGAGGAAGTGCCAAAAGGTAAGAGACGGAAACTGTTTCATAAATTCCTGGGCCATTGAGACCAGCGAGTCGATCTGGTCGCACCAACGCCACCACGCCGATGGTAGAACAGCACGGCAAATACATGTATACCTCCCGATATCTAGCTTTCGTTAATAGACCCTCGGAAAGATACTCCTCTCACCAACCATGTACATCTGCTGTAGCTAATACTGCCCATCCAACATGGGAGATAACTCTCCAAGCGAGCGATATCATCCGCTAAGCCCAACCTTTGAGGTTGATAGTGAACAGGAAAGGGTCGTTCGCCACGTCCTCCTTCCTCTGCACGAGCTCGTCGACATCCCAGTTGACGTGAACGAACCTGTCCTTGAGGAACGCCGCCTCGGGGCTGACGGCCCAGTTGACAAAGTCGCCCGCGAGCTCCGCTGGAGAAGTGCGGGGTGGCATGGCGCGGTCAGCCGCGGAATCGCGCCAAAACTGGGGAAGCGGGCATGGGGGGAAATGAAACCGCAGGACATACCGTCGTCCCACGGCAGCCCCTGGGTAGAGCCCGCGAACTTCTCGCTCATGGGCGTGCGGACGAGGCCCGGGTGCACCTGCACGACGCGCAGCTCCGGGTGCTCGTTGCCGAAGTACTCGAACATCTTGGTGGCCGCGGCGTTGGCGGCGCGATAGGACGAGTAGCCGGGCAAGTCTGTTTTGGTTTTGTTTCGCAGGCGCCCCCCGGTTAGTCATTCACCAACCGTGGGATATACACATACACACATGCACAAGGAGAGAAAAAAAAAAAAAAAAGCTGTGCTTACAGGCCATGTGAATCGCCGCCGTGCTAACATGCACCACGACCCCGCCGTCGGCCGCGACGGGCGCAAAGGCGCGCAGGAGGTTGAAGCGCCCGCGCACGTTGACCTCGAACCCGGCCCACCAGGCGCCGGCGTCGGCGTCGGCGACGGACGCGAGCTCGGGCATGACGCCGGCGCTGGCGACGAGGATGTCGACCCGCCCCTTGTCCTCGCAGGCGGCGAAGTCGGCGAGGGCGCGGCCGAGGGCGGCGGCGTCGCCAATGTCCACGGCGTAGACGCAGACGCGCGTGCTCTGGCCCAGGGCTTCGATGGCGGCTTGGGTCCGGTGCAGCGCCGCGGCGGTGCGGGCCAGCAGGGCGACGGCGGCGAGGCCCGACTTGGCCAGCGAGAGGGCGCAGGCGGCGCCGATCCCGGAGCCGGCGCCGGCCACGACGGCCGTCTTGCCCCGGTTGGACAGCTGGGGCTGCTGGGGGTCGATGGCCGCGTACGTCTTGGCCCGGTAGACGCGGGTCACGGGGCGGAACATCTCCTGGAAGAGGGCGTCGTCGATTGGGAGTTCTGAGCCGGCCATGTTGGTGGTGGTGGTTCTGGATAGTTGGTTTCAAAGTGCCAGAGGAGGCTTTTCTTCTACCGAGTTCTCTATTAGGGTCTAAAGATACGAATTAATCAAGAGAGCGGATGATAGTTAAACTTCGTGAGTCCGAACGTTGCTTGAGTGTTTAAAAGTCGTTCTCTTTGGTTCCAGCGAATGGTGCTGCTGATGCTACCTCGGAAATCCTTGTAAGTATGATAGCACAGCAGAAGAAGAGGTCGCTTTATATAGCGACTTGAAGCCATGCCGAAAGGGTCAGTGAAGATTTCAGTTCGAATTGGGCAGCTCGCAAGTCGACGTTGACCCTGACAAATCCACGGAGCTATTAGTAAACACATATGAAATATTGTATGATGATGATTATGATTACCACTCGCTGGCGGCCTTTGTGACGAGCTTTCAATGCTCGGCACGGAGGAATTCGATATGCGCTTGTGTGCCGCCGACGTGATGTTACGTGATCGGACGAATTGATCCCCAGCGATCCCCGAAAACCCCGATTGAGTCCCCCCTCCTCCTACATGAACAGTCCCACTCAGGGACCCGGGGCATTTCTCATTTATGTGACTTCACACTGGAGAGACTTCTTCACACGGACCAAAGAACAGCCGCGTACCCTGTGCGTGTGAAAGTGCGTGGGAGCGAGCATGGAGGCAGAACAGGAGCTGAAGGTCGGTCCGCTTCTCGTCATGTTACGTTAATCGGGCCAAGGAAATCACCCGCTGACTAATTCTAGCGGAGGCGGGAGCGCGGCCGCCAGGCACAGGCTTCCTTTCGAAAAAGACAAGCAAAGGCAGCGCTATCATTTCGGGAAGAGAACAAGCAGCTGAGGGAAGCCATTCAATCTATTGTCCAAGTCGCCAGTGGGACGGGTAATCCTGAGCTCTTGTCGGTGATCCGTCAAGCTGCGGGTGCTGCAGGCATTGAAGCCAAGCATCTGGAAGACCCAGCCGCCGCCGACAACGTTGCTCTATCTAATAATGCGGAAGGGGGTCGTCCGAATTATGGTTTCCTCCCCAGTAAACACGATACCGCCACTGGCTCGGCCCTGATCAACGCCGGGGCTTCCATGAGTCGAGCAGCTTCGACCTTTACATGGAGCAGAAGCTACGGGCCACCTGTGGCCATCGGCAATTTCTGGTTTGATCCGCTGAGGTCCACAAACATCACTGCAACCCCCGAGGACGTAGTTCCCTTTACCGGCCAAGGCCGATATACACTTGGGGGGCTACTCTTTTGGGGAGTCCTTGATCACGTCACGAATGCGTGTACGCACACGCATCATCCAAGACCTTGCGAGGAGCTGCAGTCAATCTTACGTCGTTCGACCGCTCATTCCAAGTCACTGAGCTTGATCAAGCCACAGATCATCCACACCATGGCAGAAGCTCGTCTTGAGTACCTAAAGAGCGGCCACGTCGATGCTACAAACGCAACCGCCACAGAAGGCATTTCACTCATGGCACTGCGAAGTATGGTCGAGAAGGATTATGCATCCCAGGGTATAGACACTGGTGCTTGGCTGTTGCCAAAAGAGGTCGAAGGACGGGTGCGACGAAGACTGGGCAGCCAGATATTCGACCGCCTTGAGCAAGCCATCAAGGCACCGGAGAGTACTCGAGTTCATCGAGCACTGAAAGAAACAATCCGTCGGATGGTTGATTCCTTTTTGTGTTTCGGTAACGGCCCGGCGTGGAACGACAACTTCGTGGACTTGGTTTTCGGCGAATGGGCCGCATTAGAATCCCGATAATGCTGAAACTGCCGTTGGGATGAACTTTTATTTCAAAGTATGTGGATATTGGCTCGGCTTCCAGGTGGCGGAGCATATAGAGCGTGCTGGGATAGTCATCGCGCTCGGCCTGTAGCTGTTATGCAGCCCAACTCCACTAGACTGCCGGCCTCGGAAATGGCAGAATGAGATTGCCGTATTTGCTAGCTCGTCAAGCACGCTCACTCGACACGCGAGTCGGGACCTCAAGACTCGGGCTGAAGTCGACCGTCCAGCCATTTGCTCATGTAAGGCCCATCAAGCCAATAGCCCAATTTCTTGTAATAGCTTCGCACCCCAACGCCGCTAATGACACTGATCTTCGTGCTTCCGTTTTCATCTCTCGCAATGCGTTCAGCCTCTTCCATCAACAAGGTGCCAAAGCCTTGATGCTGGAACTTCTTGGGATCTCGGGCATGCACTGGCACGGCCGTGCCGTAAACGTGAAGCTCTCTGACCATGCTCGTCTGCTGGCCAGTAAGCTCCTCTCGGTAGGTGTACTTTTCTGTGCACTTCCGCAGCCGCAGAAGCGCAACGAGGATATCCTGTTTGGGATCTTCATATGCCAGGAAAGTCTCCCAGCCTCCATTGGCAGTGTAGTCTCGGCGAATGAGCTCGATCTGGTTTGGTCGAATTTTGTGCTTGACTTCGTTAATACCAACTTCCCGTGTCCGCACATCTCGGCATGTGGTGCCAAAATCCTTCATTCGCGCCAAAGCAAGCTCTCTCAGATTGCCATTCTCGACCCCTGAAGTCACCAGTGGCATAGGGATATCTCGCTGGACACGGTATATACGTGTCCAGGGCGGAACCAATGCTAATATTCTAGCGACCAGGTCTACCAAGGCATTGGGAGTGTAGTTCTGGTATCGACCGGTTCGCCAAAGCTCATACAGACCCGTGCCCCGGATGACCAAGGTGGGGTAAATCTTCAATCCGTCCGTCCTGAAGGCAGGATTCTCGAAATACTCGCGAAACTGGTCCATATCACGCTCCATACCGACATTAGGGAGGTCAGGCATCATATGGGAAACGACCTTGAAACCGGCATCCTTGGAATAACAGAAGGTCTCGGCAACAGCGGCAACAGTGTGTCCTCTGTTCGAATCGCGCGCAACGTCCTCATAGAGGGACTGAACCCCGATCTCTAGGCGGGTACAGCCATACCGCAGCATATCCGTCAAGTGTGAAGGGAGGCAATAATCTGGTCTTGTCTCGATTGTGATGCCGACACATTTGGAGTTACTCATTTCGCCGGCCTCGACGGCCTCGTCGACGTTATTCGTTTGGTAGCCACTCAGGGCGTTGTGCAATTGGGAGATGAATTCTTCCCTGTAGGATGGGGCTAACGACATGAAAGTGCCACCCATGATGATATATTCGACCTTGTCGACCGAGTGACCGAGGGATTTGAGTTGGTCGACTCGGCCGCGAGCCTGCTCGAAAGGGTCGTATCTCGCTCGAATGGCGCGCATCGAGGTCGGTTCATATCCGGTGTATGACTGTGTGCTGTATTCGAAGTCCGAGTCGGGACCGCCGGGGCAGTACACGCAAATGTTTCCAGTGTAGGCGATATGTGGACAGCGATGGGGCTTGCACATGACAGCAACGACGGCGATACCAGAGGAAGAGCGGATGGGCTTTGCTACCAGCTTGGGCAAGATGTATTTTTTGTAGTGTTCTGGAACAGCAGCGATGATTGCAGTCAAGGGTGGCAGATTCGGAAGCTTGTGTTTCCTCGAGAGCTTGGCTCGTAGCATGTTGAGGTTGATGTCCCTCTTGGGGGCTTTGGGGTCCTTGGAGGATTCATAGTCCTCGATAAGTGCGTTGGCGACATCGGCGCAACAGCGCAAGAATCGCTCATTCTCGGGAGGTAAATTGACATCCTTCTTCCGAATGGTCGTGGTAGTGGTGACCGTTGTCGTGGCCATCTTGGTCACAATGGTCGGCTTGTGCTGTGATATCGGCGATGGTGTACGTGGGTAGTCAATTGTGGGATTTTGGCGGAGTAAGTAAAAAGTCATAAAGGCGGGTGAAGCAATAGATACTAACCTAGATAGATAAGTAGATAGATAGATGCCTCTTATCGATAGCAGCGCACTGGAAACGACCCCTCCATTAACCAGCCCCCACATTCTGTTCCAGCTATCAGCTCTGTGATCTCGCTAACCAATACCATCCACCTAAATCGCTGTACAGTATGCCTGGATCATTCGGTCTAACAGCTCTTGAATACTTACTTACTTAATACTGTTTGGTCAAGCCAGATAATGAACGGAGTGGGAGGGAATATGAGGTAACGGGAGTTGTTTTTCACCCCACCAAGTCTTGTACACGTTATTTTGAGTATGAAACAGCCACGCGAACCAGCAGTTCGATATGTCTGTCCCATAAACCTGCCCAACCCAGCACATGCATGGTAACAAGTCTGGAATACACATGACATCAGGTGCAGTATCCAAGTGTACTCTTGCAGTAGTTATCACAATCATCGTAATTATTTATGACCTGTGACAGACAGGTTGACACTCAGATAGTGCGGGAGAGGTTCAATCCGATTCTTGGTCTTACGTCTATCATCTTTCAACCGACCCCCTTCTGCTTGACGATTCCATACTGATCTCCTAATGAAGTCCAATCACACAAGCTTGTCCCTTTTATTTGCATTTGGGGCTGAACAGCCACAGCTTCATTCCTTTCAAGGCTTTACTCGCTCGCTCGCAACCCAAACTTGAGCCAGGCCCCAAGGCAGACTGACTTTACGCCCAGCCCGAGACATCTGCAACTTTTCCCCACTACCCATCTCCAGTTCTAGAACCCCTCCATCTCAAACTGAGACTGACCCACGACCCCCAGCTGCAGACAAAGGAACACTCTCAACAAGGTGCACATCCTTCTCTTCTGACGTACAAATCTGACTTCCACTTCTGCTCCTGCGACGCTTCATCTCTTCCTCTGGGTCCTCTGGATTCGCTCCCTTCTTCGGCTTTTATCCAGCAGCGTCGGTCGGTTTCCACATTTCCTGCCACCCAACAACGGCCATGGCTACCTCGAGTCGAACCAGACGAATCGCCAAAGAGTTGGCCGACATCAAAGCAGATGCTAACAGCAAGATTACTGCTGAGGCTGCCGAATCCACCGACGACCTGACACACCTCAAAGCCAGCGTCCCGGGGCCACCTGGTACCCCGTACGAAGGAGGAAGCTTCATTGTCGACGTCAGAATCCCCCCCGAGTATCCTTTCCGCCCACCTCGTATGAAATTCGACACCAGGGTGTGGCATCCCAATATCAGCAGTCAGACCGTAAGCACTCCCACCGCCATAGATGCCTACTCTTCTACGAGGAACGCTTGCTGATCATGATCGTGTGCAGGGAGCCATCTGTCTTGACACGCTTAGCACTGCTTGGTCACCCGTCCTGACCATCAAGTCCTCCCTGCTCTCCCTCCAATCCCTATTCGAAAGCCCCGAACCGAAAGATCCCCAAGATGCCGAAGTAGCCAGGCAGATGATGGCAGACCCGGATGGATTTAACCAGACGGCTCACGAGTGGGCTGTAAAACACGCTGGGGCCCCACGGAATGCCAAGTTCCAAAGCATCCGGCCGCGGACCAACCTCGCACAGCAGGAGATAGATGACAGCAGGCAAGTTGGATCAATCATTAGCACAACTTGATTTTAGTTGTAGCAACTAACAGCTTTCGGTTAGATACCAGGGATACAGCAAGGAACTCATCAACCGTTTCGTAAACATGGGGTTCGATGTCGACCGCGTTGTCGAGGCCTTTCACTTTGTGGGCATCGATAAGAATAATGGGGAGGACTATGTTCTCGAAGAGGCCTATATGGGTGATATCACGGCCCGTCTTCTCGGGGAGCCATAGCTTGGCCAACTAAGGCAACAGCCACAGAAAGGGGCGGCAGGATAGGGCAAGCAGTGGGAAGTGATGGCGTTTACGGCGTTCGCAGGCCAGGCATTTTATGGCAGCAGAATGCCGGGGGGGGGGGCTGTTTTATTCAGCACGATTACTTGAATCTGGCGGGTTGGCCAACGGTCGAATGACCAGCCCGCCATGGGAGCATCTCAGGCATCAACCGACTATCGATAACCTTTCATCTCAGCGAAATAAGCATAAGTATTAAAGTATAAATGGCGGTTTTTCTTCTTGTTCTACTTTGGACACAATTGCACCTGGGCGTTTTGGTTGCAGAAGTTTCGCGTTTCACCAACAGCGAGAGGACCGCGCGCACGTGTTTCTGTGTTTGTCTTGGAGAGAGCCAGTAGTTTTCCAATGTGTTCCAAGAAATCCCGTTGGAAAGCCCCCGGTTGCGCCGAAGAACGGCTTCGCGAATACGCGTCAAAGATTCTTGCTATGGCATGTGAGTTGCAACTCGCCTCTGGGATTTTGCGGTTTTCGGTGAAACTCACGAGTACCGCATAACGTTGATAGAGGAGGAGAGTATGTCATGACCCAGCCTCTGGTGGCCAGTGGAGGAACGAAGGTCAGTTCGAGGTCGGTTGATCGGTAGAGCACATTGCTATGCATGGCGGCATATTGCAGCGTCCGTCCTTGGGTGGTGTTCAGAACTGGCTTTGTCAATTCGAGAGTGGTTGGCAATGCATCGCGGCCTCGGGAGCCTGCAATCTGGGGCCGAATCGAGCGAGCACTGGGCGACGACGTTCATATCCGCAAGTAGATATACCTGTTTGGCATGTCCCCCTGAAACTATATCTCCATATTCTCAACTCTTGTTCTTTGTTCGTTTTTCGACTATGGTCACCTGCGAAGAGCCGGAAACTGTTATCCGGGAGAGGTGTAAGGTAAGTCGTAATCATATTTCTGCTTTCGAAGCCAAGTCGATCGTGAGACTAGCCACGTAGGAGCTGCCGCAGCAATAATGTACCAACTTATGCATACTATATATTAGGTAGTACCTAATGTTGGAAAATGTTACCTGTGTGTCCATGTGCCTGGGTGCTACCTCCGCGTGGAGGGTGTCGTTGAAATCGAGCAGAACGAGAAAAAGAGGGGACAGACGGCGATGACGAGGTTGTGTGGATAGTCCGGTTCTTGCATCATCAGAAAAATAAGAAAATATGTTGATCATCAAGTAGGTTTCATTCACAACTGTACCAGTCTACCAGCTTGCAGGACAAAGTGAGGAGGTTTGGAGACTCCAACTTCGGGGCTTTTGAGTTGTGCCAAAAACTGTGACAGACAATCGTGATTAGGTTCAGTTCCTACCGATGCTGTTGTTGTTTTGCCATGTGGTGTGTGCAAACCAATGGGGGGATTGCGATGGGATTTGAGAGTCTGGCACATCAGCCCAGACTGATGTACAACGTAGTAAACCTCTGATAGGAGAGTTCGGTCCGTGTTATGTGAACTGTGAGACCGACATGGGTTTTTGAAGGCTTTGGATCCAGTCTTGGCACAGATCGGCTGCGATGACATCACAACAAAGCCCAAATTGGACTGGGCCCGGGCCGGGTTACTCGTGGTTGTACTCTCTCAACACCATGTTGTCCGCCCGTTCCTGATATTCATCAATTACTTTCCTTGCACGGATAATACCATCTCATCTGCCTCTTGATTGCTGATTCGCACTTTCTTTTTACCCACTGCCTACCGTTGTGCCGTCCCATCTGATTCACCCAATGGAACTTGCTGTGGCGTAACTCCGTTTAAGTTTCTAGTATTAATCCCAAGTATCCTGTCGCAAGGCTCTGAAGACATCGACAATAACAGAGCAAGCGAAGGGCCGGTTCTTGCAGTCCGTTGGAACAAGAAAAAGAAGAAACAAATTGGTATTGGGGATTATCGGGGTTGGACATAAACCGTGGCTTGCAGGGCAAACGCGACAATGGCTCACGACGACGAGAAACCGTTTGTGCCTCCGTCTACCACCAGCACCACAGACGCCGGACAAGAGAACCAACAAATACCGGATCAGACCAATATAAACACTGAAGCACATTCGCAATCTTCAGTCCCCCCTACCGTCGAGCGGCGCACCAACAGCGCACCCAATGCCGGCGCGGTACATTCCGCCGCCCACAATGACAAGGATCGTCCACCTGTACCGCCCATCACCCACCCTACCTCAGAGCGACCGAATGTGTCCAATGCCGCCAATCCGTCCACAATGTCCGGTGGGAGTGAGCATGGGGGCAGGAAAAAGTGCGCCAGAGCGAGGATTTTGACCGGCGATACGACGGCCCCTTTGGCCGGCCGAGTTTGAACTACACACAGAGGCAGTCATCGCATCAACAGCGAGACGGCAGCGGCGCCGCCACCTCATCATTACCTAACCTTACCACATCGCCAGGTGCACCGGCAGTACGCGACTCCCAGCAGGATATCACGGCGCCGACATCAGCCGAGTCGGCGCAAACAGGCTTAGTGCTGGACCCAGAGGTGGGAAGGGCAGGCCTCGTCCCAGTCCTAGAGCCCGAGCCTCCGCGCCTGGATTACACCTTGCGGACGCGCAAGCGTGTATGGTTTATCGCCATCTTCTGGTCCATCATCGTTTTTGACAGCGTCGTCATGCCCATCGGTCTCTACTTTGGCCTCTGGTACGGCGTCGGGCCCGGCAACCCGCAGGACGAGCGCATCAGCGCCAACACCGTCTTCAGTATCGTGACGGCGGCTATCGGCGGTGCCAGCATCCTCGAGTACTTCGTGCGCTTCTGGAGGCTGTACCGGAAGGACAGTACGTGTCGTGTCCTGGGGGCGCATCGTTGGTACCTGGATTGGTTCCATTGGTGGTTCAGTTTTGGCTGGATCATCGTTATGATTGAACTCATCATGTACGTTCTCCGTCATTTCCCCCGTCCCTCTCCCTCACCAGCTAGGCCTTGATGCTTACACGTAACAGTGGTTCCATCCAAGACGATGCCCGCTATATCCGTCTATTATCCATGCCATTGGCGACCATGTGCTTCGTCTTCGGTACAATCCTCCTGATCATGGACGCAATGCACTATTTCGCGATCCCCGCCCCAGTTCGCATCTCTTCAATCCCCAAAGGCTCGCAGCTACGCCCGGGTATTTACCCGCTGATCGAGGACATCTGCGCCGTCGACGGATCAGGCGGCACAGAGTTCCGCGCAGCGCTTGCCAAGCGGTACGCCGCGTCGCACGTATTCCGGGCCATGCTTAGACGGCTCGGCGCCTTCTGGGCCGTCGGTTCCGAAGGGTGCGCCGTGCTCACGACGGCCCTCGTCTTTGGTCTGAAAAATCACGACTACGGCTACGCCATCGGCTGGTCTTTGCCGTTCGTCTGGGCCGGCATCTGGGCCGTCATCACCATCTTCTATGTCCAGCGCGAGCTCAAGAAGGAGGAGCGGCTCTGGGCGGAGGAGGTGGGCAAGGCGAGGACTGAGGGTAGTCTTAGTGTCAGTGCTTCTTGATTTGTATCTGTTCGTGGGTGGAATGGGTAAGGAGTGAGAATGAAGGGGGTGTTAGACGAAATGATTACTGAGATGGGCGAAGTCACATCTCGAGTTTGTATGTAATATTTAGAGCACCTTACCGGGAGTACATATGGGAAGGGACCATGCACGGGATATACCACAAATGCCAGTATAATAAAAGGGGCATATAGTACACGATTGCTACCGACCTGGGTGGGCATGTATAATGAAACTCATATGCCGATGTCGATTCCGACGCCAACCAGTATCTACTTATCCATTCGCATCAGGTTTGGTTTCTCATGGTCAGTAGGAGTTGCCCTTAAGCTTGAATGCATGAGTTTATCATCTTTTGAGGGGTAGTTTCCTCTATGCATCTTTCGGTTCTATTCGGTAAATAACTGGTGTCAAATCGATCCTTGCCCAATGCTGTTCAACCTGGTCGGGCTGAATCATTAGTGACTCATAGCTTAGTGTAGGCTCTCTCTGCAAGCCGGGAAGGCATTATCTTGCGACATGCAGGTAGGTGTGTCGATACGCGATGTGATAGGACACGGTAGGCCTGCCCATTTCGGCCAGCCGCAGGTTGAAGGCCTCCCAGAACCGTACATATGTGAGGAAGTAGTTGCTGCAACCCCGCTCGGAATTTTCCTGGGCTTCCCCCCCCCTCTTCCCAAAAGCTTCATGCGAAACACATCCCGTCCTCCCCAGCCATGGATCCCGTGTCCGCCGTCGGTGTGGCGGCCGCCGCGATCCAGTTCTTCGAGATCTCTCTCAAGGCGACTGCGCTCTGCTTGGAGATCCGCAACAATGCCGAGTCGGCCACGGAGCACAACGCGGAGCTCGAGCTCTTCGTCCGGCACGCCAAGCAGTCCCGCGAAGAGCTCGCCGCCGCCGCCGCCGCGAGAACGCCGAAGCGGATCGTCGAGGTGGCGACGAAGTGCATACCCGTCGCCGAGGAGCTCGTGCAGCTGCTCGAGCATGTTCGCGGCGCGGGGAAGACGAATGTCAGCATTATGAAGAATACATTTCGCGTCATGAAGGAGCGGAAGAGGATCGAAAAATTGGAGCAGTCTCTCCGAAGCAATCAGCAGACTCTGGATCAATTGTTGGCCAAAGACACCTGGTAGGTAAAAATTCGTCTCCAATCGCGCCATCCGGAACTTCTGGGATTGACGATTTGAAAGGGTCACTGCAAAGGAGCTGGCGTCTCTTGACCACGCGAAACATTACGCATCTATCGATGCCCAGGGGCGAGCCATCCTCAAAGACCTGACACAGCTGAAGAACAATGTCGAGGGCGACGATAACCCCCTCGCCAAGAAGATAGCTTCCCTCCAGACCAAGTTGGTGGACCGCCTGGATCAGTCTGACAAAGCCTCGAAAAGTCGGATAAATGATGCCACTGTCCTAGTCGCCAACAGCCTCAAAGAGGCGGAGACCAAGCGGCGAGCAGAACATCAGCAGAAAAAAGAGGAGCAGCTAAGAAACACGTTCTTGCAAAGTCTTCACTTCCCCGAGATGGACGAGAGAAGGAGCCAGGTCAAGGACGCTGCCCCGGGAACTTTCCAATGGATCTTCAAAATGGGAACGCAATCTCACTGGAGGTGGTCTAGCTTTCCTCATTGGCTACAGTTCGAGGACTCTGTTTACTGGGTCTCTGGGAAGCTAGGTAGCGGGAAGTCAACCCTTATGGCTTACATCGTCGAGCATCATCGCACAAAGGAAATCCTGGAGCTGTGGTCGGAAGGGAAAAGACTCCATATCCTGACCTACTTCTTTTGGCGTCCTGGGAGCCCGCTTCAAAAAAGTGTAATTGGTCTCTTTCGGAGCTTGCTGTACCAGATTTGTGAGGCTGAATCGGCGACGATACGTCCAACGTTGATGCAGCTGGGTCTGATCAGCCCCGGAATGGATCAACCATCCATGGGGGTATGGACTGAGCGGAAGCTCATCAAAGCCGTCTCGGCGGCTCTAAAGTCCTCCACTGAAGCAAAATTCTGCATCTTCATCGACGGCCTCGATGAGTTCCTTGGAGACTACGATGGGTTGGTGAGCCTCATTTTCGAGCTCCAGCAACTCGAAGCGGCCAAACTGTGCGTTTCTAGTCGCCCTGAGGTGGAGCTCGCTCGACGACTGTCACGCTGCCGACAACTACGCATGCAAGACTTGAATCGCGAGGACATACGCGAATTCGTGCTGGAGAAGTTTCGCAACGATGGCACTCACCCAACTGTTTCACTTACTGGCGAACTTGGCGAACTCATTGTCTCGAGATCAGATGGTGTATTTCTATGGGCTTCACTGGTAACGCAGTCGGTACTTAGGGGTGCCCGGTTGGGTGACGATACAGGCATGCTCCAGCGCCGGATCGAGACAACTCCCAAGGAAATGAACAAGATGTTCCAATCGATGTTGGAAGGCATTGATGAGATCCATAAGTCGTCGCTCGCCTTTTATCTGGGTGTGATGCAAGCGGTAAAAACAACGGGTATTAAACCCAGGAGAAGTCTGATATCCTCAATTGTGGCTGTCACCGCTGCAAGGTTACAATGTTCGACGATCGACTGGACATCCTTTGCCAAGTCATGCGAGCAAACGATTACGCAGATATGTGCCCAGAGTATGGGTCTCTTGGAAATTCTAAGTTTAGAAGGTTACTATACGCAATGGAACCCATCAGACTGGAAAGCCGGCAGCAATCGGTGGATACCCGTTCAGACGTCACCTTCAAGCGAGTGGTCGCTCGTGCCCCAGATCGGATCGAATTACCCAGAAGTACTTGGGTACGAAGATAAATTTATATCTTGGGTCCATCGATCTGCATACGATTATCTTGGAGATCCGGCTGTCATCGACGAGGTGAATATCCCCATTATCCCCGTGCAACAACTATTGAGCAGCCTGAGCTACGGGGCTTTACAATATTATACATTCGTCCCATTTGCGCAGTATCCTCGAACTAGTACTCGTGTGAACCGATTAAAACGTCTTATGAAGGACTTGACTGCTATCTGGCGCCTTGATCGTAACCTAAGTCTGAAGGTTACTGACCAAGTGCGACTTGTGAGTGCTCAGACTCACAGACAGATCTCTACTAGCACAATTTGGCAGTCTTGTATTGACGGAAACCATTGGGGATACATGGCAGAGCGAGTCGGCAAGATCGGAGTCGATGATGCCGTACACTTATTACACCACATGTGGAGGTACCATTCAAACTTGGCCGAGGCAGGACGATCTGGACTCGTAATCACTGTTCATTTACTGGGGCTTCTCAGAGGAGCATTAGACCACAAAGGTTTCTTGCGACGCGATACGCCAGAGTCTACATGTCATTACCTCTACGGCTACTCTCACCCCCATCGACACCTTGGCTTCTCGTATAGCGCGCAATCAAACGAGCCAAAAAGGGACGGGTGGCGTTTAGAGCTTGACGCAGTAGGGAGGCTAGCTTATGTTTTCAAGCGCATCTGGAGAGAGTGGAGATGGAGCAATGGAAAAGGAGAAAAATTCCTAAAAGACGGCCTGGATGACGACCTGGACGACGATTCCCGCAAGGAACACGTTGTGCAGATTCTGGACGAGTGCCGGTCAATAGCGTGCTCGTTGGATCTTTACCTCGAACAACAGAGTATTGGCGGAACATTGAGCCTTCAAGTCCTTGCTCATGTTGGCTATGACTGTCTCCAGGACGGTTTCCAGGCCCAACCTGAGTCTGATTTTGGGCGCCGTATTATTTCTGCTTTGGATCAATCTGTTGGGGCTCCATGGTTGCAACTTGTCTGCGAAATCTCGCCCATTCGCAAGAGATGGTGTTTCGGTAGCTGCACAGAGCCATGTATCATGTTTCGACCTGGCCTTGAAGTTACTCGGAGATTAGTGCGATATCTCGAGAGGATGCCACCTGAGGGTCGGAGTGAGCTGGAACATTGTTATCAAATGGTTGAGGACTCAGTCTTGTGCAATGAGCAAAATCTCAATGCGGCAGACCAGCAAACTGTCCTCCAATGCATGCGCAAGCAACTTCGAGGGCTTTTGAAAAACTCCTTGGCGCTAGACGATATCGTGACCATATAATACAGTTAGGGTGCAGTATGTCACCGTCTTATGATTCGGAAGACGAAGATTCGGACACAGAGGAAATTGACACATAAATGGAATATTAATGTATGATGCCAAATATAGGGATATTACATAAAGCCAAAACGAAATTATTAAAGATATATGAGTTGCATGCTGCCGTTGAAGTGGTGGTTCGATCGATCCCTTGATCACTCCAGTACCGGAACTATCAAGCGGGTTAATCTATTAAACATCTTAAGTCATTGCTGTTGCGAGGGTTATTCTCTGGATTTGTAACTCTGACGCTCAAAACGCATATTTCTGGATAGAACGCTGGGGTTGAGGTGACATCGGCTAGCATATCAACAGAACCGCGTGAGACACTCATCTATGGCAATGAACCAGGCTGGACTTCAGCCTCAATCACACTGCTTCTAAGTCTACATCTTTAGATCGTTTCTCGAGGCGGTGAGGAGGATATATGGGGAACAGCTGGCGGGATGGTCGGTGCTGTTCTTTTTGGTCATACGTATCTACTTACACTACTATACAAAGGGGTCGCCCTCGGGTTTGCTTATTGCATAAAGCCAACCATTCATATACAATATGACTGGAGATAGTCATAGGAGCCTTATTATTGAGGCGAAGTTGCTTTAAGCTTGACCCACAATCAGCCGTATAAAGTCTAATAATAAAACAAATATGCCCACTTCCTATTACTATTAACTACTTGAGTTTGATTAAATGTGGTTGCCTATAACGCATCCCCATCTCATCACTCACGCAAAACACCCCCATACGACTGCCATCAATTCTCACTCACGTCACGCCATCAATAATCCTGCCAGCAGCCAGATCTTTCCACCAATTCCCTCGTCCCCCAGCAGAACTACAGCTCGCAACCTGGAAAGAGGTCATCCGCGCCGAGGGCGAGAGACGATATGTGCCCGTCGACCCAGCCTCCTACTATCGCCAGCGTCTGCCACCCTTGGCCGCCACGCCGACGCTTCACCTGCGCCCCGTCCTTCTTCTTGTCAACCAGGCCACGCAGGCCCTGGCCCTCAAGTTCCACCCCGCCCGCCTAGATGTTTGGGAGAGGCCGGCCCGCATGTTGGAGGACGGCGGTCCCTATGAAGTCTCGGACCCCGAGATGGAAGAATCTACCTCGGGGCACCAGCGGCAAGATGAGGCAGCCGCGGCCCTCGTGCGACTTCATGCGGGAGACCAAGTAAACATCGACGAGCAGAACATGATCCTGACTCACTTCTGCGCCTATGCCCAGGGCATCGTTGCCACCATTGCCATCGAACGCGGGGAGATGCTGCTGCAACTAATACTGCAGCTGTTGCTGTGTTACCGCTAGGTCCTTCAGTATCAACCGGAGACGTATTGGTGGGAGGCCCAATATCGGAAGAGACGATCATGAGCACGGACACAGGCGCATCCGAAAGCGCATGGAGCGGCGAGATGACACAGGATCCTCTTCATCCTGGTCTGGCACGGGTGGAGACTCACTCCCGGCACGTTGCCCCACTGCGCCGACTACGCCATCGGCGCGACCCTGGGGAAGGACATGGCGGCCCTGCGCTTCTGCCCACCGCGCCTACGCCGACTTCGTCATGGGCGAGCACGCCGAGCACCTGCGCGACCTGTGCGCCAGCCTTGGCCTTGGAAGGAGCGCATTGTGGATGCTGGATTGCTTGTTAGACGCCAGAAGCGGCAGCAGTAGCAGCAGCAGTTGGCTGGAGGGGCTGGAAAGAGGGTCCGGTAAGTAACCTGTCCAACTATAAACGCTCACGCTCGTCTAGCAGGCTTGTGATCATGGCTGACTCAACCGAGGTCTTTTAGAGACGCATTCACACCAGCATGGACGTTTTTTTTTTCATAGGGGAGACTAGAACAAGAGCCCATGCTTTTGTATCAATGGGTAAAACCGGCTATTGCAGATTTGCAGAAGATTCTTAGTGTTAGACGTTTGGTGTCAACAAGGCGAACATGGAATTGATAAATATATATCAATAGAGCGAGCGAACTGGGTCAAGATGGAACCCATCTTGAATTTTTTTTTCTTTTCTTTGCTACTCAGCTTAGGGTAAACGATAACTGTTCCCATTGCTTTCCAACCAGCTTTAATAACACCAGAAACCATAAAGTACAACATCTACCCATTCACCCTTCTGCGGTATAAGGAAAAGGGCCAAATGATAGAAGAGAAAGCGAGCCAGTAGCTGCACAGCGGTCCAGGCATTCTAACTCGACAATAAGCCGACCACAGCGAACTCCAGTCCCACGACGAGGCCCATCATGATACCGACACTCATCGAGGCGAGGTAGGTCTTGACCATCAGCTTATAGAAACGACCCCAAGAGCCCGAGTACGACTTGTAGGCGTCCAACGTCCGCTGGTATGCACTGGGCTGCGGCGTGGTGCGGCCCAGCGACCGGTCGAAGGGGACGATGGTCTCGTCCGTGTCGGGCAGCAGCGAGGCTTGGACCCGGGTAAGGACGACCATGGCAGGGTAGGCGACGAGAATGATGAGCCCAAGCCAGATAGCAAAGTAGAGGAGAACGTCCCACCAGCTCGTCATCTCCACGCTGTGTTTGTTGAGGCCGGGGAGCACCTCATGGTCAACCATCTGCCGGCCCATGGCCCGCAGGACCAAGCTCGGCAGTTCCGTGCTGGCGGCGGTCGAGAGGACGACGGCGCAGAGGGGCAGGGCCGTGGCGCGCAGGGTGTCGACGAAGGGCGGGAGGCGACGCCACCACGGCTGGTCCGAGGTGGAGATGACGGTGTGGACCAAGACGGTGTTGAGCTGGACCAGGACGACGTCGACCAGGAACAGCAGAACGACGCTGGGGGCTCCGGGCAGGGCCAGGAAGACGGGGGCCGCCACGAAGCCCGAGAGGAGGTGGATGACCAAGGCGAGGCCGAAGCCGCGGAAGGCGGAGCGCCAGCCGCTCGAGGAGACGGAGCTGAGGTGCTTGAGGGCGGCCCGGATGCTAGAGGTGACAGGTCGGCGCTTGAGGGCGCCGGCTTCTTCGGCTTGCGGCGCGGCTTTCGAGGACTTGTCGCCTTTTCTCTCGGCTTCGTCATCATCCAAGGGAAGGGGCTCGTAAGTGTCCTGGGAAGACTCCACCGCGGCTAGGGTGGGGAGGACAAAGCCCAGCGTGTAACCGACCTTTTGCGTTTCACCCGTTTAGCTTCCCGTTGTCGGGCAGACTGAGATGGGGGAATTGACTCACATAGAGAAGGGCCGGAACGAAGAGGAAAAGATTGACGAGCATCAGGATAATGATTGGCAGGTGGGCCATCTTCTCTCGGGCAGCGGCCTGCCAGTCATCTTGTTGGGTGGCGCGTCCAAAGATGGCCGAGGTGGCGGACTGGACATGGCCGTGGGTAGACACCAGCACTAGCCTGGGCCAGAGCATCATTGTCACGAATCAGGTGGAATTGATAGCTAGAGGAATACAGAATGTGTCGAAAAAGGAGACCAAACTGATTGATGAAGGGAGAGAAAGGAGTGTGAGAAATGAATGAATACTTTGCAATGCAGTTGGCAGTCGCAGTTGCAGTTGTTGAAAAAGGGGAAAGAATTGAGTTGGTTGGTTGCGCCTGCTGTCATTAATCCCTTTGTGGCTCAGCAATCAAATACGAAACAAATAAACACAAACAGGCAGCAGCTTCCGACCCCCGCTAAGCCCCGCCCTCCCGCTAATTAAACCCAACAGACGGAAGCTTGAGACCTGCAGCTGACAGCATCATCTAAAAGTAGCCCAATGCATTGATGCTCAATCTCTAGAATTGCGCCCCTATGATTATGCTGATTCACTTCAATTCAGTCGCCACGCCCTTTGGCACCCAGCCTCTGCCGCTCCCGTAATTACTTAGCCATCACAACCAGAATGTGGACCAGGTTCCATACACCGGCCGCTGCAACTGCCTACTCCATTACATGACCATTTCATCACTCCATCTATGCACCACATGGGCGCACACCTGTACTGACCTGTAGAAACACGAATATGTCCCCCCCCACCTTGTACCTCCCCAGAACTGAACTCCCGTACTCCGTAGCAGGGCCGCCACACCGGCATACATCTCCCTCCCTCCGCTGCAGCACCAGGACCCACCGGCCCCCCTCTTCATCTTGGCCCCCCCACTTCTCCATCTTCTGTGTTCTCTCCCGGAACACGCCAGCTTGCATCCCTGCGCCGCCCGAGCATTCAGCATTCAGCCACTGCTCCAATTCGCCGCCCAGCTCGGCAATTCCATCGTCGCCGTCCCCGCTGCCGCTGCCGCTTTCCTCCACAACAGCGCGAGGAATAATCCCGCGCCGTGCGTCGCGATGAAGAACTCGGCGTATCGCGTACAGACCTGCGCCACATCCAGCGCGTAGTCCGCCCTGAGCACCTCGGGCGTGACCCACCCCGCCGCGGGTCGGGGAGGGAGACCTCCTGGAGCACCCAGGCGCGCTAGAACCACTAACAGGAGAAGTAAGAGTTCGCAAGTTGGGCGACGTCATCGGGCGAAGGGGGGTTGACGGTGGTAGGACGTGGTTTGTTGGCTCTGTGCATCGTCGGGGCTGTGGCTGCTTGCTATATCTACGTCCCGTGGTCCCTCTGGCCGGGGTTGGTGGTCAAGAATCATTGATGACGAAGACAGAAACCTTTTTGGCCCGCCGGGATTTTGACCATACGATGATGCATGAGCCACCGCCAATCAGCCCCTCCAGGAAGGTCATAAAGGCGACGAATTCCCAAGGTCACCGTCTGGTAGCTGGTTCAGCGCGTCAAATAACCTGTCCGTCAGCGGCGTCGTCTCGCCTGTGTACACGACTACATGCTCCACGCTCACGTAGATGCGGGACATAAGCGACACCTGGTGTGTACGCTCCTCCACGTCGGCCTGATTGATGCACAAGGCATCGACCCACATGATTCTCGACCCCTTTGTGTGCCAGAGCCGTCGCGGCGCCAACTCGCAGCTCCTGGAAATGAACACGTGGTGGATGGCGGCAGCATGACTGTTATCCTTCTATTATATTATATCCTGCGATGACCCGACGGATCTCAACCGGCACCGCCCTCGTGCCTTGGCCTTCTTCGTCGGCCCACGTGTACGAAAGCGCGTTGTACTTGGGCCGGTCATGCAAACTCATGGTCTGCAGCGATAGAGCGAAGGGCGCATCTATAGTGGTGACGGGCTTGATCCACATGATCTGAATATTCCCATCGCCTTGCAGAAGCGCGTATAAAGATGGCGGCGAGCTAGCCTCCTCCGCCCTCCTCCATCTCAGCTCATCCTCCGACATCGCATTAGACTTGCGCGTCCATCGGACAGGCGATGATATACCACACGTATCGTAGACACGCCGACACACCATCGGGGTGGGGTACGTCAGGTCGCAATAGGTTTTGACGCCCTATCATCATGATAACGACTCACGATCGAGTGATACTCGCTTCTCTTTTCGGACTGACATTTCCCCTCTGGTATCACCATGATTATTAGATTGTAATAACATGAAAACTGTGTAGACGCTGGCCCATGATGCGGAGGAAGCCATGGACACAGGACCTCAGCCCTTTGTCTTTGAATATACTGAGGGATTGAAGTTTCTAAAGTTGCAACTGAAGCATCTCTCACCCTAGCTACCACCCCTACAGTTGACCTTGGCACGGTTCCCCGGAGTTCGACGACGAACCAGGGACCGCCTCCAACTACGCCTAGGCCGTCTCGGCTGCCCAATTGCCTTGACCAACCATGGTATATCCGTGCAAGCCGCTGTATAACATGGGTGTATGCTGGATTTCCAGCAGACGATCTTGGTCGGGTACCTGACAAACCTCGGTTGATGAGAATGTCACTGACCTGTCCCGAAACCAGCCCAAGAAAGAATCCCGTATCTTTAGGTGTCGTGGAGATGGAGGGTCAGCGCCAATTGTCACTGGTGAGTCATCCGGATTCCGGAGGCGTACCGTGAATGTGGCGGGATGGTAGTCATGTTGACTTTCTTTATATGTCACTATTGCGGTCGAGATAGGGTTAGAGTTATACGGGAGTGTGGGCGTTTCTTTCGGGAGACCGAGCGCACATCCGACGAGAGACCCAGCGTGCAGTGCAGCACGGCCGCCGCCGCGAATGAGCGCCGGCCAAAAAGAGCACGTTATTTCGACCAATCATATCCATTCGGTCGACCCAAATCGGTTCTGGACCGCTTCAACGTCCAAAAGAACCAGTTCCAACGCTCTTGGCTTGATACATGTTCCCAATGGGTATATCCGCTGCAATTGAGCCAGGGAAACGCAGCCCATGAGAAAGCTTGTTGGCTTCAAGTCATTGCCCACAGTAGCGCAGGTGATGCTTTTTATTGATTTGACTCATTTTACACGCGGGGTATTGGCAATACGACATTAGGGGGGTAACATGATCAAAAGATTCTCCGCACATCTCCCGGAACCCAGTGCTCCCCCCAACATCTCGGGCATTAATCCACACGAATCTCGGTTCGGCTTCGCGAAAAGTCAGATTGCTCAACCGTTTTGTTCTCCAAATCAAGATATTTACTGCCGATCCTTGCTAACTTCCCCGCATAACTATTCCTTAGGTGCATATGCTAAGACTATAGCCCCAGCGAGCCCCAGCGTCATTGAACCTCCAGCCCCAGACAGTCCGGGGTAGAGCTGCGTGTCATGAATATCCATTCCTGCAGGCTGAACTGCAGGTAATCGCAAACCGCCGAATTTCTCCGCTACAGAGCACTACTGTAACAAGACTGCTATTGGTTTCTGGATGCAGTGACGGAATATCACACCGAGGGTGTCATGTCGGCTAAAGAGGGGTTGCGGACAAACCGTGTCACGACTACAAAGGTCGGCCATTGGAAGGTGTCCCAGGCACCCAAAACTTCTGGGTTACCCAGTCCTGTCCGCATCCTCATTTGCCTGCTCATCATGGTAGCCCTACTTCATCGCCTGTTGGCCGGGTCCGCCTTGGTGGCGCCTACCGTTGCCCAGATCATCACCTCCGACACCGAGTTCTACGGGCAGTCCCCGCCTGTGTACCCTTCCCGTAAGTCTGAACCCCTCCATTTGAGCTCCATATGCACCATGAGGGCTTAGAATATTCTTCTAACACTACACTATAGCGGAGGGACAGGGGCTTGGCGACTGGCAAGATGCATACTCGAAGGCTCAGGCTCTTGTGAGCCAGATGACCCTCGAAGAAAAGGTATTCGGACTTCATCTACTCCAGCCAAAAGTTTCCAGAGCTTCTATGTACTGACAATCATCAAGGTCAGCCTCACTGGCGGCGTCCAGGCCAACAATCTCTGCTCCGGAAACATCCCCGCGATTTCTCGACTTAACTTCCCGGGCCTGTGCCTCAGCGACGGCCCCGCCGGGGTTCGGTCTACCAACTATGTCTCCAGCTGGCCTTCCGGCATCTCGGCTGGAGCTAGGTATGTGTGCCACCTTCTCGCTTTCGATGAAATGAAAGCATGGTGACTGAATTGTCTTGTAGCTGGAACCGAATTTTGACACGTCAGAGGGGTGTCGAGATGGCTCTCGAGTTCAAGCGCAAGGGAGTTCAAGTCCCGCTGGGCCCAGTCGTCGGGCCGCTTGGCCGCGTTGCGACGGGCGGGAGAAACTGGGAAGGTATGGGCTGTATTGCCCGAGTCTCCGAGCGACTGCAACTAACCGGCACGCATCAGGCTTTTCCAACGACCCCTATCTCGCCGGCATTCTGGTAGCAGACACTGTTGAAGGCATGCAGTCAACTGGTGTGGTCACCAGCACCAAGGCGAGTCAAACCTAATATCCCCTATTCACGATTCTTGCTTACCTGAAAAAAGCACTTCATCATGAATGAGCAAGAGAGAAATCGTAACCCCGAGGGTAACGTCAGTGCAGTGTCGTCGAATCTCGATGACAAGACGATGCACGAACTCTATCTCTGGTAGGAATTCCCATATAGTAGCCCGGTGATGATTCATACTTGCCGCTGACCTCCTTAGGCCGTTCCAAGATGCCGTCAAAGCCGGTACAGGGTCGATCATGTGCAGCTATCAACGAATCAACAATTCTTACGGTTGTGCCAATAGCAAGACCCTAAATGGTCTACTCAAGACCGAGCTGGGCTTTCAGGTAAAGCTTGACATAGATTTCCTTTCCGGGAATATACTGACATCAAACTTGCCAGGGATACGTTGTCACTGACTGGGGCGCACAACATTCTGGTGTTGCTACGGCATTAGCGGGCCTTGACATGGTCATGCCGTCTGCTACCGATTTCTGGGGAAGTAATCTGACTCAAGCTGTCACGAATGGCTCTGTGCCCGAGTCAAGAATCGACGACATGGTCACAAGGTAGGATACCTAATACGATGCTATATGCCAGTCGGAGCGCTGACAACCTGGGGTAGAATCCTATCTACTTGGTACAAATTCAACCAGGACACAGATTTCCCGCCCCCAGGCGTTGGCATGCCACCAGACCTGGCCGCACCCCATGAGAGGGTGATTGGCAGGTCGGCTAGCGGCAAGCCGGTACTGCTTCAAGGCGCAATCGAGTCTCACGTGCTGCTTAAGAATACCAACAACGCTCTCCCACTCAAGGAGCCCAAACAGCTATCTCTATTTGGGTACTCATCACGAGGATTCGACCAGTACACACCGGGAAGTCCTGGCTGGAATGGCGGCGGACAGCCAATTGGCCCGACAGACTCGATCGGAACCGGGTATGATGTGGTGCACTCGCAGATCGCCTCGAATGGGACTCTGCTGAGCGGTGGCGGCTCGGGAGCGAACCAGCCGGCCTACCTGAGCTCGACCTTTGAAGCGTTGAGCCAGCGCGCCTATGACGACGGCACGAATCTGTGGTGGGATTTCGTGAACCCCGACCCGCAGGTGGACCCGACTTCGGACGCGTGCATCGTAGACGTCAACGCGTACGCGGCCGAGGGTTGGGACCGCGTGGGCCTGCACGACGACTACACCGACGGGCTGATCCTCAACGTGGCGTCGCGGTGCCGCAACACCATCGTGGTGTTCCAGAACGCCGGGGTGCGGGTCGTAGACGGGTTCGTTGACCACCCCAACGTGACGGCCCTCATCTTCGCCCACCTGCCGGGGCAGGACTCGGGCCGCGCCCTGACTTCGATCCTGTACGGCGACGCCAACCCCAGCGGCAAGCTGCCCTACTCGGTGCCGCACAACGAGTCGGACTGGGGCCCCATCGCCAACGAGACCAGTCCCGAGGGCATCTACCAGCAGTTCCCGCAGTCCGACTTCGACGAGAGCGTCTTCATCGACTACCGGGCCTTCGACAAGCAGAACATCGCGCCGCGGTACGAGTTCGGCTTCGGCCTGAGCTACACGAGCTTTAACTACTCTAACGTCAAGGTCGCTCTGGCCGGAGAGTCTAATACGGACCCGTATCCCACGGGGCCCATCGAGTCGGGCGGCCAGACCGACCTCTGGGACGTCGTGGCCCAGGTGTCGGCGACGGTGACCAACACGGGCCCCGTATCCGGCGCCGAGGTCGCGCAGCTCTACGTCGGCATCCCCGGCGGCGACGCGCCCATCCGGCAGCTACGCGGCTTCGCCAAGTCGGTGATGGCGCCCGGCGCATCGGCGACGGTCGAGTTCGGACTGACCCGGCGCGACCTGAGCACGTGGGACGTGGTGGCGCAGAACTGGCTACTGCAGAAGGGGGATTACGCCATTTACGTAGGACCCAGCAGCAGGAACCTGCCGTTGACTGCGAGTTTGACACTGTAGGGACTTACTTGCTTTAAAGAGCTGGGTTTGTACCTAGATAAGACAGTATGTCGGCAGTCTCCCGGCTACGTCGGGCTTATGCGGGGAAGGATCGGCGTGGTACCGTAAGCTTACTTACATATTGTCAAAAATAGCGTGGCGCCAGACTTGGCAAATGCCTAGGAAACCGAAGTGTGCGCCGCGCGTTGTCAACTGTTTGTGGGTTGCTCTGTTCTGGTTCTCGGTTGCACTGCCTGACGATCGGGGGTGGCACTACACCCACAGCCATGCAGGTTCCAACCAACAGGCAATGCAATGTCCAATCAAGACAAGTCTAATAAGTACGGGCAGCGAGCCAGGCAGCAAACACTTTGCAGAACACTTTGCACTTGTTCAATGGTCCACACCATGAGCCACCCACGGAATCCGGCTGCCTGTTATGCTGGCACCACTGGATACATATAGAGTTCGTAAGATCCTTTCATCTTCCAGCTCGGAACGGTTTTGCTTCTTCCCCAGAACTTCAAATCCTACTACACCATCACTCACAAGTGCCTAAAGCAACAAACGTGATTACTGTACGAGCCCACCATTGAACCCGGTGACACAACACACACAGTCTTGGCAGCAATTGATCGCCTGGATATCTACTTACATTCGCTTCTGTACCGAGCCACCCCTGACACACCATCAGCCTCGACGCCGTGCCGCCAGACCGCCACGATGCCGGCCACGACGCCACAGCCGCCCTCGACCGTCTCCGTCTTCCTGCGGCGCATCGCGCTGGCGCAGTACCTGTTCGCGTGGGTGCTGCTGCTGGCGCACGGCCTCTCGTCGCACCAGTCGCTGCCGGCGCTGGGGCTGCTGCCGCTGACGGCGTCGGCCCTGCTCAGCGGGCTGCTGCTGCACCGCGACGCCCTGGCCGCCGCCGGCTCGCCCCTCCAGCCCCTCTCGCCCCAGAACGTCCTCTACTGCGACCTCTTCGTCGCCGGCTTCCAGCTGCTGCTACTCGTCTTCTCCTGGATCCTGCTGACCGACAACTGGCGCTACAACACGAGCCAGACCATCCTGGGGACGTACGGCACCGTGTTTATGATGCTGGATTGGTGAGTCCCCCCTTCCTTTGGCTCTTCTCTCCCCCCTTCTCCTCCTCCCCCACTACCGGTACTGACGTTTCTGGGGAAAACCCCCGAATCAGTGGCATCCATTTCTACTTCGCCTTCAAAGAAGTCTCCCACATCTTGTTATCGCCTAGGTGCGACTGCCCTCACTGTCAGAGCGTCGTTGGTCGTGGACGAGGTGGCATTTCTCTGCCGGCCGAGGATGAGTATACGCCGCTTCAGAGCGATGTGGGGGATCAGGCATCCCACGAGGACATCATGCAGCAGGTCTAGGAAGAGTTAGAGTAAAAGCGTCTCAAGTGGCAGCCTAGGATTGTGTTGATGTTAGTATTATCGACCAACAGACTGTATTTCCGAGAGGCTAGGATGAAAAGAGTTTGTTGTCCGTTTATGAAGAAATGCTGCTAGAGTTGGGTATATCCAGGACACCAACTGTTCCCAGACTAGGCGAAGTGTATAACATGAGCAACAGGCAACAGGCAATGCACGCACTATTTCCTAAATCGTACCCCATATCTGTTGACGTCACGCTTACTAAAGCAGATGGCGGCATATTGCTTTCTCGAACAAACATCTCACACGATATGGCAAAAGAACTGAAAGCTGTCAGCTTGGATTTGGCGGCCTAGGCGGTGGTTTACGTCGTGTATCGTTCTGGCGAATGAGACCAAAGATGGAGATCCAGCTCCATGTCGATCTTAGGGGGGACCTGTCAGCCCTATTTCCCATAATTATCTCGGCACAGTCAGATAACCATCAGCCATCTGCGGCTGAGATCAGACTGAATGCTGTCTCGCCGCAATCGGCAGACTTGTTGACAATCTTGCCCCCAATACGGGTCATGTTATGCTGGCTCACTGTTTCAACTGAATTGCCGTGTCTTCCTTCAGATTCCTATGAGCCCCGACTGGGGACTTGGCTTCTTGGCTTTCATCAAGTCTTGAACATAGCCTTTGTAAATCCTTATTACCATCAACTTTAGGATTCGAATGACGTCCTTCTCAGAGAGAAGGATGACGAATAGCGGTAGCAGCTACGGCGAATACGGTGGCGATCAAATCGTGAGAGCTCTGCATCTATGACTAGATCTTCATTTTTGGGGCATTGTGCGATGTATAAAGAGGAGCGAGTTCGGACGGCTCACAGAAGACGTTGTTTAACCCGTTCAAAACTACTCGTGCAATTGCCCAACACAATCTTCCCTACATCTATTTCAAATCCTTCAGATTCATTATCATTTCTGTCTCAGTTTACCGCCAACTATCCAAACACATAAAAAATGTATTTCTCCCAAGGTCTCGTGCAGCTTCTCCTCGCTGCGGCCACTGTGGTGTCCGCCATGCCCCAACCTTCGGAGCACAACCTGTAAGTGACATATCCGCACACCGACGCCCCAGAGATGTCCAACTGACAAACTTCCGATCTTTTTTCTCCTTTCAGGCGTGAAGAGGCCGGCGACATCATCCTGAAGAAGCGCGCCGACTTCGACCCGGTCAAGGCGTGCAAGACGTACCGGCCGGCCAAGGGCGAGCTGATGGTGCTGAGCGAGATCGGGCACAACGTCATCTTCGACCCGGCGAAGCAGAACTTCGACTCGGAGGAGGGCGAGCGCGCGGGCTTCCTGCTCGACGCCGGGTGCGGCCTCGTGTCCAACACGTACTACGCGGCGCGCGGCAGCGGCAACGGCTGGGAGGCCAAGTTCCAGAGCGGGCAGCAGGGCAAGGAGGTCCGCGCCCGCATCGCCTGGTACGGCACCGACCGCATCGACGACGCCAAGATCCAGTACGGCGGCAAGGACGTCGCGGCCAAGTGCACGGGGCAGAAGCACAACTTCGAGGGGCTCGACGTCGACCACTACAAGGCGTGCAACTTCAAGATCTGAGCGGGCTTGGCGAGCAGTGGGTGTACTAGTAGGCGTGGCAGGCGGGCCTCGATGACTGTCGTTATCATAGTTAAAAGGTTTTCTCTTGCTTTCCTCGGCTTCTGAACAGTTTCCTATCCTATAGAGGTTTGAATCACAGTATCATTATTTTACCATGACGTGTTCCCGCCTCGAACAGGAGCCTTGTGAGCGAGACCCACTGATGCATTCTCATACATGTTCCCCATAAGCTGAACTTGAAAGCGTCTCTCAGAAGAGGTCTTGGTGGTTGATTCAGGTCCCGTCAGCCAATGAAACCCGAGCGGTGTAAATACAGCTTGACGCTTTGATTGTTTACACTGTGGCTTTGATGGGGGCGCTGCTTCTAGCGGATAAGAAAAGTCAAAGTCAAGGGGGAATCAAGCCGCTTTCTCACCCCACGTGGCCCCGCGATCCGCCAACCCCAACCCGTCGCGGATGTCCGGAATTGATTGCACGAGCGTCACCCGTCGCCAGTTTGGGCAGGCCGGTATTTGCCGAGTGGGCCCTACACTTTATTGATACCATATGATGATAGCTTATCTGCTTCCTAAGCCGACAAACCTGTGGTTCCGTTGCTTCCGCACTTATCGGACCCATCTGACTTTCGTAAAGGGGGAGCGGATAAGCTCCGCGGCTACCAACGGAAAGGGGCTGGGTCCGACCGCATCCGTGTCACAGCTATGGCGTCTAGCTTTTGACCCTGCGTCAAGAGGACACACGTGGGACTCAAAAGACTCTTGCTTGTTGAATCACGCAGTTCTTGGATTCTTCTTCAACTGTCAGTATTACTGTCAAGCGCATAGCCTCTGTATTCAACATGTTGCATGCCACACCCGCCCACCACTTCCATCCGCAGGACCCGGTGCCGGATGCGGCATCTTACGTCCACGCCGATGATATCCGCACCGCCTTTGCGCTCGCCATGTCCCACATGTACAAGAACGAAGTACCGCTCTACGGCGACTTGGTACGGATAGTCCAAGGCGTGAACGAGGCCACTCTGTCGGTCAGCAGCAGCGACCCTGCATCCAACATAACAACAGACTCACCCGAACGCCTGAATCTGGAGCGGCATGGCGCGATTAGGCTGGGTCTGCCGAGCGAGCTCCGAATGATCCGGCGCATCTTCGCCGTACTGGGCATGTACCCCGTGGGGTACTACGACTTATCGGTTGCCGGGCTGCCGATGCACGCGACGTGCTTCCGCCCGACGACATCGGCCTCGCTGTCGCGCAACCCGTTCCGCGTCTTCACGACGCTGCTGCGGCCGGAGCTGGTGGAGGCCGACGACGGGGCGCGCGAGCTGGCGCTGCAGCTGCTCTCGCGCCGCGCGCTGTTCAGCGCGGAGCTGGTCTCGACGCTCGAGGCGGCGGAGCAGCAGCGGGGGCTCGCGGCGGCGCAGGCCGAGGTCTTCGTCCGCGAGGCGCTGCGGACCTTCGGCTGGGCGGGCGGGCGCGCGGCGTCGACGGCCGCCGAGTACGCGCGCCTGCGCGCCGCGCACCCGGTCCTCGCCGACATCGCCTGCTTCCGCACCGCGCACGTCAACCACCTCACGCCGCGCACGCTCGACGTCGACGCGGCGCAGCGCGCCATGGCCCGCGCGGGCATGGCGGTCAAGGCGCGCGTCGAGGGCCCGCCGCGCCGCCGCTGCCCCATCCTGCTGCGCCAGACCAGCTTCCTCGCCCTCGACGAGCCCGTCCGCTTCCCCCGCGACGGCGGCGGCGAGGGCGCGGCGCTGGTCGAGGGCTCGCACTGCGCGCGCTTCGGCGAGATCGAGGAGCGTGGCGCCGCCGTGACGCCCGCCGGCCGCCGTCTGTATGACGAGCTGCTGGCCGAGGCCACGGCCCAGGCTGCGGCACTGGAGGGCGACAAGGACAGTCGCACGTACGATGACGTTCTGGCTGAAACCTTCCGGGGCAGGTATCCGGACGACCTGGGCGAGCTGTGTCGGCAGCGGCTCATTTTCTGCCGGTACCGATGCACGGGTAAGCAGCTGGCCACGACGCAACCCGCTTTCGCTGCGCTGCTTAGTCGGGAAGCTACTGCCAGTCAACTTTGTAACGTCATAGATGAGTACGAGGAATCTGTGATGGAATGGGTGCATCGTTTGGTTGACGAGGGCGTCCTCGCGGCCGAGCCGATCACATATGAAGATTTTCTCCCGTTCTCTGCTGCTGGTATATTTCAGTCCAACCTGCAGAAAGCCAAATCTACTCCGACCACTGGAAGCATGGATGGAATGGCCCCTAATCGAGGTCGACTGCAGCGGCCACCCATGTTTCAGGGTGGTGACCAACGGTCGCTAGAAGAGGCGTTGGGGTGCATCATCACAGACCCAGATGCCCTGTATGCCCAGGCGCAGAGGGAAAGTCTTTTGGGGTGTATGCTGGAATTAGGGCTGATCAAGGGGGTAATGTAATACATATGACACTAGAAGCAACATGTTCACCGCCCGTTGAGGCTGTTGGGGTGGCCTGAAATCCAAGGGCATAATCGAGTTTATAGTTGATTTATTGATTTAACTATTAAGTAGCCTGTTGTGTGTGTAACATACCCTGTCGACTTCGATTATTCCCACCATGAGGGAAAGGCATTCACAATTGCAGCTGATAGGAGGGCAATCCCCAATTCTGCCTTGACGTGGCCGCCGACATGCATAGCAGGGGCTGTGCAAAAGGAGGGGCAATGTCAAAACATGCCTTTCGACTCGTCCGTCGCAGTTTCTTTTCTCTTTACTTGGCCCCGAGAGGCGCCAAAGGAGTATCGCCCACTTGGTGAGCTCTTATCTACGAAGAGAAAAGAGAACGCGGAACATGGGAAAAGCCATGCCACTGCCCGCCGTCTAGCTGCCCTCTTTGAGGGAGTCTGCCCGGATACTCCCAAGCTCACCAAGGCGTACGGCGAAAGAGTGTCTGAGATTTCGAAGAAAGCGACAGACAACGAACACAAAGCTTTCTCGTCATCTATGTTTGGGTCTTATACTGGTTTTGACGCAACCTCCATCTGGGCGGCCGCTACGTCTTCACAGAGCGCGAAGGCCGGTGCCATCCATGTGCATCTCCTGGCCTGCATGCTGGCGTCGATTTTCAGTGCCACAGAGTCAACGTCTATCTGGATTGAGCTGATTGAGGAGCGAAAGAGAGCTATAGCCGCAGACTGGGATCGGGACGAAAGCATACCGTTTTCTGTCGCCGCTGCCGCGGTTCAGCAGGGAATTGCCCGAGACCAGCTTGCCGAATGGGACGCCAGTGCCCGCGCTTGGATCCAGACCGCGGACTCGGTCATGGTAACCAAACAAACACAACTTCGTCTGATCCTTAAGAATGTCGACCTTTCAGTGGCCGGTGAATCTTCAGTTTATCCTGGTGTTATAACCGCATGGAAGAACACACTCAGAACAATGGAACGGCTTATATCCGGTATCCCCCAAGAGGTCCAAGATGGATCGGCAATCTTAGGTCTCAGCAAGCTCTATCCTGGTGTGCGGAGCACGGTCTCCTGTCGCTTAACAAAGTCTTACTCCAAACTACTGATAGCATCACGCGGACGTTGCAGTACCTCGCAGTGGCTAGAGCTCATGCATTCGGGGCAATACTTGGGCCGGTGATTCAGGTCAAGGTCCTGGAAAGTCCGTTGATACGCGCTCATTCCATGGCAATCATAGAGGAACCACCTGCCAATATGTCGACATTTACCCATGCCATCTCTATTCTAGTCTACATGATGACAGGCCATGACGTCTCTCATCGGAGTATCCCAAATAACGTTATTGGAATATCAGCTGGTGATTCAATCTTCGTCCCAGAGCAGGTAAGCAGTCAGAAACTCCTGATACCATGACAGGGTTCGAGCTTACCATGTACCAAGCTTCTGGAGGGTTGCAAACCCCCAAAGGTTCGAAGGCACTGCGACAGATCTATTCCATAACACCTCGATGCACTTGTCCTTCGCCAATTGGGAGCGGCCTCTCGAAGGGTTCAGGCCCGGAGGCAACCAGGACGTGGAGGTAGTGCTTCTGGAGTCAGTCCTTTCGATTCGAGAACGAGGAAAGTGGATAGGCGATGTGGACGTGCTCCTGGCTCTCCAGAGCAGGATCATCTACCGACTACCGCCACAGCATCCGTGCAGCCACTACCGTACGGACCCTCCACAGACGCACATGAACTCGATAGAGTGCTGGGATGAGTTGCGAGAATTCTCTGCCGGCAACGTCGTGGTGCGAGCCAACGGGAACTGGCTCGCACGTTTAGCAACCACGGCGTACCTCGCACAAAGAGCAAGGCGTGACCGGCGCAACATTGAGAGGATTACCGTGTGCCCCCCTTTCGGTCTGCTGGAAGTGCATGGATGCCTATGTTGGGCAATTCTCAGCTAATATCTATATTTATTAGTATAGATCGGAGAATAGCCGTTTAAGTCTTTTAAGTTCTCGTGGTGTATCGCATGATCTCCGCTAGTATAAATCAAAATGAAAACCTTAAAAGCTCAAAGGATAAAAAATTTGTAATAGTCATAGGATTTACTTAGAAAGAATGGAAGTTTAAAGTTAACATAATAATTTATGGAAGTAGAGATGTGGCAGAGATCGTAGTGCATACGCCACCAAGGATATATAGAAAGGAGAGAAGGGACGAACCCCTATTGAAATGTAATACGGAGAAGGACCAGAGACCTAGTTGTGAAACCGTTCCATACCTTTCTGGGCCTGGAATGCCTGTGTGGGATCCCGGAAATCTCGGGAAATCTTCTGACTTGGCAGATTGGCATACCCCTGTGTACCCCGGATCGGCGGCTCCGGCCCACTCAGAACAGGACATTGCCCCGGTAGTTGTTTTCCTGTTTAGGGGCCACTAGGACTAGACTCGGATGCATGACTCGGACACAGTGAGACACTGTAGCTTTTCACATGAGAATGTTACATTCCACCGAGAATGCAACATTTTGAAACAAGAAACATGACCGGAAGAATTGCTAAATCAAGGCAATGAACATTCACTTGTAGCTGCAGTGCGTTACTGGGCCGAGGATGTGATGATCTGTGCCTTTTGCATTGAGTCACTAAGATTTGAGTGTTGTTTATTACCTATATTATCTTATTATCGGGTTTGGACATAGCCTCATTGAACCTTAACTACCGTACCTAATTTGCTCAGCCAATGCTTATATTACATGCAGCTATACTGTTGATATAGCACTGTACTAAGCAACATGATTCCTATATAAGGCCATGATGTCTCAGTAAGAGTCGAAATATCATCCATCCCGCATCACCACTCCACTACCAATCCACCTGCAACCCACATCACCTCCAACATATCAATCACCTAATCACCCAACCACCCAACCACCCAAGATGCAGTACTCCAACTCCGTTGCCGCCGCCGCCGCCGTTGTGGCCTCCCTCGTCGCCCCGGCCGCCGCCATGTTTGACTCCAAGGCCTGCAACGGCATCGGCGCCTGCACGGTGCCGTCGCAGTGCAACTACGGCCCTACCGGCTTCCCCCAGAACGCCGAGTGGGACTGCGGCTCGGCCGGCACCATCAACGGCCAGGTCGCGGCCGGCGCCGAGCTCAACTTCGAGCTGGGCCTCAGCACGGGCGCCATCGTCGCCGCCGCCGACTTCCCCAAGTGCGACCTGGCCCAGCCCACCGCCAACGCCACCCTCCTGGTACGTTCCCACCCTACTACCCCTCCTCCCCTGCTGCACGTGCTCTCGAGCGAGTCTGATGATCAACAACTGACACTGCGAAACCATTCAATAGAAATCGGTCTGGCAAGACGTCACCGTCTACGGCTGGATCGAGTACACTTGCGTTGAGACTTCCCCCATCGCCGACGCATGCTACAACAGGGACTCCAACCCCTCCACGTACGTGAATTTTCCTACCCCATTAACCCCTCTTTATCCCCTGCTCCATTGTGACCACCCGAGTCTGACCTTTCTGCGTGCAAAGGACGTACACCTGCAAGGTCATGAAGAACGGCCAGGATTGCAAGAACATCGCCAACTACGTTGAGGATATGAACTTGTGCCCCAAGTAAGCCCTTTGCGGCTTATTATGTCGGATCGACGATATCCTGAGCGATTGTTAATGGCCGGCGCTATCAACTGCATGCAATTCGCTGTTGAGCCGCATGGCGGCACCGCATTCGATTCTATTGGCTTGGCATGGCAACCGATCTAGCTTAAGGGGTAGCTAATACATAATACATACCTGTCCCCCAGTCCGTTGGGTACTTTACGCGCTCGGCTTCTGTGCCGAATTTATAAATGTTTACGTGATCATTGTCTTCTTGTACTTCGTTCCTGCTCCATCGTCTCACCAGGCACAGCTAGGGATAGCATATTCAAATACGCTGTTCGTGAGGATCTAAATACCCTCCCTGAAGATATATGCTAGAATTAATGGAATGAAACAGAAACTGTCGCATGCAACAGAGAGCAATCGGGGGTGACATGGACTAGTATATTGGCTAGTAGAGTACGTGAAGTGTTCGCTAAAGAAAAGAAGACCGACACAAAAGAGATCCAGTGTATAATGCTATATATATATATAGGGTGCTATAACCCTTTCCACGCTGCGGGAGAACTCCTGGAGGTAATTAGCCATGGAGCAAGACGGTGCCGTGCCTGACATTTCCAGACTCCTTGGGCAACTCTTTTCTGTCGCTCCATGTATACAGGTCGTCCGATTCTACGTAGAAATACTTTCCATGGTAGTTGTCAGCGTACCTAGTTGCGCAGGACGCATTAGTACTTTTACTTGAACAGCCTTTCCCTCTGCAGGCGACGCGCCCGGGAAGCCAACTCACATTATCCACTTCCACTCATCGTTCTCCTGAACCCTGGAGATGGCCGGCCCTTCCATGCCGCGCAATACCACGTCGACATATTCGTAATCGCCGCCGACCGAGCCGGCCTTCCAGTGCTCAATCACCTTGCTCTTCTCGTTCTTGATGAAGGCGTGGTACGGGCGGTCCTTGTCGTCGCTCTTGTGGACCACGAACATGTCGATGTGGCTGTCCCGGTTGGTCAGCAGCGGGATCTCCTTGGGCGCGCTCCACGATTTGGCCGTCTCGCCGGCCTGGGCCGACATGATGTGAGGCTTGAACTGCTCGGGCTGGGCACACAGCCCTAAGCGACTGATGGGACAGCCACCGCCCTTTGCCCTCAGAGAAACAATGATATTGAGGCTTTGGTCTTTGGGGTCCCAAAAGAACTCCTATCGAAGCCATTAGTTGATCATCGCAAAAGGAAAAAGAAGAGGGAAAGTCGTTAGGAGATAGATCATGGGAGATAGAAAAACAGAACAGCAAAGCTGACTTACCGGAGCCCATGCTGACCCAACCGAGTCCCCGGTGTTGATGGTTGTCACAGGAGTCCAGTTCTTCAAGTCTTCGCTCGAGATGATACCGATGTCGGCGCCGTCCCACCCGGTGGTGTAAGTCACGTAGTATTTGCCCAGGTAGTGAATGATTGAGGGATCGCGTATCAGACCCTTTTCTGGGTGATAGGAATCCATGGCGTATTGATCAAAGCTCTTCCCATCGTCGGAAGAAAAGATGTTGAGCGACGTTTTCTCGTCTTTCTTCCCCTCCTTTTCAGAGTCGAAGGTGGCAAAGATATACCTTTTGTCAACTTCGTCGGCGCGAGCTGTTATGACATGGGTGTGAGCGTGGGCGGCGGGGGCGGCGGGGGCGGCGGTTGTGATTGCTACCAAGCACGAGGGCAACAACGTGCTTAGGATAATGTGCATGTTTGCTGGTTGGGGAGGGTTTAGTGCAGGAGTGTAAACAAAGGTGCAATGCCATGGGGTTAATATGGGAATCTCTCGGTGTGTGTCACTACCTCAAATATCTGTTCATTTAATCGTTGCCTTTGGCCAGAACATCTGGACGCACCAGCTACTAATTTCCAGATTAGGGGGCCGAGATGGTGGCAGCCTGGAGACCTAAAATTAGAGAAGAAAAGGGTCTAAAACTAATCTTACCCTAGACAGCTGAAAAGAAGCATAGCTCCATCCTAAATAGACCAGGGCTGAGGGTGTTTAGAGGCGGTTAGCTCTAACACCAGACGCGATTAGCCGCCACTTCTAGGCTGTGCAGTAAGCAGTATTAATATATTAGCCGAAAGTACTCAACTAGCGACTAGTAGCAGACCTACACCTTCTGGAAGTGCATAACTAATGTAGTCATCACAAGTAAAAAACTGTATAATGTACTTGGACCTATGTTATTGCATACATTAGGAATGGAATAAGAGCAACATTTGGGAGTAAATAGAGCTGAATAGAATACATTCAGTATTATTAAAAGGAAGGAAAGCCTACTGAGGAGAGTCACTTAACAGTGCCATATAGGGACAAAAGTAACCATGGATAGGCTAAACATCCCTGCTGGTATGCTAGAGCACTGCCACTCCTGTCATACATGATTTTTAAATAGGGCTTTTAGGGACGCTTCCTGGTGGTGAGGCTTATGGGCTGAGCAAGCCAGCGATGGATGGCTATAGCATCTTGGCGGTTATCGGTCGACTAACCCTCTCCATATTCACAAGGGCCATGGCCAGGATGGCCAAGAGAATATTTAAAGGACTATGTTGCCCGCTTCAAATTCCAGTCTTTTCCCTCATCCCCAAACCACTTGTACACACACTTCTTCTCTAGTCTTATTTGTGACTTCAATTCGATCCATCTATCGCAGTAACCATGCATTACACCATCCCATCCATGGTGGCTCTTGCCTCTCTGGCAGCTGCCGTACCTACTCCGGAGCAGGCAGCCGACCCATGGGCAGGCGTTATCGACCCCTGGGGTCAATACGGGCAGAAGCTCGGCAACGCGAAGCGCAGCAGCATCGAGCTCGTCAACGACGGCAGCACCAACTCGACGAACCTCCTCATCGGAGGCGAGGAATTCTCTTCCAGCGAACTCCTCAACCTTGCCAAACGCTCCTCCATCAAGGACTTCGTAGGAAAGATCCCGGGTTGCGGTTCCGAGGATGATCCCAGCAACAAAGACACGCCGAAGCCTCCCTATACTGTCAACCAGGGCGTCAAGATTCCTAAGAATGGGAATGACGATGAGTGTACCCACGGTCACAATGGAGACCACTGCTGGACCGAGTACTTCCTTGTCGAAGCCGCGGTCGAGTACTTTTCCTGGCTGCCGACCGGGTCCGCCGTCAACTGCCCGGCGGGGGCCAAGGACACATGCAGCGTCGCCGTGACGAGCCTGGCGCAGAGCTGCAGCACGACGGGCACGACGACGACCAAGGGCTGGGACTGGAAGATCCTGGACCTCGCGGGCAAGGTGGGGGTCGAGTTCCCGGGCATTGGGGACAAGACCACGGCGGACCTCAGCGCGGGGGGGTCCATCAGCTACAGCTGGGCGACGACGGACCACCACCTCACGCAGGCCTGCCGGTCCGACGCCTCGACGGCGACGTGCACCTGGAGCAACGACGGCGCCGCCGGCCGGCCGCTGTGCCACCAGGTCTGGTACGCCGACCGCGTGCTGCACGTCTGGGGCCAGGCCCAGCGCACCTGCAACAAGTGCGCGGGCGACGGCACGGTCCAGCAGAACTCGGGCGACGGCAAGGTCTGCGTCCGCGGCCAGAAGCAGTTCGAGTTCCGCCTGCCCATCAACAAGCTGGTGCACTGCAACGGCGTTTGCGACGCCAACGACCCTGGTGTGGCACAGCCGCCCAACGGGGCGAAGGGCCCTTACGTCGCGCCTAACAACTGGGACACCCTGGTCGTTGGCCCTTTCCCCTAGGCATCTCGTGATGCTGGTGAAGGAGCTGGGACTGCCGAGAGGGTGTGGGTTATACTTTGGAGTATGTGGGGGATCTGAGCACGGGAGCGCGTTTATTTCATTCATAGTAGAGCAATTCTTTCTGCATATTCTTGCCGGGTTATCCTTGGGCTTTTTGGCTTTCTTGTAGTTTGTTTCAATACATATTATTGCGAATTCTCAGCGATATCATATGAGTTATCAATGCCCATCACGGCGAGCCTTGATATGCACGGAGACGAAGTCTGCACGTGGTCACGTGCTTCTATCGATGAAAATTCGGAAGAAGAAAAGAAAAGAGAACTGCTAGGTTCACAGTGTCAAGGCGGTAATTAAATAGAAGTTTGTATCCAAAGCCATGCGTTCATTTCCCAGGAAAATATTACACGTCAGAGCAAACATGAGATCGCCACTATCTGATACGATATAATCAAGACATCCTCTTTACTATAACGGCCATCACTGTCTCGGTGGTTATCCCCTTACGGAGGAACTTGGGCATTATCAGTAGTTAAGTACAACAAGAACACACTTCCCTCTTATGACTTTTGCATTAGGTCCAAGTTCAGAGATCATTCCAACTGATAACTACCTCTTTACTAACAACAAGTCTTCCAACATGAGTAACTTGGGTAATGGACAAGGGGCGGGTGAATTAGCAAGGTAATTAGAAATAGTCTTTTGGCTAAGGCCCAACAGTAATTGATATACTCTGGCCCACTGGTCCTTGCATGCCACCGTAGCTTCAAGGTCTGATATGATGTAACCCTGCCTTTGCAAGAAAAGAAGCCTTGATCAACCCCGCAACTGGGGAACTTGCATATGCAGAGCGAGTCGGAACCCAACCGTTCTTCTGAGCTGATCTGGTCCCAAGTTGCCGACTCATTTGCCTGAAAAGCCATCATCGCGCTTCTTCGTTCAATCCCGCCGCACATTTTTAGCATCCCCTTTGCTTTATCCATCGCTAATTATGTACAGCTCCGGGGGAAACGCCATACTGGCGATCATGATGTCGACATCTCCTCCTGCTGCTGCTGCTGCTGCTCTGGGAGGAGTGGGACCCGGCCCCCTGACGCAATACGTCAACATCTTCACGGGCACGGCGCAGAACGATGATCCAGGGAATGTATTCGCAGGAGCCGCCGTGCCGTTCGGGATGGCCAAGGTGACCATCCAGGTCGCAGGCTACTCGCCCGCGGGGTACGTCTCCGAGTCGACCGAGCTGACGCGCGGGGTATCGCCGTTGCACGATTCCGGTACGGGCAGCTCCGAGGGAAGCTACGGCAACTTCTGCATCATGCCCGTCGTGTGCGGCGACTTTGCCGATTGCCCGACGCTCGAGGAGCCGCGGTCCCTGCGCCGGGTCGGCGACGGCAACAACGACACGGGCTTCCCGGGCTACTTCAGCACCACGCTCACCAACGGGGTGCAGATCGAGCTGGCTTCGACCCAGGCCGCTTCGCTGGAACGTTACAGCTTTCCTGCGGGAACGACGCCGACGCTGGTGCTGGACTGGACCGATGATTCGCCGCATTCCTTCCTATATGGCCAGATGCATGCCGACTGGCCGGCGCAACGGGTCATCATGAACGGCACCTGGCGCAGCAGCTTCGGCCCGATGCAGTTCAGCTATCCGGCATTCCAATGCGTGGACTTGTCTATTACTGGCCCCATAGCAAACCGCGCCTTTTTCGGGGGCAACATTAACGGCATGGACGCCCGCCGTGACGACCTGGACTTCTGGGATCTTCCGCCTGTAGCTGAGCGGTTGCGAAGACCCGACTTCATTCAACCGCTCCAGGCCGGCGCCATTGTACGGTTCTCGCCACCATCCAGCGGGAACGAATCCATCCTCGTGCGCCGCGGCGTCTCTTTCACCTCGGCACAGCGTGCGTGCGAGAACATGGAGCGCGAGATACCTGAGCCGGACTTCGACAAGCTCGTCACGGACAGCAACGCGCAGTGGGAAGACAAGTTAGGCCGTATCGTGCTCTCCGACGATACATCGGACTATATACGGCGGCTCTTCTATACGTCCTTCTACCGAACCTTTCTGTCGCCCAACAACGCCACCGGCAACGCGCCGCCTCCGTACACCGACTCCAAGCACCCGTATTTCGACGGGCTGTACTGCAGCTGGGACACTTACCGCACGCTGTTCCCCCTCATGGCCCTCACCTCGCCGCACGAGATGGCCCAGATCGCCGACACGTACGTGGACGGGTGGCGCCGCGAGGGCTGGCTACCCGAGTGCCGCGCCAACAACGTGCCCGGCTGGACGCAGGGCGGCAACAACGCCGTGCCCATCGTCGCCGACTTCATCGTGAAGTACGCCGCCCACGCCGCCGAGCTGGGCGTCGACCTCGAGGCGTTCTGGGCGGCGCTGGAGCACGACGTCGAGGCGACGCCGCCCAACTGGGACTACGCCGGCCGCCGCCAGGAGTCCTACCAGAAGCTGGGCTACATGGCCTACAACTACCTGGAGAGCGGCAGCAGCGGGCAGCGGACGCGCGAGGCCAGCCGCGGTCTCGAGTACGCCTTTGGCGACTTCGCGGCGGGCATGGCGGCCCGGACCCTCAATAAGTCCGACAAGGCCGGCGCGCTCCTGCAGCGAAGCCTGTCCTACCGCAACAACTTCGACCCGAACCTGGAGTCGGACGGCTACGCGGGCTTCGTGGCGCGGCGGTACCCCAACGGCACCTTCGCCCCCGGCTCGAACCCCGTGGACTGCAGCCCGCTCGACGCCGACATGGCGGAGCACGAGTGCAGCACGCAGTCGAACAACACGTTCGGCATCTACGAGAGCTCGAGCTGGGAGTACAGCTTCTACGCGCCGCACGACGTGGCGGGGCTGATCGCGACCCTGGGATCCGGCGGCGACAGCAACAGCAGCAGCAGCAGCCGGAACGCGACGTTCGCGCGGCGGCTGCACCACTTCTTCGACGCGGGCTACTACCTCCCGGGCAACGAGCCGAGCTTCCAGACGCCGACGCTGTTCCACCACGTGGGGCGGCCGGGGGCGTCGGTGCGGCAGGTGCGGCGGGTCGTCTACGACCACTTCGGGCTCGGGCGCGGCGGGCTGCCGGGCAACGACGACAACGCGGCCATGGCGAGCCTGCTGGTGTGGCACCTGCTGGGGCTGTACCCGGTGCCGGCGACGGGCGAGCTGCTGGTGCTCTCGCCGCTGGTGCCGGGCTACGCGGTGCGCAACGCGGTGCTCGGCGGCGCGCGCGTGCGCGTCACCGGCTTCGACCCGCGGGGGCTGGCGCGCGACGTGCCCGCCGGCGCGCGCGTCTTCGTCGAGACCCTCCGGCTCGACGGCGTCGCTGTCGGCCGCTGCCGCGTCGGCTTCGCCCAGCTGTTCGCGGCGCGCGACGTCGAGTTCGTCATGACGGACGTCGAGAGGGAGGGCTGCGACGGGCAGGAGCCTAGCAGCCTTAGTACCGGCGGCTTCGTCTAGGGTGATGAGGAGGATGTCTGGTCGGCGTGAGAGAGAGATCAGTTCGGCCAGGTGATTCGTACTTTGGCTGTGAAGTAATCAGATCGAAGGCAGAAGGATGGGTTTGCTAGGCGTTGCGATGTAAATACGTCGCGACAGGTGGCAGAAGTGATAACTGTACCGACCCCTGAGTTGAGATTACCACTGCCTATCCGCACAAAGCCCCATTGAATTGATGTTGTGATGGGGGAAACGCCGTCATACATTGACATTTGGCTGAGAAGGCCGGTTGTCTGAGAGGTGCCGTGTCTCCAGCACCAGACTTCAGAAGGCTCGACTTCTATTGATAAATTGCTGGAAAACCATGGTGTCGGTCCACTACATTTCTCCATTCAAGAGGGCACGCATCATGTGCAAGTAATTGTCACCCACATGCTCATCGTACGACATGAGGCTTCATTATGTGATATACCAACGCCCCCCTAAGAGGCCATGGCTGTTCAACGACGAAACAAGACATGACGAGACTCGCCTTGTGGCGTTTATTGCTTTTTGATGGTGCAAGGCTCTCTCGAGAATCGACAAGACTTGCGAGGCTCCTACAATACACTTGGGCTAGGGCTTCGTAATGAGATTCTGCAGGTGCTGGTCTTCGGAGCTGAAGCCCTCTTCCTGGCAGCCTTCGTTCCCCGCAAGGATTGCCGCCCCGGCGGGCCCCCTCGATGTTTCTCCGCATCTCGACGATCGTCACCTCTGCCACGGGCTGGACATGATTGTGGCGGAATCCGCCGCGGCTTATCTTCGGGCGCAGCTCCCCGGGGATCTTGTAAAAGCTGGAGATTCCTAGGCTGCCACGATCATAGTGCTGAACTTGGACTCACGGGAGAGGCGGGACCTACAGCAGGTTCTACGGGACCACGTGAAAGTCAGCGCGTGTCCCCATGAGCATCATGATTTGTTGTCGCATATACTATTGATAAGATGACCGAGATGTATTAATAGGGACTCAGCGAACTCACATGGGAGAAAGAAAGGCAGGGCTGCATTGGGTTCCTATCAGGCATCTCAGTTTCATAACGGACTTGGCGTCAACGAAACCGCTGTGAGGTCTCCCAGACACGATGTGCATCCCACTATGCAACCAAATTCACCGCTCGTTTGCTAACCCAGAAGGGGGCCATAATCAAGAAGTAGGGGCGAGAAGGCTGGTTGATGGATCATGTCAAGACTCGTCAGTCACCCACACACCCGTCACAGAGTCTTCTCTACCGCCTTTTCCCAGTCGCGCCCCCTCGAGCGGATGGGAATCCTGGTTGGTTACATGGATCAGCCAGCAGTAACGAAATGACCAGTACGGAAACGACCCAGTACAGTATATGTATACTTTATGCAGGCATGCAGCCATCTTCTCCTTCTTCTGTAGTAAATTACGATAGACGCTTGATTGCAGCCACAGCGGGGCCGCCGCACCGGGAAATCGGTCATTGGCTAGACGGGTCCATGCCCGTCTTTGTCTTATCACTTTAGTATCCCCGTTGAAGAAAGGAAACGCGGGTTTTGAAGATTTGCTCGAATATCCGGTTCCTTTTCTGAGCCCCGGGCAGCCATCTCTAGTTTCTTTCCTGTTGAGGCCCATTTCTGTTTTTTTTTTGCTCTAACTATCCCTGGCCTCTCTCTCTCCCTTGTGTTCCACACAGGGTCCTGAACTGGGTTCGTTTCCCCACAGGTTGATCAAGTGACGACGGGACGGTCCGGTACACGCCAACGTCATGTAGCTAGCTAGCTAATGTCGCAATGACGATAGTGATATCAAAGAGATTCACGAATACTACGAGTATACAGGGCCCCAAGTATTACATATGTACATACTCACTCGTAGATGCACCCCCCTCCCATCCCCCCTCCCCCACCCGGTCCGAGAGCCTTGTCGACATTGTCTGCAGCTGCAGGGAATGTCGTCTGTCTCCACATGCGCTCCATTTCCGTCCCCGTCATGATTTTTCTGAGTCTTGCTTTTCTTTTCGCTCTGTCGGTTATCGTTTGTGAGACTTGGGGGACGGTACATGTAATAAATTTGATCAGTAATCATCCCACCGGAGGCGAATAGGTCAATACCGGTCCCTCCCTGCCGCCTCTGCAGACATGTCATTGGCCTTCGTGGCCACGGCATCATATCTCATGCCAGTTCGTGTTACCTTTATTAGAAGCTAAGCTGCAGTTGCTTAGTGGGTAGTACCCAAAGATTTGACAGACGCCCCCCGAGGCGCCATTCCTACTAACCTTACTATGCATTAACCTAGGATGCGCAGCCACTCGAAAGACACATGTGCTACGCGGGGCTAATGGGCCGGGGGGCAGACCCTACCAGAGCCTGTTGGTCCACCGCCCACCAGCCCAGCCTGATTCTACACCGGTGTCAAGAGTGTACCAAAGAAGGATCAGATTGGCTTGCCCGACTGGTCGGAAGTGATGTGCGAGCAAAAAGCGAAAGAAAATAGATATGTCTTGGACGCTTCTTCTGTTGCTTGCCTGCGAGATCTTGCATGGCGACGAGCGCTAGGCGTGGCTGGTCCAACCCACATACACTTGGTATGCTCACAGTCCATGGTTGGTCGGCATGGACATCTCGCGGCCATGCACGTAGACGTAATCTTCTCTCATTTTCTATCTTTCGCTACTGCTAGGGGCATGGCTCTTAGTATCGAACCAATGTTTAGCAAAGTCCAATGCACGTGGATGCTATCACACCCAGTACCAACCCCGAGCTCGTCCACCGTGTCAACCCATGGCAACCCTCTCACTAGAGAGTTCTGGGTTGGTTGGTTGGTTGGTTGTTTAGGGCTGCATACATCGTACGCTTACGTCTCATACAATAGATGTAACAATGAAAATACTAACAACACTCTTAAAATCCAGTCCCACCATTAAGGTGCAACACGTAACCAGCCTGAATGTCCAAGAGGAAGGCACACAGAAGTAATGGCGACTATGACCAGCTCCGTCAAATGTCGGCCAGCCTGGGGAAGACCTCAAAGTTCCCAACGCACCCATTGCTCTTGGGCCGACCAAACGTCTTGGAACATCTGCGAAGTGAAATGCAAGTCACGTTCCCATACAAAGGGTCGGTCCGGCTCCGGTCGAACCTCCTTCCTTTTCGTAGAGCATCCCGACGTCATCTGGCTCCTTGGCTTCTCCGATTCTGTCTCGACTGCACTCTCGGTTAGAATCTGACCACGTTGGGGGTTTTGGGGGGGTATCGTGCATACTGTCTCCTTTCGATGCGTTGCAAAGCGCTATCATAAGCCCTAGTACCCCGTCGCTTATAGACCTAAGCTGTGATTTGGCCTTGGGGGGGCTTTTCCGAATCGAGTGCCAATCAACGCCGAGGGGATCCAAGTCTCGCTTGAAGTAGGTCCATATAGCGAGTATGATGTTTGCTCCTTCGTGGAGGTCCTCCATGCTCTCTCCCATGTCGTATCTAGCCTGTACTCCCACATCAGCTGCCGTGCAGGACTCAAATGATGTTTTCAAATCGCACCTTGATCTGGTTTTCCCTCGACCACCGAAAGCGATCCTTCGAGGTCGCTGAGATCTCATGTAGCAAGATGAACACGGCAAAGTAAACAGTCTCGAAGCAGCTGGGATCTTTACTTTGCATCAACGCCCATAGATTCTTCAGAATCCTGTCCCTCATTTTCCTCAACAATGTCTCGTGCACTATCGAGTCAAACTGCTGGCACACCATGCGGGGAACTGAGAGGTGGCCTGGCGGGAACGGATAGTCCGGATGTGTTTCCGGCTTCATTCCTAGATGTTCATCCCCAACTATCTCAGAGGAACCAATGGTGTGCCCTGGTGTCCTGTCAGCAAAGAATCCAATCAGAGCTCAAGACAGAGCAGCTTACTTAACACAAACCAGAACCCCCAGAGTTCTTTCATGAAGTCCTTCAGGTTAATGTTGCCCGATGATCCCTGAAGCGAGTTAGACGATAACATTTGTTTGCGGGTGGTTTTCAGCCCACCTCAACATTTTTCAAGTGCATCCAGCTGCATGGTTTGTAAGCGGTTATCTGTAGCACTGCAGTTTGACCGAAAGGAATACCAGAAACTCACGCAGCCTTGTATGTTTCTTGGACGATAGGGTGCACGTCGTGCCTATTGGCGAATTGCTCCACCGCTTCGAAAGTGTTTTCCTCTGCATGCTTCACAAATCGCTTGCAAGTCTCGCCGACACTAGCTACCGCGTATGGCGGCAGCGGGGAGGTATGGGGATTGCCGTGCTTGTCGGCCCAGAACCGATCCATCACATCACCGGGTTGAGGCTTGAATTTCCTGACCCTGATCTCGAATGGTTTCGAACATAAACCCTCGCTCACACGGATGACGCGAATCTCATCGTCCACCCAGTCTGAAGCTGGTATGTCATACATTGTGCTACCTTGCCACCGCTGCGTCAGTTTGAGATGGGCCTGGCGATAAACAGTAGCTGCTGTAAGCTTCCACCTGATGCAGCCCATGTTGTGGATGACCTTCTTGCATGGAACGACTGCGTCACATGTCAAACAAGGAAGCGTCTCGTCTTTGGGGTTTGGAATGCACTAATGGTGTCAGCTGGATCTTGGCTATTGTAGGCTAAGGCATACCCGTTTGCGTTGCATTTGGCAGCGGATGCAAGCAGTCATTTGTCTCGTTTTGCTGGTTTGCTGGCGCTCCGTGGGAGACAAGGCGCCTCTCTTCTTAGGCCTGTGTGATTTCATTGGGTCATCTTGGTTCTCTAAATCTAGTGTCTCTGGAGATGACGTGCCATTGTTTGTGTAACCTGAGTAGACCTCTTGCGGCTGGTCTCCATACCATGGTACGCAAAGATAAGATCCATCTAGCGGACTGGCACTACTCGAGCTTCTAGTGGGATCAGGGCTGACCTGACCTTCTCCTGACCCGCCAGGCATTCCATCAATCCATTGCCATTCCGACTCATCAGGGCTAGACCCGGGGCAATCCAATGATAGCCGGATACGTGATGCCATATTACCTGCAGGTAACGCGGATGAGTCAGGCAAGGAGAAGGATGGATCGAAGAGTTGAGCCGCAGATGCAGCATCGGGTTGATAGACCCCGTCAAGGTCCTGACCTGAAGCGGTGACATCACCGGGGCGGTCAACCAGATTGCTAGGGTTGTTGCTGGCGGTGTTGTCGTACTCGTGCCGCTGCATGATTTCGTCCTGATGGAACAAAGGATATGAGTCGAAAGGGAATGGGATGTATTCGAACTGAAAGTTGAAGGAGCAGGGCTGACCGGACCCATGGGAGAAAGTTGGAAGGCCAGGCGCCAAGCTGAGGTTGTGGGATGGAGGAAGTGAGGGATAAGGGTAGAGGCCAAGGGCTGCAGTTGAGATGGCGTCGCCACCAGAGTGGCCGAAGGGCGGGAGCTGTGTGATGTTTGGCTCAAAGTTTGAATGATACCAGGGTGTGTCGAGCGGTCCATGATGTGGCGCGACAGCTGAGGATAACATAAGACCCAGCTCGGGCGAGTCGGCAAAGGGCGCAGCAGCCATTGCCAGCAACCCCTGAGACTGGGATTGCATGCTGCTCACCATCATCGACGCACCTTGATAGGGATGGAGAGGGTATGAATTCTGGTTTAGCCGCATATTGCCGTGTAACAGATTAGGAGCAGGGTCATCTGAGAGGCCCAAGCAAGGATCCGAGGCGTGGCGGGTCCTCTTTCTCGTCTTAGGCTAGACAAAGACCAAGTCAGCACAGAGTCGCTCTAGTGCAACAAGGCTGCAGACAAATGAGATGTGAGAGAGAGAAAAAGGGGGGAGGGAGGCTGCGTTACATGAAAGGATGTGGGCTCGGCAGGCGGTACAGCGAGACGGAAGACCGGACCGGCCATGGCTGCGTGGCAAGCCAGATTCTCGAACCAGCCAGAAGATAGGCAGTAGATCAAGAATATAGCCGGTGTAGAACAGCCAGAAGTATATGCCTAGTGATGATGACCTATCGTGACAGAATGCGGGGATGAGCGACGGTGCGCAAGTGGGATCGCAAGTGGAGTGAGTTGAAACCGGTGAGGCTTAAGTTCAGTGTTGAAATGGAGGCAAGCCGGGGGTGGATGTTTGGTGGGTTGCACGACTGGACCGACAACAGGCCGCACCTTGTCTTAGTCGTGAGGATGTGTTTGGTTCGTCCGGGCTAGCTGGGCTGGACCAAAGCAAATAACGCTTCCTGCTGGACTGGACTTCCTGGCAATGTGCAGGGGAATCGGACGTCGGATTGTTGCACAGTTTGTTGCACGGATGATCAATTGGATGGATGATGGGATTCATCGGCATTGATCAATCGATTTTTTCGTTTTGATTGATTGATAGATTGCCCGCCAGCTCCGTCCCGTCCAGACAGACAGTCAGACAGATAGAGAGATGCAGCAAGTAGGTTAGATACCTGCGAGATACCTGCGATGTAGTTTGTACCCGTACCCGTACCCGTCCGAACCCGTACCAATACCAGTCACAGTCAGCTGCACACAATATGAGAACTTGGAAAGGTACCTTGCTTCCGGGTATGCGCCGTGTATTATCTGGTCCTTGGTAGGTAGTGGTGGTAGTAGTAGTAGTAGTAGTAGTAGTAGTGATAGTATGCCTGGACTTGGACTTGGACTTGGACTTGCTCGTTTGGGCTTTCGATTCCCACGAACATGCAAATCCCGGGGGACGAGATGGAGAGGAAAAGTTGTGAAGAAATGGAAAGTGTGCCCCGTCATCATCAATCAGGGCAGTGGTGGTTTGTTCCAGATTCCACACTCCCAGTCAATTGTTACCAGTTTGGTCACTTTCCCTCTTTTTCTTTTCTTTTTCTCTTTTGGTCTCTTCTTCCTTTTTCCCAACCTGCATCCTGCCCATTTGCACCTCCCAAAGAGAGGAAATACGGGACGGATGGGGAAAAGACGATAGAGAAATCCCCTGCTTAACTTATCACTTTTTTTTCTTCCTCTCTTTTTCCCTCCCTCCTCCCTCCTTCCTCCTCTCTACTCTTTACTCTCTCCTCTCCTCTCCACGCATCCTTTCAGAGCATACAGAGGTCAGTGCTAGCCTCCTGCCGATGCCATCTCATTGGTAGCCAAGCAAACATCCCCGTTACATTGACGTTGCTTATTCTTCCTTCCTCATATGAGGCTTTTCCTTTTTCTCTATTTGCTTCTTCAGACTTGTGACCCCGAGCTGTAGGTACCTCATCTTCTATGTGCCATCAAGTGTGTTCTCTGCACGGCGGCTGCCACAGAAAACAAACACCCGAGAGAATAGGAAACTCAACTCAGCCCAAATCTTGACATGCCTCAGCGCAATATCTAAGTATAGATGTCATGTGTCGTTGATTGGCTGTCTGTGCGACTAAGACCACGTGTTTGTCGAGGTTGCACGCCTTTTTCCGCCTTTCAGCGTTCCACTCGGCCATCGGAATCGGCAGAACGGTCGCGATTGAACTGACCCATTATCGGACCAAGCCATATCGAGTCAAGCCTGATGGGAAGCAAGCCATTCAAAAGACGGCGATTGTATATGTGACAGAACAAACTGCTTCTGTCCCGCTTGAAATCACAAATCGCATCTCGTTTACCAAAACCCAGTCCCTTCTCCCCCCTCCCCACAATGCTCCAGTGGTGCAACTGCACTGCACGCACGTATGGTGTGGGGGGCCATCAGACGCGAGACAATGCCCTTGTCTTGCCTGCCATCTATGGTAGGTACTGCAAGACACTGTACCATACTACCGCATACGTCACTTTTTTTTATCGAGGCACCTGGAGAGGAGCAGAACCCCCTCGATAGGTCACTTTTCAATATCACGGGGAGACTGCAGAATATCCATTTTGAGCTCTCTTGTCGATATCTGGACGGCTGACATATGCACAATCCTGTGATCTGCAGACGGGACCACAACCCCCTCTGAGCTCATGAGAAGCCTCCCCTTGGGCCAAGCAAGAAGCAAGTCGCTCGGCGGAGAAAGAAATCCGGGTTCCTGGGCCCGGATATCCACCACACGTTACATACGCATACACCTACATGTGATAGTCTTTCTGCCCATACACCAATGGTGTCGGTGTGGGAACGAAGAAGCTCCTCTAGAATCTTTCCTTTTGCCTGATTCCTGACTGTTTCGGATACCGGCGTGGTTTAGCTACCCGCCCCTCTTTCCTCTGTCAGACGTTTTGATAACTTCACGTTCACTGCCACGCCGATCGGCAGACCCTGGCCTAAGTGGCGGCATGGATGCAAGGATCAAAACTGACAAGCCTGACAAGCTCCAGTGACCGCTCAAACTACCGAACTTGCCTCGTGATGCTTTGCAACTATGGATTGGGCTGCAATTGGCCTGGGTCGTATGAAGTCGATTGGCTTCGAGACAGCGCATGCAGCCCGTGATCCGCTTTGGCAAACATGATTCCTCCACGGGCTTCATGTATCCCCGTTGTAGTTCCTTCATTGTTCAAAAAAAAAAGAATATTCGGCCTTTCTCAACGGTTTTTCGAGCTACCACAAGCAACAAATTTTTCGGGGAGGCTCTCCCCAGACCGAGAAGAACGACCGTCATGTTCACGAGCCACTCAGCTGGCTGTCCTAGGATCTGCCGCGGCTGCGACCACTATGAGGGCTACACCGAATATTGTCAAGTCCATGGCATCCTAGAATGGCATGCAGCAAGACGTAACGCCTCCAGGGTAGATGCGGAATACGCTAGTCGTAAGTCCAAATCTACAATACGACCCTGAAACGGGGGGCCCTGTGCTTGATACGCCCTTGCGGCCACCTTGGGCACGTCGATTCCTTCTTCTTCTAAATTTAAAGCAAGGATTCAACCTTTCAACCACACACCCTATATTACGGGCGAGCGTCTCCGGCTGCTTTCCGATAGTAGCTTGTGCCCGTCTCCAATAAATGATAGGGAAGTACCTTCAAGAGCCGTACTATCCTTATATCCTTTAGCTCTTCATGACTACCCGCACAGTCACCAACTTCTTAGCCCTCCCTTGGACTATAAAGGTCCTGTCACAGCCCAGCGTCTCTGTCATAGGCCCTACGTTTCTGCCAGCCTTGCTTCTGGACCGGCAAATATGGCGACCCGGACCCTCTCAATTCATCCCTGCAGCCTCCCCTATGCCCGGGGCCAGCTTGAGCACGACCGCAATACACCTCACCCTGCACTAATCCCCAACTTCCCTTCACAAATAGACGGCCCAACGGTATGGTCAGGTGCCGACCAACCCGTGCATATACTGGAGCTCACTGAACAAGATGTTTTAACGATAGAGACCACTCTAGAGGGTTTCAAGGGTTAGAGTTCTCCTCCTGCGTACTCAACTCCATGCTAACGTATATCAGGTCTTGGTATGCATGGAGACCAAGTCTCAAGAGAGCTTTTCCCTCTCCCTTCTTTGGAGAGTCGACTTGATAGATGCGCGCTGGAAGTCCATAACGGGACTGGCCTATGCGTTATCCGTGGCCTCGAGTCAAAATACTCCGTCGAAGACTATATGATCATCTACCTGGGCATCTCGAGCTATATCGGCAACCGGCGGGGGCTCCAAGACTCTAAAGGGTCAATGCTTTGTATGTTCAACGTTGCCTAGAAACATTACGCAATGGGACGAGGAAGTGCTGACCCGACTACTTCAGCCCATGTCACTGATTCAAAGACCTGGACCGTCCCCCCCAGAGCGGAGGCACGGCATCCATACCAACTTTGCTCTGGTCAGTGCATCCATGCAACTCAAGACAGACCCCCGATCGCCTATTATGGTGGACAGTCTCGCAGATAGCATGGTTTGAACTAACAGCATATAGCCGCACCATTGCGACATGGGCTCGGATATTCTCTCTCTTCACATACGCAAAACGGCCGCCATCGGTGGCCGTTTGTGCGTCGCCTCCTCCCATACTGTATACAACGAGTTGGCTCGTTCCGACCCCTCTGCTCTGCGCACCCTCATGGAACCGAACTGGCCTGTCCAGGCGTAAGTCTTCCTGCCTTCATTGTCCCCGTGTACCGTTGAACTCCCCCACCGTCAGTCCCCTTCCACCTCTCGCTGGCTTTACAAGTAGATGGGTCCCTAGCTAACACCATCGCTCGTGCTTGGTGCTGCGCAGGAGCCTCAGGCAAAAGCCCCCCCTACACACTATCCCCGCTCTTCGAGTACTACCAGGGCAACCTGCTGTTCTCGATGGACCCGGCGCGGCTGGGCCCTCTAGCTACGGCGCCCCGGGCGGCCTCGAAGCTGCCGCCGCTGACGGCGGCGCAGCTACACGCGCTGGGGCGGGTGCAGGCGGCGGCGCGCGACCACGAGATCTGCCTCGACAGCGAGCCGGGGGACATGGTGTACCTCAACTCGTGGAGCACGCTGCACGCACGGCAGCCGTACCAGGACGGCGAGACCTTCTCGCGCCACCTCGTGCGCATGTGGCTGCGCAACGACGCGCTGGGCTGGCCCGTCCCGGACTCAATGCGCATGCCCTGGGACTCGTCGTTCGGGCAGGCCGCGAGTCGCGTCCTCAACCGCCGCTACCCCCTCGTCCCCATGCCCGTCTACATGGAGCCGCGGTACCATAACACCACGGCTGCCTTCGTCCCGGATGATGATGATGACGACGAGGATGAAGAAGAAGAAGGCGATGGCGGCAACGCGGAGGGGGGCCGTGATGATACTGATGATATCACTGCTGCCCAATGCTCCCCTAGTACTACTACGGACGGCGACATGGAGGCGCCAGCACCAACAGCGGCAGAGGATGCTCTCTAAAGATACTCCCACACTACTACCACTAGGATGCTTTCGTGGCTCTACATACATTTCCTTAGGGGTTGGGGCGCTAGTCTCAGCTTGTCTCAGTGATCTCTTCTTTACGGGGCTGCTATTATTCTGCTGTGGTTGTTTGTGAGTTACCAAAATACTGCTACAGCTTTCCTCGTTGATGCATTAAATAGAGTACGCAGGGGAGTGGTATCTGTTTCATAGTCTTCTAAGTATAATGAGGTTTTCGTTACTTGCTTGGGTACTTCCTGGTTCGGAAAATTTGGAATATTTTTGTTATTCACTATCTTCATACTTCCCTGGAACCGAAAGTGCCTAGCCGTTTTTTCCCCACTGGCGACTCAGTTACAGAAGTTACTATGCATCAAGAGGAATGCCACTATACGGATGCAGGGAAGAAGTTTCAAGCAATCGGGGTACGTGCGTAGGCAGGTGGCCTCGACGTTGCACGTACAGAGACGCGCCGGCGGCTATGGACTTAGATTATCGTCAACTACTGCATGAATACAAGCTGGATACTACACGGATGCCTGCAACTTGCAGGGTCTAAACAGGATCCGACAACGATGATACCTCACTAACACTGCCACGCTTTTTTGAAACCACGATGCATACGCCATCAGTCCGGTCACGAGGCGCACTAGCCAACAAGAAGTGCAATTTCTCATGTGCGTGGCAGGTGTGTTACCACGCCGCAGATCTCAGAAGCTGGGGCTCGGGATTCATTGGGGCTGGCCTTCACCGACATGTCATGGTTCCGCAATGAATCCCTTTCCGACAGCCAATCATCCACAGCGAGCCAACACGGCCCGACCCGACGGGTAGAAGACCGGTCAACAAACCCCCGATATGTAATCTGGAAACGAGAACGAGCCTGCATGCAGAGACGAGGACCCGACGCTTTGGCCTCATCCGATAGGATAGGAAAGGCGAGAGGGGCGGAGGGGGGGCGGAGTGATAGGGCAAACAAACTCAGCCGAGCGCGGGGGTACGCGGGGAGGAGGATCCCCCGCTTAGAACGCCCGCCCCCCCCTCCTCCCCAAAGGCTTGCCTGATGTCCAAACCCAAGCTGTCGGGTTCCCACGCCACCGACTGATAGCGGGCATCAACTTTCCGATTGTTTGGCTTTGTGGGCTAGCGGGCCTCCGAATGGGCCTGAGTGACACAAACATATCGAAACGGATATAGCGATTGGCACACGCCTGGCGTCAAAACCCGGCATATTTGCATACATCGGCAAAAACACGTCAACAGGTGGCTACTCGGGATACCAAAATAAAAAAAACACTCTTGGACAGCGCCAGATACGTGTTCATCTCGGAAGATGCAGGCCATGATGGGTGACAGGCTGTCTTGGCAATGTGGACCGGACGGACCCCAGGTCCTGATTGCATCATATCTAGGCCTGCCTGATCACGCGACCTGCCCTTGCTTCTTTCCCCCTCGTCCAACCAACCCAGCACCTTCATCATTGGGCGTACAGCTCATTGATCCAAGATGCAACCTTCTCAGCAACGACTTCGCTATGACCTGGATTTCCCCTCCCCCAACGGACATTAGTACTTCGATGCAGCTAAACTGAAAGAGACAAACTTACGTATGCAGAAGGCATGAGGCAGGTTGCCCTCGTCGACCATCAACCTCGTCCTCTCAGACTTCTTCTGCCGCCGCTCGATGAACGCATCACGGAAGTGGTTGGCAACCCAGTGGTCGTCCCTACCGAAGAAGAAGAAGAACTTGGGCGGCAGGCTGTTGCCGTAAGCGTTTTCTTCTTCTTCTTCTTCTTCAGCAGCAGCAGCAGCGGGAAGTTGCTGCGCCTTCTGCGCCTGCGACGCGGCCTCTTGCTCCTCCCGCTCGATCTCCCAGAGCTCCTCGTCCCAGCGGTCCTCGGCGATAACGCGCATCTCGTCGAGGCCCATGTGCAGGGCCTGGCGGACGCCGTCGCGGCTCTGGAGCCAGCGGACGGTGACGGCGGCGGCGGCGGCGGGGAACCCGAGCAGGCGGCCGACGAACCAGCGCAGGGCGGTGGTGGGCCAGAGGCGCAGGAAGGCCGTCGCGACGACGTGGGCGTGGCGCGCCACCGGGGCGGGCGCGCGGCGGAGCAGCTCTAGGCGCCGCCCGCTCGGCGAGTGCCGGATGTGCTCGATGGTGGGGAAGAGCAGGATGCCCGTCTGGAGGCGGAGGTGCGGCGCGGCCCCGGGATTCCGCAGCAGCCTGTGGAAGAGCTGGAGGATCATGTAGGCGCCGACCGAGTGGCCCACCAGGATCACCTCGTCGAAGGGCTTTCCCTTCCTGGCGGTGGAGACGCCCTCATCATCGTCGTCATCCTGGATGCCCAAGTTTGACAGGGTCTTGAACAGGTAGTCGACCTGATAGGCCACGTCGCGGGGTGGGTTCTCGGAGCTGAAGGGCTCGTGGTCGTCGTCGTTGAAGCCGGCCAGGTCCTGCCCGTAAATGTGGAACCGGGCGGCTCTGGAGGCGGGCGACGAGTCCAGTAGGGTCCTCAGCGAGGACAGGAAAGGCTCGTAGTAGTCGATGAGACCGGGATTGCCGGAGACCATGAAGATGAGAACATGCCGACCGGAAGCGGATCTGCAATCCGGACCGGCAGGAAAGGAGATGGAGTGAATGGCCATTTCGGCATCGAGCAGCCCCCCTGAATCGCTGGTTGGATGCTGCAGGTCAAGCCTCAAATCAATTCACTGCCAACGGTAGTGGATGTGGCTGGTCGGGTCTTATTAGTAATACGACCTTTGCATGTCTGCCCCATAATAAGCATAAGACCCAGCCAGACCCACTGATTCCCTTCCACGTGCAAGTCCAATCCGGGCCATCCATGTCCAGTCCAGAAATGCATTGCCAGCAAACACCAAACAATTTGCCATCAGACGACCAGCTACTCAAAGAAGGCACAACAATGCGCTTCCCACGGTTACTGTATATATTCGCTATTCCATTTGATTACTGATTCATGATCTATGCATCAGTAACCCACAATATGGATCCTTAGACTAGCACGCTTCTCGACGCCCACGGTTTGTTGCCCCTCCATTTCCATGTCTCTCTATCTTATCACATGCCGCGCAGTTCTACGCTCTACCACGAGCACTGCCGGCTCTCCAGATGATTCAATCAACCAAGACCAGCTTCAGCTTTCCCCCACATCATCAGATCACGAGCACGCGACCTGATTCCCTTCTCTTCCTATCCAATCCCACCTACTTACCCATGTATCATTCCCTGCCTTGACCTGCCTTGAATGCGCCTGACCTCAGTCCACAAGTATTTACACCTGTCGCATTGAGTTGGTTGTCTTCGCACCTCGCCCCGCACCGCTGAATGGCCTAGGCTGCCGGCGCAGGGCCCTCTAGTTCATGACAACCTCCTCCATGTCTTCGCTTCTTTCCGGGCTAACCGACCGACCTGCATAGTATCTATACTCAATACCCACATTCGCTGCTATCCTTCCAAGACATCGCCGTCGACCATAGACCTATGATCTGATATCCTCCTCTGCATTCAACATGACGACCTCGGAGCTTCGACGCCGACCGAACGGTAATGCCGCCCCCGACGATGACGCTGGCCCCATGCCAAGCCCAGGCGTTGCAGACGCCACGTTGAATATACAACAGGCTGGACATCCTTCGGGGGAGGCCAAGTACGGTTGGCTCATGTCCAAACTTCGCGCACTAAGTGTGGCAATATACTTCTTCTTCGGCTCTCTGGTGTAAGGCGGAACTATACTCTCTCTCACCTCACAAATGGTGGCTCGCGGACGAGGCGAAGTGCTGATTACCCGGCTGGCAGTGTGCATCTCACCCAGTTTCTTGGGGCCTGGTTCTATTTCGTCAACCGTGATCTCTACTATGCCTACATGGCCGTCACCAAGGAATCCTTCGGCCTGCTGATAACCACCATGACTCACTGGTGGGCGCCCACCGTGATAAGGATCAGCGGGGATGCGTCGGTCGCTGGTCAGCTCAACCTGACGCCCGACGGACGGGTGGAATGCACGTTCCCCGATCGCATGGTCATGATCGCCAATCACCAGGTAGGCACCTGCTTTCCACACTTCCCACATCGCGTTGGGTTAGCAGGGTTGCTTTGCTGACCTGACGCTGGACCAGATCTACACAGACTGGCTGTATCTGTGGTGGGTGGGATACACCAATTCGCCCCGCATGCACGGCCACATCTACATCATCCTGAAGGAGTCGCTCAAGTACATACCCATCATCGGGCCTGGATGCATGTTCTTTAGCTTCATCTTCATGTCGCGCAAGATGGCGGTAGATCGCCCCCGCCTCGCGCACAGGCTCCAAAAGCTCAAGGCGAAACACATCGCACCCGACGGTGAGAAGTATTTGAACCCCATGTGGCTCTTGCTGTTCCCCGAAGGCACCAACTTGTCGGATAATGGTAGGGTGAAATCGGCCAACTGGGCAAAAAAGATGGGCATCAAAGATCCGGCTCACCTGATGCTGCCAAGAAGTACCGGCACTTTCTTCTGCCTCAACGAGTTGAAGGGGACGGTCGATTATGTCTACGACTGCACGGTAGCATACGAAGGCGTACCGTATGGATTTCCTAACCCCCCGCAAGTGTGGCTGTAGGCAGATAAGGCTGACACTACATATAGCCGAGGCGGATATGGCGAAGAATACTTCACCCTGTCAAGCACATTCTTCCAGGGCCGACCGCCCAAGTCGGTCAACCTCTACTGGCGGCGCTTCTCGCTGGCAGATATGCCCTTGCACGACCAAACCGAGTTCGATGCGTGGCTGCGGGAGCGCTGGTACGAAAAGGACGCATTAATGGAGCAGTATGTCACGACTGGACGCTTCCCCGCCAATGGCGCCGGAATCAAGGGCCACATCGAGACGGAGGTACGGACGAAGCACTGGTGGGAGTTTATGAAGATTTTTGCCTGGCTCGGCTCGTTCGGGATCTTTCTGAGCTCTCTAATCCGGTTTCTGCTCAAGTTCCGTGATTCCTGATCTGCTTGGGGGCACCCTGCCAACCGCGGACATTGCCGTTAGCCTTACTTGGCATTTGGAATGCATGGAGATGGAAGAGAAGAAAAAAAAAGCATCTATTTTGGGCAGACGCAAAGAGACGGGAAAGAGTTGGAATCAGCATGGGCTGGGGACTTGCTTTATGATTTCGCCTTTTTTCTTCTTTCAATGATACCAAGCTAAAACGGGATGGGCGTAAGACGACAAAACATCCTCGGCATTCTCCTCATGGAGCGGCGTTCCCGTGTGCTGGATTTGATGAATGCTCTCGGTTGGACAAGGCAGGAAGACATCCTTTTTTGGAATCGGCTGTTCTATTTCGGCTACATTACCTACTTACTGAACACATGAAATAAAGAGGCAGGAAGACAAGCAGGCGGGCGGGCGGGCGGACTCGGGCGTAGTTGTACATCTTATCGGTTCGGCATGGTTTTTAAGAAATACAACCTCACTACTCACTACGACAGGAGCTCATCTGCGTTTTCCCGGTGAAATATGTACACTGAAGCATCTAAGGCGCAAACTATTTAATTGAATCGTTTCGTCATAAACGGGACCCCCTCACGAGATCTGGACCTCTCTCCCCGTCTTCCCGCTCTCCTGCAGGGCCTCGATGATCCTCAAGACGTCCCTAGCCTGGGACGCGGGCACCGGCACGTCCTCCTCCTTGCCGGTGGCGAGGGCGTGGGCAAAGAGCTCGTAGATCTTGGCGTAGGTGGGAGGGGGGCTCGACGTTGGGCAGGTCGCTCTGGGAGACGGCGCCGTCCTGGCCGAGGAGGGCGAGCTTGCCGGCCCACTCGGGCCCCTCGCGGCCGAACTGGGGGTCCGTGATGGCCATGCCGCCCTTGAGCTGCGGCTCCTGCGTGTCGAGGCCCCGCTTGGTGTAGGAGCCGCGGGAGCCGCGGATCCAGAAGCGCGGCTGCTGGGCCTCGACGCTGAGGACGCCGATGCGCACGATGGCGGTCAGGCCGTCGGCGTAGTAGAGGTGGGCCGTCAGCGAGTCCGGGTCGACGTCCCCGCCGTCGCCGCCGGCGGGCGCGGGGTAGAAGCGGCCCCGGCGCTGGCTCACGAACTTGGCGTAGACGGCCTGCGGCAGGCCGAAGAGCGCGTAGACCTGGTCGACGAGGTGGGTGCCGAGGTCGTAGACGGCGCCGCCGCCCTGGGCCATGGGCACCGTGGCCTTCCAGTTGGCCGGGGGCTCGAGGCGGTAGCGGTCGAAGTGGGTCTCGAACTCGAGGACGCGGCCGAGGGCGCCGGCGCGCACGAGGCCCGCGGCGGTGGCGAAGTCGGCGTCGTAGCGGCGGTTCTGGTAGACGCAGAGCAGCTTGCCGGCGCGCGCGGCGAGCGCGGCGAGCTCGGCGGCCTCGGCCGACGTCGGCACGAACGGCTTCTCCACCAGCACGTGCTTGCCCGCGGCCAGGGCCTCGGCGGCCAGCGCGAAGTGCGTCGGCGGCGTCGTGCAGAGCACCACGACGTCCAGCGCCGCGTCCGCCAGCAGCGCGGCGGCAGTCGTGTGGTGCTGCAGGCCCGGGTGGTCGGCGGGGGCCGAGTCGCCGGGCTGCGGGCGGCGCTGGAGGATGGCGTGCAGCTTCAGCGTGGGCGTGGCCTGGATGAAGGGGATGTGGAAGATCTTGGCGGACATGCTGTGTGGGTCTGGGGTTAGCAGGCCGCACGCCTGGGGAGGGGAGGGGAGGGGGGTATTGTTGGAATCCGGGGCGGCCTACCCATAGCCCACGACGCCGACGTTGAATTGCTTGGGGCTCGCCATCTTCGGGGTGGTCTCTGTTTGTTTACTTGGGAAGCTTTTGGGGGGAAGTTGCTGCCGATGGGGTCGAGGCACTATATGAGAGGATATTCTTCGCTTGAAGAGCCCTTCAGAAGACGGGGGGGATGCACTCGCACTTTATAAGCAGCGTGTGAGTGGTGATACAGATTCATGGCATATTATAACTAATGGCTTCTCAACCCCACTACACGGAGGCAGCTAACCTAGCTCCAGCTGAAAAGCGAGTGGCGGGATTTCCTTTTCGGGGAGGAATAGCAGTTGGTGAGAAGGTCTGTCCTCTGAACGGTCCGACTCAATAGCTTCTAACAGTTGTGAAATCTGGGCGTCGTCTGATTGGTCCAGTAAGAAAGCCCCAGTCCGTCCTCCATGATCGGCGTTCGTCATATTTTCCACCGAGCGCGCGTCAAAGTCTGTCAATCCATTAGATCCAAATCACTTTTGACTTCAAGACACCATGTCGGCCTAAACCTGGACGATTCCATCGGAAGAAGAGAACTCGAGCAAGCGGCGACCACTTATCGACCTTTTGCGACCATGATCAGTGTGTCTGGTCTGTCAATAAAGCTGGACTACCTTGCAGTTCATGCTAGCTGCTGCTGCTGCTGCTGTCACAGCCATGAATAGACTTCGGACGACGACATCTGTGTCCGCCTCGACATGGAACGCCTTTGCCAGAAGAAGCTTTTCCGCCACGCCTCCCAGACGAGAGATACGTGATGCGCGGACCCTCGGCCAGCGCATTGTGCCGCTGTACAAGAGCAGCCCGACCTCGTCTCTGCTCTCGCTCGAATGGCCGGTGCCCCCGCGCAACGTGCTGATCATGCCCAAGCTGCATGCGCCGCCCGTCATCGCTTCCGCCGTCGAGTTCGCCAAGCACATCACCAGCGAGTACCCCAATCTCAACTTGATCTTCGAGAAGCGCATTGCCGACATGGTCCACGAGTCGCTCCCCTTCCCCGTCTACAGCTCCGAGCCCATCCACTTCCCGCCCCTGACCGACCTGGTCGCCACCCTCGGCGGCGACGGCACCATCCTGAGGGCCGCCAGCCTGTTCAGCCTGCACACCTCCGTGCCGCCCATCCTGTCCTTCAGTATGGGCACCCTGGGCTTCCTGGGGGAGTGGAAGTTCGAAGAGTTCAAACGGGCGTGGCGCGAGGTCTACATGAGCGGGAGCGTAGTCGCCATGAGCGATCTGCAAGGGCCCCATACCCAAGCAGCAGCGCTGAATGTGCCGCCGCCGTCGGGACATGATGCTGAGGATATACAAAAGAGATACGAGGGCTGGGGTAGCATGCGCGGCAAGAGCATGGGCGTGAATCGCTCGTCCAAAATGCTCTTGCGCCACCGGCTCAAGGTCGGCGTCTATGATGCCGACGGTGTCAACGTCAATGAGCAGCTGATGCCTACGTCGACCGCTGCCTTCCCTGTCGCTCCAACTATCAAGGATATCTTAGGCACGGGGCAAAATCTTGTGCCGGATATCCATGCCATCAACGAGCTCGTCATACACCGAGGGCCGAACCCCCACCTCGCCATCGTGGACGTCTACGTGGGCAACCGCTTCCTGACCGAGGCAGTGGCGGACGGGATTCTGATCAGCACCCCGACCGGCTCGACGGCCTACTCGTTGAGCGCCGGGGGCACCATCATCCACCCCCTCACCAAGGCGATGCTGCTGACGCCTATCTGCGCCCGCACGCTCAGCTTCCGCCACCTCAGCCTGCCCCTCAACAAGAAGGTCGTGCTCAAGGTCAGCAAGAAGAACCGGGGCCGCGAGCTGGAGGTGAGCATCGACGGCAAGCGCAAGGCCGGCGTCACCATCGGCATGGAGATCCGAGTGACGGGCGAAGAGGTGGGGAGGAGCCCCGACGGCCGCCGCGACACTTGGACGGGAGGTGTTCCCTGCGTCATCCGGAGCAGCGGCCAGGGGGACGAGGGGGACGACGATGACGGTTGGGTCGGAGGGCTGAATGAGAGGCTCAAGTTCAATTATCCGGTGGGCTGAGGTAGACCGACCTCCCTTGGGAAACCAGGCTGGAGAGTTTCAACATATGGGTCATGGCCTCGACAAGTGGTCCATCCAATCTTTGCATTGAACGGACGAATATCGAGTGATAAGTGGTATCCGGCCATAGGATCACACACCCGGGATCTTACACCTAATCCCCTCCTGGAAAACCGTGCCACTTAGGATGACGTCTCATGTAGCTCAAACCAAACCATAGGTCATCGTACTTCACATGATCAAATGGCCCCAGGGAATGGACATCGAACCAGCGGGCTGCAGGACAGGACTACAGGCGAACCGGGAGAGAGCATCACAGATCTCTACGTAGATGAACACCTAGTTTAGGCAAGACAGCCTATATAGAAACCCCTAGCGGTTGCGTCAAAGGTAGTGGTCACATTATGCAATAGGCCGTTACTCTTGTCTCTCCGAGGCCAAGCGGTTTTCACTGATGGGTGTCGACAGCGCCCAGGCTTGCACACCCGTGTCGACGGGAGGGTGCTGTCACCGACGCTAATAGTAAACACTTTTGCAACATTCGGTTGTTTATTCGCATTCATACATAAATTGGCAGTGAGGCCTATCGCTATATCTTTCCAGAGTCAAGTATCGATTCCGGCGTCGGCAGTGCGAGCTACAGCGTCAGCGGCGTTGGTCCTTCTGATGAAGTCACTACCCGTAGTGAGGTAGACTTAAGTCATGTGAGGACGGGAGCCTGTGGGAATAACGCTGTACCTGCATAACTCTCCTATGAAAACTCCAAGGGCATCAAAAATCCATGCTTGTACGACTGATCCGCTGTTGCAACATCGAGTCTCCGGGGCGGGAGGCGTCTCTTACTTGACGTACTTGGCCGAATCCATGCCGCCAAAATACTTTACGGCCACGTCTCTCCACAGCATGTTCACATTCTCGTGCGTCATCGAGGACTGCCCCGCTGTCGCTCTGGTCTTCTTGGGGTCGCGGGAGTCGGCGATGATACTTGTGGTGCCGATGGTGCGGATCCACGGCACGATGGCGGACTCGATGGTGATCTCGCGCACGCGCGCGTTGTACTTCTCGCTCTCGTCGTCGTCCTTGCTGCGGTACCTGTTCTCGACTCCCGGCGTCAGTGTATGCTCTTTTCCGGGAACAGAAAAAAGAAAAGAAAACGGCCACATGAGAGGCCAGAGGGGCGGGGCTGCTGCTTACGGCTCGTTGTAGTAGGGCTCGGCGCAGAAGATCATGGACTGGATGGAGACGAGGACCTGGAGCAGGGTCGACTGCAGCGGGCGCCAGGGCTCGCCGTGCCAGGTGCCGAGCAGGGAGAGGCAGACCTTGCCGTCGCGGTAGAGGTTGGGGTTCAGGCCGCCGGCGGCGGCGGCGGCGGCGCCGCGGGGCACGGTGCGGCAGTGGAAGCGCGGCTGGCGCTGCGGGAAGTCGAGCGGCAGCAGCACGTCGAACAGGAAGAAGCCGTCGGCGTACGGCGTGCCCCGCGGCCCGATGATGAGCACCTTGAGCACGTCCAGCCGCGCCGCGCCGTGCCGCACGAACACGCCCTCGGGCAGCGACGTCTGCAGCATCGCCACCTCCCGCACCACCCGCTTCATGCGCCGGGGCGGCGGGAGCGCCGCCCGCGCCGCCGCGACGGCCTCGGCCGCGTAGTGGTGGTGCAGCAGGATCTCGCTGTCCGGCACCTCGGCCAAGCCGTTCTGTCGGTGGTAGTCGGCAAAGCTCGAGGGGGGCGTGACTGGCGCGGCTTGGAGGTTGTTGTCGTCGGCGTCGGCGGCCGGTCCGGGCTTGTCGAGGTAAGACCGGGCGACCTTGACCAGTCGCGAGTTCCAAGCCTGCATGTTGACATCGTCGGCCTCCACAAATTCATTCTTGTATGTACGTGTGTACTTGAGCATCTTCTCGCTCTGGGGAAGGATGTTCGCAAGGATGCAGGCGAGCGACCTGCCGGTATCCACAGCGTTGGCCTCATCGTTGGCGACCTCGTTCTTCGGTGTAAAGGAAAGCCAGTCCAGTCTGCCTTTGTCGTTGAATATCCTTCTGGCCTGGGAAACAAGGCGAGCCGTTGTAGGATGGCGCGCCAGTGATTCGATGAAATCAAGCAGGCCATCATAGAGATAATACTGCGCTTGGATCTCTTGAGGGGAATCATTCATGAGAAGATCCGCGGCGCAACCTGGCAGGTCAGAGCGAGCTATCATGAACGCTGCAAATCCCATCTTCGAGGTTGGCTTCGCGAGGGGTAGCAGGACGGCCATGAGCCGGAACCGAAGTTCCAGCGTCTTCACCTCTAGCTCTTGGCTTCGAGTCAGACGGGTCTGGCCGAGACCTTGCGGAATCCGGCCCCTGTGGTCTAGGAATCGAAAGAAGGGCTCCTGCCAGGCATTTCGAGAGTAGCCGGTGCCTGAGGCATTGATCTCGGGGCCGGTGTCCTTGGTGTCGGACAAAACCAGTTGAGAGGACATTGGCTTGAACTTGGACGTCGCGCAAGCCAGGGCCCACACGACAAGGTCCCGCCCCTCGGAGCAGCAGTGGTTGATGGCGACTTCGGTGCCCGACACGGGGATCCGGGGAAGCCGGTCGAGGCTTGACGAGCCCACGTTGACCTTGGACCCGCAAGGGCAGGTGATGGCGCCGCAGAGTCGGCTGCCGCAGTAGAGGCCACAGACCAGCTCGAACTTCTTGGTTTTGGGGTTCTGCGTCCTCTCCTTCCACCACCGCTGGACCGACCGTGCCACATTCTCGGGCTCGAGCTCCATGGCCCTGGCGCAGCCGGCGCACCGAGCGGGCAGCTCACACCGGAACTGCTCCAGCGCTCTCAGGTCTTGGCGGTCTTCTGTAGAGTCTGCGACTGGATCATGAGGTCGGTGTGTGTCTGGGGTCTCACTGGGGGCGGGAGAAGGCATGGTCGACGGAGGCGTTGTGGTTGGGTTTGCTAAGCATTGGTCCGGTGCGGGTGAGGTCTGGCCGGCGGGAGTCTGCTTCTGCTTTCGGGAAGGCTTCTTCTTTCGGCGAAGCCACTTGAGAAACATGGCGTAGTTGAGAGCAAAGAGAAGGCTAGCGAGCAGAATCGCGTTCAAGATCAAGACCTGCTTGGCGTCCATTTCTTCTTATTTCAATGTCGAGAGATGTGGATACGCTTGAATCAAAGTTCAGAAGTAGGTTTGATGACGAGACTTTTGGTGAAGTTCAGGGGAGATAAAGTTGAGTGGAAATCGCAGCTGAGCATGTTACCAAAAGAAAAAGTGCTCTTTGATCTGCTGAAAACCATTCCAGGTTTGAAGGAAAGTAAAGAAATGTGGAATCAACTTGAGCTTTCTAAAAACATCGCCGAACTAGGTCTGATATCAAAGACAGTGTACCTCTTCCTCGGGTATTAGGCAACGCCGGATACGACAGCCCAATGACTGTAACCTACTTGCTTACCTACCACGGTGCCTCTCTTGTGATAGATTCCGGCTCCATATCGTAGTATTTCTCTTGCTTCCATCCCCAATGCCCCAATACCCCGGAGCTATGCCAGGTGTCATTGGTAACAATCTGTATGGGCGTGCTTTGAACATGCCTTTGCCCATCTACTCCACCACAGCTTGTTGTCAGGCGAGGCAATGGTTCTCTGTGTCTGGCGTGTAAGTAGGGTGATTCTCATCCATCTTGAACCTGACATGAACAGTCATTAATTAAGACCGCACAGCTCACACATTAAATCCGAGAAGACCCCTGGAATAGACCACTCTCCCCCCTTCGTCGAGCCTCTCCGATGGCCTCTGGAACTCTACTTGTTCCCGGTGTACTCCACAGTCCATCACCCAAATCCCCTAGGCCTAGGTGCTCCTTTATGCCTTGGATACTTCACCGTCTTTGAGCGGACGGGGGGATGGCTGTCACGGGCATGGTAATATAGACACGAAGCTATCGAAGGACAGTAAGACTTCTGGGTTACCTAGATCAAGTGTTGGCTTGGCGAGTATCATACAGTCATCGTCTGAGGCTTGACTATTTCTTCTGACTTGATCCGCCAGCTTGCAGGCCATTGTGAGCATGTAACTTGGGATTTCACTTGGACTACTGGCTCAGCCTCTAAGACAGCTCAGTATTTCGGTCTTCCCAGTGTCACGCTGTGTTGGCTAACAAGTCTCGTTGCCGCTTAAAACATCCGCCGAGGCCAGGTTGAACAGTGATACGCATCCAAGCCAGCCAGCATCGTGTTCTTAAATATAGATCTCCATTGATCACGTGGATTCGTTCACATCGAAGCCTCTATTATGGCGTTAGTTTGTTCTTCAATTCCTAAAACGCCGGTATCAAAGAAGAATCCTTTGATAGTACCACTGCCAGAGGGGAAAAGTGGTGATTGTTCACAATCTTGGGCTCCGTCACTCTTCTTGGGAGCTGAATAAATGAAATGGGCCATCATAATTAGGCAACAATTGGTAGCTGCCCGAAAGCAATCAAGTAAGAGGCATAGGAAGGATCCATGATGCATGCATGTCCCGTCCCACCTGGCCAGGCAATAATTATGTAATTCAGGAAGTATACCCTAGCAGGAAAAAGCCTCAAGAAGCATCGGGGTCGTTGTCGGCTGCGTACACGGTTAAGGCTCTCGATGTGTGCCACAGTTTTGTGCATCCCACTATTTATTCCTTATCATTCCCCTTTGAGCACCATGCGCCGAAATGTGAAATTCTGGGACTATGATTGGACAGGCTTGGATGCCGCTCCTCCCCGCACCTGCATACTACATAGTTGTAATAGCCCGGCACCCCTACCCATTTGGCAGGATCTGCAACGTAGGACGGCTGGCTACCCTTGACCGGGCCGAACCCGCCCCTAACTAATGTAACGCCCCAACTGAAACCACTTTGTTGTCTGCTGCTATGTCTTAAATGCCATCTTCCCTTCCTGCCATCGTCCCACCCCCATTAGACCCAAGCCGTGAACCAGCAACAATGGCGTCCTCCTCCCCATTTACGTCCGACTGGCCATCCGTCACCCACGTGACCACCCTGTTCATGGCCGGGGTCGCCTCGCACCACCTGCTCCGGCCTTTCGAGATTGACAGCCACGCACTGACCCTATGCGGCGCCTACCTCGCTGCTCTGGCCGCCGCCTTCGTGGGCTACTTCCAGGCCGTCGTCGGCCTGGGCGCGTGGACCGCCGCCGTGCACACGTTGGCCTCGTCCTGCGCCTTCAACGCCGGCCTCGTCACCAGCCTCGTGCTGTACCGCGCCTTCTTCCACAGGCTGCACCGCTTCCCGGGCCCGTTCGCGGCGAAGCTGTCGCGGTTCTATGCCGCGCGCGCCTCCGCCGACGGCTTGCAGATGCACCTGGCCATGCAGAAGATGCATGCCAAGTACGGCGACTTCGTGCGGACCGGTAAGTTCGTCAAACGTGGAAACACGCATCGCCAACCCCGTGACCACGGGAAACTCTCCCCTTACGTCTGTAGTGGAAAAAAAGTAATAACTAATGATGCACTCTTGGGCAAAAAATAGGGCCACGTGAGATCTCCATCTTGCGTCCGGCCGCCATCCCGGCTATTTATGGGCCTGGAACCAAGTGCTCGCGGAGTCCGTGGTACAGCATAGCCCCTGGCGGTCAGGACGACCGGTCGCTTCTCCAGTCGCGGGATCCCGAGCGGCACAGGCAGCGCAAGAAGCTCTGGGAGAGGGGGCTGAGCTACCGAGGTACGTTGATCTGTCTGTTCAGGGGAGTTGAAATCAAAACTATCCTCTCTCTTTTATCCGTAGGAAGCCTGCTGATTTGTTGGTTTCCTTTTCTCGCCCCTAGCCCTGCAAACGTACGAGCCGCGCGTGGCTGCCAAGGCAGATCTACTCCTTTCTCGCCTCGTGGAAAATGCGGGCAAGCCCGTAGACATGGCGGCGTACGGCATGTTCTACGGCTTCGACGTCATGGGCGAACTGGGTGAGTGGACGATTCGGACATCTGACCACTGGGGCTAATGAAGGGCTATGTCTCAGGGTTCTCCAAGGATTTCAATATGTTGGAGTCGGGCAAGGAGCACCCGGCCGTCGAGGCATTGCATAGTAGCGGAGCCATCCTCGCCATCGTCGGCGGCTCAATGCCTTGGCTCTTAGCCATGTTGACCCAGATTCCCGGCGCCAGTGCCGGTTACCAGCGATTTGTCGAGTGGTGTGGTGACGAGTTGAAAGCCAGAAGAGCGGCAAGTATTCCTCCTGTTGCGGGCATCACAGCTCTGCCAGCCGTGATCACATACGGGCGAACCTTCACTAACTTGTTTGCACACTCTCTGCACTGCAGGTCTATCACCAGGACAAGGCAACCAGGATGCACGACAGCGATCCCAGCGATGTCATGTCCTGGCTACTCAAGGCCGAGGATGAGGGAGATGTTGGCGCCCCTCGGACAGATCTCTCCTGGCAAGAGGAGGCCCGGCTCCTTGTCGTGGCTGGAAGGTACGCATTGCCCACTTATCACCGATGACTCTGCACGGTTACCCGGAGAGATTCTAATGACCCATTGTCGCTGCAGTGATACAACCAGCACTGCGCTGGCAAATACGTGAGTGATTCGGAACCTTCTTTTCTCTTCTCCGCTTCCCCCCTTTACTTTCTTGAAAGAGATCACATTCAGTAGACATATTATTAATACCCAACACGTCACAGGCTGTACTTCCTCGCGAAAAACCCGGAATGCTATCGGAAGCTCCAAAGCCTGGTGGACGCAGCTCTGACTGCAGAGGGTGGTGACGGGGCCAGCGTGTCGCACGAAAAGATCAAAGACATCGCTTACCTCGACTGGCTGATCCAAGAGACGCTGCGGCTGAAGCCCGCGGTGGCGAGCGGCGTCACCAGGCTCACGCCGGCCGAGGGCCTGCAGATCGACGAGGTCCGCATCCCCGGCGACACCATCGTGGTGGTGCCCATGTACGCGCTGCAGCGGGACCCGCGGTACTGGGGGGGCGACGGGGACGGCGGCGCGACGGCGTACCGGCCCGAGCGGTGGGAGGCGCTGTCGACGGAGAAGACGCCCTGGATGGCGTTCAACAGGGGCGCCTCGGTCTGTCCCGGCAAGAACCTCGCGTTCATGGAGCTGCGGCTCGTGCTGGCCAAGATCGCGGCGCGCTTCCGGGTCCCGGGGTTCGCGCCCGGGTTCGATGCCGATGCGTTTGATCGCGGGGGCCAGGACCGGTTCACGTATCACGTGGGCGAGCTGAAGCTGATATTCACTCCGAGGTGAGGGGAGGGAGATGCTGTACGCGACGGATCATTTAATTGCCGGATTCCCCGCGCTCAGCTCAGATGAGATGATGGAAGTTTGCCTAGCTTAATAAGACAGCTGGAGCTGCCGCGTTCCCGCAATGAACCCCTGCCAAGGATGCGTCATATGGAGCCACTACGTGCAGCAATGGACAGTAACCGGTTTCCATTTGTCGTCAGTCCGTGTTGTTTTCAAAGCACATGCGTCCACTCTACTTAACTGCTTCATGTATGACCTCATCATTGCAACATCTGGACGCCGTGAGCTGGGCTGAAAACTAGTGGCCCCCGCCACGTCCACCGCCCTGCCCCCCGCACACAGCGAATAGCCGGCAGTCACCTACTGATGTCTGAGTATATAAGGTGGTGTCTTGGCATTCTGGTAAACATGCAATCACGACTTATGTGCATCCTACTTTATTATCTTCAGTACTCACCCTATAGTACTAGCTAATATCCGAGACACATTTGCCCAAAATGGTCCATCAGCACGGCGACGAGCACGACATCCCGCACGAGCACAGGGTACACAGGCAAGTCCATCGTCTCTCCTGGAAGGGAGGGAGTGAATGAAACCTCATCAGAATCCATCTTACTGACGAGGAAACAACAGGCTTGGCGCCTGGCTCCCAGCCGACCACCGCCTGCACCACGACTGGCTGGCGAAGCAGGTCAAGCACGTGGACGACCATGGCGACAGCAAGAAGCCGCTGATCCCGGTCCTGCAGGAGTTCAAGGCCTTCATCGAGGGCAACCCGCGCATCTACATGTACTTCACCCAGATGTGGGATGAGGTGCCGCGCAAGCACCCCTACGATAAGGACCCCACAGGCAACAGGCAGATCCGCGACTACGAGCACATGCTCGACATGCTCAACCACGTCTTCACCAAAGCCCCCGAGTGGACCGACGCCGCCTACGGTGTCGGCATGGTCGGGGTCCCCATGGTCAGCATCTTTGACTACGCTATGGCTACACCAAGGTGAGTCTTTCCTCTGGCGGCGAGATGAGGCCTAAATAAAAGACAAACCAATGCCTGATAACTATTGTTGTTTGCAATTTCAAGTGGCCATGCCGCTTTCCTGGATCCGGAGGTCAACGCGATGCTAAAGAAAGTCCTCAATGAATGGGGCAAGTTCCTGAAGGTAGGGAAGAGAAATCTTGGGTTCTCCTGGAAACAGAGAGAGAGAGAGAGAGCCGAGGGGCTAATGAGACCTGCTATGCCAGTCACCTGAGTCCGCGGAGGTCCTGAATGCCACGGGCGGCTGGTTCGGAGACCATGCCCGGACGGACCTGATGCAAGTCGCCAACGCGCCCCTGAAAACGTCGCACACGTTCGAGGACATGTACGTATGTGATCCGTCAAAGGAGCACCACGGCTACAAGTCTTGGGATGGTAAGCAGCCAAAGAAACAGGTCGCTCGGCTAAGAGCGATGACGCATCATCACGGCCATTGCGACCGCGTAGAGCAGCAGAAACCCCCGACTGACATGTTTTCGGCAGACTTCTTCACGCGGCCGCTGCGCGAGGGCGTGCGGCCCGTCGCGTCGCCCGAAGACGACAGCGTCGTGGCCAACGCGTGCGAGTCCAAGGTGTACAACGTGGCGCGCGGGGCCAGGCTGCGGGACCGGTTCTGGATCAAGGGCCAGCCGTACTCGGTGGGGGACATGCTGGCGCACGACGGGCTGGCGGCGCAGTTCGACGGGTGCACCGTGTACCAGGCGTTCCTGTCGGCGCTCTCGTACCACCGGTGGCACGCGCCCGTGTCGGGCCGGGTGGTGCGGTGCTTCGTGCAGGACGGGACGTACTTCAGCGAGCCGCTGCTGGAGCCGGCGGGCGGGGGCGACGGCGGCGAGGGGCGCAGCAGCGGTTCGAGATCGACAGCCGCGGCATCGCGACGGCGCAGGGCTACCTGACGGCGCTGGCGACGCGCGCCGTCATTTTCCTCGAGGCCGACAACCCCGCCATCGGCCTCATGGCCTTTGTCGGCGTCGGCATGGACGAGGTCAGCACCTGCGACGTCACGGTGCGCGAGGGCCAGCACCTGCGCAAGGGCGACCAGACCGGCATGTTCCACTTCGGCGGCTCGTCGCACTGCCTGCTGTTCCGCAAGGGCGTCCGGGTCGACGGCTTCCCCGACGTCGGCCGCGAGGCCAACGTGCCCGTGCGCAGCCAGGTCGCGGTCGTGCACAAGTGAGAGGTGAATGGATTCCGCGGCGGCGGTAGGGCTTCTTAGAAGTGTGCCCTCGGGAGCAACGAGGGTCTCATAGAAGAAATAACTGTTCAATGTGCTACTTGACCTGCGATGCGTGAGACATACATGGATGAAGGCGTAGGATATAATTACAGATATCGGAGCTGCCCATATGGAACGATGATGCAAACAGGGCGAGGTTCGTTGCTGTTCCGGGGTCTCTGACACATACCCTAAGACGCTGGTAAATACAGAAGTAGACAACATCTGGTTACAGCAGGCTAGGTCATTCTTGGTTTTGTGGCAGTGTCCAAGAATAGCTCATCTGCATGATTATATCGCTTACATGTGTGATCGTCCCTGCTGGTTGCTGTATACCTCCTCGAACGTAACCACTGCCGCCGCCGCCGCCGCCTCTGCCCCTATTCGATCTCGATGCTTGTAGTCCAGTGTCTAAAGACCAGAAGAGCTTTGAGCAGAGAGAACTCGTACGAAGCTTCCGTCATTGCGCTGCCAGACATGCAGGGGGCTTGAGCTTCTTTTATTTGTTAGCCTGTGAAGCGGTTTTCGAGGGGTTTCTGGCTGTGTAGTGGCGTGGGTGGCGTTGTGTGTGATCAAGGCGATTTGGCAGTATCACAACCAGATGGCAATGTGCCTAATAAGAAATGACGTAGTTGTGATAATGCACGTAAGAAGTAACCTTAGCCAGCGGCCCGAGCCTGACCGAACCTGTCGTTTCCAAGGCGGAGTGGGCACATACGGGACGGTATTGGGATGCAGCAGACCGTGGCGAAGTGAGCAAACAACCTGAGTATCTCGTAGGACGTTTCTCAACCTCGAGCCGCACAGAAATCGTGATGATGATGATGATGGGGGGGCCAGAATGGGCTTACAAGAGTGGAGGCGCAGCAACGCAACCAACGGTTCGCTGCTTCCGTGATCAACAGTGGGAAGGGTCCAGTAAAAAGTACCGGGGGAGGGGGGTACACCCAGTCATTCTTCTATCATCAAGCCATTCATTCATCACTTTACTTCATCTTCCAGTCGATATTTCGGGGGAAGGCGGGATAGGCCATGACAAAGGACGCGACACCATCGAGATAGCAACCGCCGACTGCGACTGTGCCCGCCGTCCCTGCGATGAGTGCCAACTGATTCAATTCTACATACACCCACCCACCCACCACCTCCCTCGCCGAACACGACCCACCATCGACAGAGACCCTTCTTTCCCCACGATAACATACGCTCGACTCCCGCCTTCCCATCTTTCCCAACGCGCCAACTCGGGGAACCGCGCCGCCCGCTGCCGCCATGTCGGCCGGGCGCGCAAGCCACGCGCCGCCGCCCACGACGACGACGACGGCGCGACCATATACGCAGAAGCCGCTCCCGCAACCACCCGCCGCGCCGCCCGCCCCGATGCAGCTGCCCCCCGGGACGCGCTGCCGGAGCTCCCGCAGGTCGGGAGCGACAAGGCCTGGGTCGTCGTCAAGATGGTGCTGCGGGCCCTCTGCCTCGCCGCCGGCCTGCTGCTGTGCGTGCTGCCCCTCGCCATCACGGCCATGGTCTACCCGGACCTGACGTTGTGCATCAGCCTGCCCATCGTAAGCCCGCGCCCCGTTTTCTTCCTCTCGCCTGTTCTGGCTTTTTTTTTTGGTGGACTACTACTACTACTACTACTACCGCTGCCTCTGATCCCGAATCCCTTTTGTCTCTGTGATGACCAGGGGGTGGTGGGTGAGCGGAAAGAGTCGGGAAAAACGGGCAGAGGGAAGACGGGGGAAAAGAAGAAACGAAAACTACCTACTTAGCCACTCCGACTGACGACTGGCCGCGCTTATTACAGGGTTTCCTCAGTCTGTCCTGGAACAGCGCCGAGTTCATTACCATGTGTGTGCGGCGGAGCCGGCGGAGGGGCATCACGGCCAAGGCGCACGTCGGCGCCGAGCTGCTGCTCTGGGCCTTGGGCGTGGCCGGGAGCGTCCTCCAGGCCATCATGCCGTCGCTCCGTTGGTACAGCAGCACAGAGCAGTACCTCAGCCTGCAGAGCACTTGTGTCGGGCTTCTCGCCATCCTGGGGTACGTACTTTGAGAGCAGGCGGGGAGAAAAGCTGGGAGGGGGAAAAGGAAACATGGTTGACATTCTTCCTTCACCCAAAACAGAATCCTAGAGTTTGTCCTCTTCGTGCGGTCCTGCCTCGAAGTGGACCAGAAGAAGAAGGACCGCCGCATCCAGCAGCTCGTCATCGCTCTGCAGATGCAGCAGCAGCAGCGCCAGCAGCAGCAGCAGCAGCAGCAACAGGCTGGACTAGCCCAGCAACACAATGACGGCAACAATAACTCGTCATCGCCGTCGCCGCCGCCGCGGTCGCCCACCGACGAGTCCTACTTGCGCGAGCTCAATACTAAGTACTCCGGCCCCATGCCCGAGCCGCTCGACGACCCGAGGGACCTCCAGAAGGTCCTGATCATCGACCCGCGACTGCGGGGGATAGTGAATTAATTCGTACTCAAGTCAACGGGAGGTTGGGCATGCTTGCTTCGCTCCTTGGGAATAGACTTTTTAAAAATAAAATAAAAAGGATAATGATAGACTTCGTGGCCCTTGCGGGCTTCCCGTCCCATTCCTCTGTTTGGCACTACTGAAACATAGTAGCTCTCATCCTTGCTACTGCTTCAGCGTCGCGATTTGCCAGACCTTCCTGGGATAACATACAGAAGTAGACAAGTGATAAACCACACTAATTGTACAGCCAAAACAATACCACCGTCGTCCATCTCTCGATATCCATGACTGAATGAGTGAGACGCCGCCTTCCAAACCTGCGCTTGGTCAAACGCCGCACTAACTGACCAAGACCGACAGAAAACACAATACAAAACCGCTGTAACCTGCGACTGTTGAATACAAAACTGGCCGGGCCCCTCCCTTGTTCAAGAACCGTCTGAATCCCCGGAATACTACTCATGGTTCTTTCTCCCCTCATCACACTAATCTCCCAATCAATGGACTCCAAACAACCCCCTGAGCTCCCGCAGGCTCAAGCGCCCGATGCCGCGCGCGCCCCTCCTCGCTGAGCGCGGCGCCGACGAGCCTCCGCTTGGTCTCCTGGAGCTCGAGGATGCGGTCTTCGATGGTGCCCGCGATGAGGAGCCGGTGGACGGTGACGTCGCGGCGCTGGCCGATGCGGTGGGCGCGGTCGACGGCCTGGTCCTCGACAAAGGGGTTCCAGAAGGGCTCGAGCACCACCACCTGGCTCGCGGCCGTGAGGTTGAGGCCCGCGTTGCCGGCCGCCAGGCTCACCAGCAGCACGCGCGTGCGGCTCTGGGGCCGCGAGAACTGCTGCACCGCCTCGTCCCGCGCCTTGGGCCGCATCGACCCGTCGTACCGCCCGTACGCGAACAGGCCGTCGTGCAGGGGCACCTCCAGCAGGTCCAGGAACGACGTCCAGAGGCTGAAGACGAGGATCTTCTCGTCGGGCTTCTCGTCACGCAGGCGCCGGAGTAGGTCCATGGTCGCATCGATCTTGGCGCTCGAGACCCAGTCCTTGCGCAGCCGCTGCAGGTAGGCGGCTTTCGCCGTGGCGTTGCGCTGGCTTTCCCGCTTGAGGTCGGCGAGCGTGATCATCTTGTTCTTCTCCTTGTATCCACCGTCATTCTTCTTGGCCCTTTTCGCGGATAGCTGAGATGAGGAGCCTTCCGCCTGGACGGGCCTCTTGGAGGTGCGCGACCGTTCTACATCCCCTGCGTCTGGATTGGCCGCGGCCTTGCCCCTGGCTACCATGGTAGATCGTCCCCGGGCTAGAAACGAGTCCGCCCTGTCCAAGAAGTCGTCAAGGTCTTTGAGACCATCGGGTTCGGCTTCTGGTTCAGGCTCTGGTCTAGCCTCTGGTTCAGCCTCTGGTTCGGATTCTGGTTCGGATTCTGGTTCCGCATCTTCCCGTTTGACTTTCTCCTGAAGTCCTCGTGCAGGCGCTACAGTCATAGACGCAAAAGAGCTTGTCGCCTCTTCTGTCTTAATGATCGGCGTCATCGGCCCTTGAGCCCCTTCCAGCTTCACTTCTTGCTTCACGCGACTGCTGCTCCCTACTGCCTCTCTCACTTTCCGGCCGGGGGCGCCATCGCCCTCGGTATCCGACTCACGAGTCGCTGAACCGTCTTGGTCTCCACCACGTCCCAGCATAGCGACACATGCACCATGAGCTCGCACGAAGTAAGTATAGCAAAGGACCCGGTCAGGCAAGATCTCCGAAGTGCAGCCATCGTAGGGGCATTCTGTATCTGATCCGGATCCGCTCGCGCCCCGTTCATCCATGGCGCTAACCTGCATCGCGGCCGTGAAACACTGGCAGCAGATGTGATGGCCACAGGGGGAGATGATGACAGGATCCAGAGTCAGCTCGTCGCAGATGGGACATTGGAACGACGGTTGGGCACGAACCCTCTCCACCACATCGTGGGGCAAATCCAGAGCAAGTTCAATCATGCCGTCGGAATCTAGCTCGGCGCCGTCGGGAATCCCGAAGTTCTTGATAAGGTGCGGGTGGCTGCAGACCTGGCGCAGACGAAGGATAAGCACCAGGATGAACATATAGTTCTTATTCCGAGATTGCGAATTGCTTAACTTCTCAAACTTGGCGCAGTGTTCCTTTTCAAGGTAATTGTAGAACTTCGCCTGGTCCGGGCTAAATTGGGCCTTGACCATAATGGTATTCTTCGTAGGCAGATTCAGGATCTGCTTGCCATCGAGCATGCTGTGTTTCGAGCGCCGTAGAGTAAAGTTCCAGATCACAGCCCGAAGCCGCTCCATGGCTTTGCTCTGCTCGTCTTGAGCCCAATTCCTGATGGGCTTGTCGATATCCTCGCGGAACTCGTCCCACCAGCGATACGGCTCGATGCGAAGGAAACGGATCAGGGAATAGATCTCAGATGTGTTGTTCATGAAAGGCGTACCGGTCATGCAGATCCTGTACGTAGCCTTGAGCTTGCAGACGGCTTCTGACGCTGTAGATCGCCGGTTTTTGATGTTATGGGCTTCGTCGAGAATGATTCGATGGAACATGGCGTCGGGAGCCATTAATCCATGACAGTAATTCCGGCGAAACTCCTGCCCTACTGTTCCGTAGGTTGTGAGCACCACGTCGAACTCTAGGAGCTTGTCAGCCGTCATGCCCTTCTTGCTCTGGCCATGATAGATGAATGTTTTCAACCGGTAATGTCTTTCGACCTTGTTACGGATCTCTGACTCCCACTGCTTCAACAGCGCAAGCGGCGCCACGATGAGGGTGGTTTTGCGCAGATCATCGTTCGACGGGTGAGCCAAGATGAGGGCCAGTGCCTGAATGGTCTTGCCTAGCCCCATGGTGTCGGCGAGGAGGGCACCTTTATTGCGGTGCTTTTCCTGCTGCATCAGCCAAGTAAGCCCGACCTTCTGGTGTTCCATCAGCTCGCAGCGCATCTGCAGCGGCGTATCGAGTCGCCTCTCGGAAGTAATCTCGTGCTCGGGCACGGATAGGAAGTTTTGCAGGTTCGCGCGCGCGTTCACCTGCGACGGCCCGACGAACGGATTGAGAAATGCGCCGTCGAGTGCGCCGAGGTCATGCGCATTGCTACCCCCGGGAGCCATATTCGGGTGCACCGGGTTTGCCCAGGGTCTAGCGTCATCGTGTGGGGAGGACGTCGCAAGATTCGCGACAGCAGCTGCAATGTGGGAGCTGGCCGAAGGAGAGGGTGTAGCTGCGTCGAGGCGCTCCATGGTAGGATGTGGTTGCGATCGAGGGGCGGGGATGCGGGACAGCCTTGAACTTGAGAATTCTGGCTTTAGATGACATCGCCCAGACTCAGACTGTGTGGCAAAAGGGCCCGAGTTAGTTTACTACCTGCCTAGGCAATGTACCAGGCTCAGCGAAAAGCTCCTCGTACCTTGGCCATCTTATTCACGGTTGTGGGTGTCGGGTTTGAAAAGGGCGCAGCATGTCTTTGCCGCGGGGTTGTGCCTGCCGTCGAGGACTGCGAAGAGGGGGCGTCGGGGGAATTCATGTTTGAGTGGTGATGATGGTCGAGCCGCAGTCAGTCACCTGTCGTATCGTCGCAAGGCATTCGTCCACGAATCGAGTCGTTGGTCTGTCTGTATTCAGCCCCCAAGCAATTGGACCAGGAATGCCGATGTGGCTCAATGGCTACTCTCGTCGATGTCGTGGGCTTCCTCAGCAGTCTTGTGTTGAATTGGCGAATGGATGATGCGGAAGGAGAGGTGCAACCTAATGATTGACACGAAACGCGCTGAGGCGACATTAAAACTCTGCCACGCGGTCATGTGATTTCGCCCGGCAACCTCCATCATGGCTTAGTGCAGCTCAAAAATGATCGACTTATAATGTTTACAGTGGTGAATCTAGATACGGACGGCAGAAGAGAGGGCAGACTGTAACGTTTGTCGATTTTCGGTGTCTTCGTTCTTAACACCGGGCGGGGCCGTGAGGATGCTCTAGAGCTTAGAGCTTAGGGGGTGGGCTTAGGACACAGCCAAAGAGGTTAGTTGCTTATTAAGAATATACAATTAATTACCTACGTAATATGATACTATCCAATTAATCTCCGTCATTACTCATGTAGGCTTCGCAACAGAAACATTTCCAAACATACCCTCTGCCGCGTGGACCGCGACACCGTTGGCGCCCGTCGTGAAGCTGGAGTCCGTCGCCTTGAGCAGTGCCGTGCCCATATCGCCCACATAGACCTGGATCTCGCTCCCGACCGCCGTGACTCTCATCTGGTAGGCCGCGGCCGCCAGGACTCCCTGCGTCGCCGCCTCGCCCAGCGTCGCCGTCGTGCCGTTGCTGCTCACCTTGCTCAGGGTCACGTAGCCGGCCGTCGAGATGCCCGCGTAGTAGTAGCCCTGGAACCCCGTCACCGTCCCGTTGGCAGCTGCCGAAGGCGTCGCGCGGAATACAAGTCCCACGTCGCTGCGCTCGCGCGTCCCGTTGGCCACGGCGACCGTGGCGTCAAACACCAGGTCGGTGAAGTTCGTGTCCAGCATCGCGAGGCCTGCGCCGCCGCAGACGCCCACGAGGTGCTGGTCGGCCACGGTCCAGCTGTCGGCCTTGTCGTCGCCGCCGCCGTACATCTTCCAGCCGATGGTGTTGCCGTCGGCGAAGTTGTCGTGCACCAGCATCTCCACGGGCGCAATCGTCCCGTCCTCGTTGAAATACATGCGGTCGTACGCGAGCACGCGGTGGTTGCGGTCCGTCTCGCTCAGGGGGCGGCGGTGGTAGACGATGTAGTAGATTTCCGTGCCGGGCACTCGGATGACGCCGTTGTGGCCGCTGCTGGACGCGACGGCGGCGTCCTGTTGCAGGATCTTGGCCTTGCGCACGAAGGGGCCCAGCGGCGAGTCGGCCATGGCGTACGAGACGCTGTAGTCGGGCGAGCCCCAGCCGCCCTCGGACCACATGAAGTAGTAGGTGCCGTTGCGCTTCAGCATCTGCGAGCCCTCGGTGTAGTTCTCGGGCGTGATCTCCTTGAACTGGGTGCCGTCTTCCAAGGTTCCGATCGAGATCATGTCCTCGTTGATCTTGGCCACGTTGGCGTGGCTGTGGCCGCCGTAGTAGATGTAGGCCTGGCCGTCGTCGTCGATGAAGACGTCCTGGTCGATGGGCTGGGCGTTGTTGTGGTAGTGCCCAATGAGCGGCGCGCCGATGGCATCGACGTAGGGCCCCTCGGGTCGGTCGGCCACGCCGACGCCGATGCCGCCAATCTTGCCGGCTACATCCTCATCTTCTTGGATGTCATTCGCGCCGAAGTAGAGGTAGTACTTGCCGTTGCGGAAAATGGGGGCGGGGGCCCACACGGCCTCGGTTGCCCATTTCACGTCCTGGATGGTGAGGATATTGGGGTGTTTCGTCCAGTTGACCAGGTCCGGGCTGGAAAAGGCGTCCAGATAGGTCTGCTGCGCATAGGCATAAGATGAGGTGGGGAAGACCCAGTACTGCCCCTCATAGAACTCGGTGTCGGGATCGGCGTACCAGCCAGACACGAAGGGATTCCCGGCGGGTGCGGTCGGGTAATCAGGCACAAGAAGGCCATCTTGCTGACGCGATACCGTGGCCGCTTGGCCAAGAGTGGCCAGGACTAGTTGCGGGAGCATCCTTCAACGTATAGTGTATCCAATTAAGTTGCGGGGTCGGTTCTTAGGGCAAGGGGCCAAGGGCAGTTCTCGCGGGGTCTTCCAAAAGGAAGAAGAGGTCGGGTCGAAGGGAAGGAGGTGATTTATAGTCACACTCTTTCAAATGCCGACTAATTAAGTAGTAAATACCTCAGTTGGTAATAAGAGAGTCCATGACGACCACGCGACGTCGTTCTGCTTAATCAAACATGTACCAGCTGATCCACCCCGATGTGGATCAGCCCCATGGGGTGGTGGTTTACTAATAAGTCTTAAAGATGTCCCGCTAATAATCGCTTCCCGTATCCAGTTGGGGGTTGGGGGGGGGGCTTGACTTCGTATAGCATACTTAGCCGTCTATTCCAGTCTGTCCAAGGTTGCCGGTGTCATATTCTATCACAGTTTCCTCCACACATACATCTAGGCAATTTACGAGTCCTCGCTCCGTCTCAATCTTAGTGATATGTTCATTCAACCTTAACGTAGTGTCGCTGGGGGGGTCGCAGAGTCTATTTATGCTAGGGAACCATGCTAAACCCTAATCCAACCTTGGAATCTGAAAAGTCTGGACCAGCTATCCCATCTCTCATCGGCACTTGCTTGGAACAACTATCAAAGGAAGCTGCGAGTGCATTCCTCGGCGATCCAAATGAGGCTGAAGTTTATGTAGGCGAAAGGTAAGGTCCCAGAAAGCAGTATAACGATCAGCAAAACCGTTGCCAGCAGAGAACCCGCCAGGGAGTTGAGCAACAAGACTGCGGGGGTGAAGGCGTCGTGCACCTCCGTATACTCCATAACACTGCGGAACACAAAACTGCACCACAGGAACGTGCCAAGCAGGAAAGGCAAGGTGGACGAGGTGAGGGCGTAGGCAATGCCGATCGGGAGGAGCGCGACAAGGATCGCAGCCCCGTCGCCCCATGCACAATCGGCCCATTGGGCGACGGCAGATTCCCTTGTGAGGGGGTAGTTCCTCAGAAAGGCCGTATCCTGCAAAGCGTCGCCCTCCATGACCACGTGCATGAGCGCCTCGATGCAGATGTCCCGGGGACGCGTCAATGCCTCCTGGCCCTCCCCCACGGCGTGCGTCGCCGGCACCGCGCCCGCCTCGGCGGCAGACGCGAGCCCGAGCGCCTCCTCGACGGCCCGCCCGAGCTCCTCGAGCTCCAGCTTGAGGTGCTGGTACTCGTGGTTGATGCGGGAGTGCACGTGCTCGTGCCAGGTCCCGGGGTTGCTGAGGTACTCGGCGCGTACCGCCTGCGTCTGGAGCCCCAGGCACGTCGCCTTCCTGGCCAAGGCCCCCGGCCTTTCCGTGAAGTCCCGGAGCTTCTCCCAGTAGTGGTCGCGCTTCCGCCGGATGCTCTGGACCTTGTCGGAGGCGATGCCGTCGGGGTAGAGTGCGCGCCTCCAGATGCTTTCTTTGCTGGCGATGAGCCGCAGGCTTTTGGCGTGGAGCTCGTCCATCCTCGACTCGTAGGTCGTTGATAGTTCTCGGGAGTAATATGCGCACCTCTGCTCAACCCGGCTGTAGAATTCAAAATGATCCATCATTTCTAGCCAAGACGGCGGGTTCTGACTGGCATGACCGAAATATATTGGTTCTGATTTCTCAGGGTCATACGTGGTCTTCGGCCTTGCTGGCTTCGCTGCGGGTGGTGACTGAGGAGGGGGTACGGATAGAAGTAAGTGTTTAGTATCCACCTGGATCCATCCGAACTCTACCATGAGATGATAGTAGTTGTGGACTAGGGGAGCATTTGCATCTTGATCCCAAACATATGTCCTTGAGAATTTCGTGCGCATATTCTTAACCCCGTTCTCGAGATCCTCTATCTTCTTGGTTAGGGCCACCAGCTCCTCCTTGAAGTCTCCGAACTCCTGCCAGTATTCTTCCTTCTTCTCCAACCTTTCCCCTTTTGCCTTGGCGGACTCAAGCCACCAGTCTGGGTAGTTTCTACGCCTCCGGACTTTATCGGGGACGGAATTCGGGCTAGTGGCGCATAGCTGCTCTACCTTTGACTGGTAGTTGGAAAGTTCCTTAAGGTAATACGCGCATTTTTGCTCTACTATCTTGTACCATTCCTCCCTTTCTTGGCGCAATGATGGCGGCGGTTTGGTACCATTGGAAGGGTTTGACCTCCCTCTCTCGTGCTCCGGCTTGCTCTGCTTCGTTCTATCTGGTCTCTGCTTACCTGACTCCCGGCTGCCTGGCACAGGAGACAAAATCTGTGTTTCGTGTGAGTTCAACTCTAGAACTGTCTCATACGCTTCACGCAACTCACAAAATGCCGCATTGCTCTCGGGAGTATTGCCAAACTTGTCAGGGTGTGTCCTAATCGCTTGCTTCTTGAAGGCAGCCTTTATCTCGGCCTTGCTCGCGCTGGGGGTGAGCTTAAGAGTACGGTAGTGGTCCTCTACCGTCTTACAAGATGACGGCATCGTGATCAGGTATATTCTGGTGAATTGTTGCTCAAGTGAGTGATGTAGAAGGACTTGAATTCGTGGCTCTTTTGTCAGCTCCGTCTCCATTGAACTGATAAAGGATTGCCCTCATTGTGACGCAATCGTTGTTGATATCAAAGGGCTTCCACAATAATGCTGCAATCAAACCAAATATGAACACAAAGAACAAAGAGCATTAGATAGGAATTTTGCAGTAGCCTATCAACACAACACGGGGTCTATTTGTAAGTTGTCGTACTATACCATATGAGTAGGCAGTCTTGGCTCGGACGACCTCCGCTTGGTTGGTATCTTGTGGCCTAAGAAGATGAGCTGCCAGTAGTATTGGGGCTGGAGTTTACAGCCGCGTCTCTAAAGCAGTATAAAAGTTGACCCTTTCCAGCTACTTACCTTCTTATTCCATGAATATCTGTGGCAGGCGTTTAGAGGATGAATAGTAGTTATCCAATTCGTTATACATAAACTCTACATACACGATACTCATCTTCTCTCCACAATCAAGCAACCGAGAACTTAGGGACTGACAGCACATCCCGCTATTTGCACCCAAATATACTTATGTTATGACAAAAAGACCAAGGTTATTCACTGCCTGCCAAGCCCGCATTGGACTAGCGATCGCAAAGAGCCCGTTGACTGGTGGCCAAAGCCGAAGGCCCTCTCGTACCGTCGCTTGGAGATATGAAAGCTGCTTGACCATGACGCTGGTGATTAGGCCGCTTCCTGGTGGTGGTGCTTTGCCATTTCCTACCGCGTCATCAATCTCGCGTTGGATGGCGATGTATACTCTGGGGGTTATGATGATATAGAGCAAAATGGCACATATGGCACTGACGGGGTTAGTAGAACCAACGGTTATGATACTGAGCGCCTCTGAGCGAAGGTCATCGCCCACGACTCCATTTCGGAAGAAAGCAGCTAACATATCCGACTATTTGCCCTTGATGTTTTGAACTTATGAGACTAAGAAGTTCTTCGAGGTTTTTATCTATAGATAGTAGTGTTTTTAAACCCAGATAACTACCTGAAATTGTCATTTGGCCTTCTCGATAAGGGAAGTTGGTGTTATTGCCGTTTAACACCTGGACCCAACCGTTGTTTCCTACGCTTGTGCTTTTCACGGCCGGCTTCTGTAAACAGGCTATCCTGCCGGTGTTCGCTTCTAAGTGTCGTGTAAAACCCCTCGGAACGTTTATAGCCGGGCGCTCTGCTCACATGAGCCCATACGTCGGGAGATGAAGTCGCAAGCAAGTTCGGTGCAACTCTCGTTACCGGGCCTGAGCTCGACGGGTGATAGTCAGTTGTCGACGGACATTGCGATGATGGAGAAACCCACGAAGTATCTGCATACCATGCTGTCTTATAGCAAGGAAGAGCACCTGTTCATCACCGCTCAAAAGACAGCCTTAGAGCCTCTCTTTGGACTCTACCCCCTGCCTGCGTGCCGGAAAATCCTCCTTACCGCGACAACCAGTTCGATGCTTGTGTCGCCCTTTGGATTCTTCACTACATCGATGATCTTGCAAGGTATTTAGCAGAGATGGTACGGGCCGTCAATCCTGCTGCACCCAACGTCCGAATTGTCATTGTGCAAGGGGCACCAGACAATGAGACTGTCAATCTCATCAACAGAGCCTGCGCCAGCATTGCCTAATAATTCATTGCAGGCTCGGCCGTTGACCATCAAGGTCTACTCCTTGCCACCGCCTCGAGAGACTTTACCAGTTGTGGATTTGGAGACATTTCATTGGCACGGTAGATGCGTATTGCAATTTCCCCGAGAAAGATTTGCCAACGCATTGCGAGCGAGCTGCTGACGTTGCTTACGGACTTTTGGTACAAAGATCACCCAAGATCCAGCGATATGAAGGATGCTTTTCAACCGATTTTGAGGGAGCATTTTGCAGATCGACCGTTCGAGGTAGGAGACCAGGCAGTCATTAATTGCGCGGCCATCCAGACAGTAGTGGCAACGGAAGCACTTACACTACGGAGAATATCTTTGTAGTCCAGGCGATGGGTTCCGATGGGCAAGTCAAGGCAGGTAGTTTGAATATATTCCGTTCGTGTGAGCCTTTCTGTGTCTCCGCCTTTGTGATGCCCATTCCCCGCATATTCCGGTTCGATCCAGCTAAGAGAATCTCCAAGATGCAAGACACGTCTCCGTCGCTCGTCCCATCGTTGGGAGTGGAAAACCCGAATAAGCATTTCTCCTGCGTCCCGTCCCCGGTTTCTGCTAATGCGGCTTACATGCAGGGCCTCGGCGCAACAGGCCTCTAGCTTGCCAAGCTGTCCGGTGTGCAGGGAGCATATCCGGGAGGATTGAAACAGTGACAGCAGCATTGTCGTTGCCCGATTCTAGGAACCTGGCAGCACCCCTGAAACCCCCCTTGGCTTACCCGCCCAATGGGGTCACGTCACCTCATCATTCGGAAGCACGCGACCAGGGGGGGGCTGGGTGTGCGGGGAAGAGGGCCTTTCCCCTTCCCGCTCTTGCGACCCGAGAGACAAGGAATAGAAAGAACCCAGCATGTAGGAGTATGTCGCTTTCGCTCAAGCTAGCCCGATCCAAAGTATGAGGGTAGCAGTGTCGTTCCTCGGTAGCAATTAGTCGTGGATCATATTGAACTAGCCATCCGTTCGGACGGACGGACGGACGGGCTTTGAGGCACTCATTGAACCACACCGACGTTCATCCTGGTTACCCAATTTTCAGATGATGATGACAGGGGATCGCTTGAGCTTAAGCGACATGGGCCAAAACGGTTGCGAGGGGCTGTGCTCGTACGTAACTCCATGTCCGAGTCCGCGGTCGTAGTACGGCGCTGCACTCCTTCGCATTCTTTCAATTGCCAGTTGGCATGGATGAAACGAGACAGTCCACTTCGACAATGCGTCCGAGCCACCATGCTGTGAAACATAAGAGAGACATGACCATGGGATTTTACTCAGCGTCAGCGGCTTGGGCCCTTGGGGGGCACACCTCGCATGATGGCGGTGTCGAACAATGACGTCCCAAGCCATTGCAGTCACCCGAAGGCTATTCATTGTTGGCTAGCCCCTCGTTTCCCCTCGGCTTCCTGCAGCAAGTCCGGTATGCCGTAAGGGCCGAGTTCGCGCCTTTGCCCCCCAAGGCTTCGTGATACTCGGCTACTTGAACACTCCCTCGGCCGGGGGTGCGGCTCACAGTCCTGATCAAATCAGCTTCTACCCTGCATCTACACCGGAGTAGCTCGGCCAAGGATGTGAGAGCTACATCCAGGTCAATATGATCCGCGCTGTCGGCGGCGACCGGTATGAAGAGAAGTTTATCACAGAACTGAAACAAAGCGGCGTTGACACTTCCGGTATTGTGACAGTATCTAACATGCGCTCGAGTGTCTGCTTCGTCCTGGTCGAGCACCCAACGGGCAAGAACCGGTGCCTCTTGACGCTGGGCGCAGCGGCCTTGTGGAAGAAAGGCCATCTTATCTGGCTGAGCAGTTCGGAGATGAGATTCGGCCGGATCCAGTCGTGACCCTGATCGAGACTACCGGCCCTATCTCGGCGGAGCCTCCGCAACAGTGCCCTTTGGAAAGCGCTGCTGCCAACGCCCTGTCCATCTGCTAATGAATGAATCCAGAAGCCACCATCATGTGTGGCCGCAGCGGGATTAGGAATGAAGTCAACGACGTGACCTGACCGGTTATTGCGCAGGGGTTCTTCAACCACGGCGTCAAAAGCGTCGTCATCACGCTGGGGGCCGCGGGCACGTTCTATGCCGACGCAGAAAGGAGCGGCCACCGTCCTGCGTTGATATCGAAGTCAAAGATACTACAGATGCAGGGTGTGCATTATTGGCTGAGACGCAGGCACCAGTGGTACTTTTTACGAAGGGCATAAGCTTCTGGTTATCTACGCCAATGGGCCAAGGGTGTCCGGGATATCAGGAATGCGGTGGTTCGGGCGAACAAAAAGACCGCTGCCATCATAATCTGCCCAGAGCGTAGGAGCACAATATGATAGATAGCCCATGGGCAGATGAAGTCGCTAGTTTCGATGCGCCCCACAGAGCTCCCGATCGCGTGCGGTCTAGAATATGAAGCGAGGTCGCGATGCAAGCCATAATATGTGCGATATCGGATCGGTCACAAAAACTGAGATGACCAAGCATGCGAGAAGGGGATTAAAGCGAATCATAAGCAAGTAAGCGCGCAGTATTCCACAAAGAGGCATGACGATAATTTCACAACCCATTGACGCGATGAGAGCGGGTCCTAATAAGAAAAAGACAGAGAGAGAGAGAGAGGGGGAGAGAGAGCAGGGGGGGACGGGGGGCCCGGGACACGGGACCGTACCCGAACCAATCACCGGTCCCATGGGTAAGCAGCATCCCCATCGTATGAGTTCAGCCCAGCTCGGGGGAAAAGAACAGTACGGCCGAGAGGTATGTAGTAAGGAAGTAGTGATGGGGTTGATTTCTCATGTTTTAATACTTTTTACTTTTTGGGGTGTTGGAGAGTTGCAGTTTCATATCCAGCCGACTGGGGTGTTTATCTCGGTAAAAGCTGCTTGGGTAGCAACGCACCCCCAGTTCCCTGCATATGCGCCATTGCGGCAAAAACGTACGGAGGAGCTGATGTTGGCTGTAACTGATGTGACCGCCCGCCCCACACACACACACACACACACACACACACATACGGGTAGAGAGCAATTCTGCCGTGCCGCGCAGAGTTGGAGGAGAGGCGAGGAGCGAGGTACCACAGCGCTGTCTCCTGCTGGCTTCTCTTAAGTAAAAGCTTGGCCGCCTTTCTGATAGAAGATGGCCCGTCCCCTTGTTCTGAATCGGATTGCAAAGACTTGGTTTCCGCTGCTGCTGCTACGTCTGGGCAATCCAATGCCTCCAACTCGATGCACCCGCATGAAAGCACACTGATCGACATGGTCGCAGACGACCAGGGACCCCGCCTCATGGCGGTGCTATGGGCATTAACAGCTATCGTCTTCATCTTCCTGCTTCTTCGTGTATATACACGTGTCATTTGCGTCGCCTCGTACGGAATCGATGATCACTTCTTCCTCATTGCTTTCGTAAGTAGCCTGATCTGATCCATGTGGTATTCCCCATGTGTCTGCCAGCATCCAGCTTACTCAAGATGCATCTACACTACAGCTGCTCATGGTTGCGTCCGACACCGTCATCACCGTGGCTGTAGGGAAAGGGTTCGGCCGGAACGATCTCGATGAAGACACGAGGTACAACACCATCTTCTGGAGGGACGTGGGCCAGTCCAATGCTCTGGTGGCGACTGCGGCGGCCAAGGCCTCGGTGGGCTTCTTCATGATCCGCCTCGTCATCGTCAGGTGGCAGAAGATCCTCATCTCCATAGCCACGGGCCTTATAGGCATCATTTGCATCCGTGAGTTGCTTCACTTGCGTCGGGCTTGCTTTGTTTGGTGCCAAGACCTAACTTGACTTTGTTGCTCGCAGTCATGGCTATCTTTACTTGGGCCGCATGCACTCCGGTCGAGTTCTCATGGGATGACCGTGTCCCAGATGGGCAATGCCTCAATACTGTGCCTCTAGGAGTGGCCATGGGTCGTAAGTGAACAATGGCTTTGTTGTGAAAGCTTGGCTCTCCCCCCGCATCCAACGAATATAGCTGATCACTCGACAATCGAAACACAGTCGGCACTGTGCTTTTCGACCTCCTCTTCGCTCTCCTACCCTGGAACTTCGTCTGGAAGCTGAACATGTCTCGCAAAGACAAGCTGATGATTGCGGGAAGTCTGAGCTTGGGGCTGCTGTAAGTCATTCTGGCAGGGGTCCTACTCCTTAGAGAAAGATCTAAAACTAAGAAACCATCACTCTCAGGGCCGCCGTCGCTGGCATCATACGGATCACGCATGTTCGGGGCGTCCGCGAAGTCGTCTATGACGTAATCATCTGGTCCCAGGTTGAGATATGCGTTACTATGATCTGCGTCAGTATACCGGTCTGCCGGCCTCTTTGGAGCCGGAAGATAGGTGGGTGGTTCAATACGAAGAGGAGAAACAGCGGATACAGTGAGTTGCTCCCATGACTGCTTATTCAGCCCTTAGAAATCCACCTACTGACCCGAGCAGCTCCAGTACAGCAGGACGAACCGCGGCAACATGGAGAGCCCGTCGGCTTGCGCACCATCGGTGGCACCCCCATGTTCGGTGCCAGGGTGGTCCAGTCCTCGAAACCGTCCAGAAAATCGCCGCGCCCCAGTGCCAACTTGGCCAGTTTCGACTCAAAGCCAGATCACCACCATGACGACGACGCCAGCGACCAGGGCATCGTGGATAAGGACACATCGGGTGCCGCAGAAGGGCAGGCCGGCTCCCCTGGCTGACGCGCATGGCGTCACAAGCACGAAGGCCCTTCTCGCCCATAGTTCATAAGGAGTAACGGCAAAATTAAAAGGAAATATTGAATTCTTAATAGGTTAAAATAGCAATTAAACTGTAATCACGCACCCTGTCACCGTCCCGTCTATAAACCACATCCGAGTTGTGTAATATAAATGAAGGTTTGACCTTCCGTCGTATTAATCAACGCCAAGAAGGCGAGTGATCTGCAAGGTCGACCGATGACAAGAGAGCTAAAAGTTTGTCCAGGGGTATAATTTGGATTTGGGTCGAGGTACCCATGCCCCCCCAACCGTCGTCTTACACCTCTTTGTCTTATCTTTTTCCAGATTCAGAGGTACGGGTTACTTGTATTCTCGGTATCAAGCTCAACAGACTGACTATAAGACTAACTATATTACACAAATAGTAAATAGCACAAATCTGCAGCTCCCCGCGGGGATGGATGTGCTATTAAATATTAGCCTGCAATGAAACAATGAATAATCTAACTAGTCCTAATGATATGTCACTCAACTGCAGGTCTTCGAGGTTGCCCGGTCCAATCTACCGATTGGATGAGTTCAACACGCGTCCAGTGAGGCCACTTCCATTCTATGCTGTCTTCGGGACGAGAGCAAAGTGTCATTATGGTTCATCCGCTGACAATGTCAGACTATGGCCCCGCACTCAGCCTCAATACGTACGGCCATTGTATATACCGTCAGATGATTGCAGAAATATGAGCCGAGTTCTTAGGGTCCTCTGTCTTCGACGTCTGCCTTCCCATCTGCTCTCCTTCTCAAACAGATACATCCTCGCCGACGCAAAACCGGACTTGGACTATTCGACTTTTCTCAAGTTAGGCTCAATTTTAGACCTGTTCGTTTGGTAGGATAGAACAGCGCGACGAGAAGCTACTCAAGTCGTCATGGAGGATTACCTTCGCTCTGCCGCATTCGATGTTCGCATCACGGCAATGATGCGCTCTCATCATGTACCGGGCCTCGCGGTTGCCATCGTTCACAAGGGCGCCATCGCGTCGGGCGGTTGGGGGAAGGCATCGCTGGATCCGCCGAGGCCATGCACGCCAGATACGCTGTTTGAGATAGCCTCTTGCTCCAAGTCTCTGACGGCTGCAGCGGTGGCACTCCTGATTGACGACGACGAGAACTACCCGGATGTGCAGTGGGACGCCCTCATGTCCGAGTTGTTGCCTGACGACTTCGTTATGCCGGGGGTCGGCTATACGGAGATCGTGACCGTGGAGGACGTGTTGAGTCACAGGACCGGCATGCCCCGGTATGTATCATGGATTTTCTTCTTTTCCGTCTTGTCGTCCGGATTGGCATACTGAGCATTCAATGCACCCAGTCCCGACCTCTCGTACAGGGGACCCCTGGCGCCACAGGCAGATGATGCGAGGTCAGTCACGAGGAACCTCCGAAACCTGGCCGTGGCCGCCCCTCTCCGCTCCAAGTACTTGTACTGCAACATGATGTACACGGTCGCGGCCCACCTGGTCGAGGTCAAGAGCCGCCAGCCCTTCGGCGACTTCCTCGAAGCGCGCCTCTTCGCGCCCCTGTCCATGCGGTCGACCAGCCTCCAGCCTGCCGCGGCCCGGAGGCGGGGCCTCGGCGACCGCATCGCCACCGGGTACGACTGGGACGGGGCTGGCGCCGGCGCCGGCGCCGCCTACCGGGGCCTCCGGTGGCCCGACGCCCCCGAGGCGCAGGGCGCCGGCCTCGTGGTCTCGAGCGCCAACGACCTCGCCCGCTGGGTCCGGGCCCTCCTGCACCGCGAGGGCCCCGTCAGCGGCCGCGTCTACCAGGGCCTCGTGCGCCTGCGGACCATGGCGCAGCCCGAGTGGCGGCGGCCGCGGCCGCACGCGACGCCGGCCATGTACGCCGCCGGGCTCGAGGTCCCCCACTACCGGGGCCAGAGGGTCGTCTCGCACGACGGCGCGGGGCTCGGCTTCGCGGGCCGCTTCTTCCTGCTCCCCGGCCTGAGGTTCGGCGCCGTGGTTCTGGGGAACGCCGGGGGCGCCTCGGACGTGCAGAACATCGTCACCAAGTAGCTCATAGACGAGCTTCTCGGGGTGCCGGCGTCGGAGCGCCTCTATCTGCGAGATTTCAAGGCCGCCGCGCTCCAGTCCGAGAAAACCAAGGCCCCTCGACCGCCCAAGGCCGCCAGGACATCAGACGATATGCCCAGTGGGGACACCACAAAGGCGGTCAAATCCAGAGCTAATGCAGATGCAAATCCGTGCAGTGGAAAAGGGAAGAAATTAAATAATCCAGAAGAACCGCCATCAGAGCCTCCAAAGGCACCCCTGAGCGCGTACACAGGCCCATACTGGCACGCCGGGTACCATACGCTGACGGTGGGCGTCCGGGAGGAGAAGCTGTTCATCGACGCCGCGGACCGGTCCTTCGGGTTCACCCTCACATTCGACCACGTGGCGGACGACTCCAAGTTCACCGGCCACCTGAGATTTTGCCGCGCGGCTTGAGCATGGGCAAGTAGGTGCGAATGGATGTTTACGGTGAGCTCCCCGGGGACGGGGACATCAACATGCCAGCCCTTAGATTTCGGCTGTTCTGGTTCGGAGGAGGAGACAGAGTGCAGAAAGGCAAAAGAAAAGGCACACACTTTAGTCAAAGCCTTCCTACTAACCAACAGATACAACTGCCCGTGATACTTCTTCATCCACCCCTTCCCGCCCTCGGCGCTGGCGAGGTCCTCATACACGCCCAGCCCGAGCACATCCTCCGCTTTGCTCTTATTCCGAGGGATGGCCAATACCAGATCGGTGCCAGAGCCAGAACTCGGGGGGGGGACAGACGACGCAGGAAGCCACTGTCGGAGGGACGAGCAGCACATGGCGACGTCCCGCGCACAGCATGGCGGCAGCGTGAGTGAGTTGGCGCAGGGGTTTTGCATACTTTTCTTGCTACGGCTACCCGATGCCACAATGCGTGATTCGGATATTGATGTCCCTCTCCCCCCCCACCGCCTCCTCTCGAACTCGCTCCAGACCATGTTTGCCCTCGGCCGAAGACAGGTCGTGGCCACTCGCCCAGCCCCCGCATTTTGTAATCCTATGGTGGCATTTCTTCTTGGGGTAGGTGGGGTTTTGCTCTGCTTCTTTACTGTGGTGTGGGTGGGACTTGGGGTGTGTGTGATGAGGTGGAGTTGTTCAGGGGGGGAGGGGAGGGAGCCGAGTGATCCTGGCCTGGCTGCCTGCCCAACAGTGCTTTCTTTGCTAGCTTTAATCCAAAGTGGACGAATAGCGAGGGAGCAGTGCGGCCCAGTTGTCATGCGTATTTCTCCGTCATGTGAAGTTTCACTATAGCCAAGTATGGACTTACTCAGCCACCCCGGAATCTATTGAATGACGTCTAATTAACCTATACAGCCACACTACCTGCGGAGTACTCTCCGCAGGCCAGAGTGTGGAGAAAGGCTGCGATGCGGGGAGGCTGGGGCCGAGAAGCAAGACATCTAAAGTATGTATCTAACTCTAGGTACTTGGGTATTTGTCTACCTTTTCCATATGCAAAGACGGCCGTCTTGGGGGCCGCTGCGTTAGACCACGAATAGTAGTAAGACTTGAGTGGAGAGATGGAGTTTGGTGAAGATGACCTACGATTCGCGATCGGCTTCTAGCCAGCCAAAGTGCCAAGTCGGAATAGAAACCCACTTACGATGGACACGCTGTATGTACGTACAACCAGAAGGGGTAGAAGCCCGCAAGTTTGGAGTCGATTCAAGCTTTGTGAAGGTATTTTCCTATAAGAACCCCAAAACGCCAGAAGTTTTTATGGTAGTCCTCTGCGCCCTCGCAAGTGGACTCTATCGCGTTAAAATATGACAAAAAGAATAGGGGCCGAGAATCAACACCAGTATAAGCATAGTCAGTAAAGTCCCCCAAATGATGTAGCTACCGCCAAAGCGAGTGTTACCTGCTAGTTCGGCCGGGTAGCGGAGAAGCGGGATTGGTAAGGGCCGCTCTGCTCAAACAAGAAGATATGCAGATTGGCCGTGTCGTTCAGTGTCATGAAACTTCGGCGCCTTCCTCCTCCTCTCGGAATTGAGGTCCCCCTTCCACCTGGATGCCGTCACGGACCCATTCGTTGGCCGCCACCTTGTCGAGTGTCCAACGGCTGCGCGCTCTTTTGAGCAACCCTTCCGTAACCTCCATGGCACCCTTGAGGCCCCTGGCCTCGAACTTCGCCTCGTCGCCTTCGTGATCTCCGTCCTCTCCGGCATACTCGATCCATCTCCATTCGACCCGGGCTATCCTGTGGCTTGTGCGACTACGCATCCTGTGTGCGTCGCTTGCGCCGGGCGGCGGGTCGAATGGTAAGCGTGATTCGAGCAGTGCATATAGTAGTACTCCCATGGACCAGGCGTCGATGGCCCGCCCATCATAGGGCTGGCCCAGTATTACCTCGGGGGCGGCATAGTCATCGGAGCCACATCGCGTCTCTAACTTCTCGTCGTCGGCTACGAAACGAGACAATCCGAGATCGGTCAGTGTAATAATGGAGTCCGGATACGTCTGCCAGTCATGTTTAGGATTTGCCAGCTCGTCGGCAGGAATGTTCACCAGAACATCTAGATGGGTTAGCTGAGCAATCGGTACACGAGAGTGACGATGATTGTACATAATTGACTTCAACATTTTTCAAGGCAGAGCGGACAGGAGAAGGGAAATGTTCCACCTACTCTCAAGTTTGATGTCACGGTGCACTATGCGCCGTTGGTGAAGATATCTCACAGCGCCCACGAGTTCAGCAAAGATGCGCCTTAGTAATGAAGGCGAGAGCAGGTCCCGGTGTGTCGTGGCGACATCAAACAAATCGCCGCCGGGGCAGTAGCTCAAGACAAGGAGAGCTCTCGTCGGCTCAATATTCCAGGCTTTGAGATGGACAATCGACGGGTGATTGATGGACCGCATGATTTCGAGTTCTCGCTTGAGACTCATCTCGATGCGTTGTTCGGACGCTCCGCCGCGCGGGCCATGCTCGCACACCTTGACGGCCACAAGAGTCTTCAGGTCCGGCTCGACTGGGGTGGTCACGCCATCAGCTCTGCCCTCCTCCCCGTCGTCGACCGAGACCTGGCTAGTCGCGAGCATGACTCGACTAAAAGTACCCTCTCCGAGCTGTTTCACAGCGCGCCACCTTCGCAGTTTGTTGTCCTCTCTTCCACGGGCCTCGAAGTATTCAAAGCGGGGTTTCTTCGAAAGCCGGCTGACGGAGCCGTCGTTGCTCTGGGAGGATTCGCTGGGCGGAGGAGTGGGGGGTTCGAGGCCGCTGTTAACCCACGAGCGGCGGAGAGATGGGGTTCGCGACGCATATGGTGATCGGAGTCACCGTTGTTGTCACCTGGTCGTGTATGCGATCCGGAAACGGTGAGCTGCCTCTTGGGTATTGTCATCGGATCGGGTATGTATTCGCTGACACTCCTGTTACGTCCATGCATCTTGTCTCCATTGCCGCTGTCGGCGGCTGGAGCCTCGCCTGCTTTGAGACCAGCATATACCTTTCTCTTAGACTGGTTGGCGAGGACAGAAGCCACGGACTCGCCGCTCGTAGTGACTAGGACAGAGTCCGGCATGATGGTTGGCGGGTTGGCGTCCCTGGACGGCGGCCTTGCACCTAGTCTCCTCCACGGCCCTGGCGAATCACCCATTAGTAACGGAGAAGGCAAGGGCGTCAGATCGCCCATAGCCGTGATGATGGGACTAGGCACGGCCGAACTGCAGGCAGAGCCAATGTTATTGACGAATGCCCGCTTGACAGACGGAGTTCTCGATACTGGGCGGAGGCTAGCAGACGAGGATTTGTGTGCCAGGCGATTCGATGAACTCAGGCCGTAGTTGCTATTCAGGCTACCTGTTCGGGAGGGTGGTGTCGGGGTGGGAAGGTCGGTGGTAATGGCGAGGCACTCGATGTTTCGGGGCCCTAGTGGGGAAGATGGAAGCGGTACGCCGTCGGTGAGCGACGCGGACTCTTCGGCGATGGTCTCTGAGGGCGGGGACGGCGATATGGTGTTGGAGCAGAACTGAACCTGAGCCGGGCGCACCGGAAGCTTGGAGCTCATCGTGTCATCAGCACAGATTGTTTCCTCGTGGCGATGGGATGAAACGTCATGGTGGAACGGAGGTGGTGATAGTTGGATGGCCTGGTTGGCAAGAAGGCTTTGGTGGTTGAAGTATTCAGCGGTATCCCTGGAGGAGAGAGTAGGCGTAGTCGGTGCGTTCACAGTGTCTAAAACGGGCAGGGCAGCCGGGGTAGGCAGGAACTGCCTCTCATTGTCATGGACGAATGCATGTGCAGCATGTGGGGGTGGTGGCCTGCTGGTGTTACTCATATTTGGTTTGGAATCCTGATAAGAGGGAGGTAAGCTGAGAGCGGCCGGGATCGAATGGATGGTTGAGAGGATACGGGGGAGGGGCCTGGGGTGCCTGGCTGGATTCGATCAAGGACAAGAAAGAAAAAAAGAAGGTTGGCGGCCTGCCTTGGGGGGGTTGTGGGTGTGACAGCTAAGTTTGGAAGTACTTCAAGTGTACCGAGACAAACGAGGATTCGATGCACTACTGGGTTTGGTGTTTATGTACGGAGTAGTTTAGGTTAGGTTGACATGCGACTACCGCCGGAGCGGATTCGTCGTCTCGGCTTGTGTGAACGTGCAGAAAATGGGCTGGGCTGAGAGAGATAGCGCGGGAGTGCCGTCGAAGCTGTCGAGTCAGGGCCAGAGTTGATTTATGCAGGGTTTCCGTCACAAAGGCACGAGTCCATCTGTGCGATGCAGTGGGATGAAGCTGCGACAGATGCTATTCGAGCGTGCCGTGCTCGAATGTTGGTGGAAGTCAAAGGTGGTGAGGTAGATGCGATGCATGCGCATAAACACGTACAGAACCCGTATAACAACAGCAAGCAGTAGAGGGGAGGGGAGGGTTTTGTGATACGAGCAACTTATGTGGTGAGCGTGCTCCAGTTCCAAAAGCAGAACCCAAAAGATAAGCAAGCCCGCGCAAAGGAAGTCGAGAAAATAATGAAGAGGAGTGGAAAAGGTGGGGGGTTCATGCCACTACCGCTACTATTAGTACTAGCAGATACCAATTACTTAAAGCAGCTGTAAGGATAGGATCGCCATCGTCAATCAGCCTTTTGGGGCGCGGGATGGAATGGGAATGGGATGAGAAGCACAGTCACAGAGAGAGTGGCATTTTTGATTGATTGAACTGGCGGCGGATGGGGCATGTTACTTACTGTAGGTATGAGTCCAGAATGCAATGCAGGTGGAGTCTGGACCCGCGCCTGTGCAACGCAAAGGGCCTACTTAGTACATGACTGTTAATGGCAGAGCCCTCGCCCTAGCCCAGCAGAGCCCTAGCAGAGGCCGGTTAATAAGTGGTTGTACAGCAGAAGAAGAAGACTCGCTCTCAGAAAGGGGATAACCATAACCAGGATATATGTGCTATCCAATCCCGATCAAGCCGCACAAAGGACAAATGACGGGCATCGAACGGTAGCCTTGAACTGAGGTGTTTTGCGGGGTATCGTGAGATTGGACCGCCATGTACTTCCGGTGTACTTCGGGCGGCTTGACCGGGTCTTAATTAAAAACGGTTCGATACGTCTCTGCTCGAAGGATTGTGGTGTGTTTGTCTCGGCCAGCTGATATTCCAATTCAATAACCGACACGGGTAAGATTACCTGCCAATATCCTCATCTCACCTGTTCACTTATCCCGGTCTTACTGCTGCCCTGTTAATCGTTTTGGTCGCATTCTGCAATTACAATGCTCCATCCACGTGGTTGTTCTTCACTTCTGCACTGTCCGAGTCCCCCGTCGCTCTCCGGCAAATGTACGCGGATGGATTGGAACAGATTGATCTCGAAGATATGAGGCTTCAGTTACGCCGGGAGCCAATTCCACGGACGAACCCCCACTGGACGTACTGGACGTACTGGACGTACTAGCGGGGCCACTTTCGAAGCTTCTGCTTAAGTATGTACAGGAAGGAAGGGGTACTTTGTCGTGTATCCGTACCAGGGACCAGATATCGAAACACCGGGAACGACCAGCACAAAACATGACATTGAATCGACTGATCTTCCGGCAAGTGTCAAGTTTCAACACCCTTTCCCTTTCTCTCTCTCTCTCTCTCTCTTTCTGTCCCGTCTACAACGTAGCACAGTTCCTTTTCCCGATGTTGACTGTCTTGGCATGCGCAAGTGTCACCGAAGAAACCTAACCTTCGTACGAGGTACTGAAACTCACTCCAAACTCTGTTGTCATGCTTGGTTCCCGTGAAGACAAGACTGGCCTGAACGGATAACCGGATTTGATGACACTTTCGACTCGTCATTACGCCAAAGTGATCCTCGTTTTTAGCGAGCAGTTTTGGGCCCGTACATACCGAAAGGTATTGTTGAATTCCAGTCAGACCCTGGCCCGGCCCACGCTTTGCATCCTCGCAAATCTATTGGCCGGCTTACTGTCGACCCCATCCTCCAAACGGGAATGCCCCCAAGGATTATTATTATTGGATCTGCACCCGAAGTTCCTAAAGGTCAGGTACATACCAATGATAACATTCATGATCGCCTAACCTAGTACGTTGCACTTGATCGTGGCCTTTCTTGACTCCTGGCTGCTGGCGGCTGCTGGGCTCACAAGGTTAGCTAGCGTGCCTTCAACTGCGGCCGCAAGTACCGACCCGTGTCACGTGATGCTCTTGTGAAATACCCAGCAGTCATGCGTTCCGGGTTACGCAACCGCAGCCGTGTTATACCACCAATATCTTGATCTAGCTGTTCACAGAGACCCCGTTGTAACTAGGGGGCCGGGTTATCGCGAATCAGTCCACCGCCATGTGGTCACACACGGCCATAGCCCATGGGGAAGCTCTGGCTCTAGCTGAGCGAATGGGCCAGTGTGTGGTGGTACTTGTGGCAGTCTCATTCATAATGAGTGTCGCTCCGATCGCCTTGGTGTTCATGTTTGTCACGAGAGCGTCAATACAGTACGCAGGTCGCTGGAAAACAACAACGACAAATAAGGAAAAGCTCTTGAGAACAGACGTAGCACCCACAAATTCTCCATTCTTAAGTCATCCGCAGCTAAAATGCTTGTTTTTGACCTCCGACGCGCATTCCGCTCCCTTTTGCCGGTGCGCGTGGGCTGGCAGAGTTTCGGGATGGAACCCATGAGTACGGACTTATGGATGAAAGGCTATTATTCAACCGAGGTGACTAGGTACGATATATCATAACATTCTACGCGTCTAGGATAGTACTGTGGACGTGGCTTGCAACTTGTTCTCTACTGACATCCGGAAAGCGCCCAAGTCCAAATCCATACCCTAGCCTACGTGAATGTTGCTCATATCATGCGCCATGACCTACAGGACGAGATACGAGGTCCTCCCTACCTCTCATCCTGTAGTAGACCTCGACAACTTCCTCTTCTATTCTAAGAGACTCCGCAAGGCGCTGTCTCCTCACGCCCGGATCTCGTACAGTACATAGCAGCCCTCTGTATCTCGGCCCCACGGACTTGCTCTTGAACAACTGCGCTGCTAGCATGGCGGGAGGAGTGCGGCAGGTGCAACAGGGTGGCGAGCGTCAAGCTCAGACTAGTGCTGTTCAGAGACCTTTTTGAACAACCCTTTCGGCCTCCACAGTGCGGCCAGTGGCCTTGTAAATTATGGCAAAGTCGTATTTTGCCTCGAGAGTAGGCTGCGTATCTTTGCAGAGATCCGGGTTTGGCTTTCGAATGTGACGAGCCGCCCCTGGAATTTCGCCTTCGGGTCCAGCGTCTGATGGGGACTCGCTTGAAGAGACAGCATCTGGAATCCCAAGTAAAAGAATGCAATCAGAGTGAAATAGATGATGCACTCCTGATCTGATGTATTTGGGCAGCTCTCTCACGCCTTCCGGTCCGACTACTTTCCTCAGCTTGGATAAAAACAACTTCCGTACACCACTCTCTGTACTAATCCATACTCCATCTTTGTTGTGCGAGACAAAAGAGTCAGGGAGATGCCATAGATTCCGTAGATTCCGTCAGCCGGGGGCCAACACTGCGACAGTCATCAGTCTTGCCCCTATCCTTAAGGATGATAGGTTCGGGAGTAATCGATGTACTTTTTATTTTACTTGCCCTGGTTTCGTTTCGATTCTTCGGGGTGATATACTACAGTTTAATATTCATCGGCCAAACCCTGCATTCGCCCATCCGCTCAATCAGCATCAAGCGTTGCGGTATTGCCATATCAGCTTCCCCGTCCGCAGGTAACTCTGCAACACTCCTGGGTCCGATAGCAGCTACTACAGGAGCCTGTATTTCCATAATGCTCACAGCTTGAACCGCCCGAGCATGAAGCTATAGTACTACGATGTGTCAAGAGGGGATCTGTTAACCTAAAAACGTAGTTTGTCGAGCATGTATACGATCCAAAATACGCGTTATCTCTGCGGCGTTAGCTCTGCAGCGTACCTGTTACTCTCTATATCGTCACCCAGAAAGAGCCAATAGCAAAGCTGTTCAGCTGCGCCCACTAGTAGGATAGCTGGCTGGGAGTTGTTGCGGCCTATTAAAGCAGTATCAGGCCGAGAAGACCCTGAAGGCCCAGAAGCTCTGCATTGGCACTTATGCGATGTTCCGGAATGTGTTCAATGTTCTTCATATACCTTCCCTCTGGTCAGAATGACCTCCGGAGACAGATGCGGCTTTCGATAGGACAAGGCGAGGGCCGTATTGATCACAGCGAAGATAGCCCTTTGGCAACACGCCCTTGTTCTATCTGCTGGTGGCTGAGTTACGCCAGATGGCCAAGGCAAGTACCCTTGGGTTAGCATTCGGAAATATAATGTTTTCTCAAATAGGGGGACATGGGGTTGAACGTTCCTAGTTGTGTGAGCTGCTTGCCCCTAGTAATATCAAGGCTGGCCTGAATAATACCACCTCGTAATTACTGACTCATCTATTTTAGCGTCTATGTATATGTGAAGGTCGTCAGAAATATCTTCTAGGATGGTTCGTAACATTCGTAGTCGTATTGGACATTATCATCACAGCGATATATCGTAAGCGTTCCTCCCGATACCTGTCTCCCTTGTAACACTATAACCTTATCGCTTCTGCAGGGTATATTCTCAAGACCGTATGAGTTTCGTCATCCACCGATACTCCGCCACTGAAACAAGCGCCTCATGGGTCTCGTTGATCACGTAAAAAAAAACACATCACAAAGCACAAAGCCTGTGTGATATCACATCCTAGTCTGGTACAGTTAGGGTCCTGGTCCCATACCAGCTTGGCCCAAGCCCGGCTGTGCCATTCCTGGCGGATGTGGTGCTTGACCAGCTATACTATTTGTAGAAAAGGCTGAAGGGTTCATCGTTCGAGCCGGAGGGCGACCCGATCCCGATTGCTGGGCATAGTCCGGACTATCGGGCGCATCGGCTGGGCCGCCATTGTGCTTCTGCAATTCATCCCATACAATCATGCGTGACTCCGGTGGCAGCTTGCTGATAACGCGATACCAGAAGCCAGGTCGCGTCCACGAGAGATTGACATATTGCTGGCCCTCTATTGGTGCAGCGCTGCTCTCGTCCTCCTTGAACTTCTTGAGCATATTGTTGACATCATGGCGCTTGAGCTGGATGCCCGAGTGACGCCTCTGTATCTCCTCTAGGATTCCCGTGGTGGTGGCCCGCGGGTGGATGGCGAGAGTCTCGACCTCAGCAGCGATGCCGAGATCGTCCCGGGCGCGCTTGCGGTTGGTGGGGATGCCGGCGGCGTCAAGCTCCATCTCGTGATCATGTCGATTCCGGCCCTTGACATAAGAAAACGTCCAGATGTTGTCGCGGGTAGAAGACTTGATCACGCCTTGCCACTCGCAGGTGCCCTTGGTGCTCTCGCGCTTGCGCTTCTTTTCGGGAGGGACCAGGGCGGCAGCTTCAACCTTGGTACGAGAGGGGGCCTTGGCCTTGGCCTTCCAGCACGAGAAGACATGGCGTCGATAGATTTCTAGTACAGGGTCTTTGCTCTCGGCGCAGGACTTGCTGACGCCGAAGCCGGCCTGCTCTGCTGCAGCCTTTAGTGCTTTTTCAGCATCCTCGTACTTGACCCAATGCATGTTTGACAGGGCAGCCACGGCGGGGTGCGTGTCTGCAGGCAGGGGCTCCTGCACCTGGAGCAGGGCAAACATGCTGGCTGGGCTATGCAGCCAGGAAGGGTGTCAAGTCGGACTTCTGATTGGGGAGATAGACGGATAGATGCAGAATGTCAATCAGACGGTGCAAAGCGCTGGGCTGACGTTCAAATTGAATAATGTGACGGCTCATCAGGCAATTTTGGTTAGAGCGGTGGTCGAGGTGGCACGTGCTTCAGCCACATTTGGTCCGTGGCTGCCACCAAAACCCCCTGTAACCAGTGAAGCCGCTAATGCAACACCGTCGCCAAGTCACACCCAAATAACCAACCTTGGGAGACAGCATGTCAGACTCCATGTCCTCTCGATCCGTCTCCTGGGTTTTGCTCGTGGGCGGCGGGGTGCTGTAGTTGGGTCGTCTCCTGCGCAAGAGGTAACGAGAGACTAGAGGCAAAGACACTAGAATCATCTTCATCTAATTGACTTGACATGATGGGCGACTCAGCCAAGGGGGTTTGAGACAACCAATAGATCGATCGTTGCAATCATCGCAAACAAGTCATTGGTAGGCCTTTGCCAGGCCTTCAGGCATCGCTGGCTCTCGCAAGGCTTGCGTCCAGCTTAAGAGGAGCTGGAGAAATGCGTATAGTGCCGCGACACCTACAGCCGCCAGAGCTAAGGCTGAGAGCATATTGTCTGGATCTCTGGGTCTTCTGCGGGAGATTACCCCAAAACAAGTTGTTATCGAAGTTGAAAGTGATGAGGTGCTATGTATGGGTGACTGAAGCCTGGGCTTTCGCTATCTGACAGTTAACAGTTGGCGAGCCTAGGTCAACCAACAACCATCAAGCCCCGCGCATTATGAGTGACCAACCTAATAGCCCCGGCTGTGATAAGGCGTCACCCTCGACGCACTTATGTGGTTACACGGTATCCACGGCAGCCAGGCAGTGCCTGACGATCAAGGGAATAAATAGGTCTAGACAATGTTGGCAGCATGTCCTACGTGCTAAACGGAAGAGTACTAGCCATTTGCATGCATGTGGCGATGGGGTTAGTAGGGAAGCCAAGATGGAAAGCTATCTTTTGTTACACTTCTATGTCTGCTACAACCATGAACGAAATGATCCATTCTTCCGCCGCATCCTCGCTTCTCCATAATTACACCTCCCTCCACACCAGAGGTGCCCGCTCAGGATGGAGCATCTGGAGCAGCAGTACCCATCCACTGTCCTCGCGAATGAGATCCAGGACCCGACGACGCGCTGCATCCATGGTCTCGCCCGCGTCTTTCTCGGCCGGGGCGACCCGCCACTGCCGGAACAGCCCCACCATGAGAGCCACGAACTCGACCTGGGAGAATTTCTTGCCTGGGCAGTCACGCGTACCCTCGGACCATCCTAGGAACCGACCGCGCTGGCTCGTGTCTATTTCCTCGTCTCCCGGATTCGGCGCTGCCGTAGAGCCGGGTCTAATCCAGCGGGAGGGCCGCCACTCCAGCGAGTCCGGACCCCAGTGCTTGGGATCCGTATGCAGAGAGCAGTAACTAGGAAGTATGATGGTTTTGGGGGGCAGGTGGAAGGTCTTCCCGCCGACGGTAAGCGTCGTGGCTCGGTCACCGGTCCACTTGATGGCGGGCACGATTGTGTAAAGTCGCAAGGTTTCGTACAGCACAGCCAAGCAGCGCTTGAAGCGCGGGAAATCAGTCCGGTAATCCATCTCGTGCGGCTTCCGAGCCCCGAGGACCTGTTGGATCTCCTCGGAAATCCAATCCTGGACTTGAGGGTTCGCGGCAAGGAAGTGTAGAGCGAATGTGGAACTGTGGGCTGTTGTGTCATGACCAGCAAAGTTGAACGTAAACATGTTGCCATATATCTCGCTTTCGGTAAGACCTTCGGCTTGCTCATTGGTGGCTTCTTGTGACGCGCGGACCAAGAGTGTCATCAGGCTGTTATCCGAACTGCTCTCCCCAGCTGCGAAAGCGCGCTTCTGCTCCTCATACATGGTGGTCATGTATGTTTGAAATGAGACGACTGCTTCGTTCACTAGCTGCAGCTTGGCAGGAAGCCAGTACCGGGACAGAAATGCCAGGGTTTTGGGACCAAGGGCCAATATAACGATGCAGTTCTCCAGGATGAGGGCCAATGACTCCCTGTAACTCATTGACCGCATCTCGTCGGTCGACTTGTCCTCTTCATGGCCCCGGAACTTGAATGACTTGCCGAATCCAGCCCGAGCCAGTACATTCAGTGTGAGAGTGCGTATGTCCTCGGCACTAGATTTGACGGACCTCTTGGAGGACCAATAACGGAGCATGTCGTCGGCCAGGCCAAGGGTTTCCGACCATACAGTCTCGTTATTGGCCTCATTGAAACAACGAGTGGCCACTCTCCGCTGCGTCTTCCATGACTGACCCTCAGCACAGGATATATTGGGGCCGAAGACACCCAGAACATCGTTGACCCAAACCGGTCGGGGGAAATCGGTACTTCTTTTGAAGAGGCTCGTAACAGCTTCGGGGTCGTTTAGTTGAATCATGTTGTACTGAGGCGTCACGAGGACGAAAATATCGCCCATCTCATAATGGGACCGCCACCTGTCTTCTATGTCCCATCCGCGCCAGTTGTAGCGGGTAACAGCATTGTCTCGGCCAATGAACGGAAGGCGGCGAAGAAGCAAGGCGACTTTCCGGTCGACGAGAGACCAGAAGGGGTTGAAAGGACTGAATGGGACAACACGTATAGGAATGCCGATGGTCCGGGCGGCAGCGTAGTTCTGCCATATGGCCCAGACCCATCTGACCAAGAGCGCGGTCATCAGCACCAAAATTGGTGCACCCAATAGCGTAAACCAAGACATGGCACAGCGCGAATTGGAGTCTCACGGGAGAAAAACAGGGCGAGCGGAGAGATGAGAAGTTGGGAGGTAGAGATTAAGGATAGAGAACTGAGGAGGAAGAGACTCGATGAAGTGGAGGGTAGGCCATTTCCTAATTAAGAGACTTGCAGGCTGCAAGCTGTTGGCTGTGTGACGTTACAATTATTCCTTCCTTCCCACAGCTGCGCCTCTTTCCATTACAGGCACCCCTTGGGAGGCTGGAGCGGCTCAGTCGCCGCCCAGACGTTAAATAGAACAACAGCAACAACAGAAACGACTTCATTACAGCGCCCAAGGAGCAATGGATGAAGAAGACGCCCGTTACGAAAAGGAGCAGAATGGCCAAGCTCAGTCTTAGCATGGCGGCACAGATGCCCTACACATCTCCCAACTGCGTGTTACTTAGACAGATTGCTAAGGCCTAGGACAGCAATCACCGTTTTCTCTTTTCATCTTGCCGGGTATGCCGTGGCTCGCAATAGGTTCATATATATTATTAAGCCAACTCCAGAAAAAGCAGGTCGCCGCAGAAGCACAATGTGCCCACACCAAGTTACCACTCCAGCAGTGCTAAAGTAATTAATATACCGCCATGGCTGATTACGGGGAGCTGTTTGCCGAAGGTCGAGTCCTGAGTCGATAGCACACTGGATGAAATGACCAAAGGTAGTACGTTGAGGCACGGATTAGATGTATACCCTACCCCTATCCCCACGCCACCTTCCCGCGAGCCGCCCACCCCCTCCCTAGGGGCAGGGTGGTAAGTCCAATCCCGGACTTAATAAGTCTAAGTCCGACGGGGATAGATACTGCCATCTAAACATCGTGACAGAATAATACTGCGCAACCCAGGCGCTCTCAGCACACCTTGGGAGGAGAGCTTGGCGGCTATGAAGTCTTCGACGCCGCATGCACACTACTGAATGGGCAGCAAAGTCTCTAGTTACCCGCTTGTCTGCGAGACATTTATTTCCCTGCTCATCTCGTCTAAAACTTCCTGAAGCCAAATGCTATCATCTCTCCAACCATTGACCCCTCCCTCGTTGCGCTCTGAAATAAGCTAGACCAAGCAAGATATGAGAAGCCATATATGTTCGGCCAAAGGTGCGTGCCTGTGCACGCATCTCAAACCTAGTAGATGGGCATGTAGTAGCTGAATTTACCATACGGATCCCATGCCTTCTTCAAAGCACGCAGCTTCTCCAGGCGCCAGGGCTCGTAGCCGTACAGGCTCGGAAGAGCCTCGTTACCAAAGGCATAGTTGACGTAGACGTTCAGAGTCTCGTTGGCAGCCTGGCCAGCATGGGCAAGCTCGCGGGTCTGTTCTCCCCAGGCGATGGCGGTGGCATCCAGGTCCGCGTTTTGCTCGTACTGGATGACCATGGACCAGATGACGGAGTCGCCACGGTGCGCATAGGCAGTGCTTTCAGGGGCGACTGCCTGGGTGCCTTCGAGGCTGTAGCTCTCGAAAACAAGAATGGTGCCCTGGAACTCCGGCCGCTGGACTGTCATCTCTTTGTACATCTCGTAGATGGCACGGTTGGTGGTGGTATTGTATGTGGACATGTCCGCCGCGAACTGCATTCGTTGTGTTCCGTGGGTGCAAAGCGGGTCGTCCTCGTCAGTGCCAGATGCGTTCGCAATCTGCGAATAAGGGGCTTCGCCTTCGGTCGTGCTGACCGGGCCGAATGCCTTGAATGGGTCAGCATAAGGAGCCGCTTTGGAAGCGTCACCTGCAAAGTTGATGGAGAACACTAATACAGGCTCCGTCGTGCTGATGTCGTGGTTCCAGACGTAGTCGAGTAACAAGATGCCCACCTCAGGTGGGAGAGTCGCCTCTGACTGGCGATTCATTTCGTGGAAGATGTTCTCGAGCTGGTCTTGCATAAAATAGTATACCCCATAGAACCACACAGGCGAGGGTTCGTCGTATATCTTGTAGGTAAAACTGGCGACAATGCCAAAATTATGGCCGGCCTGGCAAGTGTGAGTAACGAGGAAACAAGTGGTAGTGATGAGAAATAATGCATACCCCGCGAAGTCCCCAGAAGAGATCAGGGTGAGTGTCTTCGCTGACAGTGACTTGGGTTCCGTTCCACAGGACAAGGTCGAGATCAATGAAGTTATCAGCCACGAGTCCGAAGTAGCCTTGCAGACGACCATAGCCGCCGCCCATCCCGGCACCCACCATCCCCACGCAACCGCCTGCTCCGCTTGCTATAGATGATTGACGGTTAGCAACCTACTTGACCAAGGCCACCAGGAGCACTCACCAGAGGCTTTCCCGTGCTCGGCTAGCCTGCTTATCAGCGAATGCGTATAGACTCCACCGCCTACGACGGCAGACTTCCCGTCTTCCGAGACCACCACACTATCGAGCTTTGTCAACCAAATTTCAATGCCTCCCTGGACCTTGGCCAGCGTGTAGGGGCTACCGTGGCCACGGCTCACGGCAAGATAGGGGAGGCCCATGTCGTTGGCGTACTGGACTGTCGCCACCACGTCATGAGCCGTGGCGACCTCGACCACAATGGATATGTTGGGCTGGCCGTACACGTTCCATCGTGTTGTCGCGTCGGCGAACTCGTCACTCCCTGGGAAGTAAAGAGTGGCGCCTGGTGATAGTTGCGGACCAAGTTTGTCCTGGACTTGGGCAGGTGTTGGGCTTCTTGGAGTCAAGCCATGGTCCGCTCTGCGCAGCACATCAGAGACAGCGCCAGCAGTCTGCGTGTTCAAAAGACAGCACAAGGCTGCAGCAAACAATGCCGAATACATGATAATGGCCAAGTCAGAAGGATTGGGTGCACAATGCTGTCCACATACTACTCGGCTCCTGTTGTCCACGACATCCTTCCTCTATTTATATAAATTTCCCTTCCCCGCCTGCTGGGTCTCTCCCTGCGATGTCCCGCCACAGTCTGTGGTTGTCTCCATCCGGGAGCCCAGCATAAGAGCCGATAAATTTAAGCTTGCTTCGTGTTCAATAACGTCAAATCGGATCCTCTCCCCTCTTCTTTTTAGGACCCGTCTACGGTCGTGGAGAGAGAAAAAGGATGTTGGGGGGATCAAGTGTATTGTACATGACGGACGGTCACTCCGTAAAGTCCTCACGCAACGGGCTTTACGGTCTTAAACGGTATTAATTCCGAATGTGTTTGGCTTATTCTTGGAGCCGAATATTGATGTCATGAATATTTCAGAACGTGGTATTTGGTATCATCGACGGTTTATACAGCCGGCCGCTCTTCCCACAGAAGGTGGCTTAACAGCTCTCTAGAAGGCCCAAGTAAAAGCCAGCCAGTGCCAGAAGCGGCTGTATACGATAAACGTTCATGCCTCCCCGCTATATCATCGCCATGACACCCGCCCCCCTAACTTGGGGCTGCGCCTCTACATATTCGGAGAGCAGCTTCTCTGTAGAAGCGTAAGCGCATCGTGTAATTCGATCAAAGGAGGTTCAGGCTCAGTAGGGATCGAGTCCGTACTATGATTGGCTGATTGCATATAGTCGGATATCTAAACCTTCGCCCTTATGGGTTAAGACCTACAAGGCGGGAAGGTCTAGTTACTGTAAACGGTAAGACGCCAAGAGGCTGGCCGGGCTGGTTGTTAATCATACAACGCATGTACAAAGAAGTAGTTATATATAATAAAGAAAAGAAATAGGCGAACTTACGCGTTGGAAGTGGCGGCCGTATTGGCTCCGGAAGCCAGCATCCTGCTCGCTACATAGTATCAGCTATGTTCAATCATAGTACTGACTAAGTATGTACTTACGCCAGGTTCTCGCACTCGTGGGCGATGGCAGTCAAGGTCGAACCCGCAGGGTTGCTATCGCAGTAAGTACCTAACTTATGTAGTATGGACAGAGTATGGACATGGTACATACCCAGGCTCATGGTCGAAGATCTGGCTGCGCCAGGCGCCACTGAGGACGTAGCGACGCATGGCGCTGGGAAGTCTTAGCTAAGTACGAACATAGTACGGACATAGTATGTACAAGGTAGATACATACATCCGGGCGCGGTTGCCGTCGAGGGCAGGGATGTTGCCGCGGCCAGGCTCGCGGACAACTAGAAAGAGACTTAGTAAATACTTCAAACAAGCTAAGTGTGAGCAAGGTACATAACTTACCTTGACCTCCGTGGCCATGGGCGAGATGACGGTTGAGCTGGCGCAGTAATAAATGTAAGCACATAGTATCATCATAGTACAGATGCATTACATACCGGGCTTGCGCCGCTGAAGACGCGGCCGCAGGGGAGACCAGGGCTGATCTCGACAAAGCAGCTAATAAAGTATCTTAGTATAGGTATACATAGTACGGACTCTGTACGTATAGCAGTGGACTTACACAAGGGTCGGCTCGCGAGCGAGCAGGGTAGGAGGGGCGGGGGCGGGGCCACCCAGCGGAATTACATCTATTTCATACTTAGGTACTTAGTACGTACAATGCTGGAATATAGTACAAGCCAGGTTCTGGCCAGGTATAAACTAACCGCAGACGTAATTGATGTTGCCACTCTGAGCGCGGAACATATAGGGGGCATTGTCTATCACAGTATTAGCAATGTCCGAACAAAGCTTGGGTAGCATGTATATGGCGGCTGGGAGGCAATGAAGTCTCCCATGACGAAATCTAGTGAATACTGCTCTTGCCGGAGACACCTTATGAATAGATGCCAAAATTTGGCCTTCTCTGTAGGCAAGGTAGTCATTCAACCTCTTTACCCACTGCTCAACGAAGCTGATTGCACAATGCCCTTTCTCATCCTTCCAATAAGGGCTAGGGGGCCAGGTCCGACTGTGTGATTGATTGCAGAAGCGAGGATTAACTCGTCCCTATCGGTAAGGTATGTGTCATCGAAGATATTGGCACACTGTAATGCTAGTGTGATCATGTTGCTGTAATTGTGCCAATTGGTCGTCCCCTTCAAGAAGTGTTGTTTGTCGGGGTTAAAATGGAAGCTCTCCCAGTCGATTTTCCTGTCATCCTCCGACGAATTAGTCGATTCCTCGATCGACGCTGGGCCAGTATGACGGGGGCTCTTCTTCGCCCGTGAATCTGCTCTGCCGCGCCCTAGGCCTCCCGGAGGCCCATCCAAGCCGGGGTCGGAGGGTTCTGGTGACCCTGACGGTTCCTGGCTCCGGTAGGGGGTCCATTCGTTGATCCCAATCTTCCCGCCTGCTCTTTATTGATCCTATCATTAGTCACTGGAGTCAGGACAATTTCATCAGTCTCTAGGGATTTCTTTGACTGATGAAGCTCTCGTAGCCATGTGTCGTCCGCTCTGGAAGCCCCTGAATCCCGTGGCGAATTGTCTGTAATCTCTATTACAGGCTCCTTTCCTTTCTTGCGGGATGGTTCGCCTCCCGTAACTTTTATCACGATTCTTTCCATGTTTATTTCTTCGTGCCACTTCTGGTAGTAGACTTGGAGCGCACTTACTTGTGCCGCGAGCTCTGCAATTTTTCTGTTAGATGCTTCGCAGTGCTTCCGTAGTGCATACAGCTGATGGCGTACCTCGACTGGGGTCATTTCCGACTTCTCCTGCTCTTTCAAGACTGGGCCGTACGCGTCTTGTCCGCCTCCAAACATCGTGGAAGGTAATTGAAGTAAAAGGGGGGCTTTAACGGCCACTATGGTTGTCTTGAGTGGTGCAGAGATGCTACTATGTAATAATTGGTTGTCGGTCCTTGGGTAATTGGCTATTATTACTGCTCCGTTGCTTGGCTGTCTAAGGGTTTATCTAAGGGTTTATTCATGGTGAATATGCTTTGGCTTATCCCATACATACTTTACGCCCTGGAGCTACGAGTCAGCGCTGCGAAGGTTCGCGGACCTCTTCTGGGGGCGGAGCTAAAAGCAATGCAAGCAGAATGTATGAATCCAAGAAACTATGTTTTTCTTCTATGTATTGTTGGCAAGCCTCGAGCGAATCTAACAATAAGAACTTGAGTAGCGCCCCCCCTCCCCCTAGCCGCTGGAAATAATTCGGCCCTGTCAACTATTTCAAAGACCGTGGACACCAATCTGGAGGAAAGTTGGATTCTCGTCGATCCTCTTCCTCAAATCACCGCTCTTCATCTCGTCAACGTCCCATTCGTTCCATACAAAGCGACCGTGCAGAAATTCAGCCTCGGGGGAGGCAGCCCAGACGGCGAACTGGCCTGGAAGATCAGCTGCACAAAGTTGTTCGTAATCAATGTCTGCTCTCCAGGGAAAAGGGGGAAGTCGCGTCTTACCATCGTTCCATTTGAAAGTGTCCTCCGCAACTCCGACCGATTGTGCACCTGCTGTCCATATGGGACCTGGATTGAAGCTGACAATCTGCATCACCTCTGGCTTGGTGTCTTGGGCAATGAGTTGCATAGCTAGGGTCCCAGCGTTCTTGGAAAGCCCGTAGGGAAGCATCTTGTCTGCGAGGGGGAAGTTATGGATCGACACAGTCGAAAGGTTCACCAGATACTGGGAAGAGCGAATAATTAGACTTGTTTCGTGTATACTACCGTTGTATCTGACCAGAGGCCGGAGGCAGATGGTGGAAGTTTTCATGCCTTACCTTTTTGGTACCAGCGACAGATTCCTCCTGTTTGTAGAAATGCTCTGTCATTTCCAGGTTGCCGACCAAGTTCGTTTTGTAAACATCCATGACCGCTTTCGTGCCGACCTCGAGAATAGGTGCAAGTTTCGAAGCCGCAACGGCTGCGTTCAGGACCAGGACGTCGACGGCAATCCCTTGAGCTTTGAGAACGTCCCAGAGGTTCTCGATGTCAGAGCTCTTGGCGATGTCGCATTGGAGCCCCACAACCTGGGACTTGGGGAAGTCATTCCCGAGCTGGGTAGCCGACTGTTTGACGACATCTTCGCGGCGGCCGGCGATGACCACCTTGGCGGCCGAGGCTTGGAGAAAGGCCTTGGCGATGTGCAGGCCAATACCACTGCCTCCACCGGTAATGAGGATTTTTCTACCAGCCTGGGAAAGCTCTGGCCTGAAGGGGGAGATAGAAGGGTAGGGCTGATGGTGGAAAACCTTGGTGATGCTGAATTTTGAGAGATCCATGATGGCTGAGGTTGAGATGCGATAGTGTCACACTTTCTTTGAAGATGTCCTTCTATCATTTGGGTGAAGTGGCGACCCAAAGGATATTATTTATACGCATCCGATGGTGACAGAAACATGGCTCCGAGCACAAAGACATGATGATAAATCGGGCAGTACCAAGTATGATGGCCCCATAGTTTCCCGCTCCGGCGGTGGAAAAGAATGGAGAATCAGCCGTCGGGAGGCCCACTATTCTCCGATCTCATCCGCTTGGGAAGTGGGTGCTTATTAATCTCCCCTGACAATAAGCGGGTTCTCCGCAAGCCTGGCCTCCACTATGGCCTTTTCTCCCTCTTCTCTCCCCATCCCTCCATCTCTCTTGCATTGCCCGCCCACTGCTATGGCTTCGACCCCGCCGCAGTCTTCGGAGTCGGGGGCGACTGCGCCAATGATCTGGAGGCGGGCTTGCGAAGCTTGTACCAAAGCCAAACGCCAATGCAGCAAACAAGTTCCGTCGTGCCGCCGGTGTGCGGCTAAGCACATTCCCTGTGCTTATCCGCCGGCTCGCCATGTTTTCCAGTCCCCAGTCCTATCTACTTCTCCATTAGCTGATACATATCTGCTGCTTGATCCTGATGTAGTAACGCTAGTCCAGGAATTGTCAGCATCAGAAGGAACAACGGCGGCAGCAACGAATGATGAGCAGTTGGCCCCGGATGGTGCTGATCCGGCTTTCTTGGAGTTCCACCCTGACGACCATGCCGTGGTAGCTGCGAACAACCCAGCTGGCACAGGCGGAGTGGAGGTGAATTGGTTCATTGCTCAGCACTCGTTCGTGACAGATATCCTAATCCCATATGAGCTCTTGCTGGAGCTCCCTGAAAGTACTTCGATGCAACAGATGCTGCAATTCAACAATTTCGTCACGAAGTGGATGAAAGATTGGGTCACGGACGACCATAGCCCGTTGCATCATCGGCAACTCTACCGCACCAAGATGCCACGGTGCGTGCAGGACGCCTACAGCACCATGAGCCTGTACTACCTAGCCAAGAACCCGTCGAACCAGAACAGCATCTTTCAGCTCATCGATGACAGGGTGACGCAGTTGTTCGAAGACCGGACGGGCGAAGAGCTGCTTTCGGCCGGTTTCGGCTCGCAAGCCCGCCATCTTTTTACTCAGCTGTCGCGCGTCCAGTCCTTGATGGCTTATCAGACCGTCCGGCTCTTCGATGGCGACATTAGGATGCGGGCGCGTGCAGAGGCAGACATCCCCATGCTCTCGGCTTGGACCAAAGACCTGTGGGCACAAACAAGGAAATCGGTCTTGCCGGCCCACGGGGGAGATGCTTCGACTATTCCGTTGAATCAGTCGATTCCCTTTGACGGCATAGTCTCCGCCGAGGAGTCCGTCGTGACGTGGAAGCAGTGGATACTCATCGAGAGCATTCGGCGGACCTATCTGACATCCAGCTTGGTCATAGAGGTCTATAGCTATATCAAGAATGGCTGGTCTCAGTGTCCGGGGAACATCCCCTTCACCATGCGCGCTGCATTGTGGGAGGCAGAGACGGCGCACACGTGGTTCGCTTCTCAGCGGAAGCAGGACGCCTTGTTCTTCCCCATATACGAACACTTGAAGATGATGGAATCAACGGACCCCAGACATGTCCATGAGTTTGGTCATGCCATTCTCAGTATGACATGGGGGCTGGAGCGAATGGCCAAGTGGCATGACCAGACAGCTGAAAACTCGTGCAGCCCACTAGTTGAAAGGTGTAATATCGCCAACACAGGAACAATATCGTGAGAAATGGTAGCGGCACAGCGAAAGCGCACGAATGTCGTGATACTTATTTGAAACCGCTCGTTTAGACACCGGGAGGCGATCTATAAAAGTCTCGAAATCGGAAAAGACCACCCACGTCTCCAGTTACGTGCAAAGTGCAACTTACCTGTGGCATGAACACAGCTATACCCGCTTCTCTGGTGTGTCTGCCGCAAGTGATCACCATATCTATTCACCGACGTCTTAACTAATAAGGGTCAAAATGAAGGGTCAATCTGATAATTACTTTACGCCTGAGTTTTCCGAAAAGATGCCAGACATATATAGACTCATGGAAGATCTAATTTGCTATTCAAAAGCAAGAAGATGCCGCGATAATTGCATTGTGTCGTTAAGACCAAGGGAATTTGCCGTCGGAAAGTCACGTTACCGAGGAACTGCACCGTTTATGTAAGTTATGACGGGCATATTCCATAAACAAGTGGGGGAGGGGAAGGCGGGCTTTGCAGGCCACCACAACGGCCCCATCTCTCGTACTCACACTTCATCATCGTATGAATACAGTGCATTCGTTTCACATTAATTAACATCTGATAGATAGCCAGGACATCTGAAAGAATGAGCGATATAAAACCATACCAGATCTCGGTGCCGGAGTCCCAAATCGCCGACCTCAAGGAGCGGCTGGCCCTGTCGAGGTTCCCCGACGAGCTAGAGGCGGCCGAGTGGGACCTCGGCACACCGCTAGGCGACGTCAAACGTCTCACCAAGTACTGGCTCGAGACCTTCGACTGGCGCCGGGCCGAGTCCGAACTGAACAAGTTCCCGCAGTTCACCACCGACATCCAGGCCGAGGGGTTCGACCCCGTCAACGTGCACTTCATCCACCAGAAGAGCGGGGACCCCGACGCGATCCCCCTCCTCTTCCTGCACGGCTGGCCCGGCAGCATCTACGAGGGCACCAAGATCATCGGGCCCCTGACGCAAGCCAGCCGGAGCTCGGACCAGCCGTCCTTCGACGTGGTCGCGCCCTCGCTGCCCAACTACGGCTTCTCGGGCGGCGTGCGGCGGCGCGGCTTCGCCATCGACCAGTACGCCGAGGTCCTGCACGGGCTGATGCGGCGGCTGGGGTACACCGAGTACGTGACGCAGGGCGGGGACTGGGGCTGGTTCATCGCGCGGGCCCTCTCGCGCCGCTACCCGCGCCACGTCAAGGCCACGCACCTGAACCTGAACCCGGCCGCCCGCCCCCCCGCCTGGCGCCGCCACCCCCTCCTGGCCCTCGCCCACGGCGTCACGCCCTACGGCCCGCGCGAGCGCGACGGCCTGGCCAGGACCGCCTGGTTCCGCAGCGAGGGCAGCGGGTACGGCGCCGTGCAGTCGACCAAGCCGCAGACGCTGGGGTACGCGCTGGCGGATAGCCCTGTCGCGCTGCTGGGCTGGATCTACGAAAAGCTGCATGACTGGACCGACGGCTACCCTTGGACCGACGACGAGATCCTCACATGGATCAGCATCTACTGGTATGTACCCCCTCTTCCTAAAAAGCTCATTCGTCGCGTGCACTCTTGGTACTTTGCGTGGCCTGCGTTGGTCTGACAGACCACGTCCCCTCCCTCGCAGGTTCAGCACCGCGGGCCCCGCGGCCAGCGTGCGGGTCTACTATGAGTTCGCGCGGGTCAACAGGGGCGAGGCAGAGCCGGGCAGGATGTCGCATGAGAAGCTGTTGGACTGGCAGCCCGTCACCGTCGGCATCTCCCACTTCCCCCGGGACGTCATCGTCCCCCCCAGCTCCTGGGCGCGCACCTTCGGCAACGTGGTCTTTGAGAAGAGCCACCCCAGCGGTGGCCACTTCCCGGCGTGGGAGAAGCCCGAGGCCATTGTCGGAGATCTGAGGGAGATGTTTGCGAAGAACGGCCCGGCTGGTGGCGTAGTGACGAAGGCGAGCAGGCTTTAAGGGCACAGTTGGAGATTATATAAGGGGGAAGTCGTATACGGCACACGTGCTAATTTCTGCAAGATACGATCAGGGTCTCAGATCTGGATAGCAGGCTATATATGTGCCATGTGCGGTAGATTTCAACCCACAACGTAAAATGCCACTTTTACTGCTGCCAGGCATAGCTAAGAGAGATACGGGTGATGAGTAGTGGTAGTAAGTCTGCGGCTCTATCCCTTCTATGCCCATCCTCGTCATCCACGAAAGGCGTAAGTATACCCGCCCGGTTAGGCTTCCATGGTGACACATCGGTTACTTTGACTGCAAGTGGTGCAGGTTAGTCAGTTCTGCAAAAAGAAAACTCGTAATGACCGGCTTTTCTCCTTTCTTGGTGCTGGTCTAGGACTAGGTTGGAACGCGTTGGCCCTGGCAATCTGTAACAAGCTCCAATTGCAAGGAAGAGTGCCAATGCAAGGAAGCCAAAACTTTGAGTCATTGTGTTGGGTATCTCAAGCTCGGATTTGATGACTGAACAATGAGCATAGCGAGGCGCCGTATTTGGATACGCAAGCGAGACCCTACCCCTACAGGGGATCAGGTATAACACACGCAACATAGAGTCTGAGTAATGTTGTAAGATTGGCCTGCATTCAGGGTTTCATAAAGCTTTTAACTACGATGCTGTTATGGTCAACCTCGCGCAAAACGTGAGTCTGGTAGTGATTACATCTCCCTGACTAATAAGCCATGACAATATTTGCTAATTGACACACTGTTTGCGGTAGGCATGTTTAGCTTCTTTATCACCGGCGTGCCATCTAACTCAGCAAGCTAAACTCACCCTGTACTCACTTAATACGTACTTCTTAAGAAGTACTTAAGGCTTCCCTTAAAGCTTCACATTATACAGGCATAAAAGGTACTGTGCTATTCAGGTTCCGTGAGTAGACAGTGACAAGAAGGTAACTGAGGCGTGAAATAAATGTGAGCCGTTACACCCTCGGGCTCAGAGTCCCAGCTCTAACGTTGACCCACTGACATTCTTGAATCTCTAGGCCTGTTTAAAAGGATGACTCAAACACAGACTTTCTACAAAGTACTAAATTGTTATTACTTCCCACCAGAGAGTCTACGATGTCGCCGCCACAACAACATTGCTACGAATAACCAGCACACCTGCACGACCTGTCAGAGAACATCAAAAACAAAGAAGACCTTACAGTAAGTAGACCTTATCTACTTGATCTACTGTAATACCTGCTAACCTCTGATGCACAGACGGCACGTCAAGGGCCATCAGAATCTATACACATGCCCTTTCTCAGGTTGCCACATAAGATTATACCGCCGCTGGCATACCTGCTTCATATTCACAGCGGCCGACTCATGGAGGCTTACGATCTCAGCAACAACCGTCCTTCGCCTTTTCATAGAGCATGGGGACCAAGTCGAGTGCTCTCCATCGTAGCAGCCACCCTACACGCCCACGACGCCTTCTATGCCGAAGAGAACCTCGGCAGCGCGCTCACTCCGGAACTCTTGGCGGCCGCTGTCAGGACATACAAGCCCCCCCCTTCTACCAAGTCGGCCAACAAGCGCGGCAAGGCTGCAGCCCGCGGACCCCCGCCCATCATAGGCGTCGAGCAGGTCGACCGGCTCCGCAAGCTCGACCCCGACCCCATACCTCGTGGCAGTCGACACGTTCTACTTCCCTGGCGCGGAGAATACAGCTCCAAATGCAGTCATTACCTATTCAAAGGCGAACATGACCCGCCGCGTCAGGAAGGCCGCCGAAGAGGCCTTCGTGGAATGGCAGAACTGTATTGAATCGGCCAGCCTGCCGACAGCACCGGACGTCTACGCAATTGGCCTGGCCAATGCAACCTATATCGACATTGCAAGACTACATATATAAATCCACCCCACCCCCACCTACCCAATCGGGAATACCGACAAGGTCTTCTCGATCATCCACGCGATGCGGAAGTGCATCGTAGAGAACGAGCCTCGTTTTCAAGCGGCCCTAGCGGCCGATTCTTTTGGCGCCCTGTATCGGCAATTTAAGAAGGCCGCGTACAAACCACGATCCATGCCCCCCATGAGTAAGATTTTCGAGAACATCGAATCGGTAGATCGATAAGACGATACCACGGCACTGAAACGCGCCATCTTCGATCCGACGACGGAGTACCCCGTCGACCCCCGCGAAATAGTCTACTCTATGATACACGCGATGCGGAAGTGCATCGTCGAGAACGAGCCTCGGTTTCAGGCGGCCGAGGAGCAATTCGACATCGACTCTGGGTCCAGACCCCGATTCCTCGGGTACCCGATGGAATGGTACTATCGGGCCCTGTACACGTGGACCCACTTCAGCCGACTCAGGAACAATGCCTCGGGTAAGCAGAAGCGGAAATACGGCTTCTAGGGGCCGGGACTACGACGGTTATCTCCAGACCCCTCGACGTTTTCGTGACGCCTAGCCAGCTCGCTAAGTTGGCCATCAGGCTGAACCTGCAGGACCCGATCCTCCAGCTGGCCCGGTCTGACACGGCCACCGACCCGGGCCTGTACCTGCCTGAGAATGTGGCGGAGTATATCCTGAAGGGTGTTGCCCGCGCTTTCCACGGAGCAAAGTGGCGCGCGTTGCAGGCTTGCCGCCCCGTGCTCTGGCTCACTGCGAGCGAGGAGGCGACCATCCTGATACCAGAGACGATCGCTGCGACGGAAGGCATCATGGATGCTCTGAACCCGTTTGTTGTCGCTCGCGCCGACCATACCACACCAGAGCTGACCGAGCCGCTGAAGGGCAACATCACCGCCGACGCTGTTAGCGTCTACAAGGCAGACCCCCGCACACTGTTGCTACGGTTGAGCAACAATGACAACGACGGCGGATCGTTCCTGACAGGAACGATCCACATTGTTACGTACAAGTAGATAGTTCGTCTCTCAGTCGAGAGACTTCAATCCATCTTTGTTCATCTTCTCATTTCTGGCCCTACCTCGGAAGAAGTTATAAAGTGTTGCGCAGAAACACACATTAATCAACAACCCTCTGACACGGCGGCGTACACAAGGGTAGATAAATAGTTGAAGGCAATTATTACGGATGGCCATAAGCACCAGTAGAGGGACGTAACCTCCATTAGGGCTTCCGTTCCCAACGTGGCAGATCTTGAATTTCTCAGATGCCACGGTAACGCAGAAAAGGGAATGGGAACCCTACCAATTAATATTGATCGACGGATGAGAGTCGCAGGATTGGGATGGCTCATATTCCCGCCGAGTGTTAGGATTATCCCAAAATGCTGGGAACACACGGCACAGAGAGTTTGGGCGGTCTCGCCGAGGTTCGGGACATAGATCCTGATAAAAACATGGATTTGGACAGTGATAAATCATCACCTCCAAGCGAGCCAGGTTCGGAGAAGGGAAAATCAGAATATGAAGATCCCGATAAAGTCGGACAGACAGAAATCCTCAAATCGGAACCTAGAACGCCGGAACCAGGGACAGGTAAAGTAATTATACTGTTAGGTGATTCCTCCGCCTAGAGCTCGAAAACCAGCTGGCTGAAGAGCGGGATGGACATTTTACAGAGGTTGAAGATCTCCGTAAGATATATAGATTAAAAATTAAGTATATAAACTCAAGTCTCAGATATTTAAATAAGGATAAAAGCAAACTTATTATAGTCGCTATAAAAAGTTTTTAATTCCGAGTGAAAACTAGTTTCATTTTCCTAAACTGAATCGAAATGTGTAAATAATTAGACCCCGGATCAAATAATATTAGTTTAACGGGTTACAGTTCTGCGAGGGGATTCTGTTGCTATAAATTATATTAACACCACATTATGTCTCCTAATAAAAGCTCTGTTCGCTAGCCTGACGCCAACACTTGGATGTGTTAACGATGGGGCCATTAAGTAGAGTCCAAGTCGCTCCAAGATCGGTAAACGATTAGTACAGGTAATATTTTGGTCGTGGATTACAACTCAGATTTGGATGGGCTTAGTGGAACGTAAACGGGTACCCGTCTGAGCTGTGTCGTATTTGACGTGTCTTGTATCAGTAGCAGACTCTCGTCCAAGAGACTACCCAGGATTGGCTTGGGTGGCCCAGGAGAAGGCAAAAACCCCTACTCGAGACATATGAACAAGTCAAGTGCACAATCTTCCGGGGCCTCATTGGGCAATCATGGGCAAATGTTGAGGCATTAGCGAGACACTCCCCAGATGCCCAAGGCTTGTCTTCGATGCCATCTTCGCGATATAAACGCCGTTCTGAACTTCGGTCAAGTACTAATCCAGTTCGGGCCCTTTGTCACAAGGCCTGATTAGACTCACAAATCTCACATGGCTGATTTTTCGAATGGATACAAGTCCTTCCTCCATGGGAACCAACATAAAGAAGGCAAAGAGTTCGCAGATCAGAAATCCGGATGGCTAACTCATTGGACAATTGTTTGAAGCTTCGCAAGACATGATCCGATTACGGAATAGACCAAGAATTCTATATGATATCTGGCATCTAGTTCGCTTTGGACTGAGCGATCGACAGACCAGTGATGAACATGATCAAGCCGTGTAGCCGCAGCCCCCCCAAAGTCACTTATCTGGTAGGTACTGAGCAAGGAGACTGCAGTCCAATGACATCAAGTGGCGGAGACGACTATAGATCTTATCAGGAGTCCATGGCTGCTAAGACAGGGTTTTGCCGCTGATAAATGAATTCCAGTGATCCGAATGCACGAACACGTTCGCCAAGCCTTGCACGGTAGACCAGGATTTTCGAAGGACCGAATTAGACTTATCTCAATAGATGAAGGATCCTCAAATCTCCCTATCCAGCCATTTTCAGTGGTTCATGCCGGGTGCCGAAGCAGATCACTGCTTGGGTCAATATAGGAGTGCGGGGATACAAGTGTCGCATTGGACCTTCGTTACAAGCCGGTTATATTAACCACATGAGGTAGTGATGGCTCCGGAACCAAATAGCACATCTTGGCTAATGATTCGGCATTTGAGTCAACATGGCCAATAACCGGCAATCCTCGGCGGCAGAAACAAAGAAAAAAACATTTAAATGATACTCCCCTATTTATCCTTTAACCGCCATGACGAGCGAACGAAGAATCAGGCCACCAGGTTCTAGAAATCGTCTTTAGGCTCTCTGAACATAGAACCAACACCCATCCTTCTACACCGCACGGAAAAAAAAGAAGAATAAATCCCAAAAGATGAGGTGGCTAGTTCTTTCACTCGCACTCGCCGTGCCTTCGCAGGCCGCGCTGCGCTTCGGGTGCTCGACCGTGAGCATCCAGCGCCTCGACCCCTTGGTTGAGCCCGGCAAGATCCCCTCGGCGCATCTGCACCAGATCGTCGGCGGCAACGGCTTCAACGCGTCCATGGACCCGGCCGACGGAGACCTCGCCGAGAAGGCGACGTGCACGACCTGCACCTTCTCTGAGGACTTCTCCAACTACTGGACCGCCGTCATGTTCTTCAAGCACCAGAACGGCTCCTACCACCGCGTCAACATCATGCAGAACACGGCCCTGCCCGACGGCATCAACGGCGGCATGACCATCTACTACACCCAGCAGGACTTCTTCTCCAACGGCAACCAGAAGATCACCGCGTTCCCCAAGGTGAGAGACAAGAGAAACCGAAGGACGGATCCCGGGACTGACAGCGCAATTTAGGGATTCCGTATGACTGTCGGAAACCCCACTGCCACCTCCAAGTACGGTGTTGGCCTCAAGTTCGTCTGTCTGCAGAACAAGGGGACGCGATTCCCCGAGCTCGACGACTTCCCCACAGGAAAGTGTGCCGGTGGTATCATGACCGTCCACCACTTCCCCTCGTAAGTCCAAACCGACCCCTAGCCTCGGAGCGGGGTCTACTGGATACTCGCTGACGGGCCCAACCAGATGCTGGGACGGCAAGAACACCGACAGCCCCGACCACCAGTCGCACATGTACATCACGACCAAGGACGCGTTCCAAAACGCCGGGGCGTGCCCGTCGTCGCACCCGGTCCGCGTGCCGCAGGTGGCGTACGAGACGCTCTGGGACACGGCGCCGTTCAACAGCCTGCCGGGCGAGTTCGTCCTGAGCTTCGAAGGCAAGGGCTACGGCACCCACGCCGACTACCTCTTCGGCTGGAAGGACGACTCGCTCCAGAAGGCCATGGACAACAGCTGTATGTTCCAGGCCTGCGAGAACGGCCGCCCCCTCAAGTCCCAGGGCGTCCAGGCCATGAACCAGTGCCAGGTCAAGAGCACCGTCGCCGAGAGCATCGACGGCTGTGAGTAGCTCGTTCCATCTATCTATCCCGACTTGCGCCTTGTTTAGACACCTCACTCTTCAGGACATTGAGCTAACCATGTTGTGATTCCCTCTAGGGCTCGCCGAGCTTCCTGGCATGAGCATGTAAATTGACCAGCGCTCAACGGGCAGAGGCCATGGCGCACTGGCGGGAGGGGATTCTGCTTCTGCTATGTACTTACAGAGTGGCAATGCAGTTCACGCGTCTATAATAAGATCCAGGAACGGCAAGATAGACTGGCGACGTCCTCCGGGTGTTTCCCAGCAGTTAGTTTTGAGACTTTATCAGGTAGACAACACAATCATTATTAGCTCGACCTGTATACTTTTTAGAATACCAACCATATATCATTCCCTGAGGTCTTTATTCATAGCTTCTATCTCACACGCACATAAGTTACTCCGACCATTCCTGTGCCACGTTTGCCAATCACTTCAGACTGGTCGCTAATAGCATACAGTGATGCATCTTGCCAGGCCGCAATAAGACTGGCCGAACTAGCCTTGCTTCCGAGGCCCCCGCCGACCGGCCCTAAAGCTCGCTCTTCCCGACCGAGCCGACCATGGAGAAGCGCATGCCCGGCTGCGCGAGGGCGGCGGGCTCCGCGTCGGCGCCGACGAGCACGAAGGGCGGGCGGCGCGCGGCGGCGGCGACGAACAGGTGCATCTCGACGGCGAGGCCAGCGGCCCAGACGAGCGTGCGCGCGAGCGGCGGCAGCAGCCGCGCGGCCGCGCCGTCCTGCCCGAAGACGTAGACCGCCATGTACAGGGCGCGCAGGGCCAGGTAGGCGAGGCTGCCGAGGTTGAGCTCCGCCGCCGGCAGGTAGCTCGCGTTGCCCGCGGCGACGGCGGCGGCGAAGAGCGGCAGGTTCTCGAGGCCGTTCTGCAGCGCGGCGTCGGCGCGGAAGAGGCGGCCGCGGATCTGCGCGCGGGGGAGGGGCCGGGGTTAGTTATCGCGGGGCTCATCTTGGGTGGCTCGGCCCGCTGGGGGGAGGGGAGAAATGGAGGCATACCTTGGGGCTTAGCGCGTTGGCGGGAAGCAGCTGGATGTCGTCAGGGAAGCCTCGCGGGTAGTGGCCATTGTAGAATCTCCCGTAGAAACAGATGGTGACAATCCGGGGAGCCAAGGCCAGGAGCGTGGCCACAGGGATCTGAGACGTAATTTAGCTTGAGATCGTGGCGCGTTTGGGCCGTGGACATTCACCGTGTAGTATGAGATGTTGTGCTCGATGAGAAACGTGGGTATGACGCCTTCCATTTTCACTCTCGGTGTACTTCCAGAGTATATAGTAATAGAGGCACCGCCTTTTAAGCCGATGGAGTGAAATGGAAACCTAGAAAAGGAACTGAAATGATGAACCCGCAGAACGTTTGTCAAAGCTGATCATCAAAAGAGTAATTGGTAGAAACGCTGGCTTGTATACTGTATTTAAATAACATGCGACGTGGCTACATACGGGTGTTAAGGCAGTTTCTTTCCGCTCAGGTCTTGGATATCTAACCAGGGAGAGAGGGCTGAACAGGAAAAGCAAGGGCGCTCTCATCCCTTGGGAACAGATTTCGTTGCTTGGGGGTTGCCCTTGGTTCCGGATTCAGGACAAAGGGCCCCAACACATACTTAGAATAGAATTAGCATTTCGACTCAGGTTATTTCTTCCCCAGTATCTTTCTTGAGGCACGCAAGAGGCCTGCCTGCAGTCTACCATGCTAGGGCCCCGCGGAAACCCACCCCCTTCGCATTCCTAGAATATACAAGTCAGTGATGCTTTCAATTTACTAAACATAGCTGCAAGTGAAGTTGCTCCGGTTGCTCTTCCGAGCGATGAGATTTTAGATCCCCCATGACTCGACCTTGGGGGTGGTATTGTAGGAAACGCCAATTCTGACGGCCTCTGCCAAGGGTCGGGTTTACCTCGAGCAACGTCCGCCTATAGCGTTGAACCCGATAGTGATTTACTCAACAGTAACCATTAGTTACAAGGTTTTGCTAACTCTAGCCACAACGCGCCCAACATGAGTTTTCCGCCTACCCTTTAGAACTTCTATTCAGGTTGCCTTTCTATGTGGGAGATTCCTCGCTGCTCATGGAAATCCGAGCTTGAACCAGCTTGTCCCATTTATCAGGTGCCTTTCTTTATATGACTCAGGAGTGATCACCAACAGAGGGTAGTCCAGAAGGTCGGCCTTCCCGGAGCAGGGCTGACAAAGTGAGAGAGGCAAATTAACGTGCCATATCTCCACTTGAATGTTACGCAGGTATCCTTGGGGCTATGTGCTTCCCTCTATAAATCTTGCCCCGTCAAATCTTGGATAGAATGCAGTCCCCTGGGCTTCTAGGAGCTGGGCCTCGTTATCATTCCTCTATCCCTGATGAACTCTGTTGGCTTTTGGCTATGGATCGTACGCCACAAGGAATTTCTTCCCAGTCGGGAGGACGGAGAATCAGAAGGTCTGAGAATGGATCAAGCTTTCGTACGCCGCTGTATGAAAAGTGGCCATGTCTAACACGGCACCAAATCTACCTTCGGGTCAGCTATTCGCGTATCAAGATGGGCTACCATAAACCCAATGATAAGGGTACTGTACCCGCGGCATTGCACATTTTCCTTTAACTTGGCAGCAAGCGTTCGTAAACTCTGTATATCAATGCCTCCAAAATTTGGCTGGCTCCGGATGTAGTTCCAAGCTTGCGTTGGTGTCACTTCGCCGTCCTGGCACAAGTCGGATGAAAGTTGCAAGAGATGGCCCAGAAGGGCTGATGGCGCGCTTTTACAATTTGCGGTCAGCAATTGGCGGTCAGGTGGTTTCGATGAAGGCAGTGCCGACAGCGGTAGTAGGCGGGCTGAAGTTGTCAGGGCGTGGCCGGTGGGCTCATGTGGTTTGTCGGGATCGCCTTGTAAATGGCCAAGGCATGGGTCTTCGATACTGAGAAGTACATTAACATATGTAGCGACTTGGCCAGGCTCTGCTGAGGAATGAGGGACGTACGACAGCACAAACTCCATGCCTATCTCCGTTGCATCCAGGTCGGACAACCGAAGAGGACTCGTAGGAGCGGGTTGAGGTAAGGCGGGAGGTCCAAGCCTGGAGGAGAAATTAGGTACGCGGCTTATTGGCTTTGATAGGTCCTCCCGCGGCGGGCTTGAAGCTGAACCGCCTGGCGAGAAAGTTGCCGAGTCGTCGGCCGAGTCTGGGGTGTCTCTGCTTCTCCCGTTCCGATAACCGCCCTCCCAAGACGAGGTCGTAATATGGCGTGGACTTGGTGCATCTGGGTTAATTCCATGCTGAACACAAATGATGACCAAACACTCTACTTTGCGTTGTAGCTCATCACACCGTCTTATGAGATTCGCCTCGGAAGCTCGTAACGTATCAAGTTCCTTCTCGAGAGATGTGGTGTAGAGGTCTTTGCGACCGCGATATGTTCTGCCTCAATTCAGCCTTGATTCCACAAAGCTTAACGAAGCGGCAAACCCACTTCTGCGCTTGTCGTAGCTGTCGTTTCCGCTTCTCCCTGGGGTCCTCTTTCGGGGCTGTAAGAAAGTTCTCTCGTGTTAGCCAGCATACCGACGGCGACGGACTATGGCGCACTGCCCGTTCAGCGACACACCTCCGGGATTGAAAAAGCGGAAGACTCGGTCGCCCATGATGCAATATTGGCCGAGGCTTTCCTTTGTTGGAGCAGATGAGGTTCAGTCGCCGCTCGAGGTCGCAGCCCACGGCCCGCTACTTAAAAAGTATCTTGGGTGGATTCTGGGGAAATAGAGGTTGTGCGGTAAGCAGGTTTCAACTCGGTGCCCGACCCCTGACAGGGGTAGCTAACTGCCTGACACGCTCTGTTTGGGAGCTGACCGGAGCTGACCGGGGAAGTCCGCGTGCCGTGGCTGCATCTGGCACAAAACTCGTAACTTAGCGCAATATAGATTGCCAGAAAGGGAAATCTTGATTACTTCTTTTTGGGGGCCGGCCGCCTCGGGACCAGCTTGGCCAAGGTCCAGTTTCAATTAAGTACCTAACACAGTGTTCGGCTATCACGACTCATGCTAGCTATCAAACTACCAATTAAGCAGCACTGCTAATTACAAGGCACGAATCGCTCGCATCAATTAGCCACCAAGAGATAGATACTATATACCTAGGTAGGAACCACGGCCGTTTTAGAGTTGTGGCCTGAATGATAGCCAGACCCATATGACTTTATTTTAAAAGGGGCGGCGGGGGTTCTTAGATCTGACCACCCCTGAACATAATCCGAATTTCCTCTTTCGGCTTAATGCACCGCTACGACGGAGGGGGCTTAGAACTCCTCGTCATAGCCCACCTCGTTGGTGATCTCTATTCCTGGTCATCCAATCTAGCGTGAGATGAAGACAGGGCCTGTACAGACTAGAACCAAACCAGAAATTTTGATTATCACTAACAGCATCGACTGAGCCTTTGCCAGCCTCTGCTCAGCACTTCATCACGACTTATAAACCTCAAATATTTCCTTCCAAAAGTGACAATATGTTCTCTTCATCCTCATCCAATCTCTCCATTACCACTGCCTTCCCTTGAATACACTCTGTGAGCTATTCCTCGCTATTTACTTGTCCTCATTTCTCTATACCGACACCATGTTGTTCTCCCTTGCTCTTCTCACGCTCCTCGGACTTCAGCAACAGGCTACGGCGCTTCCCTCAAAATGTCGGCAATCAGAAACCGGAGGGGCTGAGGCAATCTACATGATCGGGAATGGGAAGGAAAACGCTGTCTTCGCATTGCCAGTTGGTGCCAACGGAATGGTCTCAGCCCAGGGCAAATCCGTGTCGACCGCTGGAGCAGGCGCCAACTCCATCAACGGCGCAACGAACCAGCCAGCCGCCCCAGACGCTCTCGTCTCTCAGTCGGCGCTCACTATCGCTGGAAATGTAAGTATCAGTCCCTGGTCCCGCACAGCCTCGGTGACTTCCAAGCTAATAAGGTGATCCCCAGAATCTTTTCGCCGTGAACGCCGGCTCCAACACGGTTTCCATGTTTGCCATCGATCTCCAAGACCCGACGAAGCTCACCATGGTCGGCCAACCAGTGGCCGTGCCTGGCGAATTCCCGAACACCGTCGGTGCCTCGGCCAAGAACAAGCTCGTCTGTGTGGGTTCCAGCGGCGCCAAGGCCGGCGTGTCTTGCAGCACTTTCTCAGCCCAAGGCATGCAGCCCATGGACGACCTCCGCGTCTTCAACCTCGGCCAGACCACTCCCCCCGTCGGACCGACCAACACAGTGTCTCAGGTCTTCTTCAGCAATGACGAGAACATGGTTTTCACCACCGTCAAGGGCGACCCAACAAAGAACAACACGGGCTTTCTGGCTGCCTTCCCCGTCCAGGCCGGTGCTGCGGCGCGCAACGGCCAGAAGGCTGCTTCGGTCTCTGTCAAGGCCGTGAACTCGTCACCCAAGGGCACTTCGGTACTCTTTGGCTCATCGACGATCCCCGGGTCCAGCGACATCTTCGTAACCGACGCCTCGTTCGGCGCCGTGGTGCTCTCCGTGGATCCGAAGACGAGCGTGGCCTCGGTCCGCGGCAAGGCCGCCGTCGACGGCCAGAGAGCAACCTGCTGGGCCACCGTCTCGGAGGCCACCAACAGCGCCTTCGTCGCGGATGTCGGCAGCAACAGGCTGGTCCAGATGTCGCTGGCGGACGCGAGCATCCAGAGCGTCATCGATCTCGCGGCGAACGGCGACCCCGGCCTGATCGACCTCAGGGCCGCCGGCAATTTCATCTACGCCCTCAGCCCAGGCAACGGGACGACCCAGGCGGCCGTCACCGTCGTAGACGCCGTTAACAAGAAGCAAGTGCAGCACTTGCAGTTGGCAGCCCTTGGCGTGGACAAGAATGCCATGGGAATGGCGGTGAAGCTATGAGGTTTCGCGGCCTGGGATGCGCAGCCCATCTATTCAGGATAATCGAGAGGAGGTAGAATTGGGCAGCCAGTGTAGGATAGGGGGCAAAGAGAGGTGGTAACCCATGGAGTATTTTAGTTCTTTTGGTCTTTCATTTATAACTATAAACTTGTTGCATTTACAATGGTCGATTTCTCCGATTAACATATCAAGTGCTGCTCGACATGTAGTGCTTCGACGTTTCCCCGTTGGCAAGGCATAGATGTGTTTATTCGTCCATGAAGCAAAAGGTTCTGATGGAGATTATAGAGCCCTAGAACTAGCCGGATCAGCCGCTCTGTCACTTCTGCAGGCTTCTATCCGACATATAAATCTACCTTATGAAAAAAGATTATCGATAAGGAGGTCTTCCCTGGTGGTTGGCTCTGGTGTCTCGCATAAGCAGTAGGTGAAGCGGTTCCAGATTTTCTAATCATTGTGAGCAGAAATACGGCTGGATATTCCAATTGGCATCTTGCGCCATCTTGGGGATGAAGAAGCTATAGTCGATCATCCAGCGTCCCTAAAAGCTCAAACCAACGACATCAACATCCCTCAACATACCGATATTTTCCCAGAGCACGAGATCCATACGTCGAAGAGTACATGTGGCAGGTATCACGAGGGTCAAGCATAACTAACGGTTTCGTTTAAAAAGCCGAGCTCAAGTTGGCAGTGGCACGCATGCCAACTTCGGAATAGAATATGTTGGCTGTAACGTTGGCAAATTGTACTCAGCCGGGCCGATGGCAGGGGCGTGGTGAGATCCCGCAGCACAAACCAATCAAGCACCCTTTCGACCCCGGTTGGTTACCGATATTATTGAAATATGGTTGCCGATAGCAGCCCCCTATCCTATCTCCACCGCTGTACCAGGAGTGGCCCAGGAGACATCCCACCAACCAGCTTATTCCCGTCTGACCCGACACTCTGGTTGACAAGAGTCGGCAACTGCATATAGCCAATCATATCAATTCATGGGGCTTTTGGGTCATAAATCTATTTTTCAATGCATCACCCCCAAACTTTTGGGGGCGGGAGCTGGGGCGAGGCAATAGTTCCACCCATCCTTCCCGAGTTATATGCCAATATCGGTTAGTACTCAACCTGCTACTGCTTTACTAGGCCTTATACCAGCTGGAGTCCCGAGTTGGGATCATGATAGTGGTGGGCCTAGCCGCCCCCAGTACGCCATCTTGTTGTTTGTTGTGACGTATCCCGGCAGTTTTCCTAACTTAGATCTCATCGTGAGGATCAATAGGCAGTATCTCTGTCGCGGATGGTTCCACTCTAAAAGTGCCTGAATTCCTGATTCGACCAGAGTCTCTACAGACTCAATATACCATTTTTGCTATGCCCCAGCAAAAGCTGCTTCGCTGTGCCCGCAGAACTCCGCCATACTTGGCATCCCCATCAGAACTGACGCTTGAAATGGCACAACGTTACATTGGTGGACAATTGTTTACGTGAAAGCCTTGTCCTGGCCAGGGCTTTGGGTGCGGCGGCCCAGACAACCACCGCCAGCAGATGAAAACCACTCGGTTCACGGCCCAGCACTGAAAAGACAGTACATATTCCAATGTGGTATCTCTGTTTGGGGTGGTTCGCATCCACCGCCCCCAGTCAGTACTATCGCTTTGCTTACCCTTTCGAGGCAGCCGTGTTGCATACTTGGCTCTGTCTGGCCCCCTTGAGTCTCCACGGCGAAGATTTTATCGCCAGGGCCGACAAAATGCATATGTTGGTTCGGATCAGCCAATGGTACCAAAGCCGAGATAAGCTACAGGGCATGGATGGTGGCTAAAATCTGCTCTTATTCTCATTGGCATCGGTTTATGTGCATAGGGCCAAGTATCGATACGTGACGTCTTGACCGGCTGTGTTATTCAAGCAGGTATATATGGGATGTGGTTTCGCAGTAGTTTTGCTTCACTTTCATTCCAAATTCTTATGACCCTCCTGTACTACTTTTAAAATCTACCAGACATCCCTTGATAATTCATGTACAGAATTTGTACTTGATATGGTACATATCAGGACTTCTTCCTTTTCCTAAAATAGCCCTTGTCTATCCACCATTCGACACTTCTAGTGCTCACTAGTCGACCGAATAATACTCTCTTCCAGCGATGGAGGTGTTGAGCCAGCTGGGCATAATGCATAGCATTATAGAACACAACACATCTGCGGCGGTTATCGATATTGCCTTTTGGCATGGTGGCCATGCGGGCGAGTTCTTCGGGAAGACCATACACCACAGGAACTTGACCACGTTCCTGTTGACCGCATTTGGGCCACTGGGTATAGTGGTATTACTGGCTTTTCTAGTTAAAGCGTTTGGTGCTACCAAACATACTGTCCACGGATCCAGTTATACGTCCTTTGACAAACCCATAAGACTTGTTGCAGCATGGGTCAGCCGGATGCGGGCATCTACACATTACCCACCCAAGAGTTCCTCGTCATACTTCACCGCCAGGTCAAGGTACGAGGATCACGACTTGTTGGACGTGATTATCATCGGTGCTGGCATATCAGGAATCAACACAGCCTATCGCCTGAAAACAAAAATGCCCCATCTCACCTTCATTATCCTAGAAGGACGGCACGATATAGGCGGCACGTGGGACCAATTCAGATACCCCGGCGTCCGCACCGACTCCGATATGGACACATACGGATTCGCATGGAACCCTTGGACCCGCGGGCCCGGCTTCGCCCAAGGCAGCGCTCTGATGGCCTACCTACGTGAATCCATCATCAAAGCCGGCCTCGGTCCGTACATCCAGCTGAACCAACGCGTCGAATCGGCAGACTGGTCATCGAAGACCAAGACATGGAGCTTGGACGTGGTCAACGACAGGGGCGGGCTTCGAGCACGGCTCCGCTCGCGGTTCCTGGTCCTCGGGACGGGCTGCTTCGACTACGACACCCCCCCGCAGCCCGAGATCCCGGGCCTCGACTCGTTCCGGGGGCGGGTGCTCCACCCCCAGTTCTGGCCGCGCGGCTACGACCCCGCGGGCCAGCGCGTCGTCGTCGTCGGCAGCGGCGCCACGGCCGTGACCCTGCTCCCCCGCCTCGCCGCGACGGCGGCCCACGTCACGCTGGTGCAGCGCAGCCCGACGTACGTCGTGCCCGTCGCGCGGCGGGCGAGGAGCCGGCTGCCGCCGCGGGTGCGCCGCTACCTCGCCGTGGCCGCGGCCTGGCTGCACGCGACGGCCTGCCGGCTCTGGCCCGGCCGCATGCGCGCGCGCTTCCGGGCGCTCGCCCGGGCGCACCTCGGCGGCGGTCGCGTCGACGTCGACGTCGACGCGCACTTCCGCCCCCGCTACGATCCCTGGCGGCAGCGGCTGTGCTGCAGCCCCGAGGGCGACTTCTACGCGGCGCTGCGGTCGGGCCGCGCCGAGATCGTCACGGCGCGCATTGACGCTGTAGTCGAGGAGGGTGTGCGGCTGCGGCCGTTGGGCGGCGGTGGAGTCGCCGGGTCCACTGCTACTACCGCCGCGGCAGCGTTGTCGTCGCCGCCGCTACCACTACTCGAGGCAGACGCCATCGTCGCGGCGACGGGTATGCGCATGGTGCTGGGTGGGAAGATTGGGATTAGCGTGGACGGGGCGCGCGTGGAGATGGGGGACCGGCTGCTATGGAAGAGCTGCATGCTGCAGGATGTGCCGAACATGTTCCTCATGATCGGGTACACCAACGCGTCGTGGACGCTGGGCGCGGACAACACGGCTCTGATGATATGCAAGCTAATCAGGGAGATGAGCATGAGGCGATGGCGGGTGGTGACCCCGAAAGAGCCCGGCGACAGGGACCAGGAGGGGCGGGTCTCGATGTGGGATCTGACCTCGACTTATGTTCGGGACGCACAGAAACGTCTGCCAAAGTGTGGATTGACGGGACCGTGGAAGCGGAGACATAATATCATCGTCGACTATGTACGTGCGCGGTGGGGCTTCGATGGGCGTGGGCTAGAATTCCGGCAGTGACAAGGGCAGTAGCAAGAGCCGGGTGTTGGACGTGAAACCAGGAGTTGGTGAGGGAGACGGACGCATGATGCAGATTCTCGTATTCCCGTATTCCCAGATGTCTTGAGATTGCCCATTCCTAGCTCCAACTCTTTTCCGGCGTCGAGAGCGCCTTCAGCACGTGATTCTTTTCTGGACGAGATTGAGCTTTCGGCTTTTCGAATCTCACGATGTGCCACAAGGATGATGCATTTGCACCGTATCCATCCCCTCGGACCCCCTCCCGGCAGATTGCGTAGGACCATACGCACCCACAATCCGAGTTAGTACGTGCGAAGGTTGGCTAGCCTGCACTACTTACAGCTGAGATAAACGACACGATGGACGGCTATGCTATTTACAGTCTAGAAGACTTTCCATCTCTAAGCACCCACTCCGAGGATCTCGGCATTGGCTGCCGTTTCCGGCTTTTGCACTGTCCCTCACCTCCTCCTCGACAGGGATTCCGAGACGTCAAGCAAACATTACTAGACAACAGCTGCAGCTCGGATGCGCTTCTTGAGAAAACAGAGGGCTCGGACCTGTCGCAATGGAGAAGCTGCTGTTCATATTAGTCTAGAAGAAATCTCCATCTTCTTTCCCTCCAAGTTCTACTTTTTTCTCCTCCTTTTACTTCATTCATACTAACCTTAGCAGTCCCGCGCTACCCGACGGTTCCCCACGTGGCTGAAGCTTCATTCGCTCTCTCGGTAACACAACCAAGTACTTTACGCAATCATGGCGGCGCGGACGGATAACCCGCAATCGCACCCGGTCGTACCCAGCTCCGACCCGCCGCCTGCGACGTTCTTCGACGACGCGCAATGGCGAGTCCTGTACGCGCTGATGGACACCGTCGTCTCGCCCGTGGCAGGCCGCGGCGGCGACGACGGCAGCGGCTTCTGCCATGGCGACGAGGCGGGTGGAGACGGCAGCGACCGGCAGGTCGTGGCTAACGACGTGCTCGAGTCGCACTACGAAAAGCTGCGGAGTCGCATGGTGACGCCGCCCAGCCGCGAGGCCTTCGCCGCCTACCTGTCCGAGAGACCCTCCGAGGTCCAAGACTTCCGCAACCACCTGGTGCGGACCATGGCGTCGCTCTCGCCGGACGCGCGAAAGCAGCTGGGGTCGGTGCTATATTTGCTCGGGTACGTAATGTCTGCCACCAGGTGGGGGGATAGCCTAAATGGGAGACCCACCCTGCATCTAGCACTACATCTCCCTTTGGTAAAACCTTAGAGCCCCTGCTTACACAAGCCAATGTGCGACGTGACTGCAGGACCAAATTCGCCACCTACGCACTCACAGGCTACATCAACCCCGTCTACGAGCTGTCGGGAGACGACCGACAGTCGGTGCTGCGGTCGTGGCGGGGGTCGCGCATCTCGGCGATCCGGGGCCTGGCCAAGTCCATCAGCACCATCGGGGCCAAGGCCTGGGTCCAGACGAGCCCGCTGTTCCGCGAGTTGAGCGGCTACGTCGACGTGCCCGAGGAAGTCTACGCGAAGAAGGCGGCAGCCGCAGCCGAGAGCCCGCCGGCGCAGGAGTACGTCTTTAAGCAGTTCTCCTCCGACAGCGGCGACGAGCCCATCGTGGTCGACACCGACGTCGTCGTCGTGGGTTCCGGCTGCGGCGGCGGAGTCTGCGCGCGCGTCCTGGCCGAGGCGGGCCACCGCGTCCTCGTGGTCGAGAAGGGGTACTACTTCGCGCCGTCGCAGCTGCCGATGCGGTCCGACACGGCCGAGACGCAGCTCTTCCTCAACCAGGGCGTCATCTCGTCGGACGACAACTCCATCTCGGTGCTGGCGGGGAGCACGTGGGGCGGCGGCGGCAGCATCAACTGGGGCGTGGCGCTGCGGACGCCGGGCTACGTCTGCGAGGACTGGGCGGCGCGGCGGGGGCTGCGGTTCTTCGGCGGGCCCGGGTTCCAGGCCAGCCTGGACCGCGTGTGCGGCTTCATGGGCGTCTCGGACGCCCACGTGCGCCAGAACCACCGCGGCCAGGTCCTCCTCGACGGCGCCGCCAAGCTGGGCTGGGAGGCCAAGGTGACGCCCCACAACTCGGGCAACCGCGACCACCACTGCGGGCACTGCCACCTCGGCTGCCCCTCGGGCGGGAAGCAGGGGCCCGCCGTCAGCTGGCTCCCGGCGGCCGCCAGGGCCGGGGCCGAGTTCGTCGAGGGCTTCGAGGTCGACCGCGTCGACTTTGAGGACTTTGCTAGCGGGAAGAGGGCGTCCGGCGTGACGGGGAAGTGGGTTTCGCGGGATGCCAATGGCGGCAACAGCGGTCCCCTCCATGAGCGGACGGTTCGGAATGTGACTATCAAGGCAAAGCGTGTTATCGTGGCCTGCGGCACGTTATCCAGTCCGCTTCTGCTTCAAAAGAGCGGGTTGGCGGTAAGACTGCACTGAATTCCCCTCCTTCCTTTCCCGCGAAAAACGAGTGTACTAACCATCAACGATCAGAATCCCCAAATCGGACGAAACCTCTACTTGCACCCCGTCAATCTCCTCGGTGCCTTTTGGAACCAGGACGTAAATCCTATGGATGGTGAGTTGCACACAAACTTCTGAACTCATCCTCCCTCGTGAAACTCGAGCTAACTCGCGGTGTGCTACCAAGGCTGCGCCATCAGCAGCGTCTGCACCACCTTTGAGAACCTCGACGGCGAAGGCCACGGCGTGAAGCTAGAGGGCACTTCCATGGTGGTACGTCCTTACCCGTTCCTCTCCTCGTGCTCCCCGACTAACCAGTCCCCCCCCCCGGTCCTTGCTAACGCACAAACGCAGCCCTACCTCGTCTACTCCTGCTACCCCGCGACCAGCGGCCTCGACCTGAAGCTCAAGGCGCTCCGGTACCGCAACCTGGACGCCTTCATCTCGATCCCGCGGGACCGCGACACGGGCCGCGTCTACGCCGACCCCGCGACGGGCCAGCCGCGCATCGCCTACACGCCCAGCGCCTTCGACCGCGCCCACGTGCTCGAGGGCCTCGTGGCCCTGGCGCGCCTCTGCCGCGCCACGGGCGCCGAGGAGATCCAGCCCTTCCTGTCCGACGTGGCCCCCTTCATCGTGCCCGCGCCTTCTTCTGCGGCGGCCGAGGACGAGGAAGAGGAGGGCCGGTTCGAGGCCTGGGTGCGCGACCTCCGCCGCGTCGGCAACCCGCCCGCCTCGGCCTCCTGGGCCTCGGCGCACCAGATGGGCTCGTGCCGCATGAGCATGGCCCCCGAGGACGGCGTCGTCGACGCGCGGGGCAAGGTCTGGGGCGTCGAGGAGGGCCTGTACGTCGCCGACGCGAGCGTGCTGCCGAGCGCCACGGGCGTCAACCCCATGGTCACCGTCATGGCCGTGGCGGACTGGATCGCGCAGGGTATCGCGGCGGATCTGGATGCTCTTCGGGAACAGAGGACGGAGTGAGACACCGTTACGTGGTGATTCGAGTTCGAGAAATGGTGGGCGGAGTAACGGAAAATCATTGGAGCTGGGCGGGGACCAGGGGACTACGAAGTGCAAAAGATTGCCTGTAAAAATTAATCAACAAGCCTTAATTATAGTTACCCTATGTTACTGGTAATATTAAATACCTAGTTAGTCAAGACGAGAAAAAACATAAATATTACACAAGCTACACCAACATCGTTGTCATGATCTAACCTGGTTTCTCTGCTCTCCTTGCACTGGAAGCTTATGTGGAGCGAGATTGACCATAAATGATACTAAATTAGAATAATAAGTAAACATGTTGAGCAACAGTCTGCTCCAGAAACTGTGGATAATATCGCTCAAATATCGTGCTCAGATATAGTAGCATCAGGTGGATGTGATCGCCTTCTTCTGCATAGTCTGTATGAACACTTGTAGTGCAGTTTCCGGTTCTGATAGCGATAATTAGCGTCAGAGACGCACGACTGGGAGGGTGACAGCCTGTACTTACGGTAATAAGGAACTTCATGCCCGGCCTCGTAGACTTGGAGGTACGTGAAGTTGTTCACGGTCTTGAACATGCCCGTTTCCTTTCCGTTCACCGTGTAAGGCTCCAGGGGCTTCGCCTTGAAGTCGTCCGATCCATCGAAGTCGACAGCGTTGGCCACGGCCAGGACACCCATGTGGTTGCAGATCCAGTCAGCATCGCCGGCCCAGACCAAGACCGTGACGCCCGATTGCACGACATCGGATAGGGTCTCGAGAAACGAACGGGTATCTGGAAAAGAAAAGAAAAGGTCAGCCCGGACGCCGGTGCATACGTCGGGTGGATCGTATTTTCACTCACTATCACCAGTATCCGCAAACTTCTGGTACGGGTCATCGGGGCATTCTTGATACTGCGACTGGGCACCTATGGCTTTTTGCACAGATTCACTGTTCAGGTAGTTGACGTATTGGCCGGGTGGGAATGGATCGTTGGATGGCTGCCGTACGTCGTACGGGTCGAAGTCGCCGCCGTCGATGATTGCATTTTCGATATCTTGGCCACAAGTCTCTTGGGCGTTCTTGCAATCGCCGCTGGAACCTGAACTGTAGCACTTATCGACAGCCGGCGCGCACTTCGACTCGTACGTGTCCATGTACGTCGAGTACTGACTGGGGGATATGATCTTATTGTAAGTGTTGTTGGCACTGTAGTCGATGTAGGCCTTGTACTGCATCTGGGAATCGAACCAGCCATTATTGATCCCGACGGCGACTAGATTGATATGCTCCCCGGTTGCGTTGCCCGCCCAGATGCCTTCATTCTGCTGTTGGATGTAAGAGGCGAACTCCGGCGCGTAGTGGCCACCGTAGGACTTGGTGTTCATTAGCGACACTTAGTTGGAGAGCTGAAAGGGAGGGTTGGCCATACCTCGGTGAAGATGCCAAAATCACGGCTTTCGTACTCTGGGAACTCTGTATAGAAGGTTTGCAACAAGGCCCAAACCTGAGGGGCCGCAGAAACAGTAGAGTTGACGTCGTCGTTACCGTAACTGAAACCAACACCTACAGGTTGATCAATGTACAGCATATTGGCGAAGTTGTTGAAGCTGTAGGGGTTCAGGGATGGCGTAGAAGATCCATTGTAGAATTGACAGGGCCCATTCTCCTGAAAGAGGCCGATCATGGAAGAGCATCCTGGCCCGCCGTTGAACCACGCCGCAAGAGGTGCAGTGGCTGGGCTGTCACGTGCTTCGAAGAACCTGACCCGGTCAGCAAAAAAGCTATGTAAGATAGTAACAGGTATGCAGAAGAGCATGAGTTACCAGAAGAACATGTTCTCATTTGACCCAACGGATATGTAGCCCGAGTATTGGGTTACGCCTTGGGTGGTCTCGCAGATGCCGGAGTTGGTGACGTATGACAGCTTGGCGCCAGTGTCGGCGCCCTCGAAAACATTATAGTTGACGCCATTGCGCTCTTCTGTGTATCTCTTATTGAGATGGGCAGTCGAGCCCGGGAAGGCCGCGGCAAGAGTCACGAAGGTGGCCGAAAGGCCGAATGCCACGGAAGACATGGAGACGTGCATCGTGAAGAGGTGGTTGCGTCACTGGATAGGTATGAAGAGGACGGGAATCAAGAGACGATACCAACAGCAACAGCCAGGGGTTGAATGCTAATATATTAGACGGTATCTGGGAGGCGGCGCAGTGGCAAGAGGACCTCGTAAGGTCGGTCAGGGCATTGGGCGTAGCTACCTACCTAGCTTCGGTACCCTTCATCTCAAGTAGAAGAGATAAGCTTCACGGGTATGCATAAGCCATCGTGTGATGGAAGTCTCCATTTGACATGTACACTCCCCAAGCCGGTTCTAGTCATGCCGCATTACGTCAAGGAAGAAGACGTGTTGTGATGGGTTGGAGAAGTTCAGTTGAAGGGGTTGTCGAGCAGTTTGCCGTCGCTGCCGAGCACGAGATAACCCCCCGCCATCGAGAGGACCGCGACGTGGCATGGAAGTGATGCTACGTAAAGTAAGAAGTAGGTACTTACCTAAAAGGCAGGCACAAAGCAAGCCCAACCAACTGCCAAGCCCATTCAGGAAGGAGGGGAAGGGAGAGGAGGAGTGGTAGTGATTGATAGGTTGAGTATGGCATCAAGTGAGACAGTAGTACGGGTTTAGGAATTAAACGCCAAGATAAGGACCGACGTAGTAGCAGTAGTTGCAGCTTGTTTGCAGCTTGTTTGCATGCCAATCTGCAAGTTAGCGCAGGCACTGCTCCGTGCCTTGCGGCATTTGTCGCACCCAATCACGATTCACGACCATTCCACAATCGGGAAAAGACTAAGGTCCAGACCGCGCAACTTCGGTGTTCCATGATTCATTCGCCCAAGTACCACGCCGATATGCGTCGGTGGTGTTTTGTTACGCGAAAAGCCAACGCAGTAAACACCCACATCTACAGTTGGTCTGCAAGGCCATGATTTGTAGACCCGTCAACGAGCAAGCGAGTCAGGTGCGACAGCTGCATCACCAAACAAATCCTTCTCGTGTCATCCGCTGTTGTTTGCTGTCGTCACCGAGGAGTGGGTACCAGGTCTTCTCACTCGTGGAAGACCCCGATGCATCTCGGTAATTGGGGCAACGGCGGCCTTGAAGATAGAATACATCCTGACTTTGTTACAGCTCTAGCCCATGTCTTAAGTAGTTTACGTCTATTCCGTGATAACTCCGGTCCTTACGGGGTGCTATTCTTCCCACCCACAGGCCTTTGCGGTTCCCCATGGTCTAATCTTTCGCCCATCTTGCGATACTCTTGGTGCGCATAAGTCAGGCTCATCGCATCGTGGGGCGGCGTCGGGCCGACATCAGGGGCACCTCCCGTATGTATGAAATCTTCGATCTCGCCGACGACGATTGCACTGCCCCCCACGTCTACTAGCCCGCCCCCATTCACCCCTTCAGGCTTTGGCGCGACGATGCATCGTAGTACATAGAGAACGGCCTCGCCCTGCAGACAGGGCACCCCGCTGATGATACCTTTGGGGGTATTCTGGTTGGGCGTGGAAGAAGCAGCGTCGGGGTCGATCAACATCTTTTGCCATGACTGCTCCCAGTGGTTTCTGCCATATGCCAATCGGACGTTGAGCCCCGGGAACTTATCAAAACTAAACAAGCTATGGGAGGCCCCTGGTGTAGGCGCATTTCCCCGCGTAAAGTGGTGTGCAAGGCGAGCACCGCTCTCGTCGTCACGCAAGACATGTACGTTGAAGCGCCGGCTGTTCGCGATGGCATCGTAGGTCCGGCTCGGCTTCGTGATGCTGAAGGTGATGGTAGGTTTCGGGTCAAGAGTCACCGACGAAAAGGACGATACCGTCATAGCGCGAGGGGTAGGGCCTGTGACGGATGAATCTCCGAGTGATCCAGGTCTTCCCTCCCATTCGTGATCCCGCATGTCCCTCGTTTCCGGTATTAGGGGGTAATGGACCGAGGTTACCACGACTGCTGGTCGTGGTACGTGTCGCATGAGCTTTTTGAAGTGTTGGTTATTAATCTTATGTGACTCGAGTCCGTTGTCCTCGAACAAGTTTCGCACTGGTGCACCTGGTTGAACACCATCGTTGTCTTTCAACCGCCGCTCTTGTCAGCCAGGAAACTCGTGACGGCGGTGTATTGAGAGATAATCACCATGCTGGTGCGGATCCGAGCCAGTTTTGGAGTTGGAAATGGCCGACGGAGGCTCTGTCGCATCGTTGGACTTCCATCGCTTCGGGGGGGTATTGAACATGGTCTCGATAGATGCGAAGTACTGGGGAAAACGGATGGTTCGAGGCCGAGCACTCGCTTCAATATGCGGTTGCGGCTCATCGCATCGTATCTCCTATGTGATTTCGTGATTTCGAGAGGCAGGGAATGGCTTCGTCTCCAAAGTCCTTTCACACATCATAGGGATTACGAGTCCCACTGTCGCGATCTACTCGTACATGTGCCTGTCCGTAGGTGAGCTGGACAGCTCAGACAAATTTCAGCGGGTCGGAAAGAAGTGACGCCCACTAAGTGAGGAGCGATAAGCCGATAAGGTAACTGATGAAGGCTGCAGATCCCAGACCCAACACCTTAGCGCAATTAACCGACAGGCCATCACAATTGATTGTACTGATTTTTCCTGGAGCTTCACTTCGACGCCGAGCTCTGAATCGAATTGCGCAGCAGCAATTGACGAACAGCTACCATTCATCACAACCTCATCTTTCGGCTGTTTCGCTTCTCACCCGGATCGGAAAGCGAGCTCAATCAATCAGTCGACACAATGGCATCACGTCTGCCCACCGCCCTGCCCCGGCGGCCGTCCACCTCAGCCCTTTCTTCCTTCAACACACTCGCGCCACAGACGACCTCCTCGTCCATAATACCCACGCTCCAGCAGACACAGACGCGAAACGCCACCATCATCCGCCGCCCGAAGCGGCCCTACGCCTTCACGCAGGTGATACAGCTGTCGGACGGGTCGACCTACACGATGCGCACGTGCAGCCCGCACTCGCTGTACAAGTCGACCAAGGACACTCGGAACCACGCCATGTGGAACCCGTCGGAGAAGTCGCTCAAGAACATCGAGGTCGACGAGGCCGGCAAGCTCGCCGCCTTCCGTGGACGCTACGGCCGCGGCTGGGACGCCCAGAGCGCCGGCCCGGCCGCCGAGGGAGAGCAGGGGCAGGCCGGTGCCCCTGCCGCCGGCGCCAAGGGAGCAGAAGGGATGGAGAAGACCGCCGCCCCCAGTATCGACGACAGCTACGATCCCCTGGGCGACTTGATCTCGCAGTACGCCGCCGACGAGCCCGAGGAGAAGAAGTCCAAGGTTTCGAAACCGAAGAAGAAATAGATGGGTCATTGACACCGGTGGATCGCGGGGGTTCTCTGGTACACCCATGGCGGCAAGTCGTCAAGAGACCTGCCAGTCAAGACTAACGAGACGAGACGAGGACAGCAATCTACGGACAGGGTTCTCCAGAGGGGGGGTGTGGTTACCAATTGTATCATATGTACAAAACCAAATCAATGTACACTGGAATCAACGAAAGCATTTCAATCAAACCGTCTTGTCTGGCTATCATTAGCTGTCCAAACCCAAACGTGTTGTTGATTCCGGATGCGGGATGGCGATAAGATACAGCAAGGCCATGCGAACCCGGTTCGTGGCCTTATAATAACCCCAGTGGAAGTCTACTTGGTCGGCGAATTAACACAATCAATGATCCTGATAGCAGACTGCACCGATAATGGACACAATTCCGAGGTCCATTGCGGGATGCTCCAGTTGTCACTCACGTCACCTAAGATGGGTTCTCACACAATATCACGAGACCTCCCTGGCTGGTAGATTTCAGGCTTTGCGAACATGATGGATGTCGATACGGTATTCCTTTTCTGCATGATATGAGGCCCGATAGCTTTTGGAGAAGACTTGCTGTTACGAAGAAGAGAGTATCGATTCGGTCTCAGCGACCGCAAGTAACAGTGTCAAATCCGGAGCTTGTGATAAACGAAGTATTGGCCATTTCGTCGAATAGCAACCGGGTGTCAACTCCAAGATCTCCAAGATAAGTAGGCACCAATGATTGATACAACAGATGTTCGTGTTGATTTTTAAAAACTCACGCACCGGCTTGGGAAATGGCGCTTCATACGTTGCTGCCTTGCAAGGGCCCGAAAGCGCCCCTTTCCGCATTCCCTGGGCCGTACCTATGGGGAATGACCCATCCAGAAGCCAACCTCGCCGACCACGGCTGTATTTGTGTGAGGAGCTATTACAAAATGGCCTGGCCCTAGGCCCTTGAGAATGTTGAGAAGAGAGAGGTTTAAAAAACAAATGGCTCTGCTGCATCATCTTCGATATTCGACCGGCCCTGCAACGCCAGACATAGAACACCAGGTAAATTCACTCCCTTCCTATCTTCAATACGAGAACCTTATTGATGTCTAGGATGGTCCATCTCCCCCCGGATATGAACCGGAGCGACGGCCGAGTAGAGCATCGGGTCTTGGCGACGGTACGCCTCTTCTGTCCTTGGTCGGCCCAACCAACCACGGTCTTTGCACGCCCCGCCTCCAATTGCCTTCAAGGTACCCATCTGATGTCCCATGGTTACACGTGGGGGTTATACAAGGTGTTTGGGACTTAAGTATATGGCAAAGCTTGTGGTACATCAGCTATATAATGCCCCAGTCGAACCCCCATCCATGAGACACAACATCCTGGCATCACTACAGACATTTCTAAGCTTCCGACTTACCCCTTTCGTCAAGGCCATACACACCATTTCTTTTCAACCCAAAACCCCAAAGATCAAGATTCATCTATTCGCAATGGCTCCTATCATCCGCGTTGCCGCATCCCTCGCCGCCCTTGCCGGCACCACCCTCGCCCAGGGCATCAACTGGGCCCAAGTCGACGCCGCGGCCCCCGCGACAGGCTTCGACGTGGCCGTGAAGGCCGAGGTGCCGGTGATGAACTACACGATGTCGGTGCCGCTGGGCAGCTCGTCGATCCGGGCGCCGCTGGACTGCAAGGGCCAGGACACGTACCTGGGGCAGCAGGTGTTCAGCAGCGGCCCGCTGTCGGTGAGCCGGTGCGCGGACGCGTGCACGGAAAACCGGGCCTACGACGCCAAGAGCGCCGGCGGCAAGCGGCCCTGCCGCTTCTTCGACACCTACATGCTGCTCAAGGTGCCCGGCGGCAAGTCCGGCGCCACGCCCGTCCCCGTCGGCCAGGTCTGCAGCCTCTACACCGAGACCTGGCCCGCCAGCTACGCCACCGACGTCGGCCAGTGGCGCGGCGGCGACCTCTACGTCATCGCCGACAGCTTCGCCGCCTCGTACGCCGCGAGCCCCTCGTCCGGCACCTGCCCGGTCCCGTCCGCCGCCACCACCAAGACCCCCACGTCTACCTCGGCCCCCGCCGGGTCCACAATGACCATCACCACCACCAAGACCCCCACGTCCACCTCGGCCCCCGCCAAGCCCATAAAGACCGTCACTACCACCAAGACGGGCTAGGCGGCGCGGAGATGCGGTCTGGGAGGGATGGGGAGCTTTCTGTGCAGGAAGCTTCCACGAAGTGCTGGGGTAAAAGCATTGTTATTCTCCCCAATAAGACAGGGTTCGTGGTAGATTGGTGTTGGAAGTTAATAATTACTGCGGGATGAGGAAATTAATATGAGAATGGAACGATGGGTGAACAGGTAGTTGAAAAGAATCTCCGGGTATTATTTAATATATTGATTTATAAATGGCTTATCCCGCTTGCACGTAACAAGATGGACACCGGATCAGCTAAAGGCTGTGCCCATTAGATATGTACCACGGGGCATGCGGTGCGGACAAAATATCCTAAGAAGATCCAAACGCATCCAGAACAGCCTTCCTTATCTACAAGCGCTGGCGTCTGTAGGATATAGACTAGAAGCCCACTGCTCTCCTGGATAAGACCGGACATTGACAAGAACAAGATGCTTTCCCGGGAAAACAACTCAGAATGGATCCAAGCCGGAACAATACCTTCGGGGTATCTCGGGGGGGGGTTTGCACCACCCTATAGCTGCGAAACAAGGGTGTTGAAAAAGGGGTTGGTAAGCAAAATATCTACCATAATCTAGCTTTGCCACATGAAGAGACAAATAGGGCGGGGGGTAGGCGACACTTTCCGGCCTGCCCGTCTGCGCCGCAGTTGGTTGTTCTTATTATCTGCAATCACCACCCACACAAAACTTGCAGACACACATCCTTTGGACCGTCAAAGCTACTCGAGAGTCCCGCTGCTTCATACCCACGAAGCCTACTGACTTGGTAGCAAATCCACATCCAACCGGTGCGAACGCGATGCCCGAAAAGACAATACTAGTGACAGGCTGCTCCACCGGCGGCATCGGTGCCGCTATAGCAAGCGCGCTGGCGGCGCACCGCCACCACGTCTTTGCCACCGCCCGGGATACATCCAGGATCCCCGAGGGCCTGTCCAGTCTTTCCAACGTCACCGTTCTCCCGCTTGACGTCTGCGCACCTTCGTCCATCAGCGAGGCCGTCGAGCACGTCACCGAGAGCGGCCGCGCCCTCGATGTCCTGGTCAACAATGCCGGTGCCGGCTACGCCACGCCTTTGCTCGACACCGACGTCGAGCGCGCCCAGAGACTCTACGACATCAATGTTTGGGGCCCCGTCCGCACGATACAGGCATTCTCCAAGCTTTTGATCGCTAGTCGCGGTCGTGTCGTCAATATGAGTACGTGCGGAGCAGCCGTGAACTGTCCATGGATAGGTATGCGATTCTTTATGCATTTCTACGAGCTGGCTATGGCCGCACGAAACCACTGTTACATATGTGGCTAATGATGAGTATAAACAGGTGTCTATTCCTCTTCCAAGGCCGCTCTCACCAACCTGTCCGAGACTCTCCGTCTGGAGTTATCTCCTTTCGGCGTCAGTGTGGTCGCCATTATGGCGGGCACGATCGACAGCCACTTCCACGACAACGATGCCTTCCATTTGCCGCCAACCTCGCTGTACTTCCCGATCGAGAAGACGATCGCGGGCTGGGCGAGTGGCGAGCTGAAGCCCAAGGGCATGCCGGCCGAAAGGTTCGCCGAGACGCTGGTCAACGATATTGTCGGGACTGGGAAGGGCGGTTTGGTCTGGAAGGGAAACAATGCCGGGGGGATCAAGTTCCTGGCACAGGTCGCCCCGCAATCTCTCGCAGTAAGTCTACGTTTTCGCCCCTATCCTCATGCGAAGACGCCGGAATATCGCCCACTAACAAACGGTCCCGCAACTGCCAGGATGCCGCAATGAGTTACAACCAAGGCTTGAAGGAGCTTCAGGCCCACAATGAGGCAAAGGAACAAGCATAGGAGGATGATTTGTTGTTATAGTTACAGGATGAATAGCGACGACGCATGTGATTTGTAATAATCGTGTCAACAGGAGGAATGCTCGCTTTTGCCCGCATGCATTCTATTCTTTCTTTGACGTCAGTCAGTTCAGTGCCAAGGCAGCCACACAGCAGAGACTAGCTTACTTATTACTCACCTTCCCTTTCCAGTCACCTCCACTAAACCCAAGGGTCGATCATGGTCACCCTTACTTGGCTAGAATTATCTGTTGACTGCCACGCGGTTTCTGCAGGGGGAGCCGGCATCGCGAAGGATCATGTGACTGTGCAATGGACAGAGTCCCGTCCAAGAAAAGGAGGTGCACCCCTATGCCACGGTGGCTGAGCCCGCCCTGAGGGGACACCGGGTTGTGGTGGGAAGGTGCCGGCGCCATGAACATGATGGGTAATGTCGTCTGGGAGACCATGGACCCATCATGAAGGAGTGGATTCCATGGTCCGGCAGGGTGTCTCCCCTAGGAACTTCGGGCGATGATGGAAGCGGTATCAAGCTGGGGCAGTCTGTAGGTGCAGTTTGGATTGTCGATCTGGCTTTCACTGCAGTTGCGCTTCTGGGTCTGCCCCAAAGATTGAAGGGGTTTCATCTGCCGTCTTGACCATAGCTTCAAGTAAACCCTCAGCGATTTGAGCAAGCCCAACTTATCGCTAACCAACAGGTAACCAAGAGCCTATGGTTCGGTTGTTGGTTCGTTGATAACCTTGTTGGCGCCTGCCCTAATGAGTAGCTGCATTACAGCCTCATCACCCCGCTCGACGGCATAAGATAAACCTGTCCTGCCCTGGTTAAGTGTCTTCGAAATAGATCTCGGCGCCTTTCTCGACAAGTAGTAGTGCGATACCTATATGCCCGCGATTAATAGCATAAAATAAAGGTGTCTTGTTGAAATCATCCTTCAAATCGACTTCGGCGCCTTTCTCGACAAATAGTCGTACGATAGCTTCATGCCCGCGATTAATAGCATAAAATAAAGGTGTCCAGTTGAACCCATCCTTCGGATCGACTTCCGCGCCTTTCTCGAGAAGTAATCGTATGATAGCTTCATGCCCGCCCTCCATAGCATGAATCAAAGGTGACCTGTCTGAGTAATCTTTCGAATCGACTTCGGCGCCTTTCTCGAGAAGTAATCGTGCGATAGCTTCATGTCCGTTCAAAGCGGCATAATGCAATGGTGTGAAACCTCCACCGTTCGGCCCATCTATATCTTGACAATGCACCAGATCACTGACTACCGCATAAAGTCCAAAGAAAGCTGCTAGATGCAGTCCGGTCATTCCTCCCGAGATGGGAAACATTACACCCCACAGTCCTTGGGCTGCTGCCTCTACCTTTGGGCCTTGTAATAACCACTCAGTCCAACTCTGGGAATATGAGACAGAGTATGCATGGTGTCCCCAGTAACAGCATGCATAACTGTATAAAGGGTACTCGTCAAGTCGGGCCTCGAATGTGTCAGGATTACACCAACCGGAGTCGAAGGCGTCAAATGCAAGGTATGTAGTGCACGTTCTGGTCATCTCGGATTGAGCATCGGGAGACCAGTCTTTCTGGGTGCGCTCGAAATACTCCTGCGTCGTGTAATGAACTAGCCGTGCGACGTCACTCTCTTCGTCGATAGTGACGAGCCCGCAGCAGCTGGAAACCAAGTCTTGAAGATCAGGGAGGTTGTCCTCGTCCATTTTGGGTGCGTCCATCTCGACGCCTAGCGCATGCCGTAGTTCTTTTGTTGTCAGCGGCCTCTTTGCGCAGACGATCCACGTCAAAGTCCTTTGTGCAAGAATTTTCTGGTCTTTTATCTGGCCATTTATACGGTCCATGGCGCCGCTATATGCAACATCATAGGCGTCGGAGCCTCTTGCAAGTTTCCCCAAAGCGATACGAACAGCTTTGGCCGAAGGCTTGCCCCTTAGCGAGTCAAGGTGCAGCTGCGCCAGTAGAAACCTAAACGCAACCATCCGTTAGCATATATCAGTGTGCAGATAGCCTGGGTTCACTTACATCCCATCTACACAGTCAGTGATGCTCTGCTTGATCTCATTATGAAGTTCGGCATGGCGAGAAATATAGCCTTCGACGTGTGGAACCTTGGCATCCAGATATTGACGTATATCGCCTTCGCTCGCGCGAACCTCGACCCGCACTGAGTCATCGAATTTTGCCATGATTTCTGGTATATGTCGTGAAGTAGCGACGATGTTGGCACCGAGAATTGTCTGGAGCCTCTTGAGCTCAGATATGAAACTTGATCGGCAGCCATAAGATTCCTGACATTCGTCAAGTGCGTCAACAACGATGAAAACTCGGGCATAGCTTGCCGCCACTGAATGGAGAGCTTTGCAAATGCTGTCAGCCGATGGTCTGTCCCCGCTTTCTCTGCTTCGGTTGTAAAGATCATTCACCGTCCCTGGGAACGGAGACTGGCCATAAAGATCTCCAGATTCTGTTCGTCTTTCTGTCGGTAGTCACAATACAAGTGGCATATCCCGACAGAGATGTCAGCTTCAAAGGCGTCCTTCAAGTCTTCCACGACGATGGATGAAAGGATTGTCTTGCCTGCGCCGGGAATACCGGGGCAAAACAATGATTTCCCCTTGGTGGCCTTCCACTGTTTGTATTCAGGAGACTCCAGGAACCATTGTCCTGTCCCTGGTTGCCGCCGCCGGATGACATCCGACTGTTTAACGTTGGAGTCCATGGGCGTCAACCAATCGAGAACTTGCTGATGCTCTTGTTCATCTTGCCGGCTGACGAGTTTGGTCACGTCGTTTCTGGTCGCAATAAGGTCGTTGCGGGTCCATCGATCAAGAAAAGAACTCAACAAGGTGATTTGTGTCGTGATTCGGCTTCGAAGATCACGGATATCATCTGGCTCCCATCTCAGTCTCTTCCATACTCGCTTCGTCGACCCGGCGAGGTTTTTGCCTCCAGGGGCAAGATCGCAGTACTATTGGAGCTTGGTTGTAGTGTCATCTAGGACCTCTCGGCAGCCTTGAATGACCTTGTCCAAGTCATCTTTCTGGGCAAGGGTAACGTCGTCCGAGGGCACGGATACTTCGATGTCTTCGAGGACGATGGCTAGACTTCTGACCCTAATCATTATGATTATCAGTTGATGGGGCCCAATAACAAGCGCCTGGCTAACTTACTCAGTGGAAATTTGCTGAAATTGCTCTGGAGCCCCTTTAAAGTCCATCCGAACCTTCTTGGCAAGCTGGATAACAGCAAGAAAATCGCCAAGGCTGAAGCCGAAACTCATCTTCGTGGTTGCTTTATGACACTGTGGTTTGTGAAGCGGAGAGAGGGCAGTCGAAAGGTGCGGGGGCGCCATCATAATAAATCTCGGGTTGACAGCCTGCAAGGCAGAATTGGCGGTAATTAGCACTGCCTGTTGTACAGCCACGCGGCAGGTTGCTATTGGCGCACGTAATGAATGGGCTGAGTGCTAGCTGCGGACATGGCCTGGTACTGATCCGAGTACGCGACATGCGACTCGAGTTCAGCTCTGAAATACTTCAAACATGATTTAATAGTGTTCGTTACGGGTAGATAGCTAAGGCACCCATGCTTCAACGGGTGCCTGCATGAATTACTCTGGCACTGGCTTACATCACGCCCAGATTTTCTCTTCGTCAACGCCCGGAAATTCCACTCCGAATACCAGGATGAATAACACAGGAAACCACGTAAATAAGGCCAATATCTGACCAAAGCCAATCTCTGTCTCAGATGTACGGCCCTGCCCGTCCTCAATAGCCTTGGTTCTGATGAACATCAGCATAATCCACTCCACCAGTGTTAGCAGAAGACATCCCACGCGGAACCAAAGCCCGAGCTGCCGCGGACGCATTCGATGTTGTGTAAACGCCAGAAAGCCACATCCCAGTATGGGCAGAGCGCTGGTCAAGCAGGCTATCGCTAACGTGTAGTCGTCTGCCCGCTCATACAAGAACTCGCTTACTTTGATGTTGAGTTTGCCTCCGAACACGAAGCTGACGGGCGACTTGCGGCCCTGCTGGCCGTTCCCCCAGATGACCCATAACACGACAGCGGAGAGGAGATAGACCGAGGCCGCCACCACTCTCGGGACCAGCCCGCGGCGGCGCCCGCCCTCCGCGTCCCCCCGCCGCGCTTCTTGCAGGGTGTGCGCGACGGCCACGGGCAGGATGGCCAGGGCCGGGGCCAGGGCGAAGAGGCGGTACTCGTAGATCTCCGGGTAGCGCAGGGTCCTGCGGATGGAGTCGGGCGCGGCGCGCTGGTTGGCGTAGGCGGCGGCCGAGGCGACGGCCGTCGCGAGGCCCAGGACCATGGTGGTGCAGTAGAAGACCGGGAACGACCTCTCGGCGCGCCGGGCGACCCAGCGCGCCACGCCGTAGCCGCGGGCCTGGAGGTGCTGCGCGACGGCGTGGAACACGGTATAGAAGGCGGCGAGGACGAACTGGATGAAGTAGGAAGCCATCACCTGTCAGTGGCGTCAGCGCTGGTACGCTTGGAAGGCGAGCCGAAGCCAGGTTCGGGCAAGGGGGAGGGGAAGGGAGTTCCTACACCGGGTCCGGCAACATCTGGATTGCCGATATTCGCCAGGTCTGCCTTGACGGCTTTGCTACAGGCGGTACGTGGGGCATGGATGGCGCTGAGATACGGCTGTACATGAGCAAGCGCATACTTGTGGGTTTGGAGCACAGTGAAGGCTATATCCGTCGCGTTCTTGCAGAAGGGTACACGACTCTTAGGGTAGTTCCCCCGATACCACCATTGCTCGATCTCGCAGTCCTTTGGCATCTTTCTGTCGCCTCCAAGGATGGGACGGTAGCCCTCCTGGATGTAGCCGATAACATGCTGGCGATCGGCCGAGCAAAAGTCCATGCTACTGTCCTTGAAGGCGGCTTGCAGGATGAAGTTGAGGTCCATGCAGTTCCTTGTTGGGTCGAAGTAGCCCGCCGAAAACTTTTTGACCCAGTAACTCCTGTATTTGCAAACAGCGGTCTCGTTTACCGAGGTTTGAAGGGAAAGCAGAGGGGAAACGAGTAGGATGAGGGTGAATATCGGAACTCTTTGGATGGCCCCCATGGCCAGCAATCAGCCACGCAATAATTATTACCATACAGCTCTAGCAGATCGAGAACCTTGATACTCCCACAGGATGAATAAATACACAGATTTGAATCTGACCCTCCTATCCAAGAGTCCGCATCGGCTCCCACCCGACACATCTCTATTGGCTCCTTGCACGTACATGGGGAGACACTGAATGTTGATAACAGATTAGTCCGATATAACCCGGTCTACTGCCTGGTCTACTCTGTGGGCTGATGGTGGCCCGTGCCGACGAGCTGATCGGACATTGGCTTACGGGAAGCTACGGGAAGCAGGGGTTCCATATTGCTCATCTTTCCTCCTTTTAGGCAGCACCTGAAGACCCCTGACGACTTCTACATCTGACCAGAATCAGACAACAAGTCAGCCTCACCGTCAAGCGAGAAAAAACATGGCACAGAACGACTTGCCACGAAGCTAGTGAAACCCGAGGTAGGGCTTAACCGGCTGGTTTCCGTCCGCCCATGTTAATACTGACTCCGCACTACTGTCCGCACCTCCACAGCCCCGTATGCCCCCCCTCCCTTTCCAAACATGATGCGAAGATCTCCGGCAAGAAGTTCAGGCTTCTCCCAAGCAGCAAAATGACCGCCACTTTCATGCTCCTGCTCAAACACGACATCTCCAAGACGTCGATTCCATGCGCGGGGTGTGCTGAATAACTCCTTTGGGAAGTATGAAAACCCCTTTCCGGCAACAAAATCATTAGTTTCATTCCCCCCTGAAACTCAGGCTGAAAAGCTGTTGTTCGCCGTTGAATCGGCTTACCAATTTTATGCCAGGCACCGCAAGGCCAGCTCTAGCTTGCCAGTCGCCCTTGAAAGCTTCATGATAGATGACCACGCTGGCAGCTGGGCCGGGGCGGCTAAACCAGTACAAGCTCACCCACTCGCAGACTTCCTGTGCTGTCCACTCGTAGTTGTCTGTCCAGGAAACCAGCTTGTCGTAGATCCAAGCCAGCAAACCAACTGGACTATCGGCAAGCGCCACGCCGATGGTGTTGGGTCTCGTCTTCTGGATCTCAAAGTAAGCACTGCCTCGCTCCTGGTGGTCCTGGGCGGCCTTGAGGCCCTCGCTCTCTCTAGCACTGTAGAGATTGAGGAAATGGGTGCCGAGGAAACGCAGGAAGGCCCATGGTGACGTCGGGGGTGGGGGGGGCTGCCTGTGATCAAATTCAGGTGGATCGCACGCAGTGCTTCGGGGTGGAAGGCGCCAATGGAAAGGGAGATGAAGCTTCCCTGCATGACGTTGCGATTAGCTTTCTAGAGGATAGCTTGACCTCTGCCCTATAGAACTGATAGCATGCGAAGTATCTTACCCAGTCCCCGCCCTGTGAGGCATACTGCTGGTATCCGAGGAGCTGCATCAGCTGGTGGCAAGTCTCGGCATACTGCCGAAGTCCAAAGCCAGGGCTGTCGATCCGGCTCGAGAAACCGAAGTTGGGCAGCGATGGCGCCACGACATGAAAGGCAGGACCACCATCCTGTTCGCTTCTTGCAAGGATCGGTAGGATCTTGGTCACCTCGTAAAAGCTGCCGGGCCCTAATACGACGTATATACTTATGTTTAGCCTTCGAATCGGAGTTGGGGACTATGGATCCTACGCACAGCCATGTATGAACAGCAGTGGAATTGCGTGTGGCGACTCGCTCCGCTGATGGATGAAATGGACCTGGAAAGGGCTGAATCCATCGAGAGCAATAGTCGTTTCGTACTGCGGCAGCTGGTTCAGACGCTGTTCGAAAGACTGCCAGCTGAATTCGTCTCTCCAATATTTGGAGATACGTTGAATATCCTCAGCCGGGGTACCACGCTCCCAGCTGTCTTGGACAAGATCTGGGATCCTTGAATCGCGCAGTTTCCGGTTTAGTGCCTCGACGTCCGACGACGGGATAGCGACCTTGTAGGGGAGCAGATGGTCCATGATGTGCGAATCGCGAGCTGACTGGTGGGAGTGGAAGCGTCGGCGTCTATGGAGGTTGGAAAGAAGTGTCGAGGTGCCAGGTAAGCGAGTCGCTATTTTAGTTCATTGTTGCCTAATATGGACGAAGCGATGTAACCAACACAGACTCAAATCAGTCCTGGAAGAGGGGAAAGATCGTCCTTCATCCCTGGGGGTGTGGCCGTAATTAACCTAGCTCCATGTCCAATATCCTGGTCAGTCACTGGGAAGGATTGTCACACCCATCGAATCATGATAATGATCATGAATAAAACCGCCAAGGACACCAGGACGCGCGTCATCATATAATCCCGCAGGCATTTGGAAGTGATTAGCGGCAGGCAACACTGAGAGAATATGGCCTGCCTCTGTGTATTGTTCCCAGGGGGTTCTATCAGATCCGGGATATTCCCGTCTCAGCCAAAGAAACAGCCCTGAGAGTCAAGTCAGAACAGTCCACGGACATGTTCACAGGAATGAAATGGACGGACGATATGGAATCAAACTATCTGCGTAAATGTCTTGCAGTTCGACTCGTGCATCCCAACATGGGATAGAAAAGATACCCATAGTCGCTTTAGCATGGGCTCTATGCTAATCCAAGGCTATATCTACATTATTCGCTGGGCTGCGACCAGCCGTTAAGCAGCTGGCCCATGTAGATGACAAGTTTACACTGGGGTATAGATACTGAGAGCGGGGTCGCCCCGTGGGCCTTGTTGTCCCCAAGGAGATGATGGCACTCTCAACGTTGTAGTATCAAGTCGACGAGTAGATGGAAGCTGTTGTGGAACGAGACGACACTGGGGAACTTGATCAAGAGTCATTGTTCTGAGTACGGTCCCGCAGTGACGGTATATACACCGGTGGAGGGAGGCCAGGAGGGATCAGTATACATCTCGTACATCCTGCAACACCCGGTTGTGTTATCTTGCTAATCCAACGACTTCTGTCTCATGTTTCGCATGGAGCAGATAACCACCGATTCCGCGGCCAACAGGCCATATAACCTGGACCTTTGTCAGTGAATGGCGGGCTTTGGTTGGAAAAGAGGGCGCCTCAGGAATGTATCAATCATGGGCGCTCTTTCTACCACTGGGTTCACAGCGTGTCTGCAGAAAATACGTCTTGTCCTGCTTTATTTGTTATCTTTAGCTGGCTCCTAGATACATCCGGCGCCTCTGGGACTACCAACATATGTAGCAGAAGACCCGACCGACCACCTGGCGAGCCTCTGCCGCATGTACGATGACCATGAGTCGTTTGGGAGGGATTGAAACGAAGGCAACTTGAACTCGGTCAACTTGAGATGCAAGACGACAAGTCACCTGTTAAATATAGGTTGATGGCAGTGGCAGAACACGAGCGGCAAGCTCTAGAGCATGCAGTTCAAAACTAGAGTCGGTGGGGAGTGGCATGCTTATAGATGCTATAGGTGATCATTGATGCAATCGACTTGCATGGGAAAATACAAGCTCAGAGGGATATCGGTACATCGAAGAAATTAGAGACGGCAGAAACTACTTCTTAAACTGCAGATGAGCCGTTAGACACATTTATATAAAGAGTCATTCGCCGAGTAAAAGTGAGATGTACAGCGAGCAACCTACCCCCAACAGCTCAACCCCCGAAAAGACGGTATCTCTTAGAAACATTTCGTCTTGAAGCAGAATAGACTTGTATTCGAAGCACCAGTTATGTCACCAAGATCAGCTGCTGTGCATTTTAGATTCTAAATATAGAGTATTAATCAGCAATGCTAAACAACGGATATCATATCTGACTGCCAAATCCTACAGGGGTCACGCTGCATATCTGCCTCGTATAATATCATCAATGTAGTAGTGTGTCGTGGACGCAGCGAGTGAGTCATAGCAAAGGGTAAGAGATGGGCTTCGTAACCCGGTTATACATCATGTCACCTGCGTTTGGCGCACGAGGCCCCTGAAGTCAGGAGAGGCTTCTCTCGATATAGGTCGCAGATTAATGCATCATAAATTCCCGGAGTGACTTCCATATGTCCGACACCGCCCAGCCATAAACAAGGAAGTTAGTATTTCAGCGCAAGCACTAGGGAGTGTGTGTGCACCCAATTTCTATGGCATGACTGTGATAGATGAATGTGAAATCGCAGGATCCGGGCGGCATAATACCCCTTATTGGCCCTACCCATCCGGCAAAACCCACGCAGCCGGCACGGCCTCCCTCGTTCCGCCCTACTCAATCTGCCAAAATTCCACCACGGCAGTTGCTCTGTCGCATGGCTACCGGTACTTGAAGGCTATAGTAAAACCTTATACTTATAGTAGCAAAAACGCGTCATCAGGGTCAGGTCGCATTTCACGTGTCGCAGACCGTCGCCAATGTCGTCATGTCGCATTCCCCCGGCAGACGGCGCCATACAGCTCGAAGAGGTAATGAACGACTGGGATTCGGTATCGCAATGGATTATGCCAGTTTCGTGCCGATGGCGCGACCATCTGAGTATTACTATAGCCGGGAATGATGTCTCATTCTCGCGGATCTAAGATGATGCCAAGGCCTCACCGATGGATGGTTTGAGATAAGAAAGCGAAAGAGTGGTGAAATTTCTGAACACTCACTGCTGCTGCGCGCGCCGAAGTACACGAGACGGCTCGGGCAAATCCTGTCTTCGCGATCGATCGACCACACGCACGCCACCACGCGCACATCAATAACCTCAGTCGGACGCCGTACATATCTGTCTAGAAAGCACCTTTCCTCCTTCCAGCCTTCTAAAGTGCAGAGAGCTTCAGATGCGGACGCTATTGCCCGCCCTGGCGGTGCTTCCCGCCGCCTGGGCGCAGACCTGGACGACGGGATGGGACTCCAAGGAGTTCATGCAGTATGGCTGCAAACCCATCATATTCGTCTTCGCGAAAGCGACCTTCGAGCCGGGTAATATGGTGCGTCTGGGTATTTTCTGTTTCTTCTCCCATCTAGAAAAATAGAGTAATACTACGACGCCACTCCTCTTCCCCCCTTTTCCTGTGCGCTAACCAAGACTCGACCGACCGAATCAGGGCAACACGGTCGGCCCCCGGATCTCCAACAGCATCAAGTCCGCCTTCGGCGTCTCCAACGTCGCGACCGAGGGCATCGACTACTGGGGCCTGCCGATCGGCAATTTCTACCCCGGCGGGGCGCCGCCGTGGGGCATCACCGAGATGGCGCAGCTCCTGACGGCGGCGTCGGCGTGTCCGCAGTCGCAGATCATCGTGGCCGGCTACAGGTTCGCCCCTCTTTCCGTCAACTCCCCAGCAACCCCCTTCTTCTCTCACCAGTTCCTACCACCCGGGAAAACATGAAAGAAGAAACAAAACGAAAAAAGGCTAACACCCAACCCCCCGCAGCCAAGGCGCCGCCCTCACCCACCGCGCCGTGCAGAGCGTCCCCGACGCCGTCAAGGCCCGCATCGCGGGCATCGTGACGTTCGGCGACACGCAGACGCTGCAGGACGGGGGCCGGATCCGGGGCTTCCCCGGCAACAAGACGCTCATCATCTGCAACCCCGGCGACGTCGTCTGCACCGGCACCCTGCTCGTCTACCCCGTCCACCTCGACTACGTCAAGTGGGTCCCCGCGGCCGTGGCCTTCCTGCTCGAGCGCCTGCTGCAGGCCGACGCCCGCGACCCCTTCTTGGGCCGCGCCGGCGACGCCGCCCCCGCCCCCGCCCCCCGCGCCCGTCCGCCTGGCCGCCCGCGTGGACCTCGTCGCTGGTGCCGCTGCCGACGCCATCCAATGGGTAATGGTGAGTCAGGAGGGGGGGCTCGTTGAACCATCGCGGCTTTTCGAATGACTGTATATGCAGCAATGCTGAGACACAGATGAAATAGGAAATTTTCAACCAAGGATAATCTAAGTGGCCACGATATGAAGAGTGACGTTGTCACACTGCCATGGCATTGGCCTTCGTTCACCCCTATTTACTAGGAACAAGTCGACGACTTATGGAAAAGAAAAGCTGCACAGCTTGATGATAACACATGTAGATCAGTTCTCTAGTTATTGATGTGTATGCAGTATACAGCCCAACAACCTAGTTCTACACAGCGTCGCCTCCCCCTCTCTTTTCAATATGTACTGCTTCTCTTAAAAAACGGGCCATCAGGTGATAGCTGGGAATATTGAGCGAAAATAACCAGAGGCAGCATGAAAACCATGCATCTCTAACCCGCAAGCGAAAAAGAATAAGCCCCTTACTGACGCCAGCCCCTACCCTTTCCGAAACCCCTAAAAAGATGCCAAGTCCTCATGCAACTCCAACAACAAATAGCCACTGCCACAGAATAACCATGGCATTTTTCACTCGCTTGCTCAAACAAGATGCCGTCGACAAGCATGTTTCCACAGGCGATTGCATGTCCGAATGCGAAGCCGTCGCACACCACCAGCGTGCTGTGCTGTCTTCACCTCTTCTTCCCAGTCCCTGATCTACCAGTTTTGATAGCCTTGAGTGCCCCCTGCTGGCCAGGTTTGGCTTTGGATACCTGAAGAACACAAAAGTTAGTGTCAAACCCACCACATCCATCAGAGTGAATTGATGGGAAACGTACCGTGGTGGCAAAGTCCAGACTGCTTATCGTCTCTTTGATGTCGTCCTTCAGCGGACTGACCATGACAAACATGAGCGTCTTGCAGCTGCCGCCCAGGCAACTCTCCAACATGCGAGTCAAGGTCGAGTTGCGGTAGGGGATGTGAGAGGCATTATCCGCCAGGGCCGTCATGACTTGACTGAGCGTCGACAGACTCTTGTTGATGCTCGTGGCCTCCCTGAAATTGTCGCCCTCAACCTGCGACTCCTTCACTCGTTCAGATCCGGCCAAGTCGATAAGGTTCAGCACGCCTTCGCTCACATTGCCGTCGATGTCGGTACCCGTAAGTTTCAGAGTGAAGACTGAATGAGATCGGGATGACTCGCGGTTCATCTTGGTCGCAGCCACAGTGCGGTTCCTCATGGCTGTCTCGAGCATGGCCTGGACTGCTTCGGGCGAGTCGAGAGCCGTTTCCTGCGATGTGACGAAATACTTCTTGGACGCTGGGTCTTGCCGGAGTTCGACCTGGTTCCTGGTGCCGTCAGAGCCCAGCAGATCGAATAGCTTCTCGTTGTAGACCTCGGTGAAACAGCCTGTCATCTTGTATTGCCATCCTGCGTCTTTGAGAGCCTCAGTCTCCTGGTAGATCATGGACGTCGCACTGGGTATGATAGAATCTTGGCCGCTGCTCATGGTGTACGTTTTTCCGGATCCAGTCTGACCGTAGCAAAAGATGCAGACCTTCTGGCCATCCAAGGCACTTTGCACAAGCTGACTAATCTCGTCAAAGACCTTCTTATTGCCTTCATCCGGAATGAACACGCGTTCAAAGTCATACGGCTTGGGTTCCAGCACTTCTTGCCCGAGATAGTTCTTGGTTGGCACCATGAGCGTCATCTTGCCGATGTGGTCGTCGTAGTCTCCCACCTCGGTGCCTATCTGCGCGCATTCCGTCTCATTTCTGCCCGGACGAATGCGGCACATGACCCGGATGTTGCCTTTCATGGTCTGTAACTGCTCGAACAGCTTCCGGCGTCTCGTCTCCTCCACCCGGAGCTTCGCCTTGGTCTCTTGTGCCTCGCGCTTGGCAGCGGCAGCTTCGTCCAGCGCAGCCTGCTTCTCATCGCGCATGAGACGGAAATTCTCGAGCTGTTTCTGCTCATCGCCTTTGAGATGAATGAGGGCCGTCTGGCCAGCAGCCACCTGCTTCTCGAGATCGGCAATACGGGCCTCTTTCCGACACAGCTGGGCATTCATGTCATCTTGGATAATCCTGGCCCGCTCGAGTTCCTTCTTGGTGACTTCGAATTGGACCAGTTGCGCTTCCATGTCTTTGCCGCTCGCCTCGACACGCAGACGGGCGTTCTGCTTCTCTTCATCCAAGAGTTTCTCGAGGTCCTCAGCTACCTTGTGCGCCTGACTCAGTTGGCGTGCAAAATCCGCGGCCAGCTCTTCTCTCAGGTCTTGGAGTCGCTTCCGTGATTCCCTTTCCAGGTCATCCTTCTCTCGGGTGAAGTCGCGTATCCTGTTGTCAATATCATTTCTATGATCGCGCAGCAGGTCTTCGGCGTCGTTACGCCGCGCTCGTTTCTCGTCCTCCAGGTCACGCTCAAGCATGAAAATCCTCCGCTCAGCTTTGTCCAGCTCTGTCTGCATCTCGGTCTTCTTCGATTCGAGATCTGCCTTCAATTGTTCCAATTCCGTTGCTGTAGATTGAATTAGCGCCTTGCTGCCAGATCTACATCCTGGCCCCCCCTTACCTTTGAGACGAAAAGTAGCAACATCCTCCTCCAACGTCTTTTGACCAATGATAGAGTGGTTAATGATGTCCTTCATGGCTTTGAATTCGGATTCGAAGGTCCCCAGTCTCTCGTCCACATCCCAGGCTACAAAGTTTGTCACGTTAGAATACCTGTTCAAGAATGGAGATTTTGTAGGAGAATGCGACGCCGCCACTCTTGCAGTCCGAAGAGACTTGTAAGCAGATTCGAATGATCGAGTCCGCTTCTCAAACTGCTCAATAGTTGGTGTCTTGGGGACCACTGGGCCTTCTTTTACACCGAGACGAGCTGCTGGTGACTCCTCCACCTCCAGTTCACTGGCACGTTGAGGTGTTGTAAAATTCGGAGGAGGCATCAATACCTCGCTTGGCGGTGGTGGTGTCTTTCTTGGATTCACTTGATCCGTGTCATTCGGGGCCAAGGCATCTGACCTCCTGCCTCCGATTGATAAAGACGCCATTTGTTCGCAGATAGAGGCTTCTCTAGCTGGTGGTATGGGTGTCGCATATGCGGGGTGGGCCTTTCGCCTTTTGCTGACCGGCAAGTTGCTGCAGCTTTTTGCCTTGGCAAGCCGTCTGGGGATCTTCGTACCATTGTTGTTGTTGTTGTTGTTTGCTTTGTGTTGTTCCTCCCCTCGGACACCCATGGATGTCATGGGCCGGACATTTTTCGAGGCTGTTGATCGTATGCTTCCGGATCGGGCGTGGGAGTATGAAGTGTGTGATGAGCGCGATGGTGGTCGACTTCCTGGGCCAACACTGCTGGCATAGCTGCTATTCGATGTTTGTCGCGAAGTGTTGGAATTGTATGATATCGGGCGCGATGTGTTAGTGTTTGGTTTAGCCTGGTTACAAACACAATCGTCAGCACTCTTGGAAACCCCAACCCACTTCAAGACCCAATCATGAAGGCATGGCATAGTCAAAGGCGTCGGCGGACATTGAGGCAATCCAACCAGTCAACTTCATGGAAGCCTTCCTGAAATAGCCGTGGACGATGGTCGGAGTAATTTGCATTGAGGTGAAGCGAGACACCCTTCCCACCAAGCTCGTCTCTGTTCAGCCACGAAACGAAGACGTTGAAGCTTTTGATACGCCTCGGGATCTGGAAGAAAGTGCGTCGGAAACCAGTCTGCTCCGGTGGCCTCGTGATAGCTCGGCTTGAAAGTTCCAGTGATGTCGATGGTGGGCTAGATCCGGAAGCCAGCTTCGGGGAGGCGGACAAAGACGAAGACACATGCCCGGAACTGAATAAGGGTGATAAAAACAAGCGTAGAATCAACCGCCATTCTTTATTGGTCGACCGCCAGATCCGGGAGACAAGATGACGAATTCGCAGGTAACAGAGTGCGCAGATAAGACAAAGTAATTCCAGCAATAGCCTGAAAAGAATGATATGGATGGAGGAATTCGGTCGCGGCATAGTGCAAGAAAGCTAGGGTCAAGCAAAGGCATAATTGTTGCTGCAAAAATGTCCGGGAAGTTGTTTCGGAAATTCGCTGGTTGTGCCTCATGCCCTTTGTTCGATGCCATGTCGTCGGAAGCCTCGCAGATGGACTGTGCAGAGATGAAAGATGGAAAGTGCAAACTTACAATATCCTTCAGCGCGCTTCCCTTCACGAAACTTCTAGCGGGTGTGGGATTTGCCAGCTGCGATCTTGAGGCGCCGGGGAACTCGGATGCCTTCTCGGCTAACGTCTTGCGCTTCGGTTCGGGTTGAATAACTGAAGGAGTGGTACTTGTCAGCAATCGCGACCCATGGGCATTCAATCCGACCGATGGAAAAGCTTTGGGCGCAAATCATACCTGGTGGTGGTAAAGCGCGTTTGACGCCGGCGGTCGCTACCGCCGGTGGCCCCTTTCTCACATTGGATTGTGACTCGCTGATCTCTTGCAGACCTTGAGACGACGACGAAGATAGTTGTGGCAACCTCGTCTGTGGTGGTCGGAGGCCCGAAGGCTTGCTGCTGTTGAACTGCATCACCAAAGTCAGCCACTGGTCCTGTGGTTTCCAAGCATCCAGATGCAATGCCTTGCTGTGATGCGTCGTCGCAGAACGGCCACGAGTCAGGACAGACATACCCCGTTCTCCATATCTAAGTTTGCCATGATAACCTCGCGGTTGATGGCGAGCTGAAATATGACGATAGAAATGAGGAGCCACGCTCCGGACGGAGAAGCGCCAGCAGGTCTTGATGGGGCTGGAGACGGCGTCGTGGTGGTTATATAAACAGACTGATGAAATGCAGAAGCGGCAGTGATGGTAGCGACGTGAACGGGGTATGACGAGGATCCTGGCCGCCGTCGTGGGTTCGTTCGTTCTGGCAGTCTTAATGCGCGATAATGAATGGGATCGAGACAAAATTGCAGATGTCGCAGAGATTAGAGCTTAGTGCGCCGCGGTTCGGTTTTGTGCAAAGCACCAGCTTGTCGTCATTTGGGGGGGGAACAATTCAATTGCGATGGCTGCCACTAAGATTAGAATTGTACCGTTGATGTGGATTGTTTATCCTGCATCCCCGTTTGGATAGGCGGCTAGTCGTTGTTGCCATGCCAATAGTCCGGGTCATAACCTCAATTGTTCATAAGCTTACCCACTCGGACTTAGCCACAAATGCCACGTTCCGTCTTTCTCCAGCCACACTACTACCTAAGCAGTACGTACTGTACGGAGAGTACTCGGTTTAGGTCGTGTCGTTTCACCAGGGCGCAGGGCACATCATCCAACATTCATCATTTCGAGAAGTGATTGATATTCACATGTCACGAATGTCTATCTAACCTTAGCTGCTGCTTGCAAGTCAGCAACCAACCACCAAACAGATGGAAATGCGATCTTGCCAAACTCCACCAATCTTTGCTCCTGACACTTTCTATCATCCTGTGATCCGTTTCTATTCTCATTCGTCTACTTGTTTGTCGTCTCATTATCACGATCCGCTTCGTCGCAACCTGCCTACCTGCTCCCACTGTGATGTCTCGATGACCCGCCGCGCCTCGGCCCTCCAATTCTGAACATACAAGATAACAGCTTCCCCCCGAAAGAGTGTCTGACTCCCTGCATACGCACATCGTACAACTGTCTAGAATCCTGCCCAACCCTCTGCGGCGCCAAGGGAAAGCAAACCCCCAACCCGCCCACTAGCCCGCCCATCCAACATGGAGAAATACACACAGTACCGCGACCGCAGCACGGGCATCTCGCCCTTCATACCGCACAAGACGCCGACCTCGACGCCGTCGCTGGCGCTGCACGCCCTCATCTTCGCGTTCCGGCTGCCGCTCTTCCTCTTCTACAGCGGCGTCTACTTCCTCGTGCTCACGCACCTGCCGCTGCCCGCCTTCGCCCGCAAGCTGCTCCTCTGGGGCCTGCTGGGCATCCCGGGCATCTGGTGGGTGGACCTGCAGCTCGACGGCGTCAAGCGCGGCTCGCTCTCGCAGCAGCCGCCCAGCCGCGTGCCGCACCCGGGCTCCGTCATCGCCGCCCAGTTCACGAGCCCCGTCGACGCCATCTACCTCGCCGCCGTCTTCGACCCCGTCTTCACCGTCAGCTACCCCGGCACCGCCAAGGTGCGCCAGGTCTCGCTGCTGACGGCCATCCTGCTCGCACTCGCGCCCGTGCCGCTGCGCGCCCCGCGCGGCCCCGCCGCCCGCCGCCGGCTCGTCAGCCTCCGCCGCGTCGTCGACCAGAACCGCCACCGCGTCGTCGTCGTCTTCCCCGAGTGCACCACCACCAACGGCAAGGGCATCCTGCCCTTCAGCCCGAGCCTCCTGGGCGCCCCCGCCGCCACCCCCATCTTCCCCGTCAGCATGCGCTACACGCCGCAGGACATCACGACCCCGGTGCCCGGCGCCTACATCTCCTTCCTGTGGAACCTGCTCGCCCGGCCCACCCACCTCATCCGCGTGCGCATCGCCGAAGCCGTGACCAACCGCGACATAGCCGGTACGGCCGGCTCCACTACCAGCGGACCATCCCGAGTCAGTGACGACGACGACGACAACGACGATGCCGACGGGGGTGAGGAGAAGCCCACGGCCGATCAGTATAGAGTGCTAGACCGCGTGGGCGAGGCCCTCGCGAGGTTGGCGAGGAACAAACGAGTCGGGCTGACGGTCAAGGACAAGGCGGCATTCATTGAGGCCTGGTCCAAGGGGAAACGGTGACCAGGCCAAAAGACAAAAAGACAAGAAAAACCAAAACTATAATGGAAACCAAAATTGGGCTTAGGAAGTTAAATGGGTATTATATGTATGAGTTGTGGTGTGTGTGAGTACGCGAGTTGCATTGGGCAGAAGAGCTGGGTTCTCTTGTTTTCCGAGCGAGAGAGTTCTTCGTTTTGCCATTGGTGTAACCTGGTACGACACAGAGACAGACAAAACATCTATCCTGGTTGCATCAAGTACTTACTTACTTTCCGTATGCTGGCGTTGAGTTAGGTTAAGGAGGCTGTTCATTTGCAGCAAAGGAAGTCCTATTCGAGTGGACCGTTGTTTGTTTTACAGTAATTGGTCTGTTGAGGATTCCCCAAAGTTTTTTAGTTTTGTTTTCTTGCGCAATTGGGTTAGAAATGAGAAGACAACAAGTATGGATCGCTCCGTACGAGTACAGCATATCTTTACATCGTCCGCGTCCTTGATGCCGCACCTCTGTGTCTTGTTTCACATTATGAAGGAGATATGTCCATGATCATAGATTTGAATAAAATACTTGATGCGCCTTTTGCGGACCACCCAACCAAACCCCGGGAACAGATAGTATGTACATGTTGTAGATGGCCACTGACGCCTTCTGACAGCTCTAGTAAAACCCGCCCACCGACGATTTAATCGGTAATACACCCCAAGCTGGCGTTTTTGACAACTTTCGCATATTTGCTCAGCGTACCCTTCTTGTACCTGGGCTCGGGGGCCTTCCACTGTTTCCTGCGCGCCTCCTTCTCCGACTCGCTGACCTCCCAATCGATGACACGCTTCTCGGCGTCGATGGTGATGACGTCTCCATCCTCCACAAGTCCGATAGGGCCGCCCTCCATAGCCTCGGGTACGATGTGGCCGATAATGAAGCCGTGGCTGCCACCGGAGAAGCGGCCGTCGGTCAGGAGCGCGACATCCTGGCCGAGTCCGGAGCCCATGATGGCCGAGCTAGGCTTGAGCATCTCGGGCATGCCGGGACCACCGACGGGGCCGTCGTAGCGGATGATAACGACCGTCTTCTCGCCCTTCTTGATCTCACCCTTCTCGAGCGCCGTGATGAAGTCCTCCTCCCGGTTGAAGCATCGCGCCTTGCCCGTGAACTGGAGACCCTCCTTGCCCGTGATCTTACCCACAGCACCGCCGGGTGCCAGGGAGCCGCGGAGGATGGTGATGTGACCGGTAGGCTTGATGGGGTTGGAGAAGGGGCGGATGACCTTTTGGTCCTCGGGGAAGTCCTTCCAGGACTCGACGTTCTCCTTCATCGTCTTACCCGTCACGGTGACGCCGGAGCCGTCGATGATGCCTTCCCTGATGAGGAACTTGAGCAGAGCCGGGGTGCCACCGATCTTGTGCACGTCTTCCATGACATACTTGCCGCTGGGCTTCAGGTCTGCCAGGAAGGGGGTGCGGTCACTGACGGACTGGAAGTCGTCGATGGTCAGCTTGATGCCAACACTGTCGGCGATGGCAATCAAGTGCAGGACAGCATTGGTGCTGCCACCCAGGATGTTGACGACAACCATGGCGTTCTCAAAGGCCTGTCGCGTCATGACGTCACGGGGACGGATGTCCTCCCGCAGAATGTGCTTGATGGCCTCACCAATGTTCTCGCACTCGTTGCGCTTGGCGGGGTCTTCGGCCGGGAAACTACTGCTGCCGGGCAGAGTCATACCGAGGGTCTCGATGGCCGAGGCCATGGTGTTAGCAGTGTACATGCCACCGCAAGCACCACTTCCAGGGCAGGCGTTACGGATGATGTCGAAGCGCTGCTCCTCGGTGATCTCGCCGGTGATGTACTGGCCGTAGGCTTGGAAGGCGCTGACCAGGTCGAGAGTAGCACCAGTCTTGCTGCAACCGGGCTTGATGGTGCCACCGTAGACCATGATGCTGGGGCGGTTGAAACGGCCCATGGCCATCAGAACACCAGGCATGTTCTTGTCGCAGCCGGGCAGGGAGATGTTGGCGTCGTACCACTGGCCGCCCATGACGGTCTCGATGCTGTCGGCAATGATCTCACGGCTCTGGAGAGAGTAGCGCATACCGGTGGTTCCCATGGAGATACCGTCCGAGACACCAATGGTGTTGAATCGGTAGGGCACAAGGCCGGCCTTGGCCACTGACTCCTTGACGATGGCGGACAGGTCCATCAGATGCATGTTGCAAGGGTTTCCCTCGTACCACACCGACGAGATACCGACTTGTGCCTTGTTCATGTCGTTCTCCGACATACCGGTGGCGTACAGCATGGCTTGCGAGGCACCCTGGGACTTGGGCTGGGTGATGGCACGCGAGACTTTGTTCAGATCTTTCTCGTATCGCAGCGATCGACTCGTACTGAGAAAGCGACTAGAGGCATGTATCCCAGCGTAAGCACATTTTCAGACCACAAGATACGAAAGCAACAGTTAGAAGAGGATTATCATACGCATTTTGTGTAGAAGGCGCTCGCGAGCAGCGAGCAAGAGCTCCCGCCGCTCTGGCCCGAACGAGGTTCTGCATAGCCATGGCTGATAGACTCAATTGAAGTTGTGGAAAGGGCAAATCAACTTCAATTGACTTGCACCAAGAACTTCACCGTCCCTCGATTTGACACAATGAGAGGATGGGTGAGTGGCCGAGTCGGTATGGAGAATCTACGGTACAAGCAAAACGAAAATGGGCGACATCGGCAACAAATTTCTGGGCCAAAAGCTTCCAAAATCAACAAGCTCTTGATTGTTAGTGCCAATAATACATGCAACCTCAGTCAAGCACTAAACCCACCCCGCAGAAGCTTGGGCCTCCTGACATTCATCGTCACTGCCATTGGTCTGCCATTACTTCTCCAGGTACGTACTCTTACTCATCTTCAAAGCCCACCGGGATTCCAAAGTCAGCACCCAATATCTTCTCAATCACAAAGCTGCTGGCCCCTTCCCCCAACATGTCATGCAGGGCCTCGGCAGCTTTCTGGAGCGGGCGTCGATCCGAGACGCCCCCTTCCAGTCCGCTGGCCGCAATGAAGATCCATCCCACTACCCAGGGGAGCTGGTTCTCGCGCTCCAGGTAGGCCGGCGTGTAGAGTTGTCGGAGAAGACTGTCACATGACTCTTTCACCGCGCGCAGGACACGCCAACACCACCGGTGGAAGTGAAGGTAGGGAAACGCAACCTCCAGAGTTTCGGCGTGCAGCGCCATGACGAGCCGTTTGATGAGCTGCTCCGGCCTCATTTTACCCCCTCGACCGCCTTTCTGCCGCGGCCCTTCTGTTTCTCCTGGCGCTTGACGGTATCCCCAATCTGCCCCAAGCGGAAGCCACCGTCTTTTCCCGGCTCCTCCACGAATAGACTCATCTCGATGATCTGGTCGACGTATTCCGGGGTGAGATCGACTTGCCCCGTGTTGTCGACATAGCGGGACTTGAACATGGATAGAACAGGGGCATCATCCTTGATACCGCGCGGGCCTGCATTGGATGCCATGGGCGTGTTCTTTCGCCGCTTACCCGTCATAGCTGCAGATGATGTGCCCATCTGGAGGCAGAACTTTTTGAAGTAATCTGCAGGGGATGCAGGCTCCTCTCCGCCAATGTAGAAGCTTCCCTCGCCCAGTATAGCGTACAGCACCTGCATATCAGCCCATTCACCCTCCAGCAGCTTCTCCTGCCTGACAGCATTGTACAGGTGTTGACAATACTGGATTGAACCCCAGGCATTGGCAACAGCGACTCCGAGCTCGTGGTAGCGTTGGCGGAAGTTGTAAAGCGTAAGCCCGCTCAGAACTGGCGACATGCGGAAAACGCGGTGGCTTTCGGAATTAGGGCAAGGGATTCCATATTTCTGAGACATGCGCATCTGAACTTTGCGCGGGGGTCTTTCCCAATCCAGTCTATCCCATGCTGAAGGTCTCTCAACCAGGCATCGTTGTGGGCAGGCCAATTGGCAATCTTCAATGAGGCGTGAAACTCGAGATGATCCTTGATATCGTTACCGATGACCGTGGTCTGCTTGATGAGTGTGTGGAACGGCCCATCGATCTTCTCTCCCAGCACATAGGTAATGTCGAGAAATACCTGAGCGGCAAAGACGACGCCAAAAGTGATCTCTTTGGTTCGGAGAACTTCTTCCATTCCACGGAGGAACTCGTCTTTGACAGGCCAGTCGCCAACAGCCATGAGGATAGTCACGAGCTCAGAGAAGAAAGGCATGAGAAGCGACCGGTCTTGTTCGAACTTCTGCTGGCCGGTCAAGTTGAATCGGTTCACCTTGGGGTCGTAATGGCCAAACATTCCGGCCTTGTACATGGGTATCTGCCCAGGCTGGACGACCGGGAGGAAAGCCTCGATCATGCGATACGGCACGAGAAAGCCACCGTCCATAATGTCGTAGGTCTGATAGTTGAGGTTATCGTTGAAGTTGAGGGGACTTGCCCTCTTGAAGATGTCCTTTTCCTCCCAGCCTTGCATGAGGCACTGCATAATGTGAAACTTCTGCAGCATTACACCAATACCCCCGTGTGGTGCTAGCAAGGGCATGACGTCTACTGCCATATTCCTCACCAGGTCAATGGCGGTATTGGTAGCAATGGCGGCAGCAGCCAGGTCGAAGTGACCGAGCTTGAAATTGGACCAGATCCATTCTATGTGGGCTCGTACCCTGTTCATGTCATTGACGAGTGCGGTCAAGGCAAAGATGGCTTCCTCAAATGACGACTCGAACTCGGCCTCGTATGTGGCGTTGTCCTCTTCGACCTTGACAGGTCTCTCTACATCCGGAGCGTTCAAGAACTCTTCCGATGGTTCGTAGAGAGAAAGACCGGTGAATCGATTGGTTGCATCATCAGCACCGGCGTCGTCGTCAGTTCGAGAGCGCATGAATGGTCGCAAGAGGTCGCGGACCTTCTCCAGGACTCCAACAAAGTGCTGGTGATTGCTATCTCGCTTTTCATCAATGGTCTGGCCATGGCGAGAAAGTTGAGAACCGAAAGCCGAGCGCGCAGCAATGACACGGTCTAAGGTGGTCCTAAAGCTACCTGGGACCTGGGGCGACTTGGCCGCGACAAAATCGGCCAGTGCGATGAAATCATTAATTTTGATCACATAGTTGGGGCCGCTGCTGTTCGGGGCCTTGGATTTCGATGTGGCAGCTCGCTTCTTGGCCTTAGAGCGCGCTTTCCCCTTCGGACGGCCAGTTCGCTTCTCTTCATTCGTACTGGACAATAGGTCAGAAGGGCATCCGAGAGCTTTGGCAGTCGAGGCAAGCCATGTTGCCACCGAATTCGTGTCCTGCTTATATTGAGAGTAGGTGTTGATCAAAGCGGAGGGCAACATTTTGACTGTTCACTCGAGTGTTTACTCGAGTAGCATTGATGACGTGTGTTAGGAAGTTGAGAGACCATGGGAAAAGCAAGAAGAAAGAGTGAGTTGAACGCAAATGCCTCTCATTTTAAGAAAACCAGGCCTAGACCGTTGTCGGTTCCAACCGTTTGCCCCTCAGGCCTCAATTTCTGGTGTGAGGTTATCCCCGCCTACTGGGCACATCCATAAGGCATGCACCAGGCGCCGGGCAGGTGTGACTCATGGAGGGGTTCCCTACATATTGACAAGAAGTAGGTAAGTAAGTAGGTACTTAACGTAATGTAACCTTGGTACCTACTTCTTAAGGAATATCCTGGCCCATCGAGTTTCGGTGGACCGGCTACTGTATCAACAAGCTGCGGGGTGTTGCTACTCAATTGAGAATTCCGAAACTGCGTGTTATCAAGTCGACTCGAAGTATGCATCAAGTTTCACAGTCTTACACCTCATGAAGCTATTGAGATACAGTGCTGTGTTGTCGTGGCTTTTGATTCTAACGTACAGTTTCTCCTCCGTCTCTCTCGTCATTCCATTGCGTAGATTCATTACATACACGTGAAGTACTCAAGGCTCGCTCTCGGAGGGCAGAACTTCGTACTTCGTGGTTGTCTCCTTGTCGAGGCCCTTCTGGGGGATACCCATGGACACAGCCGGAGTGTTACCGGAGAGGGCGAACTGATGTTCGGCGAGGCGGCCGGGGTCGCTGCTGGTGCCGAACTCGGTGAAACTGGCGTTCTTGCCACCCTCGAGGTTGTTGTCCTCCTTCAGGTTTTTGCCGTGGGGGCCGCCGGGGTATTTGTTGTTCAGGTTCTGGATGTAGGTAGGGGCGGTCTTGGCGGATGATGGAGCTTGCGCGCCCGATCTTGACCCGGTGTCCTCCGCGGAGATGGACGATGATGACTTGTCTGAGTGGGGCTTGTTCGGCTCGGAAGCTGAGACACTTTCAGTGATGCGGTTGCTGGACTTGAAAGTTTGAGATTCGGCGGCCAAGGAGTCGGGCGGCACAACGCCGGTTCCCTCCTGGTAAACTGGGGCTTTGCTGCCCATCGTCACCTTTTGTCCTTCGCTGGGTGCCTTTCGTCCAGACATATTGAGAGCTTGCGGGTTGTTTGGTGTGATACGGGTGTGCTATGGTTGACAGGTGGGTTTGATCTAGGTAGTAAAATGCTTGAGATGCTCTAAATAAATCCTCTAATCATATGGATGACTTCTTACTACTATATACCTACTCTACGAGGCGGCAATCGAGGCTCTAATGACATGGAGCATGACGTCACGCCAGCGAAAGCTCTACTAGACGTCAGCGCTGCAGCTCTATGACTTCACAGGGCTGCCATTGACTACAAAGGTCCCGAGCAGATTGGACCAATATGTGGAGAGTCGCCGTTTGGTTTGTGGTTATTCGGCAAGACACGAGATGATTTGAAGACAGACACAGCTCGAGACAGGCAAACAGCTGTGCTGATACAGGCTTCAACTTACAGCGAGCCTGTACTTGTAGATCGATCCTGCAGTAGCTCGCAGTGGACCTGCACTACGGACCTTTATGTCCGCCACTACCAAGTAAGTACCTACTTACACATTCCTGTACATGTCCTCGGTTCACTGTTTGGCCAGTCGTTATGGATTCTCTTCAATTCCTTGCATTTCTACCCGCTCGCCCGCCTCCGTGATGCTATTTACGTAATCCTCCCTCCTGGCAGTCTACTTTCAACACTGAAACGGGCGCGGGAGCGATCCTTCTGCCGACGCCGCCTGCATCGCCTTTATTGTCGCATACAGGCCCCCAACGCTGATGAAAGCGCCCGCCAAGACGGTGAGGACATTGACGGCCACCATGACCGGCCGCCGCATCCACCCGCGGAACCCGCCCTTGAAGTAGTACGTGTCGTGGAGCCAGAAGGCGCCCGCGAGGCCGTAGGTGTACCACGCCGCGAACAGCGCCGCCGTGATGCCGACCAGGTAGTTGAAGACGGGGATGCCGACGGCGAGGACGAAGGCGGCCACGTTGGCGAGCAGCACGAGAAACGTCCAGGTGCCCCAACCCGTGAAGGTGTGCGAGTGGAGGTGGCGCCCGTGCCGGAACAGCCGCACGAAGACGAGCTTGGCCGCCGTGTGGCTGTAGAGGCTGCCCGCGATGAAGAAGTTCGGGATGGCCAGCCCGAAGCTGATCTTGGACCAGAGGGGGCTCAGGCTCAGCAGGCTCGGGCTCGCGACGCCGGACCCGACGTACCAGTACGTCACGCCCGCGAACACGATGTAAAACGCCGTCGCGACGATCTGCAGCGTCCAGGCCGCCTTCATGGCGTCCTCGGGCCGCCGCATCTCCGAGATCAGGATGAAGAACATGAAGTGGCCCGCGTAGGCGAAGACGGGGTTTGTGATGCTCACGAAGGCCGACGTGAAGTCGGACGCCACGGCGATGGCGATGGCGCCCGGTGCGACGGGCGCGGCGCCTGCGCCCGCCATCGCGACGACGCCCGCGACGAGGATGGACGCGGTGGCGATGATGGAGAGCCAGGCCAGCTGGTCCAGGGTGCGCGGGAAGCTGAACAGCGTGATGGCTGCCGCGAAGATGCCCGTGAAGGCCACGGCGCACAGCTTGTGGTCCGACAGCTCGCTGAGGGCCAGCTGGCCCGCCAGCATCTGGCTCCCGGTCGCGCAGACAGCGAAGACGATGGTGCCGCCGCCCAGGATCTCCCTACCAATCGGGCCAAACATAACCTGACCGGCATCTCCCATGTTGTGTACTACGGCGTGCGCCATGGACTTGGTCAGCCACATCAGGAGTCAATGAGGGGCTCTTTTGGTAGCATTATGCATTGCTCACCTTGTGGATGTCGGAGCTTGAATTGAATCAATGCCCATGCGGTGTAGGTTGCAAATGACCCCAGGAACAGAATCACCACAAGACCTGGGACAATCCCAACTGCTGCTAAGCTGCTTGGGAGGCTGAGCATGCCGTTGGAGATGATCTCTGTGATCATGAGCATGGCGACCATGGGCCAATGTAGGGTCTTGTATTTGATATCGTGGCCCTCTTCAGACCCGAACACGTCATTGACGGTAGTTGGCCCGGTCGGGTGGAACTCGCCGCCGCCATGCTGGTGGTGATGCTCGCCCATTTCGACGAGAGCATCATTGAAGCCCGGTTCCGCGGCTTTCTCGCCAGGGATATCGCCCGGGTGGTAAGTGTTGTTTCTCATCGCAGCGTTCTTGGCGCGGCCGATCTCGACAGACGAGACTGCTCGCGCTACCCTACGCCGCGTACCGTCTTGTCTCACTTAACCATGCAGAAAGATACGTCACTTTGTCTAGGAACAAATCAGATGCGACCCTCGACGACTTCGTCTCAAGTGAATGCTCTCTCTCTCTCTCTCTCGTACTCTGGGCAAATAGTGTTATGTGCAGTGGAGAAACAGTTCGGGATGGATGCGGTGTCACAACGGTAGAAGAGTATTCATACTTCGAATGGTTCCGGCAATGTGCGATCATCATTTCTCCTACCGCTGCTATTTCTTTGATTCAGTAGGCGGGGTTCAGTTGAAAGTCAGCCATACGAAATACAGCGATAGGCAGGGGTTTCAGCTGACTGCATATGGTGTAATGCATTCAATTTAGGCGCTCCAGTCAACCATACATGCGTTTTAGAACGTGGATATACCTTTAACCCTTATCTCCTCCATATGTAAAGTATAAACCATCAAATTCACTTTTGAAATAAATATATATGCTATTTCAGTGGCCTTACGCCCTGCCGAGCTATTAAGATGGCGGGCCTCAGCGGCAGCGCTAGGCGCATTGCTTGCTGCCTCTCGCCTGTGGCCGGTCTGGGAAATGGTATATTGATGATATGAGGGTAAGATTCCGGTGTAGAATCAAGAGACTCAAGAAAACAAGAGTGGTCTATGGTTCGTTCTGGCGGCCCCCCTGAGATTCATAGACGGCGATTAACGCCATCGATGATCGATGTAGGGGATACGAGCTCGTATGCAGGAGCTTCATCCGTTGGATCGAGATAATCTAGCCTTTCGGAGGAAGCTTAGCGCTACGTGATATAGACCCTTCTATTTAATAACGAAACATTTAACTTAGAAGAATTGGGTTAAGGCATATTGTTTAGCATCGGGAGCTATATAGCAAAGTGAGCAGCATCTCTGCTAACTAGATACAGAGATTGGCGTTTTATTTTGATAGACTAACGTTAGACAATATACACTAGAGCTGATTTGGCGTTACAGGGATTTTCAGAGAGCGTAAGCATGTTACGTTCGAATAGGGGCTCTTTCTGGCCCAAGGAAATACTGTCCTGGGGGAGTATAGGTAGTCCACTAATATCCTAGCCACTTCGCTTAATCTATATTCTTCAGGCTTCCATATCATCTGTCTAGGGCTTGTGCTTGGCACTGGTCTCGGGATTAGTGAAATGTCCCAAGGGGCGAGATGCAATGGTTGTCAACAGACAGAAACAGCTTACCATGCTATAGTAGACTCCCCTTTTCTGTAGCAGCGAGCCGTGCGTCCCCTTTTCCAGCACGGCGCCATCGCCCAGGACGAAGATGACGTCGGCGTTCTGGATGGTGGCGAGCCTGTGGGCGACGACGACCATGGTGCGGGTGCGGCGGGTGCGCTCGAAGACGGCCTGGATGAGCCCCTCGGTCTCCGAGTCGAGGTTGGACGTGGCCTCGTCGAGCAGCAGGAGCCGGGGCCCGCGGACGAGCGCCCGCGCGATCGAGAGCCGCTGCTTCTGCCCGCCCGAGAGCAGCACCCCCCGGACCCCCACCCGCGTGTCGTAGCCCTCGGGCAGCGACGCCACGAAGTCGTGCATCTCGGCCTCGCGGCACGCGCGCTGCAGCTCGGCCTCGCTGGCGGCGCCCTCGTCGGCCACCCCCAGCAGCACGTTCTCGCGGATGCTGCCCTCGAAGAGCGAGGGCTCCTGCGCCACGAGCGAGAGGGTCTTGCGGTAGTCGCCTAGCCGGATGTCTTGGATGTCGATGCCGTTCATCTGGATGCTGCCGGACTTTACTTTGTAGAACCTAGGGAAGGAGGGGGATGTCAGCTATACGAGGCAGGGAGAGGGAAATAAAGAAGGACGCCGTACCTCTCGAGAAGGGATATTATGCTGGTCTTGCCGCAGCCTGTTTGCTTGTGTTAGCTATGGACTTTTCGTGTTTTCACCAAGGGCTTGGATAGTAGATTTACCTGAGGGTCCTACGATGGCGGCGAACTGCCCCTTTTCAATCTATATGGAATCAGTACCCAGCAACTTTCTAAGTCAAGGTCTACTCACAGTCATGTTCAGCCCACAGAGAACCGGCACATCCCGAGTCGGGTACCTGAACCAGACATTCTGCAATTCGAGGTGAACTCCTTCAGTATCGTACCCAGCAGCGTCTTCGTTGAGTGTAATACCGGCGTCTTCATCTTTCTCTTTCACCCTCATTGCTTGGATCCGGTTGGCCGCCACGTTAGCTTGCGCGATATCTGGAGCTTGTCAGCGAAGTCCTGCTAGTATTGGGTAAGATAGAATGAGAGGTTACTTGGACCAAAGCTAAGCCATTGCCCGGCACCGATTGATCCCTGTTATTATCCGGTTAGACCAAGGAGTCCATGATGATCAGGAGTGCAGGGCGCTTACCTGAACCACAGCTATATATACGACCACTATGTGAAGATTCGAGTCAGCAACGGAATGCGGTACCTAACATGTTAGTAGTACTTACAGTAGTTGAAAGTCCAATACTCCCCATCAACCACAAGTCTACCTCCGTACCTGCCGGCTATCAGCACAGACGCTCACACCAGTTGTTGGAGGTACACGAGGATGGATCCTTACCAGAGCACAAAGGCCATGCACAGCAGCGGCAGCGCGTCACTCGCGGCGAAAACCACGGTGGCCCAGCGCAGCCTCCGGAAAGCGCGGCCGACGTGTTCGCGGAGGAGGGCCTCGTACGTGCGGGCGATGCGGTCCTCGAGGGTGAGGGCGGTGACGGTGCGGATGGCGCCGACGGACTCGGCGGCGAAGCGGGCGCTCTCGGCGAAGACGCGCAGGCTGTCGCGCTCGAGGCCGCGCTCGCAGCGGAGCCGGAAGAAGCCCGCGGCCAGCGCCAGCGGCATCGCGCACGAGAGCGCCACCGCCGTCAGCTTCCAGCCGAAGGCGAAGGCGACGCCCAGGCACCCCGCCACGCTGAGCAGCGAGATGGTCACGAAGGCCATGTTGGTGCCCAGCAGCTGCTGCAGCTGCGCCGGGTCCAGCGCCAGGAGCGCCGTCAGCGCCCCCGCCGAGTGGCCCTCGCCGTCGAAGAAGGACACGGGCTTGCTGACGATGTTGTGGAAGTACTCGCGTCGGTAGACCGAGGTTATCAGCTGCAGAAGAAAGAGCTTTCAGTAAACAAGCAACCTGGCAGTGGGATCTCGAGGCTTTTTTGCCTTTGCCCTTCTCTACTCACAAATGCGATGCGCGTCGATGCGAAGCCCAGCGCGAAATAGCCCAATCCCACCACGGCGGCCAGCACGACAAACATCAAGCACCAGAAGTTGGTGATTTCTACCAAGGCCTCACCCCAGAATGCGAATGAGGATATCAATGTCGCAAACAGGTAAGCCTGCAGCGGTGTGCTTGCTGCAACACACATCATAGTCAGCAGCTTTCCCTACCATCCGGCCCAAGAGTGAGGAATAGACTTACCACCCGCAATCAGCGCTCCCACCAATAATACCAAGTACCAGGGCCAGAGTGGTTTCTGCTCGAGCAGCATACTCCCCAGACTCCTGAAAACACCCTTGGGCTTATAGGACTCCGGGTCCTTCGCAGCCACCACGGACTCCGGCGCCGTCTCGGGGTCCAGCGTCATCAGATCCATAGTACGCTTGTCCGCCTCGGTGAAGGCCGCGTCGGACATCTCATCGGCCACGGCGCTGCTGCTCGCGCCCTCTTCCTCCTCGCCGGCGGCATGGCCCAGGCCCAGCTGCTGGGCGTTGGTGAGCAGCCAGTAGGGCCCGCCGCGCTGGGCGACGAGGGACTCGTGGTTGCCCCACTGGACGACGCGGCCCCGGTTGAGGACGACGATGTGGTCGGCCTTGCGGACCGTGGACAGGCGGTGCGCGATCATGACGGTGGTGCGGTTGCGCGACACGCGGTCCAGCGCCGCCTGCACCACCTTCTCGCCCCGCACGTCGATGGAGCTCGTCGCCTCGTCCAGCATCAGGATCGCCGGCTGCTTGACGATGCTGCGCGCGATGGCGATGCGCTGCCGCTGGCCGCCGCTCAGCTTGATGCCCGCGTCGCCGACCGGGGTGTCAAAGCCCTGGAGTGGGTGCAGGTGAGATTAGTTGATTCCGGTAGCTCATGATTTCTAGAGCATACAGGGAAGGCATACGAGGTAGGGGATAATGAGAAAGGGGCGACGAGACGAGCAGGAATGGGAGGGAGAAAGGTAGAGGTCTCTTACTTCAGGCAAACGCAAGATGAACTCGTCGGCATACGCTTCGCGACACGCGACCTCGACGAGCTCCCTCTTCTTGGCGTCGGTGGCATCCTCCCATTCCGTACCCACCAGGCCGTTGGCCACATTATTGAAGATGGTGTCGTTGAACAGGAACGGCTCTTGTTGCACCAGGCCTATCTGCGACCGCCACCACTTCAAGTCGATATCATGAAGCCTCTTGCCCCCGACTGTGATGCTGCCGTTGCGGAAGAAGGCAATCTTTGGTATGAGAAGGTGAGTGTCAATGAACTAGGTCTGAAGATGCTCATGTGTTAGACAGCTTACCAGTTTGTTCGTGTCAGGGTCCCCATCCAGCTCGTACCAACGCTCAATCAGGCCGACAATGGTGCTCTTCCCCGACCCAGAGGGCCCGACGATAGCCGTCACCTTGCCTGCGGGGATGATGAGCTTGAGGTCGTCCAGCACCTTGGTCTTGGGCCGGGTCGGGTACGTGAAGTTCACATTCCACAGCACTATATTCTGGGAGGCGGACACCTCGGGCGCCTTCAAGCCAGTCGTCTTGGGCAGTGGCGCGTCAATGCCATTGAACAGAATGCTAGCTGCGCCCGCAGATCGGGCGGCGGCCGAGATGGGCGCCGCGATGTTGCCTACTGTCATGACTGTCATCATCACACACATCAACACGCTGGTTGGAAACGTCAGCAGAAAGTTGGTTTCGTCAGGGGGCTCTTATTGTTCGTTTGCTGGTACTTACATGATGAGAGTCCCGACGTTGGGTATTTCAAGGTTCAGAAGCATCCTCACCGCGAACCAGAAAGCCAAGGCAAATGTGCTTTGACCTCGTTAGCATCGAGACTGAGACGGGCAGGTAGGGCTCTGTGATGGAACTTACGCGAACACGCTGAAGTAGACTGTGGCTTCGTAAGTAGGAACACAGCATCTAGTTCTCGCGGAAGATGGGGTGGGAATCGACTTACTCGTGGCTTGCTGGAAAGCAATAACCTTGGAAAGGCTCATGCCCCTGCGCTGCGACTCGGCCACCCAGCGCGCATATCTAGCCACCATCTTGGACTCGGCGCCGCACGCCGCGATCATGCGAATGGACCCCAGCGCCTCATTGGCCGTGGCCGACGCCTGGATGTTGGCGTCCTCCACTTCCTTCATGTTCCTCGTGATGAAGGGGATGGTGATGCCATAGCACAGCGTGATGAGCAGGAGCCCGCTGCCGGTGACGAGGGTCAGCTTCCAGCTGTGCAGGAACGCGATGATGGCGGCCGAGACGATCAGCGACAGGCTCTGCAGGATGGCCGCGAGCTTGTCCGAGACGCCGCTCTGCAGCGTGTTGGCCGTCGTGGTGATGATGGCGGCGATCTGCCCGGGCGGCTGCGTGTCGAGGAGCGAGACCCGCTGGCCCAGCAGGGCTTTGAGGTACGCTAGGCGCATCGCCGAGGATATCCGGAGGCTCATGGTTTGGAATCCGAGCTACATACGGTGTTCTCCGGTTAGATGTCACTGAAGAGGCTCCGTACCAGAGGAGTCACGATATGTGAGTAGTTTGAAACATACCGTGGCAATATATCCCAGTACAAAGCGTCCCAAGAAGAGGTACACGATATAAAGTCTGCTTGACGGTTCAGTACTCTTCTTATTTCAGAGACACGGCGGAAAGCATTACGGGCAAGCCTTACACGCTCTGGTCGATGACATGCTTCATGATCTGCTGGGCACTTTCGCCCTGCCATGTTGCGCTGGCGGATGCGAAGTTACCCACCAACTGGCCTATCTCATAGGGCTGGTCAGGGAATGACTGTCTGGAACCCGTGCTTTCTTAATCAGCTCTAGGATGGAGGCTCACCGAAGATGATTGTCATGGCTGGGAAGGCGACCCCTGCACAAATCGATGCAGCAACCGACAAGGCCAGAACCAACCGGCCCCTAGTGGTGGTATATGAGAAGATACGCTTCATATCCGTGTGTAAGTATAAATCGAGGCATGTGTAATTGGTGTCGTTGCGACTTACAACGAAGCTCAATAGTGTTTTCTTGTGGCGAGCCGTCTTGGGGGGGTTTCAGTCTCGGGTCATTGAGCGGCCCCGGAGGTGCAGCAGCAGCCGCCGCAGCAGCAGAGGCGGCGGGGGTGCTCTCAGGAGGACTCAGCGGAGGCCCATTGCCTGCTCCGGTCTGCGGCTTGTTGGAAGCAGACTCGATGGTGGCTAACGGAATTCCAATCCCATGGTCTTTCTCCTCGGGTGCTGAGACCGAGCCCAGTGACGCATTGAGAGATATGTTACGACGGTGTGAAGCTGGCCTTGTTGAGGGCCCGGCCGAGTCCGTCAGTGAGGTTGATGATACCCCAGATGCTACCGATACCGCACGTCCAGGCGGCAGGGCGGAGTGCAGAAGGTCCGCCGAGGAACCATCGCCATCAGCCAGTATGGTCACAGACGGCGCCGTCAATACCTCAGCGCCAGTTCCATTTTCCAAGCTAAGGTCGCCGACACGAATATCAGGGCTTGGTCTCGACATGTCCGCCTTACGAGATTTCCAGTTACCCGACAGAACATGTGATTAGTATGATACATGTGGCACAGCTGAGCTTCACTGGTTTTCCAAAGACCCCTCGAGACTTGTCATGGTTAGAAGCAAGCGTTGGGAATGCAATAACAGAGGTTCGCAATAGTTGCATTCCGGGGCACTCATTGCGTAACGGACAGCAGCCGGACCGTCAATGGGCCCAGACGAGATTGTTTAACGGAAGAAGCCGGGTTTCGACGTTGGATGACGACGCACGCATGCACGGTAATCATTCATCGCTGACGCGGCGCAGGTGGTTAAATGGAACGGGAAAGATTTCGGAGCATGACTCCGGGTAAAACCGAGTCTGGAAAAGAATGGACATGACGCTGCACAATTGGGTGGCAGTGCATGAAATGAATGATAGCAACCCCTGAAATGGTATTATAAGGCAATAATAATGACACGGGAGATATCCTAGGGTAGGAGATAAGTAGGGTACCTGCGGCGGGTGCGCGCTTTTTAATAGACACCGGAAATAGGCAGGTATCATGATGCTGGTGCAATGCTACTGTGTGATAGGGGCCGATGGAGAACTAGACTTCCATCCAACACCGAATCACATCTTCGTCATCGATAGCGCTATCATCATCTCATGATGTGGCTGCACAAGAATACGACATGATGATACTGCCATTTCCGATAGAGATTCAAAGTTATTTACCAGTAGGAAACAAAAGAGAGTAACCAAACAATCTAATGCACAATGAACAAACTCAGGCTACAAGTTTATCTAAGTAAGTAGTTACTAGAATATCAGGCCGACACCTGGGCGACCATGTTTCGAATGACATCGCCTAGTTCCTTGACCACCCCCCTTTTCCCTGGGCAGGGTGTGCCCCTTCCCGTGGTCGAAGATATAGGCAGTGTCCGGGTTGCACGTGCTGTAGAGCGCCAGCGAGCCCGAGACGTAAGGATCCAACGAGCCAACTAGTAACGACAGCGTCTGATTAGTCAAGGGCAGACAGAACAAGCCAACTGCACTTCTCCAGGGGGGCAGGACCCGACTTACTGATGTGGCAGGTGTGAATGTCAATCATGAGGTCCGACTCGTCCGAGAGCACCATGGCGTAAGTGGTCGGGTCCAGCGGCGGCCACCCCGCAAAGAAGACGGCGCACTTGATCTGGGGCGGCCGGCCCGTCTTCTCGCGGCGGCGCTGCTCGTGCAGGAGCAGGGTGCCGGCGACGGTGGCGCCCTCGGAGTAGCCGAGGATGCCGTCGAAGGGCCCCTCGCGGTCCATGACGTCGAAAAGGAACTGGATGGCGCGGTCGGTGCTGCGGACGCTGCTGGCGATGCCCTCCTTCATGAGCTCGCGCATCGTGTCCTCGGCCGTGTCGCACTCGGGGAAGTCGCGGATCCGCGAGAGCACGTCCGTCTCCACGCTGTCCTTGTCGTCCGGCTCGATGAACCGGTAGTACGGCGGGTTGCCGAAGAAGTCGGCGAAGCCCTTGGGCGGCACCGCCTCGCACGGCGCGTCGATGAAGCGGAAGGACGCCGTGTCGTCCGAGAGGAGCTCCTTGACTAGAGGGGCTGTGGCGAATGAGAGAAGAGAGAGAGTTTAGTCATGCTGTCGCGAGCCTCTTCTTAGCTCATGTAGTAGTCTCTTACCAAGTTGTATTTGGAATTTCTTCATGCTCTTGTTAGTCGATAGGACCCGGAGCCCGCAAGCCGTAGCATGAACTCACATCTGCGCTTCCATAGGCGCCTGGTAAACATAGAAATTTCATCTTGAGATGCCCGTCGATGGCGATGGGCTTGGGTTGAATCACGCGACACTCGGTGTATTTGGTAACAATGGAACCTAGAGAAGAAAAAGATGCCTGGGACGGTATATCTACGGTCGCGATATTCGCCACGCTCAAGCCAAGCTCTGCAGTGTAATCTCACTCATCTGTCGTGCTTGTTGGATCTGACTTGGCAAAAATATACAGTGAAGCTTGTTGGCAGCTATGCAGCCATCGAAGGAGCCGACGTTCAAAGACACATGTCATGCCAGAAACAGACGACAGGGGGTTGTCCGTGATCTGAAGGCCAAGGTACAAACAACACTGGGTACTCGTTTACATAAGGCAAGGGTCCTGGTCCTATACGTGATCTGCCAATCACCCGGATAAGCTATTTGGAGGCTCGACGCCGAGCCTAATTGGACTCCGGGGCATCTCTAAAGGGGTGGTTTGCTCCAGGGGGTTGTTTGTTATCCAGCCATGCACGACGAGGGCCACCCCGGTCCCGGGTAAAAGTGAAAATGGGAGGAGATAGCCGCTGCAGCGTGATGGCTTCGGCAGGAAGCCGCCAAGCCTTTCCCGCACGAGATAAATGGGATTGACGTTATCTAGTCGTCCACGCCGTTTCGCCCACAGATGTGACTTGCATCTTTCACCCCCAAGTGCCGCGCGCCAAGGCCGGCATTACAAACCATGTAATCTAACCACACTTTACTGTAGCAGTCTGCCACCATCATCGCGGGACTCGACATTAACCTCTCCCGCCCGTTTTGCTGAATCCCAGAACCTGGAGACTTCAGTTTCCTTGATTGGGTGTGGCTAACGTAGCATTCTCCAAGGGAAGAGACACCCGCCAGCCCATGCAGGCAGCCAGGCTCTCTATCCCCAGCTCTTAGGCAATATAGTATATCCAGGTTGCAACGTCAACCGGGCCATGTACCGACCCAAAGCCAGATCCGCCACTTTCAGGAACTTCGGTCTTCTAGGAACCGGCCTCCGAGATTCCTATCTTCGTGACTTAGCTACTGTGTGATTGGAATTCGAGATGGAAATGGCATAGTACATTGCCGTACCATAGCCTGGCCCCGACGAGGCTCTGTATTGGCTGGAACCCTCTACTCTGGCTCTTATCCGGCCAGGCTTGCCATGGTACTGTTTCAGCTAGAAAGGATCTAGGATCTTTGGATCGTACCTAGTGGACAGGTACGGGCGACAGGATCAACGACTAGTACCTTAGACAGGTCATATTAATATCATCATTTTGGAATTATGCAGGTTGCCAGGTACGACGGATGTGGTTCTGGCCAATGAGGTTAGATGGATCAACGGCCGGGTTACCGAAACCAACTGCCCGTGTTACTGACACTCCCGGTGACCTAGGGTGTAGGGAACCTCTCTCGCAGGTTACATTACATTATCAGGTAAAGATCATTTGTGTAAAAACTTCCTCCTATCCGCGGCCAAATAGTTTCGGATAGACCAGAAGGGAAATCATGTCTGAGTACTGCCTAAAGGGCGAAGACCTGGAGATTCCGTTCTAAGGCCGGAATGATCATCCGCTTGGCTGAAGATCAAAGCCAGCTTTTGGATGTTTTAATCAGATGGAATAGCTAGGTCGCTCGTTGCAGCATCACATGGGAATCCGCTTAGACCCGGAAGAGATCTATGGACTGTACCAGATCAGACCATTCTCAGCTCCTGATAACATGTCCACTCATCGCATGCATATAAGTTGCAGGCGCTGACTGCAGTTGATGTCGCCCACCCGTCCTCACCTTCTTACTCACTAGCCAACTTGCTGAACCTACATTTGTTCAAGTCGACAAGTAAAAGAGGACATGTACCATGGCGCCTTCAGCCGTTAACGGTCATGGCTCCTTTGGACAAGCCAACGGACACACCAATGGCTTGGGCAATGGCGTCAGCACCAATGGCATGAACGGCACAACCAATGGCCACGCCACTGACCTGGATGGTGCCAGCACCAGCAGCCGTGGCCACCGCCGGGTCGGCGATGCGTTCCCAGGAGAGACCCCGGCACCGAGCAACAGCGCGAAGACCGAGGCTCCCAAGCCCAAGACGAAAGCGATGCCCTTGGCTATTGTTGGCATGTCGTGCCGGCTGCCGGGGAACGTGGCCAGCGCGGCCGAGTTCTGGGAGCTTTGTGCCCGGGCCCGGTCGGGCTACTCCACGATCCCCAAGTCTCGCTTTGACGCGTCAAGCTTCCAGCACCCGAACCCGGGCAAAGCCGGCTGCCACAACCCCGTGGGCGGACACTTCCTGAGCGACGACTCGGTCGACCTGGCAGCTTTCGACGCGCCCTTTTTCAGCCTCACGGAGAAGGAAGCCATCTCTATGGACCCGCAGCAGCGACTGCTCCTCGAGTGCACCTTTGAAGCCCTCGAGAACGCCGGAGTTCCGAAGCAGGCAATCGTCGGCAAAGACGTGGGTGTCTTCGTGGGTGGCTCGTTCCCCGAGTACGAGTCCCACTGTTTCAGGGATACGGATCGTATTCCCATGCATCAAGCTACAGGTAAGTACAGAAGCGAGGGGATAGAACAAATGTCCATCAAATGACGACTAATGTTCGCGTGACACATGCAGGTTGTGCCTACGCAATGCAGTCCAACAGACTATCACATTTTTTCGACTTGAAAGGCCCCAGCTTCACCACGGATACGGCATGCTCATCCAGTCTTGTTGCGTTACATCTCGCTTGCCAGAGTCTGCGAGCGGGGGAGTCGAGCATGGCGATTGTTGGTGGTTGCCACCTGAATATGCTTCCCGAGTTCTGGGTCTCGTTTGCCAAATCCAGACTGTTCTCGGATTCCGGGAGATCGTACTCGTTCGATAATCGGGGGACCGGTTTTGGTCGGGGTGAAGGCTGTGGCATGATCATCTTGAAGCCCCTTGACCAGGCACGCCGCGACAATGACTCAATCCGTGCCGTCATCATGGGGAGTGGCATCAATCAGGATGGAAAGACACCCGGCATCACCATGCCCTGCGGGACCGCACAAGGTTTATATTATCCAATACCGGTATAAAGTGTGGGCTGCATGCTGACAATCCGGGACAGAAACCCTTATGAGACAGGTGTATGAGAATGCGGGCATCAGCCCTTCAGACACGGGCTTCGTCGAAGCCCATGGAACAGGGACGAGAGTGGGTGACCCGATAGAGGCGACAGGTAAAGCTTCCAGTACGACAGTTTATAACCTGATCGAGCTGACCTGTATTCACCAGCAATTCACAACGTCTTTGGCGCAAACCGGTCAGTAAGAGATCCTCTACTACTGGGATCCGTCAAGTCCAACATAGGCCACCTGGAAGGGGCATCGGGGATCGTAGCCGTCATAAAGGCAGCCTTGATGCTGGAGAGAGGGTTCGTCCTGCCCAATTACGACTTCAAATGTCCGAACGAGAAGATACCGTTCAAAGAATGGCACATGAAGGTCCCAACCAGCCAGCGTCCCTGGCCTCGGAATAAGAAATATGTGAGCATCAACAACTTTGGCTTCGGCGGCACCAATGCGCACGTGGTCCTGGAACGCGTTCCCTTTACGCAGCGAGGGGGGCCTAAGAGCGACGCGGACCTGAAGGACGAAAACCCAGGGCGGAAGCTATTCGCACTGTCAGCCAATGACAAGAACTCGCTCGAGTCGGTCATGCAGCAGCTGGTGATCTACCTGGAGCAGCGCCCGGAGATGTTTCAGAAGGACCTGATGAGCAACGTGGCCTACACACTATGTCAGCGGCGGTCTCTCCTACAGTGGCGTATGGCCATCCCCGCCATGCGCTCCTTCGACCTGATCGACGCCATCAACAGTCAGAAGTTTGTGCCCGGCAAGGAAAGCGACCCACTGCGCATTGGTTTCATCTTCACAGGCCAGGGAGCACAATGGTATGGGATGGGTCGCGAGCTTTATGAGCACTACCCTGTCTTCACGAAGGCGCTCGACTACGCGGACCAATGTTTAGCGTCACTGGGCGCCACATGGTCACTGGTCGAGGAATTGAGCAAGGACGAGAAGACCTCTGCAGTTGGCGCAGCTCACATCAGCCAGCCATCATGTACTGCAATCCAGCTTGCTCTGACAGATCTGTTATTCTCCTGGGGTGTTCGACCCACGGCCGTGGCCGGACACTCGAGTGGCGAGATCAGTGCAGCATATGCAGCTGGCATCCTGACCTTCGAGGCATGCGTCGCGATAGCGTATCACCGGGGCAGGCTGATTCCTGTGCTCAAAGAGCGACACCCTGAGCTCTGCGGCGCGATGATGGCCGTGGGCGGAACGAAAGAGGAGTTCGAGCCGCTCCTTTCAGACATCAAAGACGGCAATATTAGGATTGCGTGCTACAACAGTCCGAGCAGCCTTACCATCTCAGGAGACGAGGCCGGTATCGACGAGCTCAAGGCTATCGTCGAGGAGAAGCAGCTATTCAACCGGAAGCTCTTCGTCGATACGGCGTACCATTCACAGCACATGAGCCTCATTGGGAAAGACTATCTGCAATCCATTCGCACGGTCGACGCTCCTGTGTCCACAGAGACACGGTTTCACTCTTCGTTGGTCGGTCGACAGATTGACGGTGTGGAGTTGGAGCCATCCTATTGGGTGCAGAACTTGACGTGTCCGGTGAAGTTCAATGAGGCAGTGCAGAGCATGGTCGAGCCAGTGGGAGAGCATCGGACCGGTGTCAACATGCTGGTGGAACTCGGCCCGCACTCCGCCCTCCAGGGACCACTGAAGCAGATCCTAAAAGCCGTCGGTGGGCCTGCTGCCAAAATACCGTACGCCTCTATGTTGGCGCGGAAGAAAGATGCAGCCGAGACAGCGTTGGAGGTAGCGGCTGCTCTCTTTACCAAGGGTGCGGTACTGGACTTCGAAGCCATCAACTACCCCAAGCCGGCCAAGACACCCATGCTGCTAACGGATCTTCCACGATACCCTTGGAATAAGTCATCCAAATACTGGCATGAGTCACGTATGACACTCAAACATAAGAGCCGAAGTGCACCTCGAAACGATATCCTGGGCACTGAAGCAAACTTCTCCAGCGATCTTGAGCCGACCTGGCGCAATATAGTGCGGCTTGATGATCTACCCTGGTTAGAGCATCACAAGATCCAATCACTCACCATATTCCCCATGTCAGGGTACATTGCAATGGCGGTCGAGGCTGTTAAGCAGATGGCGCTGGAGAGCGGGCAGCATTTTGACCATTATCAGCTTGAGAACGTAGTTGTGACAGCGCCGTTGGTCATCTCAGATGAAGACGTCGAGCTTACGACGACACTGCGGCCGCATCAAGAGCGCACCGTGATCTTAGCTTCTGAGACTTGGAGGGAGTTCCACATCAATTCCTGGACCAGCGGTCAAGGCTGGAAGGAACACTGCAAGGGCTTCGTGGCCGTTGTTGACAGGGATACGAATGAAGTCGATGGCGATAAGCGGGCCAAAGACACCAGCAAGCTGCGGGAGGCTTCTATCAGGGCCGTTAATCGAGGCGCGTCGAAAGCTGTCGATTCAGAACGCATGTACGAACAACTGGCAGAGTTAGGCGTTTCGTATGGCAGTGTCTTCCGGGGTATCGCCGACGGCTCGGCATCCGACACATGCTGTAAGGGCGACCTCATAGTGCCGGATGTGGCCAAGGAAATGCCGAATCATCACATAAGCAGCGCTGTGGTCCAGCCCGCGTTCCTCGAGTCGCTGATTTCCATGTATTGGCTTGTCGTCGGCCAGGCACGAGGGAATCTTGATATGATATATCTGCCTTCTTCTGTGGGCCGGATCTCAATCTCACGGGAGATCACTGAAGCCACGAGTGTCGTAGGCCACAAGCTCCAGGCATTTTGCCAAGGCAACAAAACAACCCATGGCACACAGCCCATGACCTTGACTATGTTCACTGCGTCACCTGCGAATCCGCTCGAATCGCTGATTACGATGGATGACCTAACAGTGACGCCCATCCTGGACCGTGAAGTGGAAGCACTGGAGTCTCACCGAGAGCTGTGTTACAAGATTGACTGGGAGCCCATGGCTGCTGAGCCAGATAACGCTACAGAAGCCTCGACTATTCCGGAGAAGGAGCCCGAGTTACCAAAAACGGATGTGGTAATTATCCACGACGACACGTCGCTGCAGAACGAACTCGCTACGAGTTTGGCCGAAATCCTGGAGCGTGTTACAGGTAGACGCCCAGAAACTGGCAACCTGTTCAGCATCAGCCCAGATGACAAGCTTTGCATCTTTCTGGCTGAACTTGAGAGGCCCTTACTCTCCACTCTTCGCGGGGACCAGTTTGTAGCCCTGCAGAAGATCTTGACAGTCGTGCAGGGCGTGTTGTGGGTGGTACGCGGTGCATATGACCACGCGACCTCGCCAGATCTGAACATGATCATTGGACTCAGCCGTACGATCCGGTCCGAGACCCTCTTGCCCTTCGCCACTCTAGATCTCGACGGTCGAGTCACAATGTCGGTGCAGCAGGCATTAAAGACCATAACCAAGACGTTTGAAACCGCTTTCTCGCCCGGCAAGGCACCCACTGGCGAGCTGGAGTTTATGGAGCGGAACGGCCAGTTGTTGACCCCGCGTATCATCAATGATCCCGACATGAACCAGATTGTGCACAATGAGACCAATCTATCGGCGTTGCGATCGACCCCCTTCGGTCAAACAGATCGGTCCTTGAAGCTGACCATTGGTGACCCCGGCATACTCGAGACTTTACATTTCACCGACGACGAAACACTGACCGAAACACTGGAATCAGATGAGGTCGAGATTCAGGTCAGGGCAACCGGCGTCAATCACCGTGACCTTGCCGCGGCCCATGGCAAGCTCGCCAATACCGAATTTGGGTTTGAGGCAAGCGGCATCGTCACAGCCGTTGGCGGCGATGTAAGGAGTCTGCAAGCAGGCGACCGCGTAGCTGCTCTCACCATCGAAGGCGGCGCCTTCGCTACCAAGCTGCGGACAAAAGCTGGCTTCGCCTTCAAGCTGCCCGCTGATATGACCTTCGAAGCCGGCGCAAGCCTGCCACTGGCGTACAGCACAGCTTACTACTCATTGGTTGAGCTGGGCAGGCTACACGAGGACGAGAGTGTGCTGATACACGCGGCAGCGGGAGCGGTAGGACAGGCTGCCGTCTCACTGGCGCAGATGGTAGGCGCAGACGTGTACGCAACGGTAGGAAGCCCCGAGAAGAAGGAACAATTGATTTCCGATTACGGTATCGCCGCAAACCATATTTTCTACAGCCGCAACCTGACATTCGGTAACTCGTTGAGGACGGCGACGGCCGGGCGTGGTGTAGATGTTGTGCTGAACTGCGTCGGCGGCGATGCCCTCAAAGAAAGCTGGGAATGTCTGAGCAAGTTCGGCAGGCTCGTCGATATCGGCACGCGGGATACGGGCGCGAGCACCCGCCTAGAGATGGTTCAATTCGAGCGCAACGCGAGCTTCATGTCGGTGGATATGATGTCCTTGGCCGCTGAGAGACCGAAAATCATGGAACGACTACTTCGCGACGTGTCGAAGCTCGTCAAATACAACAAGGTCTGCGCCGCATCGCCTATCACCACCTATCCAATCTCGGAGATCGAAGGGGCATTGAAGACGCTTCAGAGCGCCAAGTCGCATGGGAAGCTAGTTGTGGTTCCTGTTGCAGATGACAACGTCAAGGTGAGTAAAGTCTCAGATGCGTTGAGTGAAATTTCGTACTAATATGCATCAGGCAACACCACCTAAGACGCCTCGGCAAATCCTCCAATCTGACGCGACATATATCCTCATCGGAGGCACCGGTGGGTTGGGCCGTAGCATGAGCCGATGGATGGTCAGCCGCGGTGCGAGGCACCTCGTATTGTTGTCGAGGAGCGGCTCAGCGACCGGCAAAGTCAAAGAGATGATTGACGAGCTTGCAAATCTTGGAGCCGAAATCCTGGTGCAAAGGTGCGATGTCGCAAATCCAGCTGATGTAGAAAATTTGGTGAACTATGAGTTGGAGGGCATGCCTCCGGTGCGAGGTGTGATCCACGGCGCCATGGTTTTGCGTGTAAGTTCTCCATTTCATTGGTCGGAGTGTTCATTGATGTTCTTGGGCGAGATGCTGATTTGTAACCCTAACAGGATGTTCTCTTCGAGAAGATGACTTATGACCAATACACCACGGTCATCGAGTCCAAGGTGCAGGGAGCATGGAACTTCCACCGCGCGTTATGCAATGCACCGCTGGACTTCTTCGTGGCCATCTCGTCAGCTGCTGGTGCTGTCGGCAACCGTGGCCAAGCATCCTACGCAGCCGCCAATTGCTTCCTGAACGCCTTCGTCCAGTATCGACTTTCGCAGGGTTTGCCGGCATCTTCCATGGACCTGACTGCCGTCTCGGATACTGGATACCTCGCGGAAGATGCGGAGAAGGCGGCCGAAGTGGCCAAGAACCTCGGGGGTGACACTATCTGCGAGGCCGAGGTGCTCGCACTACTCGGCACAGCGATCGATGGACGCATGGCCGTGTCTTGCAATAACCATACCATCACAGGTATGCGAATCACGCCGACTGCGCAGCCATTCTGGACGACGGACGCCAAATTCAAACATCTCCGTGAGGCGGCCGAGGCAGCCGCGGCAGCCGACGCGTCGCTGGGGGCGTCGTCCAAGGTCATCTCGTACAACGCAGCTGTAAAGTCAGCCCAAAGTTCGGCCGAGGCCGAGCAAGTGGTGTGCGACGGGCTCGTATTTAAGCTGGCAGCGGTCATGATGATGGAAGAAGAGGACCTTGACGTGACTCGGTCTCTATCACACTACCCGCTGGACTCGCTGGTTGCAATTGAAATCCGCAATTTTATCACGCGCGAGTTTGAGGCGACGCTCCAAGTGCTTGAGCTGCTTTCCAGCGGCTCTATCCAGACGCTGGCCAAGGCGGTTTGTGTCAAGAGCAAGCTGGTCGACTTTTCTGGTCCGGCATCTTAGAAATATGGTGGGGGATTTGCTCTCTTTCTTGTCTGTCTGTTGTTTGATACACGGTCGGTATACGTTAGGTACGTAGTGCTCGAGCTTGTGTTTCAAGGGCTTTCATTTCAGTTGGATTTCGATACCTCAATTCAAGATACCTTTAGAATTTCAGATATCCAGCATGAAGTGCATGGACTGTGAATGGGTTGTCGTCTTGTTTTGGTCTCACACAAATGTTGAAAACTGACGGTCGCGACGTGTTTTGAGGGAAGAGCGCTGGGTTCTTCCAGTGCCCCGCCCGACAGCCGCCAGTTCTAAACTACAGTGCACCTCAAAATCTAATTGCTCTGTTGATACAACTTTCCAATACTTTATTTTGATTATCTTCCTTCTGAATGTACCTGTTCGTTTCACCAGCATTGCTTGTTAAACAAGTTTGCCAGTTTGAGAGTTCCCCTTCGGAGTACCATCGACCTGACCCATGGGCGTCATGCGGCGACCCTAGGCTTAAACGGCGCCCTGCTCTTCGGACCGACGAGAGGCGGAGAATAATTGCATGTACTTACTTGCCCGAGCCACTTCATTGCCTCTTCGAGTCTATGTCGGTGATTGTCAAGATTTTCTCGACTTCGCGTTGGGCTAGTGAGACTAAATGGCCTGTAGCACAATGCTATGCAACTTTTCTCGTGACTGTGATGAACAGCGTTTCTGCGGACTTACTTTGGTGATGTTGAAGTTCAAGGGGTCGTAACACGATGGTCCAAGATGCGAACTAGGAAAAGATTCAGTTGTATACGTGTATTACAGTTACTATTCAAGACAGCTTCTTTATATTTCGTCAATTACTACAAGTCGGTTGGTTCAAAGGTGCCTGGGAAAAAGATAAATATCTAAGAGCGGGAAACCCATGTTGAATCGCCAACAAATCTGGGTCGGAACAGGAACAGGAATAGACCCCGCCTATTACCACCCGAACGACATTGTTAAGGTACATATCCAGCAATAAATGAAAGCTCGGAAAGTATCATCTGTCAAGCCTACCCATACTTCCCTCAAATTAGCTATTACTCTGGTGCAATTCATAGAGTACACCCTCATGGTCAGCCACTGGTACTCGTCGATGGTGGGTTTGCAGTTGGCGTTGTGATAGTGCCCGCAGGACTTACGGTAGGTGACAGACAGTAGTCACTGGATACAGGCCTCTTAGCTTGAATGGGAATATTTACAGGGAGAAGTATGAGTTGCGCTTACAAGAAGTTGGACTCGCCACACGCAAATCTCGGTATACTGTGTTGACTACTTAAACCACATAGTACCACACGTGTAGACCACCTGGGCTGGGGATCCATCCAGTGAAATTTGGAACACCGTCATGGTCACTGCACTGTTGCCTGAATTATTGTCCTCCCGATGAGTCTCTGTGTATATCGGAAATATGTCGAAAGGTATTGGTGAGCACTTACCAGGTCATAGTTCTCGATTATTCATTCACCAAGACGGATGCGAATCCATTGGTCCAGAAAGTGGCGAACCCTCCATCTGTATAATACCCGCTCCATCTATCATTTGTCGTGTAGGTACTTCCAGGACTTAGTAGGATTGCTCGAGCTTATCAGCCATCACGACCCACGGTCCGAAACAAGCTTGGAGGCTGGGACCGGACAATGGTGAGACAAAACAAATGGTTAGTCTACTTGATTGTGCTACGTAGAAGCCTTGGAATGCTGGTGACGAAGCTATCTCATTCAACGGAAACCAAACCTCTCAGCGAAGGTGGACACTTTGACCACCAGGCTGGCCTTGGAAGATATTTATGACATTTCCCTCTCTGCTGAACGTAGATGAAGAATATGAGCAGATACATAACTTAGATGATTTCCATACTTATATAACTACTTAAGTAAGTAGGTATTATACATTCTTTTAGGTAGTTTGATACCCCTATACTATAATACCTTTCGTATTATTGTCGTGAGTATCCTATTGTCATGAGTTTACGTAATACCGTCATCGGTATCACCCAGGCTTCCGCTTGGGAGGCGCACTTCGGATGGCGCGCAAAATCGCGCGATATATTTCTTCTATATAGTGTCACGGATTTCACTCATGTCACGCTTGGGCTCTTATCGACGAAGTCGGTGCTGCGGTTATTGTTATCGTGTTCCTCGACGGCACGTAAGCAATATGGGGCCCCTGATTTCTCTAGGGGTATCTATCTTGCCTGACACCTTCTAGTGGGCCGTAAATACAGCTGCAACTGCCGAGGTGACTGCAGTGATTATTTCTTCTTTGGTTGAGAAGCATATGCACATTCTAGATCTGCTAGCATTGACTGGCTAAATACACTACGAGTATGGTTGATTGGTCGGACTAGACCTGGTTCGCCTCCTCGCTAGGAGATTGCACCAATGATAGGGCAGCTTCAAAATTGTAATATATGGCTGTAGACTCTGCTGGTTGGGGTATCAGGATGCCGAGGATTCTGAGATATCGGGAGTTTTTAATAATGATAAGGGTCGTCTGTGTTTTCCATCCCACGTCATTCGACAGGATGATGGCCGTGTGTGTATTCGAGCCCCTATAATACAAATGGCGGGCCCGGCCCCAACCCGAAGACCCTGGTCGAGACCTTGCAGATTACATTTGTCGTATCCTATACAATCAAGAAGCAAGATTATTTTCATTCTGGACGCTGAAATATCGTCTTGACTTTGTACAGCAGCAGCTTGACGATGTTGTGGCAGTACCTCGCAGCCAGCGCACTTGTCGCGAATGGTGCCTTTGGCCAAAGTCTGGGCGCGGCGGGATTTCTGCGATTCGGTTGCTCCCAACTCGTTGTCGAGCGTGTCGACCCTCTGGTCGCCCCGGGGCTCAATCCATCTCCCCACGTGCACCAAGTTGTTGGGGGCAACTCCTTCAATGTCACGGTATGCTGCCATCGACTCAGCTATACCGAAGGGGGTTAATCCAATAGCTGACATTTATATCGTAGATGGACCCGGGCACAATCGACCCGCCCGCTCAGTCTACCTGCACATCTTGCATCTACACAGAAGACACAAGTAATTACTGGACCGCCTCGATGTACTTCCAATCCCCCGAAAACGGCACATTCAAGCGCGTCCCGCAGATGGCGAACGGCCGCCTCAACGGAACCCTCCTGCCCCAAGATGGTGGTCTCACGATTTATTACATGCTGCCCTTCTCCGGAAGCAACATGAAGGTCACCGCATTCCCCGTGGTAAGCTACAAGCCCCATTTTGTACTCTTCTGCTTTCGCCACGCCAACCCTGTTTCTAATTACAGGGTTTCCGAATGCTTGCTGGCAACCCGATGCTCCGCACCAAAACCGGCATGGCCCCCGGCATCTGCCACCGTTGCCTAGCCTCGTCTGACCAAGTCTCGGGGGGAGCAGGCGCTCCTTGCGACCGCAGTGACACAGCCACGTTCCCGACCACGCCATGTCCCGGCGGCATCCGGGCCACCATCATCTTCCCGTCCTGCTGGGATGGCAAGAATGTCGACAGCCCCGACCACCAGAGCCATGTGGCGTACGCCTCGGGCTCTGCGCTTGCCGGCGATCGCTGTCCTAGCACGCACCCTGTGAGGATCCCGCAGGTCATGTACGAGATCATGTTCAACACGACAGAGTTCAATGACCCGAAGTACTGGAATAACGGCAAACAGCCGCTTGTGTATAGCTTTGGGGATCCGTAAGTGCCCATCCCCCTTTCATCATCTGATGTTGAATGAGCGGCTTACATGAGCCTCTTTCTGTTAGAACTGGCTATGGCGCACATGGTGACTACCTCTTCGGTTGGAAAGGAGATGCTCTTCAGCGTGCCATGGATGGTCTAGGGAAGACCTGTGGTAGCGAGTATTGCGACCAAACTTTGGAGATTCAAGATGGCAATGATGCCATTGGATGTACCAAGGCACAGCAGGCCAAGGAAGACGTAGGCTCCGGTGGTTGTAAGTTAATATAATCTCCCCGTGTATAGACGAACAACTAACAGCATGGTATTAGGGATCACGGAACTCCCTGGCGGTGCTCAGGTGGCCTGATAAAACCAGAACGCAGCTGTATGAACCCCGCTGTTCACAGCTTGAGAAAATTCAAGTATGGAACAACATCAAGACTACAGCTTCTTTCCGTAAGCAATTAGCTCTGTACACGTCACTGGTAGATCGGTAGCTAATTGAATTGAATTGAAAAATGGAAAGCCGAATTTAGGCCAGGCTACTCAAAAAGTCATTACTACTCTCGATGTCTTCAATTTTACTATACCTAACATACTACATGGAGTGATATATCTATGTGACATTGAAAATATGGTGGTAGAAAGCTTGGAGTAGTCCTCCAGCGATACGACAGATTCACAAGGCAGGTCTAGCAACCACACGAACATCTTCGTATAACCCCCTAAACCAGGAAAGGGCACTGTCGATCACACAACAGGAGCAACTTGGTTCATCTCCGGAATATCGTTGACGCAACCCAAACTTTCCAGGCGTGGCTTTGTCTCTGGCATGAAGATGGCAAAGATGACAAACCCAAGTGCCGATATACCTGCCAGTGTGAAGAAGGCAGCCATATAACTAATATGAACCACAATGTGTCCGGCCAATGTTGCGCTCAGCGAGGCACCAAGACCCTGCGCTGTGGCCACGGCACCCTGGGCTATATTGAAGTGACCAGTTCCGCGGGTCAAGTCGCCTACAATGACGGGGAAGAGGGCGCCATAGATCCTGTTGGGTTGGGAGTCAGCAACCCACGGCCAAGAAAGTCGAACGGGGAACAGTATGAACAGGGGTTGGCAAAGGAAATTAATCAACCATGCACTCACCCGGCGCCAACACCGTCCAGCAGCTGCACTGCTAGGAGGTAATATCGATTATCCCATGCGTTGTACAGGCAGCCACGTATTGTCAATACACCAAAGGCCACCAAGAAGAGCGGCTTTCTCCCAACACGGTCGGTAAACTTTCCCGTGAGCAGCGCGGTAGGCACCATAATGACCTGAGCAGCGACAATACAGATTGCCATCAGGGTGGTAGCCATATTTTGACCCGCCTCCCTGGTCAACAGCTCGCCGACCGTCGGCAACATGGCAGCATTGGCCAGATGGAATAGGGCCGCCAGCACAGCCAAGAGGAAGAGGCGGCGATCGGTCAGCAGGACTTTGAAGCCCGAGGGGCGCAGATGCCTCTCCCTGTGCTCGATGTCGACGAGGCCGCGTCCGACGCTATTGTCGATCTCGCCGCCCGGCACGATCAGGATGCACGCGATCGACACCACGGCCAGGGCTCCGATGAGCCAGAATACCACGACGGGGCCATAAACGTGGGCAAGCCCGGCGGTCAGGCCGGCCGCAAGGGCGTTTCCGGCGTGGTTGAAGCCCTCATTGCGGCCCACTCGTCTGGAGAAGCGGACTGGGCCGACGATGCCCAGCGAGATGGCAGCCAGGGCGGGCGCGAAGGCCGTGGCCGCTATGGCCGCGACGCTCTGCGTGACAGCGACGAGATAGAAGTTGAAGCTTGCCCAGGGGAGCACGATGCAGCTCAAAGTTATCAAGATGGCCCCGCAGGCGATGACGGCCCTCTTGAAGTTGGTAAGGTCGATAAGCCAGCCGACTGGGGTTGTTGCTATCAGACCCACGATGCCAGCCACCGTCATGACGGTCCCTGCTGTGGCTTCGTTCCATCCGTGTTCGGGTCCACGCATGGATATGAGGTAGATGGCTAGATATGGACCCAGGCCGTCTCGTACATCTGCCAGGAAGAAGTTGACGGCGTCCAAACCGCGAAGGGCCCGCACCGATGGCTTCTGTGTGTTTTCAATGTTTAAAGAATCCGAATCGTGCATCATGCTCGTGTTCGAGGCTGGTGTGTTGGGCTCCATTGGCGAAATCATTGTTGGTCGTGGTAGTACGGCGTAGACCGTGAGGAACCACTGGGAGAGCAATGGAATATATTACCCGCGAAAGGTTGAAATGGATATCCTAATGTATGCAAATAGTAGCGCTGGGTCTAATGCGTACTGCTGCTTGGCACCCCCTATACTGTGCTGTATCGCTAAGCTGTACCGCGTAAGATGCAAACTATAACCCCGCATTTATAGCAGTAGATCACTGCACTTATATTAACGGCATATCAGTCAGAGCAGGAAAGTAATTTGACACTTAGGTATTTAACTAGTACACTGCGGTGAAGAATACGACTAATGCCGTGATCGGACGCATTAGGTTCTGCTAGTATTACTGCGAGTGCGCGCGGAGAGATAATTGCCGCAGAGGCGGCTGGACGTTGCCGAGATCCTGTGGTTTTCTTCAAAGGCTATTAATTAATTACAATAATTAAGGGCTATCCTCAAAATGGCTCCCTCAAGCCTTCCGTGGCCACGTACATTCTTGAAATCTGGGAAACTGATATGAACTTATTCCTCTCGTGATTGAAGGGGCTGTCTGTATAAAGTGTCAAAGCCTGGCAATATAATCTTTCCAACAATCCTTCAGCACAGTGTAAGCTGCCTGTCAAGCCATCCCACTAGGGATTTGACAGAAACAGGCGCTCACCGAGCAATACCGCTCTGGAGGCTTCGAAAATTCGGGCCTAGGGGAGGGACGACCGCCCTAAACCGAACTGGCACGAGAGTGGCCTGGTCGCCTGGAGAGCGCTGGCAGTGCCGTGAACCATATGCATGAGCCAGCCGTCACCGATTTCATCATGCATAAGCTGTCACGCGTTAGTAGTGTCATCAGTAGAAGCCTAAGAAAAGTCATGTCCGGAGGCTAACTCGAATAGGACTTACGTCAAAAGTCCCAATAAACAGCGTAGTCCAGGTGGTGGTGGGCAATTCAATAGGCATCTAACGCCGCATATTTGTGTTGCTTGCGCCAGCGGGATATGGGAAGTTTCCAGCCACTGTTCTCAACTGCCTTTGAATATCGAGATTGTACGAGGCCACATCAGGAGCAAATACGTTATCCTGCATGAATAATTCAATTTGGTAGAAGTAGCGAGCTGCTTGGCTCGAAGAGAGCAAAGCTTGGGGCTGTGTTTGCATATTGGGCTGATCATGCTAGAGTGGAATAGCATTACGCTTCCTTGAAAAGCTCGACAGGGTCTTTCATGTGCTTCGCCTGGTCGAGTCTGATGGTGGTCCGAGCCAAAGGTATGTACACGCAAGACGAACCTCGTCTCTCGCAATGGCTGCACAGTTGTGTATTATTAAACTTGCTGTGTTGGCTTATATAATCGATGTCTTTATCATTAGGCATGGAGAGTAGAGTAAGCTGTTGGTGTTGGACGATACGAGAACCTCGGCGACGAGGATGTCGTGTATACCCTTATGACTGGCCACCCAAGATTCGTCTTCCTACTAGAGACAGATAATCTATAACACTCGCTCACATTAGTTAGTCCATAAAGAGAAAAGCAATAACGTTAAACTAAACTCAACTTCTGTGCTTATACAAGACCATAGTTTCCTCTAATCGTGGACTGTCTCCCGATTATTTGATTCCAATTCGATTTAGAATTATATTCACTGCGCATACAGATGACATATCCATTTGGAATCGCTTGGTCCACTGATCTGTTCTATATTACACATGTCTGACACCTGTGAGCGATAGGACAGCTAGTTACCTAGCTACATTGTTTTTGGTTCGTCTATTCCTCGACCGTGTCCACGTAGCATTGGTATTTGGCAAAGTCGGGCCCCTGCTTGAGCACCCAGGCGATGGCCAGCTAGACGGCGCTGCAGCCCTTGCCGGCGGCCAGGGCCTCGAGCCGGCGGACGATCTGGACGTTGGCGTCCAAGTTCGCGTCGCTGAAGCGCAGGTAGAGCGAGGCGCGGTAGTCCCCCTCGCCCGAGACGGCCTGCTTCGTGCGCAGGGCGCCCGTCAGCAGGCCCCGCCCCAGCGGCGCGTAGGCCACGATGGAGACGGCGAGCTCGCGGCAGGCCGCCTTCAGGCCCGACCCGCCCTCGATTTCCAGGTCGAAGAGCGAGTACTCGGCTTGGATGCAGTCGACCTGGCCGACCTCGCAAGCGCGACGCAGCGTATTGGCGCTGACTTCACAGAGGCCAATGTACTTGATCTTGCCTTTACTACGCAATGGGACAGTTTTTCAGATGGTGCCTCGCGATACCCTTTTCGAAAACGGTTCACTTACGCCTTGAGTTCAAGCTGTGCTCGCATTGTTTCCTCGATGGGAGTCTTCGGGTTGGCACGGTGCATGTAGTTAGAGGTCAATGTAGTCGGTGCCCAGGAGCCTAAAACTCTCGGCACATGCCTTCTTGCAGAAGGCAGCCGAGCTATCGATATCGCTATAGGAGCCCTTGTGGACCCCAAACTTGGTGGCGCCTATCTCGACGGCGTGGTCAGGGACTGCAAAGCGCTCCTCGTCGCTAGGTGCGGGTCCATACTATACGGACATGCCCATGAGACCGAGCCCAAGGGCGGGAACAACGGGCCCGTTCTTGCCGATGCGGCGGGTTGGGATGTTCTGCACTGGCATGGCGGTATTGGCAGGTATCTGGCTGTGAAGGTTTGAATGCTCTCGGGGTCTTCACAGAAATTGAGATATTGGACTCTATTTCAATCATGGGCCGCGAGAGAAAATCCTGTATTTATTCTACGTTCAATGGATCTGTGAGTACCTGGCAGCCTACCTACTGTTTGTGTATAACGTAGGTGGTTTCTTCCCTCTTTGCCTGTTCTTTGTCTACTCTCCCTTACATCCACAGCATGGGCAGGCGAGGGCTACGTAGGTACTCTGTTCCCTTCGGGATTTAGTAATGGTCGGGTGAGATTAAGTAGTAAACTCCGTCCTCGATTTCTCCGTTCCGGGACGTGTTTAAAGATATACCTAATCCAGGCGAGTACGTGTAAGGCCAAGAGGGGGGCTGGCTGTGACTAGTCACAAGGAATGGGCGCAGGGTGTGGTGTGTGGTGGCCTTGGCTGACATGCAACCATGGAGGGACGTAGAGGATGGTGAGATCAGCACTAGCAGGCCGCGTAACCGTGAGTGCTAGTTCTCGCTGCTACTGCGGATCATCACCTGCTGTGTTTATTAACCCATCCACCATCCTCTATCGAGCTTCCATAAGAATTGGACGTTGCATGTCAGCCACGGCCAAGGTACTGGGACGTGCAAGGGATGGGGGAAGCAGGGTGAATGGTAACTATAGGAATAGTCTATTTAGTTAGATCAAAGAAGAACCACTACTTTCCGAGCCGATGTTCCTTTACTTTGGAGATCCATAGCCTCCTATATGCTCTCGAGGCCCCTTCCTACGACCAGGGCTTCGGGAGCGGGGACGAATGCACCGGACTCGAGCGCCTGTGGTAAGAAGTCTTGGTAGACGGCTGTGGAGACATGGGTGTCTGTGATGGACGGCGCAAATACGTGCTTGACCTTGACCCCCGGCGGCGGCGTAGGAAACCCACCGGTCGCAGCGGCGGTGGACAGGCCAGTCGGAATGACCACGGCGCTCTCCATAGAGAGTGCGGCAGGGATTACGCTAACCATGTTGCATTGCAAGATGGTGTAGAGCTAGAAACCTTTGTCTTCGCTTCGCTTGGAGGTGAAGGAGGTGTGCCCGATGACGCGCTGGCCCTTCCTGAAGCGGGTTACGTTGGGTCCGACGACAACGACCTCGCCAGCGATATCCTGGCCGAAGACGACAGGAGGCTTAGAGTCGATGGGATTGATAGCCACGGCATGGTTCTTAACGAGGACCTGGTCGTCCACGGGTACTCCCGTGGTAGCAATGCCGACTTGCAACGGCCGTACACCGAGACCCGTATTCCATGCAGCTTGATTGATGGCTTCCGATGACATGGCCTTTTGACTGCTGGTACGGAAGACAAAGTATGGCGCCCCTTATTCTGGAACCCAACATGCTCTGGCTTTTCTTTTACTCAACATGGCAGTGGACAATGCCATTGAGACAAAGGTTAGTGGATCCACCCACTAATAAGGTGGCTGACTGCCTATACCCCCACCTGTAGGGCAGCAAAACGGGGGTCTTACATAGCGGGCGACCTAGACCTACATACCCGCTGGGATTACCCGCCACTACCTATGGAACTTGCTTCTTTTCTTAGCAGACTGGATTCCCCAGGCTCACTACGAGTAGGTTATGCGCCCGAGAAGGATTTATGTGCATGGCCCGTTGTTTAGACGGGCCGAGTCATCCATCCGTGCGCCACGAACAGCGTCCACTATGAAAGCGGATAAGTCGGATATAGTGGTGGCTACAGTCATCCTGCAAGCCTGTCATGCCCACCATTGGAGCTAAACCCAAGGGCAGGGTCTTGGCGCGGGTACTGGCGAGGGCAAGAAACCCCTCGATAATCTAGGGTTCCCGCTCTTCCGCATGGCGATCCCGTTTCTCCCCTCTTCATGTTTCTTCCAGTAGTTCAAGTTAGTACACGACTGTATTCCTTACGTAATAGGTATGGGCTCTGGACAATATGACCATCATCTTCTTCTTCTTTCTCCCTCGTTGGTAACTGAGCATTGCTGTTCTCTCAAAGTCATATCCAAGGCTCAAGCTCCTCTGCTGTTTGACTAGAGAAATCAGTGCCCTCATAAAGGAATGTCATCCTGTGGGTAAACCCATAAGTTTCGGGGTCGCATTCATGGGTCGTCGTCTTTCTTTTGGCCTTATTATGTGAAGTATGTGTCGCATATATACCACTATTGCAGCCGCAAAAGAGGGATTCCACTTTTGCGACAGTATGGATGGGTGCAGAATGCGTCGAATCAATCTATGATTATCCCGTGGTCGGTCTACTGTGAGAAGTAGCTTAGTAGCATCTCAACAACATATCCAGTAGAGAACCCCCTTTCTTTCAGCTGTGCTGCCCTCCCTGTATATCTTAGCTCAGCTCATCCACCTTCCAGCCAGCTGACATGACACAGAACCTCCACGTGCCAGGGACCTGGGCCACGTGAGCTGCGAGGCTGTGGGATGGTTCTACACCATGGTGACTTGAGGTCTTCCTGTCAATACGCGTTCAACTTGTCATGTGTTCAGGCCTTGTCAGTCAGAGGCCATTACGATCTCACCGTAGAAGCTCGCAAATATTCACTCCCGGTATCTTCATCCTACCCAAACCACCACGAATCCTTCCACAGTTGGGTCTTCCACACCTCCAATACACCTCAGCAGCCCACAGAACCTTCAGCCCCTGAATCCTTCGTGTGGGTATCATCACGAACCTACACAGCCCATGGCGCCGGTGTATAGATACGCAGCTGTGAGCCCCCGACGTACGGAGGGTGAAATAGATATAAATACGGGTTCCTTTACCGTAGAGAGGACATAATGTTGCTTGACCGTCCACAAGCCAGGCGCCGAATAGAGCCGGGAACAACACATCTATCTTTCACACACAGTCTGAGAGGACCAAGCTGAGTTTCTTCATCTACTCTTTACTATTGCGCTATATTACCCAATATTCACCCAACCCATCATGAAGTGCCAAACTACAGCTCTTTGCCTAATAGCTGCTTCAGCAGTGGGCGTGAATGGTATCAGACCTGTCAGCTCGAACTTCGGCGTCCCAGGCCGAAATGCAACCTACGACTATATCGTGGTAGGCGGCGGCAATGCTGGCCTGGTCGTCGCGAGCCGACTGGTCGAGCAAGGCGCCGGAAGCGTGGCCGTTGTCGAAGCCGGGACCTTTTACGAGACGACCACTGGTAATATCACTGATATTCCTGCCTTTGCTACTACCTGGGCAGGTAAAGATCCCAACGACTGGCAGCCTTTGGCAGACTGGGGATACATGACCGTCCCCCAAGAGGCAAGTAGAGCGTGGTTGTTCCCCCTTTATCCTTTGTTGCTTGGGCCACTGACAACCTGCGACAGGGAGGGAACAATGCGGAGATGCGGTATCCCAGGGGCAAGATGCTTGGTGGTAGCAGCGCCCGAAACTTCATGGTTTACCACCGCGGTACTAGAGGCGCATACCAGAAATGGGCCGATCAGGTCGGCGATGACAGCTACACTTTTGACAATTTTCTGCCGTACTTTGAGAAGAGCCTGAATTTCACCCCTCCGAACGACGAGCTCCGGCTTCGGAATGCGACGCCCCAATACGATATCACCACGCTTGGCTCGGGGGCTGGCGCTCTGGGCATCTCGTACCCGAACTGGGCGTATGCATTCGCGACTTGGGCCACCAGGGCTTGGGCGCAGATGGGCATGCCTACCCGTGGCGACGGATTCAACAGCGGCGGCCTCCTGGGGCAGGCATACGCCACCTTCACGATCGACGGCAAAACCATGACGCGAACCACTTCCGAGACGGCCTATCTCCGGAAGAGCCTCGGTGACCCGAACTACTACGTCTACCCCCTGACGAGCGCCAGGCGCGTGCTCTTCGACACGGCCAAGAAAGCCACGGGCGTCCGCGTCGACAGCGCGGGCCTGGAGTACACCCTCTCGGCGCGGAAGGAGGTCATCATGTCCGCGGGCGCCATCGGGTCGCCGCAGCTCCTCCAGGTCTCGGGCGTCGGCCCCGCGGCGCTGCTGCGCGCGCACGGCATCGACGTGGTCGCGGACCGGCCGGGCGTCGGCCACAACATGGAGGACCACATCATGTTCGGCGTCTCGCGCGGGGTCAACCTCGTGACGGCGTCGCGGTTCGGCGGCGACGCGGCCTTCCTCGCCGAGCAGGCGCGCCGGTACGACGAGCGCGCCGCGGGCCTGCTGACCAGCCCCGCCGTCGACGCGCTGGCCTGGGAGAAGCTGCCCAACGGCACGCGCCGCGTCATGGCGTCCCAGTACCCGCCCGACTGGCCCGAGGTCGAGTACATGGCCTTCTCGGGCTGGTTCGGCAACGCGTCGGTGCTGGCGGCGGGCGACCCGCGGGACGGCACGGCGTACGCGACGATGGGGGTGGCGCTCGCGGCGCCGCGGTCGCGGGGCTCCGTGACCATCGTGTCGGCGGACGCGGCGACGCCGCCGGCCATCGACCCGCGGTTCCTGACGGACCGGGCCGACGTCGAGATCGCCGTCGGCGCCTTCAAGCGCGCGCGCCAGTTCTGGCGCCAGGCGTCCGTCGCCGAGGTCCTGGTGGGCGACCGGGAGGCCTACCCGGGCCCCCGCGTGCGGTCCGACGCCGAGATCGAGGCCCACATCCGCCGCAACTTCAGCACCGTCTACCACGGCTCCTGCACCTGCGCCATGGGCCGCGCCAACGACACCCAGGCCGTCGTCGACACCAAGGGCCGCGTATACGGCGTCCAGGGGCTGCGGGTCGTCGACGCCTCGGCCTTCCCGCTGCTGCCGCCCGGCCATCCTCAGGCCACTGTTTGTGAGTGTTCCCTCGTATTCTCTGATCTGGCTAGCCATCATAGAGTCTCGAGGAAGCTAATCTTGGCGCTTGTAGATGCTCTTGCTGAGAAAATTGCATGTGATATTTCTGGCAAATGTTAAGCTGCTGCTGGACTTTGGTTGGAGACGCGTCGGCTTTCGCGTTTTCTTTGATAGTCATACTGTAGTGTTTCGGTTTTAAAGGAAGTAGTGTCATTTTACTATCGTCACCTACATAACCAGTGATTATGACCTTGAACTACTAGTTAATGCTAGAACTTCCATTGCGTGTACCAATGTTGCATGAGACCCGGCGTTATAGCCGTTGCCTGCTTTCTTTATCGATGGGCTTATACCGCTAGCACGATGGGTATGGAAAACCACAGGCTGTCCACCCGAGCCCTGAGCCATGGCCCGGTACGTGTCCAGGAGCTTGAGTCCGGGATTCGCATCGATCAACGGCTCGGCCTGGCTGGTCTGTCCATTGCTATTTTCTAATCGGGTGGCCCACCCCTCGAAGCTGGCAAGCTCTTTGATGCGATCGCCGCCGTAGAGCTTCTGGACGGCGGGGGCGAGGTCACGCCACGAGACGGCCGAGCGCTTGACGCCGTGGTAGTATCCGCTGATCTGCCCCGGCGGAGAAGTCGAAGTTGACGGGGCCAGGCACAGTGGATGACACGGTCGGCTTCCTCAAGCAGGCTGGCATGGAGATTCTTCATCACGTCGATCTCGTGCTGCTCTCGGTCGACTCTGTCATGGGTTTGCAGGACCGAGTTCAATATATGCTAAGCGATGTGGTGACACGTAGGGTTGTTATAAATCGCCCGAGGACCCAGGGTGTCCGTTCCGGCAGTGTAGCCAAAACCGCCTAGACCAGCTCCAAGAAGCCTTGCGGTGTTGATAGTCTGCCTAGAATCGATATCGATGGAGAGGATGTTGATTTCTGGATCAAGTTCTAGCCCTTCGTTCTCTATTTCCAGTATCCTCGTTAGCGAAACTGCCAGTGATTCCACGGAGCTGATGTCGAGCGAGGGTATCACCGTGGGTGGCAGCCTCTGTCGTATAAATCGTTGATCTGCTCTGCAAGCAAGTCGACCGCCATGGCTCTCTAGAGCCGTGCTGTTGCCGGCTCTCAGGAAAGCTTGATCCGAGATGGTGATGTAAGCCCTGTCGATAGAAGGCCAGCTTGGAATCTGTTGGAGCCCACCACCAACTCGCCTTTAATATGAGGGTGGCTTTGGATTGCATCCTCCATTAGAGAGGTGCGATAGCGCTTTCTCGGTTACAATATAATTATTTATAGGATACCTACTTTACTCAGTATACTAAACACAATCTTCTCTTTCGGTGGTCACTGCAAGAGTGGCCCAAAGCTGGGTTCGGCATTGGCCCATAGATCAGGGTTTGCGTGACTTCTTAAGGTCGATCTCGTTCATCACGGCGTTGTACATGAGCCGGTTTAGCCCCTCTCTATTGCCTTTGCATAACTCGGAGTCTTCGGGATTTCTTAGTGAATGGAGCCCCAATTGTAGGTGCAAGAATAGGTGGGTTACTGTACCGTTCGCTATTACATCTTCGACCCCGTGTAAGGCGGCTCCCAATAGGTTCTCATCCATATTCTTCTTCGTGCCGGCTTTACTGGATGTTAAGATCATGGCTCGTACAGCTTTTAGATAAAGGAAGACGCGCCGCGGCGGGCATCGGAGGTAAGCATCGAGTAGAAGCTCTCTGTTCCTCTGTCGTATATGCTCATCCACTCCATTTGACCACACATCGATTTTGATACGAAGCTTCAGCATCAGTTTGCTTTGCATCAAATCTTCCAGTAACGTGACTGGGGGAATTCCACCTGTGCATATTAATATTGGCTTTGGTATGTGAATGGGTTTACTGACCTAGATTCAGGTAAGCCCTGACCTCTGGACTGTAGTCTTCGGGCTTCATAGCTGTAAATTCACGCGCCCACTTGCGGTTCTCGTTATGAAACTCCAGAAACCTGTCATAGTCAAGGGTACTCTCCACAGTGATATGCTTCCACAGATGCTCCTTGTTCGAGCCCATGGTCCTTGCCAGCGCAGAAAGCTTTTCCAGTGCTTTCAGCCGAGAGTCTCCGTGTTCTCCAGTCACCAACTTCCCCTTCGCCGAGGGAGACGTCAGGAATGTCTCCAAGGTATCAAAGAAGCTCGAGCGAGAGGCGTAAACAATTGTAGTGGACAATCGGGTGTTGTCTAGAAGGATGCCATTGATATCATGAACGTCTTGGCCGCTAATAGGGATGAAGTCGAAGCAAAACTTGTCGTTTCGCCTGCGTTTTCCATCTTCCCCCTCTCGAAGACGTACTCGGCCTCCCGTAATCTCAGCATATGAATTTCGAGCTTTATAGATGGGCAGATTCGCCAGCAGAGAGTCGGGAAGGGTCCGCACGCCAAAATATTTGTCTATAGCTTCCTGACGTGCCTCCTCACGATCCCTCCTGACATTTGGATCTGCATCCTCTTCCGGGCATGGAAAGAGGTTACTTCGCAAGATTAAAAGCAGTTTTGGGGTTATAGGGGCAAACTCATGCAAGTTTGCAAAGAGTGTCTCCTTGATCGACCCAGTTTTTGTATCTCGAGCCATTCTGATAGGGCCTTCGAAGATGTTGTAGCAGTTCTCGGTGACGAAGAATTCATGAGTAGATCCGGGCGGCGGTGTACATATAGCCATGTACATAGAGTCAACGTGCATAATGAACCATGCCGCATCATCAGGATACATTTGACGGACAAGCTTCCCCCTCCAGTTGCCTTCTGGGTCCATCTCTAGCTCGATGATAGACTTGATGTTGCGGAACCAGATATCGATGGGCCTCTTGATGCGATTTTCTTCCATATAGTCCCGAAGAGAGGAAGCATCATCTTCAGAATAACTCTGCACATCCACGTGGTAAAATCGTTTGTGGAAAGTCGACCCACGATATTTGAGAAGAAATAGGAACTTCCGAAGCAGGTTGCGCTCGTCTCGGGTTAGCCAAATTCCAGAATCGCCCTGCTCAAAAGCCTTGGTGGTCTTTCGGAAGATGGTGCTTGCTCTTGACTCGATCTTGCCCAGCAGCTCTTCCACATGCTGCTGCAGGTGACTGGGCTGGGTAGTATCGCGATACATATCGAACTGCCCCATCACCCGCTTGACCAGGCTTTCAGCCAGCTCGGGCGGATCTGTTGTCAAGTTCACATGGTTTACGACCAAATCGCCAGGATATGGCTTCCCCTTCTCGCGCTTGATGTTTCGGCGGCGTTTGGTTGTAGCGTTTGGTTCTATGTATGGATGTGCGAAGTTCTTCAGCAAGAATTGGGGAATGAAGTGCTGATACATAGTGAGTTGCTCTGCCATCCTTGGTAGAGTAAGTTGCAGCGTTTGAGTAAACCAGGATGTTGAAGGATATCGAGTGTTTTGGACAAGTGCGGAGAAGGATAGAAAAACAAGTTTTGGCGAGACATATCTGTGCTTCTAATGGGCGCCATTGGGTGGCAATGGGCGCCAGAGAACATTCTGGTTGGTGCCTTGAAGTAACGGCCGTCCCGTGCTGTGTTGGCATCAAATGGACACCTTCATTGGTCTGCGTACCCCATGTGGCTGGCCATGAAACGCAGAGCTGCGGGGAAGAAGATGACATTCACATTAATTGAACGGCACAACCTAATGTACTGCTTTGGTGACTGGCTTCACTTTCTGCCAGCCAGCTCGGCAGTAAGGGTCTATAGTTAAGAGTGGTGCCAGCCACGATCCCTGGTGAGAAAGATGAGTTCGTGCGCCGCCTCACGCCTGATGGGGAGGGAAGGGCTGCAAGCCAAGAACGCCGGCATGTTCACAAGACTGTTCTAGGTATCAGACACAAGGCGACGGACTGTTCAATAACGCCGATCTATATAAATTATTGTTATTACTCTAAATGCCTGGTAAAGTGCATCTATCTTATAGGCGGTAGCGAGGGTGTCTGTCCTACATTGTTCTGCTGGTCATTTCGTTGCTGTTCCGGGTAGGGTGCGTTGGAAGGGACTTGATATGACATTGCCCACTGTTGCCACGATTCCTGTGATTGCTGAATGGGTGTGTAGTGCGTTTGTAACGGATCGGGCAGCCATGCCTGCTGCGGCAACATCGTCTGTAACTCCCTGTGACTATCATATGACGGGTACGGATATTGAGACATCGCATATTCCTCGTTTTGCCAAGTTGTTGGCTGGGCATGCTGTTGTTGGGCAAGGTCTTCCACCATTCTCCCTACTCGCTGTTGCTGCACTATGGGTAAAGGCTCGTACACAGTTCCAAAAGAACGCGTCGGAGGCATCAGCTGCTGGCCTTGGTATGGCAGTGATGCCCCAGAGTATGGTTGGCTCTCCAGTGTCTGCTGGTCCCATGAAAGCTTGGATTTCGAGGCGTCATCGCCACCAACCAAGTGTTTTGCGGAGGGGCTTCCCTCCAAGACGTGCTCGCTGACTAGCGCCTTGTTCAGCGTGAAGTGCTTGATGAAGATGAGACTAATAATAAGCGAGACCGCAGCGACGCCGAGGTATACCTGGAACACGCCGCCGAATCCAAAAATGTACGCGCTGGTGGCTTTCTTGCGGAACTCATCCTCAGGGTCCATCTTGGCAAGTTCCAACAGAAACGCCTCGGCGTCATGCGCGATCTCGGTCGGCAGGCCTTCCCACTCGAGCTTGAGCAGCATGACGTTCTGGAAGGTTGTGCCGCCAACCCCGACGCCGATCGCGGCGCCGATCTGCCTGATGAACAGGTACATGGCTGCCGCATGTCCTTCGTCGCCTTGCTTGCACATGGCTTGGGTGGCGAAATTCTGGGCGTTCAGGATTGCCCCGTGGCCTAAGCCGAAAAGGACAAAGGTCACCACCCAGACCGCCGTGCTCACGTCGATGAACTGCCACTCGACGGACACGACAGCAGATGCTACGGTGAAGACCCAGCCGAGCCAAATGGCGATCCGGTAATTGTCGAAGCGGGTGACTAGGCGTCCCGTGATGACGGACCCTGGTACCAAAACGAGAACAGCTGGTAGCAGGTTCACCCCGGCCATGACTGGGCTGGTCAATTTCACGGAAAGGAAGTAGAAGGGGAAGTAGTAGAACGCCGACCACATCTGCACTGAGTTAGCACCGTCGTGTATGGGAGGTCGCGACGCGAGGGAGGGGAGGAGGGTCTCACTAGGAATCCCTGCGCGGCGCCGCAAATATAGGTGGCAATGGATGAGGCATCATGGAAAAGGGATGGCTTGAGGATCGGTTCCGAGGCAAAGTAAATCTCCCAGAGCATTGTAACGACGAGGCCAATGAGGCCAATGACCAACGGGGCAATGGTAGCCGCACTGTCCCATGGCTGTTGCGTCCCACCCCAGCAGATAGCAATGAGAAATGCTAGGCCTCATTAGTACAGAATTTCTCGAGCTCGTGCTATGTCTTCCTCGACTCACAGGTAGCAGAACCCATAAATAATACCATGCCCACCCAGTCGACTCTCTGAAGCTTTTGGCTCAGGCTCTCCGTCCTCGGCTTCAACTTCAGGAGTAAAGGAACGGCAACGAGTCCATAAGCGCATATTGGAAACCTAAAAGGACGAAATATCAGTCCCGATCTAACTGTCTTCGGCGAGTGGTGTCAACCTACATCAGATAAAAGACCCAGCGCCAAGTGGTGTTCTGGGCAATGGCACCGCCAATAATGGGCCCAACACAGGTGCCCAAGGCCCACGCCGCGAGAACGACACCGTACCACGTGGGACGGTGCCTCAGGGGCACGATATCGGTCATGATGACGCCGCTGAGGACCTGGATCCCGCCGCCCCCGACGCCCTGGATGCAGCGGCCCACCAGCATGACGGCGATGTTGGTCGCGGTGCAGCAGAGGACGGTGCCGACGGTGAACATGACCAGGGCGAACTCGAGGCAGAGCGGTCGGCCGAAAATCTCGCTGATGGACGCGATGACAGGCATGGTGACGGCGTTGACGAGCAGGTACGACGTCCCTACCCAGAAGCCCTCGGTCGTGTCGCCCTTGAGGTCGATGATGATGTCCTGTAAAAGTTAGTGGATGATGGTTCCACGGCACACTTATGTACAGCCTTGGCCTTTGCCACCGCAACACTTACACTTAACGAGGTGACGATGATGCTGGCATCCAGGGCGACTAGGAGACAGATGATGGCCAGCGTGATGATGATGAGCAGCTGCTGTCGGCTGGGCCTCCAATCCAGAGCCTCGTCGGCCTTGCCAGCCGTTTCACAAGCAACTTCGTTATCTGAGTCATGATTCAGTATGGTGAAGACGGAATTGGAAGAAGACATAATAGCTAGGCGGTGGTCTATCACCAAACGGTAACGGGATCGAGTGGTAATATTTGGCAGTAGTAGCTAAGAGCTCTCGTATATGAGGGCCACTGGCAGCCGGGTGCACCCAGCTCTTTAAGACATGCCGCATACTGCGTCTAATCCATTTCCTAGGTCTATTCTTGGGGCGCGGCGATGGTGGCTGTGTGGCGGCCATCGTTGTAGAACTGTGTTCGATCATGCAGGTTGGTCAATAGTCGGATTACCTGCAGATAACAGCATTCCTCAAAGCGGTGCGCATCGCATTTTATGTTGGACCCCAAGGTGATCTTGATAATTGGTTGGTGTAGATCAAGTTGGTTGGAGAGTAGGGGCCAAAGATGCCACACCACCTTATCCTTATCCTGATCCCTATACAGAGAGTGGGACTATTCGCTATTCGTTCTCTTAACGAACCAATCAGAACTCGAGGGCCATCACCCACTCGCACTCTAGTGCTCACGCCAGCCTGCCGACAACGCTGGATTTAAGCCCCGTCTCACGTCACAATGGACTTTTTGGAAGACAAAAATAGCCATTCTTCACGTATGGGCGTGGCTGTGTTCACCTAGTTACAGTATTCCTGTATCCTATCCTCTCGCAGGGTTAGGTGAGTAAGTAAGTAGTCTGTGTGACGGCAAGCTAGTTCCTCGCCAAGAATGTATCAGTTACTCTTTACAATGCCACACAACCAAGTCTCAGGAATACTCAGATTAACAGCGTAAGCTTTTCGCAATGGATGAACAGAGATTTCCAAACAGAATGCTGCCTGCACTGAATTCCTCTACCAATCCCCCGATTAAAGCCAGCCAGCAGACGCCAGCGGCCAAGTACAATCTCGAGATGCTCCATCGGCTTCGTATGGCACTCAAGAAAACACCCGAAGCAGATTTATGCCATCTTCTTTGACTGAGGTATTCAGATACTCTGCGTTCTCTGCAAGGTTGATTAATTTTATCCCTATTAAAAACATGTAACGCTAACACATCTTCCAGCCCTTGGCTCCTCTACAACAGAGAACAGCAACGTGACCAGACCATTGTTGCGGGATGTTCGTTCAACTTTCAACACGGCCAAACCTATTGTCATCATTTCCGAGCTATCGGGCGACCTGAAAAGGCTCCTCGGTGGCGAGAGGCCTGATCTGGCAGAGTGTATATTCAGTTCGATGGCTAGGGGTACGGTTCTTTATGATACAAGCGGAACTTGCGTGGTAGTCCTTCCAGGAAGTGGCAAGATTGTGGTCAAAACCACCAATGGAGAGCGCGCTGCCACATAATTTCAATCTCTACGTTACCTTGAAGAACACCTGCCTTGTTTTCCTGCGCCGAGAGTACATGGTTTGATACAACAAGGATCCTCCTACTTTCTATTCACGAGTTCCATTCGCGGACACCACCTAGAGGATGTTTGGCCTAGACTGAGCGATGGCCAAAAACATGGTATCAGCAGCCAGATCGATACGCTTCTCTCTACCCTAAGTACGCTCCCTTCAACCCGAATCGAATCGCTTGGTGGCGTAGGCGGGGATGGTTGCAAGGACGTCAGACGAGTAGTACGCGTGTGCCGCGAGCAACTCAGGGATGTGTGCCAGTTCGAGGACTTCATTTTCGCCGGCGCTGCAACAGCTTCAGATGTATACAAACAGAGGACTTTTACGTGAGCTTGTGCCGACATCAGAAAAGCTTGTCTTCACCCACGGGGACGTACGCTTGGCTAATATCATGGTGGATGAGGAGGAAAATGGCCTTTGGCAAGTTGCTGGCATTATTGATTGGGAGGCCAGTGGCTTCTACCCGGATTATTGGGAGTATGTAGGTAAAGATGACTAACAACCTCACTCCAAGAGACAGACTACTCTGATTGGTACAAGTACCTACCGAAGTCGGTGGCCCAGCATCGTTACCCGGTCCCATGGCTAGTAGATAGATTGCTGGATCGAAATATGGCCAATGGCTAATCCTCGACAGCCCCACGACGAAAGCAGAGTACTCTCGCTGATAAGAACTCAGTGTGTTCATTGCTTAAAGCCTGTTCGTCTTCTTTATACAACTCTTCTTCTTCCATACCGGCGCCGCCGTAGTCCTGACTGTAGAAAGGCATCATTGAAATCCTCCCATTATTGTACACGTCCTGATGAAGCATTCCTCCATTCATTCATGGCTTCCCAAATGTCCATGACATACATAGTGACGTAAATTCTTGAGCATGAACAAAGCCCAACAAGTTGGCTGGCTGGCTGACCGGTGTGCAGAAGCGAGTGCAGGCGCCATCAACCTACATGCATGTACCTACCGTATACATGCATATGTGCATACAACCTTGACTAACTGCCGGTAAGAGTTGCTTCATTTGGCATCCCGACCCCGACTTCCGCCCCGATAACCGCATTTGCCGCCCCTAAGAACCGACAACCGTGATTTACTTGGCAGGTAATCCGGGGAAATTTGGGAACTCACTCACCATTGCTTCACTTTCCCGTTGGCTGTAGATACTAGTAATCCGCCTTGATCATCGGCAATGATTAGTGGCTGGCCTAATGACGTGCTAATCAAGCGAGTCACGCCTTTCGGATCTGTCCAGACTCCAACGATTTCAGGGAGAATTCAGCCCAAGCGAGGATAGTGGTACGCCCCAGAGTACGCCGTAACCCGTCAATCAAGCTTGTCAACCAAATGCAGTTTTTAGATGAGCGACCAACTCATTCCGTCTCGTCTCCTCATTAAATGGCTCAAGACAACAGATGACTGGCCATCCTTACATGGTGGTATTCATTCCCCTGATACGGACCTTTCGGACCTGGTCCAGTTTCTGGCCCAGTGTGCCCAAGTCCACTAATCTCAGACTCATCAGGCCCACACATCCCACCAGGACTTGTCGAATCACAGTGTGCACACAGCAGTTCAGTATGGTAGCTGGTAGCCGGGGCCGGAGACTGGCCGATGACAGATCGAGGCGGTAAGGCTTCTGTGGTAACGTGCCAAGGTCGCCTGTGTGTGTCAGTGTCTGGTTGTCTGTCTGTCTGTCTATCTGTCTGTCTGTCGGCTTCCATGTTCGAGTAACGGGAAATTGTCCCCGCGTTTCCCTTATCGTCCCGAGCCGGGGTTCCTTCGACCTGACCCATCCTGCAATTTTTCATACAACTGCTTTCCTCTCCCCTCTCACTACGCTTTGTTTGACGGAGGAAACCTTTCCTCGGATCCGGCCTTGTGTAATGCCCCAACAGACTCGCAATCCGACCACCCACGCGCTTGGAGATCGGACCCCAGATCGCCTGCGTGTGCCATGGAGATGGAAGATGTGAGCCTCGAAGTGGCGGAAAAGGACACCGCCGCTGAAATCGCCGCCGAGGCTGCTGTCTCCGACCCTGCCAACCACAGGCCACCACCCAAACAGTCAGACACTGCGAATCCCCGGAAGACCTGCCAGCCCTGTCGCCTGAGAAAGGTGAGATGCCTGCAGGGTGACGGCGCTTCTTGCGCTAATTGCGATCGTCTGGGCTTCACCTGTTCTTTTCAGGCTGCATCACCCCAGGCCGACGGCGACAATGGCTCAGCCTCGCCCATCACTCTGCCACGCCGTCGCGTGCGACTGGCATGCAGCAACTGCCACTCACGCAAGGCGCGATGCAGCGGGGAGATGCCCAAATGTAAAAGGTGTCAATCACAGGGCATCGAGTGTGTCTACCGGCCCACCAAGAGGTCTGGAACCCTGACCACTCCGGCTACAGGGCAGGCCGGTGACTCTGAACACGAGTCCGTCTCCTCTGAGCCTCCAGAGAAGAGGAGACACGTGCAAGACGACGCCAACCCGTCACGAGGCGATTATTCCATGGCCAACCGGGCCAGGTCCAATGGGCCCTGGCCCATGCATCATGAATCGTGAGTGACGAACCTACCTATTCCTTTACCGCCCAGCCCTCTCGCTGTGTGAACATGAGACTGAACAAGATCCCAGGCCCATTCCCTTCCCCGATGAGGCTCTCATCACTCGCACCTTTGACAATTTCTTCAAGCATGTACATCACGTGCCAGTGTTTTCTTTCCTCCACCGAGCGTCTCTTATGCAACGCTATCACGCGGGCATGATGGATCGTGCCTTGCTGCTGGCGCTGGTCGGCATCACCTCCCTCCTCACCGATCTCGGTCCAGGGACGAGGGAATATGGGGCCAAGTGCATCGATGAGTGTCAGAAATTGATCTTGGCGGATTTGGAAAACCCGTCAACGATCAAGATCCAGGCCATGGTTTTCATTATGAAGTATCGGATGCTGACCCAGCGATTCACGAGCGCTTTCATGCTCGCTTCGGTCGCCGGGCGCGCTTCTTACGCCCTCCGCCTCAACTACGAGAACCCTAATCTCTGTTTCTTAGCACGCGAGTCGCGGCGAAGACTGATGTGGGCTTTCATGACCATCGATTCTGGCATCAACGGAGGGTATCCCGATTTTACGCTGCTGCCGTCTGAAGCTCTGCATATACAATTGCCCTGCAACGAACGGAACTTCGAGTTCGATCTTCCCCAAGTCACCGAGCACCTGCGCCCCATTCCAACTAAACCATTTCCAGACGATGTGGGATCGCTGGCACTCCACGTACGCCTGCTCTGGATCCGCAGCCGGATCCTGTATTGCACCAAAAACGTGCTCGCGATGCCCGATACCGAACTCCGCGAACTTCCCAAACTCGTCGACGTCCTGGCGCAGGAGCTCAACGGCTTCAACGAGCACTTGCCAGCATCCTTCCGGTTCTCTGACAACAACGTCAAGCTTCGAGCCTACTCGCCCCGGCTCTGCGTCTTCATCATGATCCACGTATGGTGGCGTCAGTGCCACTGCGATCTCTATCGCATTGTGCTGGTAGGACTGAAAGAGGCGCTGCCTCGGTCCTCGTTAGACCGACTGCCGCCCCAGTTCGTCGAGCTCTGTCAGCGGCAATGCTACGAGCACGCATTAGCTATGGCCGAGATCTTCCGCGTCGTGCTTTCCCTGGACGGGGGCCTTCCCGTCACGGACCTGGACCTACCAGTTTGCGCGTACCAGTGCGCGCGCATGCTCTTCTTCGCTCACCACATGGCCGGCCTGCAATTCCAGATCAGCTCGGAGCAAGTCCACGAGCACTCGCAGCGCTGCTTACAGATCGCGAGGCACATGTCGCACATACCGGCCGTGCAAACCATTCTCACCGACCTCGAGAAGCTCATAGCCAGAGGCTTCTCGACGAGCACGACGCCGAGCCACCCGAGCAGTCCGGATTTTGCCCGGGCCTCAATACCCGCCCAACAGATACTGTCACGCCACAATCCCGTTCACCTGATGGGCATAACGGACGAGAACGAGATCCCCACGGGGACAGCAATGACCTCGCCTTCGATGCACGTAACCACGTCGCCCCTCACGCACGGCGGCACGCCGATCCTGCAGACGCCGATGTCGCAGCCGACGCCGCCGGCGAATGCTGCCCGCGCGGCCGCCTTTGCCGAGATGCCCACGCACCTCGTCAGCATGCCCCGACCGCACCTCGCGCCCGTGGACCCGCCCGAGGGGCTGGACAACAATAACGCCTTCGAGGGCGCAATGGACGGGTTCGACTTTAATCTCGAGTCCTTTGGGAACACGGGGGCCGAGGCGGTCTCGTGGTTCTCTAACGAGTGGCTGGGCAACGAGTACTCGCAGACGACGGCCTAAAACTGCCGCGACCTGCCACACATGGTCGAATCTGCGGCTCAGTCCAAGCACCCAACAGATCCGGACCAGCTACATGAGACTTGGTTCGGCCTGGCAGCATTATCTGTCAGGCACGAAACCTATGCTGTCATCGTTGGAAAGAAATCAGTGCTACAAGATGTCATATAAAGCACTTGGAAAGAGTAGAGAAAGACGTTGTGTGATGACACTGCTCATGACTTTTGTAAGGTATATATACCCCTTGGGAGTTTGGTTTGGTGCTTGGAGACAGCGGGCGTCACAATACATGGCATTGCATTTGGTGTACATTAGCGGTGCTTCTAGAATCAGGTAGAAATAAAGTTATTCAATATCGAGCGCTCGATAATACAGATGTCTATTTGCCTTGGATGGCCACGTATGGCTTCTGTTACAAGAAGTGGACGTTGCGTTTACATTGTACGTACATGTAAGTACATGCAGAATCATACGATACACAGTGAATTAAACATTCCCACGGTTGAGAGCCCCTTTCCTGGGCCAATCAGACAGGATGCGCAGTGTTAGAAAGTGTAATGGCCTTCCACCCTCACCGTCACTTCGGCGTCAGACTTGAAAACAGCTACGGAGTAATAAACCACTAATAAATGAGTACTATCTTGGGGCCAATTCTGCCGCCTGTTTCCGCTAAAATTCTCTTTATCGCTAAACCCAAAGCACAACCCCGCGATGGCGATAACAAAAATCCCAAGTGAGAGAGACAAGAAGCGAACCCCCACTATCGATTCGTCGAAAACCCGCCGTCCTTTATTCACGTTCCCATTCGGTTTTGCAGAAGGTTCGAAAAGGTCAAATTGAGATAATCTCTTCTTCTGAGCTACCTGGTTGGTTATTCTATTGGAGGAATACTCGTCAATATGGAGGAGCCAAACCCAGCCCCGCCGCCACCGACTGAGGCGGCAGCCGCACCAGCGCAGCAAGTCACCGAGCCCAGCACCACCAGCCAAAAGCCAGTCAAGGTCCTGATTGTCGACACCGGCCCCCTGATCAAAAACGACCCGCCGCTGAGCACGCTGCTCGCCAAGGCCGACGAGATCTACACGCTCCCCAGCGTGCTCGGCGAGATCCGCGACGAGGCGACGCGGTCCCGCGTCCAGACCCAGCTCCTGCCGTTCCTGAAGCTGCGCAGCCCCCGGCCCGAGAGCGTGCAGTTCGTGACGGGCTTCGCGCGCCGCACGGGCGACCTCGAGGTCCTGAGCAAGCCCGACGTCCACCTCATCGCCCTGGCGTACGAGCTCGAGTGCGAGAAGAACGGCGGCGACTGGCGCCTGAGGAAAGAGCCCGGGCAGAAGACCTTGAACGGGAAGTCGCCGGCGGCGGCGGCGAGGGACGCGCAGGAGAAGCAAGAGAAGGAGGCGGCAGGCGAGATTTCACCAGAGACCAAGGAGGAGAGCGAACCGTCTGCCCCGTCAGAAACAGTAGATGCCGCAGCCGAAGCCGCAGCTGCAGAGAAAACTTCAACAACAGACGCACCCGCTGCGTCAACTACAACGCCCGATGCGGTAGAAGAACAAGCGAAGATTGAAGAGCCAGTGGTCGGTCAGGAAGAGGTGTCACATAAACTAGATGCTCTCAGTCTGGCAGAAACGACGACACAAAACACCTCGATCGATAACGCACCGACAGATGCAGTGGTGGAAGAAGACGAGGACGAAGACGGCGACGATGAAGGCTGGATCACCCCATCCAACCTCAAGAAGCACCAGGCGAAGGACCAGCTCTCGACCCCCGAACAGCCCATCCAGAGGGTTCTGCAAGTGGCCCTGCTCACGTCCGATTTCGCCATGCAGAACGTCATCCTGCGGATCAACCTGAACCTGCTGTCGCCATCGCTGGCGCGCATCACCCGGGTCAAGACATGGGTGCTGCGGTGCCACGGCTGCTTCCAGATGACGCGCAAAATGGACAAGCAGTTCTGCCCGCGGTGCGGGCAGCCGACGTTGACGCGGGTCAGCGCGACGACGGACTCGAGCGGCAACTTCACGGTGCACCTCAAGAAGAACTTCCAGTTCAACAAGCGCGGGAACGTCTATAGCATCCCCAAGCCCGTCCACGGCACCGCCAACAGCAAGTACCGGGGCCAGGGCGGCGGCAAGGGCGGCTGGGGCACCGAGCTCCTCCTCGCCGAGGACCAGAAGGAGTACGCCCAGCAGGTCGACGATAACCGCCGGCTGCGGCACAAGGACCTAATGGACGAGGACTACCTGCCGAGCATCTTGACGGGGAGCAGGCAAGGTAGCGGCGGTGCAGGCAGGCCACGTGTCGGGGCGGGAAGGGCGGTCAACTCGAAAAAGAGGACATGAAGAGATAAAATCAGCCCCGAAATTACAGACCTATAGACATGACATGACAATACGAATAGATGATACCACCAAAATTTGGAATTCCTGGATAGACTCTGCCATTGCTTTCATTGTGCAAATAACCGTCAAGTAAAAACTCCAGTCACTGAGTCGTGCAAAACCGCAAGAAGAACAATCTGCATGGTGTCTGGGAAGCAAACAGGATTTATCCCGATATGCTACCCTCGGCCAGTCTGCCAATCCACGGCTTGAAGTTCCAAGTTTCCTCAAAGCAGAAAGAGAACCATATTCTTCAAGCTGATATAACAATCAAATATATTCCACGCCTTGAACTCCGGTCCCCCCCGGGTGATGTCTGATTCGCAGTAGTCAGACGAGCGAGTCCGGCTTCTTTGGGTTTGTGCCCGTACTCGGTGAGAGCATGCCATCATATCTCCTCCCAAAACCCCCAATTCCTGCGGCTGGCTGGTTTTTTGCTGTTGCCACTGTGCTGTCTTGTTTTTCGATCCGTAGGTGCGCTGTACCGAAGACGCACACAAAACTCGTCCAGCCCAGTCTCATTCCCCGTCGGCTTTGTCGTAACTTTTAGAACTCTTTACTCGTCTTGAGGAGGGAAGACGGTTTGGGTCGTTTTTCTGGTGCTTTCTTGTCTGGCTAGTCTATTGCATAGAGGCAGGCTTGGATCGCGAGTCTGGATGGGTTTCGTAGAGTATATGTCAGCGATCTCTCGTAGTTGGCCATGATCGTTTTCGTTCTTTCTCATTTTCTCAACCAGTCCTTCTTTTTCCCCTTGAGTTGGGGGAATTCCCCCAACTTATCTGCCAGACTCTGACTTGACCACGCCAGAGACAAGCGGGGAAACGGGGAGAGAAGGGGAAAGGAGGGGAAGAGATCAGACTAGACTATACGCACCATCCTGGAGGTGAGCCAAGAGCCCGTAGCGCTTCTTGAGGGTGACGCGCTGGCGCGACCACTTGTCGTCGGGGGAGAAGCGCGCCGGGTGCGCCGACTTGGTGACCTCGCCGGACAGCACCTTCTTCAGCGTGTAGATGCGCTTGCCATCGGTGTCGAGGGTGTACATCAAATGCATCTTGGCGGCTTTGGTTGTTTTTTTCTTGTTTGTATGGAGACTTCCCGAGGGCGTTTGGTCAAAGGAACGATGGCTGGCGAGGATTGATCTGGTCTTGGCTGTTTTGTCGTCGTCGTCGTCGAGGTTCACTTCTAGAAATGGCACTGGAGCTGAAGCTGCACCGAAACTTTTTTTTTCTCCCTTTCGCCAAATGGCAATTGGGATTTGGGAAAAGCTTTTCAATAGGCAGGCGGTGAAGAGCTTGTTGCTTTGGTGGGGCTGCTGGTTATCAGGCTAAGCCTGCCAATTCGTAAAATGGCCTTTAGAGATCCATTATCTTGAGCAGGCGCCCTTATTATGCAATTAATTATTCACTTACCCCGTGGCCCAGATGGAATGTCTACAGATCAATTCAAGCGACTTCAATACCGGAACAAATAACATGGGCTGCGAGCATAGCCTGCCGACATTTGATCAGAATCATAGCTGCTTCCATCGGAATATAACCCGATCCAGACTCCCACTGCCTGAGTCATGCATCACTTTCAAGGTCGCACCTGGTACATACAAATATAAGTAGGTACATACATCTAGCGTACTGTTCGATTCGGTATTCGGTAAATCGCTTTTGTATTGAGCAAACTTCTGCAAAGGCTAATCGCCATGTTGTCCAAATAAGGTGAGACTTGTCAATCATTGAATCTGACTAATAAGAGTCTATTGATCAGCGGTATCACCTCTGATTGGATCTTCTCAGGAGGGCCGCGCTTCAACTCCTGATTGGCTCGCGCTGCGGCAATGCTAACAGATGCTTATGATAATGTGAAGATAGTCTCTTCATCAGGCAAGATTGGTTGCTGGCTAGATTCTCGCAACCTCTTCGCCATGACAAATTACTCTTTTGGCTCGTTGGAACATACTTCTTCCATTTGTCAGCCCCGTGTCCCGGGGGGCTGGCTTCGATAAAAAGAGAGGCTCACGAGCCCTTCATCCCCAGGCTTATGCACTAAGTATACCATATATGGACAAACAAATCTACTCAGAATGTCCTCCGTTCTACGCTTCTCAAAGAGACCATCGCTATCCATTCTCATTTCTTCCACAAAATCCTCGTTGTCCCTTTCCACCTCTTTACTGCCCACTACTTCCAGCCCGAGCCCCTCGACCCCATCATCGAGCCCGCCCCCATGAAGAACATCGTGATCGTCGGCGGTTCCTATGCTGGGGTCAGCACGGCACACCGGATCCTGAAGTCCGCGAAAGCGACGAGGCCGGGCGGCGGGAAGATGTTCAAGGTCACGTTGGTGTCTCGAGACAGCCACTTCTACTGGAACATAGCGGCGCCGCGGGCCATCGTCCCCGGCCAGTTCGCCGACGAGCAGATCTCCCAGCCCATCGCCGAGGGCTTCCGGCAGTATCCGGCCGCCCAGCTTGAGTTCGTGCTCGCCTCGCTTACGGGCGTCGATGTGGAAGCGAAGCAGGTCGAGATCCGGGGTGCTGTTGATGAAAATGATGGCAAGGAGCGGAGGACGCTCGGCTACGACTATCTGGTCCTAGCTACGGGCTCCAGCACCAAGGCGTCCGAGGCGCCGTTCAAGTCGATTGGCTCCACCAAGGCAACCATGGAGGCCCTCCACCACTTTCAGAAACGCATCGAGATTTCCAGGACCATCGTCGTCGTCGGAGGGGGCGCGACGGGCGTCGAGTCTGCTGGGGAGATCAAGTTCGAGTACGGTGACAAGAAGGAGGTTATACTCGTAAGCCTTGGCCAATAAAAGATCAGACGGGGCATGATAGCTATGGCGTGGAAAGCCAAATACTAACAAATCGGCAACAACAGGTGAGCAGTCCCGCCGCACTCCTACCTGGGCGTCCAGACAAGGTGTCTCGGACCGCCCTGCAGAAGCTTCAGGCTCTCCAGGTCGACGTCCGCCTGAACACCAAGGTCCTGAATACGGAGCAACTCAAGGACGGCCGCAGCGAGCTCACCCTCAGCGGTGGCGCCAAGCTCATGGCCGACCTGCACATCCCGACCCACGGCGAGAAGCCTAACGCGTCCTACATGCCCGCGGAGTTCCTCGTCAAGACGGGCCACATCCGAGTCGGCGAGCATCTGGACGTCGAGGGGGCCGACGGCGTCTACGCCCTAGGTGACGTCACCGACATCGAGCCGGCCCAGCTCATATTCCTGACCAACCAGTCCAAACATCTCGCCCAGAACCTGCTTCTTGCGCTGGCTAGCAGACCTCAAAGGCCCTACAAGCGTGCCACTCATAGTAAGTCGAAACCACCTGACACAACTCAGTATCCTGCTTTCTTGTTCCGATCCTTGTAGCTTACCACCCGCGCTTGCCGTCAATAGCTATGATGGGCTTGCAAATAGGCCGCAATGGCGGGACCGGCCACTACAACTCCGTCCAATTTCCGAGTTGGTTTGTGGCCTTCATGCGCAAGTCGCTCTTCACCGACCGGCTGCCGGGGACAGTCGGCGGATCGCGCCTGTGATCGATTGATAATGATTAGATGGTTAGGGACGGTTGGAGAGCTAGAAGAAGTCAACGGGGACGTCCTGTGTCTTTCGAATAATGAGAGTACCCTTAGAATGAGAATAGAAACCCATCATCTTGCTTATTTCATCTGCTAGAGCCCGACTCCCACCCAGACTCGGCTTATTTTGAGAAACAAATGAGTATAGTCAGAACGTTTGTCGTAGTTTCTCTCTCTGTATGTCTCTCTGTATGTCTCTCTCTCTTTAAAAGAGTAGTAGATCTCCACACAGATCAAGCGTGTCCTTCCACGTAAAGTCAACCGCCTTCAAAGTTTCTCGGCTATCAAACAGTGTCGAGATATAGGGGCTCAACTAGAAGCAATTCCATGTTCCACGAACTGAACTTAATATACAGTGTTTTCTGCGTGAAATACCGAGCCACCCTTGCAGCTGTTGTGATACATGTGATTGTTGTCTCTTTAACTCCGGTTCAATGCCATGTCTTGCCATAAAGAACGCTGGGCAGCTTGGTTTTAATCTATACATATTCTTGGTCCGGTGAGTTTAGGAATCCGATGGCCGTGTTGGTCTAGCGGTTTGGCCATGCTTAAATGACCTGGGGTTGAGTTTGGCTGCGTCCGGATACGTTATAAGCAAATGGTGGGACAGGGAAGGTGAGAAACTGGCATGTAGATGCAAGATTTTGACAGCGCCATGGATTACTGGTAAAGGCACCAGCTGATCTCAAACCGAGCCATCACACGTTTTATCGTTTCTGAGACACGAGACTATGGGGCAGATATAAGGAGCCCTCTATTCAAGTTTATAGAGTGTGTGAAATATGCGGAGAATCGCTGACATTTTCCAAGAGAACCGCCAATCCATCCTTGTGTACCTCCCATTCGGCATGTATATGGTATCCGAAACCATCCGGATTCCCGCAGACTCGAGATTCCTCAGCTAGACATGGGTACGGGTCGTGGATTAAAAGAATAAGGTAAGTTCCCCTAACTTCTTCAACCCCTTTCATGTTCGCGAACGTGCATATAATAGGTCTCCAACGGTGAAGGATCAAAGTTGAACGCTCCATGTTGAGATCCACGTGCTGTTAACTAATATCATTCAGTTCTCGGATAAAATGCAACTCTAACCCATGGTAGATTCCGACAGGAAAGGCGGTAGCCGTATCCTAGGAATGTAAAATATAACAGTTACCATCAAGGGCACCACGACTGGAGCCATCACCAGCCGCTAGAATGTACGCGAGTCAAGCCATGGGTCAACGGTGTATAGGGCAAGCAAGCTCTGTTCTATATAAACGCCCTTATACTAACTTTATATGCCTACTGTAGATGTTTATGTACGTATTCATACCCCTAAGGGAAGCGATCTCACTGCGGAGAACTTCTCGAAGCATCATATAATTAAAGACCAAGTTTAGAGATCCTTGTTAAACATCCATCGACTGGGCCCACATCGAACTTTATGAAGAGATGATGATGACTGGGAAAAGCCTCTGAGACGGGGGGAGCCTGGAGATAAAACATGCCCCATATAGACCAGGCAGGGTATGGAGGCTCGGTGCGGAACTTTCTTTTAGTCGAGTCTCATCAAGTAAAAGGAAGAGCCTTGAAGAGAGACAATACCAGAGTGTCACCCCGGATAGTGTGAAGTGTTTGTTGTATTATTTCCCATTAGATTAAACCTTAATATTACATATAAAGAGCTATTCGAGCCTCGTGCCGTCCTGCGCAAGAAACACTAACTCCTCGATCCGTATCTCCGCCTTGCCCACCACCATCCAGGAGTCGCCGCCGCGGCCGCCGTGGAACTGTTTGAAACGATCTACGAGGACGAGGTACTGCATATACCGGTGATCGGACCCCTCCTCGAAGCCCTCGAGGCGGCACGAGCCCCGACGGAAGCCGGGCGGGGGTCGCGGCCGCGGTAGAGCACGAGCGTCAGGCGGTCGAGCTTGTGGAAGAGGGCGCGCTGCCAGATGCGCAGGGTGGGGCCGGCGTAGTCGTGGGCCCAGCTGGCGACGCTGAGGGCCAGGTGGCGCAGGCCGCGGGGGTCCTGGTCCTCGACCTCGGCGAAGAGCTGGCGCAGGCGCGGCAGGTCCGAGTCGCCGAGCACCACGAGCACGTCGCGCAGGGGGTCGCAGTAGAGCATGCCGCCGTGCGGCATCGGCAGCGCCACCGTGTAGGCGCACAGGGCCTCGCCGCGGGCCTCGTCGCACACCGACAGCGCCGCCGGGTTCAGGCAGTACGACCGCCAGGGCCAGTCCTCGGCCTGGGCGTAGTGCGTGCGGCGCGAGTGCAGCTCGAGCACGCGGGGTTCTAAGGAGAGGCGCCTACGACGGGCGAGACAAGAAGAAGATAGGTAAGAGCAAGTATTTAAAAAAAGAAGGAAAAAATAAAATAAAAATCATATATACACACACACACACACACGCGCGCTGCATAGAAACATAGGAGCAGACAAACAAGCAAGCAGACAAACAAACGGACAGACAACTTTGTCTCTTTACGGGCCGGCCATCACGCAAAGTCGCAGCAGGCCAATGGCGATGTGATGCGACAGAGCGGGGGGCGGGGGAGACGGGGATACGGGGGATACGGGGAATACGGACAGGACGGGGAGAGAGTCGGAACTTACCAGATCTTCAGGCGGAGCTCCAAGGGCAGCAGCGGGAACAGGTGGAATGCTGTTTGAATCATACCCATTGGCTGCTGTTTTTCCAGGAGGTAGTCTGGTGTGTCGCTCGATATCCAGTGATGCTTCATTTCGCTTTGCCCCGTCTCGCTGGCAGATGCAGCCCGAAAGTATGTCTGTCCAACTATTCGAGGGATCCGGGGGTTGGTGGTTGGATGGTTGGTTGTGATTTGAGAAGGGGATGCATGGCGAGAGGCTTTTCTGTCTATTTTATCATTGCATCCATGGCGGGGCGTTGGTCGATCGTCTTTCCCACACCTACGCACTTATTTGGGCAAATGGTCAGCTTCAGGTCAGGCATTGATACGTGCGGGCGCGAACCAGTCCCGACTGCCGCCCGGATGCGACGCTGAGGGTACAATAACCTGGGATAACCTGGGATACGCCTTCGAATACCTGGGCGACATAGTCGGTGGCGTTCGTCAATCCTGCTTTTCTTGATTCAGGCGTCCCCGTCGAGCAAGGCACGAATTCATGCAACCGTCGTCGTCTTTTCTTTCTGAACCATCTTAAATAGGTCGATGACGTCCCGTCTCAAATTGCGAACGGCACTTCTCAGACGATGTGACGACTAACCCATCTTTATGGTAAATGAGCCATGAAGCCTGCGCCTCAATTCATCGCCGCCTGCCAACTCCTGCCCAGCGTTGTGCTGACCAGCTGCGGCGCCCAGTCGTCGTCGACCCTTGGGAGACAAAGTCCGAATGAGGAACTGTTTTTTTTTCTCCCTCTCTCTCGCCCACACTAAAATAGTGTGAGCCGATGGTCCCACCGTCTGTCTGAATAATGCGACATCATAAACCGGTATCTTGAATTCATTTACCGGTTTGAGCTGAGCCGGAATGTACTAAGTAGTATCGACTCGTCCGGAGTACTCCCGATTGAGAAGAGCTTGGGAAACCAGAGGAACCAGGTTTCATGTCCCGTCCCGAACACGCAATGAGCATAATAAAGGGGCTCACTCTCTACGCTTGTTACCACGGTAAGGCGTGGCAGAGGAAGCTACGGCTGCGTTCCGACCCAAGAAAGTCGGAACGAAACCACAGAACGCTATCAGTGCGCGATTTTGGGGGTCTTGGGGCTCGGGAAGTCTTGGTCCCTTCACGCCACTATGGATCGGATTGCACACCGACACGATTACAGAGAGGGATGCACAGAGCAGTTGGACAGAAGAACGTATCGGACGCGCAAGTCTGCTGACGGATTCAGCCGTCTTGCTTCAGATTGTCGGGTGCCTATTCGGGCTATGTGTGCGCGAGTAGGGCCTATGGATCCTATGGCCTCAATAGCGGCGACTCCTCCCCATGTTCTGGCTGGTCGTCTCCAGTGCCACGTTCACCGCCTCCACCGTCAGGATACCTCTCGACGACCTTCTCTTTCAATAACCAGGACCCACTCAAGCCAGCTCCTGGGCCGAGAAGGACGGAGCCGACAATCATGGCCAGCGCAGTGAGTACTCCAGCTTCGACCAAGAGCCAATATAGGACAGTAACCCCGGTGAGGATGATATCGATCTGGATGAACTTGCCCGTCGCCCTCGTCATCTCTCTACGATCGTCGGGACGGAAGAGGTTCACAATGAAGAGCACGTGCGACACGACGGAGCACACGACAGGCACCGCATACACCAGAACGAGCGATACCCAATGAGACTCGAGACGATGTGGCTCCGGATCCCGAATGGCGTTTACACCGACGACCTTGACAGCATAGCGCACCAGGGAGACCCAGAGCGGGAAGAAGAGCCACACGACGATGGCGGCCGGGTGCGCCGAGACCAGCATGGCCACGCTCGGCACGACGAAACCGAGCAGCACGGCGAGCGGGATGGCGACGACCTCGACCTGGCTCGACAGGGCGCGCACCTCGAGATCGATGACGGCGTCGACATCCCGGAGCCGCTCGGCGGCGGCCGACTCCTTGGCCGCCTGGACGCGCTTGGCGCGGGCGAGGAACGCGGGCACGAAGACGAGGTCCCAGACGAGGGCGCCGCCGGCGAGGTTGGACACGAGCCAGGGCACGGTGGGCCGGGCGATGACGCGGCTGCGGCGGTTGCAGAGGCGCGCCGACTCGACGAGGCTGGCGGTGAGCAGGGCGGCGATGAAGGACAGGACGACGGCCATGCGGGCCGCGGCGCGGGCCGAGCCCCCGCCCGCGCCCTCGCCCGCGCCCTCGTCGACGCCGACGGCGAGCCGGAAGAAGGAGACGAGGAAGCACGCGGGCGCGCCGACGACGGGGACGCGCGAGATCCCGCGCAGCCGCGCCCGCGCGTGGCACTGCGAGTACAGCGCCGCGAGGTTGAGGTCCGAGTGCAGCCCGAGCAGGACGACGGTGGCGACGGCGAGGAGGCCCGGCACGATGAGGAGGTAGGGGAGGCGGAGCCGGTGGAGGAGCGGCCGGTGACCCGCCGCGGGCAGGAGCCTCTTCTGAAGCGAGTCCATTTCTTTGGTGAGTCGGTATTGACTGGGGCGCTGAGGCCCTGCTCAAATACCCTCGGACTGCGATCAAAGTGAAGGCGGGAAGCGAGGCGGGTCGAAGCCGTGGCAGAACGACGAGGAAAAAGTAGGTAAGTGAGATGTAGGTAAGGAGGAGTAACTACCCTGTAGGATTGATGATGATGTTGCTGTTACTAAGATCGGCGGACAACCCCCGGATTTGAATTAGTTGCCTTTCTTAACAAATGAGGCGGCGCAGGGATCTTTTAAGGTCCAAAAGATTGGGGGTCCGGGGGTCTCACAATTTGGAGTTTAACACAATACGTCTCCCATTAATATGGGCGGGCAATGAATGATGTGTCGTTCTATTGGTACAATTCTTGTGTAGCCTTACTGCCTATCGCTGTACAAGAATCATTCGTTCCATGGACAATCTTGACATTTGGCCCTATAAGCTTGACTTGTTTTTTTTTTTTTTTTTTTTTTTTTTTGGAAATATCAGCCGATACTCTTGAACAAAGTATCCTGCTTGCGTGCGCAATGATATTCCAAGCAATGCTCTATGTAGAGAGAGAGAGAGAGAGAAAGCCGGCTTTTGAATACAATGAATGGTGGTGCTCTCTGACCTCTTTATACAGAGGAATGCAGTATTTTATACATGTTGTTACAATGCTCCCTAGACTCCTTGTATTCCCATTCCTTTTTGCTCCTCGCATCTCACTTAGTTCGGCTTGATTTTCCTCAGTATGCGCTCTCGAACAATGCGGCTCGCGACCTTTCCGCCGTGTTGCAGTGAGATGGCCCCAACGATGGCGTAGATAGCACCGCTCATGACGGGAAGGATACCTGAGGCCTTCAAGCTTTCGGGCTAATCGAGTGGGTTAGTTGGACCTTCCGGAGGTTGGAAGGCACAAAAGGGAAGGACAGTAGCAGTGGCGGTTGCACTCACCTTTCTCGGCTTCCACCGAACCACCCCGGCGATGCCTGTCTCCACAGCAAGCTTTTGCAGCTTCTTCAGGGTGAAGATGTCGGAAGCCTGCAAATAGCTCAACTCGTCGGTCTTGTCCAAAGCGACATGCTGGAAGGGTTCCCGCCTGTCCCCGTAGATATCCTCAGGGATGCCCTTGCCCTCCTTGGCCATACCCTCGACGACCTCGCCAATGGGGCCCTTGACCGGAGGAGCCGCAGCAGACGAGAACTGCGCACCTACAATTCCCTGCATGGCCTCCATGGTGGCGATCTGCTTCCCCAGGAACGCCAGGCGGTCGTTGAACCCCCGACGGCCCTGGTCGAACGACTTGTGGGTCACGGCGAGCCACTTCAGCTCGTCCGGCAGCAGGCGGTCACCGCCGTTGCCGAGGAAGTTTTTCATGGCATCGTCAAGCTTCTGCGGCGACTCGTTGACGGCCCAGATGGAGCGGCTAGGATCTTTGGGAGTGTGTGGGCTGAAGGGCGCCTTCATGCGTTGGGGAGTGTGCGCCCATCGGGGCTCCTCTCCGGACGGTGGCGTGGTCGAAGCGGAAGTCGCGATATCTTGTAATAATGATTTGCTGGAGGAGGATAAGGATCGCTGCTGTATGGATGTGGCGGCGAGAGGTCGCGTGATTATGGTAGGCGAGGACTTGGTTGAGCTCTGCAGAGCTTGTCGGGCGAGCTGCGTCGCCGACCTCGTGTTGAGAGCCATTGCGATTGCAAAGACGCTGCCTTTTTCAAAAAGAGTGAAGACAGATTAAATACGGCTAGCAAATGTGTAGCCTAATTGTCCAGACAATGACCCTCTTTCTGGTTGCGAATCGGCGCCAATATCTTTGCGGCTTGAGCTGGCGATTGGGAAATTTTCTAGGGCCGCCAGCGATAATTCAATTGATGGCAGTACTCTGTAGTTCCTGGGCTGTGATGCGCTGTCACGTGGGGATAGGCAGATTCGGTACTTGAGAGATGTGGCCAAACTGCAGCGAAACAGCAAGTACCTGCGCTAATGGCTGCACGTCCCTTCCCTTGTCGGAGCTCCAGCTTAGCCTTCAACCGCGTCCACTGTTTGAGTATGGCGTCGAGGCATGACGATCTTCCTTTAGAGTCCGAGCCACCAAAGTCCCGTTGATTCATATTGAGTGGTGTGTTGTCGAGACTGGCCCATGCCGAAGCCATCATGTTGAATCTGCACCAGCCTGCATGACTGTTTCCACGTCTTAACGTATGAATTGAATTGAATTGATTTGCATTGAGTGGTTTTCTCTTGGCTTGAAAACAACTCCAATCCAGTCTCCAACATGGCGAACCCAACAGAGACACTGGGCCCCGAAGCCACCAAGAATGTCCTTGTCGAACAGCTTGCCCAGATCCTCCCTGAGCATGCCAAGTTTGCCGTCCACCACCTCTCGACGCCTCCTACCCTGACCCAACCCCTGAATAACCCGCCCGCGCTTCCAACAGAGGCCAAAGACGGAGCTGATCCAAGCGAGGTGCGACCTCGAAAGCCGCTCAAGACATACTGCGAGAAGCACTTCTTGGCCGTCTCTATCGAACATCCCGAAACCAAAGAACAACTGCTCGTACTCGCCCTAGAAGTGTACATATATACGACCTCTTTTTCTACCGTCATCTTCGTTTCCAAGGCCGATTCGACCGGCTACCTCGATTTGTTGAAGCTCCCGCAGGGCACCCCTTCACCCATTCGCGAAGTCACGACTGCCTTTGTCTCTTACCTCATTGCGCACCGGCGGCGGAAACACATACAGTGTGTCATAAACCTGTTTGCTCGAGCCCAGTCGCAATATCTCTTCCCAGGAAGCGTCAAGAACGGCGGGAAGCATGTCTTGGATGATAGAGGTCTGGTAAGGTGGTGGTGCCGAGTCCTGAATCCCTTGCTAGAGCCACCGGGTGGAAGCACACCAGACTGGGAGCGGGTACACGGTTATTTGATAGTACCGGGTCTGGAGCAGTATGACACCCGTCTCCTGCTACCTAGGACGCAGAAGGCCAAGGACAATTGGACCCTCAATGACCCCCTAGAGCGCATCTCTCCTTACACCTCGGATCCAGCGACTTATGGAAAGCAGATACCACCGCGCTGTCTTATACCCATGTACTCAGATGATCCAAAAGCACGGTTCGTAGACGAGCTGGAGGAAACCACTCCCCAAAGGCAGAAGCTGACACGGGGATGGCCAACACCAGCAACCCTCGAGGAATTCTGGGAGTTGATGTCACACCGACAAGAATGCTCTAGTGGGCGTTTGACCGGTTTCATTTGGCTCGTCTTTGACCCGCCCTCTCGACCTTCGGGCTCTGCTGCGGATCCTAACACTGCAGCCCCAGATCAGGCGCAGGGTGGCTCGCGGCCAGATGGCGCAGTCGCACCAGCTCTTAGCCGCGAGGAGCCACAGTCGAAGCCGAAAAAAGAGCAAAAGCAGAAGAAGAAAAAGGTGGTTCTCAAGGGTCCCATAGTCCCACGCCAGCCACGTATAAAAACGCACCAACGTGCCCACTTTCCCAAGCTCACGAGCACTGCCTATTACTACTGGCCCGAGGAAGGCCGAGGCCAGGTTGTTCTTGATGACTCTGGGTACAAGCGCGCAGTAGAGCTGCTGCTACATCTCGAATTTGGTTCTTTGAAGCAGGCTCTGGCAAGCACAGCTCGATGGATCAACGAGGTCAACGTCGGAGAAGCCTGGAGCCTGGATATTGTGGGGCGTCGACCGAATCCAATGCTGCCGGCGGCAAGTGACGGCACGACAGGCACCGTCAACAACCTGTCGGGCATGATTAAGCGAAAGCGCTCAGATGGCGATGAGGCATCGTGCCCAGGCGAAACAGCGCCTGTAAACACTCTGGGCGGGGGCCTTATCCGGAAGAAACCGAAAACCTCGGGGGCGCAACCTCTGCCTACACCCTCGAGCAGCGGGGAGCAGGTCAATGTTCTTGGCGCCGGCCTCGTGAGGAAGAAGCAGAATTCTTGATCGAGGCTCAACCACCTATGCTCCGTGGTCGGTTGTCGTATGCTGCAACTGGGTGGGCTAGCCTGGAAGAGCAGCACGCATTAGCCGACAGAACCTCTCAAAGAGTGCACAATTGTTTGTATGTTGGAAGTTGTCGATCTTGACCGACGATCAACTCACCTGTGGCATCACAAAGCACGAGTGCCGCAATTGCTCAGCAGTCTGCCGATTTCAACACACAAGTCTTCCAAGTGCAGATATCCCACGTGCTGGTGTGAGGAGCTAGGATGGCCACGTTTGAAGCGATGCTCTCAAAAAAAAAAACAGGCCCTTGCTTTGTGCCAGGCAGCTTATAGCTACTATGGCAGGCGACGTTCTGTGGGAGAGCTTTCAGGTTGACCACTGAATGAGTGTGCCCTATTCAAGTACCTTTGGCAATGACTTATGGACCTGACTTGGTCATGGTGCTGATTAGCAGTGAATGGCACTGCGTAGTCCACAGTCGAGCTGCTGCAGTACTGGAAGCCGCCTTTGTAGATACTGTACTTGGGTGCGAATCGACTTTCACTGATGCACAAGCCTCAGTCACTGTGTTTACTTTGCAGACCAATATCAACCATAACCAACCTCACTTCCGAGCTCACTCGTCTCCTGCACTGTATTCTCAATCGTTGATATCGAACTTGTGCATAAGGAATCATTCAAATAAACAGAACAACCAGCCTCCCTTGTTCAGTCAGCAATCCCTCGACATCATGAACAAGTTTCTGATGCTGCTGTTGGTGTTCTTCACCATGGCCACGGCCCAATGGGCAGCATGGTCGATGGATGAGCGTGCCCCCTGGGTGCCTCGTGAGACTGGTTCTGTTGCTGCCGCTGCTGTATATGCAGCAGCAACCCCTGAGACCACCGCTGCCGCTGCCGTCCCCGCTGTTTCTGCCGCCCCCGCCGTTCCTGCCGTTCCTGCCGTCCCTGCCGCCCCCGCCGCCCCCGAGATCGCCGATGATCAACGGCCTCTGAACCGTGGCCCCGCTGCCAACACTTGGACCAATTCGCAGACTTGCGGCTGGGTCGCCGGCGCTTCTTGTAAGTTTTTCGTCCAACTGAACTCCGTTCCCCGTCTCTTCCCTTCTTTGTTTTGGTCCTCTTCTTGCAACATCGGCACATACGCATACCAGTAAACAGAAAACTAAAACGGATATTACAGCATACCCTTGGACGTGCGATAAGGACTACGCCTGCGCCACCAACCAGGCCCACGTCGTCGGCTGTGCCTCGGGCACCTACTCGCCGCTGTTTTCGGTCTGTCTCGACTACAGTGCCGTTGCCGCCGGGTCTTGCGACGTGGCCAATACCAACTCCGGCTGCTGGTAAGTTTGCTTTTTTTCCTTTACTTTTTTTAGCATCTTCTTCTCGTCTTCCCACTTTAAGCGCATTTCAGATTCGCTCGTTTGGGTATGGGGCGATTTGTTTTAATTGATGAGTGAACTGGCTAACGAATGCGACTCCGATTCATAGTACCTACACCGACTTCCCCGCCTGCGGGACGTACCTCTGGACCGGGGTGCCGGCCCGGTCCATGTACCGCTGCTTCCCGACCACCTCGGTGGTGACGATGCTGGACGAGCCGCAGTTCGTCCTGGATTCCCGAACCAGGACCACCACCAGCAGCAGCAGCAGTGGCAGCAGCGCCGGCGCCGTCTCGCCAGCGGCAACAACCACGGATTCCGGGGACGACGACTCTGGGTCCGGAGAGGGCAGCACGGCCACCACTGTGGGAATTTCTCTCGGCGCCGTCTTCGGCTTCTTCTTCCTGCTCTTCTTGGTCCGGTTCGTCTGGTCGTTCCGCGGCCGGTTCCACCAAGGAAGCAGCACCAACAACAGCGCCATCGAGTTGGTGGACCTGCCGCAGCAGCAGCCGGCACGTTAAGCTAGGGAAGGGGAAGGGGAAGGGGAAGGGGAAGGAGGGGTCTTTTCTGATGTCTTCTTCTTTTTTCGGTTTGTTTTTTGAAGATTTCAAAACGAGCTGCTCCTACCGAAAGCAGCGATGCCATGAAGAAGGACATGCGCAGACAGATCAAGGAATAGAAGGAGGCCCAGCCTACGAGACGATGAATACGATTTGCGGGTTTTGACGGGCGTGAACATATGCCGACTGATTCTGTCTCTTCCTTTGGGTAAATGCGTCTCCTTACATGACTCCTGCGCGGTGATTGGCCCTGATATCTACTTATGCACATTGAAATATCGTCAGTCATGCTTGGGTCGCTTGCCTTGCGACAAGAGCATAGATTGTCCCTCGTACAGCATCGACTGCTGCCTGGCGACTGAGTGACTGGTGTGTGATTGTTCAAGATGATCAGGGAGGGGTTACTTACTTACTTACTTACTTACAGCTGCTCACTGGTCCGTCAGTATCACTCACTACACTGCAATCATTATAATAATAATAATCCCCCACTGAAAACCCCCACCCCGACCACTCCAAACTCCCGTTGCGGCACATGCATCTCGGCCATCATCGGAGGAAATTGACATCCAACGCGATGCAGCCGCATTAACCATGCGTCTGATCCATCCCAAAGGGGTATACCGTGGACAGGGTTCTCTTGCTTTCCTTTTCTTTTTACAGACTGCAAACCGCTATGGCAGCCCCGGTTTTCCGACCTCGTCCGACTAAAGCAGTGCCCATCGTCTGTCTAATAACACCATCCCACCCAGCCTTGGTTTTCGTTGTTTATCCACTCCCTCGCTGTTCCCTCCGTTGGAGAAGTCGGTACTCTGCAGAATCGCTGGCTTCACGTTTTCTCTCCCCTGGTGCACGGCTCTCTTACAAGCATTTGCTCCCAAAGATCGACACTAGCGGTGAGACTCATCAGTCATCGAATCTAACCCCCGGATTCTGAGATCCTGGTTCTTCCCCAGAAAAAGCAGTGACCCTGATCACCAACCAGGGTTTACTCACTCCTCATCTACTAGACCAGGCCTTATCATACCATCACACAAGCTGCCTGGATCAGACCAGAGCCAGCAGCCATGGCAGAACCAGCGAACACGCCGATGCCGCCCTCGACGCCCATCTCAGCGACGCCGCGCTCCGCATCCCCCGCACAAGCCGCACCACTGCATCTGCCGGGCCCGCTCCCTCCACTTCCCGCCTTCGTCATCTCCTCCCCTACCTCGGCCGAGAGCACCCCCACAACCACCAGCACCCCCACCACCAGAAAGCCCGTGGTCCTCCACATCGGCGACCCCATCCAGTACAACCCGCAGACCTACGCGGCCCTCGCGGCGGCCTTCACGGTGATCCGGCCGCCGGCGGCGGAGCGGTCGCGGCCGCAGTTCCTGCGCGCGCTGCGGGAGCGGCGCTGGGGCGACTTCGACGCCGTGCTGCGGCCGTTCTGGGGCACGGGCGGCGAGATGGGCCGGTGGGACGGCGAGCTCGTGGCGCTGCTGCCCGGGAGCGTGCGCGTCTTCGCCAGCGCCGGCGCCGGCTTCGACTGGGCCGACGTCGAGCTGCTGGGGTCGCGGGGCATCGTCTACTGCAACGGCGGGCTGGCGGCGGCCGAGGCCGTCGCCGACTTCGCCGTCGCGCTGGTCGTCGGCACCTTCCGCGCGCTGCCCTACTGCCTCGCGTCGGCGGTCGCGGGCCCCGGGGGCAGTTCCGACGACCGCCAGAGCTTCGAGAGGTGCCACGACGACGCCACGCCGCGCAGCCGCAACCTGCGCACCCAGACGCTGGGCCTCGTCGGCCTCGGCAACATCGGGCAGCAGCTCGCGCACAAGCTGACGGCGGCCTTCGGCATGACGGTGCTGTACCACGACGTCGAGCGCAAGGGGGCGGCGCTGGAGGCGCGGCTGGGGGTGCGGTTCTGCGAGGAGCTCGAGGGGCTGGTGCGGGCGAGCGACTGCGTGGTCCTGTGCGCGCCGTCGGGGGGCGGGGCAGGTCATCAACCGGCGCAGCCTGGCGTGGTTCCGCCGCGGCGGGCGGCTGGTCAACGTGGCGCGGGGGTCGCTCGTGGACGAGGAGGCCCTGGCCGACGCGCTCGAGGCCGGGCTCCTGGCCGCCGCCGCCCTCGACGTCCACGCCGACGAGCCCCGCGTCCACCCCCGCCTCGCCGCCCTCGCCGGCGACAAGGTCATGCTGACCTGCCACAACGCCGGCGGCACCGTCGAGACCCACGTCGGCTTCGAGGAGCTGGCCATGCGGAACGTCATGGCTGTCCTGGGCGGTAGCGCGCCCATCACGCCCGTCAACCTGCAATACCTCAAAACCAAGAAGGGAGAGAGCGATTAATGGCTTGATTTTTGACGCGGACAGGGAGGCAGCCATGAATGATACGTTTCCACGGTTCTATTTTGCGTCTTATTTGATACCATAGAAAATGCACGAATTGTGGAATATGAAGCATTTACAATACGTGACGTAGTTTAATAAATACTACTATTTACCAATCATCTATCAATGAGCAATGAAGAAACTAAAAAAAACGTAACGCTTTGCCTTAAAGGAAGAAGGGAGGGAAAAGGGAATCCCGTCGCAAGCAATATTAATACCACGTCGCCATCTCTGCCTCAACCGTACTTGACATCACCTAGCCCCGCGCCAGCTTGATGATGGCCCTCAGGGTGTACACCGTCGGCAGTCGCCAGGTCTCCAGGCGTCGGCCCGGAGCCGATGTCATGCATGAGCTTCTCGTCCGCCTTCTTACCCTCGGCGCTCTTCAGGACTTCCATCAGCTGCCTCGCGCCCGCGGGCCACATGACGACTTCGCCCTCCTTCGGCGCCGCGCCCGGGGCAGAAGCTGCCGTCGCCGGCGCAGGCTTGACGTCGCCCTTCAGGATGCGCTCAGGCGCGATCTTCTTCTCGCCGTAGAAGGCAGCGTTGGCGTCGGGCCGCTGGATGATGACGGTGCCGTCGGCCTGGACGCCCGCGTAGAACCCGCGGGACTTCATGTAGGACCAGACGGGCTTGGCGGCGCCGAACGCGCCCTCGAGCGACGCGCCCGCGCCCACGGGACCGGCCACCACGGCCACCTCGCCGCCCAGGCTCAGGCGCGGGCGCGTAAAGGCGCGCACCGCATCCTCCGTGTTGAGCACGCAGACGCTGTCGTAGATATCCAGGCCGATCATGAAGCCCGCGCCGAGCGTGTGCACGAGGAAGCCCGAGGGCGGCGACCACGAACCGTCCGGCAGGCGCGCCACGACAATGCCCGACCCGCCGGCACCGCTGATGTGCAGGCCCGTGCGGAACGTGGTGAAGATGGCGAGGCCCTTGGCGCGCTTGATGGCCTCGGTGGGGATCTTGACGAGAGTCTTGCTGTCGGACTTGGGGCCCGGCGTCGTGGGGTGGCCGGGGGATGGTGCGGGCTGGTTCGAGGAGGAGGGGCCAGTGTAGAAGCCGTCCTTGCAGAAGGACTTGAGGATGCGGGCGGCCTTGTCGCACTCCTTGTCCATCGACGTCGGCCAGAAGGCCTCGGATCCCAGCTTGTTCGTTATCTTGTTGACGGGCACGCCTGTCGCGACGCCCCATTGGTACAGGCGTTCGCCAAACGTCTTCTTCTTTGATTGTTGCGGCTGCTGGTCTGGCTTTACGTCGCTGCTGGTAGCGACGCCAATCGCTGCGGCGTTTGGTATGTGACTCTCATGCGGAACTGCGGGCCTGTCGCTTGCCACCTGCCCTGGCGGAGGGGCAAAGTAGGGCATTTGTCCCTGTTGTCCCTGCTGTGACACAGGCCGCGGTGGCAGCATGGGTGGCTTCTCGTCATTGTATATGACCGATGAGCCAGGCGGGGCGGTCTCTTCGTAGCTTGGAGGCGCGGATGCGTAGGGGTGAGATTGCAGAGGGTGCGGGTGGGCATTTTGGTTCGGAGGCGGCCCCGGTGGAGGGGGAGGGTAATGATGCTGTTGAGTATTCGCAGGCGGGGGACCTGGCGGCGGCGGCGGATAGTAGGGTTGGCCCTCTGCTGTTAAGGGCAGCTCGTTGGGTGGTATCTGATGGTTTGGCGGATGGTGTGACGAGGAGGAAGTGTCGGCGGCGAGTTCTGCGGGAGGGGCAGCGGCGGCGTTGGTGGTTGCGGCGTAGTAGTTCGGATTGTCCCCAAGGTGGGCGGGGTTATGATCTTGGGCACTCATGGCTGCTGGTGGTTCGAGTACAAACTGGATTGAGAGGTGACCTTGAGAGATGTTGTGGTTGGACTGGAGATATACTGTATGTAAGTAAGTACTTACTTACTTACTGAATAACCGCCCTGCTGCTGCATGCTCATTCAACTCAGCCAATGGCGGGGTCAAGCACGAACATGTTTCAATACAGCACACGACACGACATGACATGTCGCTCGCTCTCTTCTTTTCATCACTCAGCCACTTACTTCCCTGCCTCTGCATAGCTATGCCTATGCCGATTGGGATATCCATCCCTGGGGGTGACGACTGATGTCATACGCAATCATCGAGGCTGTGTGCAGTTTCCCTCTAGGTTAGTGCCTGCCAAGCCTCCATTACCAATTCTGCCATTGAGTAAGTAGCTACTTACTTACTCTGGACTCTGAACAACAACCTGGATAGAGAGAGACAGAGAGAGAGAGAGAGAGAGAGAGAGCCCGTCGCACACTAAAACAACCGCCCGAAGTAAACTGGACTGGCCATGTCTTTAACTTCTGGACATCATCGCGACAGCATTCTAGGTCAATTGGGCAGAACTTTGCATTCTCATCATTCATCGTGATAGTATATAAGTAGTTTGCACTGTTTGCCGCCAGCAGCTGTCTCATCAGTGGAGTGGAGAGAGGTCACGAAACTTGAACTATTTAACTACTACTCGCTCCATTTATAACTACTTACTTGAGTAGAGTTGTGCAATCTTTCTTTTGACAGTTGATCCATAGTCGTCGTTCGTCGTACAATCCCACAACATGGCTTCCGCAAACAACACCCTGTTGGGCCCCAATGTGTACGTCTTCGACCCCGGCATGCCTGCCGCCTCGGTGCAAGAGCAAGCGACCAAGATCTTCAGGCAGATGGAGGCCAACGAGTTCGGCCCGGAACGCTACGCACTACTTTTCAAGCCGGGCACCTACCCGGTGCTCTTCGACGTCGGCTTTTACACCTCCGTGGCCGGTCTCGGCCAGAGCCCCGACGAGGTCCGCATCGAGGGCGGCGCCAACGTGCCCGCCTACTGGATGCCGAACCGGAACGCGACCTGCAACTTCTGGCGCTCCTTCGAGAACCTGGCCATCGAGGCCTCAGACGCCACCAACAAGACTACCACCATTGCCGTTTCCCAGGTGAGTTAGCCGGTCACTCCCTTTCCAATTCACGAACGGGCATTGACCGCGCAAGGCAGGCTGCCCCTCTGCGGCGTCTGCACATCACCAGCCCGAACGGGCTGTGGCTGTTCCAAGTCGACCCGGACACGCACGCGGGTGGCTGGGCCAGCGGCGGCTTCATGGCCGACTCGGTCGTCGACGGCCAGGTGCTGCCGGGCTCGCAGCAGCAGTGGCTGTCGCGGAACTGCACCTGGGGCAGCTGGGCCAACGGCGTGTGGAACATGGTCTTTGTGGGCTGCGGCAACGCGCCGAGCGGGGACAACTTCCCCGCCGACCCCTACACCACCGTCGGCCGGACCCCCGTCCTGCGCGAGAAGCCCTACCTCTACCTCGACGGGGGCGGCCGCTACGCCGTCTTCGTCCCGGCCCTGCAGCGCGACACCCAGGGCCCGTCTTGGAAGGCCGGCCAGCCCACGCCGGGGCGCTCGATCCCCGTCGAGGCCGAGTTCCACGTCGCGCAGCCCGCGTCGTCGTCGGCGGCGTCTCTCAACGAGGCGCTGCGGTCCGGCAAGCACCTCCTCTTCACCCCGGGCGTCTACGAGCTGGACGCGGCCCTGCACGTCACCAAGGCGGGGACCATCGTCCTCGGCCTAGGCTTCGCCACGCTCGTCCCCAGGCAGGGCAACGCGGCCCTCGCGGTGGCCGACGTGGACGGCGTCACCATCGCCGGCCTCATCGTCGACGCGGGCCCCGTCAACTCCCCGTGTCTCGTCGAGGTCGGCGCCCCGGGTAGCAGCAGCAGCTCGGCCCGCCACGACGCGGACCCGACCTTCCTGTACGACATCACCGTCCGGACGGGCGGCGCCGCGGCGGGCAAGAACGACGTCGGCATCGCCATCCACAGCCGCGACGTCGTGTGCGACCAGCTCTGGCTCTGGCGGGCCGACCACGGGCCGGGCGCGGGCTGGGACAGCAACCCGACCAAGTCCGGGATCGTGGTGAACGGGGACGGCGTGACCATCTACGGGCTGTTCAACGAGCACCACGAGGAGTACCAGACGCTCTGGAACGGGCAGAACGGGCGCGTCTACTTCTACCAGTCCGAGATCCCCTACGACCCGCCCAGCCAGGACCGGTACCTGTCCCGGGGCGGCACCGTCAACGGCTACGCCTCGTACAAGGTGGCCGACCACGTGACGGACCACGAGGCCTGGGGCCTGGGGGGTCTACTCGTACTTCCGCGACAGCCCCGTCAAGTGCGAGAACGCCATCGAGGTGCCCGCCGCCGGGCGCGCGCCGGGGGTCAAGATGCACCGCATGACGACGGTGTGGCTCAACGGCGTGGGCGGCAGCGAGATCACCCACATCATCAACGGCACGGGTGGGAGGGTCTACGGGAACAGCCCCGCCGAGGCCATGCGGCAGACGTTGAACGAGTTTCCCTAGAACTCACACACTTGTTGCGTTACTTACTTACGTACGCAGTACTCTAGCTCCTTAATGAATACTTGGCTGCTGGCTACATGGATACACACAGTCACGCCATTCCGGGTTGTCGCGACGGCAACCCAGTGTTCTGGGCCATTCTGGGGTCCCAACAAGAATGCATCCCAAAATCGGTTGAGGCCGGGGATCCTAGACACGGGGCTCTCTTCTTGTGTCCATCTCACGTTGGATCGAACCTCTTATGGCGCCTTAGTCAAATGAAGCGAACGTGAAGCCCCAAGTCATAGTTGAGAAGTCGTCGAGTAACCGACCCCTGGCCATTAGCGACAAAACATAGGGCTGGCTATTTTTTGCCAAGACAAGGGAATAGAGTCTCACTAAGGTTCGTGCCAGACAGCACTATGGCGTCCAGTTATCAACAAGCCACATCAATAATAGAAACATAGCTGGTCAATTATTGGTTACTAGCTGCAGGGCCCTGGCAAGGTTGACCTGCAACATAGAAACACTACCCATTTCTAATAGATGTTTAGTATCGGGCAGCCTCTCTATCCATCTTACTCAACTCACTCGTTCACTCGCATAAGGTTGGGTGATTTGCTGGAAGCTACTATCATAGCAGTATTATCCCATGGCCGTGTTCTCCAGGCTCAAGCCATGCGCGCGTGCGCGCGTGTATGTGTGATTGTTTGGTGATAAGACCCAGTGTAGGGCTGGCTACTTAGTCTCCGACTTGACGCATTGGGGAACATGTGATGGTCATCGCGCTCAAGCATCGCACGCCTATTTACTTACTACCTTGCGCGCCGCAAAGGATTTGCTGTAACGTAGCTCTCCCTAGTAGGTTGGTTAGCTAGATAGACAGGCAACATTGACCAAGGTAGTCAGCCGTAGCCAGCCGTAGCCAGCCGTAGCCTGGGAATAGTGGGAGTATCCAGCCTCGCCCGCGAAAAGCTCCCGGCGGCTCGTTCGGAAAAGGCACTTGGGCTTCGGCGGAACCTGTGTAGAATTGCCGTGGGGCTTACGCCACGGCTTGCGTCGCGTTGTTGTACGACGTATTGGGAGCGCTTGTCAGCAGTTCGCTCGCGCCACAGCATTCGTTCGTGGGCGTGCGGCAAACAAAGTGCAGTTTCGCATCTGGACTATTGGGGAATTAAGAAGACGCCCTCGACGCCTCACGATAGCTTACTATGCGACTGACGCAATCACATGCGGCGCTTTGTTTTCCTCCCCTCCGCAGTCGCTCGCGGCATTTTTTATTTAAGGTTGCATATCAATAGCCATTTCAGGGACCCTCCCGGCCGCCGCCCACGCCGTCTAAATATAGCGCGCCTAGCATTGTTTCATAAAACAACCTACGGAATTCTGAAAGAACGAGGAGGAACGGGGTTTTTCCCTTGATAAACCACCACAGGTAGGGATAAATGTCTTATCTGAATATTGGGGGGATTATCTGGAGGGGTTCGTATCGGCTTGTTCTCCTGCATTGCCGCATCAACATCTCCCTAGTAACTCCATGCTTGTTTTTAGTAGCATTAAACTGGTCCCAGGACTGGTCCCAGGGCTGGTTCCAGGACGCCAGCCTGTTCGCCCCGGGCCGGCCGTTAGTAAGAGGAAGAGGTCCAGCTGTCTCTATACATAGTACAACATGAAAATATTGTTTCAGGCACCGACATCGATCAATCTATTGGCCTGTGCCCATTTCTGCTACTAGGAGGGAAATCTAAGCAAGTATTGCCTGTCTTCAGCCCCCCAAGCAGAAAAAAGATTAGACCAAACGTCTGGATCCTTCTAGACCTTTTTCTTTTCTTCCAATAGTGTTGGGCGAAACTCGCTGTCTCGGTCAAATAGTACTAACACCATAGAAGACAGCATCCGCGGTGTCTGGGTGTTCGGTTTGCTTGGACCCAAGGCACTCGGCTCGGGGGCCACTCGTCGGAAACGGACGAGCGTCGAATAGAGTTGGAAGGCGAAGCAATAGTACGAATGGAAGATGGCCAGCCCGGTGGCAGGGACAAGGATCGTAATAAGCTCTTTGACAACCTTAGCGGGGAGAGACCGATGGAGGGAGGTTAGGTGTTGTCAGGAATGGAGGAACAGAAGCCCTGGCTGAACATGAAACGGAAGAAATTCCAATCAATTGATGGCGGTGCTACGCTGGTCCACAAGACACATGGATGTTTACTGTAGGCATCGAATGCCAAGAGGCACGAGTATCACTTGCTGAAGAGTGGTGAAGCTGTCAGTAGATGTGCTGTACCTGATGTGACACCGTGTGTACACCTAACGTGTCACCGGAATCAGGAACGGAACGTCGGAATGAATGGGCTGCAGGCAGCACGTGAATGGGGAGAGGCAAACATTTTGCAAGGTTAGTGTTTCCATAGAATGAGGGCCTAGACTCTTCCACGGGAACCCTTAGGCTTCGAGAAAAAAGAAGACAGCTGATCACTTGCTCCGGACAGGCAGGGAGAAGGAGAGTTGTGCACTGGTCAGAACACTCTGGATCAGTGGTTCTCCCCCCCCAAAAAAACCACAAAACCACAAAACCTAAGGTAAGCACACACCGGAACGGATCACTCCACCAAGCTACCTGATCGTTGGGTCCAGAATGATCCCCTTTGCCGATCGCTTTATGGGCACAAATGTTCCATTATATCGGCTCAGACCATAGCAGCCAGCCGGCATGATGTTATACAGTGTTCATCCATGCGGAACACCCGGAAGGGGTAAATTGCTCTCTCCAAGGCCGGAGGCGGGAAACGGAGAGAGCAGAGCAGCCTAGCAGCCAAAGATGCAATGTAACGGTCATCCATCGTAATAAAACGACATGCTTGCCTACTGTGGGCAAGCGGAATGGTCACCCTGGACGACGGCTCACACAGTACGTTAGGTACAGATAACATCAATATCAAACTGATAGCCTCGGGCCTGCATCTGCATCGGCATCTGCATGCTGCATGCTGCTGCTGCAGCACAGAAAAACTAAGTATGCCGTGACACCAGGATGAAGCACCTCGAGGCTCCTGCACTGGCTCAACCGGAGTGACTCACGATACATTGGCTTGCGGTCTGCCCGGCTCGGCATGGTATGATCTGCTAAGGCGCAACTGCAGGAGAGTTTCTAGAAAGCAACAGCATCATCTGTTGTCCGTAGTTGTATGGTGCTGCACGTGGAGGGTGAAGATGCGAGCAGCTTCGGACGGCACCATCCCAATTCCTTGCGTTTCCGTGATTCCTCACCCGTTGAGAAGTCGCAGAAAGAATGCTTCCATCATCCGCGGTTTCTTTCCACTGCAAGCATGTCCCTTGATATTCGGAAAGACGTGACGGGGACGCGACCATTTTGGACGCGGGGCGGGCTGCGTGTCAAATAGATCTGTGATATCAGTGCGGATCGAGGCTTGCGTCGTCCTGCTGCCGTGTTCTTAATGTATATGATGCAGTCAATTACATACAGACAGACAGCCAGAGAGTTGAGCTAGTTGGTTGGAACGGAGCCAGCGGCAGTCGGGTATTAGACGGAGGCAGGACAGAGCGCATAGAATCTAGATAGGGCTTGGCATGGTTACTGGCATGGTGTGTCTTGGGATCTTGGAAGTTGGAATCACCTTCACGTAGGTTACGGAACCAAAGCCACAAGTGAGAGTTTTCCCTGATCGCCAGCCATTGTCCGGATTCAACGAGACCCTTATGTTGATCATGCTGCAAAGAGATGAAGAAGGCACGGAACAGCCTGGATCGAAGATTTGGTGAAGCGATCGGCGGTGTCACGGAGGGCTAGACTGGGAATGTACTGATCTGCCCCTCCTTTTTCCGTTTTTTTCCCTTTTCTTACCCCCATGGCCCATTTCCCCTTGCGGACTGGACCCAAAAGCGTTACTCGCCACTACTTGAGGCCTCCGTTTGGATGGGACCGTCATTAGTTAATTTGCGGTTGGAGACCGTCGGCACAAGAAAAACCAAACATCCGTTTACCGACCATCTCGATGACGGTCGAAACCCCGTATATAGGCAGAAAGAAAGAGAAGGAAAAAAGGTAGCCAGCCACCACCGCCGTTGCCTAGTGGCTGCACCTGTACATGCTTGTGAAGCCTGACAGCTCTAACTTCTCTCTGTAAGACCCCTTCTGAGACCACCACAGGATTTGAACATGGTTGAAATCGCCTGCCCATCGAACATCAAGGAGCTGATCGCCTTTCAGATACGGGAGATTGGACGCCAACGGGCCCCATGGCCACGAATTGTAAGTACTTAAGCAGACCAACTGTCCTCGCTCCCGTAGACAACACGTTCCTGTCTATTTGCATGTGACCGCAGTAAGCAATGTACGGGTGTATGAAAGGAGCAGACCAGCAGGGCAGATTAGGAATGGATTAGCATACTACGCCAGCATCCTGTTGTAGCAAGATCAGTCCAACCAGCACAGTCAGGTGAAGAAGCCGCGAGCCGTCCGCAGTTGCGGACGTGTGCTCATCGACTTCTACGCGTTTTTCGCCCCTGGGCTGATGGATATCAGATGGCAGCGGGGGATCTAAGATCTCTTTTGTTGAAGTCTCCAACTTTCTCCCTTTCCCACCAGGCCACTCTCAGTCGACTAGTACAGCGTAGTAGTTCTTCTGAAACTCACATCGATCGAGGATCACGATTCACGATTCCCCTCCCTAGGACAAATGGGCGGATAGCCATGGGAAACAAATCGATCTTGGTTTTGTTTTCCCATGCCTGACCTACCTCGGTTTGTTGTCTTCTTCTTTCCCAGCTAGCAGAAATAGTTCAGCTGTGGGATGGATAGACGACGAATGGATGTAGGTACATGCTCACGTAGGAATTAAGCGCGAAATCCCCCATAAAGAGTCTGTATTCCCCAGGCCCATATCCGAAGTTTGTAGTTTCTTCACCCTTCTCCCACTGAACATTCTCCTGCCTTCTTCTGCAGCAACATATTTCTCTCATTCGCCGAGACCAAAGCGCCAACCCCAAACCTAAACACCAGCAGCCACGTTTCTGATCAATACAATACTGTACTTCGGTTGATAACGGCACGAAACCAAACGGACCCAAGACCCCACTCCGTTTTCGAATTACCTCATCCCCTACATCACAGACAGACAGGTGTCTCTGGATGAAACGAGCAAAAATCACTACAATTACCTGTTGATTCGCATGACTACAAGCGGACTCGGCTCGGACAGAAAACGGAGTTTATTCAACCGTCATTGTTACCTTACCGTTACTGTACATTCCTCGTGCTCTGCTGCACTCTCCAAGCTACTACTGCATTTTCTTGTACAGCCCAGGCCCTTGTCCCAGGGCGCAAGCCTTGTGTATGTGTATGTGTGTGTGTGTGTGTGTGTACCTACCCTACTTCATCTCTGTCTTGTGTCTCGGCTGTGAGTTGTCGCCATAAGCCACGCCATCCACCGTCAAATTAATGCAGAGCGCCCGAACTATCCAGCCAGTCAACGAGCCCGACGGTCCCGTAATAGTAGTGCAGTCCCTTCAAGGTACCCCCAGTACTACTACTACTACTACTACCACCACAACCTCTTCCTCCTCCCCTACAAGGCCCCAGAAAAAGGTCGCAGGTGTGAGAGAACGAAAGCGAGACAAAGAGAGCCAAGACCCTACAGCTCTACCCAGTACTTCTACCCAGTACTTCTACCCAGTACCACCATCATCCCAACCTGGTCCTGGTGAGCGCACTTGTCTTGTTTCGCTGCCAGACCCCACTTCTTACATGACATAGCTCTTGTGCCAGAGTCTTGTGTTATATTACCAGTATCTCCATCCCGACTCCAGTCTTTTGTTGGCAACTCAACTCGACTCAGCCCTTTACTCCCTATTCTTCATATTATTGCCTGACCGGGACCGGCAACCTTTCACGGACCCCAAGAGAAAATAGACCCTTCTGGATCAGATCCATCTATCCATTACTAGGCCTACCCTGCAATCAGTCCAGCTCGCATCTAGCCAAAACCTTTTCAAACAAGAGCTCCATTCCTAAGCTACCTATTTCTGGCGGCCACCCCCATCCACCTGCTACATACGTAGCGCACCACCCTCTTCTCACCACCCTTCCTATTTCTAGAACATCGTCTGCCTCCAAACTCGTTATAATCCTCTTGGATATTCCCTATCAAGCGACTTACTTGCCTTCTCACATCTTCGTCATGGCAGCCAGACCACCCAAGACACAATACTCCAGCTCCTCATCTACTTCTTCGGCATCATCCTACTCTTCATCCGACTCCGACCTGACGTCTCCCTCACCTTTCCGGGCCAGCATGGATACGATCGCCCGACCTATTGCCTCTGTCGAGGTATTACGCTGCATGCGATGCGCCCGATCAGTCGAGGCGACAAGTACCGACGACCCTGCTTCCACTGGAATGGTCCGCGTCGGGCACAACATCTACTACTGCTCACGGTGTGCCAAGATGGTTGGCTACAAATAAAGGGCGTCTTCTCTGCGCCCCTCAACTTCGTGGAGCGAACGAGGGCCACAATGCATCTCACCACCACACCTTACGTGACATTGTCACAGCAACTATATCACCACAGCACGCGACCAGCAACTTCGCTTTGCGTTTGTGGCACTCCGAGTTTGACTCAGTACACATTCTGCTGTGCGGGGCTACTCTGAAGACTTGCGCAGTCGGCACGCCGGCAGTAGCTCGACTCTTGGACGTGCATCGTATTTCACCGCGAAGTCAAAATGGCGTGCCGATGAGCCGCGAATTGGCTTAGGGACTACCACGTGGTGCTGCGAAAGAGACTTCGAGTCTGAAGACGAGCCGATGTCCCGTTTCATCCGAAGCAGGACCACCCTGAGTCTAGACCACGAGGTTCGACTCTTGGGGCCGAGCGGGCCGTTTCGTGATAACGAGCACACTCGCGCGCGCATCTGGGAGCCGATGTGCCGACTCCGGCGGTGGCAGGTATCAGTTTGAGACGACAAATTGCTGCACACCTCAGAGTCTCATCCCAGGCGGCACTGCAACCTCAGACTAGGGTTGCCAAATTAACTAAGACTTCGGCGATACAACTCAAAATTTATGGTTATGGGTATATCGGCATACGACTGACTCCATTGTCGCCCGACAACTCCCTAACGGGGCCCCAGCTGGGATGGAACGCCAGATCAATGCGGAATTGGCAATGCATTTGTCATTCTCACCACGTCCAACTTGGGGTGCGAGACGAAAATGTCGCTTACCTGCCTGGCATTCATTCTCGCTACACTTGCATTGGGCAATGTGTTTATTATTTTTTTGGAATGGATGTGCAAAAGTGCGTTCTTTCATGAATCGCAAGGGGTGCAGTGCAGCATGAGATGAATTGACCGTGCTGGGGGGTTTTGAGGCAATTCGCCAATGAGTGCGCTGAGTGGATGGATACACACAGTCGAACTCGAGGATACCCACGTCACTAGTCTCGGCTTTCTGGCCAACCACGACAAAGCGGTGCCTTGTGCTTGTTGCTGCTTATACAGCGAAAAGCCTCACAGCCCCTCCACCCTTGGTATTTTAGGGCCGGCATTCCCCTGCCAGTAATGAGCGCCTCTGACGTCGAGCTGCCGCTGGCACTCTGGCATCCACAGCTGTTGGCACCCAAGCTACTAGTCCGCAGTGACTAGAGGGGGTGGGAGGCTTTGGGCCTGATCTGGCATCGCCTAAGGCTGCTGGGTCAGATGAGATGGTCGTCTATGTACTACCATCAATTTTCTAATTGTTCCCCTAACCGGTGGTTGGGCTTCGGACTTGGCAGGAAAATGGATACCCACTGGTTATTGGGAAGCAGCATTACAGGGGCGTTTAGATGGATTGGAAATCGCTTCATGTTGAGCAGCGCTCATCTCATTGGTATTGGGAAAAGGAAAGGCAATGCGAGCGAGCGTTTGATCTTTTTATTTTTCACTGCGCTGGATACCCAATTGCATGTACCAAATACACGATTTTTCTTCTTCTATTTGTTGCGTACTTGGCCAATATAACCACCACTGCTATATCAACACTGAAAAGTCCACAAACCATTCAATGCACGTGCCAACAAACAAACAACTTCACAAATGCGGTCGCAGCCAACAAGCGAAATGGGTCCGTCCGTCATTCAGTGAAAGCCGGCTGAAAGTCCTGTCTGGCACTGGCCTGCAGCTTCAAGCATCCTGCACTTCGTATTCAGCTACCGAACTCCATTGCAGTCATCCCTCGCTGCAAGTGCCTTGGATGTAACCAATCGCCAGAAATAGGAATAGAGACATAAAGCGTCGACATCATGCCTTTTTTTTTTTTTTTTTTTTTTTTTTTTTGGTGCTCTTCTATTAGACATTTTTTTCTTCTTCCCACCGGTCAAGAAAGGCAGGTAAGCAGGAGGTGGGACTTGGAGACTGGGGGGGGTAAGTCTATCTGGTTGGATTAGTGAATGAGCTGGCTGAGAGACGATCAGGGTCTTTTTGCTTTGATCTGCACGTCGATGTCATAATGCCTTGACGCGGCGAAGGAAGGGCAAGAGAGAGATAAAAAGAGGGAGAAAAGACCCTGGATCGGCGGGACGACGAGAGCGCCAGCGTGCTTGAGTGCAGCGCCATTTTACGCAGGGGTTCTTTTTGGGCTTGGGCGGCGCCAAGCGAAAAAAAAAGCAACGCACTAGACGCACACAACTCTGTTTAGATTAGGTAGACAGGGAGACGGGGGGCAGAAGCTAGATGATACCAACGGCGAGCTACGTAGATAGTGTATGTCGGTGTCGCTGTACCCGTGTGTGTGTGTATGTGTGTGTGCACAATGTCATAATGACGGGCTCGACCTTAGAACGTGGTGGTTATGATATGTGCAGGTAGGTATAGGTTGTTTGTGTGTGTGTGTGTGTGTGTGTGTAATCATGGACACACGACGACGACGCATGATCTCTTGGGCTGACGTCCCACACAGGGTCCAAACCGGGAAACGTGAACGTGAGGAGGGAGTTCGACAATGCCCGCGCAGGCCGCGCGAACGAAAAGCTTCGTTGACGATGCCGGGCGGGGGGGGCAGGGAGGGCTAATGCCAGGTTCGTAGTCGATGATAGGTCGGTCCTCTCGTCGGCACGTTACATTCGACCAAGGACTCGAAGAGAGAGATCGGCGGGCGGTGCGCGTACAAGGGGTTTCCGGCTTGCGACACGGACGACTAACCTTACCCACTTGCTTGACTGAGTAATGTCATAGATTACATAGCATATCGTTGGGCAGAAGCAGGAGGCGGACGGGCCCTGGGCTTGCATTCATCAGGTACGAATTCTCGATTAGTTTGGTTCTCCCTCTGTTGATCTGCGCCTCTTTCTCCAGACCAAACGGCGCGGAGGGACGAGAGGTTGCGAATGCGGCACCCGAGTTTTTAGGGGGAGGAAAGGGGCGGTTGGGGAGGAGGGGAGCCGTCCATAACGCGGGGGGTGGAATACTCCGTAAGGTGCATACATCCTAATTACTACCAGAACTACTGCTGCTGCTGCTGCTACTACTGCTGCTGCTACTACGACGTACGTACATACATACAGCACCAGCTGGGCTATGACGGATTGCATGCATGTATTCCTCCTTCCTCACCTCCTTCCATCCAATCTGGGGGCGCGGCGCGGCGCATGGCAACCGGTTTTTAGCACCGCTATGTTTCGGTTCCGGTCACCAACATGTAGCATTGGACGCGCAATAGGGTGAGTGGTGGGATAAATGCGGGACATTCTCATAGGGGGAGAGAGGTGGTGGCTTGGTGGAAGGCGTTCAAGGTGCTGGCTGGCGGGGAAGGGATTGGCGAGTTGGCTGGCAGAGTGAAACACGACGTCAGTCGGCCTTGTCATAGGTTGCTAGCCATCTATACAATTTCAATCGAACCGAGAGAAAGATCAGATTGTCAGTGCCGCAGCACTAGTCTCTTCGCTCATAGGTTGGTTATCAGAACTGACAACCTCGGCGCACAAGCAGCCAATGGACGCAGAGGTCTTACTCAAGGGTCCTCAGGTCATGGGGCCGGCTGGGGCAGACAGGCTGGCACTCCCAAGGCCAGTCGATGTTGTCGTGAACAGAAAACAGCACACTACTGTACGGGGAGACCAGACCATTATTACGGGTACCATGCTATTGCTGTAATAGGCATTAAAAGCGAGAGAGCGAGATTGGGGAGGGGGGGAGAGCGAGCGAGCGAGTCAAATAACAGAAAGAGAAGGGAGAAAACAGAAACAGAAAACCCGACTAAACTGGCGCTTGCTACTAATACGTCATGCCGCTTCGAGCGTTGTGCCACACAAATCCCACCAATCGGAGCCCCAAGCGATGGGCCATCAAGATAACTGTGACCAGGCATCCCGTTGTTTCGATTCCGACGCCGTCCGTTAGTGAACCATTGTCGTGGGTGTGGCATGTGCTTTCCCTTCATCAGCCTCTTCCATGGTTGTGTTGGTATGTCCACTCTTATTGCTGTACTAATTTCGAAACTGAACTGCGCCTGCCTGTCATCGCCCGTCCTCCCCCTTCTTCCCGTCGGAGTTAAGACTTGTTGCCTGTCTGATGAACATGGTGGGTGGTTGCTGTCTGTTGCCCGCCTTCATTTTCATGTTCCCGGGGATGAAGCGGAGTACAGACGGGCAGGCTTTTCCCAGAGGAGGCCGTTTCGTGATGAATCTTTCTCATTACGTAGCGCAGCCAGCATCACCGATGTAGTTTGTAGTCCTTTGTTTTTTTTGAGGCAGCCCAGCCAGCATTTGCAGGCTGCACATTTGGTTCCTTGGCATGCCCTGCAGAAATTGCGAATAGCTTCGCGTGCAGTCCCCGCTGGCGGGGCGTTTGACATTTCGATCCCGTACCTAGTGCTGCAACCATGCCAGGGCCAGGCACGACGTGGTATGTTCCTGGCCCCTCACGTGCCAGCCAGCCAGCCAGAACAAAAGGAGTTGCAACCCCTCCAAAAGAAGAAGAGAGAGAGAAAGAAAAAAAAAGGGACGGGATCCGTTAGTCAGCGACAGGTGGTACATGGAGATCCCACGCAGGAAATCTGCACTAATACGGGACAGCGACAACATAGATTGCAAAGGGGTGTCTGAGCTCCACGATCTTCGACGGTGGAGGGGGCATAACTTGGAAGTTCGAAACGGACCCGAGTCAGTCGGGGCCCACGGAAAAACGGTGATCTTTTGCTTGGCAGTCGGCTCCGTTTCGCTCCGAAGGTCAGGATCTGCCACACCACTACCTGCCAATCTAGCTCAGCGGCGCCATCTTCATTTCTTGTACATCAAACAATTGATCTTCGTAGGACCCGGCATGAAAGTTTAAATTAACAGCAATCACACCCCCTAAAGGAGGATGGGGTAGAATGCAGATCACTTACTACTAAAGGAGTATGCTGAGCGCCGGGATCTGGTATCCCGCCGGGCTTCTAATCCCCCCAACGGCGGGACTCTAATCCCCCCAACGGGGGCGTTTTAACCAGGCTGCTGGCAGGGTCATCCCGAGACCGGGGCGACTGGCTCTTATCTCGCAATGAGATCTCTGACAATGGGGTGGATAGGTCTTCATCTACGCCAACCTCGTCCTCCTCAGATGAACGAAGGTCGGAAATGCCAGCAGCAATGGCCGACAGGGGTGGCGGGGTTTCGGGAGATGAGCCATGTGGAGGAGAGCTGAGTTCTCTACCAAGTACCCGGTTCTGGCGATAACGGGTTTCATCCCGAGAGCTATAGCTTACGGGGATCAAGCATTGCTGCACCGTCCTTGTCAATGGCCTTAGCCGGCAAACATTGTCATCCAGGCGGGCGGGTGCCCCCAGGAGTGGTGTCTGCCTACGTTAGCCAGTCAGTAGTCTTGGTTCTGAGACTGCTGATCCCAATGAGCGGAAATACTCCTCCGAATGTTCCAAGGCCTGAAGTTACAGACCCGAACTCTTTCTGGTCTGACAGTCACGTCTACCAAACGTTATCTAACAGTAGGCCATTATTGCAGGGGCTCCCTTTACACCGGTCTCTACAATTAATTATGGTGTTGTATGACATGATCACCGCAACCGGATCCGTAAATGCCTCGTCGAAGAGAGCGATACGGAATGCGAGTGCGATACGGAGCGACCGTTTCGATATACAAAGCCAGTCTACCATGAGTACTGGTTGTTCCCTATCTCCGCGGTGGTAGGCATCGCTGTTGTGGAGCAGACATAATTTCTTCTCATGTGTTAGACAGCATGGCATGCTTCGAATAGATTGCTCGTTGCAGCTTTTGGTTCTATTAGATGGGCGATTGTAGTACTGAACAGAGCTGAGCAACAGGCCCAGTGGTGCCGACTGATCGTCGTAAATAACAATATAACATCATCTTGACCCCACAATACCACTGGCTTGAGTCTTCTGGTTGTCAGTACATTAAAGATTTTAGCAACAGGCATGTGGCGTGTGGTTGTATCATGCGATATCTCAATGCCATGGTGCCCCTATTAGGCTGGTCCCTGGCTCGCTGACTTGCCTGGCTAAGAGCGGCAACGAGCTGTGCGTAAAAGGGGTCTCAAGGGGATATTACGTTCGTTCACGGCGCGCTCATGGTAGCGGGCTCCGGTCGAAGTAAGTTCGGCGTTATGTCGATTTGACACCAGCATGACACCGGCGTGATATTCAAGGGTGGCATTCGAGTTCGCGGAAAGAATATGCGCCCAGATAGGGGCGATTAGGGGGTTGCTGCATGACTGTGGAGGTCTCTTGCCGCAGGGCAAGGAAGCTCAGATTACCATTTGGCTTGCCACTGCTCTGGTACAAGTGACCATCGCGGATGACAAGGGAACAATGTAAAGATCATTACCGGTAGATTTGTGCTGCTAATCGTGTAAAATCCAACAAAACAAGAGTCTATTTGAGGGGTAATTTCCAAAGCACTTATCGACAAAGGAAAAGGGGAAGGAAAAGGGGGGGCAGATCGCCACAGAGCCTAGGTATGGACTTCCAGATCTTGTCGAACTAGTTGAGGCTCTTTGAGTAGTTTTCTCGTCGTGTTTTCGTCGTTTTTACTTGCGTAGTTATGCCATTGAGCCCATCAAGCAGAGATATCTATATGTGCCATCACTACAGAGTGTATTGTCTCAAGGGATTCAGATCCAAACGTCTTTTAGGCCCCCTAGCGTATTCGAAGGAGCTACATAACCACTTAGTCATAATACGTGCCGCGTTTGATTTTATCTCGCGGATCTTGTGCTCGGATGTTAAATGGTTTCAGTCAAACCCGTAGTTAAACAGAAAAGCAATGTTCGCATTCAGTTTCCTTCTTGCAGACCTTTATCATAAACTTGAGGGGAGGGGGACCGCCTCAGTGAGACCATCATGCGAGTGCTGCCTCAAATCATCAGCGTGATTGGAGAACAATCGAGCCTCTCTGCTTCTTGGCGTCAGATATAAACTTACTATAATAATACGCCTTGGCAGAAGCAACCAGCTGATGGACGTTCCGCAGTCTGGTGAAAATACGATCCAAGCTAGCCCCGGGTTGGTCGTTCTCGGTTACATGACAAGTCAGCCATCCACAGCCACACAAAAAGCAGGAGATGACAGAAAGAGGCCAGACGCTGGAAAGTAACTAAGATGTATAGTCATGGCAAAATATGCTGTCAATGAATGATGCGTGGCAGGTCGTAAAATCGCAAAGGCAACAGCACAATAATCCTATATCTCAACATAATTATCGCACTCCAACCCGCAACCTTCTTCATGTCCTTCTTTTCGGGTTCTCTCACTAATATATCTATAAGATACTCAGACACGGTACGTACAACCGCTCTTTCACCCATAGACATTAAAACAGTATATGCTCGGTCGGGCCCAGCATCCGAACGAGGAAGACTATAGCGTGCATTGCTAGACTATAAAATAACCTCGAAACCCGCTCAGAAGACCTGGAACACACCGGTCCATTCTCCATAGAATTATCAGATGAGGGAAGATAAATCTGTCATGAGACAAAACATTGCTAGAGAAGGGGTTGGAAACCCTTTTTTATAGGTATCGAGAGGTTGACGCTTTGACTAGTATGCTTGCCATTTGGTCATTTCTTCCTGTACTCGTCCGCGGGAACATCATTGTCGTGTATCCAGAACAAGCGATCAGGCTTACCATCCTCGCCTAGCTTGAACCCAACCTTCCAGAAGCGGGAACCCTGATCTGGCCCGACCCAGTGGCCACGACGGGACAGTTCATTGCGCACCTGGGGCCAAGTGAAGGCATCATACTCATAGTGGGTGAGTTGGAACCTCTCAGACTCTAACCCCTGAAGAGCCCAGTGGAGCACACCGTCCACAGCCGTGACGACAATCTTGAAAATACGAAGATGGCCCCAATACGTCCCCACGTAGCCGTCAAGCTCTCTTGGGGAGGTCCCGTTCTTCTGTGCTTGTTGGAGCTCCTTGATGAGGTTCGGGTACCACTCGAGGTTTCGTGCAGCCGAAACTTTCCAGGCCGTGATGTAGTCATTTCTCTGGCCCGCGGGGACCTCGAGGAACTCCTCAAGCACAAGCTGGCCCGCCCAATCCGGGACATCGTTGAGAGCTAAGGCATTGGAGGAGATGACAATGGCGCTTTCCGTATCTGGACGGAGCATGTTTGCAGGCCAGACAGGCAAACAATCAAGTACGGTCTAAGGCCCACGAATCTGCAGCCAGCAATGGAAAAGTCAACAGCTTTATCCGGTATTCTGTCATTCCAACAACGGTTCCTCAGTGACGCTAAATTATAGCCCTCAAGACGCATGTGATGTGCGATGTACGATGTCTGAACACCCCATCGTACCTCCATTGCACTGGCAGAGCTCCTGTGACTAACTAAATCTTGCCTTATTTCTTTGCGAGACCACTACTGTGTTGTTGGTGAGCTTTGGTGCTGCGAATAGACGTTCACGGACTTTGCAACGTTTATTGTCAAATGGGGCATGTCTGAGTCTGATGGTGATGGCAATAGTGATGAAAATGGAGATAATGAGCGGATATTATATTTGTGATCGATTCCAGCTAGCAGCTCAAGATGAGATACTCAGTTAATCCACCGTGTTCTTTTCTTTCTTCATCCCACTTTATCAACCATCTCTCATGCAATATTTGCCCTCTATACTTGCAATAGCGAGTGACTACCTTCATCGCCAAGGGTGGACTAAACTTCTGCAAGAGGCGGCCTATGAGAGATCCTAATAACCGTAATGCCTCGTCCCGGTTCAAGCTGTGCAAGGGGTCAACTCGAGCTGCGCGACAATGACTCCATCCAGAATTCTTTACAATGTTACAGAATCTATATAGTCGGGAATGAGTCTTAAAAGCCTTGATGAAGATGCTCCATCGATTTTAATAGCCATTACATAGCAAGGCCCTGGCCATGAATCCATGGCTGGTTTCCAAAGGCTGCGAATGCAGTCCAATTCAACCCCCTGGAGCTAGTAAGCCATCGTCCCTTGGCGACTCCATGAGACGCGTTTTTCTTCTTCAATATATGTTCCTTGGGCTGGCTGTTTTTGGTTGCTCAGATCACCGAAGAAGCTGGCGGCAATTTGATCTTGGTTGTGTGCGTTCTTGTGCAGCAGGGGCGTCATGACGGCCAGCACGGCTATAGGTCACAACTATTCCGAGCTAAGACCATGATACAAATACAGAAAAGCTGGTCTCAGAGATGCTCTCCCACAAAAGAGTCACGGCGATAAAGTGTAAGAATGTTGCAAACATAATTGCTGTAGACGGCCAAGGGTTGATTGGGAATGGAGAACAAGGAATGGAGAACGATCGGCACAACTTCTAACATATCTCATGTCCATAAACTAAAGTAGACATTCACACAAACTTGGATAACTTGGTCGCTAACCGATATCCAAAGTTATGCGTTGCTTAGTTACTGGGTAGGCTTGATATAAAGCGAAACTGGATGATGCCTTGCCATGCTGAAGGGATTGGTGAGCAGTAGATAAATGCAAGGCGCAAATGACATCACTCGTAACAACATGGCATCACATAAAACTGAAAGTGAAAAAGGGTGCTACTGCTGCTCTCTCTATTTTTCGCCAAACCAAAGTACGCCGATACCGTCGTTACCATCACATGCATTGACCCAAGACACACAAAACCCTGGCAGCTAGCTTTCGTTCAAGTTTCTTTTTTGGTTCATTTCACATTTCGGAATCCTAGACTTCCTAGACGACGAATTTGACAATGAACACAGGTTCCTTCTCCTGAAGCCGGTGAACCAAATCCCCAACCCCTGTCGATGTGAACCAGGCTCTTTTGTCTGTTATCCACTCCCGGAACCGGCGGGCTCGCAAGGTGTGTTGCTGACAAAGAGGTAAAACATGTCGATGAATGTCTTTCCCATTCCCTTCACGCCAGATCTAGTTTGCAAAGGTGACTCGTTTTGATGATGTGTGATTGTGGATATTGCCCTTACCCCCCGAAAATGCAAGAAGTACGAAGAACAAACAAGGTGTCAGACGAGAAATTAGTAGCCGTAGCTCGTAAGAGCCTGGGCAGTCTTGTCGTCGACCTTGGCGTTCTTCTTGGCCTCGGACAGTTGTCGCTGGGCAAGCTTCTTGCGCTCGTAGTAGGCGGCGCTCTTGGCCTTGCGGCGCTCCTCCAGTCTGTAGGATATTACAAGTCAGTCACGTGAACCTGCTAATCGTAGCCCGAAGAGCCCAAGTAAAACATACCTCTCAACAACATCCTGGTACTTCCAGCCGTTCTCGTGGCTGAGACGGCCGACGAGGCAGTACTTTCGGCCGGGCTGCAGGCGCAGGACACGCAGAGCCTGGGGAACGACCATCTTCTTCTGATGGTCGTAGGGGGGAGGGACACCCTCAAAGACCTTGAGTCTCTGAAGAGCGGCAGCACCGCGGGCGGTCTTGTGGGGAATCATGCCACGGACGGCCTTGTAGAAGATACGAGACGGGGCACGGAAATGGAAGGGACCTGAACACGAGTTAGGCGATCGTCTTATAGAGAGAAACAGTTCATCATCCCAGAGCGAAGAACGTATTCATATGTTGTCGCAGCTGGGATAAGACTGTGATTGCGGTCGGAGTGAACGTACCACCTCGAGTAGGGTTGTATCGCGTCATCTTGCGGAGGTAGGCGGCGTACTTGACTGTAGCAGAATTCGAGTCAGCTTGAGAAATTGCAACCGTTTTGCATCGATTCCTCCTCGCCCTGATAGCATTCGTCATGGACTGTGATCGCAACGACATGTAGATATTACCCATACACCATCTACGCACGATCCACCGACGACTGACGATACCATCAAGGAAGTTTGGGAAGCTGGAGAGACGTACGCTTGGCGCGGAAGAACTCGCCCGAGATGTTGAGGGCCTCGCAACGGACGACAACAATCTTCTGACCGCTCAGAAGCTGCTTGGCGACGATCGAGGCCAGACGGCCCAGGAGATGGCCCTTGCCATCAATGACGACCTGTAAAAGTGAAGCATGTTAGCGGCTGTCCTCTTTCGCCCATGGTGTTTTGCTAGGTTCCATATCGCGACCACCCATCTTGTTGCCCAATTCCAGTGATTCGATGTTGTGCGGCGCGGTAGATATCCAGAGGCCCGGTCATCCGTTCCAATTCAATTTCCGTCGACTGCATTTTTCGCCGTCCAGGCCCGTCGCAACAAAAGGCCAAGCTTGGGGATTGATAGGGAAGTGTAACTTACGACAGGTTCAAAGGACGACATCGTTTCCGGTCGGGTGTGTGGGATTTGTGGAGGAAAGAATAGAAAGAAAAGAGGAATCTGCTCGCAGTGCACACTTCAAAGAAAGATAGTGATCCTTTCCAGAAGCCTGTGTCTTACCTTGGGAGCCGGGAAATATTATTCCTCGCTGGGCGATTGAGTTGCCGTAATGTTCACCTTAGGGAAGTGATTTGTTGATGGTCGCAACTGGACAATATCAAATGTGCGTAGAATTTTTGGAGCGGTCCTGTTGGCAGGCTGGGGCAAGTGCGCAGGCCATTCGGGGCTAAGCCTCTTTTGGTTTGGTGGGGCTTGATCTTGTACCTAGGCCACACAATGCCACACTCTAGGGTTTTTGACCTACGGGATTTAGATTGGATTGGGAAGTGCGATAAGGGAGATAGATAAGTCAGCGGTAGATACAAAGTGGGGCTATCAATCACTTAGTATACAATGACAGACCGCTGATCATGAGCAAAGTACGGATACAACAAAGGGAGTTATGACCTAGATAGGTAAATAGGTACATGCACCTACGTACGTGTAACCGCGTTCGCATTGAGTGGAAGCATCTACTGCCCCATCACCGTCGCATCAAGTGCAGCAAGTGCATCTGGTGCTGCCTTCTACTAGGGATAACAACCATAACGGTATCCAAAGCAGCATTTGCTTGCGCTAGTAAGGGGAATCCATTACTATGTGATGAATCTATCCTCATGTTGGTATCATATGCCATCAAATCGCATCCTGCTACCTGCAAAATTCATGCGGGGACATTGTAGCGTACAGTACAACATGGAGCCTATTGTGGTACATCAATCGGATGCTTGTGCTGCCTTTCCATTCAGACGCCATAACATAATCCCATCTGAGCCCAGCCAAGGACGAATGTCACTATTATGAACAAACAGCCTCACCAAGGCCTGTGACCCCCTGTTCTCTCCTAGTAAACTACCGACCCTAGTTGGGCAGCACTTGGCAATCCTTGCCCTACCAGTTGGACTTCGCCGCACCCTCGGGTAGATGATCATCTATGCCCTTGAGCACATCATGCACTTGGTTGACCAACTGTTTCCTCTTGGCCCTGATATCTGGATCACCGCCAGTGTCCACCTCGTCCAGTTTCAGCAACACCTGTTGCATTATGGTCTCGCTGAGTTTCCGATGCTCATCGACGCACTTCTTGTAGTCTTTGGGGGGATTGGCAGAGAACTCGACACACAGAGGTAAAAATTTGGTGCTGAAGTGCGAGCTGATGGCATCGAGCTTCTCCATAGGTCCCGAAGCAACAGCTGGAGACGATACCCTACTCGGGTTCTTCGACCCATCTGCAGATGATCTTCTCTCAGCTTCGGCCGAGTTCGGTACGTCCAAATTGGCGTGACTATCGCGGGGGCTCTTGTTCTTCTTCTTCTTGCCACCTCTCTTTGACTTCTTGGATTTCTTAGACTTCTGTTCGTCGCGGGGGTCCGTAACAATGATTTCCTCCGATGAGTCGCTGGAATCGTCATCCGACACGTTGCCCTCCGGAAGAACGACGAGAATCTCACTATTATTCTTGACGCCGTACTCCCGGACAGGAACAGATCTGTTGGGGTCCACCTTAAGATTCCTTCCTTTGTAGAGCATCTTGATTCTGTGGCTGCGCTGCTCGCTGATCTTCATAAGCCATGCAATACGCTCCCGAACATCGTGCACATATAGCTTTCCATCTCCGATCGAGTAGGCTGGGAAATGGACAGGGTAGGTGACGCCCTTGTTCTTGATTAAAAGTATATCGTCCTCGATATCTGCACTGGCCGGCGGGTGTCGGCCATTAGGATCGTAGGTTCGTGATGGCGAGCGGAGCGAGTGCTCCAGGTCTTCTGATGTAATGTAACTGAAGTCGTCTTCGGTGACGCGAGGGATGCCGTCCGAATTCTGTGAAGCGAAAGGCGAAATCCCGTCCTGACCGGACGGCCAGCCTGGGAGTCGAGACATGCCGAGCGGTATCGCCAAAGCGGCACAGGCGAGGGTAGAGTATAGGACAGTGGGCGATATGCCTCGGGCAGCAATGTACTCGTTGGAGCCGGCGAGTGCTTCAGAAAGCTGACTGAGGGTAGCGTCGACGTAGGTCACGAGGGACGGGGGCAACAATTGGGTCAGATTCTGGAAGGCACCAGATGATGCCAGGATTGTCTGAGATGAAGCCACCTTGACGTGGGATGGGGCTGTCCTCGCGGGGACAAACCCAAAGAAAAATAAATAGAGGGGTCGTGGATTGGGAGAGGTGAGAGGGGAGCAATCCGGTGAGGTGCGGCGTTGCTTAGTCTGATGATGACGGCGACCGTCTACCGTGGGGCCGTTTAGTCTCGTCTCAGATCCCAGTTTTTTTTTGGTGATGATCAAGGCCGTCAACCAGTATGCGGCCCGGAGCGGAATATCGTCACTATAAGTCGTCGCCCTTTTTTTAGGATATCGTGGGGTCGGCCAGCAATTTCAGCCAAATGAGGGTTCCCTGGCACTGTATCTCTACTTCTTCACCGGTTGCTCGGCCTTCGGTGAAACGGTTCGACCTCGATCAAAGGGATGTATGGCTGATGTGTTGTCTGAGCTGCAAGGCAAGTCAGCTGCTGCATCTAAGGTTCAAGAAGACCAAAACGAGGACAAGTACCCGGCAGCGAACTCCGCAAAGATGATCAGGCCGAGTCCCTCCCGACTGGATTGCTAATTGGCTAGGCAAACAATGCTGTTCCACAGTAGTGATCCAACAGCTCACAAACAGTTACGAGTACGAAAGCAAGCAGGCTGACGAGTGCAGTGGGTTGCAGAAGCAAAATAGCACGCGCACCGCAATGTTTGGGGTAGTGTTATGGAAAGCTGTGAAACGTACTTACATAAATCTCAGGATACAGGATATTAAAGATGTGCCGATTTTTTCGTTATAGAGACTCTCGATAATGTAGGCACTGAAAGTTGGAGCTGACTTTAGGAGCTTTTTTTCCTCAATAGGAAGGGAAGAACGGATTTGATGTTGGGCACCTCAATCCAGAGTTGAAGCCACATTTTGGTTACTTGGTACCTCTAATTGCGACCCCCTACTATCAGCGTATCGATAAAGGACAAAGAATCTCGGATCTTTTCATCACCCTCAGCCGCATTCGTCCATTGAATTTAAGCCTATACTCCTATGCAACACTTCTAAGCTCAGAGGCTTTCGGGCTCCCTGAGATTCACTTGATTACATCGAACATAGGGACCCGGATCTGTGGCAATGGTCTTTTTGTTGAACGGTAATACTAAATCTGGGCGGAAGGTGGCGAAAAAATGAACGGAACAAGGATTTGATTTGACCTGCACCTCGGCTGGACCCTTATATTATAATTATAGTAAGGTCTCAACGGCTCCAGGTAGCCTGGTAGCTGGGGTGCCAGCTTTCGGAAGCTCAATCGAACATCAAATCAAACATGGAATAATAATACAAGACTCGTTGATCGACTCGATAACCTATCCATATTTTGATAACCTGTGATCCTATAAAGTAGGTACATACTATGCTGTGAAGTACTAGAAGCAAAAATCAATCTGTACTAAAAAAAAAAAAAATTAAAAAAGCACACCAATCGTTCAATATACGACGGACGGCTCTAGTATTGGTACATGACCACCAGACAGCCGCCACGAGTCACTGCGGGAAAAGACACGGGATTATGCTTACAGTATTGCTTTTGACGCATGAAATACTATTAATGTGTAGGAATTACGGCATGGCACAAAGTCCTGCCATTGCCACGACCAATAATCCTTATCGCCGACGAAGCCCTCTGAATGGCGTCATTTCGCCCTGCTACCAGTGGCATGGGCTTGGGCAATGGATAGCGCGATACGGTTTGGGTTTGATGCGAAATCACGTTAGTATATGTGCATGGTCAAGTACAAATATGATCTCTAAGCTGCCGCACGTCGGAGCCCAGTGAAGAAGCAATGGAAACATCCCGGAGTCGCTGAGATAAGGAAGTAGGCATTAATAAGCTGTTCTCAGAATATGAAGTATGTACCTATGTACTTCTCTTGGACGCCTCCGAACTTCTGTTCTCTGACGTCGATTATATTAAAAGAACCGCTCGGGCTGCAACTGCCCCTCTCTTTCGCGTCTCCACTTGGCCAACTTTATGACACTGCATCTGCTGCAGGTAGAAAACGTCGTTAATATACCTGGGAGAGAGCCGTCCTTCCTTTGATCTAGAAAAAAACGAAAGCTACCTTAGACATAGATGTTTATCCTACGCCGTTTTTTCTCATCACCAATCACAGCCGAAGCCATGTCTGCCGCAACGCAAAAGGCCCAGTCCATCATTGATGGAAACGCCGTCGGTACGTAGAACCCGTCCGCAACCTGTCTTTCTCCCGATGAGCACTTGTCGCATTCGATCCTGCCTCATGGCAACGTGGCGCCTCCCTTCAGAATCAAATGACGCTATGCCTTTCGTCTTGCTGACAACTCTGTTCTTCGTCGTGCTTTAGCCGTGTTCTCCAAGTCGTACTGCCCGTACTGCAACCAGACCAAGTCACTCCTCAGAGAAAACAATGCCGAGTTTTTCGCCATCGAGCTCGATAAGGAAGAAGATGGTTCAGAAATCCAGGCTGCCCTGGCAAAGATGACCGGCCAGAGCACCGTCCCCAACGTGTTTATCGGCCAGAAGCATATCGGCGGCAACAGCGATCTTCAGGCGAAAGCGAGAGAGCTCAAGTCACTGTTGTCCAGTGTCGGTGCAGTGAAGCAGTAAAAGGGATATGAGCGATTATCACTTGGGGTCGCTGCCTCAAGTTGCCTGTACACTCGTTTCGTTCCCAACCGGTACGAAGGGATGTTGCGCCTACACCGATTGAATTACCCATAGAAACCCTGACATCCCGATAGAGAGAATACCTGAATATAAAGAGGCATTGCCACGTACCAAAGAGGGTTTTTAAGTTTCCTGTGGCCACACATAAAGAAAAAGACCATATGCATACACTCAGAAGCCATACGAAGACTTGGGGCCCTTCTATTTAACGAATAGGCTGTTCAATCGACAGCTTACTATAGGTTAGGGGTTGCCGATAACCAGTACGGCGCAGACACTATCAAGAGCTCCCTAGTATCTACACCCTAACTAACCTTGCGCGGCATAAAAAGCTGTCCGTCGGTTCCTTTCTTTCAGATCACATTCCCCTCTAACTCCAATTTCCCGACCTGCCGGTGAACATGGCGCCCTCGTTCTGTCCGGAATCCATAGCCGTCGCGTCAGCCAACCCGTGGCTCTCGGAGGTCGGGGCGACGTGAGATATCGACGCTGCGGGCCGTTAGTAGGGCACCATGTGCCTGGCCTCGTACAGGTGTGTGAAGGGCGGCCCGCAGTACTGCCGCGTCGTGTCGTACGACTTGCCGTCCGTGTTCGTGCAGGCCTCGCCGGCGGCAACGGCGCGGAGCGCGAGTGGCGAAGTTGACGAGGCTGCCAAAGGCGCACGTGTAGTTGAGGTTGGCCCCCAGGGGCGTGTTGCGCCCGCGCAGTGTGATCGTAGTCGGCGAGGCGGCCGGCGGCATGTTTGCGCCCGTCGCTGCCCGGATGTCCGGCGTTGTCGTGATCGCCCAGAGCCGTGAAGGGTCCCCACCACTAGGTTCGACCACACCATGTGCGCCGTAAGCGCACAGCGCCACGCCTTGGGTCTTGGGTCGTGCTGTGTGGCCCGCGAGGACGCAGGTCTCGATTGCGGGGCCCGCAGCTGTCTAAAGGAGTGAGATGGAGTTGCACGCGGGAGGTTTCCCGAAGAAAGGTTGCGCCGCCTCCCGGACCGACACCGTGGCTAGCGCCGTCGTGCCATGGGCGCCGTCATCGCCCACGCCGCTGAAGCGGCCGGTCGGCCCCTGGTTCCTTAGATCGAACTGTCACATTATTTGGCGATGTGATCGTCTTAGCACCTATTCAATTGGCGAGGACCTGCGCCTTGAGTAGCCTCTCAACTCGATGAAGTGAAGGCCCAGCAGCGCTATTGAAAACCAGAGGAAGCAGCAGGAGAGATGCTGCGACGCCATTATCAGCAAGGACCAATGCATGCTTTGTTTTGATTCTCGTATATCATTTTGATTAGCCCGCTGATTGATGCCATATTTGCGCAAATTCAACAATCTTATATGGGCGTTTTCGCTGCTGGTATCTCTTTCAAACATCACTAGCTCCATAGCCATAATCCTCAAATAGGGTACGAATAGGTTGCTACTAATACGACTATAAACATGCCGATGTTCCAGACAATCTTTCATACAGCCACGTATCTATACGGGAGGTCTTATAAATGGCGGACGCGAAGATCGCGCATTGCCAGAGCACCGCTGCCGCCCTTGTTTACCTGTTGAGTTACATATCAATAAATATAAGCTAGGAACATTGGTAGGTACGTCTGGTTTACATGATGAACAGGGGCATCTTTTGAAGCAAAGGAGCTGTAAGAAGCTGAAAACTATCATGGGCACATGAGATCATAAGGCTGACATGGACTCATTACCCAAAGAGAAAAATAGGAGAGTTACGCAGCTCCAACCTGGCTCAAAACCAGATCAGCTCAACCTTGATCCCCAGGATATCTTGTGGAGGTTGGTTACATTCAAAGATCATGACGTTCGACGTGGCTGCATCTTGCAGGTTCATTGAGCTTGCCCTTGTGCACTTCCCTCCCCTTATTCAAAGCCAACAGTATCATTGTAAGCCCATCGGAATATAATACAGACTTTGGTTGGTCTGACCTCTTGACTTCGTCCGGATAATGATGAGGGCTGAACCAGGGCCTGAGGTAGGTATCTACATAAGCCCGCGCGCCGATACTTTGATGTAATCCGAGAAACCCGAGCAACATAACAGTCTATCTTGCTGCAGTGGTGAATTCCTTTCAACATCTCGTCCAAACCCGGAAAGCCTTGAGGTTCATTATGCGACTTCAGGGCCGAGGCGAATCCTCCGCTCCCGTGGTCGGGAAGCGAAAGTAAGGATCCAAATGCAGCTTGCGCTCGTTTAATAGAGCCCGAAGTGAATGCCATGGTTGCATACATTTAAAATTCTCCAAAACCAAGTAGTTCAAGACGAGAAAGGTTCCTGGATAGGCTTTTTTGCTCTTCGCTTTTCTTCAGATAAGGGTTGCCTCGGGAAACCTCTGCTTCCTCGCGGATATTGAAATTTCAAAGTTTGTTCAACACCGTTGTGTCAGATATGAACGATCGCGTAGCTTCATCTTTCCATCAATATAAACGTTAGTAGAACAATCGTTCTGGAAAATCGCCACAACTCACTCAACGGTTACGTACCTAAGTAGGTAGCCAGGTTCTTCCAAGCTACGTGTGGTATATGCTATACGATTGGTTCAGAAGCTGTCCCCAGTCAGCAAATAGCCTACTCAGTAGATGCTGAAACAAAGCTAGGGATTCTGCAGAAAGAAATCGGGATCCGCTTACAGCGTGTGCAAAGTATTGAACAGTCCCTGACGTCATCGCCACTGCTGTATGTCTTGTATCAGTTCATACTGCTGGACTCAGCAAAGCAGTTAGGAAGATAAGAAATTCGCATAAACACGCCGTAGCTCAATTGCGAATAAGAATCGCTGCATCGACAGTTATACCAAGAAACGGATTGGATACTTCTATAATAGCAGGCGAGCAAGTCGAGTCACCTGGCTATACATTGGATTTATGGATGATATAAAAGGCCACAATCGCAAGGCCATCGAAGAAACTCACGACTCTAGAGACAGCTGTCACAGAGATTGGATTCCGGGTCACGTTCATAGTATCTTTTTCCACCGGCGTCCAACTCGGCGCCGGCACGTGGTGGTGGGGGTCATAAGAGACGGCGGGTTTCGTAGTCTAGACTCTAAACACATGCTCCGATGCTGCGGCGGGACCGACCGGAGAAACCCGTCACGAGTGTGGCAAATGTGAATGCCGCCGTATTGTCTATCCATTGCAGTATCTATTCTGGGCCGGATCACACTTACAATCTCGCGCATTGGAACTGGCGCTGGCCCATATTTGGAGGATCTGGGCGACTTTTGTTCGTGCCATCGTATAACAAGGCCACGGCTGTCGAGTCCAAACTCGGTAGCATATAGCTTACGAATATCTCACATGGATTTATTTATTTGACACCACGGTGGTGGTGCGTGTGTGACTACAAGGGACAGATGTGCCACAGAAAAGCCCTTACGGTTGCGCAAAGCTGCATGGGGCTACGTGTTCACGAATTTTGTTCGCTAGAGTCGAGTAGACAAGGATGTGATGTGATAGGCTGTTCTGACCCGACAAACGGAATATCCGTATCAATACTGCAATGCAGCTCTTGCGGGGGTCTCTCTCGTCCATCCAAACGTATCATTAACCGAGTATCGAGCCAAACTCCCGGAACGGCTCGAGCCTGATCCCGCCGGAGGATCTAGCCATTTTCATTGCCATTTGCATTGGTAGCCACTAGCAGAGTCACTTGCATTACCAAACAATGTAGCATCTATCTCTCAAAATAGCCCCTTGCAGCTCTCGGCATGCACATCAAATGGGGTCTCCTGAAGACCCTGGCCGACCCTGACAGATCATAGAAAACTGCTCAGCTATATAACCGTCCCTGGATGTCTACCACATTTCGCGACTCAGTCAACATCTGTTTTATTCCGGCAGATCTCGCCAAATCTGGTCTATAACAGCGTGGCATCTTGAGTTATGGCTGTCCCTTTTCCATCCCTTCTGGCTTTTGGACCGCAAGGTGAGATTGCCCCGGAGAGGACTCATCAAGATCTACGCTTGGAGCTTATCAGCAGTACTCGACTGTCGGCTCTCCGGGAAGCAGTAGTTGACCTGCCTCAATTCTGGGAGACTCTCGTTGATTTCGATTCGAGCCTTCGTCAGGTCCCCGGCGCCAAGTATCTTGGCCAGCTGAAACAGTGGCTCAATGGCGCTGGTCTGGTTCCCCAGTCACATACGCATCTGCCCAATCATTATTCTCTGACCCTCTCCGTCCTACTACAAATCACCCAGTACACGCGCTATCTCGACCATCTCGGCCACGACTCGCACCGTAAGCTTCAGAACAGCCTCGAATTAGGAGTACTGCAGGGTTTCTGTGTTGGTTTCTGAAATGCTGCTGCCGTGGCTGCATCAGGGGCCGAAGCTGATCTGGGATCTTCTGCTGCCACGGCCCTTCGCCTTGCCGTGTGCATTGGGGCCTATGTCGACCTGGATGGCACATACTCTTCGGTCGCCCCAGAATACCGGGCCATTGCTTTGCGGTTGAGAGAAGGAAATGCCGAAGACCAGGCCAAGGTGGCCGCAATTATAAAATAGACTCCTGATGTAAGCCAGGCATGTATGCCCCCTTCTGTGACAATGCTGACCACTTTTTCGATCAGGCCTATATTTCCAGTATTAATGACGAGGCGAGTGCTACCGTCACAACTATAGCCGCTGAAGCGGAGGGCCTTATCAACAGGGCACGAAAGAGTAACCTGCGCACCAAGTCTGTTCATGTCTACGGTCGCTACCACACACCCGATCACGCACATGTAGTCGATAAGCTTATAGAGTTTGTCTCGCTCTCCAAGGCGCTACAATTTCCGGAATCCAAGGAACTCCACGTCCCAATACGCGACACTGCCACTGGTGAAATTGTCCCACGCGGCTCGTTGACCCGGCTCGCTCTGGATAGCGCCCTGGTAAACGTGACCAGATGGTATGAAACACTGAAGTCGGCCATCCAACAGCTGCCACGGTCGAATTACGTTATCGCATTTGCTGGGCTCGGGAATGTGATCCCGGCATCCTTTGTGGGGAGCGAGAACTTCAGCACAATTGCTCTCGGCGATCTTAAGGAGTCAAAACCGAAGCTGGGAGAAAATGCCCCCAACGAGAATGTGAACGGTCACGCCAACGGTATCAATGGTGTTTCTGGCATCGAAGGCTACAATTACTTGGATCAGTACCCTCCTCATTCCATCGCCATTGTCGGTATGGCGGGCAGGTTCCCGGGTGCCGACTCGGTCGATGAGCTTTGGGATCTGATCTTGGATGGCGTGCACATGGATCGAGGCGGGGCGCAGCTCGTCGGCCATACAGCTTGTCAGAGGCTCTGTAGCGAACCCGCACGCACACACGTTCCATTTGTCTCCGCTCACTTCGGCTAATAGTAATGCACAAGACCTTCTCACCGGCATCACGGTCGATCTTTGGAAGAGCGGGTATGCCGTGCAGTACTGGTCATTCCACCGAAGTCAGAAGCTAGACTACGAGTACCTGAGCCTCCTCCCATCCAGTTTGAGAAGACGCGCCACTGGCTTGACTTCACATGGGCGAGGGGTTCAGCGGAAGCAGCTGAGACGAAAGCCGAGACAGAGACGGAAGAAACGCACGAACTTCTCACTTTCACCAACTTCAAAGATGCCACCAAAAGAGGGGCCTTATTCCGCATCGATCCGCAATCGGAAAGCTTTCAGAAATTGCTGGGTGGGCATGTCATGGCTGGACAGTCTTTGGCCCCAGCATCCCTATACTTCGAGGTCGTGGCCCGCGCTGCTCTGTTCCATGAAGCCGACACCCAGGCGACGAAATATGTGCCAACCGTCGATGACTTGCTCATGAAGTCCCCCATCAGTCATATAATTACCAAAAAGTTCTCCCTTGGCCTCAAGAAACTCGGGGGCGTGCACCCCTCGTGGTCATTCTCCATCACGACCCAAGACACAGAAGGTCACGGGACGCAGCCATTCGAACATTCCGCCGGAAGGGTCTGCCTGATGAAGCGTGACGAAGCGGAGTCCGCTCGGGAATTTCGGCGTTTTGAGACCATAACAGGCCCTCGCCGCTACGACGAGATCGTGGGCAATCCCGACGCCGAAATAATGCGAGGCAACCACATCTACCGGGCCTTCAACACCGTCGTATACTACGGCGAAGCTTTCCGTGGCGTCAAGGAGATAGCCTGTGTCAACTTAGAGTCGGCTGGAAAGGTGAGAATCACACCTGCCCCCGAAGATCCGGCGGATCAACGCCTCTGCGATACCCCTATGACCGACAGCTTCATGCAGTTCGCTGGATTGATGGTGAACTGCTTCAACAATCCAAGCATGGAAGATGTGTTTGTATGTATGAAGATTGAGCACATTCAAACCGGCGGAGGCTTCGATCCCGATGCAGGCGAATGGCTCGTCTACTCAACCATGAGCAGAACCAGCGAGACCGACATCGTCTCGGATGCGTATATATTCGACGCCAGGACCAAGAGGATGGTTATGACTATATTCGGGCTATGCTTCGCGAAGATGTCACAGAACTTACTGGGACGGATTCTGAAGAGCGTCAACAAAGCTGTGAATGCCAAAGCAGCACCGACAAGGGACGAGAGGCCGACAGAGGATGCCCCTCCCCCCCCCCATCGCACAACAGCAAACTACCATCCCTACGAGAAAATCATCATGTGGAAAGCGCCAGGAGATCATCCAAATCTTGTCCATCATTAGTGATATCACACTGGACGAAATCACCGACGAATTGTCATTGGACGACCTTGGAGTAGATTCTCTGATGGCTACCGAAATGCTCAACGACATAGGGTCTGTATTAGGTATCACTATTGACTTGATGCTGCAGCCGGATGATAATGTCTGCATATGTGTAGGACCTGTGACACAATTTCCGCTTTCGTAAGTCTCCCAGATATCTACTTATTTATATATGACCAGCTGCTGGCCAACTGGCTAGCCGAAGATTGAACTTGCTTCGTGCCATCATCATGCCTTCTTCTGAAGCAATCGACTCCAACAGCCTTTGGCGCTTGGCTGACTACGACGAGAGGTGCTGGGAGAACTACCTCGCAGCCCGGCCCAAGTACAATATCAATGACTTTTACAACATACTCTACTCGTATCATGTCTTGATTGCCTTTATGACTGAGGTGGTTTAACGGATTTTTGTGCCCAACCCACCCCCACACATATTGGGAGGGCAGGGCGGAAAGGAGATAAAGAGAAATACACTAACCGCCAGCCAGCCACGGCTAAGGGCTGACAGCTGCTGAGGTTTATTTTTTTTACCTATTCTTTTCTCAAGAATCGATTCAGTGCTAGCACAGCTATCCCCTGCCCGCTTACCATACCACCTAGCGGCCAGGCGCCCCCCCTTACCGAGGACCCATACGTAGGGACCTTGCTGTCGGTGCTTGAACATCCACCGAGTGTCCAAGACCCACCGACCCTCACCCTAAGCCGACACATTCTCCGAGTAGAGGCCGAGATCACCGGCATGACGCCGGGCGCCGGACCTCCGCGTCTAGCCCAACCTGCTGCGTCTTTGCCGTCTTCAGCACGAACCGGCTCAAATAGCTTGCTAGAAGGCATGATTGCGAGCTAAAGAACAAGAGTCAAGATTATGTCCAAAGAAAATGTAATTGGCGATAGAGAATCACTTGGCCGGGATCTGTATAGTATTAGGCGAGAAGAATATGCGGAATAGTGTCGTGGATGACATCGCCACAATCAAGGGGGTACATACTTAGTAATCCCAGTTATGTCGAGCGGTGTAGTAATTAGGGGCTTATGGAGAATCGCTGTGGAAGAGGACCAATCACTACTCAGGTGGTAATGATTCGAACCGTCACGGTGAGATCCGCTTGTCTGTATTCAACCAGCGGACTGAAGGAGCCCGCCTTTGACATGCTGGATATGGACTTGAAGTGACATCATTGCTGACGGGGATACAACTGTGATTACATACTTAGCAATGGTTCTACTAAACCAATGGCGGAAGGTGCAATATATTGGCGATGCACGATGCAGAATGCAAAGCCAGCTGGGGCCAATGGGAGGTGATGCCAAGTCTTCCAGCATTTGATCAGCTCATTTATATCCATCTAAGCATTGTTTGGTCCTGCCTTTTCTTTTTCTCGTCGCTTCCGCCTGAGGCTTCTTTTGTCCCACCACCCACGCAGAGCCGTGGCACAGATTCAGTCATCATGCGTTTCTCCTGCATTGTCACGGTTTTCCACGTGGCGGCGCTTGCTGCCGCTGCTATGCCTGCCATGGATGAATCTTGGGATGCTGTCGACGCCCTAAAAACGAGTTGCAGCAGGAGACGATGGCGAGGTTGAGAGTCAGCCAGCCAGCCAGGCAGAGAGCGTCAGCAAAGAACTGCCTTCTGACCACTGCGAACCGCCGCCAAGACTGGTAGGCTCCTTGACTCTCTCCTTTCTCTCTCTCTCTCTCTATAGCGACATCTCCTAGTAGCCAATTTGCTAACACTTTCTAGGGAGATCATGAGCAAGGAAGAGCGCAAAGACTATATCAGTGCCGTTCATTGCCTTCACTCTCTGCCCTCCAAGTCAGACCCAGGTTGGGCACCGGCGGCCCGGACACGCTACGATGACTTCGTCGCAGTCCACATGAACATGACCATGTCCGTGCACGGGAGCGGACTTTTCCTGACGTGGCATCGATACCTCGTGTGGTCCTACGAGCAAGCACTGCGCAACGAGTGTGGCTATAAGGGCTACCAGCCGGTTCGCATCTCTACGCAGCAATCCCCTTTCCGAGCTGACCGGGGACACATAAACAGTACTGGAATTACTTCAGCCATGCTGACAACATCTACGAGTCGCCAGTTTTCGATGGAAGCGATACTAGTATGGGCGGTGATGGGGCGTACTTTGAGCACGACGGCGCCCTTGGCGGTGCCAGCATGATCAAAATTCCTTCGGGGAAGGGCGGTGGCTGTATGACCACCGGCCCGTTTGCCAAGTAAGCCACGACTTTAACAAAAAAACGACCACTTGCATACGCCCTCCTTGGCACAAGCATCGCTAATGATACCGTTTTCCTGCAACAGCTGGACCGCCAACATGGGCCCGGTCCGACCCGGCATGCAGAACATGTCGGCGATCCCCGACTTCACCGTGTACAACCCGCGCTGCCTCCGGCGCGACCTCAGCGCCTACGTGGCGCAGAAGTGGTTCACGGCGGCGAACCTTCTGAACGTGACGGTGGGCGCGGCGTCGGCGACGCACTACGACTACTGGCGGGAGGTCCAGGGCCGGTACCCGGACGGGTTCCTGGGCCTGCACACGTCGGGCCACTACGCCGTAGGCGCCGACGCGACGGACCTGTACTCGTCCATCAACGACCCGGCCTTCTGGCTGCACCACGCCATGTTCGACCGCCTCTACTGGCTCTGGCAGGGGCTGCACCCGGGCGAGGCCCGCAAGACGGCCGGCACCCTGACCCTGTCCGACAGCCCGCCCACGCGCAACGCTACCGCCGACGATCTGCTGGCCATGGGCGTCCTGGGCAAGACGCGCCCGCTCCATGAACTGTTCGACACCCTCGGCGGCACGCCTCTCTGCTACGTCTACGTCTGATCAGGGTTTTCAGACTAATTATAGGGACCCCATACTCCAAAGCTCGGACATGCCAAACATGAGTTTTAATATTCCCATCCCTCCCTGCTTGATAATCATTAGATACGTGTCATTTACTGTGCCATGACGCATCCCCATGATCTCATATTGAACACACATATGCAAGCATAATGAAAGAATGCAAGCACAATGAGAGAAACAAGAGCTTTGCGTGTTCTCGGAGGGGGCACCATGGTGCTATGTGCGTTCCGGTTGATTTTCCATCGTTCCGGACATTGGGCACAGCAAAAGCAATTAGGAAAGTGAGCCGCTGCAGCAGATGAAAGCCTTGATCATCAAGTAATGTTGTCATCTCTATTCTTGGTTTCTGATGTCTCGGCCTCCAACCCCGCCGCTCCTTCTCCTACATCTCGACGCTCAGCTGCGTCCTCATGACCGGTCAACAGGCCCCCGACGTCCGCAAAGTGCACACCTGCAGGGCTATTCTCGACCGGCATAGCACCTCTGATGAACCAGCGCTCGTCCGCAGTCGAGCTGGTCGTGAGCTGTGTCTTGCGGGACGAGTAGGGGCCGCTGTGGGTAGTACCCGACAAGCGGCCCCCGGCAAAGACTCCTATCTCATCGCCCCTTTCCCTCTGGGTCATGCGGAGCTGCGAAGAACGGATCGCTGCCAGGTCGAGGTTATCCCGAGACGCTTTTGCGATCTTGGCAATTAGGTCTGCCATATTCATCTCGATATTGAGCTTGATAAGGTAAACTATAGGATGGAACTGAATATAGCTACATAGGGTTATTGTCACAAGACCGTTAGCACGACTCGAAATGGGTAGAAAGGTGACTTACATGAAGCCCTTGGAGACAAGCACGGTGACGATGACCTGGTTCGATCTTAGATTTGGGTCTTCGCCAAGCTATCCAAGATACTCGATCACGTACATCCAGAGAGATGGAGAAGCAAATTAGGACAATATTAATCCGATATAGTAGCTGGTATTTCCGGAGTCCGTTCTCGATCAGATTAGTCCTGACTAGGTGGATAAAGTAGACATTCAGGCCGAGGTCGAGAGCAGCGATGATGGATTTTCCGATTCGATCAGAGATCCCCTCGGCGAGGACCCATGCATGATTTAGATTCAGTTCCGACGGGATAAAGATGACGTAGCCTTCAATGTTGAGGATGCCGATTATTATAATGACGAGCCATTTGAGACGGCGTGATTTCTGCGGATTGTACATGAGCAAGCTAACGCGGTTGGCTAGAATTCCTAGAGTACATTGCACCTGTAAGGAGGTGAAGTCAGCTGCTGGCTGCTACCCATGTGGAAGGATTGTAGAAAAGGAAGGGAAACCCGGAGGGCACAGGAAAATATGGGAGGGGCTGAAAGAACCTGGATTGTCCAGAAAACCAGGATAGCAAAGTACAAGGGCACTCTGTGTAGCAGATTAGAAGCAGCCGGAGCCCTCGACTCAGAAATGGGATACTCACTTGCTTGGGATGATGCTGAGAATATTCAGGTAGGTGACAATAGCCATACCGACGTCGGCAGTCCAGGCCAGCCATATCATGATGATGTAAGGCCTACGATCGAGCTTCTTGGAGCGCAACCACACGGCATGGGTTTGTTTGAGACCGTGGACCAAGGTGAAGATGGCAGCAGATATTGTGAAACCCATGAATAACGTGGCCAAGCCACGGTCCGTCGACAGAATCAAGTAGCCAGGACCCAGACAGTCGGTAGCGGAACAAGAAGAAGAATCCATCGTTCTGTCATGTCCACGAAACGAGCCAGACTGCCCAGTCGGAAGAATAATAATAAGATATAATAGACCTCCCTCAGCATTCATCCGGCCAGCGCAGCCAGGTGGGGATGCCTGTCATCATACCAAAGTCTACCGAGTCAGTCTCCCGCAAAGGCAGTTAACTCTCTACGGACAATGGAAAAGTGGTGGCGCTAACAGCGAGGCCGGCCGTGCTAGCAGTTGGAGCTGCCTATCAAAGACAGCGCGGGGCCGCGATGACTTGGTGTATCTGCAGATGTGGACTGACGAAGGCTTTTATTCAGATTCAGCATCCTTGACTACGCCGGGGTTCCCGCCTGCTGCCTTGGCAGTTGTGCACATTCTTTTTGATTTCCTGGTTAAAAGAAATTGCGACATATTTTAGTTATAACGTACCTGTTACTTATTGATAAAGTGTTAAGCCACTTTGCGCCACACGGAGCTGTTTCCGCCCACAAGTGCTTACGTACTGCTTCAATCCCCCACGACTCAGGTCTCGAATCTAGAAGCATCTGAAGTCAGCTATTCTTATAACTACCTGTGGTCCAAAAATACCTTCTTTCTTTGGGTTTGTGCCGTCACCCCCTGGCAATAGGGAGCTGCCCGATTACCCAGTAGACCCAATCGCATTCAGCCACCCTTGCAGGTTGTCTACGAGGCGCTTACCGAGGCCTGCGTCCACCACACAGTCCTGCCAGCTACACGTGACGGCCATCTCGGCGCCCTTGACGGTCATGACAGACACCGAAATCGCCGCCGAAGTCACCTCGGCGCTCAGGACCAGCTCAGCCCGGCGGATGGACCAGCCGTCATCTTCTTGAGTTTTAGTCTGCGTCCCATCCACGGCCACTCCCCCTTCCCCGTCCAGGACACCGACGTTGGTGACCAGCCACGACAAGTGCCTCGGCTTGCGTGTCTGGCTCTCCTGCAGGGCCTTCCACTCCGGCGCAAGCTTCATGACGCCAATCAGGTCGTTCCGCACGCCCGCGTCTAGCCTGGCTTCGATCTCTCGCCGCACCCGCGCCGAGACTGACCATACTATATCCTTCAAATCGGCAGACAAGGAGAGGTTTGCTGCCGCCGGTAGTCCCTCGGTCCGGGCAACTGATGGCAATTTGGCTCGAATCTTCGTAACCAACGCAGCATCGAATTCGTGGTCCAATGCTGAAACGTAGTTGCACATGGCCTCTTTGGGCTCGAGCCAAGGGAATCTGCGCGTGTGCGACGGCAGGATGGGCCGCAGGTTGTAGGGGGTCCGGCTGGCAAAGCCCTTCATCTCTCCAAGCCCCGACGTGAGAGACAGCAGGACGAGGGCGTGGAGAAGGCCAGTCAAGGTAGTGTGGGGCTGGCGGCAAGCGTCCACTAACTTTGTGACGGTCTCGTCGCCGATGGTAAAGGTGCGAAACCGGGTCTTGAATGGGGAGGCTTTCACGGGGGCCCAAGCGGCATACGTGTCGCCTGGCGGGAAGATGGCATGTGATTTCAGCTCCTTCCAGAGATTCTTGGCCAGGAATGGTACGGTCGAGGGGAATGCACAGAGAACCTCGGGTGGTGGCGGTAGCTCACCGGAAGAATCGGGGAGGTCGATAACCCATTGGTCCGGGCCCTCTTGAGCACCATGTACGGGTCCCTTGTTCAGGTCGGCTTGGCTGTTCAGATTTCGGAGCAACTGCTGGTGGAAAATCTTCCCGCTCATGCCGTCGTGGTGGGTATGGCTCCAGAGATAGATAACCTCTATGCAATCCGACCCAGCCTTGTGTAGAACGACGACTCTTCAGCCGGGCTGAGTTGAAAGATCGGAGAAAGTAGCATCGAGATTAGACTGCATTGTCTCCAAGTACTGTGCCTCGAGATCACTAGAGCCATCAAGAAATACCCACTCGATATGGTTGCGGAGATCGAGCTTGTCAAGGCAAATGAGCTTGGGTTTCTTCGAGGTTTCGCCTACCACGCCAACCTGCATATGGGCTTGAGCAAGCACGACGCGGAGAACTGCGTCGCGGAATTTGACCTCAAGGGGTCCAAAGCTTTCTGGGCTGGTTAGACTGGGGGAAGACGGTAGCGGCAGGCGACAATGGTGCCGCGGTATTGATCAAGGGTCTGTATCGCCAGCTGGTATGATTCGCTGTGTTCAGTGATCAGCGATTGCTTTCTCGGCCGCCGTTGGGATATGGGCGACCACTTACTGAAGGCCAAGCCCACGGATGATGTTGGTGTCGACACCGCGAGTGCCGACAGCCGCACGGCGCCGGAGAAGATGGGGGCATGGTGGATGCGCAACGCTAGACGGGGACGAACTAGGTAAGATGAGAAGACCAAAGACACTCTTCTCTCTACCACATCAAAAGTCTAATACGCGGACGAACAGACCAAGGACGTTATGGATGTTCTGGAAGGCTTATCTGAGGATGAGAACAATCTGAGGATGATTCATAACCTAAGACACGCGTTACTACTGCTCACGTCGCGTAGGCAGCACTCCTTCCCCTGTCAGTTCCGCCGAACTAACCAAATGGGGGCCATCGCTTACGGTCGTGGCCAAGAGAAAGTATCCCTATTTCCAACTCTCCACTCAACCCCCGACTCTGGTCAAGAGGACCAGCCAGAATCAAAGTCGGAATCGAAGTCAACATCGTAATCTTCGGGCTCTGTAGTTGCATCTTCCTCTTGCGATGCATCGACTGATCCAATGCTCACCGGCCACTTGTCCAGCTCCGCTCGCTGCTTCGTCGAGGCCTGGAATCGCTCCTCAAAGGCCTCACGTACCATCCTCCTGGTCCTGTATTTGAAGATGGCTCGGTGGGATACGACGAATAGTGTGGCTTGGTAGGCCATGTTGCTGTCTTTGACGTCCGACTCGAACTCGCCCAGGAGGAAGATGTACAGGAGCCTAAACGCCGAGTCCCGCGCCAGGCTCTTGATGCCCGAGATCGTGCGGCGCTCTTCGGGGTCGTAGTCATCTTTGCCCGCTCTCATATCCGCCAGGATTCTCTTCATATCGCGACCGCCGAGCGCGTCGATGATGAGAAAGTCTAGGCTTTCGCAGAGGACATGGTACTCTTGCAGCTCCATAGGCATGCGTCGGAAGAACTGCCGGAAGCCGTCGTTCACTCCGGTATTGATGATGCCGAAATGTGGAATCTCGCCGTGCTCCGGGACAGTCGTTGACGCCTGCCCGGAGTGCTTCTGGAAACTCAAGAAGGATGCAAAGTAGGGGATCTTCTGAGTGTCGACCTCGTACTCGGTTCCTCCGATGCGAATTCTAGTACTAGGAGCTAGGTTTGTGCCAGTGCTTGTGGTGGCGGCCATGGGCTTAGGGGATGCGTGATCGGTCTGTTTTCAGTTAAGCTGCCCCAAATGGCTAGAGGGATCACCAACCTCCGTCATCATGGAAGCCTCTCCAACACGTGGTCTGGTGTGCAGATATGGAGATTCTGGAACTATAGCCTCAATCCCCAACGAAATATACCTGGATCGGTTTAGTCAACGGGATGTAGATTGGGTAGATGTTGTGTGGTGGAATGAGTAGAATAAGGAGAGGAATGTGCGGAGAAGTCATTCTATACATAATAGCTGGCAGGCCTCTCGCAGGAAGTTAAGGGAATTAGGCACTTTTGTTTGCTGTTGTGTAACGTATGATGGAGTCGTGTCAGTCTTTGGTTGCCTGTATGATTTGCTACTGCCTGGTTGGTCTTCTCCTTAATGTAAAGATATACAATGGATAGCCCCTTGTGATTAGGCGGCACCTAGCTGTCTTGCTGCAGGCAGCTGGTTGTGTTGGATCAGCCATGGTTGGAAGGCACAGTAGCAGGCGAACCATGGTTAACCAACCCCCTTCTCCCTATTCATGTGGAGAGCAGACCCCTCTACCCCATTGTTAGACCCTGGCCTTATCTGCTGCAGTACGGAACGGAGCACCGCATACTGCGTAGCTGGCACCCTGTCGCCCTAACACCCTGATCTATTACCAACATTGACTACAAAACTTGAACTTGCCTGAATACTTACCCGTACCCAATGTTAGCCGTCTGCAAGGGTAATAATCCACTGCAATACTCAGCAATACACGGCTCCGGGTCATCCTTCTGAACAGGTGTTGGCTGAGCCGATTGCGAGGCACAGCATGTACCTAGACCACCATTCTAGTCTCAGCTCTCGCAGATATAGCAAGACCCAATTTATCCCTTTCTGGCTGTGATTGGTGCAGAAGTATCTCAACCAAGTGCACTTACGCCAAGGCAGACGCGCTATATCCCGAAGCCTTAGCACTGGAACGCAATAGCAGACATGATTTGAGTGGCATGCTGGGCCAGTTTACGATTCTTAATATCGCCCCTTATGGTACACCCTGACCTTGGGCAACTGGGGCATGGAAAGATGCATGTTTGCGGGGGACTACGAGCTGGACAAGCACCGCTGAATGGCTCGTCATGGTCCAGATGTGGAAGCTTCGAAGCATGATGGTAGAGATCAAAACCAGCCCGTCTATGAAGGGAAAAGAAAAGGCCATATTCTCGCTAGGACCAATGAAACGTGATGCATTAGCAAGCAACTTATTAGTTTAGCTACTTAAGACAGCCTCTTAACTCTACTAGAGACGGATCGTTACAGTCGGTACCCTAGTGTCTCCACCGACGTTATGTATGACAGTACCACGATGAGACGTCTATTAGTAGTCGCCGAAGGCTTGTTATGTGATAGTGCCGGGGACCACTCATCGACCATGGCGGCCTGGCAGTTGAATGGGCCAATGGGAAGGCAACCATTGCAAAGCATGTGGCGGCATAAGCACGGATACGACATCTAGTGGCGTCATGGTAATGAATGGGTGTATCGGCGATAGTCCACGTGTCTTAAGTGCCTTTGCCCCTTACACATGCTGCTCTGCCTACTTAGACGTAGCCATTAAGGGTAAAGTACCACGTCTCCATTAGATACGACTCTATTTGAAGAGAACCTAACAGGCTAGGTCTCTGTACGATCAGCGCCCCTGGCCTAGACACATCTAATATGTATCCTAGTACAATCGCCCCTATAAACAACAGTAGTATTGCTTTGAGCTATACAAGGCTGTGGAATTTTGTCATTTTCCTCTTTAGGTAATTTCTTGTTCTTAGTTCGAATTAGATCTCGGGGACCCGTCTGACTAGCTAGAAAGTGATGGATTCACTCGCTTATTAACAAGCTGCTGGCAACCGGGCACGAGCGTAGTGGCATATTTCCTTATTAGTGTCGAAGCGGCACTCTTTGGCTAGTTCATCGACTGTGGCTGAGGACGACGCGTCCTGGGATGTCAATGTCTTAGATATCATAGATCTCGTAACAGTCTTATATATTGTGACATGTCTCCCTTCCTTTACCTGTAGTAGAGGACTCGAACCATTGAGATCTTACTCGCTGAACAAGTCATATTTCAGAACCATACCTCCCCTATTATACACCATGCTTTTACCAATGTCTTCTACTCTTCTCTACATGTGTAAGTTACTTTCAGATTCAAGTTTTAATTCTTCGAGGGATCTCCTGGCCTTAACACGGCGGTTTTGGAATTTATTATTTATCTGGCTAGTTGGCTGACCCTTCCTAGCTGCAGTTCTGACGTGCTGCTGGCTGGCAGCCGCGTCCGTTCAGACATGCTGCCCTGCGGAGGGAACTTGCTACAGCGTCGGGGTGGCCCCAGATACGGCGGCGTCGGGCATCGACAGCAGCTCCTCGCCGCTCCACACTACCGGCCGCTGCCAGCTCGATCTCGCGAAGGCCCGCGTGGCCAGCGGCGAGAATCCCGTTGTAGGCTTTGACACCAGCAACGCCGGGTCTGGCGCTAGCGGCGTCGTCGCTCGGGGCAGTGACGACGGGAGTGACGACGGGAGCGAGTCGCTCAGTCACGCGCATGGTGGCATCATGGGTCTGGCATTTGTTGGCTTATATCCGCTAGGTGCAATCCTGATGCCACTGCTGGGGAATTGGAAAATTCACGCCATGTTCCAGCTCTTTGTTCTGGCTTTGACGTGGATTGGCTTCGGCCTCGGTTATGCACTCTCCAAGAAGACCCTCGATGTAAGAAAGAAGAGCTCTCTAGAATTCTTGCAAGCCGAGATCGACGTATACTAACCAATAGGGCGAACAGGACTTTTCTAACTACCACACAGTTCTAGGCACTGTCATTGTCTGCCTGATGCTGCTGCAGCCCGTCCTAGGGATGCTCCACCACCGCAACTATGTGAAGCATAAGACCCGCGGCATTTATTCCTATGCCCACGTCAGTTATGGCTACATTCTTATCTTTATTGGTTTAGTCGAAGGGGGTCTTGGGCTTCAACTATCCGGGTCTTCCAAAGGTCAAATCATCGCTTATGCAGTGGTTGTTGCGTTGATGTGCGTAGTGTATGCCTTCATTAGGCGGTATGTCGTCACATGGAAAAAGAGGGTTGCAGCACTTGATAGCCATTTGAACACTGGTAATGATGCTTCTTTAGAGCTGTAATACCACGTCGAGCTGGGCATATATGCACTGAAACAGAGAGACGTGGCCAGGCTGGTCGGATATGCCTCATCATCAGTCTACTATTGTATCTTTCCGGGTTGACGAGAGCGGACCTACATTTCATCGCATAACGGTGCTTGAATTAGGAAATTTCCCTAATATGTATCAACTTAGCCAACTTCAGGATACTTCCGGATTGGGCGACTCTGCCACATCAAGTCGGACAGTCGACCCTGAACCTGTCCCAGCCAGCACACTCGTCGTGAAATTACCATGCAGTCTATGGGTAAGGCGCCTGTCATCATCATCCTCAATACTTGGAAGCCAGTCGTGCTCAGCACTTTGTCACTGTCAGACAGACTTGAGACCTCGATGGGGACAGGGACGCGTTTGAATGTGCTGCATTTGAAAGTATTTGAGCTTCCATGAGATCAACCCATCCGGCTTCTCTCTGGTGCAAGTATTCATTCAGCTGCTCCCAATCCACGGCTTGTCAAAACTTATTTGAAGGTAACGATCAAATGTGTATGAGGTAAGAAGTATACAGTCATTGAAGAATCACTTTAGCTAGCTGCCGCAGCATCAAGGTCCCTCTTGTTGGCCCAGGATATGCTCAAGCTCGCATCATAAGATAAACCACAGTAAAGTAGTATAGTCAAGTGGATTATGGGCCAGAACAATAAGACTATCCTTCGTTGCGTTCAAGGCCACAAAGACTATGGGCCTGAGTCTTCGGACAGAGGCTCGGAGGCACTGACGCATTCCAATATGTTTGGCCTCACAGGCAATGGTCCACGCAAGAGACATCACAAATCATTACCCCATCCCTCTATTTTTCCTGCCCCTTAACAACAGGACCCAATTGTCCACATTTAACATCCATGGCAACCCCTACCCCGGGGGCGACCCAACCATTAAGACAATGTCTCTGACTATTGGGAACAGTCACGCATTCTCTATACAAGAAACCACCAAACTGGTCAATAAATAGTGTCTTTATTGGTATCCTCTCCTAGCTTTAGGGCTTGGCGAGGTAGAGATGCTTGCCGGAGCCCGTCATCCTGGTTAACGTCGAGGATAGGGCGGAGGGGTCAGCTCAGGTGGTCTAAGCGGTCCAAGCGGTCCCGGTCTTGGTTGAGGGCCGGGGGTAGGGGGTCTGGGAGGTGGAGGCATTGCGGTAGGGTTTCTTCCTAGGCAACGGGCGAGTTTGTCCGAAATATGTGTAGTAGGTTGGTTTGTGGCTGTAAGTGTAGGCGGGTAAAGAGATGGTGGCTCTTCCAATAGTGTCGTTTCGAGTATGTGCAACCGCTCCCCCTTAATAATAGTCTCCCCATCCCTCACTCAGGATGGTCACGATCGCACGTTTCCCATAGCAGGCTTGGGCAGACACCTGGCAGCATCCCGCTACATTTTTAGTCTCCTTTGATGGCCCCGGGATCTGCTCAATATTTCTAAGGTAAAGAGTGACCCGAGCAGCTGGTACTGCCAGCAATCGTGTAACCAGACAACAAAGAAACAGCGATATCCTGGGCATGTGCAACACTCCGGCCCGAGAAATATGGGCACCGAACAAAGGGGACGGGAAGCCGAGAACAAGCACCGGTCCGACAATATTCGAGGGACATTGGGTTAATTTGCATCTGCAGTTTGGCGGTGTGGAGTCGTGATGAAGCAGAAGGTAACATGCAGTATTCGTATGAAATGACCCAAATAAGGATCTCAGCCAATGCTGGCATTCCCTTTCTCGTCATTAACTACTCGGTCATTCGATGTCAGATTGTTGCCGGTCTGAGCATCAATGACAAGCATGCTATACTAGCGACCTACGATAATAACTAACCAAAGTATGTCGCCTATCCTACATTTCTGTCTGTAATACTTTCACCCTTGAAGGGTTGCAACAGAGGTAACTTGCGGATCTTGCATCATTAGCAGAGGCAGTCAAAGCCAACAGGAAAACCACAGGTTTTGATGTTTTGCAACTACCTCTTCTCGGGGCCGGATTCATCTGAGATCAAGTGACTTATTCCTGTCTCTTTGTCGACGATCCTCGCTCATAGCGTGTCTTGCGTTTGGGCACTGAGCATTTTCGGGGAGACGGCAGGGAGCTGCACACTGCCTTGACGATGATGCTATTGTCAGTTGACCTTATTAGATTATCCAGGCAACGGTCCTTCGGAAAATAACTGTCTTTCTAACATAAGCAGTGCCATGGACAACGCATGGAGCGCTGACAGGGAGCTGATGTAGGCGGAATGCTCCACCATGATATTTCAGCCCTTGGCAGCAGCAGCCCGATCGAGATCGTCTTCCCAGGCTTCTTGCAAGTCCCGTAGACAACCAACAACACTGGGCCCAACTTTTGTGTTTATTATATCCTTCTGGTAACGGGTCATCTTCTTTAGCACGTAATCGGAGACGGAGGACTGCTCTCTGCTGGTGGGTCGATCGATGCCGACAGAAATGCGCGACCATCTGGCACCCTTGAACTGCTGGCTCTTCATGCTGGCATTGACGCTCTTGATGCCATTGTGGCCCCTGTGGCTGGCAGCCCACTTGCGTATCCTGACTGTGCCAAAGTCTTCCTCGAGATCGTCGTGCACCAGCACCACACCGAGCTCTTCGGGCTGCAGATTGAACCGGCTGAGGGTTTCGCGGTAGGCAGCGAGGAACCAGGGGCCAGAGGCGTTCATCAGGGTCGGGCTCTGCAGCATGGTGTAAGGCAGGCCCGGCGAGGCCTGGCACGACTTGGCGCCATAGCGTTCGGGGCTGAAGTGCGGTTGCGAAGCGCCGAGGGCCTTCTGGGCCGATGCGAGAGCGAAGTGGCCGGCCGAGTGGAGAGTATCGTAGTAGGGACCTTGATTGCCCAGACTGATGACGAGGAACCGAGGGCTGAACATCGGGAGCGAATGGAGAAAGTGCTGGATAAAAGGAGTGACTGCACAGTGTCTCGCTTTCTGCTTTCTGCTTTCTTGCAAGAAGTCGATGTTGGGACAGGAATTCTGAAAAACAGGGAAGCTGAGACAGTTTCTCCAAAATTTGGATGAACATTGATCTGCAGTTTCGGGATGAGCCGAGAAAGCAGGGGGGCATTAGTGAGACAGCCACAGTCCGACAGGCAGCCCAGGCCGTTGAGACAGACAATCACAGCCATTTACCGCCAACCGCCACTTACAGCCACTATCTCAGCCCAATCCAATCACCTGCCGCAGCACGTCTAATATGAGGGGCCGTTTACACTATTGACTGCTGACGGTAAAAAAAGGTGACGTCTGGTTAGCGGCGAACTCAGCCACAACCAACTTCGTCACTGCTCGCGGGTTCACTGGGAGTGATCACAGCCCACTGGAGGATCTAAACGAAGAAGCCCAATCATTTACCAACGTACCTACTTGCACTTTCACTGTCGACTCGACGATTCGCACTTACTTCTTGACCACCAACTTCGATAGATACCCAACGTCACCGCTCACTATCCGCCTTGCTTTTTTCCGACCGTAGTTCGTTAACCAAGTCGGATCGAGAATTCACGACCCAATTCGTTTTAGGCAGACAGGCGAACTATAGAGATTTAGAGCAGGCACCAAGCCAACGTCGCAAACATGTCGTGGGCAGGTGAGTCTGCCCGAACTGTCACACCATTGAGCGACCCTGATGAACGATGACCAGGCTTCAAGAAGAATGTCAACCGTGCGACGACGCAGGTCATGATGAAGACGGGCCACGTCGAGAAAACCAACGACCGCGATTACGAGGTAGAAGAGAGACGATTCAGAACAATGGAGGCCGCATCACTGCGATTACAAAAGGAGGCCAAAGGATACCTCGACTCTCTCCGCGCCATGACGGCCTCTCAGATGCGAATAGCCGAGACAATCGACGCCTTCTACGGCGACTCTGGTGCCAAAGATGGCGTGAGCAGAAGCTATAAACAAGCTGTCGAGGACTTGGATTCGGAGACGATCAAAGCGATGGATGGCCCTTACCGGACCACAGTGCTAGAACCCATCAACAGGTTTTGCGCCTACTTCCCTGATGTGAATGAGTGTAAGCATAAGTACTTACTTACCCACACCACCAACTACTCCTACTGACGAGTCATATTTCAGGCATCAAGAAGCGTGGCCACAAACTGCTCGACTACGACGCTCTGCGGGCCAGAGTCAAGAAGCTGGCCGAGAAGCCCGATAAGGATGTCACAAAACTACCCCGCACCGAGAAGGAGATGGACATCGCCAGGGCAGCCTACGAGCAACTCAACGAGCAATTGAGCAGTGAGCTGCCCCAGCTCATCGATCTCCGTGTGCCCTACCTCGACCCCAGCTTCGAGGCCCTCGTCAAGATCCAACTTCGGTTTTGCGCCGAGGCGTACAGCAGAATGGCCCAGGTCCAGCAATATCTGGATGCAGATACCCGGGATCAATACGCACAGGGCCACCTCGACGGGAGGGTGGAACAGGTCCTGCAAGAGATCAGGGAACTGAGTATCAGCGGGACCGTGTGATGTGCTTGGGCAGGTCGAGTGAATCATACACGAAAGGCAACGAATGGACGCGCAAGCGGGGGATTGGCATTGGTTTCGGCGTTCATCATTGGCTTAAGGCTGCCCGGTTGAACCAGCCTTTTCTTGGGGCTTGATGGTTATTGCCCCCTTGGCCAATACCATGCCCTGTTCTCTTCTTCATGTACCTAGTAGGCATAGCAGTTATCGGTACTAAAAGCAATCTTCTACGAGATAGAACAAGCTGTAACGATTCAAAGGCCAGTGCAGTTCCAGTGCAGTTCTCTTGGAAGTGTGCAGCAACTAGGTCATCATTCCTTTTAGTGAGCGCCTCCTATGACAGGATCGCCGACACGGCGACTAGATAGGCAGGTAATATTTAGATTAGGTTACTCCACTAAACCCTATGAATCCAATCTGATCTGCGTACTTCCGTCCTCGAAGCACCAGTTCTGGCACCAGCTTCTGAATCAGTGTTCCGGAAGACCGATGCGGATAAGGAAGTCGCCGAGGATGCCCTGTTTTTAGAGCCACAACAATCCCGACTGGCTCCCCATTGATCGTCATCTCCCCCGCAACCCCCAGAGCCCCAGAAGATCAACGCCGGGATCAAGAAGGTTCAACGCACACTCAACCATACCTGCCCATCTAAACAAGTCATGGCTCCTCCGCAGGTCCCCTTCGGCGCTCCGATGCGGCATGCCCACTTCGCCTTCGCCCCGTCCTACACGCCGCTGAACCACGGCTCGTACGGCACCCACCCGGTCTCGGTGCGGGCGGCGCACCTGGCCCTGCGGGCCGAGGTCGAGGCCGCGCCCGACCCCTTCATCGCGCTCGAGTTCTCGCGGCGGCTCGCGCGCCCCCGGGCCCTGACGGCGCGCCTGCTGAACTGCCCCGTGGAGGAGCTGGTGCTGGTGCCCAACGCGACGACGGGCATCGACACGGTGCTCAAGAACCTGGCCTGGCGGGCCGGCGACGTCGTGCTCTGCTACGAGGTCGTCTACGGCTCCGTCGCCAACGGGCTCGCGTACCTCCGCGAGACCACGCCCGTCGAGGTCCGCGTCGTGCACGTGCCGCTGCCCGTCGCCGACGACGACCTCGTGCGCGCCATGGTGGACGCGGCGCGCGAGGTCAACGCCGCGCCGGGCGGCCGCCGCGTGCGCCTCGCCATCTGCGACACCGTCGTCAGCGGGCCCGGGGCGCGCGTGCCCTTCGAGCGCCTCGTGCCCGCGCTGCAGGCCGAGGGCGCCCTCGTGCTCGTCGACGGCGCCCACGGCATCGGCCACGTCGACCTGGACCTGCGCGCCCTGCGCCCGGACTTCTTCGTCACCAACCTGCACAAGTGGCTCTTCGTGCCGCGCGGGTGCGCCGCCCTCGTCGTCCGCCGCGAGCACCAGGGCCTCATCCGCACCACGCTGCCCACGAGCCACGGGTTCAGGCCCCGGAGGCCGCTCGGTCATGTGGTGAGTGCGGACGCCGGCGAGGACTTCGTCGAGATGTTCAGCTTTACGGGGACCGCGGACACGACCAATTGGCTCTGCGTCGAGGGTAAGTTGGGACCGAACTAACTAACCTCCCTTGCTGCTGTTGATCAACTGACATTATGGGTGATTCGTTCGTCACTTATATAGCCGCCCTCAAGTTTCGCGACGAGGTCTGCGGTGGCGAGGAGACGATACGTGCCTATACCCACCACATCGCCCAGAGAGGCGGCGCCATCGCCGCTGAGATCTTCGGCACCGAGATCATGGACTGCCCCGGATCGTCCATGCGGCGGTGCAACTTCGCCAACGTGCGCATGCCGCTCGTGATGGCGGGCGGCGCCGGCGACGACGGGGATGGAGCGGCAATCCCCCGCGAGCACGGCCACCTGGTTTCCGAGTGGATCAAGCTCCGGGGCTGCGAGGAGAGCGGTATCTACTTCCAGACGTTCCCGTACTATGGCAAGTGGCTGTGGCGGCTGAGCGGCATGATCTACCTCGAAGAGGCCGACTTTAGGAAGGGGGCCCTGGTGCTCAAGGCGCTGTGCGAACGTGTCCAGAGGGGCGAGTATCTAACACCTGGCGCTCAGAGCAATCCGGGGGAGGAGGCTGCTAGTGATTCTGGTGATGAACCTTCTAATATTACGCCGAGCTCCTCGCGGAGATCGTCGTCATCTCATTGCAGGTAAGGTGCTTTCTCTGTCACCTTGTTGGGGCCAGAAGTCGTACAGGTTATCGATGCAGTGACGGCCTAGATCAATAGAAAGATCTTTAACGAATTTATAACGAACAAATTACACTGCGTAGCGTATGACTATATTTAATGGGGGAATTCTACTCAACAGTCTGTGCATGAATGGTGATCATTGTGACCATCTAATCGTGTTAGACATGCTCCCAGTCTTGGGCTTATCGCCAGGCGTTTGAAGTCAATTTTCCCGTCACCTTTTCTCTCTGACGTCGCACATCCTATTCTAACTATGTCCACTCATGCCAATCCGCCTGATATCTCCAAGCCTCTTCGACCTGCTCCTCCTCGCCTCCAAACTGGGGTCCCTCGGCGTCCAGGATGAATCCCATCTCGCACCGGTCGAACCGAATCCTGCGCTCGTCCCGCTCCCTCTCCTCGTAGAAGCGATCCCAGCGCGGCGACAGGGCGTCGCCGAGGCCCCTGACGTCGCCGCCCGGGTGCAAGGCTTCCCAGGGGCGTATGCACGTCTCGGCCCTGCAGGACTTCAGCACGAACAGCAGCGAGTCCAGGCGTGAAACCATCTTGTGCAAGGGTACGCCGCCGTTCTCGGCGGTGCTCGAGTTAGGCTCCTTCTCCTCCTCCGGGTCCAACAGGTTTACCATCTGGCCCGGGTCCGTCTGCATAACTTTTGGTCAGCTCGGCACTTCTTTTTCCTCCCCCGTTACCTCAGCCGACAGAAACGCGTTCGTGGGTGAGATAGAGGGCAAAGAAAACTCACATTGAGGTCGTACAGCTCGCGCTCGTTGCTGCACCAGACCTGGTAGTGCAGGTTGTGCGCCTGGCCGACGACGCGCAGGGCCTTGTACGTGTTGTTGAGGTAGAGGCGGCGGTATCCGTCGAAGAGGCGGCCCTCGTTGGACGCGAAGCCCCAGTGCTCCACGGCGACGTGTTCGTGGCGATCCGCCGCCTCTGCAACCGCCGCCGCAGACAGCGGGATGGCGAGCCCGTCGAAATCGGGCCTCGCCGCGGCCCCCGCTATCGAGAGGATTGTCGGCGCGAGGTCCGTGTGCGTCGTCACCATGTCCATCACCGCGGCCCCCTCGGCCACGCCGGGCCCGCGCACGATCAGGGGGATGTTGATGTCTTCTTCGAAGCTGTAGTTATGTGTTGGTATGAGCCGGGGGGGTTAGACTTGAGCCCGGGTATATGACGGGAGACGCAAGAAACAGGGCGCCGAGGTAAACCTAAACCTACTTACTTACCTACACTGCTTGGCGGGCTGCAGACGGTGCTGCCCAATGTGGTAGCCATTGTCGGTCGTGTAGAAGATGTACGTGTTGTCCAGAAGACCAGGATGGCGCTCCAACTTCTGGACGATGGCGTCGACCAGCTCGTCGACGCCCTGCAGGGCCCGGAGACGCTGCCGGTAGAAGTGGTCGTTGTAGTCGACGTTCTCGGGGGTCTGCCGCGGCAGCGCCCTGATCCAGCTGGCGCCCGACGGCCTCTCGGGGTTGAAGTTGCTCGTCCGGGGCACCTGCGCACCCTTGAAGAGGTGTCGATGCCTCGCCATGGGCACGGGCGGCGTGAACTCGACGTCCCGGATGTCGCTGTGGTCGCCGTGCTTGAAGGCGGGCGACCAGATGTTGGCGTGCGGCGCGACGGGCGCGACCCCGAGGAAGAAAGGCCGGCGGTCGCGGTCCCCGATGGCCTCGCCCAGCAGATCCAGCGCCTTCTCAGTGAGGACCTCGACGCTGTGGCGGCCTTCGTAGCTGACGGGCGCGTCGGTGTTGCGTTGGTAGGTGCTGTTCATGTACCAGTACGTGAAGGGGTCGAGCAAGAAGTCCTGATGGGAAAGAACAGTTAGAACCCCCTTTTCACTGCTTCTTTCAACTATCAGGCCTGGCGCCTCACCGAAGACGTCCATCCTGCCGCGTGAGGCGAGTCGTAGTTGTCCACCGAGTGAGCATTGAAGAGCTTCCCGGCGTAGTAAGTGTTGTAGCCTGCGTCTTGCAACCAGATAGGCAGGTACTTGTCGTTCAACCCCTGACTAACAAACTTAGGATACCCACCTGGAGCGAAGCGTTTTCAGTCCAGCAAGCTTTATAAGTCTTTTGTGTCAGGAGAGCTTACCGTATGGCGGAACCACGTTTGTCACGTTCGTGTTATGGGCCGCCTTCCCCGTCAACAGTGTGGCCCTCGACGGACAGCACAGCGCAGTTGTGCAGAAATGCTTCTTGTAGAAGGTTCCACGGGCGATAAGGTGCTCTTTAACATAAGGCATATAGTCAATCGACTCCATGTGGAGATCCTGGTCGTCGGTCAAGATGAGGACGATGTTCGGACGGGAGGCCGATTGCTCCTCCGGTCCAATAGCGGGTGAATGATGAAGAGGGGCCTGATCTCGGTACGCATCACCATCGCCGCCTGCCAAACGTTGAGTCATTGCCACGGCCATGAAGGCTGACAATATGGGTGTCTTTTTCATCATCGTCACTGGGCTATGGAAGAGCCAGAATCTTTGGCTGTTGGCGGTGAAACCTCCCTGGACGTAGTCTCAAACATTGAGTTAACGTCGCACCGTTGCGATGTCTATACCAGCAACACCAAAGGAAGAACGGTCAAGCATTCTTGACAATCCCTAGATCGAACAGACATGACCATGTGATAAGTTAACGAGGGAGATCTCTGCAGCGGGATCTCGAAGCGATTGGGTGACTAAACAAGTAGGCTCCCATGCAGTGGGCATTTATCCCTCGTCCTTGGCATGGGTCAGAGACACAAAACGGTTGGCCGAATCATCCCTTTGCCCCCGTGCAGACCACGGCAGATATATTGGGATGTCAGCCAGCAGCCGTGTTTACCCCGCATAACACCTCGGTGAAAAGCATGCCGGTTAATATAGCGGTTACCAGATGGCAAGGTTTCGGGTAGCCGTTATCACCAGAGAGAGAACCTGGAGAAGACTCGACCTTCTCTAGCCGATGACGTGCTCTTCTCGATCAATAGTGAGATGCAAGGCATGCAAGGCGTGAGTCTGCGACGGGAGGTGAGACTCAGAGAGAGGAGAAAATATATGTAAACTAGATCACCCCATTGAAAGAGCAAGTTCGCATGCAAAGACTATCATCACCATTAGATTGAATTGAGTGCGTACCAAAAGCGATGGCAACAGTCATACCGGACCAGCTTGCCTCAAAGCAGGTAGCTGAAGTCGAAGAGGCCGAGTGCGCCACCGAGGCGAAGGGATCCGGCGGTGGTCAACCCTCCCTTCTGCCTCTAGGGGAACCGCAGAAAGAGAAGAAGTTCTGGTTCCAGAGACACAGGAACTATGAGCCCAACGCCATTGCGACCCAGGTGAGACCAATAATTAGTCTGCCCCAGAGTATTAGGTAGATGCTGCCGTCCAAGCCATACTAATTGATGGTGTATTGCCCCAGCCTAGTGTGTACGACGTTCCAGATGTGGCCATTCAGTACAAGCCTCGCGAAGACTGGTGAGCAAAGCACCCAACGCAGCGCACAGGTCGCAGTGACTAAACCCACCGGGGACTTCAAAGGGAGAACCTGCATCGCTTCGACCCTTCGGCGCGCTGGACATGGGGCGAGGAGAAGGCCATCGTCCGGAAGGTCGATTGGAAGATCATGGTGTGGTGCGCCTTCATGTTCACGGCTATGGAGCTCGACCGCGCCAACCTGTCTCAGGCGCTATCGGACACTTTTCTGGAGGACATGCATCTGACCACGAATGGTAAACACACCATCCGTTATCCTCCCTTCCGCCCCACTGTGTCACCGAGTGACTGACTGCTGGAAAGACTACAACCTCGGAAACACGCTCTACGCCCTCTGCTTCCTGATCGGCGAGTTCCCGTCGCAGCTCCTGGCCAAATGGCTCGGGCCCGACCGCTGGATCCCGACCCAGATCGTACTGTTCTCCATCGTCTCCGCCTCGCAGTATGCCCTCTCCTCGAGGTCTTCGTTCCTCGCGTGCCGGGCCCTCCTGGCACTTCTCCAGGGCGGCTTTATCCCCGAAGTATGTGGATCTCCGCACCCACCCCGGGACTCCCCTTTCGGCTCATCTTCCCTCGCTTGTTATGTATACCTTTACCTTTTGACTGACAGTCACGGTTGGATAAAAGGTCGTGCTCTATCTCTCGTACTTCTATAAGCATCACGAGTTGACACTGAGATTGGCTTTCTTTGTAAGTTGTCGCCCACACACCCCGGACATATAAGCAACTGAGCGGTTCCTTGTCTGAGATCAGACGGCCTTTGCGGGCCCCGGCTAACTCATGGACCCACAGTGGACAGGCATGATGATCGCCGACATCCTGGCTGCCGTCATTGCCTTCGGTCTTCTGCATATGAGAGGGGTCGCAGGTCACCCCGGATGGCGTTGGTACGTTGAGCGCACATACATTCGTTTTGTCGGAGATTGTATGTATGCTGACGGCAGGGAACTGCCTCCAGGTTGTTTCTTATCGAGGTGAGTCAGAACCAAAAGACCATGATAAAGCCACACACACACACACACTCCCTCTAACGCCTCAGTCAGGGGCTGATCACGGGAGTTGTTGGTCTTTTGTCGTACACCTTGATGCCTCCAGGTCCGACTCAGACGGCGAATTGGTCACGGGGCAAGAAAGGCTGGTTCAGTGCAAGGTCAGCTCGCCATTCCTTAACGGTGCTATGAAGAAGCGCCTCTAAATGAAAATGAGGAAACAGGGAGGAGACTATCATGGTAAACCGGGTGATCCGCGATGATCCCAGTAAAGGCACGATGCATAACCGCCAGCCCATTACTCCGAAGCTTCTCTGGATGAGTCTCACAGATACCGATCTCTGGTGCGTAAACCGTTTAGGAGATGCGCTTTCGATGGACCTTGTTCTCTGACACCACAGACTTGCAGGCCTCTGTACTTCATCGGGCTCACCTTCAACATCCCAACCTTCAGCCCCACGCAGTACATGACGCTTTCGCTTCGGGGGCTCGGGTTTAGCACCTTTCAAACGAATCTCCTCACGATTCCGTATCTGGTGCTCAAGAGTGCGTGCAGGTCTCTTTTGGCTACCTTTCCCTAGACTAGGGAAATGCGCTTCGATAGGTACTGATCATTAATCGCCACGCAGTCATTAACATGCTCGCCTTGGCCATCTTGGCCGAGATGACGGGCCAGCTTGCCGCTTGTGCCTCCATCTTCCAGTTCTGGTGCCTACCGTTCCTCATCTACCTACGTGTGGTCGACACCACGAGTGCATCCAAATGGGTGACATGGGCCATGATCAGTCTGCTCCTCGCAGCGCCGCTAGGTGAGTACCAAAGAGACATATGTATAGATATGCATGTAGTGACTTTTCGCCATGCGTGTGTAAACAGGCCACCCGGTCCAAGTCGGCTGGGTAAGCCGCAACGCCAACACGGTGCGGTCGCGGGCCGTGGGGGCTGCGCTCTACAACATGTTCCTGCAGGCAGGTGTCATCATCTCGTCCAACATCTACCGGGCGGACGACGCGCCGCTGTACCGGCGGGGCAACAGCGTCCTGCTGGGGCTGGTGGCCCTCAACCTCGCGCTCTACGCGACGGCCAAGGCCTACTACGTGTGGCGCAACGGGGTGCGCGACCGGCGGTGGCGCGCCATGTCGCCCGAGGAGAGGGTCGCGTATCTGGCGGACTCCCAGACTCGAGGCAACAAGAGGCTGGACTTCCGGTTTGCTTCTTGAAAAGGGGGTGGTCGTGAGAAGTAGTTGCAGCGACGTGGGACAAGCTAGGTAGCTAAAGTAGTAGGTGAATTGGTGATGGTCACGCGACGGTTTGGTTTGCAGGGTTGGCTCAGCTTTCCGAGAATTGATTTCAGGGGTGGGATGGAAGCGTCGAAGTTAATTGTTGCCGGGACCCGTGAGGTCTGATGGGCGCACAGAGAGAGAAAGAGAGAGAGAGAGAGAGTTTCGGTTCATCTCGAAAATTCCCGTCGAGTCAAATCATCTGAGCTGAAGTCTATTTGTGCACTGGCGTAGCCTCAGCCCTCTTGGCAGATTGGGATCTAGGTTGGTCGGTTGCAGCACAATATCCGCATTCAGCTAAGAGATTTATTTTGGGCACACCATCCATGGTCGATCTATCGATATGAGGCTTTGAGCCACTCGATTTGGGGCAGGAATCTAAGCCCCAAGCTGAAAAGGCGTGCTTTTCGTTGATGCGATAATTGCAGTCCTCTACCCCGTGAGGTGGAAAGTAGTTGGCCAGTAAACTAAAAAGTAAAACTGGACGCATTTTTATGTTCAGACAGGTATCTTGGATGCCGCCGGAGTAAGGCGACAGCAGAAATCTTACTTACTCGCTCCTTGCAACCTCTTCGGCAGTTGCTGGAGAAAGTGGTGACATCACATGAGATTCTGGGAGGGGGAAGACCGACTGATGATGGGTGATGCATTCGGAATACCCTCCTCCTCCAATGAACTGTGACACGAGGGGCACAAGCCAGAACCCTCACTAGAGTGCCTAGAACCCCGCCACCAATTCCAATTCCTCCTCAGGACGTGGGCGCCGTTGCAATGCAGGTCCGCGGGTTCTTTCGATAAGGTCTGGTGTGGTCTGTTTTTGTCTGCTGACTGCTGATCAGAATGCTGGTTAGCTGCATTGGGTAGGAGGCGTGCTATACATGGAAGAAGGAGAGAGAGGGGCAGTGTTAGGTACGTAGAAAACGCCAGGACCAGCTGACACGAGCATAAGCCATTGGCCATAAGCAAACTCCAGACAGAGCCCAAGGCCTTCTGCAAGGCCTCAAGCAAGCCAAGGAGCCAGAAAAGGAGCCACTGAAAGATATGCACCAAACTGTGATGCCAAGAAATATGCACCTCCCCGCAGAAGTACAGTAAGTAGGCTGTTGATCGGCAGGTGCATCCCGCATGTGGGACAGAACCTCCAGCCTGTTTAGAAGGAAGCCTTCTGGCCAGTCCTGACGTAAATACGAGAGAATGGGTTACGTTGCAGGCTTCGTCAACAACAAGCGGCGAGGCGGCAGTGCAGAACTGTGGTCCTACTTAAGTAAGATCCAACTGCTTCGGTTCTTTTTGGTTCTTTTTGTTCAGCTGAGAGACAAGCCACCGTCTTTCTTCCCTTTTCGATCGTTCCTACATGTACTACTTAACCTACTACGGCCGACTGACTCAGCGTGGGAACTAGTAATACGTGGTTTGGGCGGAAGAAATAATTGGCTGTCGCATACATGAGTTTTTGCGGGTTCGGATCACCAACACCACTGAACCTTGAACTTTGCTTGGATACGAACGAGGTCACTCCTTAAAGTTAATTTCAGACCAGGGTCGTCTTCTCAGATATTATTACTATCCCCAGCCTGCCCACCTAATCCACCAACCTAACCCTGATCCTGGGTTTCTGCTTGCCTTGGTGAAGGCCTCTGCGCCAATGGAGAAGGCACAACCGCTCTCTCAAATTGCTTGATCTACGTGCAGCAGTACCCTTGCTAGCTAGCTGTCATTCCACCATGACCAGCCCACGGCACTCTGGGCCTTTCTTTGGCCAACAACACCATGGCGCATCTCGCGATGGCAGCTTCTACGATCTTTCCCCCATAGCATCTCATAACATGACCAGGGAAGGCAAGCCCAATCTTGCTGCCGACGACGATATCCGCATGACGCTCGACGACTATCGGAAATGGGTGCGGAATCAGACCAGATGGGTCACGAAGCCCAAGGCCCAGCTGGATGAGGCCTTCAGCAAATTCTACGAGAGGTGGATTATGCAATTCCTCCTTCGTCAGTTTACTCTTCCTCCTAGCGCAGACGGGCGGCATGTGCCAGTAACCTTTGGCCATGTGAGGACAACACCCCTTATAGACGAACGGCGCGGGGCTCCTTACATATCGAACTTGATTCGATCAAGTCGTTACACCGTCTGGAGCTTCATTCCCAAACAGCTGTTCTTCCAGTTCTCCAAAATGGCCAACTTCTACTTCCTCGTTATTGGAATACTTGCTATGATTCCTGGCTTCGCGTCGACGGGCAAATTCACCCAGATAGTGCCTTTGATGGTGTTCGTCAGCATTAGTATGGCCAAGGAAGGCTACGACGACTATCTCCGCTTCAAGTCGGACAAGGTTGAGAATCAGAAGGAGGTCAAGGTCCTCGGCCCCCCGATGAATCTCACTGGGAGCAGAACCGAGAAGCCGAGATCCGGGGAAGCCCAAGGACCAGACGGCATGATGGCGGAGGCTGGCGGGAACTCACAGGAGAAGCGGCCAGATGTATGGACAAAGACACAGTGGCAAGATCTTCGAGTTGGAGATGTCATCTGTCTTGCCAAGGACGATAGCATCCCTGCTGATATCGTACTTCTGCAAGCCTCTGGCCCCGATGGGGTTGCTTATATCGAAACTATGGCGCTGGACGGCGAGACGAATTTGAAAAGTAAGAAGGCGTGTCCTTTATTGGCAAAGCGATGCGCAACACCGGACGCGATTCGAACATGCAATGCCGTCGTGGTTGCTGAGGACCCTAATGCCGATCTATATAATTTCCAGGGCCGGGTCGTGGTTGGGGAAGAAGCCATGCCCCTGACCCAAAACGACATTGTTTATCGGGGCTCTACCCTGCGGAACACGACTCATGCTTTCGGGCTCGTCGTCAACACTGGCGAAGAATGCAAGATTCGCATCAATATTCATGACTACCTGCACTCCAAGGCGCCGGCAATGCAGAAGAACCTCAATAGTATGGTGCTCTTCTTGGTTTTTGTCGTTGTCATGATAGCGATTGGCTTGACCGTTGGCCATCTATTGTGGAAGCGCGAGTACCTCAATGCAGCCGATTACCTACGCAAAACCAACCCCCGACTCGATCAGATCATTGGTACATACATCATCATGTTTAGTACTCTCATACCTCTCAGTCTCATTATCAGTATGGAGATTGTCAAGGTCGGGCAATGGTACTTTATGCAAGATGTGGAGATGTACGACCCGGAAACCGACACTCCTATGGAGGCACATACGACTACCATCCTGGAAAACCTGGGGCAAGTCAGTTATGTCTTCAGCGACAAGACAGGTACTTTGACCGAGAATAAGATGCGCTTTCGCAAAATCTCCGTGGCTGGATCCGCCTGGCATCACGACATGGATCTGAAAAATGAGAGGGCAGATGGAAAGGGCAAGACGATGCAAGTAGGTCAAGAGGACAATGCGCCTATGGAAGCAAGCGAGGCTGCACAGGTTGGACAGAGGTTGGCTACCGAGGATCTCTTACGCTATATTCAAGAGAAGCCCGATACCCCGTTCTCTCGAAAGGCCCGGCAGTTCATCCTCTGCATAGCTCTATGCCATACATGCATCCCCGAACGAACGGAAGACGGGCAGATTGATTTCCAGGCGGCTTCGCCCGATGAGCTTGCTCTAGTCAAAGCAGCTCAGGACCTGGGCTTTCTCCTGATCGATCGCCCCACTGGGCGCATCGTGCTTCTGCATACTGCCCCTGGCGGCCGGCAAACCACAGATACGTACCAAGTGCTCGATGTCATCGAGTTCAGCAGTCAGCGCAAAAGAATGTCCATCGTCGTCCGCATGCCCGACGGCAAAATTTGCATCATCTGCAAAGGCGCCGACAGCGCAATCATCCCTCGTCTGAAACTGTCGCGACTCGCTATGAGGAAGGCAGCCGATGCGGAGCGCAGGGCGTCGGTGCGCAAAAGCGTGGAGATTGAAAAAGCACTTCAGCGTAAGAGTACCCAGGTCGGAAGCCCCCGGGCAAGTAGTCACTTCCCTCGGAACTCGACCACCATATCGCGGCATCAGAGCACCCTGCGCCGAAGTTTCGGTCTGGCTAGGGCATCTCTCGACAGAAGCGGCGCCGCCGTCACAGACGAGGTCAATAGTTGGTTGATCGACAGAGAAATGGAAGCGTCTGGGTCCTCTAGCCCATATCGCGAGCTCTACCAATCACCTCGCCATTCCATGGCGCCCTCGCCACTCTCTCCTGTCTCCGTCGACGCTTCCAAAGACCCCCTCGAGGACATGGTGGACGAGGCAATTGCTGCGAATGAGGGCGCCATTTTTGAGCGTTGCTTCCAGCATATGGACGCATTCGCCTCAGAAGGCCTACGGACTCTCCTCTTTGCTTACCGCTACTTGGACGAGGCAGATTACCTGGAGTGGAAGAAGATGTACCAGCAGGCATCTACTAGCCTGGTAAACAGGAACGAGCGCATGGAGGAGGCTGGCGAATTGATTGAGCATGATTTCACTCTGGCGGGTGCGACGGCTATCGAAGACAAGCTACAGGCTGGTGTGCCGGAAACGATTGACAAGCTACGGCGTGCCAACATCAAAGTGGTAAGACACACTTATCTGGATCTTCTCAACTCAATATCACGGGTCAGGAATTGATTGACCTGCTTGTACATGGCAATATGGGGGACGCTAATTTCTTTACTGTGCAACAGTGGATGCTTACAGGTGACAAACGCGAGACTGCCATTACTATTGCGCATTCAGCGAGGATCTGCAAGCCGTTTTCCGAGATTGCCATTATTGACGCCACGACGGAAGACTGGGAGGCGAACATGGCGGTCACTCTTACGGACGTGTCCCGGGGAATGATAGCCCACTCTGTAGTGGTTGTCGACGGTCACACTTTGGGTGTGATTGACGGAAACGAGGTTTGGAAGGGTCTATTCTACGACCTAGCGGTGCGGGCAGATTCGGTCATTTGTTGCCGAGCCTCGCCCGCTCAGAAGGCAAACCTCATCAAGTGCATCCGTGACCTGGTGCCGAAGTCTCTCACGCTGGCCATTGGGGACGGTGCCAACGACATCCCCATGATCCAGGCCTCGCACGTCGGGGTGGGCATCTCGGGCCGCGAGGGTCTGCAAGCTGCCCGCACTGCTGATTTCGCCATTGCACAGTTCAGGTTCCTTCAACGTTTGCTCTTCGTTCACGGGCGCTGGAACTATCTCCGAACCGCCAACTTCATCTTGGTGACATTTTGGAAGGAACTGGTGTTCTATTTGGCCCAGGCAGTCTATCAGAGATCGACCGGTTACTCGGGAACTTCACTATACGAGGAGGTGTCTTTAGCAGTATATAATACGCTATTTACATCACTGGCTGTGATCCTTCCTGGGATGCTCGAGAAAGACCTGAAGGCAGAAACGTTGCTTGCGGTCCCAGAACTCTGTAAGTTGATCTTGCTTCTGCACGACACGCCCATACAGCCAGCTAAAAAGCCATGCCCAGATATTTACTGCCAGCATGGGAAGGCCTTTAACCTCAAGAAGTTCTTCAAGTGGATAGTGATGGGTGGTGCAGAGGCCGTCATTGGCTACATTTTGGTTTGGGCCGTGGTGGACACGCTCGTTCAAGGGGATAACCACTTATTCGCCTTCGGACACGCCGTTTTCACCATCAGCGTCATATTTGTAAACATCAAGCTGCTGTTCCTCGACGTGCATCACAAGACGGTTATCATCCTAGGGGCGTTGCTCGTCACCGTGGCGGGCTGGTTCTTGTACAACCTGGTGTTATCGGCAGCGATGCCGGCTTTGTTGAAGGAGAAATTGGTGCACAACGGCTTCACCCACACGTTCGGCCCGCAGCTTTGGTGGTGGGCCAGTGTGGCCCTGGGTCTGGCGGCGGTCGTAGTACTCGAGCTCGTCCTCAAGGCTGTCGCTCGCGTCTATTTCCCTACCGACGCAGAGCAGTGGCAGGAGATTGAACGCGCCGGCGACATGGGCCAGGTGCTGAAGGAGCATGCTGCAGAGCGCGGCGAGGCTGGGGGTGTTGACTCGGACCACGTCCGGCAGCAGGATGCTGCTGCTAAAGGAGGCGTAGTCAGCGTATCCGTAAGACCCAGCTCAGACTGGGGACGGGTATGATGAGTTTTGGCGTTCTTCATGATTATGATTATTGCCTCGAGTAGGTATTTTCTTTCTTCGGTTACCATTTTTCTTTTTACCCCCCCGACGTTCCTTGCACGCTCAGCATTACGAAGAAATGCGAAGGAAAGCGAAAGGAAGGACATTGCGAAACGGCTTGATACCCTGGGAATGCATGATAGGAGTTGCGGCATTAGTGCTATCGTTGTATATACTTTTCAGCAAATTCATATTTGTATGATTAAGTACTTACTTTACCTATTCTTTTTGGCTTTTCTGCTGCTGCTGCTGCTTCTCAACCCGTACCGCATATGCATGGTTGCTGTCAAAAGTGCGGCAGCGTGCTTTTCTCCACTCCGGTGCATGTTTCAAGACGCCGGATCGTGGATCATAGCGTGTGGTGGGTGCTGCGTTTCGAATAGTCGAATGGCGGTGCTGCGGTGTCGGTCGCCACTGAGTAAGTGATCTTTTCAAAGCGCACTTCATGTATCTCCGCTCTCTTCTCCTTGTCAACCCGTAACCAAGCCGAACTGTTGATGGCATGGCTTATGATAGTGAAGAAGAAGAAACTTCAATTTGAGAGAGGAGCTGGGATTGGCTTTTAGGCATTTCTCTGGGTTTGTTCGTTCGTGAAACCACGGTAAAAGGATCGACCAGTTTTCATTTCCTTCTTGTTTTTCTTGTCGCCCGGGATCTGGTCTCGACAATGCTGTCTTCCGACTTCCACCCCGCCGCAGCGTCTCGGCCCCAGAGGCGGGATCGAGGGTCTCGCGGGAGTCTGGGTGGTCAGATGAAAGCGATGGCACAGCCGGCGGACGAGAGGGCCCTGAAGGCCAGGGAGAGGATTCCTGGCTCCAAGAGCGGTTTGTTATTGGAGTGGGATGCGATCTGTAAGTCTTTCGTCGGGTTTGAGTCAAGGATCAGAGAAGGGGGAGAGATACCATGGGAAACGAACATCTCCCAGCGTCCGGCAGATGCTGACTAACTTTTGGATGCTCTGCAGCGCCCTGGCGACAGTAAGTGCCTTTGCTTCCTTCCCCCGCCCTTTGGTGAAGGAACGGGGGGCTCTCTCCTGTTGGGCTTGGTGTAGTTCGCTCCTGACAAATGCTGCGGGTATCTATAGGGAAGGCAGTGAGCATATCCAGACTGGATACAGGTTCGTTATGGCTGTCGACCACTCTCGCCAAGACTTGATGCATTTGCTGACCTTGGGTTTAGACGAGAGACAAGATCCTGGAGGGACTGCTGGTGGAGTTGGACCTACCTACATAACGAAACCGGTACGCGGGCGCGAGAGAGTCTTGCCCTCCCTCCCCTTGGCTGCATGTGTGTCATATGCATGCATACCGGAGGATTGACTGGCTGACACCATTGCGCTGGGTTGGGTGCATTACAGTGAGCATTTTCTCGCATGTCCTGGGCGCCCTGCTGTTCCTATCCCTGCCGTACCACATCTTCAGCACCGAGATCCCGCCCCGATACGCCGTAGCCACTCCGGCCGATATCGCCGTGTGCAGTATCTACTTTGGCGGCGTGGGCGTCTGCTTCACACTATCTACAATGTAAGGGAGGGGAAAGACCATGGATGACCACCCCTATATCACCTCGGGCTTCCTCCTGCAGCAGTATAGCTGGTATAACCGAGATCGCGTACATGGACTAATCCGTTCATGCATTGCACAGATTCCACACCTTCATGTCGCACAGCCCAGCCGTCTATGCGCGGGGCATGCAGCTCGACTTCCAGGGCATCCTGCTGCTGATGTGGGGGTCGACGGTGCCGCTGGCCTACTACGGCTTCGGCGGGCCCTGCCGCCCTGGCCACCGAGCCGCGGGGGGCGTACGGCCTCGCGACCACGGCCCTCGCGGTGCTCTGCTCGCTGGCCACGCTGCACCCGCGCGTCGGGGGCCCGCGCCTGGGCCACGCGCGGGCCGCCCTCTTCGCCGCCTTCGGCCTCGGCTCCTTCCTGGTCCCCGTCGGCCACGGCGGGCTGGTGTACGGGTGGGCCGAGCAGAGCCGGCGCCTGGGGCTGCCGTGGATCGGGCTCACGGTCGTGTGCAACGGGTTCGGGGTCCTCGTCTATGCGTTCAAGGTACGTGCGTAGGTTACGTGGAGTTCTCTCCAATTGCGAAATGCGTCTCTTAGGTTCAAGACAGACGTGTGCTCTCTTTGTGTCCTTTGCGGGGTGTTTATTCATTTACGAGATCTTCATATATTGATTGGTGACCGTGGCAGATACCCGAGAAATGGTACCCCAAAACCTTCGACATTTTTGGTGCAAGCCATCAGGTCATGCATATCATGGTGGTCTTGGCGGCATTGGCTTACAGCCAGGCTGTCCTGACGGCATTCGACTATCGGCACAGTGGTAGTATGGTGGATGTTTGCTAGATAGAGAGATTGTAGAAAAGCCGACAGAGACCATGAGTCGGCATCTGGTGAAGAACACGACGAGTCAGCCGTAGTGGTGGTGTTAGTGAGCTACGGGCAGGTGGCGCCACGTGCGAGAGGGTATTAGGGGGGGAACCTGACAGGACCCCTAACGCAACTTAGGTTACAAGAGACCCTCAGACAGGCGGATTGAGCAGGGGCCGAGACTCCAATAGAATTGCATGCTCTGGTCTTCGTCTGGTCGTCTCTCCCTATTCAGTCAGAAACCGCACAATTCTTACCTTGCAGCTCCCCCGTCCATTGGGAGCGCCAGCTAGTCCCTGACTGCACAATCTCTCTCTCTGCTATTTCTTCCTCTCTTTTTCTTGCTTCTCCTTTCTTATCGGACTCTAAACTCCTCTCCTTCGACGCGCACATCGATCTCGGATACACCATGTCGCTAGTCAACGCGGACGAGATCAAGGCGGCGTACGACGCGGTGCGCTCGGACAAAGACGAGACCAACTGGCTCCTCCTCTCGTACGCTTCGGCGGTAGGAGACAAGCTGACGCTGGCGGGAACGGGCAAGGGCGGGCTGGCGGAGCTCGCGGGGCAGCTCGACGAGGGGCAGGCGCAGTACGGGTACGCGCGGGTCGAGTACGCCAACGACAGCGAGTCGACGCGGGTCAAGTTCGTCTTCATCGTGTGGATCGGCGAGAACACAAAGGTCATGCGCAAGGCCGGCGTCAGCATCCAGTCCGGCCGCGTCAAGGAGGAGGTCCTCCGCCACTACAGCATCCAGGTCGACGCGCGCGACAAGGGCGACCTCGCCGAGAAGGACGTCATCGCCCGGTTGCGCAAGGCCGGCGGCGCCGATTACAACGGCGGTCGCGGGTGAGGTGGGAGGTTATATGGTGCAGCCTAGAAAAGAAAGGAAAGGAAAGAAGAACAAAAGAACGGGGAGGGGCGAGAAAGAAGAGCGGGCGATGTTTGGAAGGCAATGGAATTGAATACAAGCAACCAATACCAATTTTGTTTGGGAGAAGGATAGAGTTTCACGGCATCAATTTTAGAGGACGATCAATTGACATATTCCCGTCCCAGTCATCATGTGTAACAACCAATCTACAGTGAAGTATTCCGTAGTTACAGTGGTTTTAGTCATCAATCAGGGTTCGACGATCACTGAAGGCTGGTGGGGTTGAGTGAGTTGGACCTGCCCCTCCATCAACTTGTGCAATCCCCAACACCAGCAACCACACCCTGCGACAATGGATATCTCTAATCCACGCCGCATACTGGCCGTCTCTCTAGAAGATGCTGAAATCCACTTGAGTAGGGTCGTCAAAGGTAGGCAGCTTCTCTTTTGATGTCTTGTTTCTTTTTGTCGCGACATCTAGTAAGGGTGCATCATGTAACTCGGTTGTACAAACTGGTCACCAGTGTCACCAGCTGGCAATCTATCTGCCAAGCAGGCACTCATTCACTTCCGTATATCGGGATTACTGTTGTTGCAGTCTAAGATTCCCTGGCTGACAAGCAGAACAACAGATCTGACCGGCTCAGCCCCCGAGGCCGCGTCCACAACCTTGGCGGGCACCTCCCACACCCTGGCGCTCAAGACGGCCTACTACACGGCCTCGGTGCCCATCTGGCTGGACCTCATCGCGGACCCGTCCGAGTGGTCCGCGTCATTCCTGTCCGCCGAGGCCAAGGAGGTGCTGGACGTGCTGGGCGGCATCATCGTCGTCTTCCCGCTGCCGCTGGCGCAGGGCGGCGCCGGCCCGGCGGACGCGGCCCGGAAGTCCGCGCGCGAGCTCATCGAGCACGTCGGCAAGGTCGTCAAGCAGGGGCTGGGCGGCTGGGCCTGGGACGGCGTCGGCCTGTGCGTCGGCGTCGGCGAGATGGACGACGTCGACGAGTGGGACGGGTGCGCCGCCGAGTGCGGCCTGGAGTTCGTGCAGGTCCGGGCCAAGGGCACCGAGGCGAGGAACGAGTTCGGCGGTAAGTGACAGCCCCCCACGCCCAGCTATGTTCCGTCCATCATCAAGACACTTACCAATACGCCTGCGCAGAGAAGACTGGCATCTCCCGCGCCAAGGAGGCCCTGGAGGCCAACGACTGGGAGCAAACAGGGGGTGGTCTCGGATCGGACTTTGAAGATTTTGAGGCGGCCCTGGATGAGGATGAAGAAGAGACTCCTGGGCACGTTACCGGCGGTAAAGATACTGACCTAGACCCGGAGAATCTGGACTTTGGCTTCGATCGCGAGGATTTCGAGGGCCTGAGGAGGGCCATCTGGAGCGCGGGGAGAGATGATGAGGAGGAGGGCTTCATGAACGGGGAGCCTAGTCAGCAGAAGAAGAAGCAAGGGCCGGAGGAGGGAACCACTAGTCACAGCAGCAGCAAGGAGGGGGGCGATAAGTTAGACGACGCGGAGATCCAGAAGCTGGAAGGGATGATGCGCAAACTGCAGGCAGTAAGGGATATGAGTGCGGGTTTGCCCGAGGACCAACGGAAACGGATGGCGGCAAAGGCTGTGGGCGAGGTCATGAAAGATCTCTGACCTTGTTTCCATCTCGAAAATGAAATAGAATCCCATTCGATTCCGGATGGTACGATGAATCTATGTTGTGAATCAGTGTTCTTTGCTGAAGATATATGATGACGAGAAAATGATACCTGAACACGAGGCTGAAATAGCACACTCCAGTTGACGTTTCCATAGCCGCACCCAGAACACCTCTATCGATTCAGCACCTATTGGAAACTAGTCCTCGTGGTTTGTAATGTTTTTGATTGATCAAACGTGAAGTCTACCTAACTTGATCGTAACCGATCCAACCAGATGATGCCGTCTAAAGGGGACAACCATGGTTAAACATTGGAAGAAAATGGCACATTTCATAAAGCACTATCGGTTCCATCGCTAATGCGAAATGAACCAGAACTCCAGTGTGTGTGTGCCATGGTAATCAGATATGTCCCCTTTCCCCTGGAAGGTAAATCCATTCCTCGGTTGTTGCGATGGTCTACCTCTACTCCGGGCTTGAGCTTCTAACACATAGAGAATACCTGGGAGAGAAAACCCACCAGGCAAGTGTATATGCGCATCGAATTATCTTCAGCCCTACATCCTTATTAAGGAGTAATTTATCTGGATTTACATCAACCCCCGAGGGAGGGGCGGCATGTCGTAGGCTCTGCGACTACGCAACCTACTCGAGGAGTCTTCTTTCCGAGGCTACCTACTTATATATCCCACATGACGAGACACGCGAATTCCCCCAAGCAAATCAACTCAACCAGGAAATGAGCAAAACCTAGTTACATTGCTGGGCAAAGGTGAAAAGCACATATTACCGCGGAACAAGCAAAGCATACCGAATCCCCCGAAAGTGTCCCCTACGTTCCGTGGCGACGATGACCCCCTTTGCCTTGGTGGCCTTTCTCCCCATCCCCCCCTTTTCACCCATATCATAAGTTCTAGCTTTTGGCCAATGCAGTCTATGAAGTTGAGAATGGCCGGTAGGAAAGAAGATTCGCAGATGATAGATAGAACTAGGGAACTAGAGAACTAGAGAGGCTCTGATTGTGGGGACTGCGCATGATAAGGAAGGCCAATCGATGACTTCTTCCTCGCGAAGATATAATTTCTTTTGGTCGGGACAAGGTGAGACCTCTGGCTCCTCCAACGGTACTTCAGGGTTCCCTGGCGAGCTCGCTGTTCCTCCGCTCCACTACTTGCGGACTTCGACCGTCCTCCGCGTTTGCGAAGGCGTGGTATCTATTTAGATACCGGCATAAGGCTACGAACTATGACTACTTTGATTGATAAGACTCATTGCCGCGAGACACTACTTCTAGTTCTGCGGCTGGTTAAGCCAGTCCGCCACCCGTAGCCATGTACACCGGCAAACACCGCGCTGTTGCGAAACGGACCGGTGCGAAGGATCGTGAAGAATCCAGTAGACTGGTTTCTGCCTCTTACAGTGTGATCCCGGGAGGGGGGGCGGGGCGGGAGAAGAGAAGCAAGGGGGCAGTTTGCTCCAAGGCACGATTACGACTCCTTGTGACCAAGCGGGCGAGTCTGCCACCGCGTTTCGCCCACTCGACCGGCCGCGTGTAGCCAGTAGTAGCATCATCTTCATACCTTCACGCATACAGAGGCAAGGGCAAGATCATGGATTTCACCAAGGTCAGAGGTTTCGCAGGCCAGTGAAGCTCGGGGTTTCTTCATCGCGGGTGGTAAGATCGACGTCCTCTTGCTCGAGTCGAGTCAAACCAGTCCGCCGTTGGTCCATCTAATCAACGCCCCTCCCCCTCGTCGCAGAAATAGCAGCGCTCTTTCCTACATGAAGCGCGAAGCGTGAGGGTCAGCAGGTGGTGGCAAGAACAGCACGCGTCAGCTCCCATGTCGGTACGTTCTTGAAAGTCCGTAGCACCCACAGCGGGAAGCACCGCGTGCAACCAAGCCATCGCCCCCGACGGTAGCGACGAAAGATGTTCACGGGGTACATCGTGAAAGAAAGATCAACGCAGGTATAGGAAGAGCCTCATCCCGAAGTCTCATGTCCAACCCAGATATCAGTAGCGCCGCAGATCGGTACGACCAGAATGCTGGAGCACTGTGGTCAAGAAGACGGAGCCTTTTGCTTTTCTTGTGTCTGGTGGTATGCGCGAGAACCCACCTATAGGCCGGCCTCGCTATAACAACAAGCTGTTTCACATGACCCTCGCCAACGTCTAAGCCTGCACAAAGGCGAAAAGGAAAGGGGAACACATCCCAAGCTTCTTGGCGCCGCTCCGAATGCTTCCTTGCGGGCTCGTTATAGGGCTCGCTCCAGAAGGAGTATGCAATACGCGGGTGGACTTTCTTATACAAGACAGTGAGCCGGGAAGGGTACCATGTTTCGCTGCGAAGCATGATAGATCTGCCTGCAAAAACAATTCTATACCCACAACTGCTTCTTGTACGATAGAATCCACGGGGATGATCCTGTCAGCACCTGGCCGGGCACATGCTGCCAGGTGCAGTCATGGGCCGTTGGGATTCTGGCCGTGGTGGTTGTGTGGTATGCTATGGGCAAGGGCTGCTGTCGTGGACATCAGATGAACATGCCGGTGTCGATCCGCTCCGAAGTGACGGAGTGCTATGTAAATGTTCCAGAACGATGTCAGATTTCATCTGAATGCGACCGTAGGCGGCCCCTTTAAAAAAGCTGGCGTCCCTGGCCTGGTAAGGCCGATCTGTGCTTGTCACAAGTCTGCGTTCCACTCTGGAGGCTACCTTCTGATTCAATTGAGGTTTTGGGCCACAATAGACAGACATTGTGTGACACCTCGCCAAAGAGGAAATGCTCAGCCCCTCAGCCCCGAACTCGCAAGAGTTGACGACGGTGTGGAGGATATTCCGGTAGCCTGTCAGCTTGGGCCGTCCGTAGGTGCAGCAGTTCTTCCTAGACCTTTTTCGTTTTTTTACGGATGAGTCGCCCCCATGGCTGAAAGGACTTGGCAGAGCAATAACACTGTCTGTTATAGCATCCTCCTGCGGAGGATGCCTAATGCCGTTGGAATCGGCAAGCACACGATGAATCCTACACACAGGGTACCTAGTCAATCCACACTGTCTGCGCGTTCGCATCCCATACGCCCCACGCTCCCACAGAAAGGAGGTGATCAGCAATGCCAGGCAGGACCTCCGCTGCCATACGTACGCAGTAGATTTGAGCCGAGAAAGCGGTCATTTTCTGCATGATGCTTGTATGTGACATGATATGTAGTGAGACATATTAGTCAAAACAAACTTGTGTCCAGGCTTTTGATAGTAGACCTCCAACGTCGCTCGGATAAGTGAAGAATTTGATTACGGTAAGAACGGAGCGGCAGCTCATGGCAATGCATGCAACGGTCTGTTACTTCCAAAGGTTGCATTCATAAAGCCACCAGTGAGATCCCAAGGGCGATAGCGAGCAGCCCCCAGCTTGTCGCCGATCGTATCATGCAGGCAGGTATACAGGGGACGTGCATGCCGCTATGCGGCGATTGGCTCCGGGCCTCCTTAGCATTCATGCGGCCTGGGTTTCCAATGGCACCGGCCGTGGTGGGTAAGCGCATGAAACCACTTACAGCTCCAATGCAGCTGAGCTGCACGCCAGGCGCGAAAAGGGTGTTGTAAGCTGACTTCTGAGCTGACCACTGAAAGGAAGCATCCCTAAGGCGTCGGGCGCCGTGGTGAGAGGCTTCTCGTTTATTTTTGGAATGGGGTGGGAAGATCAAAAAGGGGCATATCGTCAGATGTTTGCGCCCAAGTCGCGATTCTAGCCAATGGTACACACGAATTCAGTTCGGGGGTCTCAAGTCAGTGAAGCTTCGAACCGAAGCCCACATCGCAGAGGGAGGGGACCTTGGAAGTCGGGCCCGCCCACTTGAGTTTGAGAGTAAACGTGTGATTGGACAAGACAGGAGCAGCTGTGGACGGATTCCGTGCTGTCTTCTTCTGTCTCCCGTCTCCAGGCTTTGGAAGGGATGCTCTGCTGTCTTGGAGAGCCGGAGGGGAATGCATTTGAGTTCAATCGTGTTTCTGGGGACTAATGGTTTAACTTTTCAATAATCAATGAATTGAGAGACCGTGAACGGTGTGCATATGAAACCTGGCTAAGCAAAGCCAATTGCCACCTGACAATAGAACCAATTTCCACCGTATAGACTGTCGTGGCATCATGTCAAGCAGGCCAGGCCAACGGTTTCTGTGAGAATGGCCCGAATGGCCTGAGTGCGAACGCAGTCCTCGAGTCCTGCTCCTTTCGTTCTGAGTCGGGTGGCTTGAAGACCGGCGCACACAGCATGGTTGAAGATGGGGAATTGTGGAATTGAAGAACATGGGACCCCACTTACCGATTCAGTTCAGTGCGCGTGCCCTTTTTCTCTCTCTTTCGACTACTAGTATGTGTGGCAGCTAGGTTAGCAGGATAAGTAACACGCACTGTGATGATCGGCGCTGATGCCACTGTACGTACCGAGCAAGCCACCCCGGGTCACGCAACGGTCATCCATCCCCGTCCGACCCGTATAACTGCAGTCAATGCCTGCAACTGCTGTGAGTTCGTGGAGTCGGGCATTGATGCTGCTTTACGGTCTTTCCGACCTGGACAGGCATGAGGACAGGAAGCTAGAGCGGAATCGTACGGAAGAAGAGAAGACTCTGGTGGCCGGGAGTGGTCGGGGATGCGAAGGCATTCGGAATCGACTTCTCGAGGTGCGAGGAAATGAGGGTGGCCTGGTGATCTGCATGCCACTTACATGTATGTATGGAGTAGATAAGTTCGTCGGTTTCACAGTCAAGGACGGCACCGAACCTATCAAGTTCGCGTGCTGGAGCTTCATGAATGTCCTTCAGTGGCGGTGACATGTACTCAAAGAAAGGCGATGCACGTTGCATACCCATAACCTTATCTTTGATGTACAGTACCCCGTCTGTGTCGCTCGCTTGGACCTGTTTGTAGGTAATAAACGACGGCTTCTTCGACATGGCAAGCCACAGTCCGACAGCGTCGAAGGCAATTGGTACAGGGAGAGCCACAAGCACTGGAAGCAAGGGGACTATTGCATTATCGGCTCTTGGGCTTGAAAGACGCGATGGATTTAGGCTAAGCACGCGCCGGCTTGGGCGACAACATTCTTGCATGAGGTATTCTTGCATATTATCATTAGTAGTACGAGTAGTATGCGCGAGTGTCGCCTGGTTTTGTAAGGCAAGGGAGTCAGAAATGGCTTGGCATCCCAGCATCCTCGCTTTCACTACTAACCTAGAGGGATGGATGGATGGCATGGGCAGATGTCTGTGGGTTATGCTTGTCAATATTGTCCCGCGGATCAATTGAACTAACTGCACTTGTGCTTGCACTGACACTGCGCGACGTCCTACTACTAAAGTACGAGTACGTAAAACCGAATGACGCGGATGAGGATCAATTCAATACAGTGCGAACTTCTGTTTCTGCTTCCAGGTCACTACTGCAGGAACCAAATGCGAAATGTACGACTACCTCCATGGCGCAGGCACACGCAGGGATGCAGGGGTCTGGTTGTGGGGACAGCGATCAAAAACAGTCCAGGCTATTAGTACGAGGCAGACACGCAACACAAACTGCCATGTCCCGGACTACTGGTGACAGGTCGTCGTCCTTTCCTTACCCCCAACTAAGTTTCAAAAGTACATGGCCAACGTGTCGTGACTCCCATATCAATTATGAATTGAGCAGGGCTGAAGCTGGTTTTTCGCATTGGAACAATCATTGACCACTTGGCACTGAACAAACAGTACAGTAGAAGTGAAGAGATTTTGGAAATATGCTTTCCGGGCCCCTGGTCTTGATTGAATCGTGTGCCCGAGCCCGAACGACTCTGTGCTTATTGGCTGGATGGAAGTGGTCTGTCTCAAAGATACCGGCAATTGGCCGATGCCTTAACGTCGACAAAAAGGAGAAAGAAGTATACTGTACAGTGTAGAAGACAGCTTATGTACGCTTGGGCTCGTTGGCGTCCAAGTGGGTTTGAGACCCTGGGAAGATCCGGCATGTTTATGACGGTATCATCGCATTCTGGGCCTGAATAGGAGACGCTTACACATAGCTAGGTAGTACTTAAGAAGTGTTATTACGAAATGGCCATGGTCCGGTGCAAGGGAGACAAGCCGGGTGACGGGAGGAAAGAGAAGCACTACGAGTTGCTTGATGGGATAGATATTCTGACGATTAAGGAGTCGGGGATTGGTATGCACGAAGGATTGCCCTGTTCTAAAGGACAGCATGTTTGGTTATGTATATTGGAGCCTTGGAGGAACCCCCCTTTTCTGATAGAAGTCTTCTCTTCGTGCTCAATAGCAGGGACAGAACAGGGAGAAGAGCAGGGGGAGGAACAGGAGGCGGAGCATGCATTTATCAACCATCCAAATTCAGGTTAGTCGGGACTTGCTTCTTTTCTCATTGGTGCTTGATACCCGCGCACACCCCCCAAAAAGGAAGGAATTATTCTAGCCTCGAATCTTTCAACCAGCGATGGATTGCCAGGGGGGGCTACTCCGTACATACAGACTACTAGTCAGCAACGCCTCTTCTCACTCCTCCTACCAACCCAGCTCGCCCACTTCCGACCTGCATACAGCATACAGTACAGTGCCGGGCTACTGTATGTTCGTCTTTGTCGCTGTCATCGCCAAGCCAGTCCGTCGTGTATGCACGCAGAGGTTAGCCCGAGACGAGACAGGCTGACAGACCTGTTGACGAACATTGCAGTATATTGTAAATACTGAAGCAAAAACCTATTGCACCTTCATAGAACGAAAAGAAGTGAGTGAATCAGTAGTTATTAAAAACAAGAGAGAAAGATAAAAGAGAAGGAGAAAAAAAAAGACTGGTTGAAACCAAACTGTCCTGTGCAAGCAAACCATATGTTCGCAACTCGTCCAATCTCATACCACGCCATCCCATCCCATCCCAACCCATCCGATTACCGCCACCACTAATCCCCTCCCCAAGCCTTTCCCTTCACATCCTGGCCGGGTTCCCACAGCATCCGTGCAGAATTTCACGACCGATAATCAAGACATGTCGCTCAATTAGGCCAGCCCATGGTGTGCTCTCTCTGTACGATCACATCTGGCTAGAAGTTCTGGCATACCTCTGTCTGTCTCGGCAGTTGCGTCAATGCGTGGTCGGTTTCGAGGGCTGTTTGTCAGTGCAAGGGCTATGGTTATGCGTTCTGCTGGACTGAAATGGACTGGCGATCGTAGCAGCAAACATGACCTGTCTCAAGGATACCGACCCGACAGGACAGAGAGCATAACTCTCCCCTATCTGTCGAGTCCAGGAGTCATGAGACGGGTCATTCAATGTGGAGGATGAATCATCCGCCCCAAATTCCCCAGCGAGCCGGCTGTGGCGCCGGCACGGTTGCAAATAGCCCTTTACGCATTGTTGGCTACTGTTTCCATCGACCTACGCTGCTACGTTGGTATTCTGCCGTGTGCTGCACACGCATAGCCTCAGGAACCACGCAGTCAGCCTACTACTATTGTTCTGTACAAGTGCTTGCAAGGGTCAACGAAATCTGGTCTGATCTGGTGGTGGTCGGCTCTTGACACTATTACGCTACTAGCCTACTGTACATGTACGCTTCTGCGCTGAGCCCGTCAGATCCACTCGAGAGAACGGGATGGATACAGATACACAGGCACAGATCAGGTACATCATCATAGTCAGAGAACCACGGCCTTCGGTGCAGGACGGCTCAGAAGCCGTCTGGTGTTTGTTCTGACAGTGGGCGACACCTTTTCAGGGCAGGGAACTAGGTATGAGATAATAGTGGTGGGGGGCATTTCTGGGTTTCCTAGTTTCCTTGGTTTTGTGCCCCTGGCACTTATCCCACTAGAGCAGTTTTCAAACAGGACTAACCCCATCGCAAAAGTTCTGGAGGGGCCGAGTCTCAAAGGGGTTAGATGGATAAGCTACGTGAATAGGTAGGGTACGACGAAAGTAGCGTGGTACATGCATGTTTCCAATGCCCGTTTCACTGCACTGTCGAAAAAAAAGATGCTCTGACTGACTGGAACAATAATCGGGCGATCAGCAGTCAATCTGGTGTGTCTATGTTTACAAACACGAGACGGAACCAAGAAGTAGGTCAATGAATGTCTATCAATCGTTTGACACAACAACCGCCGGTGGTCGCGGCCCGGTCACACATATCGCACTTCTGGTACCTGTAGATGTATCTCACCTACCCGCGCGTCTCATCGTGTCAGACAAGACGGGCGCGGTCTTCTCACTTTTCGGCCAAGACATGGGACTCTTGAAGACAGGCCAGGAGACAGGCACCCACCCACACGCGAACAGGGCCCAAGGGGAAGATAATGAAAAAAATATAAAAAATTAGTACAGTATATAGATGGCTGATGCGATGCAGTACATAAAGTATGTACCTGCATTGGCAGAGTGGAGAGGCCCCTTGTGAAGCATGCATCGACTGTTGGCTCGTGTCCACTGTCCACTGCCCACCCCAAAAAGACAAGGCCCGGAGGATGGGGTGGATGGTCAGAGAAGAGACGGTGTGTGGCAGCCCGCCTGACACCCAGTTAAGTTGAGTCGAGTCGAGTTGGTAAATCCATCCATCCCATCGTCGGCCAAGACTGGGATGGCAGATACAGTATGTACTCCTCTACGACTACTCGCTCGGGATTTTTTTTTAGTGCACCTCCTACCCACCACCCTCGCCAGGCTTAACCCCCTTCTCTCCTCCTCCCTTTCCCTTTCCTTCACCATCCCAATCATCTTCATCTTCTCTCCCAACTCTTGTCGGTGGTATTGTCGTTAATCGATAATTCCTCTCCCCTTTCCCCTCTTGTCCTTCCTTTTCGTTTACCCACACACTCCCTTTTTGAACTTCTAGCCATTACGGACACCGTCACTCCTTTCGGGTCCATTACGTTCCTTAGGCTTACTTAACACGGTCCCATATCCTATCCATTTTTGCGGGCACCAAAAGACCACAGACGGTATATCCTTATCCAGACGGTCGCGCTCGGATCTGGACGACATTCCTTCAATAGAACTATACTATTATTTCTGAAGACTTCTCAACGCCCATCGAGGCATCAACTATCGCGTTATATATCGAGACTTGGACAGTTCCGTGGGAACACCAATTTCCGGATAACTTGGCTTGATTACTTTTCAGCCCATCTCGATCTCGACTGCTGGACATTCTTACGCGATATTGCGTCCCTTCCTTGCTCTTCCTACTATAAACACTCCTTCGACATTCGTCAAGACACTTCCCGACGATGAATACCATCAAGGAGGAACAGCAGGGTATCATGGCCCCAACTGCCATGGACCCAATGCAGGCGTCTGATGTCACTTTGACACCGTCTTCCTCCACATCACCCTGTGATGACCACCTCAAGAACAGTGAATCTCCGTCGCCGTCTGCCAGTGGCAAAACCCCGAACTCGGCATCCAGACGCCCGCCACGGAAGAGCACACTTACTCAGCAGCAGAAGAACCAGAAGCGACAGCGCGCCACCCAAGACCAGTTGACTACCTTGGAGATGGAGTTTAGCAAGAACCCCACACCCACGGCCACTGTCCGCGAGAGGATTGCAGATGAGATCAACATGACGGAGCGGTCTGTTCAGATCTGGTTCCAGAACCGGTACGTGCATGATGGTCCTATACTTTCCGAGATTGACCGACCGAGTCTCACTGACACAAACTCTCTACTAGTCGTGCCAAGATCAAGCTGCTGGCCAAGAAGAGCCTTGAAACAGGCGAAGACATCGACTCGATCCCCGAATCTATGAGGGCATACCTCGCCATGCAGGCTATGGAGTCTGGCAAGGGCCTCGGCGGCGCTTTCCTTGGCCGAACCGGTCTCATTCCTTACGGTTCTTCGATGATGTTGGGCGGCGACCAAAGTGGGCAAGGCAAGGTTCTTATTCACCATCTGACATGCCGCTCTCTGAGCATTGGCAAGTGGACGCGCGTTGGCCAGAACACCATGGATCTCATCATCTTTTACTCGCCTGAAAAGTGCACCATGACCTATTACATCAACAACGATCAAGCTGGGTACAAGATTGAGTATCACTTCAGCGCCATCAAGAGCATCACGCTGGACAGCAATGAAGGCGACGCGAACAAGATGGGCGGTATCGTCATCGAACTCAACCGCCCCCCCAACTTCTTTATGGATTCTTCGCCCAACTCCAACGGCTTCTTCCAGTGCGGTGATTTCACCGAGGACCAACAGGCAACTCAGTGCTACACTCACCACCTCGGCGGAAACCCCAAGGTTCTCAGCAGCCAGTTGGCGAAGCTTGTGTCGCTCGAGTCGTTCATGAACCGCCACAACCCCAATGCCTTCTTCGATCAAGGCCACGCGATGGGTGTGGCATCAGCTCCCGTCTCCCCGACCGGCAACCGCCCGTCATCGCAACCGAACTTTGGTCAAGCTCACGTGGGCATGTTCCAGGAGTCTCAGTGGGGAATCAGCCCTCCTCATCCTATGCGCGGCCCCGGCCACAAGAGACAGCGAAGCAGATCCGTGCCCATGCCTGTCGATTTCTCCATGTTCCAAAACCCGATGCCTTCTTTCTACATTCAACATCCTGGTGAGACTCAGGGGCACCCCCATAATCCTAATATTTTTGCCCCTGTTCCTCAGCAGCCTCAACAGCAGCTTAGTCCTGTTGGACCTAATCTTCGCATCGACACGCAAGCCGGCTTTGGCATGGACCTCCGCCCATACCCTCTCTCTGCTGCGACGACTGCGCCGTCTGAGTATTCGAGCCCGAACTACTTCACTCAGGGTGCTGATAATACGCCTCTCCCTCCCTCCAGCTTCAACACGCCTTACAGCAGCACTTTCCTGTCTCCCATGGTGAACCCAGCGATGGTACCTCAGTCTGTTTCACCTCTACCATTCAACCACGGTGACCCAGCCATCGTGGAACAGTCGCCGCCCATGGGCATGATGCGCAGCGCCTCTGCCGATCTTTATCCCATGGGTGACTCGACAGTTTCGGACGACGGCCACAGCTTGAATGAGATGTACTCGAAGCACACGATCAACTTGCCCATGCACCCACACTCGCCCGGGTTCATGGATGGGAGCCAGGGAGATCTGGACATGCACCAGCTTGTACAGTTCGAGTCGATGGACCCCTCAAGCATGTCACCCGAGAACATGGCTCACCAGCAACAGTGAGGCTCGTTCCTCTTGTTTGCTCGCTGTACGGTTTTGTATCGCGCTCATGAAATGATGGCGTCTGGCGCTAGCTCCAAGGGAACTTGGATCACATGTGTTCTTGTGGCGTGTGTATATGTGGTTTTGTACGGGCACTCGATGCTTTCTCATGTCGGTTGGCGTTGTTGGGGATATACCTCTTGATTTTTATTTTGGCGGAACAATCTCCTTGATCTCGGCATTTGGATGGATTTCCTTCCCATCAGGGCAGCCTCCCCGGCCATCGCTTTATGTCTTCTTCTTGCCCCAATTCATTAACTCCGTCAGCCATGATGTTCCGAATGACGACTTCTCCCCGCCGACACGTACCCTTGCGTGTCTGGCACAGCAGTCGTGCATCTGGTTTCTTCTATCTCGGCTCACTCATCCAGCTTCTTGGTTGGGCGACTCCTCTACATGCGGCTTTGTTGTCCGTCTTGCACCAAAAGGGTGTAATATATGCGTGGGCTCAATCGGCCCCTCGTTCGCAATCGTTTTGGATTTGCTTTTACAGACACATCTGCCACCACGTCTTGGTTTATTCGACATTTTCCTTATCGCGGTTATGAAACAAAGCGATGCTCTTATCTTGGTTGCGGCTGGAGAAAAAATAGATGAATATGGTGAAAGCCCAGGAGGCTTGGGTTTTCTGGTTAATAATTTTTATTAGTGGTTGTTGCCTGGGAGGCTGGGTCTACTATGGTCGGAGCTGGCCCCCGGGAAAACCTTGGAGTCGTCGAGAGTGGTTGAGTCGTTAGGGGCATCCCGGGGAATAGGAAGGGGAAGGGGAAGAGAGCAATGACTACTGATACCAGGTTGGGAAGGTTAAACGGAGCTTAGAAGAGTTTCGTAGCTCCAAGCAATAAGAAAAGAGAATACACAATGTATGAGTTTTTGTCTAGCGGTGACAGTCGGAATGGGCATCGTTGATGTCTCACACATGGTGCTTGAAGTAATGTCTATAAATTCTATGGCCGAGCCAGTTCCTGTCTTGTCTGTACTGACTTGCCCAGCGGTTCTCTGCGACAAACAGAATCCCGTTCTCGCCTAGGGTCATGAGGTAATCATATACATGGATATTTGGATTCCCATCAACCGATTGTCCGTGAACCTCTTTCGAAGTCCTGTTGCTCTCGGGGCATGATTCTGAAAGGTAGAGTTCGACACTTCACATGACACCTCACATATCCCGATATCACGAGGTCCGAGGTAGCAGAACATTCCATGCTATCCTATCCACCCGATCTATCCCGTGAACATGGACTACAGATGATGATAAGCGATGTCCCCTTTAGTGCCCCCTTTAGTGCCCCCCTTGGGGTCTCTGTGTTCTCTACGTAGGCACTAAGTAGATATACGCCGCAGGATAGAACGACCTGAGCTACCTTGTAGGGCTCATATAGATACGGACCTTTCACTCCTAGGGTATGACATGTGTGGAAGGAGGCCATCCCTGCCGCTAAAGGATAAAGGAAATTCAACCCCGTCTAGTTCGATGCTGTCGCGCGCCTCAGACTGTGCGTATAAGTAAAAGTGAGTGCGCCCAACACCGCCGTCACCCACACGGCGTGTTCTCCGCCTCCGCTTGTTTACACTTTAGGGGGCATAAGGAGGACCGACAAAATATACCCCCTGACTGGCTGACTTATCGCAAATAAAGTAGGAGGGCAAAGCCTGAAACTATCTGGGGATGCTATATGGTAATCAGCTGACACCACTAGTGGCACTCCAGTCGTCCATTTTCTATTTTGGCGCCATCTATTATTATTTCCCCCTCGCAGTAGGTGAGCGCCTACCTCCACTACGTCTCCGACTATGCAAACCTACGCAGCGCCCCCGAGCGCCACCATCACGGGCGGCGGCTATAGATTACCATCGCATCGGCCGTGGCGATCCTTTCGGAGGGCGCCCGCGCTTCTAACGCGCTTCACGCGAGACGCTACGAGGGGCGGCCGCAGCGCCCGTCATCCTCAGCGTCCGCACCCCCAACGGTGGCGCCTGGGCCACCTGCCAGCCCTACCGCAATACCGCCTACGCCACCGACCCGGCTGGCGTCTGCCCGGGCCAATCGGGCCTTCATCACCGTCTCCAAGATCACCAGGCTTCCGGGGCGCTCGGATGCTCTGTAGCTTGGGGCTTGTTGTGCGACGTGATCGTCTTATTCTCCTTTGTCTTCTTATCGTTGACCTCACTATTTCTTTTTCGTCGCTACGAATACAAAGAAAGGGGATACCCATGCGGAGGCTGGGAGACAGGGTGGAGAGAGAGAGAGAAAGCTAAGGCCTCAGTTGCCGACATGGACGTGCTTCTACCATCCTCCAGTACTGCGAGTGTGTCGCAGTATACAGCCGACCACAACAAAGTCAGTGGCGGGGCCATTGTAGAAATCCAGTATGCCTCCATCGACACGCAGGAGAACACGACGGTGACGCGGTGGCTTGGCGATCACCGCTCCGTGCACAAACAGGCGACGTAGACTATGACAGTAGTTATCGACCCGCTCTACATGGTCGGGTGCGAGAGCGACCTCACGGGCGCATCCCGAGTCGGACGCCAACTCGTTTCGCGCCGCCATGGCCACCGTGACCGCCTCCACAGCCGAGCTGCGACTGTTCTAATGTAACCGTCATCGTCATCGTCCTGGTTCCTGGGCCATGTTTCTTTCTCGCAGCGGGGGAGGAGATGGATTGGCCGACAAAGAAGGAGGGGGAGGGGGAGGGGGAAGAGAGATACCATAAGTGACGGCGGCAAACGCGGTGACTGTGACGCAAGTAATGTGCTGCAGCTGCGACAGCCAGGGGGAGGAGTCCATGCGGACTTACGGGGCGTTTGCCAGTGTCGAATCATATGCTGTATCGGGGCCGAGACCGAGTCCGGGAATAGACTAGGGCCAAGGGGGCTCGGCCTCACGGAGGGTCTCAGGGTCTTGGGGGTGGGGGGCGGGGGGAATCACCACGCAAGCACGCATGATGGAAAGGACAATCTCTACTACACCAACCAATTACACAGGCAACTGTATCGTGCTCCAGTGTGCAAAGCTGGTGGATGATCACATCCCCACCCACATGAGAGGCTATCTATTTCCTCTGCGTCTTGATCCAGCGCTGTGATGGATTCTTGGCAGACCGACGACGATATTCTTGGATATTATACGAGCTTGCTGATCAGTGGAAACCTGACCGGCTGATATAAACAACCGACAACCCTCTGCTTACTTTTGAGCCTTGCCGCGACTCCATCAGGCGTGCCTCAAGCAGAAGAGAGGGCTAGTGCTCTCAGCGTCTTGATCAGTGATTGATCAAGGGTATCATTTATGATCATATATTAGAAACAAGGCTTTCTTCCCCCCAGCACAGCGAGAAAGCCTTCTGCCGTCGTCTTTGTTATTATCTCAGAAGCGTATTGGGCTCCGACTCGCCCAAGTGGCCCCTGAAGTGACCTATGTGCTGCAAGTCGTCCACGAACTGCTCTTCAATATATCCTGGCTCTCCATGACTCGCGGTACTCTAAACCCGGACTGAGATACTCGAAATGTGCCAACTAAAACCCGCGAATGCTCTGTGGTCCGGCGCTAGACAACAGCCCCCGACTCCCTGGCCTCGACAACCGCCGCGCTATGGTCCCTTCTTTCCCTATCACCGTTGTGATTCTCTAATATCGGGTCTGCCACTCGCTCCACGGTGGAATGATCGAACACCACAGAGCATCACTGCAACAGTTTACCAAGATATTACACATCGATCTCCCCATGGAGCAAATCGTTTCCACCCCCATATCGGCTATTCCTCGTTCCAGCTATCCATATATAGTACTTACCTGCTTACACGTGGGTACCGTAGTCCGATATACACGTCGTCGGGCAAAGCCCGCAAGTAATAGCGATGAAGAAAGTGTAGAAAAAGAAGAAAGAAAAATAGTAATTCGTCGTACATATAAAGTATGCGCAGATGCAAATCGTCCAGCTGTCGGGCTTCTTCATTCTTCTGGATCACACCGAGGTCTGCTCTGCCCATCAACTAGTCGCCCAGCGTCCGTGAGATCTACACCAAAATCCGGCTCCCTGATAGGTCCTTAGATATGCTGTCTTCGTCCCAAACGCCACTACTGCTGCTGGCAGGCTCCGCCGCCTCCGCCGCCGCCCAATGCACCCAGGAGCGCTTCGCTGCCATCCTCGCCGGCAACGAGGCCGCTAGCGTCAACTACGTCTCTGCCGTCGCGGCCGGTGAGTCCTTCGGCGCCCCCTCGTTGGAATTCCCGGCCCTGGCCACCAGCCTGCCCGCCCTCTGTGCCGTGTCCGTCAACGTGAAGTCCTCGGCCAGCTCGTCCTACAACTTCGGCCTGTTCCTGCCCGACTCGGGCTGGAACGAGCGGTTCCTCGCCACGGGCAATGGCGGATTCGGTGGAGGCATCAACTGGTGAGTTTGTGCTTTCTCTTTCTATCTCTCTCTCTCTCTCTCTCTGTGTGTGTGTATGTGTGTGTCTGTCTGTCTCATTCTTTCTCTCTCCCCCCCTTTTGTATTCCCCCATCGTACAGTACAAGAGAAAGGCACGTCATCGTGAAACTTCCACAAGCTAAGACATACATACTGGTCTAGGCCAGATATGGGCCATTTTGTGCAGTACGGATTCGCAAGCATGTCTACAGACACTGGCCACAATGCCTCGATATCTGATGGGTCCTGGGCACTGAATAATCCGGAAATGATCCGGGATTGGGGGTTCAGGGCGATGCATGGGTCGGTTGAGGTAGCCAAGGCCGTGACCACAGCCTACTACAGTGGTAGCTCCAACTCCACGTCAACGATCAAGTACTCGTATTATACGGGCTGCTCTACCGGTGGCCGCCAAGGTCTGAAAGAAATCCAACTTCATCCCGAGACCTTTGATGGCATTATTGTCGGAGCGCCAGGTAAGCTTTGACTCCATGTTGTTCAGCCGTGGGCCAGCGTTAAAAATGAGTGAATATCGCTTTTGTCCTGACCAATACCTACCATAGCTTGGTGGACATCGCACTTGGCTGCTTTCCTGTTGCAGGCACCACTCTGGAATTACCCCCAGAACGGGCCCAACCACATCGACCCGGCTCTGTATGGCACTATCGCGGCTGAGATACTGCGGCAATGCGACGGCCAAGACGGCCTGGAAGACGGCCTCGTCAGCGATACGTTCGGCTGCGACTTCAACTACGATCTGCTCTTGTGCTCTGCCGGCGATGGCGCCAGCAACAACACGGCGACGACGGACGACAACTGTCTGACCCCTGAACAGGTCACGACGGTGTACAATCTGTACAACGACTGGAAGGAGGCTGACGGCACCTTGGTGTTCCCGGGCCTGTCTCTCGGCGCAGACCCGTCAACCCGGCTGGGCAACTTCTCGGGCCTGGGCTGGGGCCTGTGGGAGAACATGGTGTACAACGACACGGCGTGGGACTACACCCAGTTCAGCTACGCCGACGTCCTGGAGGCCGACCGCGTGGACCCCGGCAACGCCGCGGCCGACGACTTCGACCTGGCGCCCTACCGCGCGCGCGGCGGCAAGATCCTCATGTACCACGGCCAGGCGGACCCGACGATCCCGACGGGCAGCAGCCGGCACTTCTACGAGCAGGTGCAAGAGACGCTGGGCGGGGCCGGGGCCGACGTGGGCGACTTCTACCGCCTCCTCCTGGTGCCGGGCCTGGAGCACTGCAACGGCGGCGCGGGGCCGTGGTACGTGGCGGGCGGCGACCAGGGCGTGGCCAACGTGACGCACTCGGTCCCCGGCCACGCCGACGCGGCGCACGACGCCGTGCTCGCCATGATGCGCTGGGTCGAGGGCGGCGCGGCGCCCGAGCAGCTCATCGGGACCAAGTTTGTCGACGACGACGGCGCCGCCGGCGTGCAGAGCCAGAGGCCCATCTGCGTCTATCCCAAGATGGCCAAGTACATCGGCACCAGCAAAGATGACGTGGACCTGCCGGAGAGCTGGGAGTGCTGATAGGCATGATTAGTTCAGTCAGGGGGAGTGGATATATAATTGCTTATGTACCCGTTCGACGTCAAGAAATGGGGTAGGCAACGAAGAGTATATATAGGAGGTATGCGATACCGTATTCGGGGGATGTCTCAAACTATATATGGTTTATATAAATCGCGTTTCCTCTCATGGTCTTGATCTCCCTAGCAACGAAGCCATGAAGGACTCCCTCCTCACGGAATGCGTAAAATGATTCCAACCCCTAAAGTTTTTAGAAAAGGGCCACCATAGGACTATTGACCCCTTCTCACTTCCTCGCAATGACGACCCAAACCTCGAAGTAGATGCCGCCCATCTCCCCCTCATCACCTCGACGGCCTCCTGGATGGCCGCGGGCCAGGCGGCGACCTCGCCGTCGGACCAGCCCGCCGACGCGGCCTTGGCGGGCAGGCTGGTCTGCATGAACTCGACGAGCCCCCTCTCGTCCTCGGCGCGCGTGACGGCGAAGCCCAGGGCGCTCGTCTGGATGCGGTCGGGGGACCACCCGGCCTCGGCCAGCATCGAGGCGAGGTAGCCCTCGGCGAGGAACTCGGGCCCGTTCATAGGGACCGGGTGCGCGGCGGCCCAGTCGGCGCCTTTGACCTGGTGGGTATGCGTTATTAGCGGGGATGGCTCTTTTTCTTTTCTTTCGTGTCTCAGTCTTCTCACGTATCGATCGGCCATGTGTAATAAAATTGATCAGGCGCGGCGAGATGAGAAGTCAAGCTGAGAGGGAAGAGAAGGAGAAAGAGAAGAAGGGAAAAAAAGGGATGAATAACCCACTTACGATGGCCTGCGCGGCGCCAATCAGCTCCGACATGGGGAATTTCTTCCAGGTTGTGAAGACGGCGACGCCGCCGTCGGCCCGAAGCGTGCGGTAGTTCTCGGCCAGGGCCCTCATCTGCTGCTCCCTGGAGCCGAAGGTCGAGAGGCTGAAGTTGTCGACGACGTGGGTGAAGCAGCCGGCGTCGGGGAACGCGGCGCCGAGGTCCAGGCTGTCGACGACGCGGGCCTCGAGGACGGTATCGGCGGCCTCCGGCGCGGGCGGCGGGGCGTGCTCGAGCATGGCGGCCACGTAGTCGGTCATGACGACCCTGCGCGGCGCCGCGGCGCCCGTCTCGGCGCACCACGCCAGCAGCGCCTGCGTCGCCGACCCGGGCCCCGCCGCGCTGTCGTGGACCACGGACGCGGCCGTCAGGCCCAGGTCGCCGTGGTGCCGCCGCAGCACCTCGGCGAAGGCGTCGCGCGTCGAGTGGCCCGTCAGGTGGGCGTACCGCGGCGCGATGAAATCAAAGTGTCGGCGCCGGTATTCGTCAGGGGTCGGGGCCGGACCGGGGGCGGGAGCAGAAGCAGGGGTGGCCATGTTCTATTTGTGGCGATGTGTATAAGTTATAAATAGCTTAATTGTGTGCTAGTGTGTTTCAGTAGGATAAATAAAGTACGTAGGTAGGGCTGCGGATTGATAAGTAAGCAGGTATAGATAGAATATATAGAATATGTAGAAAGGTAGTGAGCAGGCAATATATCGACTAGATACTCTGAGATATGTGAAGAATAAGTAATAAGGCGTACTCGGATGAAGGGGTGCAGGGCGTGTTCATGTAGTCCAGGTCTCATCACCTAGTCGGCTGCGAGTAAGCGTCGGCCGGGTCTTCTCGTACGAGATATTCGGAGCAAATAGATGACCGCCCGGCCCCGAAGGACTAGCAGTAGAGTGTTTAGTAGTATGCATGTGTGTGGGTAATTCATTCAATGATTGTAAGCACTATCTGACGAGGTGGCTGAGCATTTACATGGCCTCACCCATAAACTCAAACCCCGAAAATGCGCGCGCTATGATACAGCTATCCTCCACATCATCACCGTGATTAGTTCGAGGCCTTCAGGCGACAGCCTCCACCGGCCGCGGTCTCGTATCCTGCAGCGCCTTCTCGGCGATCCTGTTGGCCTCGGTCAGCCGCGCCATCCTGGTGAGACACTGCTTGCGCCTCGTCTGCACGACCTCGTCCTCGCGCGCCATCTCCTCGACCTCGGCCTCGGACAGGTTCATGAGGTAGTCGGTCGAGAGGCCCAGGAGCGGGCCCTGATTGCTCGACATGAGGTCCTCGACGATGCGCTTGGTGACGTGGTCGATAAAGGTGCGCAGCGAGAGCTGTGCGCCAGTCAGCGGGCCGTGGTTTTACCAGAGATGCCATTGATCTAATGGACTGGTGGGTGTTGCTTCAACTTACCTCGTAGTACGCCTGGAGGATATCATGCGCCTCGTCTTCTGTACGCTGGGCTGTGCTGGGATGTATGCGGGCATACAAGGCGTCGAGGTTGGCGTCGTAGATGTTCCCGTCTGTCTCCTTGCCCTCTTGGTGAGCTGACTTCGTCGCCACCGTGAAGTCAAACAGCTCTTTAAAGTGCTCAAACGTGTGGTTCCTGAACCGGATCCGCCGGTTCTCCTCGAGCCGCCGCGTGAACTCCGGGTTCGTTGTGAAGAAGGGGAAGGCGGCTTCCTTGCTGCAGTGACGCTGCAGCTCCTCGAGCGCCCTCTGCTCCGACTCGTGGCTCATGCGCATGAGGGCGTCGACGAGCTTGTCGTACGTGGCGTTCTCCCCCGTCGTCTCGTGCTTGAAGACGTGGGCCATCAGGGCGAGAGCCGCTTTCCGGGTGGCTTGCGCCACGCACTCCAGGTGCTGGTGCGCGATGGTCTCCCACTTCTGGGTCTGCGTGCGGTACAGCACGGGGAAGATATCCGGGTTCAGCAGGCCGGGGAGCTGGCTGCTCTGGAAGTTATAGATTTGCCTGCGTATCTCTGTGCGAAGCTCCGCCGGGGCTTGGGGACTGTCGCCCAAATACGGCGCCTGAGGACTCATATTTGAACCGTTTTTCTTGGAGTGTGGCTGAGGGGACCCCTCAGGTGTAGGTGGCAATTCCTGCTCGTTGGGTGGTGTTTGGGGTTCCTGATAGGTTAATCGAGGCACCTCGAACTCGTAAGTATGTCCGCCGGTAACCATGGCCTTATCAAAGTCTTTGTTGCTGTTCGAAACAATGCTGCGCAGCCTCATGGCCTCGTCTGGGAGACGCCATGGTCTCTCGAGAGCCTGTAGAGCATCGGTGCTGTACTCCTGGATAACACTCATCAAATATTGAAGGCGCGCTTTGTGATCGGCACGCGGCTCGCCCAGGGACGCCTTGATCTGCATCTCCCTCTCCAAGAGCAGTTTGACCTTCTTCTGCATAGCTGGGAACTCTTTCCGGATCTTGTCGCACAGGAGGCTGCCTAGGTAGTCCCGGAGCTTCCCGGACCCGCGGCGAGCGCTTGGAATCCTGCTCCATGGTTCACCGCCGAAGAGGGCCGCCTGAGCCCCATCCAGATCGAACGACGCATCTTCCTCGTCGGTTCGATTGCGGACCACAAACCACCCGTGCTTCATCGGGCGGTAACTGGCGTTCTCTCCCGTAGCGATACTCACCACCTGGGAGCGGTGTTAGAATGTGAAGGCAGCTCTATTTTGTCTTGGGGATTGGTCTCACCAGATCCGGATTGGCGGCCCTGTCGCATTTGGTGAACACCGGTATCAGCCTGGAGGTGTCCACATGCTCCAACGCCCGCTGGACGATGGGCGAGCTGTCAAGATCGATGGTCGCTTCGGAGACGCAACTAGTGAACTTCTGGTAAGTCGAGATCGGTCTCGTTTCTTGGGAGGGCTATACGCACATGACAATGTTCTGAGGCTTGTTCATGTACTCGACGATCATGCTTCCGATACCGTCCATCTCCGCCTTATGGACTCGCATATCATTGGATATGAGCCCAGGTATGTCGAGTATGCTGAAGTGAGCACGCTGCGGCCCAGAGAGCTCAATCTTAAGAACCTCGGTGGCAAAGTTCTTGTCGCCGGGCTGTCTTCCTGGCTTGATTCCCATGTACGTCTCCGTGACCTTTGACTGAGAGTCAGGAAATGGCATGCATGATTATGGGATTGATTGAACGAGACGGCTTACCTCTTCCATCAACTCGGCGAATGTCTGGCTGTCCAGGGTCTCGGCTCTATAAACGTACTTGTCATAGGGGCTGTCGTTAGAATAGTTGAAGATGTGATCCAGCTCGAAGTCGGGCTTCACGATGGTGATGACCACCTGGTCCTTGCTCTTGGGTGGTGTCCGGCGTGAGATGATGCGGGTGGCGAAACGCGTGCACAGCCCATGGCTCACGGGGAAGGGGATGGAGGTGAGACTCTGCAGAAGCGACGACTTGCCGGCCGACTGACCACCCACAATGACCAGCTTTTATTGGTTGAAGTCAAGTTGTCAGTGGTATGACTATGGTTCTCAGTCAGAGCTTATACCTACTTGTGGGATGTCTATGTCTTGGCTGGCGTCGCAGCTCTGGAGCTGGTCAATGGCATCGAACAGGATCTGGCTGCTCTTGCTCGCGAAAGGGTCTTTGAGGAGTTCATCTCTGCCGTTCGTCTGCTCGTGAACGTCCTGGCTAGCTTGAGGGGCATCTTCCTCAGTTTGACTCATCTTTCTGTTGTAAGAAAGGGGGAAGGGACAGAAAGATAGTTAAAGACGGTGATAGAACGTCGATGCAGTATTGACAGAACTTGATAATGATGTTGCTTTCCAGTAATGCTAGAGATGTTTGTTTGTATGATTGCTTCTTCCCTTACTCGAAAGATCAAGGATGGTCTTTCTGTCTTATAGTCCATGAGGTACAGCGTTGAATCGTCACATTTTGCTTGACAAGCCTGGTCAAGTACAAGTATTGAGGATCCTGAAACCTGGAGAAGTTTGATGTGTCTATCTAACCCCAACCTCCCTCAATAGATCGACGAATGGCACTGCTGCCGGTGAAGTTATTCCTTGAGGCTATGCGACAAAATTGGGGGGTGCCGACCGATTCTGGTCTAGAATAGGCCGCCGTTGACCTGAAACCCCCATTTAAGGACCAGAGACCACAGACGATGATTGGATAGGGTCTTTACCAGCCAGATACCCCTGAAATGAGTTGGTGATCAGGAGTGACACTAGAACAGTAGTAGACCAAATGCATTCCTTGGGGCTGTGTATATGCAGGGGAACACATCCCTGTTTAGTTTTATGAGGTAGAGGACCTAGGGTCTACTTTGGGAGTTGTTTCGGGGGTTGTTTCGGGGGGGCTGCGGCCTGAAGTGTGGTGGTGGTGACAGACCCGGTAGTTTGGTAATCTAGTCGGAAAGGGGAAGCACACCAGTCATTGTCACCGGCCAACACGTGGTTATCTTTACCCAATTCAGACATCATGATTCCCAATCCATCTCAGGCCGCGTAATCAGCGACCCTCGATGCAGGCTTCAAGGAATAACAGGGAACAAAAAGAATGTCAAGCGCTTATTTCTTCTTGCCTTTCGTCCATCGTGCGTTTTCGTCACACATACCAAGTCTTCGAGCAAGCTTATTGTGGCTGGATGACCTGCATTGGGCCTGCAAGTTGGTTTTAATCACGTCAGGGGTAATGAGGTGTGATCACATCTTATTGGTGGCCATGCCCCCCCCGCGTTGTCTAATTGCAGAAATAACAGCATCTTGAGCAGGATGGATTGGTAAAGAATCAAGTTTGTTTCTGTGGGGGTCATGAACCCCTGGATCTATCTATATCAGGATGCGCGCGGAAGATGCAGCATCCAAGGTCTGTCTCAGGCGCGCGCTAAACCGCAGCAACCGACTGCTGCTGCGTCTTGACCGATTTCCACTCCAGGAAGAGCGAGGCCACAAATGCGAGACAGGAGGCGGCCAGCGAGACGTAGAAGATGTTGCTGATGCCCTTGTTGTAGGCCGCCAGGAACGCCGGCAGCTGGTCCGGCGGCAGCATCTTGGACACGTCCGTCGCGCCGTTGCTCAAGAGCGAATGGATGTCGCCCAGGCCGGCGAGCTCGTTTGTGAGTGTGTCGGACAGCACCCCCTGGCAGACGCTCACGAAGATGGTACCGCCGGCCAGATTGGCGAAGTTGATAATGGTGATGCCCGTGGGGATGTCTTCGCGCGAGAGGACCGTCTGCGCTGCGTTGATGCATTGTGCCAAGCTGAGGCCCATTCCTACGCCGGTAAGGATCTGGCAGTTCTAGGTGTTAGTAGTCTCATCGGGTTCGTCACCTTACTGTAGTACGCCATGGTAAGTATTACTAACCTGGAAGCCAATGACTTTCGCATTACTCGTGTCAACGCGCAGCGTGGTGAGGAGGCCGCTCCCCACCATCGCGATAGCCGTACCCAGGATCAGGCAGGGCGTGTAGTAGCCGACCTTGGAAGTGAAGATGCCGGATCCGATGACGAAAACGACCGTGGACAAGAAGTAGCCCACCATGCGGATGCCGGAATCCACAGCCGACAACCCCTGGATCGCTTGGTACCATATCGGCACGTAGAATGTGACGATGACCAGCACAGAGCCGAAGCCTAGGGACGCCACCGCGGCCGCGGCGATGCTGCGCTGCCGCATTATCCGAGGCGGCAACGTGCCGTTCTCCCCGACCCAGATCTGAGACCCGCCAAAGGCCAGCAGTAGGATGATGCCAAGTACGAGCGTAACCAGCACCTTTTTGCCTGTCCACCCTTCAACACCTCCCCACTGCAGCGCCAGAAGCAGCAGAACCAAGCCGGGCAACATGAGGGCAGTGCCCACCGGGTCGTAGTGCCGCACCCGCTGCAGGAAGGACTCGCCGGCCCCCTGGCTCCTGGGCGGCGGCTTGGACGGGAGGAGAAGCAGCAGCACGGCGGCGGCGGCGGCGCCGATGGGCAGGTTGATCCAGAAGCACCAGCGCCAGGTGGCCTTGGTGGCGAAGACGCCGCCGAGCAGGGGGCCGGCGATGGACGCGATGCCGAAGGTGGCGCCGAGGAAGCCCTGGTACTTGGGCCGCTTCTCGAGCGGGAGCAGGTCGACGAAGATGACCTGCCCGCCCGCCGTCAGCCCGGCGCCGCCGATGCCCGAGATGGCGCGGCCCACGATGAAGGAGGCTGAGTTGGGTGCGGCGGCGCAGAGGACGGACCCGACTTCGAAGATGACGATGACGGCGATGAAGACCCATTTGGCGCGGAAAAATGTCTGGTTTTTGGATGTATACCACGGTCAGCACCTTATCGTAGCCCTGCGACTCGGCAATGTCTTGTTGAGTCGGGCAAGGGGGAAAGGGAGAACCGGGGATCAATTACATAGACTTTACCCATTGGAAGCTGCAGCGCAGCAAATGTGAGTAGATATCCGGACTCGTACCAGGAGATGTCACTGAAAGACTGGAATTCGTTGGATATGGCCGGGACGGCCACGCCAATGATAGTTCGATCCTGGATATCATAGTTTGTTAAAAGATATTCTCGTATAAGAAAACCGTCTTCCCATCTCTCAACTTACCAGTGCAGAGAGAAAGCCTGCCAGGCAGACCGACAACACGATCGGTATCACCACCTTAGTTTCTGGGTACTGCTCTTCGGACATAGTACCGTCTCCAGGCTTTTCTGACTGCTGCGTATCTCCATCGCTCCCAATAACTTGGGCTTGGTCGAGGCCATGGCTTGTTATACTGGGTCTCGGGTTCGTGTCTGTCTTGCCGGATTGCATCTTGAAAGAAACTGCAGCGGGAGCTTGTGACCCATAGAAGTCAACATAATCGTCACAGTTTCAGCTCTATATATGTGTATATACTGACTATCGGTATCCATTATATTCCCAAATTCCGTGCTTCTGATTGGACAAGACTAGCTCGCCTCGGCCTCGGTACCGAAGACCGATCTCGGGCTCCCGATTCTGGGAGAGTCTTTGACGTCACAAGATGATCCGTCCACCGCCTCCGTTTACTGATAGTGACCAAAAAAAAAAGAACCATCCACGTCTGGATCCGGACATTGCAACAGTCCGTAGTCCTGTGCCCGAGGCCAGGTCGAGACATCGTGTGGAGCGATGCGGTTGGGCAAACCCCCCTATCAGCTGCACCCCCTGCGCCAAACGCAAGGTCCGTTGCGATAGGCTGCAGCCATGCTGTCACTGCAAGCGGCGGCCACAGGACAATTGCATATACCCGGACCAAACTGCAGGATCAGCACGTGACCGTGCTTCCGAGGACGTCGACGAGCGAATCGACAGGCTTGAGCGCTATATTCGGAGTCTCGGAGGCGACCCGGAAGAGGCTGGCCGACCGGACAGGCGGGTGGTCGAGGAGTCACAAGGGAGTCAGCGTGTAGTCACATCATCAAGCAGCAGCCGGCCTCGATCGGACAGGCAACCCTTCCATGCCAAGACATCAGGTCTGGTGACGCACAATGAAGAGGTCACCTACATCGAAAGGTAATTGTCGTACTCCGACTCCTTCACAACAAATACGATTCACCCACTAATTAAACATGCTGCGTCGAACAGTCCTATGTGGTATAGTTGGAGTGGAGTGAGCCAATCTGACGATTTGCAGAGCACCCCAACGGGGGTAGGACAACCTTCTCCAGCCGCAAAGGGTGCATCTTGGGTTCAGACCATCTTGGACCCACGGGAGCCGACAGACACCAGTAGCCTAGCCAATGCAGTGCAACTGCCGACACCCGATATCGATATCTTCTGGAGAACCTTCTTGAAGAACGTCGATCCCTTGGTCAAGATCTTCTTCTGCTGGGAAGTAGAGCCGATTATACAGAAGACGCATGAGGGTATCGCGAACCTCTCCAGAGAAGAACTAGCCCTTGTGTCGGCTATCGTATTCATTAGCGTCTCAAGTCTTTCGGTGGATGAGTGCTCCAGTCTGCTGCATGATGGGAAAGCACAACTCATGGAGAGATACCAGAAGGCTGCGGAAAGTGCTCTGCTGCTCGCCGATTACACGTCCACCACCCATAGGCTTACGCTACAAGCCTTCATGTTGTACCTTGTAAGGCCCTTTGCGCATCAATCCTGGATTAAAACCGCTACTGACATCCCTCTTCGTAGCTCGCAATGAACTGTCTTGCGCGCCCCCCCGCCATGTTTACCCTGATGGGCGTGGCTAGCCGCATCGCCGAGCGGATGGGGCTTCACCGCGACGGCGACGCCCTCGGGCTCAGCGCGCTGCGCAGCGAGGAGCGCCGGCGGATGTGGTGGCAGCTGCAGTTCATGGAGATCGCCGTCGCGCGCCACGTGGGCAGCATCCCGCTGTCGCTGTTCGCCGACTGGGACGCCGGGCTGCCCGCGAACCTCGAGGACGAGGACCTGACCGCGGACGCGCCGGCCCTGCCGGCCGCGCGCGGCAAGCTGACGCGCATGTCGCACTGCCTCTGGCGGTACGAGATCCTGCACATCCAGCGCGAGATGCGCCGGGCGTACGGCGGCGACAAGGGCCTGGCCTGGCTGCTGTCGCCCCGCGTGCCGCTGCGAGACAAGGACGCGCTCCTCGACGAGGTCGAGGCGACGCTGGGGGCGAAATACGTACAGAAGTGCGAGCTGCTCAACCCGCTTCACGTCTCGATTCAGCTGGGCATCAGCTCCTATCTCCTCGCGGCCCGGAGGACGGCGCGGCAGCCGGCGCTGGTGGATGCCAAGCTCTCTGAGATGTCGCGCAAAGAGCGCGACGACATGCTCGACATCTGCACCAAACTCCTGGGCTATTCCATCATGAGCCGAACGACCGAGTCGATCAAGGGCTTCCTATGGCACGATGACAACTATTTCCAATGGATTGCATGTGAGTATACTTCTCTTGCTTCCCCATATCATGTGGGAACCCCTTGAACTGACCCTTGCGAAGTCGTCTATGTTCTCCTCGAATGCCACCATCGTTTCGACCAGGCCGAAGTGGTAGACCTGTGGGATTTGATACGCCGGCTCCATGCCGCCCACCCCCAACTCAAGACAGCCGTCGCCCGCCACGAGGTGGTTTCGGCTGCACGTATTACCCTCACTGCGTGGCAGAAGTATGTGGCACACGCCCAGCGACGACAAGGCGGGGCCTTGGAGCAACCGCAGTGGATCATGGAGTTACATCAGAATTTCGATCTTGCACCGACGGTCGGGGTTGCACCAACTGCCGTGAACTCGGAGAACCAGGAACCGGAGGACATCAGTCAGCTGGTGGGCCTCGACTTCGACTTGGACATGTTTGACTGGTCAGTGTGGGAGGAAGTGAACATGAACGCGGGACCGCTATCGACAAGTAGGTAGATCTGGAGAGGAGAGCACGATTGACCTAGATTTGGCTCCTGCAATCTCGGCTGCGTCTATTGCAGCCCACGTCCCTGACAGACCGCAGAGAGTCGAGCAGTGCCTGCGCCGTTGTCCCGTGTCCATCATTGGACTGCGTAATGCATGGAGAAAGTACCGCTATAACGCGGCTCGAATGCGCAGTCGTGCAGTTTACCCCGACCTGATTCGCACCAGGGTCAAACGCGAGCTGTGCCATCTTCGTGTGGCTATCAAAGCACGGTTGGCGACGAAGAGGAGTTGTTCCCCTGCCTCCCACCCATGTCCCCGTACACAACGAGCCAATAGGAGGGAAACCTGGCCTTCTGTATGAGAGAATCACTATACCAATAAGGGGACGCGCCAAATACATGCCGAATGCATGTGTCCGCATGGAAATCAGACTTTTAACGCTGTGGCTGCATATGACATGCATTAAGCAGGGTAAAGCTGCCTAGAGAAGCTGGGGAGGCGATGCGCGCCAGCGCCGATGTCGCCCCTCGCGAAATATACTCAAAAAGGGGAGGATGAGATCATGGAGTGACCCTAGTAGTAGTGTTCATCGACGCCCTGTTGGCGCTGGAAGCCGAAGCCGAAGATGCTGTCTGGAGGGTACCGGTTAAAAACTAAACAGCGCGAGTGTATCCGAAAGAGTCTTTATTAAACCATCTGGTCAATGCTAAAAAGGAAGCCCCAGTACGCCACCGCTTCTAGGTATCAAACTACCATCCTTTTGGTATCCCTGCTGCCAGCCGAGCTCTAACTTCGAACCTCTTACAAGTACAAATACACCTCCCTCATCTGCTCCTGCAATGCCATCAAGGACTTAAGCTGCCACAGGATTCATAACCGCCTGTACAGCTTCGCTCTCCGACACCTGGGGCTCGATGCGGTCTGCCATATCAGGTTCCTGGGCCTCAACAGCATCGCTGTCCTGGTTGCTAGCATCGGAAGCTGCCGAATCGCCCATGCCGACAATATCGATCCAGCTCCAGGCCTCAACGGGGCCTGCTTCTGTGGAGCGGGTAAAGATGGCCTTGTCGTCTTGGATCCCGTCATCGAGCGCCTTGTGAACGGCGTCCGCACCCGTGGCCGTCGACTTGCCCACGTCGGTCCCATCCACAAGATCGCCTATCCAGGTGCGTGCGATTGGGACATGGTTGACCCGTAATATCTGGAGTATGGCTCGCAGGTTTAACCGGAGCGCACGCTCCGGTGACTCGGATCCGAAAACCTTCTTCGTCAACCAGGGGAACAAGACGCCAAAGTCAGACTGGTTCAGATGCGCCGAATTATGAACATAGAAAAAGTTGGGTTCTGCCAGTTTGACCCCGCTGGGTCGCTCATAGGCGGTGGGCTCGACGATGGTGGCAGATGGGTCCGGCGAGAGCACATGTGCTGTTACGTGGAGATGTTCTTTCCACTTAAAAAAGTCCTGTGACTCAACAGCCAAGAGTCCGTTGCCGCCAGGTGCGGTTGGCACATCGTCATATACTGGTAATGGGAGGTCGAACAGCGGCTTGCAGCTTTTGGCAAGAAGAGGAAAGCACCACAGGTCCAGCAGAATCGTCACGTTCTTTGGGGTAATTTGCTGGCATATCGACGACTTCACATCGGGAGTGTACAGAGGATCCTCCATGGAATCCAATGCGGGAGATCCCGCATAGTATACAGACTTCAGGAATTGCACTGTGGTGGCCGCGCCGAAGCTATGCCCGGCGAAGATGATACTGCCAGGCTCGTGGACGTGGAGTTGGTTGGTGAATTGCGCCATGGACTCATTGGGCGTGCTGACATTGAGGTTGCCTAGCTTCACCCCTTTGTCAATCTTCAGCACTGCGTCGTGAATCATGCCCAGCTCCCATAATCGTATTCGCAACTGCGAACATCTTTCCGCGTAGACCTCATCTGTGGCATCATGCGCAATGCGGTTGTAGGGGATGATGCGGCGGGTGTTGCGCTTGAAGTAGCGGTTTTGTTCCGAGGGTATGCGGACAAATGAAGCCACAGCGCTTCCGTCGCGATGCTCTGGGCAGATGACTACGACGCCGTGGGATGCAAGCGATCCGACGATTTGCGAGTAGGCATTCCGGCTGCCTCCTAGGCCGTGTGAGAAAATGGCCGTCGGCCATCGCTGGTTGGGGGTGTCGGGCTCAAGGATGGGCGCGTTCTTTATGACAGGTATTGTGGTGTAGTGTAGATGCCTGGGTAGGAAGGACACGGCCTCGGCCACTAGTGAGCCGATGCCCAAGAATTTGATGTATGCTGTCAAATGGTGGCGCTGAGGTGCCGGGAGCCAGGTTATGCGCTTGCCGTTGGACTCGGGCTGCGCCGGATAGAAGATGCGGAACTGGACGGTTTCGATGTGTGCTGAGTTGGCAGGGGCGGGAGCCGGTGAATCTAGTTCGGTAATGGGGACCTCGACGTCGATGGTGCCGACCCTGTATGGCCCGCTGTATTCATCGAATGCCGGGATGGGATTCAGCTTGGAGAAATAGGATGCTGCCATCTTCGGTGACGAGTGAGCTTGTCGGGTTTGGGATTTGCGCTCGGGATTGCGCAGGATTGGAAGGCTGCGAGGTGAAATGCGCGAAAGGGACCAAAGAGTACGAGTTTAAATAGACCAAGCACAGAGTGCGTAATGGGTGAGAAACGGTTGTTTATCGATGGTGTGTGTGTGTGTTGGCGTTGGCGTTGGTGTTGCCAAGCTCAATCGGATGCTGCTTGCGCGTACGTACGACTTGAAGCACAGCACAGCCACTTGGGGATGGGCTCGGAACCAAAGAACAAAAGAGAGATGGGACAGAGTATGGGACAGAGTATCTGGGGGAGGGAATGAGAAGAAGGAGAGTCTATTGGGTATCGTAGGTGGTAGAATAATAAGTTACAATGAATGCGAAAAGGGAAGAGTCGAGAAGTGGAAGTCGAGAAGTGTCAAGAAGGTTTGTTGCTGTCAGAACTTCAGAAGGAAGGAAAACAAGATTCAGGAGGTTTGTTTCAATGGCAAGCCTGCCCGACAAGATCGCCAGGGTCTTGTGTCCGATTGCTTTTGTAGGACTAACGTCATGTCATGGTTTTTTCTTCGGTGATCCATTCCAGGATGTACAATGGAGCTGAGGTGTCAATGTGTTCTAAATTTGTAAGTACTACTGCAGCAAGTCTGCAATGCATGCCCTACGCCATGCTGCCGGGTCTTTTCTGAATGCCACCCCCCCAGCCATCAGTCAGTCAGTCAGCGTATTTTCAACTTCGTCTTTAATAACCGATCCTAGAACCTACATAGACGTGGCACGATAGAGATGGACGGACTGTCGGGTTGGTATCGGGAGCCGTAAGTGCCGTGGATCAATGCACAGCCTGTGCTGCCTCCCAGAACTGCCCAGAACTGCTCAGCCCGGCTGTGCTCGCCCTACTTTATGCAGAAAACTTTGCTGCTCCATGACGCAGTTTTGTTTCATGCTGCATCATTCCACATCCACATGACATATGCATGCACAAATCCTTTATGCAGTTATCTTCTTAGGTAGGCTTCTTAGGAAAGCCTCCTTTTCTTCCTCATCTTCCAATGCGTCCCCTAACTCTTGGAATAGAGCCATCGGAGCAGCCCTCATCTGCGACCTGAACTCCCTGTACCGCGGTTCTCTACCGAACAGTAGCACTTCCCGTCCTACTTCTCCCCGCTTGTCTTGGTATGGATCCGGCCATTGGCCACCTGCAAACAAGTTGTAACAGTCCCGCATGCGATACAGTATCCTCCTCGTGGATTCCGTCCATGACCTCGGCGCGCCAGAGCGGTATACGAGACGGCAGAGTACCGCCATCCCTGAATACCCATGACGAAACAGATGTTGTCCAGAAGTAATTAAGTGCTCCCACCTATCGACAGCGACGTCGAAGGCAGTGGGGGCGGTACTAAACTCGACCTTAGTATGTCCTGTGTTGATTAGCCCAGTAAATCGTGTGTCCTCGTAGTATAGCCCATGTTCGCTACTGGTGCTGGCCATTTCCTGGTGCGGGTCTAAGCCGTGACCGAGGATAAGCTCGTCGATGATGGAGGGCTGGTCCGCTATGATAGCGCAGCAGAGATGGAATAGTCCAGGCCGAACCGCCGTCTTCAGCTGGGAATAGGCACTGCCGGGCGCCTCTGGCTTCGCTTCTTCCGCCATGGACTGGCCTAGACAGATGGACCAGCACCGCTCGGCCTCCAACGCGTTCTCCTCCTCGGACAAGTCGTCTTGGTATATCAAGTGTCTGTTGTCGGGCCAGACGGCCTCAAAGAAGTCGAGACGCTCATATACGAGGCACTGACTCGTCATGACTGTTTCCAATACGTCGCGCCCATTCACGAACCCGTTTGCAATCTGGTGGCGAAGGATGCGGCTTGCGCTCCACGCACAGCCATCTTGTACGAGCCTCATCAACGGATGGGTCAATTCTCCTCGATCTAGGTCTTCTGGAAACTGCAATCGCCCGTCGCCCGCACCCCTCTCTAGGAGCCTGTCGAGGATATGAGCTCTTCTGGAGGGGCTGAAAAGCCTTTCCTCGAACGGCCTTGGGTGCCATGTAGTTCCGACGGGCATATCAGGCACAAGCCGGTCGGGCATCTCGTGCCAGCCATCACTCGGAAGCAGCATCAGGAGACGGCGCAGACTGGGCAGGTAATCAAGGTGTACCATCACCTTCTTCAAGTAATCGAGCAGGGCATCGAGGAGCCGGTACATCCCGAAATCCTCTGCAAAGGCCAGGTAGAGCCCCAGCATCTTAACATCAACATCCCTCTGTCGGCGAAATCTCACTTTGTAGGAGTTCTCGAGCAGAAATAAGCAAATGTCCTCGGAACGCTCATGTAGGGCCACGTTAAAAAGGGTGGAATCGAAGACCAGCGCTTGCAACTGCCTCCAACGCATTTCCCCTTTTGGAGCGCCCCAGACCATCCAAGGGCGCCCCAGGATTTCGTCGTCGCAATCGGGCGCGAGGCTTCCCTTGACGAGCAGCTGGACTACGCCGAGGCGTTCCGCTCGGATAGCGGTATGGATTGGAGTCAGCTCTCCAAATCTGTGCCATGCTCCTCGGAACACGCCGGGAACGACGGTGTTGTAAATGTCGATGATCAGCTCGACCTTCGCCAGGTCCCCGCATCGCCGGATGGCCTGGTTGAGACAGGTTGTGGTGGCTAGATTATGCCTGATCGAGGTTATGGTGGCATAATCAAGGGACTCCTCATCTTCGAGATCGGGAGCTATGTATCTTTCGAGCTGTATTGTGTCAGTTGGCGCAATAGGTTCGACGATCTCTTCGACGATCTCTCCTTCTTCAATTCCCACTGACGCTGGTTGCCTGAAGCGGTTCCGCTCACGTACGGCAGCCCTGTAGTAAAGCATGTTTCCACCAATGCTTGCCCAGAGCGACTTACAAGTACTGGCCAGAGCCATTGCGCGTTTTGAGAATGGACCGTGGAGGTGGCTCTCGATCTCGAGGAGAATCTCCGCGGGGAGGTTGGTAATGTGAGCCATGATTGGATAAGTACTTAACTTAGTTACTCTTTCGTACAATTAAAAGTATCGAGTATACGAGGGATGTCTCGGCTTTTGACTTGCAGAAGAAATCACAGTATCGAGTAGCATCCGACTGAAATATATAGGTGTATAACTATGGCAATATGCACCCTTGTTAAATGGACACAACCACATTGTGCGAATAGAATGAGACAAAGCTTGGCCACCACTGGTCATTGTATTCAGGTTTAAGGGCTTTCATTTACTCTCGCTCGTTCAAGGAAACGAACAATGCCATTATATCTTTGCTGAACAAGTCGTATTCATCACGCCTGGCCAATAGCAAGAAGGAGAGGAAGAAGGAGGAGAAGATGGGGACGATGGCTCGTAAATGATCTGGTCGAGTCAGTATCGAGTAACCCCGCTTCAAGTGAATCTCTCTTCTAACTGAACCATGTTCTGCCGTGGAATCTAGAAAGAGGAAGAACAGACACGGTCATGGCATCGGAAACAAGTCGAGCACCAGAAGAAGGTGGCGGGGTGCGGGGCCAAACAACCCAGAAGATCACGGCACCCTACGGACAATGGGAGAGCGAGATCAGCAAAGAAGCTTTGTTCCGCGGGAGCCGCAATCTGCTCTCTCCGAGAGTCTGCGTGAGTGATGCCGCCAGTTTTTCTTAAGAGTGTCCGCAAACTCACCCTCGTCTGATTGCAATCCCATAGAGCCGGACCGGCCGGACCTTCTTCACCGAAGCGCGGCCCGACGGCATCTACCACCTCGTCGAGCTCGTCCAAGACGAAGGCGGCCATCGATGCCGCGACGTCCTGCCCGCAGACTACAGCGCCCGCAGCCGCGTGTACGAGTACGGCGGCGGCGCGTACGCGATCCTGTCGTCTGGCGGCGGTGGAAATGGGGCCGGGCCCCGCCTCGTCTTCTCCAACTTCAGCGACTGCACCGTGCACATCCTAGACGTGGACACGGGGCATCTGGACCGTCTGCTGGAGAAGAGCGAGACACTGCGCTATGCCGACTTCGCCGCGCACCCCGACGCGTCCTCGCCGTGGGTGCTCGCGGTGCAGGAGGACCACGCCTCCTCCGTGCCCGACCAGGTCCGGAACTACATCGTGGCGATCCACGCGGCCACGGGCGAGGTGCGCCGCGCCGTCGGCGGCGCCGACTTCTACATGTACCCCAGCTTCAGCGCCGACGGCCGGAAGATCGCCTGGGTGCAGTGGGACTTCCCCGACATGCCGTGGTCGGGCGTCAAGCTGTACTGGGCCGACTGGGACGACGGCGACGGCGTCGTGCGCAATGTGGAGTGGGTCGCCGGCGACGACGGGATGACCGTCACGGAGCCGCGTTGGGGCCCCGACGGGTTTCTCTACTTTTGCTACGAGAAGACCAACTATCGCCAGTTTTACCGACGCAGACCAGGCGATGACGACGCGAAGGAGCCGGCGCTGCTGGATCTCAAGGGATACGAGGAGGCTGAGTTCGGCAGCGCGTCCATGTTCATTGGCAGGTTAGTTTCCCGCTGCTCCCCATTCTCTTTGAACATGACAGGAGAGGGCTCACGGAATATAGCCACACTTATGCGATCCTATCCAAGAACTGCATCGTGGCAGTCGCCACAGAAAACGGGTCCGACAGGGTGATCGCCTTCGACCCCGAGACTGCGCAAGTACGAAATCTATCCCTGCCGCTATCGGAAATAACCTTTGACGGCTTGTATCGGCTATCGGACACATCCTCCATCGTCATCGGCAGCGGGGACACTACGCCGCCAGCCCTGTACCGCGTCGACGTGACCAGTGACGACGCCGCCGCCGCGAAGCTGACCAAGATGCGCAACTCCACCGACGAGGCCTTCGATCCCGAGATCTTCTCGAAGCCCCAGCACATGCGCATCCCCGCGCAGAACGGCCCCGCGCGCGACATCCACGGCTTCTACTGGCCCCCGCACAACCCGCGGTACGAAGCCCCCGCCGGCACCAGGCCGCCGCTCATCGTGCAGTCGCACGGGGGCCCCACGGGCCACACGGGCCCCGGCCTGGGCCTGTCGCTGCAGTACTGGAACGCGCGCGGGTACGCGACCTTCGCCATCAACTACAGCGGGTCGGACGGGCACGGCAAGGCGTACCGCGAGCTGCTGAACGGGCGCTGGGGCGTCATCGACGTCGACGACATCGCCGAGAGCGTGCGGCACCTATCGTCGTCGCTCGTGGACGCAGCCCGCGTCGGCATCCGCGGCGGCAGCGCGGGCGGGTACAGCGTCCTGCAGGCGCTGTGCCGCTACCCGGGCCAGTTCGCGGGCGGGGCGTGCTACTACGGCATCAGCGACGTGCAGCTGCTGCTGCAGGAGACGCACAAGATGGAGTCGCACTACGTCGACTTCCTGCTCTTCGCGCCGGGCATGACCGCGGCCGACAGGGCGAAGGTGATGCGCGACCGCTCGCCCGTCCACCACGCCGGCCGCATCACGGCCCCCCTGCTCCTCTGCCACGGCGAGGCCGACAGGGTCGTCCCCATCTCCCAGGCCTACACCATGTACGACGACATCCGGGCGCGCGGCGGCGAGGTCCGGCTCGTCAAATTCCCCGGCGAGGGCCACGGGTTCCGCAGGGGGGAGAACCGGCTCAAGGCGCACGAGGAGGAGGAGGCGTGGTGGAAGAAGACGATTGCCCGGGTCGAGTAAAGTACTTAGTCAGCAGTAGTAGAAAGTTGATCTGGGTCAGGGAAATTGAGGACAGGTTTCGCAGCGTCACAAAGTCTCAGATGGATCGGAGTGGCTGACCTAGTCCACGAGAAGAAAAAGTTCAAAAGAAAAAGAGCCAGGAAACTTAAAACAGATGCATCAATTCAATTTCTTAACTAAATAGGGTATATATCCAAATAATATTTGCTGCGTAAATGTTCTGCCAGATTCATCACATATCTCGTTAAATCAGCGTTTCGATACTCGAGAGGCATCATTTGGCCATCGTCGCGCTTTTACTTGGACGACGATTTGTTGTACAATTTGGAGAAGTGGCCCGAGGTGTTTTGCAACAGTTCTGCGGGGGGTCCGAACTCGACGAGCTGCCCGTTGTCGAGCACGGCGATCTTGTCAAAGTCGATCAGGGACGATAGCCTGTGGGCGATCATGATGATGGTGTGGTTGCTGAACTCGTCGCGAATCACCTTCTGCATCTGGGCATCGGTCTGGTTGTCGACGCTGTGAGGGGAGGAAGAAAAAGAGGTCGGTCAACAACTACGCAGTTTCTTCAAAAGGGGGCATCTTAGAGATGAGAGAGTCTTAGACATACCTGCTCGTGGGTTCGTCCAGGATGAGCACCTTGCTCGACTTGAGCAGGGCTCGCGCCAGGCAGAAAAGCTGTCTTTGGCCGTGCGACAAGAAGTCCGTGTCCATGGTCATATCCAAGACCTCCGAGTTAGTCGCATCCTTCGTCGTGGCCTTCGCCTGGAGCGCCGTCCAGAGCCCGACCCTTTGTAGAGCGCTGGATATGTCATCATCGGTAGCATGACTGAGGGGGTCGATGTTGGCACGGATGGAACCCGGGTAGATGAACGCTTCTTGGGTCAGGCAGATGATGCGTTCCCGGACGACAGATCCTTTGATGGTGGTCAGATCAATGTCGTCCAATGTCAGCTTGCCCGCTTCGATGTCTATCATGCGTAGAATAGCGAGAGTGGTTGAACTCTTTCCACTAATTTCACCTTGTGAGTCAGTGACGCGCTCAGAAGATGGAAGTTTGAGTAGTAGAGTTGGGAGGAAGCAATCACGAACCTGCCAGTTCTGCCTACAATGCCCACTTTCTCTCCCGCTTCGATGGTGAAGCTGATGTCCTTTAACACCGCGGGCTTTCCGTTCCTATTAAAGAAACACAAGTTTAGCGTCCAAAATATTACAATAGTCGATTTGCGATGGCATCATACCCATAGGTTGCAGACACGTTCTCAAACTTGAGTGTACCACGACTCGGCCAGTCGGCGGTAGGGGCGTCTGTCTCCCCTGGTGCGCTCTCGTCCGGTGTCTTCTCAGCGAAATCCTTGATGCGCGTGATGGCCCCGATAGACGTCTCGAGCATGGTCCAATGTTGGACGATTCCCGTAAGATCGTGAGATAGTGTCATCAGTTGAACCAGTGCGATACCGAGATAACCGGGGTTCAGCTTAGTGCGGAGCGCCACTGATAGGCCCATGATGATGATAGCGAGACCAGCGACGATCATGTCGAGAACGAAGACAAGCCACTGCTGTATGCATTGGAGATGATATGAAGGGCTCTGGGATACGTCAAGAAGCTCCATATTTCTGGTAATATAGTCACCAGCCCAACCGTAGGAGCGAATGGTGACCAGACCGTTGAGGGATTCGATGAAGTGCGAGAAGAGAGGGGCGTTCGCCTCGATCCTGCCACCTTGATTAGAATCGACTCATGTAAATGTTTCGAGGTTCGCTTACTCAAGTAGTCGCAGCTGGCGAGATGTGCGCAGGTAGAAGCGTTGAACGAAGTAAAGAACAACAGCGACAGGGGGAGGGCAATGGCAACGTAGGGAACGGCGTTGATAGCCAGGGCAACAATAACTAGACAGCCCGCAGAATCTACACACGACGAATGTATTAGTAACAATTCGTGTCCCTTTGGAGTCTGGGCTTGAATAACTTACGGAAGACGACACTGACTATCGATTGAGGGAGGACCATGTCGGCGAGCCGAATGTCTTGACTAAACCTATGATATTGTGAGTAGGAATCCCTTTGCTAACATGGTAATCAACGGCTCACCGATTGACTAGAACTCCAGTCTCCGTCTCAGAGAAGATAGACAAGGGTGCTCTGTCAACATGTCAGTCAATGAATAAAAGACTTGGGATCGTAGCACAAACTTCATAGCAGCGGTTATCATCACTTGGTGGAGGTGGTTGCCAGACCGGGGCACGATGAAGATCCATAGAAATCTAAGCGGCAAGTCAGTCAGTTGTTTCTTTTTGGCATGTAGACTGGATCATTCACATACCCGACAGCCATCATAGTCAGAATGGCTTCAAGACAGTTGAACATGGCGTAGATCCCTAGCCAGTACCCTGTTCTGTCCGGTCCGCCGTTTTCGTTGTCTTCAGCCCACCAGTTGATCCATACCTCTGAGGTGGCGTGTCAGTAAGTAAACAAGCTCACATATCTCAGGCATAGGAGAATACTTACGGCCCAAGCCCACGAAGGTTTGACCACTTCCCAGGAGGATTATCCAAATGAGCAATGCCAAGGGCCCAAGAGCACGGCCATAATACCTGTAGATGTTCCTGTCACCTAATTGACGGGTCCCGTCGGCTTCGATCGCAGCCTTTTCTTCGGTGGCTTCCTTGGTTTCCTTGATCTTCTCGTCAATAGTCTCGTCGTCAGCCTCTACTTCCTCTTCATACTCCTGTTCCTCCTTCTGGAGTTTGACTTGAAGGGTATGGATGTAGTTGCCAGGGATATTGAGGCCAGAAAACGTCCCTTGCTCAACGACCTCACCGGCCTCGTTCAATGCTAAAATCAGATCGGCTTCCGGAAGTCGTTTTACTACGAGGAGAGTTAGTATTATGTAATGAAAGAGGTACAGTCAACATATTTCTTACCTGAATGTGTTGCCAAAACCACTGTCGTTCCTGACTTGCGGAACAGACCATCTCGTCCGAACACCTTGCGGAAGACATGTTCCTCTGTCACAGCGTCTAGCCCACTTAGAACATCGTCAAGTATTGCCAGTGGCTTGCGAGCGTATATAGCCCGGGCGATTGACTACACGTTCTTGTCAGACTTTGGATGGTTGGGTATCAGGTGTGTCCAACTTACAACACGCGCTTTCTGGCCTCCACTCAGTTTAAGGCCCTTGCTTCCCACCATGGTTGAGTCCCCATTGGGCAATTGTCGCAGATCAACTTCTAGAGCTGTCGCCTGGATGACTGATCGGTACCAGCTTTCGTCAAACTCGGACTTGCCAATAATATTCTCCCGAATCGACCCGTTGACGATCCAAGCCGTCTGATCGCAATACGCAATTTCGGGGGAGCAGACCGACACCACGCCATCCGTCTTCGATGTTTCGCCCAAAAGTCCCTTCAGTAATGTCGACTTGCCACAGCCTACTGGCCCCACGATGATCGTTAAGTTGCACCCGGGTCCGATGAGGGTTTCAAAACCTTTGACAACTGCGTCGGCCGAGCTGGACCACGCGAAATTGGCCCTTTCAACTTTCACGTAGAAGTCACGTGCGTGGGACCCCGATGATTGTCGCTGGAATGCCTCCTTTTCATTTGGTGAAGTCGGTGGGCTGTCCGCTGAAAGAAGCGACCTTGTATCGACGCGAGATTCTTCATTGAGGAAGTCCTGGATTCTCGTGAAACAGCTCAGTGCGCTCCATCCCAACGGAATCGCATAGACGATCATGATTAAAGGTTGCGAAAGGATCAACAAGGCTGCCAGGGAGGTTATGGCCTGGGAAACAGACATTCCTTCGGATCCATTTATGCGGGTAACGATTCCATAAGTCGCAAAGAGAGACAACCCAGCAAAGATCGTGGGCATGTTGACTTCAAACCGGGGTTAGCATGACACTGCAGAATATAGAAATGACTGGGGTTTACCTAGTCCAACGTTCAGCGCATGAAGCCTTCGATACCTTCGGGAGACCGCCATCTCCTTCTCACGCATATGCTGAATGTTATGTTCCATCTGCTTGGCCAGTCCTAGCATCTTGACGTTCCTCATCGCGCCGAGAATCTCTGTCGTGTAGTTGATTCGTTTCTGCGTGGCTTCCATCCAGTTCTTCTGCCGAGGGCCAATACGCGAGGCCAAGATGGTCGATAAGCTCACAGAGACTGCAGGTAATCAGCATCACCGATCAGTGAAGCACTTGAGAAAATACAAGCCATGACTCAACAGGAAACATACTAATTGTGACGATGATGGGCGCCACGCAGACCGCGCCCAGCTGCGAATAGAGAATATAGACCGAGATACCCAATTGCGTGATAAGTGGAAAGGTTTCTATGAGTAGAAATTGGAATGTTTCCGAAATCCTCTGCGCATCCGTACTCATCAGAGTCGTGGCGGCGGACTCGCTGACACTGGCGATCGGAAGCGTAGTCGTTTTCACGTAAATGAGGGAAATGAGTTCGCCGCGCATCATTGACATGGTTCGAATGGTAAGATGGCTATACCATCCTGTCGTAATCTAGTCGGTATTGGGTCAGCACGTGAAAGACGAGGGAAGTATAGTGTCTTACCGCATAAGATATGTACACCAAGCCAAAGGCCCCAATCAGGCCATAGCCATGGCTGTTACCATCGCTTGGATCACCCTCGATGTAATTGACAGCATCCTGGATCAAGTACGTCTGGCTGATCATCAGGCCGACAACAAGAAACCTGGGGATCATGGTCATGAAAATCTCCCAGAGGAGGCTCCAGATACAGGCAAGTGCCAGTGCATGCTTCCTCTCCCGGTTCCCTTCACCGTCTTAGCCGAGTACATCACCAGTTTAGGAGGTCAGCCAAGGGATTCTTACAGTTATTCCAAGTGGCCTGGATGCGTTGGGACAGGTGGTCCGAGTTGATCTTCTCATGAATGGATGGCAGATCCTCAAGGCTCAGCACCTTTTTGAAGCCGGTGAAAAGCAGGGAGTTGAGCCACCAGAACCAGCTCCTGCTAACAACTCCGCTCGTGCTTTCTAGCGAGTAGTGATGGTCAGGCTCGAGCAGCAATGACTGTTTCTCAACAGACTCCAAGACTACCATGACACACTTGACGGCGAGTGAAGCGGTGGCGACGCCGGCTATAGCATCGTCGCTGCGCTGAGAAAGCCATTGCGTACGAACACGGGCGATGTCGAAGACGACCGTGGCAATGAGATAGGTATTGATTATGAAAGACGGCCGGATGGACTTTACATGCTCAAGATGGGAGAGAGCAGCCAAGGCGAGCCCAGTGACCAACGACAACACCGCCGAAGCAAGAGTGGCTTTTGTTCGGAGGCAGCTGGCCTTGGACGCCAAAACCAGGACAGCCAATTGAAGACCAGTGTAAAGGCAGATAACGAGCTATTCAATGAATGTAAGTTACGACAATCGCATTTGAAAACAAAGGGACGAAATAGCAGGGCTTGATAAGTTAAGTACGCACCAGTTTGCAATGATAAAGCAGGTTTCGTCTCACAGCTAGCCGTCTGCGGAAAAGACCAAAAGAACGTATCGCTGCCAATGCGATGAAGAAGGCCGCAGGGAGAATAGTCAAAATGCTCTCCTCGAATAAGACTGGTTGTGCATTAATAGCACGCTAGGTTAGCTGCTTCGTCCAATGGTTTCGCAACCCGGCCGCCACCACTCACGCGTAAAGTCGAAGCCGCCTCGACACTCCGGAGTTTTCACACTCGGGCCGAACGAACCATCGCCGCATATTCTCTCGAAGACGTCCCTTGTGGTGTCCATATCTGCTGGGCAAAGTGGCCCGCGACGCCAACGCAAAAGTGAACCTTGGTGGATGGATAGCGACGGCTAGCCTACATGAAGAGAAGCAGTTTTGGCCCCTCGCCCAGACACCCAAGGAAAGCTTGGGTTATAATAAAGCAGCAAGAATCTGGAAAAGCCCAGCCGGCGGGCGTCTGCGATTGGGGATCAGCTCTCCTTTGACTTCCCCGAGGTCTTGGTATGGTATTCTTGTAAGTAAGTAAGTAGTATTGTCGTGATAAGACAGCCCCGCCGGCCCGCCCCCCGGAGACACCCATTTAGGAAGCTGTCCTCGATCTTTGCAGCAGGTTGCAAGGGTTTTTGGTGGCTGTTTATCTCAATTAGCCTAGCCTAGCATATTACCATCAAAACCCGCACTCCGCAACTTCAGTGCCCTTTCCGACTTGTCAACCTGCAAGTAGGCAGTACGACCAATGGAAACACTGCCCAGAAGAGGAATCGTACGTTACCGAGCGAATGGATCCAGATAGACATCCGGATAGACCAAATTTCCATCGTATCATCTGCAATACCATCCCTAGACAGAGCCCTAGAATTCCCTCTTCCTTCCTTTCTCCATGTGCTGCGCTGGCGTGGGCATGTTGTGCTGCAGCTGGGTGGCGTAGGGATGCAGGCCATGTCCTACCCAGAACAGTTTCCAACAGTTCCATCAGTCTTTGCGAGACATACGTAGCAGATGCTCCAACCGAGAATGTGTGGACCGTGACTGTATCGCTCCTCACCTCACCGCGTATGTTGTCCGACTCGGAGGTACACCTTGCCCTACTCACAGTGGACCCTTAGTGGACCGCAGTGCTGTTTGCGACCCTGCAAGGCTCGAACCGCCCAAGCTGCCATTCGGCCCGCACACCTAAAACATTAGGTTGATTGAATTGATTCCTTCATCTTTGCCCTCTTCCATCGCCTGCTTCCAATGTTAGGTGCTCTATGTAAGTACCTACACATGTAAATATAATCATCGCGCTTCGAGATCGACAACTCAAAACATTCGGAAAACCACCAGCGACTGCCAATCCCAGAGCACGTGTCCAACCTTCTGTTATTGTAGGTGGATGGCAGGGGAGGGGAGGGGGGGTACACCAGCTGCATACCACCAAAATAGGACTGGCGCGCCAGGGGACTGACTACCACGGACAAGCGAAGTCGCATTGGGAATCCGTGCCGCGCCTCGCACGCTTTCTTCTGTCTTGTGCGACTCGTCTTCCGAGACGTGTCTGTCTGGTGTATACTCACGTTACGATTGCCAGGGCGGCGGCGAAAATGGCAGCCGAGATAAAGGACTGGTGTTTCGCATCCAAGTCTGTCTTCTTCGCTTAATACCTCCTCCTCCCCGGGCCCTGCGCAGCCGACGATGCGCTTCCAGGACGACTGAAATCATCTTCATCAGTACATTCCAGAAGATAGATAGCAAACATGATAAACGACTGACCGCAATCTCTCCCCTGGCGACATGCTGGCCTACCGCGATCCAAAGTCAGTCGTGCAATGGCGCAAGGCATACAAAATGTAACCATGGCCTGTGTCTCCTGTACTGTATGCAGTCGAGACCCAAACATGCGTCGAAGGAGGGGGCTCCGGGGGCTCCTGGCCACCCAACCGAGGCATCCCGAAAGTCTGGATCTTTGACATCTCTGATTGGGTTTGATAACGGCGTTTTCAATACTTGAACATCTCGACCGTACGATACCTTGGCGATAAGAATGGCAACCGGCTGGCCGGGTACAGGATCAACTTTAGGTAGCCGGATAAATGCAAAGTACTGCACTACTAGAGGCCACCCAGCCACTTTCACTTATGAACAGTAGACCGTTGGTCCAGCATGTTTCCATTTCTTCCAGAAGTAATGCCTACCCTGGTACTGTCGCTTTGAGCTCTAACGGGTGAATTTCCTCGTGAAAGCCGCCGGGATGGAGCTCACACAGTCCAAGGTCACACAACATGCCGTCCACCGTCATGGGTCTCGGTCCTCGGGCAGCAAGCAACATTGCAAACTGACATGATGAATACACTCACTCGTAACTGCCCATCCACCCGGCCCAACATCAACGCCAATGGCTGAGAAAGGTGCGACCAAACCCCCCACGATGTGCGCCACATTAAACAGGCTTAGTGCGCGGGATCGACCGCTGGATCCCATCGGCGCTCACCCGTTCGCTCTCTGACTCTCTCCACTTTCCCCCGTGATCCGCATTCCCCCCACCTCTTCGGTGATTCTCCGATGACCGCTTTCCCCCCTTCGATAGTGTCTGTTGTCTTGTTTGCTCAGAGAACGCGCCGGGCCGGCATCCGTCATGTGCTTCAACGTCCCCGGCTTCTACGAAGACCCCGAGCAGCATCGACACAGCTCCCAGGCCCGCCTCTGCGCGGCGCCCTCTGAGTACCGGTCCTGGCAGCGCCATGGTCCCGAGAAGGCTCAGACGCCCGACTTTCCTCGAGGCGCCGGCGGCAGGGCTCTATCCTGAGTGTTTCGTTCCGTTCGGTAGCCGGACAAGATCCGACGACAACAATGAAAACTAGGGCTTTTCCTCTAATTCGGAGGCTGACAGGCCTAATTAATAATGCTTTCCTAGCTAATCGACCCTGATTTATGCGCCTCCCATCTTTATCAACTTTGGAGCTTCTTGCCGAAGACGAGGCAGATCCCAAGACTGGCGCATCTCCTTGGCCGTTAGCCATAGATGAATGGGGGTCTCGGGGCAAGGTAACCTCTGCAGACCTGGTCCAGTAACTGCGGCCGGTCAAGAAGGCTATGCTGGTCCCCCGGCGTGTACTCTGCAAGGGGGGCAGTCTAGATGTTTCAATCCATATGAAAGTCGAATATAATGGTTAACTGGTTCAATCGTTCGCTGCAGGAATAGTGTATTATGTAGTCATTGTGTGGAATTCCTCCATCCATGAGCTAGTAGTGTAAGGCAATGCTCAAATCTTATGTGCTACAACATCAGCGTGGAGGAATGGTGACGCCCCCCGTCACAGCATATTTCGCCAAGCGCTTTCTCTAAACGCCCAGTCTTAAAGAATGCCACCACCGTTTAGTAAACCAATTGCTAAACCGTTAAACTCCGTGTTCCAGTCTTCGGTTTGAGACTGCCACACACGTGCCAAGTACTGCAGCACTGTCGGTATCTCAACCGAGAACAATATCCTCACGCCCCCCTGTACGTCTCTGCGCGACGTCCTTGTAGAGTAATTCCGAAGGAAGGCTGTTGCCAGTTTCTTTAGGCACCACGGCGACGAAGTCGAGATCGCTCAACACTCGATCCTTACCCTGGTCCTTCTTCCATGCATCAAATCGCTTTCTCAGGTCGCGCTCATAACCTTGCTCGGCGACACGGATAACGGCCTTCTCGTGCTTACTATCACCCTTAATGGCTGTTTGAACCAAGTACAATGTCTTGACATTGGGCCACGCTAGACTAATCGTCTCCCAGCAAGCCATGGTACTAGACAATAACCAAGTGGACTCCGTCTGCACCGCCAGCTGTCGGATAGCTAAGCGGTCCGTCTCGGTGAATTGGTATCGGGCACAGTGGTACAGCCTGCAACCGCTGCAACAAGGCTCCAATAGAACAATGTCCATCTCCGGACTCACATATTGTTCCGCTCGAGTATCTGTAGGAGTATGAAGGGCGAACATCTTTCGGTAGCGTTCCGAAGCGACTTTGGCAGATATGGCATCTGTATCAAACCAGGTTGGCACGACGTTCTGCACGTCATAACTTTGATTCGGCGCAGCCCGGTTTCTGACGTAGACAACCCTTGGCTCACAAGCTGCTTCCCAGATGGCAAATTTCAATTCGTTGGGTAGGTCAGAATATTTCTGAAACTCGGTGAGTGGCTTGTAAAGACGTGCTGACCGGCGAAGAGGAGGGGGAAGTGGATGTTCAGTGCTCGCCATAGTTCTCCGTCGTTTGCGCGGCGTCTCTGGGGCTGTTCCGTTGGTCGCATTGCTCTCCTTATTCTCTGGTGTTGGCGTTGAATCGCGACGCAAGTCGCTCTTCAAGCTCAACCTGGCGGATTTTCGCAAAGGACCTCTAGCTTTTCTGGCGCGACCTTGATTAACGTTCACCTCTTCCTGGGAAGGCTGGGTTGCTTGCGCCCTGGGGTATCCGCCACTGGAATAGTCGATATCTTGAGCATCCTCGAGTTTTGATGAGGAAGCGGTCGTCTCACCCTTAGGACGAGAGCGGGCAGCCTGGAGTCGAGTGAGTACGGTCGGAGTCTTCACCGCTTGACTCCTAGTCATGGACCGAGTTTGCGGCCGATGGCCAACCGAGACAGATCCCGGGATCATGAGGGAACCAATCTGCTGAGGCGTAGCAAGGACACCGCCGTCTGCGGCATTGCTCACAGCACTGTCTTCAGATGCTTCATGTTGAAGCTTGGGGTCGGCAGTAACAGTACGGCCAGCAATAGCGACACTGCCACTGTCCAGTGCCTCCTCGGCGTTACCCGGTGCCATTTTCTCAGTTAATAGAGAAATAATCAATATTGCGCTGATTCTGTCAGATATCTGGCTTCGCTGCCATTTGTCACCGCCTGAGGGATGTGAGTTTGCTGTCAGGAACGTACTTGGAAAGCATGTTTTGCGGCGGGGGTACTTACACAATGCTCTGATGCGCAGTGTGGGTTCTCGAAATCGACTGCGAAACAGATAGCGGTGACAGGCCTCGCAAATGCTTGCTTGTCCACCGACCAGTGGGTGAGATAGACCAACGATACTTCTTGCAAAAGAATATGTTGTGTCTTCCGCTTCGTGGTCAGCACGGTGAACGGCGGTGGTCGCAGCGGATCACTGGCGCATGTGAGAGGTATGAGGTAGGTAAGGTCTAGGAACCTTAGGTAAGATAATGCTGGTTGGTGGTGGTGGTGGTGGTGGTGGTGGTGGTGTCTGGTGATGTGACAGCGGCTAGCGGTCCCACCAGACAACACCCTGATGGAGTGAGTGTGTACCTGCGGTGTCGGGATCCGTCTGTTGGCCGTGGGAGTCAACCTGCAATACCAGTAACTAAGGTTGAGGTAAGTGATATGATGGTAGATTCTGTCTGACTGTATGAATGCGTAATTTCCTTACTAGTACCATGGGATTTCGGCTGGTCTCCTGGAGAATGGCAAGTGGCAGATTGCAGATCGAGAAGTTGAAGTGGGATGCGAAGTCCAGTTGTGACGCGGGGCAAGTTGCAGCAGCAGGTACTAACTAACCCAGTACAGCTGAGGTCACAGGTTAAGGTTAGGTAAAGATACATGTATGGATAGATAAGATGGATGTCCGATGATGCAAGCTGCCTGCCGCCACATTAGCCTTAGGCTCATGCCACTTACCTTAGGTACTTACTAGTGGGGTTAGTGATGTCCCAAATCTGGATTTTGGGACGCTAAGCTCAACGTCCAGCATACCTAATTACATGCACAATTGGGTACGATTGTTCAGGCCGACACACCAACAGAAGGGAATGAATGAATGCAACCAAACCCTAATATTCTTTTGGTATTGAAATTCTTTGTTCCTACGTTCCTACTTGCCCAGCTAGCCAAGCGCTTTGGCTGCACAACTGCACAAGAGGAAGGTCTTTAGGTGGCTTACATAATCATGCTAGCTTGTGTTTTGCACAACTACCCCTATCTAGTATTCACATGTGTTACACAGTATCGCAGCTTCAAAAAAGCCACTGGACAGATTCTGCGCTCGAGCTCCTGTAAAGGCAATTTCCCTATGAAGCGTTCAACTAAACACCTACTTGAATGTTACTAATGATTGTTCTAGAACAGGATTTACCCCGAGATAGTAACTAAACCTCTAAGCAACATTGTGAACAGGTGGTATAGTACGTTACTAGATAACAAATAGGGGGAAACCGATGGCTTGACGAATCTAGGAACGGGAAGAGAAACTTGTAGATCCAGCAGTATTAGGGCATTTTTTACTAGAATAATAAATAATCAAGTAGGAAGGGCCTACCGGGGACGAGTGGCCAGCCAATTGGGCAAAAGACAGACAGACAGACAAACAGACAGACAGACAGACAGACACAGACAGTGTATGTACGTGTGATGAATCAAGATAAAAAAAGCACTTATAAGACCCGTAGCTACATGTGCTGCAAGTGGTGTAGCTAAGGGTAAGCTGCCAGCTTAAAAGGGACGGGAGCACTTGTCAGGAGATATGTAACAGCCTGGCACTTCTTTAATGCTTTCATAGATGTGTATTAATGCTAATGATTAGAGATCGAGTCGCTCTCATAACGCGCAGATGGAGGTTGTGGCTAGTTTAGTACTTATGATTTCACTGGCAGGGTTTGCTCTGTGTTCTCGCCATATGTTATTCAAGAACAAGTCCTTCGTATTAACCTTTCACTCCATGTCACCATTCATTAAGTACTAAAGATTGTCCAAAAGCAAAGGTAGAATTAACACTAGGACCAACAACTGCTGCCAAGATACCCTCTTGCTATGACATGATCACCCCACCGTCTCTGGCTTATAAGAGCCAAGCCTCTAGAATACGGAATCAGGTCATTGTATGAACATCTCTTCCATCCAAACTCGACCATTAGAATATTTCCAGAGCCTCGATGACCTCGTTACTCAGGGCCTGTCCCTTGGCGACATCCAGGTGGTGGATCCAATCGTCTACCAAGCGGATATATCTGTTATGCTTGTCGCTGTGGTAACTGGCGTGATACTCAGGTCTCTGCCTCACAAATAGATTTCCTGGGTCTGTGTCGTCCTCGATGACCATTTTGCCTCGGTAATCATCGCTATCTTCGCCCGAGTCAAGCGCACCGGTATTGTTGTCGGCTTGAACGGTACCCATGTGTTGTTTCTTCGCCTTCTTGTGGACCATTCGCTCTTTCTCACCATTGGCTTTATCCAGGAATACTCGACGAGCAACCGTATAGACGTGAACTAGTGTAGCAATGGTTGTCCAATGAAGCTTGCGAAGGTCTGGCATGTTGGGTGAATCCGAGCTTTGGTGTCGAGAAGTCGATGTGATGCGTGCAGTCAAACCACCGCCTGCAATTCCCCCTACCTTGAGCTCTTCTAAGACAGCATTATAGTAGGCAGCCTGATTGTATTTGCTCTCCTCCATGATGTTCGTCTTGGGGGATTCTTGTTCATGATTCGCAAGCTGAACTGGATGAGACTGTCCATGCGATCACGAGCGGTGATGGGATCAACGCGAATTGCGAGAGCATCGAGAAGGTTATCGATGGTTTCCGTGGAGATTGCCGGAGGGAACGGCGAGACAGAGAAGCCGGATCGCTTCCAAGGGATGTACACTTTACGCTCAGAAGCGGGAGTTTTCTTCTTCTTCGGGGGAAGTGAAGCCTCTGGGTTGTTAGCCTCAAGCTGGTTGAGCCTGTACATTTTTTTCTTTTGCAAAAACTTCTTGAATCTTCCCATGATTTCTACGGTGCGGTATGGATATGCCTGTGGAAAGATGAAATGTCTTGATGCTTGCGGGTACGCGGGCTGGTGGTGATTGTTGCTATGAATCTGAAGCGAAAGTGATGCGACCAAAAGAAAACTTCGTCTTGAATGCTCGTCTTGAATGCAATGAAATCGTAGTTCGGAAAGGCTGGCGGAACATCGTTTCCTGCCTGAGAACGAAATATTTAGAAGGTACTTAGATACCTTGACTGTGAATGCTGGCCGGCCAAGGTGAAGATAATGTGGGATTATTCTTGAGCGGCTCAAATAGGGGGGTGGGTGTCGATTGCAACCCTCCAAACTTGCAATGCGCTGAAGAGGAGCGTAACCTACACACTCATGCTTAGTCAGTACTGTGTCACGCTATACTAGTGAACGTGAGTGAAAAGGGGGCTGCTATATAAGGCCGGCTTCGAGTATTGTCGTGTTTACAGCTAAACTCAGGGCAATCTTTCATCTTGTTGAACGTGGATGTATGTAGAAAATATTTCCCCTAATATAAATACTTTATCTGGGTACAAGCATGGTTAATAAAAGAGCTGGTGCTAATACAATGTTTTATTTCACTTGCGAATAATAGTGTAGATACGAAACTGGTGGGACATGGATCATGGACACATACAAATGTCACACTTGATAATAGGAACAGTATTAAAATAATTAATCCTAAGAAACACAGTATTCGTGAGCCAACAGTATAAAACCCAGCCCTCCTATTCACTATTCTTGGTTGAACAAAGGAACCGAAACCATGGCGCTTAATAGATTCCCATAATGTGACCATGGAAGGAGGGGCAGAAGACAGGAGAACAGTTTCATCATTTCGTCACACGAGAGATGCCAGAGATTTTACCACAGTAGCATGGAGTGTCGAAAGCCTTCCTGCTAAAGAGGTGTACATACATGGAGTTATGTAGCATAGAAAAGGACCAGGTAGCTAAGCCATCAGCTTGAACTGACACCTCTCTCACATCCAATACAATAACGTGAACAGGTAAACAGGCAAGTACATGTACTCAAGTAGGTAAACACTTTTGATATGTACCAGCTGTCCAATAACCTGCGGGGGTTGCCCCCCGACCAACCCCCTTGGCCAGGCAGCTTTCCCGCAGTACTAAAGGTACTTACTACGAGCTCGACCTTATAAGGGCTAATAGATGGCAATTCTTCCAGCAAGGGCCAATTCCCTTGCATAACATATTCTCTGATCGGTTGTCACCATTAGTACACATGAATGTTGTCTCTTCAGATGTCTGCAGGTCTCGGGTTCGAGGACCGCACTTGGCGAACAGGCCCTTGACTGACAGATGCTTTCTAGTATTAAAGGTTTCTAACCTATGGTCCCTGACCTCCCGTCTCTGACCTCGTCCCAATTTTTTTCTTTATTCTTTTTATCAATTGTCTCGTTATCAGGTCGATCTTTTTGGTTTCTGTGGCCATGATACATACCATAAGCTGAGACGCCGAGGAACACTCCATTGTATATCATGCCTACACGATTTACTGGTTTCCATGTTATTTCCAGTATGTACTAATAATCATGGCCACGTCATGGCCAACTTCCGTCGTTGAGTATGAACCCATCACATCATTCAATATTATGCGCGGAGCCCGAGAGCAGAGGGTCATGCTATCATGTAAACTATGGTTTGGGTATATGCCGGTGGCTTCCTAACTCCCTCTCATTATGGAAACCTATCAAGAACCCTCGATTGTTAACATCATCCCAGTACCGCGACATCTATGTGCATGGTGAAAAGTCTATTCTGAAACCGGAGAACTACCAGAAATGAAACGCCAGCCAGCCGTCAACTACCGCCCCTTTGCGACATTCAGTAGGATGGCATCATGCCACTTCCGAGCCACCCATCCACCTTGTGCCGGGACCGCGCCTCCTTCTCCGCCTGCCTCTCCTGCTCATGTGCAGCCCCCTTATGACCCGACTTGCTGCCACGCTGCCGGTGTCCCCGGTGCCGACTATGCTGCCTGGGGCGGTGTCTGCGGCTTGGGTATCTCCTCTTCCTGTGCTCGCCCTCTGATCGCAACGAAGAATCGGAGTCGTCATCGTCTTCAGTGTCCGGCCCCTCGGTGGGGGCGTCACCATCTGATGATGACGACGAGATCTCGGGGCTGGTGGGCACGTTATATGAGAACTGGCTATACGCTGGATTGCCTGGCCAGCCGATGTTGTTGAAGGATGAGTATGCCGCGTAGGTTTGGGGCATACTGTATGCATTCCCAAATGCGTCAGTCCCTGATATCTTCCACCCGATAGGTTGACCTATATGCATAATTCGTTAGCCACGTCGCACTCTCCAAGCCAGGTTATGGTCGTGCTCTGGGGTCACGTACCGTTCGGTGATTGAAGGACCGAGTATACATAGCTTGGCGTCATCGCCGGAGGCGACCAAGATGGCAGGAACCCATATGAGTCATCCACTCCAAGAGCTTCGGGTTTGGTGCGGTGGTGGTGGTGGTGGTGATTATAATGATGATGTTGATGATGCGGCTTGCTGTATTCAGCACCGTCGCTCTGATGTTTCTTATGATGATGGCCTTGGCCCATGGTTTGGATTCACGACTTCTCTTCACTGTGCCAATATGCGATATTTTCGGGTTTTGCAGGTAAGTGGGAAAAAGGTGCAGGGAAAAGATGCAAGATGATGACAGAGTCGCTTTTGTTTAAAGGGTCGTAGCGAAACGCCCTGACTGTTCGCCTCGCTGCACGTTTGGTGTCGGGCAGTCGTTTATTAGATCCAAGGTGGCAAATATGCACGCAACGAAGAAGAAAAACATTTGATCAAGGTAGGGGGAGCAGACCTGAGGGAAATTATTAAATCGACCAGCTGATGCGAAAGCTGGCTGGCTGTGCAGATACATACAAGGGCGAATTGATTTAACAAGTACCTCCCATTTATGATTTCATGACCCTGCAGGCAGGTATGCGCTGACGGTTTTGGCCCGGTTGCAACTGTGAAGAGAGGTACGGAATGTCATGATTGAGCAATCAAACACGCTTGAATCTGCAATATGTATAAAGCATGCAGACCCGAGGAATGCCGGCACTGTTGGGAAAGGACGTCGGAAGTCCAACCAACACTGGGCTCTAACGTCTCGACTCTTTCATTAGAGCGGTTGAGGTGCATGAGTGGCGCGCGTGCATGCCACGATCGACCTATGCAAGAGGCCTGTATGGACATAACTCAGCCTCTGCTTTGAAGGGTGTGGGAGCAGGGAGCAGGGAACAGGTAAGCTAGGATCTAGGCAGACCTGCAAGCCGACGAAAGGGGCGTGTTTTTATATTTTCCCCTGGACCTGCAAGGCTGTCATGTCAAGCATGCAGGTGAGAGAATCATCACACAAGAGGAGGCTGCGTAAGCACCTCTTAAAGAGCGAGAAAGCCTCCGGGGAGGTTTCCGCATTGGTCACGACATTTTAGAGTCGCTTCCCATTAGTAGATGCTGGGTCAGAGAATGCAACTGAACCCCCGGAAGTTGCTGACATGGGGTCGTCCGTATCATATTTGGATAGACAGCGCGCACTGGCAGAAGCTCGGTTATCCTCGCCTCTGCCCAAATGCATACTTACTTAGGCATCTCACCCTCTCTCTTCCTCGCTACTTCTTGCAGCTACTTTGGAGCCTCGACAGTAGTTTGACAGATAGGTTCGTCCCGCTGCGTAAAGTAGTCTCTGCGTCTCGTCATGGGTGAAGCCACGGCTCGAAACAGAGAGCTGGGGTGAGATGCCATCATATTGATGACTAATTGTCAGCCTGTTATTGACATAGTTGACAGCTCCCAACGGTCTTGGCTCGCTTAAGGGTCGCATTTCCATCTCCCACCAATGGTGGAAGACGAGGTCCAGCCTGGCACCAATAAACCAGGTCTGGGGAGGATGATTTCGGCATCATATGACAGAACCGGGACCCTCCTGGAGAGGATTGGAATCCGCCTGCAGCCGCTGTGTCTAGACCTAAGCGGTCGTGTGACTATACGAGAAGAGAGTACGGCCTCCCAGCTCGGTTTTCCATGAGCTTGTCGAGGGGTGCCAACTGCATTAGTGAGATCCAATCTGGCTGCGAAGGCGCAACCGAATAATTGAAACACAAGCCATACTGATGACCAGATAGTTCAGATGCCTATTAACTGTCGTCTGAAACATCGTCGCGGTTCTGCGAATGCTGATCAGTCTTCGTCCTTCCTCGCCGTGGAGGATGATAGCAGCTACCTCCTCCACCCAAGCCCTGTAAGCCCTTGCAATGCAGGCGTAAAGAGGACCGTAACCGATCGTGTTATTTTCCGTTTTTCTAAATCTACTGGATTCTATTTGCAGCAAATTCTATGCAGCCTGTTTGGCGGCTTCGGCCTCTTCCTTTTCCTTAGCTTTGGCTGCCTTTTTGGCCGCAACCATCTTCTCCTTCTCGAGCTTCTTCAACTGGTTCTTGGTCATCTTCCCGTCGCCGCCGGCACCACCCTCTTCACCATTTCCTGCATTATCCATGATTGGAACGACCCTTTCGACACGCGGGTTGCCCTTCCAATGGAGCGGGCGTTGCGACATGAATAGCTCAACCATCTCGTCCGTGGCGCTTTCTCGCTTCTCTTGGAAAGCCTTTACATATTCCTGCAGGTACTTTATGCAAATTGCTTTGAGCTAGTGATTGTGGTGGCGATGTTAGTATCAATCGAATTCAGGGGTACGGCATTATACACACCTCACCGGTCAGAAGCTCTCCCTTTCGGTAACTCTCGCCAATCTTTGCGTATTCCTAGAAATTGTCAATACTCTATGCGCCCCCAGAAAAGGGAGGAGGAAAACATACATCATCATCCTCCATGAAGAACTGCAGATACTGGTACGCGACATCCACGTCAGGATTGCCACCCAGTCTACGCTGCTCCTCAGCTGTCTCCTGGCCTCCAGAGAAAGCGTATTTGTTGACCTTGTTCTTGATCTGATTGGCTGTGTCTGTCATGAAGATGGCGGAACTGTCGATGCTGGCCGACATCTTCGAACCAGGGCCCTGCAGGGCATCCATGAAGCGAGAGTGAATCAACGAGGGCTTGGCATAATGCAAGCGAGCTGCGCAGTCTCGCGTAAGACGGAAGTAAGGGTCTTGGTCAATTGCACAGGGGATGAGACAAGGAATGGTGTTGGTGAATTTCTCATCTTCGCCAAAGATATGCGGGAAAGACGAGGCAAAGGCTGTTGCGCCTTGAATACTGGCGAAGTGGATTTTGCCAATATTAGAGCTGCTTCTCGTCAGCAATCAACGGTCCTACTCGGACTTGGGAGGGTGGTTAAGTCCTGACCTCTCATCAAAACCAAAGACAGCCCGTGCAGTGTTGTAGGACACCAGCTTGGCGAATCTGGTGATGTTTTTGTAGAATGCGCCGCCCATGAACTCGTAATCGGAGAAGATGAAGGTCTTATTGGGGTCAAGGCCAACGGCAATGATGTCCTTGGCATTGGTTTTGGTGTATCCCATGACTTCCTCGACTGTCCGCTTCTCCGAAAACATAAACTTCTCATCTGCGCATGGCTTAGCATTGTGTATGGAGGATCTGCACCGCAGACTTACCATCTGTAAGCATGATGATCAATGGCACGTCGAACACATCTTGAAGCCATCTAATCGTACGTTAGCCAGGTCTACACTGTCACATGATAGTATTACATAGCCCGGCTTTACTCACTTGCAAAAGTCGAAGACCTGTGTGTGACCAACATGCATGCTGTCGGAGCTGGGGCCTCGGCCAGTGTACAGGAAGAAGGGTTCATTCTAGCCCCAGTCAGTCATGTACACTAATTCCCTTATACAAGCACATAGTTCTTCATCCATACCTTCTCATATCTGTCCAGGATCAGACCGAAGTCACGTTCGCTGAAGACGATCTTCCGTCGCAGGAACCGGTGGGGCTTGTGGCCCGTCAGGCGCTCGAAGCGTTCCAGCAGAGACTCGTCGATCAGCTTGGTGCCAAACTCTTCGACGAGTTTCGTGTAATTGATGGCCTTGGCCCTGCCGTCTTCGCCAATTTCGCCCGCCACGTTCCAGGGGTCGACAAGCTGCTTCGCCGGCGCGGGTGCAGCGGCTGTAGCATCCTGCGCAGCGGCCGGGGCGGCTTGCGTGGGAGCCTCGGGCTCGGTGGACATTGTTGCTGGCTGGTGGTGACGGCTTAGAAAAGGGGGTGGATCAGGGTCAGAGTCGGGGCGTTGATGCTGTACGAATGATCAAAAGAGGCCAACAGCAATCGCTTCGAGTCAGACGACGGTATGAGTCAACTTTTGCGATGTGTGTCGCAAAACCGCCAAATCAGCCCCGGGTTTCGTCGTTTGGCTCAATGGAGGGGCAGCATCCGTCTTGGTGGGGTAAATTAACAGGGGTCAAGCTGTGGGCCACTTCACCTAGGTGAGCCGATGAAGAAGGCGGTCAGCACGGATGAGCAGCCGGCAAAACTGTGGTCAGTGGTCGGTCTCTGAGCTAGGGAGCTCTAAATGTCTAATAAACTTAACTGCAGCCTCGCCTAACCTAGAAGATTGGTTGATTGATTGATTGATTAAAACTGCCAGCCGCAGAAACAGCAATTACGCGCCACGCGACGAATCCGATAGCAAGCACCGAAAACGAGCACCCATTCGGCTTGAGCACCTAACATTATATCATTTTCAAAATGACGTCTACAATCGGTATTCCCATCAAACTTCTAAACGAGGCACAGGGCCATATAGTCACCCTCGAGATCACTTCTGGCCAGACATATCGCGGCAAGCTGTTGGAGGGTAAGTTTCCCCTCCTCACCCTAAGACTCACCGCGAACATATTGCTAAAGCAATCTTTCTGTAGCCGAGGACAACATGAACGTGCAGCTCAAGGATATCACCGTCACCGCACGCGATGGACGTGTCAGCCATCTCGACCAGGTCTACATTCGCGGCAGCCACGTCCGCTTCTTTATCGTACCCGACATGTTGAAGTATGGACCAATCTTACGCCCCTCCAGAAAGGAGGATGGGAGCTACCCTTTACTGACTAACCTCATCATCAGAAACGCACCCATGTTCCGAAGTCGCAACGCGAGAGGCCGTGGTGTTGGATTGGCAAGAGGAAGGGCAACGGTCAGCAGGGCGAGAGCAAGCGGTCGCGGAGGTCCACGTGGGTAAGCCTCGGGGCTCACTAACGATGGGGTCATGATTGTTATATTCCATGGCGTTTGGGGGCAAAATACAGGGTCAAAAGGAAGATAGCGACGAGCGTTTAGATGTTGCGCCGTTGCGCAGTCCATTCATCTCTTGCCGAACGCGGCTCCCAACTCCTTACCGCCCCCCCTTCTCGCAGTTGGAAACATGATCAAACTGGTCGATATTGGTCGTCAGGGGCATATGCCTCTTGTAGCAGATATGAGCGGGAGAAGCGCCATCCTCGTTTGACACCCGGCAAGGTGCATACCTGACTGCGATCTCTGGAAAATTAGCGAATCGCAATGGTGGTAGGTAGTTTGACTATAATCGACCAAGTCTAGGGCAATACCAGATAGGAAGCACCGGCTATTCACCTTTATCCCTAGTCCGGGCTTTGAATGATGGCTCTTAATGAGCTCTGCCACGCGCAGGGGAGCAGGTTCGTACATATCTCTGGACTTCTGATCACAATGCACCACGGCGGTCATAGACCTCATCTCTCTGTGCCATAGACTAATTACGAGCTTTTCGTTCGGATTATCTCTTCAACTTCTTGTCTATTATTTTGTTGTGGTGGCCCATGCCAACACGTTCTAGTATTGACTGTCAACCTGAATATAAGGGCCCCATGAACAGCGAGTACTAATATCATAGATTCCAATGCCGACCTTGTCAAGCAACACCTGCTGCACAATGATGAGAACATTCCTGAAGGCGCTTCCTGTCGTTAGCATGCTAGCCTAACATTGCAAGCTCGAAGATCCCGATGCCTGGGCTTAGTCCTTCTTTGCATCGCTGCCCTTGAAGATCAGTGGCATAGTATCATATTCAATAGCTAGCTTGCCTCGCGTTACGACCTCAAGCTTCCATCAAAATAGTCTCTGGCAAGCTTGGGCGATTTTCAATGTCTCCGAATTTGAGACTTGGTTGTTGGCATGTTCATTGACCGACATCGACATCACAGTCACCAGGGCAGTCACCATCACTATTCACGAGACAGAGGCAGCAAGTAGACTTTTAACGATGTTGTATTGTATGTCATAGAACTCGTGAAGCCGATAAGGCTATATGAAGCTTTCATAGAAGCGTAGCACATGACTCAATGAACGAAAAGCAACGCTTAGTAGTCCGTGCTCTCGTGACGAGGGTTTTCGCTGCGTGGACGTTAACAAACGGCCTGCCTATGTAGGTAAACAGAGAAGATTCTGTCTGGGCACTTACGGGTTGTACTCGTCGTACTGGCCGTGCTGCTGTTCGTACAGATGCTCGGCCTGCTTCTTGGCCTGGTGCTTGGCCTTCTCGCGGTCGATCATGTCCAGACCCTTGGTCTCGAACAGCTTGTCAACCTCGGCGGCCGCCAGGCCAGCCAACGCCTCCTTGGCGAAGGCGTGCTTGACTGGCTTGCCTACATACCCGGCAATCGGTCTCGAGGTCAGCAAAGGGGTCTTTCAGTAATGTATACTCCATACTAGAGACGGAAGGAAAGAGAGACATAGGACTTTACCTTCCTTGCGCTGTTTGTCCTCAAACAGCTTCATGGCCTCAAAGGCAGCACCGCCGGCAACGGCCTCATGGAGGAACGAGGACTCGTGCTGCTGGGGCTCGAAGTTATCGCCGTAGACCTCTTCACGCTTCTCCTTGGCCTCGCCTATGTGAATTCAATGGTGAGCAGATCGTAGACGATACAGGAGTGATGAAGAAACTGGACATACCGAATCCGAACATCTTGATGGGTATTGGTTGGTTGGAAGGAAAACTTGGTGAGTTGAGAAAGGATAGTTATATGTGAGAGGACTAGTGATATGGTACGAGTGCTGCTGGTGGGATTGATGAGGTAAAGACATCCTAAAACTGAGGGCCTGGGAGGTTTTATTTATATCCATTCATCAGAGAGACCTTGGTACCCCGCTGACATGATATGACAGGGCGCCCATGGCTCAGAAGCTGGCTGATTGACTTTCATCCCCACTGCATACGTGTCTGTAGGAGGGAGACACTAACCTAGCCTAATGCTCGAATGTTGACGGGAGGCGGTGCGCCGGTGTCAAAGGCTTGTCCTAGGAAGGGAAGAGAGGACCACTTCACTGGTTGCGGTGTAGTAGTACGACTAGAACCAAGCCATCACCATGCGCATAAGGGAGGCCACTAGGAGTCTAGAGCTGTGCCTGTGCACTCCCATTGGTCCTGCTGGGCAAGTGGCTTCATATTGAGTTCGGATATCCTGTTGACGATTCATACTATTGGACGACAACTACGCTGACAAACTCGTCAACAAGGACCCTGAAGGGGGAAGGGAGGGGTCTCGAAACGCCAGCTCACTGAGCCAATACGTAATCGTGGTGCTTCAGCATCCTGGCTAAGCGGCATGGGCGGGCGCCAAGTGAAGTGCCGCAAAGCTTGATTTCATCTCCAACCCTCAGGGGCTCAGATCGGATCTTCGTCCCTGAGCTGATAGTTGGACTGCTACGTCGAAGACCCATTTATGTTTGTGTTATGGCCAGTGCAGTGCAGTGGGCCAATGGTAGCACCACATGGTGGTAGTGGTAGATCATACCACAGACCACTCAGACAATCCCGGAATATATACGACTACATCACTTGAACATTGAGAGTGAGTTGGGAGTTTCAGATCTCGTGGCTGGGCGACGGACGAGGGCTGGGCCGACTGGCGATATTTGATGGTTTGTCTAATTCCTAGGGAGAGTCATGTAGTGGGATATAGTTAGAACCTCGGGCACCCGTCGTCGAATTGTAGCGTGTTTGCCATATCCAATTGGCAAGCTACCCCGCCTTAACGTCACAGTTCCTTAACACCAGAAGCCCGTCCACGGCGTCCGCCGTCTCATGACTCCATGAGCCACGGTAAGCATGCTGTAATAGGAAGGGATGGTGGCTGACTTGCAGTAGCCCGTGGCTATGCCGGCGTCATCTATTGGTGAGCCGGTGCTGAACTGGACCCTTGAGAACCTTGCTGCCCCTGTCCAGTGGTGCAGCGTCAGCAATGCATGAGCGAGGCGAGGGCCACTTCTTCCACTTCTGCCACTCACCCCTCTCGTTATCATGGTGGGATTGCTACCATCCCTCATCTTGCGGTTTCACCCACTCGACAGCTATTAATGCCATGAATTTGAGGTAGGTGCTCCTTGAAGGGCATAACTAGGGCTTGTTGAAATGCAACGACCTTGATCAGTGTCCGTAGGATGTACCGAGAATCGAGGTTGGCAAGTTGTCGGTCCCTGAACTCGTTCGTTTCCCTGTCCAGAAGCCCTGACGCACTGCAAGCGCCTACGTATCTACCTTCCTACTAATCAGTACTGGGAGAGCTGAAAGGGACTAGGATTTGAGAAATATATCATCTGCACCGGTACAATCCTGGGACCGGATTGGTCAAGACAAGTTTGCTGTTGTTGTTTCTGAGACACCAAATGCCAAGCTGAACCTGCATCTTGGCAATGCTTGTTTTCTTTGGCAGTGTGGGGTAAGCCGATGATCATCACTCGTTACAAACATGGCCTCTATTTCGGTACTTTTCAATAGCAGATCAAACAGTTCAAGGTTCAATATGGTAGACGAATGGGGTATCATTGACCGATGTGTCTATCCCGCTACTTGCTGTACAGTAGACTCAAGAAGAAGAAGCTATTTGCACATCTGGTTTGGACCGCTTGGCATCCTTCTCGTTATCAGCCTCCTCAACTTCTCCATCCTTTCCTCGCTTTCTCTTGCTCTTGGCGTGCAGTAACTCTCTCTTTTCCCTCTTCCTCGACTCCTTATCTAATTTCCCAATCACTTTGCTCTCTTTGCCACAAGGCCACTGGGCAAAGGCCGCCGCTTCTTGCTCTTCGGTCCATTCTTGTGGCATGACAGCGAACACCAGATACGACGTATGCGTCTTGATTTCCGGCTCCGTCCTATGGATAAGCCGGCCCATCATGAATGGCTTTGCTGAACGATTGACATCTGCCTTGGGTTCGAGGCCGCCCTGCGCGGGAGTGCCGTTGGTCTTTTGCCCCTCCGATACGTCATCCATGTCAACATCCGCATCTCCATTTTCTGCGCCTTGGGTCCGTTCGTGAAACTCCTTTGACTTCGACTCAACCTCCCTAAGCCGCTGCACTGCTTCGCCCACATCGTAGGGAGATAGATTTGAGCCTCGATCTGTGGGCATATTCAGCCCCACGCGCTCACGCATGACGTTGATCCGCTTGTGAGCGACCTCGACCATTTCAATCTCCATCCAACCCAGTTGACGCATGACCTCTACAGTCTTGGTCACTTGCTCGATACAGGGAGAAAAGGTGCAGAGGTGAACAGTGCGATCAGATCGTAAAGGCGATATCCAGGGCGTTTCCTGCTCTATACCAGCTGGCTGTTTCCGAGACAGATGTGGTAGCGCTTTCCAAGGAGCTGGCAGATCCAAGAAAACGCATTCGGCCTCGGGACTTTTACCGTCAACCAAAAAGCCGTTGTTGTAAACATCTCGGTGTGAAACCTTAACGAGCTCGTTGAGCCCATGAGCTTCAACTTCCTTCTCCATCTTGTGAAATCGATCTTCGTTGAACTCAAAGCTGAAGACCTTCCCCCTTGCGTCATCATCTGCTTTGGGATACCCATTGTAAACAGCTCGTACTGAAGCGTGTGTGAAGCTTCCACTACCTGCTCCAGCTTCGATTAATCGCATCCCAGGACGGGCGCGTATTCGGTGCAATATGTAACTGTAATCGGGCGTGTATACCACTTGGGTTCGGTGCGGCAGACTAGTTGTCCATACTTCTGGTGTCGGTGGTAGTATGTGAACAAAACCACTCGAGGCAGTCTCGAGGCTTTTGGGTGTAGCTTGCCCTGGTGTCGTAGCAGATCCAGCTCCTTCAGACTCGCCGGGAGCGGTTTCTGGTTCTTGCAGCTTTCTCTTGCGACCCCTCGAGCCGGTATCGACCACGGAAGCTCGAACTTGAGCGCCCCATGGCTGGTTGATCAAAGTTGTATGCGGGAAAGAGCCGAATCGCGTGTTGATGACTGTGCCCTCGGCGTAACCGTCTACTTCGCCCGTAGTCGCTTGTAAGATAACGGGTAGGAGGTTGTCACGCGAGAGATGGACAATGGCAAGCGAATTAGCACTAGTCCGACTGCCAGGGTCTAGAAAGGGAGAAGCTGCGCTCATCATAAAATCTGCATATGCTGAGGCGCGAGGGTAGTAAGGTATTGAATGATAAGACGGCGATGAACCGGGAAATGGGTCTCCGTTGTCCCTGGTTCAGTCGTGTGAGAGGAGCCCTCTTCGGAGGTTGATTGATTGATTGATTGCGACTAAAATTTCGAGGTCGCCAAACCGTTAGTTATCCAAAACTTTCCGAATCTCAATTGAAAGGCTGAATTGAACAATTGAGGATAGAGGGGGGCCTGGTTTAACTACCCCGCCAAGCTAGTCTTGACTTTTACTGTTCATTGGACGGTAGAGGCCGAAATGACCCATAAAGTGCAAGGCTGATAGCGCTAGCCAGCTAATAGTCGAATCAGCAGCTCGTATTCCTGGTGGTACTATTAGTAGTACATGCATGATGTACTCTCATTGCGCAACCAGGACACGACAGAATTGAGTGACTCTTATTATCATTACGAGTATATGCTGCTTTCCGTGAGCTGACTTTTGGCGTGACACATTTCTCTGTTTGCTCCGCCCTCTTCTTCTCTATCCCGACTTTCTGTCGTCGCCCAAACTCCTCTCCTTTCTCTGGGGGCGTTCATACATCTTCTAAGCCTTGATGAACCTCCTCTCTCGTCGTGTCAAACCCCAAACTATAATCTTCCATTCTCGCCTACTAGTAGTACCCAGAAGAGGCATCGCGACCCGCCCCACCATCATGGACTCGATTAAAGTCCACAACTCGCTGAAACCCGGCGGACCGGTGCCCTTGGTTCCCATCGAGAAGGGCAAGATCTCTTGGTATGCCTGCGGTCCGACAGTCTATGACCAGAGCCATCTGGGTCATGCCCGTAACTATGTCTCGACAGACATTATCCGCCGCATCTTGATGCACTACTTCGGTTTCAATGTCAAGTTTGTCATGAACTTCACAGATGTCGACGACAAAGTATGTGTTCACACAATTTCCACCAGTCATGTCCACGGCGTAGCTAACGGATTCCTCCCAGATCATCATCAAAGCTCGCAGGCAACGATTGCTCGACCTCGAAAAGAAGAAAGGCTATTCAGATGTGCAGATCGCCGAACTGGCAAAAGCTGCTTTCCAAGCTTATGCGAAAAGCAACCTCCCGCTTCTGGTCGACCCAGAAGGCCCTGAACTAGACATCAACAACTACATACCGCGACGGGATGCGGCCTATGGCAAGGTCTTGGCCGGGGGGACAATATCTGGGGAGGGAAAGCCCGGTGACGACGAAGCGAAGCTGAAGATGCATATCAGCAACATGACGCAAGCAGTCATTGCCATGAGCAAGAACACCGTCTTCGGCATGGCCGACGAGATCCTCTTGCCCTACCTCGACTCTTTGTACAAGGAAACCATTGATACGAGCGACCAGTCCATGTTTACCGACTTGACCAAATTCATGGAAGGTGAATTCACTGATGACATGGACAACCTGAATGTCCTCCGCCCGGATATCGTAACGAGAGTCACCGAATACGTCCCACAAATCGCCCAGTTCGTCGAGCGCATAGTAGAGAAGGGGTTCGCATATGAAGCTGAGGGGTCGGTGTACTTTGACATTACTGCATTCGAGAAGGCTGGCAACCCCTATGCTAGGCTGCGGCCCGATAGTCGGAATGACAAAGCCCTGCAGGAGGAGGGTGAGGGCTCTCTGTCCAAGAGCCTGGGAGGCAAGAAACACCCTGGTGATTTCGCTCTATGGAAGAAGTCGAAGGCTGGTGAGCCCTACTGGCCAAGTAAATGGGGCAATGGAAGACCTGGCTGGCATATTGAGTGCTCCGTGATGGCATCGGACCACCTTGGCTCACGTATGGATCTTCATTCTGGTGGTGTCGATCTTGCATTCCCCCATCATGACAACGAACTGGCGCAAAGTGAAGCTTACTACTGCGAGCATGGCCACGAACACAATTGGGTCAACTATTTCTTACATATGGGACATTTATCCATTTCGGGGTCGAAGATGTCCAAGTCTTTGAAGAACTTCCAGACTATCAAGGATGCCCTGGCCTCAACATATACAGCTCGATCGATGCGAATCGTCTTCCTCTTGGGTAGATGGAACGATGGTGTCGAGATCTCTCCCGACATGCGAACCCAAGCTGATAATTGGGAGAGTGCAGTCAATGTACGTGGCTCAAACCTTGCCGACTGATGACAATATGCTGACTTTGCAGAACTTCTTCATCAACACCAAATCGTTACTTGCGGAAGCAAGTGACACCACAACAGCCCAGAACGGCGTCAAAGATCTCTCACTTGGCGGGAAACCGGCAGAGGGCCTGAAAGCTGATCTGGAACAGGCGAAGAAGGATCTGGAGGCCGCACTGATCAATTCATTCGACACCCCTCTAGCACTGCGCGCCATTCTCGAACTCATTAGGAAGGCCAACATCCATATCGCTGAGCACAAGTCGGACATGGATTTGGCTTCTCTGGAAGCCATTGCAAGGTGGATTACGAAGATAGTTGGCATCCTGGGCTTAGACGCTAACGCAAAGCCACCATATGACGGGCTGGGCTGGGTGTCTGCGGCAGCGGCAGCAAACTTGGAGCCTGCAATTGCAGTAAAACCTTACCAGGATGTTTACGCGGCGGTTGCCAAGGACGTTCAAAATCTCAACCTCCCCTCATCGGATGCGATCACAAGCCTTCTCTCGCAATCGCCCGACACAGAGCTTGACACGCTTGCTTCGTCAGGGGTACGAGATCCAGAGCAACTTGGTCTGCCCTATCTTCGTTCGGTTTCTCGCTTAAGAGATGAGCTACGCCGTGTTGCACCCACCCTGCCGTCGGATGCCAAGAAGCCGATATTGGCTCTTAGCGATCGTATCCGCGATTATGATTTGACAAATCTTGGCGTCTACTTGGACGACAGGCCTGATAATCAGCCATCGCTGATCAAGTTCATCCCCGCTGCAGAGCTCATCAAAGCGCGCGACGAAAAGGCCGCCAAGGAGGCCGAGAAAGCGCGGGCCAAAGAGGAGGCAAGACTGGCGCGCGAGAAGGCAGATCAAGAGAAATGGGAGAAGGCCAAGGTCAAAGCCGAGGATATGTACAGAAGCGATGAGAGATATAGTGAGTGGGACGCTGATGGCATGCCCACGAAGATGAAGGATGGCAGCGAAGTCCCCAAGAGCCAACTGAAGAAGTTGAAGAAGGATTGGGACAGGCAAAAGAAGGCCAACGCAGAATGGCAAGCCAAGTTTGGGGGTGCGGCCTAAACTGGACAAGTCGTTTCAAAGGAAGCTGGTAGCCAATACATCTCTTTTCAACAAGCACAGTCTCTGTCCTGCCACAGCATGCCCCATTGCCAGATTTGCCACAAACATTGGGCTACTTAATCATCCGTTAACTCGGCTCTATCTAAGAGGCTTCTACCATTACTCCTATTAACTCCTTGCTGGACCTTGTCGGAAACCGGATTATGAACCATCAGATGAAAGAAAGCTTTATCAACACAATACCCCAGGAGTCTCTTCGATGCTGGGTTTACTCCTGGACTCCAAATCATCTGTGGAACCTCCGCCAGTGATCGTGTCCATAGCGGCACTAGGCAGTCTTGCTTCTTTATTCGCGCTTCTGCTCTCTGCGTCCCCGTTCCTCCAGTTCCCGGAATGATGGCGGTGTTGGTAGTCGCCGTCGTCGTCTGGCGGTATATTGAGTCCCAACTCCAGGTCCCAGTAGCTGTTGCTATTGTGTCTCCGAACGCCGGGCGGGCGGGACGGTAAGCCGTAGCCGCCACTGCCGCTGGTCAAGGTGGTCCCGCTGATGCAAGGAGCAACAACGCTACCCCCGGCGGCGTGGGAGGAAGGGACGTCGGATTCGATGGTGACGGCTTTCGTCTGCCTGCTGAAGCCGCTGAAGCCGCCGCTGCTGCCGCGGCAGTCGTTGAGCTCGTTGCTCGCCCTGACGATCTTGGCGAGCAGCTCGGCCAGGTTCAGCTCGATGTGCAGCTTCAGCAAGTACACGAGCGGGTGGAACTGGAGGTAGACGACGGCGTCCGATAGCGACATGACGCCTATTAAGATGGCCTGGTAGTGACGAGATGACATGTTTAGCTCCAGTCTCCATATATCTGATTTGAACCCCATCCCTCCCAGCTCTTATCGATTTGTGTGTAGGTGGTGAGCACCTCTCGGCACCGGGGTGAAGACTTACATCCAGCGACAGTGAGAAGAAGACGGCCAAGCTGTTGATCCAGAACAGCCGCCTGTACTTGTGGAGCCCGTTGGCGATGAGCTTGGTACGGACGAGGTAGAGGAACAGCATGTTGAGCGCGATGTCGGCGAGGGCGAAGAGGGCCTTCTCGGTGCGGTCCCAGATGCTGTTGGCCAGGATCCACTGGGGCGAGATCTGCAGGCGCGCGGGGATCCAGACGACGAAGCAGCTCACGTTGATGACGCCGACGAAGGCCGCGACCCCCCACCGCAGCCGGCTCGCGCAGCGCCGGTCCGAGCCCGTGAGGAGCAGGGGCGCGACCCGGTTCACGAGGATCTGCAGGATGCACTGCATCTGGACCGTCCACAGGCACAGGAAGCCGAAGAAGACCCAGAAGGACCCCTGCACCCACATGGTCGGGTACAGGTAGAACCACGCCATGATGCCGAAGGCGACGCTCACGAGCCACTCGGCCCACACCATGACCAGGTAGCCGTTGAGGATCAGGGGCCGCGTGGGGCGCGCGGGCCTCTTGTGGTAGCTCTGACAATTCCCATGCCGCCGTCTCTGTGTTCGCCTGCTCGGCTCTTGCCGCTGTTGCTGCTGCTGTTGCTCTTGTTTTTGTCGCCGCTGGTGCCACCGGTTGTGGCAGCACCACGTCTGCTGGGTGGCCTTGACGAGGGTGAAGCCGGCGCAGGCGAGCGAGAAACCCCAGATGATGCTGATGATGTTCATGTCGTTCAGCGACGGCTTCTGTTCCTGGAACCACGGCGGCACGAGGAAGCCGTGATTCGGCTGGCCATCTGTGGTGGCCATTGCGACTGCTGCTCCTGCTGCTGCTCCTGCTGGCTCCTGCGGATGCTTGATAATGGTGAGCTCTTCATTGGAAACAATGAAGCGCTTCAGTCTTCTGTGTGTAAGCGAACTTCGATGGTGGACGGGGCGGTGATTCCTCGAGCTGCTCTGCAAATGAGGGTTGAGACAGAGATTGGTATACGGATCTGGGGAAGCAAACACAGATAGTTTCCCTATCCCAACTGGGTTTATCGTGATGCAGGCAGGTTGGGTTGGGGTGTTCGCGTGGTGTCATCTCAACTGATATAATAGAAACCGAACAGGTTCAGCATCGATGGTAAGTGAACGGACTCTCTCCGCGGAAAGTGAATCATGACATCAGGTAAAAGGCTGGGCTGACGTTTAAACGCTATGGTTGTTACTGCAAGTTGCACCCATGTTAGTGTCCAGAGATTACCAAGTTGTACACCGGGGGGAGGGAAAGAATTGGTTCCAGCCCCCTTCCCCTGTATGGTGCGCATATTGTCCACAACTCCGTTCTTATTGCAGAGTTTACCTACTGGCTTACGAACAGGGGATATATGCTCGGGGGCGGCTTGTGTAGCTTGTGTAGCTTGTGATAAGTGAAGAGATGCAGCTGTCAGACCAGCGCATTGGCTACGTTGCGCCGATCTACAGCCCCCTCCGTGGTCGACGGAGTTATTACCGGCGACGTCGACGGAGTTAGACTTGCTTAGAGGCTCCTTAGTCTTCGATGCCCCAAACCCTGTTCCCCTCGCCTTTTCCTTAAGCGCCAAAAGCTCGGGCGACGGTTATATACCCGGAAGCATGCTTCTCGCTTGGGATGAACTCTATCGCCAACCCGTCGTGCCGGGCTTCTTACATTGTGACCGGCCGGCCAATGCCGTGCAGCGACCGCACAGCTAGTGACACAGCCCATTGCAACCAGTTCCACGGACCAATGAGCATCCCCAAGGGGCACAAGCAGGCACCACCATCGTCCCCAGACAACCAAACAGTCATGAAACATCTCCTCGGAGTCCCTCCAAGATTCACTGTTCATATGAACCACCAAGAAACACGTGGCTAGTTGTACACTATTGAGATTGGGTTGATCTCGTTGCTGTTGAGTCGGTGAGATCCTAAAGACTCCGTCCCGTTACCCTGGACCAGAGAGGTCCTACAAACCCAATCCAATGTCAATGTCAGCACACCACTTTACGGGCACACGAAAAAGGTGCCTAAGGTGGCGTCGGTCTAGAATCTCAAAATGCAGTCTAGGTTGTACCGTTAGTCTCAAACTCTGCTTGTTGCGTTGAGACAACCTCTTTCTTTCTTTCTGGCAGAGGACTAGATTGCGGGCCTGGACAGCACTTCGGCCATGGAGTCCCCTGGCACTTGGGGATGACATCACCGACTTGCGGTCATCACGTTCGTCACCACCAGAGATATGGTGCGGTTCCGTCGGATGTGTATTGCTGCGCTGCTGCGCTGGCGTTCTAGACTGTTTCTTCGTATTCGGCGGCTGCGGACTTAGCCATAACGATGCCAGAGGTTTCGATTATGAGAGCGTCCTCAGGGAACGGAAACATCGAACGGTTGGCGCGGCATTTAATGCGCCGCCGATCGCATAGGGGCGTTGGGCGGCAAGGGTCCCAGCCTCTACCCGGTCGTGCTCTGGTTCATGAGCTCGACTCGTAACGTTGGGTTGGTCGTCCATATGTTGGACGACTTGGATTACCACGATCCTAGGGCGACGAGCTCTTCCAAAGGGTCTCTGGTCCTAGGTATGAGGTAGGGTATCGTTGGTCTTAGAGGCCGTTCAACGTCAGCTACAGCCTAAAAAAGTAGCGGTGCAAATTGAGGCAACTTAAAATCAGCATACCCTCCCAAGCCATGGTGATTCTAGGGCATTTCAGTCAGTACAGACATACAATTAACCCCATCACAATCAGCTGTTAAAGCACATAATGCGCATGAGCTTGATGGCTTATCGTCACCTACAAGGATCAGAAACCAACCAAGCCAGTCGCTTCTGCAGCCTGATTGCGGCGATCGAGATGACCTGAAATGCGAACTAGGTGACCCAAACAGACACCATTCAGATGAAAGATGAGCACGGAGAGAGCTCGAGGTATCAACATGACTTTGGCTTGATAGGGGTGAATCATACAAGGCAAACACATTGGAAGCGGAGAATCAAGACTTGCATCTGGGCAAATTCTCACGAGCTGCGAAAGGCAGATGATTATGGTCGAGCAATGTTGACACTGGAAGCCGGCAACGAAACACTGCGCAGTAGGAGACGGATGCCAGGGCGAAGCAGCTGAAGGGAGCCATAATGACGAACACGATCTCCAAGCACGAGCGAGATAAGCAGGAGCTCGCCGCGAGCCACCATGAAAAAGAGAGCAGCCTGCACCAGGCGCCTTACAATGATAGCAGCATCTCGTACGACGTCATTCTGGACTTGGAGTTCCAGGCTACGCTCGAGGAACTCACCAAACGTGCTGGCAGAAAGAGAGGCACTACACTCGCTTGCTTCCCGAGCCAACCACTGCCCTCAATCCAAGATGGGAGGCCAGTCGATCCTGCTTTCGGCACCATATTGACGATAGTATCATCCATCGTCTTCTTTGCGCTGTTCCGAGCTTCGGCCAAGAATGGATCGATCTCGCCCGGATTTGGAGTCATCTGTTACGCATTGCTTTAGCTGCTACGTATATTTATTTCACGATGATAGGTCCGAACGGACCGGCCTATATGCCTGAGCTCCCTTTTACTTATTATGCTCCGTCAGTAGCTCCATTAGACGCGCAACTCGGCCTCGTCAGCTGCGTTTCATCTGCCCCTTTATCGACATTTTCAGCATCACCTCGCCCGTCCTAGTCCTTTAGGGCACGTTTTATGCACTCTCTTCCTCGCGCTCGGAGCAGTCTGTCCAAGGTTCATGGGTCTCAACACTATTGATGATATCGCGACGAAGTGTGCCCACATTGAGTTTGCCAAGGGTGCCATGAACCTTGCTTTTAGCTTACTGGTCTTGAGGGCGTCGCCAGTCTGGCAAGGACAAAGCAAACGCAGGGCAGGTTTCCAACTGTGAGTCGAATCGATGTCTCTGTCGTGGCCGGCGGGCTACATATATTCTAGTACAGCCAGCTAACCACTCATAAACCAGAGTCACCTACTCGCCGTTGGGGCTGCTATCCTATTGCTGTCTTTGATTCTTCATCGATTTCATTTTCATCCCTGTAATCTATGACGGTCCACAAACCAATTAGGTCTTGGGCAGGTATAGGACGTCTACTATAGTCTTATCACGGAATTATATCTTATCGACGTTTTATTCGTGATGCAAGTGATAGGCTGAAACTACGACCCCAGAGGTCCCCAGGTCTGGTTAATAGAATGGCTCTATGACGGCATATTCTCAGCTGCTAGCTTCAGAAAGAAACAATGGCCTTGGACAGGCTGGACGTTTTTATTTGGCCCTTGAGGACGTCGGGTAGAGTGCTCGGAGCCCATAGAACGACTCTGACTCGTTCTCAGACCCATTGCTGGTCAGCTCGTAGAGAGAGAAATACACCAGAGACTAGATTGGAGAGCTAGATCGACAACACGCAAGGTTTGACCCCGTAGATATGGACAAGGAGGTGGGCAAAAAGAAGGCGGCCAAAAGTTGTATTCAATATCGCACCGTATATCATCAGATGGCTAATGCATCCGAACCGAGGTTGATAGATCGCCTGAGGCGAAAAAAGACCCTTTCCAAATTAGCCATGAGATCAAGCCACTTCGATGGCCCGCAACTACCACAAACACATCCCGGCCATGGCGTCTGCGAGTCTACAGCACAGCGGCCAGCACCAGCACCCCCCAAACAGACCTGTCCGCCGCATTGTCTCGGACCCGACCACCCATAGGAACCCAAGCCCACCATCTTCATTGCGCCGGAACGACAGCAACAACAACAAAAACGGACGCTGAGCTTCCTCGCCCCGCTATAACCACCAGACCCCCTATCCCACCACCATAGCGGCGGCAGCATCGCCAACATAGGCATTGCCCATGATCCCCGAGAACCATGTGACCGGTAACATGAACGGATTCCCCAACGTGCCGTGCCGGCCGGGCCACGGGGCAGTCGTGGCGCTATGGCGCATTCTGGGAGGGTGCGGCTCGCGCTGACAGGGTATCGCTCCCGAGCCAGCTCGGTGGGATTCCCGTCGGCGGCGCAGTGAATCTGTACTAATTATAAGGCCGGTACAAGCAGTAAGGGAGAACCAGGCAGGGCCCTAAACTATGTATTTATATGTCCCTGATCCACGTTTCGCAGTGCGCTTGTGACCCTGACTGATATGCAACCGATGTAGACGGGAAGAAACCGTTGTTTTTGTCATATTCCTCTGTGTAGTTTTGCAATCTCTTTCGGGGATTGAGTTTCCACCCAATTAAGCGCGGTATGGGCGGTAAAATAATGTTGTTGATCTGGCTTGCTTCAAGGCGGATACCCATGTATTCGAAGATATCGGCGAGAGAAAGCACCCCTCCCTTTGCTTTAGCCATTGTGGCAAGCTCGGAGTCTTCTTCAATCAAGAATATTGCTAGCGGCCCATGATCGGGACGATTAGAGCCAATCTCATTACCTCGACATGTGTGAGAAACTTTGTCAACTCGTCTTGTCCAGATCTCGGCCAGCAAGTAGCGCCCTTGGCGTTGCTTGGTGTTCCATAAGGGGTAAGTTTCTGGCGCATAACCTTGCAAGTGCTCCTTTGACAGGTTATGGTGGACTTCCAGGCAGAACTGAGTGTCAATTCCTGTGGCCAGGAGCTTCATCAGGAAAGGATTCCAGTGTTGGGGAAGGACTTCAGGATCTCTCCTAAGAAATCGGCGGCATAGCAAGAAATGCCAAACAGTCCAGTCATAACCCTTCTCTATGAAATATCCAATCCAGCAATCATATGGAATCTGGTCAATGCGGAGCCCGGATTTTAGGATTGAGTCCAAGGTTGCCAAGGACCTAATACTGCGTTCTGCGGAGGAACAATTGCCAAAATAGTGGGATACTGCACATCGAATCAAACCAGCTGGGTCATGAATCGTCTCTGGATGAGACCCTAAATTGGCCAACCGCCTTTCGAAAAACTCAGGAATTCCCAAATAGGCACATATGTGCGGAATAGACACATGCATTCCTTTGTCCTTTCCTCGGCCACATTCCAATATTGGTTGTGTCAGAAGGCCTATACCAGGACACTTCAAGTGTACGTGGGCGGCACCACAATTCGAATGAAAAACCCCCTTCGAGCAGAATTTTGACTTGAGCCATTGTCCCCGTTTGTTGGCTTGTTCCAGTACAGTGGAAACATCCTCATAGAATTCGAGTATGTGACTCGGTGTGGGCAATTTGCCTGTTACATACCGATTAGTTGTAAAGTGGCAAAGCTCGAGAGTGAGCGAATCTGCAAAGTCCCGTGTCGCGCAGGTGGCAGAATCTTCGCATTTCTCATGTTGCCTCATTTGAAGATCTCTAGGACGTGGCCAACCAATAAACATATGTCCAGACTCAACCAGGAATTGGACATGTGACGTCAGGGTACCAAGATTGTCGGCTTGCCAATTCATTCCATCGGCAAACTTCCTCAGCAGGGACATGGCCTTCTCACCCTCGATGTACTCCTTGACTTTTCTATGAGCCAGGTGGACAGTCTCATCGAAAAATGGTGTTGACTCCTGTTCGATCTCCTCGCCTCCGGAGAAGGGTTTAGGTTCGGCGTGTCTGATTTCCAAAAGGCATTTGCAGCGACCAATGAGTCGTTTGCGTAACATCGATAGTTTCTTCTGCAGATACTGTTCGACTTCCGTTCGAGTTAGACCCTGGCACTCTGAAGCCAAGACATGGGCAGCGTCCTTAGTGTGGTCTGCGTCGTATAAAAGGTCCAGAAAAAGCATTCGCAGGAGAAGGGGCGAGAAACCGACAGAGGAAGTTTCTGATACAAAGTAGATCATTTTGAATGCATAAGCCTGATCTCCCTTCCGTATCGAGGTGAGCATGTGTTCGAATAGGTTCTCCAGCTCTGTTGGCAGTACATCGAGCTTCTTCTCAAGATGCCGTATCTCGTCGCCGTTCGATAGACCTTCCAGTAGCAGCCGGAGGACCAAACTAGTCCATAGAAATACGCCCTCGGCTTTTTCTACCAGTCTTTCAGCGAAAGATTCGAGTACGTCTGCAGAGACCTCAAGACGTTTGAAGTCATCGTTGCACGCCAATGTGTCCCTGGCAGTCCGAAGCATATCCTCGTGTGTTAGCATCTGTAGCTGGAGACTCTCACAATCCGAGAATCCACTGGTGAACACGTTCCACTCCCGACTGGAGACACAAATTTTGAGGTTGCCACCCCCAGCTGCCGACCATGATTTGATTCGATCCACCATATGTTGATGGTCGCCCTCTAGCTCATCTAGGCCGTCGATGAGAAAGACATATTTGCGGTTGTGAAACATCAGCTCCGAAAGTAACAAATCCTCAAAGACAGCATCGATCTTCTTATGATCATGGTGAGCTGTCCATGACTGCCCAGAGAACCCAGCCGTTTCCGCCCATTCTTCTGGTAAAGCCACGGGAATCAGGTCTGGCGCCTGAGATAAGATCGAGTGGAGAAGGCTTCGCACGAGGCCCTTGAAGGACTTTTGGTGTTCACTTCCAGCATTCCAGAAAAAGAACCTTGCCACAATGGTTTGGGACCCATCGGCTGTGCTGTTCAATGAATGGTGAAGATTCTGATGGCCGCTGATCACTTTCATGAGTACAGACTTTCCAGCTCCTGGTTTACCCATAATGAAGAAGATACCACCGTCCTTCTGAAGCCATGATTGGAATCTTTGGCTCGTAGATTCGTGAGACGGGGTAGCAAACGGACCTCCTGGCTGTAAGATCCACTCATAAGTCATCCTATGTGCTTCAATGATGCCTCCCTCGCGAGTATCCATCAAGTCAAAACGAAGACTCTCCAGTATTTGGTGTTGTCGCACTGCAAGTAGTGACTTGTGAGGTTTCTCCAATATCCTGCCAAGGCCTGCAACAAGTACAGCGTTGTGGAAGTTTCCAGTAGTGAGTTCCTCTCTCAATGAGCCGATCTGCGCATTGATATGTTGCAGTTGAGTTCCATGCATTCCATGCAGTTTGGAGGAAATATCCAGCTGACCGACGAGGTCTGATCTAATATAGATGAAATCAGCGTTGACGTTACTAACTATTATGAGTGGATTGCTTTAGAGGACATGAATGAATTACCGTATCAGAAAGATCATTTGAGTATTGAGAGCGTTGATCGCGTGGTCGAGCCTTATGATTAATTCTTGCTTTTCCTTGCTCTTCCAAGTGCTCTTAAATGCAGCTTTGATGGCTTTGACTGCCGAGCGTGAGCCTGTTGCTCGGGTTTTCTCCAGAAGCTGGCTCAGCTGGCGGGCAATGTTTGAGCATTCTAACGCAGTACTGTAGATTGCCACTTCCGTTGCACTCTGCGACGTGGTCGTCGGGGCCGATAGCTTGCCGAATGAGGCCTCCAAACTCCTCGTGATGAGTTGGTGACTGGCATCTTCTTCAGTACTCCCGACACTGGACTTGTGAATGTCTTTTGCCTTCTCTAGGAGTTTGTATCCGAGCTCGGTGAATTGCAAGAGGTTGCTTGCTAGCCCGATCGCTGCGAGGGCCTCCATGATGGCGGTGGTGGTCAGAAGCGATTCTTGCCTGTCGCGACTGCCGAGATCTGTGTTCTCAATAGAACCATCTCTTACCCCTCACTTCAGGCAGAAATCTTCGCTAACAATGGGCGGGTGCATGCTTCTCACTGTTAACGATCCAATCAGGGGAACCGGCCAGCTGGGCTGAGAGGCTTGGCACAGTCATCGGGCGACACACACGAATGTTGCAGATTGATCAGCGCATAATTGACTTATTGTGAAGGTTACGAGACCTTCGCTTTGATGGTCCTAGACCTAAGGATTTTCCTGTCGCTCTCATATCCCTCCCCCCTTGGTGGCAATTCCATCGAGTGACCTTCCGTCTCCGCCTCCTCACATGTCCGCGGTGACGCCATGTGCTCGAAAAACTGTCGTCGAGTGGTGAGACAAGAGCGCATGAAAGGCTGAGGCGTGAAGGAGATAGGATTGACTGCTTACATAAGACCGGGGACTGGGTTACATCCCGAGCATGTGTGCAAGGGCAAAGCAACGTACCCCAGGGTAGAATCCAGGGGCTATATATGAGTATTTAGATGATGTAATTGGTCTATAATTTCCATTGGTTTGGCAACTGGAGCCCAGACTGCGATTCCGAGAGGGGCGTCGAAAAATGCCAGAGTCAGCTCCGTAAAGGGACTGTTGGCCGTAGCCTGACAATAGGCGTGTAGATCTTTCTGGTGGCGAGATTGACGAGGAGATCATCCAGGTATAAAGGGCAATATGCCCCTAAGCTATAGGTTCAGGCTCTATGAGTCTCGTCTAAGCCCTTCCTTTATAAAAACTTTGGAATAAGCCACCTCATCTGAGCTGAGCATCTGGGCAAGCGAACATGAAGCCTTCACTATCAATCCCTGCCGCAGTCCTTGCGGCGGTTCTTGTTTCCCCCGCATCAGGCTCGCCAAACAGTTCGCACTCGTTTGCTGCAAACCTACTACCTCTCTGCCCTGCTGACATCCTCGAAAAGTGCATTGCTTTGCGGAAGGCCGGTGTTGAGAACGTCCTCTTGCCTGGGTCTGAGTCCTACGAGAATCGAACTCTGACTTACTGGTCCGTCACGTCACAATTGACACCATGGTGCATCGCAAGTCTACCAACATGTGTATACACGACTAGGGGTTACCTATCTTATTCTTCAGTCACTGCCTTCCTAACCAATTGGCTTGAATAGGTCCAACCCACGACCCCCGAGGAAGTGGCTTTGACCTTGACTACCTTGGTCGAAGAAACGTCTTGCGAATTTGCTGTTCGCAGTGGTGGCCATTTCGTCTGGCCGGCCAACAACAGTAGGTCTATTGGTCAGAGACACGCAAAGCAACGAGGCAGCTAACAGGGAAATGCAGTCGAGGATGGCGTGACGATTGATCTGGGATTGATGGATGGCACAGTCTACGATGAAGAGAAAAAGGTGGCTCGCATATCCCCGGGTTCTCGATGGGGCGGAGTCTACGGGGCTCTTGAGCCGTATGGCGTGACTGTGCCTGGCGGGAGAGCTTCCACTGTAGGTGTTGCTGGCTTCCTCAGTGGTGGTGGTAACTCTTTCTATTCGGCACGAAAGGGGTTTGCGTGCGACAACGTGGTAAACTTCGAGGTTGTTCTTGCGGATGGGTAAGTGCATTTCCCCCTTTTCTCTACAGACAGCATTGAGAGACGAATTTGCCCAACAGTACCATCGTCAACGCCAACGCCTCGGAGAACTCAGACTTATATCAAGCACTGAAGGGCGGTCAATTTAACTTCGGTATTGTTACCCGGTTCGATATGCAAGCCTTTGAAGAGACCCCTCTATGGGGGGGCGTGATTCAGTGGAACGAGACAACCACAGAGCAGGCCATCGACGCTCAGGTCGCCTGGGTCGAAAAGCACCAAGACGACGTCAACGGCTCAGCCATCGTGTTCTGGACTTACCAACCAACGCTCCAGGAGACCGTCATCATTACCAGCCTCGTCAACACCGAAGGCCACAAGGCTGCGCCCGCCTTCGACAAGTTCCTGTCCATGTCCGGCAACCTGTCCAGCTCCATCCGCACCGCGACGCACAAGGAGTTGACGGACGAGCTGGAGCAGCCCGCGGGCTACCGCGACATCTGGTGGACGGGCACCATCAAGAACGACCGGCGCATCTACGAGCGGGCCCTGGAGCTGCACGACGAGCTGCGCGAGTTCATGGCGGCGCAGTCCCCGGACGGCGGCGACTTCATCACGCAGGTCATGTTCCAGTCGATCCCGACCGTCTTCAGCAGGCGCAGCGAGGAGCGGGGCGGCAATGTGCTGGGGCTCGACCGCGAGGAGGAGAACGTCGTCATGCTGCTCCTCACCCTCGCCGTGAACGGGGAGGACCAGGAACGCGTGGCGCGGGAGCAGATGCGCAAGTGGAGCGACGGCATTATGGAGTTCGCCGCCAGCGTAGACGGTGCAGTCCAATGGCAGTACATCAACTACGCCTGCGAATATCAGGATCCGCTCACCAGCTACGGCGAGGCGAACCTCGCCAAGATCATGGGTGCGGCCGCCAAGTACGACCCCTCGGGTGTCTTTCAGACGCGTTCCCCTCGAGGCTTCAAGATCAGCAATAGGAGCGGCTATGGATGGAAGTAGTAGTGGTTTCTTTAGATAGTGTTATTAGACATTATCCAATGAGTGCACTGTTAAAGGAGCCCTGTAACTCTAAAATCATCCCCCGTATCCCCTATGCGCCACCCCCTTTCCTCCATACAGCCAAGTAAGGTTAAGCTTTTGTGGCTCTCTTTCCCATTCCATCCCGGCCATAATGCAACTTAACTGTCTTAGGGCTGAGGCTGGTGCACCCACCCACATTGATAAAGGGATCGGATGGACTCTCTTTCCCTCCTCACCCTTTGATCTCTCGCAATATCGTAATAACTGAGTCCTGTCTCGATCAACTTACCCAAGCCGTGACAGCTGAGAATCTGGAGGTGACAAGGGCGCAACGTGGTAAGAATCAGTCTTGTCGTCAGCACTGTCTGCATCCCCTTGTAAGCGGCAGTTACCCATACGACTATGATCTACCTGTTCAGATCATCGTCATCGTCATTTGCTTCGCCAACAGTCTCACGCTTCAGTTCCGCTGATTGCTTCTTACACGAGATCATATGGACTCATCCACCCGCACACCACCAAACTCGGCGGCGGCGGTTAAGTACCGCCTGGGAGGCCGCAACCACCTGGATCGCCTCCTAGGGCTTCGCCAAAACGCACAATTTCCGGCAGATGCGGTGATCGTCTCCCTTGATCTTGAGGTTACTTGCGATCGGAGACTTCTCCGGTCATCAAACGAGCAGCCCATTATCACTCAAATCGGCTTTGCTTACCTTGACACACGAGACATTGGCCGAAGCGACACGAATGAGCTCATCGTAGCTCGTTATTTTCGAGTTTCAGGCTTGACTCTATCCAAGAAAGCTACCTGGAAACGCAAAAAGCCGTGCGTCTTCGCTCAAACACAAGGTATCACTCAAAAACAAATTCCTACAACGATTATGCAGAACCTCCGGATCCGTGACGATGTTAACGGAATGTTCCGGAATATTGTTCTTGTCGGGCACTCTATCAAGGAGGATTTACGTGTTCTTGATATGATACCTATCGAAATTCCACCGTTACTTTTAGCGATTGATACATACCTTCTCGCACGCTACACTTTACCCCCCTTTAGCCCGAGTGTCCGTCTTCAACCTGAGCAGAGCTTTTCGTTGATCGGGGTTTTATCAGAGCTCGGCGTTCTACCAAGCCGATCCGAGTTCCACAATGCCGGTAATGATGCCGTATACACGCTATATGCTATGCTTAATCTTGTCATAAAGCACGCAAGCGGTCGCGTTACTGAGCTGAACCAAGACGAAAAGAGGAGATTGGATGAACTAACAGAGTTACTCTTCCTGAAAGGATGTATTGAAGACATTGCTGCGGGATCGAGGGGTTTCCTGGAGTAATATTGGGCACTTTGCTCAGGGTAAACGGGTTCCGCATCCGCAGCACATTTATGGGATAGCTGCCAAGCAGCAACATCCCATTCTAATAGTTTGCTATCGACATACATAGAACCGATACAGCTTGGCTTCAGACTGTAGATCAATGCACTTGTTCCACTATTATAACAAAACCGCTGTCATTGAGTCGTTGCAGGAGGGTTATTCTAGAACAACATCCATATACGCCCATTTCTCGGTTTTGCTTAAGGCCCTAGGCAACAGCAACCAGGCCACGATGAGAAGAAACCGTATTCTCTCCAGGGTAGGAAATTACTGCCTGATTCACTTCTTGGGATATGTTTTGCTTTCCAGTGCTTACGAGGCTAAATATCACGCCTTCCGAGATAGGGGCTGGTTTGAACATGAACAAAGAGCCAGACCTGGTTTCTGTTAAAGCAGTCCGCGAGATGATACATTCGCAACAGGAAATATCAGAAATCGTAGGGCGTAGGTAATAGCCACTGTTGCCGTATCGCGCGAAACTACTGTGTTTATACTCATGGACAGAAAAGAATAAATCCACCCACACACAGTAGTTATGCATGATTAACTAGAGAACATTCCAAAGAAACTCACCCAAACACCTGTTTGAGTATCTTCATAACCCATCCAAGCCATTCTTGTGTCCATGTAACTAAATAAGGTCTCCCCATAGCCTTGACGCTGTCTCCTACAAATGATGCTCCTACCAGCTTGAACCGTTGGATCTTGCCACTAGCCGTCCGCGGGATCGCGTCGACGAAAACAATGCCTCCCTCTAGCCGTTTATAGCTCGCTAGCGAACCAGCGACGATATTGTAGACATCATTCGCAGAGACTGTCTTGGAGGACAGGGATTTTTCCTCCATTAGCACCACATAGGCGCGCGGCACTTCGGTCAAGCCATCGTCCGACAGCACGCCTACAACAGCACAGTCGCGAACACCGGGGTGCTGCAGGATGACAGCTTCAACTTCTGCTGGCGCCACTTGCCACCTGGAGAAGAGTTGAATGGGGCTTATTAGCTATATGGTTCAATGCGTCCAGGAAGGTGTGGAATCGAGAAACGCGCTACTCACCCCTTAGTTTTGATCAACTCCTTCGCCCGGCCGACCACAAAGATCTTCCCGTTCTCGACCCGCACGACATCCCCCGTGGCGAACCATCCATCCTCGGACCCCTTCCCCAGCGACGCCATGCCCTTGTAGCCCATCATCAGGTTGGGCGACCGTATCAGCAGCTCAGCGGGGACACTGCCCTCCGCGGCGGTGGGGACAACGGCGCGGCCGCTCTCGCGGTCCCCGAGCTTCATATCGTAGCCGGGCAGCAGCCGGCCCACGGCGCGCGGATCGGCGCCGGCGCCACCGGGGTCGCCGTACGGGAACAGCGCGGCGACGCCGAACTCGGTCATGCCCCAGACCTGGGACAGGACGGCGGGCGGGGGCAGGGCGGCGCGCAGGGCGCGCAGGGCCGCGGCGCCGATGGGCGCGCCGCCGACGCCGACGTAGCGCAGCGTGCGCGCCAGCCGTAGCCTCTGCTGCAGCATCGCGTGCACCATGGGCGGCGCCATGTAGGTCTCGGTGACGGCGTGGCGCGCCGCGCTGCGCGCGTAGGCGTCGGGGCGGAACCGCGCCATGATGTACGCGGGCTGGCCGTGGCGCAGCGTGAAGCCGAGCAGCCACGCGGCGCCGAAGATGTGGAACAGGGGCAGGCAGAGCAGGCGCACTACGTCGTAGGGCACTTCGTGGTACAGGCTGTGGTGTTGCATGATCAGGTTGTGGTGCGACAGCATGGCCAGCTTGGGCAGGCCGCTTGTGCCCGATGTTGGGTAGTAGATGGCCGGTGTTTCTTTCCCGGCCTCGTCGGAGCCGAGAGTAGTCCAAGGCGATTCGCTGTGTTGCAGCAGGTCCGTGAAGCTGCTGGTATCGTCCGCCTCGCATGGATCATTGCGGCTTTTATAGGCAACATTGACTTGATAAAGGCGGTTGGAGATGGCTTCCAGTGGTGCCGCTAGATCATCCAGGACGAAAATGCGATCTCTTGGTATTTTATTCGCATCACCCACCGCCAATACTGTGGGCAACGCATCTGGAGTGACGATGATCAGTTTGGCTTCGGACTGGCGCACGAGGTGGTTTAATTCCTCGAACTTGAAGGCTGGGTTCACCCCGCAAGCTATGCCTCCAAAGCCTATGATGCCGTAGATCAGAGCCGCGTACAGATACTCCAATCCGTTAGTAATCTCGGTCGTCGAGTTTGAGAGAAATGGAGAGGCGTACATTGTTCGCCACCGAGAGCAAGACTGTGTCCCCTTTATCAAGCCCTGATGCCTTGAACCCACTGACCAGCCGCCTCACTATCGACCGCGTTTGATGGGCAGTGAGGGACCGTTCTGGGACTTGCGCGTCAATAAAAAGGGGCTTGTGAGCATCGTAGTCCCGTTGCGCGCTAAATGCAAACGACACAAAATCAACCACGACGGGATTGTTGGTCTTTGAATCCTCCATATCTTGGTCAGAATCGGTCAGTCGGATTACTGATGACGGGATATAACAGAAGAAGAAATAAGCGCAAGGATCGGGCGGTTGGTCTGTTGGGGGTTTAAAAATACAATCGCACCCTACGGAATGGCCCCTAAAGCCAGCTACAGTGAATATCTAGAAGTCTCTCGCTCTCGCTCTTGCTCTTGCTTTACTTCCCTCTTTCCTGCCCAAGAGTAAGCAGAGAGTTTCTTATCAGCTCTGGAATCGGCAATTCTTTAGTCTATTTGTATCGGTGGAGAATGATATGCCGCGGGCCGAGCCAAGTATTCGATTTGTCTATTCCTGTCCAGACGACAGCCTATAGGACCTGTTGCCCACCCTCCATCATTCGTTTTGGCTTAACATACTCGGTCCCGGATGAGAATAAGGAATATACTCGCTCGCTCAGAGTCCTGCACTTTTTGTATTGCCTTGTGCAGTTGCTTGGATGACTTCAAAAATGTACAGTTACCCAGATTGTCTGCATACTCTCTGGTCTGTTCTACAAGGTTGCATCCTTTCACTGATGGCAGCAACTGCACCACTACAACCTTCATCACGCTCGCCTGAGTTGGATTTAATTATCAGCAAGTACAAGGGTTAAATGCATAGCTGACATGATGTCTTTGGGGAATCAGGGTAGCTGTGAGACTTTGTCTCAACTTGTCTTATTATTACCTGGCCTATCTGCCTATGAATTCCCGAGTCCTGGATTGACTTTCAGAAGAGGACAAAAGCCGAATATTATTGTCCCCTCACGTCGTTCATTTTGGCTCATTTGTTCATTGTACAATCGGATTTTGCCAGTCAACATGTCGGCCCCTGAGCATACCAATCTGGCCGTTTCTTCAACGCTACCCGTAGCAGAGCGTGAGAAACAGTGGGCAATCACCACGCCAAGGCCAAAGTCCTTAGCTTTCATTAGATACCAAGTCTTCAACACCTATCGACGCCTCTTCTCTCTGGCATTCCTTGGAAACCTCGCAGCTTTGGTCGTTGTGGCTGTCAGGGGTCCCAAGCTCACAATCCTCATTGATGCCGTTGCGGCTAACATACTAGCCTCGGGGCTTGCACGCCAACCACTTGTGGTCAACTTGCTGTATCGTACACTGTGCCGCATTCCACGCACCGCACCACTCCGACTCCGCCATCTTGCCTGCAAGATATTCCACCTGGGTGGTGTCCATAGTGGCTGCGGTGTCGCGGCTTTCGTGTGGTACATCGCATTCATTGTCTACTACACCTTGAGCTATGTGCCTTCCCCTAAATCTACAGCCGTCCTGGTCATCGCATACACAGTGCTGGCACTGCTCACCTCCATGATTTTCGTTGCATATCCGGCTTTTCGCTTGATAAGGCATGACTGGTTCGAGCTTGTTCATCGCTTTTCATCGTGGATTACAGTGGCGCTCTTCTGGGCCCTGGTGCTTGTCTTTTCCACAGGACAGAGCCCGTCTATGGGTGCATTCCTGGTGGCCTTGCCGGCTTTCTGGATGCTTCTGGTGACCACGGCTGCCATTATTCACCCCTGGCTGTTGCTGCGGCGTGTGAAAGTGTCCCCTGAGCAGCTGTCAAACCACGCCATTCGACTACACTTCAGCCATACATCAGTCGAGTTCGGTCAGGGGCTGTCACTGTCAAAACACCCCCTTCGGGACTGGCATAGCTTTGCCGGCTTCCCTGACAGACACGACAGCCCATGCACGCAGTTCTCGTGTCTCGTATCAAAGGCTGGGGATTGGACATCCTCGGTCATCTCTGACCCCCCATGTCATCTATGGAAGCGAGGAGTACCCGTCTTCGGCTTTGGCTACGTGATGAAAGTATTCCCTCGCATAGTACTTGTGACCACGGGTTCCGGTATTGGGCCATGCCTTTCTTTCCTCGAAGATGATAACAGGCCTGCCATGAGAATCCTTTGGCAGACGAGGACCCCGGAGGTTACATACGGGCCACGAGTCATCGAGCTCGTGCGAAAGATGGACCCAAACCCCGAGATCATTGATACATCGGAGAGGGGGAGGGTTGACTTACTACCTTTGGCAATCCAACTATACAGGCAGTTCAACGCCGAGGCAGTGGGTGTTATTAGCAATGGAAAGCTTACAAAAGCGTTGGTATATGACCTGGAAAGACAAGGCATCCCCGCCTACGGGCCTATATTTGATAGCTGATACGTTGTTCTATCACCTTGGGTATGTCGTGTCATATGTCAGATGTCGTTGGACGTCATTCTTGCTTGCACTCCTTTGTCTCCTTGTTATGTCAGTCGAGGCTGGCAGTAGCTCGCTTTTTGAGTCAGTGGCATCGGCTTTAAGGGGAAATAAAGCCAAGAATAAGTTCTTGGCTTGCTTTAGAAGAGAGTTAAAAGAGCCCAGCTGTTTGCATTTCCTTCAACGGCGCAATTGTGTTGCCCTGATAGGTCAGCTATTATTAGTCGTCCATGACGATGACGCGCAGGGATTAGTCTATGACGGCACCATTGTGCTGGTAGCCAATCAGAGCAGCTGTTTGTTCGCTTAGACACTCGCATCTCTTTGCCATGATCATGAACAATTCCATGTCATCAACAGGCCTGCTAATGATTTGGATACAAAGCCCGTTGCGCAACCAGAAAAGCAAAATGCCCTTCCGAACATCTTGGCGACAGCGTGCTCTCAGAAATGCAACCCGAGTCAACAACAATAAACGGCCCGTCGGGGCGCCTGGAATTACTCTTCAGTTTGCCTGACAAGTTAGAAACAGATTCCGCGAATCTGAAACCGCCGCTACTGTTCATACATGGCTCATTCTGCTCGGCGCACTGTTTCATGAACTTCCTCCCCTATCTGGCGCAGCACGGCTATCCAGCATACGCTCTCTCCCTGCGCGGCCACGGCGGATCTCAGCAGCAGAAATGGCTGCGAAAGATGCTATTTACCAACCTGCACAGCTGGGCCGCTGACATTCTCTGCGCCCTCAAATACATTGCAGCGCCGGCGATCGCTTCGCCGAAATCGGCCTCGTCGGCATCGTCGGTATCATCAGCATCAACGCTATCGACATCGTCATCGACGATCACCGCGTCATCCTTCCATCAGCGACCACCGCCTGTCGTCGCGGGCCACTCTCTGGGGGGCGGCGTACTCCAGTGGATGCTGTCGTCGGGCGCCATCGGGCGCCGGAGCCCCCGGGCCATCTCGGGGCTCGTGCTGCTCGGGGCCATGCCCCTGTGCGGCGGCGGGCGCGAGGTCCTGTCCAACTGGGAGCGGGCCGAGGCGACGCGGGGCACGCTGCGGCGGCCCTTCGTGTGGGGCGAGCGGTGCCTCGTGCGCACGCGCACGCAGGCGCGCGCCGCCTTCTTCAGCGACGAGACCGCGGACGCCGTCGTCGACACGTGGCTCCGGCAGTGCAAGACGCGGCACGAGAGCGCCGTGGCGGGGCTCTCGGTCATGTGGCCGTTCGGGGACGCCGCCAACGTCCTCGACGGCTTGTCCGCACTCGGGGCCCGCGCGGAGGAGAAAGCGCCCGGCCGCGCGCGGGGCCGTAGGAAGGTCCTCTGCGTCGCCGGCTCCGTGGACAGGCTGGTGCCGCCCGCCATGGTCCTCTCCAATGCCTACGCGTACTCTGCTGCGGCGAAGGAGGCGGGCGAGGGCGCGGAGACCTGTCGCATGTGGACGGTCAGGGGCTCTGGGCATCATCTCATGATGGACGCTCACTGGCAGGAGTGCGCGGATGGTATCCTGAGGTGGCTTGGAGGGGAAGAACTGGTCGTGTCGTGATGTAAGAGTAACGTTTTGGTTTCAACGGACAAGCATCTGCAAGCGTTCTTCTTGGGATTTGGAGTTAAGGGACTTCGCTGTTATAGTGCATGTGCATCGCCTATCTACCACTTTGTATATTTACCTCACTCTTATCTAATTACTTAATTTATCCGGGGGCATTTCAAATCATACCCATCCTATATTTACTTTTTCTAAGGGCGAGAGCTCGGGTGAAATTAATCGTGACCTGAAACTGGCCTACCCAAGCATCCCATTCCGTTTTGGGCTATGGTAACACGGCCGTGCCGAGTTCATCTCGGTCCAACCGTAGGCAATGAGCGGCTGCATCTGCCCTCCATCCTGCCTATTTCTTCCTCGTGGACTGGGTACCTAACACGTAGTGCACGTGGCCATGGCTTCTCGATGGCTATAACTACTTATAGAGAGGGTGCCGGTCCAGTGAAATTCAACACAGAGTATACCCTAGTTGGAGACCAGGCTACCTTGTAACAAGTCCGGACATTGGAACCGGAGCAGATGCCATTGTTAGTGGCTTGATTGAAAGAGTATAGAGATGGGCTAGCTAGGCTAGAAGAGAAAGAGCAGATTGCGACTCTCAATATGACTGAATCATTCAAAGTCTGAATACCTTCTACCAAAACCTAGAATAGTCTCCTCTCTAAGCGTCTGGCTCCCAGTTGGCCCCTCAGTCTTTTCCGCGCAGTAAAACCCAGCATACTGTACGTCTTCAGTCTCAGCAATGGGGCCCCTACCAAATCCCAGCTTCTTTCCCAAAGCCCTTTGGCTTGATATCTGATTCTTCTGAATAATGAACCGTCAGATACTCCTGGTCTTTTCTGGAACCATGTACGAGAAATACGCTTGTTAAATGTTAGTTACTGAGTGTCATCTTCGAGCGCTACCTTGACGTATGCTACCTATCCACCTCCATAATCATCATGCCACTTTCTTGAAGTGTTTGATGAGTTTGTCGCTGAGATCAGGCTTTATGGGAGAGTTGGGTGACGTGTTACGTAGTCTGAGGCACTCTTTTATGACTGCACTCAGTAGAGGAAGACCCTCTAATTAGGACCTCCAAGCTTGGAATTGCGGTTTCTGTACTGTTCAGAAACGGGGTTTCAACTGAATGGAGCTCATCCCGGAGCTCTAGCTGTAAGTCTTTGTTAGGTGAGATTTCTTAGAGCATGTACGTGTAGACCGTGCTAAAAGCCTCGCTAGTGAAAACTATGTTTGGTGACAGTCAGTTGCCACGAGTACGTGTCAGCTCATGGCACTAACTAGGACTGACCGTGAAGCTCTCTTTGGTATCGTGCTGGTGGGCCTTGACCATGTCAGCTCTCACAGCATTATACAGCACTGAAAGCCCTCCATCCATGAGAGCCAGACCCTTAGCACGTTTTTGTAGAAGCTCCTCCGCTGTATCGATGTAATATGGGCAAGCGGGTGAGCTGCTAGCACTGAGGCTTGGTAAGCCGCTACCACGAGAGCCATGATGGCTGTGGCAAAAGCTAGAAACTAGTTGTGATATGGTTGATCTTTGGTGAAGCTGTGTCGAGGTAATTGCATACCACTTATAGCTTCTATAATTTCTTAATTCTCAGAAATACCTCTGCCAAAGCCCGATCAGGGCACGAAACCTTCCCAGGCTGCAGGACGTGTCCCGGAGCGAGTGACCTAAAGGTGCATGTGCAAAAGCAAAGTGTTGCTACCGCTAATACACCCACAGCAACGCCCCTATGACACACAAAATTGATATTTTCCGCGATCCTATGTAAATTTGAACATACTAGTGCTGCAAGGTGACTAATACGAAACTGCCTGCATGTGCCTCATAGACACAGCTAGGGGTCAGAGATGAGGCGCCTGCATGAGTGATGATATAATCTCATACAAAGCATATACACCGCTTCATTCAATATGTACACCGGTTTACTAGCCACGTATAAAGTGCAGCAACCATATGGCCCTTTGGGTGGTTAAAGGCATATGGGAAGCTATCTGCAATCAGTGAGGATATATCCTACAGTCAAGAAGCCTACTTATATTTTCAAGATGAATACAATCATATAGTTGTTTCTTCTTCATTCTCATTACCCTCAGTTCCCAGTTAACACCATCAACTCCGCCGATTCTTACTACTGCTAGCTCATCCCACCAGGCTACACACTCGAGTATCTATTCCTACTTGACCATGGTTCCCGATGTTCGTCCTCGAATATGGGCTGAAGACGAGTGGTCCCCTTTGAAGGCTGTCATTGTCGGCCGTGCGGAGGGCTCGGCTTTCCCCTCCGAGCCAGCACACATGATATCAGCAACGATGCCGCCTGAGCATATAAACCAATTCAAGCCTGGGAATCCATTTCCGGCCCCTATTCTCGCCAAGGCACAGCAGGAGCTCGATAACTTTGCTGCCCTCCTCCAGGGACAAGGGATCCATGTATACCGCCCTGACAAGGTCGACTGGCTCAAGGTCGGAGGCTATACCGGTGCTATGCCACGAGATGGGCTCATGTCGGTGGGCTCTACGCTGATCGAAGCACCCTTCGCCTGGGGCTGCCGCCGTAAAGAGGTTAGCCTGGCGTACACTGGCATCCTCTCGGAACTTGGACAAGCCGGCTCGTCCAGAATCTGTCGAGCACCCACCATCATTGGCGACGACACCCTCTACAACGGCATCCAGTGGGGTACTGATACTACCAACGGGAGTACCGGTGCCCACCCGTGGTCAATCAACAACTCGAGGCCTGCCTTTGATACGGCGGACTTTATGCGCTTCGGCAAGACCATTCTCGGACAACTGAGTCACGTTACCAACCGCAAGGGCGTGGACTATCTCCAAGCGGTGGTGCCCGAGGGCTACACTGTGGAGATCCTCGACACGACCGATGCGCATGCCATGCACGTAGATGCGACCCTGCTTCCTCTGCGCCCAGGTTTGCTCGTGTACCACCCAGAGAGGATCAGTGAGAAGGAGCTGCGACGACATGAGGTGCTGCACGAATGGGAGCTCTATGCGTACCCCTTTACCCCCAAGCCCCGCACGAGCCCGCCCTTGTACATTTGCTCGCCCTGGTTGGTGTTGAATGCCCTCAGCTTGGACGAGAAACGAATCGTGATCGAGGAGGGTGACACAGAGTTCGCATCCTGGCTGCGAAGCCTAGGCATGGAGCCAATCCTATGCCCATTCCAGCACGTGAACAGCATTGGCGGGTCCTTCCATTGTGCTATTGTCGATCTGGTGCGCTCCAGCCCTGTGGGAAATGGGACTCTCTGATGAGTGTTAGTCCTCGATTGGCCCAGAAAGTGTGCCGCCGTTCCTGCGGTGTCTTCTTCTTTCTCTTCTTTCGTAGTATACCACTCCGTCAGTCATCTGCCCACGCATTCCCACCCTATGCTTATTTTCCCCCCCTCTTGCTTGCTTTTCTCGTTGCACGCACGGCACGGCAAGACATGGCATGGAACGGCACAGCACAGCACTGCACTGCACGGCCTACACGCATACACGGTATAATATGCAGGACTCTGGAGAGCTGCAAGCCGGCCCCCGGTTTATTCTGGTATCCGTACTTCGACTTAGCTGGATAATTTCAAGAGCGTACCTACATCAATGACTCTTGTAGTAGCACATGTGTGCGCAACAGGTCTTCCGTCAATCGAAGCTTTGATAGGGGAGTATAATGAATTCTGCCCAATAGAAGCTAGCAGGATAAGCCGCCATTTATTGATGGCTCGTAGCTGTCGGTACAGCCTTGCAACAATTGTAGGAGGCGGTTGCATCTGCGTACCCAATGAGAATGATGGGCGTAACAACCTCATAAAAAGCATTTTATCGCTGAGTGCGAATATCGACCTTACCCCATCCATGGCTATACTCTTGTCGCCAGAGCAGGTGCCACGCCTGAAGACGATGGTGCTTGGCGGAGAGGCTTGTAAGTTGTTCATGGAGCTATCTAAGACGCTTCTTTTCATCAACTTGCCCTCTCAAGTGTATTCAATTCTAGCTATGAAGGCAGCGCAAGAGGCTTGGAAGGCTGGCCATGAGCTTTCGGTATTCCCTGTCCTCAAGCACCCCAATTAGGAACTTGAGGGCAGCCAACCCTCAGGATCATTGGGCGACCGCGTTCCTGGCTCTGGCCCCACGAGTGAAATGAGGTGAGCTATGGAAACCGATTAGACACTGATTCCCGTTCTCGCTTATCCTTCCTGTGTCGGCGCATTCAGCTCTTGGCTTCAAGGTTGAGAAGTTGATACTTTTCATGAGCTGTGCCTTCGCTAGTAGAAGGGCTGCAACTTTGGCCAAGTAAAGTATTCTGCTGCCACGAAGCGTCGACCTGAAATGCCGAGACCGTAACGTGCTTGGCAGGTAAAGGGCTTTGGGGGCTTTCAACGAGGCTCATCAGACTTGACTGTTTATTTTTATCTGCGTAAGTCGATACTAGTTCTATAATACCCTGGAAGCTGATAGGGTGGGCCTCCTAATCAGAAGATATTATTATGCGGGCGCAGTTTCGTAAGAGAATGTAGTCAGATTTTGGGCAGATCTTGGCTAATCACACAGCCCTCGTTCAGTCACGCCTAGTCGTGATTGGCTAATAACAGCTTGCCGCCAGAGAAAATAGGATGGTACTTTTCTGTGAATCCTTCTCCTAATCATACGAACCCATACAGCCGTCTATTGGGATCGCACTGCGCCTCATGTTCGGCTTACATCTTACTGTCTACTCACACCAACCTTGGAAACTCTTTGAAGTTAATAGCTTGGCAAATGGATATTTCAAGGCACACTTCGCTTATGGGTATCTATATGGTAGCAATCACAATACAGCATATATAGTCATGTATCACTACGGTATACTCTCGTGGAAATCTCAGGAGCCTTCAGCCTTTTTATTCAGACACTCTGCTACCTCTCTTGGGCCTATAGCTGTATTCGGCCGTTCTCATCTTGCGACTTTCTCATTCCGTGTTGAGTTCTTATCTATTCCCACCATTACAAACCAGCACCGCCAAAATGAAATTGCACGAGCTTCTGCCGTTCTGCGGACTATGCAGCGTAGTCTTAGCTGCAGGTAACAACAACAACCAGGATAATAATGCATGTCCTGTATTTCCGGCTTTCGATTGCGCCAACCCTGGTATTTATGAGCTTGAGGACTACGAAAGAGATCTCGAACAATATGATCTTACCGCAAAGCGCTCTCTCGATGGCCAGGCGGCCTTCAACGAGACCGAGGAGCTGCCGGATACGGGCCATAGCCTGTTCCGGCGGGGAGGGAAGCAACCCTATGACATCTGCAAGATGCCAAAGGATGCCGACACCCAAAAGGCCACCACATTCGGAGACAATACCATGATATACGTCACGCCCGCCTTTGAAGAGAAGCCTCTTGATGAGTACGACGTCGACAACTGGAAGGATTGCGTCGATTTCAACTTGAAGAAGCAGCCCCGTACAAAAGCGACTCCGAAACAAAGAGACTCCAGCGTAGTTTTCCCAACAAAAGCCACCAAGGGGGCCAAATATCCGGAGCACTTCCTCATTACGGAGCACATATTCGAAAGACAGATGCTCCAGCAGTTCTTCCATCAGAAGATTGAAGGCAAGTGGCCAGGCATAAAAGGGGGGGCAGTTCGATGGAAAGTATACCCCCAAGGCGCCCCCCAAGCCATTCACCGGCCACGATGAGGACGGTTGCAAAACGCTCAAGGAGTTTTGGGAGGATTCCGATTGGGTCAATGTCGGCAATGCATGGCCAGACAAGAGCAAAGGGTAGGTCAAGATCCCGAACTTCACCACGGAGCCCTCGGCTGACTCGTTCAAGCACTGAAATGATGTTAATCGACAACAATATCAACTCGATGAAGGAGCGTGTAAGTTTCTTACAGATCCGAATCTGGCAGTCAGTCAAGAGGCTAATCTCACATTCCAACAGATGTTCGAGGATTCAAAGACCATCTCCAAATCGCGCGACGAGCTGGATAGTAAAAGCAAGAAAGTGAATGCCGTGAAGACAGACGCAGATAAAAGAACAGCGTGGACCGCAGTTCTTGAGGCTGGGCAGAAATACGTTGCTTCCTTGAGAACGGCCATCCTGGTGGCCAAGTACATGGACCTCGACGACGTCCAGAAATACTACAAGGCACAAGCCGGGCGTGTGGCTGAACAGTTGAAGAAGACGGAGCAGAGCGTCGTGACCAGACATGCCGGCAAGAACCCGCCGTACGTATCCCAAGGTCTGGACCAGATGTTCACGGACTGGGCCAAGGCGTACACGACGCAGTCCGCGAACAAGCTCGGGGCCTACTTGAAGGATGGCAAGTCGTGGATGGACTCGCAGGTCGAGGAGTTCAAGAAAAAGGAGAAAGAGGCTGAAGCCACCAAGAACCTCCCGAACGACAACCAGAAGGTACAGCCGATGACAGCTGCTGAGAAGAAGTTTAAGGAGATATTGGAGAAGACGGTTGCAGAGATTACGAAACTGGAGGGTAAGACGACCAAATGGTGGAGGAACCCGCTCTGAGTGTGCTGCACGACTTTGCAAATCTCGTACATACTTATTTCCTAAGTACTTATCTATTTTTAGATTGTGATATAACTAGATCTATATTCTTAAACTTCAAGCTCGGGTACGCAATTCTTTTTTTCTTCTTCCCTTCCATCTCATAATGATCCAGGAATGCCCCCATTCTGCAACAACATGTAAGTACACATATTTCCCAGGATGACATGTCAACCAATCACCGTAAGCACATCGGCCAGGGGCTCCCACTCCACAACCGGACTAAAAACTTACATAAGGCACGCATGCCTAATAATAGCATAGATAGTACATAAGCAGGTAAGTAAGAAGTACTTAGTTACATGTAAGTACTATGAAAAGCATTGGGCGGGTCACGTACCTCCGCGGCCCCCCTCAGGCTCTCCCATCTTACTTACATAAACCACTACGAACAAATGCCAATCAGTAAGGCCTGTCCACTCGCCTTCAGAAACCAGTGCCGCCGTTGCCATCAATCAAAATGGAAAAACTAAGTCCTGAGCTCATATGGCTGATCATCGATAACTTCGGCGACGATGAGAAGCTGGCACCATATGCGGCCATCTCATGCCAGTGGCAGGCTATCATCGAGTCACGCAGCTTTGCTCGCATCCAATTACGTACCGATGAGATGGGCTGTTTTTACTCGGCCTTTTGCACCTCAGTCTGGAAGGTGGCTCGGCGGAGCATCTTGCGCTCGCTCAAGGTCACTATTCCCCTTCCTGTTCGTGGCAAATCTGCAATCAAGCACGCGATGAAGCAGCACGCCTTTCAAACTGATATCATGTTCCTCTTCCAAGAACTCGGCAACTGGAAGCATGACGGGATGCAAACCTCTTTCGAGGTCGAACTAGACACTTGTTTGAGCCTAGGCCGCGGTCTTTACCCTGATGGTGACCTCTCCGTAGCCCTGGACTCCATCCCCTTTGTCGAGCGCCTCACCATGGATGTCGAGTCCGGTTTGGCTGGACACCAGCTTGCTGCTGCTGCATGCTTTTCTAAGCTGCAGACTCTAATCCTACGGCCCCTAGACGAGAACCCTCTGCGGCAAGGGAGACGGCGAAATTACCGGAAGGATTTAGCCCAGGGTTTGAAGAGCCTGTACTCACTATCGGAACTGGAGGATCTCACCATCTCTTTCTACCGCGCCAATGAACCTGAGAATGAGAACTTCATGGATCCAAATGTCGAAGACGATGACAAAGTCGACCGCCTCTGCGAAGCCATCCGCCTGCTTGCGCAAGCCGGCCCTCCCCTGCGACGACTTGAGCTGAATCAGGTCCTCTTGTCTCAGGATCTATTCCGCGACCGCCGTCTCCCCGAAGGGACGGAGGACACAGCGATATGGCCCTCACTCGAGAGTTTGGTTATCAGGGACAGAATCGTGGCCCCCAGTGGGGCGTGGTACTACACCGGGGTGGACAATGGCCCGCCTCCAGAGTCGGACGATGAGTCCGACAACGAAGACGGTCCGGGCAGCGACTACGACGCGGAAAGGAGCAGTGACGAGGAGCCAGAGGATGAAGATACCTACAGCGGCAGCGACTCGGATAATGACCCCGCAGAAGGGACCCACGACCCGAACGCCAAGAGGCGGCGTAGCCCGGCGTACTTCTGGCGGGATCATCCCGACCCTGAAATCTTCAACCCTCTCGTCCGGGACTTCGCGGCCGCCGCGAGCCGCATGCCGCGCCTGCAAGCCGCCCACCTCGAGATGGTCCCCTCTCGCACCCGTACATACAAGACGACCGTCTTCGTCGAGGAGGTGGGGCACGAGTGTTTCGCCTGGAACTACCCAGGTATCCCGCGAGACGAAGGCCAGGACCTGAGCCGGCGGCGGGCGGGCTTCTCCTGCGGGCCGCGCACCCACTGGACCCCGGACCGGGAGATTGTGGAGAGGTGGCGCGCGTGGTTGGGGGAAGACGGCATCATTGTGGAAGATAGAAAGAAGTGGCAGGGGGTCCCAGCAGATGGCGCTGAGAGAATCCTCGGATAGTGCCGCGACAGCAGGAACTAGAAAGGTCAAACGGGGGAGAATAGCCATGGCCGGTGCTGGTTGTCGTATCATCATTACCACTGAAGACATCCTCCAAGCTGAAGGCCCCCCCCCTTCTCCCCCTGGCTTTGGGCCACCAGAACAGTTCAACTCGCCGACAATCACAAACCTAGTCACGTATAGAGCCAATAGTAGAGTCTTCAGTACTCTACCCAAGTCTGGTGGTTGCTGGCGCCCAGGATTACGTTGGCGGTTCCTGCTCACCAAGACCAAAGTTAGAAATCAACGGGATAGTACCAACCAATAAGAATAATATATTCTCAGGCTAAGGAAGATAAGAGGCAACGAATGAAGAGAGATATGCAGTGAAGCTCTTATCATAAGAGTTTGCTTGATATATTGCGATTCTCCACTATTCGTGAGAGATCGGCTCCTTGACAAGCTGCTTTTGAACCCCCTTGCATCGGCTCTTTCGAGTAGATCTCCCAGTTATGATCGATGCGCCGCAGTAGCAAATGAACAAGGTCAAAACAATACCAAGATCAATACCGCAGAAAACATTTCAAATATTTGAACAATCTCTAGTCCTCGAAGGCTTGCCCATATCTAACCTCCTCCATTCCGATACTCAGCGACGACTATCGACAAACATAGACGAAGATATAGGGGTTAGGGTGGTCAAGGTGGTCAAGGTTACAGATGATCCGTATGGCTAGAATTCCTGATTGATTATTCTGTCTACGGCTTATCGTGAAAATGGTGGTTATGAAATGCTGGCGTTTACAGGGTTGTTGTTGTTGTATTGTTCAACGTCCAGGGGGCGGCTACGTCGCTCCAACCTCCCGTGGGGTATGGGACGTGCTACCTATCCATCTATCTATCTTTCTGTCTATCTATCTATCTGTGGGAATGAGGTAGACAAATACATGTGGTCCTGGGGGACCAGAGGAGTGGTGATTACAGGGGATATGCAGAGCAAGCAAACAATATTGCATCACCATTTGTCCCCTTGCGTCAAATTGAAATTAGCTAATTACCGCCCGATTCATTCAGTTAGCAAGTCATAAACAAACATGAGATCTTCGAAATTGAATCGTATAGGGTCGAGCGAACTCGCTCTTTCTCCATTTCTGCTCAGAAGAGCCATCTTCCAGGTAGAGATTAGAGTCGCACAACGAGCAAATAATTCACGAAACGGGTCCACTATCCACCTTTGTTTAGTTTCACATTGATTGGCATTGCAAACCGGGCATCGTGAGCAGACCGACATGCCGGACTCAACAGTCTACCCGGAAGACCCGTCATCTACGATCAACAGCTCCCTATGGACCATGGCAACTATCGCGATGCTCTTCCTTGTCCTTCGCTTCTGGGCCAAGATATCTCGAGGGTGCGGGCTATGGTGGGATGATGGCTTCCTGGCTCTTTCATGGGTAGGTTGCAACCTTTGGCAACTCATCCTCCCCCTGTGGAATATACTCGGGATATCAGGATGCGAGCTTTTCTGAACAATCACGACATCTAGGCAACCATGGTCACGAATAATTCCATTATGACCGCCATGCTGAGTCTCGGCTACGGCACCGACCTTCCGTTTACTGGCCACATGGCGACATCGATAACCATATCTGGGGTTGCGATAGCTTTCGCGCGCGTATGGAGCAAGACGTCTTTCGCGCTGGCACTTCTCCGTTTTATTGATGAAAAATACCGTTTCCAACGGCTCTTCATCTGGTTCATCATCGCTTCGATGCACGTCTTTTCCGTCTTGTATTCCGCCATTATCTGGAAGCGCCCTTGCGAACACCGAACTGATGGCCGGGAGGAGCTTACCGGTCCATGCCTGCCTATGGCGACAATATTTGCGGTTCAAACAGGCAACGTCGGTACGTCAAATTCTCCTCGCATTGATATGTAGTGGCGTTGAGGTGCACTTGTCATTGCAGTAACGGACCCTGGCCGACCCTAGGAAAGGTGAGGAGGCTGGGTTTATTCTCTCTTCAAGTTTTCTACAAGCTGTCTTCAAGTTCTATGCTTACCAGAGAGAGCTGCGCAGCATATTCTGGGTTGATGGATTTCGTGCTTGCATTATATCCCTGCCGGATCATATGGAAACTCAAATTGAGTCTACAGGAGAAGGTCGGATTGACAGTTGCAATGAGCTTGGGCTTCCTGTGAGTGCATACGTTTTGCCAACATGCCATTCCTCTCGCGATGGCTGACCAGATCCGACCTCAAGGGCGGGGGTTTTCGCCATTCTGCAAATAACAGGCACGTGGGCTTTGATGGGCCCCGGATACAGCACGTGTAAGTCTCTCTATATTCGTGTTTCCCCCGTGCCCATGCCCGAGCTTCACAAATAGCTACTTAATATTTTCATTTCTATCGCCAGATAAACTTGCTATGCTCTCCATCGTGGCGACGGCCGAGCCTACCGTCACAATCATTGCGGCCTCGATTCCGGTCCTGCGCATCCTGTTGCTTGACATGTATCACAAGCCGACACTAGTTGAGGTGACCTCAAAATGCAATTTAATGGCCAAGCTGCAACGGACCACAGCCAAGAATGACACGGATGCCATCACTGACCAATCTGTGGATGGCATAGGTGGTCGTGGGATCATGCAGAAAGCCGAAGTGGAGAGTGGGTACAGTCACAAAAGCAGTTCTACCGCAGCTCACGAGCTGGATGATGGGGACTTGGGGTTAAGACCGATCCCCGAAGGCAGATGCAGATGAAGGATATGTATGTGTTATACCTTGAACCCGGCATATATAGTTCTCTTAGATTGGAAGCAGATGTTGTTAACAGAGGGCACCGGATTTCAGCGACCTGTGTCATAAAGGAAGTGAGGTGGCCTGTGCGCCTTGGACAGAAGAATATCGGTTCTCTACCTTAGGTACCTTCTTCTTATGGCCCAATAAGCCCATCTGCATCAACAACCAACATCCGACTGATCGTTTCAACGATCGGAGAAACAGCTCGGTTAGCTCAGTTGGTTAGAGCGTCGTACTAATATTCTCTGCTGAGTATACTAAGTAATGCGAAGGCCATGAGTTCAAGCCTCATACTGAGCAATTCTTTTTTCTTCTTTTTACCTATTCTTGCACTTTTCTGTCATTTCCTGCTGCTTAACCATTTTGCCTACACATGTTTAGGGTTTTTGGGGGGCTTCTTATACTGTGCGAACTTGGTCTACAATCCAAAACCAGTAAAGAGAAAACAACGTCACGGTCATCGACTAGAAACTAAGAATAGGAGGAACAAGTAGCTACTTAGGTACCGAGCTAACCGTAATTTGTCACTGGTTTTGGCTATTGGCACACGGCCCAGAACACGGCCCACCAACCAAATTTATCACAAGCTCACCAAGTGACTGCAAGCGACATCATCCATGGACTACTTCCCCTTGCTATACATTAGGATCTCCCTCTCGATAATCGAATGGCAGTCGAGATCCCGATTTTCCCTCATCAGACGAACAGCCTTCTCCTTGTACTTTGGGTTGCTAAGCACTTTGTCGACTGCCGCAGCGATTTGGTCGCTGCTTGGGGTTTGGGTCTTGAGATTCACTCCGAATCCAGCGTATTCTGCTCGCGCAGTGACCTAATTATAAGCAAAGTCAGTCCTCGGTTCTGCATCTCTACCAATTGAAGACACGCTCCTGTACGCATGTGTTTCTCGTGCTTCAAGTACTTACCTCGATCTTGTCCTCGGTGATTCCCGCGACCACCATCGGCACCGCATTGATGATGCTGTGCGTCATGCTTCCGTAACCACCATTGGTAACAAACACGTCAGCGTACTCGAGCGCCGCGTCGTACGGCAGGTAATCCACAACTCTCGTGTTTGAAGGGATGTCAAAGTCTGCCGGCAGAGAAGCCCCCTTGACGCCAAGTATGGCCATGACGAGCACGTCGTCCCGCTTCGCAAGAGCCTTGATGGCGGGGATGACGAGTTCGTCGTATCCAATGGCGAGAGTCCCTTGCGAGACGGGGATGATGAACTTCTTCCCCGGGGAACCAGCCGGTAGTTCCGCGTTGGACTGGATCTCCGACCACCAGGTGGGATAGACGAAGTTAGGGTTGATTCCATTCTTGGGCAGTGCTCCTGCGAAGCGAATCGAGGGATGCAGGTCGGACCGCGGGTACTCCATGCTGGGGCTGGATAGCTGGAACATGGTGTCAAACGCTTCGAACCAGTCGTTGAACAAGCTATTCTCTGGCTCGGGCACACTGGTGCACCCCATCTCGAGCATGACCTGCTTCTGGAGTGCGAACAAGTGTTTGAAGGGGCCCTCTACGAGTCCCATATGGAGAGCTTTGTTCCTCGCCCGGCCAGACTCGGTCGAATCCGGGGGGAGCCCCGACCCGAAAGGCGCAGTGTCGATGCTCGAAACAACGAGCGGGATCACATTGAAGCCAACGGTCTTGGGGAACACATCATAGCCCTTGGGAAGCGGCGCGCCGTGCTTGAAGCTCACCACCGCCAAGGAACACGTCTCCGCCACGATGATGACCTCGCGCGTGGGGTGCTTCTGGCGGATCAGCTCGAGCAAGGACTTGATGTGCGCCGCGCGGACCGGGATGGATTTCAGAAAGAAGTGCTCCACATCAAATGCGAGTCTCGGGAGGCCAACCGGGACTTTGTTCCGTTCCACCATTGCACTTTCTGTGATGAGGACATCGGTTTCGAACCACTCGGCACCGATATCCTGTACGTTGTCTCGGAACTCAGTCGACGTCAGGAATATGACTTCGTAGCCTTTCTTGATCAACTCGCGAGCGACGTGGAGACTGGGCACCGTGTGGCCTGTTAGCGGACACGCCGCCATCACCAATAGAGGCAGTTCGCGCCTGCTTCTGGCCACGCCATTGGTTCCGGCTTCCTCTGTGTGGGAAGAGCCCCCGCGGCCTCCTTGGTCGGTGGTCATTTTCCGGATGCGAGTAGTTGCTGTGAAGAAGGGGGGTGGACAAGAAATGCTAGAGTGAGCTTTTGGATTCCCGTCTCCTCAGACTGGTATGTAACACAAAATCAAAAAGAGAAAATCTCCAGTGTCTGACGGTGCGCTTTTATAAGCAGGTCAGAAAGCGTGTGAACTAACTAGCCTAGCCCATCTTGGACACACCGTCAGTCAGCATCTGACATAAGCGCCGTTTAATCCTATCGTCGGCGGCCACCAATAGTACTGTTTAGGGCTACGGGGCGCGACGGTCGCTCATTTCGCTGGAGACCGCCCATTACAACTTGAGGCAGGTCAGACGGGGCTCTGGACCCCCAAGTGATGTTGAAGATGACTCTGTAAGAATTGGCACACCCTTGTTTCAAGATGCGGCTGAAAAAAGCAACCCATCGTTGCATTATCTCAGTTCCTATAGGCTGAAAACCGATAAAAATCACAAGTAGTGTCCTCCTCCTACCACACCTTACAAGGGTTGAAGTAAGCCTCTACACACCTTGTCCCATGCAGCCAGAACTGCGGAGAGCCGTTTGATTTGTCACTCCCCAGAAAGTTCCAAAGGGATCAACATTGTACTGCAACATCATATTTGGAGATGGTGCAGCCTGCAGCTGCTGTTCCAATTGTGGCCGTCAGCCATGCCGCCAACAGGTGATCTTGCTTGGACGGGGAAGGCCATAATTATATGGATGGACAGGCAGTCTTTTCTCGCTTTTCTCTACCTCCACGACCCCTTAGATTGTCCGAGAACATCTAACTTTAATACCTGTCAGCTTCACAAGCCTGTAAGCCAGAAACTGCACGTTCGCCATGGTTACTTCTGAGCACCTCAATGCGACCGAGGTCCAAGATGACTTGGATCATTTCCTTGGACATGTCGAGTTCAATGACCGCTTCTCCTACTTTGACGACTCCAACGCCCGTTGGGGAACACGCCAGCAACTTTCTCAACAAGCGACTACCGATATCCGGCTTCGAGTTCTGAACAAGATCATCAAAGAGCTTGAGCGCGTCGAGAGAATTCGATTAATGATCAGCAGAGAATCCGGTGAATACCATCTGGTTCGTTGCCTGGAGGAAAGTCGTCGAGACTGGATTGCGTCCGAAGATTACAAAGCTGGAATTGGTGATTGCCATAGAGAAGGCGGCTTGGTAAACGACTGGAGCGAGCGCAAGAAGTTCGATACTAGCCCCAGTGTCGAGGTCTTGAAAGGTCTCCGTGATGATCTCAAAAGGAGCAGCCAGACTCAATCTACTGCAGCACTTGGTACCACGCATACCCCTCCACAACGTTCCCGTGAGCTCCCTAAGCAGATCCCTAGGCGACCACCATCGACCCGAGTACCGCAGTCACAGAAAAGTCCAACATCTTCGCCCACAACAGATGAAACTGAAGAGGAAGCCGAAACCGCGGAAACAAACAAGATTGACTATGATGCCGACGAAGACTTCAATGCCTACCTGATCAAGTACGAAATGTCTGACGACGGCTCCTACAAGTCGTCGCATATGGAGTCTCTCACGCCCAACTATGATATCGCCGGAAGCTTTCCCGACCAGCGCATCCCCATCAGACATCTTCTGGGCGAGATCGCCATCAAACATCCAAGCGAGAGCAGGCACCGAGCAACTGTCGATCATCAGAATAAGCCATCCCTACCCGCTGGCAATATCCTCAAGGATTCCAACAACAAGATTAGGTACATCCATTTTCCAGCAAACAACATGGCGGTGAGTGAACATCTTATAGTACGTAAGTATATGGAACTATTGTGCTAACAGAGCATCGATGTTAGTGGGCCGAGGTCGGTTGCCCTTTATATCGTATGAAACGGCTTTCCTTGACTGACTATAAACCAGCGAGCTATCGCGCTTTATTATGAGGATGAAATACCTACTTCACCAGGAGATAGGACACACCCAACAGCTGCAAAGGTTGATACTTTGCTACGACCAGAGTACTGGCGTGGGCAACAGCAAGGCGATCGAGGAGCTCCAGTTCACGCGCGTCATATGCGACCTTTGTGCGAGACCATATCACTGAGTAAGTCAGCCCCCCTAGAAGTGACTGGATATTACTAAAACAATTGCTAGCCACTGATGATGACGCTGCGTCACACCCGAAAGATGTGGTCCTATTCGTGAGTATGGATGAATGGAACACATACTGATAGGCGCTAACAATCTTGAGATGCCATTTCTTCATTGGGAAACTGACAGGAAGCGACATTACTTTGCTACTTTCATCGATAGGCTCACAGCCGAACACAAATTGCACACCGAAAAATTGAGCAAAGAAATCAGAGATCAAGAAACCAAACGCAGGGAGAAGTTGGAAAAGCCCGCTCGTTTCAAGCAAAAGAAATCAGAGCCTTCTCAAAGTCCTTGGATGAAAATTCTATGTTCTCTGAACCGAAATTCTGCCCAAAAACACCAAACTCAGTCTAAGAATTCCCAAAAAGATTCCAAACCTCAAGTGAAATTGAGTCTAAAGTCCTTGGTTGATACCTGGAATCTCAAGAAGCTTCGGTTAAAAATCGATGAAAACCGTCGAGTTGAATGTCGAAAGCCCCATGATGAGAATAATCAGAACAGGTTGGGACAATACTTGATCGATGCGGCACGGCTCTATGAGGGCATCATGAATTATCGGGACAAGAAACTTCTGCACAAATACCTGCACTTTGACTCTCCTATTCACCCGCGACGAACATTGGTTAGTTGCACTATGTTCCCTTCTCATCCACCCTCCAACACCTCTATTTCATATTCTGTAAAAATTCTGATATGGATGAGTACAGGATCAAGCCTACTATTGGAGCCTTAACACAACACAGGGCCGTGATCGTGATCAAGTTGTTTATCGTGGGACAAGAGCAGCGGTCGACAATTTGCATCAGTTTGACATAGAAAAGCAGGTTTGGCCTAAACATGAGGAGCAGAAAGATCCTTGGATGTTCCCTACCGCGCAAGATTACGATGGTCCTTGTCAGGCATGCCAGAGCAATATCCGTAAGATTTCGAGGTTGATTATGGTTGATCAGCTCTGGCTGTGGGTTCTCGATGAACATACCATATTGACATTCTTTCCTCGGCGGTATGGCACAAACAAGAATGATGCCTCAGGAGTACACAAGTCGATTCGTATGAGACTAGATAAGGTCTCCAAACGCCGACACCCTGAGCAACAAATGGGATCTGTGTGGGATCTTGCCCTCATCATCTTTGACGAATGTACCAATACGTTCTTCGATCGCACAAAAACGCCCGCCCACCAACCGCAGATCATCGATGACTTCTCTGAAGCAATTGGCAACGTTGTGGGTATTCCTCAATCCAGTATACGACTACTACAGTATCTGACAACATGAAGACAAATAAACAGACGATTGCGTTTGATAGACTGTGGGCCTGGACCGAGCAGTGGAAGGACAATAGCTCGAAGAAGAGCAAGTCCAGAACGACGGAATTGCATGTTTCCCTGTTGGACATCAATCCTGAGGGCAAGCTGCAACGCGAAATCAAGGACATTATCGAGGAACTTGAGATCATGATTCATATCAACCGCACTCATAAGATGATCCTCAGGGGCCTGATCCGTCAGGTTATCCAAATCATGGACCCAGATGGGCAATTGAAAAGTCGGTTCTCCATGCTTCAACTCGACGAAGGACACACTGAGGGAACAGTGCCGAATCCCAAACCTAAGAGGAAAACTCGCAAACCCAGTGGGATAGTGAACGAGGAAGACTATGATCGCTTCGATTCCAAATCCGGGGAGCTCCTTAGTAAGGTGACGTCAAGGATTGAAGAGTTGGAGGAATTGAGGCGGAGTGCGCAGTCCACTTCGGACAGTGTAAGACCACCTCCCCCTGAACTACCATCCTTGCAGACAGGACTATACTAAGGGATATCTGCTATTTCAGATCAAGGACCTTCTGGCGCTCAAACAACAACAGGCCAGCGTCGTGCAAGCATGGCAAGCTGCTCAACAGACCGAGGAAACAGTGGCTCAGGGGCGGTCCATCATGATGTTCACCGTCGTGACTATTGTGTTCGCGCCTCTGTCATTTATGACTAGCATTTTCGGCATGAATGCATGGGAGTTCAGCCCCGAACAGAATAGTTGGAGGATCCTTGACCAGCTCAAGTATATCTGTGAGACTTTAGTACCCTTCTCTCCATGCACTCCACAACTGGGAAGCTACTAATGGCCATCCACCAACCAGTGCCGGTATCTGTTGCTATCATTCTCCTGGTCCTTTTCCTCGCATTCAACCCCTATGTGAGAGCCATCGTGAAGGCGTGGTACTACCGCATTACCAGCAACCTTCTGACGAAAAGCCTGGGCCGCCACTCCCTTTACAAAATCTGGTACGAGAAGAATAGCTGGCGGGGTGAAGTGCAGATCGATGAGGCCCACAAGTACGCACAAACCAAGAAAAAGGCGGTTCGAGAAGCAGTATTGAAGCAGCGCCGTGAAAACAACCTGCAAGCAAGTGGTGTGCCAAACGAACAAAACAACGGGTCGGCCGACCAAATTGATAGTAGCCAGGGCACTACTCCTCAAGGCAATAGTCAGCAGCATACGGCGAGCAACGGCGGGGCGGGGCTACCTGCGAATGGGACACATGGCGACGCTGGAAAGGAGAGGCAGGGGAACACCCGGCAACCATTTTGGGGGAGGTTGAGGGGACTAAGGAAAGAAGAACCACCGTCGGTGTGAGGGCGCATCTGTATTTCCTGAATCAAAAGTGTATTGAGAAGTACCGCAGAGACGTGACGATCACTCTCTGTGGTCCGTCATCCCTGAAACCCAGCAACGCATATAGTATTTGTTGATTTCCCTTGGCGGTGCTCTTCAAGCAGACTGACCAGTAAGAGGTGGAACGTTGGAGAATAATTACCTGCCACCCGAATTGTGTGCTTCGACCCCTATTGGAGACCAAATAAACATATTAAAAGCACAGTTAACGCCAGGGTCCCTTAGACAAGAGCAGAAAAGTGGTAATGCTATCAGATAACTAACCAGTGAAGCCCTGAATTAATATGAGACACGGGTTGGAACTGGTCTTGTATATCCAACTTTCTCTTCGTCGGTCTACAAGTGAAATTGCTCAGAATCAGAATTGTGGATGTTGATGGCCAGTTCCGCGCACAGACCACCAAGAACTCGACAGACAGGCAGAAAGGCAGGACGAACAACCTCTGATGAGCCTTCCTGCCTTGTTGATTTTGGACTCCTAAATTCGGCATACCTCGATGGAACATGAATGCGCATTCATTCCGAAGTGACTGGCCTGGCCTGGCCGCCTTGGTAGGCATGCAGCATGCTTCTCTAAACCTTGGGAGGAGGCATCTATTTTGGCCCTAATGTTCAGCTCCTGCAAGCCACCGGCAGCTGAACACATATCCAAAGCGGCTTCGCGCAAATCAAAACTATGTCGATCACGACAGCTTAGCCCAGACCCTTCCCGCCTTGCTGGGCTCCCCGTAGAAAAGGAAAACCAAGGGCTATGATCATGAACTGGCTGCCTTTTTACCTGACCAAGCAGATATGTCAGCCGCCATTAGCAGACTGATCAAGCGATCAAACCACCAGCCGGGGGATAGTTCCCATTCTTTCCCCTTCGTCGTTATCTCCCACTAAACGACTGTTCACATGCGCTTGAGCTCCATGGTTTCCGACGGTGTTTGGTGACTTTCTTAGCGGCAATCGTCCATTGTGCGCCTCATTCGTTGCTCGCTCGTAAAGGGGAGATTCATAAGCCAAATGCTTCGACATTTGGGGTTTCTTGAGTGCTTTCGAATACAACATTCGAGCATCTGTTTCCAAGACCCAAGACGCGGCAAAAACACTGGTGCGATATTCATTCCTTCGCGGTGCCTCTAGCAGGCTCTGAATAGCGCGGCGCTTGCTTCTCGTGCCATACCGGTTAACCGAGGCTTCTATAACCCACTCACTTGATTCACCCTCCTTAGGTTGGGGTGTACATGTCATGTCGGCTCTTCCTGAAGGCTGGGAATGGGATTACGATGGAACCCGTTGGCTATACCGGTACAAGCCTTCGGGCCTCGTTCAGTACCATTTTCCGAAACCCGGCGACGAGTTCCCCGAATATGTCGGCCTTGGAGTCAACTCCATCGAATTAGAACCAGAGGAACGCCTGGCTAGCGATATGCAAATGAAGCGACGGGATACCCTTGGCGGGACCCAACCCGGCACCGTGCCCAGTTCGAGTCAGCGGAGGAAGAAGCCACTGGGCGATGTCGATGAAATTGGTGCAACAGGCTACTTCGATCCCGAGGGGTTTATGTACTTGGGGCCAGGAGGTTACGCTGATATGGATGCACCTCCTGAGGGGAAAGACAACATATCAACAGGGATGGAGACTACATCCCTGGATAGGCAAGGGCCCTCAAATGCGATACAAGTCGACTCTGAACAACATGGAACAAATCGTGGTAATGATTTAGTGATGAGGCAGAACGCTAGAGCAACACCAGCCGGAGGCCAAGGACCACTTGAACTACCGCCAGATCCTTTGGTACCGCAACCCTCGGGAGAGCGCAACGGAGTTCCGGGCTATAACTCTACGACTTCAACACAAATAGAACCGCTTGGTTTCCTCGCAGAGCTGGCGAGTCATGATACTCGAAAGTGCGCTGATGAGTTGGCACCAATTGAGCTTGACGCATCGCAGTCATTCCCCGGGGCTGCCTTTGCTGAACTGTCTTCGGAAAGGCCAAGCGATCTCCCCCCAAAAGCAACTGGTGCCTATCCGCTTGTGTCTGCCTCGTTCGCGTTTCCGCACTCGAATGAGGAACAGGCCTCGAGCCAGTCGCCAAGCGAATCCTCGGTGAAGAGCTCCGGGAACGCGCAGCACCTGAACTCCGTCACAGCATCTTTCCAAGAAAGCGCAGGTTTCCAAGCATGGAAACCTGGGGCTAGAGCTGATCGAGATGAATCGGTGCAACTAAAACGTCCTTATTTAGTGCCTTCAAGAAGTTCGTTGCTGGAATGTCAGAACCGTGAACTCGGCCAACTTGATCAAAGGAGGTACTCATTTCCCGCACAAGTCCCCGCATCGGCTATCAACAAACATCCGACAGTATTGACACCACCGACGGGTCCAAGGGGTCCATCTCGCCATAGGCCATGCTCGCTCGGGTTTGCACACTCCCCTATCCCAGCGGTTCTTCGACCCGCAAATCATTCCCCTGATGTTCCGCCCAAAATCCCGTTGAGTCAGGGGCAATCTGTGTCTGCGCTCTCTAAGGATCAGATAATTCATGCGCTAGGTTCCAAGGAACGATACGAGAACATCTCATCCAGTTCGCATGCAGATACGATCCCCTTGAGACACACGGATCTGACCCACTGCCCGTCGGTACTCAAGCCCGCGAACCCTCGCCACATGCGTCCTCACGCGGCAACTATTTCAGGGAATCCTACTGCTGCTTCAGATCTTAAGCCAGCCGCGCATCCATTCACGCCACCGAAGCCTAGTGGAATAAACCAGACATCCACGCAGCACCAGCATGATCTTGTCCACCCCACCCTTCGAATGCCTGACTCTACTGATTACGATACCCGCCCATTAGCTCAGCGCGTCAGCACTATGCCGAACCAATTACCATCTCAGTCTCTTGTCCCCTCCAAGAGTAGAACTGGGTTCGGGCCGGGCTTTTTCATCTTCCATGAGATCAAACCGGGAGAAGACCCGTTGGACTGTGAAACGACTCAGACTATAGAGACTCGAGGACTATCGGCCACACAGCGACCACCGCCTGTTGAACTATCGTCAGATTCACTTGTACCAAGCAATCTCAGTTCGACGCTGGCCAACCCGGGGCACGACCAGAAAGCTCACGCCATACCTCAAGATGGGGATCCGTTGCAGCAGATGACTACTCAACAGTATCCAAGTCAGAATACCAGTAGCGCCGTAGGATCAACTCAACCCCATTCCTTTTCATCTACTCACATCAATGAAATAGTCCATGATGCTACGCCATCGGCAGCCTTGAAGCCCCCGAGACCATCTGCCGCTACTACCAATGCATCGCAAATGCCGACGAGTCAAGAAACCGTGTTGCCTTGGGCCCATCAGGTTTCTAACATAGCAAACTCAGCAGGTGGGAGTTTCGCAAGGCCCACTCAGTCATTCCAGACCAACTCTATAGGAAATTGTGCATCCAACAACGCAGATGCTATCAGCACCGGGTCTATATCAGGCTTTGTTACAGCTGGTTCAGTACCTAACTCCGCGCCTCTTCCCCAGAAACCTGCAACACCGGGCTCTCAAGTACTGCATGCGACAGCTCAGCATCAGATGCCATTGAAGTTACATTTTCCCCTGTCCGTACCAGGAGAAGGGCCGGGAATCCAAGCTCAAACCCCTGGGGCGCTTCATTCAAAACCTCATGGCCATGGTACAATTCAGGGGTTACAGTATTCTAAGCCGCCATCTAAGCCTCCCTCCTCACATGTCAAACCACAACAGGTGCCCACGCAACAATCGTGGACGATTAACACGGAACGACCACCGACACCGAACCAGGCAAAACCATCTGTAACGGGTAATCCCAATAACGCATTGTCTCAGGGACCAATTCCATCTCCCGCCCCACAAGCGAATACCGGGCTTCCAAACAATCTACCAATGCGACCCGATACGCAATTCTCGCAATACCCGTCGCCCCTGACACAGCCGGCATCTCTGGTGCAGAGTCAGATCTCATCCCCAGCAGCTTCGATCGCTTCCCTCTACCAATCACCATCTCCAGCTCCGGCTCCGGCTCCGGCTCTCAGCTCCCCTCAGTCATCCATGAACTCTGTACAGGCAACTCCTTTGACCCCTGGACACGCAACAATGCAAGCCCAGTATAATAATAGTCTGACAAAACCTCCTCTCAGCCATGTACAGTCTGCCCCGCAATCGACCCTGTTCCCGTCTCAACTTTCGTCAGCCGTGCATCAACCTCATGGTGCTCCTCAGCTGGGTAGCACACCGCAGGCTCCGAGTAACGGTATTCCCTTGGGACCCGGTCGGCCATCCAGCCTTTCATTGCCAGCACAACAAATGATACATAGGCCACCACAGGGAACTCAAGCACATCCTGTGGCTCTTCCTTTGGGTGGCTCGTATGCGGTGCCCTCCAAACCTCACCAACATCCCGGGCTTGGTCATGTGGGACAAACAACAAGCCAAATGCCCGTACAACAACCTGCTCAACCACATCAGTCTGCGCAACAAAACTTCCAGCAGCCGGGCAGCATGCAATGGACCACCCATACAGCTCGACCACAGGGGCAAGCAATACAATCGCCGACTAACACTCAGCCTTCGTATGCTCAACAGCCAGGTTACAGCCAAAAGCCTCCCATGGCGGGGCATCAAAGTGTCAGCTCGCCAACGGGTATTCCACAGAGCCAACAAGCCCAGGCAACATATCAATTCCAGCGTCCGCCCTATGGAAACCCCACGGCATCTCTGAGCGATGTTGGCCAAGACATGAAGAAGTGGGCAAAGAAGATGTGGAAAAACCCAGCCGTACAGCAGACGACGGCCGTGATCGGAGGTGCCTTGATGGCAGAGTCGATGGGTGGCAATGGCGTCGCCGGCGCGATGGCCGCAAACCAGATCTACAACACCTCACAAGCTCAGCAGCCAGGCCAGCCATTGCGCCCACAGCGACCGCCGCATGCGCAGACAGCCCCCCCGCAAATCCAGGGACTACCCGGTCCTCGCCCAAGCGTGCAGCCAGTCTACCAACCTGTCTCGAGCTTCCAGCCAGGGGGTGTGCAGTCACCGGGTCGGCCATTCGCGGTTCAGCATTCCTCTATGCAAGGTGCGCCGATGCAGATGCAGCAGCCCCTGCCAGCTCAAGCCCCCATTTCGAGTCCACCGCCTCAGGGGCAGGGACAGTACATGGTCAACCAGCCACCACCGCCAGTCCAAGGCCAATACATGGCCAGTCAGCCGCCACCGTATCTTGGACCTTCTGAACAAACTGTCATTAATCAGCAACAGACCATCAATCAGAACATCACGATGAATAATAGCGAGCCTAGCGCCAGCGCAACAGATGAATCAATGGCAGGGTACTCTCAACAACCTGTAGTCATACAGAATAACCAGGTCACCGTTGAGAATTCGGCAACATCTGACTCGTACTTCGTACCACCGCAACCCATTGCCGCCACCAGCAATGATGTCAACATCACAAATATAAACATTGACGCCAACATGAACACTACGCAGTTCACACAAATTGATTCTTCGACTAACTACACTGATAACTCGATGGTGGCGACAGATGTGCTTGGGGTGAACAACAATACCGCCGCGACGGATTACAACACTGCAGCGACAGACTACAACGTCGCAGCTACTACCGACATGAACTTCCAGATGGAAACCTACATGGCTGCCGATGATGTCACGACGATGTACAGCACAGAGAGCTTTGGCGCAAGTGAGACTGCGGGTAGTGATGGATGGGCAGAAGCAGCGACAATCACGGCTGATTACTCCGGGGGAGGTTGGGGCGAGGATTGGTAATCAACAACAAACACAGGGTCCATGGAGTTGGGGGATATGGAAAGAGAGACAGACTTTCTGCATCTTGGCGGGAGTCTGCGTGATAATGGATGGGAAGCTGGGGAGTTGGGGTCTTAGTTTGGGAGTACCTACTTACCTACTTACTTACTTACATAGTGGCAGGGACACATCTCACCCTGTGTACTTTCCTAATGTGTTGACCTTAGACGCATGCGCCTTCATGTGATGGCGGTCGAGAGCGCTTGCCTTTCAACCAAGACCTGGCCCTGCCATCTGTTCCGCCTCGGCAAGTCTTTGGCATTCCATGGAAGTCAGCGCCTCGCAGAGAAGGCATGGTGGGCTGAGTGGCATTGGGAGGAGGAAAGGAAAGAGCCACGAAACGATCCCGTAGGTCCTGTGCCCCCTTGTCATATAAATACATACTTACTTCTACCGAACTCAAGTCTGGGGTTTCTCGACACCATCATCTTCACATCTTCGCATCATCACATCTTCATTCAATATCATCTTGTCACAGTCAGATCAGACATACCCCGACACTACACTCCAACATCTGGACATCAACGAACCCACCATGGCTACCACCATAACAGAAGTCATAAACTTCACCGACACCCCCAGCATCGGCGTCATCGGGTCCTCGGCCGCGTTCCTCGACTACCCCTACCCGACGCTGGTCCAAACCGTGATTCCCACGCTCCGCTGCGTGGCCGGCGCGCCCGCGCCGTGGACGGAGAAGATCACGCGCGAGGACTGGTATGTGCCGTCGAGCGAGCATGGCGCCGTCGCCGTGACCATCACGTACTCGGCCAGCTGCCCGGCCTCCCTGCCCTTCGATGTCGTCACAGTGGCGGCGACCGAGCTGACGTTGACGGACGACTACTACGCGGGTGCCACCCCCCTCGCCGATCCCGCCACCGGTAGCGTCACTACGGCTGCTGTCGCTGGGGCACGCGAGACTGCCGCTCTATGAGCCAGTTGGGGTTTGGTGGTGGAGTGTGGAACAAATGGAAGCATGATGGGATTGCGTGGGATAATAATGAGGATGGAAAGTGGTGGGTTGGTGTGTTTCCACGTTGTTGAGGTGGCTGTGTTGCCTCCTGTTTATTCTTTTGGCGTGGTATAATAACCTAGAAAGCAATTGACTATTCAAATCCACTCACTGTCGCAAAGATCATGGACCGCAGCGACGCATCAGTGGAACAATCACAGTCCAGCAATACTGCCAAGTGAAAGCATCTATATAATTATGACTACACTCAACACAGCGTCGTTCTCGTTGACGAACTAATGATATCGTACATTGTGATACAGGGGTTTAGCCTCCATGTTTCTATCCTGTAGCGTCAAGCGCCGCTCGATCAATCAGTGTGAGGAGTATTCTTTTTGACGATTCTCTTTTCATTTGAGCTTCTCCAGTGCCAGCGTGGCTTGGTCGACCAGTTCCCGCGCCTTGTCCAGCTGGGCCGCTGCGTCTTTTGAAGATGTGCTGGTTCCATCGCGTGTCGATGGTGAATGACCTCCGGTTTCTGCCGCGGCATCGTCCAGGACATGGGCGACGGCGACCTCGACGCCGCGGACGGCCTTGCGACCCTCCTCGCGCACCTCACCCTCCCAGTAGGCGCGGGCAGTCTCCCATTGCTGCTGCATGCGGCGCATGCTCCAGACGATGCCCAGGGCGGCGACGGCGCCGGCCTCGTAGAAACCCGTGGTCAGGGTGCCGAAGTAGGCGAGGGCGCCAAGCGAGGTGGTGAGGCCCGACGTGCTCAGGGTCTGCAGAACGAGTTTTTGGGCTAAGGCCTGCAGGGCCGGGATGGTCTCGTTCTGGAGGTAGGACCGCGCGGTGGGGATGCTGGTCGGCCAGCGGACCATGGGGCCTGCGGCAGGAGCTGCTGCTGCTTTGGTGTTGTCGAGAGAAGTCAGTTTTTGCTGTGGTACTTCGGACGACAGCGATGACGATGGGGAGGAAGAAGGGCTGGTGTAAGTGATAGGGAAGCTGCTGGTAGGCACGCCGGCTTCTTCGATGCGGCCGGCGAGGTAGATGGCGTTCCGTTCGGCGCCGGTCAAGAAGCGTTGGCTGAGAATATCGGTGGTGAGCATAGCTACATCATCGACACGCCAGAACAGCTTCCACCAGCTTAGCTTCCGCCAGCGTCGGCTGGAGAATGCGAGGTCGAGCTGCTCCTGCAGCTCGGTATGCGCCGTTTCGGCCCACTCAGCGAGCCCCCGTTGGAGGCGGGATGTGGAAGGCGGCGTGGATGATGACAGCGTGGCGGATAGTTGCCTTGATTCCTCGCGCTGTATGGAAGCTGAGGCGTTTTGAAGCAGTGATGCGATGAGCCGGCGCACCGGAGGCTTGGTGGCGTTGTCAGGGGTGGAAATCACGTCCTGTTTGAGCCACTCAACGAGCTTTGGCATGTTGCTTTCGTACCACTTGTGCTCGAACTCCATGGCGTTTCCTATGTCCTTCCGGATCAGTCGGAGGCCAGCCCCCGCGGTTCCAACATCTACCACGGTGAATGGAAGCGCCGAAGTATCCACCGGCTTGTAGTCTGGTAGGTTGACCGCGGCCGTGATGATGCTCTCGCTCTCTAGAAGTGGAAGTGTAGTGACTGAGGCTGCACCCAGGATCCCATCGGCGACCAGCAGTGCCTTATGTACCGGCGTAGTGATGGGGGTGTACCTGCCCGTGTTGGACGTGGGAATGTCCACGGTGGGCACCAGTACGGCGTCTTCGAAGGCACCCAGCCCCTCATCCTGCGCAGCGGCGTACGGGTTCGTTTCCATCAGCAGCAACTCCAGTCTATGCCCATTCAGCGCTACAGAGGAGACATTGACTTCGTGGAGTAGGCTACCTCTGGTCATGGACATGGTACCGCCCTCGCGGCGTTCTTCGGCTCCGACTCGAATGATCATGGGCTGGGCAAGGTTGTGCCGGTCAATCTCCTGCTCCCACTCTTCTTCTGTCTTCAACGGGTCCGCAAGAAGCAGCTTGAGGAGCTGTTTCGCCGTCTTGCTAGCGTCTGAGCCATTTGTCAGGCCCAGAATGGCTACTCGTACCGACTCGTTACCGGGCTGCTGGCGCAAACCGCTGAGGGCCAGCTGTAGGCGAGAGAGGTTGACGTGATTCGCAGCATGTTTCTGTAACTCGAGCAGCACATGTTCAAGCTCCTTTCGAGGTTCTGGGGTAGCAGTCGTAGTAGCAGTCTGGGTCGGAGGTATGGCGGCAGCCGTGGCTGTGGACTGAAACCGGGGCGCGGTGGTGAGAGGTTTCCGCCTCGACTGTCGTGTGGGGGATGCTGCCACTGGACGAGCGGGACGGGACAATGAACAAAAGAAACAGATTGACGGGTTCTCTTGGGCTGCGGATCGACTGAGGAGACTCGCGCCCTCTTTTGCGGCCTTTGCAGGCTGCAATGACAGACGTGGTGGCATGTCTTCTGCTGACGAGTGACTATATGGGCGGCCGACCACCACTGGAGCTCGTTGGTTTGGTTTGGAGCTCTGCTGTCGCCGATTCAAAGCTTGATGGGATGCCAAGACTGGGGCAAACTAGCACTGCCGCTTCAGGACTAGCGGCCTAGGAAAGTGATCGACCATCAGTGACGTTGAACTTGCCCGGATCTTCCGACTTTGCTAACCTACCGTACTCAGGTAGGTTAGAGAGCATTATGCAAACATCGTCCACCTGGAAGTACGATCTGGAAGCTTTTGGACAGTTCCTGCGGTTACACAATTTACTGGATGAGTGAGTGAAGCAAATAATAAGTTCAAACCAATGCATACAACGAGAACTACTACGTAGATTATTGTCCCGTTATCTAATCGATAAGCGCACTGGCCGTATCATGTATGGTGGATGGATGTATGTATCATGTATTCCTAGATTCCCGAGTCCACACTCCAGACTCCTAAGGTTAGCGGGGTCATATCGCAATTGAACTCCTGTCTGCCGCGTTAGGCCCTCGAACATTTGCATCCCACGCCAGCAGCATGGCATCCACAGCACATCGCCGACTCCTTCAGGAGTATCGGGCCCTGACAAATAATCCACCTGAGGGAATCACCGCCGGTCCCGTGAGCGAAGATGACCTCTTGCACTGGGAAGCTCTGATTCAAGGACCTGAGGGCACACCCTTTGAAGGTGGCATCTTCCCTGCCGAACTCAAGTTCCCCAAGGACTACCCGCTGGCACCGCCGTCTATGAAGTTCCTCGGTGAGATATTTCACCCCAATGGTATGTGCTGCCCGCTGCGTCTTGCCCTGCCTTCGTGTCGTCAATCTTGCCCGGTGAGCTAGATGATGGATTAACCTTGAGCGAGTAGTATACCCTAGTGGCCTCGTCTGTATCTCCATCCTGCACCCCCCGGGAGACGACCCGAACCATTACGAACACGCATCGGAGCGCTGGAGTCCCATCCAGTCCGTCGAGAAGATATTGATCAGCGTTATGAGCATGCTGGCCGAGCCCAACGACGAGAGCCCCGCCAACGTCGAAGCCGCCAAGATGTGGCGGGACCGTAGGGCCGAGTACGAACAGAAGGTCAGAGATGGCGTTCGGCGTATGCTGGGCCTCTGAATTGGGGCGGGCCGGGTGTCCCAGGTTGATTGCTCCCCAGACTCTGATGTCTATGGTGTTGTCTTCCTTGGGGGAATGCGACTATAGACGACGTAGTGTGGGTGGCGAGTTCTCTCGGATTATTCATGATACAGAGCATGCATGGCACGGTGTTTCACGGTTTTTACGACACAATAATGATTGCAACTTCCATCTATTTCTTCGCCTCGCTTGTGAATTCTACCTATCCGAGCTTCTGGTGCTCCAGATCCAACCACGCTCATCGGAGTTGTTGACCTTGTGGCAAACAGGCACTACCAGACGCGCATCAACCGAGTTGCAGATGAATTGTCGATTTGTAATGTGAAAAAGAAATGCTTTTTCCTCTACACAGACACGTGGCGACGGGGTTGATGACTGTGCCACCCCAGATTCACGGATTCATTATTAGACTGTATCGGTTGCACCTAGCCGACCATGTTGACTTTTCCGGGATCAAGCCTGCCCGGCTTGCGGCGTGTTTCCGGAAAGTCTGCTGCTGTAGCCGTGAGTGAATCGCAATACTCTCGGGATCTGAGCCGTGACGACTGCAACCCCGCCAGATCCTACGGCAATATTAAGCTCCCAGCTGTGCTGTATTATGCATCATGTGTAACAGTCTCCCTACCATTGGCAGAGGTGGACAATCCGCCTCTGATCCGCCCCCCTGTGGCCCTGTTGGCCCTGTGGTCCAGTGGGGGAGCTTATGACAGGTTCGTGGAACATTTGCTCCGCATCGGCCAATCATGCCCGTTCGAGATCTAATCAAGACATTCGATCTTGAAATGTCCGCATCATCGCTCAACAAAGACGTGACGTGCCTGCCCAAGTCGTTGGTACGGACATGGAGCCGCATATTCCGCATGCTTTCTGCCAATTGCCTGCTGATCTGTCTCCCAAATGCCGGCCAAAACTTCCATGCCGTTCCCCTGACATCATCGATGCGTTACGATGGAGTCAACTCCCTCGACGTCAACGATGATCGTGATGAAAAATCGCCGCGATTTGAACATACAAAAACCGCCTGGCTGGTCACTCGCTTCTCGACTGTACACCTGGTCTTGCCATGTTTGAGTCGTGTTAAATTCATTTGATCTGAAACCCATTCCTGTGTAAACAAGTGTCGCGCATCTTGTCACCGCGTCCGTCATATGGCATCGAAAATCGTATCAGACACTCTCAATAAGGCCAAGAACGCAATGGTCGGACAAGACGCCAAGGCTGCTTCGATGCAGCACGATGTTGTCGAGCCCACCAAGGATTCCCGCATCACCACTGATTGGGGTACCAAACAGAGCAACACGGACGAGTGGCTCAAGGCTGTTAGCAATGACCAGACTGGCCCTCACCTGCTTGAGGACTCCTTTGGTCGTGAAAAGGTGAATACTCCTAGACATTGCGCAGTCCCCTAAATTCGCATTGCTGATAATCTGCCACAAGATCCACCGCTTCGACCATGAGCGTATTCCCGAGCGTGTAGTCCACGCCCGTGGTGCTGGTGCTTTCGGTACATTCCGCCTGAAGGAGAGTGCTGAAGACGTCAGCTTTGCCAATGTCTTGACCGACACCTCGCGTGAAACCCCTGTCTTTATCCGGTTCTCTACCGTTCAGGGTAGCCGGGGTTCTGCGGATACCGTTCGTGATGTGCGCGGCTTTGCGGTCAAGTTCTATACCGAGGAGGGCAACTGGGACATCGTTGGCAACAACATCCCTGTCTTCTTTATCCAGGAGGCTATGAAGTTCCCTGACTTCGTCCATGCTGTCAAGCCAGAGCCTCACAACGAAGTGCCTCAAGCTCAGAGTGCACACAACAACTTCTGGGACTTTGTCAACCTCCACACTGAGGCCACTCACATGTATATGTGGGCTATGTCTGACCGGGCCATTCCTCGATCCTACCGAATGATGCAGGGTTTCGGTGTCAATACCTTCACCCTGATCAACAAGAAGGGCGAGCGCCATTTCGTCAAGTTTCACTTCACTCCTCAGCTCGGTGTACACTCTTTCGTTTGGGATGAGGCGTTGAAGATTGCTGGCCAGGATCCCGATTTCCATCGCAAGGACTTGGCTGAGGCAATCGACAACAAGGCCTTCCCCAAGTGGGATTTCGGTATCCAGGTCATACCCGAGGCTGATGAGCACAAGTTCGAGTTTGATATCCTTGATTCCACAAAGGTCTGGCCCGAGGAGCTTGTTCCCATCCGATATATTGGCGAGTTGGAGCTTAACCGAAATATCGATGAGTACTTCACACAAACTGAGCAAGTAGCTTTCTGCACTTCGCACATGATTCCTGGTATCGGACACTCGGATGATCCTCTTCTCCAAGGTCGCAGCTTCTCCTACCAGGACACTCAATTATCCCGCCTCGGTATCAACTGGGAGGAATTGCCCATCAATCGCCCTGTGTGTCCTGTCATGAACTTCAACCGAGACGGTCAGGGCCGACACAGGATCACCAAGGGCACCGTAAACTACTGGCCCAACCGTTTTGGTATTCAACCTCCGGCCTCCCACCAAGAAGGTGCTTATGTCGATTACCCACAAAAGGTCGAGGGTGTCAAGCAACGAGCACGAAGCCCCAAGTTCAAGGAGCACTTCAATCAAGCCCAGCTTTTCCTCAACAGCTTGTCGCCGCCTGAGCGTCAGCATCTGATTGCTGCCTTCTCGTTCGAGCTCGACCACTGCGATGATCCCATCGTGTACGAGCGCATGTCCACTCGTTTGGCCGACATCGACCTCGACCTGGCTCAGCAGGTTGCCGTTATGGTCGGCGGCCCCGTGCCCCAGAAGCAGTCAAGACCCAACCATGGTAAGCAGGCCAAGGGTCTCAGCCAGACCGAGTTCCCGCCCAAGAAACCTACCATCGAGAGTCGGCGTATTGCTATTATCATAGCCGATGGTTATGACCCTATTGCATACAGCAGTGTCAAGGCTGCCATCACGGCAGCTGGCGCTTTGCCTTTCACGATCGCTCCCCGCCGGAGTGAGATCTACCCCGCTGGCGTCGAAAAGAAGGCTGGCAATGGCGTAGTTCCGGACCACCATCTTGAGGGCATGCGATCAACCATGTTTGACGCCATCTTTGTGCCCGGTGGCTCAGAATCCATCAGCACCCTGTCCAAGAGTGGCCGCGCTATCCACTGGGTCCGTGAGGCGTTTGGTCACCTCAAGACAATTGGTGGTACTGGTGAAGGAGTCGAATTACTCAAGCTTGCCTTCGCTCTACCCGGTATTACTGTGTCGCAGAACAGCAAAGCCGAGGAGTCATATGGTGTCGTCACCATGGCCAAGGTTAGCCCCGAGGGTCTTGGTGAGGCCGCCACCATCGCCAAAGAGGGTGCTAGCTTCGTGCAGAAATTCTTCTACCAGATCTCGCAACACCGAAACTTCGATCGCGAGCTTGATGGTTTGAACAGCCAAGTCGCGTACTAGATGACGCCTCGCGTCGCACATAATTATCAAAACTAGTCGGTGTTGTCAGGTTGGGAATTATCAAGTTTTAGGTAGCTAGCTTCTGTTGTTCATGATATTAAATCAAATGCACTTCCACCATGTTAATTGTGACTTTTTTACTGCATGCACTAAAGTTGCAAGCTCGTGGATGTCGTGTAGCGTGTGGTTGCGGCCAGCTTTTAACTAAGTAATTGCTCCTCACGACAGTCAATTGAGTTTTGCAAGACTGAAAAGGGGCTTTCTAATTTTGCCATCGCTGTGAAGCCGTCAGTCAATTCGGCTAGCCTTCAAAAGTCATGGGCTCTATCACTACTCAACCTAGTGAATACCCTTTCGCCAAGACGGGTGTGAGCAAGTTTGAGTTATTTAATGTGAGACTTTGGCTCTGGGTTAATGCGTCCACTTTGTTGAAAATGGCAGAATATAGCCATCCATCGCGTAAAGTGAGGTGGCGGGCAGGCTAGGGGCGGTATTGGCATCGTGGGATCAGCTCTGATTCAACTGCAGACTGCAGAAATATACATATAGAGAGAGCTATGCAGGCGAATAGCTGATAAAAATATGGCTGGTACTTTCTGGATAGCAGCTCTCTTTGTTCATTTCAGGATGCTTCAGGTAGTTCCCCCATAATAGTGAGAGTTATGAGATTCGCAAACTTCGTGGCTACGGCCAGCATCTTTTTGACCAACTTCACCGAGGCTGACATCATTACATCAAGCCGCGATGGTTTCAATGGGCTACTCGACTCCCATCCTGAGCCCCAGGTGGGGGGGCATAGAGGGCCGGCGGCGATGCAAGTGACTATCGACGACGGCGACCGTGGCCGGGTTTATCTCAAGACCCAAGACGATAATACTAATGAGATGCTCGGTCCTACAGCGACCGGGAAACTTTCTAAGGACACCACTGCCAAAGGAATCAGCGACAAAGAGCGCCAAAATAATCACGAGGCGGTTGCTCATCACTTACATCCCCGCTATAGCTCGACTTTACATCAGGATACTACTTTACTCAAGTCGACCATTACAGAGTCCTACGGCAGCAGCAGCGGCAACGCTTGGAACCTCTCAGCGTTTATAACGACAACAAATGCTCATATCACTGCCGCCGAGGCTACCGCGTGTACGCCCGTCAGTTGGACTAATACCTACGCGTTCACCACCGACGCCGCCTGCCCTACTCCGTACGAGAACGGCACATATTGCGGTTTCGTCAATCCGGAGGATCCATGTGCAGAGCAGCCAGGAGGTAAGCAAGGTTATCTGTTGTGCCTTGTCTTCTTTTCTTTCCCATTTCCTTCGTCCACGTCCTGCCTCTGTGGATCAGTCAGCCCCCTTTTCTCTTCCTCTCCTTATAATATCATTTCCTTACAGACAGTCAACCCCGCTTCAACGTTTCTTTCGCCTGATCAAATTTTAATTTACAATTAAGACGCATCTGTGAGCACTTCGTAAAAAGCTGACACCCCCTTCTTGGACAAACCCTAGGTTACGGTCCCCAGATCCACCCCGACACCCCCGAGGCCTTCCTCGCCCACGCGCCCTTCCACGAGGCCGCGCTCCGGGCCCCGACCCCGCCGGGCTACGTCGCGACCTTCCGGGACCTGTACGGCGCCGCCAACCCGCCCGCGGCGCCGGCGAGAAACGCGTCGGCACCGCCGCCGTGCTACCTGGGCTACCACCTGCTCGCGGCGTACGACGCGGCGGCCTGCGCGGCGCTCTGCGCCCGCGACCCCTCGCGCGCCTGCGCCGCCTTCAACCTCTACGTCGAGCGCGGCCCCGCCTGGAACCCCCGCCGCTGCTCGTGCGGCCGCCCGCCGGGCGTCGCCCGCTACAAGTGCGCGCTGTTCGCCGACGCCGCCGCCGTCGCCCACGCCGGCCGCGCCGTCAACTACGGGCAGCACATCCAGAGCAGCGGCTTCGTGCGGAGGATCGTCGGGAGCAACGGGTACGCGAAGATAGGGGAGGAGGGAGGAGCGCCGGGGGCCGGCGGGCGGGAGAACGGGGCCTGTGCGCAGATGGCGGCGGCGGCGGCGGCTGGTGGTGGTGGTGGTGGTGATGGGGCTTCTGCGGGCGTCGTGACGGCCACGTCCACGTCGGTGCTGTCCGGGGTCCACGGGGGCGCGGGGTCCACGGATGTCGGCATGGGGTCGCCTTCGATGGCTCCGCCTGGACCGGCCCCGTCCACGCGGGGAGGAGGCGCCGCCACGTCAGCAGTTCGGCCCGGCTCCCAGACTCCCCTAGCTTCGACTGGCTCTCCCTGTCATTGCGTGGTGTTGTACAGGCTCGGGTTCTCACTCGTCGCACCTTTGCTTTTCTGGTACTTCTAAACCGTGTGCGAAGCTCCTCCGTTGAAAGCCTATTCCAATACGCAGCCAGTGATTTTTCCTGGTTCTTCAGAGGATCCTCCCCGCAAGCCCCCCCCTTCTGTGACAGAAGAGTTCCCTCTTTCTTTCTTTTTTTGGAGGTTATTGATTATAGGGTAAAGTCGGGTTGGGATGGGTGTATCTTTGTCTTGGCCTGATCAACGCTGAATCCTAGTAGCGTTCTAATTACCTAATACTAATACTGGGGTATAGAGTCCCGTATAATCCAATAATCCATGTGCAAAACTCATCGAATCGAATCTGTCTCCAATGCTTACTAACTTGCACCACTTCCTGCGTACCTTATGATTTCAGCCGTATCGTCGGAAGAATACCCGTGGTTCAAGCGATGTATCTCTTGCGGGCTGCTTTCCATGATGGGCCTAGGGCATGAAACGCGCGTGTGGTGCTGATAGATATGTGATAGGCTATGTTGTATGCCAAGGGTGGAAACGACATGTACGCCGTATCATACCAAAGTCCCTGATGCGGAGTAATCTGGCCAACGACGAGGACTTGGGGTAGTTTGCGTTTCCTGCCTCTCTTTTGTTTCCTTTTTCATCTTTGGACTCCTCACCACTTCATCCCATCTAGGAACACAACCACAGAGATCTGAGGAATCAAGTAGCAAGAAGGCAAAATGTCAGCATACGAGCTAAAGGGGAAGATCGCCATTGTAACTGGAGCTGGATCTGGTAAGTCGCTCCTGTTTCTTCTGTCTCGCAACTCCGCTGATTATATACAGGCATCAATCATGCCCTGACGGAGCTTCTGCTGGAGGCGGGGTGCTCAGTGGTCGTGGCCGACGTGCGCCTGCGGCCCGAAGCACAGGAGACGCTGGACAAGTATCCGCATTCCGGGAAGGATAGCGACCGGCCCTCGGCAGTGTTCCAGCCCACCGACATGAGCGACTGGTCGCAGATCGGCGCGCTTTGGGAGGCGGCACTACAGGCTTACGGCCGCGTGGACGTCGTGGTCAACGGCGCCGGCGTCTACGAGCCCCCCTCGAGCAGCTTCTGGAACCCGCCCGGCAGCAGCGCGGCGCCGCCGTCGGGCGCCGCCCCGGAGGACAACCCCGACGCCGCCGTGGGCCAGTACAAGACCTTCGGCGTCAACACCGTCGGGCCCATACGGCTAGCCCAGATCGCCGTCGACTACTGGCTGCGGAACCGCGAGGTCGAGGGCAACCTGCTCTGGTTTGCCAGCCTCTCGGGGTACATCCACGGCCTTATCACGCCGCTCTACTACGCCAGCAAGGCGGCCATCATCAGCTTTGCCAAGTCGCTCGGGGGGCTGCGGGAACATTGTGGCATCAGGAGTTCATGCATCTGCCCTGGCATTGTCCACGTACGCGACCCCTTTTCATTTTCCATTTGTGCTTCTCACGGGCTACACATAATTAAAGCCTTTTCCTCCTTTTGTTCTAATGATATACAGACACCTCTTATCGATCAAGTGCAAAATCACCTCCCGATTAGCCCGGCATATAACGGTATGACGTCCAGGGAGTGCGCCGATGTCGCCATGCGTCTCCTGCAGGAGCCGCAGTATGGCGACGGCAACATCATCGAGTGCATCAAGGCTGCTGAGGATGGCGGCGGGGCCTCGGTTCAGTTGCGGGAGGTGCCCTTGGAGGCGCTGTACCCTCCGCCGGTCGACCGAGAACTGGGTGCCATGTTGGCCGAGACGGAAAACAAATTCATACGGAAGTTGAAACAGAACGGGATGCGCGACTTGGTAGAATAAGTTATGTCTGTCTTCCTGACACAATGGTGGTTGGACGACATTCCCAAGGAAGAATAAACCTCACCCCCCGGGGACAATTTTAAAAGCCTACAGGCGCGGCTGGATAATAATACAGCGATAAGAATGCCGATGGTGGATATATTAGTTGCCAGTGCTTTTATCTGTCCTCTACAGCTTCCCGTCTATGCTCCTCTATTTTCTCCTTCTTCGGCTTCACTCTAAGACTGGCGGCGTTGCCAACGACTCCAACCATCTAGATGTATACAAAAGCCGCTCTTAGTGGTCCCCCGATGCTCGGTGGTTGAAAAAAGGTTGATTGACAGACAAACGCTCATTTTCAGGTTCACGCTGTTATCATCACTAACAAATATATGACGTCTCGGTCCATTCCCATTAGGAGTCTTGTAGTCAGTCCTTGGAGGGGAGTGGGAAAAGGGGGTGGGGCCCCCTAGCTTATTAATGTCCAAAACCTACGTTTAGTTCGTTCAGGGGTTAGGAGAATCCCCCCTATCCTCCCCTCTACTACCTACTGTAATTTCGGCGGCCACAACAGTGTGATAGTGCTAGTTTCTGTGATGTTCGTTACCTCGAAAGGACTTTGGCCGAGGGCGGATGTCAAGTTGTGGGATGTGCAATGTGGTATACAACAAGATACCTGCATTTACCTAACTCGTCGACAACGAAGTGCTCTGTCACAGTTGAAAAACGAGAGAAAGCGAGGAAGTGATCAGTCGTCTCGCATTATCAAATTATTTAACCAAGTGGGTAGGTTACATTTCTGGGTTTTCTTACTGGCGGAGAGCCCCTGGATTTGCAGGCACTTCTAGCAATAGTTATCTAACCCCCAGCGTGAGTGTTTCCTATGTTATTTCAATACCATTGTTACAGAATCCATCTTCTTGATCAGCTAGACACCCAACCAAACCTTTTGTCTAGCGAAGCTCAGGGATCTCGTCGAACACTGTCTCCTTTTCACCGACCACCATGCTGTAGGCGGTGGCGACGTACTCGCGGGCTTTAAGCGCGAGCTCTGGGGACGTCGGCTTGTACGCTCGAAAGAGCGTCAGGAATGCGAGGAGCACGTAGTCGACAATAACGCCCCAAGACTTGACCACGAGCTGGCCGCATGGGTTCGGGGTGTTGGTCTTCTTTGAACCATCTGGCGGGGTCGCGACGATGACGAAGCCTAGCGCTTCGAGTCCTTTGGTGGTCACTTTGACGGCCTCGGCCATCTTGCCGGCTGCCTGCAGCAATCCTCCGAGCGCAAAATAGGGGTCCCAAAGCTCCACGCGCGGAGTGATCTGGGCCGAGGAGATTTCTAAGCTCTCAGGGCCGACGGCAACCGCTTCCTTTCTCACCGGTGTCCCGTAGGTCGATTGAATCTTCTCCAGGGTAGCCAGTGCGCGTTTGACGTTGACGGATGCAGGGTCGATCGAGGGTCCCATGATATGCTTCAGCTGGGAGCTCAGTAGTTTGCGCCGCTTCAAGGTGTCATCCGTCGTGGCCTTTTTCGCCAGGCAGAGCGGGCAGTCACATTTGAAGCCCCAGGACTGAAGACTCTCCTGCGTCTCGGCATACGAGGTCAAGGCTTCCGCCTGGTGGTAGCCGAATAACAGCTCGGTGTCCGCCGGGATGTCCCGCGTCGCGCGTATGATCTGCATATCGCCAATGAAGCTACGGCGACAGTTGCCGGCACACGAATGGTTCAAGTGAGAAGCCAAGATCCAGATGCCACTGGTCTCGTGGCCGTCTGAGCCCTTCTCTTTTTCAGGTTCCAGCCTGACAGCTTGGAAGCTGGCACGGCTAGTTCTGGGAGCGCCAAAGCAGTTGACCAAGATGGTTTTGGCCACGAGAAATCTGGAGCCATTCCAATGTCAGTGTCTCTCGATGCTTTATGTTGTCAGCTGCGCAGTCTACTCTCGACTTACGAATCAACGACCGGTTGGCCATCCACCTCGTCAGAAGAGACAGCCTGATATTTCCCATGGTGCAGTTCAAGAAACCCTTTTGAAGATCCTGGGTTGTGAAGCAGGTTTTGCACAATTTGCGAGATGAGATGGGCCTGTCCACCAATGGTGATGCTTTTGGATTCCACATCCATCAGTATCATACTTTTGCGACTTCCTTCCGGGTCGTCTTCTCCTGCATAACAGTATGCAAATGCTTTCTCGCAGACAAGGAGGTCGCCTGCTGCGACTGCAGTTGTCGTGAACAAACCGCGGCCCCTGCCAGGGGATGGACGTACCTCCACAGGGCCAGTGAAGGTAGCGCAGTCGACAATGGGGATTCCAGCCTTGGCCTCCTTGTACATACGGCGGAATGGAAATGTCCCCGTCTGTGTCTCGCGTATTCGGGCTTGGGCGCGATCAAGCTCGGCCTTCACGGCGTTGTTGTCTGGAAATACCCTAGCCAAAATGACAAGTTTCTTCATGCAATCTATGTAGTTTCTCATTCCATAGAGCGCTCTGGCTTCCCGAAAGATGGCCTTCTCGGACTCGGCAGGTTTGTCGTCTTGGACCCCTTCCATGGCGTCATGCAGTGCGAGTTCGAAACGACCGAGGCGAAGATTGACCAGCGAACGGTTGACGTGGGCCAGTCTAGACTCCTCAAGCGTTGCTGCGGCACCGATAGCGGATGAGTAACTAGAAGATAGGTATTCATATTAGTCGAATGACTCTGCTTATCAGCGAGAGCCCCAAAGGGATCATGGTAAACTCACAGACGCGCTGCCTCGGCCCACTCATTATTCTTGACAGCTTTGTTACCTTCCATCCGTTCTTCTAGGCTGCCTTTCGGGGCCAGTGACTGCTGTCGTCGCCATGCTGCTGGTATCTTCTCATCATCAGGGGCCAACCAGGCTATATCATTGACGTGATCCACTCTGAGACTGTAAGTACCATCGGTTGCGGCTTTGAAGAATGGCTCCTTAAGAATGCAGACGCGGCCCTCGTGCAAGATATGATGAGTAGGTACGGCTGACTCCTCAGGCAAGTGGTACAGTTGGAGCAACACCGCAGTGCCTTCTTGGTCCTCCACTATAGCCATGGCTGCATTGATCCGGTTGGGAGGCGTCAGAACCCGAAGCAGCGTCTTTGAACCTCGATGATGTGTTTCAAGCTTCATCGCGGCAATCATGATTGGCCGCAAGTCGCGCACCGAACGAGTGCAAGGTGGGTAGGGTGATGGGAGCTGAGTCGATAACAGACGATGCTCACTTCCTTTCTCCCTGCTTGATTTCTGCATTTTATTCATCGACAAACTCAACATAAATCTGGAGACAACTTGCTGAGGGGGTGGATGGTTTACCACAGACTCTCCTTTCCGGCGGGCCGCGAGCTCCGCGCTCGTCTGCAGCTGCTGGATAAATCCAACAAATCTGCTGTCATCGGAGACGTTCTTGATATCCATTTTTTCAATGGAACTGGATTAGAACGCAGCGGAGGTGGCGTATCAATTTTGTTGTTATCATGTGATCTGAGAACTGGAGTAACAAGTTGATGTGTTTCCGTAAAAAAGAAGGCCCAGAGCCTGGAGTGACAGGCACGAGGAAGAGATTAAGACGTATTTCGACTGTTTGATGCCCGATTGCCTCAACGCCTGAGATTCCGGCAATGCCCAATGCCGAAATGGCTGAGGGCCTATTGATAAAATGAGGCTGGGGAACTGACGTGTTGCTGCGGGAGGCCAACCTGATGTCCTCAAACCCCCTTTGGTCCAAGGGAAGTCAGGCAACCTGCAGCTCGCTAACGTACTCACTCGAATCAACCCCAGTAATTGCACCACCTACAGTTTCAGACCACTGGCAACCCGACTCCAACTTGTCTGGTATCCAGTGGATTTGATCTTGGACAGTGTCTCCAAACGAAAGTCCATGCGAAATGCTTGAATAGTAAACCCCCTTATCAACTGGTCAGTGATGAGAGATGTCGCTTGCTGCGACTTACCCCGCTACTCAAGGGGTAACTCAAGATGAGAACGCATGCTCTTATAACTGAAGGTGCCCTGACGGTTGACGGCTCGTCTCGGTCTTACTTTCTCAAGTTAAATATTTAGATTCTTAAGGTATACAGCTTTATAGGCACTAGAAGCATACTCACCAACACTACCACCCAGATGATGAGCGTCCAAGATATTGCAGATCGAAGATATGGCCCAAATCAAATCACAGAGACCCATTCCCCAGCTCTTGGATACTTCCTTAAGTAGCAGATGGCCGGAATATGATTCCCACATTGACCCATAACAACCTGTTGGAGGCTTACCACGATCATCACAAGGTGGCCGATGACAAGTACCACCAGGAAAACTTCAAGCACTATCCACCAAGGGGGCCTCGCGAAGAGACCAATCACCGCAATTGTCTGCGCGGCATAAACCATAATCGTCACCTTACTGGACTTTCCTCGTTGGGGTATGAGGGAGCCTATTATGGCTGATTTGAATTATTTAATTGATTAATATAAACTCAAAGATGAGTAATAAAAGGGGTTGGGGTGGCATTATACTGTTCCAGTCCTATATCGTCCTCCAATATTTCCAATATTTTGACTTAGATGAGGGCTTCCTGGTCACTAATAATACATAATTAACTATGATGTTGCAATTTAAATACCCAGGCACACGTGTAGAAATATAAAGTCTCCTAAACTTCTCGCCGCCTCTTTAATCCGAGGGACTATAGTCGGCCACAAGGTGACCAGCATCCAGCTGTACATTGGTATTTATAGTGCATGCCTTTTAACAATAACGTCTAATAATTCGCTTACATACTTGACTTTTGGTGAGATTTGCCAAAGAGAAGCGATCATCCTTGGTTCGAGGAAGTGTGCGGACGCTGGGCTTCCTGCTTACCCCTATTTTACAGGATTCATAGTAGAAGGTGTCTTGGTAGAAGCTATCAGTGTCTTTTGCTGATCCTGGTATCAAAATATCTAAAATACTCGCTAACACGGTCATATTGATACCCGGAAAGCCCAAAAAGTAAGTTGTCAAGGTTTGGCTGCTTCGGCAGGGTCAAATATAAAACGTAGTACCCACCACTCAATCCTACCTAGGTACCTTATCCTCCCTATCCTCCCTCTTTACCAACTCGAGATGTCTTGAGTACGTTTTCAGGCTTTATTTGGACCACAGAAGTCCCTGTTCAAGTGGAAAAGACGAAAAGTACAAGAGGGGATGAAAACATAGAAAGTTGAATGCATCTGTTTTTTTCCTAACATGTGGACTGTGGTGAACTCTACGATGGAGCTGAGACCAGCTTGACTTTGACGGTACATTAGTCGCCTAACCGAGGACGCCTGGCTTCCATGATATACCCAACTTCCAAGTGAATCATAGATTCTCAAGCTCTCTGGCTGCACTGATCACACTTTCTCATTCACTTACGTCCAAGTAAGGAGGGTCGAGGACCATGTCCCTAGCTGTTAAAACTTTATCATAACCTACGATCACTGATCTTATTTCACTAGTTATTCATTATATACTGCATTCTATTCCATAGCCGGCTATTCACTGGAAGTGCCCAGTATTTGCGCAGGTAAGTGGGCGTGGATGGAAGATGAGGCAAGGCTTTGCTGTTTAATGCCAGCAGCTTTTGGTGGCAAACCTTGGAGAAGACAAATCATAGTGTTATTAACCTGGCATTTCAAGCGAGATATATGTGTCATGCTGCTATTTTGTCATTGGATGTGTATCTGCGACCATATTTAGCGGCAAATGTTGATATTTCATGAAGGTTACCGTAGGTATTGGTTTCCTTGTGATATACGTAGGATGTCTTTAGGTTCGTCTCAAAGTTGAGATAAGAGCTTCCGAGTATTGGGCACTGAGAACGGTTTTGTGGGTAAATAGGGGAAGCCGTGCCGGGACTAAATTGACTGATTGGATACATACTTTTTGTCACCTTGATTAGAGTCTACCTGCAGACACGCCTCGAGACCAGTGTATATCTCTCAATTGCTCTGAAAACAAACAGCTACCATCGAAGGTTTGGTATTGCTCTCTTGTAGTGAATCTATCTAAAGCCTATAATAAAATCATTGTCCAGGACACATGTGGGTATTTCATAGTGATGTCCTGCTAATAAGAAGTCTTCGTAAAGTTTGAGTTTACAATGAGGTTAATGAGCCCACTCGCCATCGACCTTCTCAAAGTAATCCAAGAAGCCCTTGAAGAACTTGACACCCAGACCGGGATCCAAGCTGCCCGTCGTCGCCCGGACCGAGTGCATCGACAGCTGCGGCATGCCCGCATCCGCCGCCTTGACGCCCATCATGCTGCTCAGCGTCGGCCCGACCGTACCGCCGGATCGGGAGTCGTTGCGGATCATGAACACCTGAGGCGTGCACTCGGACAGTTCACAGACCCTGGTGAGGATGGCCGTCGATACCGAGTCGGTCGTCATGTGGCCGTTGGAGTCGGCACAGATGACAATACCAACATTGAGGCGGGGGGGCATGGTCGTCGAGATACTTGCCGGCGAAGTTGGGGTTGATGGCGTGTGTCACGTCGGCAGATACCAGGAATGATTGCGCGTAAGTACGGCCGATGACGCTGGGACCGTATGAGGTAGTCGTCTTCTCGCAGAGGGATTCTACAGTGCGCTCAATCACCAGGGGCAGAAAATTACCTTTGGCACCCTGGCGAAGAAGGGAGCCGATCTCCTCATCGTCAAACAGTGCCACCATCTTGATAATGCCTTCATCTTCACCAGACTCCGCAGCAAGCAAGCCTTCCAAAGCGGCCCAGCTGCACAGTTTGTCGTCAATTCGACCAGCAGTGATGAACTCTTTGTCGATTCCACCGACTGTGGCAGGCTGGAAATCGAACAGCTCCAGCTCCCAGTTGACGATCTGGGAGTAGTCCTTGATGCCAAGCTCGGAACCAATCAGTTTCACCAGCTTAGGGGGCTGCGATGCAACGAAAGACCCGACAGGGCCAACGGATTCCTGAGTCACGGGACTGGATGAAGGGTACAAGTCTGAATTGTCGAGTCCAATAATCGGCACTGCTTGGGTCTCCTTGTTGTTCGTACCCATCATTCCGACGCCAAAGTGAGGAGCAAGGGTAGGGATTTTCGCGACTGCATCACAAAGTCAGCGTCTACACAGCGTCACATGTCTGTACAGGCGCACTTACTTGGCCAGCCGAGCTTTACGAGCTTGGCTGTCGTTTTGCCCGAGGCATCGCGTACGATAACTCGGCCGCCAATGCTCAGGTCTCGGTCCCACCACGTCTCGTTCAGCCCGCCAGCGTAGGGCGCGACGCCCAGCTGGAGATAGCCTGACTTGTTGGGCTTGTTGCTCACAGGCTTGAGCTTAGCCGTCAGGGCGTCGATATGACCCGCGATCATGGCAACTCCATTGCCCGGTTTGTAGGCCTTGCCAACAGTAAAGGCAATTAACGAGCTTCCGTTACGCGTAGTGTAGTACTTGCCGCCGGGCTGTACCTTGCCAGTCCAGTCATCTCTTGCCGGGAGCTAAATCACCACTTCTCAGTCATGCCCAATGTCATATCTTATAGGGGTAATCTGCCAACCTCTTTGTAACCAAGCTTGGCCAACCGGCTCTTGAAGTGGTCGACCGTGTGGAATATGGTTGGGTTCTCTTGCAGGAACTCGCAGAATGGCGTGGTATAGTCCTCGGGCTTGATGTCCGCCGCCTTGACAGCCTTTGGTGCAGGTGCTTCTCTGCGGGTTTCGGGGCCCGTGGCGCAGCTGGCTGACTGCGACATGCTCGCTGCGTTCTCGGCGGCTGCCATGCGAAGTGACAGGTTCGAGCTGCGCTGTCGCAAGAAATCGGGAGTGTGTCGCGTCATGGTAGGGAGCGGAGAGAGGGCAGGTTTTCGACAGATCGATCAATTCAGAGGAAGATACAGCAACTAAATACAAAGCAAGAGAGGTTGAGTAATGCTAGAAGGACTGACTTGTCCACGTGCCCGTTCACAGCCAACACAGCAAGCACCTCGGATCGGCTCAAGCGAGAGATAAGGCCTTATCAACCACATCCGTAATCGCCACCATCGCTAGGGGCCTGGGCCGTCCTTCTAAGCCAGCCGACTTGGGCAGTTCGGTTTATTCCTTGGCGCATTGTTCTACGATATCCCGGAAAGCAGAGCACGTCAGCAATTGAATGACGAGATTCCAGTGGATGGCTCAATGATTCTAGGAAAATATGTGATATTGGTAACTAAGGCACGCACGCATGAGACTTGGGCGCTCTTTCATGGGTGACAAAATCCCAGCTACGGCGGGTGTCGAGAGGTCAAGTAGAGCCTCTACAAGCAGCAATAATATCCAGGATGACCTTCACCAATTCCACAAGGAATAGTCTCCTACAATTGTAAGTATTCCTTTGTGTTGAGTGCTCTGGGCTGGAACTGGAGCTCAAAAGAAGTACGTAAATACATAAATAAATGCCATGTATCTTTGTACCCCGCCAGGTCCAGCTTGGACCAGGTGCTTAGCTCAGCCAGCTTCCTGCAATCGCGTCCCTCTGACGCCTGATGACAACGCAGCGCACCTCCGGAAGGGAAAGGAAGCTGAGGTCTGGAGGTCGGAAGAGAGTCTAGCCTTGCCTCGTCTCCCATCCATCAAACAACATCAAACATCCTCATCACCACCACCACACATCAGCTTTTGTGCCAGCATCAAGCACAATTTCCTGCCTATTTTTCGAGTCCGCCACAGCAATACATCTTTTGATTGGGACATCGCAATTACAAGATGGTAAGCTCGGCGTGCCAGCCAAGTCACTTTCGTCATTAACTGACACTCTCGTCATAGGGTCAAAACCAGTCGGGCATGGGAGGCGGTGGCCCCGATGGAAACAACGACAAGGATAAGAAGGTATGGTTTACTTGTATATTCCTCTGCATAGGACATTATCCGCCGTTTCGTGGCATCCCCTGGTGACATTGGCTGATATGTCATGGCTACCAACAGAAGGAGAAGCCCAAGTACGAGCCTCCGCCCAGACCTACCACCCGCGTCGGCCGCAAGAAGAGAAAGCAAGCCGGTGCCTCGGCTTCTGCCAAACTGCCAGCTGTCTACCCCACAAGTCGATGCAAACTGCGCTTACTCCGAATGCAACGTATTCACGATCACCTGCTACTCGAAGAGGAATATGTCGAGAACCAGGAGCGTCTGCGCAAGGCAAAGGCCGCCAAGGACAACTCGGGTCTCCCTGTTTCCGATCTCGATGCTGGCACGGACCGCAACGCCGATGAGCGTGGTCGTGTAGACGACATGCGCGGCAGCCCCATGGGCGTCGGCACCCTCGAGGAAATGATTGATGATGACCACGCCATCGTCTCGAGTACTACCGGTCCCGAGTACTATGTTAGCATCATGAGTTTCGTCGACAAGGACTTGCTGGAGCCCGGTGCTTCGGTTCTGTTGCATCACAAGAGCGTCTCTATCGTCGGTGTTCTTACTGATGACACAGATCCAGCTGTCAATGTTATGAAGCTGGACAAGGCGCCGACGGAGTCGTACGCTGATATCGGTGGCTTGGAACAGCAGATCCAGGAAGTGCGAGAGTCAGTGGAGTTGCCACTGCTGCATCCTGAGCTGTACGAGGAGATGGGTATCAAGCCCCCGAAGGGTGTCATTCTCTACGGTGCCCCTGGTACCGGAAAGACGCTGCTCGCCAAAGCTGTCGCCAACCAGACGTCTGCGACATTCTTGCGTATCGTCGGTTCTGAACTGATCCAGAAATACCTTGGTGACGGCCCGAGACTTGTGCGACAGCTCTTCCAGGTCGCTGGCGAGAACGCCCCCTCTATTGTCTTCATTGACGAGATCGATGCCATCGGTACAAAACGTTATGATTCGACATCGGGCGGTGAGCGTGAGGTGCAACGAACCATGTTGGAGCTGCTTAACCAACTGGATGGTTTCGATGACCGTGGTGACGTGAAGGTGATTATGGCCACCAACAAGATCGACACTCTTGATCCGGCTCTGATTCGACCTGGACGAATCGATCGTAAGATTCTCTTTGAGAACCCCGACCAAAACACGAAGCGCAAGATCTTCAATCTACACACGTCGAAGATGAGCCTGAATGAGGATGTGGACTTGGACGAGTTCATCTCGCAAAAGGATGACTTGTCCGGTGCCGACATCAAGGCTATCTGTTCAGAAGCCGGTCTGCTGGCGCTGAGAGAGCGACGTATGCGGGTGCAGATGGCCGATTTCCGAGCCGCCAGAGAGAGGGTGTTGCGGACCAAGCAGGAGGGCGAGCCCGAAGGCCTGTACTTGTAATCGACTTTCTGCCCACTTTATGTAACATAGCCTGAAGGGTTGGCAAGTAGCTGTCGTTGCCGGGGTGGTGAATAGAGCAATGAGTTCTGATGTCCTCCATACGCATTATTTAATCATCTCATGCCGATTTGCTCTTGAACACCGCCAGAAAAGACATGGTGCAAGGACTAGTAACTTATATATCTGATGATGGGCTTGACTGCCGGGGGGGACTCTCTAGTCGGGGTTGTAGAATGCGGGGACCCGGGCAGACCCCTGTTTTGATTGGTAGCTCCTCTCGGAATCGGCCAGCTAAGCTACTACCATGTTAACCTACTTACTTGATACTTAAAGTGTTCACTTCATCACCACAAGGACCTGCGATCCCCCATGCCTTTTTACGACGGGATCAATTGGCTGGTGTCCATATAGAAGAAAACCAATCCCCTACTTGCATGATTCGACCCTTGTTTCTCCCTCCTGCTCTGTTTCCTTTAGCTCAAGAAAGCACGATTCGATTGACTACATCCCCACGCTGGGGTCCAATCCAGCCCAGAATGAAGAGCTCCGGCCCGCTGTCCACGAGCTGGGCAGCTTACCTCTGCCTCCTCTCCGTTCTCTGCTCGCTCTTTACGCCGGTCGTCATGGTGAAAGAGAACGATTTCAAGAAATGCCACCAGTCCGGTTTCTGCAAGCGTAACCGGGCCTACGCCGACCATGCCATTGCCCAATCTTCGTGGCAAGCCCCCTACAAGATTGCCCCAGGTGAGGGCTCTCTGAAGGATGGCCAATTCCAAGCCAACATCCTCAAGACCGTCGACGACCAAGGATCCACCGTGAACCTGCCCATCACCGTATCCTTCCTCAAGTCGGGCACTGCGCGAGTTACCGTCGACGAGGAGAAGCGACAGACCAAGAGCATCGAGCTTCGACACGACAGCAAGGCCCGGAAGGAGCGATACAACGAGGCGGAGAAATGGGCCATCGTTGGTGGTCTCACTTTGGACTCGGATGCAAAGATCACTCACGAGGACAAGACGAGCGTCACCGTCAAATATGGCCCCGACTCTGCCTTCGAGGCGGTTATCAAGTTTGAGCCCTTCGCTATCGACTTCAAGCGGGACGGCACCACCCAGATCAAGTTCAACGACCGTGGGCTGATGAACATGGAGCACTGGAGGCCCAAGGTCGATAAGCCCGAACCCGAGAAGAAGGAGAGCGAAGAGGGCGAAGACAGTGAAGAGCAAAAGAAAGAGGAGCAAAAGAAGGAGGAAGTTCCAGCTCACCTGGACGAAAGCACATGGTGGGATGAGAGCTTTGGCGGCAACACAGATACCAAGCCTCGCGGCCCCGAGAGTGTGGCCCTTGATATTTCCTTCCCAGGATACGAGCACATCTACGGCATTCCTGAGCACGCCGGCCCCCTGTCGCTCAAAGAGACACGTGGTGGAGAGGGCAACTACGAGGAGCCCTACCGCCTGTATAACGCTGATGTTTTCGAATACGTCTTGGACAGCCCCATGACGCTATACGGAGCGATTCCGTTCATGCAGGCTCAGCGAAAGGACTCCACCGTTGGCGTCTTCTGGCTGAACGGCGCCGAGACCTGGATTGATGTGACCAAGACCAAGCAATCAAAGAACCCTCTGAGTCTCGGTGGCAGCTCCAAGACTAACACCAACACCCACTGGATCTCCGAGTCGGGCCTGATGGATGTTTTCGTCTTCCTGGGCCCCACTCCCAAGGACATTAGCAAGAACTATGCCGAGCTGACGGGTACAACTGCCATGCCGGCCGAGTTCTCTCTTGGCTATCATCAGTGCCGCTGGAACTATGTCTCGGACGACGACGTTAAGGAGGTGGATCGCAAGATGGACAAGTTCAACATCCCCTATGATGTCATTTGGCTCGACATCGAGTACACGCATGAGAAGAAGTATTTCACTTGGGACCCTGACATGTTCAAAGACCCGATTTCCATGGGCAAACAGCTGGATGACCACGGTCGTAAGCTGGTGACCATCATTGATCCCCACATCAAGAACGTGGATAACTACCCGGTGATATCCGAGATGAAGTCCAAGGGTTTGGCTGTCAAGAACAAGGATGGAAACGATTTCGATGGGTGGTGCTGGCCTGGGTCGTCGATGTGGATTGACGCGTTCAACCCAGCTGCTATTAAATGGTGGACCTCGCTCTTCAAGTACGACTCCTTCAAGGGTACCATGGAGAATACCTACATCTGGAACGACATGAACGAGCCGTCGGTTTTCAACGGCCCTGAGGTCACAATGCCCAAGGACAACCTGCACCACGATAACTGGGAGCACCGCGATATCCACAACATCAACGGTATGACTTTCCACAATGCTACCTGGGAGGCTCTTGTGAGTCGCAAGAAGGGCGAGATGCGAAGACCTTTCGTACTTACCCGTTCTTTCTTCGCTGGCTCTCAGCGACTGGGTGCCATGTGGACAGGAGACAACCAGGCTAGCTGGGAACATCTTGGTGCGGCTGTGCCGATGATTCTTGCCCAAGGTATCGCAGGGTTCCCCTTCTCCGGAGCTGATGTCGGTGGTTTCTTTGGCAACCCCGAGATCGAGCTACAGACCAGGTGGTACCAGGCTGGCGCATTCTATCCTTTCTTCCGTGGTCACGCTCACATCGATGCTCGTCGCCGCGAGCCGTATATGGCTGCTGAGCCCCACCGCTCCATCATCACTGCGGCCCTGCGTCTCCGCTACAGTCTCATGCCGTCTTGGTACACAGCCTTCTTCCACGCCAACCAGGATGGCAGCCCCATCATTCGTCCGATGTACTGGACTCACCCAAGTGAGGAGACCGGTTTCGCTGTTGATGACCAGTTCTTTGTCGGCTCTACTGGTTTGCTCGTCAAGCCCATCGTCGAGAAGGACAAGTTTGAGACGGAAATCTACATTCCTGATGACGAGAACTACTACGACTACTTTACCTACAACAAGATTTCTACCCACAAGGGTAAATCGGTCTCTGTGTCTGCACCAATCGAGACCATCCCCGTTCTCATGCGTGGCGGTCACATCTTCCCCCGCCGCGATATCCCCCGACGGTCCACCCAGCTGATGAAGTTTGATGACTATACCCTGGTCGTGGTCGTCGGCAAGGACGGCTCTGCCCGGGGTGAGCTGTACGTCGACGACGGCGACAGCTTCGACTTTGAGAAGGGCCAGTTCATCCACCGCGTCTTCGAGTATAAGCAGCTGCTGCTCACATCGGAGGCGGCTTCGAAATCCGAGGCGGACGGTAAGAACTTGGGCGAGGGCGACTGGATGAAGAAATTCCGCGACGTCAGCTTCAGCAAGATCGTTCTGGTCGGCGCGCCTTCCTCGTGGGAGGGCAAGAAGGAGGTCCCCGTCACGTCCGAGGGCAAGACGCACAGCGTCAAGCTTGACTTCCACAAGGCCGAGGGTGGCCGCGCGGCGTTTGCCGTCCTGGGACGCCTGGGCGTCCGGGTCGGCGCAGACTGGGAAGTCGACTTTGCTTAAGTAGGTACTTACGCTAGAATCAAGTAAGGAAGCCAGATAAAGATAAGTTGTACCAAGCAGAGCACAATAGAAAGAGAGTTGGATGGGAGAGGGAGGAGAAGAGAAATAGAGAACACGCAGCTAAAACGGGAGTCTCACACATTTTCAGGAGATGTGAATATAGAAGAAGAAAAACGTTGCTGTAGAAGATCAATTTGGTTTCGTTTGATGGTGTTGTGATACAATATTTTGGGTTGCAGCGATACCTTTAGTTCACAAGAGACATTACATACCGTAGTCGATGACGGCTGGCGGAGCATACAGATTGGAATACGTTTGTGAGGTATCAGACTGAATATTCCGCGTTCGCAAGCATACCTACTTACCTTAGCTGTCCAACATCGTCGCCGGCCTCTTCCCACGAAACTTCAATCGAATACCGGAAATCGGTAGTCGGCCCAGAACTCGCGGCATGGCACACCAATGTTTACTTCACAAGCCCCCCTCCCTCCTTTTCGATAAGGCCAGGTCAGTAGTAGTAGTAGTCGCTCCATGAATACGTACATCTAGAGACGGGGTTCGCCAACGGCCTGACTGTCTAGGTAGTTGACGACCACGAAGCCGGCTGTTGTCTAGATGAACTCCCGCGACGAGCCGGCCTAGGAACAAATCTTGGTCCCGACAGCGGGCGTAGGTAACAAGCTCCTAAGCTCCCACATGATAGCAGCTGATCCATCATTGGTGATGTATTACACGGGAGGGGACAAAAGGGTGCTCGCGTTGGTTACCTACAGCATCGAATATTTCTAGGTTGGTTACCAACGCCGTCGGAGGTCAATCATAACAAAAATACTTAGCCTTGTTTGGGCACGCATCACTCATACTTCTCTAGTTACCTGACCCATCCAAAGACGAAGAAATTATCGAGCGCCCCCACCAAAGTTCCAATTTTGGGGCTTGGGCTCACTCGCGTATTATCGACCACGATGCCCCTCAGATGAGTTTCGACTGTGGACTTCTGATTGCCAAGTACGCCGCCATGTTCAATAGTGACAGCTAGAGCAACAACCAGGGCGAATGGGGTGTGTTTAATGACCATAGAGTTAACTCCATCAGACCAGCCACCATTTCATACTGGCCGGGCTTCATCAAAGCAATATAGCCAGCCGCTCGCGCCCATCAAGGCCACCCAGCGGAGAAGAGAAGATGCGCTCTCACGGACGGATACAGACACGAAGCAGGCATTCGTTGTTGAACATGTTCTAATAGCTATGGTGGTGTTGACGCATTTCTAGATAGAGCGAGATCATACAAGAACAGAACGCTCAATCCTGCTAGACCTTTCTCAGTTGCCTTTATCCTACTCTTGCGTCGTAAAAATAAAAGGGCGCGACTGCAGTCGGCGGATATTTCTTTCTGGTCGCCAAAACACCGGTCGATGCCGAAACTCCATTTCCCCATTCCCGAACAAATAACACTTACCCAGGAGACCCCTTTCGAAGCTCATGCTTGAATCATATCCACAAAAAAAAACAGAACAAAAAAAAGCCTCCTGTTTGGCCTGCGGTACCCCCCATTCTTTCCAGCCCCCTTTTGAAGTAAACGTAGTTTTTGTTTCGACTTCTAGTCGAAATTAATAGTCTCTGGCGTGATGTTTCCCAATGCAAAAAGCCCCACCCAGTAGGAGGGATTGGTCATGTCTAATATATATATACAAATATAAGTCCAAGCCAGGGTTCATGGACAGATGGTCGAGGTAGATAGATGGTCTAGTATCATGGCAGTGACCCTTCAGCATGCTACCTCAAGCCACTAAAGTCCATATCGGCTCCCATTTGGCTCAAACCCATGCCACCCATCGTGACGTTGTCGGAACTTGTTCTTTGTAGCGCATGGAAGTCACCTACAGTCCGAGGTATTTGTGGCGTTTGTTGGTGCATTGTGAAACTGCTGGTTCTCTGAGGCGGCTGCCGGTTGAGTATACTACTCATCATCATATGGTTATATGATGGATTATGACTCGAGGCTTGTTGTCGATGGGCCATTCCTCCGAGGCCCTGAGATTGACTCATATTCTGGTTCAGATGTGACATCTGGCCATGTAGGTTGTGGCTTGGCGCGATGCTCTGCGACTGGAAGCCACTATGCTGCTGTTCGGCTTGGGTAGTGACTGGAGCCGACTGGTTGATGGGAGCTTGTTGGCTTTGCCCCATTGGATTCATCACCATATCCTGCATGGAATTGAACCCGTTCATATGAACCTGCTGGTTTTGGTTGGGATAATCCATGTTGGGCGACACGACGGCCGGCGAGTTGGCCATGGGGAAGGGCGAGCTCATATCAGTTCCAGCAGGAGCGCCAGTCGAGCTCCCCGAATCGGTGGCGATTTCGTCGATACGTGGCACCGGGGCAGGCGTGTATGGTTCAGACTTGAACTGTTCAGCCTTGAAGTCGGTCATGACGGGTGGTTGAGCCATGCCGGCGCTGCCAAATCCATCAAATATGTCGATGTTGCAGATGTTTTCAGGCACCCGTTGCAACATGGGATTAGCAAGTCTGGGCAGGATATCGTGCACTTTGCTGAGAAGCAGAGGCATGAAGTGGTGCTGGCCTCCTCGAAGGATCGAGACAAGCTGAAGCAGCGCCTGAAGGTGCTGCTGGGGTCCAATGCTGAACGGGTCTCCGGAAGATGGCTGCATGGCTAGCACGTCGGTCAACGAGCAAGCAATCTCCATCAGTTTCGCCACCAAAGGCACACCAAGTACGTCGGTGCTCTGAGTAGAGAATTGCGAAGTAATCGACATCAGATCCCGAGAGACGTCTAGGGGGTACTGATACGACATGTCCTCGCTGTTCGGAGGCACGCATCCGCTCTGCATGCTGAGGTGCCAGTTGACCGTCTTCATCCATTGCTGGTTGGTGCGCATATCGCCAATCTGAGAATCCCCACCATTCATATAAGGCGAGTTCATTTCCGAAGCTTGTTTCTGAAGAGCACCCAGGTAGGACGGTGAGCACTCGTTACGTGTCTTGTTCCAGAACAGCATAAACGCGTCGTCGAACGGCCGGAAGAGGTTCACCATCATGATGAATCCGTTCAACTGATGAGCTAAGGGATCCGAAGGATCGTCACTGATCGTCGGTGTATTGACCGCAGTCGGGAGTGACAGAGGTCGGTTGTATTTGAGTGCGTATGCCCTGAAACCTGAGGTCAGCCAACATGATATACAGCGAAAAATGGGCAGGACAAGCAACAAACCTTTCAGCCACAAAGACGAGCCAGTATAAACGCCGCCGCCTAGAAGACTCGATACCGTCAAACTGCATAAATTTCTCTTCCTGGGTCATACCACCCATGTGTACCAGCGTGGCGGCTTCTCGGAGATGGTACCAAGCCTTCTCGTGCATCTCTAGAGCATAATAGCATCCGAAGATGAAATAGCTTGTGCAGAGAGTATTCAGCGTCGGAGATTCGGTATAATCGTATCCCTTTCGTACGCGCATGGCTTCCTCCAGAAGCAGGTGACTCGAGGTGATGTTGGCGCCGGGGTGTTCGAAAAGAGGATCGTTGCCCGGCATGACCATGCCAGGCTGCAGAAGGACGAAGGCGCATAAGGAGGTGAGTAGGCAGTAGGTGTCCAGGCTTTGGTCCATGTAGAGCGACTGCTGCTCCAACCTCTGGCGGTTCAGGATCGGCATCGTCGGATACATGTGGGCGAAGAAGAAATCGATGCTCTCTTTAATCAGCTCGTTGGATAGCAGCCCTGTATTGGGCTGCAGTGACGGCGTGCATGGTGGACTGTTGATACCGTTGAGGCGGCTCTGGACCTTGGCTGAGAGACTGGTGGCGCGTTGAGTTTCGCGCAACTCGCTGATGACCTTGGCCCTTGATCCCTTCGGTCCCTTCTTCTGGGGAATGGCATTGTAAGTGCAGGTCAATTGAGCCGACGAGCAATTGCGGCATGGATTGATGCCGTCACATTTGACCTTGCGACGATGGCAAGCATCACATCTAGTAGAGAGAGTTTGGGGTTAGTTATCCGAGCGGGCGCCGAACCAAACCAAAAGCAAAGTATGTGGGTTGCTCGTTACTTACGCCCTTTTCACAGCGGTCGACATGTTGCCGACTGCTGAGCTGACGCCGGCCCAGGTAGTTGACTCCTAGAGATAATAGTGTCGTGTACGACTCGACTCGATTGGTGACGACAAAGGTGATAGTGATAACCAAACTCTTCTCGCACGGATAGATTGCAGGGCACGATACTAGGCTTTGTGGAGGAAACAGCGCCGGGCACACTCCACGACCGGATTTTGCGGAGAGGGCGTTGGTAGCTGGATTGAATTGGGAAGGAGTTGTCACGCTCGCTTTTTTAATCGGCCCGTCGTGGTGAGAAAGGCGGAGGAGCAAGAATCAATTAGGAAACGCGGGGATTTGAGTCCGGGGGAGGGAGTATCGCTTAATTGCCAACCCAAATGCAGAGAAAAGAAAGTTAAAAGAGGTCCTCGTCTCCTCCAAAAGTATAGAGAGTCCTATACTCTTCTAACGTATGTTGGGGAAAATAAGAGTGCTTTTTACAGCAGCATGCTCTTCTCGGAGGGGACGAATGAGCGACTATCGTGACAGGACATAAAGCTGGCACGACAACCACGCAACAAGGCAAGACAAGAGTGGATGAAGGGGGAGGGAGGGAGAGAGAGGAAGTGAACAGGGGGAGGCGAATGGGGTCAAGATGAACCTGCAACAACCTCGGGCTCGCTGGCTACTCCTACTATTACTCCTACTACTACTACTAGCAGTCTTGTGGTGTGTCACTTGCTTGGGTTGTGTATGTGGTGTGGTGTGGTGTCTGTGTGTGCCAGGCCCCAGGGCGAAATGAGGAAGGAAAAGGAAAGGCGCCGCGCACGCATCCACAGCGCCCACAAGAACATTGACGCACTGGGGACGCTAGCTCTGACTTGGTCTTAGCACCTAACCTAGTACTTTAGCAGGGGGGACGGCGCAGAGTGAGTGAACGGGGAGTGGTGGTGGTCCTGGAGGGTGGAGGGAAGGAGGGGAGGGAAAAAAAAAAAAAAAAAAAAAAACCGGCAGGCGACGGCCGCTGGCGGCAAATCGATGAATAATAATAATAATAATAATAAAATCGCAACCTGGACGAAAGCCACTACGACTTCACTACTCTAAAACTAAGATGCTAGCCGAGAAACTTGTTTGTGCCCGCCTCAGCATGCATGTCCTCTCTTCTCTTCTCTTGTATGGTTGGGGACTTTACTTGTAGCTGATGGGACCACAATGGGGGGTCGATCGCATGTTGCGGAACTCCTTACTCATGTCCCGTTACTAAGCCTGCTATAGACTGGAGACAAGCCTGCGATACATAATAGCTTGGGAAAGATGGTGGCTTGGGGGAGCTGAAATTACCCATGCCGTGACTGAACTGATTCATTTCATGGCTGTGAAAGATGCCTGCCAGCCGCAACGTTGTATGTGGTGGTACTGCATCAGGCAAGTCAGCCCGCCCAATCCAATCCGAGCTTGAAATGCATGCAACCCGGAGGTCGGTCTGCGGTATGCACAAGTATTCCATATACACGTAGTTCTTCTGCCAGCACGTAGTTACAGTTTTAGTTGTGATTGCAAGCTCTCATTGTGTGTTCAAATCCTTTCGCGATTTCGGACATATCCTTCCTAACTGGACTGCTGTGCCATCCACTTTAGAGCAGCGGACTGGCCTGCTACAGATGCAGAACATTCGTGGCCAAGCTCGCCATGTCTTGCCTGTCCAGACACTATCTTAGACATTCTAAAGCCTACATGTACCTACATAGCACGAGAAGCCCCTTGGAATAATGGAGGAAGAAACACACAACTTGCTCATTCTCTCACTCTCCCCATCGTGAACAGCTAGCATCCCGGTAAGCAGGCATAAGTCAGGCACTCTGCGGGTATCAGAAGGCGAGTTCTGGCGAGGAGTCCCTAGCAATAGCCGAAACTGCTCTGCGTGTATGTCGTATGCCGCCTCCCAGTGTTCTATTGACGCTGCTGGGCTACATGCATTATTAGATGGCTTGACACTACGCGTAATCACAGACTCAGACTCACAGGCATCTGATAGTCCGCCGTCTAAAAGTACATAATGGCATGGCAGAAGTCGTGGTTCCACACTCTGGCCAATGCATGTGCGTATACAGTATCTGGAGTACCGTATAGACCAGACACATAACGGGCGCCTTCGCAAGGATTCAATTCCGCACAGGAAAGGTACCTTGCTTGACCAGACTAACTACATATGGTAAGCCCGGCGTAGGTATCGATGGGGGAGGAACAATCTCTCATTACGCCGTTCTGCACACAGTGCGAAATGTACGTTGCGGGCTTTGCACTACTCGTATGTGGGATAAAATGACCAGCGCGACGTCTATAACTACTAAAACGAGAGCAATAGTCGTAGGAGAGACGGTGTAACGGGAATAGCGTGGGAAAGTCGTCCCAGGTTTCCAAATGTTTATGAATTCCTTCCATTGCATGAAGCTAGGTTGTTTTCGCGTTAGAATGTGCGCGATGAAATGAACGGAGGGCTTCTGGGCCATGTGCGACGCGCTGGACTGTACTCCGTACGGGGGGAAAACTGGACTCTTGATAGGCTGGAATCAGACGGACTCCGTTGCTATTAGCAGTTAGGCTGGAGATTCAAGAGCCAGTTCCGCAGTGGGGGACATTGCCGTGTCTTCCGAGTAGAGCAAGTTCCTTATTTCCGTATACGTAGTAACCGTCGTACTTTTGCCTACTTTTATGTAATGTTAGTAGTATTGGCGACGATGATGCATGCATGGTTTGTCTTTTCTGGTGAAATGGGTTCTGTGAGCTGTCTCTTACACTTTACCCACTGTAAGGAGCATGGAATTGTTGGAATCGTGGATCTTGGCTGCAAAATCCCATTTTTCGAGGTCAATCAAGCCTCTCACCACATATCTCATACACGTACCACATTTGCATCTCGTACGAATCGCATCGGTATGCTACGTAGTATGGATTGTGCGAGCTGAGCCCAGAATGAGCTGAACTGAACTGAACCCGCGAGCCAGGCTGTCGTCGCATGGACCCCAAGACAGAAGCCCAAGAATAGCAACTTCTGGGTGCACCTGCCACTTCCGGTTTGCGATCGACCTCTGGCTCGCGATTACATGTACATAGTGTCATGCGCCAAATTGACTCGCTCACTGGCCGGTCTACCCGTTTGATCAGCACAGCCTTTGTGCAAATCCCGTCACCGAATCTTGAACGACAAGCTGGACTGCTGAACTGCCGCACATCTCGCTCGTTATACAATAGCAAGTGATTAACATTGCCTTGCTAATATGCTACCTATTAATAATTGTTCGCACCGTCTTGCCACCGCAGCAGTCGTCGATAATATTCTGGCACGGCCTGGCTGGAGCTTGCGACACGTTGACACACACGACTTTAGTGGATAGGTAAGTATCTAAGTACTATAGATGGCACAGCCACTCCGACTGCTGCTCGTAGATATGTCGGTATACGTGTGCTGGCGTCTCTTCTCCTAAGGAAAAAGGATCTTATTTCTATTTGCCATTGCCCAGATCATTCGTTGCGGGCACTGTTGAAGTTTGAACCAGGCCAGAATCACCAGACTTTGTGAAGTGCATTCCATGAGCAGAGACCACACAATGCGGAGCACTCCCCGTAAGGCCAGAAGGTAAGGCCTCTTGTCGACCCCTCTGACCCCTCGGCCCGATTGCATCTATCCCGTGTTTTTACCCAACTGGAGCAGGACGGGCGGGAGCGGGCTTGTAGTATGTATGACCTCAACTGCTCGGAAGTTGCCTTTACCGATTCCCATTGGCGTTACGATCGATGCGTTCATTCTATGGGTACGTACGGCAGTGAATCCATGCCAAGGTCATTCATCCAACATCCTCGCCAGCTCGCGGCAGAAGCTCGCGGCTCAGCTCAAAAGCTCATCCCAAGCTCATAAGACGAAACCCCCTGAGGAGAACGAACTACGATGATTCAGGTAACCCTTTCCGATCGCCACGTCGGTCAGGTCCTTGCAGAAGGTCCTTGTTACCAGGGAGCCGCCGGTTGCGCGCTTCATGTGTTCATGTTCTGGTCCATGTTCCTGCTGCAAGACGCAAGGTTATTGCCTCCCGCGGGCCGTGCGGTGAACTAACCTTGCATAGCACCTGCATCCGCACCCTCCAGCATCAGCCTCACAGCCTTGATCTAGTACGCACCATAGCTCCTCCACACGCATGTTCATGGCACACAAGCACGAGTCGACGCAATACTAGAAAATTCAGACATTGCTTCAATAATGGAAAATGCCACGCTGGCGGAACGCACCGACTCCCCACTGCCGACAACAAGAAGAATTATAGGCATAATTTGATGTTGCTGTCTATCCCAATATTGTGCAAGCCCGCCATATCCGAGATTCACCTCAAGCCGGTGGCATTATGCCGCTGCCATAATATCCAAACTCGTACACCCCCCTCACTCAGGGGGTATTTAATGCTTCCTCCGCTTGGGTAGATACTTAATCCGCTTGGCGCAGTTGCCTTGGTCACCCTTGAAGCTGTCGCTTGCGGGGACGAACTGGCCGCTCTGCAGGCTGCCCTTGACAAAGTAGACGTACCAGGCCTCGTGCAGGACATCGCGGCGGCGGCCGCCGCACTTGAGGATGACGCGCCCGCCGCTGAACTTCTCCAGGACCGACTGGACCACCGACAAGTCAAAGGTTTTGGACGACGAGGGCTCGATGCCCGACTGCTGCAGCGCGTAGTATGTGTCGAGCTGCCGGAAGAGCCCGAACGCCCGCTCAAAGTAGTCGACCACCTCCAGCCCGGGCGTGTAGCCGTCGCCGTAGCAGGCGGGGGCCAGCGTATTGATGCAGGTCGCGTGCTTGTTATACTCGTGCTCCCAGAGGTGTTCGTTCGTGCCGCTGCAAGGAAGAGAGGAGGATGTCAGTACCAAATAGAGCAGTTCTTACGTATGATAAACCCCGCCCCACATGATGCGCCGTCGTTGGAGAACAGCCGAGGGGTTGTCGAAAAGCAAGGGGATTGGCGGGAAACGTACTATTTGGCAATCCAGTAACGGTTCATGTAGCCCAGAAGCTCGTCCTGTTCGTAGTGCTTGAGGATGGCGGTGATGTTGTTGAACCTCGGCGTCATGCCGCAGAACTGGTCGTACGAGCCATCGCACAGATCCGGCCTATGCATTGCAGCAATCGAAGGTCAGACAGAGAACCCACAGCGATCTTAAGTACTTACCAGAGGCCATGGGCGGTCCAATCCGTCTCCGACCCGCCCACATGCGTCTGCTCGTCCCAGAACTGCGTCAGCAGCAAGCGGCCGCCGGGGTAGATGAAGCAGCACGAGTCGGCCGCCGTCTGGTTCTGGCAGCTCGTCGGCCCGTCGATCGGACAAGAAGGAGCCCCGCTCAGAGGGATATACGGCGTGACAGGAGCAGTGCCGGCAGTGGTGGTGGTGGTGGTGATAGGATTGGTGGGGCCGAGGAAGGGGGCCAGTGGATTCGGCACGTCGGACAGCTGGAGCGGAACCTGGGAGATCAGGTTGCCCGCGTAGGCGAATATCGACCGTAGTGATGCAGACGGTGCCATGATGAAGGAGGTAGTGCTGCGCTTCCTCTACTGGAGAAAAAGCCGCTTTACAGTATCTTGCGTGGTTAATTAAGTGGTGTGGTTGATGGAGCTGGGACGTTTCCCGAATCACTTGGAGGGGGCGGCAGCAGCTGAGCTTAGCTCTCTCTTCAGGGTCCAGGGTCTTGTGAGGCTTAGAAGTGTCAGTTGATCACCATGTGATTGTGGCTGGTGGCTTTGTTCTTAGGCAACCACTTGGGTTAGATGAAAGCAATGGAATGAATACTTGAGTAAGTAGGCATCTCGGTAATCACAAGAAAGCGATTGTCTACTATTACTTGGATTATTAAGTACTTACGTAGTAGCTGAATGATGGTTTTCTTCCAAGCAAGGTTTTTCTCCGGTGCCGTATTGAAGTCTACTTCGTCGTCCAGTTGGTCGGTTCTTTCAGATCAGATCTGATTCGCAATCTAATAAACTCAATCCAGATATCCGTAGTATCGATCGACCCTTAAAGTTAGCCAATCATTAGATACTCACTCGACTCCTCCCGGGAGTGTTGACAATATAGTGCCATACTTAAGATTCCAGTGCTGCGTCATAAAGAGTAGCTACTTTATGCAGTATCATATGCCAGTGCTCTATAGTCTTGATCACTGTTACTCACTGCAGCGGCTAATAGGCACTTTGCTGCAGGAAGCGAATTTACCTATCAGTAGTCGCATCAGTCTTTCTCTCTCTCTCTCCCTCTCTGCCGAGAAACTAGGACAAGGTGGATCGCTTACGACGACTCCGTATCTTGGCTCTCGGCACGGCTTGTCTTAATGTTCATACATCGAGTCTCAGCTGCAATAGGATTTGCAGAACAGCCTTTTAGAACAAGCACCGGCCGAGATGCTTGACTATTTTGCAGCTATACGTCACATATGTACGGCAATGGAGAAAAGGTCTTGGCCTGGGCTGTGCATGGCAGGCTGTATGTAGAACCTGACAACTGCCAGCCAAAGAGAGAGAGACTGAGAGAGGTGGTCGCTGTCCCGACGGCCTATTAGTCAGTGACACTTTATCACGAGAACGCAGTAAGGGAGTCGACCGTGCCGTTTTAACCGAATCTCACCCTTGACTGGCTGGGTCTAAAGGCTGCCCATGCAGTGCTATTCTTCACTGTAGACTTGGTGTGCATTGCTGTCCAGTCGCTACCGAGGCCTGCATGGGAGGTGCCCTTGACTCATTGGCAATGGTTGAGGCTTGAGACATGGAGACTGTTACATAGATTACCCCGGGTTCCTTATAAGCTGCCGGTCTCCCCCCGTACTGCAAATGGCCCAGTAGCTGTTCTAACTTTTTCAGTACCTTGCTTGTACACACGTACTTTTTGTAGGCCGCATCACGGGGCCTTGCCAACGGCGTGAATCTGCCTAGATGACGAGGAGAGTCTCCAACGATACATCGGCCACTGCTGTGGTCGCTCACGATGCTGCCGCTCATGATGCCGAGCTAGGAACGATACCATCGTCGCTGGACGATGAGAAGATACCGACTGCCCTGGACGACGCCGTCCCTGCCATCGTCGACCTTTACAAACCACTCCCACGACTCGAGGGGGTGCCGGACGAGGAGAACCCCTTAACGGTGCGAGCCGTCGTTGTCGGGATCCTACTTGGCTCACTCGTGAATGCCTCTAATGTCTACCTGGGTATGCTGCTAGTTGTCTCGGCCAATCTCGCCATATTGCGCAGTAGTGAATAGAACTGACGTTTTCCGACTTGAACTTACAGGTCTCAAAACGGGCTTCCTCTTTGGAGCGTCCATGTTCGGCGCCATCTTCGGCTTCGGTATCATAACGTTGCTCACCAAGTTGTTCCCCAAGGTGCCCTTTCTGGGCGCTCCCTTCGGACCCCAGGAGAACTCGATCGTACAAGCGACAACGGCCGGCGCTGGCGGGCTCGGGGGGCTCTTTACTGCTGCTCTCCCTGCTATGTATCAACTTGGTCTCATGTCGCCAAACCCGAAAGATGATTTCGGCAGAATATTGACGCTGACTCTCATCTGCTCCTTCTTTGGCCTCTGCTTTACCATTCCATTGCGGAAGTTTTTCATCGTGAATATGGCACGGGATTTGCGTCTCATCTTCCCTACGCGTGAGTAGTTGTCGTCCGCAGCCCGACTGCCGTGTTCGCATTCTTTTTCTGGCATCTTGAGACAACTGACTAATTTTCCGCATATATACTTCCCAGCGACCGCAACTGCCCTGACTATCCACTCGATGCACATGGTGGCAGGGACCGAAGCCGTGAACGCCATGAAGCGGATGAAGGTCCTCGCGTGGACCTTCTTCGCCGCCATCTCGCAGCGCGTCGTCTCCTACTACGCCATCGGCATCCTCTACGACTGGCACGTCTTCACCTGGTTCTTCATCTGGGGCAACTACCAGAACGCGGCCATCTACGTCGAGAACTGGGGTTGGATGTTCGAGTGGACGCCCGCCTTCATCGGGAGCGGCATGCTCGTCGGCCTCAACACGGCACTGTCCCTCTTCGGCGGCACCCTGTTCGCCTGGGGCATCCTCGGCCCCATCCTGGTCAAGTACGGCATCTGCTCCGGCCGCGCCCTCGCGCCCGACAGCGACAAGTGGCACCGGTACGTGACGTACGCCTCGATGAACGACGGCACCGGCCCGGACGGCGTCACCTCGCCGCGCTACTGGCTTCTCTGGCCCGGTGTCTGCGTGCTGGTCTGCACCTCGCTGGCCGAGCTGCTGGTCCACTGGCGCATCTTCTACCTGGCGATCCGCTACGCGTGGGAGAACACCAAGACGATGGACTTCATGCGCAGCAAGGGCGGGCGCAGCCGTGCCGCCTTGCAGAACCAGCCGCGCCGGGCCCCGTTGACGAACCGGAGCGAGAGCGTCTTCCGCGAGGACTTCGCCTCGGAAAGGGACCAGGTGCCGCTCTGGATCTGGGGCTCCGGCGCCGTCGCCATGGTGGTCGTGGCCTGCATCATCGCCGAGCTCCAGTTCGACGTCAACGCCGGCCTCGCCATCCTGGCCTCGATCCTGGCCGTCTTCTTCGCCTTCCTCGGCATCCACGGCGCGGGCGTCACCGACATCGCGCCGCTGACGGCGAGCGCCAACGCCAGCCAGCTCGTCTTCGGCGGCATCACGTCGGGCCAGGGCTACGGCGCGCTGCAGGCGCAGATGGTCAACCTCGTGGCCGGGAGCATCGCGTCGGGCGCCGCCGAGATGTCGCAGGAGCTCACGTCGGACCTGCGCACGGGCTTCCTCCTGCGCACGCCGCCCAAGAAGCAGTTCTACGCCCAGGCCCTCGGCGCCGTCGCCGCCATGTTCCTCGCCCCCGGCGTCTTCGTGCTGTTCGTCACGGCGTACCCGTGCATCGTCCAGGCGGATGCGTCCGCCGCCGACACGTGCGCCTTCTCCGCGCCCACGGTGGCCGCCTGGCGCGCCGTGGCCCAGGCCGTCACGGAGCCGGGCATCGCCATCCCGCTGTCGTCGGGCATCTTCGCGCTCGTGCTCGGCGGCCTCGCCATCGTCCAGGTTGTCGTCAAGCGCACGCTGCTCTCGGGCGACCGCGAGCACTACCGCGCCTACCTGCCCAACTGGATGGCTGTGGGTGTAGCCTTCGTTCTGCCCCAGACCGTCTACAGCTCCGCCTCGCTCCTTGGCGCCACCATTGGCCACTTCTGGATGAAGAAGCGCAGTGCCAACTACGACCTCTACTGCTACGCTGTCGCGGCCGGTCTGATCGCTGGCGAGGGACTTGGTAAGTTGCCGTATACTTGGCTTTTGGAAGCTCCCTCACTGACTTTGATTTCCATAGGCGGTGTGGTTGGAGCTGCGTTACAGCTTGGTGGAGTGAGTGGCGATCAGTACGGCACGCATGTTGGTTGCCCCCTTGATAGGTGTTAGACGCGGAGAAGGCTTTCTCAAGAGTTGTAGCATAATATTACCCGTATAATTTTGGCGTTTTTCCATGTTCATCAGCCAGAGCGATTAGATCCCCCGAAAGGGGCGTAGATTGAGTGTCTAGCCGGTTACATCGTTAGGGGTCTGCCCATACCCTCTCAGCTGAGTTGGGAACAACATTGAACACAACAATGAGTAAAATGCGCCGCCACGGCGCCCTTGATCTTGTAGGCGTGGAACCTGCGACTGAGCACCCCTCGCTTGAAGGACTAGACGGCATAGTCGGTGAAAAGAATTTTGCCCGTGAAGGCCAGCATATCATATAATATGGCGCAGATAACGAGGGACTTCTCGCCCTCGATCTTGAGAGACGAGGGGAGCGACGTGTTGGCACCGTCGATGGACATGACGACTCTCCGCTTGCCGTCATCTACAACAGCGCCGTTGCCGCCGTCGCTCTTCACGGAATGGAAGTCCAACACACTTCACAAGAAATGAGAAGGGGAAAGCGAAGATTGATCTGTTCATATGAAATCCCATGCCGATTGTTTCCTCCCCTCTATGCTCTGAACCCAGTCAGCCTTCCTTGTTATCAGTATGTACCGTCCGTAGCCTGCCAGTTCGGCTAGGTGGTGGAGGTTACACTGGGAATGGGTATGGTTTCCCCAAAGTAGGGTGGAAGAGCCCAAAGTATTGAAGTTACTATTGCAGTTCACATCGAAGAAAGCAAGCACGTTACTGCAAGTTTCGGTGGCGAAACAACCACGATAGGGGTAGGGGGGTGGCTGATGGGACAAATGACAAACCCGCCGCCGCCTTGTTTCCTTTCGGTAGATCGTCCCAATACGCCTGTTGTCGGATCAATCCACCGACGCTTGACTTTGTTAGGAAATAGTAACAGTTCCCCCCAGATGGATCACCACTCCCCGCACAACGGGAGTTTGTGCGTAGGTGGGTCTGGGCGACATACATAGGATGGACCTGCAATAGTTCGACTAAAGCATCACGACGTATCCACCCCTGCTATCGAAGCAAGAGAAATTACTTGAGATAAACAAGTTTCCAACAGGTCATCCATTAACCTCAACGTTCATTCCTCGTCCGAGTTCCCATGCATAGTTGTGTGATCCGACAGCTAACTGTTCGGACTTCCTGAAGAGGCATCACCGGTTTAGCATCCAACGGGCCCGGAGCATCCCTATAGGGGAAGAGCCAAGATTCTGATTTCTTTATACACACACACTCATATATACTCTCTCTCTCTCTCTCTCTCTCTCTCTCTGTGTGTGTGTGTGTGCGTGTGTCCCCTCATGCACCGATATTACTCTCCCCGCTCTCATCACTGCCATTTCTTCTTTTTTCTCCGATTAAGTCACCACCATGACTGCATCTCATCAAACACCCCGGCCTCAAGTCATCCAGATTGAGCTCACTCCGGATGAGCTGGCCTCCAAGTCAATCGGGTCCCACAATCTTCAAGCAGCCGTCGAGGCGCTGCACCGGGACGGCATAGTGGTGCTGAAGAACGGTGTTGATACAGCGCATCTCGACAAGCTGAATGAGCGCATGGTTCCCGAAGCAAAGGAGCTGTACTCTCGAGTGACGTGAGTGACGTGATAGCAAGACCCAAGAGAGACGCGCCTTTCGGCATTGGGAACGACAAGTGAGACTAATGACTAACATGCCTCGCCTAGCACGGCCCGGAACTTTGGCAATAAGACTGGCAACATCCAGCAAGAGCCGGTCCTCGAGGACGGCTACGTGTTCGAGGATATCCTGGCCAACCCCTGGGCGACCGAGATAATCCAATGCATGTTCGGTCCCAAGCCGGCGCTGCGCTTCTACAGCGCCAACACGGCGTTCCGGGCTGAAGGCCGCCAGCCGCCGCATATCGACATCGACTTCGACTTCCCGCAGGTGCCCTTCGGCTACTGCGTCAACATCAACCTCGTGGCGACGTCACCGGAAAACGGCGCCACCGAGATCTGGCTGGGCTCGCATGCGGACACCACCAAGGACGTGCTCGACACGACCCTCGAGTACAAACAGATCCGCGCCGATCTGCAAGAGGAGCGGCGCAGGATCAGCCCGCCCATCCAGCCGAGCCTGCCAAAGGGTGCTCTGGTCATCCGCGACTTCCGGCTCTGGCACGCGGGCATGCCCAACAAGACCGACGACCCCAGAGTCATGCTCGTCTCGGTACAGTTCCCCAGCTGGTACCGGAGCGAGCTCAAGATGAAGCTCCCTGCGTCGATCAAAGACAAGGTGCAATGGGGCGATGTTGTAAGTGTCCGCTCGCCAGGTTGTCTGACCTTCCTCGGGGAAGTCCTGAGAGATATTGGGAAGATCTGACTGACTAACTTTTGGTTGCTGCAGATCCCGTGCGTTGATTGGATGCCCGAGGGATACGATTATCTGAAGGGCGCGCACGATCATGACTTCATCCTGCTGCCATAGAAGCGAGGCCAAGCGATCTACTTTTGGTGCAGGCCATTTTTGACGGTAGTTTCGATGAAGAGTTCTTAATCATGAAGTCTGCTCTCCAATAAATCAATCAGTCCACTTAGACATCAAGTCCTGCTAATGCATCAATGGAATATATCTGGCAGCACACAGTTTGAGCATCTAGGATGAACTCTTCGAACGAATAATGCGCGTTCTCAGGCTTCCTTTTGCAGATGGAACAATACCCGAAGTGCATGTGGCCGGATAGGTTTAGGCAAGGTCGGCTTCTCTCTGGCGGCGCTGCAGGATGACCTTGATGCAGTCGACGTTGTCGATGCCACTTAGCTCTCTCTGCGCATCTTTGACAAGCCAGACGTCCTGGATATCGTTCTTGGTACGCAAGAGAGAGGGGAAATGCCGTACCTCGTACATCTGGTCGAACCTCTCGAGCACGAACTGTCGCAGCTGTGGGGCCATGGCCTCGCAACCTGCCGTCCACGTCGGCCAGACATGGGCCGAGATGATGGGTGCGCTGCTGGGGACGCAGCCCAGATGATGGAGCGTCTTTTCGATGTGCCCCTTAGTGAGTGGGTGCGGGGCCCCGATATTGTACCATGCCCGGTATAGATAGATGAATGCAGCGTGCTTGTAGGCGATGGTGGTATGAGCGATGGCGTCCATCTCCACCTCATCCTCTTCCGTCGGATCGGGCACCCGGTTCAGGGCCTCCTCGATCTGCCGGCCCCGCGCCCCGAGCGCCTCGGGGCACATGCCGACCATGCCGCTGATCTGCGAGACAAGCCGGAGCAACTTGGTGAGTTCCAGCATAGAGCTGAGGCCCTCGACCGGCAGGGAGTCGTCAAACTCGAAGAGGGGGCTCGTGCCCCGTGAGATGGAGGACAGGACGTCGTGGTAGTAGCAAAGGCTCAGGAGGAACTGCGCCCGCGAGCCCGTCCAGTCGGCGAACTTACCCTTCTTGGTGACGACGGCCTTGGCGCCCGAGAGATGGTCTATCTTGGTGTCGGTGGTGAACAGACGGTCGGAAACCTGCAGCATCAGGATGGCGGCGAGCGTAGGCTCGGCATCAGAGAATTCTATGGTCTGGCGTAGCTTGGAGGCGGCTAGCAACCTCTGCTCGAGGGCCACGGTCTGGAAGGAGCTGTCATTCCGTAGGACAGCCAGGTGGCTGGCGGCCATAGAACACACGACTGCGCGCAAGGCGTCTGATTGTATGATCATGGGGGTGAGATGGAGCAAAAAGGGATTCTCGCCTCCGGTTCCCATGGAGATGACGGTAGCCAGATGGGTCGTCCAATGATCCAGTAGTGGCCTGTCGTGTGCCTTGATGTCGGACGGCAAGTAGGAGGGAGATTTAATTGCAAGTAGAGACCGGGGGCTTGCAGACGCGGAAGAGATGTTATCATCAGTTTTACTGGCAGCGCCGGGAGATTTGCGGCTCTTTCTCGACGACTTGTTGGTGGTTGTCTGGGTCGTGGTGGGAGTTTCCAGGGTGTGCCACTTGAGGCGGACTCCATAACCCTTACACGCCTTTTTCAGACGCAGACAGCGACCACAGTGTGGCTTCTGCTCGTCGCATTTGTAGCCATCTTCTCGGCAGGTAAAGCATCCCGTTCTTGTCCTGGTATATGGCGGCATGACTCTATGGCCTCAGGCAGACTGAACGAAGCAAGTTAAGAGAGGGCAAGCAAGCGGAGAATATTTGGTGGAGAATGGGGGTTGAAAGACTATGTGGATAAAGTACTTGGGTACTTCGTATTAAATGCATCATCAGGGCTCATCCCTCTTTCGAATCATGCGTTCGTTCTTCTAACCTGAGTAAGTACTTACTTAGCTACCTTACATAATAAGGAATGACTGATGAGACCATCTATCTACGTGTAGATTATCCACACTGGGACCCCCGTTTCTCAGCAAAACAATGTGAACGAGACCGCCACTGTCAAAAGTGCCAGACCCGTCAACGTTGACGCCGACTCCACCGACGTCATCGCCGCCCTTGCCGAAGACTCCGTGTCCGTCGTGGGGTCACCATGGCTACCCACCTGCGAAGCTGTCCTGTTGACCTTGGCCTTGATGCAAGAAAGCTGCGCCAGCGGTCGGTCCACATCGCCATTCTGACTGCTGCTGACACTATTATTGGCCATGTTGGCGCGACTGTTCCACCCCCAGACTACCAGGACGGGCCACACCTTGGTCGAGGCGCTGTCCCACGCCGACCTATTCCCCGACGAGTGCGCGTCCGACGCCGTCACATAGAGCTCCGTGCCGTTGATGGCATCCATGGGATATTCTGTGTGATTCGAAAATCCTCTTCAATCAGCCAGCTACCCTTAGATATAAGTTTGTTTCCGTGAGACGAGGGCTCTGACGGAAAGGAGACCCAGTTCTCACGTATTCCATCGAGCAAAGGGTGTGGAATGTAAGTGCAGTCAGTCGATGGAGTCCCTTCCGCTCGCTCCTCTACATACAACAACGACCTTCGACCATCGCGCACCGCTCTGCGAGGAGCGAGCCATGGTCAAGTGAAGCAGACCAAGGAAGGGGGAGAGAAGGAAGCAATCAGGACAACTCACGTATCGTCTGTAGCGAGGCCGCGTCCAACGCCCCACCACAGCTCGCCGGCGTCGGCGGCGGATGGCCGGCGCACTCCTCCGTCGCGGCGAAATGGTCGGCGTACGCCTGCTGGAAGTCGGCGACGCACTGTGCAGACAGGTGATCGCAATTGCCATTGTCGCTGACTTTCTCTGGCCGCACTGCTGCTGCAGCAGCTGCAGGGTCATCCGTCGCAATCGTGACGCAGACCTTCCACGTCGTCGTCGAGTCCAGCGCCTCCATCGTCATGATGTCTTCGTCGCCACTGGCATCGAGGAGACCCTGGAGGATCTTGTCGGGCCCCTTGAGCGAGATGCTGGTCCCCGTGAAGAACGACTGTTGCTGCTGCGAGTCTGTTGCTGATGTTGGTGCTGGCTCTGTCGTATCGTCGTCGTTGTTCTTCTGGGCCTCGGACGCGGGAATGCTGCGACTGACGTTGACGGCCAGCTTCCAGCCGCTGACCTCCTGCGCCACGCTCGGCCACTCCCGCGAGATGATGTCAAACCCCCGAACGGGATACTGGCCTGCGGCGTCCGGGTGCGCCAGATGCTCCCGCCACGTCTCCCGCGCGAAGCGGACAGCCTCGCCATTGACGAGGGTGTTGCTGCCCGGCCAGCCCTGGTAGGCCTGCGCCTTCCCGAAGAGAGGCAAGATCGCGGCGAGTAGCACTGTGGCCCTCCTCGAAAGGGCGGCGCTCTGGTGGTGGAGTTGAGTCATACCTCGAAGTTATGAGAGGCCTGTATGAGGTAGGTAGCGTGTCCCACTGACATATGTCTAGTAGTTTTCCCTCCCAGAAGAAATAGCCGACGACCCTCGTGAGAAGTGCATTGCGAATTGGCTTATCATGATTATATATTACTACTTCCTGTGTTTCCTTTCCAAGTGCAATGATATTTGCAGCCATACCACTCTTTTCGCTCCTTGGCCGTAATCGATAGGATTTCGCGCACGCGCGCGTGACCACAAAGACACACAGACAACGGCTGTCTTAGACATCAGGAGAAGATCTCCCCGGAGAGAGAGAGAGTTAGTAGGTGGGCGGCCCCTTCTACATCATGGCCAACGCATAATACATGGTGTGGAAGGCGACCGTCCTTACTGCTGTGAAGTCTTACGAATCAGTTGGCAGAACCTTTTTAGCAATCTGGATGGTCATGTCACGCCACGACAAGTCTCGCTTTCTAGCTAGTCAAGTGTCCATGATGTTGACTCGGGCAGTGAGCACACATGAAAACGACTGTATAAAAGAGATCGAGAAGATGTCTTTCTTTGTCTAAATATGCTTCCATTCACCTGGCACCATAGCGACTGGTCTAGGGGACGAAGCGGGAGGAAGTCAAAGTTTCATTCTCTGGATCAACCCTCGCTAGCTAATCGACGACTCACAGCTCACCTGGTTTACAACTAGCACACCCGTGAGTTAATGAATGGCGATTAAATAAGTCCCCTCGTGATACGTACGACTGACGAATGAAGCTTGAAGATATGCCACGTATAGGCTCGCTTCCTGTCTACAAGACCCGACCCCCCACACTGAATCATCAACCGGCACTACTACGCCCTGCGTCTATGTGGAGTCCCAACTAACCTGGACACGGGCGCCCGGGTCTCCAGGGCTGAACAGCCAGTAATATGTGAGGGGACTCCTCGATAGAGTTACCCTGGTAGTGGTCGCACCTGCGGGCGACCCAGGCCTGGGGGATCTTGTGCTGGTAGGTGGAAAGGAGGATGCGACAGTCGCATACATTAGGCATGGTGAATAAGTTGTACCCAGATATAAACTGTTAGTAGATCGTGATTAGGTTACGGTGTATATATCTGTGTGGATGTGTACGCGTGTATGCTTGCTTGATGATCTCGAGAGCTGAACAAGTAGGATTTTGCCCACATCGGGTGTGAGGGGTTTCCTGAATCACTGAACTTAAGGGCGGGACGACATTGCTCTTGTACTCGTTGTTGGTCTTGCCACACGCTCCCGGGCCCGGGTTACACCACATCATATCGCCCGACGTCCGTGGGCTGATGGTCACGTTGGCCGAGGAAGGCAGAGCAATGGCGGGGTGGACGAGGGTGGTAAAGGGGTTCTCCTTTTTGAGAATCGTGGGCTGGCTCGCCCGAGTTGTTATAGCTAAGGCGGCGCAGGCTCTTGAGAGTGCCTACTGATCGAAAGAGGAGGGATCTTTCCATCACCGAACAAGACCTTGGCCAACGATTGTCAACGTCAGCGGGCTATCATTAGAAGAGGAGTGATGCTTTCAGCGCGCTAGGTGCGCGAACTAATTTAGGAGGCAAAGGTTTGAATCTTTATTCACCGCAAGTAATTATAGGTACTGTCGCCTACATGGTCCATATGCCGAGCTGCGCGGGTATGTATTATTTTCCGCGGGCTTGGTGGTAACGCTGTTTTCCTATTGCGCATCCCATCTTCTGGAATTTCACTTCAGAGAATATAGTACGACAGCGGGAGCTTGAACCCTCTAGGAGGTACAGGATTCACCAAACCTGATGCGCATTCGAGCCTTGAAGTATACGGGGGGGGACCGGACCCGTACGCGTCGATCGATACCGGCGGTAAAACGATGATCTTAGCATCTCACACCAGAAATAATGAATATGCAATTCCTCAATTGCATATCATAGGAATAGACACTGCCGGTTTGATTGCTGGGTAGGAGTATGGGTATGGCAGGGCTCTTAGATCGTAGTAGCCCATGGAGGGCATAGGCAAGCACACTTGTGTGCGGCAGGGCAAATGTGTAAGCCAAGCCCTGAATAATCACCATTTCATTTTCGCCTATCCCGGAAATCTCGATCGGATTCCTGATCTGGGAGCACGATTTCCCGTAATAATCGGAAGAGCAGACTGCACCGTCCGTGGCCTCGACGGGGCGGACAAGATGTCTGTCTGTTTACCATCCTTCGCCCCCCACAGCGGGAGATGCCCTCCACTCCACCTTTCTCCGCACGCGAACCCCCCCCTAGGCTTAGGTCTTGACCATGGGGTAGATCTGCGATGGAACCACTGTAGCCTTATATCGCTCCAGTATATTTGTGCCTTTGGGGGGCCATTGGACTTCGAGTATCGATTTGAGGACAGCGGGCCCTGGAAAGGTCTACTGGATGCCATCTTTCTCATATATGGGAGAGGGGGTGCTGCCCACTGGCTAAGGATTAAACCGGTAGCGCTTCTAAACAGTGATTAGAACTAGGACACATGGCATCGTGGGCGCACGTCGCCAGCCCAGGTGGCCCAACTTATTCCTCTGATTCTGTTTTTCGTCTCTTGATCTCTCGTCCATCGCCAATTGATCCTCCAAACACGGCACCGTCTTCTTTGATCGGGAGCTTGGGCTTCTTGATCGAGGCCTGTTCTCGTCGTGCTTTTTGCAGAGCAACGAGGTCGACGCGGTCTGGATCGCGACACTTTTTCAGCTTTCGGTTCAAGGGTTTGATGACAGCCTTTCTCTCTTCGTTGTCGTTCATCTTCTCGGGAGGTTCCTTTTCGAGCATGGCCCGACACGCCTGGATCAATTCCCAGCACTTATCCTTGGCTGCATCACCTTGAGCGGCGAATGCTTCCGTCAGCATGCGCTGTACTAACCCCTCGTCGGCCGTGGCTAGGGCGGCCAGCATAATCTGACTCGGGGTGTAGTGGAAGTAGGCATCGGTAACCAGCGGACTAAACTTGAGGATGTCTCTTGCCTTGCCGTGGGCTCGGTCAATTCTCTTGTTCTCGAAGTCCCCCAACCTTCTCAGCTCCATGATGGCACCTTCGAGAGCACGGAACGGATGTCGGACGTCAAAGGCGAATCGTATGCCCTGAGATAATATGTATTCGGCGGCCAAAACCTCCTCCCCGGTGGTGTTGGGGAACTTGTCGGCGAACTTGGACAGACGCATGTAGTGGCCCTCGGCTTTGCAGCCAAAGAAGAGGCATGTCTTGAGAAGTTCGGTGGGGGGATAGGTCATGATACTGTTGGTGGCGTAGAAACGGCGTAAGAAGATGGCAGCGGTGGCGCGTATCTCGGTAGGTAGTTCGATGAAGGCAGCGGCGCGAAGCAGTTCGACGGTGTAGTGAGTTACGAGGGAGAGCTCCTCAGCCGGGGTGAGAAACTCAGGCAGAGGGTCGTTGGGGGACGCGGATTGCAAGCGTGCAGATATGGCCTTTTGGGCGAGGGAGTTGCATTCTTTGCGCAGCGAGTCGAGATGGGCTGGAGTAAAAGACCACAGGCGGAACTGAGACGACTGTCGGTATCGGGCGTCTTCATTTGCCATTTTGATAGATGCAGGGCCTCTGCCACGAGGTCGAAAATGATGAAGGGAGGGGTATCACTGCGAGAAGCCCTTTATTATTAGATCAATTGTTTGTTGCACACACAAAGAGGGAATTGAGGTTTGTTTGCGAGTTTAGATTGCGGGATGAAATGAAGCTCCCCAGCCGCCCAAAGCTGTCACTGATAAGATAAGAGAACCCTTACAACAACCAACAACGGCCTAACCTCAGTTTAACAGGCTCACCGAAACGAGTACCAACCAAAAGACGCAGAGAGAAAAAGGAAAGAAAAGACAAATTAAAATAAGAGGCCTGCACGCCTTTTGGAGACCACTGGTTGGGATGAGATAGTACCTAAGTACTTTCAATATAGTCTCCACCTCTCCGGTGCCTCGGGCCCGGGGATCTGCACCGAGTATCACGGCTCGCATCTGGTGGCCGGTCCTGTCCGCATCCACGACAAGATTGGTGGCCTGTTTTAGCTCACCTAGCAGCCACATTGTCGGCAATCGCACTGACATCGATGGGCGACCAAAAGAGTTGCCTTCAGGACCGAGTGTAGTGTCTGCCAGTATCCCACAGACCTTGCGGCCCGCAGGGCGTTGTGAGCTGCATCAGTCTTCCTTCTGTCAGATACAGACTAGGAAAGTAGAAGACAGTGCCGAGCTGCCTGTGCTGTTATTTAATACAAGTAATAGCTTACCATGACAGGGAAGATATATCACAATGGCGTTGACACATATAACCTGGATACCATCGCCAGTCTTCCTGTATTTGCTGATACTGCAGTCCCATAAAGCATATTACAGCACAATGTCGTTGAACGGCTTCGAGTCTAAAGAGTAGTTGCTTACAGGAATGATGTGGACAACAATGTGCTGACATGGTAGAACTTGGCCTACGCTCTCTGTCACAAGCATGTATAAGTGTCTGTGGTGTGTTGAAGTGTGGCTTGTTTCTGGGAAAGCAAGGCGTGCCGATTTACGAATGGTGGTGAATTCCTGACGATATCATGATGAGCGCGGCCCCCCCACAAGCTGAGGGAGGTAAAAGTATATGAGCCATCAGCTGGTAATTATGCGGCACGGCCAGAACGGTCTAGCCTCAAGAGCCAATTAAAACCCAGGCATGTCATTGGTTTTACATAATGATATAATACTAGAACTAGAAGCCCCAGTATAGTCTGTTCAGATACGACCCTCCCTAGTGTAACCTTACCATAGCCGAAACCAATTCAGGGAGTTATGATCATTGATTGACTTAGCTTCTTGCCTTTTCCTCCAATATTGTCGAGCAGATTATTGCGTGAATAATAAATGAACCAATCATAGGGATGGTACCCAAACACGAGATGTCAACTTTACACCTGTTGGGCCCAAACCTAGGCCGAACCTCGTGGAATGCTCGGGTATTTGAACAACAGCAGTTCGATCGTGTATAGGGCACTACTTAAAGGGTCATGTTTCCGCTGGTCGAATATTAGCAACTCCAAGATGCTCAGGCTAAATTACTCGAGTGTTCTAATTACATAATATATTACCATCATGAAGTCCACCTTCTCTCTTCTCACCGTTGCTCTTGTAGCCGGCGCTGCCCAGGCGGCTGAAGAAGCCCGCCGTTGTAATGCTGACAACTGCCTACGACTTGTTAGTGCAACAAACAACTACATCCAGCCGCCTCCGACTGTTCGTCGTGCGGACTGCTCAAGCTACATGACGACAACCGTCACTCCTACACCTATGTGAGTTCCTCCCAACTGTCATCACCCCTCCCTAAATGCACGAAACATATATCTCTCTTTTTCTGACACTGTACACACAGGACCACCACAATAACAAACACAATCACCGTCACTCTAGGACCCCACTCGAAGCGGGATGGGGTGGAGGAACGTGATACTTCCGCCATGGCATACACCGTCCCTACCTATGCCATGCGAGCTTGCGGAGATCGCGGGAGGTACAGCAGTGCGTGCTCTTGCATTGGGTGAGTTCAGTCATATCACCGACGCCGTTATTCCAAGCGGCACAGACCCCGTTAACCTAGTTGACTGACATTGCATGGTCTGATTGGGTAGTATCACTTCGACTATCGTCACAGCACCAACTCCCACCGTCACGGCCACGGCCACTGCTACCGCCACCGTCTGTGCTGGGGGCTTGACAGTATGTGACAAAAGCTGCAAGGACACCATGACTGACAGAGCCAACTGCGGCAAGTGCGGTCAAACCGTAAGTAGTATTGCATTTTTTATTCCCCCCTCTCTCTCCGTCTCTCCCTGCCGTCTCACTGAGGTAAAGTACAATGTTAACGTCAATAAAAACCAAAACAGTGCAGGTCGGGCGCGGTATGCACCAACGGGAAGTGCCAAGGCTACGGGACCTGCCGGGGCGCCCTAGCCTGCCCCCCGCGGGGGAAGCAGCTCCAGTCCTGCGGCGGCAACTACCCCGGGCCCGACTGCAGGCGGGGCGTGTGCCGCCTCGACGTCGAGGGCGTCGGCCACTGCTCGCCCCAGAGCGCCACGCCGCCGTGCTGGCAGCAGCGGCAGTCGGGCCAGCGGTGCGTCGGGAACGGCGACTGCCCCAGCGGCTTCTGCCTCGACAACTGCTGCGGCCGGTTTTGCTACTTCCCGGAAAAGGGCGACATCTGCGACCTCAAGACGTCGCCCAGGAACCTGTTCCGGGAGTAGCTTAACTCAGCTCTGCCGCCGAGTTGAAGCTTTTACCTGTGAAAGCTCGCATGCGTTGAAGATACAGGCTTATCGGTCCCAGCAGAATCGAGTCACGTATAGAGACAGGCGAAATTGGATCAAGACCTGTTTCAAAAACCCTTCTCATTATGACTTGGTTTAAAACAGATTGGAGAGAATTCCGCAATTGTTGACATCTATTACTAATGTTGGTTTGAACAGTAGTTTTGCTGTACTAATACGATGGTTTTACAACAATGGCAGCTATTCACTGGCAGATAGCATTAGGATAGGGTGAAAGAAGCCTACGCAGTAGATCTTACGGAAATAATGATAAGGAAAACGCTCATTTATATACAATTCTATACTAAGAGGGCATGAAGTGAAACCTCGTTGTCAAGCAAGTAAATCATCAGCCATGACCCTGTACATTAAACTAAAAGGCTTGAGGCTATGGGACCTGCTACACAAAATTAGCGAAAAGGCAGCCAGTGCGGTTACAATCCGGTTGCAATGATGAAGTGGTACCGGTCAGGCTCGACCAGAGGCAGCGTAACACACGCCAAGAATTGATTAGTTCGTGCTATATCATCCCATATCATGCTCAAGAACAAATACGAACCTTGTGATTCTGATCTATTTAGAAATACTATTGCGAATAACGTAGGGGTTTGTTATTTCTCGAGTGCGCCGTATGTCTGGCCTTAAACTTCTAGTTATGAGTCTTTCATTTCTCCTGGGTGGCTGACCCGGCATTGAACCGAGGTTCACGAAAGAACAGCAACGGCACGTAGTGACCAACTAACATCCCTACCTACTTGACCTATCTTGACCTCGCTAGCGGCCTAGGACGGACTGGCGCCCATCTCCAAGACCACAGCCCCGCTGTCGCCGATCCACCTTCCGCCCGTCGCCACCACCCTCCCCTCGGAGGCCTGGAACAGGAGCCACCAGACGTGCTCGGCCAGGGCCCCGGGGCAGTAGACCTGGAGCCGGGACCCGTCCGCGGCGCGGTGGGCGCGGACGCCCCGGCCGGCCGCGCCGCCGCCGACGAGGTCCGTCAGGTACGCCCACGTGCCCAGCCACTGCGTCGGGGTCCACGCGGCCGTGTCCACGACCCAGTAGCCGCCCCGCTGCTGCAGCGCCCGGTCCGAGGCGCGGTGCGCCGGTCGGAAGGAGCGCCCGTCGCGGCTCAGCCGCGCTTGCAGGTCGCCGAGGGCCGGCGGGATGGCGGAGTCCTGGGCCTGTCCCGTCGAGGGCGTCGGCGGGGCGGGGCTGCGGATCTCGAGGTTCGGGTCGTTCGGGGGCTGCGATGGAGGGGGGACTGCGACGGGCTGAAGGGGCTGGTCGCAGGGACGAACAGGCTCCACGAAGAGGGTGGTAATGGATCGCCACTCTGGTTGAATCCGCTAGCTTGGATCGACGTATTGGGAACGATAACAGGGTCTGGTAGCCTGTCAGATGTTGGAGAGGACGAGAGGTCCATTGCCTCAGAATGGCGTAGAGGAGAGGATGGGAAATCTGTCATCGAAGTCGCTCCAGTGCTAAGACTCGGCATATCTCCAGTAGTGAATTCAACCTCACCGCTGTCGAGTTGCCCCGGGGAACTACTTTCAGGATCCCCGAGCTCTGACGATCCCCGTAAAGAGGAAGATTGGAACACACCACCCTGCTGTGGAATGTAACGAGTCCCGGAGGTTTCACTCACGTCATCCTTAAGTGGCCTTTGTCCGCTTGGCGGTGGCGTCTCGAAGCTCCCCCGGCCCATCGTAGGGGGATAGTAAAGCAAACCGGGTCCCTGCCCCATCCACTGATCCACAGGTCGAGGTGAGTCCGGATTCCCAAACACGCTGCTATCGAAGGAGATAGACGAGAGCGGCGAAGGCTGGAACTGCCCAGACTGCGCAAGATGCTGCGTCTGGGGCGTTTCAAATGCGGGTAGCGAAGAATCACGTGTTGTCTCGGATATATGTGTGATCTCGGTCGAAGCTCCTCTCCAGTCTCCTGGCGGTGGCGACATGGTGGTCCCCGAGGGTGCCGCCGGGCTGGAGAAATCGAGACTAGGGCCGGTCGGAGTGTCACCCTGCGAATAAGAAAACTGTTGCGGGGTGTTCGGAACTTCGATGGTGGGCAATACCGGCTCGGACGCAAAAAAGCCCCTGGATGCTACGCTCGACATAGTTGACTGTGTCGGCGGACTCCCTTGGCCAGCGGGTGGAGTCGACATACTGCCCGAGTGTGTGTGGATTTGTCCGCTATACCCGGCGGGAGCGACATATGAGCTTGCCGGGTTGCTGCGCCGATCTTGCGCCTGTCCGGAGTTGGGAGGTGTTGTACTTTTCTCTATTATGACTTCCCGACTCGATTCGGAGCCCAGGTAGGCCTGGGCCAAACTCCCATATCTGCCATCATCTTGCGCCGAAGCCGGAACTTTAATACGAGCGTTGATCTCCACTGGAGGCTCATTCTCTTGCTTTTGGTTACGGTTTTCCATCTCGATATGTTATTATTTCTCAAAGTTCTGCTCTTAAAGAATCCAGTATCATACAGGCCGTAGCATGGCATGTTATATGAGCAGTGTAGCCATGATCTAAGGCTCTGATACGTAAACAAACAAAGATGAAGTTTACTAGCCGAGCTCTTGATACAGGACAAAGGTGGCTTTACAGGGACCAAAGGTATCAAAGGGACAAGAGATTGTTTGATTTCTATAGGTCAACATCTCTTTCTATTACTCCATAGATCACGTGGTTGGCCAGTAGCATGGTTTTCACAATTGATTTTGGAGCCCCCGATGAGTTGCAAGCCCCCTCAAAGCCGTGTGGAATCCAGTAGGTATACTTTTCAAGATCTCGTCCCTCCGGTAGCTCATTTAGTGTGTCAAATTTGTTGAATGTATGGATGTTCAAGGAGCTCGTAACTGTACTATACATGCGTCCAAAGGCTGAAAGTGTATAACTAGGACCTTTTATAATCTGTTTCAACAAAATTCCAGGGTGCGTTTGGTGATCGTCGGTTGTTTCTCAAACACTGCCCGCTGGGCCCGTTATTGCTAGATATGAGGGCAGAGTAAAACTAGACCTCTGTATGATTTTCAAGCTGGCCATACCCAATTTCAAGAGTCTTGCCTAATCTAATATGTCCCGACACAGCGGAAACCGCCATCCAGGACCAGGTATACAACTGGAAGATCAACCATACAATAAAGCCTCAGGGTGGTTATTGCACGTACCTTGGATTGAAAAGACCTGCGAGAGTCTGGATAGCTTGAAAGCATTCCAGGTCATGGCCGCAGATGGATCAGGACAGACGAATATATCGAAAGCTTTGCAATACCAGCGACCGACTGAAGTCCTCAAAACAGATGTCCGCTATACCACCACTGGTAAGTTTCCCGTGCTGGGAGTGCTCCTTTCTACACAACTTACAAGGATGTCCCTATTTCGTCCAGAGGCGAGAGTTTTCGCATTTCTAGATGATGTACTGAACGCTTAAATCCCCGTCCTTTCTCAGTAGTCAATTCGGAGTCCTCTTGCAATCAACCTCCGTGGAGCGGATGTTCTCAAGTAGAGATGATTTGAAAAGCGCCGATGTTTTATCTACAGGATGTGGCTACATGTCATCTACTCGGCGGCCTCCGGCGTATGCGTCGTCATCATGCTCGTCCACACTGAGGTCGCATTCATTACCTTCCTCGGCACCGTCTACACAGCCTACATCACCGGACCACGTAGTCACCAGCACTCAATAAATCATAGAAATAGTGGTAGGTATCTAGAGTGCATTATCATCGGCTTAAACATCGGATGGCCTGTGGTACATCATCAAAACCGGATACGGAAGAAGAAAGGCACGGATGATGCGGCCCAAACTGAGAGCAACAGAAAGCCGGGCCGAGGAGCAGTGTCTAATAGTGAAACAAGGCTAGAAGACACGGGAATCGTTGAGCTAGAAGGGAATTTGGCACCCGAGGTGGTCAGCAAGCCTGGGGTGTACGAGCTGGAGGCGATCGAAAAGTCATCGGAGTTAAGAGTGAGCATCGCCACGTGGTTGTCACAAAGGACGGCGAAATATGGAGAGGCGCATTCTGTCATGAGCCCATAACGCATATGTTTTTTTCAAGGCCTCGGGACCGACTTACTCAAATCGATATTGCTTTGTGAAGGTTGCATAATATGCAGCAGTCGAGCGGTGTGGCCTGGCACTGTTGGTGTGGACGTAAGAAAGCATGAGATGTAGCTTTGCTCAAGATTGGCTGGCGTATAGAAAGGGTGGGAACCTAAAGTTAGGTAAGCGAGATAAATCAACACCTGGAGATATGAACCGCCCCTGAGTCGAGCATTCGCACCCCACCATGTCAGCTGGGACCGGAGTATGCACCGCAGGAGGCGCTGCTAGTGCCAAGTGTGTGCTTCAGCGGGTAACCTACCCGAAAGTGCCTCGTATTGACGCTTATTGATGACATAACGGAGGGAAGGAAGCAGTATTCTTGCTTTGTCGCTTTCTCAGTGTGTCCTGATAGCTGCCGTGGGGTGGTACCAGCGGTTGGTTCAGTGGCGAAGTTTGTGAAAGCCGATGACAGTATGACGAGACGGCGATTCTTTCTCGGACTAAGGATGCAGTTAAACGGCTCTCGCAGCTGTCAGTAGTTCCCGCAAGGAGACATCAAGCTTATCTTGACAGCAAAGGATACCCCTGTCCTCCCTCATTTTCACTAGTAACCTCCTGCAGTGTCAGCCCTATTGATAGTTTGGGGGCTGCTCCTTAGAAAAGTTCTTCTTACATGAATCATCCATTGAGGCCTATCAGAAGAGGTGGACGGTCTCCTACGGCGCAGCCAAGATCCAAGTTTTGGCAGCCAGAGTTCTGGACCGTGTCGACCCAGGGGAGAATATTTAAGAGATGTCCTTGGTCCAGCTTCTTTCTAAACATGATCGAGTCTCACCAGTTCAGAAATGTGTCCATAGCAGTCCAGCATGGATTCCACCGGCCGTAAGTCACCGAAGCGGTGGACTGAGGAGGAAGATGCACTGTTATACCATGAGTTCACACGGCTAGGTGAGTTGAGTATTCGTGCCTCTTCCCCTGAATTTTCTATATTGATGCAGTACGCCTGGAATAGCCGGCTCGAACGAAATTACAGACTGGAGCCATATTGCGGAGGGCGTTCCCGGAAGGACCAACAAAGACTGCCGAAAAAGATGGGTCAATAAGGTCTGCGGAGGTCTTAATAAGGGGCCATGGGGCCCAGAAGAGGACCAGCGCTTGCGGATAGCAATTGAGGTTCATGGATCGAAGTGAGTCAACCAAGACTAGTGCAGAAAGGTGATCTGACGTGTGAGTTAGGTGGACTAGAGTCGCAGAGGAGGTTGCTTCCCGCTCAGCTGACCGTAAGACCTAGGCGGCATAGCCACGTGTTGCGGAAGCTGACGGAGAGACCAGAATGTGCCAAGAGGTGGCAGCAAAGTCTGAATCCTAGCATAAAGCACGGGAACTGGACAGAGGAAGAGGTAGGAAACCCGCGCAGGTCTGGCCTTTCGGGAGAGCAATGATCTATGTGTACTTCTCGTTGGTATACTAACTTAGATGGCAGGACACGAGATTAATACGTGCAGTGGAGAAGTATGGACGGCAGTGGAAACATATTCAAGAGAACTACTACAAGTCACGATCGAGGAATGACTTGAAGAATAGGTACAATGGTTCAAGGTATCCTCTATTTAAATGGATCGCAACTAATGGGGTTTAGGTATACTATTATAACCAGGAGAGCGAGTAATTCGGACAGTACAACATCCCAATCCACGGCCACTTTCGAAGACCCTGGCGAGGCAGCCTCGTTACCTTCAACATCCTCGACCTCAGGAGTTACTCACTTGGCTCCAGAAGAGTACGCAGTCGACTATAGCCACCCAAAAGCTTTCTCGATTCGACCCTCCCAGCCAACTACCGGCCCGACCGATTTCTGGAGACCTCCTCCGAATGGCCCGACCAGCTGGTCATCATATGCGACCCCGATGACAATTACGTTCCCAGGCCCACCAGAAATCATGCCATGGAGCCAACATGTCCCGCAAAACCTTCCGGAGGTGTTAGACGGCCAGTTCTTCGCTGCTGGGGACACATCTTCGATACATGACCCTTACTTCCAGAATCCACTCGAGAACGTTGGCGAGGGTAACAACAGTATGGACGGCGGCATTGCCCCGTTGCCTGCTACCAACACCGGGGACGTGGAAAATGGTGTTGTTACAGAATATGATAGAGAGGTTCTCTATAACCCTTTCATGTATAACAATCAGTGAACGGGGGAAATCGAATAAATTAGTGGCTATGATCACATGTAATACTGGCGTTCGAACGACTCTTTCTCCTTTAGCCTAATTTATGAGTATCATTTCTCCCATAATCGGTTGTATTTGAGAAGTAGGTTTTCCCTTTGTAGTGTAGCAGATTTCTCGTTGCCCCTGAAGCCCTTTCTAGTTCTTGGCTATGGGGATTTATGCGAGGGGGCACCAGCGGTGTCAGGGCTTGGGGTAACCCAACAGTTCCGGAGTTTTCATGAAATTTCTTACGGTAGTTGCATATACGATGATTAATCTAATATTGGATGTTGACTTGGAGAGGGTGTCATCGCTGTATTATGCGGGGGCTAAGGGGGCCCTTGGTTGGCGATTTTATGGATGCCGTACAACCATACGACCCCAACGATGTAACCTTCTATGCATATTAATGAGAGGTAGGGCTGGGCTACATTGAGTTGGAATTGACGCTCAGATAAAAGCCGTGACCGGAATATGCAGCACGAGTCTAGCCAAGATCATCTCTCTTGACCGGCGGGCAGCAGAGCTGTTTCGATTGGAATCACGCGGGATCGACAGCTGTATAGAGGACAAGGGGAACCTTTCACTTTGGGACCAGCGTTCATCCCTCCCACACTGTGTAACCTCGCGGCAGCTTGTGTAATGGGCTTCACGCGGCGGGAGATAGCTGTGCAACCCAACAGCGCACTAGCATACGCACATAGCACATACCCTGGTCCAGTATCGTAAGCATGCCACGAGTGAGATTTCCTGCGAAACCCGCATCATTGGTTGCTTGACCACGAAGCCCAGCCAGCCCCTTCAATAAGCGGGTATCAGATTCTACAACCCTGCGTTCTAGGACTAAATCACCACGGAATCTCACATAAGCCGTACCCGTATCCTGAACTGAGGAGAAACCGTAGTCGTCCCAAAGGCCCTTGCAGTTAATGATGACCTGCATTTGCCTAGGGCTGGTCGAGTATGACGTGTCGCACCCCATCACAGTCTTTATTAGTATCAATGTTCCAGCTTCGGAGAATCGGAAATCTCAGCGCTATTTTGATATTGGCAGCGTCTATGGAATATGGCCACGAAAAGGGAAACTGTGTCGTAGATGGGGCTTGAAAACTCTTGGTTTCATCACGTTACTTTGGAATGGGCAAGATCACTTCCCAAATCATACTGGGAGATATGTTTAATTTCAGTATTAATACTCGTACTTAGCTCATTCGTCCTTTCGCTTCATATACATCGCTTGACTGTGCCAGTACAAAAATATTGGACTTAGCAGACATTTGGCAGTGACATTAGGATAGAGAAATTGCATCGAATATACGTTTTCAACACTATGAGATTGATCCAAGAATATTTTGGCACCTCAGCGTCATTGTTGGAGACCACGTCATCGTAGCAGCGCCCATTGGTTGGGATGCATTGCTCAACTGCACGCATCACTGGCCAGCCTTGGGAGAGGTTTGCATTTGATTCTATTGAAATCTCTGTATTTCTGCCTAACCAAGGCCTGAAAAAAAAGCTTGGCTTGAAACCATGACTGCATTTACCGCACGATAGTGAGATGATGATGTTGAGATCGCCATCGTGGCCGTCGTCTGAACCGACCAAGGACTTGAGCACCCAAATCTTAAGTAAGTCAACCTTTCTTGGCCGAACAGTAATCCAGAAACTGGCTGTTTACGCTGCCTATATCTTAACAGTCCTGCTAATGAAAGCTAGAGCGCCTGATGTATACCACATGGTACCAGTATCCCAGATATAACACAGCCGATAGCCATGGAACACTCCATAAAAACCAATCGGACCCCTATCCTAGCTATGGGCCTACTCACGGTACCCACAAGCGCGGTATTCGAAAGACATTACGCGCTCAAAGCACTACTGAGCTGAGAAATAACCAGTTTGAACGACCACAGCTGCTTGAATTGGCAGAGGATGACACCTTACTACTGCATGACCAGCAGAACTGGCCAAAACCGAATAGGGGGAACCCAAAGCCCCAGGATCCGAAGGAACATGGGAATCTGGAGCTAAAGATTACAGGAAGCAACAAGGGCAACGCTGGTGCCAGCTCCCCTTCAGTCGAGGAATGGCTAGCTCAGCCCACCACAAAGAGGTCAAACATAGAAAAGACTTATATGGATACTGGGGATTCGAGCTCGGATCCTATTATGGAGACAGACCTTCAAAGGGACACGATGACCATTAATAAGTCCCGATATACAGCCAGCAATGCAACTATCGACGCGAGAAGTAGGACGCCAATTATTATACAAGAACCTCGTTCAAGGCGTGCCAATTCTAGCTGGAAGAAACCCCGAGAAGTTGCTGTCTATAATCAGGAAAGAGAAGACCGGGCACTTCGGCGACAGCGGAGATCCGTTAGATTGAGAGGCTCGGGATCGCTGAACCTACGAATCATCTATGGGGAGGCCGAAGAGATTCCAGGCACGCGGGCATCGATACCAGTCCAGTCAGAGCATCCGACCACAACAAGAAACACGTCGTCGTCTATTTCAAAGGTGTTATTAGACTGCTACAACTGGTGTTTAAAGCTTTTACGGCCTCGAGTAATGCCCGGAATCGTGCGGGTTTCTTGGGCCTGCGTAAGCTAAATACCCTAATGTTGACCCCTACTTATATTCGCCTCTATACGACGGCCCATGCTGATAGTGGTTGGGACTAGCGATGCGGGAAGCCTCTCTACATCAATGTACAGTCGAACGAGAAAGATGCTGTTGTCAGCTGTGCAAACCAAGTCTCCCGCCCAGGCTCTGTTTCAGTCTCTTCGGCGACATCCAGAGCATCCACCGCCGGGACGAGCTTGCAATCTTCACCACAACAGACCGCCTACTCTGAGACGTTTCCACCAGGGCCCAATAGCCCGAATATACACGACATCAACGCAGGGCACGATTATAGTACCAGTGCGCCACAACTCCAGCCGGGGACCAAGCTGTTCTTGCTGCTGTGTGTCAATACCGGCCCCTTCCAGATTAAACTAGCCCAAGTCGAGCTGACTAATGTTGGGAATGATGAAACCCTGTTCCGTCAAATGCGGGAGGCGTACAAGGCTATGAGAGGCCCCCTCGTGAGGAACCAGTTCCTTGTGGCCAAGACGATAGAGTACGTAAAGGTAGGGTTCACGCAAGTTCTTTATCTGCAAAGATATGTCAGATGCTGACCACTATTTAAATAGTTTGGCCTAGTCCAGCGGTATAAGAGCGGCGAGTGCGTTGGTAACTACGAGGTCAACTCTATCCCGACATTCAAGGAAGTGATGAGACGAGAGTACGCCTTCTCACCTTGCCCACCTCTCATTGGCTCCCTGCCAATGCAATCACATCTGTTCATGCATTCATTCCTCAATCCCGGCGATCACTCCGGGAGTCTCGCAGTGAAACAGTTACCAAAGAAAGTTGGGGGAAACTGGCATGCACTGGCCAGATAAGTGGCCCCGACGCGATACCCTTTGGCTGGGGTATTTACATTGTCGAGGGACTGAATACAACCCTGGTGGCTTGGCTACTGGGTGCTGGTCTTCTCTCGATATTCTTACTGACTTCAGTATGGACCGCGGTGAACGATGATGTACAAGGGGGTATAGGTATTAGTCAGTTTGGGCTGGCTTTTCTGGCTCTGTTGCTCACGACAGCTGCCTTCAAAGAAAGCAACACACTGCCGGCATTTGGATAATGAGATCCATGTCCATCTCGGTTCCTGAGCGCGCCTGCCTTATATCTGTACTCGCACAGATATACAGGAGAGAGCCTCGACTGGCTATTGGCTGCTTCCCGGATCGACTCACATGCCATGCCCTTGGTAAGTCAAAACGCGTGGTATTCGGGACCATCGATTCTTGGAAGCTTTTCGCATTGGTTTGCCACTCCTGGGGTCCAAGATAGTTTGAAATCTGCTGGCCAGTGTTACTTTAAGGCTGCGAGCGTTACGCTACGTTTGGTCCCGTCATCATGCGCACGTCAAGGCACGCAAGGGGGCAGTGGAGGAGACCACATGGCCTCACTTCCACTCCCCCGATGAGTTCGATGAAGGCTATTGACCCTCCAAGGTTCTCTGGTATGCTGGAAAAGCCCACTCCTTCATCCAATCTGTTTCCAGCACCTTCTTTATATCTGGTCGCTCGCTTGGCCTCCATGCAAGCATCCACTTTAAGAGCTTGAACAGCGCAACCCGCTCGTCCTCACTAATGGTTTTCATATTCCTAGACTGTCGAGGATTTTGCACCCACTGCTCGAACCGTCGTTCCCATGACCAGATATCAGACGCGTTGCTCAGAGGCTTGCCCGCTTCATCGTACCATTTCGGTCGCTTCTCCCATTTTCCCCACCACTCGGGTGGCATGAGACCCTGCAATTCTACCTGCTGCGCCGTGATCTCGTCCTGCGGCGCGAGGAACCCATCAATGAGCGACCTATGGGCGAGGAGCTCAAATATAACACAACCCATGCTCCAAATGTCAGATGTAAATGTGAGGGGAGTTTCTGGCTCAAACAATGCCTCTGGTGGGCGGAGTGTAAGGGGTGTGTATGACTCGAATCGAGACTTATCGTCTGGGCGGAAGGCAACTCCAAAGTCACCTAGTATTAGTTTCGCAATGCCAAGGGTGACTTCGCTGCTTTTTATGCCCAGCCATGCTGAAGTTACGGCGTAGGAAGGAACCTCAGTGTCCGTTGATGCTGCCTGGGTGTCGAGACGAACTACTGGCTCTCGTTCCGGCTCTCCATACCGTGCGTAAAGCTGTTCTACCGATAGGTCGTTGAGCGATGAGGGTAGCTGTAAGAGAAGGTTGCCAAGGTGGAGATCTAGAGTACGGGATCAGCCCAGTTATCGGCGTTTCAGACAATGGGAAGCTCACCTCCATGGACATAACCGCGTGAGTGGACTAGAGCCACGGCCATTACTAGTTGTGCGGCAAGAGATCTGGCAACATCAAGCTGAAATAAGCAGCTGCCTGATGCCTCCCTTGCGTCCCGCAAGCTGCAACGTGCTGGAAGGGTTACGAGACACGGATGAGTACCATTGGGCCCGCTGAGATCGAAGCGATCAAGAACGGCGGGAATCAGCGACAGCTTGTCTTCGGAGTAGTTGCAGTCTGCAGAGCTATGTGTGAGCTGAGAGAGAATGTCGATCTCGGCACAATCCGCGTCCGCGGTGCCGACCTTGATGGCTACACATCTCGATGTCTTCTCATCAATGGCAAGCCAGGCAGTGGAGAATGTGCCATGACCAAGCTTGTGCACTACTCGATATCTCTTGTCGAGTCGATCGTTTATGTGAATTGGGTGATAGCCGCCCGGTCGATAGTCGCTGAGATGCTCTACTCCATGGACATACCCATACTCAACAGTTTGTGCTAACGTGGTCGAGTAATGTGACTGGGGGAAGCTGAATGCTATGCGCAACGGAAAACATGGACTCAAAGAGTACAGCCTTGGGGCTGTCGCGCGCCCCGAAAGGACCTGACGCAGTAGCCAAGTACCCATCTGCAGTGCATGAGGGATAATGAGTAAAAATAAATAAATGGTCGAGGTAGCCGTCTTCAGTGGGCCTACAAGGAGCAGGTGCTACCCCACTCTGCACCCTATGTAAGAGAACCTGACCCGAGGTCTGCTCATAGGTAAGTGTAAATATAAGCGTACTGTAATATACTAACATAGGGTTAGTATACACTAGCATCTACGAGGCATATGATAAATCAACGCGCGCATGTTTTCTGCTTCCTTTCATTCGATATACATTATTCCAACATGGACATTCTCGACTCTTCCAAAGCAGTCAAGACCATTTCCGGTACATTTGGGTTCCGTTATATAAAAGGCATTGTTCGAATAAACGGGAACCTGTATCTGGCATCCCGGAAGCGGCAGGGTTGTATTAACATCGAGCCCGGGGAGCTCTAGGATCTCAAGCAGCTTCAGATGGAGATAGCAGATCCACCAACTGCCTACTACCTCAAAGAACCAGACCTCCACGACTTCGCCGGCAATGATGTTGAAGCCCATATGCAGATGGAGATCTCACGGAAGAATCCGCACCCCAGCATCCTTCCTAACCAGCATTCACGACACTCTCATTCCTCATGGCGGCCGAGGTTGCCAGAAAGTACCAGGCTGATGCCGGCATCGCCATGTTAGAAGTGAGAACGAACCCGGATAAGGTTTACCCATGCAAACTTAGAGACGTAGAGAGTTCTCATTCGTTGGGCTTTTCATCGCCAATGTTCTTTGTTTCAATGTCACCTTAGCCACAACTGGCAAAGCCAGGCCATCCCAATCCATGACATCATGTCTCATCCACCTTATCCCCCAAACACAGCTTTCGAGTAACCACTCGATAGCTTCACCAATAATGTTTCATGCAGAAATCTGCTATAATCTCATGGTTCTACTTCTCACCGTATAGACAGCAGCAGACACATATCATCACCGTTTGCTTCACCGAGGAGACACAATGCCCGGACTCAATGGTAAGCCACACAGTGTCCTGCATAAAACACGACACAGGACGAGACGTGAAACAAAGAATATCGAAACTAACACACCCCCAAACAGTCTTCAAGAAGCCTCTGAAGCTGTTCTCCACGCAGCCCATGACGGGATTCTACCGAGACGGATACTGCCGCACCGGCCCCGAAGACGCGGGCAACCACGCCGTCGCCGGCATCGTGAGCGACGAGTTCCTGGACTACTCGGCCAAGCAGGGTAACAACCTGCGCGGGGTCGGGCTCAAGGGCGGCTGCCGGTGGTGTCTCTGCACGTCCAGGTGGCTCCAGGCTCTGGAGGCGTACCAGCACGGCGAGCTGGGCCCCAACGTCGTGCCCAAGGTGGACTTGGAGGCTACGGAGGATAGCGCATTGAAGAGGATCCCTCTTGATACTCTCCAGAAATTTGCAGTCAAGCCAGACGCGGTCGATGGAAAGTAGCGCGCAAAGTCAATATACAATGAGTGGCTTTTATGCGTCTCGCAAGATGACACATGGGAAAACGCCTGTGCGGAGGCAAGGGGAGAAATAGACCTGGTGATGTCCACAACTCGATGATATCAACGACAATCGCTATGCTACATCACATCTGCCTGTCTCATCGCTCCTTTTTGGGCACACTCCCAAGTTCCTTGAGCTCCATGGACCCGGCTGTGTGGTGGTTCTGACCAAGACGAGGTGTTCTGTTACAAGATCCTCTAAGCTTTTTACTATCTATCGTGACCCAGTCGATTCTATTTGTCCATCGGAACAGCTCCTAAGTCTACATTGTCGACATCGCCGGTATCGGCCGCAGCGGGCAGAACGACCTGAGCGCCTTCCTTCTGAGATTTGGGCGCACCGGTAACATCACCCAAGATGGCTCCATGGCACCTGCGCTGTCCAACACCTACCCACAAGCCAGCGGGTACAACGGCAGTGGTGTACATGGCGATACAGTCTTCGACGCCCATCGTGCCCCTGGCGTGTTCGGGCATGGGTAAGTACTTAAGTACCCACCCACTAATTAACCCAAGATTACCTAAGCTACCCATGGGTAATACGAAGGACCTATAGATGTTTATTTTTTACTCTTCGTATCGGGATTCTGTTTCCACGGTTTGTCTATCTAGTATGTGACAGCCACCTGCGTGGCGGAGCCCCTTGAGACAGTCTTCATGGGTGGCGGCTTTCTCCTCAAGGCTTTTTTTTCAGACGCTACTGCATTCAATCCTTGCATTCCAAGTCAGCCCCGAGTCTTCGCATTGTCAGGTGACAGGTGACATACCTATCATCATCACCTATAAGGAAACGCAGGGAGAAGCTTGTTCGACATCTGTACAAGGGTGGAAGCGATCGATGTATGGACCATCTTGCCATCAATATGAACGATCCACCGCACGGGATGCTACGCTACGTCTGCTGCGGCTCAAGAACGGCACACGGGTCTTCGCCACGTCATGGGATTGGAGCAGCAATACTGCATACACAGAGCAGTCAACCTTGGCTGATCAAATGACGAAATGAGGGGTAGGATGGCATATTGGCATTCAATCAAAGTGCAGATTCAGATCGGCGATCTAGGAGAATCCAGAAGGAGAATCATACAACGTAGTGTATCTCCCCCTCATTCATGTCAACGACATGCATCCAATGTTTAATTTCTGCAAGTTAATAGTAATTCAACAAATTGCCGCCACGCTGTTGACACTATGGGCATGAACCAGCTGGTATAGAGTGCCGCCTAGCTCCAATGTCACATAGAGGAGCAGTAAGGAGACTTATTGGCAGTCAGCCTGATATCAAAGTGTGCCCTGTGTGGCAGTGTTTGAAACTGGACATCGTAGACGTCCCAGTATCTATTGGCTCTTAGGTAGGTCTGGGGCAAGTGCTACAGTTCATATAGGACACACCAATCCCGCCCCCCCCTCCAGTTACCCCTAGTCCGCGAAATACTTCTCTCTTAATATTTCAAGACGTCCCCTTAAAATTGGAATGCTCTATATATTAATTAGTGCTCCATTACACTCGTTATAGGTATCAAGGATTCCGCAAAACCTCAGTACTAGCTACTGCCAAAGCCAGAACTACTACCTGCTCCGAGTGACGGAGCACCTTGGCAATTATAACTATTGCAACACGAAGCTCCCAGCATGACTTACCAGAAAGTGGAGTTAGTAACCATATCGCCAAATCCAACGAGTACTCTGCTGATAAACAATCCCAAGCATCGTGATTATCGCCATCCCAAACCAGATTAAGACACTTGGCTCTTCGTCCCAAGATGGCATCGACTACCTACCACTCCGCGAGCTTCTCCCAATCGATTTTCCTCAGTCCAGAATCATCTCCCACGGGCTCAACTCAGTCATGCCGCTGACGAGCTTGCATGAACACGCCACTGAGTTGCTTGATCATCTCTCAAGTCTACGGAATGCAGACCCATACCGCCCCATTGTCTTTGCAGCACATAGCTTAGGCGGGCTGGTTGTCAAGTCTGCGCTAGTAAGAGCCTGGAAGGAGTCAAAATACAGGCCCATTGCCCGGTCAACGCAAGCGATCATCTTCCTCGGAACGCCACATCGAATACAGCCGTCATACTCCAGATCCATACTCGCCCTTGTCTCTCAGTTTGAACCGACAGAAGGAAGCCAGGAGCTATCACAAACGGATCTTCCTCCGCAGACTTCCTCCTCCCTAGCGCTCCTATTGGACGAATTGCATCGCTCATGGATTCAGGCCTATGCTACGAGATTAAGGATTACGACCTTTTACGAGACGATATCACCTGCTGTACACTATAATTGCGCAGTGCTTGGCCTGGCGGAAGAGGTGGTGATAGGATTGAGCACTACACACGAGCTATTAGGTTGCTACAAGTCGCGCAATGATCAATCCTATCGGGTCGTCAGGCAGCAACTGTGTTCGATGCTGGATTGGATCCACGAAGCAGTACCATCACGAAGAGATTTTGGGATTGACGAATATAACATATTGAGTTCTCTATGGCCCGAGAAATTCGTTTCGTCCGAACACACAATCGCAGAACCACATCAAGGAACCTGTTCGTGGCTGTGGTCAAACAACTCCTTTCAATCATGGCTGGAGTCCAAAGAATCCTCCATCTTCTGGATCCAAGGAAAGCCAGGCTCTGGGAAGTCGGTAATGTCGAAATACATTCTGGACAAACTGTCGGAGATAGAACACGACTCTGTTTCCTCGGTTCAAGCAAGCAAGGCTTTGCCGCCGATTGTAGCTGCCCATTTCACCGACTATGACTTTCCCCCATCGAGCTCAGAGAGTATTCTTCGAGCATTGCTCCATCAAGTGATTGCAAGTCAACCTTCATTATCGAAACTTCTTCCAATGAGTCTGAGAGACTGGCGTCACCACGATGAAAGCCACGTTCGCGACATATCATTCGCCCTTCATCACCTAGCCAGACACGTTGAAATCATGTGTATCATCGATGGCTTGGATGAATGCTGTCACAGTGTGCAACAAGATACGATTGACGCACTTCTATTTCACGGCACCCAAATATCCTCTCATGACCTCGTACCACCAGAAACGTACGATGTTTGCAGTGGAGTTTGCCAGGCGACAGATAGAGGTCTGAAGGTTATTATGAGCTCCAGAACACATTCATTTGGTAACCTAGGTGTGAGAAACGCCCGATATCATCTGGACCTTTCGGCCGGTGCACCGGGTCGGGGCTTGATTCAAGATGCACGGCGTATTGTCGAAGACCGCCTTCGACTTAGGTGGACCAGTTACAGCGGAATCTTGTTGCCAATTTTCGAGAAATTGGTTGAAGGGGAGGGCACAACTGGCATATTCCTTTGGGTTGAAGTCTTCGCATCATCATACGCTTTCAGTGCTTCATACCGCGGTCGTTACCTGTCTGGGCCTGAGCCTACTTCGAACAGGGCCTTAGTCCCATTTCTGCTCAGCGACGAAACGGATTTTAACCTCACCGGCTATATATCAGTCATCCCCATCAAAACCGATGAACTGTATCAATTTACATTGAAGGAAATTTTGCGGAGACGAGGAAGTGAAGCAGCTCTAGCCCTCGAAGCTCTAACTTGGGTATGCTTCGCACAAGCACCCCTGAGTCGAGACGAGTTATGGGACGCCATTGCCGCCGGACAGTCTGCAGAGGACTCGGGAGCCCAGGCTCGAATGTTCTATCTGTCAGGGTGTCTAGGCCTCCTTCGAGAACGAAGTTCCACTATGAGACTGATCCACTACTCAGTCAAGGAGTACTTACTCCTAAAACTCCCACTGCTAGGATCCCAGCAGAGAAATCCAGCAGGCTCATTGTCTAACGGCCTGAAGTATGGGCTGGATAGCATTGAAGAGTCACACGATAAGCTGTGTCGAAGTTGTCTCCGCTATGTGATAGAGCTTGGTCATGAAGAATACCCCCATACTGCCACCAGAAGCCATCGTCTCGATCAGCGACATCCCTTTTTACGTTATGCGTCCACAATGTGGCGACAACACCAAGTTTTGTCACGTCGTACAAGCACAGATATTCTCACCCTCAAGTTAATCCGACCAAGATCCATGATCTTCCCTACATGGTTTCCATCCTGGTGGGGGCATGAATCACAGGACGTACAAGATCTCCGGAGATTACCAGTGCATCCTACTGCAGGAATCGTTGCGTCTTTCTTGGGCCTTGATATCTTGATCCGAGAGTGGATTCCGGCACACCGTATGAAGGCCGACGAGTGTACACCTTCTGGTGAAGTTTGGACACCATTGATTGCTGCATCTTGGGGCGGGCACCTTGACGTGGTCAATTTCTTGCTAGGTCGACCCGAGACTCAACACGACCGCCCGGAAAGAAGGGCGAAAGCCCTTGCACATGCTATCAAAAGAGGCCATGAGAACATCGCACAGACATTGGCAATATCTTTCGCGACCCCATCGGCTAGTCCATCGATATTCAAAGAGGTTTATATGGCGGCTGTACTGAAGGACAACAGTAGACTGCTACGACAGTTACTCAAAGGGGGTGCGGGTTTTGAGGGTGGAAGATTACAGCTCCAACCACGCGACAAGAAGTCAAAGAGAAACGCAAATGCCCTTTGCCTATGGCAGACAGCTATTCGTGTAGCATCAAGCGATATCGTCCAGCTTCTTGTCCAGAAAGGGGGTTTGGGTGATCACCTGCGAACTGGACTCGAGACAACAGCCCTACACATTGCGGTAATTTACGGAAAAACGCATGTTCTGAAGTATCTATTGCAGCTTAGAGCTTCAGATGTGGATGCTGCGGATCGCTTCGGGCAAACGCCCCTTCATACTGCTACTCGCCTTGGGCGTATGAATGACGTGAAGTTGCTTTTGAATCATGGCGCACGAGCTAGTGCAGTGGACCACTCTGGGCATACAGCCTTTGGCATTGCCGCTCGCAGCGGACGGGCGGAGATCGCCAAGCTGTTATGGGAGCATGGTGTCGACCCAAACTCGCATGGCAAAGTCCACATCTGGCTCAACTTCACTCCTGTACTGAACGAGACCTTCTTAGGTGCGTGCCAATCGGGATCTGCTGCAACTGTTCAAGCCCTTCTCCGGATGGGCGCTTCTGTCCATTCCCACAAAGACGGCACTCCAGCTCTCCACCATGCCTTGATTGACATCGAGTCACCTGCTGCCGCGGGCGTGGAGAAACATCCACACGAGGACTCTCGCATTCATATTCTCGGGTTACTGCTAGACTCAGGCGTGTCTCCAGACGTATTGGACACCATGCGTCAGACATGCCTCCACCGTGCCGCCCGCAGGTCCGAGGGGCGGGTTATTCGGTTCCTTGTGTCCCGGGGCGCCAACGTCAATCTTCTCGATCAGCACGGCCACAGTCCATTAGACTATGCCTCCAAGAATGCTGACCTGATCACCATGGAATACCTGCTTCGAGTTGAATCAGCTGTATCCAACAATACATGGCTTAGTGTTCTGGAAAGCGGTAATTCCTCAGCTGCATTGTGCCTTTTGACTAACATGGCTGGGTTTGGCACAGCTCAAGACACTGTGAAGCACAATATTCCAGTTCACTGCGACTTTCGGCCTCGGCCCACAGAAGTGCTCCAATACTTTATTGAAAGCCGCAAGGTTCCGAGGAGGCTTTTGAACGGTGCCAGGTATCTGAAATATCTGGGGGTATCCGACCACCAGCATATCCGTGTTGAAAAGACCAGCCCTTCTTCGTGGTGGGACTCTTTAACAAGGAAATGGGAAAATATTACTTCGACTCGTTGGATATGGTGGCCATTGCCCGCACCCTCGCCCCTGGTTCGGAGCAATGAGTTATGCGTCTATTGGAGATGCCCCGGTGTAAGTGCCGCTGCCATAAGGAGTCACTTCTTTGATCTAATTTATATCAAGGCTCACGGCCGCGAACATTTCGAGATAGTCTCAAGCAACCTTGGCGCGGAGGTTCTGTCTCTCATCGACTTCCAGCGACAGTTGTCCACGGCATGGGCTGGTATTGAGTCAGCAGCTAATCTTGGGCGGCCGTCACACTCTGCGGCTACGAATCCACCTACCATACCAATTGCAGCTGCTTCAACTCAGCCGACGGCTACCAGTCCCATGGAATCACGCCACAGTGAGACGGGAAGCTACGAAATGCTCACTTTATCATCCGCGACACATGGCACAGCAAACGTTAACCATAGGGCTGATCTACCCGATGGTGGCTCCGATGACGAAGACGACCAGGATCCCGACCCGCACCTCGCAGGGCATCGCAATCGAACACCCTCTCTTACAAGCCATACTTGGGTGGTTGTCAAACCAGTCAAATTCCCCGTTGAACAGATCAGGATTGAAAAGTCGTTAAGCCACAAAGCGTTCTTCGATATTTTGAGGGGAACTTATGAAAAACGCAGATCGTGGTTGAAATCACGCTTTTCCATTTACCGTTTTCACCATTGGGGTTTCGACAAGGTATCACATCCCTCTATCTACGGAGTATGAGTCATTCCTTAGTAGCTAACATTTATAGTTCATTTGCTATCACGGAAGATACTCCAGCGAATCCAAGGGGTCAGTGGACGAGTATCATATACCTTCAGACCTGTCCGATTACGACTTCGTCCATGTTGAAAATGGGAGACCGCCAATCTCCCACAGTTTCTTTTTCCAACACTACTGGCTATGTTCTAGCCCCTGCGATCGTTGCAGATTCCCACGTTGGCGGTGCAATGCGCTACGGGGCAGGGACTTAGAGGCCGGAAAAGGGCCTCGTCAGTGTGCCGACGACTACCTACAAAAGATACCTAAGCGGTATGACAAATGGAGACCCACGGACGAAGATTTGCCGCAACCTAGCTATGGCTTGAGTGCATTTGAACTACCCAGTTTCATATGGTTCCTTGCCTACATCGCCCTGGCCATGTCCTTTGCGGTCTCTTTCCTAGTTTATTGGTTTGTGCAACAGGATGTCAGAGATATACAGAACGCAACAGTGCCTTTGGTGGTCACCCTTACAATATACGTAGCTCTCTACGCAGCAGTTGGAGCGCCTGGGTGGAACGGGGCCTTAGTGAAATAGTCCAATCTGCGGCGAAATGGAGTTTACTATTCTGTCCAATATCTAGATACACGAGTTTATCTTGGATTCGCTCCAATGGAGCGTCGGTGGATGTCTACGTGTAGAGCAAAGGGAGACATGTTAAAATGTATATATACAGGAGTGTTAAGCCACTATGTGCTACGTATAGCGGTGTGTAAATCTCAATTCACATCTGCTGATTCACCTCCCGGGCCAGGCTTGCGGTATCTTGGTGGGATGTGTCAACCGCCATCGATAAGATACCCGGGCTGCGCACTAGATGCCTTATCCCAAACCGGGTGAATGTTTCCCATAACACCGGCGCCATATGAGCAATCAAAGCTCGCTTGATAGAGATTGAGGGTATTTTGTTATGCATTTTGGGTATTTAGTTATAGCGCTTGCTTGGGCAAAGGTGGTTTATACATATTTACACTCTAGTATGGCTGCTGCAGTGGAAGAAGCCCAGGAGGCGCAGTTAATGTTTGATAGATTACTACCAAAGTGACTGATGGAGACAAACTGCTGAGAAGCATACGTGAGTTTACTATATAGAGGATATGATTTGCCGATTAAATAGCTTGTGCCACGATTAATATTGCCCGGAACTGAATAGGCAGTAGTAGATACACAGAGCCATCTTTTAAGTGAAACACCCCGGCTCTTTAACTGCTATGACACTATTCTGTAATATTATTGCTTAGCTTGGATCCTTTCCAGATCGATGCGTGATCTGGGGGGCCTCTGCTACAGCGAGGACATTTGCTAGGATTTTCCTAGCATGCACATTCGCTCCTAGCTCCTCGAGCCCCTATGCTAATGTGCTCTAGCCAGTACTCGGTAGCTTTTCCTGCGGAAGCTTGATATTGCGTTCACATCCCTCAGGCCAGCTACTCAACGCATGAGCTAGGTCAAGCTCAGACAAGGAATAGAAATTTATTGCACCAGTCACCATGAATCATCTGGGCTTACGTCTTTGGCACGTTTTCTCAGCTGGGAGATCAAAAGGCTCCCGCCTAGTACAGCATCAAGATCACACATGGTGGTAGATGGCGGCTTTCCATCAAGTACACACCCTCTATATTCTAGAGTCGCTTCTGCTGAGCAATGAGAGACTAGACATTCTGCTACCGGACGGCGCTCATCTATTCAATAGTTAATTTAGTCCCCACCCACCCTCTAATTATCGGCAGAATAGCCTACCCACTACGTACCGAGCAAGTGAAGTACACGTGAAGTGTGAGTAAGACAGACGCGAGTGATTTATAGCTAATAAAATTTATATAACCTTCAACCTTGAAATCTGATGGCCAGTTGAACTGCTACGTCCAGTCACCAGGCTATTTATTTCCTACCTTCCTTTGCCTCTGAACTTTTCTCCTCCAACCCTTCATCAAACCAACTCTGTTCAGATCAGATATTATTTGATCAACTTTCTCTGCATCAACCCTCTTCACAACAATTCTCGTCAGATCAAATACCTTTCTACAACACATTCTATTCTCTACATCCAACATGATGAACCCCACCAATGAATCCCTGAAGCGCTTCCGTCTGCTGGATGTAGCAAAAACTGCAAAGTTCTTGCCGTTCCCACGGCTTCCGGTCGAGCTTCGCTGCCAAATTGTAAGTTGAAACGTGCATTACAGCGGGGTTATATCAACATTCATGCTCCAGATCGGTTGCTAACGTTGGACTCTAGTGGCGTGCGGTTTGGGAACCTGAAACAATCTGGCCAAACGACCTGACTACCCACAGAAGTCATGGCTACGAGCCCATCGTCGACAACATCACCAAATTACCCATCACATCGCGCGTGAACCAGGAATCTCGGGAGGAGACACTGAAGATGTACAGCAAGGTTCCCGACTCCCCAGTCTACATCTTCCGTGCCTTCATCAACTATGAGGTTGATGAGCTACATCTGGACTGTACCTATACGCAGCTCTGTCCCAGTATGGACCGCGTTCACTTCCACAGACTTGAGCGACTTCTGTTATCAGCGCCCCTGGACGATGATGGCGTACCAGACTGCTTGTTCTACGGGATTCAACCAGATGCCGAGCCAGCGGTCTACAAAACGCTGGGAAACTTCCTGTTCTACGCCAAAACTAGATATTTCGCAAGTCTTCGGCATCTCAACATCCACATGTCGTACAATCGCCTAGATGCGGGTGAGATGCGAGAGGACATGCGTCACTCGCTTCGCCCTATTCTATTCCGCAGCAGAGACGGAAGAGGGTTGTACATCGAGCCGACGGTGAGAGATGACTGGTTCAAGGGCTTCCGGATGCGCTTCTTGGAACCACATGAGGTCGCTCTATTTGGCGACGGCGAGCCTGCCGAGCAGCATCAAGCTTGGCTGGAGTTTGTCGCAATAAGTCTCTGGAACACGATGAGGCCCGAGAGCTTCTTAGACAAGGATAATGTGATGGATTACCGCACACAGCAGCAAGGTCACCAGCTGCTGTAGGGGCTGGAATGAAGTTCTTGGCAGACGGCGTTATCTACGCGAGCTTACTCAGCTCTGCATATGGATCTGCAGCTTACGGGGACGGTGATTGCTGGGAAAAGGGTACTGGAATTACAGCGGATGATGATTGGTTTCTATCTGCTTGGAATTCAATCCGATGGCCCGCGAAGATGCTGATAAACAAATGGGGGGGGGCCCAGATGTCAGCGACACAATTTCCCCAGAGTCCTTTCCACCAAATTTATGAAATCCAGACAATTCACCCATAATAGATCCCATTGCCTCAAGTGCGTGCCAATATCCAATACTAGAACACTGATAGCAGCGTAATTCACCATGCTGAGGAATTTCGGCTCTGTCGCTTTGATCCTTTTGGCAGGATTCGCCGCCGTGCTCTTCCAATCCAGTCGTACGGGGCCTGCGACCATCTCGGACCAGGTGCAAGGCAGGAACAACACTGCGCTCTTCATCGTCAACATGCTCGGCGGTCTCCATAATGTACACTTGGCCACCATCCAGTCGCTGCGGGAGAAACACCCGCATATCGAGGTCCACTTGATGTCGTGGGCTTCCATCGAGCCCAAAGTCCAACGCCTCTTCGGCGGCGGCGGCAACGAGGGCAGCAACAAGGGTGCCGCCGATTTCCAATTTCACGCGCTCGCGGGCCCGGGCTATCTCGAGGCCGTGCTCGGGCACGTCGCCGGCGGCATCCCTGACCTGATCTACCCCCGACGGTAGCGGGATGGTTCAAGCAGGGCCGCATCATGCAAAGCTGGATGTGCCCCTGGTCCCCGCCTGCGTACCTGGACCTGGTGCGTGAGGCGGGCGAAGTGATGGACCGCGTCGACCCGGCCGTCGTCGTGCTCGACATCGTCATGTGGCCCGGGATCGACGCGGCGCGCGAGAGGCAGCGGCTGCACGCCTTCGTCACGCCCAACATGCTCGCGGACACCTTCCAGTTCGAGCAGCCGTGGCTGGGCGGCTACTGGAAGTTCGCGCCCATGGGCTCGAGCCTGCCCTTCCCCCTGCCGTGGCCCGCGGTCCCGCTGAACCTGTTCCACGCCCTGCTCATGCGCTACATGTTCTCGTGGACGCCGGACCTGCGCCCCGCCAAGGCCCACCTGCGCGAGCACGGGGTCCTCCGCACCCGCTCGATGGACTTCTACGACATCCACCGCCCCGACACGCCCTGGATCTCGCAGGCGCTGCCCGAGACCAGCCTCCCCGTCGACTACGTCCCGCCGAACGTGACGTGCGTCGGCCCCATCATCCTCGCGTCCCCGCCCGCGGCCGAGCAGGATCCCGAGCTGGCCGCGTGGCTGCAGCGGGGCCCCACCGTCCTGGTCAACTTGGGCGGCAGCATGGCGTACGACGAGCAGCGCGCCGTGGCCCTGACCACGGCGCTCGCCTCGCTCCTGGACGACCGGCCGACCTTGCAGGTGCTCTGGAAGTACCTGAAGGGGGCCGACTACTCGGAGGAGGACACCTTCCGCCGTATCGGGGCAAGACACCTAGAAAGCGGCCGGCTCCGTATCGTGACCTGGCTCGACGTCGAACCCCTGGCCCTGCTGGAGACGGGCCACATCACGGCGTTCGTGCACCACGGCGGTGCTGGGTGTTACCACGAGGGTATCGCGTAAGCTTTCCTGAACCTGCCTACTTAACTCCCAAGACAAGTGATGGACAGTCCTCCCTCTGCTACCATGGCGCGTAATCTGCCCAAAGCTAACCAGCCCTCGCAAAACAGCGCCGGGGTTCCACATGTTGTCCTCCCGCTGTGGGCGGATCATTACAACATAGCCTCCTTGGTCGAGTACTTACAAGTCGGGGTCCAAGGCTGCAAAGCCATCAGCCCCGAGTGGAACTCGGAGTGTCTCGCCGATTCGATATCGCACGTGATTGATGAGAGCGACGCTAGTAAAGTCTTCCGCCTGCGCACTGCGGAGCTTGGCCGCATCTCACGAGCCAGCCCTGGACGCGATGGGGCGGCGAACATCGTGGCCCAACTTGCTGCTAGTGGGCATACATAGGAACACTTGGTCATTTTCATGGCGACAGTGCACATTTTGGTATAGAAAGCTGCAGGGTTCCTGTACGCACGTCCATACACGATCGCTACGAATGCGTCCTGAATCTGCTAGAGATGCAGAGGAAGGCATTCTTGCAATTATTCGTGACCACTACCGAAGTGGCTCAAGGCCGATTGGCAAAGGGCAATCGGCGGTAGTGACTTGACGTGAGTAGATACATGGTTCTACGGGTTCATTTATATTGATGGAGTTGACAGCACAGAACGCTTGCGTATTAACCTTCATTACTTTTCCTATTAATTTCTAGATTCAGTCCAGGCTACTCGAAATAATAGGCAAAGGCTCGATTACATCTCTCGTCCAATGTCTTTCAATATACTCTTATCGATATTGGCTTTTCATTTGTGCCCCTTTGTCTTTGCTGGGCAGCCTTTGCTTTTGTCGAGAAGAGACAGCACCCTTGAATTATGACTGATAGCCAGATCTCCCCCATTATTTTGTATATATGATATCAGGTTTCCTGCTTTATTATCCACCTCGCTTGGGCACGTCTCACCTGCGGCAGAACATCTTCTTCGTTCGCTCCCGTATGGTGCCGGACATCTTGTAGTTGACGGGCGACTCGGAGCCGACAAAGATGAACAGGTCGTAGATGAGGCAGCCAATGATGGAGCCCACCATGGCGCCGCCCCAGGGCCCGTAGATCCACCAGGCGTTGCTGAAGGCCTTGGGGGTGCGGTAGCCGACGGCCCAGGCGACGATGCGGGGGCCGAAGTCCGAGGCCGGGTTCAGGGCCGAGCCCGTGTTGTACCCGAGGGAGAACTTGAGCGTGGTCTGCAGCATGCCCAGGATGAAGGCGTGCATGCCCATGCCCGGGGGTTGTTCTGGTCGTCGCCCAGGGCGAAGATGGCGATCATCATGACGGCGCCCGCCACCACCTGGCTGCAGAAGGCCGTCCGGCTGGACACCCACTCCTGCGGGTAGCTGAAGAAGCCCTTCCAGCCCGTCTCCATGGCCGGGTCGACGTAGTGCAGCGCGTCGTAGTAGATGCCGTAGGCCAGCGCCGCGGCGCACGTGCTCGCCAGGAACTGCACCACGATGTACAGCGCGCACTGCCGCCAGGGGAACCCGCGGAACAGGCTCAGGCTGATCGAGATGGCCGGGCTCATGTGGGCCCCCGACACGCCGCCGCCGATGTAGATGCCGAACATGAAGGCGAACCCCCACGCCCAGCACGACGTCTCGTACGTGCCGTACTGGTTTTCTTGGTTCTTGGACAGGTTCACCGTCAGCGTCGCGCTGATGCCCAGGAAGATGGACATGCCCGTCTGCAGGTTGAGTTGGCCGTCAGTAACTAAGAATCATGAAGACGGAAGGAAAGAAATGGAGGAGAGGGGGAAAGGAGGGGGATGCCTACAGCGAGAAACTCGGCGAGTGGTTCCGGATATTTGGCCCGAAGACGAGCCCACCGATTCCGCATATCATTGGGGCTTTTCTTGCCCTCCCTGACCAGCTTATCCTCTGACTCTCCTATCGGCTCCCCGTCGACCTTGAACTTTTCGCCAGGCTCGAGGCCGCCGCGGTCCTCCCTATCCTGATGGTTCTCCTTTTCTCCCTGCTGGTCCCCGTCGTTGTTCTTGTGGCCACTGCTCTGCTGCTGGTTCTTATTCGGGGGTTGCAGTCCCTCCTCGGCGGCGGACGCATCGTCCTTGCTCTTTGACGACTGCTGGTTCTTCTTTTGTCCGAACCCCCGCACCTTGTGCGGCAAGGGCTTGCCCAGACTATAAATGGGTTTGCTGCTGGGCTGCCCGTACCATGGGTTCCCCTCGTAGTAGTCATCGTCAACCCATCCCTGCTTCTCGTACCCGGGAGCTTGCTTGAAGGGCTCCTCGGGCCGGTCTACTTCCTCCTGGTAGTCCCGGAACTTGCTTCCCTGGGTGTGGGTGCTCTTGCTGCGTTGGGTGGCCTCGTTTGAGGAAATGGCTATGTTTGAAAGGGGTTAGTTGATTCTCATAAACTAGAATTATGGTAATTTTCAGAGGGACAGCAACTAGGCAGAGTGGAGTGTGTGGTTGTCAACATACGCTGCCGTGGGTTGCCCGAGGACTTGAGCATTTCTTGAGTGGACGTCACGTCGGATGCGGCACTCTGCACAGCGTGGTAGGCCTCGGTGAGCGCCTGGATCTGTTGCTTGTTGACTTTCATCTCGTTGCGAAGCTCGGCTAGCCGCGCCGCCGTGCCGGAGTTTGCCGGCAGCGAGTCCGTGGACGGCCGGGGCAGGCCGGGGGAGGAGCTACCTCCGTTGTTGTAGACGGGGCCCTCCATGGGCACCTCATTCAGGGTCTCGGGGTTGGATGTCTCGGAATCGCTGGATTGAAACGGGAAAGTGACGGGTGGGAGGTTGGGGGGTCGAGGTGGGAAGCGTTCTCTGTCCCCACCATGGGTGAAGCTGTTGGGTGCCATGTTGAGGTTTTCTTTTCCAGACAAGGGTTAAGTGATTAGGGTACAGTGGGGGCTAGAGGAGAGAAAGCTCTGGGACATAAGGGCAGGGCTGTTGGAGCATGGGCAGATGAGCTAAGGAGAACAGCTTCTTATAACACTTCAAAAGTGATGTGCCATTGCCTCGTTTTCGCTGGATTGGCCGCGAGGTCCAGTTCGCCACCGTCATTCCTTCAGTTTTTGCATCAGCGAGCAAAACTCTAGCCATTACGTAGTGCAGCTGTCATCGCTGCTATAAGTTATCCAAGATACCGCCGTTCGAGTAAAGGATTTAGGTATTGCGAATCGGTCGTCACTCTGCGTTGCTATCAGAATCACATCTCGATCTGGTCTAAAGGGGGTTAAGATTATCAGCTCGCTACCCAAGCCCCGGGCTTAATCTTGGGAATTATAACAGCTTTGAAAGCTTCGTGATAGTAAATATGGGCCAGAATCCTGTATCCTGATTATCGGGTCAAATGGCTTGGGGCTTGGGGGCTGTTCAGAAAGATTTGAAACAATTCGCCACTGCGCTGTCCAGCGCATCAGTTCAGAAGATCAGTTGCAGCCAACAGCCATCAAAATGTGATGGCAAAAATGTGGTGCTCTCACGTCATTGAACCTGAACCGAGCTCCAGATACCAGCATGAGTATTATGATATTCGTAGAGGATATCCATTTAGATAGATCTCAAGCTTGCAGATCCACGTCTATTGGCTACCTATGTTGAGATAACCCACGATTGGTTGGAACCCCTGGAGCCGGTGGGACATGACGTCGATGTAGGTCAGGTCCCGTCCAGTGCCGGGGCTTATTCTCCGGTGTCGCCGCCGCTGATCAAATGTTATATAGGTACCCTACCCGGACTGAAGCTCCCGAATTCAATTTGTTTCCTTGAGCCTTCTGCTCTGTTATCTGACAACGAGACTCTTAATACCACGTAGATCGGCACCACGCTTGGCTAATTATTTGGACCCGTGCTTGCCTGGCGGCTCATCCTGGGCACTCGGTGAGTGAAGTCGAGGGCGTCGAGGGCTATACTTAAGGATCGACGCTCGAAATTCGGCCACCCTCAGGCGGAAGTGTGAATGTAGGTACTCTATTAAACAAGGAGACGGCGACGTGCCCGCTAATTCGGGCAGGTTTGGCCGCCAGCCTTAGTGGCAGACTTGCCTCTAATCTGTCACCGCTTTAAACCCAATAGTCGACCCGCCCAGTCAATCGGCGCCCCACCTTTCTATGTTAAATACATGAACGTACCGCTAAAAGTACCTCGACAAAGACTGGAGACTAGAGACAAATGCTTAAAAACCAGGGTCGTTCGTTTCTGTCCTCACATCTAGAGTCGCTATCCAGTAACATCTAAAGATAGCAGGCTGGACATCAAAGAAAGTGGTGAAGTCCCGAATTCACTCAGGTATAAGGGATCCAGGCCCTGGTAGCGAGACCTCTTCTTCCTTCCAGACCTCGTCTGGGAGCGTCACAATAGCCTAACAGCAAGCGAGGCCGTGGTAAGAACGACAAAAGGAATGCGGGTGCGCTAGCTGTACTTTTGTAGACTCAATCGAGAACGACCAATGGTTCTCTGCAGTATCAATAACAAGTCGCAAGTCCTGCATCGTCCCGTACGATAGAAGCAGAGGGGCACCATCCTCGTGGGAGTCTCGGTCAATGGCTACACACAGCCTCCGAACTCGCTGAGTCGTGCCCCGGAAATCGCACAGGTCGAACTCGACCCAGAAAACTTCGTAGGTAGGGACGTGCAACTCGTTAACAGAACCAATAGAAACAACCTTCAAGGGGGCCTGGGGCAACTTCGCCTTTAGGGCAAACGTGTAAATAACCACATCCACGCCTGAGCAAGTGTCCAGGTCTGCATGAGTTTGGATGGGCAACGATTTTGGGGGTGCAGTAATGACTGGAATAGGAGCTCGGTCGCGGCAGTGGCTCCCTCTAGGACTGCGTTCCGTTTCCCGAAAGGGTCTGGGCCGGTACCTGGTCCTTCTCGGGGCACCGGGTTGCGTAGTGTTCCTTCTTCCCGCACCGGTAGCAGGTAATCCTGTCTAGGTTCGGATCAGCAGTATTGCCGTTAGCAGCAGGTGTAGGCCTCAGGTTGTTCGGATGGAAAGATCACCGGTCTGGATCAGTTCTTGAAGGCAGGCCACTCGTATATGAGCCGTTTCCTCTTCTTGATCGGACCGGAATTGCAATTTTAAACGGTATGCTGTTTGACCTCCCGATCCATCTGGCTGCGTGCGTACATCACCCGGGCATAGGCCGCCCAGTATCGTAGGAGGCCTTCGGATGATCCCGAGGAGGACTCATCGCTGTCATTCGAAGAGGACGGGCTGTTGTCTGGGTCGTCACCAGAGAACTCATCAGGCTCTTCTGCGGGTTGTCTGCGTCGCGAGGCCTTCACTTTCGCCGCCTCTTGTTCCATCCTCTCTAGGCGCTGCTTGTAAGAAGTTCGCTTAGACCGTAGTTTCTCAACATCCTTACGGAGGGCGCATCTCGTTGCGTCCCTGAGGATCCAGGGGCCACGGTGATTGAGGGCTTTCTAGCCTCATCGGCGGCCGGTTCTATGTCCTTGGGCTTGTCTCTCCCCGCAGGGTGATTAGCGGGCTTCTCATTTTCGGCTTCCTCCACTGTCGGGTTAGGGGGCCTCCTGTCGACGGGGTGTTTCCCCTTCTTCCTGGAGGACGACATTGCCAATAGGTAAGTTGTATGGTAGAAGGTTTAGAGTCACTCAGGTATTGGCAAGTATAGGGGGTCAAGGAGGATAAGACCAACACTTGTCCTTCTGCATTCAATATGGGGGGGGGTCTATGGGTGTATATATAGATTCAAGCCCCAAGGGTCTTGCGAATCCCGTCCAATTTTGTGGTATCTCCAATACCCCGTCACAGCATGCCATAATGAAAGTGACAGGTTTTGCGGTTGGTGTAGAAGTGACGTCGATTATGCTGGGTTGGGAAACCAGTAATTGACTAAGTACCTAAAACAGGTTTTTGGTTTCGGAGAAAGCGAGACCGGGCTTTGCATCTTGTTACCCTGTACCAAAATTAGAACATAGATACCAAGCTTTCAAACGTTTTACAGAACTGAAATTGTCTTGTAGTATAACCAATAACCTAGGCTGTGACTAGGTTTCTCGATAAAGACCGTGGCAAGCCTGGCCGCATAAAGATTGACTGGAAGCAGTAAAAAGAACGGAATAATGAAATGTGCTTCAAGGCCAAGCGGACCGAATTTTGGTGGTGGCCAGAAACCGAACTCTCTGGGGTTTCTACCAATGCCATTGGTGATCTCCATGCTTCCAAGGGTGTCATGGCAACCTGCAGCTAGGTATAGTCTGTCACCTATTGTCCACAATAGTGGACCATGGACGAGATATAACCCAAAGGAGATGTGCCCAACGTATTGGCAAGTCCGCCCCTCGAGAATTCTCACAAGCGAGGTACACCTTGGTGCTGATACCAATACTAGGACCGCCGCCCAGAGTAAGTAAAACCATTTCGGGTCAGCTGTTGTGCCCGGATTCAGGTAAGAGAGATAATACCAACCCAAGTTCTTTCCCAGAAGCTGCGTATCCGGCACATGAGGGACACCGGCGAGAAAAAGGCCGAGGGCTAACAACCAGAGCCCAGTGACCTTTTCCGTGTACGATCTGCTCCGGTCATGAACAGTCCTGCTATCTTCATAGTACATTTCGCCCTCGCACAAAACCATCCCTGATAGGAACATTGCGCCATACCATCCATCGACGATAAAAACACAATAAGTAATCAACAATAACTGACAGTACATGTCCTGCATATCTACGCCCATCGGAAAAGCTACCTCTCGTGCCTTCAACTGTGCCTGTGCCCTCAAGCCTCAGGCCACGAGTCTCTTCCCAAATCTTACAACTTCCAACATTATCAAAATTATGGTTAGTATAAGCGCAATTCACAGCTTCTGCAAACTCTACATTTTACCTGACCTGGTCCGCAGGATGCCAGGACCAAATATGCCGTACTTCTCGTGCCACTGAGTATGATGATCTTGGCCGGACTGCGGCTTTCAGGCTTCAGACTGGAATATGCTCATCTTCGTCAGCTCAAGACCTGGGGGGGCATCTTCACTTACAATGACGGCGTTCGATGCCGCTTCTTATAGCTGCGATCACACCTTCACAACAGAGTTCGTATCCCTTGACCCGCTTGTTATTTATATAAACGATTTTCTCAAGCCAGAAGAGGTGAACTACTTGCTGAATCTGACGTGAGTCACTTGTAATATCCCTATGCTACAAATAACACGCTTCTAATTACCAACTCTAGGCAAAAGAAATTTGAACCGTCGTTAGTTTATAATGAGGAGCACATCTCTGTCGAGGACAAGAAGTATCGGACTTCACAGTCGTCAATGATCCCTCGACAAGATGTTGTAGGCCAATGCATCTCCCAGAGAATGAAGTCTTTGCTAGGAAACGTCCAGCACATTGATATCGAGCCTATACAGGTCGTGAAGTACGAAGGAGGAGAGAGATTTCGTCTTCATTTTGATTGGCTGGATTCACCACTCAACAGAACATGGAATCACAAGTGGCCTTATAGGCCATACAACCGACTCACTAGCATCTTTGTGTATCTAGATGATCAATGGGTCGGTGGCGAGACGTATTTCCCCGATGTCAAGGGTGTCTCTACAGAAGCAGATGGCGAGAAGTTCTCTCAAACGGAATCGGGAATGGGGTTAGTGGTGAAACCCAGACGTGGAAACGCCGTGTTTTGGAAGAATCTCCACCTCAACGGGACGGGGGATGATCGAGTCCTGCATGCTGGTCTCCCGGTCAAGTCGGGAAGGAAGATTGGTTTGAACCTGTTCAGCTACTATTACCTGGACGCGCCGATGGTAGGGGCCTAACGACGCTGGTATACATGACCATAAATTTGCTCGTCCTCAAGCAGACTCCTCGCAGGAGACCAATGTCAGGACTCAACCAGGCTCAAGCTAGAATTCCAATAAAGAAGGAAAGCTTTTCAATTGAGATCATGCAGAAAACTCACATATCTACTGGAAGAAGGCAAAGATAGAACCATCATCGCACTACTTCCAGGCTCATACTGCGCAGCAGAGCTTCGGGAGCTGGACTGTGACCAAGGAACGCTTCCACCATAGCCAATTCGTCCTGGCTTGCGCCTTTCTCCAATATTCTCTTTCTATAATCATCCCATGCCGTCCTGCTACGAGGTCCCTGTGCAAAATGAGACTCGAATATATCGGCGGCAATGACTTGGGCGCTGTATATCCGTTAGTTGGTGCATTATAAATGAGTAGGTAGGTGTAACATAGGCATTGATTAATACCTTAAATACGAGTAATACCCGGCGTCATAACCAGAAAGAAGGTGTCCAAAATGTGCATGCGGATGTCCACGGTCGCTAGGATTCGGGATCGGCATCAGACGTAACTCTTCTTCCAGCTGGTTAAACAGCGCCATTGGCTCAAGGCTCTTGCAGTCTTCAGAGCTCCGACAGTCATGGATGGCCATGTCAAACCGAGATACGGCGCTAAAACGCAGTCGAGTATGTAATGTATCAGACGGTGGCCTTTTGGTCAAAATGGTGGGTGGGTAGTCTGTGGGAGATTCGATAATTGCCAACTTACAGCTGATCCAAGGTTCTCAAAGCGCGGTTTCGGTTACGGCTAGCAGTCAAGCTATCCAGCAGTTCCATCGGGATCTTCTCGGTGGGTAAAGCCTCTCCTGGATGCTTTTGCAGCCAGTCCGTCGCATATGCCGGATCTAGGCTCGTGTAGTGGCGGCTCATCTGGTGAAGCTCGTCCTTGATCCAACACCAGTTTTCTAGCATCATGCTGGGGCCCTCTGCGTAGTCTGGAGGTGACTGCCAACCGTGGAACCTAGAGCAGCGCGTTCGTGACAGCAAGTCGTGCATTCCGTGGCCCAGTTCTATATCATCTGTATTACATTACTGCAACCGGTAATACTTCAAGCAAAACATACCATGGAAAAGAGATACAACCTCGCGGTGTTTCAGTAGCGCGCAACCAGAACTGCTAGGTCTAGGAAACGCACACATCAGAACAGTAGAAGGGAATATACGGGCCCCATTGGGTTGAAGGTAAGACTGGTAGTAAGTAGAAGAATGAGTTAGCAAGGACTTTGTTTGACACGAAGCTAGTTCGCCCACGGAGTTAGCCTTACACACTGCAGGTTCACATCCTGCGATCCTCGATACTTGTTTGGTCTAAAGAGGAGATCGGTATAAAGATAGCCAATGAAACTCTCTGCTTCTGGTACTCCCTTCCTATCATCCCAGACACTCCGAACTTCGACATCATCATGCCAAACTATATTGGCCGCCTCATCAGGATCAAGCTTTCGAAATCGGAGCTGAAGACAGTCGGCGAATATATCCAACATCGAGCAGACAGTGCTAGTCAAAGGAAAGTACTCGGATATTCTTTCGTGATCCACCTTAGCATCCTCTTCCGCCAGGCGTATGTAGAACTCCAGGTCCCATGGCGGCATAATGTCCGGGTAATCGTCCGCGATGCCGGTTTTGCTCAGGTACTCTCGCTTCTTGGCCAGGAGAGTGCTCATGTCCTTCTTTCCACGGTCGAGCAAGACGCCCTGAAGCTCGTTGAGGAATTGGTGAACCCACTCAGGCGTCTTGGCCATCCTCTTTTCAAGCCGAAATGCGGCATGGCTGGGGTACCCCAGAAGCCGGGCGTTTTGATCGCGCAGGAGGATAACCTCTCTGAAGAGATGGACATTCTCTTCCACCTTCTTGTCGTTGGCCGTGTATAGTCGTTTCCTAGTCGCCGGGCTGTGGGCATACTTTAGTACGATACTCATGTCAGCCCTAGTAAACTGAACGAAGTATTTTCTCGTGTCCTCGGCGTCAGATGCCTTTGAGAATCGCAGAAGGTCCGAAGAGGGAACCCCTTCTAGTTCCTTCTCTGTGAGCCCTAAGCCACCTTCATTGTCCATGAGGTTTCGACTGAATTGGTGGCGCAACTTGTCAATCTTGTTCCGTGTGTCCAGGTATTGGGAGATCTGGCCAGCATCAAGTTTCCCATGTCCGCACCTAGTGTAGTCCTGGAGAAGGACATGAAGGTACTTTTGGGACTCGGGATCGAGCCTCTCTCCCTTTGCCTCAACAGCTTTTAGGAGAAGGTATAAGTCATGTCTTGCTGTAAATTTGGCCTCTGCTTCGGAAAAGAGGCGCAGTGCTTCTTCCGAAGCATCGCGCGCTGTCTTGTCGGGCGATGCAAAGCGCAACAGGGCAATGCTGCCAATGCGTCCTTGATTGCGATCCTCAACGTGGATCAATGGCTCAAGGACGTTTTTGAAACAAGCTGTGGCTGGAGTGACATGGCGAGCTATTGCATCCCTTACGTCAGTATATTCGTCAAGGATACGCCTTACATTAGGTAGAACTTCTCGAGCGCTAAGCAGGTGGGGTGGCTTTGTTTCCATCATGGTTGGGAACATCTAGCGTTTGGGGGGAAAGTGTTGGTGTTTGATGGCAAGGAAGGAAGCAAGGGCACATTTATTCTCGCTTTAAAGAGGGTAAGATCATGTGGAGTACTTGTATCACATAATACTTGATGATTGCGGTGGGGAACCGCGAGCCTGACGAAACATGAATTTGTACTATGTCTTGGCAGAGTAACTGGCAGGCATTTGCAGACTATACTACTTGGACATCTGAGGGCGAATCACTGTCAATTGTCTAGAGGACGCCAAGAGGAATCCCAAGACCAAATGTTCATATCAATCTTCTCGCCGGATGAAACAGGAAGTGCAGCGTGACGAGTCCCTCTATGCTGCGTTCCATTCGGATGCATGTTCTCCCAAAAGACTGCCGAGCCAGCAATTGGCTTAAAGGTGACACCAGGGTAATCGTCGCCATCGCCATCACACTCGATCACGTTGCACCACCGCTTATCAATTGGCTGCGCCAGGCGGGGAAAATTGGTTCCGCCACCAGTGCAGTTGCCAACTGGATACACCATGAAAGTCGTCATTCGGTTCCCCTTATCGGCGTAGTTGTCGATCCAGTCATAATGAAATGTGTAAAAGCCATTGATACCATATCGCTGGACCCTGATGGGCTGTATCTTGGTATTGCGGTTCCTCCAGCCCATGATCCTCCTCGCTCGAGTTTCCACGCGTCGAACAACGTCGGTCCGCCCAACATCCGCCGACTCAGATACACGAACATTCTCGTCAATATACCCAATCTCGTCAGGCCAGACTCTCGAGGCTACATAGTTATCGCGGCTGTGGAAGTCATTAGTAACATGTATGTAAGCATCTTTTCAAAGGTAATACTAGACTTCAACTTACGCGAGCTCGACAAAGTGAGAGATTTCATCGGGACTTAAGAAGTCTTTTATATAAAGAATCATTGGGTCCTGGCTAAACACCTGGACCTGATAGCGCGGCTCGCTGATGATGGGCGAAGATTGAGGCAACTCGTTAAGAGTGAAGCCATCTTTGCAACTACACTGGGCGTCGAGGTAAGTAGGTACGAATCGTGACACCAGCAAACCAACCACAGAAATGGTAGCAAATGAGAGGAGTGAGAAATGACGGTAACTAGGTGGCGATGTCTGCGGCTGCAGCTTTGTCGCCATTGTTTCGGGGATTTCTTGATACTGATAAATCTATGGGTGCTGAATGTGAAGTTCGTCGATCAAGAAACTGAAGATGAATACGACCCTAAGTAGCTCAGTCACACCCTGGAAGCCAGCATACATACTTAGATACCTAAGTACCAAACTCTTATGTGCCAGCACATGGCTTATCTTAGGCGTTCAAGAGCCCACAAACCCCTGGAGTGGAGGGTGTGTACACGTAAGTAAGTAGACAAAGAGATACCTAGATACCTTACGTAGGATGAAGTCGTTGCCCAGTGGTATAAGCAAGACTTCGTTGAGGGAAGTAAAAGTTCCTTCGCAACCCAGTTGGCAACGTGAACCCCCTTTGCAACCTTTTGAAAGATATTCTTTGTCCGTAAAGAGAAACCCGGCTCTCGTTCATCAACTATGGCTCAGTTTCTCTACTCGATCTCGACCGGGCTTAGCATAATAGCTCTTGTTCAATATGCAGCAGCATTTGCCCAATATTGTCATCGTGACGAATCAATCCCTGTTCACTTTTGTCTTGCCACCGAAACCATGAAAAACGAATCTACTAACGCAACTGATCTACTAATGACATATGGCTATCGAAGGATGTTCGACAGTGGCTGGACTGCCATAGGGCTTGGAAGCAGTATGATTGGAGCCTTGATATTTATTGAATATGCTACTGTAGGACGAGGTGATAAAGCCCCAACCCAAACCTCAGCCCAAAGTGCCGGTGTTTTTGTTCGTTGGCTGACAAAATGCAAAGTTCCTGTCTTCAGTCCCAGGCACGGCAGGTTAGTTGAGCGAGTCCCTTGCGGTATACAACTGGTAGCTGACTAGTTCACATAAATTAGGGGGCATTTTGAACCCCGACCTGACAAATATTTGCCTGATATCACAACTTGGAGTCTTTCTCTAAACCGCAGCCACTGGCTAGAAGCCGGCTTCACTTGCCATGGCTACGATCACTGGCTGGATGTAGATCAAGTACCCGGCGTGTATCAATTCATATGGGCTACAAACCTTAATAGTCGCTATGAGGGTTCGGCGGGAGACGAGGAGCTTTTACCTCACGACTTTTATGGACACTTCGCTCTGAACATCCAAGACACGGAGAGTCGTTTGGAAAACCCGAGGCAGCCTCAGATCGACTTCGCAAAGGCCAACACTGTCATCGACGAGAAGAACAGCGGTTACGGTAACCATGACGGCGCATCTTCGTTGCCACTCTATCCTATGCTATTCTCTATGCACGGGTATTTACTAGCTCTCTCGATAATGGCAATCTATCCAGCAGGTATTATCTACCTGCGCCTTGGTGCTGATCGAGCTGCAGAGATCCATGGTTATTTCCAGATCATTGCCACGGTTTTGTCGTGGATTGGAGCTATGATCGCTGGATTTGGTATTGGGCTCAACAGGATGGTATGCAAACCTCTTTTCGCAGTAGCCGATACTTCGAGTATATCTAATAACTTCACTGTAGGGAATGCTTAAAGAGCCACATGTTCTGTTTGGAGCTCTTATCCTGATACTTCTTCTGCTCCAAGTTCTCCTTGGTCACAAGCATCATGTAAATTTCACGAATGGGAGGCCAAGTCGATTGGTAACCTTTCTGCACACAATCCTTGGGCGTTGCCTAATCATTGGAGGTGTAATCAACGTGTTTCTGTGAGTTCCAGAGCCATGTCTGTCTCTTTGTTCCAGATTTTCAGTGCATAATGACCTAGAAGACTGACGTATAATTATTTAATACAGTGGTCTGAGACCCGCAGGCACAACCACCCTCACAACAACTCTTTTTGCCATCATGGCGTTCATGGACTTTCTTCTGATTATGTCACTTACTTACGCCTCTTGTACGTTGGGAAAGAAAGAATTAACATCGAGTCAAGATGAGGATGGTATTCCCTTTCTAGAAAGGCAAAGGCCTGTGTAGCCTCAACAAAACGATTACCAACTTTCTTTACTTGATGGCCGTCGAAAGTGAAATATCTTAAACAGGGAGCGAATCCTTTAAATAATTTCATTACTCAATAATGTACAAAATAGTTTCATTAAACTTCACGTTTTCAGACCATGTCTCGGACCCCCTCACATGTGTCTACTAATCTGTCAGTTATGTAATCGATCTTCGCAGCATGAGATTCTCAACGTTTAAGAAAAATTGGAATTTCGAATATTACCTCAGGTATCCCACGGCTCCGGTCGATCCACTAAGTTTATAGTGTTGAGAACCTCTGGGTCAAGTTCAGCTGGTATGGGCTCCTTGTCCCATTTTGACTCGTCGACAGGGGGTTTGTAGAACACGGAGTCCTCTGAGTAGGCTTTTCGGACGTTCCCACTAACAGCATGGTGTATGCTAATCGAGAAGGCAGCGAGGAGAAGGAGCCTCATGGTGTGTCTAAAGAGCGTCCTGATGTTTGCTACTCGGTTTCGCACTGTCCTAGGTCTGAGAGAGCTGAAGAGGGGTTTTGTTGTGTTAGAAGAAAGCTGCAGTAATAGACTTTCTTCCTGGCAAGGCGGCCACGAGATTGAAAACAGACATACAATACTCAAATCAAACGAACAAGATCAGAAGAGAATGCGCGATGGAGAGAAGGTCTACAGACTCGTCAGTACAATAATCCCCCGTTCTTTGAACGTCAGGCTGACCTGCACGTTTCTAGGCAACATTGTCTTCACAGGAATGGCGATGAATATGGTAGCGAAGAAGTCACAAACACTCCTCGGCATGGCCAGAATAATTTGTTGCAGCGAATCATGCAACATTTTGTCAACTCACCATGGTCAGTGCTCAAAGATATCGTGCTTGTCTCTCTCGCGGTACCGAGCTTGGTTCATTTGATTATTCCTCACGATGGTATCGGCACAGCCGCCCAGACTATTCCGCAGAATGAGAGGGTTTTATCCCCTTCAGGGAGCTGCAATTGCGGTGCTTCTGTAGCAGAGGCCATAGGTCTGAGTTGCAAGTATGACTCGCTCGCGGCGGCATGGCTACCCGATAGATGCCGCGATGAGGAACTCACGGACGAATTCGAAAAGTCTGGTGATGGGGATAAGGGTCAATGGAGGTATTGGGCTGATTTGAATCACACGCGTGAAATGTCTCTACAAGAGCTGCCATCGAAGGCAGACGACCAAGACTTCCGATTTTACTCAACCATCGAATGGCATATGGTCCACTGTTTGTTCTACTGGAGGAAGCAGCACCGGTCTCTGTATAATGGTGTCATTGTCGAACCTCGATACAATACCGAGGAACACGTGAAACATTGTACCGGTGTCCTGATGACTCGTCCGAAAATCGGTGTGATGGCAGGAGTGGTGTTAAACTCAGACAAGTTCTTAACATAATGTCTTAAAGATATAAGTCTACTCGGTTATAGGTTTAGTAAACTGTGGATATATCTATAACTTAGAAGGTTTTATATCATTTATCCTTTCTTTTCTGTCAAACGCAGGCACTTCTACAGGAAGACCCCAACGTGTCATCACGGTTGTTCAAGCCATTCATGGATGCGACTCACGTCGACCCTGCATTATGCTTTGAAATGAACGATATGGCAAACAAGTCCACAGGAGATACTCAGAAATGCTCGGCGTTTCTTCAGTCTGGAGTCGTTGCCGATATTAATGAGGCCAATAAGTAGGCTCCAAGACGTGTCGTTCTCATCCACGCTCGTCGAAATCGGCTTTGGTGAGTGTGCAGCAAGCCGGAGCTGTATCATTGTACACGTCATCGTTGATTTAATCTGGCTGATTTCGGTCTCGAACGTGTGGACTGCGCGACATGAGAAGTTCGGTGAACTGCTATTGTCGTCAGGGCAGAGAGCTTGACCTAGACGAGCCGCCTGTCACCATGAAATCTGTGCAGAAGTACTTGGAATGGAAGGCTGCTGGGTTTTTGGATGGATCATTGGCGTATCAGCAAGGGACGGGAGGACGATGAGAATGAGGATGAAGAGGATGACGATGATTGACGAGGAAGATAACAGCAATTACGAATTCAAATATGATGCTTCTCGGGTTCTTGACAATGGCGTCGAGAAAGGCCAGTAGGCATCTAACATTAGCAGCTACTTGATAGAATAGCTCATTCACACGGTTTACCTACCTCACCTAAGAAGTAGGTTGTGGCAGTTACCGAGGCTCGGGATCCGGCGGCCCGCAAAGACTGAACTACAGTTACTGTCCATAAATTGATAACGGAACAGCCACTATTCAGATGGAGACTCAACTAAAGATCGATTCAATTACAAGAGACAGATATAATATCTTCGCAAATCGATTCCTCAAAGATGGCAGGCCCAAGAACAGGGCAGAAGACTGTGTTGATTACAGGGCAAGTTGGCCATGGAGCAGTCAGTGCACTCACTGATTTCAGGGCCTATCAACTAATCGCCATTCCTTTACAGCTGCACCCCAGGCGGCATAGGACATGCACTATGTCTGGAATACCATCATCAAGGTGAGGCGGGAAAGTCGAGCGACGTCCCAATGAAGACCAATCATTGGAATATTCTGAGTTGGATATAAGAGCTCAAGACCTCTAAATGCAGGTCTCTACGTTATTGCGACTGCGCGCAGAACCGAAGTCCTCGCTGATCTGGCTCAGATGGGTATGAGTACACTGCAGCTCGACGTTACCGACCAAGACAGCATCGAAGCATGCGTGAAGGAAGTCACCACCATCACCGGCGGCAAGCTGGATATTCTGGTTAATAATGCGCAAGTTTTTTTAATCTCTCACCATGCCCGCCCGAAAAATAGGATCGCGACTATGGTAACCGTTGTGAGGAAAACCTACTTCTTAGCTAACACGAGCCTTGGCCCTGAAATTACAGCGGTCTGGCGCAAATCATGCCCGCCACGGACATCGCGCTGCCCGACGTGCGCCGCCTCTTCGAGACCAACGTCCTGGGCGTCATGGCAACGGTGCAGGCGTTCGCGGGCCCGCTGGTGGCGGCGCGGGGGCTCGTGGTCAACATCGCGTCGCTGGCGGCGGCGGTGCCCTACGTGTTCGGGTCGGCGTACAGCGCGACCAAGGGCGCCGTGGTGGCCTACTCGCGCACGCTGCGGCAGGAGCTCGCGCCCTTCGGCGTCCGCGTCACCGTGGTCATGGCGGGCACCGTCCGCACCACCCTCGACGACGCCCGCCGCCGCGCCCAGGCCCTCCCGCGCGGCAGCCTCTACCTGCGCCACGCGCGCGACCTGTTCGAGTGGCGCCTGGGCTACAGCCAGGGCTCCGGCGCCATGGACGCCGCGGCCTTTTCGCGGCGCCTGGTGGGCGCGACGCTGAAGCCCGAGTCGAATGTGGTGCTGCGTGGCTTGTTGGGCTGGGGACGCCCGGATTGGTTCTGGTACGGTGGTAATACGCCCCTCGTGAGGACGGGGCTGTGGTTCGGCGAGTGGTTGTGTGACATCATTGCCAGATACACATTCCGTATGGACAGGCTGGAGACGAGACTGAAAGAGGCCGAGAGGCAGAAGAAGCTCAACTAAGAAGGGTAAGATTCTCTTGGTGGGAGGGGGCCTTGGTAAAAGCCTCCTGCTTCACCTCGTCGTGTCGCTATCTATGCTATTCAGTCAAACTACTTCCCTCTCGACACCTGTTTTCATATTGACTTATGATTGAGATCTCACTGCCATTTTCTTTATCAGGTGGTTTTTTTTTTGTTTTTTTTTTGTGCCGCCATGCAGCATACGCATATTGTGTGCAGCAAGCATCACATCCAGTACCTTCCATAACATTTAGCTCCCGCGCTAAGACTGATAGTCTGTCATAAGAACGTTCTTCATCACAGCAATTGGGGATATGGTCTAGGGGTATGATACTTCCTTCGCATCGTTCAGCAGAACAACAAATGCCTGGAAGGGGTCCCGGGTTCAATTCCCGGTGTCTCCACACTTTTTGCTTTTGTGCCAGTTTTCATCATTGGCCTGATTCCTTAGTTTCGCTCTGGAATTGGGACTCGTACATTTTTCTTGCACACTACGATTGTTCCTAATCCTCTGACGTACATTTCAAATACAAGACCTTGACTACGTTGTGGTGGTTGCTTACTTCACAACGAGCTCCGCTCCGATATGGACAATCCTAGCGAACAGTTGTTGTCGTCCAAAACCCTGAAAATATGAATTAAGGAGGGTCGCTTCCAATTTCAACCTACTGGGCTTTCCCACTCACTGTAGCGACGGCCCCTAGAGTTTGTCAATGACCCTTTTCCCGTAATCTTCACACGCACTGGTATCCTTGGAGCTGTGGTGGAGGACGGCATGGGCTTGGGTGAATTGCTCTTGGGTTCTGGGCCATCCGGGTGGTCTTATCACCATCTCCGATCCCGACATCTCGATGACGTTGGATCTCACCCTGAGCATTACACCAATCAGCCATGCCTTGTTAACCCATTCCTCTTGGTCTTTCGGCGTATCTGGCAATTACGTTCCGCTTGATTATGTTCCCTAATCACACGCAGATTGGAACTTAATGGGAAACGTGCTGCCGCTCTTGACGTCTGCACCCTTCTTTGCTAAAAGAACTCTCCGCGACTCCAATCGGCACTATTCAGTGCACGAAGTTGGGAATGTTAGCCAAGCAGAGGCTCTCATTGAATTTGCTCTCTATTATTGACCTCGCAAAGTGAAGTCTAAGCGGAGTGCTTGCCAGTCAGTCACTAGGAGTTTGACCTCCTTTGCGTGGTCTTCCATTGCCTCTCTGCGCCTCCGACAGACTCTCATGTGGACCTTTCGGATGTCTGTTTGAGTGCCTACGGTGGCTCGATTTGCTGCCTTTGAATCTCACAGTCCGTATCCATGGACTGCAGCTGCAGATCGCTATGCATCAGCTACTTCTTGGAGCAATACTGCCCTTCCTCCTTCGACAGCCAGGTCGCCTGACGCGAATCAGCTACCCATCCAAGGGGAGAATATATGCTAATGGTCTCACCGCTCTCAAGTCGCATATGTAAAGGCGATTGGATACTGCACCGGTCGTTAGTGGTGATCTGTTGTGGTCGCAACATCGACACGCTTCGGGAAAGATCTATGTTCTGCAGGCCATCTCTGGCCTGTCATTCCCTACCAAGGCTAGTTTACAATGGTTACCAGATCCTTTCACAGCAGCTCCAGCGATGTCTTACTGAATAAACCAAATTGGTCCTTATAGGATACCCGCTGCACACTATTTGCTACAGAGCTCATATTACGGTGCAGCCCCTTTGTCGGAGTCCATGTTAGTATTCGTCCTGCCCCTGACGGATTCACAGAGATGCAGAGATGCAGAGACGTTCATGTCTACACATCATGATTTGGATATCGATGAGGCCATCGAACAAGCCATAGAGGCGAAGTGGCTTGACGGGAGACACACTGCCTTCAGTACCGACGTCGTTTGTGTTGATGCTCTGGACCAACCCAGCCGCATCTCACGATTATCGATCTGCCTGGCATTCTTTTAGCCAGAAACAAGGATCAGTCCGAAGCAGGTACCAAACTTCTTGAATCCTTCGTTCTTTTGTACATGAGCAAGCCGCGCAGTGTCATTTTAGACGCAGTGTCCACGGAGAGCGACTTCGCCCTTCAACAGTTTACGCGCCATGCTCGAGTGCTGGATCCGCAGGGCATTCACACACTGGGCCCCATCACAAAGCTTGACACGTTGGACTAGGGATCCGGCAGCGAGCAATTCTATATGGATCTTGCCCAGAACACGAGGTCCAATTCCGCCTGGAATAGCATTTGCTCAGCAACAAAAACTACTCAGAGCACGACGTGTGGACGGCCGAACGAGACATAATTGTACCTGGACTGTGCATAATACATCACAGCTCTAAGTCGCATCGTTGAAGATAACCACTCAGCCATGTCCTGCGGGACCAAATTATTCAGCAGCTTCCTGGTGCTCCCAGTTATCTCTGCATGAATTCAGCATTGGAGAGAGAAGCTTGCCAGGTTGGGAGTAGCTAGATATAGCATCCCTGAACAGCGAAGGTACCTCTTCAAGACTGACACAGAGTTCTCGAGCTTGATGAGGGCTGCGACCGGCAGCGTGTCCACGCAGGTCTTCATTGCCCGTTCCGGAGACCCCGCAGCTCACGCGAGGCATTTCAGAACCATCGTGCAAAACCACTCTCTACGACTTTGCCCAACAAATGCGCACCAAGGGACATGCTCGTACGATTCTAGACGGTCAGGTTCAGGAGGACAATCACAGTATCTCTCGGTCTGAGGATATTGACGAGGTGAAAGTACTCATGAAGGAGAGCCGGGGAGGGGAGCTGCCAGGCACCTACCAACCTCTTATCGTTGCCGAGCTTTCGGTAAGCAGTGCAAGCCCTGGAAGAGGTTGGTGGTGGACCTCTCCGATCGCATATTTACTTTTAGCCTTGCTACAGTGAGTGAGGCTCTTCGTCACGCCGTTGACGAGAATACGGCCGAGTCGCTCCTGCAGGAAGTCGTTGGTCCATCAATGGACAACTTGAAAGCCAGCTTAAGTACGAAAGTCGAAGAGGGTCTTGATAACTCGCACATTGGAGAGTGGCATGAAGCGACTGGAGAGAGACGAGCCTGCAATGGCCAGAACCGAGGTATGCAACTGGCTAATGGCTTTATCTTATCCGTGAACTGATTTTGGGGTTACGTTCTAAGCAGTACGAAGTTGCGGTGAATGGAGAATCTCATTCTCAGATCGGCTCTGATGAACCCGAAGTGTATGTGAAAACAGAGTACGGCGCAGGGCTGGCTGATGCCCCTGTTCTGGATACCTACCCCTCACCGAGTATGCCTGCCTTTTTTGAAGTATGGATCCAAGCCAGAGTCGGTGTATGGAAGCGACATGGAAATTCCGGTTACGACGATGAAGAAAATCAAGAAAGTCAAGAGCAAGTCTAATGCGTGGGAATAGTCATGTGTTTCGAGGAAGTTGTTATGCGTTTCCACACATGCATTTCCTACTTAATTTAATGTACTGTGTGCCGATACGAGGCCTCGCACTCTCGGCCATCCATCCTGTCAAGAGTCTACCCGTTCCTATCTGAGTTTGGCCCATTTGGATCCCGTAAGAGCAAGTATGAACCGCATGCATTTGCCTTCAGAAACTTAGAATCATGTCTGTACTTGAATTGGGTTGATAAGTACTCACTGTTCTCAGAATCATATGGTTGGCCCCGCCAGGGGAGGTGAGCGGATCGGTTCGTAGCCGGATGTGATGCATACATGCCATGCAATATGGAATATGCCAAACACGCCTCGCTCAAATGTAATGCAGTCTCAACACAAATGGGGAAAATGCGATTTCTGCCCTGCCCAAAGGTTCCCGTCGAACGCTCTGCATTCCCAAAGAAAATCCCAAACTCCCCCAAAAAGCCTAATGTTTCCCAAATCCCAGCCCGCTTTCCCATCCATCATCTTCCTGCGATGCAGTTCCACCATTCGTCCAAGGATATCATCGATCATAAACCATAAACCAAAAACCAAAGCCATAAAAAGGGAAATTCTTCTCAGTGCTCTTTGAGCTTGTAGATAGGCGCAGCCTTTCCGAATCGTGTAGCTTGCAGGGCCATGACGCCCACAATCATGACGGCCTCGAGGCTGAGCAGGCCGATCCACACTCCGTCGAGGGCGGCGGCGGCGACCTCGAACCCGCCGATGCTCAGCAGGGGCTGCATGGTGTCCATGCGGTATAGGATGGGCCGGTAGGATATCTGGACCAGCAGAAAGGCTAGGTAGACGTAGTAGGTGTACCAGTAGGGTCTGATTCTCCCTCGCCGTAGGTGTGGTGTTGTCAGTAATATTTCTGAGCTGAATTTCTTTCACACGAGAGGTAACAAGAGGCCTTTTGTAAAAATTGAAAGAATTTGTGCCCTCTCCTCCCTCTTTGTCCCTCTTTCTCTTTCTCGCTATTCCCTAAGGAAAGTAGTAGGGCAAGGGTCGGCCGCCGGCGGTTATGGTGTTATTGTTGCGGTGAAGGAACCAACCACCAATTAACCTACTTTGCAGGCAGATTCATGTATTGGTGCCCTATGAGTGGAGTGCGATCTTGCAGAGATTCCCATATTCTGGGTGAATGTGGGCTTATTCTCTTGCCAACAACATGCAAACATGCGCAAATGCTGGATGGCGAGAACAAAAGGAAAATCACACAAAGAGAAAGATGAGGAAGTGGCCACACACTGAGAAGAGTGAGGATGGGATGATGCCCCCAGCAAACAGTCTTATGCAACACGTTTTACTCTACAGGGTGGGGGCGGCAGAGGCACAATAATGTAAGAAGAGAGGATGACAGGACTAAAATAGAAAACAAAAGGATGCGATGCATGCAGGCATATGTAGTAGGTGTACGTACGGTACGAAGGTTAAGTAAGATAAGTAAAGTAAAGCAGGCGTAGTCCGGGGAAGAGAACGAATAACTGACTCACTTAGACCGCTCGTCAATGACAGTCCATCTCGGCCGGGGTTCCATCCACGACTGCGAGACCTGGAAGACGACGACAAAGGCGGAGCCGATGAAGAGCCAGATGAGGAGCATGCGATGGAGCAAGGTAAGCTCGTAGTGGGGGAGGTAGGCTTCTAATAACATCGTCTTCTCTGCTTAGTTATTAGGTTTCGTATCCAAATTGGCTTTGCTTTGCTTCGCTCTGATTTGTTTGTTGCCGTTCGCTTTGATTGTCTTCGTAATGCTTTAAAGCCTTAGGCGATCAATCTAAAACGGTCGGGCCTCGTGAGGTACGCAACACGCACCTATGCTTTCGACGGCAATCAAACGCCGATAGTCAAGCAGAACAAGACGCTGGCGTGCAAAGGGAGGACGATACCGTGTCGACCAAGACAGAACGGCCAAATGAGATAGGCTGTCCTGGAGCGAGGATGAAGGTGCAGGTGGTGGGATCAATTGGCTTTTCTGTTCTCGGCGGCGGCGTAGGAGATGTAGGTGTCGTATGGGATGCGGAGGATCTGGCGCGCGGTGTCAAGCCGGTGGAGATTGACGAAATGTAGAGATGTCATGTGAAATCAGTAACCTAGTAAAAGGCGTGGCATGTACGTATATTGTAATATATACTTGGTGTTGGTCGTAATCAGCTTGATGGTAATTACTGCTATTCCCTCTGGGGATTTACCCGGGCAGGAGGATCGCTGCAGGGTACGGCTTCTCCCCTCCCCGCATAAACGCTGTCATCTTTCATGGATCAACCTCCCAGTAGGATAATACGTCTGGTCATGCTGGGTGTGTTGGGCTACAAGAGCGCTCGATATTGATGGGCAGGACTTGGACCGTAGCAGAGTAGAAAATGCATAATAGACTTATCACCACACTATACATGAAATGGGTGGAACATCGTGTGCACAAGCATGTGATAACGAGAGAGGCGTATATACAGAGCACGGTCAGGTGGCGGGTGGCTTTGGGTTGTTCGTTACGGATAGATAATATGATAATATACCTTACATATGTTATGTAAGTTGTCTAGGGACAGTTGCGCGAGTGCTATTGCGGATTTGAGAGTCGTTAACACATTGAAAACGCCTAACAGCTTCCTTCAGCTGATGCCCCAACCTCCTATATACATCCCGGGAGGCAAGTGTTACTTATACAGCTTCATCAAACGCGACCCAAACTCCATGCAGAAAAGTGGTGATGTTGGCTTTCATTCAGTCCCCCCTGCTGGAGTCGGACTTAACGAGCCTTGCGTAGTTTCTCAAGTCTCTCCTGCTCTCGTACATCACCACCAGAGGCCTTCCACCACACGTCACCTCCCCAGCGGATCGCTCGCTCCACTGTTGATGTAGGCGTCACTGCTGGTCTGACATCGAGGTAGAAGATAGGTTCGCCATTCTCCTCTCCGCCAGAATAGTAATCGATGACGTAGCGAACTTCCTTTCGTTGACCATTGGTCTCGCGCGAAACATACCAGTCGTGACGATCGAATGGGGGTTCAGTTCTGGTATTAGTCAGCCAAACCTACTCCTCCCGGGATAGCTTGAGTAACATGACAAGACTTACTGGAACATGGCGGGGTATAGCCATCCCATGACCTGGAACATGGCAGCCTTGGGAGTCATGTCCTTGGGTCGCCCCTGGAATCTCACCAGACTAGGAGAGAGGTCTTCCACTTCCTTTTGGTAGCCGTACTTCTTCGCCATGCGCTCGAAGTTATGCTCGCCCTGGCTGCACATCTGGAGTCCCTTGAAAAGACCACCGGCGAAGCGCTTCTCCCACTCCATGATCTCGGCCCATGCGCCCTCGTTCAGGAAGTTGTGCACGCTCACCATGCTCTCGACGGCAGTGACGTCCGTATCTGAGTAGCCCTTCCTCAGCAGCGCATTGTACATCTGCTGCGGCGACGGGTACTCCCAATTGCCAGTGCCGTCACCGCGGGGTATCGTCGAAGGTTCTCGCTCGGTGGGCAGGGCCTGTGACTGGGAAGGCGCCCGATCCTGGGACAGGTCGCGGAACATGTAGTTTAGTGGGTTGAGCTTCGAGAGAGTCGACTCAGGCTCGGGTGCCGATGTTCTGGCTGCGTGAGGTACGGGGCAGGACGAGGGGGGTGGCGTGGAGGCGGCCGCATCGTGTTTCACGGGACAGGCGGCTGGAGGCTTCATGGCATCTGCGGCCTTCTGGTGTTTGTGCATGGGACATTCCGGCTATGGACTATTATTAGTCTCCCGGTAGTAAGCGCGATGGGCAGCGGCGTTGTTTTCTTACCGGCGGTGATCTGCCATCGGTAGGAAAAGTGTGAGGCGGCATAGGCTTGGTAGGAGCCCTGGTCTCAGGACCGTCTGCCCAGAACCAACCCATGTTTGCGTTGCGAATGAGGAATTATAAAGAATATATAGAGTAATAAAAGTCGTAGCGGGATCAATACGGTGTTGGTACAGGAAAAGAAAAGTGTGGTTGATAGCAAGAAGGTGGTGATTCAGTGTTGCTGTTTACTTACAGTAAGTGATTGATGCGACCAAAAGAGCAACTTTTGACTGACAGTTCGAACTAAACGTTTTAGCGGGTCGCGGCGAAAGACGGGAAGCAAAAAAAAGACCGTGTTGCGCTCCACCAAGGTCCATGTCCATGTACTCTATGTACATGTAGCCACCAGCAAAAAGGCACATGCCCGGGCTGCATGTACGTCACCGTAAATGTCCATTACGGAATGTACATGTATTCCACCATGTACCTTCGTCAATTTACACATGACGGCGCCGCCTCTCCTTGGACTCTCGATCCCATTTCTTCCGAGCTGCTGTCAAAGGCCTTGCTATTATCATCTTACTCAACTCTCGTCAACCGATGGACGACGCCAAATGAACAACCCGACGGACATTTGGTCATAATGCCCACTGCACTGCCACTGGTCGGAAACAACTTCCAGCGACTTGACGAGAATGAGGACCCTCTTCCTCTTCGGCCGGTTGTGCGCACGCCGAGGCACCACCCAGATAGCCCCTAAAGTACCGAGATCTTTCTCTCCCCGATGGCAGCAGTCGACGTCCGCATTTAAGCAATTGACCTCATCCGGCTCACGAGCGCGATTCTCGGGCTCTACGATACTACTAGCCGCTACGCAGGGCACACTCTTGGGTACTGCAGCCTTCGTCAAGCTGTCGGAAACGGAGGACAACGACCATGACGACACTGAACTAACCTCCGAGGGGCGCATGCTCGAGGCTTCGAGAGGCGAGATCGAAAAGAAGAAAGACGACACTAATCGCGGCTTTACCAAGCTGAGGCATAATCTTGTATATTATGTAGATGTATACCTCTGGGAACCAATTTGTACCGGCGTTCGGTTCCTTCATTTAGTTGCCATCTTCGTCCCTGTAATACTGGCGGTACCTGTAATATGGGTAGGTAAGCGGCAGCGAGACCGCGACAACGAGCGAAGCGGCACGCTCTGGTGGTACGGGTTTTTGGTCCAGGCCATGGAATGGGCAGGCCCGGCGTTTATCAAGGTATGATATCGACCGCCTTCGAGCTGGGAAGTGCAACGAGCTTACATGTGGCAACCACAGCTCGGGCAATGGGCGGCTTCACGAACCGATATTTTCCCCAACGAAATGTGCGACATCATGTCCAAGCTGCACTCCAACGCCCCCGCTCACCCTATGCGCAACACGAGACGGATCGTGGAGGAAGCCTTTGACGGACGGCCTTTCGAGGAGATATTTGAAGAATTCGACGAACAGCCGCTTGGTGTTGGTGCTATCGCCCAGGTATACAAGGCGAAGCTGAAGCCCAGCTTGGCTGCGCCTGCCGACACCGATGTCTTGGACAACCAAGCCAAAATACACCAGAAGGTCCGCAAGAACATGGACACGGTTCTGAAGATCACACCGCAACGTGTGCCATCCACCTATGTTGCGGTCAAGGTCCTACACCCCCGGGTGGAACGGACGGTACGACGCGATCTACGGATTATGGGGTTCTTTGCCAGGGCTCTCAACTTGATACCTACTATCGAGTGGCTGTCGCTCCCGGACGAGGTGGTGCAGTTCGGCGAGATGATGAAGCTGCAGTTGGACCTGCGCATAGAGGCAGCCAATCTGGCCAAGTTTCGCAAGAACTTCAAGGAGCGGAGCACGGCCTGGTTCCCCTTCCCCTATCTCGAGTTCACGACCCGCAACGTGCTGATCGAGGAGTTTGCCCAAGGTATTCCGTTGGCGGACTTTCTGGAGAATGGCGGCAGCGTTTTCCAGAAGGACATTGCTCAAGAAGGTCTCGATGCCTTCTTGCGCATGCTCCTCCTTGACAACTTTGTTCACGCCGACTTGCATCCGGGCAACATCATGGTCCGCTTCTACAAGGCACAGCAGCCGGACTTGCCCAAGCTGCAACGACACGATCAGGGCCACCCTGCTGATCAGCCCGACGTCACGGAACAGGTCCTCGCACGGCTACGTCCCTACCGCAAGCGGAAGAATACAACAGCTTGGGACGCTGAGCTGAAAAAGATCGACGCCGAGGGTTTCCGTCCGCAACTCATATTCATCGACACCGGCTTGGTGACGGAACTAAACGCCACGAACCGCCGCAACTTCTTGGACCTTTTCAAGGCCGTGGCCGAGTTCGATGGGTACAAGGCGGGCCACTTAATGTGTGAGCGCTGCCGCCAGCCCGATGCCGTCATCGACAAGGAGATATTCGCCCTGAAAATGCAGCATTTGGTCCTGAACGTCAAGAGCAACACCTTGGCCCTAGGCAACGTGAAGATCGGCGATATTCTCCAGGAAGTTCTGGGCATGGTGCGTGGGCATCATGTTCGGCTCGAGGGCGACTTTGTCAATGTCGTGATCAGCATTCTTCTGCTCGAAGGCATTGGCCGCAACCTGGATCCTGAGACCGACATTCTGAGCAGCAGTCTGCCCATTTTGCGGCAACTGGGCACCAGAGGCGGCGCGGATATGATGAAGGGCGGTGACTTCTCCATGTTGATGGTTTGGGCTGGTTTAGAGGCGCGTCGGTTCATGCAGGCCAGCATAGAGGATGTACGTTCCTTTCCCCTTTATCGCGTTGATGATAGCTTTACTAACCATGTTCCCTTTAGGTCGAAAAATGTGTCAAGTATGACCTACTATCGCCAAATATCTAATCATACAAGGTGTCACAGGCGCCGTGATTTGGCAGCATGTCCAAGGCGTTACAAGTCGGGTTCCAAGCTGGGTGGTTTAGTGGCATATACGATATTTAGACTAGAAACGAGAACCAAAGCACACACACCTCATATATCGAATCTCATGACTTTGAAAAGGATTATTGTTCTATTACTTCTACTACAAAGCTCGCTATTTTGAAACAAATCATTACCACCGCAGTACAGGGCGCGAGAGACTGCACACGACATCTACTGGGTCTGCGTAGCCAGCTTGATGACCTGGTCGACGAGCGCCTTGTCCTCGCGCGGGGCATTCTTGGTGACCTTGTCGCGCAGGTGGTCGACCTGCTGCCCCGCGGCCTGCGGGGGGTTGCCCTGGGCCGTCTGGATGCGGCTGACCTGCATAGCCAGGAAGAACTTGGGGATCTTGAGGGAGGCGACGTTGCCGCCGACGCTGCGGACGCCGGCCTCGGTGGCCGTGTAGACGTCGAGCATGGCCTGGAACTGGGCGAGGTCCGAGTCGGCGAGGGACGGGGCCGCCGCGAACTTGTCGAGCGCGAACGCGAGCGGCGTCTGCGTCGTGGACTGCGAGAAGTCGATGGCGCTGTAGGTCACGCTGCCGCCCGCGGCGGCGGCGGTGACGTCGGGCACGCCCGAGAGCGTCGTGACGGCCGCGTTGCAGGTGACGCGGCCCGCGAGGCTCGCGGCGGCGTCGGCGACCTCCTGCGGCAGCGTCTCGTTCCCCACCACGAAGCAGGCCTGGGCCTGGCGGCCGCCGAGGTGCGCGGCCGCGTTGTTCCTGGACGAGGCCGGGTGCGTTATGGGGACGGGCTCCGCCGCGAGCTCGATGACGGGCTTGCCCGTCACGAAGGGCACTTTGGCGACTGGGGCCGGGGCGGGCGCGGCGAGGGACAGGGACGCGGCCAGCAGCGCGGTGCTGAAGAGGAGGTTGGCGGTGCGCATGGTTACGGCGGTGGCGCTGGCGAGATGTGAAGTGTATATGTACAAGGTGATTTCCTCGTAGGTGGTGAGTAGATCCGCTCGGAGGTAGATACGGATCGATTGGCGAGAGAGAGTCAACGTCGCGCAATACAGCCGAAAGAAAGGAATATGCAGTCTATGCAACAAAAGAATTAATTAACGAAGCGAAAGTAACAGACCCTAACCAGAGGGGGGAGGACAGTCAAGGGCCCGAGATGACGAAAGCAAAAGACCCGAATGGTGATAAGGATGGAAAGGAAAGAAGGAAAGAGCAAGCGAAGAAACGGAATCGGGCCCGACTACATCTTAACTTCAAGTTCACGATGCTTATTGTCCGCCCACTTGGGGACATGGCAGGGCGTGCAAGGGCGCCAAGTGTTTGATATGCGACTTGGCCTGGAAAAACAGAAACCGGGGCTGAACAATTCTTGGTTGGGCCACTCTCGCCCAACGGGTCTCACGATGCACGACGAACATGACTTGATGTATAAACTAATTACTCTAACATAGTCAGTGTGTATCAATTGAGTCTGAAAGTCATTCTGTATTACATCGGACTGGCGATGATCTTTCCGTCTGGATTCTGAATCGTGGCATACATTTAGGGGACAAGAGCCTCGTACGACAGACAGACAGCGTAGTAATTGGGGGCTCCTGAGACAATGCGGGGGCCTAAACAGTAGTGAAGCTCCTCCACCAAACCAGGTTTCAAGTGCTTCAATTGCCCAATCACCTTTGTTACCAGCACTACTTCTCATCCCATCTCGAGAGCTGGTTTCATGATAGAATGGGTATAAGTAGTAATTAACTAACTAATGGAAATGCTCAAAGACATTGGCGCTATTGTAACCTCGACTTGCGTCGGTAACCCTAATAGTGAGACTCTAAAAAGTATAATGGGAAAGGAGAGGTGCTGGTGGGTTCAGCTCTTCAGCGGCCAATTATCCGCGTAACTTGTTTCGACCTTTACGTCGTTTTTTATCCATATCACCCCTTGCCGTCTCACCCCTCCTCCTCCTCCTCCTCCGTCTCCGGCGCCCGCGCCCGGTCCTGCTGCCGGCGTAATCATCTCGGTCCCGGGCCCGCCGCCGAATCCCTTCTCTAGGTCCCGCCCATCGGCGTGCTGCAGCTGCGCCTCCTCCTCGATGAACGTGGTGTTGGTGGCGTGCGAGTCGCGCATGTAGGCGCGCGGCGGCCTCGAGACCGCCGACATGGTGGTCGTCATGGTCGCCGTCCGCATCGAGTCGGTCCGCGCCGTCGACGCCGACATGGGCCGCACGGCGGAGGCCGCGGCGTTCTGCAGCAGGCCCTGCCCGCTGTCGCGCACCGACGACGCGAACCCCGAGTCGGTGTCCAGGAGCGCCGCCGACTTCTTGTCCCCTACCGGGGGCTCCACCATGGTGAACTGCGGGAGCTGCTGGCTGTGCCGCGAGTTCTGCCGGTGGTGGTGCGGCCGGCCGCGCTGCGAGCGCGCGTACGCGCTCGCGACGTTCCGCGTCGTCTTGAGGTACAGCGGCCGCAGCGTCGGGATGCCGATGCAGATCATCGCGACGGCGATCTCGGCGCCGGCCCAGGCGAAGTAGGGCACGAAATTTACTGCAGAAGAGGGAAGCAGCCAGGATTAGTATACCGTAAGGAGAGGCAGTAGTGTCGTTGGGCGTAGGCAGTGCGCTTACGGGTATAATTGTATACGTTCAGCCGGGCAAGGACCACGGTTCTAACGATGCCGCAGGCTCCAGCACTGTTGAGGGCGTTCAGGTTAGCTTTTACTTGAGACCAAGATGGTGAGAAGGGGCTTGGAGGACAATCCCAACTCACATGACTCCCAGACTCATGCCACCCGCTAGCATGACTTTCTCACGTTGAGGCATGCGCAACTCTTTGATGAATAGCCAAGGAAATATAGCGAAGAAGAAATCGCAGGCGCTGGACCAAACTGTCATAACCAGTCAGCAACGTGTCTTGCCTACTCCCATGGATTCCAACTCGGGCTCAATCTCTCTCACTCCCTCTCCCCCTCCTCGTCGCCCTTCCTTCGGCGCACAACAAACGACGCTAAGCATACGTACCACCAAGCATGACGCTCATGGGCTGGATCTCGATGTTCCAGGTGCCCGGGGTGCGCAGGGGGTCCCAGCTGGTGCGGACGGGGGTGGTCTGGTTCCAGAGCATGATGGTGAGGGCGACGGAGGTCGCCGAGGTGACGATGACGGCGGCCCACAGCGCGACCTGCTGCCAGCGCACCTGCACCACGCGCAGCAGGAACAGGCCCATGGACAGCTTGGCCAGGGCATTGCCCGTGATGGCGAAGGTGTTGGCCACGTACGTCCAGAAGATGGCGTCAGACGACTCGGCGACGCTCAGGCCCCAGAAGCTCTGGCCCAGGCCGTAGTGCACGGCGACTTGGATGAAGACGGTGAAGCAGAGAAGAAATACCTATGTCAAGGAAATGGGTCAGTTTCATTCGCGTCTTGCATCGCTCGGTGGTCTCTGCTAGCTGACCGGGTTGTCGTTGGGTTTGGTTGGTGGCGGGGAAAGGTAGCATTGGACGTAGCCAGGCAAGAACTTACACCGGTCCATGCGTACAGGTGGTCCTCGATACCGACGAACTTGACGATGCGCCGCCGAGTATACAGGCGAGCGACGACCAGTGTGAGCGAGAAGGCCGTCAGCGCCCACATGGCCGTCGCTAGCTCGAGGCCGGGGTTCATCTTGGTATCACGAGCCCACCCAGACAGCGAGAGAAACGCAGGCGCATGGGGGTGAGCTGGAGATGTGGTTGTGCAAAGAGGGGCAGCCAACTTGTTCGCACAAAACCTTGGAATAGGATAAACTGTGTTTCAAAATAACAAGAACAAGATCAAGAGAGCGAGCGGAAGAGTGTGGTAAGGGGGTTGCACATAGACTAAGTAAGTAAGTCGGTATAACCATGCCTAACAGCTAATAGCACCCACCCACTTCTCCCGCAGGCAAACAAGCGAATGCGATATCACCGCAGCCACTCACACTCGGGGCTACAGCGGTCAAGAAGAGCAGGCCCGTGTGGGAAAGCGGGATTCTAGATTGCGTGATTGATATATAAGTAAGTAAGTAAGTACTTAATCAACCGATGCGGTTTTCTCGAACCCAACCCGTGTCGGGATTCGTTGGTCGAGAAGAACAGAAAAACAGGCCATGACTCCTCCTCCCTCGGTTCCTGGGGTTTATTGAATTTTTCATTCCCTTTTTTTCACTAATGCAACGAACAATACGCACATATAACATGATAGGTTAACCGCCAATACGTACACACAAAATGCATTCGCCCAAAGCAAGTGGGTAGGATCAGCGTTGGCTCGCCGTTGATTATTAGCAGTCGTGCAGAGTGCAGACTTCCAGGGGTTCTTCTCCTTAGCGGATTGGCTGCCGATCCAAGTGTTTTGGGCCAATCAGACGCTTCATTGTCACTAAACGACCGCCAAGCCCACGATTCTGCAATCCTATAGGCCTTGCCGAGAATGGGGATTAAGCGCTGCCCACCCACTTCTTGAGAGAGGGGCTTTTATCGATTTCCCAACCACCAACAAGAAGAGGACTTGAGCCAGGTTGTAGCTGAAATGGCGTACATACAAGACCATACATCCCTTGCAGCTCGAGCACCCATGTCCAGGGCACTCCTATAGGCCAATGCATCACGTTACTCATCTGCCTGCTTCGGTCATGTGATGCGGAGAAGCCTGCTGGAATGGGCCTCTTAGGAGGTCGAGCTGGGGGGGTCATGCATACGGGCTACCAGAAAGGGACTGGCGCCTACATCGAAACCCGGTTGGCCTCCTTATCTATTCGTACATACCTTGATACTGTATCGAGGAGACCATGTTGTGCAGCCTGCACATCCCCGGGGCCTCATCGATGGGCCGGTCTTGGCATGGCTGCTGCTATTTTCGTCTTTATTACCAGGTAGACAAAGACAAGCTCATTGCAGTCCGATTGCCGTGCATACATAAAGGGGTGCAATATACGCCGCTTTGTCTCTAAACTGTGTGCCCTTGTTCCCATCCTAAGGCATCATGTATTGCTACCGCATGAGTCCATAGATATTGATTGAAATAAGGCAACTAAAAAATATCAAATTCATGTGGCTACCGAAACCAGTGGAAAACCCCTGAAACTAAGCATATTGTTATCTTGAGCAGGATGGTAGTACGTTAACACTCTGCAAGATACTAGCAGGGTATATACAGTCAGTAGATGTCGGGAACAGCTTCATGGGTTTATAATACACAACTTGTGGAGAGAAACTATCTCATTGTGCAACTTTCCACTCGTGTATATCACCAGACTATGGGCCTGGTCCGAGTCTAATTTTCTCGATTCCATCAGCACACATCACTGCACACATCACTGCACACATCACCCCGACCGACCAACTTACATCCCTAACAATCAATACATTCAACACCCGCTGAGCTATACCAGTTCTATCGACAATGGCTTCATCTCAGGGCTCTTCAACTGCTAACACGCAGCAGAATGAAGGTTCTACGGCGACAACTTTCCCCCGTTTGCTGGATCTCCCCGAGGAGCTAGTGCTTCTAATCTTAGACCAAATGGAACCAGAAGACCGAGCTCTCGTGGGTATGGCTAGTAAGGCCATGGCTGATCGTATGACCTTTACACACTACCCGCCCGCTGACTCTGGATTTCCACCCGTCGTCATACGGCCTTGGAACAATCTTGACATCTGGGCTCGCTTTCGGGTCCTTTGTGTGATGGAGAAGATAAGTAACCCCCATCTGATCCCATGCCCTGTTTGCGTGCGCCTGCACTTGCCAAACAGATGCTTCCCATCGCCTGACTTCGACCCAGATGATTTCCTGTGCTATAAAGACTTGGAGATGGGTCCGGATTCTCCCCTTCGCCGCGGAGACCTTACTGACGCCTTCTACATCTTCGCCAAGTACCAGCGGCTCGGTTTCGACCTCTCATTCTTCCCCCCCATCCTGACGGGCCAGAAGATCGAAGAGGAGATCGAGCACTACGGGCCGTGCCGGCTTTCCTGCCACCTCTGGGACGTCTTCAACCTGAACCGGCTGGTCTACAACGAGCACGGCCTCTTCTGGCAGCAGCGCTCCGAGCACCACATCACCATCCACAGCGGCCCGTTCCCCCCCCATGCCTCTGCCCTTGCCCTCCTGGGGACGTGACAGAGCCAAAAACCCGTATGTGCGGCGCATCTACCGGGACCACGCCTGCGAGTGCGGCGAGAACGTGCCGTGCTTCGACTTCGAGAAGCTGATGGACGGCGACCTCCAATGGGCCGTCTGCACCATGCCGAAGCGCCTCATCGACGGCCAGGAGGTGCCCAACGAGCGAGCCACGGCGGACCTCGTCCAGGACATGCTGCCCCGCCACGGCGACACGACCGGCGAAACCGGTGTGGATGTCGTGGGCCCCATCGTCGGTTGCCAAAAGTGCCGCCGCGACTTCCGGGCCCAGGTGAAGTACCCCAAGTGCGACTTGGAGCCCGTCCTCGTGCTGACGACCTGGTCCTTCCTCGGCAAGGCCGATACGTACGAATCGGTCCTGACGGCCCTGCGTACCCCCTGGAAGAACACGGCCCCACTGGCCGTCGGCCAAGTTGCTGAGTTGTCCGGCTTGTTGGGCTTGGACTAGATAGATGCCTCTGGCATTTGCTGGCTTGCAAGCCCTCGTTACTTCAAGTACCCCTGTTTCCTGGGAAAGCGTTGTCCAGTAGATGTAAATGCAAGCGCGTTCCCCGGCGATGATATAGTAGCATATGAATCTGCCCAAGTGCATTGGATAAGAAAGTAAAATAGTAGTAAATGAGATTATTACCCTGAACGACGAGGAAATGCTAGTAGAGAGACCCAAATGGGAAAACCACAATGATTAAATATTTCTACGCACTTACTTAAGTATGTACTTCTGAACTCGATACGTTAATTAAGTACTTACTTCTAAACACAATCTATTCACACGCAAAAGAAATACTTCCCCCATCCATCTTCTGTTTACATCTGCAAATGCACGTCTTTCTTCTTCTCCCTGGCCTATTCTTCTCTCACCACTGCTTTTCGTTGTTTTCCCTCTCTTTCCACATCTGTCCATCCTACCACTACAGCTGCAACTACAGGTCTAGGGCAGAGTGAGTGCCCACTGCGTCCGGGGCCTTCTTGGGCGTATTCACAACAGTCCTGACAAAGACCGTTCATTTCTCTCCCTCGGTTGGTGACCGTGACCTTCCCGAATATTCATTGTGCACCTCCGTCCCAGTTGTCAAAGAAGCCAATCTGCAGGCTAGGAAACGAACATGTCGATGTTTACTCCGTTCCCTCGCCTTCCCAACGAGCTGCGCGCCATGGTAGTAAGTACCGCTTTCCCGAATGAAAGAGATTATACCCTTCCAAAGCATGCCATTCCGTCGGCTAATATGAATAATGCTGCAGTGGGAAGAGGCACTTGAGAACGAAGCAGATGATCGGATTGCTCTTGTACACCGCGAGAGTTTGCGCATCGTCCCCTCGAAATGCCTGATTAGCCCACTCGTGGCAGTGAACAGGGAGTTACGCAAGGTGGCCCTCAGACACTACAACTTTCGACTCGACGTCTTCAGGCCCACCCTAGAAGCGGCGCCATGGGATTCTAAGAGATGGATCACATTGAAGAGGTGTTACAACGAGCATGGACGACCCATGCGCGGTTATGTGCCATACGAATTCACGGAAACCTGTAAAGCTGTGACGGAACTGTGGAACGATGAACAGAATGACGATCACATCACCCAGGGTTGCATCTACTTAAGCCTAGAAAGTGATAAGTTTTTGCTTTCCTTGCGATACCATTGTGGTTCAAAACAACCCGACCCAGCATCAACGACTAGAGTGCTGCGTCAGAGTGACGGCTTGGACGACTGCTGTCTAAGGCTCTTCTCATACCACAAGATGACCGAAATCCAGGGCTCAACTTCCCTGAGAGCACAGCACCACATGTCTGCCAAGCTTCCGCCTTCGGCCTGCAGCCTGATCACGAACGTCGTCTACGTCCCTAGCCCAAATGATCTCAACCTCAAGCCTTGGCCTGGCAAGTTGTATTACCCAAGCGATACAGTTGCAGCTCTCTGGATGGGGCACTGTTTCCCCCGAATTCTCAGCCCTGATACAGGTGCTCGGTATCTGGTCCTCGAAGACTTTCGTTCTTGCAACAAGATTTACCGGGAAGCCCTGATGAATAGAATTGTGCAAGCGGGAGCGAAGCCATTCACCATCAAGGAGTGGCAGAGGGAAACCAGCAAGAGGGACCCCAACGGATGGAGGGTCTCGACACTCTTCCGTGCACACGCTGCTGTCTAGACTGGAAGAATGATGACGCAGAAGAAGGTGGCTGCATTGACCCAGGTTCTGGTCGAAACTGCGTCGTACTATAATATCGAGCTGACAGTGGCTTAGCAGCAGTAGGAACCATTGCCACCCAACTATTCCCGTTCTCTCATTCCCACTGATCCTATCGCCAGTCATCACGTTGCTAACCGTGGCAATTGCCAAGTATGCCATTTGTCAGTCATCCCAGAGCCGGCTACCCAACTGATAACACCAGCTGAGCTGCCGCCAACAGCCCAAGCCAAAATAGGGGTCTTATTTTATTAGTAGCAAGGTACTAGTTATAGATAAAATAAATGGTAAATCGCGTCTACGGAGAGGGTGCTGATGTTACATTCGTCATCCTGCATAACTAAGTCAGTAATGATCCTTGTTGACAGATCCTGCTCCCCCGCCCATCCCCGATCCGTGAGCCACAAATCTCGCTGCCTGCGCCTGTAGCCTGCAATGGTTAATTACTAATTGTCAGCAGCGTCGACCAGCCGGGACCACAGTTCAAGTTAGGCATGCATTTTTATCCTCATCTTCATCTTCTCCTGTCTATCATAACCAGGGGAGAGCCAGACGCGCCTTCTTTTGATCTCGCATCCGTCCATGGGTATCCGGCCTTTGTTTTCTAGTCCCCCATGGCAGACCTGGGTTCATCCAACCGGCACTGCTGGGAATGTCGCAGGCGGTGCCTGGTCTGTGACTTCACCAAGCCGTCGTGCAAGAGATGCGTCGCTTCCGGCGTCACTTGTCCTGGCTACGGCAGCGTCAAGCCTGCGAGGTTTCAATGGCTCCCACCGGGTAGAGTCAAGTCGCGCCAACGCAGAACCAAAGCTGCTGCCGAACTTTTCGACCCCGCAGAGTCCGGTAGTTTGCTGAGTGATGTGAGTTTGAGCACAGGATCGCCCTCGACGCTTACACGGTCTTCGCAAATTGGGAAACCGGCCCAGACCACTACTATGCCGTTGATCTTACCATATGCACCACTACCTGTTGCACAAGGTTTCAACCCGGGTGTCATGATGGAGTGTGTTGAATATTGTGAGTGACCACGTCCTCCAAATTTCAGAACTACGCCAACCTAATCTCTTCGCAGTAAATGGCTGCATATTACAGGATCTTCTACCGGTCACGCAGCTTGGTCCAAACCCTTACCTGTATCGAATCTCGCGGAAGCATGTACAGGAGGCCGCAACACAACCAGGATATCTCCTCTACGGTCTTTTCTGCGCTGTTCTGAGCTATCAGGTAAACAGGTCACGCGGGGGTGTTCAGCTGCCGGGCTTGGAAGAACGCTTCTTCTACTACAGAGGAATAGCTATCCGTTCTCTCAGCGAGCATCTCTCTGAGGAAAACAGCCAGAGAAGCGACGCTATACTTGCCGGAGTCATGACAGTGCTCCTCCTTGATGTAAGTGCCTGCTCAGCTGTTGGAGATCACTATGACTAAATGGGCTTTTCAAGATCCACCATGGTGTTTCGCAGAACTGGCGGTTACATCTTGAAGGCATGCACCAGATAGTAGCCCTTCGTGGAGGCTTCCAGACGCTGGCCGCCTCAGAGCACCTAGAGCAATTCGCACATTGTCTCTGGCAGTATGTGGTCAACAGCCTGCGTAACCACGGTGACCGCAAAGACTGACGTGATATAGTCTCGCGGTCATAGGGAATACGACCTGTCCTGCATCAAGCATGGGCAGCACCGGTACACACCTTGAGACCCTCGAGTTTGTATTGGCTCGATACTCTGGTGGAGTCTCGCCATTTGGCCTTTGCGCGCCTTCGTTGATTGCAGAAACTGTCCGAATCAACCACCTCCGCTGGAGTGCCACTAAGCCCAATACTCTGCCAAGTCAGGAGCTTTGGAGAGAAGCACTCGAGATACTTGGTCGCATATACGACTTCTCGCCAGAACAGTGGGCCGCATCCAAGCCCCTATCCCGTCACAAGTGGACCCTCATAGGTAACATCTTCTGGGCATCTATGGCTTTATACTGTATTTCTTCGCTGCAGAGCATACCAAAGCGACCCATGGCGATTGTGACGCCGGCCCAGCGCGCTACTCACGTCCAGTTTCTGCACTTGTGTCTCGTCGAAGCCTCGACATCTCCAAGCGTCAAGTCCTGTATGCTCTGGCCGTTAGTTGTGCTCGGCGTGGAAGCCGCAAGCTGCGCCGATGGCGCAGCAATCCGCGCTTTTGTGACAGAGCAGCTAGAGCTACTAAGCAGGGATGCCGGCACCTTCGTGCCCCTGACCGCTAAGAGAGTCTTGGAGGCTTTCTGGAGCTCGGGAGAGACTGGCTGGGATGCATGTTTTGACCAGCCGTATGCTTTCACATTACTAATCTCTGTGGACATCCATAAAATGGTGTCCCGTAGTTAACCAAGCCGCTATGGGGGACTCTAAGGTTACAGACATCTTGAGATATCTGATTGTCAAAAGTTGTCGCGCTTTGTACACGCGACCATGGCCCAATTTTGGATCTCTAAAGGGCTCGAGCCGTATGAAAGCTCTGGGATCTACCGAAGTAGTGGACGTCTCAATGGCTGGTCATCTCCCCCCCTCTCCTATTCGTTGTTCAAAAGGGCTGAAAGGGCTGAGTCGCGGCCGATGAAACGGGACTTGGCGGTGTCAAGGTCGAATTTGGCGGCAGGCCCTGCGTCACCAGTCAGAGGCAGGCGGAATTCCAACGTAGAGACTAAAGATGCCTAACAAAAAGTCCACGGCGGGAACCCCCTGGCTGCAGAGCCTCAAAACGGGGAATATTGGATTTGGCTGGGAGGAAAGTAAGACCCACGTGTCGTCAGAGGGATCGGAAATCTGTATCTCTCCGTTGTACGTAAGCCGGCAAGGATTGCTATCTTTGCCTGCCAATTTGGATCGTGGAACATACGTACATAAAGAAGTAGGTAGGCAATAGAGCTCGTGTCCATGGAGTCGAAAGCATGGCTTGGCTTGAATAACATCCGTAAAGAGTAAAAAGAAGACCCAAGCATGAGAAGAAACGCAGACGAGCAAGGCTCAGGGTTTACGTCGGCGAGGGGCAGCGTTATCCAATATGCGAATCTCGTTGAACGCGACGACGATGGCTAAACTTGGCAGCTCGTATGACCGTACAGGGCTTAGGGGGTGCCATTTTCCCATGCATCCCCGGGGGATCTCCAAGGGGCAGGGATTTCGCTAGAGTCTTGGCGAATATTTACTCCTAATCGAGTCAAGTGGCCCTGCGCGATGACAGGGGATAGTCGTGGTGGAAAGTCGCTGTAATAACTCGACCGCGTGTGATCGATCTTATAGGAAGTACTAATAGGGCTTGTCCGGTCAGCAGTTCATCATCATCTCCTTCGACAGTGGCTTGGAAAACAGTTGACACCGCTTCATTAGCTCTCCTCCCTTATTCTCCTTTCGCCTGCTTCCTCGTCATCCCTTTATTATCGTCCCTTGTATTATTCTACCGAAGATGGCGTACGGAGACCCTGGTAGGCTTTGGACCTCGGGCCCTCTTGATCGCTACTAACCGAGTTATCCAGTTCGCCTGAGTTTGTACGTTTATAAGCCGAATGATATTGCTCCAATCGTCTTCGCCGCCGTCTACGGAATCTCGGCCATCTTACATACCTGGCAATGCTAGTAAGTCCCAACCGAGACATAAGGCGACCTTGCTTGGATCGACTCAATCGAACAGGCCTAATCAAACATTGCATATTGTCTAGCCGGTATAAGGCATGGGGAGTGGTGGGAGTACACCCTCTTTGCGGCGCCTTGTTTGTTGCTGGATACGCCATGCGAGAATGGGGTGCCACCGGTACTAACTACATCTACCGCGAAGGCGATGTGGTGCCCCTGGTCGTATTTATCCTCAGCCAATGTTTTATCTATTGCGCGCCGTAAGTATCCGCACATCCAAGAGGGGGAACGGTGGCGCAGAGACTGGCATTTCTGCCACGCCCAGGGTGATCGCTGACGTTGAGCTCTCTTTTCTTCCTCGTACCAATAGGCCGCTTCTCGAACTCGGAAATTACCACGTCCTCGCCCGTCTCTTCTACTACGTGCCGTACCTCGCGGCCATCCCCGGCCGCAGAGTTATGACCATCTTCGGCGGCATCATGTTGATCGTGGAGAGCCTCAACGGTGTCGGCGTTGCGTTGAGCACCAACCCTCGAATCTCGAACCCCGAAATCGGCGAGGGCATCATGATCACGGCCAACGTGACGCAGGTGGTCGTGATCTTGACATTCATGGTGCTGGCGGGTGTGTTTCACTACCGGTGCGCCACCCGCGGGACCAGTACGGGCATGCTTTCGCCGAGGACGCGCCGCGGCATCGGTAAGACGATGCTGACGCTCTACCTCAGCATGGCCTTTATCCTGGTACGCTGCATCTACCGCCTCGTCGAGCACACGGGCAACACCGAGATCGACTACACGGACACCGAGTCCATGAAGCGGCTGCACCCGTTCGTGCGCTACGAGCACTACTTCTACATCTTCGAGTCCGGCCTCATGCTGCTCAACTCGATCCTCTGGAACGCCTTCCACTCCGGCCGCTTCCTGCCACGCAAAGTCCAAATCTACATCGCGCGCGACGGCACCGAGATCCAGGGCGAGAAGCCCGTCGACAACCGGAAGATGGGCCAAAGGGTCCTCAACGCCTTCACCATGGGCGCGGTCTACCGCAGGGCGGACGGCAGCCCTTCCACTTCTCACAGGGAAACAGGAGTCGCCGCTCCTTCGTCGGATGATGGGCACGGTCCAGACCGCCTCCCTCCGATCTACGAAGCCCGGGACAAACACCGCATCGGCGACGGCGGCGGTGTCGGGGGGAGGCCAAACTCCTCGCCCGGTGGTGTCGCTCATAACCTCTTCACCTTCGGCTTGTACGGTGCCCTGTCCTCTCACAAGAGCCGGGGCGGGCGGACCTCTCAAGAACTCGGTAAGTACCTAGAGGCCGGGAGTTACGGATCCCGCGAATGGTTTCGTGTGCCCGACCACCAACGACAGTCCACGTGCTGATGGATATCCACCCTTGTACCTTTGTCTCTTCACTCCCCTTCCCCTTATCCACTTCAAGCCCATCATCAACATCCTCCTGACCGCTGTGTATTCTTATAGAAATGGCGGAGCTGCGTGGGGGAGGAACGAACACCATAAATCAAACTTCTTCCGCGAATCACACCATGTAGAAGGTCTAATACACCTTTTGGTTGGTTGCGTACAGCGTCGTTTAACATTGAGATCTTCTGGGGGACCGGGTTGGATGGCGAGTATATAGAGTAGAGTAATGTAGAAGGCAGAGTGTTAGCAAAGTTATCGCGGCGGAAGCGAGTAGAGCAGCTGCCTGGGCTGGATCCGGCCAGCAAATAATACTCAGAGTTCATACAGCTATATTTCAGCTTCTCTAACCTGGAATCTGAACTTATCTTGCTTCCCTTATCCGGTGGTGGAGTTCTGCAGTGATATTTAGCCGAAAAGGAGGTCAGTGAGACATAAATGGGGAGTCTAGAAAAGAGTGAGAAAAAAAGTTTTAAAGTACCTTCCGAATACCCAGCTTCCCTTCCTTCCAGATCTTTCTTCTAGAATCAGCATTGATATTTAAGAACACACCTGATTCAAGCTCTGAGAAAAGGTGCTGGTTTAATCGAAGTTGACCCAGATGTCAAGGGCCATTCTTGCTAATCCTTGTCAGAGATCAGCTGATGCATACCGAAAGACAGATGACCAAGTTCTTATCTCAACTACTGTCTAGCTATTTCAGTGTCATAGAATTCGGTAAAGGTAGATGACAGGCTGAAACCACGAGGTTCGGTTGCTAAACATGAAAGACGACAGCCTTGGCAACCATTGAATGCTTGAAGCCTCTGGAAAGACCTCAAATAAATCACCGAGGCTTCAGGTGAATAATTAGAGACACTGCACTTATCTGGGATCGACACGAGGGAGCCCGCAAGAATCAGGAGCTCATATTCGCTGTGATATCACTCATGAAGCTTTGGTAAGAATCAAAAATCGAGCATGCTTGAGATTGGGAAAACTAGAAGGATAGTGAATCAGACCAAGTGGCTATGTGGTTTATTAACAGGCATTTTGCAGCTTGATCACCCATCTTGGTTTCAGCATTACCTATTAAGGGGTCAGAGACTTTGCTCAGATATGGTATGGGTAACAAAAAAAGGTTAGAAGTCATATATAATGATACCAGTCTAGGCTGGGGCCTACTAGATATAGGCCCAGGGTTCCGATGCTATGATATGTACTTATCAATCAAGAAAGAGCGGTTGACATGGCGACAATCACGACTACGACTATCAAGCCTGCAGGGAGACAGATTGCCCTTCAATATTGTGGTTGCCTAGGGAAATTCATGTATGCCAAGTTTGTAAAGTAATACGCGTAGAAACACCAGTCCAATGCATAAATCTGCCACCCATTTCCTACCCAGCTATCTGTTGCCCAGCCTGTCACCTACATAGGACCATTTGTATTCACTCACAATCACCATTCACGCCAACCAACCTTCCAGGACGCGTTTAAAGGTGCCTACCTGGAGCAGTCCCCCTCTTCCCTTTTCTTTCTTCCCTCTCACCTTTCATCTTGCAAAGTGTGTGTTCCCATCCACGGTTCCTGACTAAATCAGAACCTAACTTCACCTCTCCCAACCCAACTTCACATCAACAACTATCTTAGCAAAACTCCAAACCCGTTCACCTTTCCACCCATAGCATCTTTGACTCTTTATTCCTTCTCTACTTCTTCAACTTGGACAGACAAGCAAACAAGCAAACCACATCACCTTGAATTCAAACGTATTACTTCACTTAACCGCAACAATGGCCGAGGAGAAGAAACCTCAGTTCACCCAGCGCGATATGGAGATCAGCGCCAAGGCCTGGGTCTGCATCGAGGGCGACATCAAGGTAAGTCTATACCCTCCTAGCTTCGGTCTGATCATCTCCTTCGTCATCCCAGGCGCGCCAAGCACCACCCTCTCTGCCGGCCTCGCGACGGCCCATCTACTCACATAGTCTCTTTTCCCCCTTCACCACCTTATCCATGTCCATACCCTTTTTGCTTCATTGTTGCTTCACATCACCCAAGAAAGCCAATAAATGTCGAAAAGTCCACTAGTTATCCAGATATCATATCACTCTCGCCCCCCATAATACCATTTCCCCTACCGACCCAAGAAGAAGAGAGCCAATAGAACATGCCTACTAATTGCCCCAACTTCTCACACACACGTAGATCGATTTCAACAAGCTGGCCGAGCTCGGCGGTTTCAAGAACTCCAACAGCGCCCGCGAGTCCTGGCGCCAGACGAAGAACCGCCTCCTGGCAGCCGGCGGCGTCGACGCTGCCGCCAAGAGCAAAGGCAGCAGCAGCAAGCCCCAGACCCCCAGCGGCAAAGCCACCGGTACCGGTACCAGCGCAGCCATCGCTTCCGCCAACAACAAGCGCAAGCGCGCCATCAACAGCAAGGCCGCCCCCGTCCACACCGCCACTCCTGCTGCGGCCGGCGGCAAGGGCGACGACGAAGACGACGAAAGCAGCAACAACGTCGCCGGTTCGGTCAACGGCAACATCACTGGTTCGCCCACTGCCAAGAGAGCCAGACGCGCCGCCGTTGGTGGTCACAAGAAGAAGACCGTCAAGAGCAAGGAGATCATCCTGGAGCCGATCCTCGACGACGAGGAGCAGCAGGAGGAGCAGGAGCGGCAGATGCAGCAGCTGAAGCTGGTGGACGGCAACGGCCTCAAGGAGCAGGCTGCAGGCATTGATGCCATGATCAAGGCCGAGGAGATGGGTGTCAACATGGGCAGCATGCTAATGGTTGATGAGGCCTAACTGGAAAGCGCCACACCATGAACGACATGGAGTGGTTGAGAGGACCCGGAGAGACAGACATGATGAGGCAGGCATATGGATTTGCTATCCCGGACGGTTATGGTTACGCTTCGACGATATGAGGCCGAAGCTTCAGAATATGCATGAAGCATTGATATTAGACAGTTTCTCTCTATGAATATGATGTTATGAAAACCCCGCATGATAGACACGCCACTGACTGAGTGGGTTGGGCCTGAACGGGAAGTGCGGTGACGAATGAACAACATACTGACCAAAGGCTCAGACGATACGAAATTCGCGCTCCTTGAGAGGCTTGGGGCCGTCCAAGTTGAGGAGGCCTTTGAGCTGATCCAGGCTGCACTCGACTCTGACACGTCCGATCCGTATTGAAGTCCCTCGCTCATCCGTCTCCAGCAGCCACAACACGCTCCGTTCCGACAGCCCGCAGGCGTGGAAATCATCGCCGCCCAGCAAGGCCATCTCGATCTTCTTGGCGGGGTGAGAAACGTGAGCGCAGGTGCTGCTGTTGCTGCCTTCACTCCTGGTCTGCTCCTTCAAGCGCCCCATGAAAGGCCATGGGTCCTCGGCACCCTCGCTGAGAGAAAGCGAGGCCGCATGCCCGCACAACCTCCACTCCCTCCCCTTGCCAGAGTTGCGCAGCTCCAGAAGACTGACGGGTATGGGCAGTGTGGTGCCTATGAGAGCTTTGGGAAGGAGCGCGCGCTTCTTGCGCTCGGAGCATCGGCGGAAGAGATCCCCGTACTGTATCGATTCGCCACTCTCGAGCTCTAGCCGGATGTGGTGCAAGTGGTTCTTGAAGTTCTGCAGTCGCACGAACTGCCAATCGAAGCGGATCTCGCCAACCCACCCCGCCCAGGACCATGAAGGGAAAGGCTGGCGCCGACGAGGGCGCACTTCTTCCCCTTCCCAGCAATCATGGACGTGTTCCCACCCGAGTGCATACGGAAAACTAGTCCTTCGGAGCTCGGCCACTTGTCGTGGCCAATAGTGCGGATCCCAGACCAAGATATCTGATGCCTCAAACCAGACGAATGGTATACCTACGATGTTCTCGATGCTGTTGTCGGTTTCGTGGTAGTATCGGAGAATACCGGCAAAAGCGTTGATAGCGTCATCATCGAAGCGAAGATTTCTTCGGCTGTACGATTCAATAGCCTGAAGGAGAGTCAGGTATTCTCTGTCGATAGTAACCCGCGGGTCCAGATCCAACGTCCGATATATTGGCTGCGCCATGGCTAGTTCAGCATCATTGCTTGGGATAGCTTCGCATCGGCACATATCGTCGCATTCGAAGTACATCTGCTCGTCGGTGAAAATCAAGCGCCGACGAGAAAGCAAAGCCTCCTGGAGCGTCCAAGCTCGTGTTGCCCACCAGGAATCTAGTATAACCCTCTGCAGGTCGGAGACAGTCGAAGAGATTTCCACCATGCCGTCTTTAATCTCACGAAGTCGGTCGGTCGGTAGCGACGGTTCTGAATGAACGCGGCAATGCTCAGGGCCCGAGGAACAAGTACGCCAATGCTTGAGACGGACAGTAGTAGAGACGCCCGGAAGACCATAGTCTTCGTCTCTGCCAGCAGCTGCAATAATGGTGAGTGCTGCATTGCGGTATACCCTGTCCATCTGATGGATTTGACGGTGGATCATCTGCTCGTCGTCCCCTTGGATGCAGTACTTGTCGACCCAGAGGTAGCAGAAGCCCAACGCGGTGACGACTTTGATTGCATCACTTATAACTTTCGGTAGTGAAGCTGGTAGCGAAGTGCCCACGAACTTGGGTCCAGTATAATCGTGCGATGTTGTTCGTTTGCGGCGTGCAGGAATGTTGCGGATGGGCACATCTTGGCCGGCATGTGGTCAATAGGGGCAAGATGTACGACCGAGACGGTACTTACTGGGTCCAGAGCTCCATACGTAGCTCAGTGCGATGTATTCGGGGACTACATGAGGTTGGATGATATCGAGTGTAAGGCAGTCTATCAAGCGAAGCTCAGAAACGACGTTCGTGACGCGTTGACACTTCTTGTGGGACTGGCGGCACGCAGCAAGCCATGCTACAGCTGAAGATGGCCGATACTGAGCTGGGACCAACCAGCTCCTCCTCGACTCCAGGCTATCCCTCCGGATCGATGTCTCCATCGACATGGCTGAATACTAGCTCAGACCATGCTTGGTGGTGATATGGTCTTCTCATTGCTGAAAGGGCGAAAACTAGCAGTAAGCATCCTCCAACTCTTTTATGAATAAGACTGTACATAGCCCTGACGGCGTTGAGGGGGGAGTGTGATCCGTTGAGCGCTGGCTATGGGACGTACCCCACCTTCTCGAATAAGGCAGCATGTCGGCCAGGGGCATTTGAGGCGTGGTACTTCTGCCAAGAGAGCAGATGAAGCCAGTAAGAATCCCAAGAGCACGGCGCCAGTATGGTCTTGTCAGCGAAGAAGACAGCAGAACCGGGCATAAGGGACGCTCATTGGTAGTATGGTGGCTAGTGATGGCGGCAGCTTGCATTGAGCGGGGTTGTGCAAGTACCCAGGCAGACATGATGCTGGGGAAGCCTGTTCAGCTTGCAAAAGAGCCAAACATGACGCCGCAGATGGATGGGATGAAGCGATTCGGCATGTGCGTGTCTGCGGGGGTGGCAGTATGGGCTGTCTTGCCAGGCTGATTGTGCCCGGGCGACCTCAAGAAGCGGATGGACTGTCGCGTGATCATACTGGTAGGCGTGCCGCCCTAAGAGCATGAGGCCTCCTCCATTTAGCCAGGCTGAGCCCGGGAGGCGAGATGTTGATTGGTACGGTAAGACAATAGGGATAATTCGAGAAGCTGTCAGCAACGTTGGAAGATGCAGGTTAGAACATTCCAAGCACTAGCAGGGCTCAGGAGGCTAATTTCAGCCCACCGGAAGTAGTCTCAAGCTGAATCAACTGTGGGGCCGTACACTGATGCTGTTTGTACAAGTCAAGAGAAGTATATCCCATGAATGGCTGACTGGATGTTATTTATAGGTACTTACTTACTTTACGAACACTTGTTTCTTTTCTGGAATGCCAGTCATACTATAAACACTCTCGCCCGAGCTCACTCGACATGTGGTGTAAACAAGAACGTGTTGCTGTAAGGAGTAACCTAGCCTTTGCAGATTTAAATAAGGCTTGCAGCCAGCTGGGCCCACCTAATCTTGAAACGATCCAGTCGTCGTGTCCCCTGCATGTATTCTCTCTCTCAACCTCACCTCTGGCCACTTGTAGATGAAGTCTGCCAGTACCATCACCCGTCGAGACAATGCAGCAAGTTGGGAATTGGTTCGGCACTGCGACACTTTATATCTCATTCGTCGTTGCCTTGATTTGGACTCTGGGTACCCTTAGTCAAGTGGAAAGCCCCGTCGTCGCTGATCATAAAATAATATATGCAACAAACCTATCGGTGCACATCCCGCCAAACAGCACCGACGATGCAAACCACATTGTGAGTTCCGGTCCCTTCCAGACCTATTGCGTCACGTGCTGAACATTTGATGCAGGTGAATGTCGAGCTGGATGGTCAGCCAATACCGTTGACCATAGATACATCCACCGGCGATTCCTTTGTAGCTTCTGGACAATGCGATACCGTGGACCCAACTAGTGGATGCTACGCGCTGGACGCGACATTCAACATCCAGGTCCGTTGAATCCATGACTTCTTTCCAGGTGATTGCTAACGCGCTCGCCTAAGGAGAATACCGACATACATCGTGACCAGAAGTTTGAGGTAGATCTCGGCAGAGGCCGCGCGACCGGCCAACTGGCCACTTTAAGAGCCAACATGTCCGGTCTGGAAGTCAGCAATGTTTCGGCTGGTATGTATCGATCGGCTCATAGGACTGAGTATATTTGAATTTCTCGGCCCTCAAGCTCACACATGATGTAGCTCTTGTCGACAATGCCATGCCGGGTCAATTCCAGAACGGGTCATTCGCAGGTATCATAGGACTGGGTATGCGTACAACTTCCTCCCAATGGCTTCAGTTCCAGAAGCTGTCCCTCATCGATACACTGATTACCCAAGGCAAGCTCGCGAAGCCCCTTTTCTCGCTGCGCTTCCCTCGCCTGGGTGATCCGGCTGCAATGGCTGGAGTCCTGTCTCTCGGGGAAATTGAGCAACAGTACAGGGTGAAGCCAATCAAATACGGAGATGTCATGCAATTCTCGTCGTGGGTACCTTCGATGCACAAGTCTAACCCCATTGATACCCTTCTATTAGTGCATACTGACATGTTGCAAAAGGTCTCCAGATAATACTGATAATCTTTCTACGACGGCATGGTCTGTCAGTCTGGAAGGCATCCGAATGAATGGCGTCGAGCTTCCAGTCAGCCCAGGTCGCCTTCGCCCAGATGCAAAACATGTGTCAGTGATCGATTCAGGGGCGTCTCATATCTACCTGCGAACAGCAGACTTCAGTGCAGTTGTCGAGAAGTTCGAGGGTAAGAAGGAGATTCGGCAGAGCGCTACCCAAGAATTCACCGGTGACGAGGTGTATTTTGAATGTTCAATTCCTCAATCGCTTGAGCTCAAGCTAAATGGAAATTGGTATCTTGTTGACCCCCTGGACATGATCATGGGCAATTCAAGCTATGCAGCTGAAGACGGGACATTGATGTGAGTCTCTCCTCTCCATCGAGCATTCCAACATCGTATTAACTGTGATCAGGTGCCAGGGTGGAGTTAGAAGCAGAGAAAGTCCCAAGCTCGGCGACAGCCTCTTGGGTATGCCTTTTTTGAGATCAGTATTCACTATTTATGATTACATGTCGGAGCACATGTTTTCGAAGACTCCGCGCCTAGGTCTGCTGAGCCTGGTAGATACAAGGATAGCCAAAGGTCGGTATGCAGACCTTTACACGAACCGACTTCCATGAGCCTACAGGCCCATATCAAACCATAAAAAGCCCGTACACGACCGAGATTGTTGGGCCTAGTCAGGGCTGTCTCTTCAATCGGCGACAGCGTCAGCAAAAAGAAGCCCCACAGCAAGCTTAGCGAGGTATCGGAATGGATCCTGAGATGAGGATAACTATCCCATCGTGGGCTTGATGCTCTTGGCAGAATTCGGGCTCTGAAATCGGAAAGGCTGCCCACCGTTCAATCGTACGCTCCCTACTATTGGTCGCCGTTTCACTTCCCACTACAGAAACACTTAAAGACACCGCAGTGTCATTGGCGCTGAATGAAAGAGCTCCTACACTATGACTTCGCTTCCAATGCGATGCTTCTCTTAGTCTTTCGCAGGTTCAACTATTTATCTTGGGAACACACTCGCTATCAGCAACTTTCTGCGTATGGGGTGGGCCGTGTTGATGGTTCTGCAAAAGCTTGAAGTTCCGAAACCAACAGTAGTAGCATATGTAAGACAGGCAAGGTAACTAGAATATTATATTAGAGGCAGCAGAAGACGAACGAATGAATGTGACGAAACTGTTGGCCGTTATTTGGCTGAAGAGCGCGCCCTTCCATTGCGGCGCCCCCGAGCCCCTCTGTTCCAGCGTCAATCTGGTAAGTGCCATTCATCTTTCAGCAATATTCAAGAGGGGCTGCCGATCTCACTCAGATGGCACTGGTAATTATCCAAAGGTCCAATTGCAGTTCTAAGAATATACAGTCATGCATCCGCCAAGCCCAGGCGACTACATGGTGCTTGCGCGGTTAGGGCTTCGCATTTGCTATTCGGCCTCCGCACCACATCAGATGTACATTCCCACGGGAAGGTGGGTAACAAGTGTCACATTCTTGAGGGTCGCCGTCGCATTGGGCGTAGCAGAGTTGGTTCTGGTGTTGGTGTAGGGCAGCATGGGCAGGCTCTATCGCCTGGACTTTGCCTTGGGCTCTGCGGGGTCGCAGGTGCCGGAGGACAGCCCCGGCTTGTAGTAAGCAGCCCAGCACCCCTGGATGGGCACCTCTCGGGTCTCATGGCGGACCAAGACGGGCGCCATGTGGTTCGCGCCCCACGACTCGCTGTACAGGTGGCAGGCCTGGCCGAAGATGAGCGGCTCCGAGCCCAGCAGGCTGTAGAGCTCCATGCTGAAGAAGCGGCACTGGCGGCAGCTCCCGAGCGTTATGGTCTTCGGAGGGTAGGGTCCACGCGAAGGCGGTTCGGCCTTTGAAGCGGTGTTGTTCTTGTTGGAGAGGAGGCTCCGGTCGATGCTTCGTGCGTGAGAAGGAAGTGCCACGCCCAATCCTAATAGACTTTGGAGATAACTCCTGCCAGAGGTATAACCCCAGACTGGGGAGTACGGAGAAGATACATTCACATACGTGGTGGATAGGTGGGATCATCCAGACCAGCCTAGAACTCTACTTATCATTCTGTACCACGAGACAGTGGATGGTGAAGGGTGGTGTTGATACTATTTTCGATCTTACTATTAGGAATTAAACCTACGCATTCTCATTGGGTATTCCGCCTTTAGGTGGTTCATATACCCTTTACGCTGCAGGCAAGGCATTCGTCTCCCCTAAAGCAAAGCCATTAGTAAGAATCATCCGCACAGTGGACCACGATCCCATCCTACTTCCATTTGGCATTATGAGGTTTCGTAGCTATGGGTGTTGTCCTTGACGAGTCATGTTTTTTTAGTGACTCTTATTGGGCAGAGGGTGATTTTTCTAATCAATCTCGGGCTACTTAATCAAGCAGGAATGGAGCACCACGAGCAACACTGTATTTCAAAGTGTGTCAGGATGTTTCCCGTAATGCTGTGTGCTCCTGCGGCTCCCAAAACCCAACCACAGTTATACTGGAGTCAGTAACCTAGCCACAGCCAACTGCAGGTCCTCTTCCAGTTCGGTGTGATGGCGTCACTATATGTGATTGTCCTGCGGCAGACAGCATGATAATACTCTGCCGCTGTTTTGTTTCACCCAGCAGATCGATTCCATCTCAATAAATTCACTCGAGATCACATTATTCCACTTTGCGCGTGTAGCTGACCACCATGGCTTCGTCCCTGAACAATCACTTGTCTTCTGCACTTGCCTTGAACCAGCTTGAACCAAAGGTGGGGTTTCATTGATTGCGCTAGTCCTGCTTTAACCTACTAGTGTGCCGATAAGGCAGTGGGGAATCGTCATGGGCCCATCGGAGATACCTCGGCTGCGTGCGCAAAAAAAAGTCCAATGGACGAAACCAGGAAGCCGCGCGCGGTATCCAAATCCGGGTGGCTCTATTCCATGCCCAAAATCTCCCACGTCAACACCTCCCATCTCAACATCTCCCACAACCATCACATTCACAGAACGTGATAACACATCGAGCGCCATTCACGATGTCACGGTATCGCCAATCGTCGGGTCAGCCGCCGCCACCTCCTCCTCCTGCTGACCAGGGCTATGGAGGAGCTGGTGGTTACGGTTCATCCGCACAGCATTCGTACCATCAACCTCCCCCTCCCCCTCCACCCAATGGGGGCGACCGTTATGCTCCTGCGTCGCATTCGGATTCTCGCGGCTTTCGTGGACCCTTCTCTGACTTGCGACGCGACAACCGCAGCCGAGATCATCACCGGGATGACTACCGTCGCGATCAACGCGACGACTATCGCCCCCACACAAGGAGACTTCGACTTCCGCGTAGACCGTCCTGCAGGCGTCCAGGACTCGTTCGAATCCTACAGACCATCTTATGATTCTGGTCGCAATGGGGGACGTGCAGATCGCAGTGATCGTCGATATGCATCTGATGCTTACAGACCTCAGCGTAATGGCATTAGCAATGGAGGCAGGCTGCCTGCTCCTCGAAATGCCCGTTACGAGCGGGGTGGCCGCCCAGGTGGCAACTACCGAGGTCGTGGTGGTTATCAGAAATACGCGCCTAAGAAGGCGGCTGACCGAGAGCTATTGAGCCAGAAACATGACGGAAACGTCGAAGAAATGCTTGGGGATGCTAATGGAAGAGCGACTTACCGGGATGTCGATGAGTTGTCTGACAGTGATGAGGCAGCCATGGAAATTTCGGATGATTCTGACACAGAGCCTCAGGAACCTGAGGAACATGTTGCCAAACGTGCCCGCGTGTCCTTGGGCCTCACCAGTGCTGCTGAACAAGCAGCACCTCGATGGTCCAACCCAGACCCTTACACCGCACTCCCACCTCCTGATGAGACAACACGGAAGAAGAAAGACGTTGTTCAACTCATCCGCAAAGCACGCGTCGAGGCTGAGTCTAAGAAGTCAACAGCACCATCCGAGGCCGTGGATTTTATATCCTGTGATTTCTCTGACGGCGAGAATGAAAATGCGAATACTGGCAATGACCTCGCTGCACAGTCGTCGCGGCGCGCCGATAATCACCTAGATGCAGCATCCTCTGGTCCTACCAATGTGACATCTCCGGTTGCTGAATATCAAGCAATGGCTTTTTCTGCTAACATAGCCCCTTCGTCTTCATCGCACTTGCGCGGTCATGCTGCAACTGCCCAATTACCCCCCAACTTACGCAACAACCCAGATGCATTTGCTGCTGCTGCCTACGTCGCCCAACCCCAACCCAAGCGCAACCCACAAGCAGCACCGGTCAACCCCACACCTTCCACTGCTCCCGATAGCCGCAAACGGAAATTCGATGACCTTGTTAAACGTCCACATGCACCCCTGAAAAAGGTGACTAAGATGAAGCAGACCGGCAATATAACCAGCGAATATCGCCCGGTACCGGGCCAGGACCCTTGCCCATGGGCCAAGGTAGATCATTCCAAGACGGCCTCCATGTCGGTCAGGTATGTAGCCCCATGCACTCATTACATGGTTGGGTATACATGTTCTAACTGCGTACAGACTTCATAAGGAAATAGTTGACTTTCACGAGTACGTCAAGCCGCGTGATTTCGAGCAGCGCGTTCGTGAGCAAGTCGTGAGCCGATTGAACTCGCTGGTCAAATTCAAGTGGAACGACGCCAGTATCCGCGCTTTCGGGTCCTTCATGTCGGGCCTTTATCTTCCCACCGCCGATATGGACCTCGTCATTTGCTCTCAGGGCTTTCTTAAGTCGGGAGTTCCTAAGTACAACTCCAAGAACAAGCTCTGGCAGATGTCCCGCTTCTTAGAAGGACGTGGAGTCGCTTTCCAGAACGAGATCGAGGTCATCGCCAGTGCGAAGGTCCCACTTCTGAAGTACTGCGACAACTGGAGTGGCCTCAAGATCGATATCTCCCTCGAAAAGTATGATGGTATCAGAGCCATAAGGACCTTCACGGATTGGAAGGACAAGTACCCGGCCATGCCCATCTTGGTTGCTGTGCTTAAGCAATTTCTTTGCATGAGAGGTCTGAACGAGCCTGTGAATGGTGGCATCGGTGGCTTCTCTGTCATTTGCATGGTTGTTCACGTCCTCAGCCAAATGCCGCAGGTACAAAGCGGCTCCATGATCCCTGAGCACCACCTAGGTGAATGTTTAATGGAGATCCTGGATTACTTTGGCAACAAATTCAACTACGAGGTCACTGCGATCTGCATGGATCCGCCTCGGGAGATTCCAAAGGCATGTTTGTTCCAGGTGGTAATTTGTTCGCGACTTTAATGCTAACCAGTCGTACAGAACGAGGTCCCAGATATTGTGTATCGCAACACAGATCGGCTGTCGATCATTGACCCTAACAACCCAGCAAACGATATCTCTGGCGGTTCTTCTAATTTCGCCGTGATTCGACGTCACTTCAGGGAGGCGTACGAGACGCTCCAAAGACGAATGGTTGAGCTGCCGTGGTTGGTTGGTGACCCCAAGGCTGAAGTCCACGGGTACAGCACCATTCTGGCGCCCATCTTCGGCGGAGATTATTCGTCCTTCAAAAAGCAGCGCGATTTCTTGCAACACCTTGATGAAGATATGCATGCTCCACCTCCACCACCGCCGGCTCGTCGTCCGAACATTGGTCCCCACGGCATTGACTATGACAAGGTTAACTAGTAACAGCCGTTTGTTGCAGTCGCATGCGAATCTCTCCGGTGTTGTTCCCCTCTTCGGATTTGAGGCATGCAGGGGAACCGGCGTTACGGAACCGATTTCATTGATACGATAGAGGGGAGCGGATAAGATGACGTTAACGATCAACGGCGTTCACTGGTTGGCAGCAGCTCTTTGCTTTGCAGATACCCCCAAGATTTCCCGGCCCTGGCCACGACCATTGGCTTCCATCTCGCGAGCTAAACGTTTCTGTCCAGGTCCCGGCACACATGTAGTATAGGGGCGGACGATGTGGGCTGTGGTCTGTTTTTCATACCACAGCCTGGCAACAAGATGCATCCCTTGCATTGAGTTACCACAAGATGGTCCGCCAAGTGGCAAGGCGGAATAATGAAGATGATTACCGAGATTCTGTTTCTTGAAAAGGGTGCCCCAGTGGGGTATTCATGATGTGAATATCTTGTTGTTATGCTAACATTGTCATGTCACAGAATTCTTGCTTGCTTGCTCCAAATGGACCTGATCTGACCTCTCGGGGTGAAGACGCGTACTAATCTGTGGCAGGAAAACGAACTACGATTGATTCATTCAAGTCTTGAGCACGCTCAGCCCCCGGCTTCCAAACCTCCCAACTTTCAAGTTGACTGTTTTATTGCCCCCATTTTCTCACTGCAGTCTAGGGCTCGTCCCTGGATGTGGAGAGGAGATTACACTTTGTGATGCGTTCCATTGTTTCGGGACCTTGGCTCGGTTCAGCTGGCACAGAGTCTGGGTGTCGAGCTGGGGTTGCTCAAGATGTGGTGATGCAATTGTCCCATGGTATCGCAACCTTGAGCAGTGACACAACGTGCCAGGACTTATTCACTACCTACTTAGAAATAAGCATATTTTGGTACCTTGAAGAATCCTCCCAACAATAGAAGAACCACTGGAATTCGGACCAATGCAGGGGGTGCCCCGCAATCCCCCGCAACAAAAGCAACCCGACTTGAAGTACTCTTTGTCTGTCTCGTGCACTCTTGACCAGCAGCTGTCGGTCGACGACAGATGGATGGTCTTGCTCCTCCCCTGCCCAGGTAGGTCGCGATAATGAGGTCTGCTTCTGTCCCGTTTCTGTCGCCAGCCACGTGTGCCAAGTAACACGACGTCGTCTATCGAATGCATCAGATCATTTGCGCCAATGTCTAAGATGTGATCTACAATGACCCCTCCTCCATGGTTAGCGCTCTCAACCACCCATCCTGCGACAAAGAGCTACATAACGGAAGCGTTTTCGTGGAATTGTGTTGGCATTGCATACATCAAGCTAACACGACGGTCTCATGAACAAGGGAATGCTAATTGCGGCACCCGGCAGATGGTTGCGCTGTGTAATTATCGAAAACCTCCCCATTGGCTGCTAGGGTAAGCCACTCTATGCGCCCGACCCGGGTTGTTACCAGTCTATATCCAACATATTCACCCGGGTCTATGCACTTAGGTACAGACTATGCCATTTTTGCCTCCCTCGGAGCTGTCATCAAGGTGGTCAGCTGCTCTAGTGCTTGGGTTTCTACGTCAGCCCTCACGCTTCAGGGCTTCTGTCTATATGGCCTAGACACGTCGAATCCAAGCTCTTTCACCACGCCTTCTTGCTCGGCGATCTGTTGGACTGGGCAAACCGCTTCTCCTTCGGGCCGGCTCTGGAAATTTGACAGGGATGGGGACTTCCTCGTGACTGGAAAAGAAATAGTCAATGAGGATCGGCATTCGAAGTGATCCCAGCAGCAGAGCTGGACTGCATTGAGATTTCCATACGTACCCTGTCAGCTTCCCCAGATAGTCATACCCAAGTCGGATTATCCGACTGTAGCTATATCCTGGCCCTTCTAAAATTACCAACAATTATCGTCCGATTCCAGGGGGCGCAGCTCGACTTCAATATCGTAACATCTGTGCCCACCTCCATCATGTTGTGCCACGGCCCCGGGACCATCTGCTGAATTCACCCGTTAATGGATATTATATACCGGTCCATCCCGCTCACTTGTTGGGTCTAACGGCTCTGTCACTTCCCCACACATTTGCATGTGGCAGGACCAGATCTGTCTGTGCAGTGCTCGCTGCTCCTGATCTTCTCGATCTATCAATTACATACCAACTCATGTCATGAGACAGTTCTTTATCCACCAACATGAGCAAGAAAACTTCGGCAGTTAATGTGTACTTTATCTGCTCGTTCGCCGCCATTGGTAATGCTATGCAATACCTATTCTTCCTCCTGTGATGCTCGTCCCTTGCTTACATGAACCCCAGGCGGTGGACTGTTCGGCTTCGATATTAGCTCTATGAGCGGTGTTCTAGGCACCAAGGCCTATACCCGCTATTTCAACAACCCGGTGTCCTATGCACAGGGTGGGATCACGGCATCTATGCCAGCTGGCTCGCTTGTCGGTAAGTAGTATCCTATCCTCGGAGCTCACGGCACACTGCCTTGTGGTTCGTGTGCTGACTAGCACATCACCAAAGGATCGCTATGCAGCTCATTCCTGGCCGATAGGTTTTCTCGAAAGACAGCCCTGCAGATTTCCTGTTTGTTGTGGATAATTGGCTCCATGTAACTAACCCTTCCTATCCTATCCTGTCCTTCCACCCTGGCCTGAACGAGGTTCCCCAGGGGGGTTTGCATGAGATGCTGACTTATGGATTCTGACCATTCAGCATCCAATGCGCGTCCCAGAGCGTTGGGATGCTCTGCGCTGGGCGCGTCATCGCGGGCCTCTGCGTGGGTATCGCCTCGTCGGTCGTGCCCATATACCAGGCCGAGATCGCGCCCAAGGAGATCCGGGGCCGCGTCGTGTCGCTGCAGCAGTGGGCCATCACCTGGGGCATCCTGATCCAATACTTCATACAGTACGGCGCGGCGCAGGTCGGCGGCGGGCCCGGGGACCCGAACCAGCCCGAGGCCGCGTTCCGCATCCCCTGGGGCGTCCAGATGGTCCCCGCCTTCGTCCTGCTGATCGGCCTGTCCTTCTTCCCCTACAGCCCCCGCTGGCTCGCGACCAAGGACCGCTGGGACGAGGCCATCCACGTCCTGGCCCGTCTGCACGGCGACGGCGACCCGAACCACCCCAAGGTCCTCGCCGAGTATCAGGAGATCGAGGAGGCGCTGAGGTTCGAGCGCGAAGAAGCGACGTCGAGCTTTCGGGCGCTGGTCAAGCCGCGGATCTTCAAGCGGGTGCTGCTCGGCATGAGCGTGCAGATGTGGTCGCAGCTCTGTGGTACGTTCGCTTCGTGCCCACTTGCTCAATCCGCCTCCATCCTGACTTGAACTATAGGGATGAACATTATGATGTACTACATCGTGTATATCATGAAGGGTGCACAGATTGCTTCGCCCTTGGCGACAGCTTCAATCCAGTACGTCATTAACGTCGCCATGACTCTTCCGGCTATCATGTATCTGGATAAGATTGGTCGCAGGCCCGCGCTCATCATCGGCGCATTCTTGATGATGACTTTCTTGTTCATTGAAGGTAAGCGACCAAGTTAGGCATTCGGATGCGCCCTGCAATTGTGAACGACCTCGAATGGCTGACCGAATTTGCGCTCTCCAGGGGCTCTACAAGCCGTCTACGGCCAGGCCAACACGGACGAGACCCGCACCGACGACAACAAGGACATCACGTGGCTCATCAAGGACAACAGGCCCGTCTCCTCGGCTGTCGTGGCCATGTCGTACCTGTTCGTGGCGACGTTCGCGACGACGTGGGGCCCGACGTCGTGGACGTACCCGGCCGAGATCTTCCCGTCCAAGGTGCGGGCCAAGGCCGTGTCGCTGTCGACGGCGTCCAACTGGTTCTGGAACATGATCCTGGCCTTCGCGGTGCCCCCGCTGCTCTGGAACATCAACTGGAAGATGTACATGATCTTCGCGGCCTTCAACGGCGCCGCGTTCGTGCACATGAGCCTCTTGGCGCCCGAGACCAAAGGCTTCACGCTCGAGGAGATGGACGACATCTTCGACAGCGGCCGGCCGGCCTGGAAGCCGTACGAGAAGGCCTCGAGGCTCGACCAGCTCGCCAGGGACATCGAGGCCGGCCATGTGAAGATGGTGCCGCCGCTTGGTGGAGGAGGCGGCGGCGGCGGTGGTGTTGGTGGTGGTGAAGGGAAAGGGGGTGGTGGTTCGATGGCAACGGCCGAGGAAAACGAGTTCCGGGCCGGGGAGGAGGCGTGAATACAAAGATATTCCCAGGGGGGGCGAGATTGAAGGCGGCGCAAACTACTGTGATACCATTTGTGATGATTCCTAAGCTTTTTTATATCCAACTTTCACTAACTACTTATATATCCCGATGAGAATTGTATTCTTTACTGATACTCAAGTATTTGCTTCCTTTCTATTGCAAATGACTCTGTCATTCATGAACGTCAGCGTAAAGTGATTGAGTCGAGTGGGGGTTCCTGGGGGCGTTAAAAGCAGCGTAAACTCCGATCGTCCTTCCCCACAGGCAGCCATCTTTATCTAAGTACTTACTTTTCTATGCTTGTGGCAATTTCAATGACGCATTCTCTACGGCCAACTTGATGCAGCATGCCTCATTCACATCTACGCAAAGATGAACCACCATCCGATGAGGAAGAGCTGGAGCCGCTGGAAGACAAGACGGAGGCGCTGACCCTGCGGTCCAAAAAGACGGAACGCGCGCAGAAGAAGCAGCAGCTCAAGGCCAAGAAGCCCAAACCCACTCGGCAGGGTCTGCTGCTTGATCTGCCCTATGAGCTTCTGTTGGAGATCCTGTACCTGCTGAGGCCCAGCGACCTGTTCAACCTGCGCCGCGCGGCTAAGGCCTACGATGCCTTCATTACGTCCGAGGAACCCAGAATCGCCCAGCACATTGTGTCTTGGCGCTACAGCTGCCTCGCCCAGTGTTTTCGGCTGCCGGTACGCATCTGCGACATGCAGCAGCAGCAAAAGGACGACGACGATGAAGATGACATCGTCTCCATCCTGCAGCACGCCGAGCGCCAGGACAGGCTGGGCATCCACAAGCGGCCCTACCAGCACGTCCCGCCGCCCGACCCGGCCGAGGTGTGCACGTGCCTGACGTGCGTGCTGCGCTGGTCGGCCCTGTGCCTCGTCGTGGACTTTGCGCACTGGCAGGGCCACCTGGACCGGGGCGAGCCCCTCCGGACCTGGGCGCGGAGCGAGCCGGTCCCCGCGTGGAACCGGCAGCTCCTCGCGCGCAACGCCGGCGTGGTCCGGAAGGCCCTGTCCCTGCCCCCGCGGCACCACCACACGTCCCGGGCCGAGGGAGGTGGTGGTGGTGCTGGTGGATTATGGCACGCCGGCCTCCTCGAGGCCCACCTCGACTCGACGACGCGCGCCATCGCCCGCCACGCCGCCAACAAGGGCAACAAGCGGCGGCGGTTCCGCATGACCGGCCAGGACGTGGCGAGCGGGACCGACGCCTTTCTCGAGCGCAGCGGCCCCCCGACTTTTGACTTCCCTTTCCACCGCGATAACTACTACATGCTCGAGGCCTACCTGCCGAACCGCGCCTGGATCGCCGAGAAGGAGACGTGGGTCTACGTCCCTGCGACGCAGCACGACTACGACATCCAGCAGGTCAAGAAGTGGGCTGTTGACATGACGAGGACGAGGAGAGATGCACCAACATAGTCCAATGTGGGTCATCAAGGGGCAGCGGCAGCGGCAGGGCAGTTGACAGTTGAAAGTCATCAACTAGGTGAAGTAGGCTTTTAGGCGAGACGGACATGATGCGCCAAGATGCATTCCACACTGCCCGCCGGGATCAGCTGCAAGCCGAGTCCCACCCGCCCCCTGCTTACATCACGCGACTCCTTTCCCCTGCCATCTCTGCCATCTCAACCAAACCCCGAAACGCTGCATAATGAGGAGATGTGCGGCATGTCTAGCCAACTGGGCCTACGAAGAAGATCAATAAATTGGCTTTCCCCTGAATGTTTGGCATATGGCAGGCCCTCTCAGCCCCTGGCAATTTAAACGTGGGGCTGACCCAGCCTGAAAGCCTTCTCTGCTTTAGGTAGATGTTTCTAGGAATGAACACCTGCAAATGGTGCCATTTCAAGAACATAATTGCATCAGGCTTATGTTAGCATCATCAATATCGATATCGTGCCCATGGGCAGCGGTGCCCTCTAGCAATGGTGTCTTTTCCACACGCGTACACTTCTCCATGGCTGATGATCCAGTCTCGGTTAGCCCCCTAAGAATATCTGCCAAGAGTAGGTTTCACACTCAAAATCACCACTCTTGCCGGCAGGGCTTCCGGGCCATAAGGAAGCAGCAGTGTCCTTTCTTTAGCCTTGCAAGCCTCAAGTCTCGCGATAGCTGGTCACAGTCGGGCCTATTGGCAACAGTTGCTGCCACCATTGAATCATTCAATTAGACCGCACGGTTGATCTGCAGTTGCTGGTTCCAATATTCAGTAACATGTTTAGATAGAAATTTCATCACATGTATCTGTCGCAACTCGACCACGAATGTACAACCTTACCCTCACATATAGGTTCCGATATATAGCACATGGCATTTCACTTTACACAGCGACCTTATCGATCGAAACGGGCTGTGAGACGTACTATGCAGATGAACGCACAGTGCAGTATTATTATTCACTGCCACGCAACTGATGAACCATAAGGACCCGGGTTCCAATACTTTCGATCTCACTGACGTGCAGTGCATCGGATGTAAGTCTGGTGTCTATGCTTCATCCTTGTTCTTGTTCTTCTTCTTCTTGCCGCCGCCGCTGGAGCTGGACACGGTCGGTGTTGATTGCAGGCGGATATGCAGGACAGTCCACTCCTCGTCCTTGTACTTCTCAATGTCCTCGTCCTTGGTGAGGTAGCCGGGGGGGGTTGTTTGCGGCCCACTCAAACCCTTCTAGGTATGGCTTCTCAAGCTCGTCATCGCTCTGTACGTGAGATTGTTAGTCAGCTCCTGGCGAAACTCGCGAAAAGCATGCATCCAAAGACGCAGTGGGCATTATACATGACTATGCGAATGTACTTACCCTCTTCTTGTTCGCCTTGTGGATCGCATCCAGGGCGTCCTTGATCGTGACGCCCTTCATGCTCCGCGCGGTAATTTTCATGCCAAGCGAGGTTACAAGGTCAATCCTCTTGACCGGCGGCTCAGTGAGATGTTTCGCCAGGATCTCCTTCTCTTCTACCGTGGAGGAAGAGGTGTTGATCTTCCTATAGTTCGTCAATTGTCAGTCCGGTGCGGGGTAATTGAGCGGCGTTGCCCTGGGAAGAGATATAGCGATAGGGAGAGCGGCAATGGCCGGCCAGAGTCAAAGAACAACTTACCATCCTGTCCGCTGGGTTTCGATGGCAACCTCGATAGGAGTACGATTCGTTTCTAGATTCGCGGATCTTCAGTCCAAGCTACCTCCAAATATTGCAGTCACGGGAAGGCACTTACTCAGCTCTTCGATGTTACAGACCCCTTCAGCATAAGAGCTCGCTCTACGCTTCTCCTTGACCGGGGACGTGTTCTTGTTATCCAGGCCTTGCACGGCAGAGTCGACTTTGGTGAGCGGTTCCGACATGGTGATTAGGAGTTATCTGAAGTGGAACTATGGAAGGAGGATGTTCTCTTCTACGGTGGGTAGAAGAGGATGGCTTGAAGGTCTGGGGTGATTGATGGTAAAGAGCTACGTAATGAGCCGTAGCTGTTTACGGGCTAGGAGTTTGTCCGATTGAGTGATTGGTGTTTGCGGCACAGGAACAACAGGACACTTAGTGGTGATAATGATGGAAGGTGGTGAATAACAGGAGGATGATGGGGGATGAAGAGGGGGGGGATCGTGGAACAAACGGGGGAGGACGGGGTTATCATTATTGCGATGAGGGGAAAAAGGGGACGAGAGCAAGGGAGAATGAGAATGGTACCTTTGCCACGGAATGACAAAGGGAAGCTACGAAATCCCGCGATGCAGACAAGCAGCCACGCAGTAAGTACATGGGGGTCCATGGTTTGAGTGTATCGACACTCGACCGGTGTATAGTGGGGGTACCTGGGATTACTTGGGATGGATGTAAATGATGGGCTGGGATGAACAAGCGACCGAGGGCAGCTGACCATCAATCAGCTTTAGCGTTTGGAGCTTTCCATTGGCCATGGGCCTTGGACCTTGGTGGTCTCATCGACACGGTTTCGTCAGGCGGGGTAGAACGAGGAGTAAGTAAATGGCGACAGCAACAGAGGGAAGGGTGCAAAAATGGGCAAATGCCTGGTGCAATTGGCAGGTTGGTGGTGGTGTGATCGCGTGACATTTGCGAGCTTCAGGTACATGCACGTCCGCTCAGCTGTTGGACATCGTTTGACCTCGTTCGACAACATTCTCGCATCATACTTGCCCCTTTCGGGTTGGTCTGCCTTTTAAGCTACGCTATGCTTGCCGCGGAGGAATGGCAACTTCCCCAGATTCCCTATTTTCTGGGGTATCCCCACCTTCAGTGCGCAAGCTAAAGAGGGGTCCCACCATGGCACTTTGATGATAGTACCTTATTTTGGATCTGAGATACCGCGACAAACATTAAATCCACGAAATTGGTGCTGAGTGATGTGGGTGCCCGTGAAGATGTTCAAACCCGCACTGATTCGCGTTCATCACGGCCGTCCGTCGGGTTTGACAGCAGCCAAGCGGGTTGTGTAAGAGGTAAGTAGGCAATATACTCTGTTTTCCCCCTATGTTGTAAAACGAAATCTACCTCATCTGAATTATGGAACAGATAGAGTACAAACGCTGTAAGCTTGCAGCTCTGGGGGGGGGGTGCTTGGAAGCTAAATGGTCAGAAGCTGCTACAAGCTCCACTCAAGCTTCAATGCCATTTGAAGATGAGGTCACTGGTAGTCCTTCCAACCCCTTCTCGTATTGAGTCCATGCTTTTACGAGTGCACCGATACGCGAATTGAAGATGTTTATAAGGAGTTCAATTCATGTTTCTCTTTCACTTCAGCTCATGTGCTGCTCCTTTTGCGCTACATTGGGACTACATTGGAATCAATTGTAACCCGTTCTGACTGATTTAACCAAGCGGTATTGTCGGCAGATGATGGCTAAGTAAGTATTCGACAAACCCCGCAACCCCGCCGACAAATGGCCACGCGGGCATTCTTCACACGCACGTTCGATTGGGACGGGATTCAAGATCACATAAATAAGTAAATAACGGCTCCTCAGCGCAGCACCACAGGTCGAGAGCTTCTGAGACCAAGCTTCATATCCCGCTTCAGCAAGTCATGTGGCTGTCCAAGGCCCGCCGTGCATAGAACTGCCCTAGGGACGAGGCAAACCACTACCTGCGCCATGCCTCTAGTATGAGAATGACTCGCTGAAGTCACGAATGTCTCTGTATATGGTGACCACTATCTCGACGGCAGACGAGATAAACCAACGGCGCAGTCTCGTCTGTTCCATCGCAGTTATTACTCTCCCACTTCGGCCCATTATGCAACGTGACAGGAACAACTCACCACCTACGCAAAATCCCTGTCTTGGTTGGCTATGCGGCCAATTGCATCTCAACGACACGACTACAATCAATCAGGAGGGGGACTCTCGATTTATTTACCCCACACTACGCACTTGTATATGGAGACTTTACTCTCACCACGACGACATACTGACTGCAACCTCTATTTGCCTTTCGATGCTATTTCTGAACCAATTGGCTCTGTTATGCGGCGATCCCAGATATGGCCCTGGCATTGCTTGCTACGATCGAGCTAGCGACTTGTCGTCAAACAGGGGCTTTTAGGCCGAGGGCTGCATTCGGGCCGATCTTTATCTTGAGCCTTGGATCTTCCCTCTTGCTACCTACGCGTTGAGAAAACGAAAGGGCAAGATTTCGATGCAGCTTTGACCTTGATACGTTGTGCCAGCATGGACAATCGCAAATCACGATTCTATGTGGGCGGCGGTAATCAATAGATTCGCCATCTGCATGAGTTGTCTTGGCACACGCGTTAGACTCCAACCTGCCAGCCTCCCATTGGCCATTAGAACTACAGTCAGTCCTTTTGGGCAGCGGCGATAAGCATCGGGAGTTGAAATGCTCACTGGTGTAACGGAGTTTTCTTCCGTCAAAATGTGCTTGCTACAGGTTGTTTGATACAACCCCAAGTCATTACCATGACCTACAAGTACACCTTTATCCTCCATAATAACCACTTATCTACGTACATAGGTCTCCTATATCATAACTGTTCACTACATACCATCTCAGTATGAACTCTACCGTCACATTTCTCCATGTTCTCTGGAAGGGAGGGACAGACCTCGAATCCAATCTTGTGTGGATCGTGCTGCCGTTGGTTGCATTCATATCATTTGGTCTTGTACTTCGGCATCGAAACCCATTGAACCAATATCCAGGTCCGGTACTTGCGAGTAAGTTGATTTCCTCTCTCATATGTGCTCACATGCAACTCGGACCCGTGAACTGACGACTATCAATCGAGTAGGGTTCACCAACTTATGGCGTCTGTATATCACCTGGCAAGGCCAGTCTCATGTTGTAATCCAGGCGCTGCACAGGAAGTATGGGCCTATCATTCGGTTGGGACCGAATATACTGGATCTAGACGCGCCTGAGGTGATTAAGACAGTATACAGTACTAAAAGTCATTGGAAAAAGGTGCGCGTCAAATTCGGCTCATGCTGTTATCGAAGACTTTACTAAATTGGCGGCATCCTGGTAGACCGAATTCTACCACGGGTCGAGCTCAATAGTGGATGGGAAGATCGTGTATAACCTCTTCAGTCAGACAGATCCTGAAATCCACGCACACTGGAGAAAGCCTATTTCGAAATACTACTCTACAGGTGGTGTCCTGCCTCTTGAGCCTCACATCGACAACGTGCTCTCTGAGTTCTGCGCAGCCCTGGAGCCACGTTACATCAAGAACGGCAAGGTCGCAACGTGCGAGCTGGACAGGTGGCTGCTTTACTGTGAGTAATCTGCCCCCTAATCCTTGCCTGTTATGGTCCAGGCCTAACAACTCTGCTAGTCGCATGGGATGTGGTTGGGACGGTTACCTTCAGCCAGCCGATAGGGTTTCTGGAGAAGGGATGCGATTTCAACGGAGCTCTCCACGCCGCAAACAAAGCCATTGATTACTTCGCCGCCGTGGGACAGATTCCCATCCTGGACTATTGGCTGGACAAGAACCCAGTGCATCGAATCGGTTCCCCATCCTTTGGGACAGTAGTAGATATCGCCCTGCAGCACCTGGTCGACCGCTACCAGGGTTCAGACAACAGCTACCATGATTTGGCTCAGCCAGACTACCTGGACAAGTTCATCGAGCTGAAGAAGTCGGATCCAGAAACCGTTGATGACTCAATGATCATCTCGTACTTGATGATCAACCTGCTCGCGGGAGCCGACACCACGGCCATCACACTGCGCTCCGTGCTGTACTATTGCCTCCGGAACCCTGCTGTGTGGGACCGGCTGCGGAAGGAGCTCGATGCCATCGTGAAGGAAAAGACCAAGCCCGTGAGCTGGCGCGACGCCCGATCGAGCCCGTACCTCGAAGCCGTGATGCGCGAGGCAATACGCATGCTACCAGGGGTGGCCATGAACCTCGAGCGGTACGCGCCCGAGGGGGGACTCGTGGTCCCTTCTACTACCGCCAACACCAACACCAACAAGGGAGGCGCGGGAGCAGCAGAGTCAGGGGATAGGTTCATTCCGGCGGGGACCATCGTGGGGCTGAACCCATACGTTCTGGCGCGCAACACATCCGTATACGGCGCCGACTCCGAGGAGTTCCGACCCGAGCGCTGGCTGATGGAGGAGGGGGAGCCAGAAGCGGCGTACCAGGCGCGGCTGGCGGCGATGAATGCGGCGGACCTGGCGTTCGGCGCGGGCTCGCGCGTCTGCATCGGCAAGAACCTGGCGCTGCTGCAGACCTACAAAGTGATCGCGACACTGGCCGTCCGCTACGACATCGAGCTGGAGGACGCGTCGTCGCGGTGGCGCATCACGAATAGCTGGTTCCCGAGGCAGGAGGGCGGGTTGGGTGTCAGACTCAAGATGAGACAGGGCCGCTAATGAAGAGGCTACATGGGTTAGCAGTACTCTGCGGAAAGAAAGCGACATAGGATTGGTATCAAGTGCATCTAAAACCAGTGCTTATTCCCCATCAACGCGGGGTTGCCCAAAGTGACCCCGTTGCTTACTACTTTCTTCGCCTCCCCAACCAAATCCTTCGCCATGCCTGCCACAGAGGCGAACACTGTCGGTCCAGAGGCAAGGTACTGTGGACGCTTCGAGAAAGCTATAAGCGCAGATGATCATGATATGTGCGAGCAAAACTCACTTCTTATTGGTGCTGTAGAACTTACAAAACTATATCGTTAGCCAGTGACCCGATAGAATACGACGGTTCCCTAGGTGACGATTGCAACATGGCAACTATTGCCGAGACGACGCAAGCACGGCCGCGTAATTTGAGAACATCATTGCGTGGATCGAGTCATATCAATACGGGCCTCCTTACGGGCCTCCTTGGAGAAGATGCTTTTGTGAGACTCGTTGAGTGGCCGTTCAGTGACTCTGAGCTAGTTAAGTATTGTGCACTCAGCTACAGCTGGGGGAAGGACCCCCCCCTCTTTCACTTGATCGCCACGCGGGAGACTGAGAAGCTACGAAGACAACATATCCCAGTTGATCAGCTCCCGCCAACACTCCAAGACGCGGTCACGGTTACACGTCGTGGCGCTTGTCGGTATCTGTGGGTATGTTGACCTGCATACATCCAAGTTTGTCAGCTCCAGGCACTAAACTCATCGGCTGCTGGTTCCCGCTTGCGACAAGGACTAACTAGTGCCGCAGGTCGTTGCAATTTGCATCATCCAACAAGATAAATCTGACTGGGAGTCTGAATCCCCCCGCATGTCTTCCATATACGGGAACGCCTTTCTCGTGCTCGCCGCCACAGAGCCGACCTCATCAGGGGGCGGTATTATCACCGCGCGGCCGATGGTCGCAGAGCTCGACTTTCATTGCGGCGGGGCATGCTACCAGGTCAGCGTAAGGCAGCTCACAGTTGCGACGGACTTGCTTCCTGCCCTTTCCGGACTCGCGCAGCTGCTAGCTTCGCCTGAGATGGGTAAGTACCTAGCGGGTGTGTGGTTTTCGCAGCTCCCCGACGCTTTGCTGTGGCATATCTTTAGCCCGAAGAGGACGGAGAAACATGGTGCGCCCTCTTGGTCTTGGGCGTCGCGGCAAGGCGAGGCGATGGATTACCAGTACGGGAAAAGGCGTCTCGAAGTCCTCGCCGCCGAGTGTACCCCGGCGGGTGAAGATCCGTATGGGGCTGTGTCCGATGGATACATGGTCGTCAAAGGTGAGATCAAAACTCACCGTGATCCTCGGAATGATGAGCCGCTTAAGACCAGGGCTTTGAGCGTGCGAGAGTACGGAGTTTTAATACTGGGGCGATCAAAAAGGGTAGAAGGGGCGTGGGAGGAGAGAGTCGAATCGGATAGCAGCAGCGTCAGTTAGAGTGGCTTTGATGGAAAAGAGCTAAGTTAAGCATTGTTAAGATTGTATAACCAACTAAATGTATCTATTAATGCCACTGTCAGCCGTGATCCCCATTGACCTAGTGGAGTTCGACGTGAGACATAAGACGGCCTAACAGACATCGGATTTGATTGATGGCCGAGCCCCGACATCTGCAAGATCGGCCGAAATAAAGAGGGAAGTCGTTGAAAATGCCGAGACGAGCTTGTACGGTCGAGCGTGAGCGTCAGTCTAACCTAGCGTCTGTCGTGATGATGGCGCACATACGCCCCCATTATCTCTTCTCCATCTATGTGGTAATGACGTCGTAGACTACTGCCGCTACCTCGGACTTGTGCAGCCAAATAATCGGTACCGATTCCCACTGTGGTCTTCAATCGGCACCGACTCCGCGGTCTGGAGTCCTAGGCAGGCTTTGCTCGGGGGAGACGAGAACTAACTACTGGTATATAATAATATGATATAACTTGAGTGCCTCTCTCCCACTCCTACCCTGAGTCCAATCCCAAAGGTCTGCAAGCTATACCAATCAATACCTTTCTGTGTAACAAGGGACCACATCAACGCTGCCTGGCCTCCCAAGAAGCCCCGGCATTCATAAGTATCTACGCTCTTCCCATACGAAAACAGCCTTCCTTCCCTTTCGCCATGCCCGTCGACATCCTGATCGTCGGCGCCGGCGTCTGCGGCCCTGCGCTAGCGACGCTGCTCCTGCGCGCGGACCCGCGGGCCTACCGCATCACCGTGGTGGAGCGGAGCGCGGCGCTGCGCACGGGGGGCCAGCAGATCGACCTGCGGGGGCAGGGGATCCCCGTGGTGCGCAAGCTGGGCCTGCTGGACGCCGTGCGCGACGCCGCGGTGCACGAGCGCGGCATCGCCTTCGTCGACGCCGCCGGCCGCCCCCGCTTCCAGCTCGGCGTCAACGACTCGGGCCGCGGCCAGCAGGCCTTCACCAGCGAGTACGAGATCATGCGCGGCGACCTCGTGCGCGTGCTCTACCAGGCCAGCCTCGACGCGTCCGACGCCGCGCGCCGCGACGGCGGCGACGGCGTCACCTACGAGTTCGGCGTGTCCATGGACGCCGTCTCGCAAAAGGACGACGGCGGCCAGAGTGGCGGTGGGGTCGACGTGACTTTCTCCGACGGCCGGCGGCGCCGCTTCGACCTGGTCGTCGGCGCCGACGGCCAGGGCTCGCGCACGCGGCGGCAGGTCTGGGGCGACGAGGCCGGCCGCGCCGCCTTCCACACGCTGCACAGCTACGCCGCGTACTTCACGGTGCCGCGGGTGGAGGCGGAGGACGGCGACGTGGCCGTCGTGTACCACATGCGCGGGGCGCGCATGATCTGCTTCCGCGCCAACGGCCGGCCGACGACGCAGTGCTACCTGTTCTGCAACGACGCGGCGCGGGCCGCGGAGCTGCGGCCGGCGACGACGACGACGACGGGGTGCGCGGGCGTCGACGCGCAGAAGCGCGTCTGGCGCCGCCTGTTCGAGGACACCGAGGCCTGGTGCCGCGGGCGCGTGCTCGCGGGGCTCGAGGCGACCGACGACTTCTACACGCACGAGGCCGGCCAGGTCCGGCTCGAGGCGTACTCGCGCGGCCGCGTCGCGCTGCTGGGCGACGCGGGGTACTGCCCCAGCCCGCTGACGGGGTGCGGCACGACGGCGTCGCTGGTGGGCGCGTACGTGCTGGCGGGGGAGCTGTCGCGGCACCGCGGCGACGTCCCCGCGGCCCTGGAGGGCTACAGCCGGGTTCTGCGACCCTTCGTCCGCGAGATCCAGAAGCTGCTCCCCGGGACGCCGTCCATCGCCACTCCGCAGACGGAGTGGGGCATCTGGCTCTTGCATACGGTAGGGAAGCTCATCACTACCTTCAGGATCGACAAACTGGCGCTGAGCTTGATGCCTTCGGACAAGGGCGGCTGGCCGTTACCCGACTACCCTGAACTCAAGCTAGCAGAGTGAAAGGTCACGCACGACGAGGAATCATAGGACTGTAGTCTAACTGTTTAATGAGACAAGCTGCAATTTCCCCTCTTCATCATCATCAATAACCTGCTTACTTACTTACCTATACACAAGCACTTGAAATACACGACAGGCTCAATTTAGGAGATGTCCGTCTGTGCTCGCACCCTCTGGCTTCTTCCAATGAACCTTCACCCCGCCCCAGCTGTGATCATTGTAGGCGCCCTGCACTTTCTGGCACGTCTTCAGCCCCCACTCGGTGACGCCGACCATGAGACAGCTCTCAAACATGAAGGCGCAGCTCCCTTTCCCAAGGTACGCTGGCTTCAGCTCCGCGTCCCTCGCCCCCTCGTAGCTGCCAGCATCAGGCCCGTGGCCGCTCATGACATTGTGCAGGCTGGCGCCGCCGGGCATGAAGCCGCCCTTGCCGCCCTTCTTGGCGTCATAGACGCCGTTGATGAGCCCCATGAACTCGGACATGGTGTTGCGGTGGTACCAGGGCGGGCGGAACGTGTCCTCGGCCACCATCCACCGCGGCGGGAAGATGACGAAGTCGGCGATGGCGGTCCCAGCATGGTCCGACTGCGCCGTGAGTACAGTGAAGATGGACGGGTCTGGGTGGTCGAACGAGATAGAGCCGATCGTGTTGAAGCGGCCCAGGTCGTACTTGTAGGGGTAATAATTGCCGTGCCACGCCACCACGTCGAACGGCGTGTGGGCCTGCTGTGTTCTGAACAGCGTGTTATTGAACTTGACCGTAATGGTGTAAGTGTTGGGACCGTCAGCCGCCGTGGCACCGCTGTCTTCGTTGAAACATGCAACGGGTGCCTGGAAGTCACGGATGTTTGCGAGGCAGTTAGAGCCGATGGGTCCTAATTCCGGAAGAGTAAAGTGTCCCTGGTAAAGTTCAAGAGCGTATCCTCGAACTGGGCCGCTCGGAAGATGGACCTGATATTTGATGCCTCGGGGGATCACGCAGATCTCCATGGGCCGCACGAGTAGCCAGCCGAGCTCGGTCCGGATATCCAGCACTCCATCCTGGGCCACGATCAAAAGGTCGCCGTCAGCCGAGTAGAATGCGGACCTTTCGTCCATGGACTTTCCAGCTGCGTATATGTACATGCCAATGCCTTGCTTAAGGGTTGGATCCCCTGCTCCGGCGACGAGCCTGAGGCCGGACACAAAGTCGGTTTGCTCGTCGTGGTCAAAGGGATCCCATCGTAATTGATTGGGGATGTACTGTAGCTTGGAAGCGCTATATGGCTTATCTGAAGTGAACGGACCTGCCGTGTCCTCTTGAAATGGAGGGTGGGCACACGAGGGGAGAATACGGTAGAGCCACGACTGCTTGTTCTCATGCCGAGGTGCTGTGAAGGCCGTGCCCGACAGCTTCTCCGCGTACAGGCCGTGGGGCGGCTTCTGCGGGGAGTTCTGGCCGATGGGCAAGGCGCCTTTCACTGATTCCGTCCTGGACAGCAGAGGTGAGTTATTTAACCATACCAAAGCTCGAACCTGATCATACTTACTCGACGTACGAATCAAACCCATTCTGATATCTGTACTTCTCAGCACACTCAAAGCTGGTGACAGGCATTGTTTTCCAGGAGCAGGCGGTGCAACAGGGGCGTGGCCAGGTAGATGATTACATCGACTTCAAGGGACATTCGAAGTTTGATGCTATCCTCATGACGAGAGGAATGCTATTTACGCTGGTAGAGGTGGGCAAGACGCGGGGCCGAAGGTAGCCGGTCGGTAGAGTGCGGAACTGGACGTGGGGTAATTATGCTCAGTCTGGGGTCTGGGGGGCTGTGGGGCCGTCAACCTTAGCAACCGATCGGGGCATGATCGGGCGCCTTTACGTGTTTTCAAGGGTTCCAAGTTTCCAAGGTCTCAAGGTCCCAAGCATTCCGGCCCTTGTGGCCTTGGAAACTCATGTCGGCCCCTCGGTCGAATGGCAGTTTCACAGCAGGGATATTGCCTGCTTTCGAGGCATACATTAGAGCTGTCTGGCCGGAGTGATTCGGCATCTCAGCATCGGCCCCTCGGTCTGGAAGCTGTTCACGACGTTGTCGTAGCCGGAGAATGAGGCGTGTAAGAAAGCCCTTGTGCCATGCCTATCTCGGGCATCGATGTCGGCCCCTCGACCCAGAAGCATTATTAAGGCAACTTCATGCCCATTTTGAGCAGCTTCTACAAGAGGAGTCCTGCCCCCGCGACCCCTTGTCTCCAGATGGTATTGAGTTTCAACTAGGAGCTCCTCAATGCCACTGTAACCGTGATGGACTGCCTAAGATGGAGGTGTGACTTCATACCCCTCTCGGAAGTGAACAACGCTTTGATGTGCACTCGCTGCAGCGTACGAAACTGCTCCCCATACACTCCTAGCCAGTATAAGCAAGCAGATGGGCGGATAGTGCACTATAGTCCAGGCATTCACCCAAGGCTTATATGATAGATATAATTTCGCCACAAAGAGCACCTCCTCAAGTCTTCTGGTCGTCGAAGTCGTCCTCGAAGAAAAAGTAGTATGTTATTCTGGTACGACTTTCTACAACCAGGGTCGGCCGAGACCCAAAGCATCGCCGACACCCCCTCCTGCCAATTTCGGAAGTGATGGTAATCCTCAAGCTTTGGACTCAAATCTGGGTACCTGTTATTGGCGATGGAGTAGCTGTGGCTGTCTGGACTCTCGCGTGGCCGTCGGCTCTCACGACTATTGCGAAGTTCACCGGCTGGTGTCCCGTGGCATGATCTCCTGTCGTCTTCCGTGCTGTTGCTTGATTTGGTTTCTGTTGAGGACACACGATATGAGGGGAAGACTTTGTTGGGTCAGCCGCATATTCCTCAGTAACCAATGAGAGGCTGTCAACTGTCTCCTCCCACAGCCTGAAATAGTCTCGCCTCGATCCATTGCTTTGGATCTACCACAATCCCTATCATCTGCTAGCATATACCTCCGCACAATGGAAGTAGTTGGTACCGTTACTGGCGCTTTAAGCGTGGTCGGCCTCTTTACCGACTGCGTAGACTGCTTCGAGTACGTGCAGTTGGCCCGCCACTTTGGCAAGAACTTCGAGCGCTGCCAGCTGAAGATCGACATTGTTCGGACGCGACTGAGCCGCTGGGGCGCAGCGGTCGAGATCCATAAGAATCCTCTTTTCGCTCAGACATCACCGACCGATCTTCCCACAAGCCAAGTCCGATCGATTCTCGAGGAGATTGGGGACCTCTTTCAGTCGTTACAGAAGAAGTCCCGTCGGTACGAGCTAAGCGCCAAGCCTGAAGATCTAGTGGTATTTCAGGCCGGAGACATGCAACCCGCCTGGCAACGGGCCCATGGATATCTCGGGAACATGGTCCATGAGAGGCAGAAGCAGACGAGCCTTGTCAAGAAGGCGGCATGGGCGCTGTACGATGGAAAACACTTCGAAAGGCTGATTGAGGACATCACGGGCTTTGTGCAAGCCCTCGAGGACATATGGCCTGTCGAGGCGGTTCGGCGCCAGCTGGCACAACTCGAGGTTGAGGAAGTCGACGACGATCCAGCTCTCGAAGCCGTCCAAGATGCTGCGACAAATGTCGACGACTTCCTTGCCGGGGCAGCGGAGCACAAGACCGCGGTGATAGCAGTGAAGAACCGCGTAGGTAAACTCAGCACCAAAGACAAATCGAAATTCCTGGCTGGCAACCACATTAGAAACGGGTTTACATTCGCAAAGAACTCGTCTGGCTCGGCGGGGTTCTCAGACCAGTCCACCAACACTGCCGGCACCGTGGAAACCAGCGGAGAGTCCATTGCGCAAGTCGGGACAATCTGTGGCGGACCTGGACTCTTTGGCGACTGACCACCACGTATGGCAATCGTGAGTCTCGTCCCGGGGTGACTTCGGTCCTGAGCTGTGGGGTTGGTGTGGGAGAGTGATGCCGGCCCAAGTGCCAAATACACGAGATGGTACAGGCTGTTGGAGCATACGCGGCACTCTGCCCATCCTTATTACATTCGTTTTTACACCTTGATTTGGCGATATGCAGACAGTTAGTCCCAGAACAATTGGAAATGCACCTTTCCCTGTGTCTTTGAAGTTATGAATGCTGCAATCAATGTAAGATGCCGTTGAAGATGATGAGGTTAGAAAAGAAATGGACAGTCCCCAGACACGAGATACATGATAATTACTTAAGTAGTGCTTACACTACTTAAAATAAAGAACGCTACTTAGGTAAGTACAAGACACCATCAAAAGCATAGACCCAAAGATAAGATTAACAACGAATGAAACTGACAAACAGGTCTCGTATTTCCTTTACTTGGCCGCCTCCGACTCCGGCGCAGCAACAGGAGCAGCAGGTGGCGTACTCTTCAGACCCTCCGTCTCGACAGGAGTCTCCTGCGAAGAGACATCTGCCGGCTGCTGCTGTCCCTGCTGCTGTTTCCTGCCCCAGACATTCACAGAGGGCATGCTGGGCATCTGGCTGGGCATGAAAGACTTGAAGCTGGGGCCCGACGGCATCTGAGGCATCTGGGGCATGTCCGGCATCTGCCGCGGCACGTACGAGGCCAGACCCGTGCCGGCCGACTGCGCCACGCCGAAGAGGTAGCGCATGTAGTTTCTCTTCTCCTCATCTCCCGTCGGCAGTGTCGCGGGTGCCTCCTCGTCGTCGTCCGGTAGAGGCACCATGGACGCCGCGGCAGCGATGTCGAGAGGCGACGGTAGATCGCCGCCATCTTCATTCTCATCCTGCTGTGACACGTCGCCCTCGTTTTCTTTGGTAATTTCGTCCGTCTTGGGGACTTGCGTGCCGTCTTCCTCCGTCTCCACGGGCTGCTCTACAGGCTCCGGCGGCGGCGGGGTCGCGAATTTGGGATCGTCCTCAATCTTGGAGTCGTCATTGAACCAGCGTACCACGTAGTTGCTGGCCTCCTCCGTCATGGACTGATACTTTTCATTCTTGTCGGGGTGGAACATGCTCATATGGGCCTGGATCTCATCCTCGACCCCTTTGATGACCTGCCGCGAGAACAAGGGGTGGGCCAGGTGATCCTTGTCCGGCACCGCACAGAACGTCCTCTCCGGGACGAAGTAGCCGCCCGACCACACGCCGTTCTCGCCGAGAGAGCAGTAGAAGTTGTGGATGCCGACGCCCTTCAGCTCGCCCATGCGCTCCAGCCGGCGGTTGAGCTCTTGCTGCTTCATCAGGGACCCCACGAACGTGAAGTGCTCGGAGAGGTACTCGAACGACTTCCCGACATTGCCGCGATTGATGTACGCTAGACCCTGGCTGAGCGCATCGACGCTGCTCTGGTAACCTTCCTTGACACCTTCCTTCATCGACTCCTTGTTGAGATTGCGCATGCTCCGCACCCCTTCCATGATCTTCTCCCGGTGGATGTAGGCAGTAACCCCTCCTGCGGCGATTGCACCTACAGTCCCTGTACGCAGTGCGATGAGTTGCCAACCTTTCCACGCCGGTCGCGTTGAGCGCGCGACTGGCAGCGCGGCTGCTGAGCGTTTGAAGGCCATCTTGCCGAATCCTGCCGGCGCGGCCGACAATGCGGTCATGACGTTAAACACACTACTGACCTTCTGGTAGTTGGAGAAAGCGCCGTACACGAACATGGATCTTGCCAAGCCATTGAACGGGGTATCGAAAGTTAAGATCCCCTGAATCGGAGGGTAGATGTGATCCTCATGTTGATCACCGGCGAGGCGGTCATTCAATACCGAGAAAAGAGAATCCGCAGCGACGAAGCCCCTGAGCACGATTAGCTATGGGTATGTGCTTTACGTTCACATTGACGGTCCCTTACCCCATCGAATGGGCAACCAGGATGACGCCCACACTGCGATCGTTCGGTGGCCATGGTTTCTCGCTGTGCGCCTTTCGCACCTCCATGACCCTCTCCTTCAACCTGATGGCACGGTCAGAACTCGCTCTTCCCATTCAGCTTACACGCCTAACGCCACTCACCAGTTGAGGAACAGCTCAGTAGACTGCCCCAGCTCCCCTTTCGTTTCATACTTGGGGAACACGGCGGATTCCACATTGTGATCGGGCAACTTCTCTGATACTTCCCTCTTCAAATCCAACGGGAAGTTCTGGAAGGTATCGTCGTCTCCCTGATCCCACCACGTCAGTATTCTTGCCTTGGCCTTACAGTCCACAACAGCCGGAGAACGAAACACGAGGCATACCTTGAAGCCATGAATAAAACACAGCAGCAACGTCCGCGGCATTCTCATAAACTTTGCGACGGCTTGTCGCGACGCAGTCTAATAGTGGAAGCTTAGGTAATAGTGGCAGAGGTAAGCAATCTGCTCAGGATGTGTACTAGGATACGGGATAATGCGATGGAATGTCACAGCTCAGATCCAGATCAGATACCCGACCAAGCCTTATGTGTATATGGATGTCAGCGCCACTAGCCACAAGACGGGGGTGTCAAGCAAGGAAGTTGCGACATTGGGAGAGCAATGAACTTGCATTTCTGCTTGCACATCCCAAGCGTCGGGCGCAGAGCTAAAGCGCGGGAACCCTCCTCTACAAAGCCGCCACCACGTCATGCACCACGTCATGCCCTCCAAACTACCATCATGCATGCCCTACCAGAAAAGATCGGAAAGACTGATCCTGGCAGTTAGTCACAGGCCGTGAACGTTGCGCTAGTGGGCAACTACCGGTAAACAAATTGTATGGTCACTGATATGGATGACTGAAGCTATTCCAAACCCATTCCCCGCTTCAGCAGTCTGCGAAGGAGGCCTCCCTCTTGGAAATATTCATGTGTGAGGACGCGGAGATGTGCTGATAAGAATTATCCTAAATAAGCAACTAAATTAAAAAACTAAAACTACAGGAGTCGGCTAACTTTTGGATGATAATTTCCACGCTGAAAGAAGAAAGACCCCATATCCGTAACAAGTTATGAACCCCATCATCGTGAACCAAACCATATATTCACTCATAAAATCAATGCTTGTCGTGATTACAATAACGCTAAGACGTCGTAATGAGGCAATGCTCCATCGTTTTACAAGATGCCGAGGAAACCACCACCGCTCCTGTGATCAGTTAGTAACGTATAACTCAATAAGGGAAAAACACTTACTTCTTGCCACCACCCTTCTTCTTGTCCTGGCCCGTGACCGCACCCACGATGCCACCCAGACCGAGACCGTCCAGCACCTTGTTCAGGCCCAGGCCGCCGAGGAGGTTGTTGACCAGCCCGCCCAGGCCCAGGCCGTTGAGCAGCTTGCCGACCAGACCCAGCACGCCCGAGAGCAGCAGCCCCACGGCGGCGATGATCTGGAACAGGGGCTCCGCCAGAAGCCCCCAGAGCGGGTTGAGCTCCTTCTTGGCGTACTGCATGTCCTCGAGCTTGCGCTTGGCGTTCTCGATGGTCTCCGTCACGGTCCCCGTCAGCTCCTTGAGCAGGTCCGCGAGGTGGTACTCCTCGGGGCTGGCCTCGTGCGCCGCCGCCCGCCCCTTCGCGTTGCCGGCGATGCGGCCGTCGGGGTCGAGGCCACGGATCACGCCGTTGGCCTCGGTCAGGATCTTGCCGCCTTCCTCGATCAGCGGCTTCACCGTCTTGACGAGCTCTTCCTCATCGCGCTCGTTTTCTGGTTGACGCTCTACGCGGTTGATGTTCTGTTTGTAAGGGTAAGGTTAGCGATTGATGCATAGTCAAGAGCAGTAGGATTTGCGAAACACTAAACATGTGAAATGTAGAATGGGGAAGGTGAATGTAGTAGACGTAGAGTAGTGATCTTACCTCAGTGATCATCTTGCAAATAGGCCGGATCTTGTCAAGCGAGTGCTCGATGCAGATGCAAATGCGTTTGGCAATGTCGCGATCCTGCTCGATCTTGAGGCGCTTCGCCTTCTCTTCCTCGGACTCGCCCTCGGGCTCGGGCACAGGCTCAGGCTCAGGCTCGGGGATATCGTCGAGCAGGGAGACATGGCCCAGAATGCTGCCCTTCTGGTCGACGACGTCGCCGTCGTCGTCAATCTTCTTGCCGGCGCACAGGCTCAGGTCGCCGCTCGTCAGCTTGCCGATGAGGTCGCCGTTCTCGTCCACGACGTTACCCTCCTTGTTGACCTTGCGGCCAGCCATGGGGTTCACGTCCTTGGGCTGCTCCTCGGGCTCCCAGCGCTCGGCGTGGCCGAGGACGTTGCCATTCTTGTCGAGAATGTCGCCGTCGTCGTCAACGGCGCGGCCGAAGAGCATCTTGGCGTCGCCTGAAATCAGGCGGCCGACAATGTCGCCACCGGGGGTCACGATGTGGCCCTCCTTGTTGACGGTGCAGCCGGGAAGCTCAGTGAACGGACCTTCCTTCATACCGTCACGCTCAGCCTCAGGGATGAGCTCAGCTCTGCCGATAACATCACCACCTTCGTTGCGAATGGCCCCGGTCTTGTCACACATCTTACCAATGAGGCGCTTGAGGTCTCCCTCAATAACGCGACCGTAGATATCGCCATGGCTGTCAACGGCGTTACCGGCCTTATTGATGCGCTTGCCCGCGAGAGCGGAGTAGTCAACCTCTGGCTCTGGCTCCGGCTCTTCCTCCTCCCAGCGCTCGGCACGGCCGAGCTGGTTGCCATTCTTGTCCAGAATGTCGCCGTCGGCATCCACGGACTTGCCCTTAAGCTTCTTGGCGTCGCCATCAATGAGTGTTCCGATGCGTTCACCTTGGGACATCACGGCGCCCTTATCACCGACCACAGCGTCAGGGAAATCCGCGAAGGGACCGTCTTCCTTAACATCTTCGCGCTCCTCATCAGGAAGGGGCTCCGCCTTGCCGATGACCTTTCCGGCGTCATTGTAGATCTGGCCATCCTCGCCGATCTTTTTGCCGACTAGGTGCTTTAGGATACCTTGGACAACATGACCCCAGATCTGACCCTTATCATCGACGACGTTGCCGAACTTGTTGACTTTCTTGTCGCGGAGGGACGAGTAGTCAATCTGCTCTGGCTCAGGCTCAGGCTCGGCCACAGCCTCTTCTTCCTCCTTGCGCTCGGCCTTGCCGATAACATTGCCGTTCTTGTCCATAATGTCACCGTCGGCATCAACCTTCTTGCCAATAAGGTTCTGCCACTCGTCGCCGACGACCACGCCGACCTGGCGGCCATCGAAGATGACCTTACCATTCTTGTCAACGGTAGCGTCGGGGAAGTCCTCAAAGGGACCGGATACATTCTCAACAACATCGGGAAGTACCTCGACCTCGCCGAGGATGTTACCGCGAGAGTCCCAGACTTTGCCTTGGGCGTCAGGCTGCTTGCCGATCATCTTTTTGAGGTCGCCGCTCTTGACGCGGCCGATCGGGTTGCCCTTGTCGTCGACAACGTTGCCCATCTTGTTGATGGACCGGCCCTCGAGAATGGAGATGTCGGGCAAATTCTGCTCAGCCTGCTCCTCTAGGGCATCGAGCCGGTCCCCAGCCTCGGGAATCTCTTCGCGGATGCGATCAACGACAGTGCCTTCGGGGGCCAAGTCTACATGTCCGAGGACAGCATCATCCTCGCCGAGGAGCTCACCCCTCTCGTTGATGGCCTTAATCTCCTTGCCGATAAGTTCTTGGAGGTCTTGGCCCTCAGCCAACTTTCCGAGGATGTTGCCGTTCTGGTCCTTGACTTGACCATCGTCGGCAACGGTGAAAGGACCTTGGAACATGTCGACGACCTTGGCCGCGACGGAGGGGGCAAACTCGGGAATCTCGATGGGCTGCTGGGCCTGGTCGCCAAGTTCGTTGACTTGACCTTCGGCACCTTCGACAGCCTCACCAGCTTCATCCTTCGCTCCATCAACAGCTTCGCCAGCCTCGTCAACGGCGCCTTCGTCGTCAACAACCCCTTCGGCAGTCTTCTTCAGGTCATCAGCACCCTCGGGTACCTCTACACCATCGCCGGTTTCATCGACCTTGCCAGTAGTATCGTCGGCAGTTTCGCCAACCTTATCGGTGACGTCGCCAGCCTTCTCATCGATACCCTCCTTGGCGTCATTCGCGGTCTCGCCGACCTTATCAGTGACACCTTCGGCAGGTTCACCAGCTCCATCAGCAGTCTCGCCAACCTTATCAGTGACACCTTCGACAGTCTCACCAGCTCCATCAGCAGTCTCGCCGACCTTGTCAGTGACACCTTCGGCAGTCTCACCAGCCCCGTCCGCAGTCTCACCGACTTTGCCACCAGCCTCGTCGACTGTGTCGCCGAGTTTGCCAGTGGCGTCACCCGTGGCATCATCCACAGTATCGGTGACGGGTTTAGTGGCGTCTTGGGCAGTATCCGTGACGCCCTCGGCAGTATCGCCGACGGCGCCGGTAGCTCCATCGGCCGCGTCGCCCGCAGTATCGGTGGTGCCCTTGACGGTATCGCCGACCTTGTCTGTGACGTCCTCGGTGCCTGTCGCGCCGCCAACAGTGTCCGTGACGCCCTTGGTGGTATCACCAACAGCGCCGGTGGCGCCCTTGGCAGTTTTGCCGAGACCACCCGTGACACCGCCGACTGCCTTGCCGACGCCACCAAGTGCGCCGCCGAGACCACCACTTTTACTGCCGTCCTGCTGAGTCTTTTGCTGGGCAAGCTTAGTGGCATCTTCGGTGGCTCCTTTAGAGTGGGTTGTGTAGTGGCCTAGCTCTGAGGCGACATCCTCGAGCGGCTCGGCCTTGCCGACGATGCCGCCCTCATCATCGAGGACATCTCCCTCCTGTGTAACGACATAGCCGACGAATTCATTGGCATCGCCGTCGGTCACGCGGCCGATGGCATTGCCATCATCATCAATGACCTCTCCCTTCTCGTTGATGCGGCCGGCGGCCGGCACCATCTCGCCCTCATCCCCTTCTTGGGTCGAAGGGTCTATGTCGTCATCATCATCCATGTGAAGTTTGTCATCGTCGTTAGGTGATGTGTCAGGAACACTGCGTGGCACGTCTTTTCTGGCCTGCTCCTTGGCGCCATCGGCAGTCTGTTGTGTTTGTTGGGTGGTATCTTCAGCAGTCTCGCCTACTTGGTTCTTGGTTTCGCCCAACTTGCTGGAGACGTCGCCTAGAGCAGAAGACATGGCGGCGGGATGGAATATGGCAGGGTCGTGTGGGAAGTTATGGGTGGGGTGTATATGTACAGGAGAATTTCTCGTGATATTGGTTAATGGTGGTGGTTGATGTTGTACAGATCGAGTGTCTCTAGACACTCGCTGGGGTATAGTAGGATTATCAGTAATGGTCATGAGGAATAATAGAAAAAGGGTGTAGCAGAACGGCGGTATTCTGTATTTATGTAATGTGGCTGCTCCATAGGGATGATGACGGTGGTGAAGCTGTCCCAGAGCCCACTGTGTAGAAGGTGTCGGTTTCCAGTCTACTTACGTCACAGGGATCCTCTGCCGCGGTTGCTCTACGCGACTTACACATAGTCTACTACAGAGCTGCGGTTATCCTCAACATCCTTACCGATCTTGGGCCATCACGCTGAGGCCCTACCGTCCTAGGGCAGTGAGTTCGACGTCATGCCCGAATTGGCATAAACCGTCCGAACGTCATCTGGTACGGCCATAACCATAAAGAAGGAATCATGACAGCAAGACGGCATGGCTGCAACCGATGATATCAAGCCACACTTGATATTACCGGGATTGAGACTGGGGGTAGCCAGATTCTTCGCAGATCCCAAAGAGAGAATCGCAGGGTGATGGGCCCTTGCTGTGTGGCTGCTGCTTGCTTCTGTGACCCAAGGACTTTTCGAAGGAGCCCCTCAATACCGTGAGTGGAGGATCTTGATCGTGACCCGAACCAGACACCAGACACTACCTTCAGGCTAACTAACGGTGTGTCTCCATTGGCAGACATTGCTCGGTATCTGGGAGAGAAAACAAGATTTCGTGTCGACCAGCTAGGAGCGCGGCTTACAAGACGCCATAGGGTGTACTCCGTTGGGCTCGTGGATCTCGATCATCGAGCCTGTATTGTACGTGTAAGCGTCAAAACAAGCCAGGCAGTTTGGAAATGTTTCCCATGAAGTAATGGTGGTTGCTTTTGGCAGCTGGTTGTTCCAGATAGACCAGGGCTCCCCGCCCCCCCTGCTTTCCGCCTGTACTTAGTGGTGGTATATGCCTGCTCCCTGTACATGCGGATGTGTGTCCATAAGCAGCCGGACGACGCATTCCGCGAACCCAGTGACTGGGCTGACTCTTCGACTTACACGGCATATGGGGGGGGTGTGCAGATGGAGCCGGGTCCAGAAGAAAACTTGGAAGTAGTGTCGGAAAGAATATGTGACGGTTCAGCCACCAGGAAGAGCCACGCCTCTACGACGATAAAATTACCCGTCTAGGCACGTAACCTTGGGGTACTTAGTTACTAGGGAGGTAGGATGGGGGGTGGGAATATTAACCGACCGGTGGACGGTCTCGATCGTTTTGCATGGGGCTGTTAGGCTAGCGAGGTCAGAAGGCGAGGAGGCGAGGAGGCGAGAGGTTCTGGCTGAGAGACTCCCAAGCTCCCTTGGTTCCCTCCCCCCTGTCAAGTTTGGTAGTGTACGGTACACGGACCTTGGCAGACGATGAGACAGGAGGATGCAGGACGGAGCCGCTTACTATTCGCTGCTGGTGAGGCTACTCGAGCACCCCGCCCGCCACCTCTGGTCTAGACTAATTTCTGGACTAACGTCACGTCTAAAGTGGCTGACACACATGAGTGGCGGGCGGCCTTCACACCCTTCCACAATCCGGTTTTTGGAGCCAGTTCTGGAGCCTGCTTGCGACTCTTGGACGCTCGTCACGTCAAGCCACAGACTCAGGATCAGGATTAAGGCGATCGGCGGGATGGAGCGTCATTTGCGGTTTAGTCATGGCGTAATGTCTGTAATGGCTGGTGTTGCCGCACTCAAGTCACTGCCAATTTTCTAGGTCAGCGCCAATTCCCGCCCGTCGGTGGCTTTTCCCGTCCCAACGTCCTTCAGCCATTCTGTGGCACTCACTGGATTGAAGGCGATTGGGGAGAGAGGCTGGTTAGCTCTCCGATCTTAAGAAAAATATCGTAACTTAAATTGTTTTCATAAATTCATAGCCCGCAATTGACTTTTATCCTAATTTACAAGCTGCAAATTACCACACCCGAGTTGGACCCTTTGACTTGCTAGCCACTGAAACTACGTGATTCGATTCAAAAGTCCTCCCATGCTGTCCACAATATGCTTCCTGACTATGCCCGCGAACCCAAAATACCGTAGTGATTACTCAAGAACATATGCATCTGCACCGAGTTCCTAAGTAGGTAGGTAGTAATTAAACCTGCTTTTGCTCCTCCTTGCCTTCGTCAAACTTCTTTTCCTGTCGGAACACCGTCGGAATCCTAATCGTCAACTGGATACCGTCCGATGTAGACTTTACATCAAGGAAAATGTCGGCAGGGATGCCGTTATCATCGGTCTTAGGCTTGTCCTGCGGCTGCTCTTGCTGCTTCGGCTCTTCACGGGGTCCCTGGCTCTTGTTGTTGGACGTCTGGTCCGATGGGACGAGCGCACCACTGAGACTGCCGGGCTGGTTATTGAGCTTGCCGATGATGTTGCCATTGCTGTCCATAATGTTTCCTTCCATATCCACTTGGAGGTTTCCAGGCAGCGGCGTAGTAGAAGAACGAGGAGCTGGTTGGGGTGGCTGAGGTGCTTCGGCCGTAAAGTTCTCTGTGACGTACCCAATGAGCTCCCCATTGTCGCCGTACACTTCACCATTTTCGGAAACTTTCTTCCCAATCAGGGAGGGTAAGTCTCCCGTAGCATGGCCGAGAACCTTGCCAGACTCGTCAACGACATTGGCCACGTCGTCCACAGTCTTACCCGCAAGTCCCTTGGCCAGATCGGAGAGGTTGGGCGGAGGCTGGCTGCCAATTGGCGTAATCTTCTGGATCTTGGGGATAGGATCAATGTTAGCTGTTGAAGCCAGAGGAGAGTGAATGAATGGATCCAAAAACTCCTCCGGCGGGTCTTGCGACTCGTCCCCGTTGGCCTGACCATTGGCACCTGCGTTGGAGCTCTGCCTGGAAGCATTGGGTCTCTCAGGAACTGGCAAAGGGATGTTCACCTGTTTGTTGATCCGTGCTGGCCTGCCATAGTTATCGACAGATTGACTCTGGGCGTCATCTTGTTTGTCGTTCTGATGTTGGCCATTGCTCAAGTTGTACAATTGATCCTGTCCAGTTTCTCGGTCCTCATGATCGCCGTTTCTTGTTTTCTCATCCCGAGAAGGACCGGATGCCTTGCCAGTGACATTGTTTTGTGCCTCCTTCGCCTTGCCACCAGCAGATTGGGATTGCGTAGGTGGTGCTGTTGCTGAAGTCTTGTCGTTGGACTTATCCTTCGAGTTCCTAGCTTCGTTCTTTGCAACCTTCTCGTCTCCATGCGCCTTCTGTGATGCATCCTTGGCTGCGCCACCGACCTGGCCATTGACGCCATTGACCTTCTTAGACGCATCACTGGTAGCATCCTGGCCCTTCTTTTGAGCATCCGAAGCTGTCGACTTGGCCTGGCCATCAGCTTCATCCACTTTGCCATCGGTGTCAACCACGAGTTCATCATCCTTGGGAAGTGCCTCCATCAGGTCACGAGAGATGCCATCGAAGCCACCGACATTATCTTTGCCAGTATCCATGGCGTCTTGCTTGGTAGAATCAGTCTCTTCTGAGGCTTGTGCAACAAGACCTTTGACAAACTCTCCCATCTCAGGGTGGCCTAAATCCGCGAAGCACTTCACAAGATCTTTCGGAAGATCGATGCCGTCGATTTTGTCGCTATCGCCACCTGGCAGCTGTTTTGCAAGGTCTTTAACGGCTTCAGGAATTTTTTCATCTGTTGCCTTGGCGAAGTCGGAAGCCTGTTGGGTTCCGTTGGGCGCAGGCTTAGAAGTCTCCTTCGACAATGAAGAACTCTTTGTTTGCTCGTTCGTCTCAGATTGTTTGGTCGTTGGAGCTTCCCCGTTTTCTTTTGGGGTTCGCTTCACCGTAGTATCAGCCACCTCTGAAGCTTCCGATGAGGCGTCTTTAGTTTGGTTAGGTGGTAAGTCAGTAGACTTCTCTGGTTCAGTTTGACCCTTGGATGCCTTGTTTTTGGTAGGACCCTGGGAGGCTGAATCCTGGGAGGCTACGTCTTTATCTTTAGTTGGAGCCTCGGGAGCCTTCTTAGGCTTAGGAGCTTCCTCGGGCACAGAGCCGTTGATGTTGTCATTAGCAGCCGAATCCTTCTGGGAAAGGTCCTTGGAGGCGTCGGTGGCTTTTGAAACCTTCTTTGGGGTGGATGCGGCGTCAGGCTTTGGCGAAGTGTCTTGGGTCTCGGGTACACCTGACTCTTTAAGTGTAGATTCGCTGGCGCCGTCAACAGTCTTAGATGCCTTCTTAGGTGCAGAGTCCCTCTTGGGTGCAGAGTCCCGAGCGCTGTCGGCTGAGTTGGATGCCTTCTTGGGGGTAGATGTAGTGTCGTGTTTGTGCAAACTGTCTTTGATATCGGAAGTACCCGACTCCTTGGGTGCAGAGTCCTCGGTCTTCTCGACAGTCTGGGACGCCTTCCTGGAAGCGGATTTAGGTGCCTTCTTCGGCGCGGAGTCCTGGGCAGACTTTGTCGCGTCTGAAACGTCTTCAGCGTGAGCAGCCTCCTTCGGTGCAACTTCCTGAGCGGTCTCGGCAGGTTTCGAAGACTGCTTGGGCGCAGCGATCGACTTTCTCTTCTTAGGCGCCGCCTTGGTGTTCTGCGAGTCTTCCGTGGAGGTCTTCGGTGCCGCGTCTCTAGAGCCGTCAAGAGCTTCAGTTGCACTCTTGGAAGCGTCGTCTTTGGAAGGTTTCTTGTTCTTCAAAGAGCTCGTGTTCTTGTCTGCAGCGTCTGCAGCACCCGAGTCCTTGGGAGCTGCCTTCTTAGCCTTGCCTTCAGCTCTAGAAGTCTTATCCAGCGCAATTCCCGAATCTCTGCGGTGGTCGGTGGGGGGAGGTTCAGAAGATCCCGAGATACTCGATGCGTCGTCGTCTTGTTTGGGTGCAGTGTCTTGCTTGGAAAGAGTGGATGATCTCGATTTCTTTTTGGGCGCAGTCTTCTTCGGCGTAGAATTTGTGGCAGCGTCGGCGGGAGCTTCTTTAACCTTCTTGGGAGCGGCTGGCTTCGGTGCAGCTTGTTGATCCTGGTCTTTCTCGGTGGAACCTACTGCGGGTTCGTCTGGCTCATCACCCTCTTCGTTGATCGTATCTTTTCTCTGGACGGTTGAGCGACGTGGCTTGCGTGTGGGAGTGGAAGGGGCATCTTTCGAGGTTTCCTTGGCAGCGTCTGTGCTGCGATTGATCGTGTCGTTGGAAGTGGAGACGTTGCTGTCTACCAGGCTTGCACCATCCGAGTCGGCGAAATCACCCAAGTTACCCGATTCCGCGTCAGCCTTATCGGTAAGTGGTGCCAGGGTGGTGGTTTGCGCGACATCATCAAGAGCAGGCGGTTTAGAGGGTGCCTTGGGAGCTTGGGAGGATTTGGATGAGCTCTTAGATGGGCTCTTAGATGAGCTCTTAGAGACTTTTGGAGATTCGGGGCGCGACTTCTGCGCCGACTCGTCAGCGGGCTTGCTGGGAGCATCCGGGATGGATTGCTGCGCGCTCTGTGGAGTTGAGGTAGCGGACTTGGTAGACCTCTTGACAGGCGGTGTCTTAGATGAAGGTTTGAACAGAGTTCTTCTGGGGGAAGGGGTTTGTGGAGCAGCCATCGAGTCGGCCATTTTTAGAGCCAACGAGCGAAATCCGTTGAAGTTAAGGTAGAAGAAGATGAACGAATAAATCGTAAGGATGAGTTTGTAGAGGAGTTCGACGTCTGCAACTCGGTGCGCATTCATGTAAGCTTTAAGGGCGTGAGTTTCCTCACTTCAATTTTCAGGGCTTGAATCAATATACTTGCGGTAGGTATGTGCAAGGATGAAACAACAGCAGCAGGGTAGGGGATTTCCAGATGGAGTTTTATTATTAGCTCATGAATCATGGCTTGAAGCTCTCTGCGTCATTGGAGACTGGACGGGGAGGGACAGATGATTTGATCTGGCCGGCACCCCGTACTGTCTGTCGACTCGCACTCACGGAATGGTCTTGACCCAATCGTGATCCCCAGCCCCAAGGGATGAAGGTAGGACAGGGGTCGTGGGCATTTTCTGCAGCCGAACCAAGCTATCCGTACTTGTCGGGGAAATACTACGTAGTGGCCTCTTACTTGGGGGGTCAGCCACAAGTCTAGACGTCAGTTTGATTCGTTGTCTCGCATGCTGCCCTGTTTGCGGCGCATGTTGAACTTCCCTTCACCCAGATCAGCCAGACTTGCTGCTTTATGCATGCGAAGTAGATAGCTAGCTCACTTGAGCTGCAGTGTGCAGTATGTTGTACGTTGCAGACTTCTCAGTGCCCCCATGGCTCCGGGGCTGACCAACCAATTTGCCTTGGCCATGAAGGCGTCAAGAGGCAGGTTCGAGAAGGACAAATCCGGGATGTCTTGCTCTTGGAGAATCCACATTGCCATTTCCGACATTCGCAATTGCTCAGAATGACTTCATTGCAGTAGGGCCATTCCTCAGCCTCTATGCCGGATTGCCGTGCGTAATACGAGACGCGGGGTGTTCCTGGGGTGCAAGAGACAAGCGGCTGCAGATGGAGATCAGTGCTTCACAAGAAGTAACATCTTCCTTCTGATCAGATTAGTCCATAGGCATATGCATACGATTACTACCTTCGGGTAATGGGTGTGATAAGGCAGCAAGATCACAGGTTGGCGGCTGTTCTGTTCCGTCCGAGCTTTGCGGATGATCGCCCCTCGCCATGGGTAGGTAAGTCGGGTACACGCAGCGGGGAACAGTGAGGCAGGGTTACGGGGTGTGCCTTTAGAGAGCATATTTGAATAACGCACTTGGATCGATTCAGTAAAGTACGTGTATGTACGACTACTTGAGTACTTCTTAAATACTTACTTGACCTAACCGAACGACAACGGTCGGCCCGGGATCTGAACGCAAATGCTGCTCATGCGCCATCTCAGGTTGGAATAACTCCAGGTCGAAAGAGGCAATGCTTTAAACATTAGTTAACCTTATCTCCAAGTGAGGTGGGTGATGTGCTGACTGAACTCAATTCAAGTTGAACCAAGTTGCTGTGGTTGGTAGAAAGGAAGATACAACAACGTATACTGCTCAGCTCGTGGATTACAATGGTAGGTTCAACAAGTCAAGTCACACCAGATCAAGTGCACGTCCATGCTGCAACTGGCCGTTCTGCGATGTCGCGAAACAACGGCAATGCAATCAACGGCGGTGGTCGAACATTCCGCATTCCTCATTCCATCCACTTCGACCCAGTTGAATGGTTCGGATCGGAAACTGACTCGTTCCTCGATCGCAAACGGCAATTACATGCGGGTATTTTTTTAACATAGCACGTCGAGGAGTTATTCGAGACTGCGCAGTCCGCATAACATTCATTTGCCAGCTTCTCCATTAATGATGTCAACACTCCCCTCGGGCTTTTCTGGGAGATTACATTTGCGCTGGCCAGCCACCGAGATTAACCAAGAAAACCCGCCAGGCATTGCAGTGGCTAGTGACGCCACGCTGCATGTCTCGGGCGCTCTGTGATAGAGTCAGACAGACACATTGCTGTCTTGTCGAGCTAGGCCTTCTGCTAGGCTCTACGGCGACCGTTGACCGCTCGCTGGAAGAAAAGAGAAAAACGTTTAGCTCACTAAGCCAACAGCTAGCGGCCCGCTCTGAAACATGACAGACTGTCGTCCTGTAATCCAACCACATTCCGTTTCTCGCACAAGTGACGCTTATTCTCCAGTAGCGCTGTTGCACGGGATTGTAGCTGTATTAAGTACGCTTTTCTATTACTCCGTACTCCAGTACCAGATTCGACTCGCCTCTGACACGACATCTGTGGGGTTGGGTTATGGTCGGTACATTTATTAAGAAATTCACCAGTAGGTTCAGATTTATCATCTATACATTACATAGGTGAGTACAAGCCTTCACTTACTCATACATCCGACAGCCTCAAACTCCAACTCCTTGCTCCTCCCAATAGATTAAAGACTAATATCCCAATATTATCCCGTCAAGAAGTCAAACTCGGGAAAACCACCTCCCAACCCCTCCAAGTAACTAGAATGCGGTGGGCGTTGCTGCTTCCTTGATTAAGCACAGGCTACGGCCTTGCTAAGAGACCGGCCAGCCGTCGGGAAATGCTCGCTTACTACAAGCCTTCACTGTGATGACGAGTGCTCGGTTAGTCACTGGCATTCTTCTGTCGATCTCTGGTGGCTCTTTTTCGTGATCCAGGCCCCTCCCCTCCATGGAAGGCGGTGGGGTTTGTGCGGAGATTGAAGATCCTCCCAGACGTAACGTCTTGTGCCCCTCGTATCACTCCTCGTGGGTCGCGATCGACACGGAACCACCCTCTGTGTTGTCTCGTGATGTCTGGGGCCAGTTTACTCACTAAAGTTATTGGTGAGAAACGGCCGACAGTGTGTGTATGCCCCAACCAGCACGGATTGGAACGCGCGTAGAGGAGGACAGGACGGGGTAGCGGTTTCAAGGGAAAGCATGAAAGCTGCGCGTATACGTACAAGAGAGATAGAGTAAGGTCACCGTGGATACGAGCCTTCAGAGTCACCTCGACCTCGAGGTTGAGATCCAAGCGGAGCTGCAGTGGGTTCTTCCCGCCTTTATCTTGCTGCTGCGCCTGCTGCTGCTGTTGCTGTTGTTGTTGCATCTGCTGCTGCTGCTGCTGTTGTTGCCACTGTTGCATTTGCTGCTGCTGCTGCTGCTGCTTGTAGTTGTCTGGTCGTTTGCGACGGCGTGGGGCTAGTTGCTTCTCTTGGGCGTTCTCCTTGTCGTCTTCCATGAAGGAGGGCTGGTTGCGGCGCCGTCTAGGCCGACGCGGCTTCTCGTCTGTCGCCACATCGCGCTTCTTCTCTGGCTTGGCCACCTCCTTCTTGGGCGAAGGTGAGCGGTTGTCGCCAACGGCAGTTTTGGCGTCGTCGTCGGTGTGCGCCGGCGCCTCATTCTGCTGCTGATTTTGTCGCGGTTGCTCAGACTTGGGCTTCTGGCCTTGAGCTTCTTGCTGCTGTTCAGGCTCGTTTTGCTCTTCCTCTTCGCTCTCACCGTCAACTTGAGCTTCGGTTTGTTGTTGGTTCCCCTCATCCTGCTCCTCGGCTGCTTGGTCCTCTACATTGTCATCTTCGTCTTGCTGTTCTTGGCCTTGTTCGTTGTCCAGCTCTTCGTCCTCATCTTGGTCTTGCTCTTGTTGCTGCTCATCGTCATTTTCGATGTCTTGCTCCTCTTCTTGCTCCTCGTCATCCGAGTACTGCTGCTGCTGCTGTTGCTGCTGCGGCTGATCCTCGGTGTTCTCACGAGGAGAGTCTGTACTGGTCTTGTTCTGTTGGGAAGCCATAACAAAGTAGTGTTTACGTGTAAGTCTGGAAAGGGATCAAGTATGAGGGGAGTATTGTATCTCGGGAAAACTAGTAAACGTGGAAATAAGGACGTATTAGTCGTACTAGTGGCGGAGGACTTTTGTTTTATTCGCAAGTAAGACGTTGAATCTCAAGATATGGTACCGGCTGCCAACTTCAGCAGCTGTGACGCAATGATCAAGGGTTAGCATTAGGTCATTTTCAGAGAGCCGTGAGAATGAATTCGGACCAGGCCTGCCTGCATAAGACAAGGGGGGGGTGGCTCTGTAATATAAACACAAACCCCCCGAGCTGCCAGGAGACTTCTGAGTACATGGTCTCCACCACATCCGAGCACCCCCGGACATTTCCAAATTTGGGGGGGAGGACCCGCCGAGTATGAGATCATGTCGCATACCCTAGGCCTTCACGGCTATCACTTTGTAACCGAGAGCATGCGGCAGTGCAGCTGCACATAGCTCATGCGTCGTGGCGTCTATGTCGACCTGCGGCAGGTTTTGGTCTCCATATGACTGACATTCAGGGTGTTACTCACAGCATTACCGCGCTACGTCTATGCTGCTGAAAGTTCACAGGGTTAATATCCTGTTTTCTTAACCACACCTTTTAGCAGTTTCTCGCTTACGGCTGAACATATGCAAACACAAAGGGGGTGTCTAAGTATTCTCTCTCGTTTCGTTCGTTGATGTCCCGCAATTCGTACCAGCCATCACTCTCTCTCTCACCCTCACACACACACTCGTTCTACGTCTACACCATGGCCCTGTCTAGTCTTGGCCTTTTGATAATTGGCTCCATACCTACAGTCATCGGCGTCGCGGAAGCTATCGACGCCCAGAAGAAGCAGAACCAACAAGCCAAGGAGAGGATCAAGTTTCACCTGACGGCCAAATTCTCAGTGGACGGCACATCGCCCGTCCAAGAAGCAACAGTGGTGTTCAAGAACGATAAGGTAAGGCAACTCCAGGCCCTCTTCATCACCCACGTTTTCAGGATGGACGGGGACTGACTAGATCTATCACTGTCCGGATCAGCTCTACCTAGACCACCCGGCGCACCCTGTCTCGGGCTACAAGTTCAACGGCTTTTATTTCGGGTACCCGGGGCCAGAGAACCACCAGGGCCTGGTCTCCATGGCCTCGGATGACCCTCCGGCCCTGCACTGGATCTATGCCAACAAGGAGACTCTGGAGCTACGTCACGGCCCTCGTAAGGACACGACCGACCAGATCATTGGTCCCTGGAACTGGTCCGAGGACGAGGAGTGGCTGGTCTTGGAGGGTTCCCCATACTTTTTGGCCGTCGAGGAAGATGACGGGGCCTGGGCCCTCTACTACGACCAGTCTGGGGAACTCAAACAGGCTTTGGGGCCTCGCAGGATGGCGGTCATCAGCCTGCACAGGGAACTCCAGCTCGGAGTGTCCAGTCGCATGGTCGGGGGAAACAAGTGACAAGTGACAAATGACAAGTGAATGGTGAACGGACATGGGTATGGTTTAGACAGTTCATCCGACGCTGTTTTCCAGCGTCTTTAGCCTGGCGTTGGGGTTTAAGTGGCGTACTAAGGTTGGGGGGGAGGGGTGTTGGTTTCTTGTGCGGAAGGACTCGTGGAATTCCTTAGAGTTGTTTTTACATTTAATCCAAAAGTCCACAGGCCATTCATTCATTCAGCACCACCCCGTACCCCTGTAAAGCGACTTGGGGGTACATGAGAACTACCCGACCCTCGAGCCCCCCAGCGGCGCAGCCCTGCGTAGTGGTATGGATCCTCGGAAAGCAGGGGGGCCTTAATTGAGTTCCCACTGCGGGTCCTCGGCCAATGGGCGATTAGTTGACTCGAATATTATAACATGAGCCTAGTAGCAAAGCCCGGAACATGTGGCTCATGATGTAAGGTCAAGCCACCCCACCCCCTTAGTGTTTTGGGGCCTGTCTTAGCTGGACACTTGGGGTTGCAGCTAGCCTCCATCTCGATTTGCACCTCTGGCTGTCTGGTCTGGATGCAGGTAGCTAGGTGGTCGCCAATCGTCACGCCCCGTTTCATTTCGCATTGCTCACATCATAGCTGACATGTCTGATAGGGTTCTAGAATGCAGGAAAAACAAGATTGATGGCCCCCCCGTCTCGCTTCCCCCAAGCCCCCTTTCCCGAGTCTGCAACCGATCGGTGACGTCGACAGCTTTCCAATAGAGAACAGCATGCAGCTTGTGTGTGTGTGTGTGTGTGCGTGCGTGCTTGTGGGGTGGCTTACTTACACCCGTTTTGCGGACCAAACGTCTTCGACGCTCTTTATGTAAATAGCGCCGTCCAACGTTAGTGACACTTCCTTCTAGTTCTTCTTTCCTTAGATACTCAGATATTCAACTTTTTATATTCCTCCAAGGAACTCGCTGGTTCCTCTAGAACGTGTCTCCCATACGTAAACACAACAAGTGAATACCACACTTCACACCCACACATACACATAAACATACACAATGTCTAGTCAGGAGAGAACCCAGAAGCCTCAGCGCCAACAGCAGCGCAAGCAGCAGCCCCCGCCCGAGCCTGAGAACCAAGAAGACTACTCGGACTACTCGGACGAGGACGACTACAGCGAAGAAGAAGAAGAGGACTACGAGCCCCCGCCACCACCCCCCAAGCGCCGCCAGCAGACCAAGCAGAAGGGCAAGCAGCAGCAGGGCAAGCAGGGCGGCGGTGGTCCCCTTGGTGGCCTCGGAGGGATCCAAGATACCCTACCCGTCGGTAACGTTGGCGAGACCGCCGGTGGCCTCGTGAATGGCGCTACGGGTGCTCTCGGCGGCGTCACTGGCGGCGTGCTCAACCAAGGCGGCGGCGGCGGCGGCGGCGGTGGTGACGGTGGCGGCAAGAGCGACACTCTCCGTCTGCGGTTAGATCTTAACCTCGAGGTCGAGGTCACACTCAAGGCACGAATCCATGGTGACTTGACGCTGGCTCTGTTGTAAGTGATACCCACTCTCTTTTCCCTTTTTCCCTCAGCTCTAACCCCTTTCCCCCTTCCTATTGTCCAATTCGTTCCTTGATATTTGACTATATGTCGCCATTCTGTATGAACACTGTCTTCCTGACTGTCTTTCCTCAATGAAACAGGGACTCTTAAAACATCATGTTTTGCACCTTGTGTGCACATGGAGAGAGAACTGGCTTGCGATTGATTTTTACCCGAACACACATTTACACACACATACCCACGATCCACATTCATGCATCCATCCATTCATACACTGTCACTTCCATGATGGGGTCAACCCAACTGTGTTTCCACTCGCTCTTTTCCAAGGCACTCTGGAAGGTGGTGGCCTGCTGCTTTTGGTTGATGTGGAGAAGAGTAACTTGTAACTGACATGTGCAGGAACTGAAAGAACGATGTGATACCCTCAACCCGGTTCTACATATATCTTATAATACCCACCAGACGCCGACATCAAAAATCTCAGTCCCCGGCTATTCTACATTTTCTAGTCAATCACATTGTTTCTTTCACCCGGGTGGCGGCGGCGATATGGCTTTACGGCGTTATCACTCAATTGAGAGGGTGGGATTTTTCATTCCGTTGATGTTGTTTTGGTCGTGATGGGATGGTTTCAGTTACATCCCGTACCCGTAACGCGATTTTTGGTCGCTGGCGGTACGGGACGGGGGCACTACTAAGGTGCTGATTCATTACACTAGATTTGGACAAAAAGACAGCCAAGGAAGGTTGGCTCCACCATTCAAAACCACGAGACAGCACAGCGGCACGATGTCACTTTGCACGGGCGTAGCATGGCAATGGCCCCTCGCTGTCAGGCCCCGCGTCCTCGGTGTGTTGCGGGGCACAGCAGGGATGGCATTATCCACTGGCTTACGACGTCGTGTGTCGCAACAAGCGGCGATCTCGTAGCGACACAATGTGCAGTGGCTTCGATCTTCCTACCAAGGATTTGCTGGTGCTGGGCATCCCCACTTTGCAAGAATTACGGATATGTGGACTGGTTTACTCAAAACGATACTTCCACATATCACACAAAGATTTACTACTACTACGCCTACCTAATTAATCCTACAATCATGTACCTACATATCATGTGTTCAATAATCAGGAGATGGCACAGAGAATGAAACCACAGTGTTAGACGAAGCTTATTTGCTAAATGCTCCGAATTAGGGTATGTCTGTGGATGTGTGCACTAACGTCTGTCACCACTTGTCACTTGTCACTCGTCACTAGCCACACGGTACAATGTTGTTCTAGGTTACTCTGTGCACACCATGTCAACTCATATTCCCGTACTGTATCCGTATGCGAAACAGATCAGATGGTAGGGGCGTGCTACAATGCGTTTGACGTCGCATTACAACAAGAGTACGAATTGGTCTGAGTAAATAATAGCATCATCAACTCGGTTTTTTCCCCCTCAACCACCCAAAATGATTCAAGCACGCAGCACCACTACCCCTCGAAGGCTCCATAGTGGGGGATGCTTTACCACTTTTCAATTGAGCGCGTGCTGAGGATGAGACTTCACCTTCTATGTAACCTTTCCGACGACGACGACGGCGAATATAGCGGGGAGATGACTGTCTTGTCGATGATCGCCATATGCGACGATTGGGTTTCCCTATGCGATTGCAGCTGTTTACGTGTAAAGGTTGATTCGACTCCTTTTTACAAGGTCCATCCTGTATCAGAAAAGAGAAAGTTGGAAACTTCGACCCGACCCCTCGGGCAGACGGTTGCATTCCGTGCAAACTCTGTTCTTTGACCGCCTGTTCGACAGGCCTTCCTTGTATTTTTATCCTCTGCTGCCCTTGTCTCCCGTTTCATACGGCGGTGACGGCGGCCGTGGCGGCAGCGGCGAAAACGGTCAATTCGCCCAAATCTCCAAAGACTTCCAACCCCCCGTTCGGAAAAGAAGCGCGTCCACGTGTTTTCCCTTCACATCCAAACCAAGGCAGAAACCATGAAGATCTCCGAAACCATCAAGTCATCTTCTCCCGGGCCTGCGGAGATCAACACAAAAATGCAAGACATCTTCGGCGATCCACTGGTTGACTGACTAATCACGCGATCATGATCAAGAATTAATCATTACTCATCCAGATTTCACACACTGTCCCTCGGGGCACCGGACATATCCTCCCTCACTCCCTCCTTATTCCATTCGGATGTGGGCTGCCTAGCAGTCTTCACTGCAACGGTCTTCCTTGTTTCCGGTGCTCGGCTTGTTGAAACTTGACGGGGAGCTCTGTTCCTACCCATATCAAAGTATTATGCTTGGATCTAAGGAACCCCCGTGTTTCGGACATTGGCAGTCGGCTCGATGACTCATGCACACGATTGCAGATTCAGATGGAACTGCTTTAGTTCGCGCGCTTGGCTTTGGACGGGAGTAGTGAGCAATCCATGATATCATGAACCCCAGAGCGTTACGCGACTACCGTCGCAGAGTTTACTTTCTGTGCTTAGGCGAAAGAGCTCGGATGCGACTCCTGAGCCGTATCATTGGCTCGAATATGCCGTCCTTTGTCTTCTGCGCCAGCAGCTGATAGTCTGAACGGATAGGGGCCATGTCCCTGGAGATGCATGCTTGGGCTGCGTGGCATCTGCAAGTGCAAGCAAGACTGGGCTGCGCATGCGTTCTGCGAGAACTTTCTCGAAGTTATGCATTGCCGAGGATGACATGTGTCAACTATCCAAATCAAATGGCTGGGGTTGCATATTGGATGCATATTGGATGCCTTGCAATCCAGGGAGCAGGTGAGTTAGTGGGCGCCGCAAGTATGATATCCGGTTCGTGTTCGGATCTGCGTTACCTAGGCTCTGGTAGCTGTCTTTGAGTGTGCTCACTGTACCGAGTGCTAGGGTCAGATATCAACAGCACAGTGACGCCTTTAGGATGCTAAGAGAACTAGCATGCGAAGCTAAGTAGTCGATGCTACATAGTGTCTACTGCCCATGGCAATTCAATTTCAAGGTCATGGGATGGCTGCGACGAGTCTCAAGAAGCCGAGATGGTCCGCTCGTACGGCAGCACGGTCGTCTCCGTGGTGAGTTACTCGCTTCTCCCAGCTCCGTCACATCCCGACAGCAACCGAGTGAAGGCGGGCTGCAGCCGCGCAGATGCGACATGCCGGTCTTATCATTCATGCTGGATAGATTGCTTCTCACTAGAAGAAAGGTGTTGTCGTTTAGAGATTTCGGGACAACATGGTCGTCGAGGGTGCCAGTATACGTTGCACTTGCCGACGTTGGCTCCATCAGATCACCTGGTAGCATCGCATATCAAATGCCGCTCTACCTTGGTCCACCATGTGGCAAGTGCAATAAAATCAATCTACATAGCTACTGTGGCAGCCAGCCAATCTTTACCCCAGGTTTCGGCTAAATGCTGGCTCCTCCGTCATCGTACGGCTGCCATCCGAATCACTGACTGCCCTACAACCCCCTTGGCCCGATGCGTGACACATGATAGGCATAAGCTGCAATTCTCTTCAACGAGGCATGGATTGTAGAAATGAAGCTCAATCGACCTGTGAAAGATTTATAGTTGGTTTCCGACCTTTGGTCTATTGCTTGCTTCGGGGAAGGGGCTCTTCACACGTCAAGTCAACCACCCATAGTACCCATGAAAGCGCCCCGTTCTTTCGCCGGAAGTAAAGAAAGGCCCAGCTTGACACTCTCCCTTTCCTTGACCCGGTGGACTTGGCATGGCCAGTGACCTTCTCTGTCTCGTCCCGCATCATCACTGGGAGTGCACAAGTGGGAGTCGAGCCCTCACCATGTCGGCCTCCGCCCAAGCCATCAGCCCGCCAGCGATACCGGCGGGCCAAGGCCTGCTCCCCATCCCGACCCAAGTGCAGATACTCGCTGCGTTACTCGCCGCGCTGGGGAGCGGCTGGGTCGTGCTGGCGGTCCTTTTCGTCTACTACTTCGGCAAGCACGTGGGCGAGGACGAGATGGCGCGGCGGATCGCGCATCGCCTGGCCACTACGCCCAAGTCGCAGCACAAAGAGTTCATCGACGAAATCGAGTTGGAGCTTGCTATCTTCAATAGCCTCAAGGGTCCATCATGATGGCTGGGGGGTGATCGACGCTCCGAGTTCGTTCAGAGACCCAGACATGTATTGCATAAAGGTGCGAAACTCCAACGTCCAACATCGAGGATAGAACAGAGCACAGGGAGACTAGATGGGTTGTTGAGTGTTGGTTCAGGGGAATTGGTCGTTGGGTCTTTTGGACGCTGTTCTGCATTCCTCAGCACTCGCCCTGCCTCTCGCCAGTTCTCTGCGACTTGTCAACTCCGGGCAATCTGTTCATTTGCCTTTCAGTGGACCAGTTTGCGATTTGGCTCTTTCATCGTCAGGCTCGACTTTTGTACAGGACCAACCATCATCCGCGACGGCCGCAAACACCGAGTTTCATGCTGTTCCATACTGGGACTCAATGGATTTGGCTCTATTCTTTGAATACATGGGGCCTAATTGAATCCTAGAGTTGCCGGTGTTCTAGAGCCGAAGAATCAATCTGGCCATGCCATCCACCCTCCATAGATTTTGCAACGATGCCTCCCAAGATGCCGCTGGTCTCAGCATATCCACCTCGTAAGTGCCTTGAAGCTCTCCTTCTCTCCTGCGTTACATGTTAGTATCGAGGATGTCCACATTCTATTTCTGTTCTTTTTTCACTGACGAATGCCCCCTTGTTCCTTTCCCCTCCAGCAGGACTAGCCGTCCAAGACGCCCTCAACGCCACCGCCCCTTCGAATCAGACCAAGACGACCTTCCTCCACAAGGTTGACCTCACGCCGCCCGAGATCTCCTGGTTCGACTCTCAGGACAGCTGGCCCCTCGCCCTGGGACCCCTGGCGCTCGCCATCGTCTTGGCCATCTGCCTGGTCGCGGTCGCGGGCTCGCGGCACGAGAGGATCCTGGGCGTGCGGAACCCAGCAAACGAGAAATTCCTTGAACAGCTTGCGAGAGAGTGTAAGAGAGGGCGAGGAGAGCGAGCCGGAGCGGGAGGGGGAGGGGCGGGTTGACTCGAAGATGAGGCAAGGAGAAGGAGATTGAGGGGGAGACGGAGCTCAGGGGCATGGCACATTCACGACCGAGCTGGGCTCGATGCCTGGGGACATAGGTAGTACACTGGTTCTGGTTCTGCTAGGTGGTCTGTACGTGGAGTATTCAAGCCGGTTATCAAATCGTCTCATATGATGAGCCCCTTCATGACGCCGATCCGATGGTCAGCGAAGTGGAACGTATGTTTACCCGTGTACCGGCTCTCCATCTCGTTCGCGTCAAGGCATGTTTGTTGTTGGCCACACGAAATCATCCTCCTTTATTACTATCCCTGTACGTTCATCAGGTCTCGAAGGTGTCCAACTGGGCTGTCTATGTGATTGAGGTGCCCGCGGGACCAAAATGCACGACCCAACCGACAAAATTCACAAAGGGGGTTTTCCCCATGAAGCAAACCCCTTTTGCCGTAAGATATCCAAAATTGAAGCTGTTCACTGCGTGTAATTTAGTGGGCGTCAGAGTATCTCGAAACTTTCCTTCTGTCAAACGCAACCGCTCACACGTTGATCGTGCTATCACTTACACCAAATCGATTTCTCTCGTTATCGTTATTTTATGTCCTGAGACAACTTCCCATACAGAGAACCATGCCTGTCATTCCTATCCGCGCAGCAGCAGGTGCAGCACATGAAGACCGATACCAGAAATCCTGGATTGACCAAGTCCAGCCTAACACATGGCCCTTCAACTGGTTCTTGGTGGGTCTTCTCGGTGCATATGCTATTACCTCTTGCATCCTGTGGCTGTGCTATTTCGCCAGCAAGTACAAGACACACAGGATGGAGCAGCTGAAACGTCTGGAGATCTGTTCCCGGAAGAATGAGCCCGTCAAGCCAGACCCAGAGATGCTTCCTCAGTAGCAACAACGTTAGATAGGGCCAGGCCTAGAAGCCGCCCACCGCCTCTGTGGGATAGGGTGCGATCAGAATACCCAATGGCGAAGGATACCTGTGGGCGTGAAGAGTGTGCCCGACTCAGCTGCTTTCATATCTATAGTGATAGTACTCTATATCAACTCACCTATATGTGACATGAAAACTTGCTTCAACTGAGATGAATCCGAAATGCGAATACATCGTTCTTGTCTGGTGAATGCTAGGAAGGGCCCTTCCAACCCTGGTTTCTTGCGGTAACCTGGAAGGAGAAGTTCAATCATGATGGCCAGATGACTGAAGCAAGTAAGCATTGCCCATGTTGGTACTAGCCCTTATTAGCAAAGATTGCTTCGGATCTTGGGGGTTGGCTCTTTGTTGCATACCCATCATTTTGGTTGCTTGTGTGCGGGGGGTTTCCTCTTTGTTCGAATCTACAATGCCGTTATGCGGTATGGCCATCCCACGAGTTTCAGCTGCTGTGTGTGTTTGGCCCACGTTCTTTCACCGAGTGTCAAACCGATGGGACTGAATGTTTCGAGTGACATTCGTCTTTGCCTATATATTCATCGACGAAGTAGTAGTTAGGCACCATTTACTTGACTTCAATCAAAAAAAAGCCATCAATCTACTGGAGCAGGATTTCAGTAACTCCCATTTTTCAATTATATATCACTTCACTACAGCTATTCTTACTGAAATGGAGGGCGATAACTCCTCTGGCGCCGAGGCTGATAGCCCAAGCCCAGGTCTGAGCAGTGGAGGTATTGCTTGGATAGTTATTTTTGCTATTGCAAGTGTGGCCTTTGGGGCCCTAATAATAGCGGTATGGCGAAAATATGTTAGGGGGAAACCGTCTGCCACACAAGCACCACCAGCCTGGACTATCCCAAGCCCCAGCAAACGACATGTGGGGTCCCTTTCCTGGTATGGACGCTGGCAACAAGGCCTCCTCCACCCAGGGAGATGAAGAGCAGCAAATCCATGGAGGTAAGGTTGGGTTGGCGAGAGAAGACTATGCTTCCAAAGCTGACCAGTTAACAAAAGGCAAACCAGAAGTTGAAAACATCAAGCGTTCTCGCTTCCATGAAGAAGGCTTGGATTAAGACCTACCCCATAATGAGGATAGCGTTGGAGCGATAGCGGTCGTCCATCCGGCCAAGAGACTGAGTTGCGACTCTAGTATTGAAGGGGTGGTCGGCAACCCGGGCATTGTTAGTCCAGATCTTGTCTAGAGATGCAGTTTCGAGGAGAATGATTTAGATAATACATTCATGAGTTACCCGGGCCAAGTTATCCGAGTCGAATTTGCAGCTACCGGGTCGCAATACCGGTCTTGCGGAACAGTGACCGATTAGGACTCCTTTGGGCTGACATGCTGATATAATTGGCCCAAGACGAACCCGTAGTAATTTGCGTGCAATATCTTGTGATTGAGGGCAATTCTGCCGCATTGACGAGATGGGCCAATCACATTTCACTCAGAACTGCCCCCTGCCAAGACCCCACGCGGTAGTTGAGCAAACAGGCTGGCCATCAACCAAATCGCGAACAGCCCTGTTGTCATCTTGAGGATTCAAATCGACATGATGCCAGCCCCATGAGCCATTGGCCCACTCGGTAGATGGTGGTGAGGGGTGCATACACACGTTTGCCTGGCTGCCAGAACTCGCTGGTGGAAACAGGAATGCATAAGTATCTACTTATCTATTCTCGGCCCCCCTTGGCATGCCACCCTGGAGCCACAGCATGAACCGAAGATACACATACTGCTACCATATCGAGTAATGATGCATCTGAGCACACTCTCCACCATCGCCTTGTTGGCACGGGCTATCGAGGCCGCAGCCGTCCTGCGATTCGGCTGTTCGCAGATTGTCGTCGAGCGTCTTGACCCGTACGTGCACTGCTGACCATGGCCGTCGAAGCAGAATATGTGCTCACTTCGTGACAAGGCTCGTCAACCCTGCCAACAACCCATCGCCCCATGTACACCAGGCAAGTATCGGTACAGGCCCCTATGAGATGGCCCCCCCTGAACTAACTGGTCTCACAGGTAGTAGGCGGCGTAGGTCATCCCTCTCCGGTCCTTGGCGAGACTTGTATCCGCGCATCAACTGACCACGATACCAACTCTCTTTTCCATTAGAATGCCTTCGCGGCGCTGATTCCCCAGTCCGATGTCTCGGAGCTGGCCAACTGCACCACGTGTACCTTCAGCGAGGACCTGTCTAACTACTGGACGGCCAACATGTACTTCAAGGCGCGCAACGGGACGTACAAGCGCGTCGGCCAGATCCCGAACCGGTACCTGAACGGCGAGACGGGCGGGATGACGGTCTACTACACGGGGCCGTACGACGGGTCCAAAGTCACCGCCTTCAAGCCTGTAGGTGTTGTTATCATCCCCCTTGCTGCCGCTGCTGCCGCAGGCTTTGGGAAGGAGAAAATAAAGGGGCTAGAAGCCCCAAAGCAGTGAGGAGGAGTAGCTGGCTAACCCAATGTCCCTCTCGACGCGGGAAAATAGGGGTTCCGCATGCTGGCCGGCAACGCCACGCAGCGAGCCACGGGCGGCGTGACCAAATGGAACGCCATCTGCTTCCGCTGCTACAACGCGCCCAACTTCGGCGGGGACAACTACGCGCCCTGCGCCGACTCGTCGGTCGACACGGTCGGGCTGCCCAACAAGGCGTGCCCCGGCGGTATCCGGACGACGATCCGGTTCCCCACGTGAGTTTCCCCCGCCGTAATTGATGGAGTCCCCCTGCGCCAACAACGCCCACCCCGAAGCGGGAGCGCGGCACGGAAGACGACAGACGGACGCTGGCTGACGCCGCAATCCACGGTAGATGCTGGGACGGCAAGAACCTCGACAGCCCGGACCACGTCTCGCACGTCTCGTACCCGGCCTCGGGCACCTTCGAGAACAGCGGGCCCTGCCCGTCGACGCACCCGGTCAAGCTGCCGCAGCTCATGTTCGAGGTCATCTGGGACACGGCGGCGTTCAACGACAAGTCGCTTTGGCCCGCCGACGGGTCGCAGCCATTCGTGTTTAGCCAGGGCGACAAGTAAACCGACCCCCCTCCTTTCCTCTCGTCCTCCTACTCCCCCTTTGGCATCGATAGATCCCAATAATTGAGTCTCTCGTGGCTACATCCTCGGTTGAAATATTATCAAGGATTTGAAAAAAAGAAGAGAAAATAAAAGACACCTTGCTGACCCCTCAAACCCCCAAAACAGCACCGGCTACGGCCAGCACGGCGACTACGTCTTCGGCTGGAAGGGCAGCGCCCTCCAGAACGCCATCGACGCCGGCTGCTTCGGCGCCACCTGCAACAAGCTCAAGACGCAGACCTTCGCCGCCGCCAACAAGTGCGCCGTGCCCAAGGAAGTCAAGGAGGACGTCGAGGGATGTAAGTCATCTCGGCCAGCGCAGCGTCTTCACCTTTGCCCATTACCCGAGTCTTGATCTCTTGCGCCACCCTTTCCGGAAACTGACTGACGGGATATTAGGGCTCACTGAGCTCCCCGGTGGTTCCATGGGCATGTAAGGACGCAGATATGATACCGTGGTTTATGGTTTTGGTGAATGCGGGCTTGCTTGACGTTCGAGAAAGGAATTGTGCTAGTCAAGCTGCGTGCGGGCCGTACGATCTTGGTTACTCCTAAGTGAAGTGGTATATATAATTATATATATAACTTAACGCTAACTAACGTATATTGATTTTGCTGGATAACGTGAATACAAATACCCTGTCAGGACCTAGAAGGGGGTATCTCGGCCCAAACCAAGCATGGCACATCAATCGTAGCAAGGGGGCAGAGGTATTATCCCACACGCCTAATCATGACACACCTGAACGCCAGTCTGTCTAGAACATATCCCTAAAATGCTGATATACACTTCCCGGTTTATCCACGCCGACGCCGAAGGGTGTTGACGGAGGCCCGTCATCTTCACCCGTCGGGCCCGCCGAGTTTGCGCGTTCGTCAAAGCCGTTCAAGCCCATGTAGCCCTCAAAGATCTTGGACATTTCATTGGAGATCTGCCATCCGTTGGGTGGCACTGCTGGACTTGATGTTCCCGAGGGCGGCTGCGGCTGAGAAGGAGGGCGCGGGTACGCTGACGTTGTTCTGCGTGGTGATTGCGCCGGTGCCGCCATATGTCCTGTTGCGAGCCCCGCCATGGTAAGTGCGGCACTGGAATGGGGATCCTCATCCTGAGCAAGTCCCAGGCGAGGTGCAACTTCTTTGAGTGAGCCGATCGTTCGCCACAGTCTTCTGGACACGACGGATTTCGAGGAGAGGTCCTTGACAAGCTCAAGCGCCATGTAGAATTCGTCACGACAGCTTGAGCTGAAGTTGAGAGGAGCATGGCATGATGCGAGAAACAAGACAGCGATGGACGAAGAGAGAAATTGATGATAGAAGACTTGCGACCTGCGATACAGACTGGTGGTGTTATGGAGATGCGTCAGATATAGAATGGAGTTTTTGGCTAGCCTCACAGCGCGCTCAGCAAGCGGCATATTCTCTATGATGCTGCTGTGAGTGTGAAGGACTGGGGTATGCAACCAGAGGCGCATCTGATTGAGTCGTAGATACGTCCAAATCTGTTGCCTTTGTAGGTCATAGCCTCGTTGGGGCGCAATCGCGGGTACGAAATGAAGAGGCATTGACTCCCAGTCGGGAAGTTCCAATTGCGCGTCGGCTGGAGCGTTAGAATACCACTGCTTGATCTGTTGATCCAAGTGTTCCAGCTCAGCTGGTCGTAGGTCCACAGGCCGGTCGAAGTGACGCACAAATTCCCACACCTTGGCGCTTAGCTGGGAGTAGCTGATCATGGCATGTAGAAACGGGAATTCATCCTGTACATGTTAGCATAAGGTGAAATGGAGGGGATCGAGGGGCAGCTATGGCGTACTGGACCGGGCAATTGCGAGTCTATATCACCGTCTTGCAGAACATAAGGCAGCCCTGTGCCAAAGCTCCACCTGCGATCGAGAATGTAGGCCGTCCAGAATGTATGGATTGCATCCCTGCGTTCGGTGTCGTCTTTGATCCGCATGATGGTATCGCGGCGATGAAGACCAAGCTCGATGCAATGCCGTGCGACTTGACCGATTATACGCCATGAGAGAATCTCATCATTCGTCAAGAACCGGTATCCAGCGACAAGGGCTAGTATAGGGAGGTTGGCCACGTCACTCGGGTCGCTAATGAGCATTCTCTCGAGCCTCGGCCGCATGCTCTCAAATAGTTTGTTCGCGCGCTCGCTAGTCCCATGTTCCTCTATCACCAGGCCGATACAGAGAACGATCTTTAGCAAGAGAGACTTTGTGTCGGCAATGCCGTCGCCTTGGCCTTGGGCTGGCTGGCCGAAGTTCTTCTTGACAGCATCCATCCATGAACAGAGGAACTTGACGTGGTTGATGACCAATTCGATTTGGGTAACGGGAAACATGATCCCAATCTCCTCCTCGTGTACTCTGCAAAGGCGTATCATCTCCTCCTTGTCGTATTCCCAGAGCGGGTCGATTGGGCGAGGGCTGGTTTGCGAGTCGACAGTTCGCGGCGCAGGAGCTGGTGAGACTGCTGGTGTATCTTCACGACCGGTATGGCCACCGTCTGTCGAGCCGTCCATGTTACTATAACCCAGCTTTTGGAGTGTGTTTCTCGCAATGTCCAAATTGAAGTGGGCACTCGTTGGGCCCCGGAAACCACCGTCTCGGAGCTGGGACATGTCGTTTCTTTGTAGAGACGGCGCACAAGTAGAAGAAGAAGAGGGCGTCCCGGTGCTCAGAGTCGGAGGTAGAGGTAGGACGCGGTCGTTGATGGGTGCTAGCCGCAGCGTCTCGGACCGGAGTGCATTCATGTTATTGAACAGGGTTTCGACCTGCTCCTGCAGCCGAGAGACTGTGGTGGCCATTTCCTTGTACTCATCCGAGTCCTTGAAGTTGGTCGAACAGCAATTGGGCGCGTACATACATTGTAGGTTGAGGTTGCCGCATCTCTGGCACGGGGTCTCACCGTTGCATTTGATCTTTCGACGTTTACACTCGTTACTGGAGTGTCAAAGGTCTGGTTAGCTGAGATGATGCGCACGTGAGGGGCTACCGACGATAACCAAGAGATATATGTATGGGACGGTATCATGGAAAGCGGGACGGGTAGCGGGCTGGACTGCCGTTTGCGACAAAGGCTGAAGGGACATGTGGTGGAACGTTGAGACAGACAGGTCGCTCGGACGGCATCACGTACCAAGCAATGGAGATGTAACGATTGCGCTTGCTACGTTGCTGTTTGCTACTGTTGCCAGTGCCGCTACCAGGCGAGTCCTCAATGCCCTTTCTTTTTGCGCCTCCACTTCCACTACTGGCGGCTACGGCTGACGATGTCTGGTTGGCGAGATCTGTGTGACCCATCGAGGTCGAGGCTCGTTGCGAGGGTGCGGAATTGTTGCCGGCGACGACGGAACTGGGAGAACCCAGGGCTGAAGGGGAAAAGCCCGGTTGCGTCTCAGCCAAGGGTGTAATGCCATTTTGGGTGAGATATCGAAGATCGCTAACTTGGTTCTCGAGCTGGTCCATGTTCGTCTTGTTTTTCTGTCGGACCTTTCATCGCACAGTCGGGTTCATAAACTTTGTCGCGTTCTAATCTGGGTTTTCGAGACGTCAGTCTTTTTGCGCGACGGAGAGGACGGATGCTGAGGACATTATGAGGGAATGATTTCCGCCGTCCGTCCTAGGGAGGGACTGGAGGGGACCACTTGGTTCTGCACTTGGTTAACCTTAGCAAACAAGCAGCCTAGCTAGCACTTCGGCAATGCGGGCCCAGGAAAATAGTGGCAATGTTGCGACGCCGGTACTCCTACTCGTATCCACTCTCAACATTGACAACTCTCGGGCGTGATGATCTCATGGGTGAAGGAATAATATCTTGGCTACGACTATTCATCTATTGTACCGACTTTCATCGAAGAGAAGTAAGTGAGTATGCAAGACAAGGCATTCTCTGCTGGTCATCGCGAGACTCTGATTGCTTTGTGATTCAGAAGCCGAGGCCGAGGGTGGGGACACTGAGAAGTACCTACCTAAGAAGTAAGTACTTGCTTTAAGGAAGCTCCCAGCTAGCTACTTAAGTACTTACGAGGCAGTATTAACCACTGATCGCAGATTCGCAGCACCGTCTTCCTTCAGCTCTCTCTCTATTGATCCTATCAGGGCTTGACTTGGCTTGGAGCAGTTGCCTTGCCCAAAACAGGGATTTTTAGACGACCGGAGACGAAAATACCCCTGCTACCGTCACATTGGATTGGCAGATAGCATCGTTTCCCATCTCGAACTCGCAGTTGAAGAGATGATTGCTTGTGCTGCTTGCTCCCTGCTGTCAATTGGTTTCCCACCGGAACCTATTATTAGACTCGAGCTGAAGTCCTCTTCCGGGTCCACGCAGATGCAGCCTCAACCGTCTTCTACGCACTGTTCCTCGCCAATGCCTTGATCCCCATGGAACGTGGCGAGAGTCCCGTCACAAGGGCCGGCCCTTTTCTCCGAACTCGCGTTCCCTGGAGCTGTCCCCGGACTGTATTGAGCCCTCACCTACTATGGCCTTTTTTTCAATTTCATAATTGCCCCGTTGTCTATACCACGTAGAATAATATTCTTCATGGTTTGAAGGCCAAAAGTGGTGGTTTCTTTGCTGTGCCCAATCATGAGCCACGATGAAGTTGCAGCCCATTATATTATACTCCAGGTCGACGGCCATGACACCCTCTGCTATACTAACATGTAGAGGAATCCCTTGAACTCGTTTCTCTTACAGAATCAGCAGCTTTTTATTCTCGTTTTTCCAGGCTGCGAATTAATACGGGGTAAGCCTGGATTCGGGAAAAGGTAAAATTATCTTGGACCATACCAGAACGAAAGCTTCACGTAGCTGGACATATCTCCTGTTGTGTTTCGGAGAAAAGCTCGAGAGTGTTCAGAGCCATTTATAACCAAGGTGAAGTCTTAACATGTTGGTGTACCTATCCTTCGATACAGTCACCCAATTCATCCCCTAATCTTCAACGAACCCGGATTTGCAAGAGACAAACCCCTTGGGCGCAACCATCAACAATAAACAACAGCATATCATCATCATCCTCATTTACCAAAAGCTTTTGTGTAAATTACACGAAGTTTACCTCCAGCCAACCCATTCTACCATCACTTATATCTTTCAATTTGTGAGACTCGTGGAAAGCCCACAATGCCCACAATGCCCACCCTCAGAGATGTCGTGGGGCCCATGGTAGGCCGCAAGGAGCCCACCCTCCCCTACTACATGCCCAAGAAGCCCATGGAGCCCTTTACCGGCACGCATGAGCAGGAGAGCCCGGAGAGCTGGGAGAGCTGGGCGGATGAGGAAAAGCAGTCCAAGGTCTCTAGACTGAAGCCCTCGGGGCCCATACTGCAAGCTGCAAACTACCCACTCCGCGCCCTCTTCGCGTCCATCCAATACTGCGTCCGGAGGGTGATCGCCGGCATGAAGACCTCGAACCCGAATCACCGGCTGAGGCACCCTATGACGAGAGCATTTCTGATTACCTACGTCATCATACTCGCCGCGACTTCCCTGGTTGCTTGCTTTGCCGTCTTCCATCGGTGGTAATTTATAGAATTGCTACATGCCAACGGTTCAAGGGTTCTCCTCATTGGCATGAATGAGTTGTGGTTGCTGGGATGGAGCCGCGGATCTGTCTGACCTGGCTGGTCAGAACTAGGAGAGGAACATTGGCACCTGCATGTAAGCATAATTACATGGGATGCCATCGAATTTGGGAAAGTAAACACAATTTGCAAGAAGAGATCAATCATTCATTCTCTTCCCCGTTCTACCTATCGTAAGCTTCGTTGCCGAGCCCCGTGATAGATCTTGTAGGGTAAGTATTTATCAGCAGCCTGGGGTTCATCGCTGAATTGCCGAGTAGACACGACCACTACATTCACCAAACCCAACCCTTTCACCGCTTCCGCCGCACACCCCGCGTAGTGTAATCGTGTCTCCGTCTTTCAAGAACCGCCGCACGTCCATGCCGTACAGCATGACGTCCTTCTTGCCGCCCTCGCTCAGCTCCAGAAAACTGCCCCTCTCTCCCGCCTCGGTGCCGCTGATGGTGCCGGAGCCGAGCATGTCGCCCGTCCTCATGTTGCACCCGCCGAGTGTATGGTGTGCGATCATCTGGGGGAACGACCACATCAGCTGTTTGGCGCTGGTCCTGGTGATGGTCGTTGTGTCGCCCTCCGGGGCTGTGGTTAATAACAGTTAGACATGGATGCGCAATATTCCTAGCCTACTCGAGCGGGGTAAAGGAGACCTACTGGTGATGTCCACTTCCAGGCTGATGTCAATCGCCGTCTCTGTCTTGGCCTCCTTCATGTAATCTTGCACCGGCGTCTTGTTCTCAATGCCTTTGGTGCGGAAGGGCTCCAGCGCGTCGGCCAGCACGACCCAGGGTGAGATGGTCGACGCGAAGTTCTTCGAGTTGAACGGGCCCAGCGGCACGTACTCCCAGGACTGGATGTCGCGCGCACTCCAGTCGTTCAGGAGGACGTAACCGAAGATGTGGTCCTCGGCCTCCTCGATCCGGACCGGCGTGCCCTGCTCGTTGGGCTGGGAGATGAAGCAGCCCAGCTCAAGCTCAAAGTCCAGTCGTCGACAGGGTGCTGTGGTAGGCTGCTTGGGCTCCGCTGCCGGGTCGAGCAGGATCTGTCCCCAGGGCCGCCGGACGGGCGTGCCCGAGACCACGATGCTGGAGGCGCGGCCGTGATAACCCACGGGCAGGTGCGTATAGTTGGGCTGCAGGGCGGCGTCGGGGCCGCGGAACATACAGCCGACGGCGTAGGCGTGGTGATAGCCAGCGTAGAAGTCCGTGTAGTCCCCAATGGCCATGGGCATATGCATTTTGACCTGATTGAGAGGGACCAAGACCTTCCGTTTGAGCTCCTCATTATCTTGGAGTTTGGCGGCCTGGCTTGATCCGGCTGTCAGGAGGTCTCGGAGCGCCTTTCGCACCTTCTGGTGAAGGGGCCTGCCCAATGCGGCAAAGGCATTCAAGGTGGTTTGTTGCAGAACATCTTCATGGCCTTTGAGTTCCGGAACTGTCTCGATTAGCGGGATTCCGGCGTTCAGTGCCTTCAGATCCAGCGCATGAGTGCCAATGGCGACTGCTGGGCGTGGTATGGGGTCATTATTAGTGCTGATAACGCCGAAGGGAATGTTTGCAAGAGAGAAGGGAGTGTCGGGAGTGACGTCGGGAACCCATGAGGAGGTCATACTGGCGCCTCGAATATATAATCCAGCATACAACCAAAGCAGGTACTTTACTTTAGGTTGAGGTTTCCGTAAGGCAAGAAGCGACCGGCAACTCAACTCTCACGATGCAATGTCCCTCCCACATCGATTAACCGGTTAACCTTAGCTTGTGTATTACTGCGGAATTACGGAGAAGGCGCAACCTTGTAACCTACGCACCTGCATCTTGCCGGTTTGCGGGGGACATGCACTAACTAACCCAAGACCCAAGTACCTAAACTTGTCAACCGATGATACCCGCCAGCTCCTACACTTTCCGCAGGCGTTTCCCCTCTCCGCGTTGCCACGTTCTTTGCCGGTTCGCAGCATTGAACGCTACCTACCATCATGGCCTGGCCACCATAAATTGGTTATGTCCCAGACTGTGCCGACTTTCGACTTGGGTGTTTTAGCCGATCAAATGGTGAAGGAACATTGCGGTTTAGCTCAGGTATTTTGACTTTCAATAAACCGGTATTTGCTGGTACATGGTTCCACGTAGATGGGGTCTTCTCCAAGTCGAGCCAATATCTGTATTAAAGCAGCCTTACTCAGCTCGACTTCGTCCGCATATCCGCTCGTTTCTCAACCAGCCTAGCGACCCCCGCGGCGGCATCCGTGCCGAGGTCCTGAAAGCCGTTGATAACACCTTGACGATCTCCGGCCCCCATCTCCTGGCTCATCTTGAACTTCCCCTCGAGCCGGTCGACGTCGATCTGGATGCCGATGATGGCCTTCTTGAGCAGCCCGACGTAGCTCTCGGGGCTGTCGGCCACCTGCCAAGGCGGCGGCCTCGAGGAGTCCGACGTCGGACCCCCCGTGTAGCCCATGATGGACGTCTCGGCGTGCTGGGACAAGTCCGAGATCTGCCGGGACAGGAACGCCGTGGTCTCCTCGGCGCGCGGGTCGAAGTAGATCTTGGCGCGGCCGTAGGCCTGCAGTGCCGCGTAGTTCCACGTGGGCACGACTTTGCCCGTCGCGGGCTTCGTCTCGGAGTAGAACTTGGGTGTCACGTAATGCTGTACCGGCGAGGTGAATAGGACGAGCACCTCTTCGGTGAGGAAGCTGTTGGAAGGGGCATCTTCTGCTACCGCCCCAGCCTCGTTGTTGTTGTTGCCCTGTCCTGATTTGGAGACGGCCTCGATCATGGCTTTGCTCTGGGGATTGGCCCTAGCCAGATGGCCCCGGAGAGTCCCCAGCTCGGTCTCGCTCGACTCATCTTCGACGTCGAGCAGGAAGGGGATATGGCTCGATTGAATGAAAGGACCGGCAGTAGAGTGAATTGCCGTCGTGAGCACTCCGAGTGGGAAGTCACGAATCAGCTGCCGAAGCGTCGGGATGTGTGCCTCGGCGTGAACTGAACGTAGATACATTTTATGAGGTTTAGTCTAACTAGTTGAAGATTTTAAGATGCCGCGGATGCGTTGTGAGGTATGCGACCAAAGCAAATATGAATATAATAAACTAACTATATAGATCGCAATAACCACAGAGTCCTATCGCCGACTTAGAGTCATGGCACTCCGGGGACCGGTAGTCGGATGGACCTGCCACAAAGTGTTAGACCCGGCTATCGTTTTGCAGATTGCCGTTAGCGCTCCTCGATGGAATGTATCCAGAAGGGCGTACGGATTAATAAGGCAGTATCTTATTGGGGGCCTGGGTGGGTCATCTTGTGGTGTGCCCTTGTGACACACTCTAGCTTTACAGGGGACTTAGGGGTCTATAGCAAGTTTCTTTCCTGCAGAGTCGCCTGAGAGCTAATTATCAGATCAAGATAGCCAATTCTTTCCACAAACTCACAAGTATCGGCCAAGCGGTGCGAAGGTAGCCCTCGGGGTGTCAAAGCTACGTCCGGACTATCGAGCCTTCCTCATGGCGGTGGAAGGCCTCCCAATAACACCCAGCAACGGGTTGAGTGAGCATATACTGCTCTATCCTGGAGCCTGTGTCAAGCGAGAAGCTGCGGACAGTAATATTCACTGAGTTTCTGCACATAGCAACTTGGTGGATAGCTTACAAGGCCTTCGATGCCAAACCTCAGAAGTATCACAACGGTCATGAGGTATTGGTGCGCCGAGTGGGCAGAAGGGGCTTGCCCCTTCTAGATCGGTTGACCGGAATCTAAGCACTTTCTTAGACGGCAAATTTCTCAATTTCATACCCCAATTCGATAATTTCTAGGTACCTCAATTTCCAAAACTCCAGAAGCGTGACAAGTACAGCATTGACTGTCTCGTGGTGCAACAACCCCCTTATTGACCCAGCATGACCCCGGTGACCCCTTTATCTACCACCTATCCGCAGCGGCATCAGCAAATTCGGAGCCGACGCCAATCTGGTCGTACCAGACCTGTCGCGTAGGCTGGTTACCCGAGTACCCCTTGTCGTGCCAGCCGTTGGCGTACAGCCCGACGCGGAACTGGAAGGCGCGGCCATCGGTGACGGTGGTGGGGATGCCGAAGGTCTCGTTGACCTTGGCGCCGTCGAACCAGATCTTGAAGTAACCGGAGTCGTCGCTGCGCCAGCTGACCTGCATCTCGACGCGGTGCCAGACGCCCGGGGTCACGGTGGCGAGGTCGCGGAACGGCGTCGTCTCCTGCGCGCTCTGGGGGCACACGCTCCCGTGCTTGACGCGCGCCTGAAGCTGGTCGCCCACGAGCCAGACCATGGTGCTCGGCATGTAGGTCTCGGTGCAGCCGAGGCTCGTGAAGTCGGCGATGAACTGCGCGAGGTTGAAGCTCACCCCCGGCGTGAACTCCCAGCTCTCCTGCAGCCGGAACGCGAACCCGTAGAAGCCCGTGTCGCCCTTCTTGTACACGTCGTTCTTGACCGCCTCGGAGTGGTACCGCCCGCCCCAGCTCGAGTCGTAGACCTGCGTCATCTTGAGCGACGTACCCTGGCTAGTCATGTCCGGGAACACCACGTTGGTCACTTCCTGCACGGTCCCCTTGTTCTCCTCGTTGAAGCTGTTCCAGCCGGCCTTGGTGCCCCTGTTGCCGAAGCTTTGGGTAGCTGCGGCCACATCAAGACCAAGTGCTAAGGCGAGGAGGGACTTGATGAGTATGCCAGCCATCTTGATAGGTTTGGGGAAAGGGAGGCCAGAGATTTTGATTTGCTTGAGTACTCGCTTGTCTGAGATGGGACAAGGACCAACTTCGATGTGGATCTGTGCAAGAGATTTGGATAACTTCTGACCCGGATTTTCCGCTTATATAGGTACTTATGTATAGAAGTATAGTGGAAGGTATCCCCCCTCATCTATTGGGCAGGACATGTCTCTGGCTAGAATGGAATTGATGTTTATCGCTTATTAAGACGCCTGCATAATATTGAAAGCACCTAGGTAAGCAATTATGGAGCACGAAGGGTGAGCTGGATGGTATATTGGGGTCTATAAATCCTAGAATGGGTGGTGGTAACGCTCATTGGTGGCCTCAAGCTCTCAGCTGTGGCCGCCCATCGCACCGAGTTGCTGACTGGCTTGTTCTCGTATTCGCTAACAGTGCCACAACAATCCTTTTATGTAGTTAAGTGAGTAAGCATCCCTGCATAACCATTATATGATCGGGCCTTCGGTGTCTCATCGAGCTTACATGCTATAGCAGCGCCATTCAGCTGGCTTTCAACGAAATTGATCTTGGCTGACTCGATGTCCGCTGCTCACCGCCTAGTGCTGACCAACGGCAAGGTGCGTGAAGTTTGGAAATCCAGCGCACCGAGTTGAGGATGAGTGATTCATTGAGCATATACTGTTGATTCCTAGCATTCTTGGTCTGTCGCTATGCACATGCTAAGACCATTACCTACTTGGGCACCCACCCGCCTTGAGGAAGACAAGGCCGTGTTGCAGGCGAATCCTGGGAGCACCAGCCTGGCGATATCGTGACGAGTGTCTCAGAAGCTATTTGCATCGTCCAATACGCGTATTGGCCCGGATATGCCGTGTTGCATACCACAACTGTGCGCAAAGGCGGCCCAGGAAAAATAACAAGACGATCAACGTAGGGAGAGCTTGAGGCAGCGACTTGGCATGTGCTCTCTGCTATATTGAACGCCGTAATCGTGTTATAATGTGTTCGAGGGGCATATTAGATGCTGGAATAAGCAACAACAGTGCTGATAGATGCTTCTTCACCTGCCTGGGAAGTCGCCAACTGAGCGGTGTACTTACAGGTTATCTCGAGCGCTTTGGAAACTTCAACATTCATCCAATGATCTTTCGTAGTCCCCAACTTGACCCTCTCTCTTTGTTACTGACCATAGCAGGGAACGCCGTAAACATCCCTGCATCTCAAACAGGGTGTCTTCACTCCTGACGTCTTCTAGAACTAACTCCGTTATTTCCAGTTGTATACTAAGCAGCTGAGTTATTTAGCTATAACGCTATTTCTCCCGGAACTCAATTACTTTACAGAGGCGAATACTAGTATGTCCATTATTATATCGTAGGCGATTGCCAGGGCTGCCATTAGTGATCTATATTATTTTAATTATTTAATATTAATTAGATAGGTCCTCAAGCAGAAGATCTAGCATGTAGTCGTGTCACCAAGGCCCAGCTCCACCGCCGCCAGGAGCAGCTCCATGAAACCCGCCCCCGTAGCCCTGATGTTGGCATTGTACTGGGACACGGTGGGGTAGAACGGGCAGCTCGCCGCGTTGTTCCCGAAGCCAAACTCGATGGTGTAGCTGTGCACCAGGTTGAGGCTCGGGTCGGCGAAGTGGCGCGAGTACGCGTAGTCGTCGCTGGCGCCGCTGGTGGGATACAGCTCCGAGCTCTGCATGGCCGTGTAGCGGGACCCGCCGCCGCCGGCCGTGAGGCCCGAGGCCATGCGGCTGGCGGCCGTGGTCTGAGGCGTGAGCTCGGCGGCGGGGATGTACTCGCCGTAGCCGCCGCGGGTGCCGGGGGTGTCGCTGAGGATGCCGCGCACCGAGTCGTAGGAGGCGTTGCGGAAGCTCATGGTCGGGTAGCTCGACTGGTTCTCGTCGCTGCCCCAGCTGTACAGCACGTCGCCCGCGTACGAGTGCAGGTCCACGAACCAGCGGACCTTGGAGTAGGTGTCGAGCACCCACTTGATGCCCTTGGTCTCGGGCTCGCTGAACGCGCCCGTGCCGTGGAACGTCTCGGACGCCGGGTTCGTCGACGCCACGCTGGACCGCACGCTCGAGGCGAACTGCTTGGTGAAGTCCCACAGGAAGTCGAAGTTCCGGTTCAGGTCGACACCGGTAGAGGAGCCCGTGCCGGACGCGGGGTTGCGGTTCTTGCGCCAGCAGCTGTTACTGCTTTGGTCGTAGGCGACGCCATCGGGGTTGCTGAGCGGGATGAAGACGATTCCCGCCGAAAGCGCCGTCTTGACCTGCGCCGCGGTGTAGGTCTTGGATCCGTAGGTCAAGCCCGCGTTGGTCTTATTTGCGTACAGGAGATCGGATATGAAGAAGAGGACATTGTCCGCAGATCCGCGCTCGCGAGCGTGGATGTTTCCATTCAAGAAGACGCGGTAGGCATCCTTGCATTGGCCTCCACTTCCGCCAACTACAGCGCCCTGGATCGAGGCGCCCTGGTAGGTCTTGTAGGGGGTGGTAAACGTCTCGATACCATAGGCGCTAGCGAGCCCCTTCAGACCACTAGCAACCTCATTGACGCTGAGGATGGTGCTGAAGCTTGTGCTAGAAGCCTGGGATCCAAGGCCACGAGGCGCGACACTGCCTCCGCTGAAACGGTCTCCGGTTCCAATGGGCGTCCCATTGTTGCGGGACTGGCGACCGCGGATGGCCCGGATATGTCCGTCATTCTCCCGCTCTTCCGGCAGAAGACAAGCGGATGAGGTGGCGCTTAGAGCCAAGAGGCCAAGTGCGGTGAAAGAGCAATACTTCATGGTGCAAATGGAGACAGTGGCGGCGGCGTGTTAGGGGGCACCTAGGAAAAGAGAAGAACAGCAACAGGATGCACCTGCGTCGAGACCAACGTTTTTATATCCCATAATGCATGACTGGCCAAATCTGCCAAACTGCCACTCTGATTTTTGGTGATGCTACCTTCCGAGTCATATTTGGCAGCTCGACGACCCCAATCTCGGCATTCTCCCCTGTTTGGCAGATGGGAAGTTGGAATGCAGCCGATTGCTGATAAGCTTAGATATGCAAATATATGCGCCTAGGATTGAGCCTGGGCTAAGACTTATAGGCCTGTAGCTTTCGGGCACCAATGGATGAATCAGGAAGGAGTTCCGCCCACCTGCCGTGCTGGGTGTTCAGTACCGTCTTGGCATTCTCATCTCCAGATTAGTGCATGACAGGGTTGCAATCCCAGTCTTCTTTCAACCCTGGCCCAGCAAAATCATGCCATGCAATTGCCGCAGTACCACCTCAGCTCTGATCTGGTAGTGGTTCTTGACAATGCTACATTTTGAACCTGGACAACTCACAAAGCCGGCGCGTACAGGTGGAAGGACATGGAAAACTGTATGCCACTCTTTCTACCTAGAGCTCACCAAATCGTTGCACAAGCCTCTCGTAGACCAATGCGTAGTTCTTATCCAGATCCTTCTTTATAAAACTCATCAACGCCCTGTTACATCTGCAGTCACAATGGTGGACAACTTCCAGGTCCCCGCTCTCGTCCCTTTTCTCTCGAACCGTAAAGGTGCTCTCCATGGTGGTGCCCATAGGGCTCTGGACGCGGATCCAGAAGCCGTCGGCCAGGTCGATAAACTCGTAGGTACTGTTGATGTCGGAGCCCATGATGGGATTCTCGTACTTGTCCTTGACGCTGTAGATCTTGACCTGCTTAGAAAGCGGCTCGATATCCTTGGGTACGTCGTACGAGTCCCAGGCGAGCTCGGGTTTTGCGTCATAGGACACCAGATAGGGGTCACATTCTATGAAGAAGGCGGGGTCGCGCAGCTTCTCGATTGCCGACTCTTTGGTCAGTCCTCCACTGGTTGGGATGCGTGGAGAGACTTTGTTCATCTTGAAAGACCCCTGGAAGACTTGATCGAGTTAATACCATGCTGGGTAGTCTTGTCTTTTAAGCGTTAAAGGACGCAATAGTCGATGGGAAAAGACGTAAGAGAATGTACTAACAGCCCATTTTTTCTTTCGATAGATAGTTGACGTCCTTGATTTGAGTCTATGGGTAGAAAGGGTAGACAGTTGGGGCAATGGCAAAGGTCCCATTCTTTTAATCTAACAGACCGAGGGGAGCATTTTGGGGCTACAGACTTCCTAATAATTTTGGATCCCTGGCACGTTCGTTGCAAGAGTCATTAATACGAATACCATAGTAGTGAGACGACAGACACGAACAGACACGAACACGCCTAGAGGACAGCCGTCTAGGGAGAAAGGAAAACAGGACGTTGAATTAAGCTTTCTCGTATATCCACGCGGAGCAGGACGGAAGCCTCGCGGAACACGCCCACAGTGAAAAGGGGCAGTTGCAGCACCGCCAATAGCAAAGACAGCGGCTGGAGACTACTAACTATCCCACATTACTTGACAGCGCGCCTGATTGGCAACCATATGGCGGCGAAGCACGACCGACTTGACGCGTCGGCATGCAGATTAGCTCGAAAAGCCCCTCCATGCGCAGCTTGTTGGGGCTGCTACACGAAGACAGGGGCAGAAGCTTCGACCTCTGCTGTATGATCGAACTTTGGTCTCGCCTGTTGAGCCACCTCGTTTGAGTTTCCACTAAAACAAGACGCCACCCAGAGCTTGGTCACCCATACGACATCTGTATGCATTTCCAAGGCAGTAAAACTGGACGTGCAATAAAACCTTTGGAATTCTCTGTCCTAGACAAGAACAGAACGCATGCGGCCATACGAATCATTGAGTTTTGGCTGGCAGTTGCCATAGACGTGTCCGTCTAGATCGACCAGCTACTTGGGGATTGGCTTTTGTCGCCATTGGAAAAAGAGAGAGTGGGAGTGGCTGCGGCTGACTTAATCCAGTGCAAGTTTGGGTCCCTGAAGTTCATATCGAATTCCGACAGTGGCCACTGGCAGCGGACGGCGGGTGGCCTTGTCGCCGCCAACGTCATCACGCCAACTGGACATAAGCGCGCCTCTCAAATAACGTAGGTCTCAAGGGTGCTCGGGAGGAAACCAGCTGCGAACAGAGAGGCACTATTGGTGTGAAAAAAGCGACAGTTTCATATTAGGTAGGATGGCCGTTGGGGTGTGGCGTGGTTGCATTTCTTTGAGGGACCTTACGCCTTTTTTTTGTAACAACGACCATCACCATCTTCTAGATCAGCCACTGCTCATGCCCCAAAATCCCAAAAGACTCCGACTCCATCGCGGCAGACCACGACGCTCCTCTGAAGATAGTTGCCCCCCCCCCCCACCCTGTCATCTCCCCCTTAATGACTTTTCCTGGATCCCCCTAGTTGATGCCTAGGAACCGTCGAGAGGGTGCGCGTTCATGCGCAACTGTCAAGCCATCTTGGCGGCCGTTGGCTTCCACATCCTCCCCTAATTCCGATAGGATGTTAACGTTGTTAGGGTCGCCGTTGCGACGCTGTATCGCTGTTGCAATTTTGCCACAATAGGCGAAAATCCCTATATAATATCTTCTCAGCGGTGTTGGGAGAAGTCCTAAAATGGACATTCTAAAGATCTCCCGCATCAGGGGTTGGAGCACAGGGATAGACGAAGCAATAACCAGGCTGCTGCTTTCGACCCTAAAGCATTCGTCAGACTAACTCTCTGTAATAACTGATCGGTAAGGCCTGTTTACGAACACTGTCCATACTACCAAACCCGTGCTTGCATCTATTTCGACGATATTAGCCATCGGTAAGAGGACATAAACGGAGGCCATGATGAAAAGACGTACATGTAAAGTCAGGATTGGCGATAGCGGGAATATGTGCTGTTTTATAGATAGCCGCTGCCCCAGAACTGCCTCTCATGTTAGGTATATCGAGCTTGAGCAAAAGCGAACATGTCTCTGAAGTTGGAGTTTAAACGTATGTGACGGTGCGTACAGAACTCCTAGACCGAGAGCAACGGAGAATGCAACCTTCTGCCTTCGCGGCATCTGTAGGTGATATAATACAATCGAGGGATAGATAGCGAGGTAAAAGTCGACAAACGCAGATATTGCTAATAAGCCTTGTCAGTTCCTATAATGCCTCGAGCTGGAAAGGTTGTAATGCGCGCGCGAGCGAGTGAGGGCACTTACACCCAGCAAACAAGCAATAGTTAACTTGCGTTTCGATATTAACACAGCTGTGAGGGGTTTGGCTTCCTTGAAGAGGCGGACAACTTCTAACGATGGTTCTGACGAAGATGGCGACGACAGAAAGAAAAGATAGCTGTACCGTTATACCCATCGCCCACAAGAACTAATAATGAGCTTTGGAGGGTAGTAGGAGGCGGATCAGCAGGCTGATAACGGCCAGTTTAGGAATGGTAAGGGACATAACACCTGGACAGGAAGCTATGTAAACCCACTTGGTAACCGCGCCCTGGTCTTCATGGGAGACCGTATTTACATGGGAGCCGAGGCCGTGACTGATGGCCTTGGTACCGAGGGAGCACAAAGTGGTGCTATAAGCCTGTAACATAGAAGAGCATCAGTAACGCGCACAGACATAGCAACGGATACTTGAGCTGTACTTGCAGCCCGATATAGCCCACTTACCATTGTAAGAATTATGAAATAGTCATCATTCTGTAGCTTCCGCGCCATGTAGCCCCTCACATATATTCGGCCCAGCGTGAAGATGAAAGCGGCACCAGTAACACTCCAAATTGTGACCAGGGTCTTGGTACCTCGGCTCTGGGTCAGATAGCTCTCCGAAGCCTGCTGCTGTATTGCGTCCGTAGAAGCAGCAGGCAGCATCATCGTGTCGTACTGTCATCGTCGTTGTTGTATTGACCATAGCATCTGTGGATGTTTTGGATCATGCGAAATTGCCACGTTATTATATTTGCAAAAAGAAAACAAGGGAAAAAGGACAGACAGGTAATGAATGACTTTTCTAATCTAAGTTAAGCGATGACCCGTTGAGATGATCACGGGATACCGGAAAAGGAAACAACCTAGTATTAGGAACGGCAAATTTCATACCGCCTTTTACTACTTCTGTCGAAGCAGTCTATGTCTACGCAGTACGTGCTACTAAGTATTTAAAATCTTCTGACTACAGCTAGGTTTATAGCTCGGAACACTAAGTAAAGAATTAAAACCTGTCTACGAGATTAATCAGATGACCGGTTGGTTACACTACGGTAGTAAAAACTGTTTGTGTTCATCTGGGCCCAGACTCTAGAAAATTGGAAATGCGCCAGTTACCATGAGTCTACAGTGACTCTGTGAGAAGTACATTTCTCGAGACAGGTGTCGAGCAAATCTAGGACCACTGAGCCTGAACCTCCTTACACTGGCTATTAAAGAAACTGTGAAATCAGGGAAGTATCCTATGGGCTCGCAACGAACCTACGATTTAAAATTCCTAAATCCATTCCTGATTACCCAAAGCTCTTCTATATTAAATTTCCACCTTCTGTCACTCCTCATTTAGGAATGTCGTGATATGCCTAGATAGTATCCCGTGTGTTAGAGCCTGAACAGTTCGGGGCTTAGTTACGGCGTTAGTTAGGCACAGGATGACACCCGGGCGTGGTCAAGATATGTATGCCGCTAAATCTTTTCTAGAACCCCTTGCAAATTTTTAAAGAAGGCTATAACGTAAAAGGCAATCTTTTGCGCGGCCCTTATGTTCTTACCGACGTCGATAGGATAACGACAATGAGGGCATCGCGATAACGAAGATTTACACGCTATGTACCCGAGGACACCGGCTGCCGAGACTAGTACATTACCTAACGGGAGAATAAGACAACGGTCTGTGTGGTCGGGGTAGTCGGGGTCCTAGATCAGATCGAATCTGCAATCCATACAACTATAATTATATCGTCTGAGTTTATGCATTCCAGATGTACTAATAGCGGTTCAAGGTCCTAATGGACGAGCCAATGCGGATTTTAGTAGCTTTTCCTAGCAAGCTAGTTAGAAGGCGATATTTCACATGTTTAGCGTCTCATCTTCGGTAGTGCCAATAGAAGCGGCGCTTGTAATCTAGGGCATGGAGTAGTTAGGGTTTAGCTACTTCATTAAGAGACTGGTAAATATAACCTCCACAAAAGGCTTCTGCGGAGATCAAGGTGACACGACGAGGAAGACGATGGATCTGAACAATAGGAGGGGTAAGACTATTCTGGCGATGATAAAGGCATGACCGAAGCGGCTTTTATGGTAGAGAACGAGGGAAATGCTCGACTAGTAAAAATGAAGCAGGTAAGCAAGGGAGGAAGAGCTTAATTACAGGGTAGAAAGTTGCCCCTTAGGACACATTTATCACTCTTGTATCACTGCTCAGAAGGGAGAGAAAGGCAGTGCAGAAGGTGAGATCAGCACTATTGGATAGCTACAACATGCAGAAATACCTAAATTATCCTATAAACAAGTAGTATCAGTGTATAGCATTCGTTTTGCACGAAATTATACTAGTGGTTGTTTCTAAACTCCCAATGTACTAGATGTTAATCTCATGGTTCCATCCCCAAATCGTTGGCGACCGGAGAAAAGACACCAATTTCCATTTGACGTCGTGGTTGCGGTAATCTCTACTGCAGCAAGCCGCTTAAATACTGCCGATCTCCACAGAGTCGATATTGAGCTTCTTCTCACCCGGTATAGGTTGGAACTGTATAACTCCATATCAGCGACGATGCGGTAGATAGTGGACCAGCCCCTTATGGAATCCAAAGGCAAAAGCTGCGTGCAGGACAAAGCTCTCATATAGAAGCCCCCCCAAAAGTGTTGAGCTTGAACAAATCAATTTTCCTATTTATTTTTCTCTCAAGCCAGCCGACCCCTAGACACGGTTTCGACAGTGCTTTCGTCGCATCACAGATTAAGCATACAGTAGAAGGCCTTTCAGCCCCTGCAGCAAGATGGAGTTACAGGGCAACTTTCTCTCGAGTCATCTCTACCGGATACCCGAGGAACTGGTGCTTGGGATATGCGAACATCTCGAGGGCTCTGATGTGTATATCATGCGCCAGATGTGCTCCCGGTTTCGGCGCATCTTATCCGTGCCAAGTTTTGTCACAGCAACCAAATGGAAGCATACAGCACACAAACAATTCCCCAGATATTCCGACCTTCCCAAACTTGGAACAGACTGGGCAGACGTCGTGGAACGCCTCCGCCGGCGACATTGCTGCTCAGCATGTATCAATGTTCATCTCCCCGCCCTAGACGGAGGTGAGTCAACCTATGGCAGGACTATGTCGCGGATGGTGAACGAAGCCAAATGGTGCGCTACCTGTAGTATCACCCACCCGTTGATCATGTTCTCTCATTCTCAGCGGACGCTAGCTCGTGGTGATGTATGCATCCTCGGACAGGGCGGCATTACGGTCTGCCCACACTTCACGCTGTCTATCGCGAACCTGTGGGACTGGATGATTCCTACACTACAAACGAAATTGAGACCGAAACAGCTATTCAGATGCGACAAATGCTTCAGTGAGATGAAATTTTCAGAACCACCTACTGTGGCGTATTTGGCACCGCATGGGCCAAGCAGCACCGCCGGTGAGATCTTGATTCGGTGGAGTTTGCCGCTTCAATTGGACACCCAAGAACTCCGTTATGTCAAGGACGACATGCGGTATGGATTTCACGGAAGAGATGCACCTCAAGCCGTCAAGAAGGCGTTGTCTAGAGCAGCTAAAGACTACAACGATCTCCTCTGTCCGCATCGTTGCTTCGACGATGGCCGCCTTCTCAGGCTTTTCAAACGTTCTTATCGCGATATATCGTATGAGGCAAAATATGAAGGACATGGCATACCGGAAGACAGCGGACCAGAGGGCTTACAAGCTAGGACAATATGTAGGGAAATCTGCAGGTCTTGCTCTTATACCGGCTCAATTTGGCAACACGAGCTCGGATATCGCTGGTTATTGAAGACCGAGGAGAAGGGCGGCCTATTTCTGCAAAGGCAGCTGAGGCTGACAGTCCCGGACTTGAATTCCCGATTCTCCGACGCACACAGTGACTGGATACAGATGATGCGTCCTCCGTCATATGAACTTCCGAAAGACACAGCACTCCGCCATATAACATGGTGCCCCGACGAGAAATGTGCCAACGGGAACAGTTGGAACAACCACATGAGAGTACTTGGCAATGTTGGGACACATTTACTCGACTACAGATGGGTGCATCGAATCACGCCTGAACCTGCCGCGCGTTGGTTCGATGACGAGCTTCCCGGAAGGGTTGAAGACCCCTACCGATATTTCACTCCGAATAAAGAGAAGGCATGATTGGGCTGATCGACGCTTCGAGGATATATCCCAGTGTTGATACGAAATGACGAAGATACATTCACCGCCGGGCGATGAACAACCAAACACACGCCTCGGAACTCGACACAGTAACTACGCGCAACCGGAGATAGCGGCGTAACGGAGCAGAAGCCACTGGGATAGGCTGGTTGATTCTTAGGCTCCCAACAGCCAACGACCATAGAACCCGGAACTGGCAAGGTTTTGGGGTGCTGCTCTCAAAGATTTCTTGTTTGCTGCTTAGCATTCCTGGCCGTCCAAGGAACCCATCGGCAAGGCTCGAATAGTTTGTCGCTTGGCCCCCAGGGCAATCTAACAACGCATTTCCAAGCAAACGCTGCAAAACAAGTTGGCAGTGACTTTGAAATACGTCACAAAAAAGCCCCATCTCTGCGTCGGGTGCGGCGAGACTCCGACAACAGGCGACGGTCGCCACAGCGCAGCGATAGGCAAATGCAACATCATGCAAATGCAACATCATGCAAATGCTCTCCCAGTACATCTTCTGGTTCTTCTTTTGTTATGGTTCCTTTTTCCGACGATAAGATATTAAGGCTGCCGATGATTTTCCAGTATTTGGCGTTGCAAAAAGGGGTCCAGGGGTTCAGGGGCTAAGAGCGCCACAGTGTGGAAGTGCGCTCCTCAGCCACTACAGTCTCTATCGATTGCGATACCATAGATGATGCCGTCTACTTAAGTACTTAGTTGATGTCGTTTAAAAATCAAACTTGTCAACCACGAAAGGCCGCGAATGAACCATGGCCACTTAATTCAGGCAAAAGTGAGCAAAGGTTGATGATATGAAATCGCTTTTTCCCCCTCGACTACATAAGACAAACCCATACATGAGGAGCCCGAGCCGGAATATCTAAGGTACCTAGGTAGGTATGATCTAGGCTATTCCACCTAATGAATCCCCGCCGATACAAGAACAAAACTGTGCCGTGGGGCCCAATGCAATCTCCACGATCTTACATGATTCTGTTTACCGGTCGCCACATGTCCATCCCATGTGCCCGACAATCCCGTACGCACATACATGACAAGTAAGTCCCATAGACTCGAACATTTTGGTCCCCGTCCATCCATCGTACCTGATGATGCAGCCAGACAAAGGAAATCCCGAAGAAAAACAGCAAATGCTGATAGAAAAACATACATGACAAAAGGAAAACGGTTGAGCCGACAAGAAGCAAAAAGGAGCAGTCCCGGGGTATCCATCCATCCATCCATCCGCCTCATCAATCGTCAATCAATCAATCCATCATGATCGTGCGACCTCGTTTAGTCGTACAACATGAACCCAATCCTTCCATTACGTCAAGTCTTCCCGCGCCTTGACCCCTTTTGATTTACACGTCCTCCCGCCGCATGATGCACACCGTCCCCGCGCGGTCGCCGGAGCTGCGCACGAACACCATGCCGGACGACGAGGAGCGCGCGTGCTTCTTGGCCGCCGACGACGACGACGTGGACGAGGGCTTCTTGTCGCCGCCCTCCTTGCTCGACGACCGCGAGCTGCTGCGCGTCGCCGGCCGCCGCGTCTTGCTCTCGGCCTTGAGCCGCACCTCGAGCTCGCGCGCCCGCACCGCGACCGCCGCGTGCGCCGCGCGCGCCTCGTCGAGGTCCCGCGCCAGCCGCGCGTTCTGCGCCGCGAGCCCCGCCGCCCGGCCTGCCTCCTCCGCCCGGCCCGCCGCCGCCGCCCGCTGCGCCGCCGTCTGCTCGTCCAGCCCCGCCTGCAGCGCCGCGATGCGCGTCTCGAGCCCCGCCTTGTCCGCGCCCAGCTGCGCGTGCGCCGCCTCGAGCTCCTTGTGCCGCGCCGCCGCTTGCTCCGGGTCCAGGCCCGCGAGGTCCGCCTCGAGGCTCCGGGCCTTGGCTTCGAGCTCGGCCTGCTTGCCCTGCGCCGCCTCGAGGTCTTTGCTGTGCTGCTCCTTGGCCGCTTCCAGCTCCTGGGTGTGCGCGCCCTTGGCGCTCTCGAGCTGCTTGGCGTGCTCCTCGAGGGCGGCTTCGAGGTCCTTGCCCGCTTGCGCCTTGTCGGCCTCCAGGGCCTGGGTGCTGGCTTGCAAGACGGTGATCTCGTTGTGCAGCTTGGCGAGGTTCTCTGTGGTCTTGGCAAAGTGCTCTCGGGCCTCCGTCAGCTTCTTGTCGAGTGCAAGCTTCTCCTCGGCGAGGACAATGTTGGCGGTCTTGGAGCCCGCCAGGTTGGTCTCCAGCGTCTCGATCTGTGCCGCCTTCTCGGCCTTCTCCTCGTCGAACTGCTTTTGGATGTCGGCCTTTTCGTCCTCAAGCTTCTGCTGGATGGTGGCCTTTTCCTCCTCGAGCTGCTTCTGGATGGCGGCCTTCTCCTCCTCGAGCTGTTTCTGGATGGCAGCTTTCTCCCCTTCGAGCCGGGTCTGGACTTCCGTCTTCTCGTCCTGGAGCTGCTTCTCCACGGCCTCCTTCTCTGCGAGGAGCTTTTCCTCAACGGCCTGCTTCTCTCCGAGGAGCTTCTCCTCGACGGCCTGCTTCTCTCCGAGGAGCTTCTCCTCGACGGCCTGCTTCTCGCCTTGGAGCTTCTTCTCAAGCTCATCCATCTCCTGTTGAAGGTCCTTCTCGAGATCGTCCATCTCGTGATTGAGCTGGCTCTCCAGGGCGTTCTTCTCATCCGTCAGGCGCTTGGTGAGCTCTTCCTTCTCTGGGCCGAAAGCATCGATCTGGGTCTGCAGAGTGTTGATCTTCTGCTCAAGGTTCTCGATCTCTCTCTGGAGATCGATGTTCTGGTCCTCGACTTCCTTGATGCGAGCCTGGAGCTTCCCCTGCTCCTCCTTCATGGCCTTCTTCTCCTCTTGGAACGCCAATTGAGTATCAGCGAAGGTCTTCTTCTCCTTCGCGAAGGATTCCTTTTCGCCGGTGAGGGCCTGCACGTCAGCGGCCTGCTTCTTGATGTCGCTCTTCAAGACGTCGCGCTCTGCAGTTAGGTTTTTGACCTCCTTATCTTGGGATACGATGCGCGTCTCCAGAGCGGCGGCGGCCTTCTCGAAGGCAGAGATCTGCCTCATGAGGAGCTCTTCCTGGTCCTTTTGGTCCTTGGACCGCAGCTCGAGGTCTCGAGTGAGCTTGACGAGCTCCATCTTGGTCTCGGCCCCCGCCCGCCTCAAAGCGTCTCGCTCGCTTTCGGCGGTCTCGAGCATGGCCTTCTGCAGGCTGAAGTTGGAGCGGTATTCGTCGAATAGCTGCCGCTGCTCCTGGAGGTCGCGGATGACGAGCTCCTTGGCGTTGCGCTCCTGCTTGAGGGACCTCTCCGTCTCCTTGGTTTCGTAGCCGTGCGTCGAGAGCCGCTCCGAGGTGTCAGCCAGCTCCCGGCTCAGGCGGCTGTTGGCGACCTGCAGCTCACGCGCCTCGCGCTCGAGCTGCTCAATCTTATGGAGCAAGTCTTTGCCGCCGGGGCCGGGCCTCCTCGAGAGCTGGAGGTCCTTGGAGGGCTCAGAGGCGGGCGGCATCAACTGGATGTGCACTGTCCTGCCGGTCTTCTGGGTTGGGCGCGACACTGTTGTTGTTGCTGTTGAGGGAAGCGCCGCCTTGGCAGTAGAGGGCAGCCCTGGCTTGGAAGTCGATGGTAGGCCCGCCCTGCGTGGCATGCGGACCTTGCTCATTGAAGTTACATGGCGGACATGCTTGACTTGAGCAGGTGCCCTGGTCTCCTTGCTCGTGGTGGTGATATCAGATGCAACACTGGTGGCCTGTGTGTTGACTGAGAGCTCGGAAGAAGCAGAGCCCGATTCTGTGTCTGTGTCGAAGTTGTAGAAGTTGTTTTCAGTCGGCGATGAGATGACGGGTGGGCCAGCCTGGTGTTGTTGCTGCAGTGGCTTTGGGTCGGGCCGGGGGACACGATAGAATCTGTCGGCGAGCGACCTTGTGGGAAACGCCGCCTGGGGCGCCTGTGGAGTATAGTTGGCCGCTACACCGGCATACCCACTTGAAGAGAGGTCCGTCTCAGACGTCCTCTGAGATGAGGCACCCGAAGGCCCCCTGCTGGGATATCTGGGCCGCTCCGGGAATCTGGAGAATTGGTTTGCCATGTCGGCTCTGATTTCGACCGTTGGCCGAGTCGCTGTTCGTTCCATAGTTTCTCTGTCTTGGTTGCTTATGTGTCGTGCGCAGTGTCTGCTGGTGGTTGAATGGGTGTTAGTCTTGGTCTCTGGTGTGCGATGGCCGCGATCAGGCTGTAGGGTGAGTAGATGTTGATGTAGTTGAGCATATTGCGGTTGAAAGTGGGTAGGAGGGAGGAGATCGATTGAGCAAATGTAGCCCGGTGATCAGTTTGAGAGTTTTGTTTGTTTAGGATTCGAGGCGAGAGATGCAGGGAGATAGGGGAGAGGGAGAGAAAAAGGTACATCCGGCAGCCCAAAACAGGAAGCAAGGTGACACAGGCAGTGAAATAAGACAGCCTGGCCAGCAAGCAATCAATCATCCCCCCCCCGGTCCATTACGATTAGGGGGGTGTTGCCCTAACCCAGCCAGCCGCGGCCGCGCCCGAACAGCACATTAGCCAGGCCAAATGACGATGACGCATTCATGCGCCCACACCAAAGCCAAAATTGTCTGGCTGGGCACGTCGTCGCTGCGCCTGACTCACCACAGTCGGGCACTCAATCAAGACATCCAACGTGGCCCAACGACCCTCTTGGTCCCTGTAAGTCCCAAAGCCCCCCCCGGGCTGCGGGTTCAACCGCCTTGAAAAAAAAACCCACCCAGGGCCAATGGTAGCGAGTGAGACAGGGGTCTCGGAGCAAGGGTAAGCCGCGTGGGCACAAGTTGGGCACGAATGTCACAAATGTTCAACCCAAATTCGCCACTGGGATCCCGTCTGGGGCCAATCGGCTCCCTGCATGGGCTGGGCGCTGGAGCGGACAACGACAAGGGTGTATAAACTTAGACGACGACTTGACTTAGATTTTGCGACAATCAGCGACAGCCATGGTCATCACATGGTCTTGTTGGCGGGACTCTTCCCGCCGTCTCCCAGTCTTTTTGTCTGGCTGACCCAGGCCGTATGCAAGTCATTGCGTGCGGGTTTGCTGCTGCGCTGCCGTGGTCCCCAGTGCGAGGCAAAGCGACGAGTGCGAGGCATCAATTGACGATGGGATCTCCCGGCCGACATGATGGGATTGATTGCAAACATGCAGCGCTTGCTTGCATCATCCCTGATCTCTCCGATGAGGCGTGGCCAGTTCTAAGGCTGATGACCCCAGCAAGTAAGGCAAACTTGCCGTGGTTTGTCACCTAAGACCGACCGCTTTCAATCCCGCAGCAAACCTGGCAAAAGAACTGTTGTGATACAGCGATACCGTAATACCTGGGCGACAAATGCGAGGCTAAATGCTGGGATAGGCAGGGTCCGGATGTCACTTCAAACTGTACAAACATACAGTACGCAAACTACGGGCGCCTCGCATGCCCGTCTGTCCCTACAGCGACCTGGATTCGGCCTACCTAGAGGACTCATCACCTGACATGGATCATACACGGCAGCATCATTGGCTCACGTCCCGGAAGGTAAAGTGAAGGAATCCTTCCTTTCTGCAATGCTGCAGTGACGATCACCAAGAGGCTGGGCGACCAAACCTTGGCGCCGGCCCACGCTGACCAAGCCATGCCATATTACTGTTTACTTGATCCTCCAATGAGGCTTCCCGTGCTCTCCTATTGACTACATCTTGGGCAACAGTCGCCACCAGCCCCGACCAACGACGGGCATTCCAATCCAAATTTCGCGTGTCGGTCGCGACGGGCAAGGGCATGGGCATTACGACAATCTGATGTTTTTTTTCCCTGCCCAAATGCATTCATTATAAAGACGCCCCGTGTGTCTGCTGTTGCTGCTGCCGGGCAAAGAACCGGGCGTAAGCAGCCAACCCTAAGGAGGGAAATATTGCTGCCACATCAGGCCTCGAACAAAAGCCCGAAGCTGTGTGTATGGTGTGTCGAGGTGTGTAAGCCTACGTGGCTTGTGAAGTGGTAATGATTAGCCACCCTTCACGAAAGGCAGAATACGAGAAGGCCTGACTATTGACCACGAGATGATGCTGCCACCACTTCCTTGTACAGAACATTGCTTTTCCAACTGCAGCTCGGCATTCTGACATAAAACAGGTTCAAGCCACATAGCTACTTATAGGTAAAAGCAAAAAGTGCAAAAGCAACAGCAAGTCACCTCTTTTCTCGTCGGACCACGCCGGCCAATCAGGTGTGCAGACTCGCCCCCATCACAGTCTTCCCGACGTGTTCCCCGGGTTCTGCCCAGCGGTGCGCCCGGTATGTGACCTAGGTGGCGCTACAGCAACTCGGTGGACTCCCGTATCCACCCGCGAAAAAGGGAGACCCTCGTTTTGGTGGGTATGGGGAAGAGGCGAGCCGGGATGTATACAGCAGCCCCGGCAGCGTGCATGGTCTAACTAGTCCATCTGCCGCGTTGTCGTGTTCGCACAGAAATCCAAATCTTGCAAAATTCTGGAATGTGGGAATAAATGCATCCGTCTGGAGTGGAGCGGGTCTCGTATAGCCGTACTATACTATGTAGGAGGCCATAAACAGATAACAAACGCGTAAGGGGCGGAGCTGTCGTGTCTATACTCTGCTGTCCGAGATAACGTAGAAGGAATCGTCGGTAAACCCACCTTTCTGGGCTGGACCTCGTTCGATACCGCGGAAGCACTGGGTTCTGCTGGCACCTTCAACACGTTATTGTGATGATAAAAGTCACATGCTAGAGCTTGCTACCGAATGATTGATCACAGCGAGCAGGTCGAACTTGTGCCTTGGGCATCTGCCTACAAGGCTTGGGCCTCAACCCGAAAGCCATTGGTTTAGGTCTCGGGCTGGAAACTCCGGATATCACCACTCTTCGGAAACTCGGTCCTGTCATTTCTGGTATTTTTGGAGGCCGGTTCAAAGAACATTTGCTTTTTTTGTCTGGGTTATCTAAAGACGAGTGATTAGGGTCGTATGACTTGTCTTAGAGCGCGCAATATTAATTACTCGAGTCGTGTATCGATTTCTGTATGTTCCACCCAAATGGGAGTTGTTTGACTCTAATATGATGTTTATATATATAACTATCAATATCCAGGTAGTTGGTCTGCTGCCGAGATAAGGCCTTACTCGGGAGTTCAGCCCCTACTGGGCTTCCTCTCTAATCCAGGTAAGTACCTAATGGATATTGTCACTCTGAGGCTGGAATCAAAAGGTTCGAAGATGAACGAGAATCCGATCCCTACCAAATCTGCCGTACTAGTGGAAACCTGTCGTCCTTCACTTACTGGCCAATATTTCGTCTCGAAGCATGTTGGAAGGCTCTAGGTCGCATACATACTTCATTTGACATATCATACTTATGCATCCACCGTCTAATGCAAGCTTTACTCTGGATATCATCTCTATTAACTCTCCAGCAGAACCACAGGCCCCAGCGACGTGGAGTAATAAGAGGGAGTTGATCAATCGAATCAGTGAATGGCAACACTTACTCCCAATTTCAGCGGTTAAGATGTCCAAACCCATAACTCAGCTTAACTGGGTGGCTGGGTGACAGCCATGTCGTCATCCATACTCAAACTGCATGTGATTAGTTGCTATACAGTTCTATAGTACTTATGAAAGAGCCTCGGTGAATGGCTGGCTGGGTGAGAGACGGTGCTTAGTCTTGGTCATATCGAATCTTGAGGGTTTTCACCAGGCGTCTTTTAACTTATATTTTACAGTGAAGGACGCATCTGAATTTCGAGCCAGAAGCCTCTGTTATTTTGCATATTGTTAATGTTGAAAATGAGAGTCGTGTGTGTACCTTCTGGTTTTGTTGTTCGCAGCTCCTGGAGCCTCGCCGACAATGTCGGCGACCCCTTTCTTTACCTCAAGCAGCACAATAACCAACCAAACTCTTTTCAGTAATATTACCTTCAACTTCGGATTTCTTTTTTCGAAATTTGAAGCTTAGTTATCTTTCTAGTCACCCAAAGTTCACAATTCTCATTCCAGGAATTTCGGCTTTGCACAAGCCAACAATGTCATTAATTATCAAGCTCGTCCGCCTCATAACCTCAAAAGGATTTTCCAGGCCTCCCATCTTAATTTCACGTCCCTCCACGAACAAAGTGACAATCCACGATATCCTGTACTACTCACTCGTCGCCCAATTGGATCTAGACGCAACGCAGGCATGGATCCCGCCATTGAGAAGATCCTCGAGATCAGCGACCGACGCTTTCTCCACGACGTCTTGGCAAATCTCTGTGCTGAAAATGGCTTCGTCCGCCGGGCTGTTCTCGAGCACTTCACCGCCCTACCCGATGATTCGAGTAAGAAGTTGGCAGTTCCCAGCAAGAGCGATGGCAACGATTCCAGCAGTCGGGACGACGTAATAAAACCTGAGTCTGGCGGTAGAGCAAGCAGTCTCTACGACATCCCGCTTGCGCCTTCCGCCCTTTCCGCTTCGCCGGCTCCCACTAGCTATTCACCTTATCGCGCCGAACCGCGTGGCCCGCCCACGACCCCTAACGACGCCATCCTGATTGAAGACGAGAGCTGTGAGAGTGCAAGCAGTGGCCATGGCAGCCAGTTCCACGATGGCGATGTAGATACCATCTACGATAGCGGTGGCGACGACCAGGCCAGTCTCTCCAGCTCTTCCCACGAGGATTCGGCTCCGCCCATGGCCCACAGACTGGACCCCGCGGTCTTCAGCACGCGAGAGTACGCCCGACAGGCGAACTTCGGTAAGTCATCATTGCTTCACCCTGCCCATCCTGAGATTTCCTACACGCGCCGACATTTGCCTCGTCGAACTACGCGACATAACTGCTCTCCTATGAAAAACAAAACCCAAACTGACACATGCGTCAATCTTCTCGCTAATTACCGTCTTATTCAGCCGCCAACAAGACCCGCCTCAACCTGTACAAGGCCATCTACGAGCACATGACCGTCTCGGCGCAGATGGAGGCCCAGACGGAGCGGCTGATGGACTGCAAGGACCCGGTGCGCATCGAGCGGATGGGCGCGCGCCTGCACCGGCTGGAGCAGCGGCGCGTCGCGTCCCGACGCGCCATCGAGAACGTGCTCGGCGCCGAGGAGCGGGCCAAGGCGAGAGGCGAGATGGAGGAGGGGGAGGAGGAGGAGGCGGCGGCGGCAGTGAAGGACCAGGCGGCGCGAGCCCGCGAGGCCGCCCGGGCGCGGGCGTGGCAGAATGTCGGACACGTGGCCACGGACATCCGCGAGAGGCAGGAAAAGGCCCGCCTCATGAACAGGCTCTTCCTGGCCGCGAAGCAGGCCGCCAAGAAGGGCGCGCAGAGGCTCAGGGACCGCCTGGCCGACGAGGCGCGCGAGAAGCGCGAGCGCAGGCGGGCCCAGGCCGAGGCCCGGTTGGCGGCCAGGGAGCAGGCGAGGAGAGAGAGGGAGGCGGCTGCCAACAGGCGGAGCGTTGGGAGCAGTGCATCGGGAGACTATCGTGGCTACATGTAGTCTCATCGTCTATTGCCTTTGGTGGTGTTTTGGGGGTGAGGGGTGATCTCATTCGATGCACATCTACGTTTTTGCAACGAGAAAGCAAGTGCTGCGCATTCGGCAACAATTAAGTAGAGCGCTGGATATCACGAGACCTTCTTCTGATTGAAAGGACGTGCAGACAAATAAAAACACAAATTCATTCAATTTGCTCTTTGTTCTTCCTGGATTACCTCGATTCTCGCCCTCAACCAAGCTTGAAACCCGGCAAAGAGGCCGACCTCTTTCCACCGATCGCAGACCTGGGCGAGTGCTTCATACCTGTCCAGCACGTACGCAACCTCGGCGCTCTCGCTGCCGCCCTGGAGCTCGACGGCGACCTTGTGGGAGATCTTGGCGAGGCAGACCGGGCACAGATAAGGCGGCTGCCGCAAGTCCTCGGCCATGCCCGTGGTGCTCTGCATGGAGCAGGCGTAGTACACGCAGTGGTCCAAGAAGGCATTGTGGCCCAGCTCGTGGGAGACGGTGCGCGCTATCCGCGAGAACCAGAGGGACCGCAGGTACGCGGCCGAGGCCGTGTTGTGCCTCACCTTGCTCGCGGCTTGGACCGCCATGCGCATGGGCGACTGGGACGACGCCGCGATGGCGCGCGTCCCGCGGTGGACGTCGGCCTCGGCGCACTGCCCGTCCACGAAGGCCTTGCAGTGGGAAGCGGGCCACACGTGGTCGAAGTCCAGCTTATCGGCCTCGTCGAGGATCGGGTGGTACCTCGCCGCGGAGACGACGCACACTCGATTGAGGCCGTAGGCTCTGCCGCAGCAAAAGTCGTCTTCTTCGTCCTCGTACAGGTCGTGGTCCACCAGCAAAGCCATCGCGTACGCGTCTTTTGGTAAGACCGATATTTCCGCATCTAGAACGTCTGACAAGTTCAGTTGCTTACCGAATACCCCATCCGGTGATGGCCGGGCTCGGATACGGGTACAATAGCCATCTTCAGTGGCGAGGCCAACGTATTGATACTTCTTCGACCGGCTCTTCTGATCCCAAGACACGAATCGCAGCTTCTGGGGAAATGGCTTTACAATGAAGCCGTGGTAAAAGGCGCCAAGATAAGCGACATAGTCATCGAGTTCTGGGGTCTTCAGCTCAGAATACGAGGATGACGAGCTTGCTGCTGCTCGTTGGCCATCCCCATGCTTAATCTGTGGCCGCAGCCAATCCTCCATGAAGCCTACCTCTTCGGTGATTTCCGGCGCCGCAGCGACATACAGGGTCTTGCGAGCCGCCGTCGGCCTGTTACGCATCTTGATGTTGCACCACGACTCGAAGCTTTGCGCCTCGTAGCCGGGGTCCCACGCCAGCTCATCCGTGGGCAGCACGAGGGGACCCGGGAACGACGCGAGCTGATCCCGCGCAGCCTTGGCGGTGCGTGTGTCCACGCTCCGGCGACCGCTTTGGCTACTTGACGTCGTGTCTTGGAGTGGTGGTATGCGCTCAGACTTGGTGGTCGCTGCGATGCGCTGGGCCGGGGATTTCCACTCAAAGCCCACCTCGCGGGCGTAGGCGCTGGGCTCAAGCTGGAGCTGCTTGTGTTGGCATGGCTGCGGCATAGTGGTAGTGAGCTGGGAGCAGAGACAGGAACCCGGTGACAAAGAAAAAGACAGGAGAAAGTGGCATAGATGAACAACTCTAGAGCGACTTGACACGTCCTTATCCGTTCCAAGCAGCGGATGAATCCTGGCTGCTGCCTAGAAACATGCGAGCCATTATGGTTGTTTCGGTCCGGTCCTTGTTGTGGTGTTTACAAGCTTGATTGCTTACTGTTGCGCGCTAGGCGACTTCAGGGTGAGGCTAGTGGCTGTTCGTGTGGCTGTGCAGCCGAACTCAGGGGTGAGGAGACGGCTCATCTTCACAGAGACAACCCACCAATCATCGAAGAAGATGTTGAGAAGGTCAATGGGAGAGATAAGGGCCTCTTAGGCTGACACGGAACATAACTCTTCCTCCCATAAAAGGGAATAAACCCCGCATATAGCCGAGAATAACGAGATACTACTGTCTGCAGACTACTCTTCTGTACGGACACTGGGCGCCATTTCCCAGCAGTCAAATTGCAGCATCTTGCACTCGCCCCCCTGAACGAACGGGCAAATGCTGTAGCAAGTCCCCGACTCGGGGTAGACCCGAGTTGATATGGCCGTCCTTTCGTTGGCAAACACTTCAAGCACGCTGACGTCGAAAAACACCCTAAGGGTAAGGGGTTCTTGGCACGATGTTGCCGTCGTTTGACTATCGTCGCCGGGTAGGGAGGAAGAATCCAGGAGCTGGAAGAGCGTGTGTGGTGCCGTTTCGTCGCATGTGTTGATGTCTCCATGCACCGTTGAGTGACGCCGGGTGATGGTGAGAGTCGACGCCGCCGGCTGGAACGTTATGATAGTACGGATGGCTGGGTTGTCTTTCGAGTGTTGAAGAACCAGACCAACGGCTTCAGTCCCAGATTTGAGCTCGAATGATGCGTTCAACTCCCAGGAGATTCCATGTGGCAGTTCAAGCCCGCCGATAGTCTCGGGCAACAGCATCCCTGGAGCCAAGGATTGGTGGTTCCGTCGAAGCTTCTGCAACCTTTCATCGGGTACCGCGCAGAGTGTCGTTAAGTTGTATGTTTGCGAAGATATCTTCTGTACTTCGAACGACTTGAGGCCTTCCATTTTGGAGCTCAGCGGCTCAACGACGCGCTCTAGCCTCTGTAGCTTAAGAATCCGCGGTAGAGAGAGCATTCCACTCCATCCCTGAGCCTTTCTCTTCTCCAGTGATAGATCTTCTTCCAAGAGCCAGCCTAAGATGACATTGCGTTGTATCTTGGGATCCCAGAAAGAGTTGCCGGCATAAAAACAGCCATGGTCCAGGAAACCGCCGTAGCGGTATTCCATCTTGATACGCTGATGTTGTCCTGGCTGAATGCTGCCGCTTAGCCACATTTGTTTGTGATCCCTTCTGAACTCAGTATGCCCAGAAGGCACAGCTGTCTCCGTTATCCCTTCCACGCTCAAAATCAGGAAGTCAAGCTGAGAGCCCTCTGCTGCTGCTGGATCAGGGTCGGGAAAAGAGACGAAGTTAACTACCTCCCAATTGAATCCGAAGTCATATCGATCGCTTGAACCGGATGGGCACTTAGGCATCGTTCCGAGAGTGGAGATAAAAGTCCAATCGTAAAGTGCCTGAGGGGAGATGCGATATAAAAAGGATGTTGGCCCGCCGTCTCTCGTACCTCCCGCAACAAGGCCATACAATGTCGCAGGCGGGTCACCGAGGGCCCTGGCCATGGACGGCCACGAAGCGATGAATGGGTCTCGCCACCCCGTCACGTCTAGATCAGTTGGTGGCCCCGGTAGAACTGGGTTATTTTCGTACCGTACCCACGTCTTGCCGGAATCGGATGACGCAGCGGCGTGAAGCAGCTCCTGGCCATAATGGTACGGCAGGGCATGACTGATAGGAGACCGTGTAACCGAGGTATAGAACGCCGTAACTGTGGCGGCATCCGCACTCACAGGCGCCATGCACCCTGTGAACACACCGAGCGTATCAACCTTGGGCGTAGGTGCCAGCGACGTTTCCTTTCGGACTGCCCAAGTCACAAGGTCGGGCGATACAGCTGAGCCCCAGGAGATGCTGTTGTTCCATTCAATACTGTCCGGGACCCATTGGAAACCGACGTGGTAGGTATCATGGACTGGATCATAACCTGGTGCGCATGGATCATTAAGCCAGCCCCTGGGTGCGATAATGTGATAATTTGGCCGCCAGCGGCTAAATTCGTCAGCGCCGAGATGCTGGCCCCCCTGTTGAGTATCAGTCTCACATCCAAGAAGGGGTAAAGTGAGATCAGGGTACCTCAAGCCTAGTACCAGCTTTGGCATCGGCATCAGCTGTTGCAGTCTTCGGATCCATGGTGATGCAGAGGCGGCAACGGTAACTAAAGTGTCGAGAAGAGGAGAGAGCTTTAACTATAGCGCCGTGCGTAAGGAAAGCAGGAAATTGCCCAGCGAGTCATTAAGCTGCTCCACCTGCATCGGATTAAGGTTGTGGCACTTGCGATGTTCTAAAACCACAGAACCTCCTCTCCTAGACTATAGACTAAGGCCGGCGGGTGGGTCCGCCGAAAATGCGGCCGACTCGGCTTTCTCGACGTCGGCCGTCCTACGGAAGTCAGGAGAGGTCCCAGCACAACTATACTTCATGTTCCAAGCGTCGGTGCGCAAGGATGTCGGAGGGTGTTAGATGGATAGTTTAATATCGAGTGATCGCCACATGAAATCAGTCTCCCAATGGTGTTGTTCTGTATCACATGCAAGGTTATCAACAAACCCACATTGTACAGGGATGTGGGCTAAAACACTCCAGTTTCCATCGCCTGTGACAGTTTCGTCAGTACGCACTTGTCCGTACCAACGAGTCACACCGATCAATCTAAACTTCTACATCGGTCGTGAATATCCAGTAGACTAGATAACTGTATCACCCGCCCTACTGGAAAAGGGACTAGACTCCCTAGACAAAGTCAATCATATCTAACGGCACTTATATGGTTGATACGGGGCTTGTAAACCAAAGAGCCTGGAGCTCAGTGAATATTGGCCCCGGCTGACAGTCCCTCTCAGGATGTTCTGTAAGTAAGACATGACCACAGACTAAGTTTCATTATATCGACAAAACTTCGTACAAGTACATACTCCGAATAGCCCCCAGCGTGCCCTCGTCCCTCACGCATCCTCGAGAATGACCTCGGAAGCCTTCTGCCCGACCATGACGGTAGCCAGCACGGGGAACGCCCCGGGCTGCCGCGGGAACACGCTGGCGTCGACGACGCGCAGCCCGCGCACGCCGCGCACGCGGAACCGCGCGTCCAGCACCGCCAGCGGGTCCTCCTCCCCGCCCCCGCCGACGCGGCACGTCCCGGACGCGTGGTGCCCGAACGCCTGCGACCGCACCCAGTCGGCGTCCTGGGCGCGCGCGCGGCAGCGGCCCGAGGGCCACTGGACGCCGGCCGGGCAGGGGGGCTCGGTCGGGGCCACGGGGCCGTAGGGCGGCGGCACGGCGGCGAAGACGCGGCGCACGAGCGCGACGGTGTCGAGCATGGCGCCGAGGTCCGGGTCGTCGTTCTCGGCGCCGCCGCCGCCGGAGCCGGGGAAGTGCTCGAAGCTGATGGCCGGCGCCGCCGTCGGGTCGCGGCTCGTGATGCGCACGCCGGCCCGGGCCGACGGGGGCCGCGGCGACATACGCACCATGCTGCGCGCGAAGGCGTTGGGCGGGTCCGTGAATAGGCCCGGGTCGGCCTGGGCCGTGGGCGGCCAGAAGCCGCGGAAGACGCCCGGCGACGAGAAGGTCAGGACGTCGCGGCGGCCGTCGGGGCTGTGGGCCGTCGTGAGCAGCGCGCACTCGCTGTTGCCCTGCGGCCCGGCGTAGGGCCCCTCGCCGCGCTGCCAGGCCGCGAGGCAGGGGTCGCCGGGGGCCCCGAAGCTGCAGTTGGCCATGGCCGGGTCCGGCGCCGGGGTGAAGTCGGCGGCGCCGTGTCCCACGACGGGCAGTTCTTGGTTGTCCCGCAGGTTGCGGCCCACGCCCGGCACGTGCGCCACGACCGGGATGCCGAGGGACCGCAGGTGCTGCCGGTCGCCGATGCCGCTCAGTTGCAGCAGCTGGGGCGAGTTGAAGGTCCCCCTGACACGATGACCTCTCGGCGAGCGTAGGCCCGCTTCAACTTGCCCATGGGCGGGTTCTTCTCGTCGTATTTCCACGAGGCCCCGTAGACCATGCTGCCCTCGAGGAACTCGACGCCTACGGCTCGTGGTTCGGAATGGCTTCGCGCGTCGTCAAAGATGACACGCGTGGCGAGAGATTCTAGCTGCAGTTTGAGGCGGTACCTCTTTGACCCATTCTTCTTTGTGGCGTTGAAGGTGGAGAGGATAAGGTCGCGAGGTGTCCAGCGCTTTTCGAACTTCGTGGTATGAATGGGCAGCCCGAAAACGCCCGTGGAAAAGTCTCTCCCGGGACCTGGAAAGTTCGGATCTCTACCCATAAGTGACAGTGACGCATCCACGCCAAGCGGACCGCCCGCTGGCCTGAGCAGGTTTCCGGCTAATGTCCCCAGGAATGACAGTGCCCCGGGGCTTCTTCTGTAGTAGTCCGGCGATCCTAGTTGGATGTCCATAAGACCATCAAAGCCATGTCCTCGTGTGCCTCTAGGCAGGTAATGGTTCTTCTCTATCTTTTCAAAGATTGATCTCATTCTTCCCGATCTAGTGGAGCTGTCAGAGGAGGTCTAGAATGACGCAGCTGCTTGGTTTTACTCACGACCATGATCGGTCACCAGTGATATCCGCCACGTAGTCCCAATCGGCATCGTTCGGTAGAAATGCCCCCATGGCGTTGACAACGGCGCTTCCGCCCAGTGTTGCGCCACGGGGGTAATACACGCCGTTCAATTTGGCCTCCTTGGGCGCCCGAGCTCCGCTGCCGACCCAGTACGACCCGTTCGGGAGCGTCCAGGTCAGGTGGTTGTACTGCAGCTCCTGCTTCTCGTCACCCGCAAAGTGCTTGACGAAGAAGTGCCACTTCAGCGTGTTGGTGCCGGGATACGAGAGCGCCGCTACCGAGGTCGAGATGTCGTCGCTGGCGTCGCGGCCAGCCTCAATCAGCATCACGCTATACCCGGCCAGCGCCAAGTTACTCGCGACGACTCCCCCACCAGGCCCGCTACCGACAACGATATAGTCATACGTGCTCGAAGCATCGAAGGTCTCATTTTCTCTGCGGGTATGAGGATGCCCTTGAGTATAGCAAAGCAGAGTGGATGAGATTAGTAAAAGCAAGTTACAGAGACCAACGGACAACATATTGATCGTTTCTAGCGCAGACTGCTTCCGCAGTTCAGAGGCGACAGGCCTGAAGTCTTTGGGTGAGGTGAGCGCCTAAGTATCCAGGAGAGGTAGGAACAAAGTAGCCCCTTGAAACGTCCTCACCATAGCCAACATGAATACTTATATATAACTACCGTGTTTAGGAGACCTTCTTATCTCTACCATATGCCTAGACGTCTACCCCACCCACGTGCCAATGTTACCATGGATCAGCGGAGATTTCATATTAGTTGGCAAATTTGTTACTTAAAAGGCAAGTCGCTTCGCTCGGCTGTCGGGTAAGTGAAGGTGAACAGAAGGATCTGCGTCTAATTGTCCAATGACCTGATGGTTTTCGCACAGGGCCGCCACACCGATGCATTTGAGGACCAAGGATCTATCAATTCCAGCAACATCAAGTAACAGTACCGGACGTGACACAGTGAGAAGCCAAGACTTCAGGGCGCACATTGGGGCTTCATGACGGTGTAGACGGGCCGCTGTAATGAAAGTAGGTGGTAGGTCGCCTACCAAGCGGCCTACTTAGCACGCCCTTATGCACGACCGTTGCAGCGCAATACGGATCTAGTCCGGAATGTAACCCCTCCGGCAAAAACTGCCTCCTGCATTCGGCAGGAGCTGAGGTCGGCTTGCATCCATCCCGTTAGAAAGGGGCGCAGCATCTCATCTACTGCTGGAGGTGCATGAAGGGCAATTTTCACTAGTTTTGTCGCCAATGTAAGTACGCATCATCAATCGAGATTAGGGGATTAAATTCTACATTTGGGTTTGACCAGTTTCGTAATGCCGTCTCGCGATGCTCGAGTCTTCAAGATACCATCGCTTACTCGCACCCAAGAGTCAACACCGATGTGTAACCACGTTATCCCCAGAGCTACTGGCTCGAAAACGCTCGCATGCTCTGCTGATAGCGAAATTTCGAAGCCGATCGTGCCACATTCCCTGATCGGATGGACATGGCGTCCTGGTAGCTCACATCCACCTTTGTGGTCTTCCGTATCTTGTCCTCAAACAGTATCCCCTCCTCGTCGCTGTCGCGCGGGCTGTGATGCCGCGGAGAACGCGGGTAGATAGCTTTGGGGCCCGGTAGCTCCTTCAGGACGATGGTGCCGCCACCAAAGGTCCTGATGACGTGCGACGAGGACCGGCTGCTGGTGTTATCCCTGTACTTATTGAAGGGGCTTCGGTACTTCCGTACACCACCGTTCCTTGGGAGCTTGGCGAAGAAGCTCGGAAACCATTTCTTGATGAAGGATGATAATGCAGGGATCGAGGCGCAGATGATGGCGAGGTTGCATTCGATGGTCGAGTAGACAAAGCGGATGTCGTACGAGAAATCAGGCTTCAGAAATAGGCCACCATAGTGATATTCGATAAGCCAGGCTAGTCGCAAGATACTGATGACGGTCACACTGTTTCGTAGCAAACGATGGATCTGTCAGTCTTCTCATATGCTGAGGTCTGGTTTTCGTTCTTGGGACAAGAAAGGAGTAGCTTACATGATGCCGAGAGTAAGTACCAACATAAGGCCGATCTTCAGTCTTATCGGCATCTGCAGGTTGATGACGATCCTAATCGGAAGGATGACCACAAGAATATCTGTAAGTACGGTGATTGAGGAGGTGATGATGTATTGCAAGCCTTCGCTGTTGCAATGGCCCGGAGTTTCCCTGTTCCAGTACTTTTGCACAGGCATACAAGTAAATATCGAAGCCATAAAGATTGATACCATGAGTAGGATGTTGGAAACATTCAGCACATGGATGGACCACCGGATACCGGGTTTGTGCCCCCTATTCGTAGCAGAAAGAAGAGAACCGAGGATTTGACAAAGCCAAGCTGGGGATTGTATAGCATTATGACCACGTAGGCCCAGACCTGACTCCAGAGACGGTCTGTGGGCTGGAGAGGCATCTGCCAGGTGTGGACTCCGATATAACTCAGCTTCATCATCACGTAGGTGCAGCCCGCTTCCGCCAAAGCTGTTGTCTGAGATGAGGTCAGCGAGATAATCTATAGCTTCGTTCCTAAGCAGCCAGTCTTTGTCGCGGAACACACACCATGGCTGCGACGATGAATCCGTCATCCCATCCAAATGTCTTAGCGGAAAGACGACTGTGCACCCGCAGAGAGACCACTATTAGTGCAAGTGCCGGGAAGAAGAAGACGATGAAGAAGCCGGCTTGTTGTAGTGATGTCGTCGGGTAGGTGGACAAGTCCGTAGACTCGGGCGGAAGGGGCCCGTTAGGTATCGAATCCATGGTCCGCTTAGAGGGAGGAGAAAGCCATTGAAGCTGGCGAACCCCGCCTGCGAAGAAAGAAGTCGCTCTTCTTTTCAATCCGAATCGTACTCGGTTGTTGAGTAATCTAAAGTACGGCTCGACGACGTGGCCATGGCGGAAAGTGCACTCAGTGCATGAGTGCACGGGATTGACAGCCACCCAAGAAGCAGACGCGGTAGTAAAATCAAGTTCTTCTTCTTCACTACCTGGTGTTACTCAAGTATGCTGTGGCTTGAAGTTCAATTCGGGCACACCTGCAGTCCAGATCTTCTTCCGCTCCGACTAGGCAAGGCAGCTTTATTGCTAATAGAACCGAGAGTGTCGCATTTCAACATTCATGTTATTCTCAAGCGGAAACCGGCCGAGAACTCATGGCTGCACATCTCATAGGGTCGTTGGTATGGGAGCAGGGTGGTATCAGACTTGCAGTTCAAGCCACTCCGCGCTTCGAGGCGACACACAATTGGACAGTCGCCCCAATTTCCCCGGATATATGCATTTATAGGTAGGTAGGTACATGTAATTAACTTCTGGCTATTCTGGCTAATTACCCGGTTGTGCCGTCCGTTATATGCACACCACCGGGCCCACACCATGAATACGACCTCGGCAGCCCGGCTTACCATCCGGCTAGCTTTTAACCACAAGACACCGGCCGCTAGGAGACAAGAATCCAGACTAAGCAGTACCCCTTAAACCCAACCAGGTTCGTGTAGGTTGTAATGAATCAGGAATAGCGGCTAGATGGATGTGGTTGCCCGCGACAGCACGAGGACAGGTGATGGCTCTCTTCCATTGCTTATATGTGGAAGGCGAGGGTAAAAACGGTAGGGAAACCACAAGGTGGCCATATCCTTTGCTGGCACATAGTCCTCGTTGGTTCCAAGTGTTGAGGCGATTATAATGTCATCACAGCGGTGGAATTTCCCGAGTTGGGGGGAGACCTGGCCTACAATGGCTGTGGTTGTCGTCCATGCTACAACTGACTGCCCTACTGCCTATAGCATGTCTCAGAGATAAGCACTTAGAATTAACTGACTTCTTCTACCGACTAGAAGGCTAGACTGCATCATGCCGGGAGCAGTCTCAAGTTAACTCGCCCGACCTGGCAAGCTCAGCTATGGAGCACAGCCTCCACAATCTTCCATGGCCAGACTTGAGAAGTTGCATTCCCTATCCTCTTCATTCTTTTGGGAATTTTCTCAGCGCGTATAGTCCCTCTCGAGCCACCAGTCGAGGGCAGACGCTCCGGAAGGATGATTGCAGTTGAATTGGCCAGCAACGGCGACGAGGCCATCATGAGCGTAAGCAGCTATGGCTGCACTAGCTGCGTCTCCAACGTCCTGGTTACCAATCCTAAATTTGCGCCCCTCCTGTCAGTTGATTGCTGGGGATTTCTTGCGGCCAAGAGGAAATAATTAACAACAACTTACCAGACATGTCCATCGAAGGTCTCGACACCAGAGATATAGAAAGTGCAGGTGCCTGCGTTGATGAGACCCAAAGAGATGCTATCGTAGTCCCAGGTATCCCAGTAGCCGAGGTAATTGTTCTTGACAAAGTCGGCAAGCTGTTGGCAATCGTCGCTGCGAGCGTAGGCGCCCTTCATGTCGCCCACTGTAGTTCACATGTAAGCTTTTGTCATACCATGATCAGCGAGAAAATGGTGATTGGGCCTCTCGACTCTTTAATCGAAGTTGAAGAGTCTTTGCGTGTTGGATAATGAGAATTGCAGGTAACTTACTTAGGTCACCGCGGGAGCACACTGTTTGGCTAGTAGGAGTGTGAACGAAGTTGACCTGAGGAACCTTGGCACCGGGCGTGGCATCAATTCTGGTGCCGTTGGCCGTCATGAACGTGACAGTGACATTGGGAGTGGCAGCCGCGTTGTCGCTGCTACGGAGGGCATTTGCGGGAACAGAAACGCCCTGAACCTGGAGTGCGGCAAAGAGCAAAGCCGCGAGCAAAGCAAAGATCTGCATCTTGACGTCGATATGGTTGTGGCTTTGGTGGGTTTTGTTTTCAAGGAAATCAGAGTGTTGTCGATGTTTGGGTTCTTGTGAGGAAAACACTGGCAGAAGGAGGGAAGCTGTTGCAATTAATTTATACTACTGCGAAGGAGAACATTCAATACACCCAGTATATACCTAGTATTCACTTAACCAAGTGCTTTGAAATAGCTGGTCCAACACCAGGCTTGTCCTCTGTCTGCTTTGACGTATCAAACCAACGCACTATCTCTACTTGAGAACCACGTTTGGCTTCCCATAAGCTATACAGGATGTGAGAGCCAAATTTAAAGCGCCCAGGGCATATTAGACTCTGCTGCAAGCCCTTTTCCGTTCTCCCAGAGTCACGAGTATCCCTTCCTACAGCTATTTATCTTGATTTCAAGGACGCAGCTACAGACATCACCTGGCCCCGATGGCTTGATCACCAACCCGAGCTTGGCTCTTCTTCAACTGCGGAGATATCGAATTCCAAGCAAAGCCTTGTCTTCTCAGCATCAACCCGATCGCAAATAGCAGGAGCTTCGAGGAGCATTGGTGGCAGACACTCGACCGGCACGGCCTTGATAAGTAGACCACCAAAACTCTTGTTGATCTCGAGCTTCCACAAAGACAATTTGTCCAAAGAGGCCATAAATTTGAAATATGCAGCATCGGGAGAAGGCTAGACGTTCTCTCACAAACGATGTTCTGATAGCTCCGCAAGCAATGCTTTGAAATCTTGAATGTTGAAAAAAGATAAAAAGGCTATTTGAGGTCGCGGCTTGCCATACTAGACCTATTACGTATGTACTTGAATAAGAGACACATGGACCTGTTTTCATAGATCTATGGCATGTTTAGTGAAGATTGGACTTACAAGAAAAAGGGGGGGAGGTGGAAGCCCATAAGTCGCCCAGAAGTCGCCCATCGTGGGATTTAAAGTTGGAAGCTCGCCCGACCCCCCTTTTCAAGTGGAGTCACCACCCCATGGGGAACTCAGGGGGGCAAGGACGCTGTTAAAGCTTCAAAGCAGGCCGAAAGTTTGTTGGAAAGATCTGCCTCCTTGTGCAGAAATAAATCTCGAGCAAGATTACCTGAAGTAGATAGGCGTAGCTTCAAGAATTGTCAATATTGTTTTGGCATCTCAAGCAGCACAGCTTTCACAGCGACACTAGTTCTGGCCCCAGTCTGGATTTTCCCACCTTAATGGACCACTACGCGCTCGCTCGCTCGGGTACGAAAAGGACTCAGAAACGGGAGCTCAACCAGGTTTCCGGGTTGAAGGAAATTTATTATCAAGTGTCTCGCTGAGAATCGCGGGGCACTCGGAAGTGGCATCAACAACCACGAGCACTGGGTTTGCTTGTCTTGACATGATAGTATGATGCCAGAACAAGGTTCGAGCCTCAAAGTAACAAGTACTATCTATAAACGCGTGCACGTGAAAAGCAACATAGCAATTCAATCCAACGTATTTCCCGCGATGATGTTGAGATAGTCACTTTCAATGTCATCAACCTCATAACATTTGGTATATTGGTCTAGCGCCTACGCCAGCTACGCCTTTTGGAGGGGGGAAATCTACGTGTCCCGGCTCTTGTGCGTACCAAAGAAGATCATGTCGCCAAGTCAGATGCGTCTCCATTGGCACCAACAATTATACTCATGGTTTCCCTGGGTCCCTTACATGATAACTTCGTTGGAGACATCCTATGAATGAATTAGTATGGGGCACATATGCATAGACTAGACGGTTGCTTCTTACCCTCTTGAGCTCCTTGAAGGGCAGGCAGACACAGTTCTGCACGCGAACCTCGTCGTTGACCTTGGTCTCCTTGCCCAGAATGGTGACGCTCTGAACCTTGACGCCGTTCTTGATGATGCTGGTTGTATGCGACGTGACAGGCGTAGGAGTGCCTTCGACACGGGCCCACGCACCTACAGTGCTGTTCCAGCCAACAATGCTGTAGAGTACGCAGGCATCGTGCTTAATGTGGCTGTCCTCGAGGACGATGGTCTCCTTGATACGGGCACCGGCGCCAATCACAGCGCGGGGGCCAATAGAGACATTGGGACCAAGCTTGGCTGTGGGGTCAACTGTCGCGCTGGGGTGGATGAAGACGGGAGGGATCAGGTTCGGCGAGGGCTTGGCCAGCTCCGCCGAGCCGTTCTGCCAGGCCTTCTGGAGGTAGAGGGCATTGGCTGGGACAGCCGAACCTGCCGTCTTGATCTGGCGCCAGAAATCCTTAGTCTCGTATACAAAGAACTGCTTGCTGTCGGCCAGATCACTGAGAATGTCCTGTTCCAGTCGCAGCACCTCTTTTTCTCGTCGTCATCCTCAGCAATGAAGCTCGACTCGAGGTTCTCGGAGGAGGGGTAGGACACGAGACGCGGTCGGTCGGTGCGGCGCTTGATGGCGGTCTTGATGCTCGGGAAAATGGCGTCGACGCTGAACAGATATACGCCACAGTTGATGAGGTTGGAGATGTGACCCTCGGGCTTCTCGACATAGTGGAGCACGCGGCGGGAGTGCGAGTCGCTGACAACGCAACCAAAGTTGGTGGCAGCATCTTCGCTGACTCGGGTACCCAGAATGACAGCTTCGGCATCCTTGCTATCAAAGAGCTCGGCCATCTCGTTCAGAGGGAAGGAGCAGCAGACGTCGGAGTTGAGGACGAAAATGCGCTCGGGGCGGCCCTTGAGGATGGCATCTCGGAAGTGGTAGAGACCACCAGCGGTGCCGAGAGCCTCGTACTCTCGAAGGTACTTGATGGGGAGGTTGGGGAACTCGTGTGAAGCATCCTTGATGAAGTCTCTGAACACAGCCTCGTCGTAATAACCGATCATAACAACCTCTTGGATGGAAGGAACCTTGGCGATTGCCATAAGGCAGTGCCAGATAATGGGGTGACCCGCGACATCGAAGAGGGGCTGTTTATGCTCCAATATTTAGATTTGAACTGCATTCGGAAGATGGACTGAATGGATAGCAGAATCGATTTACTGACCTTCGGGACGTCGAGAGAGAGAGGTCGAAATCGAGTGCCTCTGGAAGGACCTCCGACCTAGACGTTGGGTGAAATGCGGTCAGCGTCTCCTGTCTCCAAGGTGGGGCAGGGCAGTACGATAGGGTCGCGAACTCACCAGGATAACGGCCTTGGTGTCCTTACCGGCACCGTTGGCCTTTTCGCGCATAGGTACTTGAAGACTCATGCTGTTTGTGGGTATGTAGGTATTTCACTTGGGGGATGATTTTGGTGATGCTGTGAACTTGCCGTTCCCCTATTGTCGGCGAAAAATGCGATGTCGACCTTCAATACGAGCGCCCCTCGAAATTCACTGTTCACACCGTTGCCTGTGGTGACTTGATTGGATTGAATTGAAGGGGGGAGTATCCGCGACAGGGATCTTGCAGCTGCAGGGTTCTGGGAGCTCGTGGCTGGCGCCATCTTTTTGGCGCGATGATTATCGTCGGAATATCTCTCGGGCCATGCTGTCAGCTGTCAGCTGTCAGCCGAGGTACGTATCTTTTGAGGGGCTGGCGCGGGGTAGTCAAGCCACACCCCCAGCTATTGATTACTAAAGTTACCCGACGGCGTCCTTGTGCGATTAATAGAACGAATGAGATGGTTAACACAATTAACACGATTCATTCGATAACTTCGAATCCAACAAGTAGCCATCTTGATTTGTTCGGTGAGAGCTTCACCCTCTGTGTCGCCAGCTACTGGCTTGAAAGCTGTCTTTTCTCATTGTAATGAAAGCCATCGAGATTATTTCGTAGTGCTCAGGTCATCATTCCCCCGGATTGATCTCCCTAAGCCGGCTGCCGGTACTAAGTCAAGTTGATCGGCTTGGGCACCCCAAGATCGGCCGAGATTTCATTAACAGAGGCCGTACGACGTGTTCGCGTCTGCTCATCGCATCGCCGAGAAAATCATGCCTTGGCCACTTTAACTATATTGCTTGACGGACGCTTTTATCCGAGAGGCCGCGTCGCGTCGTCATGCGGTTAAATATAAGTGTGTATAAAGGTCGGTTGCCCGTTCAGGACTCGGAAGCTTGATTCACCTTCCAATTGGTTAAGATCGGCGAGCTTTTGTCTGAAACGGCCGCCAAGCTCACCGATCATCACGCCAATGGAAAAGATCACCTGCCCCCATATAAGATGACCTACGCTGCACTCTTGTTAACCATCGGCCCCGGCCCCGGCTTGAGCCTTGGCAGTTACACTGTAATCACCCACCCATCCATGGCACTCCCATGGTATTGGAGCACTTATTATTCTTGCTTTCCGATATGCTCCATACCTTTACTGAGGGGATCTGCAACGATCCACGACGTAGAAACGGCCCGGCAGCCGTGGGATATATGGGCCCCAGAACTGACGACACTGCGCTGTCTCATGAACGGCTCAAAGACTCCCCACAAGAGATGATGCTTGGAAGCTCGATTACCCCATGTTTCCAAGAGATATGCGCCAGGATTCGGCTCGAATGGGTTGGGAGATCAGACCATGTGTTGCCCGAGGAGCAAATGAACGGAGGGAAGTATCCCTTGCCGTTGATGAAGTGATGGCTTGGCAAGGCAAGTTCGGAAGCATTCTTTTTGGCCAGGATGCGAAAGGAGCCTCAGTCCGGTGATCTGAGCTGGATATATAAGATGGTCAAGCCTCCCCATATTTCACCACCCAGGCAGGTCATCACCGATATAGCAAGCCACCAGTCCACAAACAAGGATACTGTTTTACGCTTTCAACATGAAGACAACTACAGTTTCGCTTTTGGCCATGGCCACAGCCGCCACTGCTCTGCCATCACGTTTCCACAAGCGTGCTTGTGATGCCGCTGTCAAGCTCGATGCAAGCAGCAACGTCTTCGAGCAGTACACACTGCACGCGAACTCCTTCTACCGAGCCGAGGTTGACGCTGCCATTTCGAACCTCAAGGACACCAGCTTGGCCGATGCGGCTGACAAGGTTGGCGATGTTGGCTCTTTCCTCTGGCTGTACGTTGGATTTAGATTCGCGCCCCTTTGAAAACTCCAAGGCATCAAGTTTGCTGACTTTGGAATACAGCGACACCATCGCAAATATTGAGAAGCTGAACACCGAAATCGCAACCGATATTCCCTGCGAAAACATCTTGGGTCTTGTTATCTACGACCTTCCTGGTCGTGACTGTGCTGCCAAAGCCTCCAATGGTGAACTGGCAGTCGGCGAGATCGACAGGTACAAGACCGAGTACATCGATGGTGTGTATTAACTATCTCAAACTCCGATATCCGTAGCTAACGCGATACAAAAGTCATCGCTGGAATCCTCAAGGAGAACCCTAACCAAGCCTTTGCCCTTATCATCGAGCCCGACTCCCTGCCAAACTTGGTAACCAACATTGACGAGCAGGCTTGCCAGGATTCCAAGGCCGGATACGAAGAGGGTGTTGAGTACGCATTGAAGCAACTCAACTTGGACAATGTCGTCATGTACATCGACGCTGGTCATGGAGGCTGGCTAGGCTGGAACGACAACCTCCAGCCTGGCGCTGAGGGGCTTGCTAAGGTCTACAAGGCCGCCGGCTCCCCGAGCCAAGTCCGTGGTGTTTCGACCAACATCGCCGGATGGAACGCTTGGTAAGTCCAATGCCAGGCGTGCACCCATGTTCTATGAGAAAATAGCTAATATGACATCAGGGACGAGTCCCCAGGCGAGTTCTCTGATAGCTCCGACGCCCAGTGGAACAAGGCCCAGAACGAGAAGCTGTACACGGAGCTATTCGGTGCCGCTCTCGAGACCGCTGGCATGCCAAACCACGCTATTGTCGACACTGGCCGGTAAGTTGCAACAATATTTCAGGTTTTGGATGAGAGAAATACGCAGACTAAGCCAATTTCATTACAGTAACGCTGTCACTGGCCTCCGCGAGGAATGGGGCAACTGGTGCAACGTTAACGGTGCTGGATTTGGTGTCCGCCCTACTGCCGATACCGGATCCGAGCTCGTCGACGCCTTCGTCTGGGGCAAGCCCGGTGGTGAGTCGGACGGGACTAGCGACTCGTCGGCCGTCCGCTACGACTCCTTCTGCGGCAAGCCCGACGCCTACAAGCCTTCTCCCGAGGCCGGCGAGTGGAACCAGGAGTACTTCGAGATGCTCCTTAAGAACGCCAAACCGGCATTCTAAAGTAGCAAAATCCGTCGTCATTGCACAATCTCTTCGACCTGTACAAAGATTGAATCTGAAGGGAGTGTGCTTTGATATAGCAGATTGGATGAGTGTGAGAAGACTCTTTCTACCCCAGTTATGGCTTGTACATATATGCCGTCCATAGCTTGAAATGCTGGCAACATCACTTTGTCCAGACCATGTGCGCCTTTTGAAACATGCAATCTTGCGTTACATTGAACACAGCTCAAACTCATCCCAACTGGTGGATATAAGAAGCTCGAGGCGCCATCGACAATATCCAAGGGAGCATTGAGATCCAAGTCCATGCTTTCGTAGCCAATGATCCTCGAATGTAGATCGATACGTCGGAACTGACCGAGAAAGTACCTCAATTCGGTCGGTACTGCAATCCCTGTCGACGATGACGCGGTGACTATGAAAGAAGATATACGTAAGTCGCTGCTGCGTGATGCTATCATCACTTGGAGCCTCTTAGTGACAAATAGGTATTTAGCCTCTACACCCTGACACAGTATGAGCTTCTCACAGGTACATCTAGGCTATAGCACGCACCTTCTATTCACGGGAGCGACTACTATTACTGGACGATGTTTTTCAGCGTTCTAGATCGACGGATGAAGGTGGCCTATATTGAGATAGGATATCCAGCCTTGGAAAATACCACTATGCCCCCCTCCCCCAGGGTTCTGGCAAAATCTCTTGCCGTTCTTAGGACATCTAGATAATTGAATAGCGCAATTGGATCGATATATATGGTCCTCTTCGTACCTGAAGAAGGCTCAACCATAGCAAACTGCTCCTCTACCCTCTAGTATCGGGTCTATATACACGTCTCCCTCGCTTCCCCCACCTTCTCCCTTCAGGCTTCTAGACCGACGGATCGGCATTCTCGACCAGCATCTGCACATACTCGTCGAACCACTGGCCCGCGCGGGGCGCGCTCTCGTAGCCGCACTCGCCGTCGCTCTCGCCGCCGGGCTTGACCCAGACGATGCCGTCGACGTGGGAGTTGTTGACGGCGGCGCCCGGGCGCGCGCCGAAGCCCGCGGGCGCGACATTGCACCAGTCGCCCCACTCCTCGCGGGCCCCCCGCCGCCGCCACGCGGCCCTGGTCGACGATGAACCGCGCCGGCAGCCCCGCCGCCGCCAGGTGCGGCGCCAGCGCGTCCGCGTAGTGCGCCTCGTCCCACGACCGGCTCCACTCGGTGAAGTTCTCGCGCACCTTGGCCGCGAACGGGTTGTAGTTGGACACGTTGGTCGAGAAGCCCCGGATCTTGGTCCCGTTGCCGGCCAGGCGCACGACTTCGCCGAAGATCCTGGCGGCTGTCTCTTGGTGTTAACGGCCATCCTTGATATCAACGGGAGGATGAGGGGAGCATTGCGAGGAATACTGAGGAGGCAGTTAAGATGGCAAAATGGAAGAACGAGGGAGTTTTCTTACTAGGCTCTAGGTTATCATCCCAACCAAGCCAGCCGCCGTGAGCGGCGTCGATGTACAGATGCACGTTAGGCAACTGCAGGTTGCGGATAGCCGTGGCGATACCCTGCTTATAGACGTCCTGGGCCTTGGCGCACAGCTCGATATCGAGGTTAGTGACAAGGTTGGCGAGAGAGTCGGGCTCCAGGACCACGGCGAAGGTGAGGTCGGACGCGGCGCCGAGCTTGTCGGCCCAGGGGGCGAGGTACTCCTTCTCGTAGCGCTCGAGCCCGCCGTCCGCGCTGTCGAGCTCGCCCGCGCTCTCGCCGGCGCTGCAGTCGCGGTCCGGCAGGTTGTAGAGCACCAGGCCCACGATCTGCGGGGTGCCGTCGGGCCCCTCCTGCGCGGCGCGCGCCGACGCGATGGCCGCGTCGATGTTGGGCAGGCTCGCGATGTTGGACACCCAGACGAAGGTGCCGATGTCCTGAATCGCGCGCACTTTGTCGGCGTTGGCCGCGTCGCCCCGGCTCGCGAAGGCGTCGTGCGTCTGGTCCAGCTTCGCGGCCCACTCCGGGTTCGCGAACAGCTTCTTGCCCTCGAACGGGTTGGGCCCCCCCGCGCTTTGGCGCTTCAGGTGGGAGTGGGAGGAAGACGGTAGGCTGAAGCGAAGGGGCTTCGCCGTGACCGAAGTCACAGCTAATGCCAAAAGTACATCCGCCGCGCGCATTGTTACGCGGATTTATGTATGTACAAGATCGAGAAGAAGCGGCAGACTATCTCAAGCCCCAATAGAATAGAAGGAGAGGCAAGGATACGGTAGATCGGCGCGGAAGACAGAACAGCGAGCAACTAGAGGTGTTGATGCTGAGTCCATTTTATATAAATTATGCCCATCCGTCCATAGCTTTCCAATTAATTGGACAATGCAATAAGCAATCGCCGCTCCAGTGATAGCATCGCAACCTCGGGAGGCGAACCGAAAACAGAATGACATGCCCAGAGCCCAAGAGCTTGCCGCGGCCTTGGACCTGGTATCCCGCAAACCTATATAGGTAAATGGTGGTGACCTGCAGAGATGCCACGGCACGATGTTGAGATCCGGAGGGTGATTGCCCGATCGAAACAGGCTATGATCAGCCGCTTTGTATGAGATAGACCACATAGGGGGAAAACTGCATGCCAAGCATGAAGCCGAGATCCAGATTGAGTGACGGCGTCAATACACCCAAGCATTATGGCGGGACACTCGATCCGGGAGCCCACACTGCAAGGTAATAACCAGTTCCTCTCAATCCAATCAAGAAGTGTTCTTTCTGTATTCATGTTTCTAGATTATATACTTCAGTAAGGACTTGATTGGTCGATCTCCCCTGTGAATGCAGGCGGCTTGGGTTTCGTAGACCAGAGTTGAATGTAGAATATAAAGTAAATCCTACACGTATCGTACATCCTCGCTTGGGCTTAAGGGCTGTTTGCTGTCCAGGTATACTCATCGGTAAAAGCTGTTCCTTTCTTCTTCGTTTTCGCTGTTTACCTTGAAACTTGATAGATACAAGAAACATAGCTCCCGGGCAACAAACCAAGTAAGTCGCCTGTGTTTCGTGCCTTATACATATACGCAAGTTGGTCGGTCAGGCTCAGTTGTTATCATCCAAGCTTATGCAGACTGATCTGGCGCATCTTGGCCTGCAACTTCTCTCCGTCGATGGAGTCGACGTCCATGCTGCCCTTGTTGGCGATGGTGCTGAGGGCGCGGGCATCCTCGTCGCGTACCAGGGGCAGCTGCCCCACGACCTGCCCGTTGAACCAAACGGTACGGCGGTGGTTGGGGGCCGGGCGGCTGAAGCGATTGTAGGCGACGAAGTACTCGTCGTCGGACGAGTCGGGCTGCGCGTTGGCCGGGGCCGGGATGTTCATGCTCTTGCGGATCACCTGCACGGCGTCGTCAGTGATGGGCCTCACCCCGTACCACTTGTATAGCGCGTCCAGTGCCGGTATGCTGAGCCCGTGCACCACGATGCTCAAGAGCACCAGGAAGTACACCGAGGGCACCATCGCCCGCAGCAGGTTGGCCTCGCCCTCATCAGCCGACTCGAGGGATGGGAACAGATGCTTGGTGTGCTCGACGAAGAAGATGGCGCCGGCGCCGATCGGTCCAAACTTTGTGTGAGTACATAGGTCAGTAAGCCTTAAGGTAAACAAGAAAGTTCGAAGGAACATACGTAGCCCATGAAGACGGCCTCCTTCCAGGACCTGATGCATGACGGCATGGCTTTATACATGATCATCAAGGCGGGAATGCGGCGGAAGATGAGGACCAGAAAGCCCAGTCCGATCAAGCGTGGCAAAGTGATGCCGGTGCCCTCTGGGTCGTGGAATGTCTCCCATGGCATGATAATGCCGACGTACATAAAACCAAGGGAGTTGAGCAAGACGTCGATACTACCGTTGACCTCATCGTGGCGTTCGATGGTTTCCTGGAGATACTCCCCATCCCAATTGAGGGCGACGCCGGCCATGAAGCAGGCAAGGTGATCATTGGTGCCGATAGCACCGCATGTGCCAACGATGAAGAGCTGAGTGGTCATCAATCGCCGAGAAAGTTATGGACTGGTTGCCTCGAAGGGGAAGCGTGACTTACAGCTAGTGCAACGGGGAATAGGAGATAACTCTCCGAGTCGATCCATCGACGCTTCAGGAAGAACTTGAAGGCTTTCCCCGCGCTGAACCCGATGAGGGCACCGTACGGCACGGCCATGGCCACAACGTAGAGCCACGTCTCGAGAAACCAGTCGACCGTCGCCTTACCGAGGCCGCCGTCAAGGCGACCGACATCACCGGCTCGCTGGACAAGCCCGGCGGCGGCGTCGGCCAGCGCGCGCCGATGCTCGGCGCCATGTCCAGAGGACGTGACCACGCCGGGCAGCTCGGTATGGCGCATCAGGTCCGTCGCGAACATGAGGAAGGGGAACACGAAGCCGTCGTTGGCGCCGGCCTCGGCCGAGATGACCTCGCGCAGGGGGCGGGCGACGTACATGTCGGCGAAGGGCCCCTTGGCGATGGCCTGGCTGAGGACGGGGTCCGTGCTGGTGACGCAGGCGCCGATGGCGAGGGCCGCGAGCAGCGTGATCTTGGGCACCGTGGCCAGGAGGCAGGCCGTCGTGCACAGCCACATGATGGCCATGACGGGCAGGAGCAGGACGGCCATGCTGCGCCAGTTGGCCGCGACGTACTTGGCGGGGAGCTGGTAGCCCGCGATGAGCAGCTGCACGCTGATCATGACGCGCATGAAACCAAGCGTGATGGCCGACTTCTGCTCCTCGGACAGGTTGCCCGGCCCCCAGCGCGTGTTGTTGAGGAAGTTGGCGATGATGGGGCCGAGCACGATGCCGACGCACATGGCGGGTACTGTTGTTGGTCAGTCGTGGCCCACGTTAATATGTGTTCATGTGTAAGAACGGCTTGTTTGCGGTGTGCTATTAAGCAACTCTCGGGAGGGGTAGACTTACAGGCTTCGCCAAGTAGCGCCTTGGTTTTGATGAGAACTGAAAAGAGCCCATATAGAGTGATGTAGCCACCTGTTTCATCAAGTCAATGAACATGAACACCTCCTTACAAGATTCGCCAGTGTCTGACCAAGAACAGCTATCACAATATTCAACTCGCTCACGTCAAGAGTCGGCATCTTTGCGCCAGTTTAGGAGCTCCCGTTAAGGGGCACTCCGAGATGAAATTCGTGTTAAAACTATATGTGAACGGGGGAAACTATGATATCTAGTAAGCTTTATTAGCCGATAATCGAGCCGAAGGTGTAGAGGAGCCTGTACGTCCTAAGCAATACGATTCCCGGGGACCAGCAAGAAGCAAGATAGGGGCGAAGATGGTGATGTGTACCACGCATCGAGCCCTAAGGTTAGACGACTAGAAAGAAATATCAAATCAAGTGATAGTCAACAATCACGTGAAATGGACCACCTGGGCCCCAAGTTACAAAAAAACGAAAGGATGAAAACCTTGTACGATCGAGATGACGAGAAGATAAGCCGAGGTAAATAGGGGTCAGGTTGGAAAGAGTGAGGCCCTCCTGTTAATAAAGGGCTTGTAAGATATCTATCATTGTGCCTTGTAATAATAGTACTAATTAGCTCTTGGCTTCGTTGTTGATTGTTTGCTACGGCGCCAGTGTTTGTGATTGAGGGATATGACCATCTGGACAGTGGCGCGGAAGTGTTTTGACAAATTCATCAACAGCGAGCTTTTGTGGCAAATCCGTCGAGTTCTTGTGATGGTCGGTAATCTTCGTGCGACTGGGACTCAAGTTGACACCTGATGACGGGGTAATTAGTTTAAGGGGATACCAAACCGGACCACGGCAACGACACGGAGCCGGCCAAGGCTTGTCGCGACCATCTATCGTCATTTCTGCTGGGTAAGGTAATGACTAATAATCAACCCAATGAAATATGATATCATGACTTGCAGCTGATAAAAAGTCTGTTATTACTAGGACCAGCAAGCATTAAGCATTGCCAGTGAGAAAAAGGCACTGTGCGACGTGGGAGACGTGGTGTTATCCAATCAGTATATTCCAAATCATCATCATCATCAACTATATGAGATAAGCAAGAAGCAATTATTGTCCCGGACGTGTTTCCAAGATCCCTAACCTTTGCCTTTGCCCCGCGATAGGAAAGTAAAGCCATACTCCTGGTGCCAAATTCCCACTCAGAATCACCAGAAACCCCAGCGTTAACAGCTACTGCAGACAGACATACTTGGCTGACAAGGTGATCTACCATACCATACCCAGTCCACTCAACAAACCCACCCTATCCATCCAGCCGGCCAGCGGAAGATTGGGACTGCCGAGAAGATGAACCTAACTAATCTCCAGGCCATTAAAAGAGCAGGGCCTAGGTCGTTAACTACGTGGACGGCGGCCGGTCGTGCACCAGGCGAAGGAGCTTTATCCTGGCTCTTTCGAGAAAGGGGTGTTTGATTGTTTACCTCTTTACTTAAGTAGTTAACCCCTGATGACGGGGTCCGTCCTAAATGGGCAATGCCGCTTTCCTAGATACACTTCCTATGTAAGCAAATGATCTAATGCGATCTGGTCTGCCTGGGCTGTAGGTATCACTAACACCGCTAGCTTTTGCAGCGCTTGAGCAGGGCCACGCCAGCTGTGTGACCATCTCACCCAAAATGTACACCACATCACTCTTGAATAACATGAGCACGCACCTCCTACATGGCTCCAATACAATCTTAGTGCCAGTTCTGTCGCCATACCGAAGGGAATGAACCTTTTGACGTACCTTAGGGAGCGGGGTGTATGTATGGTGATCCCGACGCGGTTCATGGAAGAGCTCAAGTTGGCGCCGATGATCAAGTTCGACTGTGTCTGTGTCGTCGAAGAAAAGGCATTATTGAATGACTTCACCACTCCGGCCAATGCCTAAGTATATTGGAGGTAAACAAGCCCGCTTCTTCTGCGCTCGAAAAAGGGAGATCCATCCATTTTGCTAACCTGACGTCTGGCCCAACGTTCCTAATAACAGTGTAGCCATGGACCCCAAAAGTCTCCCACGAACCCGAAATGTTTGGCAGACTTCGGTTTGAAAAGAGGCGCCACTGGATTCAGGAATGGATAACAAGATGCAGTTTGTATCATGCAACGCACGTAGCGTGGCTTTCGGGTACGGCCGTCATGCTTGCCCCGGGTAAGTTGGATGCCGAGTCTCACACGCAGCCCGTACTTATATTACGATGCGGCTAATATAAAAGGACTTGATAGTCGGGCCTTCATGGACCAGGAATACAAATCGACCATGGTGAAGGTGCTGACAAACTTTGACTTTCAATTTGGCGAAGTATTGAGAAGACCACCACACATGCCGCTATATGCTCAGTACGTCTTCAGTCCTATCCCCGTCATATTTAAACGCCGGACGTTTTGAGTAACAGGATAGTCTGCCTGCCTCATTGTATGCCATGTGTGGAAACGGCGAAAGAAAAATAATAGAGGGCATTATTTGAAGTAGACGGTTAGCCAAGATTGCATCTGGACCGCTCCAATAGCTGAACCTGTCCCTAAAGCAGAAAATGCTAATAACGACATATTGCAAATTCAATGCTACCCTCTGCCAGCCCGGACACCTGGTGTGGCTTACATTAAGTACTTACACAACATTTGGCCGCATGACAACATCGACGTGGTTCAGCCCCCATGGTGAGTACATACGCGGCCGAGTCTGTATTAGCTTTGAACGTGGGCAGTAACGAAAGCTGAGATGAGGATTAGATATAAGAGCATCTCTGCGACGGTCTGCAACACAGCCTGCGCTTTGCTGATTTTTATATGTAATCCCTTAAAAGTGTAGGATTTGATTAGCGTTCGCAGTGAGAATTCCCCTCAGATGAACCAATCGGATAACACAATAAAAGGGACGCCTATATATCAAGGTACAGTATAGTACAAGACTATCCCACAAGATCCACAGATCATTGGTATTATGAAAGGAAGAATGAAGTTCCTGTTGAAGCTATGTGCCTCCAGTATCCTCACTTTTCGGTGGAACCGGTCTTGACTTGCCTGAACCTGAACCACCAATTCACTGAAGCGTTCAAGTGGCCGTCATCACGAACACTTTTAACGCTATGCCACCACCCCTTGGGAATGAACAGGCAGTCGTAAGGTCCCAGCGTGGCTTCTAGAATGTCTTTGGGGGGAGCATCGCCCCAGATAGCATCGTGGAGGGCACTCCGCTCCGGCCCTTGCATCATCTCGGTTCCTCTAATTCTTGGATTGCTGGCGGACCCGATAGCGCTTTGTACCTGCATGAAAACTTTACTACCAGGGCTGGGTGGGAGCAGCCGCAAAGTCTTTCGGCTGACTAATTGCATGAAAAGGTTTGGATTCGGATCCCGATGCCACGGCGTGTAGGTGGGCTCAAGACCCAGCCAAATACTGGTGTTGTAAACATCGCATGGTGTGATAGAACACTGAAGAAGTTTGGGAGCCTCTAAGTCGATTTGCAGCTTGGGGGAAGCTCGCTGATCGGCATCTGAGCAATATATAAGCGCTTGAGACGTATCTTGCTGCTTTCCTGCTGTGCATTGAACTCGATCGCTTTCAATAGCAGGCTAATGGGTGCAGTGAATTGATCGAAGCGAGTCTGGTCCCCAGATCTCGGGGTGGTCGAGACATCTCTGAAACATTCCGAAGCAGAGTGGGATCTCTTGTTGCCATCTGCTTGGAGCCAAGTGATGAAATTGGCAAGTGCTAGATTGTCCTCGATGCTTGTTCTCACATACTCATAAGGCACATCAGGGGGATTGGAGCTATGGGTGAGCATCGAGTCAAGAGAAACGTCGCCATGCTCATTCTCGCGGAACCATGTCGATACAGAGGGCTTTAGGTAGTCACGTATGACCAAAGGTTCTTGGGTGACATAGGCCTGGTTATAAAAAGCAGCTTCGTTGATGGAGTTGTCGACTGACCGAATAGTGCTGATAGACCTGGGGCGCAAGCTTCTCACTGAGCCTTGTACAAACCCGGGCGCGTGTATACCCAAAGCGCAGTTAACAGTACAGGTAACTCCCCGTGGTTGGGACGGCCTCAGGGTCACCAAAGCTCTCATGACGACGTCGAAGGTAGTCGCACAGAGCCATTCGACACTCGGGAGGGAGAGCGTTTAATAATAATCAAGAACAATTGAAAGAGCTCTGATAAGCAACAATGGAATGCGCCGATAAAGGAATCTCGGCAGCTGATCCGTGGCTGAGACAGCTGGCCCCATCTCGCGGCAGCTGGGAGGCCCGGATTGACCTTTCAGTTCTTAACCTATGTACAACAAGTTTGCAAGCACCGGCCACCCGAAAACCACACCAAACAGCTGGGGGCTGCTAGACGAAAGCTGATTCGCAGCCCAACGGCGAAAAATACTGGGACATTCGCCAAGCAAATACATCCACCACAAACATCACATCTACTTAATACCCATCCATATATTCATTCACGAGCCCAGGCATCAATAGATGTTGCTGTCGCTACCAGGTCAACAGTCCCAGACCAAACCAAGATCTATCTGCGTCATGCGCACATCATAGGTTCCAACCCCAATCCCTTCCTCGCTCCCAACGCCCTTATCGTAGGCTACCGACGCGGGGTTGCCTATCCTATCGCAAGGAAACCAGAGTTCGAGAAGACCCCTCCAAGACACTACGTTGGCATTCGCAGGAAGGCTGAGCTTTGCCTGGTCCACCTCGACCACCATGTCGACCTCTTCAGGAACTCCCGAGTCCTGGATCTCCTCCTTCTGCTCTCTCCTGGGCCATGAATATTTCGCTGAAGTCTCTGAAGAGTTCATCGAGGATGATTTCAATCTGACTGGGTTGCAAACCCAAGTGGCCATGTACAAGGAGGCCCTCGAGGTACTTGCGATCTCCCTCGAATCAACAATCTTGCTACCACCTGCTAACCGTCGCCTTACACAGATGATTCTCGACGTCGAACCCGAAGACGACGAGGACGAAGAGGAAGAGGAGGAAGAAGAAGAAGACGAATCAATAGAAGGAGGCGACAACAGAATGAGGCAAGGCGAGCGGAGAAATCACAGTCGCATCGCCAGTGACCTATCCGTCATCGAGTCCTCGGCCGAGATGCTCTATGGACTGATCCACCAACGATTCATCTGTTCCCGTGCTGGCATTCAGCAAATGTCAGAGAAGTACGAGCTGGGTCATTTTGGCATATGCCCGCGCAGCAACTGCGAACAAGCTCGCACTCTACCTGTCGGCCTGTCGGACATACCGGGCGAAGATACTGTCAAACTCTTCTGCCCATCCTGCCTGGACGTTTATGTTCCGCCTAACAGCCGTTTCCAAACCGTCGACGGTGCCTTCTTCGGTCGGACCTTTGGTGCACTCTTCCTGCTCACATTCCCCGAGTATGATCTCACGAAACGAGGCGCAGACGTGCTTGCCGGCACCCGCGTCACCGAGGATGACAAAGATATGCTGAATGGCATGTACGTCTGTAATATAGCCCCTGGTCTCGGCTCCAGCAAGATCTACCAGCCCCGCATCTACGGTTTCCGCGTCTCTGAGGTCGCGCGCTCAGGCCCGCGTATGCAATGGCTTCGAGACAAGCCCGACGGTATGTCCGAGTTGGACGAAGCCCGCCGCTTCGTGGAAGAGAATCCCGAGAGCGAGGACGAGGACGATGCAAGCATGAATCTGAACGGCAGGCCCATACGGCGGCTACGAGCACGGAGACGGCAAGGCCAAGGTGGTCAGAATGGGAGTCCCATGGCAGTCGAGCACAACGGGGTAGAGTCGGAGCTGTGATGAGATGGCGGATGCAGCTTTTTGACTCATGACCACGACCTATCTACCTAATCACTCTCTACTGGCTCCTAGCCAGCAAAAAAAAAAAATTGAGTCCTGCATGCCAGGACCTTGTCGATGAAGCACGACGGCCTACTCTACTTGATTACAGCACTTCCTCCTCGTGCTAGGGCCGACTTGAGAACCGAGGGGCATGATAATCCGGGCCCAGTGCCTTGAGAATCGATCGGCGTGAACACACACAGCTCGCCCTCCCCGCCACAGGACAGGCAACGCGACCTAGACTCCTCCGCATCAGTGGTGTTATAAGGGCATGAGAGATGTCTTTTGGTGAGGTTGGGGTCCACCTCGAGTCTGGTTAGAATTCTGTTGATGGTGCCAGAACGGGGTCCAGGCGTAGAACGCATATCCATCCTATTGAATAACAAACACATTTGAGAGAAAGCGAGATGGCAGCTGCATTCGCACAAACCAAACATCAGATGGCAAGCCAAGCTCATAGACAGCGTTTGTTCACTATAATCTATCTCATCTACTCGCATCCCAAGATGTGTTTGGCGCCCCTGGGTAGGATCTATGCAAGGTTAAAAGCGCGCGCGTGTGTGTATGTGTGTGTGTGTGTACGATTTCAGTAGTGTAATTGAAGGATTCCTTGCAGGTCTAATCCTGGCAGTAAGTAGGGTGGCTACCTACTTACTTACTTGTATAGTATAACTGGTTATGAAACCGCTGCTCGCTTCGGGTCGCCTGCAAGAAGCAAGTGGATATAATAAGCAAAACAATCTCCTACTTGTACAGTACCACTACTACTAATCTCCGTAGATTAAGTAAGTACTCAAGTACTGTGGGGGATATATATATGGGCCTTATCGGTGGTCGGCTTATGACACGGATCCCTAGATTGGGCGGAAAGGACATGACTCAATATCATTTGAGGTGGAGCGGAGCCTCCTGTCAGCTTCGAACAGTCGAGGACGGGCACATCAAGAGTATTAGCATGAGCAACCGCGTCTGTCAATTCATGTGGCAGTATTGGAAAGACTAAAACAGAAGTTAATGATAATGGGCCAACTAGCTCCTTCCTTCTATTCAAGGATTACCACTACTGAACATATGTACCGGCTAATCAACAGGGATTCAAAAGCAGATTTCTCGGACACGGGGCATCGGAGTGTAAAACAATCCGTGTTCTACCCTCAAAAAGTGAATAATCTCAGCTCGGAGTAAATACTTCTTAATATCTCCACCCTTTTTTCCCCCTTCAGTCGTCAATGCATACTTACTTAAGTACTCGTACTCTGCCTTTCCCCCACCTATCCGTAACCCAACGCTTATCTGATCTTTTAGTACGGAGTAGTACTCGTAACCTGAAGAAACCTCCATCGGCACACCTGCGAAATATTGTCCCGGCTCCTCGGCTCCGCGGCTCCGTTGGGCCCCGAATCCGTCCGATGCGTTTTACGTGCTTTTGACTGGTCGCGCATCCATCCATCCATTAAGAAGTAGCCAACCTATTGCACTGCATCAGCTAACCAACGGGACCATGTCGCCATGTACCAGCAGCATTCCTTTTTCTTCACCGGTAGCTCTGCAGGCTGCCCGTCACTCCTTGGCAGCAAGTGTCAAAACCCGAAACATGCTGGGCGTACTCCATGTATTTGTGGTCATGTGCTCTGGAAAGCTACGTGATGCATTGCAGCTATTTACTGCACGTACGTAGTACCTACAGATACATGCATGCTTACCGAGTGAGCAAGCCACGGCCGCAGCGGGCATTGGCTGTTGGTAGGTGGTTCAATGTAAATCCATTCCGCGGGAATCCACACTTGATCAATCAATCAATCCTCTTTGCACGAGGAATGATGATTCATTCTTGCTCATTCGCTGGCCAAGGGGCCGGGCACACATGCCTTCCAGAGGCCCGGCAGATACCCCTGTCAGGACCAAACTGTTCCGCAGGCTTCTGAAGGACTGGCTGCAAGAGACTCTGTGTCGATCCAACGACACGAGGCCCCCCCAACCGAAATGGAGACTACGACGACTTCTGGACGACTGACCAGCAAAAGTCGGTAGTCGTAAACAGCAGCCATGACCTCTTCTGTTTACCCATATTCCTTGGTGCTATGCTTGTTATGCTAGTGCTTAAGTATGCGCTTAGCCTTGTCGGGCAGCCCAGTGTCATTCCGTCGGGAGTTGCCCCCGACGGAGACGGAGGGAAGAAGAGTAAACATAGGGCTTTCACAGCATGGTAACTCGCCAGCCGCAGCCAGCATTACATTGCCAATTCCCGATTCCCAGGGCCAGAGCGAGCGTGCAGAGAAGAAGAGTGCAATGGAATCGTCCCGGGTGGAGTCTCCCGGGTGGGGTGGAACTTGGAAGGGGGGTGAGATCTCCACCGACGTGCCTACCAAGTAGTAGTATATTTGACTGTGCTACTATTAGTTCAACTCACTCTCTCTTGCTAATCCGTATGTGGTGGGGTAGAGTGGATGGCCATACTTGCGCCCACCAGAAGCCCACTAGAAGCTCACCCAGCAAGCCAGGAACCCGAGCAGGGATTCTTTTTTCATCTTGTTTCCAGGGCCCAGAGCCCAGGTGAGTCTACCTACGAGTACAGTACCGGTTGGCCTGGCCGCCAGCATCCAAGCAACACTAGGGGTAGTGATTGGTAATCCTACGTCGGGTTGAGTGCGAGTGCGAGAGTCCGATCAAACGGATGATAACTCGGAAGCTCCTCCCACTTTACGGGAGCTTCCAGGTCGTACTGTACTCCCTCCCTTAGTAGTAAGGACGTGTGCTGCGTACGAGTATCTGTTGGGCATTTTCGCGTCATTCACTCCTTTCCGTAAATGTCCCATCTTTTCCTCTCGCCATAGCTTTTCTACTCTCCTTCATTACTCCCTGTCAATTAATTCCAGAGAGCGCCGCAAACGGGCAAGCTCCGCCGCTGTCGCATTGCTTTCGCATAGAGGTGGTCGACCTGCTTGCCATCCAGTCAAATATTTACCGTTGGGACATTGCGGCAGATATTTCGACAACCTAGTTCGGAGTACTGCGCAAGCGCGACACCACTCCAGAGATGGAGGGGCACGCAACGGAAAAGGAGCACCACGCCGGTGTGACTGATGATACCAACATCGCCCCGCAACATGAAAAAGAGACGAGACCATCGACTGGAGCCACCGTGACGCCAGATCTCGAGGAGCAGCTCGAGCGAGCCCGCCAAAACAACCCTAAAGGAACCTCGGATACCTACAATGGCGTCTCGGTCGAACAGGCCGAGGCTGATTTTGCCGAGCTACAGCGAGAGCTGTCTGGCTTGTCCCGGGCAAGTCGCACCCACAGCCATCAGAGCCACGCCCATCGCCGAGCTGCAGATGCCGAGAAGGGGGATCCTGAGAAGACGGTAGGCTCTGTTACCGACTCGCCGGCTTCTCACTCCATGGATGACATGTTCGACCTGGAGACTGTCCTACGTGGTGGATTGGAAGCCGAACGCGAGGCTGGAATCAAGCCGAAACATATCGGCGTCTTTTGGGATGGCCTGACGGTCAAGGGCATGGGCGGCTTCGAGAACTTCGTGCAGACCTTCCCGGACGCTTTTGTCAACTTCGTTGACTATTGGCACCCCTTGAAGTCCCTTCTTGGCCTCGGCCCCAAGGGCACCGAGGTCACCATCCTTGATGATTTCCGCGGAGTGGTCAAGCCCGGCGAAATGGTGCTGGTTCTTGGTAAACCCGGTTCAGGCTGCACAACATTCCTCAAGTCCATAACGAATCAGCGCTATGGTTACACTGCCGTCGATGGCGAGGTTCTCTACGGTCCCTTCACCGCCAAAGAGTTCGACAAGTACCGTGGCGAATCCGTATATTGCCAGGAAGATGAGGTTCATCATGCGACCCTGACTGTGGAGCAGACTCTGGGGTTCGCCATGGATGTGAAGACGCCGAAGAAGCTGCCGGCCGGTGTGGATAAGGCCAAATTCAAAGAGGACGTCATCACTATGTTGTTGAAGATGTTCAACATTGAGCATACACGAAACACCATTGTTGGTAATGCTCTCATCCGCGGTGTTTCCGGCGGTGAACGCAGTACGTATCTCCCTCCCTTTCTTCCAATATGTTCTTTGCGCACCAACGTCATGAGCGCGATAGCGAGAGGACCATCGACTGACCCCCACCCCTTTCTTCATAGAGCGTGTGAGTATCGCTGAGATGATGATTACCAACGCCTGCGTCCTGTCCTGGGATAACAGTACCCGTGGTCTTGATGCATCCACGGCCCTTGATTTCGTCAAGTCTTTGCGTATCCAGACGAATCTGTATAAAACCTCGACCTTCGTCTCGCTCTACCAAGCGTCCGAAAACATCTACAGGCAGTTTGACAAGGTTTTGGTCATCGACGATGGCAAGCAGGTCTATTTCGGACCTGCCACCGAGGCCCGACAGTATTTCGAAAACCTTGGCTTTGCGCCGAAGCCAAGACAAACCACGCCTGACTATGTCACTGGTTGCACTGACGAGTTCGAGCGTGACTACGCCGAAGGCTACTCTCCTGCCAATGCGCCCCACGACGGCGAAACCCTTCGTCAAGCGTTCAACAAGTCTACCCATGCTGCGCGATTAAAGGATGAGATGGAGAGCTACAAGTCCAGCCTCCAGCTCGAGGCCGATAAACACGAAGACTTCAAGACGGCTGTTTACGAGAGCAAGCGCAGTGGTGCTAAGCACTCGGTCTACAATGTTGGTTTCCATCTCCAGGTCTGGGCTTTGATGAAGCGTCAGTCCGCACTGAAGCTACAGGACAAGGTGGCCTTGGTCATCTCTTGGATCCGAACTATCATCATCTCCATCGTCCTAGGTACTCTGTTCTACGATCTCGGTCAAACCTCTGCCAGCGCGTTCAGCAAAGGCGGTCTTCTCTTCATCGCTCTCCTGTTTAACGCTTTCGAAGCCTTCGCCGAGTTGGGCAGCACCATGACGGGTCGTGCGATTGTCAACAAGCACAAGGCATTTGCCTTTCACCGCCCGTCTTCACTCTGGATCGCTCAAATTTTCGTGGACACGGTCTACTCCGCCTTTCGAGTCTTGATTTTCAGCATCATTGTGTACTTCATGACGAATCTGACGAGGACGGCCGGCGCCTTCTTCACATTCTATCTCATGATCATTGTTGGGAACATCGCGATGACTCTCTTCTTCCGTATTATTGGATGCCTCAGTCCCGATTTCGATTACGCCATCAAGTTCGCAGTCATCATCATCACCTGTTTCATTCTCACGTCTGGCTATCTGATTCAGTACCAGTCCCAGCACGTTTGGATCCGCTGGATCTTCTGGATCAATGCACTCGGGCTTGCCTTCAGTAGCCTGATGGCTAACGAGTTCAAGTCCAATGAATTGACATGCAGCGGCACTCAGCTGGTCCCTTCCGGTCCTGGGTACGACGACATCAACCATCAGGTCTGTACACTGGCAGGTTCCCAGGCTGGCACCGACAAGGTCAGCGGCGCTGCTTACATTACGCAAGCGTTCTCTTATGCTCCCAGTGACTTGTGGAGAAACTTTGGCATCATCATGGCACTCATTGTCTTCTTCCTGATTATGAATGTCGTTCTCGGCGAGTTCGTCAAGTACGGTATGGGTGGCAACACTGCCAAGATCTTCCAGAAGCCCAACGCTGAACGCAAGCGTCTCAACGAGGCTCTGGCCAACAAGCGCCTTGAACGTCAGAAGTCGAGAGCTGATGAAGACACCGCCTTGAATATTGAATCAAAGAGCGTGCTTACCTGGGAGGATCTGAACTATGACGTCCCTGTCCCAGGCGGCCAGCGTCGCCTTCTTAACAGCGTCTACGGATACTGCAAGCCTGGCCAGCTTACAGCCCTGATGGGAGCATCCGGTGCGGGCAAGACCACGCTGCTCGATGTGTTGGCCGCCCGCAAGAACATTGGTGTTATTTCCGGCGATATCTTGGTCGATGGCGTTAAGCCCGGGAAGGAATTCCAGCGATCCACCTCTTACGCCGAACAGCTGGATATGCACGACCCCTCGCAGACTGTCAGAGAAGCTCTGCGATTCTCTGCTGATCTCCGCCAGCCGATTGAGACCCCCCAGGAGGAGAAGTACGCCTACGTCGAGGAGATCATTGCCTTGCTGGAGATGGAACACATTGCTGATGCCATCATCGGAACCCCCGAGTTCGGCCTTACCGTAGAGCAGGCGAAGCGTGTCACCATTGGTGTCGAGCTGGCTGCCAAACCTCAGCTCCTGCTGTTCTTGGATGAACCTACCAGTGGTCTCGACAGCCAAAGTGCTTTCAACATTGTCCGTTTCCTGAAGAAGCTCGCCAAGGCCGGCCAGGCTATCCTCTGCACTATCCACCAACCGAACGCAGCGCTGTTTGAGAACTTTGATAGACTTCTTCTTCTGCAGCGAGGTGGGCAGACTGTGTACTTCGGAGACATTGGCAAGGATGCTGTTGTCCTGCGAGACTACCTGAGTCGCCACGGAGCCGTTGCCGGAGATACTGATAACGTTGCCGAGTTCATGCTAGAGGCCGTCGGTGCTGGAAGTGCTCCCCGTATCGGGGACCGCGACTGGGCTGATATCTGGAAAGATAGTCCAGAGCTTGCCAACGTCAAGGACACGATCTTGCAGTTGAAGGAAGAGCGCAAGGGTCAGCAAATAAATCCTGCCATGCAGCGCGAGTACGCCTCGCCTCTGTCTCACCAGCTGAAGGTCGTCGTCCGCCGCACCAACCTCTCCTACTGGCGCTCTCCCAACTACCTCTTCACTCGCCTCTTCAACCATGTAGCGATTGCTGTCCTGACCGGTCTCGTGTACCTGAACCTCGACGACTCCCGTTCTTCCCTGCAGTACAAGGTGTTCGTCATCTTTCAGGTCACCGTCCTGCCCGCGCTGGTCATGTCGCAAGTCGAGGTTATGTACCACCTCAAGCGGTCCATTTTCTTCCGCGAGCAGTCGTCCAAGATGTACAGCTCCTTCACCTTCGCTCTGGCCATGATCCAGGCCGAGGTGCCCTACTCCATCCTCTGCGCCGTCTGCTTCTTCCTGCCCCTCTACTACATGCCCGGTTTCCTGACCGAATCGAGCCGTGCCGGGTACCAGTTCTTCATGGTCCTACTGACCGAGTTCTTCGCCGTGACTCTGGGCCAGCTCCTCGCCGCGCTCACGCCGTCGCCTTTCATTTCGAGCCAGTTCGACCCCTTCATCACCATCACCTTCGCCCTCTTCTGTGGTGTCACCATCCCTGCGCCGCAGATGCCGTACGGCTGGCGCGTCTGGCTGTACCAGCTCGACCCCTTCACTCGCCTCATCGGCGGCATGTCCACTTCGGCGCTCGAAGGTCTGGCGGTCAAGTGCACGCAGGCGGAGCTGAACGCGTTCACAGCCCCCGAGGGGCAGACGTGCGGCGAATACATGAGCGACTACTTCAACAAGTACCAGGGTGCTGGTTACATCGTCAATAATGCCACCAGCGCCTGTGAGTACTGCGCTTACAAGGTCGGCAACCAGTTCTACGAACCGCTCGGCTTCAGCTTTTCCAACCGCTGGCGAGACCTGGGCATCTTCATGGCTTTCGTGGGGTCTAACATCATCATCATTCTCCTCGGAGTAAGTAACCCCCCCTCCCCGCCTCTTCTCGTGCCGCCCAGTGTTTTTATGTTTACTAACAATGAACTTGCACAGACTCGATTCCTTAACTATAACCGGCGATGAGCGAATAATCCATGCTTCTTCTGTTACCCCCTGACCGACATCAAATACCCGAGCTGCATTCTAAGAACCGCTCAAGCTGCCACCATTTCCATCTACTGAATTATTTCTGCCCAAAAAGTCTTGTTTTTCTCCAAAACTAGGGGTTTTCTTTTCTCTTTTTTTGTTCCAGGCAACGCGCCCACACGCGTTGGCTTGATGAGGCTTACATAGGACTTTATTTAGACATAGACTGCATGAGCACATACTAGAGGCTTAGCCGCGCTTGCATGGGGCTTGGGGTGGATTGGCAGGTATCAGCATATCAATCATAAATAATATCAAATAATAAACGTAGTAACAAATCAAAGCAGACACGCAGAATGATGAGTGACATGATTTTTATTGTAACTCGCACCAGATTCGCACCAGATTCGCGGGTCGTCTTCATCCCCCCTTGGCCGCCTCGGCCCCCCCTGCCGCCTGCTGCTGGCTCCTCCGCTGCCTCACGATGACGCTATCGAAGAGGGCCAAGTCGAGCGGGATGCGCTCGCCCATCCAGATGGCGCGGTCTGTGTGGTCCCGCTTCTCGACCTCCATGTCGACGACGCCAGCGCTTCGCTCCTCGGCGGTCAAGCGGGTGTTGGGGTGGATCAGCACCGAGAGGGGCCCCCGCCAGACGGCCAGCCACGCCACGAAGGCCCCGAACTGCGCCGGCGTGAACAGGTTCACCTCGAACATGGCGACGGGGTGCGGGCCCACCGGCCGGTCCCACAGGGTGTAGATGCGGAGCTCGGGGACTGTGTTTGGACTTGATGGTTAAGGCGGGGGAAGAAGAAGAAGAAGGGGGCGCAAGGAAAAGGGTTAAAAGCGTACATTCCCGGCGAATACGCTCCCAGAGCTGGCGCGCATACTCGGTCTGATCTTTGTTCTGCTGGTAGTAGTATATATGTATATCACTGTCGTCCCCCCTCTCGCTCGTGAGCTCCTGTACGGCGGGCAAAGAAGCAGATAGATTTAGACTGGGGGGGGACTCACAAACCACCCCGCGGCCCATTGTCCAGCGGCTCCACGAAGCGGTCGTAGGCGCCGCTGAGGCCGCCGTCCGGGCGCGGCGGGTTCTTGTAGCTCTTGCCGTCGTCGTTGCGCTCGTCGGGCAGGGGCGGTGCGTCGGCGTAGCCCGCGAGGGGGCTGGGGTACTGGGACATCACCGACATGGCGGGCGTACGGACTGGGACTGGCTGAGGTAGAAAGGAGGTACGTTGTAGAGGGAAATTGGGGATCGGCCTTGGCGGTTACGGAACTTACTTAACCTTGGGTCTGCCTTGGGGTTATTTACTTCTTAAGCTTTCCGACATGCCCGGCAGCCCAGGCCCCAGGCAGGTTGTGGAGTCATTAGTAATCCTCGGTTTGTCAGGCCGGGATCTCGATTTGTCATGTGTTTTCCATCCAGTTAAGCTACTTTAAGCTATTGACAAGCTTTGGCCTAAATTATACTCCGTACTACGACAACAATCTGCCGCCGCGAACAGAGCTTTCCGCCCGTCCCTTCCCTCGACCCCGGGTCCCGACAGTTAGTGTGGCCTGTTTTCTTTTGGAAATGTGACCACAACAACGCGATGCCCGTCGCGGCGCATCCGGAGCTCTGCCCCCCGCCCGTAAGCCTGCCGCCGTGCATAATATACGTAGTATTACAAGTCCGCGTATGCGTTCCTTTCAGTATAGCTGGTCATGTAACTGAGCTTACGTGGATTTACTGATTGACTGTGTTACATACTAAGATATATTTGATAATACCGGTTTTGAGTGTTGTTCAGCGGCTGTACATTCCGTGCAACTACTAGTAGTGCAGCTGGCCATATCCGTCCGTCCCCGACCCCATCTGACGGAAGTGGAGGGTCAGCCGGGCGTCATGGTGGTCGGGGGCAAATGGATCGGCGAGAGCCTGCTGGGTCGCCGGGCGTCATACCCCGAGTACCATAGTACCACTCGGGGCCGATGGGAAACCAAGTGGATTACTCAGTCGGGGCTGTTGTAGCGGGGCTCACTTTCCCCAGGACGACGTTGCCGGGAGGGGCAGATAGGGGCATGAAGAGACCGCTTTACTGAATAGTCGGAGCCGGAATTCTAGGGCTGAATTCAGATCGTTGCCAAGTGATAGCTCGGATATATCACGCGCATCGGGAGTCTTTTACAACTGATCACGATGTAGGGCCTTCTCGCGAACAACTTTCTGCTTTTTGCGGATGACTTAGTATTGAAGACTCGACTCCCCCGGCAAGACTCTTCTTTACCCGGAGGGCCAATACCTGGGTATACCACGGCTATGTTCTTCTGAAACCCTTTTCCGGCGCCATGCCTCCCCTTCCCAAATGGTTTCGCATACCGCCGCCTAATAATTCACCCCCGTATCCAGAGTTCGGCTCTGCGGAGCTGAGCTTTCAGAGCGCAGCATTCTACCACTCTCATAGTATAGAACAAATACAGTAACTGCTAACATATACACCATGAATATACTAGCAGGTAGCTGTAGCTGTCCCCCTTTAACTATGCCGATTGATGTTAAACCGAGGATACGAAACCACACACTTTTAAGATGATTTGTTCGAGTCTTATTTATTCAATTTAAAGACATCATCCTCAAGATCCCAACGATATACGGCAAACAGTCTCATAATTCCTTCACCGGCAATGGAGGAAAGAGCAGGTTAGGCCGCTGGATTCGGAGGGGCGGCCAAATTGGGGCATAATATAGAAAACGCCTTGTTGAGGTCTTCGCCCTTCCAAGCTGCTGATTGTTGCATGCCCTGTGCTCCGTAGGATTACTTCCGGACACCCGATGTAGTAGCTGTTCTCCCTTTCACATAGAGTAGGGATATTTTACGGAGCGTCATACCCGGCGTTGCTGGCTAGATCCCATAAACCGTTTGCCAGCTCTAGTCCCCGTATCCTTAGCAGTCGGGGTAATTCTATTTCCGTCTGTGTTCAAAATATCGCCATCAGTCGAGCCAAGGTAGGTGGAGATACACCCATCCGGGCAAAACTGGAGGCTGGCTAGCCTTGCTCAAGTTACTTCTTCTCCTTTTCTCAAGGGCGTCTGTCCATTGGAGCCAAACAGCTTGGTTGAAGTTCATCTAAGTCGTTGATCGAGGAGGAGCCATCCATAAGAACAATAAGACGCCACCGGCCTGTGACTCCCCCCATACATACATGCCATACAGACATTGCACTGCAGCTGGGACATGACATGCCGAGCTTATTGTACCCCGCACATCAAGAGGAGATAGATCTTTTACTCAATGAGGCCTCTTGGATTTCTTGAATCATCGTTCTTTCGCTTAGTGGGCGCGAACAAGATCCTAGTTATAAGAGGTGTCAATTTTGCTAACTTGAATAATTAAGATGGAAGCAATGTCAACAAGGTTCGTTTCGCCGTCACTGATTTGATCAAAGCCAAATTTTACTATTTGGTAGTAGTAAGTCCGGGCAAATTGCCCACATCTCCCGTCTTATCACATTTACCAGTATATCGCTAAGCTGCGGGCAGGTAGAGAGTTGACTGACCAGTGTAGATGATTAGCATGCAGTAACATGGCTCCCTCAAGCTGTGATAGACCCAAGGGCAAGAAAATCAAGAAACCTAGGTCCATTATAGGCTGACGCACAAATTGTCCGAAAATTGGGACTATTTTAGCATGATGATGCAATAATGCAGACGTATGAGACCTTCTGGCCAAGTAATGATATCGAAAGTCGACAACCCGAATATTCAAACCAATAAGAATGAGAAAAGCACGTAGGTATGCATTCTCTAGACCAGCAACTAGGCCCGCCAATCGGCCAAATATAACATCGAGATCGTAGCGCCGAGGAAGCTATGGTGGTGGGTATGATCTGCACGCTGCTGGTCGGAATCTATCCGGAGCATAGCGAAAACGAGGCTATTGACGCCAGCACTTGACACGGGTCCCGCCTGCCTGCAGTCGGATGTGGTCCATATGGCCTTCCTTCTCCACCCTTTCCGTAGCTAGTGGTTTCGAGTGGTCTGAAATTCTTGATATCTAGGACAGAGGATGCAGGCTGGCTGGCAGCAAGGAAAAGCAAGGCTATTGCCAAGCTTGTACCTGTAAGCGGGGAGAACAAGCCATGAGGATATCAAGCAGATATCATCATCAGGTGTTGAACATCATCGGGCACTCTGTATTGGCAAATAGTCACAGCTCATCACACGTAGGCAGTCCAGTCAGCATCAAGAGAGACAAGTAAAAGGGGTTGGTAAGTGTTCAGGCTAGGTTGGTATGGGCCAACATCTCCCTACTTCTGGGAACTCTTCCAAGATTTAACTGACAGACAAACTGATCTGACAGCAACAAAGGAAGATCAAACCCTTCAGGGTTAAGACATAACAAGGAGGCGGAGGAGGGTTTACTGCCGAGCTGCATGATACGCTTGAGACTTATCTGAAGACGCTGCGCCTATCCAAACGGTAGCAACGTTCGAGGATCGAGAGTAGGTACATTTTGAGCGTCGTGGGGAAATCATTTGCTTCGTCGGTACGCTGGTCAAAGAGCAAGGCATGTGAAAGTCACGTTGTTCCCTCCTGGAATCGTTCGTCTACCTACCCGCCGGCGACCAGGCCTGCTGGTAATGCATGTGAGACAAAAGAAGCTCAAGTTGAGGGAAAGAATGGCGATGCACGTTGAGATTAGTAAAGCACAGCTTGCGCGGATCCGACAGCGGCAAAGGGTTTGTCAACACCCATCAACCATCAGCCGCGGGCTGCGGGATGGAGTGTTACGAATACGAATTTGAGCTGAGTCACTCGATTCACTGAGAACCTCTGCCGATAGCGAATCCTCTCGGACGGCCGCGGAATGCCGGGTTCCCTCTGATCAGATCTTGGCGAATACTGCGTACCGATATGTACTTTACATGAGCAGATTTGATGAGATAGGATTGATTCAGCAGAACGGAAGGCGTCCAGAGGGGGATCATGTGTCTTGAAGGGTACTGACTATTCGGAGCGGTAATTACCGGAACAAAGAGAAAAGGACGGTGAGAAGTCGGGCCTTTGCATTAATCGCACAATAGGCATGTAAATGGTCGGGTGTGGCTTGTCCTTGTGTTGGTGTCTCGAAGCTATTCCCAGGATACAAGTACTTAATCCAGGTACCTACTTGAACTTAGAGGCAGCAGCGGCCGAGGGGCACCTGCCACTCGGGCGGGATGGAACCTACTAGTACTTACTTATACGCCTAGTTTACTTGGGGGGGTGGGAGAGGTACTACTACGTCGTATACGTACTGCTACTACTATTTGAGGCCAGAAAGTAAAGGTTACTGGTCCCAGTCGGGTGCGGCTGGGGACCTAGGGCAGCCCCTAGGGCGCTGGAGGATAATTGTCCGCAGGAGATCGCAGGAGCCCGGGGAAATCGAGGTACGTAGGAGTCTGGACTCTGGACAAGCACATGGGGAGAAAACAAGAAGTGTTTCCGACCAGCGAAGTGCGTGCGACACAGAGCGGTAGATATGTGTTGCAGACCAAATGTAAACATCAGGTCAGAAGTGGTACGATGAGCTGATTACAATCCAGATTAGCCACGCTGGGATTGGTTCGGCAACGGGCAAGTGGAGGCAGGCTACAACAGTTTCGACTTTACTTTCACCCATCCAAGGCCCAACACCTGCCATCCACCCGCTTCGCGTTACTATAGGTCATGCCAACAGGCAGTAGTGAAAACCTCCGGCTTGTATTATACGACTAATATCAGGATTTTGAGTGAGCCAGTTTTCAATAGTAAGATGCCCTCACTCGACTCCTCCAGCTCCAGCTCCAGCCACAGCGTGGACATTCCCGTTGTGGACACTGCACTACTGGTAGCTTCTCTGGCTGTCCGCAACTGTAGACGATGCACCCATGGATATTGCATCTCTTCGGTTCACAAAACGAAATCTGACCTGCATTTGTACGTAGGTATGTATGTACTTATGTATGTACAGTAGATCACATCCACAATATGTAACCGAAAAAGCGACGAAAGGACAGGGATCGAGCCAGCAACGCTGCAAGGCTGAGTCGAGCTTTGGAGCAGACTTGAAGCGCATGCCGACGGCGGCCAACGGGACAGAAGACTCGTAGGCCAATAGATCCCTAGAAGAGACCCTTGGGCGGTACCTTGGGAAGCCCAGGCGTCAGAGACACGTGAGTCTGGCTAAAAATGGCCTGACTTTTTGGGACTGGGGAGGGGGGGGTCGGTTTCTGAGGAGAGGTAATATGCGAATCTCTCGCAAAGAGGGACAAGAACACAAAAGTGGGGGTAGAAATCAGCCCATTCGCAAGGCTGAGGGTGGGAAAATCGTATGAGAAGCGGGGGCACTTGCCTGGACACGGTCCATCCTTTTTATCCAGACCCCACTTTGACCATCTACCTCGTCTGCATCTCCTTCTCCTGCAAATTCCAGCCTGGACTCGGGCTTGAGCAAAGTATCTGAACCAGGTATGTTTGTGCATCGTGGGCCTTTATTTTCCCCGATCCTCGACTGGGAAGGGGGAGAAAAGGCCATAGCCATGCGCCATCGGCCCCCACACCCGGTAACACGCACCACCAGCACTGCAGCAGCGTCTTCCAAATCGAACCCATAGAAGAATTAATTACGCGAGTACTGTACGCCCGGCCACGTACAGGCTTCCCACAATCAGAACCACATTCTGGCCGGCCGAAACCGTTGCATTTTCGTAGCGCCTGAAAAGTCAGACCATTTGCCCAGTGCCCCTTCGACTCTTCAGCATGTGGTAGTTTCTCGGGGCCGGTCTCCGCCTCGACCGCTGCCGTAGTTGAGCAGTCCTCGACTCTGGAACCGGCCGACGTGACCACCCAGCTCTTTCAAATCAATGCGTGATACACCCTGGTTCTCCACATTCCCATGTTAGCCGCTTATTATTAGAATCTGCCATATCGCCGCCCTCCATCTCATGTTCGTTTCGTTGTTTCTATCTTCAAGCTACAATCGACTGTGACAAGCAAATAACAACTTTCTTCCACTCACATCATAACACCACGGCTCACTTTCTAGACCGTCTTGTCAACAACTCAGCCATACTACAGCACATCATCGGCATACCGCCGCCATCCCATCGCAACACCAGCCACATCAGCCGAGACCCGAGTCAGTCCGCCTACGACTAGTCAAGCGCCGACTCATCGACAGCAGTGTATTTGTTGGTCTATTATCACAACATCCATCGTCCAGTTGGGAAAACATTGAAGGATCTGGACATTTGCTTCGCGCCTACCCAACCCACCGCCATTCTGATTTCTCCGTCTCGCGACTTGTAACTCCCTCCGCCCGGAGTACCGTTCATCTTGAGGTAGAGAGCAGATTGTACGTAGCATCCGAGCTACAGTCATTTCCAATCCCGCCGTCATGGACAGTGAAGTTCTCCAGAACATTGACCTGTTTCCGGCGGCTAACAGCAAGGTAATTTCGGAGCCCCTGCTGACTGAGTACAAGTGTACTCTTTTATTTTCCATCATGCCTGCCGACGAGGCTAACTGTTCGCCAACAGTCCTTCATTGACAACTCCTCAAATTGTCTCCGTCAACTGTCGTCAATATCGTTTTGGGACAACTTTGACAACGCCCTGCCACAACAAAACCTCAACAACCCCTTGTCACCCCCAGTCACAGAGCCCAAGACAAGCAACGGCTCATTAAGCCCGCCCCTTTCCAAGAAGGAGGTACTATCCAAGTCTTCCAGAATATCCAAGCCAGGACCCAAGGGTCAACAGTTGAAGAAGTCATTAAAGCGGAAGCAAGAATATTCGGCGCTCGACTGCACAGACTACTGGCTCCATTTCGATAGTGACGACGAGAGCCTCGACAAATCAGAAGGTTTCGATCCCCAGAGCCGCAGGTGAGCATGCAGAATGCCCCAGTTTGACTATTCATATCTATGTGGCTAGTCAAGTAAGCTGAATACCCTACTGAACTGTAGCTCAGACCTTTCGACTTCGTCCACCCGTCTGCCAGGTCATCGCGGGTCACGTCATTCGACAGCGTAAAGCCTGATTTCCCGTCGATGATTAACGACCTGGTCGATTCTGATAGTGCGCTGGACCACGCACTTTCGTCTGAGGAGGAAGCGTTCGCCATGGCTCTGGATGATGATTACACGAGAAGGGGCGACGAGACGCCGCTTGATGTCATCCCCGAGAGACTTTACTCAACCCCTCTTAGCTGGGAACCACCACAGCCCGGCCTGCGCATGGAGTCTTCATATAACAGCCCCGTCTTCAATGACGCCGAGCGCCAGCGACTACTTGCCATCGCCATGGGAACGGGTCTTCCCCCGATCAACACCGCCAGCCGGACTGGTGCGCCAGTAGACTACTTCAACTTCGAGAAGCAGCGAAGTCCCAGCACCGCATCTGAAGCCACTAGCGATCCGCCTCCGGAGCTGAAGCGGAGGACATCAGTGCCAAAGCCGATGCGCTCTGGCCAGACCACTCCTGCCGATACTGGTGACCGGAAGGACAAACCCAAGAACAGTGATCGAGCGGCCCACAACGACATTGAACGCAAGTACCGCACCAACCTGAAGGACAGAATTGCCGATCTGCGCGAAGCCATCCCTTCTCTCAGGTCGATACCTGAAGATGATGACGATTCTCCAGTTCCAGCGTCCAAGGCGCCCAAGGTCAGCAAGGTCAGTTCATATCCCATCCCCCCCTCCCTTTCTGCTCTATCCCTAGTATTAACATACAATAGGGTACCATTTTGACCAAAGCTACTGAGTATATCCATCAACTGGAGCGACGGAATCGCAACATGGCTCATAAGAATGATGAGCTGACGCGACGTCTGCAAGCTTTCGAACAACTTCTGGGTGCTGGCCACCCGACACCCAGTTGGCAGCCTCAGGGCTACGGCGCATCGGTATTCCAACCCAGAGGATATCCGGCATGAAGAATTGACGACTTATGAACACAATTAATCCCCAAAACACCACAAAACAAACACATCTCTACTCCTTGCGGAGAAAACACCATGGGAAATGATTTTGGCGCAGGATGGGGTCTGGGCCACACGGTAGGGGCTTTCAAAAAGAGAGATTGGGACTGCGGCAAGGACATTTCGAGCCTTGAGGAGAACAGTCAGAGGGAGCGCAGCTCATGCATGTGTCATCTATTTGATGACGGGATAAATCTGATGCGCGCGCATTTTCGCAGCGTAGGTAGATATACATTGGGCGTCACTGATTTTCACCATGCATGATACCCAGAGCCGGAGCCGCGATGCCCCCATTGGCTTCGAGCCTTGGGGAGCGATGGTCATTTCATGCGTCTATATATACTGTGTTAGAGGGATTTATCCAGGTATTAGCCGCATCAGCGCACCCTTTTAGCGATTGAGCTCGTCGTGATGCGGAACGCATCAGCATTCAAGATACCACAATATTAATAACTTAGCAAAGCACCTTGTTGTTCTCTCTCCAATGCGATCCAGCAACCAGTCGCGTTCCCGCCATGTGACAGTTTCCCACCCAGATGAGCATCATTATACGAGATCCAGAGCCACGGCAACACCGAAACAACGAATATGGCGGCGATTCAACCAATGGTTCTCATAGATCGTCGCATGGACCCATGAGAACCTGGTACGAAATCCCGACCGGATCGCAGGCATCGCTCGACAGGCATTAAGCTCTCACCACACCTTCCCCCTTTCTCTCTCTGCGGCCATACATACTTAGGATACACTACTAGAGACTGGCCTTCGTTCCTGTGCCAGATGTTTGTTCTTGTCGAAGGGCGGACCGCACATGGTGACCCGTGAATTTCGCAGTGACGCCAGATGTTCTGGAATACCATGTCGAGACGCCACCCAAGCCCGATGGGCTCATAATCTATACGCAGGTAAGAAACGAACAGGTCCCCCGTTTTGCGGTGAAGCTCATTAGCTTGGTCCGATGCGCCATCATGTGTGTGTGTGCGCGCGCGTGCATGCTCTAACGGTGCTGTGGTGCACCACGGCCGTCATATCGACCAGGCTGGCCAGGCTGGCGCTGCTGGCGCAGTACTACCGCGTGCTACCCCTCCGGAGCGTGCGGCACGCCCGCGTCTCTGGGCCCAGGTCGTCATCGGCCTCGGGGGCCTGTCCTGGGTCATGCTCAGCATCTCCACCTGCGCCCCTACTTATTCAGGTCAGGGGTGCTGGGGTTGGAACCTGTATCCGGAAGTCGCCGCCGAGACCACCTGCATCCCCACCCTCCCGCTGGCCTGCCAAAACGCCGTCGGCACCATCGCCACCTACGTCGCCGTCCTGGTCCTGCCGCTCCCCGCGCTCGGCAGCCTGCGCTTGCTGCGCGCGCAGAAGTATCTGCTGAAGGGGATCTTCCAGGTATCCCTCTCTGTGTCGTCCTAATTGGATGCGATGCAGCGCGTGTTTGAAGGAATATTGACCCCGGATTTCATAGTGGCACCCGCGCAGTGGCGGCCATCTGCATCAGGTACTTTCGCGAATACACCGATCACACCTGGGAACATGTGAGCCCATGCCCTTCCAGCATCAACAAGACAGCGACCATGTCCGCCCGAGGGGTCAAAACTACCAGCACAACACCCTTTCGCGGCCAGAGCAGCAGCAACTGGCTGCCGGAGTCACGCGCCCGCCCTGAGATCGGCACGAGTAGCAGTTCGGGGCCCTGGGAGGGGGCGCAGGATGTTGGGGCTGGCGGCGATCCGCGTGGAGCGCATGGTTATGCGGAGGGGGTCGTTGGCGGCGGGGTGGCGAGGGGGCCGGCTCAGGCCGAGGGGGTAGAAGGAATGTGAGTAGGGGGGTTGGTGAACAGGACATGGCATGGGCAGAATGGCTGTCAGATCCCTGGGCCACTGCACTCTATACTTGACACCTCGAAGGGAATAGTATTAGTGAACAAGGCAATGTGATAAGGAACACGTAAAGCTGTGTGTCCGGGGTCTTTAGTACTCATTCCCTCAGATGATGGCATATTTCTCCCATTCTTTCCCACATTTTTGTTGCGTTAACTGGCGTAATCGACAGAGAAGATCTCAGGCATCAGAACATACTCCCAGTTTCCTTGGTGCCAGTTCGGAAAGTCCTTCGGATTATCATGTGCAGATGGAGTAAATAAGGTGTCTGAGCATGTATGATATGAGTCCTCGGACCCCAATGTGGATGGAATATTTGGGTCCCCCTTTCTTTCCGACAGCATATCATGGTGCTGAGAGGCTCGAGGCATAAACAGCATTTGGCACCTACCGGGAGAGGGGGCTGGGGGATGTAGTATATAGCGAGCAATTTGCTTACTTCATGACTTCTATGGCTGTATCTATCCCACTACTGCGACAGCAACTCTGTACCATGGTATTCCACATTCAACATCATCCCATGATATTTCAGTGTTTCAGTGTTTCAGTGTTTCAGTGTTGTTTACTTTGTTTCCTTCTCTGCCTCATTCTTTTATCTTCTCTGTTTCCTCTTCTCATGGTCCCATCCAAGATTTGAACACCTTCTTGGCAGCTTTCCCACCATGGCCCAATTTCTCTGGCTCCGAGTCGCTCGGTGCCAAGTGTCGTTCTTCCTCTTCGCTTGCACAACGATTGCATGTAGCCTGGCATTTGCCCTTGACGAGCTTCAGGGTCGCCCAATGCGTAGATCGCGGAAGATCATCCAAGGGCCAAGGACTGTGCTCGCACTTACAGCACTTCTCTGGTTTCAAATAGGGCCAATAGGCTCCATCCGCGATGGCGTCCTGCTGAAGCGACAGGATCTCCACCCAGAACCCCGGGTGGGCTCGAGCCATATCCTTGAAGTTGGTGTCCATCAGAGGCCAGAAATGAGCCCCTTGGACCACGCTGGTGAAATACTGCTTCTCGTCCTCCATATTGTCCTCATACACTTTCTTCACGCCGCTAAAGAAGCTGAGCAGCTCAGACACCTTGAACTGCTGGTCGCTGTCGCCGGCCTCGTGGAAAGCAATCTGGGCTGCGATAACCATCTCCCTTGAGGCTACGTCGAGGTGATGCTTGGCGTATGTGGTCAAGTCGGGCAGCAGGAAGACACGCGAGCAGTGGATAAGTCTCAGACACGCGGTGAAACCGCCATCGTCCTCGACCCGGAGCTCACTAGGTAAGCCTTTACACACCATGTTAGTTACCCAATCCGATCGTATATGACCGCCTGCGTTGTGCTCACCTCCTGTGTAGATCCAGGTGATAGTCCACCAGACAGCTTGCATATCTTGCTCATCAAGATAGAAGTAGGCCGGGTCTCCGAGTATCTTCAAAAATCTCTGTTAGTTGGAGCAAGCTCAAGCATGTATGTTCATCTGAAAGCAAGCCCTACCCAGCTAGTTGCAAAACCAGTTCGGAAGTACTGGCATCGTGAGGAGAGAATCAGCTTGTGAAGTAGCCAACTTTGGTCTCCGCATCTGACCATGACATCTGAAAGGTCGCCTGAGCGGAGGAGCCTGGATAATTATAATAATGACAATTAGCGATGGCACACATGAAGATAACTGGATCTTGTTAATACATACCGGTCATCAGTCTCGGCATTGCGCCAAGTCGCGGCCATCACTGCCCTCGTTTGTGATCCCTGCCTCCAGGAGCACCAGAGAACAGACAGTATTGTATGAACGCGGAAACTCTAAGGATGTGCCTGTGCAAGGGAGAACCAACAACGAGAAAGGATTCAAATATACAGGATGCGCCCAAGTGTGACGGAAGGGCGAAGAAGTTGTTGCCTTGTCCCGTATTGAGGATGAAGATAGACACAATCAAAGAAAGATTGGAGCTCATGCCGTCACTCTAGCTAGGTACGTATACCTACTAACTCAGGGATTTACTTGACCTACTCGGAAGCTATCCGCAATGTCATTGTGCAGACGCAGGCGACCACCATCTGCACTATTTTGCGTTGTAGACGCTGTCTGGACACACCGAATAGCCCCATGGAATCTCTGTAAAAGACACCTTGGACTAGTCTTGAGCATCAGAGCCGGTGTGCCTATTTCGGTTTTTGCCGTGAAAGGTGGTGATGAGATGTACGTTAAGGAGGTTACGTGACTGAACTGATGACCAATGAGGTGGGCTCAGCTGAAAGTAAGTAAACAACAATAAATCCCCGCACCGAGGGGTTGGTTGGCAGGTAGTCGACAACTCCTTTGATTGCAGCATTTTCTTCGCTTGGGTACTATCTACTTGTATTTTCCACTTCCACCGTGTCTCGAGAATGTTGAACACCGAGGCTAGAAACTGGTATCGAGATGAGTACCTGGTTTCGACCGAGCCACTACTCATTCAGGTTGACGAGGTCAATGCAGTAATCAGCTCCGATTTGATGTGGTGGGCACAGGGTCTGCCTAGAGAGCAGACGAAGAAGGCCCTGCACAACTCGCTCTGCTTCGGTCTCTACGCCCTCCCGCAATCAACCTCGGAAATTGCAGGTAGGTCTGAAAGTCCGAAGGTCCGAAAGTCCCGGGGGACTGTCTCTCCTTGTTCTATCCCTCCTGAATGAGTCCTTATAAAGACCCTCCCGGCTGATCCGTTCATAATCCCAGGCCATAGCAGCCCAAAACAAGTTGGTCTCTTGAGAGTCATCACGGACGATGTGACCTTCGCCTACTTGACCGATGTTTACATTTTGCCAGACCATCAAGGGAAAGGTCTGGGCCGATGGATGCTCGAGTGCCTCGACGAGGTTATCAAAGGGTGGCCGCATCTGCGACGATTCATGTTCCTGACCAACGATGCGATGGACATGTATCGCAAGACGCTTGGCGCAAAGGACTGGAACGAGTGCCAAACCCAAGGTATCGCAATTGGTTTGGTGGAAGGGCCGGCAGCGCGGCATCCAAATCATTAATTGCCATAAGTAAATGACAGACATGAGAGCATATTGTTCAGCTTTTGGGGCCTGTCTTTCCGTACGCGCCCCCGGCAATCTTCCTCATCTCAAGTGCGCGCTTGTAGGGGGGTGCGGTTGGTGGTTGCACGGGGTCAAGTGATACATGACCAGGAGGGAGTCGGTATGAAGCGTCGGAGTCGAAAGCAGAGAGATCACCACAAGCGATGAAGGGTGCAATCCATCTCACATCGTCCTTCTCGGGGGCGCGTAAATCCTCAAACTCCACCTCCGTGATTCCGTCGGCATCGGTAATGCGCGGGTGCTCCGGCCTGGCATCCCAAGCGCCGCTCATTGTATTCTGGAGAATTGTCGGGGCCGTCAGTGGAAGCACACTTTGCCTCTCTTCCATCATATTTGATAAGCGGTATCCTACACCAAGAGGCTCTTCCAAACTAGCCGAGAATCCCTTCGGGGGCTGGAAGTTCAGACAAACAATAAAGGCCTCGACACTGCTGGCGCGCGATGATCGAGGTTTAGCAACATGGACTTCTTCAAAGAAGATCTTCAGCTGGGCATATAACACATCCACGTTCTTGCCTCGGAATATTTTGGCCACGAACTTGCCGCCCGGCTTCAACACACAGAGAGCTAGGTTCAACGCAGCGAACAGCAGTTGTGACTGCACGTATATGTCCAGATCATGCAAGCCAGTGACATCGGGAGCACCATCGCTGATGACCAAGTCCACGGGGTGAGCTGCCTTCTGATCCTTTGAAGCAGCATCGTAATCCGGATCCAAGGCATGCAACAGGAGAGGAACAGTGGCGGGGTGTGTGATGTCCGCCCGCAGAGTGATGATACCGGGAAGGGGGCTGATGGGCTGCAAGTCGATGGCAACAATTTTGACATCCTTCCTTGGCTTCAATTCGTCCTCGGAGGGATTTACCTCGAAAACTTGCTCCTCAGGGGCCTCCTTTACCGGGCCAAAGACCTGCAGCATCTGCTGGCGGAACTTGGCCTCACGGTTTTGCCATGCTGCACGACCAAACTTTTCCCCCTTGATAAGCACACGTGAGAGGACTTGTGACCAGCTTCCAGGCGCAGCACACAAGTCTACGACTCTGGTGACGTCGGCGAAAAGATCGAATTCTGGGGGGGTTGAAATGAGTTAAGATTTCTTCATCTGATGGCGGGGTCTACAACGGACCTTCATCCAACTGCAGCAACTTGAAAGCACTCCTTGCGCGCCAACCCTGCTCCTTGGCCAGACGATAGTAAGCATCGCGCTTGTCTTTGGACGATTTGCCCATTTCGTGTTCGAATTACCGGCTCTTCCTTTTCAGTAAATGTTTACGGATAGAGTGCCGGCATATACTCGTAGAAATATTTCCTTTTTGCTTCAGCTATCGTTCGTTCGGCGGGGTGGTTCTTTCTTGAGATTTCCAATTCTTTTCAGCCAATGGGATGCTGAGATACAGGGCGGATTTTAAGGTATGGTCAGTGCTAGATTAAGACAGTGGTGGGCGGTTTTAGCGGGCTATGTCGGTCTAACATGAAGAATTCGCCGATCTTTTTTCCAAAAAATTTAGAAATCTCCAGGCTCCAATTCAGTACAGCTTCATCATCGTTCATAGAAGAAGGAAGCCCCGCCATTCCGTAACCATCTGCGGACCTTTCAGCTTCACCATGGTCGATTACAAGAAGAGGAAGCTGAACGCGGCTGCTGCTGCTCAGTCGTCTTCTAAGAAACAAAAAACCCAATCCAAATCCAAATCGCAAAAGCCCGTCAAGAGGACCAACCGATTGCTCGCTGCCGATTCGCTTCGATGGAAGACAGCCGAGCTCCCCGACATGTTTGGCGATGCCGAGGGTTTCTTTGGGCTCGAAGAGATCGATGATGTAGAAGTCATCAAAAGGCCAGATAACTCGGTCGAGTTCAGAACTACTGCTGCGGATGAGGACGACCATGCAGAGGACGATCAGACAGAGGACAATGGCGACAGCGATGAGTTCGAGGGCTTTGGCGATGACCCGGTGGAAGGCAATACCGCTGATAGCCAGGATAAAAGTGAAGTGACATCTTCTACCGAAGCCCCTACCGAAAACGCCAAGGAACCTACAAAGAAGGAGAAGAAGGAGAAGAAGGAGAAGAAGTCCAAGGCCGAGAAAAAGAAAGAGAAGAAGGGGCAGCAAGCAGCAAAGGAGGTCGAGAAGCCTGAGGAGGACCCCGAATTGAGGACAAACGTTTTCAATGCGCTGGATGACTTGGAGGCGGCTGAAGATGAAGCTGATGTTTCGGCCTGGGTTCGGTTGGATCTGTCACCACAACTGCTGTCGGGTCTGGCCAAGCTCAAGTTCAGCAAACCAACTAAGATCCAAAAAGCCGCCATACCGCACATTCTAGCCGGTCACGATGTTATTGGAAAAGCTTCCACGGGTTCCGGAAAGACATTGGCCTTTGGTATTCCCATCGTCGAGCGATGGTTAGAGTTAACAGAGGCGACCGAAGCAGCGTCCGAGTCCGAATCCACACATCCCATCGCTCTTATACTGTCCCCAACTAGAGAATTGGCCCACCAACTTACAGAGCATATCAAAAATCTTTGCAGCGGAATGCCTAGCGCTCCCTTCGTCTGTTCCGTCACCGGAGGCCTCTCGGTGCATAAGCAACAGCGCCAACTGACAAAGGCTGATATCGTTGTGGGCACACCCGGTCGCCTATGGGAAGTCTTGAGCTCGAGTCCTGAACTTATGAACAAGTTCAAATCTATCAAATTTCTAGTCGTGGATGAAGCTGATCGCCTACTCACGGAGGGTCACTTCAAGGAAGCCGAGGAGATCCTCAATGGTCTTGACCGATATGTGGTCGATGAAGACGAAGAGGCACGGAAGCCTTCTCCACGCCAGACCCTTGTATTTTCAGCCACCTTCCACAAAGGCCTGCAGCAGAAGCTTGCGGGCAAAGGCAAATACGGCTTGATGGACCAGGAAGACTCGATGGAGTATCTTCTGAAGAAGCTCAACTTTCGCGAGGACAAACCGAAATTTGTCGATGTCAATCCGGTTGCTCAGATGGCGGAAGGTCTCAAGGAGGGTCTTGTTGAGTGCGGAGCAATGGAAAAGGTAGGATTCCTTCCAATTCACATTCACTAAACCGCTGCTAACAGCTACACAGGATCTGTATCTCTATATGCTTTTGATGCTGTATCCCAATTCGCGAACACTGGTTTTTACAAATTCAATCAGTGCGGCACGTCGGATATCGCCAATGCTGCAAAACTTGAATCTTCCCACAAACCCATTACATTCACAGATGGCCCAGAAAGCTCGATTACGATCCATCGAAAGATTCACGAGCGCCCCTGAGGGATCGGCGTCCATCTTGGTGGCAACAGACGTAGCTGCACGTGGTCTCGACATTCCAGGTGTTGAGATGGTTATTCACTACCACGTGCCACGTGCAGCCGATGGCTATGTTCATCGGTCCGGACGAACAGCTCGTGCCCAGAAGACAGGTGTCAGTATCCTGCTCTGCGCGCCCGAAGAAGTTGTGCCTACGCGTCGCCTAATTGCCAAGGTTCACGCAGAGGGTAAAGGAGCAGGCAAGAACTTCTTCGTCCAGACCCTAGATGTGGACCGTAAGCTTGCTGGCCGTCTTAAGCCGCGTGTCACGCTGGCGAAGAAGATTGCCGACGCCTCCCAGGCCAAGGAGAAAGGAAGCAAAGAAGATGACTGGATGCGAAAGGCAGCGGAAGAGTTGGGGGTTGAGTATGACAGCGATGAGCTGGAGAAGGCTGGCAAATGGGGCGGAAGAGGTAGTGTGAGAAAGGAGAAGCAAAAGGAAGCCAGAGCCTTGACGAAGGCGGAAATGGGCGCTTTGAAGGCTGAGCTGAAAGAGCTCTTGTCCCATCGAGTCAATACCGGTGTCAGCGAGAAGTACCTCGCTACTGGCATGGTGGACATGGACGAGTTGTTGAAGGGTGCCAAGGGCGATTTCCTGGGTAGAGTTGACGCCTTGGATATCCAAAACCTTTGAGGAGTCGTGTCTACACAAAGTCGCGCGCCCTACATCCATTGGCCACCTTTCACCGTTGCTTTTATAGACGAGAAACGCGGCCGTCACTCATGACAACACGATGCAATATCGAGGGCACACATGACAAGGAGAGTGAGTGTGGTCGTGATAGCCTTGTGTTATCGGACTGAGATGTAGACTACTGTTAGTTGAATGATACCCCGGGATCAATTGCTTACCGAAGCAAAATTACAAAATATTCACGAAAAGCAGTTTCCATGTCTCCAGGGCTGTGTGAGCCTAACCGGACAACATAACTTAGCAAATACCGACAGCATGAAGAGCAAACCACAAACTCCGCAATACAACTCCTAAACTCATATGGGTCTTGTCTTATCAGGCAGCAGGGGCTAAGGCCAGAAGATTCAGGTCAATACTATCGGCCGATCTTTGGTCGATGAACCGCTTGACGATGTTGAGGCCGTCGCCCGACAAGAGATCGTCTCCGGAGAGAGCGGAGTGGTCGATGGGACCCTTTCGATCACCATCGAGCTCGTACACGTGCCCATCCTTACTAGACTTGACAAAGCAAACATAGTGGTGGAAGACCTCCCCCTCAGGGTCTGTCGGCCCAATAGAGTCGCCCTTGAGAGCCGTCGCTTTGTGAGCCGTCGCCAGCCGACCATCGGCCTCGAGCTCCAGCGCTCGCTCGTGTCGTCCCTTTGGGATGCACCTCTTGAGCAGTTCGTCTAGATGAGATCCCGGCTCTGCTGGAAATGTCAGACCTAGACCAAGCAGTGCGACTAAAGCATCGGCAGGCAGACTGGGAGGCACGCCGCCTGCATTGCAAGCGCAGAGAGTTCCGCTCGGCTTACCAATCAAGTTTCGTGCGGCACCGTTGCTGATCGCATGCAGTAGGGCATACAGTCCACAAGCGTTGTGGATCGTCTGCTGGAACCACACGACGCTCTCCTCCTCACCCTCGCCGCGGTACTCGGGCGTGTCCTTGTCGAGCGCCGCTATCCGTTCGTCGTAGCTGGAGTCTACAGGGAAGCTGAGAATCAAGGCCATGGCGGGGCGCGGGACGAGGGCCAGAAGATGCGGGTCCTCCATCGACAGGACATCGTGGAAGGCTACCAAGCTGGAGGCCCCCAGGCTTTGGACGAGCTCGGTGAAGAGTTCCGGGTTGGACTCGAGGGGGAGGAAGTGCTTGCGGTATTCCTTCTTTGGGGGCATCCTGGCGAACGAGAATATACTCTGGGTACTACTGGTTGGGGGGTTGGAGCTTAATGTCGAGGGAATGACTCATGTCCCCTTGATGTTCAGTGGTTTCTTTGGAAGTGCCAGTGTATCCACACTTGCATACATGTAGGTACTTACATTGGTAACCATGATATATAAGTATTATTATCTGTCGATACTGTCACATATGACCACATCCTGCTGAATACTAGGGATCCCGTCCGCTCTCCTATATATAAGCAGCAGAGAGGTCTCTTGCTTATGGGAGAGCGGACGCGTGGCCTTTTAGCAGGGATCCGTGCACGGGCCTTAAACCACCGAGACGGAGCCTGGACGGTGCTGAGGGGCGCCCGGGCCCTACGCCTACCGTTTTCTCCTTCCGGCCTCGTGAGCCGGCCGTCTTTTGTACTTCTCGCCCGGAAGTCCTGCGCTACCCAACACTCCGAGGTCCACGATCGAGAAAATACTTAACCAACCACCACATCCTAGCTAAGATACACTTTAATCAAACCTTCCCCTTCTTGAATCGCATTCTCAGCCCCATCGACCATGTCATTCATATCACGGGCGTGGTCTCGACTAGGCCATCGGGCACTGCTGCGACCGCGTACATTTGCTAACCCCAACTTCATTCGAATCCCCCCCGGCGATAACATCGAGGAGGAGACACTGCCAGACTATCTCCCAGCGCGCTATTACCCCGTGCGCATCGGTGAAGTATTTGTCGATCGGTATCAGGTGGTCGGGAAGCTTGGCTTCGGCGCCAGTTCGACAGTTTGGCTGGCGCACGACCTGAGGTATTTTGAACCCTGCGCTCCTGCGATCCGTCGCACCAATTCTTACCCAAGAATATAGCCAGCATTGCCATGTCGCCCTGAAGGTCTTCATACGCTCCCAGGCGCTTGGAGATCGCGTCGGGAATGAAATTGCCATGTTCGAGCGCATGGAGCAGCGCGCGTCTAACCATCCTGGCCGGAGCGCCGTCAGGACCCTGCTAGACTCTTTCCGAGTCGACGGGCCGGAAGGGGAACACTTGGTCCTCGCCCACCCGCCGCTATGGCAAAGTGTCGAGGGAGCCATCCGTCGCAGTTCGCCCCAGAGGCTTCCCGCCTCGGGCCTGCGCTTCGTCCTGAAAGACCTGTTCCTCGCTTTGGAGTACCTGCATGATGAATGTCAAATCATTCACACCGGCAAGGGGCGCTTCCATTCTTTTAGCCGCTCCTACCCGCCCCCTGCACTGATCGTGAGCTGACCATTCCGGGTAGACATCAAGGCGGACAACATCATGTTTGGCATCACAGATTTTTCCGTCTTCACCGAATTCGAGGAGGAAGAGATACATAATCCCTGTCCACGCAAGGAGGTAGAAGGAAGGACCACCTACACTTCCCGAGCCATTAGATCCTCGGGCCAAATTGGCCCGCCGGTCTTATGCGACTTCGGCTCCGCCGTATTTGGAGATAGCGAACACCTCGAGTGCGTGCAGCCCAACGTCTACCGCGCCCCCGAGGTGACATTAAGAGCTCCCTGGGACTACAAGATTGATATCTGGAATGTCGGATGCATGGTAAGCGCCCTATTGGCAGAGCACCTTTTTCAGCTCAGCTAATAAAAAGATGCAAGGTCTGGGATATATACGAAGGAAACCAACTGTTCCACGGCATTGACCCAGAACATCATGCTTATCGAAGGAGGGCTCATCTCGGCGAAACCATCGCGCTGCTAGGGCCTCCGCCAAAGGATCTCCTTGCGCGTGGCCACCTGGCTAGTAAATTCTTCTCGGATGAAGGTATGTTATAGCCATACTGACCATTAACAAAACTTGGTTCCATATTTGGCTGACAGTCTGAATCTACCAGGCGCGTTTACTGCTGGGATCGATTTGCCAGCCTCGACGTCGCTGGAAGAGATAGAGACACAACTTACAAAGGATGAAAAAAGACGATTTCTAGAGTTCATGCGAAAGATGCTCCAGTGGGCTCCAGAACGGCGCAGTACCGCTGGAGAACTGTTCCAAGATGATTGGCTGCAAGAGCAGACATGAACCATAAGCGCTCAGGAATTTCCATCATAATTAGGTAAACTAGACCAAGGCACAGGTTACGGATTCATTATGCGGGATGATAGTAACGAGCATATAAACATCCTGAGGCTATCGCATTGCGACGGTGGTGTGTATGAGCATCAAATGCTCCCGAGTTGGGGGAGTCCCCTAGTGGAATGCATGGACCAGATGGACGAAAATGCTATTGCCGCGGGCGTTAGGAAGGCTTTTAAGGCGGTGTACCGGCTGGGTGTCCTTCATTGCGACGCCGAACCAAGACAAGAGCTTAGAGAGCCGAATTAGTACTAGGGTCGGTGACGACCTGGGAATCCTCGGTGTTATATGTTTTGCATTTTTGCTTTTCGAGGTTTTTGGACCTTCCGGTTGGGAAATATACTATGTTTATACCTGAAGTATATATGATATTAATACTACGTAACAGCCGGTCGAGGTGAAGCTGAGGGATATTATATAAAGTTCGTGTTGATGGCCGGATACGTTGCGGTGTTCTGCTGGAAATCGACCAACGCCGCCACGACCGCCGCCACCGCGGTCGCGCCGTGCAGGTTCTGCCCCGACGTGCTCTGCCAGAACGTGACCATGCCGGCACGCTCATTAGTTACAGAAGCCATACTTGCTGCAACAAACATTCAGGGGGCATTTCTCAGCAGCAGACCACTCCGACCCCCAGAACTGGGACCCATCCCACACACGCCGTTGGTGCCGTAGCAGCCCAGCTTACATGGTTTTCCCGGTCCGCTGGAGGAATTGTGTTAGTAAGGGCGATAATACACTTGGAGACTTGGATATAGCACCAGAAGTTTACTAGGGGGTCTCACTAGCTGTAATCCTGAGCTGAGGAGCAGGAGGAGGATGGTTGTCGCCTTGGTTGGAAATATTATGATAAGCTCGGCTGGCGCACAATACGGTACCACCCGACACTACTGAGATGGGAGAGAATTACTGATTAAGAGATATTATACAGACTCGGCGACCCCCCTTATCTTTACTAAGTAATAAGGCCATAGGTTTTCAGCTATGCAAGTATCCACTGCCGAATTACACATCCCATTAGGCTATGTCTCGTACTAATAATAGAAAGACGATGCAGGTAAGAAATTAAACACTATCCCAGATGACTAAGGTATGGTTGCTCAGTTGCAATTATCTGTCTTACCGTAATGAAAACGTTTTTAATAGGGAAGGACAGGTTTCTAATAAGGAAAGTCAAGTTTCCGATGGAGAAGGGCAACCTGGTCCCGGGGCTCTGGTACTGCGTCCAGCCCATCGAGGCGTGGAACGTGACCAGGGCCAGCACCACGTTCTACAACACCGTGGCAATGGAATCCCGATGTGGGCGCAGGCTGCGCTGTCTGGCTTGGATACTACTACTGTATCAGTGTTAGCTGAGAAGGAATCAAACAGATGATTAATTGCTGGAGATGAATCAAACTGGACGGGGCCTTTGTTGGCTACTTTATGTGATTACAAACGCAAGCCCCCTTTACCTTTACCACATATTCATGGGAAATCTCTAATACGGCATCTAATTAAGATCATTTATTCTCCAGCTTACTGCAGGTTGCCACCCCTTCAGTTGGTCATTACCCCGCCAGCCCTGAAAGAACCCTGTCAATCTCCCGTGTTAGTTATTGCAGCATAATTACTCCCCAGCGGTGCAAAAATCATCTCCTGATTTGACGCGCCTATCCATTGGCCTTGAATCGATGGTGGGCTGATATTATCGATATTGCGCCCGCATCCTTGGAGCATTCGCTGGCCCTATAGCAATATTCTGCCGAAATTGATGATCTATCTCGGGCGACTCAGCTATGACGACCATCGACTTTCCTCCAGGCTGGAGCAGCCAACGCCTTAACACAATCTCTCCCGATGAGTTCAGTCAAGTGCCGGAACAAGTGAGTGAATGAATGACCCCGCCTAAGTAATGGCTATGCCAACAGCCTCTCACTCTTGTCTCCCTGCTGACCATGTCCTCTAGGAACGAGCGGCCCTGAAGCAGGCTGTTCGAAGGCATGCCTTCTCTCCAGAGTATACAAAGCTGCAGAAACTTAACCAGGCAGTGCCGTCGCTTGCGGCGAGACCAGCCACACCACCGTCATATGTACCCCCCGGCTGGACAGTCGAGCAGGCAAAAGGTCTCGACATGACGCTCGTGAGTAAGCTGTCAGAAGAGGTATGCACCTGCGTATTCCAGACAGAGTATGTATCTTGTTGTCACGCTGACCCCGAGTTTTCGAACAGGAGAAGAGGCTCTGGGCGGTTGGCAAGTGCGCGGATGCTGCCCAGCAGGCCCGCAAGACCGGCAAGCAGGCAATAGACCCTCCGTCGTACATCCCCGCCGGATGGTCCGTCGAGCAAGCTGTATCCCCCACGTTTGACATCTTGTCGCAGCTTCCACAACAGGTGAGAGCTCCCAGTTACTTCCCCTACAGTGCAGATAGCTCCTCTGAACTTACTGTGAGGCCGGCTACAGGAGCTCACTAAGTATATGGAACTTCGGAATGCGCAGGCAACGTCTCAGATGATGCCTACAACGGCCACTACGAGCGGCCCGGTGCTATGCAGTAGCAGCAGCAACACTCTCCAGCCTCCGTCACCTCTCATCCAGACGCTGCAGAGGAGCGGCTACCCCGCGTGGGGCTTCGTCGTCGTGCGTACTTACTACGCCTCCGAGGAGCGGTGGCAGGCTTTCCAGGAGAGACTGCATGCGCTGTGTGACGCCCAGCTCGACCAGGAGACGGGGCCAGGCCTACAGCGCGTCAAAGACGCGCTGGAATTCAAGATGATCGAAGACCCGAGACTGCAGGGTGTCAGCAGCATCGAAGCTAGGAGGCATTTTCTCATCGCCCGGGCCGTGGGCGGCGTTGCGGCTGGGCTGGACTCGGAGCTGATCTTGCTTGTCGACGAGGACGACGCCCCGCCATCTGCGGGAGCGGCAGTGCCCTCGCCGTACCTGGTTGCGGTGGATACCACGGATTCTCTCGCGGACGAGACGCCCGGACGGTACCCCGGCTTCTTCCGAGTGTCGGGGGAGGCTCTGCTCTCGGAGCTATGTCCAAAGCTCTGCATGGGACTGTCTCCTACGGACCTGTGGGCTATGCTTGGGGACGGGCAGACTTTGTGGACCGGAGATGAATGATGAGATTCCTGCGGCGTCATGGGAATCGGGAGCTGTCCTAATAAATACACATTGCAGCGAGGGATGGTGGCTACTCAAGAGAGGCTGCATATGTGAATAGGGGGCCAGTAAACATCTAAGAGACAAAACTACGCCCTTGCACGAGTAGATTGCAAGCGTGCCGTAACATCAGACTACTCGGCTTTAGTATTGCGAACTGATTTGACACCATTTTTCTCAGCTGTGGTCAATTGAGGCACCGCACCTTCCTACGTCTGAGTAGGTGCTTAGGTAGAGAAGTAGGTATTGTTCGAATTGAGACGACGTGAGAGATTGTTTCGTTGGGTTTTGGGCGCGGGGTTGCCCCCCTGTTAAGGCACTGAAAAAGCCAAATTGGCCGGTCGCGAAACAGTACGTCTTGCCAGTGCGATACCAGTAAAGACCACACTTGTGTATTTATTGCGCACATCCAGGCTTAGATGTATGACGATTCTCAGGTAGAACCCATTGCAGTGTCCGTATTGTTGCTAAATCTTTGGAGAAAATTGCGTGTCGCCTCGGCCAGGCCTGAATGACCATGTATCGCAGCTCTTCCCCTTTGGATCTTGTCGGTCGGAATTCGACGCAGAACGCGTCTATGCAGGTGCAGAGATATCATCCTCGTCATTGTACGTATCGGGCTGTGGGGGAGAAGATATCTGGCACTCCTGCATGTTCATGGACGCGGTACCGCATAGGCTGCAGAAGTACGGCGAGGCGGCAGACTTTGACGTGATCTAGTCGTCACAGGAAGGTCGTGCTCCAGATAGAAAGAAAACATATTCAGCCGTAGAGATGGACACAGGGTCTCAGAGACAGGAGTAGGATAAACTGAAGCTTTTAAGAGAAAAAGAAAAGAAAGATAAATTTCAAGGAGGGCATAGTACTTATGCATTCATGTAACTCCAAATTCTGTAGAAAGTTGGCTCAACACAAAATCATAAGCTTCTGGGCACACGGAAAACCCATAATCTTCCCAAATGAAAAAGGGAAAATGCGCCGATGCGGATGCGGATGCCTTCATTGATGGCTAGGAAGGTGCATTGGTAATTGCAATGCGGGGGAAACTGCGTGGAGGCGCTTCCCTTGGTTTTCTTTTCCCCTTCTCTAGTCTTCCTCTCCTTCTTTCTCCCTCCTTCCTCTCTTGCCGCAACGGTTTAACTCAATCAACTCATGAAACACCAGTGCGAACAATGCGAACATCCCAGCTCACCGTTAATCGTGAGCATGATTGAGGCAAAAGGGTCATGCATGATTGGGCCAATCATTGGACCGTGGACGTGGGACTGGCCAACGCATCGAGTGCCCATGGCGCTCACTCTCTGCTGTGAACTGTGTGTGTCCCATGTTTCTCAAGTGAGGAATCGGAAAGAGAGCGGATGTTTTGAGTCCAGTGGCCGGAGTCTTCTTCACTCATCCAGATGAGAATCATGATGAATGAGAAATGATGAAAGCCCACCGAGGCGCGCGGCAGTGGTGGGAGAGAAGCATTAGCCGTCAGGCTTGCTTGCACCTGATCCGATATGCAGAAACGGGCTCCTACTCATCGAATGAGATGAACCATGTGTCCACCCTCGCTTCTTCTCTATCCATCGTTGGAGGGGGGTCGGCGTCAATGAACCACGGAAACAAAAGCCATGATTTCTCGACGAACACCTCTTGCTTTATGGACAGGGTCCTTCCTCTTCCTCTTCCTCATCCCCATCTCGTCCCAGAAACGAAAAGAGGGAACGAAGAGAAGAGGGGAAAGCACTGCCTGCCTACTTACTTATCTACCCGTGTGATTTGTCTGTCAATCATGCCGGCCCAGCCTCTCTGACTTTCTGTCCAGGTGACTACTTACGTACATGTAGGTTAGGCATTAGGTACAGTAGTTGGCCTAGCTCTACTGCTACTGCTACTGCTGCTGGTGGCCTGGTGCTGCGACGTGCTACTCGCTTGTCTCGTCTCGTCTTGGGCCCTGGATCTGAGCTGGGGTATGTTGGGATTAGAACGCGACAGCAATACACACAACACACGCACACACATACACAAGCTCGCAGCCGGGCCACACACAACAGCTCCTCATCCCCATCCCCATCCCATCTCTTTTTCTGCCTCTACCCTCCTCCTTTTCTCCTTTCTCTTCCTCCACCACTCTCTTCTTCCCTCAAATTATCATCTGAAGCTGTACTAGACTGTAATTTTCACTACTTTCTACTTTTTACCAATCCCTATCCAAGTCCCAACCCCACAGCCGCAACATTTGCGACAAAGCTTATAACTCGTTTCGTAAGTCGGCTCATCCACTGGCCATCCAACTTGCGCTGTTGTCGCATTCACCGTCGCGCACTCGCACGACGTCGCAGTGTTGGATGCGATGCATCGCGTCTTCATTTACGTCGCATACTAACAGTACATATAGATTATACTTTACCAATCTTCCAAAACTACCCCAATATCACACATCGAAATGGCGCGCGAAGGAACACGCTCTGCGACCGGCCATTCCAAGCCGCGCGTTTTCCAGAACATTGATACCGCGCCTGCCATCAAGCGCACCACCAAGCCCAAGACGGTGAAGAAGCCTGCGACTGAGTCTGTCGCTACCACGACCAAGCCTGCTGGCGTCACCAAGAAGACACCCGCGAAGAAGAACGGTGTCGCTGCCAAGGTTAGTCAGAACTCAGCTTTACCATGCGGACATGCCTTTCCACATTTGCTATGTCGCTGCTTGCCGCCTGGGTTGGTCTGCCTATCATATTGTACCGGCTTGCCAGTTTATCGTGACATATCACATGATTGTTGCCGATGCATACCTGTATCGGTAGCATAATGACACACACCGCACCCCCACCCCACTCCCTCCACCTACCCATGCTCCCCTTGATTCTCGACCTATTCTTGCGCCGATGTAGATGACTAACTCGCACATAGGTCAAGGCTGCAGTGAGCAGGGCCACTGGCAGGGCTAAGACCGAAGCCAAGACTGATGAGACCAAGGTGAAGAAGGCAACTGTTTCCAAGCCCAAGACGGCGGCCAAGTAGTTATTTGGTCACTGGGAAAACCCTACATGATCTAGCCAAAACCCGTTGGGCGGCGCTGAAAAGAAAAAGGAGCGCATGCCAGCTGGGTAGGGCTATATTGCCCCATTTGAGGCCGCGCGCTAGGCAAAGATCAATGGCTATGCCGGTGCCGTGAAGCATTGAGCATATCAAGCTATGTGTGGATTTAAGAGGGCATTTCACCCAAGTTGGGGAAGCCCCGTTTCATTGGACTTCTGCCGAGACGCATTTCATCTGCTGGTCTGTAGGCCGGCTCTGCTCTTTTGCCGTCTTTCCTGTTTGCTCTTTATTTTCGGATACCTCTCTGCGCTTTTTCAAATATCATGTTTCTCTCTCGGGGCGGTGCGGGCAGTAAGATACCTAGATGGCCATGGCTTGAAGGGTCGGCTGGGCCAGGCTCTGGATCCTTCTTAAGGACGATTTAGGAGCCTGCCTGACCGATGTTTGCAAATATTGCTTTTATGTTTCGAGATCAAACCTAGCCGGCGTGGGAGGAGTACTCAGGGATAAATATACCTTACTTGCGTGTGCTAATATTACCTTCGTCTGAAACGAATTCGACATGACATGCCTTTCACAACCAGAAAAGTCAGTGGCTGCGGTGTTCTGAGCTCGCCTGGCGCTCTACTCATTCATACACACCTTGGCTAATAACGGGGTCTACTTAGTCTTCTATCAGCAAGGTGGTCGCCTCTACTGCGTCGGTCTGTCAATATATGCAATGCAGAAGAGCACTTCATCTATCAATTAGCCCAGCTCGAAGAAACCCAATCTGCAATGCCAACAATCTAGGGTGGTTAAAAATATGTAATATGATCGAGATAATATATCTCTTGAATATATTCCCTTTAAGCGATTGACCGATACCAAGATCATAATGTGGTAGGTACCCCTGACAATCCATTCATCCAAGCATACATGACAATCCCCCAGATGGTATACATACCACTGGCCCTTTCTGCTACTGACCAAAAAGAATACATAGCAGGATATCCAGTAATGTACCAAAACACATAAATGTAAACACACATATACACAAACAAATATACGTGAGCTTTCCCGGCGTAGGGAAGACATACCTTGCCCTGTGGACGTATCGCCACCAATGTACACAATAAAGAATAGGGGTTTTCGTTAGATCGTAGCCATGCTCCTGAGAGCGGCTCATGTCGGGAAATTGAGGGTCTGTCCCGGGGGCATTTTGGTATTCTGCCAGTTGACATCGTTGGTGCGTTGCTCTACGAGAAGGGAAACGACACATGTTAGCTAGCCCCTTCTAATCTCAGGGGGTTTTGGGGGATGTTTTTCTCTCTTCTTTTGGGGATTGTCCGAAACACCTGTTCTCAATGATCAACAGCAATACAACGTACCTTGTTGGATGAGCTGCATCTCCCTGACACCGCACTGCAGCCCGTTGCGCGCCTCGCGCTGCACGAGCTGCCAGCCGGCCTGGGACGGGGTCTGGGCGCCGCTGTTGACCCAGATCTCCTCCATGAAGCCGTCGCCCTCACGGACGGCGCGGTGGGGGTTGTGGGTGGGGAGGTGGAGGAGGGGGTTCAGCAGGCGCTGGGGCAGGGCGAAGAGGCGCTCCCAGCGGCGGACCCAGGGGAGCCAGGCGAGGGTCCGCGGGGAGTAGGCGACGCGCACGTAGGGGTTCACGTAGGTGCCCAGGCGCTCGAGGGCGCGCGGGCTCCCGCCGTGCTGCCGGCGCGCGGCCTGCGCCACGTCGGCCAGGAACAGGCAGCACTCGCAGGCGTCGTAGAAGACCTCGGGCTCGTAGCGGAAGCGCACGGGCGCCGTCACGTTGGCCGGCGCCGCCGGGTCGATGACGTGGTGCCCCAGGTCCCGGAAGTGCGGGTCCGGGAGGGACCGGTTGAGGTTCTGGACGTAGCGCGCCTGCATGGCGACGATGCCGCCCCAGCAGGCCGTGACGGGCACGGCGTCGGTCTGGGCCAGGACGGCGGCGCGCGAGAGGCCGGCGCCCGCGTTGCTGAAGTAGGGGAAGATGGGCAGGCCGTTGCTGAAGCCCTCGGCGTCCCGCTGGGCGTACAGGTCATAGAACAGCAAGGGGTTGTCGAAGTCCATGCCGCAGGTGGACAGGTACTGCGTCCGCCCGTCGGGCCCGATGTTGGTGCTGAATATAAGCTGCGCGGCATCGATGGGGTGGAAGGCGACGTCGTTGAGGAATAGGATCTTATCGTATTCCGCAACGCCTTCCTTTTCGTCGAGCTGGTCGAGCGGCCGGAGCGGGCGGTTGCGCATCTCGGATAGGTAGGCCAACCGTTTGATACGGTCAGTCCCGTCCGGCATCCTGATCGTCGGGAAGTCGGATAAGGGCACATGAGCATCATACACGACCTTGTGACGGCAACGAAGTTGACTCTTCAACCAGTTGAGCGCTCTTTCGCCAGCCTCGCCGCTATCGTTCTCGTAGATACTGACGAACACATTGTCTTCGCCGATCAGATGGACCAGCTCGAGCAGTGTCTTCCCCCAGCTTCCAGCGGCAAGATGGCCATCCTTATCATACAGACTGACACTTATAAAGACCTTCTCTTTGAACGGATTGGCGCAGCCCTGCTTGGCCGACGGACCATCACATCTGGCAGCCAAGTCCCGGTAATGCTTGGGCTGCCGGGTATATGACGGTGCAACGATCGGGGTTCCGACAAAAAGTATACATATTATTATGATAGCGTATTTCAAAACGGTAAATAGGGGGTGCCCGGGGTGTCTCCTGAGTATCCGCCTAAGGCCCCGTTGCCTTGATCTAATCCAACTACTCCAGGGCTGGCCACCACCAGAGGACAGCCGGGCCCTTCTTTCGTCCTTTTCGACGTCTTCGAAATCATAGTCGCCGAGGGTGGGTGGCGAGCGAGGCGAGGGGTGTTGTTCGGCTGGGTCGACGAAGGGCTGTCGCTCACTCAAAGAGGCGGAACGTCGCATCGTAGCAAAAGGGAGTGGGCAGGCCTACGCCTTAGATCATGAGCAAAAGGAGGGTTTTGTCCCGTCCGCATCGGTCAATTGAATGGCGACAGAGAAAACGCCGTTACCCGAGGGATGTTGCGCTCGTAAGTTGGGTGGGATCGTGGTAGGAGCGACGAGATCGATGGTGGGTAGCGAAATAGGAGGTTGCCCTCCGAAGTTGTCGTCCTGGCCTCTAGCGATCTCTCTGAAACGCTGATTGACCTAGATAGGATTGTAGCCACCGCTTCGCGCCGCAAAGGATCGATCCAGGTCGCTCAAGGTAGGGCCGAGACTGTCGAGAATCCTTCCGAGCTCCCACACACCACCCCCAGGCGCTGAGGAAGTGGGTTGATGGTGGCGAATGGCGCAGGTCGCCAAGAGTAAGCCAATGCAATCCGGTGAAGCTGAGCTGCTTCAATAGTTGCAGTTTGACGATGCGCCCCGAGCAAAGACAATGGATAATGAAGGGGCTGAGCTGAGGTGGTCCAAGAAAGATCAGATTGAGGATGAGAAGTCCCAACCGCGGCGTTGGAACTTGGGGGTTAAATGATAGTTAAATTTAGCACCGGATAGACTCGGGAAGGGGGCTAGGCCATATTGAGCCTGTCTTAGAAGCCACAGCCCCATCGGAAGGATTCTTTTCAGTGTAAGTTTTAGCGGGTATCCCGCCCATAAGGTTAAGCTATGAGAGAGAATGCCCAGTAGCCTACATACTTAGCTTACATAATGCATGCCAATGTCAGAGGCTCCGTGCCTTGCTTCCTTCCCCTTACATGTACCACGACTTGTGTAAACAATTAATACTTGATTTCGGTAGTCCGTCGTCACTCTCAGACACATCTTCCGCCTTTGTCCATGCCCTCACGTCAGCTGGCCCCTGGTTTGGGGCAAGGTTGGTGTCACCTGGCTGGCTGTGCCTGTCTCAGAAGCCATGTTCTGCGCTGTGAGTGAGTGAAGCAGCGAGGTGAGGTATGCAAGTCATAGCTGGCATATAATCCGGAGAAAATGCCTCCGTATCGGAGATAACGAAGACTTCAGCCATTTGATGTTTCTTGTTTCACGCCCCACTGCTACCGAACCCCATCGATTGTTCCGCCCAGAAGGAATTCCGCCGAAACTGGTTATCTATTTACGGACGCCGACTCATGTACGACGGCGACAGTACGCTGGTCGTACCGACATGGGCTTTCGGTAATACCCGGCATGCTCCTCGGGCGCGTCATGGTGTTTGTGATACTACGACACCACCTTGGTCTCAGTCAGCTCTCCATGCTTCTTCTGTTCATGCCTCGCCCCCATTCACGGGTGGCGCGGATGCGCCATGTGCGAGATTAAACTTGTCTAGCTTCGATCCCTACGGCTCTGGCCCGTCCGCCTCTCTTCTGGCATGCGAGCGAGGCGTGCGTTGAATTGCTCGATATGCCATGGTCTCCTATTCATGCTTGGCAGAGCGGGGCCAGCTCCTACTGCAGAAGATACTGACAACAATACCCACTCCTATAATGCTGGCTGTCGACTCCGTAACGTTACAGATTCGATCACTGCCGGTTAAAATGCAACCCATCGTTCTAGCAACTAAGCTTAGGCGTGGTGATGAGATGGCCAGGGCGAGAGCTGACTGGCCAACCTGTGCCACGCGATAACCACTCTCGCTCGCACATGCTTCCCGATGCAGGGCCCGCCCAACCCGCCAATCTCCTCCATTGCTCTATCTGATTCTATGATCGCGTTCCTCCACCCTGCGCCCTCACAAGACTCCAAGTAGCTCCCTCCTGGTCCTCATGAAAGCCTTTTGTCTGGGCTACGCGCGCCTCTCTTTTACAGTAAGTAGTATGCGTCTGGTAAGCGGGCGGTCCTATTTGCGGACCATAACCTAAAATAGATGCACCCCCTTGACGTTATGTAAGCTCAGCCGTTGAGTGGCTCACCTTTCAACGCCGCATCAGAGCTGCTGCTCTCTTATCTTGGGTTTCTCCTTGGCATCTGCCATCAGACGCATGTCTCAAACTTGCGATCACTAGCCGTTCCCCCATGAGAACCGTGACGGGCCCGACGTGATGTACAGAAAAGGTCATCATTCGCTGAGAGGCTGCAGAGATCGGGTTTCCTAATCGCGCAATGGGGATGAGAATGCGACACTGTGATAAGACGGCTGCCCTCTCAAGAGCAGTACTCTCCAAATTAATTACACGGAGATGATCCGGCGCTTCTATGTATGGCTGAGGTGCATTACCCCCATGTCCATGTATAACAGGAGACTGGGATGAGCTCTGTCTTGTTAAAGAATACCGAGACAACCCTGATCAGATCGCTCGGCTAATCAGACACACCCTGTCCGCTCCACCTTCCTGTTGCAGCATAGAACTCAGACCTCTTGTCACTCTCCCTTGACCCCAAATGCCATGTTACCCCTGATTGACAGCATCCATCATTTGACTATATGCTCCCACCTGCTGACTATTTCACAAGACTTGGTCGTCTCTCGAGCCGCAAGGCTGTGGGGTCGACATATGTGGCAACGTTGCCGCCCACTCGGGGGGAGCATTATCTCTCTGTCTTGCATAGTGTTGTAGTGTGCAGGGGTCACCGGTTTCCTTCACTTCGTCTCCCATTCGGATCGCCAATCCCCCGAGAGGCTCCCCCTAAAGGGACTGGCCACTGCGTGGCTTTCCCATGCTGTTGTTACATCTGGCACACCCGGCTTAATTCTTCCAGATGCGTCTTCATGTAGGAGCTGGCCAAGAGGAGAGCCCATGCTACTCGCTGGAGAGCGGTGGGCTTAGACAGGGTGTGGGTCAAGTCAGCCTTCAACGGCCCCTTCCTCTTCACCCTCCAGCTAGCTGACATGGGGTACCAACCAAGAGACATGGCGTATGCAACATGATGGCAACTTGTCTCTCAACGTCTGTTGTCACCTACCAGAAAGGGTCGAACGGGGTCTTCACCGATGCCTGGCCCCCTCGGAGTATAAAGGTATCGTGCCCAGCCGTCGTTTTCTTGGACTCCTCACTCGACACTCCAGCTGTAGCTTATGTAGTTAGGCATCTGACAACGATTTCCTGTCTGCTCCTTTCTGGCCTTTGCTTGCTTCTCTAGCAAATATCCCACGACCACTCCTTTCGTGTTATATATCTAGCCAACATGTTGTCCAAGACATTCCAGTTGCTGGCAACTACCTGCCTCTCCCTCTATGCATCGGTTAGTCAAGCCTCCCCTCTCAACAACGTCGACAAACGCGCAGACGGTTACGAGAACTCCGTTTACTTCGTAAACTGGTAAGTTGTTTTCATCCCACATCCCTACATTCTCGGCATGCATGAATAAGGGCGCTGACGCTAGTTCGCTCTATAGGGGGATCTACGCCCGTAACTACCTGCCCGGGTCCTTACCGGCCAGTCAAATCACGAACGTTCTCTATGCCTTCGCTAACTTTCAGGATGACGGGACAGTGTAAGTATAAAGCCCGGAAGGAGATGACCAAACAGTAACTGACAACCCCTTGCAGCGTTCCGTCAGATTCGTGGTCTGATGTCGAGATACACTGGGAGGGTGACTGTAAGTTGAAGTCTTCTTTCTTCGTACCAAGCTGGCCGTGCGACCCGGGTGGTCCTTCTACTCATGCAACGACTGCCATCTCACATTCACAAAAGAACACCCACTGACCTTGCCACCCAGCCTGGAATGACCCCTCTGGCTATGCTTACGGCTGCGTGAAGCAGCTGTTCAAGCTTAAGAAGGCCAACCGCAACATGAAGGTGCTGCTTTCTATTGGCGGCTGGACGTACAGCCTGAACGGGCGTTTCGCGTCGTCGGTCAACACGGACGCCAAGCGCACGCAGTTCGCCCAGACCTCGGTGGCGCTGATGAAGGACTGGGGCTTCGACGGCGTCGACATCGACTGGGAGTACCCGGCGAGCGCGCAGGAGGCGCAGGACATGGTCTCGCTCCTGGCCGCGATCCGCGCGGAGCTGGACAGCTACTCGTCGCGCAACGGCCTGGGCTACCACTTCCTGCTGACGGCGGCGGTGCCCGCGGGCCCCCAGAACTACGGCAACATGCGCCTGGCCGACATGAACCAGTACCTCGACACCTTCAACCTCATGGCCTACGACTACGCCGGCAGCTTCAGCGACGCCACCGGCCACCAGGCCAACCTGTACCCGGACGCGGCCGACGCCGACGCCACGCCCTTCAGCACGGACCGCGCCGTGACCGACTACATCGCGGCGGGCGTGCCGGCGGCCAAGATCGTCATGGGCATGCCGCTGTACGGCCGGGCGTTCGAGGGGACGGCGGGGGCCGGGCAGGCCTTCAGCGGCGTGGGCGCGGGCTCGTGGGAGAACGGCATCTGGGACTACAAGGCGCTGCCCAAGGCGGGGGCGCAGGTGGTGCAGGACGACCAGGTCGGGGCGTCGTACTCGTACGACGCCGGCGCCCAGGAGTTCGTCTCCTACGACACCCCCGACATGGTCCGCGCCAAGGTCGCCTACGCCACGGGCAAGGGCCTCGGCGGCTCCATGTTCTGGGAGGCGTCCGGCGACAAGACGGGCGCCGACAGCCTCATCGGCGCCAGTGCCGCCGCTCTGGGCTCGCTCAAGGCCACGCAGAACAACCTCGACTATCCGGACAGCAAGTACATCAACATTGCCCAAAACCTGATCTAAGCAAGCGATTGCCCTTTTCTCTTTTTCTCGTCGGCTGGGATGGTGGCTTGTCTGATATGCATTTCATGTGTGGTCTTTCCTTTCGCTTCTTATTCCCACCCCCTTCTTATGGGATGTGATTCAACCCACAAAGCTGGATGCTTTTGGCATTTTACTCATTCAGGGATAACGGAGTGTTTAAGAGGAAACTGGGTTAGGAAGGGTATTTAACGGGTAACGGGGTTACGATACCATGGAAAATGGAACCTCTTTGCCATGGTCTCATCGTTCACACTCCGTGTCCTTGGGGGTTCGTATATCTTACCAATACTTCATGTATATATTTACCTAAATTTAAGATATTAAGTGACTATAAAATCCCTATAATATAATGTGAACTATATAACTTATCACTGATACTATAATTATATTGAGTAGTTAACATTAATGCTCTTTTTAAAAAAAAAAAAAAATAGTTTAGTTACATAAAAGTCTAGTAAAGTTTCCCCTAGTATGATCAGTCTATGCAAAGTAAGCAACACTAGCTCTAGAAGAAATACACCCGTGTGTATCATTGGGCGGCGGCCAGTTAGGTTTAGATCGACACTCATTTGAAGTAATCGTGACGTGGAAAGCAAAAGAGGCCCATTCACTGGTGACGTAGTGGCAAGGCCATCTCTAGAAACGAGGACGTCGACGCGAACCTTACCGTTTATTACGCTTTGATGGATAGATGTCTAGTAGGTTGAAGTTTCTATCTCATTCCACCTCTGAAGACAGCCTACTTCAAACAGATTTTACGCCTGTACAGTGTTGCTCGTTGGTGGCAAGTAGTAATTACAGTGAAACTGGGTACCAATAAAAGTCTCACGGAGTCCTCTAGGACACGGAATTCCCGATGATCTATCACGGGCATGGCATCCGAGCGTGGATGATCCGCAGGCCCCCGATGTTCAGCCATAATATGCATCAGTCTGCTACCTAAATATCAAAATCAGTGAAGATAGCTCTCGCTGTAAGTGCAAGTCATCGTTGTTTGGCAGTTTGTTTAAATGGCTTCGTAGATTGAAGGACAGGTGTCATTTCTGCCTTTCTGAAAAGAGTGAATGTCTGAGTGGACCATGTCAACGCCGTGAGAGTTATCGCAGGAATTGGGCCGACACCACTCGATTTAGGAACTTGCAGAACATTCTAGGCGCTGGCACACCTCCCATTCTGATATTAAGGCTCGGTTCGGTTCTCCGAGCGCATGCCTGATTTCTACATAGCTAAGACCTTAGGGTTGACCCACTGAGCCCGAGGGATCGTTCTATGTCTGAGATCTGAGACATTGCACTCTTTCGTGCCAATATTACCTATCTGAGCGGGCGGGGGGACGGGAACTACCTACAAGTTTAGGTACCCAACAACTTCGGGGGCGTAGATGTCAACGTTCTTAGGCGGTAGACTGTGAAGACCAACGACAATAACACTTGAGACAAAGAGTCAAATGACAGGGAGATCTGGGATCACGCCCAGCGGGTGCCCGGACTTGGGCTTGCTGTATTGGAGATTGCCAAGAAGCTTCTATGGTTCTGCTAGCCAGCCAACTTGACGAAGGAATACAAATATAGCTGGCATGGCAGCCCATTCCAGATTTCGAAAGGCACCAGACAACCATCTTTCCAAAACCCCATCTTGACTACCAGACAATTACATCCTTAACCCACCATGTATTTCACTACAGCCGTACTTGCCGCTATCATCGCCCCGCTGTCCCTGGCAGCGGCAACTGCCAGTGCCCAGTACGCTGAGCCGGGTCTTTACGAGGCCATCCACCAACGCGAGTCCATCCTCGCCGAGACCTTAGACACGAAGGACTATGACCGTCTCGGCGAATCCATGACCGATGACGTCGTCTACGACAGCCGGCCTCTGGGCCCTGACTACGGCGGCCTCTCCGATGGGCTGCAGCAACTCAAGGATAACGTGCGAGCGGCCTTCGGAGACGCCAAGATTGCGCATCACGTCTCCAACGCCATCATCGTGCCGACCAGTGACGGGCAAGCGGCGAATGTGACCACCTAGTACGTCTGCCTCCTTCATAAAACCCTATTCCCCCCTTTTTCGCATACATGTTTTAGGTTGCGCGTCCGAAGCGGAGAGACACAGGCTAAGAAGTGACATCGCCACGAGCAGCATCGTCTGGTCGCGCTGGGACTCAACAGCCTACAACGACATCAAAAAGACGTTCCGCATCTACGAGAGATGCGATGACTACTTCGTCATCGATGACAGCGACGGGAACTGGAAGCTTCAGTACAGTCTGGTGACGAACTTGGCACCCACGGTGGAGGCTCCATACTTTGGATGAGAGACAGACATGCTGTTGGCCGCAGTGCACAGTCCAGTGGAGATATTAAATGGTATATGCTAGGAGATACAGGCGATACAGGCGATACAACGTAATAATAATAATTAACGCTTACTTATAACGTTATGGTTACTTTCCAAATCTGGAGTGCTCTATTTCCGTTGTGCTCGCTTCATGCAGTCCGCAGTGGTGTTGAATTAAGCTTGATTTGGGTTGGCACGGGTGAGTAGCAGCCAAATAGTCCAATATGCCTGCTTCTTACCTACATGTATCCAATGACAACAAATTAGGATATACTCTATACTAACCTAAGAATGCGTGTCAGTGAAACATTGAAGACACTGCTTTCACTGAAGACCTGTCATTAAACCAACTATTTCTCTCTCTCCTTGCAAGGTTGACAGTTTAACAGAGTGAAGCATGGCCCTGGGATTTGTCTTCAATTAACATGACAGCTCTATAGAGTTGATCCTCGATTATCCCTGAACCCACTCCCCGCACGCCACATTCACCCCACACAGCGTGGCTAAAGTCAGGGGAGCCTTGCGGCGCAAGCTTGGGAGGTTAGAGCGGGAGCTTCTCTCGGTTGTGTTTCGTGTTCAGTTCACTTTCTATCAGTTCACCCTTCTGTTCAAGGAAAGGGTTCTGTCCCCAACAACAACAGCAAACATGCGGCAATCACGGGCATTAGTGCTATTGGGCACAGTTGCTGCCCACAGTGGCCTCGTGGCTGCCGGTTCATTACCACGAGGTGTTGGCCCTGAATGTACGTCATCGTCCAAGTTCACCACCTGGCCCTGTCCTTCCTCAAGATTGCAAGCTGTGCTCTTTGAGACTATGGCAAACACTAACCAATCAACCGTACTACAGTCGTCAAGTTCTACGAGCTCAAGGACACATTCACTTGTATTGGTCACCCTTCCGTTTCTATCCCTTCGTCCAAAGTAAACGACAACAGCTGTGACTGCCCTGATGGCTCCGACGAGCCTGGTACCGCAGCATGCGCTTACCTCGACCCTCTTTCGCCGCCTCAGCCCTTGCCTGCCGGATTTTCCGGCACGACCAATGCCAGCAATGCCCTGCCTGGTCTCTGGTGTGCCAACGAAGGCCACATTGGTGCCTACGTCCCATTCATGTACGTGAATGATGGAGTTTGCGATTATCATCTATGCTGCGATGGCAGCGAAGAGTACAGTGGTGTTGGTGGTGTCAAGTGCGAGAACCGTTGTGCCGCAATTGGAAAGGAATGGCGGAGAGTCGAGAAGGAACGCAAGGAGAACTTGGAACGGGCCAACAAGAAGCGCCGGACCATGGCCAAGGAATCTAGAGAACTCCGACGCCGGGTCGAGTCTAAGATCTCGACCCTGCAGGAAGAGATCAAGGGCCTCGAGTCGAAGCGTGACGAGCTGAAGCAGAAGTACGACGAGATCGAACGATCTGAGCGTGGCAAAGTTGTCAAGGGCGAAGGGACGGGCAAGCTGGGTGTTCTGGTTGGCTTGGCCCGCAGCCGTATCAACGAGCTCAGAGATGCCCTACGGGTTGTCATCGGCCAGCGAGACGACCTCAAGAGCAAGGTTGAAGAGCTGCAAGGCATCCTGTCCGCATTCAAGGAAGAATACAACCCCAACTTCAACGATGAGGGTGTCAAGAAGGCTGTGCGTGCATGGGAGGATTACGCCGCAAAGCTTGGCGAGACCCCGGCTGAGACCCTCCATGAAGACGACATCCAGGAAGTGTTGAAGGAAGACACTGAATCGAACGGCATCAACTGGAAGGAGTATGAGGATGGTGAGATGACTGATACAGATATTAGTAAGTCGCGAGATCTAGTATGGCCACACATTTTGGAATGCTAACTATCCGCAGTCTACAACCTGGAAGCTTATCTCCCCGGCTTTGCCCGCGATTTCGTCCATGATAAGCTGAACCTCCTTCGTATCTGGATGATTGAGAACGGTATTCTTGCCGATAACCCGACAGGCTCTGGAGAGTCTCGGCTCGTTATCGCCGCTCGTGAGGCCTACCAATCTGTTGAGGGTGACATTAGTACCAAAGAGCGTGATCTGTCCAGCCAACAAGAGGATCTTAAGAAGGATTACGGTGTCGACGATATTTTCCGTTCCCTCAAGGATAAGTGTGTTTCTACCGATTCCGGAGAATACACTTACGAGCTTTGCTGGCTGTCACGTACCTCCCAGAAGTCCAAAAAGGGTGGCGGCCACACCACTATGGGCAATTTCGAACGTATTGACTGGGAAGAAAGCGACGAGGACGAACGCCATGACGGCAAAGGCCTGGGACGCGGTAAGCGCATGGTGATGCGGTATGAGAATGGACAGGGCTGCTGGAATGGCCCGAACCGTCGAACCGATGTTTGGCTGGCATGTGCCGAGACCGAAGAGCTCTGGCGGATTGCTGAGCAGGAAAAGTGCGTTTACCGCATGGAGGTCGGTACCCCTGCCGCTTGCGAGGAAGCTGTCGAACCTGGCAATGTGAGGGAGAAGGATGAGCTCTGAGCACATACGCAGTGATGTTGATGCTACACAAACCTTACATGCACTGTGTCCTTGAGACAGCGGATAGATGATGCCTTTTACAAGCGAGAGATGACGAAATCCTGTTTTAGCCTATTGAATCAAAAACATCTAAGAGTCTGATAGAATGTCTTCATTATGAATCGTGGTATCATTTAGCATCATCTCATATACAAGTACATGGTGTAGCAGTGCCCTGTTCTTCAATCCTGATGCTTCACTGCATCACCGCACCCTTTCACTTCGCCTGTGACTCTCTGCCATCTTCCGCCGCTTGCTATTCTCTTCTTGTTCCGCCAACACCCTTGCAGTAAGTGAGGCTGTCATGGAGTTGTTGATACGACTCTCGATACCCGTCTCCTTCTCCTTTTTCTCTTTCTTGGTGCCGTTTTCCTTCTCGCCGATCGCGGCATCCTCGGCCTTGCGCTTCTTCTTCCCGCCACTCTTGTCCTTCTTGAGGCTGTGTGTTAGGCCTCTCGACCTGAGGTCTTCCATCCTCGCGCTCAGTTTTGCCATTTCGGCGTCGGATGTAGGCAGGATCGGGATCACATTGCTCGCTTCGAACGCCTCGCTGCACTCTGGACAGTGTTGGCTCTGTTGTTGCTGCTGTTGCTCTTTCTTTGCCTCCTCACTGCTGCTGCCGCCTTCCGCCGTCGAGGCTGCTTGCAGCTCCTTCATGGCCGCCTCGGCGAAGACGTGACCGCAGGGAACGACGTAGACGGCCCTGGTCGCGGCGCCCCCCAGCTCTTTGAGGCTGACGGGACAGGCGCAGAATTGGCGGCCCTTCTCGTCCTTCCGCACCATGAACCGTAGCTTCACGACGTCCTTGACCCCCTTGATGTCCGCAATCTTGCGGAACGCCTCTTGCTGTGCTTCAGGCACGACGGCGTCGTCAGACGGCAGGAGGCACTGCAGGATCGACTCGTAGTTGTAGAGAATGCCGCGCCAGTCCGACACGACCGTGTTGTTCGTCAGGTCCAGCGGCTGCGATGATAGGGGGCACGTCGTCCAGGCGTGGGTCAGCGACTCGTGCAGCGTCTCCTTGAGCTCCGTCGCGGTCGGGAGGCGCGCGGCGTTCTTGACCAGCTCGCGGCGCTTGGGGATCGAGCCGCCGTCGTTTCCCATTATGTGCGTGGTTTGCCTCGACTTTGCAAAGTTGTGTAGGTGACGAGGAAGCGACGATGCTAGAGGCGCGACCTAACGGGAGGCCCCTGAAATCTCGGCGATGGCTTGATGATTACTTCGATGAAGCCCCTGAAGACTCGGCGCGCTGCCTATGTTGCGACGGTACAGTGGTGGGAAGCTGCTGGCCTTCGATGGCCTTGGCGGCTCGGGTGGTGAGAAGGTCTCTTTGTGTGGGAGTTGGTAGGGCAACAATTAGATCCAGGGGTTGCGCTTCTCAGCTATAGTCAAACCCCTTTTTTGATCCGTTTAATGTATAGAACTGTCTTGATGATGAATGATGATGGAGAGGTCATACAGAATGTTAAGGAGTTGTACCTTCGTCGTGAACAGCTACACCCACCACCAAGAAAGGCGTTACGATAACGAGAGGCTGCAGCGTTATCGTCTTATCGTCTAATCGCCCCACCCTATTATCGCCGATACCAGATAAGCGTCCCCTTCTTCGAATGAATTTCTGAAATAATTCCCATAGCAACGAGCTCTCTCATTATTAACACCTCAATTTGATCAGGGTCGCATTCAGATCCTGATCAAGTCTGCCGTCTCCCCTTCAGAGCATCTGCCTCTCTTTATATGCACTCTCCTTTGCCTTGAAGATTATCATTCCAACAAGAGCAGCTCTTCGGCTCGCTTGCCCGGCCCATGCCCCAAGAGTCGTTAGCGCGCGGGAAGTGGGATTAGTGCAAGACAGCCCCAGCTGGTCGTACCTTGGACAGCTCGTCTCAGAACTTTACACTGTCTTCACCCACCTCTCTCGAATACGTTTCACAGTCCCAGGTGGGTTTTGCACACATCCCTGGGTACTTCAACATTATTGAAGCACTCGACTAGAGCCACAGCAAGCATCTACCCAATCAGACACAATCTGTTGCATCTGTCCGTCGGACCGCGTGCACCTCCAGGCAGCTCAATCCAGTTCCATCATCAAGGTGGGAGGGAGCTGTAATTCAATTATTGCACATCACATCATCTCATCCCCACGACCGAACCTCCCTCAATTACCGATTTCGACATCGCACCCTCGAGCTGTCGAAAACGCGATCGCCCACTCCTATCCTCCTCCATTCTCGACTTTGTCGACATAGCAGCGCACGTGTCGCATGAAGCAGCGCAACCTCGATGGTGTCTGTCGCCCTCTGCTGAAGTTGTAGCAGACACGGCCGAGGGCGCAGACGGCTCAGTGGTTGATGATCAGGGGGCAGTTTCAAATAATCTCACCCTTTTGGTTCTTGACTGTCCACGCCGTCGTCTAATACCTCGACTGTCGATACGAACGCGTCCATCTCCTTGCTGGCAACTCGGACTTAACTGATGATCGCTTCCTCCGCGACAATACATCATACGAGAGCCAGCCTCTGATATAGATTCGATTCTGTTGTCTGCAATATTCTCACAGTCGTGCTTCGTTAGAACCTGCAGGCAACATGTCGGTTCCGGCTAATAACCCCGCTGCTGCCGCGCAGCAAGCTTTGAACAACGCGCTGGACGACATCGTCAAGGACCTCAAAGCGAAGTCAGACTATCCAACCCCGCTCCTTTACAGATCAGTTCGACACAGCACATCTCTCTGTAGTTCAGCGCACTATAGTGTAGTGCTTAGGAACTGTTACTCATACTACTCGCATAAATATTTGCTCGATGCTGACACACATCCTACTTCGGACAGGGCGAGCGATGAGACACGCAAACATGCTGCGCTGCGTTTGCGAGAGATGGTCGTATCAAAATCCAAAGGTATGTCTTTTGAAATCTCAACTCGGCGATGTTATAGCAAGAGGTGGGCTTGGTGGTGAGCATAAGCCGCATCAGGGCATGTGAAGGAGCAGCTTGTCCCTACTTGCGGTCATATTTGCCGGTGCAAAATCGTTGCCCGGGCAGTGCTGTGGAAGCTCTACTCTTAAGGCGGGTTTCCGGCAGGTGATGGAATCGTGCAGTTTCCTTTGGTTCAGATAATCTGGTCACGGGCAAGCACGAATAAGCCCACAAGTTTTCGAGGGCTCTGCATCCGGAACAACCAAACATCAAGTTGGCCTGCCTTGGGTTATCCTCATGCTCATCACCCAATGACAGCATTGTTCATTGCAGGAACCCCACTCACCCTTACTTGAGGACTCTGTTTGGTTTGCTAACGGACCTGTGGTGTTAGACTTGGGGACCGATCAGTTCACCTACTTCTACAATAACGTCAACCAGAAGATAACGCAGCTGATCCACAGTAGCGTTCCTGCAGATCGCCTGGGCGGTGTTTACGCAATGGATGCCCTCGCAGATTTCGATGCAGTGGATGCCACTATCAAATACACGCGTTTCATGAACAACTTGAAGACGATTCTCCGTGGCCAAGACACGGTACCCATGCAGCCTGCTGCTATTGCTTTGGGCAAGTTGTGCCGACCCGGTGGCTCGCTTATTTCCGAACTCATCGAATCCGAAGTCAAGACATCATTGGAATGGCTCCAATCAGATCGTGTCGAAGAGAAGCGGTATAGCGCCGTTCTCGTGCTACGTGAACTAGCTCGGAACTCGCCCACTCTCATGTACCAATACGTCGGCTTGATCTTCGAGCTCGTCTGGGTGGGCCTGCGCGACCCTCGACAACTCATTCGCGTGGCCTCGGGTGAGACGGTTTGTGCTTGCTTTCGCATCATCCGTGAAAGAGACCAAGAGATGAAGAGCGGCTGGATGCACAAGATGTACAATGAGATGATCGCTGGCCTCAAGATTAACACAATTGAGTCTGTCCATGGATCACTCTTGGTACTCAAAGAGCTACTTGAGCAGGGTGGCATGTTTATGCAAGATCATTACATGGAGGCTTGCGAAATCGTCTACCGACACCGCGACCACCGAGATCCTGTTATTAGAAAGACGGTGGTTGTGCTTATTCCGGATCTTGCTAACTACGCTCCGTCTGAGTTCTCGCACCAGTATCTTCACAAGTTCATGGTGTACCTTTCGGGCATGCTGAAGAAGGATAAGGAGCGTAACGACGCCTTCCTGGCCATCGGCAACATCGCCAACTCCGTCAAGAGTGCAATTGCTCCCTATCTGGACGGTGTATTGATCTACGTCAGAGAAGGTCTCAGTATCCAATCTCGCAAGCGGGGCTCGGTTGACCCAGTCTTCGACTGTATTAGCAGACTTGCCGTTGCTGTTGGTCAGACCCTGAGCAAGTACATGGAGGCCCTGCTGGATCCCATATTCGCATGCGAGCTCACGCCAAAGCTGACTCAAGCTCTTGTGGACATGGCATTCTACATCCCACCTGTCAAGGCAACCATCCAGGAACGTCTATTGGACATGCTGAGTAAAGTCCTGTGCGGAGAGCCTTTCAAACCACTTGGCGCTCCAACACCCAACACACTCGCCTCTGTTCCGGTAATACCGAAGGATCCCAAGGATCCCCACGCATATGAGCATAGGAAGGCGGAGGTAAAGCTTGCCCTTAACACATTGGGTAGCTTTGATTTCTCAGGTGAGTAACTCTGACGATACTGGAGTACGAGATGCGTGGTGCATGGAGTGGATACGGGCAGTCTCACTAACTTGAGTGCCAGGACATGTTCTCAACGAATTCGTACGAGACGTGGCCATCAAGTATGTCGAAGATGACGATGCGCAAATCCGTGAAGCGGCCGCACTCACCTGCTGCCAACTCTACGTTCGCGACCCCATTGTCAATCAGACTAGTTATCACGCTCTCCAGGTAGTCGGCGATGTTATAGAGAAACTACTGACTGTAGGAGTGGCCGACCCTGAAGCCGGTATCCGACGAACAGTACTCGCTGCACTTGACGAGCGCTTCGACCCTCATTTAGCCAAGGCTGAGAACATCCGTACCCTTTTCTACGCTCTGAATGACGAAGATTTCTCCATCAGAGAAGTGTCGATTTCCATCATAGGCCGGCTCGCCCGTTACAACCCTGCTTATGTTATTCCGTCACTACGAAAGACCCTTATACAGATGCTTACAGAACTGGAATATACTGATGTGGCGCGCAACAAGGAGGAGAGTGCCAAGCTACTCAGCCTTCTCGTCCAGAATGCGCAAGGCCTCGTCAAGCCTTATGTTGAGCCCATGATGGCCGTCCTTCTCCCGAAAGCGCGAGACGCAAGCTCAGCTGTGGCGGCTACTATCCTCAAAGCTATTGGAGAGCTCTGCACGGTTGGGGGAGAAGACATGCTCGTTCATAAAGAGAAACTCATGCCCATTATCATTGACGCATTACAGGATCAGAGCTCGACCGCGAAGCGCGAAGCGGCCCTTCACACACTCGGCCAACTTGCCAGTAATAGTGGCTACGTGATTGACCCGTACCTCGAATACCCTGAACTCCTCGAGATCCTCCAAGCGATCATTCGGTCTGAACCTCAGCGCGGCCCTCTTCGGCAGGAGACGATCAAGTTAATGGGTATCTTGGGTGCACTGGATCCGTACCGCCATCAGGTATTCACCCGCTTTTTTGACGATCTCAACGGCTTCTGTACTATCGACAAGTGGAGATATGATTACAGACCCAACAGACCGAATGATTACATATATGCATTCGAAAAAGACCCCGAGAAAGATTGGGAGTATGCTAACCGAAAGACACAGCAAGTCGAAGAGCGAATCCCCGACGCGAAACAAAACGTCGAAGCGACACGCATGACGGACATTTCGCTCATGATGACTGGTCTGACCCCGTCTGCGAAAGAGTATTACCCTACTGTGGTCATCAATGCTCTGCTCAGCATCCTGAAAGACCAGTCCCTCCAGACACACCATGCCGCTGTTGTGGAGGCTATCATGAACATCTTCCGTACCCTCGGTCTCGAATGCGTCCCATTCCTTGATCGTATTGTCCCCGCTTTCATCTCTACGATCAGGACCTGTCCAGATACGAAGAAGGAGCCCTACTTTAGTCAACTAGCTGGCTTGGTCAACATCGTGAGACAGCACATTCGCAACTTTCTACCAGAGATCGTAGATACGCTGCAAGACTTCTGGCCCAAATCATCTGGTCCACTTCAGTCAACGATATTGTCCTTGATTGAGGCAATATCCAGATCTCTTGAAGGGGAGTTCAAGATCTACCTGGCGCGTCTGCTTCCAATGATGCTCAGTGTGCTCGACAAGGATACATCTCCAAAGCGGATACCTTCCGAGAAAGTGTTGCATGCTTTCCTTGTCTTCGGGGCAAGCGCTGAAGAGTACATGCACCTCATCATCCCAGTGGTTGTGCAGACTTTCGAGAAGCTCGGGCAGCCTACGTTCTTACGGAAGTCGGCCGTTGAAGCCATTGGCAAGATCTCTCGCCAAGTCAACCTAAACGATTACGCAGCCAAGATCATCCACCCTCTAGCCCGTCTCTTAGCTACACCGGCAGACATGTCTCTGAGGCACGCTGCTCTCGATACTCTCTGCGCCCTCATCCAGCAACTTGGCAAAGACTACCTGCATTTCATGGGTACTGTGAATAAGGTTCTCCAGGCATATCCGATTCAGCATCAGAACTATGAACTCCTTGTCAGCAAGCTACAGAAGGGCGAGGTGCTACCACAAGATTTGAGCTCTGAGACGCAGTTTGTCGACCAACAAGACGAGCCCATCTTCGCCGAACTCGGGTCCAAGAAGCTCGAGATGAATGCGATACATCTCAAAACTGCTTGGGATACGAAGGGAAAGTCGACCAAGGAAGATTGGCAGGAGTGGCTGAGAAGGTTCAGCACAACTCTTCTCACCGAATCTCCCAACCATGCTCTGCGCGCCTGTGCGGTCCTGGCTAGTATGCACCTCCCACTCGCACGCGAGCTGTTCAACTCTGCCTTTGTATCCTGCTGGAGCGAGCTTTATGAGAACTACCAGGACGAACTGATCGTGAATATTGAACAAGCCATTAAGTGTGAGAACGTTCCGCCCGATCTCCTTGGTCTTCTGCTCAACTTGGCTGAATTCATGGAGCATGACGACAAGGCTCTTCCCATCGACATCAGAATTCTTGGAAGAGAAGCAGCCCGCTGCCATGCTTATGCGAAGGCACTTCACTATAAGGAGCTTGAGTTCCTGCAGGATCAGAGCGGCCCGGCTGTCGAGGCCTTGATCGACATCAACAACCAGCTACAGCAGTACGATGCAGCAATCGGAATTCTCCGCAAGGCACAGCTTTACAAGGACGGTATCCGCCTGAGGGAGACTTGGTTCGAGAAGCTAGAGAGATGGGACGAAGCTCTAGAGTCGTATAACAAACGCGAAGCGAATGTTCCGACCGACCAAGCAATCCCTATCGATATTGTTATGGGCAAGATGCGATGTTTCCACGCCTTGGGCGAGTGGGATGCTCTTGCAACCTTGGCAGGCAATACTTGGTCCAATTCAGCCCCCGAGATCCAACGATTGATTGCCCCCTCGCTACTGCCGCTGCATGGGGCTTGGGCAAATGGGATGCTATGGATAACTACCTGCAGTCTCTTAAGCGCCACTCCCCAGACAGGTCCTTCTTCGGCGCCATTCTCGCCCTTCACCGAAACCAGTTCCGGGAAGCAGCCGCTTGCATCCAGCAGACACGTGAGGGACTTGATACGGAGCTGAGTGCGCTTGTTAGCGAATCATACAACCGAGCGTACCAAGTCGTGGTCAGAGTTCAAATGCTTGCGGAGCTGGAAGAGTTGATTGTGTACAAGCAGGCCGACAATAAGAAGAAGGCAACGCTGCGTCGAACATGGGAAGTGCGCCTTCAAGGTTGCCAGCGAAATGTAGAGACCTGGTCAAGGATGCTGCGTCTCCGTGGATTGGTACTCGCACCCCATGAGAACATGCACATGTGGATCAAGTTCTGTAACCTATGCAGAAAGTCGTCACGCATGGGTCTTGCTGAGAAGTGGCTCAAGCAGCTCATTGGGACCGAGGCTCCCTTGGAATCCGTCATTCCGTATTGGGACACCGACAACATGTCTCAGAACCCTAACAGGAGATTGCTGACGTCTCCACCACCCATCATGTACGCCATCTTGAAGTACCAGTGGGAATACGGCCAACAGTCCAACCTGCGCCAGGCCGGATACCCCGAGAAGACGTTGAGCTGTCTACGGGCTTTCACAGCCGACATCAGTCGCCAGTTTGACGTTGTTCGCAGCAATCTTCAGCCTCAGGTTTCTAATGACTTGGGTGTCTTGGGTCCAACGAATGATTTTGGATACAGCATCTCTAATCCGCAGACGCAAGCTCAAAGAGTCCACATTCGGTCAATCGACGAGTTGAACGAATACACCCACCTCCTAGCCAAGTGCTTTCTCCGACAAGGTGAATGGCAGGTTGCATTGAACAAAGATGACTGGCAATATCACAACGTGCAAGACATCCTGACGGCCTACTCGAAGGCCACCCAATACAACCCGAAGTGGTACAAGGCTTGGCATGCCTGGGCACTGGCAAACTTTGAAATTGTTCAGGCCATCGCCTCGCCGTCAACCAATGGAGCCGTCTCCCGTGTTGATCCAGCTGTCGTTGTTGGCCACGTCGTTCAAGCTGTGCAAGGCTTCTTCAAGTCCATCGCCCTTTCGTCTGGCAGTTCACTTCAGGACACTCTCCGGCTCCTCACCCTGTGGTTTGCCCATGGCGGTAGTAGCGAAGTCAATGCCGCGGTCGTGCAAGGCTTCGGCACTGTCAGCGTGGATACGTGGCTCGAGGTCATCCCGCAGCTCATAGCTCGCATCAACCAGCCAAACAGCCGAGTGCGACAATCAATTCACAATTTGTTGTCTGACGTCGGACGCACCCATCCCCAAGCTCTTGTTTACCCTCTCACGGTGGCAATGAAGTCATCACAGAGCACCCGCAGGTCACGATCGGCCGCCCAAATCATGGACAGTATGCGTGCCCATAGTCCGAATTTGGTGGAGCAAGCCGATTCTGTTAGTCACGAATTGATCCGCGTTGCTGTTCTTTGGCATGAGCAATGGTATGAGGCACTCGAGGAAGCGTCGCGACTGTACTTTGGCGACCAAAACGTCGATGGCATGTTCAGCACTCTCGGCCCGCTGCACGATCAGCTGGAACGAGGCCCGCAGACTCTTCGCGAAATAAGTTTTGCGCAGACTTTTGGCCGCGACCTATCAGAAGCACGAGAATGGTGCCGTCATTACGAGTCGAGTCAAGATGTCAACGACATCAACCAAGCGTGGGAGCTGTACTACCACGTATTCCGTAGGATCGGACGCCAGTTACCACAAATGACATCTCTCGAGCTGGCTTATTGTTCCCCTCAGTTGCTGGCATCCAAAGACCTTGATCTAGCGGTCCCTGGCACTTACAAGAGTGGGCAGCCTATCGTGCGAATCCTTTCATTCGAACCGGCTGTTAGCGTCATCAACTCGAAGCAGCGTCCAAGGAAATTGATAATGAACGGAAGCGATGGTAGCGCGTATGCATTTGTCCTCAAGGGACACGAGGATATCCGGCAAGATGAGCGCTGTATGCAGCTTTTCGGTCTGTGCAACACTCTGCTGGCTCATGATTCGGAATGCTATAAGAGGCATCTCGGCATCCAGAGTTACCCGGCCATCCCTCTCAGCCAGAACTCGGGTCTACTCGGCTGGGTACCTAACAGCGATACCTTACACGTTCTCATCCGCGAGTACCGAGATACGCGGAAGATCCTGACGAATATTGAGCATCGCATCATGGTGCAGATGGCTCCGGACTACGAAACTCTCACACTTATGCAGAAGGTAGAAGTCTTTGGCTATGCGCTGGACAATACCACTGGCCAAGACCTGTATCGCGTCCTGTGGCTGAAGAGCAAGTCATCCGAGGCTTGGCTTGAGCGTCGAACCAATTACACGCGATCGCTGGGTGTGATGAGCATAGTGGGCTACATCCTCGGCCTTGGCGACCGCCATCCTAGCAATTTCATGCTTGACCGTGTCACCGGCAAGATCATCCACATCGATTTTGGCGACTGTTTTGAGGTGGCCTGCAAGCGAGACAAATACCCCGAGCAGGTACCGTTCCGGTTGACACGCATGCTTACATATGCCATGGAAGTTAGCAACATCGAGGGCAGTTTCCGCATTACGTGCGAGCAGGTGATGCGTGTATTGAGAGACAACAAGGAGAGCGTCATGGCTGTTCTCGAGGCTGTGAGTATCATAACCCACCCATGTTTACGTGTTACGCTAATCTGTATTGCCACCAGTTCATTCACGATCCCCTTCTTAGTTGGGGTCTCACTAATGTTGCATCTCCCACGGGTCCCGACTTCCGCAATGCTGATCGTGAGCATGTCATGGAGGCTAATCCTGGCGCTCCTAGAGCAAGACGACCATCGATTCTGGCTGCCAACCAGCCGCCGTCCGAGTTCCTTGCGGGACAGATTGATGGATCTGTCACGGGTGGCCCACCAGGCGTTCGACCTCGTGCTAGAACCAACTCGAGCGCGGTGAATGGCAACTCGGAGAACATCGAGACGGAAGCACGCAATGCCAGGGCCGTCGAGGTACTGGCTCGGGTTAGCCAGAAGTTGAACGGCCGCGACTTTAAACCTGACGAGGAGCTTGAGCCTGTGACCCAAGTAAACAAGCTCATCATCCAGGCCACCAGGCTTGAGAACCTCTGCCAGCACTACATCGGATGGTGTCCTTTCTGGTAGAGAAGAGAGGAATGTGCGTTCTTGCTTTTGCTACATTGCATAGCGGTCTGCTCTACTTGCGTACGCTTTCGAGATCGGCGTATCCACGGCTAGGACAGACCATGATAAGGTTGTGGCGTTGGGGAGGATCACATCACAGGTTTTGTCACGGCAGCATTTCGGAGTTTGGCAAGAAGGGGTCCTTTTGTGTCTGTACACGTTTTGTTTTCGTATAAGGGAGCGAGTTCTTTTTCTTCTTCTTGATCATCATGGAGGCGGAGATGCTTTAAGAAGGGTCACATTCTTGGCTTATTCCTTCTGAGCAGCAGATGATTTCTCATTTCATGAAAATCTCGGAAGCAGACGAAAGCTTGCGGCTCCTTTCCCCCATTTCCACAAAATAATAGTCGATCGGTTTGTGGCGATCTTTGTATAGGTAAAATCACCTCACATAGTGGACATTTTCCCGGCTGCGTTGGCCTTCACATGTCGTTGCCTTTAAATTCTGTGTGATGTGTCTTTCGTTCCAAGTCACACTCAAAAGATCAGGGACCAGCTCTATGGAGAACATCATCGGCTGGCACCACTTAGGTATGCTTGGATTTGATACTTGTAATACGGTCTAATAACTCGTACGCCTGGTGTCCCATGGGGAACAGGGCTGGGCGCTTGTATCACGTCACCACAGCACCCTTTTACCATGGTTCGGCATGATGGCCAACAGGTAATTAATTACCCCTGCTGCAATGGTGACCGCAGTCGAGTTCGCTCTCGTATTTCCACAGCTGCTATCCTCCAAACAAGCCATAGTTATTTGAAACGATATCTCTGGTCCAAGAGAGATTTAGGGGAAACATTACCGCGGCTGGCTATTATTTGGCAATGTTCCCTGGTCTCCTTTTGACCACGTCATGGTAAAATGAAGCAAATGAATGAATTTTATCATGCGTTTGACAACCTGACCAGCTATTTTAAGAACGACGGCGGTGTCCGAAGCTCGTATAGTCCTCCTGCCATGTATGCCCTGCGATCCCTTTTTCTTGTTCCTGAGCCCAGGCTTTTGATTCACCAAGTCGGTCCGCTCCTGGGGACATAGCGCAGCCCGAGAGACACTGAAAGCACTTTGGCAAGGATGCAAAGCGACTCTCTTCGTGGTATTTATTACTAAAAGTGAAAAAAAAGCCTAGATCTTTGGGGGGAAAGGCCCACTCACACAGGGTAGTCGATTCGGCTTGGGCACGAGAAATGCCGCGGACGAGGGTGGGTGTGTGCTTTGGTGTGTATAGGTTCAACAATTGTGTATAGATTCAACAAGTGCGACCTGCCGTCACCAAAGTCATGGTTCGTGCCGTCTGAATGTGCTGTCTGCATGTCCTGATAGCCATATAGTCGTACCTAATAAAGCCTGATGCGGGGGGTTTTCCATTGCTCTAAAGAGACTCTCCTCTATGGGCAAACAAAGGGGGTCAGCAAGCCCCGCGTCCCTCGTGGCCGACTGGCGCCGAAAAGCCACCGATGCAATTTGGAGCCTGATCTGGATGGTCAGGCATATGGAATCGTAATGCCAGCATCTGTTTTGAGTCATGAGGACTCTCTGGCGTGCTACTGACTGCCACAAAACGATAGTCGAGATCACGATCTAGCCCACTTGTTGCCGTTCTGGAAGGGGCTGGCCAGGGTTGCATCAAGTCGGCATTGCTGACAGTTGCTTGGTGTTGCGTATTTGTGCGATTCGTGCAATTTCTGTCGTGCTATGCTAGCACCTGAAGATGGAATCTCAGCGGCCCGTGTTCTGGGACGGCCTGGGGGTTTTGGCTTTGGAGGTGGCTGGGGATCACAGTGGCGTACTTCGATCGCCAGTGATCTCGTACGAAATATCGATCTTGGCCACACGAGGGTTTCATGACGGTTCCTTGCCACATGAGATGCACCCTTCGTGGGCAATCGAGCTGTCTCTTTCCGGCCTCCTATTCTTTTCGCCCGGCTGGCCATCTGCCATCTGTCCAAAGCAGAGGATGGCGGTCTTCTGGTAATCCGTCAGTCACTCTCGGTTTTCAGTAGTACGCTTACCTGCATGAAAGACCAAGTGCCGCCTCGGACGACGCTGGGACTGCAGCCATGGACGGTTTTGCTCATATTCGCTGGCAGCAGTCATTTTCGTTTCTCCACATTTTCGGTGATGCAGAAGTAACATGAAGAGAGCCAGTCCAGTTCCCTTGCGAAACTGGAACTCGGGATCCCCAATGCAGCACATCCCCCGTCCGGCTGGTTCGGCTGTGTTGTCATTCATTCTCAGACCGTGAAAAGGGCCCTCCGGCCGAGCCCTTGGTTGTGCACTTGTCCGACTACATTTACATCGACTGGTGGCTTGATGTTGGGAAACCAATATTGTTGCAGTCTGTTGGCGAGCCGCTCCTGGCTGTGCCACTTGAGCCGAAGGCCTTTTGTGCAATCCTTACCCGAACGAGCCTTCTGCAGCATACGAGGGCTGCGAGTTTCCAAATGATGCGCATTGCTCGGCATCGTATCTTCGCAGCCGTCCCGAGGAGAGGCGGCCTAACAAGTCCCGATGAGTATGGGCGCCCTCCAGCTCATCCCGTGACGCCCCCTTCTGTGCCAGATGTTGGCACCAAAACCCGATTTGTCTGAGGAAGATCTCGGCTGACTGACTCGAGGTCAACTGGGAAACCGGCTCTTATATAAATAAAGCCGCCGTGCATCATCCTCAGTATCCTCATATGCGAGCGCGGTGAGAAACACAGGCGATGACGAAAGAATTCCCCTGTTGTGTGACCTTCCTGTCTGGAGGCTTGGTTGCACAATGTTCCTGGCTATGGCCGATCCTTTGGGCCAGATTGCATTTTCTTCCGCACACAGGCAGACGGTAACGATGACCGACCTTAGGAACTCCGCGGCACAAACTGGAGGACTTGTCGGATAATTCCAGAAGGCTCGATGCACAGGTCGTCGAAAGAGGATATGTTAGGAGACAAAGAGAGATGTCTTTGGCTGCAGGTCGTATATATATGCTTATATATAAATAGGTAGCCACCAACCCGCCAGGGCAACCACACCGGGAAATCTTGGGGGACGTGAGCCCTTTTATCTTAACCTTTGACGGGCGGGAGAGACATCGGCCAACCATCCACCCCCTCCCCAAGTCTCGTTGCCTGACACGCACGCTGACGCACACAAGCGACGCCCTGGATTACGTGGGCACCGCTGCCTTGGCTTCTTTGTCTCAAACGCGCTGTGTCCAGGTAACCTCACGCACTTAGCCACCATTGCTCTTCCTGGATCTGGCTGACCGACTATTTAGGCATCGATTCCGACTGGGTCCCCCTCCAGCTCACTGCCCCTCATCTGTGCTCCGGTAAAATAGCCTCATGTTCACGATGCATTCCCCCTCCGGCCCCTTTCCTCCCGCCCGAACGTTCCATTTCAGCCCAAAGGGTTGCTTTCCCAAAGGCCCCTCCCACCTCTCCCGATTCCCACCCCCGCCCTTTTCAAACGAGATTGCTTCTCCCGGCTGACTCGCACGCCTTCCACTGCCTTTTTGGGGGGTACGAATAGGCTATTATAAAACCCACCATCATGTGCCGTAAGGTCAAGACCAAGTCGGTCTGTGCGACCTGCAATGACCGCATTGGGGAGAACACCAACACGCAGTGGTGCCGGGACGCGCGGCGCCTGGGTACGCTGGGCCGCTGCACGTCGGGCCTCCGCCGCGCCGAGGAGGAGTTCCGGGGCGAGGAGTGCCGGAAGTGCTGCGAGCGGCGCGATGCCTTCATGAACCAGCTGGAGATGAGCGACTTCGCCACCAAGGGCCTGGGCTGGAGGACCAAGGGTGGAGGTGGTCGGGGTCGGGCGCTGAGTGGCGGTGGCGATGATAGTGATGATGATGGTACGCCGTACACGTGGTAGTGTTTTCTCTCCCTCTCTAGCCTTCAGGGTTGCTAGGACTGGCCAATAGAGACGATTGTTGTTGCTATCCATATCGGCAACGTCATCTAGCATGTTCTCGCGCCATGCAGTGCGACTCGGTCGGTAGTCAGCAGCTCCTTTGTTAGCTGCGTAATGCATAATGGCTAACATACATGTTTGCCTCGCACCGAAACATATATCAACAATGCAGCGGAGAAAACAATACCGCATTCGCCCGAGCTTTCGATGATATAACAGGCGTTGCTTGCACTCGCTCTATATAATACATGCTTCATAGTTATTTACCTACTATATTGAGGCGGTGGCTACTCGGCGCGGACGGGGAAGGGGTGAACAGTTGTGGTATGTTGCTTGACGGTATAGAGTGTGTGGTCTAGTAGTAGTGCATCTTTAATTACCTGCAGGGGCTAAGCTTGATCGCCCATGTACACGGCCTGAAGTACTCCGCACTTAACTTAGTTTAAGCTACATATAAATATCAATCCCAATGGGGTAAAGTGCGTAGATTAGCAGATTTCCTTTTTAAATCCCACCTCCTTTTAACGGCCCCAACCTCGTCGTTAAATGGTATTTCCGATAATTCCCTAACTTCCCTAACTTCCCTTCTCATACAAAAGTTGCGCACGAGCCCATGAGTGTCAGGTCAGCAGCGCTGGGATGCTGTCTCTTTTCTCTACAAATGGTTCCTTCTTTTGTCGCTTGTTGGCAACCATCTCTACTGTCTGCTCCTGCGCGCCGAATACCTTAAGTACGCTTGGGCTTTATGACGTGGAATGAACTCTACCTACTTCATTCGAGTACAACACGTCCCAGGGGGTAGATTATCCCCAACGTAACATCTCCCTTGGCGCATTTTCTGACACTTCTCTAACACTCTACCACTGACGCGACCGCAGTACGAGACGAGACAAATCACTTCCAATTGCTTAAGTATTCACGAGCTCGAGCGGAGGAATCAACTCAATCACCGCTGGATCCACTACGGCTGTGACAAATCCGTAAGATGATGCTCCATCTTACAGCTTTTTCATCCACCATCGTTCAGACCTCACCGTTCATCGTCCCGAACCATATCAAACGTCGGGCAGCTATCGTGACAAACACGATTCAAATATAACACTGATTCCCCCTTACACCACCCACTCCACTTGTAAGCCTATCGGCCCCCACCCCTTCCATCTTCCAACATGACGCCTCAAGATCCCCAGAGGCTAACTTTTGTTAGCGCTCGCCAGGAATGGAAGGAGCTTTGTACAGTTATGGAAGAAAGATATAATAAGGAGCTTTCTAAACAGGACATCTGGAAGTGTGAGGAGCGTCCGGCCATCTCAGGCTTACGACGAGCTGAGGACCATCTTTATAGCTCAGTCCACACTAAGCCTCAAAACCACGCTCTTCCATCGGGTCAGCAACCATCACCGCCGCCCCCTCCCCCTTCGGAATCAAAGAGCTCGTATGGATCAAAAGGAGAGGGCGAAGCAAAAGCCATGGCCACTCAGCGTCCCGATACCGAGCTTGCCGAGATGGGGATGAAGATGAAGGCTACCGGTGGACCTCGCCGTTGGGAGCTCTATGGTAATACCGTTCGCTCCCTACCTCTGTATACGCCAACGCCAGATTCTCCTAAGCGTGGTTTGGAGACATCCAATTCTAAGCGGAAGGCTGATGGAGATAACGATCTTTATCCCAAAAGGCAACGCAGTACCGAATCGGGGTTTGCAACACCGGTTTCGGAAATCAAAACGATCATGTACTCGGACGTCCGCAAGAACGCCATCGATCATAACGATTGGGACACAATAATCGAGTGGCCCGAGCATTCTAAACAGTTCTGGGTCTGCTTTTGCGAGGAACATAAGATCCATTTCAAACAGAAGGCAGACAATGCTGCAGCGAAGCATCTAGCTGGCAGCCTACATGGACTTCCTACTCGAGACAGGAGGCGGGCCATGACTTTACTGGGCTATTACATCCTGGATTGCACAGATGAACTCCGGAACTCGCATAACGCAGAAGTCAACGAGAAGTATGCAGCAGGATATATTCCGCGCAGCGGCCACAGACGCGAGGCCAGAGGGAAGGATCAAGCCACCCCAGTTCTGGATCGATCTCCACGAAAGCCCAATCAACCCACGCTCAGCTCAGCAACTGCAATTGCATCGAGTTCACAATCCATCATAACCCACCCGAAGACTTCCCACGTATACTATGCAAAATACGAAGGTCAACACTGGGCTGTTGTAATTCTAGGGTGGGATAAACTTCCCGAGGGATGTCGACATTCGACATTAGCCGCATCGGAACTCATCAAGCACGATCCGCCTTGTTGTTATACTTTTGATGGCTACGAAAAGATCACCGGATGGGAACCGAATTATGAGGATGGTGGAAAGTTTGTAACGAAGAGAGAATTCCCCGTCATGTACTTCGACGGCGATTTGAATTATGGCTGGGTACCAGCAAAGGACTTATCTAAACTTGATCTTAATCGGGTTAGCCCACCGAAGAGAAAGGCACACCCCGAAGCATCGTATAACGACGCCAGAGACTGGGTCGCCCAAAGATGTGGATACAAGACCTGGAAGGAGCTCAACGCGTCAAGGAAAGGCCTGCGTGCTAATATCTCAGCTGGTCTTGAGTCAAAGCCGCCGGGCATCTTACGGCTTGGCTCTCATGACGACGCGCCCGGGCAGTCTCGAGAAAACAGTGAAAGCTGTGCCTCGAGCTCAGGCGACATGAGTTCAGAGTCAAAGCGCGACACAAACACTGCGGAGAAGGAGAAACGGGTTAAGACCAACGACAAACCCGTGCACATTATATCTTTCGAGGAGACGCTCGAGCGGCTGCCTTCAGATCGGAATGTGTTCCGGAGCAAGTTAACATCAGACATCAAAGATGGCAATAAGCCGAATCACGAACAAGCTGTTTCAAAAGCCCATACCCTTGATGGGGGCCATTCCGCGATTTCGACTCCCGCTCTGGCCCCGAAAGCAATACCAGAACCTCGGATACAAACAGCTCCTAATTCAGCTCCTAATTCAGCTCCTAATTCAGCTCCGCCGGTATCAGCTTCATCTCCCCAGACGCCGATTCCCCAGGCACAGGTGGCAACTATTCGAGATGGCCAAGCTGTTCCATCGGAAAGTTACGAGATCTCGGCTTACGAACGTCAAATAAGTGAAGATGGTCAGGTTCGAAGTCAAGTTATATGGCAAAGGGGCAGCCGAAGCGAGCCCTGCGCCCAGCTCACCATCAGCGCCGACCGACGAACGGCACAGGCACAAGGAGGTCCGTTCGATCTCACGATTAACCCGCTGGACTGCCGGCAGGTGAGACTCAATACAGCTCGTGGAGAAGATGGCCTTATCAGCGAGCACGGGATAGGCTACGTGACTCTACTCCAAGTGTCGGGCGGACAAGCGATCAGGATGACATTCGATCGCAGCGATGACAAGGACGGAACCATGGGGAGCCAACGGGCACGTCATTTCGCTCGATGGCTTTGGGAACAAAACCCGAATATGAAGTCTTGAGCAAGCAGGGATCATACTTGGTCAGGGGCGCCTATGCCTGCGGTCTCACTCGTTGATTTAATCGTTGTTAAATTATTGGAATAGGATTTCGTGGCAGCTAGAGGAAGGGCCAATCAATCACTGCGGCGGAGTTGGCAGTTAATTCATTGCCTTAGCATGCGAATGATACCCCCGGTGGCTTGCAGCGGTTCGATGTTTGCTGATTTTCGCCAGTTACTTATACGGATGACAGAACTCTGATGTCTGGCGTCGGGATTGATTCAATACATGGATTTAAAGTGGTTGAATGTTGTAAAATGAAGCACATCATAGAAGTTGGTTTACAGTTTAGTTACCTAGTAAGTAACCTAGTAAGTAACCTAGTAAGTAACCTAGTAAGTGACGCTGGGTTAAAGCTGACAAGGAAAGACGTAGGATTTGTCGGATTGGCATGTGAAAGAAAGCTGAAGCGAAAGCCGCACGCGCCCCGCGTCGGCATGGCATGCCCTGGTGTCTGTCTGTCTGCTGACCTCAGGCCTCAGAGAATCTACCATTTATTTTTACTCCCTCATCTTTGTTGGCCTTGCTTTCTCCCAACGAGCATTGCCTTGGCTTGATTATCCGCTCCAATATTCTCGGCATTATCGGAACCGGACATTTCATCGTCGAACCTTGGGGCCTGCAGTCTGGCGCGAGGCATTTGGGATCCCATCTTGCCAGCAAGAGAGGCTCTCGCCGATGACGAACTAATTGCATCCAAGGCGCCCTCTAGTTGCAGACGGACGGAGACGACGGAAGACGAACAGCGAACCCTTTCTTTTTGACCGAGGGGCCGAAAGGGGATTGTTGGAGAGACAGAGAGAGAGAGGCGGGGAGCATAGCATGCATGCCTGGCGCATCAGTGTGGGTTTGTTGTGAGAGGTTGCAGCGCACACCCACTTGTTGCTGCTGCGACTCATTGATTGCCTTGTTTCGTCAATCGTAATGGCCGCCCTGGTAAGTCGATTCAACGAGATATTGGATGTTGGAGGCCACTCTGTCGTTTATTATCTGTTTCACCTCACTACCCGTTGCCTGTCCTGTCAGATCCCCAAGCGGCCGGAGCTTAGGCACCCTCTCCCCGTCTTAGCTTAGTGTTTGGTTGGGGGTGACGACATCGCTTTTATCGCGGGCTCTCTCTCACAGGATCTGCATCATCTGCTGCATCTTACCACACAATCAATCGGACTCTCCAGTTATGCATGCCGAGGGTCCGGCCACACATGTCAATTGCAACGCCTTTCTCTCAATCTCTATCATCAGTGGCATCGCGGATGCGTATCCGATCTCAGTCGCGAAATGATTATGGTGCTTGATTTCTAATCTCTCTTTCCGTCCTAGGACACACCTTGGCTCCTCACGCAAATGTCGACCCCATCGAAACCCCGCGGCGACGGCGACGTGGAAGGCTCCGCCGCTTCGCCTATTATCGAGAATCCATACGGCGCTGTACCTCCCACATACGCCGCCTTCAGTTCCTCCAATCTCTCCACGACTGCCACGGCCGCTGCCCGACGCTCGACCATCCTCGTCCACCAAAAGTCGCCCTTGCTCCTTGCCACCCCGCCGCAAGTCACCCGTGCCCTCGCCTATAGCCACCCATTTCTACTACCCCTGAATAAACTCGCAGGTCTGCTGAGCTGGACCACGGGCGATGCATGGGAAAGCTTTCTGCTATTGGTCGTCTTCTGGGCGACAGTGCAGTATGGGGACTTCTTGGTCCGCTTTGCGGGGCCCATCGTGGCTGTTGTGGGCATCATCGGGGGCATGTACGGTCGCCGCTATAGTCCACTAAGTAGCAGCGGCTGGGGCGAGCATCCCTCATGGGCGTCGTCGTCGGCCAAGAAGTCCAGCAAGAAGGGCAATACCGCCGAGGCTTCTGCTGCTGCTGGGGCCAGCGGCAAGAAGGGCGACCATCAGAGAATGGCGAGCGAGGTGACAAACACACGCCATCAAAAGACACTAGACGAAATCGTGGATACCGTCAAGGTCTTCACTACACGATGCAACATCCTCTTGGAGCCCCTGCTCCTGATGACGGACTTTCTGAGCACGCAGCGCACAGCCACTAGTGCCACCACAAGACCGGCACTCACGGCCATGTTTGTAAGGATCCTGGCTGTGACGCCTGTATGGGTCGCGCTCACGCTGCCCCCTTTACGCATAATTACGACTAAGAGAGTGATAATGCTTTTCGGCACGCTGGTGCTCAGCTGGCATAGCAGGGTCTGCAAGGTCTCGAGGACCTTGCTGTGGCGGAGTGCTTCGGTACGACGAATTGCTAGATGGGTCACAGGGCTCGAGTTCGAAGGGCCCAAGAAGCCTACCAAGGACGTCATTGATGGGAAAACGACGGCGACATCAGATGCGACGAAGAAGTCGCAGTCCACATCAGCTCTGACCGCCCTGCTCCGACGATCGAGATCAGGATATTCTGGCAAGGAGACGGGGGTGCGCTTTACCTTTATCCTTTATGAGAACCAGCGGAGGTGGGTCGGGCTCGGCTGGACGAATAACTTGTTCGCTTATGAACGGTCGGCATGGACCGACGAGCACAATAATGCCGTTCCGCCAAAAGACCAGTTCGAGCTGCCCGAGGTAGAAGATGGGAATGCGAGGTGGCGGTGGGTGAAAGGGAGCAAGTGGCGCGTGGACGGAGTGCCCGACATTCAGGATGAAAACGACTATGATTCAGAAGCCGGGAAGAATGGCTGGATTTACTACGATAACAAGGTATGCACAGCGGTCAAGGGCGAGAACTTGAGAAGAAAGGGAAAACTGCTAACATGATGCTGTACAGTGGAACAATGGTCGTCGAGGTATGGATGGCTGGGGACGTTGGACCCGACGGCGAAAATGGTATCGTGATGCTGAGCTCGTTGAAATAAATGACGAGGGCGAGCAGTCATCTGCATCATCAACGCCAGCAGAAGCAACATCACCTCCACCTCCAGAACTCCCGGCACGCCCGGCGCCTCCACGCCAGGATGTAAACGAATCCAAGGCTCCGCTCTCCTCCTCGGTCCAGAGTGGAAGCTCAGACCCTGGCCACTCACAAACCAGTAACGAGCCCGAAAAAGACCACGACGAGACAGACACTGCTTCTGTGCTCTCCACTTCCTCGAAATCAGCTCGTTTCAAATGGCCCGGCTTCGGCATTAATCCCTACGCAAACAGTAATAACCCCCCCGTCGCTTCGTAGGAGGGCGACGGGCGACACGAAGCGGAGCAGACGGACTAGCGACGTGAACAGCCTTCACGACAACGATGGCTCTCTGACGCCAGCCTTGGAACTGGAGATTCAAGGATCTCGTAAAGAGCAGGCCAGCTGGGGGTTCGGGGATGAAGTGGCCATGGGGCTCGAATGACAGTTGGGGGGCCCGCTGCCCACCAGTGGAAGAGGCTTTTGGGTTGGCAACGCCTTACTTATAAAGCTAGGCTGTAAGACAAGGGTAGAGGGGCGTTTGTGGGACTAATTAGGGGTCACGGAACACGCTACGGCTATTTGGGAGACACACAGTACCGACTGTATCCTCGGATGGCAATTATGTAACTTACGGGATTACGAGATTGCGAAGCTGGGATGGGTTGGGTCAGGATGCATAGGCTGGCGTTCTCAGGAAGATACCACTCGGGTCGTCCTTCTGCCTTTTCTCCAATGAGAGCTTGTTGGGCTGGTGTTATACTATTACGGCGCCCCCTTTTCTATTTGCAACAGTACCGATGCCCACTAAGGAAAGCTCCCTCGGATAATCCATGCGTGCGATATTAAGAATATGCTACTTGCCCACGAGCAGGAGCTTTTTCGAGTTCGATCCCTTGATCTCTGTTCACCACTACAGCTTTCCGAGCCAAGATGACCTCGTATAAGATCTATATACGCCTCCAGTACTCCAGGTCGAAGAACTGCGCAATGCCATCCTATTGCTGATTCTGCAATTATAGGTTCTTCTTCGCTTCCGAATACTATAAAGGATTCAGCCTAGGTTATTAAGGAAAACCGCCTTTGCACAAAGGGACTAGACAGTCCCTCCTTAGTAAGTTGAACATTTAATTATAAAGGCATTGTGTGTGGGTTTGTTTACACATGTGCCGCCGGGAATCACAAAGGACGCTGTTCACTCTTTAATGGAGTGACTGGTCCTGTATATAATAGCCCGAGAATAAACAAATAATTATTCAATTTGTCAGACACCATCACCCACCTTTAGTTACTCATCATCTTTACCCGATACATCATAAAACACACAATACTCTCCGGCAGTTCTTCAGACACGATGCCTGGTCTCCCGGATCTCCCCCAAGAGCTGTTGCTCACTATTCAGAGCCACTGTACACAGAGGCAGGATTGTTTCAACCTGGCCGGGACGTGCAAGACGCTGCATTGGAAGCTAGGGGGTAAGTATCCCATCTTATGCCACGATGCGCTGCTGCAGAAGGAGGTAGCGGCGGAAGCAGCAGCAGCGGCCGAGAGCGGCCGAGTGGCTCGAGATCGGAAGTCTCTGGGTCTCGGGGACCCTCTGCTGCTGGTCGTGATCCGCAACGGGTCCGATTTCGAGACGGTCAAGGAGGCCTGCGACGTCTACAAGGCCATATTCCCAGCCGCCCTAGACGGGCGTTGGGGCAGCGACTGCGACGACTACAAGGACATGTCCCCATTGGGTTGGGGCAACAACGACCCCGGCAAGCCGACGCATCTGGCTGCCCAGCTTGGGCGTGTGGACGTCCTCGATCTGCTGGATCGGCTTGGTGCGGACTTGTGGTCGACGACGACTCGGAGATGGTGGCTGATGCATAGGCCCTTCGGAGCAGACCCTAACACGATTTCTGGAGGAGAATACAAGCTGGAAAGGCTCGTAGAGCAGATGTTTGACGAAGTTCCAGGCGTTCTCATCTATGCCATGTATGCAGCGTCCGAGGAAGCCGCTCTGTGGCTTGTAGAGCGGCTTGGCATATCCGAGTCTTCAGATGCTGCAGCAAGAGCGATGCGCTTTCCTCACGAGATTTGCCTCTTGGCCGCGAGGATGAAAATGCCGAAGTTGCTCAGTTACTTTCTTAGCTGGGGTCCCGAGGTTTGGTCCAAGTCACCCGAGGCCAATCCAGAGGCTGCAAATCTGTCATGGGATAGATTTCTGGGATTGTTATATCAATTCGCCCTCGAAGGCACCGGCTACCGGCGGCACCCGGAAGGGCCTTTCCAAAAGAACCACGGCACGGATGATGGCCACGTTGAAGTCCTGGAGCTCATAAACCTGGCGTACGGCCAAGCCCTCTTGCCTAAGGATTCCGTCATTCGGAACTCGCTCCTGGTGGCAGCTCGCCATGGTTCGCCTCTTAATGCAATTTATAGTTGGTCCAAGCAGCGCCAGTACGGTGTCTGCTCTCCTGATATTCTAATCATGGCAATGGGGGACGCAGTCATGGACTGTGCGTACCTTCCTGAGATGATGGTGTTCATCCGGGAAGTATTACAAACCCCCTACACGCACCAACTTGTTGACGAGGACGACGTTACCGGAAAGAAATGGCAGTCGTTTTTGAATAACCTGCTTTTCAAGGCCATCGATTCTACGTCTCTCGAATGCGCGGCATACCTCGTCGAGACAGGAGCAATCCCCGATGAGTACCACGTCTTCAACCTGATCCACACCTGGGAAGGGTGCTCTGGACAGCAAATGGACATGTTTGATCTGCTTGCGAACAACGGGCTTGATGTAACGCGAATGAAGAGTCGCGCGGCGAGGCAACATACCTGGGAATCCGATATAGTGGATGTGCACTCGACAGAACCATCAGTCGAAGTGGAATTGGTAAACCCTAGAAAAATGCCACTTTTTGACTGGGTTTTGAAGTATTGCATGGGGGATTATCTATCCGAATACCTATCCAAAAGTCCAGTGGCATCGAACAGTTGCGATCTAGACGACGGCATAGACTACACTGCGAACGTCAGGGGGCTCTGTCGCACACTATACCACCATCTGAAATCTGGAGTCGAGGTGGACCTGAGGGATGCCCAGCTCGTCCATCACCTCATCGCCCTGGCCATCACGTTCTTCGATGTCGGTCCCGAGAACGCGCTCGGATTCAAGGTCGGTTATTGCGCGCCGGCCGACTACCTTTATAAGGAGGAATGTGACCCGAGGCCCGAAGCAGACCGCATCCAAGACATCGCACTCGGAAACTGGCACGCCAACTGGAAGTGGCATCTAGTGCTTTATGGTTGTGAGAAACCAGCACCGACACTTGTGCTCGATGCCCGCGAGGGTCGTTGGGTGCCAGACCTGGAGATGCTCACGGGATGTGGGCCCAACCTACATGAGCAAGTCCTCGCGCTTCTGATGCTGTTGCTGGGTCAAGATCTCTTCCGTATAGTAAGGGGGCCCGTTGGAGACGCACCAAGACCGGCATTGCCATTATGTGATTAACGACTAGATCCTGTCGTCACCAATGGGTTCGCAGCCAGTGCAAGGGTATTTCATACAACAATAAGGTAGAATAGATTGCGAGAAACTCCAACAAAGATAATATGTATAACCTGATATTAAGTGCTATGACTGTCGGTCTATCTAGGGGACACTCTTTGGCAGAACTGTCTCTGTGTCCTCCTCAACGGGTTCCGTGTGCCTCCGGACAAGACCTGCGTGGAAAAGCTCATCCATGTCCTCCAAAGTGCGACCTTTGGTCTCTGGGTAGAACATGTAGATGATCTCGAGATACCATCAGCTTCGTTTTCTATGCATACGGAGTGATATGGGGCTTACCGGAATGCAGACGACCGTAACAGCAAAGAAGAAGAAGTATATGTTGGATCCGATCGTGTCGATACCTACAGGCCAGACCTGAGCTACCACAATGGATCCGATCGCGCCACCGGAGGCTGAGAAGTTCAGTCCACGAGCACGTATGGCCGTTGGAAATATCTGGCTGGAAGTTAGTCTGTCTTTGCTAATACCCAAATGCACCGCTTGTAATTACGTACCTCGGACCCGTATACCCATGCAGTCGGTCCGAAACCAAGGCTGTATCCGATGGCGTAGATGAAGATGAAGACGACGCAGACAATGTCGGATGCTCGATTCTGGTTATCAGGGTAGACTTGGCCCAGCACACCGTTGATGAGCATGCCGGAGCTCATGGCCACGCAGCCAGCTACCAAAGTCGTGCGACGGCCAAGTCTGTCGATGAGCAGCATCTCGATGACCGTCATGACAATCTTCAGGGTTGACTCGATACCGCCAGCGAGCAGAGACACGCGGGTTCCGAGACCAAGCTTCAGGAATAACGTGGGTAGGTAATACTTCATAGCGGTGGCGCCACACATCTGCGCCATGAACTGGAGCAAGGAGGCCCGCCAGAGACGGTCGAATAGGTGGCGTTCCCGGAACAGCGAAAGCCAGTGTAGCCCAGACATGCGATATGCCTCCACGGACTCTTGGATCTCTGTGAGCTCATGGTCGATTTGGGCGTCGGCGAAGCCACCTTCGCGCAGCCAGTGCAGCGACCGCTGAGCTTCGTGGAAGCGGCCGTGCTCGATGAGCCACCTGGGTGTCTCCGGGAGAAAAGGAAGTCCTACACCAAAAATCAAGGCGGGGATGAGGACGACAGCGGCGGAGAACCTCCAGGATACGTAGATCTCGCGGGGCGTCGACTCCCAAAAAGTGACACCGTAACCGACCCTGTTGACCACCATGATGAGTGTGCTGTAGTCTCGAGGCAAGGTCAGGACAAGACTTACCAAAAGCCGCTGGCCAAACCAGCAACAAACCCGACATGATTCAATACCACATACTTGCCACGTTGCCCCGCCGGCGCTATTTCACTTCATTACTCGAGTTAGAACTAAAATAGCCGCACCTTGTTACGCAGGGGTAGGTGTCGTCGACTTACGCCTGATAGAGGGGCACCGAAGTCGACACCATGGCGACGCCAAGACCGCAGATAATGCGCCCGACGATCATCATGGCGTAGGCCCTCGGAGCCGTCGCCCCGGCCTCGAACGCCGTGCCGACAGACACGACGATGGTGCCGATGAGCGCCGCGTACCTCCTCCCCAGGTAGTCGCTGACCGGGTGCGAGATGAAGATGTAGCTGACCCAGGTGCCCAGGTAGTAGATGGCGGTGATGACACCCTTCTGCGCGGCGGTCGGCTTGCCCATGGCGGCGATGAAGCCCGGGTGTACCAGGATGGAGGACAGGATCCCGACATTGTACCTGAGGTTTGCAGGTTAGAAACTGGAACCTCCCAGCCTTCTTCCTTCACGGTTGGCAATTATACTCGCAGTATCTGTACTCACCCCCACACAAAAGACCCTATTGCGAAAAAGATGCACAGCAAATGCAGCCTCACTACTGCTGGGGTAAAGAGATTCATCTTGATTATCTGTCAGGGTGACCTGTTCGGTGCAACTCAACAACGCCCAGGTGCTACCGCTGGAAAGATTTTGTCGATGGAGGCAGTTCTTGGAAGGGCGCCTCGCAAGTTGGGGAAAAACATGTGCTCTGAGCGCCCCGAACCACGACTATTCGTTGGCCAGATATGCCGTCCCCCTCCTGATATGCGGACAAGGGTGGTGTCGCAGGGTCGCTTCGGCCGTAGGAAGCGGGGTTCCCTTCCTAACCCAGCTTGCCTGTCCACGGAAGCTGGTGGCGATGTTTAGATTAAAGTACACATTCGGCAGAATCTGGGATGCTTATGTGACGCCCAGACAACAACGACGGTCGGAATGGACTGAAACGACGCATTAGGAAGCGCAATTTCCGGAGATGAAAAGACATATATCAGAGAGAAAACCCCAGCATTCTGCCTTTGGTAGTTGTAGCGTTACTTACTTACTTACATATGTCGGCAATACCACCTAAATCCCACAGTCCATTCTGAGCTGGGCCATACACAGCGGAACTCCATGCACCGACAGAGCGCCATGGCCATTGGGATGATGCCGGGATTAGCCATCCCCTCAACTGCCGTGCCAAGTCTCTCAGCTGTTGCTGACCACCTGTCAGATCCAGCAGTAGCAGCAGCACCCGCAGCAAGTAGCAGCAGACAATGCGGGGGGCGAGCCGTCCCACGCGCGACAACGCCCGCACACACTGGCCAATGCTGGGGCGGCAGCAGCAGCAGCACCACCACCACCACCACCACCATCAGCAACCGTGCGCTGGAGGGACCTGCCTAACAAGGACCAGCTGTTCATCCTGGCGCTCTGCCGATTGTCGGAGCCGCTGTCCAACGTCTGTCTGCTGCCCTACATCTTCTACCTCGTGCGCTCGGTGCTGCCTGCGCCGGCCCGCACTAGCCCGGAGCCCGGCCCGGGCCCCGACGCCGAGGCGGCGCGCGTCGCGGCGTACTCGGGCGCCCTGGTGGCCGCGTTCCCGCTGGCCCAGTGCCTCGCGAGCCTGCCGTGGGGGTGGCTCGCGGACCGGCGGGGGCGGCGCGGCGCGGTCCTCGCGGGCCTCGGCGGCGCGGCGCTGGCCAACGCGGGCTTCGGGCTCGCGCGGTCGCCGGCGGCGCTGCTCTTCTGGCGCGCCCTCGCCGGCGGCGCCAACGGCAACGTCGGCGTCCTGCGCACCGCCACCGCCGAGGCGGTGCGCGAGCGCCGCTTCCAGACCCGGGCCTTCCTGCTGCTGCCCCTCGTCTTCAACTCGGGCATGGTCGCCAGCCTCGCCCTGGGCGGCTGGCTCGCGGAGCCCGTGGCCAGCCTGCCCTGGCTGTTCGGCCCCGGCGGCGCGCTCAATCTCGATGGTAACCCCGAGGGCGTCCGCTGGGCCCTCGAATATCCTTACGCGCTGCCTGCGTTGCTGAATGCCATGGTCCTGGCCGGCACTCTGGTTATTGCTGTGTTCGGGCTGCGTGAGACTTTGCCTGGCAAAGAGGCGGCGGAAGATTATGGACTCTTGGCGGGGCGATCATTAGCGGTGTGGTTTAACGCCTATATCTACCCACGTCGGGGCAGAGGGTATGCCACGGTCGGGGGCGAAGATAGCGAGCTCTTACTTGAAGGAGGAGACCACGACGAGAAAGCACCGACTGCGGATGTTGGGCCGATACGAAGAGCAGAACCAACATCCTTTCGCAAGATATGGACACGCGAAGTGCTGACTTCATTAGTCTCATTCGGGCTCTTGCCCTTGCACAACTCGGCGTTCATGCACATATTTCCCGTCTACCTCAGCAGCCCACCCGCAGACAACACCGAAGCGACCGCGTTCGCCTTCACGGGGGGGTCTCGGCCTGCGGTCGGCGGCAATTGGGGTCTGGCTGGCCAGCTTCGGGGTGTGTGGCATCCTGCTCCAGCTGTTCATCTATCCCCGGGTCCAAGCCCGGATCGGCACTCGCGGGGTCTTGCGCATCGCGCTCTGCCTCTTCCCCGCCACGTACGCCGCGGCGCCCTATCTCTCGCTGGTCGCCGGGGACAGCGTGGCGCGCCGCGGGCTGCTGGGCCTCGTCGTCTGCGCCCAGATCATGGCGCGCACCATGGCCATCCCCAGCACTGTCATCCTGCTGACCGAGTCGGCGCCCGACAAGTCTGTCCTGGGCACCATACACGGGGCCGGCAACATGTTGGCCAGCTTTGCTCGTGCCGTTGGGCCGGCTGTCGGAGGTTGGGTCTTCGCTCTGGGAGTGGAGGAAGGTATTATAGGTCTCGTGTGGTGGCTATATCTTGTTATTATTGCAGTGTGCGCACTTGCGTGGTCGCTTTTCATAGAAAGGGGCTAATAAGAGTGGGTCACATACTAAAAAGGGGGGGAGGGAGGTTATAAAACATATAGTAAAACTAAAGCGAGGTCGAAGAAATCGAGGTTCACAATTCGAGTAATTGTCTTATTTGTATTAATGAGTGGATTGAAAACAGAGATGTGAGATGTGACACAAAGAAAGAAAAAGAAAAAGAAAGCGAGCCTCGAGTTGTTGGTGCAGTGGAATGGAGGGATGGGTTGTACTTACTTGCTTCCGGATTTTTTTTCAGTGGGAGGGTTTTTAACTTTTTTTGTGTTTTTATATCAGTGAGCCAGAGCAAGGAGGAAGCCAGAGCAAGGAGGGCAGCCAGAGCAAGCAGGCAGCAAGAGCAAGGGGGGAGCAAGCGGAAGGGAGTGTTGTCGGTTCGAGCACCCATAGCCGTGTTCGAACTCCTGACCGACATGTTAGCATTGTGTTCAGTTTCGTGGGATTGACCACTGAACCACCAACTCTTGGACTCGCTGTTAACATATCGGCGATGAATCTCGGTTTATACGGTTGGGGACAATAATTTACTGCTTCTGCGTGTTTGATTGTTGGTACATCTTGTGCTCTTTCCCTTTGTGGGTTGAGCTGCGAAAAAACATCACCCCTCCCATGCCAGGTGATCTCTATGTGAGCACCCCTTATAACATGTTTCTACTGCTCAGGCCGGGGACAAGACCTTGATACTTGATGTATGATGTTCTTGTAATTACCACCTTACAATACCTTTATGCTTCTGTGCTTGGGAACATCACACCACCCCTCCTATGCAGCAACTTGACAATACTTCACACACGTGATTCTTATCACTATTGACCCTGTTACAGACAGTTGCTAACCTTGAGAGATTGTCTCTTCACACCCTGATGTCTTTGATGTATGTTAATGTAGCTGCAGTGTACCACAACTCTTTGTGTATGAGGCCATCGATAATACTATAGCACTAGGCCGAGTCTCCTATGGTGCAGTAGGGTGTTTTCGTTAGGTGCAAAGACTTGAATATGTGTGAAAGTCTAGACTGTTGTGTACCAAAAGCTAAGGTAGTGAGGCGTTCAGTAACCGCAATGGGCAAAAAGCACTGTTACTCTGGTTTCTACTGCTGCAGCAAGGGCATGGAATAGCTGCCCAGCTCTTCTAGAGGTCCCTGGGCCCTTAGCAGTTATTGCCATTTCACTTGGTTGAACTTTTACCTGATACAAACAAGCACTTGAGGTGGCATATGTACTTTACCTTGTGAGCCTTTCCGTAGCTAATAAACCATCATCCGAATCCCACTAGGCTAGGACAGTTTCGAGAATTGCTGTCTACTTATAAGTCAATTCCCTCGACCAGCTACGTGAACTGTAGTTTGATCGCTGTAAAGTTATTCCATAGGCCACCATACAACCCCCCTAAGATAAATTTGCCTACTTGTTGGTTAAGCAGGGTAACGCAATAATTTCCTGCTCAAGGGGTGTTCATCGGGTTATAGAACAAGGGCTACACTGAGGACTCGTCTATAGCAAGCGCATACTCCATGAAGCTAGCCCATCACTTTACTCCAACAACAAGTTCTCACTCTATGAAACTCCCGCATGCGAGCTCGTGGAGCCATCGCCCAGACCAAGCTACTACGTGCTTTCCAAGGCAGATTGGGAGCCAAGCCTGCGTGGTTCGACACATCGCAATTAACTGTCTCTGCGGGACCAGCAACTCCGTCCACCTCGACAGCCTGAACAGGGAAAACATCAAGGCAATCTACACAATGCTTGCCTGGATTAGCACCCTGGACTATAAGCTGTACAACACAGAGATGGATCCTCATCTTTAGATGCAGATGTTCGCAACGGAGTCGCAGTGGATCTCCGATCAATGAAGATGATCATCAGGGAATCGAGAAAGCGCCGACACCAGGATGGAAAAGAGGCGGATTGAGTTCGAGTTCGAGACGGTTTGCCCCAGGCTCCACGGATTATCCAGACTGATTCAAGCCATGCACGACGTTCAAAGCCAAATGTGGCATACTACTCAAGGGGTATTCTCGTCTCCAGGTAGGTATGCCTTGGAAGTGGGTGTTTCTATTCCCTACCTCTCTTAACGCTGCAACCCAAGCCAAGGACAAGTGGTTCGGATTTAGCCTTTCACCTCGCGTCAAGGTGACTCGTGATACGTCTTGTCCTTCTCCGAAATCTTCTCCGAAGTTGGATCCTCGGAACCTTGCAAGGCGTTAGAGGTCCGAACCTAAAGCCCGAACCCCGGAGTTGAAACTTGGTAGTTACTGCGGTCGCACGTTTTCTTAACCCTGCTCTGCAACGCGACGCCGCTAGATGAGATGCTATAGTGATACCCTTAAAGTAGCATCAACCTTATTAAGCTTATTTCAACGCTGAAAAGTGTCTGATGGGCCTAAAGCCTCCGACGCGAACCCCGCCGTTTCGGTCCCGATCTTGGCACGGACTAGAGTGGCTTGATACAGTTAACTTATATACCCCTTTAGAACTCATCAGCTGCTTCTCTTCTACGATCTCGAGCAGTGCAAGTCTAAGGGCATATATGCCGTCGGGGTATTGTAATGAGAAATATTAGTCTCAGATGCTCCACCGTACTACAAGCATTCGGCTTTTTCATAGCACTCGTCACCAACCATTCTGGAAATGTGAGAAAGTGTTATGTACTCTGTGTAGACGTCTTCCACACATCAATCATGGTTCCTCATAAGTCTTTGGTAGTATAGTGGTCAGTATGCGAGCTTGTCATCAAACAACACGCTCGAGACCGGGGTTCAATTCCCCGCCAGAGAGTCTATATTCCATGGTGCCTAGTCACAACTTTTTGAAGTTACTTTTTATCTCCTATGCTAATTAATACTAGGCAGTCTCTACTGGTCCGAGACATTTCTTCTTTAACTTGGTTGTCGAGTTCACTTCTATTGCCATATTGCCACCACTTAGCTTATGTTGCCATGTGAGGAAATCTTTTGATAACACATGTAATCTTCGATTTAGACAGCAGTAACTATTCACTACTAAATAAGCACCCCAAACTGGGCCATGTTGTATTTCGAGTGGTAAACTCCATTCCTTCCAACTATTGAGACATTTGTATACATCTATCAGGGGGTATCTTCGTTATGTAAGCATTATCTGGCCGTTCGCTTGGAGTTATCCGACAAGGGACAAAAGCACCAAGCGCAAAGAAATTCCATATCGCTCGTAACACACATCACTTCTCCTTGCTCTACCGCTTCATTTTCCTCGGGGCCGTCATATCAGCCCATCGGCCGCGAGCCCGGGCTTGATCTGGACGCCGTGCCTAGCCTCGATCCCCCTCATGATGAACGCGGCGCTGTCTTCGTGCCACTCGGTGTCGTCGCCGGACCCGCCCATAGCGACGACGTCGACCTGCGCCGAGGCCGATGGCCGCGGCCGCTCGGGAAGCGCCTTCATGAGGTCCGGCTGCGGCGTCGGGGCCCGCCTGAGCGACATGGCCGTGTTCGAACGGGGCGGGACCGACATGGCCGTGTTCGACCGCAGTGGCATCGACATCGAAGTGCCCGACCGCACCGGGAACGACATGGCAGTCCCCGACCGTGGCCGTGCCGGTGATAACGGTGATAACACAAACGACACGGTGGTGCCCGACGGAGGCGGCGGCGTCGGTGGCCGCACAGGCGACACGGCGGTGCCCAGCGGGAAGGGGGCCTGCCTCAGAAGCACCCTGTCGAGGCGGGGTATCGGCGTCGCCGTGTTGTTGCGTGGCACCGCCTTGGCCAATAAGTTGGCGTGGTCCGGCTCGGCCGGCTTGTGGTAGCGCGGCAGGCCTTTGCCCCTCTGGAACCGCTTGGGCACCAACGTCTTGTACATGTGGCGGCGGAAGGTGGCGGTGGTGCCGAAGATGACCATCAGGGCGATGCCGGGCGTGTTGCCGGGGATGAAGAGGTACATGGTGGCCCTGGCGAGCTCGACGCTCAGGTCCGGAGCGGTAATCACCGTCATGTCGACGCCCCACCTGATATTTTTGCTGACGGCGAATTGCTGGAACACGGTCCCGATCACGTGGAATGCCCTGGTCGTTGTCTTTAAATCAGCCTATGGTTACTTCCGAAGGTCCTCGAGTGTAACGGTCTGTATACGCACGCGAGTCGGAAGAAAGCGATGGTGAAGCGCGTCATGACCCAGCGGTCGTAGACGTATTTACACCACAAGCGCGTCAGCCTTCGCCGCCGGCGGCTGCGCGGCGCCGAATACGGATCCGTCGAGGCTGCCCGTCCCGGATCGAAGGTCAACAGCATGCGCTGGGTGTGGATATACCGACCCAATATGGCGATCATGACAATGCTTCCAAGTCCTAAGCTAAGACAAACTATGTGTGGATTAGAATGGCTCGCTCATTGCAGAGTGTGTCTGGCATCATCACTTACATGGTAGATTGACCAGGAAGGCAAAAACAGTCCGGTTGTTTTGGACGGCAGGGGCTCTCAATGACGTCACTAGGATAAGCGGCAGCAGGACTGCGATGACCTTGGCTGCATAGTTAAAGTGTCTCAGTTTTCTCTCCAGGTGGTATTTCTGCGTCAAGCCAAAAACCGACTGTGCTAGTTCAACCGCCCTGAGATGATCGAGTGTTAATACCTTGGGCTAGAAGTTCTTGCTGCGCTTCCACGGTGGTCAACCGTAGTCATGAGGGGGAGTTGCGTACCAGAACAGGATGAACAAGGATTCGACGTTGTAGCAGTAAAATTCTGAGGGCACTATAAGTCTTGGGAGCCAGACGGACGAGACAGGAGAGGAGACATACGAATATAGAACAGCACCAAGCCCGTGCCAGTCGAGCCATTTGCGATGGCATGGTCTGGGCTACTTGGATTCGTGAACCTGGCCTCGAATTGTTGTATCTCATCATCCCGGTACCACACGATCATTTGTATCTGCTGGATGATGGACATGGTCGTGCTGATGAGTGTACAGCACGCGATGCAAGAGATGTCTAAGTCGGTAAGCAGGCTGCGTTGTGACAAGCTAGTTACGCAGGGGCGTTGCGCACTTACATGATAGTCGTGCGTTATGAGACCAGGCAAGCCATATCAAGATGGACGAGCAAGCCAAGCTGATGAAGGCATAGGCCATCGACAAGGCTGCCGCGCCCTCGGCCCCATGTGGAAGCTGGGCGGTCATGGCCGTCGCTTGCAGCTGCAGGCTCCGCAGCTTTCTGGTTCGCTTACCAGAATGAGCTGCTGATGCAACCAACACACGCAACCAAGTGTAACGTTACTTAAGTATATATAGAAAAAAGAAAAAAAAGGGGGGGGTTCAGAGCGGACAAGCAACCAGGCCTGCGAGCTCCTCATAATAGCCGTTGGCATAAAGATGTGCGGATGGTAATATAGACATGGAACGGGCAGCCTTGGTGATCGTCGTGGGTCACGCGGCCCTGCAGGTGCGATGGTGCTTTGATCTCGCCTGGACCTTGCAGGGACTGTAAGATCTCCACTCCGATCAACGAAACTGAACTGTGTACGAGTATGGATTTCCACTAGTGCATGCACAGATACGGCGACATTGCGCAGGAACTGCCGGGCTGCTGCGCAAGACACCGAGACTCCGACTAGAGTAGACATCTTGGAGCGTCATGGAAGAGTGGCAAGGCTTCCTCGACACGCATGTCGGTAGACTAAGAAGGTACGGGTAGGATACCGATAATAGAAGGTGAGAAGAGGCGTAGATGGCCAAACAAAACAAAACGGCTTACTATACTATACGTACGACGGTTGAATGCTTGGCCCACACTACTACAGCTGCCCAGAGTCCGAGACCGGGTTTGCTGTTGAGTAGGTCCGAGCTGGGTCGGCAGTCCTTCCCTATTGCAGATAGGTGTGGAGGCTTTCATCCTATCAAAGTGAATTCTACATGGACATGGCAGGCATCGCAGCGCTAATGCCACATCCGACGCACATCAATGACATTCTAGTATATTCTGAAACAAGAACTTCCCCATGTATGCATACCTCGTAGCGTGTGCCGAGCCAACGAAGCAAGCTGACTGACATATCGGAAAACCTCCCAGCTGCATCCGATTCAGTCTCTCCCTGCTATTGGCGAAGCATCTCTGAGTCTGCATCTTGGCTAACCTAGAATGTTGAAGACGAGACTGATAGGACACTCCCCATAATTATCATATCCACTCCGTAATTACAGGTAGTCAGTGATGAGTGATGGGGAAAAGAAGAAAGAGAAGAAAGACGAATGGGCTTTTTGCACATGGCCTCAACGCATACATACCTACTTCTCACTTGTACGAGTACAGCAGATAGCAGATAACAGAGGCTGCTGCAGAGAAATAAGCAACAGGCCCGGGTGGGTGCTTGCGGAGGATCCCGTTGAAACAAGAGGCAGGGGGCAAGGGGGCAGGGGTTTTTCAACCGCCCTAGTCTACGTTAAGTAATCCATTTCCATTGCAACCCTACCATGTGCCTTAATCAAGTGCCTGCATACTGCATACTGGTAGTGGTTAGAGCCAAAGGTTAGCAGCCTAGAATAACCGGGGCTGGGGTCCTGATGTTGGGCCCTTCATCAAATCTGAGAGATGAGGCCTTTCCCCCTTTTGCCCAACTGAACAATGGCGAGACAGAGCCTGGCTTTCATGGCTTTCATGGAAAGCTGCATCGCTCCCCGGGATTAGTAGAGCCGCACCAGGAGAAGCTCTACGTGGGTAGAATCGGGTCTCTCGGCTCCAACAATAATATTGATTAAGTAAAGTACTTGGGGAAATATACTCCGTACTCGGTGCGGGTTTCGCGATACCATGCATACACTTCTCCATATCGCGCTGGGAGGCCTAGACCCGCGTAGATGACGCCCTCAAAAACCATTGCGAGGACCCTACAAAGCCGTCAGCATCAACATCGCACAGGTCACACTCCCCTATCTCTTGGCTTGGACTCACACTCCTTAGAGACGGTGCACGTAAATGGGACTGCGCACTATCCGTGAGCACATCAGTCAGCATATACGAACCAAACCCGTGGTCTTCCGCTTGCGGATGGTCCATAGGCACATCGAGAGAGAAACTTACTACTGCGCACCGGGGGCCATCGTCGTCGCAGCCGCGGGTGGGGGGCGGTGATGGGTTCCCACCCTCCCCATTGCCCTCGTCGCTGCCCGACAGTGCCAACCTCCACTGCACTAATTAAACCTAATTTGTGAAGAGCTCGACGAAATCGAATATCTGTTGAGCGACCACACCGTATCAGCAGAGAACATATAACGAGAAGGATGGTGTTTGGCTGGTAACGGAAGGGTAGAGACTTACAAAGTTGGGAGAGAGGAAAGTAGTCCCGCTGCTCCCTGACACGGCATTGATGACGACGGTGTTGGACCCAGCGACGAGAGTGCCGGCGGGAATGCTGAAGTCGTAGACCTCGCCGTTGCCGCGGTAGGCACCCCGCGTCACTCCGCGGCTGTCGATCTTGGGCGGCGCGGCGGGAGTCGTGCCGCTCCAGCTGTTGACAGTGGCGCCAGGGCGCGCGCCGGCGAATGAGAGGGTGGTGGCGATGCGCAGAGTGGCCGCGCCCGGCGCCGAGTTCAGGTTGAACTTGATGGTGACGGGGTCGTTGACACCCTTGAACAGAGCCATCGGGAACTGCCCGACGGACGAGGAGCCCACGGTGTAGGTCACTGGGTTCCATGCGCTCATGCGCGTGTCCGAGGGGTGCATGCGCAGCTGGTTGGCGGCGTTGAGGAATCCCGTCGGCTGGCCATCGGTGTCGCCGATTTTCCACAAGGTGTTGCGAGCGGGCAGCGTGCTGGCGATGTTCTGGGTCTTCGTCTGCCCGGCCGACACGGTGACGCTGGCGGTGGCAACCTTGTACTCTGTCTGGTAGAGGACCATGGTGTAGGTGCCTGGCTTCATGGCGGGCGACGTAAACGCACCATTCGAAGAGGCCTTGGTCCAGTATTGAGCGGCCGAGTTATACCAGTGGACGACCGTCTCGAAGTTGCTTGCGACACCAGAGGCAGTACCCGAGACGTAACCTCGGGAAGCCTTCGGAACATAACCCTGCACACTGAGCTGGCCCCAGAAAGAGTCATCGAATCCTTTGCCAGAGGGGACGCCCGAGCGAGAGAAGCTCATCATGTAGGGTCCGTGCAAGACATTGGTTCTAAAGGCCTCGGTCTGGACATGGCCACTGTTCATGTAGTTGTAGAGGTTGGTTGCAGCCCCGGCGTTGTTCGACTCAATATCGCGGAAGAACGGGCCACCAGACGAAGACTCCTGTTGCGGCGTGAGCATGCAGACGTGCATCAGATCAGAGCCGCCGTAGACACACTGGGCGTCCTTGTCAATATAACGGGTGCTCGAATAGAACTTGGACCGAGTCTGTCCATTGACAATAAAGACATCTGAGCCTTCCACGGTGGATGAACTGCCGGACGTTGTAGACGCAGCTCCGTAGGGATACTCGCTAGGTAGCTGGGCCGACTTGAGTCGGGCGATGAATCGCAGCTCACCGATGGAGGGCTCGGCAGAGATGTAGGTGGCCATGTGGATTGTGCTGTCTCCGGACCTGACTACCAGGTAGTGCGTCAAGGTCGACGTCTGGCAGGTGATCTTGACATATTGGTTATCGATGGTGGTGGCGCTGACAGTGGCTGATCCGAGACCCGAGGAGATATGACTGCCTTGGCTATCCTGCAGTTCTACCCCGCGGTATTTGATGGACGTGATATCGCAGCTCCCTCCGTTGACGGTGAAGATGAGGGGGTTGCTCGAGCCTGCATCCACAACGTAGTTGCTGCCAGATTTCGTGAATCCAAAGGCAGCGAAGGCAGACGAGGCAAAGGCGAAGACCGCCAGGAAAGGCAGCTGGAAAAGCATGATCACAACGACTCTGCGACGAGGGTTCCCGGGCTCGGATGTAGGGGAGTGAGCCAGAACAAAGTCATCTTGCAGTTGGCCTGCGTGCCCTCGTCAACTTATATACTTAAGTAACAATGAACAGACCTCGATGGCCTACAACTCTGTTCCACATGATAGGACTCGCAGGCGCAGGGCCCCAGATTTGACCATTATGCAGGCCTGGTCCCGAGGTGAGTTCGTTGGAGGATGCTGCGTTGATTGGCGGAATCATAGCACATTGGTGGGGAAGAGCAAGGGGTGTTGCTTTGTGCAATTTACCAAAAGAGGAAACGGAAGGGCGGCACAAGTCGGCGCACTCGCCATCTCCAGTTACAAGATCATCTAGTGTGTCGCATTGCAGCACGCCTGGCTTTGGTCGAGACAATGATTGATGGGATTTGGCGACGAGGAGGCCGTTGAGTGCCGAGTGAGTGACTGATCAGTATAGTAAGCCGAGCTAATTATCAGCCACGGCGTCTGCAGCTCTTATGCTTGTTGCTATGGAAGAACGCGCGACGGGGCGGGGGCATAATTCAAGTATGTCAATGTCCTTTCGCTCGGGGCACATTCCACCGGAGCTAACGGTGCACGATCTCGAGTCTCGACTGAACCACGACAAAGGTGCAGCAAGCATGGCAAACACGCGCGTCCTTAGTCAATGCCATCAACGTGAAGTAGGTGTCAATTTCGAATGCTAGTCCTGCAACGAGTTATGCTTCCGTCTCGTCCGGTTTCTTAATGCTGACCTGGAACTTCTCGGCCCATTCTGTGAACTCATCCTTTTGTCCAGTCCAAGGCTTCATCAACATTTCGGACGCGGCAAAGGCGTCGAAGAAACACGCATCCATGGCATCGTCAATCGGGCCGGGCTCCAATTCGTAGAATGCGCAGGCCAGCTCATTAAATCGGTTGGGGAGACGCTGGAGCACCGGGAAAACCTCATCCAGCCGGCGTACAACTGGGCTGTCGGGCTCGGCTGGTAATGGCGGAAGAGCTTTGAGCCTTCGTTTGACAACCGCAGAACACAACAAAGTCGTTAGGCGGAGTCTCTTGAGGCATGAATCTAGCCGCTCTCCTAGTTTGTCTGGGTCATCCCGTGGTATGTGTCTCGTGCTCATAAGGTCGTCTATGGCAGCCTGGGTATCCTGCACGGATAGGCTCGTCGCACCGAACTGGTGAGCAACGTACTCGACTTCGTCTTCCTCGTCATCGGCTTCATCACCCTCCTCCTTCCACTCTTTCAGCTCATCAAGAACATCCTTCAGCGTGTCTCTGTATTGTTCCACTTTTTTCACCAGCAGGCCCGCGATGCCGAGCTTCTTCAGAAGTATCACATCGTCGCAAGCTGCCCAGATGACACCGGTGACTGTCATACTGCCCAAACCGCCTTGGTCGCCATTCTTTTTCTCCGGCGAGAGTATCTTTCCATTGAGCGGGATCGCTTCGACCAGAGTCTTCAGTTCTTTCAGTACCCGATAGCATCTCCATGCCAGATCTTGCCGCGCAACGGCTGTGTACCTGTTGATGTCGCACGCCTGGACCGCAGAAGCAATACCCGGGATCGGACCGGCGATAAGCTCCTTGAGCACCTTGACGACGGCAGAAGGCGTGAAGGGCTCATTGATGATCAACAAGGAGATTTTCGTGCTATGGGCTCTGATGAGGCTGGCCGAATCGTGGGCGAGAGCCAAAGCATCGATTGTCTGCGACTGCGGGGTGGATGACGATGATGGCGGGGTAGCTGCTGATGAAGTTTTGTCGGTCGCAGCTGCGTACAAGACGGGCTCGAGCTGGGAGATAAGTGAACTTGTCGTCTGTATGATGTTTTTGAGGGCATCGTTCGAGCCCGCAGGCATGTTTGCAGTCGCCATCTTCTGAAGAATTTGAGGTGGAGGTAGGTTGGCAAACTTGCAGACCCTGATATTCGTGCGTCGCGAATTTGCAGGTTGCCTTGCCGCTGTAATTTTTTTATTTTGTTTTTTACGTTGTCTGACCCGCCCCACTCTCTCCCTCCTACCTCTTCAATTACGGGAGTTCGTATATTAATCGTCGTTGCAAATTCCCTGATACAGAGCCGATACGGGACATTTTACTCGTTACCTTCATTCCCTACAATATTCCTTGCGAGAAGACTGCATGTTCCCTTTGGTTAAGCCTTCCCCAGTATCTTCTAAACATTGTTGCGAGACACCTAGGCCGCCATTTGTGGCTGTGACTGTGGCTGTTTACAGCTTGGGGCATGACCTCTCTGGAAACCCCAGAGCTCCTTGTCAGTCCTCTCACATCTATGTCCAACTTTTGCGCATAAAATTATATCGTACTGTTCATGAGTTACGCAAAGAGTAGTGTTTCAAGACCGACCCCCATTGTTCGGACACTGGCAAGTGTACGACGAATCTCTTGGGGGAGAGGGAAGGGGGGAGTCCCCCTGTTCGTCACAGCCAGTGCTCGAGTTCTCTAGGAGCATGCAGACTTTTCCAGCCCAATTCTCTAGACATGAGAAGCGCTTCTTCAACACTTGCAAGTTTCTTTTCGCTCACTTCGTAGCAAGGTCGCTGAGCAAGAACGGCGCCAGCCAGTTGGCCTTGTCAAAGTGCTCTGCTTGCCGCCGCCACAGGGACGTGGTGTCCCAGTCGCCGTGCAGGAGGAAGCCGGCAGTGAGTGGGTAGGTGGCCGCGCGAAGGGAGGCGTTCCGGGCCGACATGTGATGCTTTACCTGGGTTGTGCGCGTGTCAAAGGCACCCGCCCGCCAGATCCAAGATGCGTAGCAGAACTCAAAGTCTCCGGGGATGATCTCGTCGGTGCTTTACTGAAGCATGATAACGAGACCGCCTGTTATTTAAGGGACACGATGAGCGATAAGATAGCTGGCAGCTTTAGAAGTTCAGATGTTGGCAGGTTGAATGGCCAGAACTTCATACTATGGCAAACACTGTCGTAAAGGTAGTAGGGGGGTAATACTATTCGACTGACCTGGTCGTTGCCTAGTTCATTTATGCCATCAACGTAAATTATTCGCCCATAATCGGTTCCAGCCAAATGGCAATAGGGTAGTCATGTAAGGCGGCCTCCGTTGGTCGAGTCTCACATAAAGTCGTCCTTTTCAAAGGCTGTCACATTGGCAATAACCCCTAGGTCTCGGGGACCCAGGATACTATCTCTGAAGAGATGTGACTCAAATACATTCTCTTTAGATTGACTCCATAATAAAACTCACATACATCAAAAGGGCATTGATACCTGATGCTTATTGTTAGGCGCTCCTGCCTCCCTTTCTCTGCCATCTCGTCCTCAATCTCGCACTTCATAATAAGTACCTCGAAAGCAACGTCAAAGAATGAGTTGTGTAAATCCAAGATGAGAAAGAAGCTAGGTAATCCTAGCTAATAGGCACCTATTCTACCCAAGCGTCTGGCATCACATGCAAGGGAGGATGCCGATTTCCGTGTGAGCCATAAGCCAGCTACTGCAAGTAAATCCCGGACTTCGATGCCTGCTCTCGCAAATGCTTGATCTGGGCCTCTGTGGGGGTGAATACTACACTCCTAACGATCGTGTCGATCATATTAGTTGCGTCCTTTATAGGACTGCAGTCCATATGTTCCTTGTTTATGCGTGGAATCTCAGAGACAATAGTCTGCAACTCTGACGCAGTTGTTGACACGGTTTTCGAAGAGACTGGACCACAACCCAGAATTGGGGAGAGGCCAATCTTGTGAAGAGCACGTGTAAAGTATCCCAACATTAGCAGATTACAGTGTTCGATATTGCCGCTGTAGTAATTCTTCCTGCATAGACATACGTTTTGTCGACTGCGTTCTTCCGCACCGAATAGAGATATATCTTGTCTACTGCGTACTTCCGCGCTGGATAGAACAAGAATGACTTCTTTAAAGGGCTCGAGCAGCCGATCAAGAGCATCTTGATGTAGTTTCAAAATCGTTTCTTATCAACCAAAGGTTAGTATAGAAGACACCCCAAGAAGCTGCAGAATGGCTACAGCACTGCTTGTTGCTTGAAACTTACCAGTGACTCCTGGAGGAGCTAGCGAATCTTTCAAGGCCCCTTCAGATTCCATATTCAGTGCCAATGAGTTTACTACTGACACGAAACGATTCTGGTCACCTAACTCCCACGTGATCCACAATAGCTTCAAATTGTGATAGAAGTTGAGGCTGCCTGATTCCCATACGCAGTCAAGCCACATGAGCGCCCATGGCCTCAAGATATGAGTCAGGTCATACTTGTCGGTCATGACGGTAAGTTCGTAGAGCTCCATGAAACCGATAGGATCTTTTGGTCGTAGCACGTCATCGAACTTAGCATGTACTATGCCAAGCAGTGTCGACATAGTCCGAGGCGAGTCATCTGGCAACGTGACTATCCAATCGCCCTCTTTGGGCTTGGACTCGGCGAAACCGCTAAACAGCATTTTCTTCCAGACCGAAGAAGCGCGGGCCATGGTGCGAGAACACACCCGGAAGGAATGAGCAACGTCATGGGAGTGAGATTTTGGGCGGCTGGATGAACTCAACTTGCACCTTGTAGTTCCGACTTTCAGTAGAAGGTCCCCATCTGCATCAAGCACCTTTGTGGCAGGTTCTTGGGGCATCTGGGGGCATGGCTTCAGTGCAGCATCCATTGCAGTGGTGTTGCGCAGTCTCGAGATTGGATGATGAAGGAAGAAAACACGTAATTAAGCCCATAACCCACCCGACTGCATAAATTGAGGTGAGGCTGGTGTGTGTGGCTGAGTAGTTTTTGAGGCAAGCACATCATTATAGCGTCCATCTTTTATAATAACAAGCTATATCTACAGTCTTAGCCGTTTCCCGTTTCCCTCGACGTGAAACCTGCTTATGCTACTTCTAGTTACGTGTCTCTACACACATGATGCCGATCTTTTGTAACTGTTGTGGTGGTTTGATCCTTGTTAATAAACGAAACATAGTTGCTGAAGGAATAAGTCAGCGAAATGTGACCGAGAAAAAGAACGACTCTGGACTGTTTGCATGTGACGTACCGCAATTTGGGTATAACAGCCAAGTTATCGCTGCGTCAGAAATTTTAAACCAAATCGTAACCAAATCGCCGCAGTATCCCTGAAAATACGTACCAAAGAAGGTCTTTTTACCATAAAGCAATACCATTAGTTAATTAAAGCTTCCTCAAACATGGCCGCAACTGCGTACAATAACACTCTGTGGATATGGACCGAAGATGCATTCTCACAAGGAGTTATTATATCCACCTTTTCTATCAAGAAGCTCATCGACTCCACCGCTGCCCGCAGACCTTCTTCGAGGACAGATGAGCAAATCCGATCTGCGTGTGAGCCCCATGAAGATGGATCCCGGCCATCATCGCGTACCTCCAAGAGCTCTACCACAAGAACCAACTGTCGCTACAGCCGTCCTCGGCCGCACAACAAGCGCTTATGGCTGACCTTCTCGGCGCTATCAACTCGAGCGCGATCGATAGCAACTACTTCCTTCGCAACACTGTGCTGGAGCACGTTGCTACCATAGGGGTACCAGCAGTGGAGCAGCGTCGCTTCGTGGCCCTGAACGCCAAGTTCCATGAGACGCAAGGCCTCCTCAGCGTCCAGCGAGGGGCCGAGGAGAATATATATAGCACAGTAACGCCTCGCCTTCATAAGAGGGAAGGAGACGACGAGAAGAATGAGAATGAGGAGGGTGGGCTTGTGGGCTATTCCCGGGATCAAGGGGCCGGGTTTGGTGGCTGTCATGCTGACGTGAATCACCCGGTTCGCGGGGCTGTTATACAACAGGCCAGAAGATCGTCAAGAGCGGAGTGAGCTGGCAAGGGGGGCAATTTGAGGGAGTATATTGCCTGGTATCAACCGACCAGAATAATAGTTAGTTTAACCTCTTATTGCTTAACTTGTGCGCTTTATTAAAGTAAAAAGATTAATCCTATATTACGCCTCATAGTTCCGTTTTTCGATTAGACGTGGTCTATTGCGTAAATCGTAGGCGACATGATGTGAGGAACCGAGACCTGGAGAAATGTTGCGATATGTACCCCTGACGTACACCCTCCTTTCCAATAGCAGGACCGCCATCCCAAGCCTTACACGTACCTGCCCTTCAGTAGTACCGCTCCCTGCCCGTCTCATCCAGGCCCCTGGTCCCCTGCGCGTCGTCGCCCAGGACGAGCCGCACCCGGTCGCGCCCGTCGGCGCGCGCCCGCACGGTCCTCCGCCAGGCGCGGACGGACGTGACGCCGGCGCCGGCGTCGGCGAGGTCGCCGCCGGGCGCGGGCGTCTGCAGCGCGAGCACCAGCAGGTCCTGCAGGTCCGACCAGGCCGCCACGCGCAGCACGCGGACGCGGACGCGCCGCCCCCCGCAGGCCTCGAGGGCGTGCCCCGCCGCCACCGCCGCCGCGTACGCGCACACGGTGCCCAGGTAGATGGCCAGGATGGCCTGCGCGAAGCGCTGCGTCTTGCGCGGCTGGCCCGTCCCGTACCCGTAGCGCTGCGCCTCGAGCACGATGGGCAGCCACGTCTCGAAGCTCTTGTCGTACTGCTCGAGGCTGTTGTCGACGGCCTCGTTCGCCGCGTCGTCCCAGACGTGGGTTGCGTTGAAAACGGTGATGTTGTTGAGGCCCCAGCGGGAATGGTGTTGGTAATTCAGGCTGGCGTAGGAGAGACTCGTGTCATTCTTGCTTCGTTTGACAAGGGTGTTCCTCGAAGTAGAGGCCCTTGCCAGCCCTTCTGCCAGGTAGATCCCAAATACCTTGGCCAGGAAGATCTCCGCCGCTGTGTCGTTGCCCCTCTGTACTGGTGCCATGGTCTTGTAGACTTTGTGATCACTTTCCTCCGTCTTGACACTGAAATGGTCGGTGAGTGCGTCAAGAGCCGACCACTCGTATTCCCCTGTCTTGTTTATCATCGGGTTGAGAAACTTCAGCCACGCGCTGTTGAATCTCACCACGCGCGCCCGTGGGTCCTTGCTACGGAATACTTCCTTCATGCTTGAATCTGAGTTGAGTGTCGACTCAAGGACGTCACTCACAGTCGGGTCAATGGAAAAGTTGGCGGGTACCCAGCTTGCCACCATGTTGCAAAGATAGACCTTGTGCCCCTGTCGGCCGACTACTGCGTCTGGAATTTGGCCGGCTAAATAGACAACAGATGAGTTTTTGCCGTCTACAAAGTAGTTGGTGACATCTGTATCGAGCTTTGTGTCATTGAACCTAGACTTTTTCGGTTCAAGTTGACGTGGGCTCTCTTGGCGTTGTTGACATTCGTCGTCGGCCAAACAGTTGAGGTCCCGAGTGGGATAGGGTACACTTTCGCTGTCCAAGAATATAGTTTTGTCATATATGGCGCATTTAGACTGCACCAGTGGCTGAAACAACTCCGCCGAAAAGGGGTTTCCCTCGACTATGGCCCCTTTAGTAGCTAGCCGGTATCGAGGCTTTCCCGACACCGCGCCAACATCGGTGTCGGCGATATAGTTCTGGAAAAGTCCAATGCTATGCATCAGGAAATCCGATGGGGTCGTGCTGAGAACCACTGATGGCTGTTCGTCTGGCTGGGTGAATTTCATGCGTCGACTGATGTCGGATGTGGTGGACTGAAACACGGGATAGTTATTTAAGTCGGTGGCACCCCAATCCCTGACCCATTTGTTTATCTCCGGAAAACCTGTTGCTGGGCAAACCGACCCGTATAGACCAAAGGACTTTACACACCGCTTGTCGGAATCTCCGATCCGCATGGTAGGACCCCAGATAAGATCCCGTCGCATTCGGTAAAGAACCGGTGATTCAAGGTTGCTGAAAGCCGTGCCAGGTGCGTATTCGAACCAGCCGAGCGACGGGATCAGCAAGACAGCAGATACCGGCCCAACCAGGGTCGACATGGTAGTAGCGAAAACTAAGAAGCCGCAGAGAAGTATCTCCCAAGGCTTCGTCCCATCAAAACCTTGCCGCCAGAAGGCGGAACTCGTGATGTAGCCCAGGTCTCCGACTCGATAGCCGCCAGTAAGAAAGCCAAGCCGGACACCGCTTCCGACAAGACGACGTCGGAACATGGACAGAGCAATGGAAGACAGAGACAGTATGATTACAATCTCGTGCACCTTTGCTACAAGCTGTAGCAGATTGGTGACAATGTCATGTGTGAGTTGTTGGCCCATAACAACCGGCCCGCTTTCGGGATACCAGAACAGCCGCACTGAGCCGACGTAGCCGACCGCGACTGTCGATAGTATCGAAGGAATATGAACAAGCCAGCTCTGGAAGAACCGCAGCCAGCTCGTCTCAAGCACCTTCTTCGGCATTCCCATAGCTTCGGGGTTGGTCTCTGCCTTCTGGTCATCATGGACATAGCTAGAAGCATATTCGGTGTCTTGGAAGGAAAAGGACGAGGCTTCATGATGCAACAGTGGCCTGATGGAGCGGGAGTCGTCATCATTCACTTGAGAGACTTGATGATACTGAGAGGATCCATAACTCGCGTAGGACGGATCAGGCGGCGAGACGTGATTTGTGTCATTACAAATGTCGGGAGGAGGCAGACGTATCTCTGGCGAAGACAAACGTTGCCGTAATTCAATGTCCTCTTGTGACATGGTGCTTCGATTCTATTAGGCGATGGGCTCAGGTAAGTTGAGAGAAGGAAGGAATAAATTTAAAATGAAATCAAATCTCTGAGAGAGAGCAGAAAAGGCATTTCAGCCTGCTAAAGTACTTACAGAACAGTGCTCTGTGTCGCAAGGATCTGACAGCTCGTTACAAATCCTTGGCTGACCACCTACCCGGTCGCCGAGGGCTGTACCTGCCTTTCAACCCTGAAGGAGTGATAGGATATGACTTCCAACCACTTCGGAAGCGCCGAGAGACGAAGGCTTTGGGGGCCGACTAGTTCACATCACAAGACCAAAAGAAAGAGAAAAAAAACGAAAAAAAGGTCCGGTAAGGCTGTGAAGGTTTTATGGATGAGAAAACTATTAACCAGAGGCTGAAGCCACATTAGTTAGATGCAGGGGTCTTGTTCTTAGGTCTTACTGTACTTGTAACATAATGCTCTAGTTTTCTTGGAGCCTTGTCTGCAGTTGTAAGGCTTTGGGGACTATTTTACAGCAGAATTCAAGCGAGAAAACCTTTTCTTACCCAAGAAAAGCATCCCAACGGAGCCAGTTTCTCATCCATGGGACCATAACCAGGTCCAAATAGCTTTGCGCACTTTGAGGCTGTCCTGTCTGTTTTGAGAAGTGCAGATACCTTGCTGGCGAGGGACGCTGCAAAGCCCAGAACAGGTGAGTATGTACTTCAGAAGTAAGCACTAAAGTGTGCCAATTTTAGATAGCCATGATGCAGGTAGTATTGCGTCCTTTACCAGCAACCTTTCAGCACAGCTGGTGTAAAAGGTGCCTAGGAGAACCCCACCGGCTGGGGGACGGGGGTTGGGGAGGGGGTAAACCTCGTCGCCCTAGCCAACCAATCCCAACTTGTAAGCCTTCGGGTGTGGTAGAGGGACTAGACTCTTTCCGGTGAGATGAGCCTAGAGTACACAAACGCTACCCAAGTGTCTGCTCGTATTTTCATCTAGAGTGCATGACACCCCTGACCCTCGATCGGATCGCCTTCCGGAAACGTAACGTTTCCTGTCCCACAACTGACTTGGATCCGGTTGTCGGTGCATTGGCGTCAGCCTGACATGACGGGTCCAAAGTCCCAGCATCGTAGCGAGGGGCGACGGAATACCTGCCTAGCTCCTGTTAGCTGAGCCGACTACAACATCAACTTTAAACTGACCTCAAAATGCAATGACTGTGCCTGGGGGAGAGAATGTCCCCTTTTCTCCGTTGGAGATAGGGCTCGGATCGAAGAGCATGGAAGGAAGGCTGGTCTCGGCACCCGAGAAGAACCAGCTAGGAAAAAGATAAAGTATTCCAATGGGTTAGGGATATTATCGGCGATCTTAGCTTATGACCGAAGCTCGGATCTTGTTCGCCACCTTCCCTGCTCTTATCATAAAATATAAGCCAACACCTTCGTGGACAATAAAGACAGCATGTGACATTTGCATAGGGGATTCTTCTTTTTTATAATTTGACCGTATCTTCGCCTCAAGATACTTACGCAGTGGTCGTGAATACTCTGTCAATCCTCTAAATGGCTGACCGGATACCTCTCTTTTCCTGCAATCCATCAGAGCTGCATGGATCATAATAACCATAATAGCCAATGAACCAGATCTTCCGAAATACCCCAGTTCCCTTTCTGTGTCGATAATACCAATACCAAGCGCAAATGATCAAACCAGTGTTACCTCACCAATGCCCATCTCCCAACTCTCCCAGGCACCCAGACTCAATCAATCTCAACATAAGCTACGGCCACGAATCCCGTCAGCATGCCCTGCTCATTGAAATGATCATTGAAGTGACCCTTGGACAGGACCGAAAGTTTCTGGATCCGGCTTTCCAACGACACGAAGAGCGGCAGGCTCCAGCCACACTTCGGGTGATTCCACGCGGGAAACCAGTGGTCCAAGCCCCTGAGGTTCTCCCTCGTATCCTTGATATTTTCGCAGAGCTCTTTGACACTCCGCGTCTCATTTTGGGCCGAAGGCCGCCGCAGCCCTGGGGGCCAGAGTACGTACGCATGGAGCTGGATGGAGAGTGAGCCGGCCAATGTCATCTCACACTGGTCTTGACTTTGGAAATGCTGGCAAGGGCGTTGTCCTTTCGGTCTGCTTCTTCCCGCCGTGGCCAGGGCTTCCATGTCCAAGTTGATCGCTTTGTAGATCATGCCAATGGCTTCGAGCCGGACACGGTGGATATCCTCTGTGTGCGCGTGCGCGTTGTTTTCTTAGTTTCAATACCTAGTAAAAAGCAACTATAAAAAAACCAAAAGGAAAAAGAAATCAGTGAAATGGGGAAAGGGCAACTTACGAACGAGGGCTTCCAGAACCGATTCACCGTGAGCATCTGCGATGTCTGCGATATCCTCGAAGCAACGCATACCTCTCAGCTCCTCTTGAAGGTCGCCACCCTCTGTCTTCGCGACATTGAGGGCAGCGAACGTGACCATCTTGTCGAAAGACGCGCGGTCTCCCAGCTCCCACGCGACGAACACGCGCCTTCTGCTGAACGTGGTGTGGTTGACCCGGGACAGATTGATGGCCGCGGCCCACTTCCTGGCCCAGGGACGTGTGATGCGCGTGACACCCAGGGCGCGGGTAAACTTGAGAAGATGGAAGAGGAGGGGCTCGGGCAGCTTGTCGGGGATGTCGGCGTCGAAAGGGTCCCGGATGATGCGGAACGCGAGCGACACGGCCTCGTGCGGATGGTGCTCGGGAAACATGTAGGCCGGGTAGACCAGGAGCGCGTGCTCAAGTCGGCCCTGGTACACTGCCTGCAACTTTGCAGCATTGACCGCGTAGTTTGTGAGGCCGCCTTCAACGCCATCTTCCGGGATCCGGAAGACCAGATCGGCCTCATCATCAAGCTCGATAACATTCATGATGATGAGGGTTAAGGTGAAGATGAGTTAAGTGTTGTGAGATTGGGTTGGTGAAGGTTGGCCAGCCAACTCGAAATGTGGGGAGGTTGAAAGAAGTCGAGATGCAGGTTCAAGTTAACCTAAGAGAATATTGTCACAGTATTAACAGGGGTGTAATTAACACACCAGCCACTGTGGGGTGCTGCCCAGCCACGGGTTTCAGAAATTCTGACCTATTGCCAAGATATTCTGTCTGACCCAAGGCCAACACTTTACATCTTCCACAGTTGCTCTCTGTCGCATGCGACAAATATGAAATAAGCTGGGGGGAGTAAATACTCTCAAGTTGCTGAGAGGTCATATGTTGTCAGATAACTGCGAGGAATGGAAAGCACGAGTGTGTCGTGCAAGGGGTGAAGGAACCTATCCTTTCCCGCAGATGACTGACGGTCATGGGATGGGATGGTTTGGGGAGGAACTCATTTTTCATGAGCTTCGATTGCTATGAGGGTATGGAAACTAGTTTGCAAAGTGGGAACACGTTTAGAAACCCAGAGTGGCCAGTATCTGGACAATTATTACAAATTGATAGAAAAGTACCGCTTAGAGCGTTTATTATTACAAAAGTCTAAAGGTCTAAAATGTCTTGCCTTCTCTTGAATAAATTGCAACCAAAAAATCACGTCGTAACATTCCTCGTCATCGTTAAATTATGCCCAAAATAATGAACTCGCGTCCATCCAACGTTTCGAAAACCCCAGAAATCAAAACGTGGTGACAGGGCGTCTAGCGGCCGCAATAGCAGCCAACGAGAACCTGCGGGAGAGAAGCCGCTTACACGTAGCGGGCGGGGCAGGCGGGGCTGGGAACACCGGGGGAGGAGGTGTTGAAGTAAGTCAAGCTCCAGGTGATGGTGTACTTGTCGCTGCCACGGTACTGGCCGGAGTTGGTGGCGTAGGAGTTGTCCCACTTCTCGGTGTACTGGAAAACGCGGACGGGCGATCAGCAACCTGCAACCCAGGGGAGATGGAGGAGGGGAAAACTTACCATGGAGCAGACCTGGCCGGTAGAGAGACCGTTCTTGAGCAGCAGGTAGGTGTTGAAGTACTGGCAAGTTCGGAGGTTGCCGCTGGCCGGAGGGTGGCGGCGCTCGTAGGCAGCCTGGTCGGCGCAGGCCTGGGCGCACGCCTCAGGCTTGAAGTCATTCGCAATCGGGAAGGTCTTGGCGGAGATGAAGGTGTTGACGCCGTTGCAGTCGTTAGGGGCGTTGATGGCGGCGGTAAAGGGGCCGCTGGGGCCGGTGTATTGATCAATGGGATCGAATCGCTGGTTGACGTAGCCGTTGGAGGCGGCAATCACGACGAGGAAGTCGTTGCCGTTATCGTCACCCTGGCCGCAGTTGGTAGCATACTGGCTGACAACGGGGGTGGTGTAGAAGGAGCACTTGATGATGGTGGTGGGGTCGGGCTTAGGGCAAGTAGGGCCAGGTGCCTAATAAGCCATGGTTTTAGTACTAATCCTTGAAAGGTAACCATGGTTTACTTACGGTAAGACCGTTGCGCTCATAGAAGATGTTGAAACCGTTGCAACCGTCCATTTTGTCGCACGCGGCAGCACAGATGGCCGGGTCATAGGTGTCGATGACGTTGAAGGTCTTGTAACCCGAGTTCTGGATCGAGGCCTTGAGGTTCACAAAGGTCTGGGTGTATCCACTAGGAGTGAGAGCACTGGTTGCGGTGTTTTTAAAACCATCATCGTTGACGAAACCCTGAGCCGAGGGGTCGACCGGGGCGGGGCCCTTGCCGACAAGCTGAGCACCACAGGCGTCACGCTTGGCGAAGCGGAGCTTGGAGGGGGCAGAGAGCTCCTCGCCAGCACCGGCAGGGGCGGTCTCGTTGACGGGGGCCGGGACAGACGCGGCGAGGCTGGCCAAGTCGAGGACCTGGGCCCGGGCAACAGCCGCGAGGGCCACAGCAGCGAAAGTAAAGCTCTTCATTGTGATGGGCTGGGGTGGGTGAGAGGAATCGATAGGGCTGAGAGAAGCTGGGTCTTGAGAGGCTGCAGGGCGAGTTGCTTGAGTGTGCTGATTGGATGCTTGAGGATCTGGGGATAGAAAGGAATGGACTCTTCTTGGGAAATGATCTGCAATATATACAGGATCCCACAAAGTAGTCTTGGCTCTTGAACCCGATTCTGAGGAACCCCAAGTCTCTGGTGCGGTCTAGGCCCCCGCATCAGCCAGCCCACGTTTTGTTCGGGACCGGCGTTGAAGCCTTTTTTTTTCTCCTTTCAGGTTAGGTGACGATGATTCGATAGCGTTGTTCATCGTATTGGGAACGTAGATTGACCCAAGCCACCATTTATGCATACGGCGCTAAGGTGCGCCGAACTTAGACCACAGAGCCGGTGCAGATCCAAATTCTCGGGTTTGTGTCTTTAAACTTCTCTAGCTGCCAGGCCTATTCGACCCAACCCCAAAGTGAGGGACTTTTGTTAATATTTAGTTAGGACGACAAGAATACCATGTCTCGGAATCGATGGATGGAATGAACGTAAACATGATCAAAATGATCCAAAGCTGATGTTGCATGCTCGCTCATTGATCACTATGTTGTTAGAAGTGAAATTGCTGAAGCCACTCATTTGGGACAAGGGCGCTCGCCAACCAAGCAGCTCAGGTAATAGTTACGGCTTAGGTCAAGCCACCTCACAAAGCTGAAGAAGCGTTTCTGTTGACGTTCAGCCAACGCCAGACCTAGTGAGGGCTTACCATGTGCCAAAACAGTAATACAAACAGGAGGCCAAGTTCCAGCGAGTGTCTGTGCAGTCCTGCCCTCCATTGGTTTGTTTGCGATCGAGACCCGGGGCTGGAGCTGGACTATTGCCATTCTGCTCTTCAGCTCCCCTCTGGCCGACGCACGTTGTAAAGGCCGGGCTCCGAGGATGGTCAGCTGGCATTGCTGAGGCCTCAAATCGGCCTCGCCCGAAGTCGTCTTATTCCTTTTCGACCATCTCAGCTTAGATCTGGTCCGCATTGCTTTCCTATTTTGTAGCAAGCCCAGTCTAGAACCCAAGCACGGCCCCCAACTTCATGGGTTTCTTATTAGTGCTATTACATAACCTGCCCAAAGATATCGTTGATCGGCTGTTGTCCCAAAGTCCAGAATGACTTCCACGCTCGACGTTTACCCTGCTAATGTGGGTGATGGCCTGCATCTGTCAAAATAGCTTGCATTGCAGCTAGAGGCCTGGCGAGGAAACATTTCTTCAGGGCATGGCATTATGTGTACTTTTTCTGTACTTCTTCGTTTCTTTTAAGCCTTGATGTCATAATCGGCGCGTCGCTTCAGCCCTAGCAGCGGACTCAAGATCGAGGGATATTTCTAGCACATGCACAAAAAACAAGCCAGAAAAATGGGCGACGAACGCCGACTGCAAGCCTCAATAGTCTGTAGCGTCCTCGATTGATAACAATAACTTGCATATAAACAGACAAAGGCTGATGGCCCAGGCTGCGATGCATGAAGTTGGCGTCTTTATAGCCCCGAGAGGCTGAAGCTTCGGGCTCCACTCCGCGTTCCCCTAATAACAAAAGTTTGTTAGGTTAGGGACTTACCTGCTCAGAGGCATCGGCTCGAGCGAGTTCTGTTTCGCCAGTTGAATCGAGGCCGCCCGCCTGCTTGATGAGAATATGTAAACATAACAGTTACACTGGAATTCGGGTATACAATCCGAGGGCTCGAGCACAGAAGCTTATAACTTAGACTACACAATAAACACCCCCTGGCGAGTGGGTGTCTATTCAAGGTCACTTGCCGTCACTTCTGGCTTTGAGCCTGTCTCGTGCCCACTCACTGCTGACCAGATATGAAATGCGCCGTTCGTGGTGCCCGGATAATGTGTATATGAGGTATCGATGCACTTGGCTAAATTCTAGACTCTTAACGGTCATCCCGAAGGACTGGTTCCCCCTTGGTGGAGCGGTAAGCCACATACGGTAACAACTAGGACTCAGGCACCCACCCAGCCCATGTGGACGCCGATCCCCGTGCTTCTTTAGTACGCATGGATGGAAACTCCCCAAGCCCCTTGGAAGTACCCGTACTTGGTTGTTATTAACACCAGGATTAGCTGTCGCGTCGCAGCAGTAACCAGGGATAGCACCAGACCAGGAATTTAATTACAGCTTAGTCATATTTTTCTTTGCCATATATAATACCGCAGAGAGCTTCTCCATTGTGGTTTTCTTTCTTCTTTTTGATACTAGGTTATTATTTCCAACCAGATCCGTATATTATGTAAATGTTACCTCTGTTGATCTCTGTCGCATGCAACATATGCCACCAAGGGATTGGGCCACAAAGGCCAGCGACTGCCTCAGAGGATGAGGCTAGGCATATCAGCTAAAACGGCGAGAAAGGTCTTAACTTCAGTGATCGTCCCAAGGCTGTAGGGTACTTATATCATCTGGCACCAGACCAGAGTCATGTAAAAGAAAAAGAAAGAAAATAAAAGGGGCCTAATCATGGCGATGTAGACTGCCCTGACGGTGGTCTTTATTATTATCATGGTTCAAGGGAAATTTTAAGCATAAGAGATGAGTCGCTGGGTTTCAAAACCGGTTCACTATTCGTGCCCTACAGACAGACGATTCGATTTGCTCTGTTCGATCAACTATTAAATGGAAATTGCTGACCTCGTGGTTTGACTTGAATCATTGCTGAGGAGGCTACCTCAATGAATGATAGAATGGTACCAATTCATGATGACCCTGAGCACTATATCATATCCCTCGCTGTCTCCCATTAACTCGATTTCCTCGTAAGTGTGATTCTATCCGCTCGTTTGCTCGACTGCTTACTCGCCATACGATGCTAGCCATCTGCTAAGAGCGACTATGGAACGCAATCCATCTCGCTGATTGGGACAAAAGCTTGAATGCAACGGAACAGCGACTTTTAATATATCAATATATCATGCACTACGGAGAAAGTGCAGACTCGGAAATGCGGATTCCGAACTATGAGGCTTGGGCAGAAGCAAAAACACACGAGCCGCATCTGCGCCGTCATGTTGGATATGTCGACATGACGAATTACCCCTGAAAGCCCATAGTCAAAGCTAGGAGGGAATCATCATCATGGATGAATAAAGGGGCCGAGAGCGGAAGGCGCTAAACCTGTTTAGAAAAGTTCGTGGATAGAAGTACGTAGGCGAACCTATCAGCGGTGAGTTCAGCGTGTGGGCAGGGCTTTGGAATTAAATATGAACCGCTCCCTCCCCCATCCTAGTGCTACGTCCATCATCCCTCTTATTCATCATGGAGGACCAAGGCAACGCCCCGACGGCAATCACTGTTGTTTCGGCCACACCTGATGACACGCCCGTCCTTATCAAGCTACATACGGCAGCCTTCAAGTCCGATCTGTTCTCCAACCTGATGCTTCTCAACCGCCCAGAAGATGCACATCAGACGCTGATGCGGAAGTCGGTTGACCATTGGTTCTCGGACGCCAACGCACGAACTGTCAAAGCCGTGGGCGTAGATGGCCAGATTGTCGGCTGGGCTTGTTGGGTCCTAAAAGAGCCCGAGGAAGTAGCCTCAGCCACGGCGGCAGAGCAGAAAGCAACACAACCCAGTGCCGCAGAGGCCCCAGGTGAAAATACCAACACGCCTCCAGGAACCCATATTCCACCGGAACAGCCCACGACACCGGATCCTGTACGGGTTCTTGGCGGACTTATGCGCGATGAAATGGTCAAGCAGGAAGGCGAACACTTGGGTGGCAAAACGTACATGGTCCTGCAGGCATTGGCTACACACCCAAGCCAACAGGGCCAGGGCATTGGGACTCGATTGGTTCAGTGGGGGAGTGACATGGCTGATGCCGAGGGGCTCCCATGCTGGGCGCACGCCTCGCCGGCGGGAAACAGCTTGTATGCAAGGGCTGGTTTCCAGGAGCTGGCCAAGAGCGATTACAACCTAGCAGAATGGGCCCCGGGTGGAAAGGGAGGAAACCGCGGTTGGGGAACGTACACCTTCAGGTATATGATGCGTCCAGGAAAGTCTTCACTTATATCATAGGTATACCCTCGCTCACCAGGGCTTTTGTTTGGGAACCCGGATAAGCTTCGTTACGCTATAAAGCACTATTTTATGCTGTTTTGCACGTTGCACGCGTTTCACTTACTCCCGAGTGACCTGTTCTGGTGTCAGCGGTGCAGTATGGGCAGGTGAGAGGGCGTCAAATATGTATCTGCGGCGAAGCTAAAGCTGAACCAGGCATGCATATGCAGTACAGCCAAGGAATCGTAACCATAGAGCCAAGTGATAGCATATCCTACCTGCCTACTCTGTACATCCGGGCGCTTACAGCCGTCGCCAAAAATCCCTATCTGATCCACTCTTAGAGGGGAAATTGTTAGATTTGGGACTTCAATGTAACCTAGTAATCCTTTACCGAGGGTTCACCTTGTACGTATGAATCTTTATCGTGACCCATTCCAATTACACCAACCAACATCAGTTTTCAGTCGAAAACCGACTTCAACTTTGTGTTCCAGCACAGAAAAATCTAGACAAGAAATCTGGGTTTCCGGTAACTACAAATCGGACCAAAAATACCAAATGACTGGCTTAGATGAATCAACGTTGTCATATGTTTAGGGCAAAGTTGGCCCCAGAAGGCTAACTTCTTCACGCATAGAGTACGTTAAACATATCTAGGTATATGCACAGATTTGATTCGATAGATTAAGGGCCATGTTTTAATGAGTTAGTTATAGAAGTCTGGCGGCTTCTAGATCTATATACACGTAGGTGTGGGGCGTACCAACTTAGTAATTACCCCTATCCAAAAACATAAACTAGTTCTTGGGGCTCCATAGACTTGGCTCCAGCAACATAGTATCTGTCATGGCGTGGTCAAGGGTTGCCCCGAAAGACACGTGCAGCGTTCAAGAGATTGTGCATCTTTCTCTGGGTCAGCGGCGGCGCGTTCCCGTGGTCCTTCTGCAGGTGAGTGCGCAGGTCCTCGCGCCTGTCGAACTGCCGGGGGCGGTGGTTTTCGTTGCAAGGGCAGCGGTACACCACCTCATGGGCGAAGCGCTCCCATGGCTCGGTGCGCACGCGCTCCCGCCGCTTCGCGACGAGCGCCGCCGCGACCTGCGCGATCTTCTCCCGCACGTCCCGCCTCGCGAGGTACGCGTCGGTGAGTTGGGTGATGTGGGCCAGGGTGTCTCGTCCGCCTTTTCGTGGAACCCAGTCGTCTAGCGCGATTGCTTTGAGGGCGTTGTCGACGTTGAGCCGGTGCCACCATGGCTCGATCTCTCTCGTGCTGGGGTAATTCGCCCGATGGTAAAACTCGCAGTCGTGCTCCCACTCGCCTACAGCCTCCTCCGTGTCTGTTAGGTGTTTTGTTACACCGGTCAATAGCTCCCACTGTTTTTTGAGGATCTGTCTCCGTCTGAGCGTCTTTCCTTTTCGACTTCTGAGCACCTCTCGGATGTTCCTAGAGAAGTCTGTATTTGTGTCTTCTTCTTCGAGGTTCTTACCCGTCCCAATGCTCAACGACAAGGCCGGAACACGTTCGCGTTCTTTGAAGTACACCTCTCTGATGACCTTGGCTGATGGGTTGTTAGCTCCCAGTGCACCATCGATGTGTGTCTGATGTTCAATCACGATTGGCTCGAAGTATTGAGGAGCTGCCGAGGTCGCGCGAGCTACCTCATATATTGGCGTCCTCGCCGCAATTCCGAGACTGAGATGGAGCGGCCCGTCTTGCCCTCCTGTTTCAGAAGTGCGACCATAGCTCCGCCAGAGATACGGCTTGGATAAGTGCTTAAATTGGCACCATGAGAACACAATACTAGAATACGGGGGGGGGGCAGTTAATTAATTATCGATCAAACTCTGCAGAATGAGGTGGATTGCAACATACGTTCTTGTCTGATCCTCGGGAGACTCGAACTGCGCTCGTGCAGCATCTTCAGGGTTCCTGAAGTTGGGTTGGCGGGAAATGAGTTCTATGAACGCACTTTCGATATAGCCCCTGGCATACTTCGGCCTTGGATACAAGAATCGGCTGCTAAAATGCCAATATCGAGCTCTTCCAAACACACGATCCCCAAAATCTCTATAGCTGAGAAGAGCCTGGTTTACATTCATCCGAAGTCTTCCGAGCATTATAGCAGACAATCTATTACATATGTTAGCTAGCAATCTATGGCGGCGAGGGCTTTCAAGCTGACCCCCCAGTTGAAGTCCCAGCAATATAGTCGAAATAATGACACGGAAGGAATGCGTCTTCTGGCTGATCGATTTCGGTATGAGGTGGCCTTCGCCCACTCCAAGGGTAGTCAGCACTAGTATGATGTACTTCCTCTGGGTGAGTTTTCTCAATCTGTGCGATCTCTCTCATGAGGTTCTGTAGAATCAGGAGACTTGAGTAGCCGCGAATGCCCCCTCCATCTGGGAGTAGTAGTGTTCGTTAGATTCCATATATTTTGGGGAAAGGGGGAGTACTGTATGTTACCCAAGGTGAGCACGGTCTTCCTGCCCCAGGGGCAATCTTCATTGTCAGGATTCGTGTATTGAGGGTCAGTGAGTGGCAATTCGCTTGGTACGGGAGAGTTAGGTTCTTGGTTTGCAGGTTGACCGTTTCCATTCTCTACCGTCGTCATGGATGCCTCCATGCTAATTGAGTCACAGGACGCCATGGTACAAAGGTTGCCTATACTGTGCAGTAGGAAAAAGTGAAAAGAATCTGGTATCCCGTTCTCCTAGACAAGATTTGGGACAGCTCCAGGGTCCTCATTAGGTCCTGAATAGAGCGTGCTACCCTGACTGCTTGACAGAGCCCCAGCTCACCGAAAGTGGAAGCGATTGTGCGAGTAGTGCCAAGATTCAGCTATACATTATTATATAGGCTAGCGATGCAATCGGCCAGAGGTGGCGTACCACTCAGGACCTATGGGATATAAGTATCTGATGCTGGGCGGTGTGCTGGGTTTCCACCCGAGGTTTCCTCATTGGCGTGATATGATGCAATTTCATTGGGGCGGTCACGGGTATGGTCGTCGGTTACTCCGACGAGATGCTCAGAGCCTCGCCAAAGCTTTCTGTGCTGGCATCTTTCCCAACATTCAGAGAAGGGCAAGAAAAGAGGTCACGTCAGGCATATCATTTGTATTGAGGTACTTTGCGCCACCAAGTCAGCCACCATCAGGTGGTCTTTCGTGGTGGCTGGATTCTGACGTTATCTACTTTGCGTAGCACTCCCTTTTGTTTGTTCTTCACCACTGTTGGGGTGTCCTTGAGATCTGGGTCTCAGTTTTGGAGAAAAACACACCGAAACTCATTTTGGAGCCCACCTTGGCACTAACGGCTTAGAGAATCGACACTCACCGCCATGATATCTTGGGCGATTTGAGAGTGCTGTCTGATCTTGTAAAATAAGCAGTAACGCATCGGACTTCAGAGATGATATAGTTAAACGTGTGGAAAAGACTGGACTATGGAGTTTATGTATCAACTGGTCGCGTTATCAATGCTCCTTATAGCGCAGTACTTGACAATCACAGGTCCTGTACGTATCATCGTCATACATGACCCATGAACCGATGGATAATCCAAAAGGCTTTAGGGGAATGTTCAGCTCCCTTCAATCGCAAGTTATCCACTTAGCATAACCAACAAATTTCATCTCGAATAGTTTGACCAAGCCTAGCCCCTTCGCAACGTTGCCCTTACTCCTCAGTGAGTGTAAACATATAGCTTCTGCTGACTGACTAAACGATGCAAGTTGTATCCCAACCCTAGCCGCGATACGTTGACTCGAGCAACGAACTCCTTCTTCCCCCCCGCCCTTTTTGGGAGATGTATGTCGACATGGCGCTTTAGCCGAGGGACTCGGAAGACCTCGTGAGGGTTTTCTTATCATCGTTGATGTTAGTACAATAGATTTTACGCGGGAACGGAGTCAGTGGTTCTATACCTTCAACTACAGTCCTGTCAAGCCTCAATAGCTCTTCATGCTTGATGTCTGCCACAGCAACATGGTTCTTTGGCATTTTCGTGAAGATCTGTATCGAAGGACGAAAACTGGGAAAGAGGGGAATAAGCACTCTGGATAATGAGAGCTACACATCCCTAAGGGACGGGGAACGTGCCTGTTATATATGCAGATTTCAGCCCTTTGTCACTGTATTTTGGCGCATTGTACGGAGTACATGCACAAAAAGCCCGGATGCACGTGTTATTTAGCCAATAATAAACATCCACCCCCCCCCGGTTGGGGGGCCCCCTGCACAAGGGATTCCGCCTAATTAATAATCAAATCTTACAAACTTGGCTCTCATCATGTCAAGTGACCACACTCAAAGCCTCATGACCTGGGATAGGCCTACGTTGAACATCTTCTAAGTCCATGATCTGAACAGATGAGTCCCATCTGTTTCAGGCGTTGCTTGGTGTTTTTTGAGGCATTGAGCTTCTCTTGGGCATCACCGAGCCAGGGGTTTCCATAGTTTTTCTCCGATGAATATGAATCATATGCTGTGACATGGCACCACCTGGGTTTAAACAAGTTGCAACGTACGACTTCGGGTGCGGATACTAGTTAGCAGGAGATATTTACTGATCCGATGGACTCGATGCCCAAATGCGTTTTAGCAACCCAACAAAACAAGGGCGGTGGCTATCTGTGGCGCAGAAATCGGCCTCCAACATGGCTGTGTTTGTGTAACCGACACTCTTCACCCCGCCGTTGTCTTCTTGGTCTATCACTGCCTAAATCCTCATTCGCATTCGATCAGGCAGTCAAAGCATTTGTTCTTCAGCCTCCAAGAAGGAGATGCGTGCAAGCAGCAATGGCAACACTTCCTGATCCAGTCCATCAGGCCTTCGAGGATGCAATCCGAGATTTCAAAAGCAAGCTAGGGGATGATTCGATCTACAGCCAGATTCTCCAAACCACCTCGATTGACCAGGTTTACGATGCGACGGACCAGTTGCAGGAGGAGCAGAGGAAGAAGGGGCATCTTCGTCATCTTTCCAAGATCGAACCCTACCTGAAACGACTCGGGGAGTATGCTGCTTCGGTGGAGGTCTTTGTCCAAGTGAAGCCCGACATTCTGGCCCTCATTTGGGGCCCAATCAAGTTGCTTCTCCAGTGGGCCAGCGTTCTAAAGACGTCTTTCGATGCCATCATCAACACCACCTCCGAGATCGGCCTCTACCTACCAGAATTTAAGCTAATGGCTGGTATATTCCCCGACAACGCGCATATCAACGACATATTGGTTCTATTTTTCAAGGACATACTTGACTTCTACTTGATAGCTTTGAGTTTCTTCAAGCTTACACGTGAGTCCCTGGAGTTGAGATCGCCTCGAAGTTGAGAGCTGACGCCAGTTAAGGCTGGAGATTCCTCTTTGAGTCCCTGTGGCCGCGGAAGAAGGATAAAATCGACGTCGTGTCTCGATTGATTCAGAACCACGTCCAGCTCCTGCGCAATAGCGTTAGATTGGAAGACATTCAACAAGCACGCAATGCTCGACAACGCGAACTAGAGCATTTTGAGGCCTCTGCAAAGGCCCGCAGATATCAAGAGTATCAGGCCATCAAGACAGATATATCTCCCATATTCTACGACAGGACACTGGACAGCTTGCTTAGCAGAACCTGCGAGGGTACCGAAGAGTGGCTCCTGGCGGACAGCACATTCTCGAAGTGGCTCAATCATTCTGATGACAGTTTCAAAGTCCTATGGATTCAAGGCATCCCTGGCGCTGGTGAGTGTTGGTGTATGTTTGTAACACTGATTGGTATGCTAAAGTTTAGAGGCGAGTAGGCAAGACATTCCTTTCCAGCATAGCGATTGGCCAGGCCCAGAGACGAGGTCGAACAGCTTTCGCATTCTTGAGCTTTCGCAACAGTCAAGGCGCTTCGGCGTTAGAAATCATGCAATCCTTGACGTTCCAGCTGGTTTCTCGAGACGAGGATCTCCAGTCGCTTGTCATAGAGGAAATCCACGGGAACTATGGACGTGATATGCTCAGTGCAGTTCGAACTCTCCAAAAGGTCGTTGACGCTGCCGGCCTGTCGTACTTCATCATCGACGGCTTGGATGAAATTGGGGTGATAGATCGAAGCAGATTACTCCAAGAGCTTCTTCGAATGTCGGAAGGCTGTGATAATCTGAGATTTCTCATTAGCAGCCGCCCAGAATCCGATCTAGCGGCGTTGCTTCAGAAAGACGCCAAGATCATCCGTGTGGACCAGCGAAATGCAAGCAGCATCCAGACCTTCGTGGGAAGTTGGCTCAGTGACTGGTTTCTCACCCGCTCTTTTGACTCAGCTGTCGAGGTAGATATTCGAGGGCGACTTTCTACACTTTCAAACAAGGCAAAAGGTAGGGGAGCTCCAAATACGACCAATGGAAATCTATACGCTTTATTGCTAATATTCTCAGGAATGTTCCTATACGCTAGGATTGTATTGGACAGTATTGAATATATGAACACTGTTGACGAAATCTACGAGGAGATACACGTCTTACCGGATTCATTAAATGAGGCGTAAGCGAAAATTGGGAAGAGCTATTCCATTTGACCATTACTGATTCAGGAAACAGCTATGAGCGAGTTCTATCTCGCGTGAACAACCTCAAGTCCTCGTCGAGCAAGATCAAGGCCAGAAATATCCTCGGATGGGTTGCCTGCTCGTCAACCCCTATGAGCGTCCAAGAAATCAATCACGCTCTAGCACTGAATGCGGAAGATTTGGAGAAGCAAGTGACCGTTATTGGAAACATCGACTACGTTCGACTATGTGGCCCGATCATAGAAACCGTCGACAATTACGTTCAATTCGTACACTTTACAGTCAAAGAGTAAGTACTTCACGTATGACCTTTCCGGGTTTGGGCTCTTCTATGTTGTGTTAATCAAGTCAAAACAGGTATATCACCAGCCCAGTGATTACTGGCCACATATCTTCAAGAGATGCAACAATAGGCCTGGCAGAGCGTTGCATTGCCTATCTCTGCCAGGAGCATCATAACGACAGCGTGAACGACGACTATGTGGAGAATTATATTCTTTGTGGTACTTACGCACTTCACAACTTCGCCACACGAACTTGGTGTGAACTGATAACCAAGGCTCTTACTGAAACCACATCCCAATATGATCTAAAGGATCTGTCTTGTCGCCTGGACTCACTTAGGCTGCTCAGAAGGAACGAACAATTTTCCGATACAGCAGCCTACAGTGACATTCTGCCATTACAGGAATTCAAGGCAGAGCATGAGGACCTCTATCAACTTCTATGTCGCGTCAATGACTTCTATAAAGCATGCGCAGGGTCCGACTATTATCTGAGAAAAGGTATGGCGTTCACTCTGCTGGTATTACGCGTCACATGTACTTACTCTCTCCCGTTCAAGGATGTGACTGGGTCTTTCTTGACCCATTGACGATATCCCGGACGTCTATCAGAATTCAGAAGATCATCTCCTTGATCGCTTCTCGTCGGAATGACCAGATCACGAAGAAAAATAACGACGACTTGTGCAAATGGTATGGGCCACGCCCGTTTCTATGCGGATATCTCTCTTGCCCATTTGGTCGATATGGCTTCAAGAGCCTAGAAGAACGAGCTATTCATGAGAAGCACCATGATAGACCATGGAAATGTAACTTTGCCGACTGTCAGTACGCTCATGGGGGCTTCCTGTCACGGAGAATGCGCGATGACCATCTGGATCGTTTCCACAAAATGCCTGTCGTTACGGTCGCCCCGGCCCCGGAGCATACCGAGGTAGCATTCATCATGGACCTGGCAAGGACCAATCAAGCCGTTGCTCTAAAGGCCGCATTACCGACGTTTCTGGGACTGGAAAGATCTATTCGAGTCGATATCTTGAAAACAGCAGCCTCATTCGGTTCGGTTGCTGCCTTGGAAACCCTCATATTTGGCTCGCAAGACAAAGAGAACGTAATGGATGATCCGAAAGAAGCAAGAAGCGATACTGCCTCGCATAAAAAGTTGTGCCTTAACCTGAACCACCGAGTGCGACAGCTGACAGAAGTAGCGTGGGTGCAAATTCTGATGAATCTTTTGCAAGCTAAAGCTGTGGAAGGATTCGCAACCCTGCTCCCCGTAGTCTGGAAGTACACAAAAATGGACAGACTGATGGCGGAATTGCTACTTTTAGACTCCCGGGAGGTTTATGACATCTGGAAACCCTATGGAATGTTGGACTTCAAGTCACACTTCCCAGCATTCGCTGCCAATGGATCCGAGAAACGCAATTCAATCACCTGTGCGGTTCTTTATACGAATGGCTCTCGCTTAATAAAGACTGTGGCCGGTCATCCTCTCAGGGAGGAACTTTTGTTGGATTTCTGGGAGACTACGCAGTTGTTCAAAGGTCGGCCGTCATGGATCGATGGTAATGCACTGAGGTCTGCAGTTAGAAGTGGAGCCTATCCGACGAAGCTTATCGATTACTTACTGGATATTGGGGCACCAGTGAACTTTTCTTCGGCTGCGACGGTGACGCCTCTTGCAGAAGCAGTGATGAATGATTCACGGGAGGGGCTGGAGATAACGAAATTACTGCTCCTGCGTGGAGCAGATCCGACTGCCCCCGGGAAAAGTGGAAATAATATTCGGGATGCTCCACTGCCTAAGCGGGTGCCTGAACTGCTTGGTATAACCTGGGACGAATTGGTAGAGCAAATGAAAGAGCAGAGAAAAGAACGGGAGGGAGTGTGAAAGAGCCTGATGAGACCATAATAATACAGTACTGAGCCACTGCTGCCACTCCCTTATAACCTATGGAATTGCTTGCAGGCCTGCGGGCTGACGTGGCGGAGTGTCCCCCCCCTCGTCAGCCTGCCAAGACAGCTAGCCCCGGTGCCTGGAGCTGAAGGCCATGAGAATGACGGGCTCCCTCAATATTCAATTTGCTCAATCGCTTCACCTTGATACACATGCACACAAACATATTTCATGGCCATGTCGGAAGCTGCCACCAAGCGTAAGCTATCCCAAGGCGGATGTGAGTCTCTCCCTTCTCCTCGTGGTAGTAAAAGACTCATCACCGAACCTTGGAACAACGGTCATGCACTAGAACAATTCGTTAGTGGCGGCTTGTCCACTGGCAATGCTCCAAGGGACAGCCTGACCGATGAACTGGCGGCCGTTCCCCTGGGGGAGGCAGACACGCCCACTCAAGAATACTATTACGATCTTTACAATGCTGCTTCGCCCATGGATCTCGACCCTCCAGACTCTGGGCCAATGCATCTTGAGCCCTCGCATTCTGTTTACCTGGATTCCGGCTTTCAGTTGGACAATGACGCAGCTGGTGCCTTGTCCTCGACCTCAGATATTTCTACATCAGAGACTTCGCCCCGAGTCTCACAAGATGCATGTTTTGGTGTGGTACGTACTCATATTTCGCACACAGTCGATTAACTAAGTATTCTTGCTAATCCATTCCAGATCGTGGTGCCTGTCACTATCTCCACTGATATGCCGAGGACCCAAAAGGTCGTAGACATTGACCTTCGGAAGTGCGGGACCTTGTTCAAGATGTACGCGAAGGAACCAGAGAAGTACATGGGTGTTCTGGCCCTCACTGGACTTGATAAACTGGTTGAGTGGCCCACAGTACAGCTGAAGGCAAGCCTTATGCAGTCAGCTCCGGACACGAAACCGACAAAGTCAAAGAGGACAACGAAATCGACCAAATCAAAAGAAACACAGAGCTTGGCAACTGTTGATTGTCGCATACTTGTCCAGGGACTATTGGATGAAGGTCAAGATCTGGGAGTATTCCTTTCCGGTGCAGGCTTACACTTCCAGCACCCGTTTGCGGAAGAGGTGGGCGATGATATGGTTTACTGGAACCCGCACTTTCTGGTGCGACCAGGAGGAACAATGCCGAAACTAGAGGGTCTCACCTTGAGCTCGAGCACAAGCACGACCCCAGACCGAGGTTTGGGTGAAATCGAGAAATGCCGCGTGCTACGGATTTTCGACTCGGCCGATGGTCAAGCAGCACTGTCTGCTTCTGCTGAAGCCAGTCCTCGTTTACTTTCAGAGCTAATGAGGTGAGAGGAATTGTATTGTTGAAGTTATGTTGCTGACGTTTCCAAGGCATCAACTGCACGCTATTGCCATGATGATGGAAAGGGAGTCGAGAATCATAGACAGCCCCAAATTCCCTTCGCTCTGGATTCCCGAGGACAGTCCCCAGGGACCCCGGTACGTCAAAAGTCAATCCTTTTCATACCCTTGATCTAACCGTCAGTACCAGATACCGCCATAGACTTACTGGCACTATCGATATCAGCCCGGTCCAGATAGGTGGTGGAATTCTAGCAGATGTATGTTCATCCTACACATCGATGCCTCTATTCTAACATGGGGTAGGATATGGGCCTCGGAAAAACGTTAAGCACGCTGGCATTGATATGCTCATCACTTGATGCAATAGAAAGAAATGAGATCGGACTAAGAGGGGGAGAGACCAGAGCAACCCTAATAGTCACACCTAAATCAAGTAAGTCGGCTGATGTCTGGTTGGCGCATAGCATTCGACCCCCAGAATTCCTACAAGCCCATTCGTATCAATACAGTCTGACCGACCGAGCCAGCATTCGTTAGCTGGAAACAACAGGTCAACCGGTAAGTTTTATGGTGGGGTGAGCTTGTGAAAATGTCGCTGACGAAGATTGAAGGCATATTGACAAAGATCGTTTTAGCTATTTCCGCTACCATGGGAATGATAGACGGAAATCAGCTCAAGGTTTCAGGGACTATGATGCTGTACTCACTACCTACGAGACACTAAGATCAGATATCAAGTCAGATGGTCCACTTGCCTCAGCAATGTGGTTGAGAGTAGTTCTGGATGAAGGTGAGGAGTTCTACCAAATCATTTCACTAATAGTCAGGCTAAAAGAACGAAGCCCATCATATCCGCAACCGAAAATCTCAGGTTTTTCAGGCTGCATGCAAGCTACACGCTCGCTACAGGTGGTGTCTCACTGGGACACCTATACAAAACTCCGTCGATGACTATGGCGCTCTCCTGGCCTTCCTCCGCGTTCCTTCGTTGACTACAAAGCCACAGTTCGACAAGCAAGTTTCCAATCCAATCAAAGCACAGTCCCCCGACGCACTTAGCAGGCTAATAGACGTGGTAAACGCCACATGCCTTCGTCGGACCAAGGCGACTGCCGGCCTTGACCTTCAACTGGCGTCAAAGTCAGAAAGACTCGAGCTCATCACTCTGGATCAAGAGGAACAACAGCTGTATACCCTATTCCAGAAAAAGACCGAAGACTTAGCCTCACGGCGTAGTATCAATCGTCCGGGTACAGGGGCCTCGGGGCGCAATATTCTATCACTGATAACCATTCTTCGAAGGATTTGTGATCATGGGAAGCACATGGTACCTGCGCGGGCGATCAGACTTTTGGAGGCGAATTTGGACGATAAAGCCGACAAAAACAGCCCACTGCCCGATATCATCGAGATTGCTTGTTCTCAGTGCGGTGAAGACCTGGATGCTCTACCGAGCACAGCAGATGGATCTTTTCGCAGTGCTAAAGAGAAACAACGATTGTGCAGTTCATGCCAAGCTACACAGAAGGAATATGACCAAGAAGGCCGGCTAGAGGAGCTCGACAACGAGTCACCGGAGCTGGTTCTCAATTCCGCGGTTCCACCAGGGCTCGTTCCTCCGTCTGCCAAGGTGAAAGCCTTGTTGGAAAATATGCAGAAGTACCCCGGCAAGAGGTAAGTAAAATCCGAACCATCTAATCCCTATGAAAAACTGCCATTGACCTCCAATACACAGCGTTGTCTTCACCTCTTGGACTGCTATGATAGATCTTGTCGAAAATGCTTTTCGGACTTACTCGATTCGTTTCCAAAGACTTGATGGGCAAATGAGCCTAAACGCGAGAGCGAAGGCCATTGAAGAATTCAGCAACGATCGCCAGTGTCTTGTCATACTGTGTAATATCGGCAGTGCTGCAGAAGGGTAATCCAACCGTCTCGAGATTCCTTAGCACGGGTCTGCTAACTTTGAAATTCTGACTATACTAGTATTGATCTTACAGCGGCATCCCAGGTTCATATTCTCGAGCCGCACTGGAACCCCATGTTGGAAGCCCAAGCCATTGACCGCGTCCATCGTATCGGGCAAACGAAGGACGTGACTGTCACAAGATACTTGGTCAGGGACACAGTTGAAATGGTGAGTACCTATCTAAGCCCACACACCATCAGACTATGTGTAGTTAACCAGTATTCTGACGTTCAAAACAGTACGTTAAATGGGTCCAAGACAATAAATTGAGAGTAATTAGTCAATCTCTCGACTGCATAGAGAATGCAGAGGAATTCGAGAAACGAAAAGCCCAGGTGGGACATCCCATGTCATGGCTCAAGCCCTCGAGACTAACACGGCATACACACAGGCATTACATAGCTTCCTCAAGGCCGGAAAGGACTAGTCACGAGCTGCATGTCGTTCTCGCGACCAGGCAGCCCTGATTTCTATGCATCGCTTTGGCCTTTGTTAATGGTGCTGCTATTGTTACTGCAGTCGATTGATCAAGCAACGGCAGCTTACTATAAAACTATCCAAGGGCCAGGGAATCAAATGATCTCGCCCTCGACCAGCGACCATAAATACAGAGATCAGCCAAGAGGGGAGATAGCTCTGAGCCAAGGGCCCCTGCGGTATATTTTGCTGCGGGTGTAACATGTATACACATCTAGGCTGATGCTATCGCCTGGAGGGATATGGAGGTAGCGCATATGATGTCCAGAACATCTGGGTATGGGCACACGCATGTACGTACACGTTGACAAGTATAGAGTGGGGATTTAGAGAGATTCAAGAAAAGGTGGCGAGGGTCTGTGTGGATTAATAAAGACGTATGAACACCATGGGAGGGAAATTCGATCCTCGAGTCGGTGTATGGTTGCGAACCAAGAGCAAAGTAATCACTGGATATTCTCGACAACAAATATCGGAAATAGAGAAACCGTTGGATTAGGAAAGACTATCCATATCCAACATTAGTCAAGTACTCAATCTCAACTACATGAATCTCAATAGGCAAGTCTAACCAATGGCTAATCAGGTCGTTGGCGACTTTGGGGCTGGGCGCTTGCCACACGCTGCCCCCTCCAGATGTCTCCTCTTTTTCGGGGGGCCATACGTGCCCGAATGCGTTGTGTTCCTATCGTCGATGTCTTCCTTTGCCAAGACAAGCCGTCGAGCAGACACAGGAGAGGGAGGCGGGGGCATAGTATTATCAGGCGGCCCCCGAGGTATCGGCGTCGTGGCGTAGCCCTCGTTGACGCAGCATTCTTCGCGCTTTTTCTTCAGACTCACATGAGCCATACAAGGCAAGATGCGCTTATTCTGTGATACATCCTCGACGACCAGCATCTCGGTGTAGATCAGGTCCAAGAGCTGGTGGATGTAGGCGGAACAGTTGGCATGCGAGTGGAGCATGCGGATGAACTACAAGGAGCAAGCTGTTGTGTCAGCCAAGGGTCCTTAGTGGAAGGGAGCTTGAAGGGAGATGTACCTCGACGATAGTTGGCTTCAACATCGCGACAACGGGGCCAGCGTTAGTGTTCCCGGGCGGACCTTTGCTCGCGAAGAAGGCATTCGCTGGCCCGCCCCGAAACTCGTCTTGGGCCGAACGAGCATTGGTGAGCTTCTCCACCAGCTCTGCGCCGCCGAGCGTCCAGGCCACAATGCCCAGGAACAAGCAGCCGAGGGACCACACGTCGGACGACTGTCCGGACTTGGCATTCGCGTAGTGGCTCTCTGGAGCTCGATAGGACGTGGTGTCGGCGATTTCAGAGCGTGTCTGCGTTCGCCGGTGCCAATCGTGCAGGTCGGCTTGGCCAAAATCGGCAATCTTGAGGGTGCCATGGCCCCCTTCGCCTCCCTCGAACCAAAGGATGTTCTCTGGCTTCAGGTCCCCGTGCCGCCCAAATTGCAATTGTCTTTGATGCTCGCGCAAGTCTAGGTCGCCGCCAACGTCACTGTTCGCCCTTTTACGTTTTCCCAAACTTGGCTTGACCTCCTGTCTGATGTTTCCCACGGGTTCCCTGCTCTGCGTAACTATTCGCCCTTGGTAGACAGATGGCACTGGGGTCTTCCCATCCTCCTCAGCTTTGAGAGTAGTATAATGCCTGTGAAGCCGTCCTAGACCGTCTGCGATACCCTCTAATTGTTTAGCGACCCAAAGGACGGTGACTCGGTTGAACTCGGGTGTTGGTTTGATATCTCTCCAGTACTTGGCCAGATCGCCCTGTGCCCGGTAGAAGATCATGTGGTGTTTTCCACAATGCGTATAGGTAGCAAGGAGAGACACGATATGCTCATGAGCATTATACCCGACGAACTTCTGTAGGATTGCAACCTCTCGTTTAAATTTGACAGGGTCTTTGTTGATGAGTTGCTTGACGGCGAAACCACGTTTACACGCCTCGGGGTCTTTGAAGTTGTGGTGATCTTGGTGAATGCGAACCGGGAAAACCGTAGCAAAGCCGCCCTGCTGTTCAACATAGACTTCCCCATCATCGTCTACCCATGGTAGGATGTGTCCGTCATCGAGAGGGTAGTGATTTATGTCATTGTATTTACTTTCCGTGAAGAAAGGAGACAGCATCGTCCATTGGTATCGAAGAAAGCTCTCGATTTGTGATCGTGTCCACTCGGAAGAGCACTGGAGATGATTGCTTGTATCATCTTGCGACTTTGAAGTTGGACTTCGTCGGCCAATTCGGTGACGACCGTCATGTTTGTCGATAACTCTCATCAATGGCAGATCAAGGTCACTGACATCCTCTTTGAGGAATTCAAGAATGTCAGGAGACTTTCCAACTATAGAAAGAAGTGCAAATACTGCCCTGAAAGACTTCGGCCTGATACCGCCCTCATGGCATATGTGTCTTGCATGCTCCCGGATCTGTTCCTCGTGCAAGCAGTCCGCAAAATGCTGGCGAAGCTCTTGGAAGACAGAATCTTCCGTAATCATGTTATTTAGCTGACGTCGCGGGATAAAACCCATATTATCCCTGCAGGATTCAGTTTGGTGATGTTGAGTAAGAAGCCCGTCAAAGAATTGATCCTCCAGTGTGGGGTGCGATACCAAGCTCGTTGAAGCCGAGGTGATTTCCTCACGATTCTGTCCTTTAAGCCGCTGAGTACCCGAATTGGAGACCACCATAGGGGCCTCACGAAGAGAAGCACCTTGTGGGGAATCAGCTAGGTTGAGGCCGTCGAGACCCGCCTGAATCAATGCCTTATTAGGCTGTGAGGGGCTTGAGAATGAGAGCTGTGATGTTGGAGATGTGAAAGCTGTGGATAGTCTCAGGTCATCCTCACTGCCACCCGTGCTGTCTCCACAACTTGCATCACCTTCATCCGAGCTGATGTCCTGGCGGGCATTGTCAATGACGAGCTGTGGCAGGCGTGGTCGATGGGCGAGGTTACGACTGTCAACTGAGCGACCAGTGTCGGTCGTGGTGATAGCCTCATCACACTGGCTGGCATATGATTTGTCTGAGTCCAGTACCATAGCTGCCCGATTCTGAGTTATGGAAAGAGTACTGCTTAAGTTATGACACAAAGACTATTGCCCCAGGGAAAACCAAGCAAGGTGAGTACTTAAGAAATAAAATGAGCAAATACCATCCCTCAAAGTCCAGTTGTTGCATTTGAGGATACTCATACAAACCCATTGAGGGGGCCTCGTTTGGAGGATACATGCATAGAGAGAGAGAGCCCTCGGTGCCAAGCAGGTAAGATCCCGGGCAATCACACATGCTGTGCCCGCACAGGATGATTGGCCACAAGGAGGCATGCTTGCCTGCTCGTAATGTGATATGATATGCATGCAATTCAGGGCGTAGAGCTGAACCAACTGCTCCAAACCCCGCCCCCGAACCCCAACCCCCGCTCACACACACACACACACACACATGTTTCCCTTCAGCTCGTTTTTCTCTTGATTCGGTGAGTCCCCGTTCCCATACGCGCACCTATATGATGCATGCCAATGCTCCTGTGTAAGTACTCATCTTGAGCAGACACACAGACACACACCAAAGAAGCTGATAACTTCCTCTTCGTCATTATGCCTTTCAAAGATACAATTGCCTGGGCGATCGATGGATAATTAATTAGGTATGAATCGAGCGGATAAAGACCCTTCCCGGGGTTCAGCAACCGCTGGGAACTTGCATGATTATTGCGTATTGGGAGCAAGGCTCCGATGCAAGGTGATATTGGCTGTCGCTTATGACTGGCTAAGAGTGAATGAAGGAAACCAACTGCGCCAAAAAGCAATGATGGCTTGCATCGAATTACTGCAGTGTGTAAACCTAGAACCTCTTGACCAATGTACTCGGGCGGACAAGTACCTACTCGCTACAGAAGCTAGAAAAGTCAGGGGGGCGCCCACTGTTCATATCTATTTCGACAGACAACTGTGGACGGTGGCCCGGTTAATCGATATTGATATTCCTCCTCGGTACATTCCAGAGTCCCACTAGGACACCACCATCCGACCGAGATGGCTCCTCACAAGTACCCCGAGTCGGATCCTCTTGACTTGGCGGATCGAATCCTCGAATGTCAAGTTGAGAGTCGTTTCGATAGTAGCAGCCGAAATTTCCTGCCACATGGGGCCGTGGACTCTCTCGTCACCGAAGAATTGATACGGGAAGAACTGAGGTTGAAAGAGCCTTCATCGGATGAGGAAAATAATGCCACGGAGCTTGTTCAATGGATTTCCACCAAGGCCAAGAAGGTTTTCCTTACCCTCATCAGGTGTGGCTTTGATGCAGCGAGAGCCAAATATGCTATGTACCAGTTTCAACGTCATGGATTTGATGATCAGATGCTCCCGGAATCACAACTGGACCCTGTCTTGCACGAGTCAATCTTCTCTAAATACAGGTGGGGGAAGATGAAGGCACACGACTTTATGAACACGTTCAGATGGGAGAACCTGGCACCCGTCTTCACACTGTCACAGTACGACTACAATCTCCACGAGAAAGGGATCCTACCGTTTACTGAGAAAGACGCAAATGTTAAAGAAGGGGCGTTCAGCTGGGTTCACAGGGTAACTATACAACCGGAGCACACGGAGCACAGTTGTGACAAGGTGAACTCAACAACCTGATGATTCATTTATCTATCGACCCTACTGACTCGCCAGCAGGTTGCTATCAAGGAGATCCGGGTGAACAGGGGCGGTGAAGACTCGGGAACTGACAAGGCATGGGAACGGGAGGCAAGGGCTTTGGCCTTCATCAACCAAGTGGAGCACCCTCACATCATTCGTTGTCTGGCTGCCATCAGAAGACATCACAGCCGGTATTTCATGTTTCCCTGGGCAACTGGCGACAGTTTGAGAGACTTCTGGGTGGCAACACCAGTGCAATCTCCAAATGCGAACCTTGTCGATGAAACCCTGACGCAGCTTGAGGGACTCGCAAATGCACTTGGCAAACTTCATGACTTCGAGAGTAGCGTTCTGCGTCAATCGTCAATCGAAGCGGATGAAGACGATAGCGAAACCAGAGAGCATGGCCAAGATTCAATTCGCCATGGAGACTTGAAACCCGAAAATCTCCTTCGGTTTCTGGAGCCCGGCAAGATGGTCGGGACTTTGCAAATCGGTGACATGGGCCTTGCAAAGAAACATGCCTTGCAGACGGTCAACCGGAAATGTATCACGACCACAAGATACGGTACCATTCAGTACCAACCACCTGAAGCCGAGACCTCCACCAGTGGTGGACTCTCACGTCTCTACGACATTTGGTCCATGGGCTGCATCATCTTCGAGTTCGTCATCTGGCTCTTATATGGGAATGATATGCTGGAAGAGTTCTATCGACAGCTCAAGGGAAACTCACGCAACCCCTGCCCCTATTATGAGATTTCCTCGAGTGGTTCCGAAAAGGTCCCCATGGTGCACCGGGTGGTACAGCACTGGGTGAACCACCTACAGAGGCACGACCCGGAGTGCAACTCGGATTCCGCCATAGGTGATCTGCTGAGGCTAGTTCAGGACAGGCTCCTCGTTGTTGATCTACCACCCTTACGTGGAAAGTCATACCGAGCCGGCTCGGCAGAGCCCCCTCGAGTCGCAATCATTCAGCCACCGAGCTCTGATGGACCAGGACGCGGCCGACGCAGGGCCACGGCCGAAGGGCTCCACGAAGGCCTGGCTGCAATTGCGGAGAAGGTGAGTTGGAACCGGAAATATCTACTGACGGGAGCAGAAAGAGGCGATATACAACCTCCGCCGCTGCTCAAAGATAAGCCCAGCCTCCTACTCCCCGACACGAGAGCTCCAAAACGAAAGGCGGAGGACATTTCATCCATCCAAAGTTTCGAAGTGCTTACAGTGCTATCCCGGACGGCTCCGATCAGAGTAAGCATCCCTAACGATACCTTCGCGTCTGAACGGATAGACAACTAACAGGCTCACAGACTGTAGGTTGATAGAAGAAACTGGATCCCTGACCTAAGCTAACCCATTCTTTCCCCAACTACATAGGATGTGAGTTCATTTCTCCATCCGGTCGGGTTCTTCTGAGGCAACTGACATACTGACGCTGTATTTGTTAGTACGTAAGTCCATGGCTACCCTTCTCACACGTACGAAGGCTTTTCTGACGAATGTAGGCGGTACGTACACATCCTACACTGTTAACTACTTATACAGCATGTTCAAGCAGCTAGAGAAACCAGGCTGATCCTGATACCCTCTGCATAGCTAGTGAGTTCCCCACCCCTATACCACTTCTTGAGGAAACCTCTAACCATGAAAACCAGCCTGTTAGTATTGATTTCTCCCCTCTGAGCAGAATACCGCTCTGCAGTGGACTAAGAACAGCCCGTGACTTTGTGCTCGCTAGCCTGTAAGTGCCGCTGGTACTGACCTGTTCCCTTGGCTATATACCTCCACTAAGCTTTCATTTTCTTCAGCTCAAGGATTGGTCATACCCATTGGACAATGGCTTTGCTCAACTGGTCTCCCAAACGATTGGACGTGATAAGCTACTGCCGCCATCGAATCTTTCGCCTACGAAATTCTGCAATCGCTGCTTGAAGCTGGACTTCTGGGTCGCAGGGTTCTCCTTTGAGATCTCTCCTTCTCAGCTGCGGCATGGCTTTGAGAGATGCGATTTTTGTCGCATCCTTCTGGGAGTTTGTACCAAACACATATGGACAACCAGGTAAAAGTTTCATTGATCCGCGAGCAATCCACTCTAAGGATAGTCGGTGGTCCACCACAGCCGGTCCTTACACTTCTACGAAGTCAAGGTATGTACTATCACTACTTCCCTCAGTAACAGTGGTTAACAAGGGCTGGCCAAAGACTACAAGTTGCCTGTTCCAATTCAGCTTGGGTTTCCACAACTTCTCCCAGCCAAAAGCGAAAAGAGCTTCAAGATCATCGGGCTCTGGCTGGAAGACTGCGACTCCAACCATGCTAAATGCCTTGGTCATCAACCGACGGCACCTCCGACCCGGTTGATCGATATTGGAGGCCAGGGAGTGCCATTGCTGCGCCTCGTAGAAACAGCGACAAATCCACCACATGACAGCAAGTACGTCGCCTTATCTCATCCCTGGGGTGAGAAGACCCGACATCCACCGTTTTGCACGTGGCGCACCGACGTCTACGGGGACGGCCACGATATCGAATCGTTCAAGCAAGCCATCCCCTTCGACAAGATGCCCGCGACGTTCCAACATGCAGTGACCGTCACCAGAGCGCTGGGCGTGCGCTACATCTGGATCGACTCGATCTGCATCATCCAAGGCCCAGACGGCGACTTCAATGACGAAGCGAGCCGCATGGAGAACGTCTTCAGCGGCGCGTACTGCGTCCTGGCCGCCAGCCGCGCCACGGGCCAGCACGACGGCTTCCTCGGCGAGCGCTGCCGCCGCGAATTTGTGACCTACGCGCGCTCCGCTGTCGAGCAGCCTTTTCACGTCTGCGAGGCTATTGACGACTTCAGCCGGGACGTGCTCGAGAGCCCCCTGAACAAGCGCGGCTGGGTTCTGCAGGAGCGTGCCCTGGCCCGCCGGTCTGTATACTTCACTGACACGCAGATGTATTTCGAGTGCGGCGAGGGCGTTCGATGCGAAACACTAACCCGTATGCAAAAGTAAGCAACCTAACCTTGCGTCCTGGAAATTTGCTGATGAATGTGTCTCTTTCTTTCCCCTTTCCTTAGCAACCTTGCAGCCTTCCTCGGCGACCCGCAATTCCCCCAGAAGGCCATGGAGGGACGCCGGGGCATGAAGATCGCATACTTCCAAGACCTCTACAAGCAGTACTCCCGCCTGCAGTTCACCCGGATGGAGGACCGAGCCGTCGCCCTCCTCGGCCTGGAGAGCCGGCTGCGCAAGGCCTACGACACGGACGGCGGCTTCGGCATCTTCGACGACGGACCCACGGGCGGGCTCTTCCACCGCAGCCTGCTCTGGCGGCGGGGCGTGGAGCAGGACGAGCCCAGGATGCAGCCGATCCTCTTCCCCGCCGGCCACCGGGCGGCGGTGCCGCGGTGGTCCTGGATGGCGTACGCGGGCCCCATCGACTACCTCCTCGAGCCGCCGTTCACCGAGGAGATGGAGTGGGAGGCGCACGACATCCGGCCGCCGTGGTCGCGGCACCGGCGGCAGATCGGCAGGGCCGCGACCCCGGAGAAGAGGCGGCGGTTGACGACGAGCTTCGACGGCGGGGACAAGACGGCGGCGCCGACCCTCGCCGCGGCGGCGCGCGACTTCAACGTGGCCGGCTTCCGCGACGGCGAGGCGCGGCTCCTGTACGACACGGACCGCAGCGCGTCCGACGGCGGCAGCAGGGCGCAGTGCGTCGTCGTGGCGAGCACCAAGAGGGGCACGAGCCGATCGAAGAAGAAATACTACGTGCTCATTGTGGTGGCCGATACCAAATCGGGGGCGGAGCTGGGGGCGGGTCGGAGGTACCACCGGGTCGGTGTGGGATATATGCTGGGCAAGTTCATTTCCTGGGACAGCCCGGCTGTCAATGGTTTGATTTACTGAGGGACGTGGGATATATGCTGGGCGAGTTCATTTCCTTGGAGAAACCGGCTTTTAATGATTTGATTTACTGAGAGACGAGTGTCATAACCCTAGATTGACGACAACGGCACTCGTTCTCTTTGATATAGCTATGCTTTAGGATACATCTTCTATGAAAAGGAAAACTTTCTACAATAACTAGAGTATAGAACAAGTTGCACATGCAGACGACGCAGCAAAGGTATCATTTTTACGTGCAAAGGATGTATAGAGAAGTTCTGTTTGCAGGGATGAAAAGAAGTTGCGCAGATTAGCCTTATGCGATATGCCAAGGGATAATTATGGCATCTAATTCCCTATGCAACGGCGAAGATGAATCCTTGTGGTTTATTATAGGTGGAATTTACTCACCAACGATGATGTGATTCAACTGTTCCTTAAAAGCACCTTGTCCTAATTAGGCAAATCCTGATGACAAGTAATTGCGACAAGTAGGATCGAGTTGGAACACCACGCGGCGGGTCGGCTACACGGCGGCCGTGGGCTCGCGCATGGTCGTCGATGCCGCGGTGAACCACGGCGCCGAGTCGCTCGGACAGTATCTGTCCGGCCAGAAGCTTAAACCGTAGGCTTTTTTTCCTCATCTCCTATTGATCACGGCATATAGCATTGCCCCCCAGACACACACTAACGAGCTCTAACCTCGAGACTAACGTGAAGTATAGCATGGCGCCCGTCATTTACACCGAGCAAGGACAGCGCATCATGGAGCAGTTATGGCAGGAGACCCTTGACGAACTCTCCTTTGCTGGCGTGAAAGAGATCATTGGGAATATTGCCAAGTCCCAATCGTAGCACCGGTAACAGCAAGCACAATGGGCAAGAATGTACGGTATGGTTCCTAGCTAATGATCATTAAACTATCCTAATAACCCCCTACCGGCCACGACGCCGAGAGCCTGAGCCACTGTGCATCGGAAGGGAACCCACCAAGGCAGCGTGAGGTACGTTTCGCCGGCCTCGAACATCTGGGGTCGCGATCGTAGGCCTGCCATTAGCCGTCGTGACATGGCTTATCTCCCCCACCCGCTGGAACCGTCGAGGTAAACTAAAGTCAGGTCGCAAACAAGAATGGAAAAAAAAAGTAAGCAACTAGTTACACCGAGATTGGCTTGGGCATTTGCAGGGAGTTTGGCGCAGAACATAACGGGAGCATTGCATTACATTGTCCCTCACTCATCCATGGCAGTTCTCACGTGACCCACGATCCCGTGGCAGCGATGAAATAACCGCTAGATTATCCTCGAGGAGCTCCCTACATCCAGCTAAGGTATGACGTCCTAGCCTGAAGGCATTGTGTCCGAGATGAGCTGCTCTGACGCGGTGCAAACTCCCAGTATCGTTTCCATCATCTTCCGCAGATAGTTTCACGAAATCTAGTAAGGACAGCCGAATGTGAGATACTAACGGCTCATTATGAGCTGGAGACACCAAACCCTGGCTTTTTTTAAAAAAAAAGATTGTCTCTGGATACATACTTTGTTATGGTATTAGTTATTACGTTTAAATGTAAGCCTTTTTAACATCCAGTTCCTAGGTGGCTCATCCTGTCCAGTTGGGGCCTGGGCTTCCCTCGAATTACTGGTTTGTTTCCCCGTTGTGGACTCGACGCGCCTGGCAGGCTTGGACTGCCCGGAGAAAATCTTCATGATGTCTCCGCCCTGGCTGAAGAGGGTGCTCCATGCGGCGGCCGCCGCCGCGTCCTGTGGCTCTTGCTTCGTCGAAACCCCTGGATCCAGGCTTCGCGTCAGGTAGCCATCTACCCACCATCGTTGTCGAGGTCCGAGCTTCTCTGCCACGAGAAAGTCTTTCGTCTGCTGGGATTTGAAGTCCTCGGTTTTCAGCCCCATCTCTTCCACCTTCGTCGAGTCCTTCGCGTGCCTCCAAATGTACACTCGGCGTATCACCTTGACGTAATAGTCGATGGCTTCTGGGTCCCAGTCCCCTTCCGGGGATTTCTTTCCATCGTTCTGGATCTCAACGAGCAAGGCAATCTCGCGAGGCAATTCGCTTGGCGGCCGTGATGCAATGATGGCCAGCTTGCTGCTGGACTGTTGGAGGTTTGAAAGCCTGCCATAATTGTGTTCGTCCGCTTTTGTGAAGCGATACCATTCTCTCAGAGTTCTGTCTACCGGAAACTCGAATTGGCTTTCCTCGTCGGGCATTGCTGTTATCCCTAGGATTTTGCTTCTCGTCTCGATTGAGTCTGTGTGGAGGATGAAGCCGGGATAGTGAACCAGAAGACCGTCAAGTTCCAGCTCGGTGGGCGAATTCCAGAAATTCATAGGCTCTGGGTAGGTGACTTCATGCGTTGAAAGCCAAGTCTTGGGAGCCCAGCCGAATCCGCGGAGGTTGACTTTGTCGCCTGGGAGGAATATGATACCCGCAGGCATTGCACCTTTGTAGGTGTTGTGAAGCTTCTCCCACAAAATCTTGACGAGTTTCTGTCTCCAGTCCTCATCCTTTTTGATCTCCTGTGGACCAAGCAGCCCGGCCTCCTCGATGCTCGTCCCTTCATATTCCAAGCCTAGCAAAGTGGCGATTACGAGCGTCTCATGCTCAACACGGCTAGTAGTCTGAGGCCTGTTAGAAAAGAAAACACCGTAGAACGAGTTCACTTACGCGCCATCGGGCGGCATGCCAGGCATTAGCCACGACAATGGCCGCTTGGCTTGCTGACATCTTATCGTCTTTGCTGGCCCCTTTTCCAGATTGGCGTCGAGTCATGAGGACTTTGGAGAGTTGAGTCTTCACTCTCCTGTTGATACCAGCAGCTGGGCCTTCGCTCGATTCAAGCTGATTTTCGATCTCCTGCAAGGTCAAGAGCGGGTCGACCTCGGCTTCCGCCTCCTTGAAAGCGAAATGGATGTCTTTGCTGAGGTGTGCTTCCTGCAACGTCCACAGCCGTCGCATCCACCCGCTAGACAAGATCTTCATGGCGGTCTCGGCCTTGTGCCCTTGTGGCATTGACATCAAACCGTTGTCTATGACGATGGTACAAATTGAAGCATTGAATACGGTGAAGATCTGTCGGATTGCCCTCTTCCTAGCCTTCCTTTTCTCGTCGGTCTTACCTACTGGGATGATGAGAGTGTCCATCCAAAATGGTGTAAATGGGTCGCCTGTGGCCCATTTGATCTGTCTCTGGATGAACTCGAGCTGACAGCGATTGAGTTCGTTGGCATCCTCGTTGCCCCAGCCATCCGACCAGACGTGTGATATGGCGACGAACCCAGGCATCTCTATTGGTGTCGGGTCGAGCTCCAGGACGTCGAAACCGACTTGGCCCTCGTCCTGTCCGGGACGCTGAAACTTAAGTAGGGGTATCAGGTTATTGTTCTTGTTCAGTATGTTGAGAACCATGCTCGCATCCGGGCCGAATGAGGCACAGTCGCGGCTTTTGCAAACATGTCTGCTGCAATAAATACTCTGCTGATCCTCGGACTTTGCGAAACAGTCATCAGCTGTGCACTTCTTCTCTGAATGTCGTAGGGCTTCTCTGTCTTGTCCTTGGCAGGCATAATAGGCCGAGACGAGCAATGTTGCGTTGGAGGAAAACTGGCCCCGGAGGAGACGCATTGCTCTTGGACACCAGCCTTCGGCAAGCATTTTCTGTATAACAAAGCGAGGCGGGCCCCAGCCTTCTTGGTCGTCGGCAGCATGCCATCCAACCATGTCAACGCTGCAGTCACTTGTGATCTTGGCTTTCGTCTCGCAGAGTGCCTCCCCGAGGCACATCAAGACAAGGACGTGCTCGTCTTGGATGTAAAGCGGATCTCTAGCGAGACTGTATAAAACGGCGTCGTCGGCCCCGGTGCAAGCGCAATTAGTGCGAATCACTTGCCTGGCATAATCCAGTAGGTACGCCACCTGGATCATACGAAGACGGAGACCGTTTTTATCCTTTTGCATACCCAGTTCCCACTCGTACCACTTCTTCAAGGCCTTGTTGAGCTCACTGGTGGAGAGAGATTTATCCTCTCGCAGCTGGCCGTAAGTTAAGACGGGTTTGGAGTCCATCTGGACAACGGTGAAACAGAGTCCGAAGAAGAGCCATGCCTGTAGGAGGACGGCCAAGTCGCATTTCGGCTGAGGTCCAGGTTTCAACCGATAATTGTCCACCTTCCAGCCTTGCTTCTCTGGAAAGTCCCAAAACTGTTTGGCTGTTTTAGGAATTTCGATCTTGCTGCTGATGGGATCGAGACTTGTCATGACTCTGACGTCTATTTGCCGGATTGCCGTACCATGATACTCGGCAACGTGCTCCATACGGAGTCTTGCTGGTAGTACAACTTGGGAAGAACTGATGAAGTGTGAATTGTGATTTAGGGGCGGGCCGGGCCAGCAGACTTATCATCAGTCAAACTTCTAGCGCAAAGAGTTTATGCTTGCAAGACCCCCAGGTCGATGATCAGAAAAATCCTCATTACTTTATTCTTTCCAAATCGAAACCTGGAGCCTGGTCTCGCCTTCTTCAAGCACCCGGCCAAGGCTGGATTCATAATTTCTGACCCCAATATCAGCTTACCACCCATGGGCTAGGAAGAAATCTTGACCGATGTGAAGGAACCGGAGATGGTGTAGTGAAAGCCGCTATGATTGGAGGGTGAGCGTCGGAATTGCCCAGGGCTGAAATGTTGCCCAGGGTTATCTAGCTGCATAACACACCCACCACAACCTATTCGGTGATCAGGCTGTGCCCCTCAAAAGCAGTCAAGTTCGTGAATATGGTGCCTTCAAAATAGGTAATGTGAACTTTTGGGTGCTCAAATCTATGAGCTAAACGAGAATGATGATCGTGAGCGATATCAGTGACTGACTGCCGCTGGATATTATACATACTTACTCTGCCTGCCGACGGCAGCACTCTGGAAGAATGCACTGTCAATGTGGCATGATACACACACAGCCTCTACCACACCTTTCGCTACCCTTGTCAGAATACAGGGATGTCATGGCACGAGGCACCTACCTTTACTTGAGCCACGCCTCCCTTTCTAGGGGAGTGTGCCTTGGAAGGCCCTGGCCACTCAGCCACTGCCACAAGGAATGTTTGCCCAGCTTTTCCTTGCAGACCTTTGGTTCCCTCCTTACTAGATTGTCGCATGGCTTAAATACCTCACTGCAAGCAACGGACTTCTCCTTAAGGTCCAAGGGCGAACAGCGTGCTCCCTCATCTTCGAGGCAATTTCAGTCGTAATAAATCGAAAATGAGCGGCATCAGTGGTACTGGTGCGAATTTGGTAAGCACACGCGTTTCTTCTTCCTCTCTACACTAGGCTAAATATTTCAGCACTCGGCCTTTGAGTAAGTCTCTCTGAACCAAGTACCGAACGAGCGTCTGAACAGTATCAGTATTGTTTTTATCCATGGCTTCCGCACAAGGCACTTCAGGGCCGACAGACATGCCCTCGAGGATTGGATTACTTCGGAAGCCATGAAGAAAAACCTGCATACTCAGTGCTATGCCTTTGATTCCGCTCAAATCGTCGATGGGGGCCACGCAGGTTGGAGAAAGGAGTGCGACAATTTTCGAAGATGGTTGAATAAACTATACACACCTGACTCACCAGATACGTCAGCAGATGCCGCCACCCTGGGTGATTGCACAGAGGGGAATCAGCCAGCCGATCTACCTCCAAGGCCCATTCTTTTTGTCACACAAGGGCTCTCATCTTGGGTTTTGAAAAGAGTCCTGTCTTCAGAAAATAACAACATCGGCGTCCGGCTCATGGCCATACTCCATCTCGACGGGCCCGATACGGACTCCAGCCCCGACAATGAAGGAGATATATACATCGAATATCTTCAAAAGCTACTAGGCAAGCTCGAGAGACCTATGTCTAAAAAAGCCTTTATACGCCGAGGAACTGCCCCGGTTGATGACAGATGCCGACAGGAAATTTGGTCAGTACCTTGTCCGCTACCAGGAAGATATGAAGGTCTCGGGCATGTTTCAGAGAAGCCTTCGCCCATTGATATATGAAGCCAATGTTCCAGAGATCAGACAGGTATTTAATCAACTTACTAAACGCTTCGACGCGGTCTGACGCTACTTAGCCTGCTGGACGTCTCTCCGAGGCTAACTTTGCCGATATTTTGTCGGAAGCTTTTCAACATGGTGAATCTCCCGAAGCTCCAGACACGGTATCAAAGCATACAGATGAAGAACTGGGCACATTTGGGACAACTGAGGACGCACATGATATCGACAGCGATGAGCTTCGGGATGTTGACGCTCTCTCAAGTCCCGGAATCCCCGAAATCCAACAGCCCGATGGACAAGACAATCACATGCTGAGAATCTTTGAGTTGGCGAAAGCCTACTTCAATAGAAGTGAGCTCAACTACTCCGAGAGGTTATTTTTGCAGTACTATGAAGAGATTGGAAAGCAGAATCCATCTTACAGAGTAAAGATATCGATTCTAATGCAGATCATGTCGGCAAGGATATACCTTGGCAAGTACGCTGATGCGCAAAACGACCTGGACGACCTATCTTCCATGATCAAGACGGCGCAATTGGATGAAGAAGGCAGTACTCCTCAAAACGATGACCTTCGTTGCGGTTGGGATAGGTGGCAAGCCATCTTGAACTTGCGAACCGGCCGCTGGGCCAGCGCAGCCAAAACTTTCGAGCATCTCAAAAAGTCGGAAGTACAGCCACTGTTCGAGGTTCAGAGGGATCTTGCCTTGACGTATGCATACATGTGCGATATTGCTCAGGCCAAGGTCAATATCCAACTGGCAATTATCACGCTCGGCAGAATGCCTTCAAATGTCAAGGAGTTAAAAGAGGAAAGTCTCCTGATGACCGAAGCCGAAGTCTATCTATCAGCTGGCCAATACGACTCGGCTCTCGACATTGCGAGCAAAAGTCTCTGCAACTTGACGCGAATACTGGGTCCGAAACATCTCAAGACACTCTCCGTGGCTAACATCAAAGCATGGTGTTGGGCATACAACTCGAAGTACCGGCAAGCTGAAGCACTCTGCTTGGCCACATTGGATATCATCATACGAGAACTAGGCCGCAAGCATCCACTATATTTACAAGCAATGACCATACTTGTCTACATCTTCCGTTGTCAGAACCGCTTTGCTGAAGCCATCGGCACGGGAAAGGCGCTGTGTAAGCTTATCTCTATGGGGCTGGAATCGAGACACCCTTATGCACTCCGAGCCACATACCAGCTCGCCGCTGCCCATCTCGCCAATGGGGATTATTCGGAAGCTGAGAGAATACTGGAGAATATGGAACAGTCTGATGACTTCTTCCATCCTGAAACTTTACGACATCGACTTGAGCTATCACGCGCATATTTCTCGGCTGGCAAGACACAGAAAGCCCGGGATCTAGCTTTGCATGTGGCCATACATCAAATACAGTTTTACAAGCCAGAGACAATGACACGCGAAGGCCCTGATAGATTGCGTCGTACTGGTTGTGTCAAAGACCACTATGCAGCTGAGGGAAGACTTGGCTATTTAGCTGATCAGATCAAGGAGATGACGAACGCCGGCACAAGCTTCCAAGTTCACCCCTATCTCACGACTACTCTACAACACCTTGTAGCAATGGAGGTTCGAGCGCAGACGGAGGCCTCCGAAGAGAATCTGAGCGTACTAGAAGATCTCCTTCGTGGCGTCAAAGCCTTGAATGACGATGAAAATTCCACCCAAGGCATAGCATCAAGTCGCTTAGACTACGCGTTGGCTCTGCTCCTCAAAGAAGGGCCTGCGAAAGAAGACGACCCGCTTGGCTCGGCGGCCAAACTACTGCAGTCAGTCATGGAGTTGAGAAGTCAGATTCTAGGAGACAACCACCTTGATACGATACGAGCTTACCGGGAGCTTCTGGTCGTGTATTCTATGAGAGCCCTCTCAAGTCCGACCCAGGGCAAACCGGTAGATATATCGCTTGAAGAAGTGGAATACCGCTCCCTTGGCATACTCGAATCTCTCGAGTCCACACTAGGCTCATATCACCCGGAGACGCTTCAATCGAGGCTTTGGTACTTCACTGTTACGCTGCTGGTCTCAAGCAACCAGAGGAGCACGGCCGATGCGGAAAAGGCGAGTCGCATCAGCCACGACATCTACGGGGAGGCAGAGACCATCCTTGCCAGAGTTAGAGCCCCTTTTGTACGCCGGCAGCGCCACATAGAGGCGCTGAAGATCGAAAAGACTGTATTCCATCTTCTCATCGGGGCGAACATCGTGGAGCCGCCGCTCTTAGAAGGCTTTCTGGGCCATGTCCAAAAAGCCATCGCGGGGGCCACCCAGACGGATCTGGATGTTGAGGTACTGGATATTGAGGTTCGCGCAGAACTTGGAGAACTGCAGATTTCATTGCGGAGGCTTTTGGATTCCTATCAAGAGACACGTATGTAGTGGTTTAGCAGTGGGCAGCGCTCGGCAGATTTGGTGTTCAGGATACTTTAATATATTTTGGTGATTTTCAAACAGTGGCTTACCCCCCTTACAGCTACTCCCTCGCTTACCAGGGATCGTATCGTCGACTGGGTATCCCGTCTCCAGCTCTCCTGTTGCCGGGAATCAAGATGGCATAAAAAGCAAGCTGGGAATCGGCGATTGATCCTGTCCCGACCCCCCTAAATCACTCGGACAAGGGTGTATCCCTAAGCAGTAGTGGCACACGGCCTGGAAATGGCCATAATGACCGGTGCCTTTTTAAGAACACACCTGACCAGGGGTGGTTGATTGGCTTAAACCTCCACCCCTCTCCTACAGCCGAAGCTGACGCCTGCATACATCCATTCCTCTTGGGTGCATTCCTGCAAACCCTGTTGGGTACGTTCTGGCATTGTGCCTTGTTGGCAGCAACTGATCGTCTTCCCAGTTTCGGTTACACTCGGGCATTCCTGCCTTGTGGCCAAATGAACGGAGCAACATCAAACACAGGCGAAGCAGCCCAACGGGAGGGACCAGTGCTTTTTCCTCTATTCTGCGAAGCTCGCTCTCCGGCAATCCTGCGCCATCTTCACCCTTAGCATGCGTTGTAACATTTCGTCCCGCGCTCACTATTCTGCACACATCGTCAAATGATTGTCCCGAGTCAGGATTACCTGAGAAGTGCGCCATGGGGGTGGTTGAGTAGCGGCGCTGGTGGCACCCAAGCCGCATGGGACTCCGACAACAGATCGAGCCATGATCTTACTAAAGAATGGCTCAATCCGAACGTCGTAGTCGGGACTGTCTTGATGCTTTGGGGCTCCGACGTCATACGCGCCGCGCTGGCCCAAGCAAGCGGCACTGCCTACACACCCGTGTGTTTCTCTTTTGGCTGGGTGTCGTACGCCTTCAGCACACTCATTGACATCTATGGCGACGGCCGTCTACTGCCCAAGCCAGATTACCCGGCCAAAATCTACGCTTTGACGTCCAAGTATGTACGCAAAAACCACAACTGGGTCATAGGCCGTATTGTCCGAGATCACCAGTCCTGGGTTCATGACAAGGAACCGATGCTTGACAACAAGATCCGAATCACAGTTTGCGATGTCAAGCCGCTAGAGAAACCGTATAGCTTTCGATACACGCGAGTACATATCTTTGGTGTCTTGACCGTTCTTGTCCAGCTGGTCGTTGCTGCTATCCCTGCCATTCTGACAGCAGGCCAGGAATGGGGCATTTTGGCTGTGACGGCGGCAGGGACGGTTTTGGCCATAGCCACAGGCCGATTACCTCAGTGGAAGGCCGAGAAGCTACCCAATGGGTTCAAGTCTAACGAGACGTATGCCCTTACGGCTGGCCACGGCTCGCGCGACATCATCATCATTAAAGGGGTGGGAAACTGCATGAGGCTGGAAGAGTTCGCGGCACACGAATCTCCCAAGTTCGGCACACCATGGCTCAAGTTCCACGCATTCTCGACACGAGAGCGCCAGAACTCTTTCCCCAACATGGCGAAAGAGATCTGGGGTATGCCGCAGGGGTTCTTCATCACAGTATGCTCCTCCCTGTTCCTCGCCGCCTGTTGGCTGATGATCTTCATCACCATCCCGGGGCTGGAGGGCCATACCTGGGCATTGATCCTGGTAGGTGGCATCGGCCTGCTGCACAATACCATGGTGGCGGGCATGAGGCGCAAGCCCAAGGAGCGCAACCTGCCGCTCACGTTTCTCGACTCCATCCTCACCCGCAACATCATGGACGGCCTGATGGACCTCGAGGTCAGCTACCCGGGGTGCGGCGCGCCCCTCGTGCGCGAGTTCATCCCCGGCGAGATGAGCCTGGACGAGAAGCAGTGGTGGGACGCCGAGCCGGCCAAGCGGCGCCGGACGCGGTACGACCAGCAGAGGTACGAGCAGCGGGGGAAGCGCCGGTGGCCGCGGTCGATCCTCGCGAACCAGGACGCGTCGCCCACCATCGTCGGCCCGCGGCCCGCGCCAGGCGAGGAACAGCCGAGGCTAGGGCCCTCAAGACAAGCCTCGCCGGCGCCGTCGGGGCGGATGAGGTCCATCGACAACGTCCTTCGGGTCTCGAGCCCAGCTTCGAGCCCTGGTGTCCCTAGAAGAGCATCAGCAGCGATACCGCAAGCAGGCGTGCCAGATGGCCCGGATTGGAAGCAGCTGTCGAAACCACCCGACTGGGATTAGGGGGAGGGGGGTCAGCTATCTACCGGCTTTGGGAATTATCTCGTTCCCTCGACGTTAACTCCGACTCGTTGGGTCGGACCAAGTACCGGGATCTTTTCGCTTCTGCTCTCCTCCTGTTGGTATTTGTTTAGGTAAGGATATTTGCATCGTTGCGTGCCAGCTAGAGTACAGTACCAACCTGGATATACTTTATAGCTCGGGGCTTTATTCTGCTGGCGTTTGGTTTTCTGTTAGTTTTCTCAATCATATCATCTTATACGGCATTGTGTACGCGTCGTAATCTAGTAAATATGGATCGAAGCCCGATTCACATTTTGATATGGTCGTCGTATTCTTCATGCCTGGTTTGGCATTCCCGGTTCCCACGGCTCCGTATTGAGGCACTCTAATAGGCAGACTAACAACATGCCCAATTTGTTCTTGTATGAACCACTGGCTGGCTGGCTTCCATCGTCTTCCGTGGTCTTATGTGCATTAGATGGAGTTGCGTTTTCGGGTACAAAAGCATGCCAGCATCCGCTAGCAAGGTCGAAAACGACTTGATCCGCCAGTAGGCAGGTAGTCAAGCATCAATCATCCGAAGGTGACATACCCTAAGTACTTAAACCAGGAGCCAGGTTGGCGGATTAAGGGGTGAAGGCAGGCAATCCAAACCAGGGTGATGATTGGTGGAAACAACTTCTTGCTGCGACTACTCATTAAAGAGAGAAAGCGCTGTTCTGGGTCCCGAATTTGGCAAGCGCGGGATCTCATTTTCTGATGGCAGAACAGCGAGGTAACAAAATGGATAGTGGTAGCTCTTGTGTACCAAGTACATGGTCCCACTTAACGAGGTGTGGGTTGATTGGGCAGGGGTAGCCGCTCAGCTCTTGTGCCCCACTTGCCCTATTAGCAAGTTCGGGTAATCCGTTTCCTGTTGCTTACCACCCAGTCGGCTTATAAAACTGCGCTATGAGTCCGCATTTCAGGGTGCAGAGCTTCAGCTAGTAACCTACCATTATAGTATTGCGTACAAAAATGGCACCAACCCGTTCTCGACCTGTCCTGCAGGACCCTCACCAAGGTTTTGTGAATGAGTTCCTCCAACGAGAACAGCAGAACAGAGTTTCGAAAGGCCCGAAACCCTTAACGGCAACGCAGCATGCAGCTCTTCGGAAGCAACTGCAAGAAGTGCGTTTTTTGAAGCCGGCATGGGCTGATGAAACCAAGATCAACGTGGCAAGAATTTTGCGGAAATGGAAAATGTGAGACTCTTTGCTTTCTCCAACTAGCCGCACAAACTAAGTTGATTGAAACAGCTTCTGTCGTGATGTCGTAGATGGGCCTTGGAAAGCTGTCCTGGAGCAAGCGAACCGAGCAGCCGCAATGGACTTTCTATTACATATGTGTGAGACATACCGTATCAAGTCATGGGGCACATCTTGGGAGTACTATCGTCAATACAAGCAGCTCTATGCTAGCGTCAATGGCCGCCACATTGATACGAACGACAACAAGGAGATACTCAAGGTATGTAAGCTACAGATAAGCGCTTGTAGTTGCTAACAGTTTTCCAGTGGCATGACGCTACCCTGGTACCTCTCTTCAAGCTCCGACCTCCAAATATTGATGGTAAACCAGTCGTGAACTCTGACGGCGTTCTCGCTCTTCTGGTCTTCAACATCGCCTATGATGATGGTATCTTCGCAAGCGAGCGTCAACGCATCAATCTACTTGGTATTTACCAAGCACTGGCATACACGGGGGCACGACCCGGTGAACTCGTGGATAACGAGACATCCAAGCCCTTAGATGGATCTTGGGAAGATCTTTTCGGCTTCAAGAGCCTGACTGGCTCGTCTGAAGACGATAGCCGTGCACCAGACGAGTTTCAGCTACTTGAGAACATCCTGTCACATGAGACTACTGGGCGTGGTCGTCCGAAAGCGTTGTGCTATGAGGACATTCGACTTATGGTGGTACGCCACCCAGAGACCGGCCAAGACATGTTTGCTATGGCTGTGAAATTCATACATCACAAAGGAATGGATAACAATCCGAAGCCGTAAGTGCTCGCTATTACGGTTTTTCAAAACTTCTTACTGACTTTTGATCCAGTACGATTTTCTGGTTCACCATGACGCGGAGGCTAGTCTTCAATTTCATCAATGTGATCATTTGCTTAGCCATTTGCGATGACGCCTTTGATGCTCCGAGTTTAACGACTGTCCGAAGGGTCTTCCAAGTCAGGAACGCTGGCCCGGTCAAGTGCACCATCCTTCGATGGAAGAAGCAGTGGCTAAAGCGACCGATTTTCCGTTTGGGAGACGAGGTTGTTCGGTATCACAAGCTTCGCGACGACCTGAAACGGCAAAGTCTTGATATGGGGAATGAAGAGCCTATCACACCGAAGGCCTTCCGAAGGGGGAACGCCAACGCCATGAACAGTAAGTATTCATGACACTGTTGACCTACCATTCATACTAATATTAGGTAGGAAAGGCTCCCAATGCCGTGCGCGATCAGGCGTTACGCCATGATCCTAAATGGGCTACGTTCAATAGCGCGTATATCAACGAGAACATCGAGTTCGACACACAGAATGCATTTCTGGACGAGCCAACGGAAGACGCTCTCATTAGCCTGTTCACGCATGTTGGTATGACACGTGACCCACGAGCTCGAAGAAAGATGGTACCTGAGCAAGTTTGGGAGACCCTGCCTCTGGATCCCGAGATTGAAGCGATGAAGCAACAGCGAGAGACGCTCAAGGCTGGTCGGTACAGATACAAAGGACAGGGAAATGAGGAAGAAATTCGGACCCTGTCAGAGAAAATCAGAACGAAACAAGCACAACGCGTGGGTAATGTCGAGGCGCACTACCGACAATACTTTTTCTATAACAGGCCTACGTGGGACATCGAGAGGCAGGCCGCAGGAAAAGAACTGGAGGAGCCAGAGGAAGCCTGGCCAGAGATCGATCTCCAAATCCCCGAACGCGCCGAGCTGGCTGAGATATTCCTTCATCAACCGGAACTGCTGGACTTTGAGGATATGCTGGAGTTGTGTATTCACACTGTCGACGCTATGCTACGGCTTTGCCAGAGGCGGGAAACGCCTAGACGTACTAGCCTACAGAAGCGAGCACAGGTCCAGCCAAAGACGGCCGATCCAAACCCTCCCGATCATCATAACTTCCCGTTGCTTATGCGAAAGACTCAATGTCCACGGTGTATCGGTGATGGTCGTCTTTCGTACGAGGAGCGTACCTTCACATACAGCCGGCCAGCAGTGATGAATGATCATTTCGAGCGTGCACACGTGAAGGAGATCAGAGACCTCGAGCAGGACAAACTGATCTTCTGCGACCATCCCACGTGTGTAGAAGAGGGCGTTAAGCTGGACAACTTGGACCACTTTCGAAACCATGTACAAACTGTTCATGGTGTTTGGCTCAGACCTCGGGGCTAGACGGGATGATTTACGTATGCCAGGTTGACACGGGCCTTGGATGATGGAGCCGACTTTAGCCCTGATGAGTATGACTTGGGTAAAGACCAGTATTTCGCTTCGGGCCATTGAGCCTATTTCCCACGAAGCTAATACTCCGGAAATTTCCCCCTTTCTCTGTCTTTGCTATTTCCCGCAATAGAGGATCCTGCCTATAGTAGAGCTCTGGTCCCCTACATTGGTACACGCCGGAATATAGCGGTCAAGCCAATAATCTATTTCCGAAACCTTTTAATGAATCGTTTTATACCAGACTGGCGCTTCTCCTGCTTGCTCTCAGGCGAAGACTTTGTATCTATTTTCAGTTATTGGCGTTTCAGCGTGTCGAGGAGAAATGTATAGCATTTTACTTACCATCTGCCCTCTCGAATACGGGATATAGTATCCCTAAGGTGCTGAACAGTCGCATTCTGTTGACCTAGAAGTATTTCAAAGCCGTTGTATGCTTTCGTATACAGTTCTCTGGCTGCAGCTCGCTGGCCGAGATTGACTCTAAGATTTGCTAAGTTAAGCATAGCATTGAGTGCTGGTCTGTATCGAGAAATGCTGTCGACACCTAAAGCCGTCTCGTACCCTTGCAGTGCCCGCTGGTACATCGCCTCGGCCTCGTCCATCTTGCCCTGGGCTTTGTAGAGAAGGCCTAAGTTGTTGACCGTGGAGAGTGTCGATGTGTGGTCTGGGCCCCATGCCTTTTCCTTTCCTTGCAGCGCCCGCTGGTACATCGCCTCGGCCTCGTCCATCTTGCCCTGGGCTTTGTAGAGAAGGCCTAAGTTGTTGACCGTGGAGAGTGTCGATGTGTGGTCTGGGCCCCATGCCTTTTCCTTTCCTTGCAGCGCCCGCTGGTACATCGCCTCGGCCTCGTCCATCTTGCCCTGGTCGGAGTAGAGGTTGCCTAAGTTGTTGACCGTGTCGAGTGTCGATGTGTGGTCTGGGCCCCATGCCTTTTCGTATCCTTGCAGCGCCCGCTGGTACATCGCCTCGGCCTCGTCCATCTTGCCCTGGTCGGAGTAGAGAAGGCCTAAGTTGTTGACCGTGGAGAGTGTCGATGTGTGGTCTGGGCCCCATGCCTTTTCGTATCCTTGCAGCGCCCGCTGGTACATCGCCTCGGCCTCGTCCATCTTGCCCTGGTCGGAGTAGAGGTTGCCTAAGTTGTTGACCGTGGAGAGTGTCGATGTGTGGTCTGGGCCCCATGCCTTTTCGTATCCTTGCAGCGCCCGCTGGTACATCGCCTCGGCCTCGTCCATCTTGCCCTGGGCTTTGTAGAGAAGGCCTAAGTTGTTGACCGTGGAGAGTGTCGATGTGTGGTCTGGGCCCCATGCCTTTTCGTATCCTTGCAGTGCCCGCTGGTACATCGCCTTGGCCTCGTCCATCTTGCCCTGGGCTTTGTAGAGGTTGCCTAAGTTGTTGACCGTGTCGAGTGTCGATGTGTGGTCTGGGCCCCATGCCTTTTCCTTTCCTTGCAGTGCCCGCTGGTACATCGCTTCGGCCTCGTCCATCTTACCCTGGTCGGAGTAGAGGTTGCCTAAGTTATTGACTGTGTCGAGTGTCGATGTGTGGTCTGGGCCCCATGCCTTCTCGTATCCTTGTAGCGCCCGCTTGTACATCGCCTCGGCCTCGACCATTTTGCCCTGGTCGGAGTAGAGAAGGCCTAAGCTGTGAAAGGCCCATGAAATATCGCGATCACTATCTTGAATCGTAGCGTAACACCTAGCGGCATGCGATAAAAGCCGTCTCTGAAGCTGCCAAAATTGAGTGTCATCTCTGGACGGGACAAGTGAGGCTACGCAGCTTATCGAGAGCCTGGCCAAGTCGATGTCCCAGTTTTGATTGAGTATGTGGATGGTCCAACTATGTACGCAGGAATGAATGCTGTATCCGCTTGACTTCGTTAGGCCCGAGGTGTCGATGTGTAGGTCGACAAGCCCATAATCGTGCAGCGTACCCATGGCATTACTGAAATTTAACTCATTATTCAGTTCATATACCCACGCTGGACCGTCGTCTCCGCCAGCTTGGAGGAGCTCAAACCAGATGTCCTCATTGTCAAAATATGCCCACCATTGGAGTAAATGAGCCGCGAGTGGATTTTTTTCTTCCAGTTGCTGATACGAAAGCTGCCATGTTGAGCAGAGTGTGCGGTCTTGATAGGAGCCTAGGCTGGGGGTGCTTGTGTGAAGTCTTGCCCATGATTCTCTGTACAGGCGAAGGTAGTCACCAAAGCTGTTGGAGACGCGCCTTAAGTATGCTCCGGCTGTAGCAAGGGCAAGAGGAAGACCATCAAGTTCCTCTACGAGACTCCTGGCATCGATGTCTATAGTAAAAGTTAGAATATTTCGAGTGAATTGCGAGGGTCTTACCATATTGCAAGCTATCTCGGCCCGAGGTTGTTGAAAGAATCTTTAAGCTGTCGTCTATTGATTGAAGCTTTCTTACTCGAATCAGACGGCCTATATCGACTTGCGACGAGCGTGTCGTGATAATAACCGAGCCTTGATACGCTTCAGGGAGGAAGAGGTGGATGTCGAGTCCCGCGTTGTCTGTGCTGTTGGGTAGTTTCGGATTGTCGAAGTTGTCGTATATGAGAAGCCACCGAGTGTTGCCTGGCAGGCTGAACCAGACTCTGAGAGCGTCGGTTACCTCTTCACTATTCTGCTGCAGATCTATAGAACCTAAGCGGCCGGCGTTAGGATGCTGCTGCAAAATTTGCCTCGCAACTTTGGTGAAGCTCTGCTGAATCGACGCTTCGTCCTTGATGTTGAGCCAGAATATAGCGGAATATTCGTCTCTGTAGCGCTTCGCGTACGCAACAGCAACCTGTGTCTTGCCAATGCCGCCGAGACCGTGGAGAACGACGACGCGACGGCTCCCATCCGAGCTTAGGCTTTTACGCATATCCGCCAGTTCGGCTTCTCTTGCGACAAAGTGCTGCGTCTCGGGAACATCAGATAGGCTGAAGGTAACGGAGAAATCATCGGCTCGAGTCCCTTATTCAGTCAGCTTCGCCTGGCACGTTTGCAAGGAAGAAAGCCCACCCTTCACGGCTTTCTGGGCCTCGTCTCGCAGCCGTCTTCGTGCATTCTCTCGCCCTTCGCCGTAAATTAGTGGCATGTGAACGTCGAACATCCCTAGTAGCGAATACGCCAGGTCCTCCGGGTATTTCGTTTGACGGTTGCCGACCCAGGCTTCTCGTTCCGAGACGGGAAAGTCGGACAAGGGAGTACCGCGGAGAGCACCCGCAGGAATGCCTGTGATGTCGCGTATCACAGGCTCTAGAGATCGTTTGTCGCCGAGCCACACTCCTTCTTTAGAGCAGAAGTCCACCGACGACGGGGCGAGGAGCTCTTGCAGTGTCCACCCACGGGTGAACCATTTGCTGTTTCGGAAGGCCTCCTCCCAAGGCGTTGCGGCAGAATGCGTCCCGGCCGCCGCAACGCTAGAGACGTCCGCAAGATAGACGTAACATCTTTTCGCATCGCGGTACCATCGGAACATGCTATTGATCGCAGTCTGGAACTCGATGCTGTCAGATTTGTCGATGCAACAGGTATCAATCCAGAAATATTGCAGCCCGTGCTGTCGCGCCCGTTCAGCACAGAAACTGATCTTGTCGTAGCCGGCCTTGCACTGCCAATCAACCGGTGTCTTCGCTAGGTCCGTGAAAACGACCTCGTCTGGGCCCCATGTGTGGGAAAGGATCGCGTATGGAGGAACATCGGCAATGAGGTCGGGAGTCAGGCTGTATCTGCCAGCGTCGTCGCGCTGTAGTAGCCGCATCGTCGGGTGCAGGAGCTGGGCGACTCGCCGCTTCGTTCGCAGTTGGAAGAAAACCTTGAGTTTCGCGACCTTGTGTCACGAAAATAGGCTGACATCTTCCATGGTCGCGAGGGACACCAGCCTGATCAGGCTGACATGCGGGGTATGGCTCAGCCGCAAGCCAAGGATGACAAGCAGAAGAAAGGCATAGGTTCGCGGATCACACTGAAGGAAGTTCCGCTTTGGCGTCACAGAATGCAATACAGGCTTATTTTCCAGCTAGTGCGAGGTTCGGCCCGCAAACGAAATAACACGAAACGAACATGAAAGCTCACAATTGACTCTCCACGATGATCTATTGCGGAGCTTAGGCCCTAGACCTTGTTGGTGGGGCCGTGCTACTTGTATTAGTTGCCAACAGACGTCGAGATAAGCAATAACGCCAAAGATCATTTGAGTTCGCCGACACACACTCAGTGCGTGTGCACAGAAAGCCTAGAAGCCGAAGCGAAATGAGACCAGAGCTTGCTCAGGATCGTCACCCCTGACTCAGATGAGCCAAATACGCCTGTTCCAGCTGAAAACCAGTACTGTATAGTACTTGCAGGAGGACGGGCACGCACCTGTGCACATGCCCCGCTCTACACAGTCCTGAACATTGAAACGGACACTGAACTGCCCCAACCAGACGGCAGGTACGGCCACCAACCCACACCTGCACTACCTAGCATTCTCCATGTTGCCGCCTCTACCATGCCAACGGCAGCCTACATCGATTTCTTAAGTTGATCGCAATCTTTTGTCCGGTCGATCCACTGCGGGATTGCATCATCTCCCGGGCGAATTACTCGCCATGGGCGGCGTTGGCGGATTGTACGCTAGTAGAGTAACAAGCCGAGAACACTGAGGACCACTAAATCTAGGTGGGACACGATGTTAGCGTACAGTACTTGGCAAACACAGCCGGTTCGCTATCTTGCTTCCTGCGAGGTTCACCATCCCTACATCCGTATCCCAGCCTGTACGATTGACAATTTCGTTGCTGCGATCATGGTCTTGGCTTGGAATGGCCTGCCCCTTTCCTTTCCCCTTACAATCTATATTTCTACCCTGTCGCCCATGCCGCAGTGTTTGCATTAGCTGTTCGTCCCGCATTCTGCTTTACCAAGCACGAATGTTGCGATATAACAGCTGCACTTTGCGTATCATTTCCAAACGGTCGATGCAGCGTCTCTGCCAGGGAATCTTAATTATTATTATTGATCGTATATCGTGGGCAGGCCCTCTCGACCTGCCCTTCCCATTGGTCATATTAAAGACACATTATCCCCATTGCATTGGTGATATTCGCCTCTGCGAACGTCTCGTATGTGTAGAATATGCCGTCAACTTAGATTTTGCTACAAGTCTATCTCATGTTGCCGGCCAGATACTCCTCTTCTGTCGAGAACGTCTCCTCCTCTTCATAACCCCAGTGTTCATTCCGCATCTCCATCTCCTCTTCTGTGAGGACGAGTGGGTTGCCTCGATAATCCAGACGGACGCCAGGCCAAACGAAGGTGCGCCAAATGTACCCGAGGATACTCGGATCCTCCAAGGCGGGCGCTATGTGGCTCGCGATGAGCTCCTGGTGCTTCTGCGGTAGTATCGACCAGTGCAAGCCGGGGTACAAGTGGTGGACGGTGTGGTAGCCGTTGTTAAAATAGAGCCAATTGAACAGCGGATCCGTAAAGTTGCGCGCGAAATTGTATCTCGAGGTGATATCGCAGCCGTCGTGCTGCAGCATGTTAAACGATAAGATACAATACTTGGCGTAGAATTGAGGGAGCAGCGCGAACCAGACCCAGCGCCGCCAGTCGAGCAGAAGCAATACAGTCATGGTACCAAAGACGAGCAACTCTTCTCGTCGTCGCTGCTGCGCGATGGGCCGATTCAGACGCGTTTGTGCGGCAAAGTACAGCTTGGCGTCGTCGCCTCCTGTCAACACCACATGGAAGAAGAAGAGCAGGCCGTTCAAGAAATGCCAGCGATAGCGGACCTTGGTAGTGCGCACTTCATTTTGATCCAATTAGCAATATTCGTTGTAGCTTGCATAATCTACGCCCTGCTTCAACTGAGTTGTCTTGAGCAAGGCCATGTGAAACTCACTGATGTCCCGAGCCTGCTGCGGGTACTTATGGTGGGATAGATTGTGCCCGGGCACAAACACCGACACTGGAAACCCGTACTGCAGCGACAAGCAGATCTGGTAGAATTTGTTCAGCCACGGCCTCCAGAAGACGGGAACATGGATGGCGTTGTGCGTGGCCACGGCACCCATGAAGGAGAGCTGGAACAGAGCCAGCCATGTCACAAAGGAGGCCACACCGCCGGCTAGTGGTGAGCTGTAGCTTCTCCAGGCGAATGTGAAGACGACGAAGAAGAGGCCGGTGCATCCGAGCATTCGGATATCCTCAATGTGCCTTAGGCATGGTTTGCTGCTGTCGCTTTGGGGTATCAATTGCTTTGCATCATTCCTGGTGGCTATAGAGGTTTGGGATACCATCGTTGAGGTCAACAACTCTTGTGTCTTGATTGAACGGATTAGAGGAATGTGGTGTTTTATGCTGAGGGTCTGTTGGCCAACATTCCGCAAAAGCATACATGTGGCAACTCTCTTCATTTTATATACAGGTTCCTACTTGAGCTCGTCTGGCAAGCCCACCCGGACTCGGATACAGGGCAAGAAAGAGGGCGCAGTTGGATGTGTCGAACGCTTTGATTGGCCGGAATATGATTTCCTTTCCCAAAGTAAGTACGTAAGCCACATCGGGTTGCAAGACACGGGCACCCGAACAGGTAGATCGGCATGCTGACGCCTCGTACCACCTTAGCGTACGGTACTTGTGAGACACAATTGGTTCCCAGCTAATATGTCCACATATCAGTTCCCTCTTTTAGAAATCTATTCTGCGCAGCCGGGAAACCCGATCCCAGACACGTTATTATGCTCTAGTATATATGCTTACGTATTGCAGGGACGTGCATATTTCAAAATCTTGAGTCCCGTAGATCATGGAGACTTCGACTCAGCTATTCTTAGCAAGGCTAATCAGCTCGACTGCTGCGTTCTGTGAGATTCACAACCCGTACTTTCATCATCTACTAACCAATAAAAGACCAGATTGCAGCTTCTTTACATGGTTTTATATGGCCTAAGATCTTTTGGGACTTTATGACTCACTCCCTAGATAGGGCAGTATCACCAATCCCTTACCTGCAGATTATTAATCTGGCTGCTGGTATTAGTGTCTTGGCTTGGGCATGGCCCGCACCATGCTTTTCTCGTTGCAGTCTATATCTCTGCCCTATCTTCCATGCAGCAGTCATTGCATTAGCTATTAGTCCTGCACTCCTGCTTTATCAAGGCACGAATGCTGCGATATACTATATAATATCAGTCGTGCTATTTTTATCATTTCGAACCGATTAACCGACAAGCTAGTGGGAGACTATAGGTATATTCAAAAACGGATGCTATCTATAATTAGTTATTATTGTTAGTTATATACTCCTATATATCATCCATCGTGGATCTCTTGACGTCGAGCCCTGGATCGTTCGCGAGCGTTTAACTCTGCAAAGGATTGACTCCAGGCCCTTTCCTCATAAGACCTATCGCGTTCTATTTCGTCTTGTCGGCTTTCGAGAATTCTCTCATAGATGACTGGATGGTACTTATTGAACTGCAACCATGTCACGTAATCTCGGCTGTCGCCATTATACTGGTGTGTCTCTGTATACCACTCCTCCTCGGAGATCCATTCGCCAGTTGTGAAGACTTTCCTTGTAGGTGTCCGGCACAGGGGGCAGGTTACGCCCAGTCCCTGACGCATGCTGTTTCGAAAGTTATTTGCCAAGCATATGGTATGAAATATGTGCACGCTTTCATCAGCACACGTAACGGCGCAGTCTTGAAAGACGTCCCCCAGTCTTTCTAAGCAAATAATGCAGTTTTCCTCGGCGTTAACTCGAAGTAATGGACTTCGCGCCCATTGACGTTTCAGCGTATTATTCTCTGCCCATGGTAGTCCATATTGGTTGAAAGCCTTCGCAGGTATCCGGACCTTGCTATGCCGTTCATTGAAGCGTATAATAAAGAAGGTTGATACTTCTCCCCCATGGCTATCGCTCTGACAGAACATAAGACCACCCATCGTGCCACTAGCTGCTGCCTGCATACAACTATCGCAATACCCACAGCCGCATTGGATGACGATAGAAGCCGCAGGCTGTTGATCTATCGATCCTCCCCTTATGCCACGTAAATTTACACAGTTCTGACATCTGCCTGCGATGTTCGAGCCATTGAGCGTGCTGTATTTGGCCAAGAACTATACCTGATACAGTCAGCTAGGTTCTAAGTCAATGTTAAGTGTGGTATACATCTTGCAAGGGATTGTTCCTGGAACCTTGGGCTCTTTGCCGCGATCGAGTCGTTGCCTGTTGGGATTGAGGGGCATGCGTCGTGGGTGATCTGGAAGCTTGGGGTGGTTGGACAGCTGGGTCAAGCCTGGCAACACTGTCTGCACCTGGCCGGGGCCGCACAACCAACTCAGATGTCTCAGGTCTTGTGGGCTGTGGCATTCGCCCATTACCTCTTCTGGCAGCACTGGCTGTACTTGGTTGGGTTTGAGCGGATTGGGTGGCACTAGATCTTGATGTGCCTTGCCTGATCAATGTCGGCTGTGGAGCCTGTGCGGACGGTGGCTGCCGCCGTAATCCTACTGGCTGGTCAGATCGCCTGGTGACTGGCATGGGGGAGAACTCGACCGTAGGCTGTGAAACCTGTGTCGACGGTGGCTGTCGCCGTGCCCCTGTTGGCTGGGTAGGTTGCCTGGGTGCCGGGCCTCCGCTGTCCCCCCGACCCAAAGTCCGCAGGCGTCTGGCTCCTGAGCCGTGCACCGTCGGCTTGAAGGCTAGCCCTGGTGGAGGAAGGATACGGCTCAATGGGCGGGTCTTGGCCAGCCGCTTCGTAATGCGCATCGATACGGCCTTGTCCCTGTTGTCTAAGGACGCTATTCCATACCCCACGACTAACAAATGGCGGGTCGGGGCCGTCGAGCTTCATCCAAGTATAGGTATTCCGCTGTGGATTATTGATATTATCGTAATCGAGCGATGGATCGAGATTGACATATGGACATATCCAGTGGATTCCAGGTACTCCGTTGTTGCGCACATGTCCTCTTAGCTCCCCAGCAGTCAACATACGCAGTTCCGTAAACGTCGAAGACCGGATTCCCAGCTGTTCTTTTTTGCAAGCATAACCGCGGCGAGGCTGGTTATTATTAAAAGGCGGTAAAGTAAGACACACAAAACTCTTCCAGGGCGGCGAACCTTCTATACGGGCTATTTCCTGTCTACCAGTTTGCGGGCAAAAAAATCCGTACAAAACAGCCGACCGTTAACGGTACGGACATTGGCTGGCTGGATTCCATGGGTACTAGGGCCATCATCTGTAGCGAACACATCAACCTCGTCTCCCAGGTCTAGAGAGGAAGTATCGGGAAAAGGATCGGTATGCCTAGCCTCTGTTTCGGCATGCCCAAGTGGTCTAGTGGTCTGTCCATGTGGTTCAGATTCAGGCTCAGATGCAGGCTCAGATGCAGGCTCAGATTCAGGCTCAGATGGAGGTACAGAGTCAGGTTCAGGCTCAGGTTCAGGCTCAGGCTCAGGCTCAGGTTCGGCTTCTGTAGTGGTATGTGACCTCATAGAAATGTCCTCATCCACCTCGATCGCAATTGGGATCTCGCCTTCGCGTGATTCCTCTCTGGGTTCTGGCGGGTTGGCTTGTCTGTTGCGGGTAGATCGAGTCCTCCCTAGTGCGCGTCCTCCCAACATCCCTTGGGACTCCTCCAGTGCTTGACGGTCTGCTCGATTCATGATAGTATTTAATAATAATCAAAAACAATAACGTTCAATCAGAAAACTAAACAAAATGAGAAAGCGCATATATATAAAGGAATCAATCTAGAAACAGATGATTGAAAGACATTTCCCAGAATCTAGTGCTGTAGAACAAGTTCCTGTAAACAGTATCTCCGCCTTCTGATTTTGTGATACAGCTGGTCCGATAACCATCGCGCCAGACTCGTCCAATGCATTTCAACATCTGGTAGGATCTCGCACAAATGAAGTGAGCAGGTTCGATAGTGATGCTCGTCTTCTGCGCCTTCGGGGCGTCCATGGTGATCTCGTACTTCATAAAATGATTTCCCTCGTGGCGTGGTTCAATGTAGTTGCATGTAGTAATTACGGGTACGGTGATCAATACGTCGGTCGGGCGAGGTGGGGTTACTGCACTTTCCGCCATGAGCCAACTGGAACCGTGGCTGGAAACGCCTGCTGCATGTACAGAGTTGACTTAATTCTCTTACTCTCTACAGATTACCTTTGTGAGACAAATGCATGTGGCTCTTTCTTATATGTGGCTTTACTTTCTTGACTGGAATATCCGCGCACTCGCCTAGCGCACGCTGGTGAGGAAAGAGAAACTCAGATCATTGATGACGGGGCCCGTACTTCTGCGAGCACCTACACGCACTGTGCAGAGACCCAGCTCTACCCTAATGCACAAATCCTTATCCCACATGTTGTTGATCGTTCATCTCGCCGTTTTGCCTTCTACACTCTTCGTGGGCTCGTTCGTCGCTCAATCACTAATGTCCCATTTCAGCCTCTCTTCCTACATGGAACCACAACCATCAACTTCCTTCTTTCGCGCCCCTGTCCTCACTGGATCAGTACGATACCCTTGGCAACAAGCTTGTACTCGTTCGGATTCTCCGAAGCGCTCGTGGCTGTGCCTCTGTTCCTCTCCCGACTCATGTACAAGGCAGGAAAAATGCACAGCTGGACGGTCCCAACGTCGTCGGTGTTGGGAGCTTGCTCTGGTTGATATTGCCTCTTCATCGTCTGCAGATCGAAGGTGCATCCGGGCTGGAAGAAACGCCAGGAGCAGCGCTTATCGGTCAGTCCAAGCTTCGCCGCCAGTTCGATGGTGCGATGCATGGCATCTTTGAAAAGGGTTGCTGGTGTCAGATCTGACAGCAGTGCTCCACTGGCATTCGGATGAGAGTCCAGCAGAGGCTCCAGTGCGTGGCACATGTCGTCCAATAACGTCTGGGACAGGTCGGCGACGTGGGTGTCGAACGAGGGCCCCGATACCAAGTCATTGTAGGCAAGGAGCCCCATCTCGTGAAGGGCGCCGGGCCCATCTCCATTGGCCAGTCAGCATGAGCAACTCATCGGAATGGGTGGCATGGCTTACATCGTACCGACAACTGCTTCTTGTAGTGGTCGAGAATCGGCGACTCGGCGCTTACTGTCTCTTCGAAGGGGTGCTGCCACACAAGATCCCAGAGTGATACGGCCACAAGGGACCTGAGGACGTCGACCATCTGAATCCTGGACTTCTTGCAATATGCCACGAAGGATTCGAAATCCGAGCCGAACAGCTTCCTAGCCCAGTTTGAGAGCAACAAACTCGCCTTCTGGTCTTCTTTTGGCTGATCCAGTACCGCCTTGAACCAGTCAAGCGAAACGCACGCGTCATCGATAGAATCCTGGATCAGTTCGAGCTCTGCCTTGATTTGGATGTCACTGGGGCCAAGACGGCCGGTTCTAATGAGACCAGCATTCTCTGTAGTAATCTGGACAGCAATAAGTTGCTCCTTTAGGATGAGATTCTCGTGCTGGAGAGAAATCAGCAAGGCGCCTTGGTCTTGAAACCCTTCCCTGGCTCTGGCGCAATGAAGAAGCCTATCCTTTTGTTTGCAGGCTTCATAGAGGCGCTCGTTCAATGTGCGGACCTTGCTCTCCAATCGCTTGATCCGGTCCTCTCCAGGAGGTGCTCTGCCGTCATGACATATGGGAGTCCTTGGGGAGCCTTGAGAGGTGAAAGGCCTTTTGGTCTTTCGAGGCGGCAGAACGACTGGGTCAGGATGTGAGATGTCCCCAACACCCCGCTTCTTTCTATTCGTGAGCTTATTGTTTTCAGTTGCTGTAATGAGAAGTGACACTGACTTTATTTCCTTCCTTCATTGTAGTCCTCATTCGGGCAGAGCTAGACACAATTGATTGAGGTACTTGGTGGATGACTTGATGAAGTTTGTTGCTCTAAGATGAGCCCTTCTCAAAGGGGGGGGTGGTCAGGATTTTAATCATAGTTTTCCTCGACTCGCCTTCGCCTGAAAAACAAGGCCTCAAGGTTAATGTAGCCTACGGGCCTAAGATAATCCACGGATACACACATGGTCGAAAAGCATGGGTTCAAGAAAAAGACAGAACTGGCTACGGCAGGAAAGGAAACCGCGTCTCCTTCACTTAGCCGGTCAAGGTCTCCGACGGCCGGGTACCTTGACAAAATACCTAAAGTAGGACGTACTACCACTAATTATACCACGTACCATTTCACACGCTATCTATTCAACTAATCCGCTATTACACTGTGAACTTTGAAGGATCTTGGGACATTGGTCCGTTATACCTCGGGGTTGGCAAGCTTGGAGTGCGTGTACTGAATTGACTTCTCTATACGTCTCATTCATCCCAAAAGGTCAGGAGCTCATGGCTCTGAACCAGATACCTACTGAAAAACAAATCCTCTCCAGCTCGGTGCCAGTTCCGAGAACTGATCCACTTCCCCGTCGTGAAAACCTGTCGAACGGGTGCGCGGCACAGTGGGCATGTAGCGTTGGCTTGACCAAGAGTAATTGCTCTGGCCAAACACGAAGTATGGAAAAAGTGAACAGAAGATTCATACTGACAGGTTACAGCGCAATCCGTGAAAAAGTCCACGATTTCCTCCATACAGATCGCGCAAGCTGTATCCCTCTCGATGATCCTTAGCGGATCACCGACCCATGATGCAGATGTTTCTGCTGAAGCGACCCATGGTAGTTCTCTTCGTTGCCTGTAATTCCACAAATTGACTCGGACGTTCGGGTATTGTGTATTAAATCTGTAATAGAAGTAAAATGCCTGGTAGTGGAGCACATGTCGCTCACAATAGAACACGCCGGCGCGGCTGGTTTGTGTGTTAAGCAGGCAGTCAAGGCAGTAAGTGTGACCACACTCTAGGCTGGCCATAGGACCATCTCTCCCACAGAAATGACACGCTTCAGCATATTGTGTATTTCGGAGAGGTTTGTTGTATTTTATTAGCCACTTTCTTTCTCAGTTAGCACACGATATTGCCTTATGGAAAAGACTTACGTTTTCTAAACCTGGAAGTCTGTCTTCGCTCGGTAATACAGATTCTGAGTCTGAGGATGCCGTGGAGCTTCCTGTAGCACGTATCCTTGCCCCACCGTCTCTTTCGGAGGCATTTAGCCGGGACTCGGTCGATCTCGATGCGTTAAGTTGGCCTGCCGTACTGGAGCTTCCAATTGAAGAAACTAATGGAGCTGGAACTCTAGAAGCACCTCGAATGACTGGAGCTGGGGCTGGAGCCGGGGCTGGAGCCAGGATAGCTAGTGAAGGTCTATCAGTAGCTAGTTGAGGAGGATAACTTGAAGTAACCAAAGTGGCTCGTGCCCGTGGCCCGTGGCCTCCGAAATTGTTTTCTTGGGCAGCTGGGTTTGCAATAGACCTTTGTCTTTGAGGCCTTTCGACTATCGGGCGAGGGTGCTGGCCTTGTGAAGCTTGCGAAGGTTGTTGCTGATGTCTTCGGTTTGCAGTATGTAAGGCGGCAGGCGGTGTTCTTGCCTGCCGCGAGAGTGGTTGGGTTGGGCGGCTAAGTGATACACCAGAGCCTGCAAGCGACTGACTTCTGAATCGCGCACCGTCGGCTTGGAGGCTCGCTCTAGCCGAGGGAGAATAAGGCGTGATGGGCGGGTTTTGACCGGCCGCTCCGTAATGCGCATTTATACGGCTTTGTCCTTCATCTCTGAGGACACTATTCCATACCCCGCGACTAATAAATGGCGGATCGGGGCCGTCGAGCTTCATCCAGGTATAGGGATACCTCTGTGGATTATGAATACCGTTACTATCGAGGAATGGATCGATATAGGGACATATCCAGTAGATTCCAGGTACTCCATAATCACGGATATACTCTTTTAACTGCCCAGCAGTTAACATATGTAAATTCGTAAACGTCGAAGACCGGATTCCCAGCTGTTCTTTTTTATATGCATAACCGCGGCGAGGCTGGTTACGACGAAGAGGTGGTAAAGTGAGACACACAAAACTCTTCCAGGGCGGCGAGCCTTCTATACGGGCTGTTTCGTATCTGTTAGTTTGTAGGCAATAAAAGTTCGTGTAGAACAGCCGCTCGTTTACGGTACGGATATTCGCTGGCTGGATTCCATGGGTACTAGGGCCATCATCCGTAGCGAATACGTCAACCTCGCCTTCGAGGTCCAGATCAGTATGCCTAGCCTCTGTTTCGGCAGGTCCAAGTGGTCCAGGTCCAGAAGCAGCTTCTGTAGTGGTGTCATCATCCGGTACCTCGATCACAGTCGGGATCTCGTCTTCGGTTGATTCATCTCTAGGTGCTGGGTTCCTCAACGCGCGTCCTCCTAACACCCTCTGGGGCTCCCCCAGTTCTTGACGGACTGCTCGATTCATAATAAAGAGCATGCTTAATAATTAGCGAAGCAAAGGCTGTTGTTCATTTTATAACCGTATACCATATACAAGTCAAACAATTACTAGCAGCCGGAAAATACTTTCTAGGAAAAGAATACCGGAACCTTCATCCTGACGCAGTCAGGAATTTTCTTCCAACTGGTATCTTCGTTCCTCGATCTGGCAAATAGGGTGGTTCCTGCTCAGTTCGGTCCAATATTTATATGTTCACAAACGAAGTGTGCGAAAAGGAGTAGCTCAAACTCAGCTCAACTCGTAGGGGAAGGCATGGGAACGAAGACGGGAGGTGCTTTTGTAAACGCACACAAGAGCATTTTTAGTGCACTTTCCATTCCAGTGGAACCGGATAGGTGCTTTCCATGAATTCTACATGGGTATAAATAGCTCGTACTGAGCGCTATCTAGGTATCATAATGAAACTTTGACCAATTGTCCATGATGGGGAATCCTCAGTTCTGTGAGATCTGCCTCGCTGAATTCCCCCTGGCGCTATCGTGGAATTTCTAAGCATCAATTCCGCATCTTTTCCAGACCGACCAACGCTGATTCACGAAAAGAAGCATCTTGGATTTTTCACCGAGCCCATTTATGGAACAGATTGCCATGAGATTCCCGCTGCCGTACTGCACGTGTCATGTTTTGAAGCGATCACAAGGCTTTGCGGCACTTCAACTGATGACCTTTTCAAACTGGTAGAAGTTTTCGCATCCTTGAAACCGCTTCAAGTGGGCATGAACTCCTTGCTGGAAGCCTATTCACTCCAGAGTGTCGACATCCTTGCCATCTGGGCCAAAAGATGGGAACGTCTCAGGTTGCTCAGTCAGCCAGAAGAGCCACGATTGCTTTCCACTCCATGCACTCCTCCGATCCAGTATTCACCACTTCTTCAGCTTCCACCGGAACTGAAATTAGAAATATGTAGTCGCCTTTCCTTCCGTGATGCCTGGAATTTGCGGTTGTCATGTAAATGTCTTTGGAATCTCGGTACCGTCAGCGGGTTCTGGAAGGACCAATTCGATCATGAATATCCTTTGGCAAGCTTTTTCGTCGCCCCTCGTCCAGATATCAAATATTCCAGCTGGAAGAGCCTATATCGTCTCGCCAAACTTCACTATAAGTGTTACGAACCGGCCGTCCTCTGGCGAGAGAGACTCCACCCAATGATTGATGCTGTCGATCATCTGAAAGGAAGCAAGTTGTCAGGAACTCTAGTGTCGGCCTGGTGGAACGATCGTCAGGACACGGACTATTCATATTTCCAAAGGCTTGCAATTCTTCAAGCTGGGAACGTCCTCCATATCAGGGAGGTACAAGTCGGAGCGGTCGTACATGGGGTTTTTGCTTCGTTGGTAGTTCTCAAGGGAGAGCCTTTCGTCACCGGCTTGAGGTTGGTCCTAGCAAAAGGTGAGCTCCTCCTCGGATTCTGCTACCGAAGTCGAGAAAGACGTTTAGCAAGTGGAAAGACTGTGGCTGGACTGTGTTTCGTCCGCAAGAGAGGGGGGATCTCTGCACTGTCTGCCATGAGCCAGCCACCTTTGGCAGAATCCTGTTCCCGGAAGTTCCTGGTATTCCCACGTTCCCATACCAGCAAGCCATGGAGGCTCCGAGCTTACTTAGATGTAAGTACTTTTTTGCATTATCATGGTTACAATTTCACTAACTACACCAGGGGTTCCGATTGACCAATCTGAGTGTAAGGATAGACTCTTAAGGAAATAAATATGACTACAATTACACTAGGCTGCCGAGTTATCTCCATCCTGACAAAAATATTGCTCGAAGCCTTGAAGGTGTCCCTCTACAAAAGTGAGAACATCGATGTCGTTTGACGTAGCGGTAACGGTGACCCATACAAAGTCCCTAGTATAGCCTGTGCAAGTTTCCATCTCCAACTCTTCGATAATTTTCTTGGCAAAAGCTGCATCAATGGACGGGAGATAGCTCTTGTTCTCCCACTCCGCATTCTCTAGTTCTCCACGAGATGCAGCAAGACGCTCCGAGGATGCTATGTCTCGGCTAGTAGCGCTACCAGGCAGGAGATCTGGGCCATGAGAATTGACTGCCACTGCCGTAACTCTCTCATCACCGAATAGCAGTTCACAGAACTCCCCTGTTCTGGACTTCGAAGGCAGGAGAAACGTCAGGGATGAATTCTGCTTGAACTCTAAAAACCCAGAAGGTTCTTGCCACCCTGTTCTTGCGTCGTTAACAATGTGGCATCTTTTCCTATACCTAATCGTCAAGATACCGGCTCGATTTAGACGGAGTAGTTTCGGAGCAGATTCTCGGGCTTCCTCATTCTCAAACAGCCGCCAGCGCCACGGCAATAAGCCGTCAATTGTGGAATCTCCCGCGTATTCTCGCATAAGCAAGATGAGGATCTCCCAGTCGTTTGCGAATCGCCACTCCACTGATACAGGAATGTAGCACAGAACCCACTCTCCCGCCCTGCATTGTATTGCGATCTTTTGGTGACGAAGAGCAGATTGTCCAGCAACTCTGCACTCTTTGAGGGCGAGGCTTTGCCTGTACCTGCTATCATCCAAACTGTAAAGCAGGCATGTGGAAAAGTAACCTTCGTGCTGTTCGAAAAGATCCGATACTGGTTGTGACATAACAATGTCTGGTGTCTTATCCCAATCCCATAGGTTTAAGATAATTTTGCTGTCCGTTAGATGTGCCTCGCACATTTGTTCATTATAAGTGTGCTTCTGAAGACACAACATAAGGTCTGCGGTACCTTTCGCTATGTCATGAAGTTCACCTCTGTTGTCACAGGAGACAAAGATCAGTTTGATCCAATCGCTTGTGTCTCCATCGTAAAACTTTTGCATGTCCTGGGGGTGGCCAATAACAAAGGGGTTAAAGCCGATTGAGGCAGCTGCATCGATAAATTCACCGCTCTTGAACAGATTCGCAAAGGCGAGTGCATTTTTAACATCGGGCACTGAGTGTCCTTGCCGATGAGCCTCTGCTCTACGTATGGGGTTGCTCGGGTCCATGGTTACGTGACTCTCAAGGATGAAGCTTGACCGGGCAAGTTCTTAGGTATAAATGAATCAGCAGATATCCACTTCTTCCAGAAATCAGAAGTTTAAATTTAGAGTCTTAGCTCGCGTTTCCAGGAATAGCGAGTTGAAAGGTTTGCCGCGCGCCTACGTCTGCTCTTCAACTTGATATAAAATACCATGCAGGCCATAATTGGAACTCAGATCCAGAATAACATTCAAAAGACCTAGATCCAACTTCCTTGAAGCAGAGCATCGGAAATTTCAAGTGGGATCCAACAAAATGAAACCATCCTACGCCCTGCTGAAGTCATGGAAAGGGAGGAAGAGAAATGGGATGAAGAAGATGCATGAGCTTTACGAACTGTTTGGAGCTAAGGTTTATGTATATGTGGAGAAGGACGGTATACCATACTCATACCAGTCCCATAGCGACTTTCCAGCTTGCCCAGCTGGTCCGGTACTGGCATCGAATAAGATGAACCCAGATGACTTCATCACTGTCGCCGAAAAACGACGACGCGAGCAATCTTTTTCGCCCTCGCCAATTAGCATTCAGACCTTGCCGAAAGAGCCGCCCAAAACCAATGGCAACCAAAGATCACAACCTCGAACATACTTTAATATCCCAAAGAATTGAGAATGGTAGCTTTCAATTGATGTTCTCCAGTGTCTTCTGTAGCGAAGATATTGTAGCTAAGACAGAATGAACTCTAGATGTTTGCGATCTGTCCGTGGCTCCTGGGCGAGAGCACTGCAAGTTCTCTAAGCGGCAGGGCGAGTTGCTTATGTTTACCAGCCCTTCGTGTCGCATGGCATCGACTTGTATTGTGATAAAAGCCGAAGGAGACACTGCAGTGACTGTCACCGATGTTAGAAACTCCTTTCCTTCTTTGACCTCTCTCCAATTTTGGTCAGAGCATAAGTCTGTCACTGTAAAAGGATCGTCTCCGTGATAATGGAGCCGAGTTTTCTGGTTCCGGAGCGTCATGAGGAGGGAAGTTAAATAAGGCCCAGGCTCGATATGGCACCCTATTTGTAGTTCTATCTGGATAGGAGAGTCACTATAGAAATGAAAGGGCTCAACATTGTTGATGTAAAATAAAGATCCCAGCAGGCTGTCGACTTCCTCGAGCTTGGAGGAGGTAGCTGGGGAGTATTGAAGGGAAACATCAATAGACGCTTCCGGCCAGAGGCGTGAGACCAGAGCGTTTACTTGAAAACCGGGACGTGGGCGAGAGCCGTCGCGAAGCCACGCGCCCGTTCTAGACAACGTCGACTTTCCCACTATTGTGATAGGGCGGCCTCTGTGGTACAAGCACAGTTTTGGTCCTCTGGTGCGGAGACTCTTAAGTGGAAAGCTTAACCCTGGACCAAATTGTATTTCGTTCCGATGTATTCTGACGCATTTCAGCCCTCGAAGATGGTGTATGCAGTCTTCAACGCTCGCCCCTTGGCAGAATAGCATGACGGCGAAAAACATACCGATGTTGCTTCCAACGACCAGATCGAAATAATGCCCCATTGGTGCTACCAGCATACTGCGGATGCTCTTCAAGTAGATGGACATCGACTGAGCATTCTCCACTGCGCCTTCCAGGACAAGAACCCTGACTCCCGCATTTTCTGGTCTGAGGCGGCAGGGGACGTCGTTTGACACTCCACAGAATATACATGTAGGCAGAATGACAGTGCGAGCTCTTGCGATATTTTGAGCGTATTTTGACACGCAAATATCGCAAAGCTCGTGCCCACACGACAAAGTATTCGAAGTTATGTTAGCTAGGCATGCCAAACAGATCTTAGACTCTTGGCTCCTGCATGATGGAGGGATGGATCTGATGACCTCTAGATGTTTACTAGTATAGCCTTGACTTGCGAGGATCTGACTGGCCATCCTAACAAAGTGATCTTGTATCACGGCGGTAAACCCAGCAGCTCTCGACTGATTCTCGATATTCTCAATCAATGAGCAATAGGTTTCTGTGAATATTGACTCAGGCGGTAACCCTAATTGAATATCAGAAATATGATGTCTACCTAGATGTCAACGAGTACCTACAAAATGTCCCCTGGAATGCGTCGGAGACAAGCACGGAAGCGATGAAGCGATAGGTTGATCCTGCCGATGCACGATCCCTGGAGCTTCTATCAACTAAGTGAGCGATGTGTGCTGGAAGGAGCTCGGGTACAGGCTGAGTGATTCGTGATGCGCGAACCAGACTCAGCGTTTCCGTGGTGGCGTCTGCAAAATGAAGACAAGCTGCCTTGAGCAGAATACTGGCTTGCGATCGCGTAAAGGTTCTTTGGGCGCCGTCACTCACGTAGATTCCCATCGAGAAGTCAACCACAGACTCGCTTTCGGTTGGCTTTTCTCGTACCCTTAGCCCGGCAAAGCAATCGCGCCATGCTTTTTCTGCTGTCTTGAAACTGTGTTCTCGCAGTACATTGGACCTTGCCAGAACCTCTGTCGTGAGTGTCCACTCCAAGTCCTTTGGCGACATTCTGATGCTTCTTCCTCTCTCCGTCAATATGAGGATGACTGGTTTTTGGCGCAAGACTGGGGGACCAGGATAGACCCAGCTTGCTAATTCCGCCAATATCTCCAAAAGGCCGCCGTGCTCTGCTTCCACGAAGATACAAGCATTACTCAGCGATAAAAGGGCTCGCGAGTAGAAGCGGCGTGCAATGTCTGGGCCAGTCAAAGACTGTGCATTTTGGATGGGGTGCCGAATGATGTTGGGAGGAACCCAACCAGCTTTGACCACTGGCATAGAGGCTCGGAGGTGCAGGCTGCAATCTAGGATGACAGAGGCATCAGAGTGAAACATGTGTACGTGGCCTGGGATTTCACGTGTCTGCGGTCCTCTGATGACGGTGATCACGTCGACCTCTTTGTCGGGTCCTTGATCCAAACCCTGGAATGGGCCAGACATCTCTTCCAGGAAGGGGCCGTCCAGTCCCGGAGCCCCGCGGCAAAGATTCAACCACAATGACGAAGGCATAAAGGGCGTACGTGAACAGTGTGGCTCCTCCGCCGTTAGAATGGATTTCACTTATTATATGTATGACATGTCCCCGCTCGAGAAATTGGAAAACTAGAACAAGATATCGTGCTAAGGTCAGACACCCTAACGATGCCCTATTCTTAGGATTTCTATCCAGAGCTTATATACTATTGAAAGAAGCATCGTCAATAACGTAAATACACTTGTCAAAGTCAGAGCAACCTTCGCTGTAGTAGACCAGACGCCTTCCTGCGCGGTGTAAACGTTAATGAGAACTGTGACTAAACCATTGACGGAATTGAACATGGAGGGCCTGTTCTTCAGGTCAGTCAGATAACGGAATTTTGAACTAGTCGTACATGAAAAGATGGCTCAGGAGCCAGATATGATTGTGTTTCCACTTATACCAGAGCCATAGAATCCCGATGACACCTGTCATCGTGCACACGGCAGCGATAGGAAGGAGTGAGTGACTCAGGAGTGCATGATACTGCGAGTATACACTGGTGTGCTGGAGAGCGGCGAAAGTAGCAGGGAAGATGGAAAACCCAGAAAGTAAAAGCCATGCACAGGTTGCAGCAGCCATGTTACAAGCTAAAGGCACTGTGTTCGATTCAAGAACCATTTCCTCATAACGAATTGCCATGATGATGCGGCTAAGACCCTGAGGCTCTTGAAAATCAGAGAGGCGCACTAGGTTTGCTTATATGTGTACATGTCTATGGAGATAATTCCTAATTCCGTTTTCCAAGCTTGATCTTCCGGATCCTTACCACCAGCTCGTCCTCCGGATGGATGATCTCTCGCTCTACTCTGGGCCTCCTCGCCACAGATCTCCTCGCAATTTCAACATTGTATGGCGCATTGCGACCTGCTGTTGCATAGCGTTCATGCTCGGCCGTTCGTCTGAACTCTTGGCGGGTACAGGAACGAGCAATGTGGTTAGGTTCACTCCTTGGCATTGCATAATGTTCGTGCACGGCGATTTGCCTGAACTCATGGTGAGTATACGACCGTGTGACATAGCAATGGTCGCCGCGATGCTGCCGTTCTCTTATTGTGGTATATCTCAGGTTTCGAGGCGGTGGATCTAAAACTTGCAACGGTTCAGAAAATCGTGGATAAGGAGTTGGCGGACGATAGCCGTCCCGGGTACCACGATCAATAAGAATCGGCCGTAGTCTTCGACTGGTAGCATAGGTGGGGAGCTTAACATCTTTGGAGGCCATGATGGTGAGGCGAGGCACAGAGTACTCAAGATGCTACAGAAGCTGGGGGAGGAGATTCGACTGCCTCCATTGAGCTTTAATAGAAAATGCTCACGGCTAGGTGGCCAGGAAACTGACAACCGGATTTGGTAGCGTAAAAACTAGGAGATAGGCAATGCAATATGCATGCCGGTACCGGTAATGAGTGGGCTAGTGGGCGGCTACACGAATTGGCTACTGGATCTAAGGACGGGTCGCTACTGGTAATGAGCTATAGCACCAGTAGCAGCCATTATCCGTGGCGAATTATCTTGTGCTTTTCAGTAGAATCCAGAGCGTTGTCAAGCGTTTTTCCATGAGGGCACAGCGGGGTGTCTGCCCAGTGCATGGCTGGCATACCGATTTCAACCCCACCGATTATAACTTCCCAAAGGTTCACTTCTACGCCTCAGGACCTTCGTGCCTATTTCCCACCCCGCTACTCTTTAACTATATCGTATAATAAGAAGCTAAAGGGATAGAAACCCTCCCCCTATACACTGAACGAGCATAAAACCCGTTGGTATGACAGATCGTGGTCGGCCCTCTCTGATCAATGGTTTGCACCACTGACCAGAACGCGGCCTTCAACTTGTTATGCGAAATGGAGATGTAATATACGTCCGCAGGGTGTAATAGTAGTTTATCCTCACGGTAGAATAATCTTAGAAGTCAAGCTGTAAAATAAAAGTGAAGAGTAATTGATCATCGCTATCACGTTCGACCTCCTGTCCGCTGTTTCTTATATGGGCTGGTTGCACGTGCTCTGGACTGATCTCGGAGCCCCCGCGAACTCTGGCCCTGCTACGAAAGGATCGCGTATGGGGGTACATCGGCAACGAGGTCGGGAGTCAGGCTGTACCTGCCAGCATCGTCGCGCTGTAGCAGCCGCATCTCAGGGTAGGATTCATCCGACTCGGCGCGTCGTTGGCAGTATAGTGAAGTTTTGTAGCCGCAGAATCTTACTGAATAAAGCTGGAATCTCCATCGTCGCAGAGGACCCTGATCAGCCGAGCCTGCACGAGACTACAGGTGCGGGGTATGGCTCAGCCGTAAGCTCAAGACCACAAGCTGGGAAAGGGCATGGATTAGCAGGCCTGCTGATATTCTGGCGGTGTGCGGTTCGGGAGAATGATAAGCAGGTTACTAAGCCGTTGTAATAAACGAAAGACGTCGAAATAGGCACCAACCCGTTGAGTCTGAAGTAGAGTTTAGAACGGACATGGCGGAGTGCGATGAGAGCCGAGAGATCCGGAAAGCCGATGATGCCTAAGTTACTAGCGCCAGCTACTGGATTAGGTAGTAATGCAAGCAGCTAAGTCCTCTACTCAGCGCATCATCGGACCTCGACTACCCCAGCGAATTGACGATGATCGTCTCTTACACGGCAACATCGAGACATGGTGTAGATGAATGATTCGTAAGGTTGGTCATGGGTGGGTACAAGACTTTTGGAGTTTTGCCTGTGCGTTCATATTGTCGCCGGGCGTTTTCCAGCATGCAGCTAACACTACCCAGCGACAGACTGCCCACCCTCTTCACTGCTCCATGTGCCAACCCTTAGATGTCCTGAACCAACCCTGCGTCTTCGGCGCCTTGGACGCTTAAGCCAGGCTGTAATGTACGCGATGCACCGTCTGTCTACATCATTCTCGGTCGATTTTCTAGTCCGCAGAAACCTCCTCACCAGCGTTCTGCATTCCTGGAGCTCCTTCAAGGGCTTCCACTCTCCACGAGAAGGCTCGAACCCCTTCCACTGAACCAGGAGCTCGGCGCGACGCCCTCGTAGCCTCATAGACCGGATTTTTTCGACGGCCCATTTTTCTCGAGCGTCATCGGTATCGTCTTCTGGGTCAGTCTGAATACGCTGGGGGTTCTGTTGCAGAGGGCCCATATCGCAGTCGGGGTGAGATGGCATAGTGCGCCAGAAAGAGCAGCGAGGATGGACTTGGCAGGAACGGACGTGGGCGAATTGGGCTGGATGTTGCAGCGGCGGTGGGAGCTTCTGTGTACTTGGTCGGTATCCGTGCTGTATATGTTCGCCAAGTACGGCCAGGCAGTTCCGTAGAGGACTATTTATTATTATCTTGATTTTCATCCAGAGATGAGCACTCCCACCCAGTAGCGAGTCGCTTAGAGCGAGTCGTGGCCACGATCAGGGATGTCCTTGTTGGTTGGTGATTGCAGTGGTATGATGGGCCCATCGTGACGGCACCCAATCAAGTCGACTTCACATGCATCATAGTGCGATCGGAATCGATGTGAGATCGCTTAGCAGGAGGCAAACGCATGCAAGTATCGAACATGTACCCCGTGCATAGGCCTGATTGCATAACTGGAGGAAGTTGATCCCACCCATAGCCGCCAGCGCGGGAAGTTTGTGGAGTGCTAACAGTCACACAATGTCTCCTGCAGCCCCAGAGCTTTGATCAAGGGCCTCGAACCCATTGGCTGGATTCTCGTCCACCCAGTGTGTTATCGGTGCCATCTTCTCGTTTTTGCAGAGCAGTGGTGTGAGATGGCATTTGCGTAGGAAGTAAAGCGCCAGTAGGCATGTATTGATTCATTGTCGAAACGGTACTTCAATCAGGCAGGCTTCTCTCCAATGTCGAGTACCGTGGAAACGGTATGCACCCTGTTGTGTCTGCAGACAAGTAAGGATCAACCAGGATACAAGGGCGCATGGTTGGATCCAGCGCAGGCGAGATCTTCCCAAGATACGCGATCCCCAATCAAAACGTGCGGTGGCCAAAACGTGTGAATGAACGCTGTAGAGAAACACGGATCTTCGTTCCCGCTATTTTTCACAGTGCAACGCGGTGTGGCCACGGCCTCATGTTGGTCATGCAGTTGGTTCGCCTTTCAACTTCGACAACCAACATCAATCCACGGAGATCAAGCTTGGCCAGATTCGTTGTGGCGACCCAGGAGGACGGTACCCAATCAAGATGCAATGGGCAGTGGAAGACATGGCGGCTTCCGGCCTTGAAATAGGCGGGGATCGCACGGCAGTCGACAGAGTGCATACGGTTTCGTCAACCCGTTCTCCAGGCCAAAATGGAAAACCGCTTCAGAAGAGATCAGCGCTCTGGAGCCGCTCGCCTGCCTCCAACACGGGAGATGGCTGCAGTGAAAGCGTCGTTGATCCGACTCATCGAGCAATTAGCTGCGGCGCCACCGGCTCGGGGGCTTTTGATGTCGCAAAGTCTTGACATGATGGTGGAAATCCAAGATTACCTCTCGTCACATATGCAGACGGGGAATAACAGCATAGAACCAATTCGGAACATTTTTTCGAGGGTGATAATGCTGCTGCAAGAACAGCAATTCGCCAAGCCATTTGACGAGGAAGAGATGGATGGCGGCAGCTCCCCCAGCTCGTCGGAATGCAGCACTGACGAGCAGAGGTCAAAGGCAATGCTGCGCCCGGCAGGACTGAAGCACGCTCGTGACGAAAGTGCCGATGAAACCGATGAGCACGGCGAAGCGGATGCAGTTGGCGATCCCGATGGGCACAGCGAAGCGGATCCGGATGGCGATTCGGGTATGCAGAGCGAACCTGAAATCAACTCTGACACAGACGACGAGTTGTTCGTTGGCAACGATCCGGAATCCGACCATGAATCCGGCCATGAATCCGACCATGAATCCGACCATGGATCCGACCATGGATCCGACCATGAATCTGGCCTTGGGAGCGAGCCTAACGCAAACGACAACGCCAGTCCTGGCCCCAGCGAGGCGATACAGCAGCTAGCTAACTCACTGCAACGGGAGCGTTTGGATGACCTGGCAAGAGCTCTACGGTCTGTGCAACATAAGCGTGCAGCTTCCGCATTGCAGCCTCAGAATGTCCCGGAGCTGGTCCTGGCGATTAAGACCTTGGAAGCGAAATCATTGGAACATGATATACTGCGCCGATATTTCCTCAAACAGCTTGCTGCGCGGAGATACAGCTTCGAGGCTGAGATACAGCAAGAGCATCCAGGCACCATCATGTCTCCGAGGGTCTTGCAACTGATCTCGTTCAAACGCATGACGGCATTGGCTTTCCCAGACGTCCCCGACGAGGAAACGAGTGGAAAGTCGAAGAAATTTTTAAAATCTAGGCACGATCAGTTCAAGCAGCAACTTGCCGCAGGCCGGACATGGTACAAGCTTGACCACGATTTTGGGCACGGGACCTTTGCCCTCATACCTGTGGGTTGTCAGAGCAAGATCGAGAGGCTTTATGGCGACAGGCTCGTGACGTTCCTGCAGTTATTATACTCGAGATTTGGCGAGATTCAGGAGTTGAGCCGAGAAGCAGCGCGGTTGCTGGAAGGCAATCTGTAGGGTGAGGCGCAGTATATGCGCCAAGTCGTCGATGCAGACGTATCATGTAGTGTTCCGCATAATACACTCTTTTGGGTCCACTCGTGTGGACTGACACGTGTACGTCTTGAGAAACATGACCCGCATCTGCATCTTCAACTGCTTGGATCAAATCAGCCGGTGAATACGTCGCCTCATTGGTCCCTCGTCCAAACGCTGGATTGAACCAGCCATTTCCTCCAGAATGAGGTCGCCGTGTGCTACCGAGCCGTGGCACAGGTTCGACCACAACGACAAAGGCATAGATTGATTTATATGATAGTCATTTAGGTTCAGGCGCGTGAAACTAAGATAGTTATATACAGTTGTTTGACCCTGTCGATTCTACAACCGAAGCTTATTTGGTGGGTTTTCTGTGCTAAACCGTCCCGTCAACACCAGCAGGCCCTGTGGCGGATCAATTATGGGGATAGGCCTCGGTGTGGAAAAAGAAATCATGATTGGATGGAGGTTGTGATTGATGTCGATACGGAAGCGTGTCAAATCGAGGCAAGAGGACGGCAGACGGCTTATTCCTCTCTTGACCCGGATAGCTGCAGAGTAGACCCATTTGGAGGCATTTATCACCTGCAACCGTCAGCCACATGCAGAACCAGTCTATCCATGCTACTTACACTCGGGCTTTAGTTCGTCACACTTTTTCTTTCTCTTCCGGCAAGTCAAGCAGCCGGTTTTGGTCCTGTTGCTGAATTTCCGCTTCCTAACGCGGTCCAACTGAGTAGTTGAACCATCTTCGGGGTGCTCGACGTTGTCGCTATCGGCTTGGCGAGATAAACTGCTACCAATCATCCGATGATGACCCCGGGACGCAACTGGAGAAGGTAGCGAAGAGTAGTTACACATGTTGAAAGCGGTTGGCACGTTAGAGGTAGCGGGAGTTCGAGGCGTGTTAGGTTGACCGTTGTCCACCGAGTGGTTACCAGGATTGGCATGCGACTTGGGAGGGAGCAAAGCAATGGCCGGATTCTCCACCGATTCAGAACCACCCAGCAGCATAGCTGCTGCTTTTTTCCATCCCTCAAGAGCGCATGGGAGGCATCATTAAGTACATAGCTGAGACCTGTTTTAGGATTGACTGAGGCTGGTGATTCCCATTGGGTTGAAACCCTATCCAGAACCGTCGCAGCAGTATGCGCCAGGAAAGATCTTGGGAGGTGGTCATCGTCCATAGTACGCACAGTGTCATTTGGCGCTGTGAAGGCCGACACCAGGTCCGGGGCTTCTCGATCGATCGATAACAAGCTCGGCACGACGGTTTCTGGCCGTTCAGAAGGCAGCGGCTGTGGAGAGCTGCTGATTGAAAGGCCATCCGCACCGTTGTAAACGTTCTCTGGCTCTTCCAAACTAGAGTTCATTCCTCCGTGATCATTCGCGGAACACAACATGTCATGCTGGCCTGCGGCTGTCGCTTGGCCCATTGCTACTGGTGGCTACCAGGTTAGTGTCAACCAAGACCTTGAACTGCTGTACGGGGGCCCTACCAATGGTGCTCTGATCTTCACCCAGCGATTTTTCAGACGATATCGCTCTCAGCGCTTCGTCGGTTGTGTAATCATCCGTGTTGTCACGAGACTTGCTCTCGTCCCCGGCATCACGTCTACGGTGCAAGTCGGAGTTGTCAATAGGGTCCATGATTATGCTCGTGTCGTCCACGTCTTCGCTCTCGCGGCGGGAAGACTCGATGTCAACCTCGGATACGATAGCAAGAACTCCGTCTGAAGTACCGTCGTCAACGAACTCGGGTTGTTCAGTTTCATGCTCCTCGTCAGTAGCATGTCCGGCGACGCTGTCTGGGCGCATAGGAGGAAGAAGCAAAGGACGTGGCGATGTCTGCTCCCAGCCGGCACCGTGCTCGTCATGACTATCAACAGAACCGCGATACGAGGCAACACTGCTATGAATTCCCGTTGACGGCAGTCCTATGAAGCGTCAGCGTCGGCACAGTTCCGGTCAAGGGGGATGCACAGACCAGTGGTCTCCATTAGAGTGTCACCAAACTCGACCGTATGCTGATGCCTGGCCACCTTAATTCTTTCAAGCTGTTCGGCATATTCAAGTGCGCTGTTATAGCCGCGAGGGGGCTTGTTCCCACCAGACTCGCAGTTGGCGCTGAATGGTCGAAGATCCGAGGCTAGCAGCCAATTATACCAAGCGGGGGTTGGTGCCATCAGATCCTCGCGTAGAGGGAAGGCTTGGTCGTCATGGAACCACATAACCGGAAACTTGCGCTTCGTGACGAGATGCTCTCCGTCGCGGTATCCCACGGCCCATCGGAGAACAGTCGCATTCTGGCGCTCGTAGCATGGGGGTATAGACTTCGTCAATTCTGTCTCGAGAAGACGGCCATGCAGTCCAATCGCGTCGAAACTCCCAAGGGGTAATACGATGAGTGCGTACCAGCCCTGCCCACGCGAGCCAGAACGCCAGTATCCAAGATAAGGATTCCCCACGAGAGGATTTGTGATAACTTGACCACCGTTCTCTTCCGACTCCGCTCTGATAGCCAGCCTGGATCCGTCGTCTACCACCTCCTGTTCTCGTAAAGCTGGCTGTGGTCGAGTATGGATCTGGGAGGTCTCCTTGGGGGCGGACTGTCTGTTCGGGTCGGGTCTGAGGGGTTTATAGCCAGCCTCTAACGCTTGGGTGAATGCCGCATTATTCTTCTGTGCCTTCGTGGCGTCACAATTCAATATGCGGAGCCCCATCGTCTGGATGGCTGAAGACCACCTAACGGGCCATTCGGACATGTCAATATCCAGGTGCCTCGCGGGTCCCTGATGGTCTGTTGATCGCAGGTGGTTCGCAGCCCCATAGAGGGGATTCTGTTTGAAATGGAGCCCGTGAACGTCACATCGTAAGATGTACCACTGATCGCTTCCTGGTGGGTATTGTATGATCATATGCTTGTGGTGTGCGGGTCCATCCTTGAAAACATCGGCGAAATCGACGGTGTAAAGTTCTTGAGTGGCCGCCGTCTTTCTTTTCTTCTTTACATGTCCGGAAGCCGCCTGAGGATCTTCCTCGCGGCGTTGATGTTTCGCGCGGGTTTGGGGAGGATCGTCTGTAACAGTCCGATGGCCAGGCTGGGATGATGACTCTCTCTCACCCGCCCTTGTATTGTTCGTGAAGGCATTGGGCGAAGGCCGGTTGGGATTGGTCGCGGGTGGAGTGGGAGAGTAACGAGGCGGGGGTTTGCTTATGCGACCGGTACGTGTTGATCTTGGTGCGTTCTCATTCACCACATCGGGCTGCGGTGGCTTGTGTTGACGTAAGGTGTCCTGCAGGTCTCCAATTGACTCGTCGTCCGATGTTGGCAAAGGGTTGGACGGATGTTGCGCACTAGGAAGCTTGTGTTTGTTAGGCTCACTTATCTATCGCACTATTCGTCATGTGGGGGGAACGGAAGGTTTGAAACGGGATTACTCGGATTACCTACCGCATGCCGTAAAGAGAGCTGGAAATTCGATCTGTCAACTTCATACTTCGCGCTGACTTGCGCGAGTTCGGCTTGCCGAGCCTTGCATCTCGTGTCGACCATGCGCCGCTTTTGGGCAATTCTAGTCTCCTCTTTCTCGAGCGCTTCCTTCTCTCTCTCAAGCGCTTCCACTTCTTTTGCAAGGTCATCCTTCTTCTCCCACATCGACTCAAGTGCACTCTTTTGGTTGTAGAGTTCCAACAAAGCTGCGCTCTTAGGCAAGTCTTCAGGCTCGCGGTCGGACATCTTTTGTTGGACAGCTGTCGGGTTCTATTTACAGACTTGGGGACCGGAACTGCTCGTTAGCATGAACGACCTTGGGGTGGTTGAAAGGTTTCAGTACGGTTACGAACCAAAACGCAGGCGTACGGGGCGAGGCAAGCTTACATATAGAATCTTGCGTGCGAAATGAACCTAGCAGAACAACGTGCTGAATTCAGCAGGTTTTACTTACCAGATATGCACGCGCTGTAGCGTCCCAGACTGTTGGGACCAAGGTAGAGTACAAGTCGAGAGGGAGAAGGAAAGAAGAAAAGTCGAAAAGTAAGAGGAATATCTTGTCCTTTAAGCCGGGTGAAGTTCAACCCTGCCCCGGGCGCTCTATCCGTGGTATCTATCTTCGAGCATACTCGTTGTGCTTCTAGGCAAACAGCTGGTAGAGGATCGTGTCGCCTGATGGCTGTACTTGGGCTGGTTCATGTTTTCTCAGGATGGGAGAACTCGTGGCCGGTAGTAGGTAAGGCTCAGGTGGGGCCGTGGCCTCAGGGGTGTTAAAAGCGTGCGCACAGCTGAGTTCCGCTTGTCCGATGCTACGTCGAGCTGGTGACCAAGCAACTTTACGTCCGTTGAGTGCGTCGGCGGCGGCTCCATGCCGATGAGGGTTAAATATACGACCTGCGACGGTGGGAGGTTAGGATGTACAGCAGTGGCAGCAGAGTCTGGGTATAGCGGGGCATGTCTTAGCTGCTGCAACTAGCAAAACCCGGGAACTTCAGTGCTCAGCCGAGGGCCGGGGGCAGTCGTTCACCAGATAGACGCCAACCAAACCAATCGGTTTCTCTAACCGAGTCACTAGATCGCATACAAGACTAATTAGTTCCATGTTCACCTAAGGCCACCCGTAACAACGACCGCAGCCATTTCCTGTTTCCCAGTAGCAGATCAACACAAGACTCAGTGAGTCGAGCAAGTGGGAGGGGCGCATTTAGCGGATCATGGTACGAAGATAGTCTCTGCGAATGCATCCTCCGCCTCGTTTGGTAACATATTTAACGGGCTGTATATTCTACGATATACATCTCCATCCCTCTATTGCATTCATTCATTCACAATGGGGTCTATTCCTCCGTCGTGGCAGATCCAGGGTCGTTACGAACTCGTCCCAACTGTAGTTACTCGCGACATTGTCGTCGCCGTTCGCCCCAGTGATAGTGCGCATCGGGACATACACGTGCATACGCAACTTTGGATCACCGTGAGAGCCATCAGAAAAAAGTCTGAGCACCTGCTGGATATTGGGGTATGCTATAAGCTACAATGGTTGGCGCTCACTAATACACCGTAGCCGAGCTCTCGATTACTCATCATTTACAAGGGGAAACGGCTCTCCGAATCATTCCCGCTGACATCTCAGGGCTGGAGATATGGCGACGTTTTGAACGCATTTATAGTCCCGGCATAAGTTGGGCTCAAAGCTTCGTCCAATCTGTGACACAGGCCTTCGTCTTGAAATCTGGGGACAGCAACCGCGGTGGAGATGCGAGGAGTTCGTTGGGCAGTTCATAGGCCGCGCATTGTGGAGGCTGAGGGCATGGTAGGGATTCTAGCTCCGGGATTGAGGTACTAGGCTCTTCTATGGAAGGTTTAGTGGAGACACGGTGTCTTGAGAATTGTCTGTCTGCCTACCTTGTACTCTCCTACGGGCCCCACAAGCCGCAAGGTCTGGCTTATGAACCGAACGAACTCGTAAATACCTCTTGAATAGAATCCATATGAGAATACCCAGTAGCTTGCCAATGAACAGGGCCCCGACCGCGATGCCGATGGCTGTAAGTACAGGCAAGCCCGCGGTCTTACCTGGGTCCGGCTCGCTCATGGTAGGGTCCGGCTCGGCTGTTGGGGGAAATCTTTGGATTGAAGGGGTCGTTGTGGAGGGAGCAACGTAGGAATACGATGAGGTCTGTAGTGTCACCTTCGATGCAGTGGTCGGACAAGCTTTCTGGTCGCACGGGTCGATAGGACAGCAACCGGAAAACTTGTTGTTGGAACACACATACCATTGCGTGCCATCGGGACAACTTGTGTACCGACGGTTCCATTTGTGCATGGTGAAAACATGGAAGAGAGGTGGGGAGCAAGATTCCAATGAGTACACGCGTGAAAGCTGGTGGTGCGCAGTAACATCAAGGGACTCCTACAAAGTTTATAGCTAGATGGAGCTGGAGCGATTTTCAGGGCCTCGGCAACAGCGGGGTTGGTGGAGGGAGCCATGGGTAAGGTCCAACATGGAAAAGAAAGGTCGAAAGCGAGCGGTCTACATCGACATCGAAAACGCCGCTGTCGATGTTTACGTGGGACAGAGAATTCAAGGAAAACAAGTAGGAGGAAGCTCGGGAAGTCAGAAAGGAACCGCGCAAATGAAGCAAAGTGTTGAAGGGAGAGCTCTAGTACAAACAAGTGGGTGGAACGGCGTTTTCGATGTTGCGGAAGAACAATGCATTGTAGGGCTGTAGCTAGGCAGGAAATGAGAAACCAGCTAGCAGAACTGGACTGGTAGCAGAAATGGACTGGCAGCAGAAATGGACTGGCAGCAGAAATGGACTGGCAGCAGAAATGGACTGGCAGCAGAAATGGACTGGCAGCAGAACTGGACTGGCAGCAGAACTGGACTGGCAGCAGAAATGAATAGGCAGGAAATGGGAAACCAGCTAGCAGAACTGGTCTGGCAGCAGAACTGGTCTGGTAGCAGAACTGGTCTGGTAGCAGAACTGGTCTGGTAGCAGAACTGGTCTGGTAGCAGAACTGGTCTGGTAGCAGAAATGAACTGGCAGCAGAAATGGGCTGGCAGCAGAAATGAACTGGAAGCAGAAATGGACTGGTAGCAGAAATGAAGAGGCAGGAAATGGGAAACCAGCTAGCAGACTGGACTGGTAGCAGAAATCGACTGGCAGCAGAAATGGACTGGCAGCAGAACTGGACTGGCAGCAGAACTGGACTGGCAGCAGAAATGAATAGGCAGGAAATGGGAAACCAGCTAGCAGAACTGGTCTGGCAGCAGAACTGGTCTGGTAGCAGAACTGGTCTGGTAGCAGAACTGGTCTGGTAGCAGAAATGAACTGGCAGCAGAAATGGACTGGCAGCAGAAATGGACTGGCAGCAGAAATGGACTGGCAGCAGAAATGAATAGGCAGGAAATGGGAAACCAGCTAGCAGAACTGGTCTGGCAGCAGAACTGGTCTGGTAGCAGAACTGGTCTGGTAGCAGAACTGGTCTGGTAGCAGAAATGAACTGGCAGCAGAAATGGGCTGGCAACAGAAATGAACTGGAAGCAGAAATGGACTGGTAGCAGAAATGAAGAGGCAGGAAATGGGAAACCAGCTAGCAGACTGGACTGGTAGCAGAAATCGACTGGCAGCAGAAATCGACTGGCAGCAGAAATGGTTGGTAGGAAATGTGGATCGCCGATACGCTAGCCTAAGTGTTGCCTATCGTCGTGTATAGCACCACATCACCAGAACAAACCCCACCATATTCGAGTCTCTCGTTCTGAAGCCTCTCATCAGGATCACATTTGCGGTCACTATTGTACCGTGGGCGCTTTCAGGCAAGGCAAACGTCTCACCATGGAGCACATAACGCCCACTAGCGGCCGGCCAGGATAGCAAATTAGGGTATACTACAATTCATACAGCAACCATTATCTAGTCGACTATCCTCAAACCAGACTCGGCCAGTTCTTGCTCGATTTCTCCCCACCATCGGACACTCCTATACTTTTCAAGAACACCATGGTATAACTACGTAAACTAGTCCCCAGCTTTTCAATGGACTGCATAACATCGCTCACGGTATGGCGTAGACGCTCAAATCCGTGATCGACACTTGTAGCAACTTTGTCAAGCTGATCCTTGGTCGTCATGCCCTCTTCCATTCGGCTGAGGCGGGCGCATATGTCGTCTAACTTTCTTCTGGCTGTGAGCATTACTCTTATTCGGATAGGTGCGCTACGAACCTATCAAGACTGGCAGTGGCAGTCTCCCCCGTGGGGTTAAGATATAAGGGATCGAAGGTATCTCCGTTGTACATTTCTTGATTGCCGAATTGTCCGAACAGATCGAAGTCCAAGGTCGGATTCTCAGGGATGGGTGGGAAATCGAGTTCGGAAAAAATAGAGAAGTCCATGGCAGTGCTAATGCGCCCTTGGCTGTTCATTGTGCTGGATCTAGGAACGGGATTGTTAGTAACCAGGAACGGGGTGTGAAGATGTCCTGTGCTTCTCTTATAACTCTCAGCAAGTTTCGGCAGAATCGGGCCATCAACTCGCTGGTGCTAGTAGGTAATGGTTGTTGAGAGGAAACTGGTCGGTGGCCAATCACAAGGTACCACTCATAGCACACTCAAGAAAACCAATCACACAATGCATCCCTGCTGCGAGTCTAATGCAGTCTGACTGCAGATGAGCGGCGCTTAAAATTGCTGGTTAGCGCGGTCGCGTAGAGGGTGGCGTCAAGGAGTACAAGTAGGATGGCCTGCCGCACACCAGGGGAGAGGCGCAAAGCGCATGAGCAGTTGGAGAAGATCGCAAACGCCGTGATCGATGTTACGGAAGCAGGACGAGGAACCAACTGTCACCGGGCCGAGTGACCAGCCCAGCTAGATAAGACGGGTACCTATTTTACGTAGACACAGCCAGATATACACACTACCAGAGGTGCAGCTAAGAAAGAAGCTCCCCGGTCTACGGTAACCCTAAGACCAGCATAGGTCCTACACGACCTCGTCTCCCTCGACCCGCTTTCGCTACATTGTACCGACGATCTCACGGAAATGGATTACGTCATGGGTCGATATATGGGAACGCGTGATCTGCCTCAGCGTAGAGCAGAATATTGGATCCCCGGAGGCTGTGACTAGTTAGCAGCCACTGCGAGATGCTCTGAGCTCACATACCGATCACGATACTCTGCCCTGGAGTAGATTGAGTCTGTCTTTTGATGGCGGAGGATGTTTCGTCCAGGTAAGACTGCTCTTCGAGCCTAGACCAGCCAGCCCTTTGTGGAACACTGATGCCGCAATGGGGATGACAAGCTATCCACACCTGCAAGCGGGAAGATTGGCTGTGGGCCCCGCTTAGACGGTCAAGTAATCCCACCGCCGAATCGTACTGATGTTCCGAGTCTAGTTGCCAATAAAGATCCAGCTTACGCAGCTTATCGTTGTTTAGCCTGGTAAGGGATCCGGCACGCTTACTCCTTGCGTCATTGCTCTTTCTTTCTAGCAGAGACAGTATCAAGGGTAGCACACCAGAAATGCCAATCCCTTGCGCGGTGAGAAGCACAGTTTCATAGCAGCTTAGGTTATGGGCGTCCCGGTACGGTCCTCGGACGAATGCCCGTATCGGACCTCGTCCGGTCCTCTGGGCCTGGAAATTGAGTTTCTCCAAGTGAAACATCCGTTTCGGTAGGAGCAATCCGAACTCGTTCATCTCCAGCCGACTTTCTTCCCACCAGGAAATGTACATTGGCTCGGACCGATAACGTTGTCGCAATGGCAGATCTCGAGAATTCAGGAAGAGATAGCTAGGTTCGGCCGCTGCCTTTTTCCCCATAGCTACGGTCATGTAAACCATATGTTCTCGCACCTCCAGGCTGGTAATAGAAGCTGGACGACGAAAGGAAGGGATCTTGATGGCCTGGGACAAGAGCAAGGAGAAGCCACAAAGGAAGACTGCAATCCAGGCCACGGAGGCAAAAGATCTAGAAACCTCCGACACGTGCCAGAGCGTGAACCCAAGGGCAGCCACTGCCAGAAACCCATGTAGTATTGCGGAAATGTACCGTATGCTGGGCCATAACTTCGTCCCAGTGGCTAGGCTTGCAAAAAAACAGAATCCTGCGAGGCTGCCCGATATGATTTGCTCTCTCGTTGCGGCCGACAGGAGCGAAACACCGTGAAAGAGTATCTGCATGACTGCAGTGCTCCCAAGCCAAGTATGAACTGCGCAAAGAGTCCCAGGAAGGAGATAGTGCAACAAGGGGCCCCCTGCTCCCAGAAAGACCGGAAGCAAATGGACCAAGGCGAGCTTGATCGATACAACGGCCCGGCTCTCATCAGTCAAACGGGGTAAGAATAGAGTTAGAGTGGCGTTTAGCAGCATCAAGCTGGTAATAGCGAGTACCTCAACTACAGTGAAATGGATCCACGGCAGTTTCAAGTAGTATCCATATTTCAACGTCAAAGCATAGAGGTGTTTGTGGTACTTCGCATAGGTAACCAGGGTAACAGCCACGGACGCAAAGAAGATGGCATATAGAAGATATGAATCCATAATAGTAGTCCCGCTAGGGTAAACTCAAAGAGTATAATGTTCATTGGCATCACATCTCCGAAGGAAAGGGAGAAAGGTATATATCATTTACTGAATGTTTCAGTTTTCCGTTTTTGGTTTCTATATAGCAGGAACAAAGCTGTCAGTCATGTGTAGTATGTACGGAATAATACTAAATAGATCACGGCACTTTTACAGCACATCATATGATCTACAATGGCTAAGGAATTTATTTTGTGTTGCAATCTGGAGAATCTCGGGCTGCTTAGCCCACTTCTATCCGGAATTGGTCAGGACGTCGACAGCAAGGCGATCCGATCCAACCGTAGGGGCTACGAGGACAGAACGAAAGCATCGACTCACTTAGAAAACCGGCGGGATATTATGTTTTGCATGGTCTATAACTCAAGGCCCACTCTTTCATAAGTACTTAAGAGCCCGCATGGCTCCTCTGCATCACCTCGCTCCAGCTGCAACACACTGCTCCCAAACTAGAATCCGAACAGCACAATGTCGCAACAGACTATCCCCCGTGACGAGTGGTCCCCCCCTTTCCACGAGCGGTCTTTCTCCCACGCTGCCTTCTTTCGGCGTTCCCCCTTGGCATAGAAACAGCATCCTGCCACCATTCCCTTCCCCTTATCATTCAGCCGAAACACCTCTGGGAGCCGACTCGGAGAAGTATCGTGTGGCAGCCTCTTATTGGTACCAGATGTACAAGCAGTCGCAGGTTCAGCTAGTTGAGCTATCAAAGAAGCACGCAGAAGGCCCCAGAAACATGGTAAACGAAGTCGTGAGAGCGGGATGTTCAAAGGATGCAGCTAATATCAGTGTAGGCTAATTATCCGCCCAGCCCCAAGACGCCGACATCGATGACTCTCCCAGTAGAGGCCTCTAAGTAGTCTTTAGACTTAGTTCATCATTCTTGATAGTATACCTCCCTCTACCTCGTGCTTCGACTGCGTCGTTCATGTGATCGTGAAACACGTCTTGGATGCCTCTTCGTACTAGTCATGTTAGGAGCAGCTAGCCTTCTTTTATTGCTGTTTCTTACATGTAATCCACCACCATCACAATGCTCATAAGGATGAGACCGATCTTCAGAGGGCCCTTCATTTCGGAGTGTTGTTATCAGCTGTTTTCAGTCTGTTCCTGATCAGCCGGGGATCCGGTCATTTATAACTGATGGATGAGAGTGTTTCGCGATCCAGTTACCAGCCGCTTGATTTCCCGATTCCAGCTCCCGGCTTAGCCCGCGAGGACGCTCTGATAAGTAGCGCATGTCGAGGTACGGAAAGAAACGCCTTGCTCCATGCAATAATGGAAGAGTTCCTGATAGGAATAGGCCAGATTCAGATCGCAAATCTCTCCGTCGACCTATGCCGTGATAAGGACGAAAATGCGATTAGAATGCTACAGTCGGTATTCGAACGCCACTGTGAGCCAGATATAGATATCAATCAGATTGAGGTCAAATTGTGGCCGACCGAACTGGAAGAAGTACTGGCCTCCTCTGCTGTCTCGTTCGAAGACCTAGCGCGAACCTGCCCGCCTTTCCAACAGATCCGATCATCTCGAAAGATCGAATGCATTCATGGAAGGCAACGCCTCGAGGCAGCTATGAGGACGTTTGGACCGGAGACATGGTGGACGGCCAAGTTATATTGCATACCCGAGGGCAACGATCCTCTTCTTCTTCTCCAGCCTCACGCTGAACGGTACCACTACGAGACACCCCGCCCGGATGGCTATGTGTATTGGAAGGTGCGGCAATACCAGATGCAAGGTGATGTGGAATTGGAGAGGGAGTGGGTCGGCAGGCTATCGCCATACAAACAGAAGGCTCTGAAACGCCTGCTGGCCGTCCCGCAGCTTGTCGCACAACTAGACCGTCTGACTAGCAACTTCCCTGGCCTCAGAAGTGGGCTGGAACTCGGGAACGTGGAGAAGCACCTAGCTTCCCGCGGTAGAGAGGCGATGGAACGGTGCCTGGAGCACACCTTCACGGTGTGGGACGAGATATCGCTGCATGACGAGGACATCGGGTTGGCCACGGACACACAAACGGTTGAAAACGTACAGCTACTCGCTCCTTCTGCCAGCCAAAAAGACCGTGAATTGATTCGGAGATTGATGCGTTCGCGCGTTCTTTACCCTCTCATCAACAGTATGGACCGTCGTAACAGGATCGAGTCTGCCATCCTCAGCTTAGACGTGATAATTCCCAGCATTAAAACACTCCACGAGAACATGAAATACTTCGGTATTGGTGCGGAGATACTCAAATCGACGATGTTAACAAGACTGAAAAAAGATCAGTCGCTCTACGAGGGAATGCGCCAGATCTGGCGATGTCCCAGCAGGTTCCAGATAGAGTACGACGAGGAAGACTTTCGCGAGATTCCATTGAGTCCAGACTTCAGATGGTCTTATCTAGAGGTCTTTGTCTCAGCAATACGATACTCCCCCTGGCTTTCTGACCATTCTCCTCACCGGTCTCTTCGCCGGGAGAGTAGAGGGACCACCTGTCTCGCAGGGTCGAAAAACTATTATCTACTGAAACTGCTACAAAGAGCTCGTATGCAAGGATTCGCTTCGGAAAGGATTGATTCTGAGATCCGCAGACTATCGTTTTTGCGGGACGAGCCAGAAGCTCAAAGGATCGAAAGCTCTGATCAGGATGAGCAGGAGCTGGGCAGACGCTGCGGCCGCCCCTTCATGGACTCGTTAAGACACATGGTGAATCACTTGTTCATTCCGCAACTCCTAGCATCCAGTACCGCGGACCATCCCACTACGCTTTTCGTACAGCAGGACATTCTTCGCGCCTTCTTCGGCTCATTTCCCAACTGCAATACTTCGGCTCGTCCACTCCCCATCGCAAGCCCGACGACCAGGCGAACGACACCGCGCACTGGCCAGAACCACCAAGCTAGTAGCGACAGCCGCCGCAGTTCTGAGCCACCTATGGAGCACATGAGCTCTGCAGGGAGCACAAGCCGTCCTGAAGGTAGGCCGCAGAACTCTGAGATCGAGGACGATGCACGATCATACATCAGCCCGCTACCGAGGGGAGGGCCGAGCGTACGGACGAGCAGCACCAGGTCCTATCTGGGTCCGCTCCAGACGGGGGCTCTGGACGATCAGAACATGACCGGATCCGGATCGGGGACGAGATCCAGTTCACAGGTGAACATTGAGAGGAACCCGCTAGTCATGGCTGCTGGGATGTCTGCAAGACAAAATCGAAATCAACACTCGTACCAGATCAGCGACGCACCTACCAGCCAGGGTTCAAGGACTAGTTTCAACACCAACGCATCCTCTACAGCTTTCTCTACAGTGACGTCGCCGTCGAGACCGTCGCTACAATACCCCAATCACTTGCGCGACTATGCGGATGGGTCAATATCTCCGCTGAGCAGAGAAACACAGAGCACTCACAGGACGTTCATTACGCCGATGTATAACCGTAGGGGGTGAATTAGTCTACCTAATAATACAAATCGTTACATCTGGGAAGTCAAATCATCCCTCCTTCTCCGCCCTCATCTTGATTCTCTGTGACCGTCGTGGCAAAGTAGACCCAGCTGTAGCGACCGCCTGATGTTGACGTTCGGCTCGACGACTGTCTTGCGGGTGGGCATCCTCCAGAAAATCCAGGCTGTCGGGCGATGGCTCCCTCTTCCAAGGCACAGAATCATCTTGTTGCGTGGGTTCGAGTGCATCCTCGACTTGGCGAGGAGAGACGGAGAGCAGTCCATCGGCGAAAGCCCCCGAGGCTTCCATAGGCTTCCTCTCCTGAATAACGCCATAGCTATCGTCTGAAAGCAGGAGGATAATGCGATAGTGCTCCCTGGACGTGACGTAAAATTCAACAGGTATTTGTCGGAACGTAGCCTCGGCTCCCGTGTATGGGTGTGTGGCGAAGATCATACGCCATCGTGTGTTGTTGATAGTTTCCACAACTTCCGTGCCATTGATTGGGGCGCGGCCTGCTGGATGCCACTCGGTTACGTTTCCTTCTGCGTTGGTGGCTGCCTCGAAGGGACGCAGCGCAGTGTCGGCACAATGAAGAACGACAGTCATGCCGTGGATGGGTCTGTCGTCGTCGTGGATGACCTGGCAGGAAATGGACATGATGAAGATTTTGTTGTGATCCTGTGCTTGGATTAGAGGAGCTTATGTGCGCCAGCTTGTCAACGGCTTGAGACTGATCATGGTACTTATAGGGCAAGGGATTATATTGAGGGATAAGCGCGCGCTTCTATGTGCCTATTCATGCTCACCGGGTGAGTCGTGGTTAAAACTGCTTCTGTAGTACACCCGAATCTGCTCTTCTGGTCTAGCCGAGATGACGTCCTTATACCGTTGAAACTCGCGTATGATGGCGTTTGCGATGTCACCCACCATCGCATCACGTCTTTCCAGCCCAGTCTTGTACTCTCCGGCCTTCTCACTGAGATCCCTCCTGCTCTCGGTTTCATCAGCGAGACTACACTGCAGGGATCTCAGCTGCCGAACGAGCTCTTGATTCCGTAGCCTAAGTTGCTCATTTTCCTCTTCTAATAGAGCGATATAAGTCTCTGGACTGTAGCTTTTGTCCGAGTCCGCCGCCCCGACCGCCTGCTCAACTGCCGGCATACCTGGCGTAGGGGGGAGAGCTTTTTGGTGTCTGGACCCCATGTTGGATGGATGCTCCACCTCTACGAGCAAAAGATCTCTCTAATTTATGGCCAAGCCAGAGCGGGTCGCAGTTGATCGCATTCCAAGATTCGTCGACTAAGATCTGGGTTTCGGAAACGGAGCAACGGATTCGAGGAAAGCCCCACTACTACGTACACACCCCATGACAGCCATGTAGCAAGCAGTTGACAGATGCTCTATGTGGGGATTCTTGCTTGTGGCGTCGCCACGATGTGACCCGCTGCACACCACGTGATGAAAAACACCTGCAGGTTCGAATGCATTGCGTTAGACAAACACACAACGCAAGGGGTCGTATTGGTTGATTGGCTCAATTGATTGCTATCCTACATTTACGAGCACGTGGGCCCAGCCCTGTTGGCGTGCTTAGTGGGCGCTATCTTTCAGCCGTGAATGGACGTCAACGGAAAAGTTCCGGAGATCATTAGCCAGAGCAACTGTTGAGTCCCCCACCCTGACCAGATCCCGCTCAATCCGTTCCAATCTATTGTTCCGAGATAGCTCCTGATCGACACGGTCGAACCGCCGCTCAAGGTTGTTATTTTTCCCTAATTCGGCCTCTAGATGCTCGAGTTTCTGCATGATGCGCCGAAAGAGGCTAGAGATGTTAGCTACGGATGCAGGCTCATTCGAAGGTCGACTGACTTCTTGCAATTGTTGCACTCAAGAGCCGGAGCAACCATGTCCGAGCTGGGACCCGCCAGCATCTCCTGCGTGTTGAGGACGTCCTCTCCGAATGTCATGTTGTACTCCGAGTCCGCAAACATGGTTTCCTCTGCAGATTCGAATGTGATCTGGTCTGCCAAGGTACTATCGGTGCCTGTTCCTCGCGCGCTTCTTATGGCTCTTCGAAGGCCCCTTTTCAGGTTACCGCGAACCGATTTGCGTCTTTCGAGAAAGCATCCGCTCGTTTTCCCTAAATAGATTCTAGAATTTAGGAGCTACTAGATATAAACAGCACAAACCGCCGGCGTCCAACCACTGAGACCTTTCCACAGACACGCGCGCTAATCATCATGAAGACCTTCTTGCCGCTTTCCGCCATGGGCTTCGCCAATATTAGCACGCCAAGGGCATGTCTGGAACAGCCACCTCTGCAGTTGGTGGCGGGGTCATCGGTGCAAGCCTCGTAAGCGTCACACTGAGCGACAAGGTCTGGAGCTAATCAGATCGCAGAGTCAACAACGTTCTCGGCAAGCCATGTGAGGCCCGGCTCGTCTTTACCGATGACAACTTTCTCCCCGTCGTTTTCTCGTTCGGTCGGCTTCCCTGCATGGGCACACAGGTCGCGGCGTTCGACGTCCCTACCGAAGCACCGAATGGGGATGCATACCTATTTTGGTGACATGCCCAAACCAACAAGATGAGGTAGGGTAGCACTAACCGAGATACAGGAAGTGCGCCGGGCAATCCGCTCCCACCTGCACGAAGGCAGTCATCACCAACGGCGCCAACAGCCCTGAGTTGATCACTTCTGACCAGGAAGGAAAGATCGGCTGCATCCAGGAGGGGTCGTCGCTCCTCACATCGTTGACCACATCTATATCCGGGTCCAGCACCTTCGTAGAAACCGTAGTCTCAACCCGCCAATCACTGACGACAACCTTCCTGGACACACAGATCCATTCAACCAACACCCCAGATGTCCATTCAACCAATGCCCTAGATGCCCACTCCACCACTTGGACCGGCGCGTCTATGACAACGTTCAGTACTGCAACGACCCAATCGTCGAGCCAACTGCCACCCGCGGCAACAACCACACCCGCGGAGGGGCCAGAACAAACGTCTACGGCATCGTCGCTTCCCACTGCTTCGGCGCTTAGCACCTTGTATGCAACAGTTACTGCAGTGCAGACTGTTACTTCTTTTATCACCCAATCATGTACATCTTCTGCCACCCAGAAGGCATAGACTAGATATATAGCTTAAAAGAAATCCTGTACATTCCCAGACTCAATCTCGACAAATTCAGGCAACATGGATTCCAACAGTGACGCCGTCCTTTCGACGATGCTCAGCCATGAGATTGAGTTCCACAACAACACTAAATATCTCTTGAGCCAGTCCAATGTCTGCTGCGCGGCTTGGAAGATGGCTTGTGAGACCACCTCCGCCGATCTTCTCGACACGCAACAAAGACTGGCAGAATCGGAGGAAAAGCTGCGAGTTTTGCGCGCTGAGCTCCAGCAGTTCAAGGCCAAGATCAGTCATCTGGTAAGTTACACTACATGACTCCCTGAAAATAGACAGCTCACGCTTCGAGCCGGAATAGAACCCATTTACAGCTGCCTCCTCGAGCTTAGAGCCAAACGGGATGAGAGACAGTCACGGAGAGTGCGAGGAAGGAAGCATGGCTATCCTGGCTGAGAAGTAGGGTAGATTCATTAGAACGAGGAAAAATATACCATTTTCTAGAAAGAGTAATGTTTGATTCTAGAAACCGCAACCTGGAACCTGATAGCAGTAATCCCGCATAGTCGCAGGTGACCGTCTAAGCTGCTGCCGCAAGAAGGCCTTTATCTAGCGACCCCCCAAGCAACACACCAGCGCTTTCTGATAAGCAACATGAATCCGCAATCTCCATTGTCTGGCCGAGTCGCTAAGGCGACGATGACGCGCGCGCAGAGGGAACACAAACAGGAGATGGCAAGGCTCCGCAGGCGGCGCCTTACGATCATCAGAAAATTGGACGAGTTCCATGAGCTCTGTGGAGCTGAAATGTACATGGCCATGTACATGAACTCCCGGTGGTTTGAGTATTCCTCTTCCGAGAATCCAAGCTGGCCACCGCAGCGCAGCCAGATCGTAGGTATTGACGCGCATTTGAAGATTGCTGGCTAACAGCGTGGTAGGGCAAGCAATATCCGACCCCACTGATCTACGGGCCCGAAAATATGCCTAACAGAAGCGGACCACAGTTGACCCCAGGTCACTCAGAACAGGTTAATCTAATAGACAGCGGTATCTAGATATGAAGACCTAGCTTCAATTTTTACTCATAACTATTGTGTTCTTTTATTCTTGCCGTACAGTGATCAGACGTAAGTTGCGGGACTTTGGCAGCACCATATCACGGTAAGGGCTCTGACGGTCACCCCTCGCAACGATCATTGGACCCACTCTAATTAGGCTGCACCTCAAAACATAGCACAAGCGGAAGTCCATGCCTCTATTCTTCACCACAATATCAATTCAAGCATCATGGCAGGGAATGTGGAGGATCAGCTAAGAGATTTGCTGCGACAAGCCGAGCAACGTGCCGAGAGAGAGCAGCAACGCGCCGAGAGAGAGCAGCAACGCGCCGAGAGAGAGCAGCAACGCGCCGAGAGAGAGCAGCAACGCGCCGAGAAAGCAGAGAGAGAACGACGGGAGGAGCGCCAGCGCGCCGAGGAAGCAGAGGAACAGACACGGCCTACGACATTGAATGAATATATCGCCGCTTGTCATTCCTCCGTATTCTCTAGGTTTGCCATCGAAACAGACCCCAAGTTGACCTCGCGAGGCCCCATAACCAATCCACGTGACAAATGGTGCCCGGAGAATCTAAGGCCATGGCCCGACTTCCTCGAACAGCAAAGAATCATCTTCGGCACCCTTTACGATGCATTCCCTACCGACAACCGTGTTTTCGAAAACCGAAACTTCCTGACCGGCCTGGGAAACAGGATCTCGCGGCGGCCGATCGCGGACGAGAAGACCCTCGAATATTTTCTACATAATAGCGTGGAGGATCCGGTCAGGGCCATTCTAGAACAGCTCAAGGTGGAAGAGGTCGGCAGCGTGTTTCAGATTGGAGATGGTATCATGTTTGAGAACCATCCTCACGCCATCAGTGATGTCGCCGAGGAGGTTGTGGCAAGGGAAACTCCAACATCACCGCCTCGGACGCCAAACCACCGACGCGATCTCCACCAGCTACGACCAGATCAGATCTGCGTTTACCGAGCCGACAGCTCCATGTCAGCGCCACGTACCATGGTCTATGTTTGCGAGTACAAGCCGCCTCACAAGCTAACCGCTCCGCACCTCCGTGTAGGGCTTCGGGCCATGGATATCTACAAGGAAGTGGTAAACCGGAAGCTGATTCCGACCTCTGCAGACCCTGACGCGCGCTTTCAATACCACGCAGAGCGGCTGGCGGCATCTGCCATCACGCAGACATACCACTACATGATGGAAAGTGGGCTTGAATATGGCCTGCTTACCACAGGCGAGACGATCGTGTTTCTCAAAGTCGATTGGACGGAACCGCAAACTCTCTATTATCATTTGGCGGAACCTGGCCCCGAGGTGTCAGCCCACCCGAACAATGCCAACATCTGCTCGGCTGTCGGCCAATATTTAGCATTCACATTGATGGCTCTCGGCGCGCCTGGAGAACGCCGGCAGCACGGGCAGGAGGAGCGCCGGAGAGCTACGAATGGCCTCAAGACGTGGGCTGAGGATTTCGAAACGACACTGCGTACTGTTCCAGAAAATGAACGATCAGCATCCTCAGACGACTCGTATGTACCTACCACCTACAAGGGCGTTGATCGCTCGCCGTACCGCTCACCGCACGTTCTCCGCCGAAGGAGACGCCAATCCAGTGATGGAGTACCCGAGGAACAGTTAAAAAAGGACCTGCCGGAGTCATCAGATGATGAAGCAGCACCGAAACCCGATACTCCTACCCCTGCCGGACGAAATACAGAAGGGGCCCGGCGCAGCCAACGACTGGCGCATCGGCCTCGTCCGGGAGGAAGCGGCGCACAGGAGAAGCCGTATTGTTCACAGAGGTGCCTTTCGGGTTTGGTTCAAGGGTCGTCCCTGGATTCGGATTGCCCAAACGTTACGCTTCACCGCAAGCGTGACGCAGGCGACTGCGGGCGTCACCCTGTCGATCATGCAGAGTGGAGCCGCCTCCTTTGGGAACAGCTAAAGCAGTCTCTTGATGACGGAATCACGCCCCTAGGCGATTGTGGTGCGCGGAGTGTACTCTTCAAAGTGACCCTGCTCGCGCACGGCTACACCTTCGTCAGTAAGGGCACGGTGCAGGCTTTTGTGGAGGACCTCAAGCACGAGGCTGCGGTCTACGAGCGTCTCAAGCCGGTTCAAGGTGTGTATGTGCCCGTGTTCCTGGGCGCCATTGATCTCCGATCAATGAACAAGGTTTATTACTATGACCATCGAGTCTACGTTGTGCATATGACATTTCTATCTTGGGGTGGACTCAGTATTTCGCAGTCGGCGAATGCAGACGACGGGCGAAAATCCCTACAGGATGGGGCTATTCGAGCCTTGCAGGCCCTGCACCATGAGGGGGTGATTCACCGCGATGTGCGATTGGCGAATATGTTGCTCAATCCTGAGGTGAATGAGGTCATGCTGATTGACTTCGAGCGGGCTTCACTGCTCCGACCGCCTCGACGTCCGCTGGCGCAGTTGGTGCCGAACAAGCGGAAACGGGGGCTAGGGAGGACGAATCTCGGAAAGGCCACCCACAAGCCAGACAATGGGAGAGACCAGGATAGAACATTTGCGGAGGAAATTTCGAGAATGAAAACTGTATTCTTGAGCATGACATGAAACGGGGACTATAGCTGCCAGTATTGAGGTGAACATGATTCATTAGCCCAACATTAAGAATGACGGTATTCGTACTCGGCTCGTTTCTGGATGTGTTCTATGGCAGCTGGGGTGATAGCAGCCCAGCTTGTTAAACTGACTGACAGCTTCAGGTGTTCGGCCGTTCAGCGCACTAGGAAACCGTGGCTTCAGGATTAACCCCAGCCTAGCTACAGCATGTAAATGTGTCCACTGTTGACGAGGCCGGCTTCATCGCTCGGTTAAGACGAGAGTGTCCCTCAATTGATTAAGCTACTACTAGCTGGAGGAAAGAATATCCAGTACCCGTGGTCATCGTCGGGGCATGCAAAGAGGGGTCGACGCCCGCTCTCCCTCATCACTTTCCCTTACAGCTGTCCATTTCTCCAAGGCTGTTTCACGGGCTCACTCACTTTCAGAGGAACTGAACGCAATTGGATCCAGGTTGGTCTGCATCACTCATCCGCCGAAGGTAGTTTTCAATAGTCCGATCAGATGAATGTCGAATGCTGTCGTATTCGTCGTCCAGTCCACCCATAAAACAAGAATCGAGAGTTAAACAATCTCTGATTTCCTTGAGAGCTGGAATCCAGGGACCCCTTTCGAGTGCAACACAGATGAAGGTTAGGCTCCGCAAAGTTGCGCTGTGCTTCTCAAGGAAGTCGGTGAGATGCTCTGCACTTGCGTATTGAATATTCGCTAGCCTTAACGCTTTCAATTTGGGTATGGAAAGAGAGCGAAAGAAGGATTCAGGGCGTGACAGCTGGAAGTTCTCGTCGGAGGCTAGGTCCAGCTCCTCAAGTTCCTTTGCAGAGCTGATGAGAGTAGCCACCCCTGAGTAGTTTATTGCTTCCGTATCATCGTCCCAGCACCAAGGCAGTGTGATTTCCAGCGTTTTCAAGCCTCGAAAGGCTCTTTGGTAGAGTGGAGCAAAAGCTGGAGAAAGACCCTGGATGATACCCACAGGACCGTGGTCATCTACCCAACTGGGAGGGTCAAATCCAAGTACTAGTTCCTCCATGCTGCACGTGGAGGCCGCGAGAGCGCTCATCAGAGCGGTAAAGATCCTATGCCTGACCGGAGATTTTGTGTGACGCCCGGGAGGACCAGAAGGATCGTCTTCGGCACAAGAATGCCCAGCTTTTGCGATTTGCACGCGCCGGAGCCCTTCGAAACGAGCAAGGGCGGCGGTAAGAATTGACGTGTTTTGTAAATTCTGTTCGAAGTCGACTTCCCACTGGTGTCCTGCACAATAGCGCGCCGACATGTTCTTGAGCCAGGACATCTTATCGACAAGAGGAGGCGTCCCATTTCCGCTGTCTGGGGAAAGCAACCAAGACTTGAACATTTCAGGGGATGCAGCTAGGTTTGGATCGAATCCCTCAAAGAACCAGCACATTCTTTGGACATGTTTGCATAGAGCGGATTCTGATAATTGAATGAATCGAAAGTAAGCGCCTTCGGATGGATACGTGACAATCTCCCGGAATGCAAGGGATGCCGCAATCTCTGCGAGCTTTCGTCGTCGTCAACGAGCTTGAGGATCAGAAGGATGAGTTCGTCCGGCAGCTTGAGGAGCATTCTGAGTGGTTTGAAGAAATTCAAAACAAGGTGCTCAGGTTCGTGGGAGGCACTGCGGCGGATCTGTTAGGCGGGCTGGGCCAGGTGCATGTACTGTACAAGACTCCAGAAGGGGCCGGATTGTCTCGGGCCTGAAAGAGCCTGCGGTATCAGCCCTGGTGCGAAGTCATTGGATCAACTCAAGACTGGTAGAGTCGGAGGCGGGTGGCGACTCCAGGCCAAGATCAGTTCGGGTAAAGTAGACGCCACCACTTTATGAGACGGAGAATGCAAGGGACGGCAGACATGGCTAGGTTAGACCAAAGAAAACGGTAGGATTACGCCGAGGTCCACTTGATCCTGCGAACCAAGCTGCCGGGACCTGTCATGCCATGATAACGTTGTGCCAGATAAGAACTGGCTCAAGTGCCATGAAGCTACTTACAGATAACCACGAGCCTGTCTTTAGCCAGAGGTCCGCCACGCCACTTGGCATGCATTGGGTATAAGTCGAGCTAAGCAGAAGAGAATTGAGGCGGAAGCGCCAGGAGAGACGTGGGTTAGGTTCTCGGGGCCGCATGTACCATTTCACAATCAACTCGTTTCACTGCATCGGCTTGACCGACTCTGTCATTGGCTGTGGATGAGTGGGCTTCTGACGCGAAGGCCCCGTAACCATAGGGCTCGGGGTGCTTGGGCCAACCATCCCCTCCACAAGCTAGTGCCGGCGCGTACCGACCAAGCCAAAGTTTGAATACACACTCAAATATAAGAATCTCCATCTCAGCATATCCAGCGGTCGACTCGCGGCATATCCATATGATTTCGCCACTGTCTCCAGGCTTGCGCAAGCGCCGACAAGCCCCCAGCCCTGAACCATCACCGACCGACACCGACCGACGCCCTAGAAAGAAGCCGAAGCACCTCCATCCAAGCCGACCGCCACCTCGGTTCTGGGACAACCTCAGCGAAGTCCCGCTCATCCGTGGCGCGCTGTGCGAACTGGATCGGAGAAACGCGGTCAGGCATCCGGAAACGCCTGCAGTCGATCGTCCCATCACCAGAAGCCTCGCCGCCAAACAGTTCCTCGAATCCGCCCCAGACTATCTCAAGACATCGACGCCCGCGCGTCTGCGCCGGATCAAGCGGTTCTCGATGGAGGGAGGCCCAGACCTGTCACACCTCAGAGGGGTGCGTCATAGCCTCTGATGAATGCACCGTGTCTAACACAGCATAGTTCCGCGGCATAAGCCAATCCAGCCTCGGGCGACGAAAGCGCGGCTCGCAATCACCGACGAAGCGTAGCTCCACCACGAGCACCAGGAGCACTGGACCATATGATCGTGCTTTCCAGCAGCATCTCATTGACTTCGGCGTTTTTCCAGACGGCTACGAATATCCCGATGGCAACCTTGCCCCAGGACCAGGGAACATGGGCGAGATCACTCGGGCCCTCGCACAGCCGCGGCCTTCGTTGTCGCCCTCCCGTTTCACGGATGAGGATTTCCGGAAATTCAAACGGGCAGAAACACAGGCGTCGAAGGAATGGCAGATCGTGACAAATGTGGTTCCCGTATTGGAAGGAGATATCGCAGACCGAAAGTGTGTATCCGGACAAATACCTTTCAACAACCTCGATCACTTGACCGACGGCTCACTCGTGTCTGGAAATCCGGATCGCTACTATGGCGCTCGTCCAGAGCAGCTGGATCGGAGGGTACGTGCCGACCTCGACGGGCTCATCATTCCTTCGACCCAGCACGATCTACCAATCTTGCCGAATTATCTTCTCGCAGTGAAAGGCCCTGATGGCTCAGCTGCTGTCGCAGCACGGCAGGCGAGTTACGATGCTGCTCTGAGTACGAGAGGAATGCAGAGCGTTCTTTCCTACGGGAAACCCGAGCCACAATGCGACGAAAACTCTCGTGTGATCACATCAACATATCACTCCGGCACACTCAAGATGTTCGCCAGTCATGTCAAACAGCCGACGACGTCTGGTGGCCTCCCCGAGTATGTGATGACCCATATAGACTCGTGGGCTTTGACTGGGAACATTGGAAGCTGCCGACAGGGGCTCACAGCTTACCGTAATGGGATGGACTGGGCGAAGCAACAGCGAGATGAGGCAATCGAACAGGCTACTAGTAGGGGGGGTGTAAGCTCGTTACACATCAAACAGCCCTTAATCAATGTGACCGCAGAATCAGTCGGAAGCACCATCGAATCATCCAGCGAAAGCGGTTCGACAGAGCTGAACCTGCCGAGGGCATTATCAATCCACAATGATTCTGACACGTCTGCAGACGAGTTAGCAATGGAGGCACCGACCAACAAACGTACAAAGCCGGCAGCAAGGGGTAGGCAGTCTATCAAGTTATCTGTAAAGTCCGTAAATGGCAGGAGCCCATAGATGTTGACATCAAAAGAAGATCAACGACTATTTTCCGGTGCCAGTCCTGTTCTCGGTACCTAAGTGCCTGCATTCATCCCTGTTGAAATCCATGCCCCGATGTCAGCCCCCCTCCCAGACATCCGTGGTAATGTTGCCTTGCAAACCAATAGACGCTTTGCGCGTCGTAAAATGACAGAGCAGGATGCTGGGAGATGTGCTCTCTAGTTGGCCCGTGCGATGCAGCACATGACTTGCCCCACCACAGGAACTTCTCAGGCCCCATTGTCCCTGTGTACCAGGCCTTAGCGCGCATCGAGACGTGGGTAAGTGCTGTCCACTCCGTACAGCCGCACTTCTGCCAGTTATGACATTGAGTGTAGATAAATACAGACAGTCGTAGGTTCTGCAGCACTCTCCATCATGGCCCAGGAAGCGATACCCGATTGGCAAGTGGCAAGATCTATATTCTTTCGGACTTCTACGCTCTGGACGCGAGCTGTACGCGATGCTCAACTTATGCCTCCTGGTTCTTTCCCCGCCGGCAGTTTTGATCTCAGGTCTCTGCTTGCCCGCATCCCCGAATTTCCAGATAAAATTGCCTCTGATGCAGTCAGTGTGCAAGGACGTTCTAGATGGCGCAACAAAGACAATGCTGGGATTGGCTGTCCACTTGAAGGACGGATGGAAGCGCCTCTGACCATCAACATTCGATCCCGTCATCCGGTTACATGTTCTCTATCTTCTGATAGCTTCCCCGTCTGGGAGGGGACTCCAAACAACGGTGTGGCTCTCCTAGTTCTTGCCTGGGCTTATATCATGAATGCTCGACTTGCCGCCAGTCAAGATCTCACTTTGGAGTCACGAAGCACTGCCTCAACAATGCAGTCGTCTATATCCTACGACGACTATGGTACAGTCAATCTCGACTACGCCACGAAAGAGGAACTTGGCTGGTGGCGACTGATCACAACCCCTGGCACATACTTCGCGGCTCAGAATGACGAGAAGTGTCTACCCTGGTCTATAGCACCAGATGAACTCGGCAGTCTTCGATTCATTGCCAATTATAGTTGCCAGGATACACACATGGACAGGCTCCCGAATGCCAAACAGGCTGCTGTTTACGTAAACAGAATTTGCCATGTGTATGGCCTCCAAAAGCAATGTTCGGCGGCATTGGCTGCAGCTATCAGTCTCCCTTGCCAACGCAGGTTTTCTCTGCACCTCAGCAAGGTACTGCTTCCGCGAGCAAGTCTTTCGTCCCAGCTAAACCCCTTGGTCCTCTCTGAGGATTTGCCTCCCGATTTTGATGTTTTAGGTTACTGTATGACGTTGAGTACCTGCCAGAGGGTGTATGTTTCCTGCCTGGAAAGCGTCTTGTGGGAGCCCAATGTCGCCTGTAATGCCGCTGGTGCAGTCCTTCGGCCGATATACAATGTTCTCCATCCTATCATCAAGTCGGAGGACTTTGAACTGTTGGCCAAAGTGTTATCGTTCTCGCAAGCAGCGCCTTTATGGCTTGGGATGACACTTTGCTCCAAGGCCAGCAATATTCTTACCACGATGCAACGTGGAGCTTGGTTTGGTGGTCAAGCGGAGACTGCCGCATGGACCGGCATTCCCCACTCTTTCATGGATATCCCTCCATCGAGTCCATATCTGCAAGACGGAAAAGTATCGAGAGCGAACATCTGGCGCTTGCGCCGCGATTGTCACGAACAATATCTAAAAGACGAAGAAGACTATTCGGGTTATCCTCCGAATAGTTGGCCGCCATTTGGCAGCATGAAGGAAGCTGACATCGACCTTGAGCTGCGCGAGCATCTTTGCTGTATGCACGTATGGCATTATGACTGCTGGGAATGGATCGCGTCGGGGAACAAAGATGTCGGCTATTCACCTGCAACTCCGAGAGGCAAACCCCTGGATTGCAAAGCACATCACGAACCCCTACTAGCCATGGCTGACAAGATGGTTAAGAATATGACTAAGGAGGACACTGATGCGATTGTGGCGTTAAATCAAAACGTAACACAGTCGACGTTTTCGTGGTGTTCCGGGCAAGTGGAACACGACTTCGCAAAGATAGTTGGCACACGACCCACTTCGAAGGAGGAATCTACCCTAAGCGGAAGTGTTATTGGGTCTACGGATGAAGATCCTTCCTCGCCACAGACCCCCTCACCTCCTCTCTCTCCTCTGTTGTCAAGTTCCAACATCAATGAAGGTAGAGTTCAAGATTGGATAAAAGAGATGACACGAAAATCATGAGCATACCAGAGATGCTTCTCCACGTTGTTATTTTTAGATAGCGCCCATAGACCATACAAGGTAGCAACCGGCAATCAGGAGCCGAATAGTATTATTTATCTTTGATCTCCCACGTCCAAAAGGTACACTCGTATGTCTTACTCTTAAATTCGAAGCACGGTACCTCCTCTCCGCTGTCAATCCGCGTAGAATTTTTCCATTTTTTCCTGGCGCTCTGGATGAGCTCACCCTTCTTCAATTTGTTGAATTTGATAGGGCTCTTGAATGAGATAGTATCTTTCTTGCATGACGTCTGGACATAGATGTCGTTTCTGGTAGACTGTGCAGAACTGGGGACCAATGGGTCGAATGATTCGTTCGACGTTGTCCTGGTATGTCCAGAGGCGGTGTTAGCCGTTGCACTCCTTCCCGGCCCAGAGCTTGTGGAGGCGAAGCCCATTGCCGCAAAGTCAGCAACGAAAGGGTCAAGTGACTCGTTTGACAGTGTTCTGCTATGACCCTGTGCGAGGTCGGTGGAGGAACCGCTGGCAAGGGGGCTCAGTGCTACGCTTGATGTGAAATCCTCTGGAGATTCCGCTCCTGGGTAAGGAATCTGCGCCTCATCTGCAGTCTGCACATAATCCTCTTCATAGGGATTCATTCCCCAGAGAGACCGAAGTTCGGCAGCGGGATGATTAGGGCAGCGACTGCAATCGAAGTATCGATTATCCTGGTCAAGAGTACCTCCAGTGTTGCGACTAAACCAATTCTTGCACTTCTTAACTGAACATCTCTCAAAAGTATGAATGTTGTTAGCCTGGCCACATCGCTCACAATGACCACCTTTACCAGAGCTTGAAGTCATTATGAGTTCAGGGTCGTGAGTTGCTACGCCAGTGCTTGCGGTGGAAACTATGTGGTAATGTGCTTCCTAGAATTGTCTCGTTTATTATGACGAAAAACAGGTAACATTGCCTGATGATAAAGTAGTATGCCCCCTCGCCGCCCCCCAACCCCAGAGGAGCAACATGAATGCAAGGTGTCTACGTCTGCTGCACATCTTTACATTCGGTCATGCGGATTGTTTCTCAAGGCAAACGTCGGCCTAACGCTAGCAACCTGTGCACTACGCTTACATTTATCCATCCAATTAATGTGCTGGGAGTGTCACACCATCTGCAAGTGTGCCATCCTTTTAATGCACCTTTCATGGCTTGCAGCTTGGTCAGACGTCTGGCTTTCCCAAGAACTCTGCAGATGGCGCCGTCTGCTACGTCGAACAACCCGACTACATGCGTCAATGAAACACGGCTTGCATGCGGTTCTTCGGGCATGTGAGTCTACACACCGTAGACTCAAGACTCGAGTGACGTGGAGAAACGCGATCATGACAATAACGCCATAGGGTCGACGAGGGCGCTGTAACACACACGCAGACAGACTTGAGCATCAATGTGCGATGGACCGGATGTGATAGAAGACGGTCCAGCAAATCTATGTGTGCAGCACTAGTGTTTTCCACGGTGCCCAATTGAGGCGACAATCCCCCATATTGATTGTGGTACTGCCTCTGCACTGCCGATCCCTGGCCCGTCCTGCGAATGTGCTCGTTTTTGTCAGATAATCTGCCACCGTCTATCAAAGGCCACTTTGCGAAACGCCATATTCTCCCTTCACGCCTAAGACTAAACGGTCACATTTAACTTTCAGCGTTCCTCCACAAAGCTGACCAAATTCACCCTGGGCAAGCTCCTAGAGTGTGTTAGACGACAAGTTGAGATGTCGAAAATATGGGTGCTTACCTTACCCGCTGCTATGGGTTACACGTGGGACATTTGACCTTCTGGCCTCCGGGGGTGTTAACCCAGCCTCCGTTGCAGTTACTGTCGCAACCGCCGTCCGGCATTCTTGTTCAACAAGGTCTGTTTGTAACTTGATTATAGATGAGATGTGATGTAGATATTTTGAAAAGACGGATGTCTCAGAAGCAATGTTAGAAAGGAAGATCGGGATTTTATCGATATGAGAGGCACGTAAGTCATGGATGCCTTACAATAGAGAAAACTTGCCAACAAAAGTTGGGCCACGTGAGTCCAGAAACCGCTTCAGGCATGCAGCCCACTTTAAATTGAAGTCCAATGAGTTGGCCAGGAGATGCGTAATAGAATTAATCTCGATAGATGGAACTAAGTTTTTAACTTTTAATCTTTCCCCATCTTTCCAAGTCTTAGGCAATCTACCCCAGACAGAGTCATGGCCCAGCAGTTCTTTAATTGTACCTGCACCGCGATATTCGGGAGCTTCGAACACCGCCAAGAACATATTCAAGAGGAGTACAGAAAGCAGCATCGCGATCGCCAACTAGCACATCAATTACAACAACACTGCGAACAATCTCTCTTGCACTCAAGGGCCGAAGATGACGATATCTCCGACATTCTCAGTGATGACTTAGCTGTTGACAAGAATGGCAAACGCACCCCGGATAGGCAAGCGGAGTCAGGACGACCGAAGCACAGAGCTCAAAATGGTTATCATTGTCCCAGAGAAGACTGCGAAGTGAAGCCAATTGAAAAGATACTCAATTTTCGAGAGCACTTTGGAACACGTAAGTTATAGACCTCACTGTGTGAGTCGCTCTGACTTGGTTTCATGCAGATATCAAATACGAACGACCCTGTCCATTGTGTCTACCACCGTGGACCTCACGAACGATGATAGAATGGATCCGCCATGTCCGTCGTCACCAAAACTCCACCAGCCAAGCGGATTTAGACTTCATAAGGAACAAATGTGCAGAGCTGCTCGGGAGGATTGCTATAGATTTGTCCTTGGCACCCTCGAGGGTTCAACCGTCACGGAAAAGAACACGAGACGAAGCACAAATGGATACACCTGGCTTGCAGAGAGCAGGACATCGACCTATGGTGTCAATCCACCATGAAGGGGACGATCTAGAAAGCGGAATTTATCCGGCTGTCCTAGATTATTCGTCGGAGGCGATGCGGGTGGCTACTGGCCACACCATGCCAAGCGCAAATCATTATGACGCCCAGGCACATTCCAGCCAGCAAATCCCCTCAGATTCCTTTGCAGACCACGCAACACATCTTAGTAATCACAACACGCCAGTTGGGTCTAATCAGGGTGTCCAACCATTTCCGACACATTTGCGACACGATCCACTGCTATTGCAGCAGACACCTCTCATCTACGAAGCTATGAACTATCCTCTCTGAATTTCGAAGTTTATCTCAATGGGTCCAGTCTTCTCCTTCATATTTCTCAGTTTCTCCACAAGTTCAGGTCGATCCGGGAGTCGCATCGGGAGGTCAGGGAGTAGCTCAGGTGGAAAGAAAACATTGGCGAATTCATAGCTTGCTTGGTGTTCGAAGAATATCCGAGCATCGGTGATTATCCTGGAATGTGTCAGTGAGTGTAACAATATTGCGCAACGGTAACTTACAATCCCCCCTCTGGGAGAGAGAACTTCTTAGGTTTGCAACCCGCGGCAATAAGCTCGTCTTTGGTGCATTCAGGCAGAGCCACACCCGTCGTCTGGTTGTCATCTTGCTCAACATAATGCGATCCAGCCCAATACTCGACCTGCGAACCCTTGGCCCATTGGTGCACCGCAAAGACAAGACTCTGACCGCCAGGCCAAAAGCGATGGCAACGTCCAGGTTTCGCTGTATATCTCAATCGGTGCCCAAGAATGAACTTGCCCGGGTACGCTCTCAGGATGTCGCGGATCCTCTACTTCGAGGTAAGATTTTGATCAATGTAGAGAGGGCAATCGTGCTCACCGGATCGAAAATAACAGTCTCAATAAACTCCAGCCCGAGCACAGTTTTGTGAGGAAAGCCTGCAGACTGAAAGGCCTCAATGCGCTTTCCCACTTCAGAGTCTTGTAACTGGAAAAACCCGTCTTCTTCCAAGGACTTCTTGGCAGTCTCTAGCCAATTTGACGCCATACCTGGGGACGGTCGTCGTAGTCGATGCTGCTTGATGCTGGTTGTGACGCAAAACAGCAGAATAAAGCCCCGCCGGTAAAGTAGCTTTGCCGGATCGCGTTTTCAGACGTGACCCATCCAAGTCACCACTCCGGCTAACGATTGATTACTTATGCTAGGACAGGGGCAATGATCTTTTACCATGACCATTCGGACAAGGGCAATGCCCACTTACCCCGCAGGCTGGACAATACTCCCTCATCACATACGGAACAAGGGTATTGCTCTTTTACCATAGACAAGGGTACTTCTCTCTTACAAGAGCAATGCTCCTTTATCACATATAGACAAGGGTACTTCGCTCTTACCTCTCATGGACAAGGGCAATGCTTTGCAACCCGATGTGAACCAATTAGCAACGTCGCCTTTTCGAACACCTGAAGTAATGACAATGATATTGACCGACCAGATACTGGTACCAGGGTCAATTAGACCTCCGGGGCACTATCAGCATCTATTAGGCCGTAGGATTGGCCAGAAATGAGGAGCTCCAACATCATACCGTCCTTTTGCAAGCCACTGCAAGAGAGATCATAGCTCGGGGTGAACCTCTTCCCAGACCAGGTTGGAAGTACTGCATACGAGTCCCTCATCTGGGATGAGATGTACATGAGGTCAAATGTGATGTCTCTATGCAAGCCGTTGCAAAGTTGCAGCCCGGATCGAAGCTCTTCGCATCCCGGGAACAGCATGCATAGTTTAAAGATTGGCCAATGGCTCGGTCATCACCCCTGACATCAGAGCTAAATGTGAAGTATTGATATCCCTATTCTTGGGCCTATCCGGGGAAAAGTGAACATTTACTAGGCCATAGGATTGGCCGAATATTATAACGTCCTTATGCAAGCCATTCGAAGTTGCAGCATCGGCCAAGCTGGCCTTGACGTCGGTATCTAGGATCACGGCCAGCAGACCATCAGCTAAGCTGCTCGACATACTGAAATGGGGATTGGCCAGGCATCTTATCTCGGGCTCCCCAGCGCCTCAAGAGGTTGATGTATCCATGACCCATATCACATTGAATCAGTCCATACTGTTGGATCTACCCTGGGCAGAACGGAGGGCAGTGCAATGTGAAGAACGTCGTCATGCAAGCCAGTGCAGGGAAGGTTACAGCTCAGCGAATCTCGTTATATTCGGGATGCATCTGTCACATAAGAGGTCGATGCTGTTGGAGTTTACAGCTCGGGGGTGATCCCTTTCCGGATGGGTTGGGCTACGTTGTCTTGAATCGAGCCAGGTGAAGACTGGAACGCGTATAAGTATTACCCCATTTCTGCACCCAAGACGGCTCGAGCTGTACAGTTCGTTCACTTGCTCAAATTATCACTGAACATTATTCAAATCAGCATCGCCTCTGAAGACCAGGTATTCCCTATCAGTCCACAGCCAGCAAGTATCGCCTACCTCCATATACATCCTCTTAGGCCATTACTAATCAAGACACTGGATAGGAATCTTACCCTTCAACCGATCCGTCCCACTTCGCCAGACATCATGCCAGACACAGAAGATCAGAAGACGGAGAAGAATACGGAGAATCAGACGGATCAGACGGAGAATCACGTGAATGGCGATAGGAAACCAGAAAACGAAGACGCGGATAATGACCATCCAGCCAACGCAGATGAGATCATCGATCCAAGATATGGTCATACAGGAACATTGTAGTCATAGGTTGACTTGGCGATGGCAGGTTGGCTATCAGACAACTCTATGTTCAAGCAGCTAGTTGCCTCCAATCAAATTCTCAAGTCGGTCTCCATAGGACTTTAGCGGCAAAACGTTTTTCCAATGCGAACTGCGAAACTGACAATCGCTATTGCCTCATTACAGCCTAATTACAGTCTTGCCTTCTGAACTTGTAATATAAAACCCCGTGAACGCCCATATTGCAGGGAAACTCGACACTTTCTTTTATTACATCACCCCAAGCGCAATACGGAAACCATGCGAGAGCTGGCTCCATCAGATAATCTTCTTAAATCTCTCCAAAAAGTTGCCTCCTTTCCTATCAGGCCAGATGCAACCAGAAAAGTTGAATTCGAGAACGAAAAGGAACGCGAGATGAACGAGATTCGTCGAGTAATATGGCCAGATGAACTTGACGGTTTTGTGAAGAAGACCACCGGCGAAGCTATGGCTGAAGCAGTAAGTATTTATTCCTAGCCCATTTCCATAATGCTAACTGAATAAGAAACCGCAGATCATAGAAATGAGCCCCAATGCTAAGGATTGGCGGTCAAACGCATTCCTACAAGACAAAGGAGGCTTTGGAGCACCTGGGAAGCTTACTGTCATTATTCCGCTCATAAAACCCTCAGACGACCCTGCGACGGTTTTTTTCAAGGGACAGATGAAAAGTGCAGCCTGGGAACCTTCATTGTACATACTTGGCCGTGGAGAGAAGTTTGCTCTGCTGGAGGGGAAAATTTCCTATATTGCATGTACTTGTAAGGAGTGAGACTAGATGTGGAAGTTATGACCATCCAAGCCATCGAAATCCACGTTTAGGCCCACGGAATCCCAGTCAAAATCTATTCCCAGTGACCCACTGAAGGGATCTTGGAAGGCAGTAGCGCCGTCCACCAACGCCATTTCATCGATATCCGTGGACGATGTGTGGGCAGAGACTGCCACTTCAGGAACGATCTCTATGTCTTCTTGTCCACTGTCTTCTTGATCTGTGCTGTTGGGGGTGACAATCGCTCGTATCGTTGTCAGACTCGCATTCTCGTTTCGTTTGCGTTTCTTGGAGCTTAATCCTGTTCGTGTCTGCGCAGCAACAAACCAACATCGCTTTTCATCTTCCCAGGTCAAAGAAGGAAGATTCTGCGGCTGGAAATGTTTGAGTGGAATCATCTGAAATTGCCCGACACCTACAGTCGGATCGTAGTTGGACAGCTCTGAAAGACCCAAATCTCGGCACAAATCTTTGTACCTATTACAAATTATAAACAATATAGCCAAGATGAGTGAGTGATTGATACTACTTACTCTCTGTCTAGGAGTCGGTAGAGGATGGCGGCTGGATTAAACAGATGCAAATTCTCAGGGACCTGAATATTTGTTTCAAAAATTCCATTGCAAACTTGTTCCACGAGAGATGCCTCGGTCCCCGTCCATAACTTTGCACTACTCCATCGAAAGCCGACCACTACTCGTATTAGCACCACCTTATCCGGGGAACAGATAGCTACTGACCACTGTATGCAGAGTTAACGAGAAGGCCCAGAGGTCCTACGAGCGCGGTTGCAGCGTTCACCAGATGATTTATCATCATCGCCGATTTCTCCTGGCGCAGTCTCTCTTCCTTGTTTGGCGCTGCCTGCTGTTCTTTCCTCTGTAGGGACCAGAGACATCGAACAAGGTGTCCCAAGATCCAGTCTTCTATAGTGGCCAGCTTTTTGTTCTCTCTTCTCATGCGTGAAAGCGCGTCGATCGCTGCCTCTAGATTGGTTTCTCTGGTCGGGAGGGTATGGTCGCTGGTAAGGCTTTCGAAGTAGTTGCATTGAGTAAGTTGTACCATGCCTTTCCTGAACTTGCTGATTGCGGAAGATGCATAGGATGCAGAAGCCTCCCCTCTGAGATCATTCACGATGACATCGGGAGGTTGTAAATGATGCTGTCCGCTAGCGGTTGTGATGGTTGCGCATTCACTTCCGATCGAAGCCGCATCGTTTGCCAGTGTCTCATCCGCAACAGAGGACTCGTCGCCCTCCTCTCTAGGAAGGATGGATTCGATCTCATCCTTTCTTTGTTGGCAATTTAAACCCGACTTTGGATCAGGATCTTTGCGAAAGTGCCTATCGAATTCAGCAATACCCTTTTATTTGACCAAGCAGACTCACCCGCCGTTAATCCATTCACCGGCGTCGAGTTGTGCATTGTAGAATTTTCGAATGATATTTTTCTCGTTCTCCGGAGCTTCATTGCAACACGGCTGACTCCATGAATTGCAGAGTGTATATGCCTCCTCTCGAATCGCTGGTAAACGCTCAGGGCGTACATGAATGGCAACTATTACCCAGTGATGCTGTGACGGTACCAGGAAGTAGAACCAGCTCTCCGCGGTGTCTATGCTGACGCTTGTCACCTGTTTCTCTAATAATAGAGTATGTGTTACTGTCATCGTGCTTGCTTGACTGGATTTGCACTTGCATATTCGGAGACAAAGAAAAAGAGGTAGAGAATGGATATACCGACAATAGGAATGAAAAGACAGGGGGTTTTTACAGATCCCTGTCGACATTTTTCGAAAAAAGTCGACAGGGGGCCACATGAATCCATGGCCAACAAGCAAGCCGCCGACCACCCCCTGGGCCCACCCACACTGGATAGTAGTGATCATCCTTTCTGACTTGGAAATCATCGCTTTACGAGACTATGGATTCTCAACTCCATTGTCGGCGGAGGCTAGGACCATATCAGCAAACCCATCTCGGCAGGAGTGGTGCTACCTTGATATAAGTCCCGGAGCTTTTCTGCAATCTACAATGCACCAGCTTGTTGATTGCCTACTACCGCATTTCCCTCGAATTATAACTATGGATGATCTGCTACGCAGCCCTGCTTTAGCATTCGGCCTTTTGCTGGTGGTCGTCCTTCTCGTTACTGGTTGCCTTCTCTGGTCGGCTCACCGACATTCTCTCCAACCTCCCGAGGGCTGGGTGCAGCGGTTCCTCTTAGCTATTGGCTGCGTCTTCAACTTGATCTACCTCATTGGCGGCTGCCTACTCTTTTGGCGGGCGATTCAGGGCGACGACGCATGGACCGGGCGACTTTGGAGATGGGATGTCTGCGCCATCCTGTTCGATGTAAGTGAATTGATCTATCACCCTGCGCAGGCTGACATTCATAGTCCGTATATGTTGTGCAACTTCCTGCAAGCCCAATGATCCATCGATTTGTCCCTGTCTGTCCTCTCCACCGCAAGACCCAACCTGACAGGCTCTGGTTCGTTCTTTGCAGCGTCGGCCTGGAGCTCCTTTTCTTGATACTACCATTCTTTTTCGACCAGAGGCTCCAAGTACTTGCAGCCGCCTGCCATGCTATTTGGACAGGACTGTGGTGCTGGGACCAGGTACCATGCTGGGCGGTTGTTATCCAATTTGTTGGCACCGTTGGCCTCGGTTTGGAATACCACTTTGCATTCTTAATTGTACGTTCACTCACATGTAGGAAGAAACATGCTCACCCTTTAGGCCTTGGTCTTTTCTTCTTTCCTTGTCGTGCTCCCTGTCGTGCTTCAACGACGAAGATCTAGGGCAAGCTTCAAGAGCATCGGCTCCTCGTCTGAGCTGGGCCAGCGAAACAACGTCCCCAAACCTGCCGCCCCTCTAGAGCCAAAATGTATCGGCCTCATCGGTCCAGGTGGTTGTGGGAAAACAAGACTGCTAGGAAACCACATTCGATTAACCGATCCGTCAGTAAGTAGAACACTGTCCCCTGATATAAACTGGTCCTAACTGGTGCAAATTCCCAGTTCACTGACACTCCTCATACTATTGAGAAGACGACGATTATTACTTGTGAAATAGATGGGGTAAAGGAGAAGATAATTGTTCTCGACACGGGGAACTGGTGCACTTTCCCTATGGTAGATACGTGGATCGGCCAGGCCGACGTTTGCATCATACCGTTCTATGACATAGTGTCCTTCAATGCCATCAGGGGTTCAGAACTAGCATTACTGCGAGGATCTCAATGTGTCATCATTCTGTTTGCGCTAGAAAACGGGGACACGCAAGTGGGACACGAGAAAGCAGCGGAACTCGCACGGGAACATCACTGGGAGTACAGGCGTGAGTTGGATGGCATTCCATTCAGGCAGGCACTTCAGGTGTGGAGAGACGGCACAACCAGGACGACCAAATGACGACAATAAAAGTCCTTTTTTTGTCCAGTTCCATCTCATTGGACCATTGGGGGCGTGACAGGCATGGAAACCGATGGCATAGAGTGGGACAGATGGGATAAAGAGGTATTGCCGCCCGACTTAGTCTATCCCTTTCGTTTCCTCTTCTACCGCAAAATTTCCACTCTCGATATCTATCCTCAACTTACCCATTATCTAGATGAATCTACAAACAACCGTTGACATGTGTTATTATAACGTCGATCGTCGTATTAGAGTACTGGGAAACTGGTTCGCCAGTTGTATCAGGGCACTTGAAACCTTGCTTGTCCAACATCCCGTCCCTTGGACGAACCCCGGAGAAGGCAGTATGAGGCCAGCCCAATTTATGGCGCAGAAGCTAATTCCGCTAGATCCCCGAAACATGCAGGATATTATCATGGCGAAAAAGGATATCGGCGAGTGATGGATAGGAAGGCAGGCAGTCTGCGGTGGTTGTTGGAATTATTGGGAACCACTGTAATTTCAGCCTGAACAAGCCAAAACGATGTTATGAGCTGTGCCATAGGAACACATGAAGTAGCGGTTGAACGCCACATGTTTCGCATGCCATGATAACTCAGCTGGTTTTGCTTGTTCGTCGCGAAGGTCATGAGTATAAGAGGAAGCATCGGCTGTGACTGCTTGGGTCTTCTGTTAGCAATTTTTATAAACGAAAGTTTCCGATCCGATACGATGAAGATCGTGGTCCAGCCGCCAGACATAATTCAAGTTGGGGTGCCTATGATGTGGCCATTAGTTACCAGCACCGACGAGCAGCCACTGTACGACATCTTTCACGCAGTGCTCGCGGACACCTCCGGCAAAGCCATTAGGGATGAATACATCATGGCTGGACCCGTCACAACACCCGATATACAAAACACCAATTCGAGTGCTGAGGTGTTACGTCATATCGTCTTCCCCCGACTTATTATCCATCGTACTGGATGGTACCGTATCCGCGTCGATGCGTATACGGTAGATACGAAGGATAATACCTCCATACGCCAAGCACACGTGGCGAGTCGCAAATTGAGGGTCGTAAAAGAACACCCAGTCGACTGCAGAGACAAAAGTAAGTTATTCATTATTCTGATCTATTGCATATGCTAATTTTCTCAGCCAATCGAGAAGAAGCCCTGTTAGACAAACTGGGGTACAACAAGTAGGTTGCATCACCAGGGAGAAATATCAGGGGTACATCATAGCACCCTAGGAGTCAATATTGTGTAGACTATCACGGAGATGAAGAGCTTTACCTATTACAGCGAAAACCGAATGTATATAGGCCATATATCTTTTAAACACCCATAGCACTATGTTCGTTACCAGTTAGTTCCCGACATTGTCTTTTCATTACTCTATTACCAACTTCCATGAACTTTCTTACTTCGGTCACCCATGTAATCCCCTTCTACAACCACTTGACCTCGAGATATGCCAGACCCCAAGATGCGGGAAGCGTTCCAAGCTGAGTACGAGAGGCGTAAAGACACCCAAACATGGCCATCAGAGTACATCGACCCCATTTCTGACCTCCGAAAGCCCAGGGAGCCGGGGGAGCAGAAGGCTCAAGAGGCTCTACTACAAGCGCAACATAACGGAATCATTCACATCGAGGAGACTTCTTTCCAGCGGTCAGCACCCAGAAAAGGCACCATCAAGATCACCGTCGTGTCACCACCAGGAGATCCCAATCCAGACCGACCCTGTGTTGTCTTCTGTCACGGCGGTGCGATGGTGGGTTCTAATCGGTATGTCGGGCTCGACGTGAACGGTCCCGCCTGGAGCGAGGCATTAGGCGCAATCACCGTGAGCGTCGAGTACGAACGGGCCCCCGAGAACTACGATGACGGTCTTGCGCGGGATTGCTACGAGGCTCTGCTCTGGGCCTGGGAGAAAGTCGAGTTCGACCATGGACGGTTGTTGCTGTACGGGGCGTCGGCGGGCGGTACCCTCGCCGCCGGCGCTGCTCTCATGCTGGCCCAGAAGCGGAAGGTACAACCTCGGCTGCCGAGGTTGTGTGGTCTCTTCCTTGAGGCCCCTATGTTGGACTGGAAGTGTAACACAGCTTCCATGCAGCGCTTGAGCACCAACGGACCATTCCTTAACCGCGAAGTATGCAATTTCATATGGCAGCAAGTCATCCGTGGTCCTGTAACCTCATACATCGCCCCAGCAGAAGCAGAGCAACATGCTATTTCTGGGCTTCATCCTACTGCTGGCTACGTGGGCGACATGGACCCATTGTGTGACGAGGTGGACAGCTTCATGAGACGGGGGGGCTTCGAGTGCTGGGTAGTGGAAGGCGTGCCCCATGGTTTCGATGCCATGCTGCCAGAAGAGGAAATCTCGGTGGAAGTTAAGGGGTGGAAGTTACAGAGGATGAAGAAGATGTTAGAGACCCCTGTACCACCAGCCCCAAGCTCGGATGCTCGTTTCTAGGTTTATTCGTGTACGAGATGCCCTGCGCCTTAAACCATTCATTTCTCATACAATCGCAAGACGTGTGTATTGGTCGTGGCTAGTTGATGACCCGGGATCGAGCAATTTCCCAGTGTGACAGGGCACCTTTCCCGGCTATTGGCATCGCGGTGCGCCTCTTGAGATGTATCAGTCATGATAATATGTCCGCGGAACCCTGGCTTTCGGGGCTATTGCCGCACTCAGCATGGATGTGCAGAATCCACAGCGTCTCATCACAGGCTATGGCAAGGCTTTGCTCGGTTGCACAGCTAGCCTCGCTCTGCTTATCCTTGGCAAGTACTAATGACGTGGTACGGGGACATTCGATTGCTGCTGCTCGGGCCGCCGCTTCGCAGACCGTGCCAATAAGACGCAGGAATCGCTGCTCCTGGCATGAGCTGGGAACTGCTCCTGCTAAGATGGAGAGTCGTGTCACCTTACATGGTGCTCATCTCGCTTCACTTAGCCGCCGAGTTGTGGATATGTCCTACATCTCAAGGCTGGGATCATCCCAATTTGTACCTGTTTAGAAGTGAGCTGCAGTCTGATGGGAAAGTGCATGGGGGTGGAGACTTGATATAACATGTGAACATTCCACACACAAGAACTGACCCAGACCATAAGCCAATGTATACTCAGTTGCTCTTCTTGCTTTCACTCTTTATAGTTTTTGTTTGCCATTCAACCTGAACTCACAAATATCTGGGGTCTCCCTCGACAGTGGCCCTTGGACAGATCATAGCCTGGACCCAAAACTGCAATGCGGATACCGGAGAACGGGCAATGCCAGGGCGATTTGACCAAGATCGACTATGGGGTGATGAACACATACCAGTCTCCAAGCGAATCCGAATCCTTTTTCACTTCCCTTGGCATACCGCTGGTGAATGCCCCATACTACCAGACGAATCCTCCATACTACCAGCTCGGGGCATCTAGCTCTCAAGTATACCAGCCTCAGCCTTCCCGTCCTTGTCTCAACGTAGGTCCCTACTGGCAACCTATGTTCGCTGGAGGGGGCAAGAGACAGGATACCAATTACGGTGTGCAAGCCGATCCCATAGATGAGCCGCCAACGGGGCCAACGGCGACAGCCACCCCAACCCACATCGACAATTTGATGAGCGTTATCCAGAAGAAGATAAGCCCTGTGAAAGACGAAGCGTCATCACATCACCCCTTAAAGCCTACGAGCTCGGAGAATGCGAAACCAAATACGAAGTACCAGTGCCAATTTTGCGAAAAGACATGGCGAAGCGATGCACATCTTAAAATGCATATCCGCTCTCATACCGGTGATAAGCCTTATGTGCGTCTTTTCTCATCATGACGTAGACCTTACTAATGAGAAACCAGCCCTGCAGATATCCTAATTGTGGCCAGTCTTTCTCCCAAGCGGGAAACCGGAAGGTAAGGCCCACCGCATGCTTTACTTTTCATGGCTAAAGCCAAAATTCCAGTCTCACGAGCTTATACACACTGGTAACACACCATTCGCCTGTATAGTGTGCGATGCACGTTTTAGCAAAGGCGGAACCCTTCGAGCGCACATGAAGATCCACAATAGAACCGAACGTTTTCACTGCAAACTGGACAGTTGCACGGGTTCGTTCACCCTGCGTGGAAGTTTAAAAGTATCTTTCCATCTCTTCATCTCCAATGACTCTAGAGGAAAGAGCCTATTATTCTAATAATATCAGAAACACCAGAATATATTCCATAGCGAAACCATTGCGAAAATGACGGAGAAGTTGGCCTCCGCGGACATCGACAATCTACCCGAAGGTGAGCGCAATCTGCTCCACGAGTTCGCCGCCACCTACAAGCACCTCAACAAGGGAATCAAGGGCCGCGGGAGAGGCCGCCATGTGGCTCCCAGACAACACTATTCGGCTCCGCAACCCACACTGCCACAGCCAACGGCAAGTCTCTGTCATGGCTTACCAGGCAACATGGTTCTCCAAGACTAGGCTACTACTATTGGTTCTTTCCATTCATTGTACAGGGAGTCTTTCTTTTCTTTAGGCTAATGGAGAGAGACAAGATACATAGGTCTTAATGATTTCCAAAGGGTTCACTTCCTGCACTATTTTCATTGTAATTTTTTTTTATATCAGGGCTTCGTGTAATTTAGCTAGGCTTCTTCTGCTTGTGCAGTATAAATAGTAGTATCTGCTCCACCTTCCTTGCTGAAAATAGAACAAGACTAAGCGCCACCTGTCTGAGACGAAGCCATGCATATGAAGCCCAACGTCTTCATTGGAGCAGCCAGGTCATGTTTATGCATGATGCGCGTGCACTGCGTGTAGATAAGATGGGCATACACCGCAACGAGTAGTCAGGCCATGCGTATGCTACCTGGGCCTAGTAGGGAGCTTGCAGACTCGCAGGCAAACACGGCTTTGCCTAGAATGGATCAAGTGCATCAAGGTTGCATACGGCTAAGTTTTCCAGGCCACGCTGTGCCCAAATAGGGGCCCTCCCCCACATTGGCAGCACTAGCATTCCAGATAACTTTCAATTGCCAATTGCTCCACATTTCCGATGTCTGGACACGATCTTATCCCCGAAAGTCAATGCGGCTTGCAACCGAACCTCATCAGCGATGGGCTTTACATGACCTACGACTACGGAGATCTCGAGTTTAGAGGGTTTGGTACACCGACCGTAAGGCCTCAACCTTCGCTTGTGACATGTCCTGACACAAGTCTGACAGCCTGGCCAAATCGCCACCCCACTCAACCAACTAGGCTTCGAGTCCGCTGGTGGTTACAGCTATTTCCAGAGCTTCGGTTATGATAGTAGCCATGCCACACAGTACAGCCAGCATAGCGAGCTAGAACTACCATTCGCTCGGCCCCAAGCAAAGGTGGACCAAGAAAACATGAACAGTACCAAGGACGACCTGAGGCTAGAGACTTCACATGAAAGAAACAGGCAGAGGGACCGTGTCGCTGGTGCTAAGTCCCGCGAAAAAGCCGTGACGAAGCAAATGAATCTGGAAGCCAACGTGGCCAGATTAGGCAGTAAAAATGCGGAGCTAAGTGCTGTAAAGGGAGCACTAGAGGAGGAGATGTGGTCGCTGGAACAGGAATTATTGAGCCACAGCTATTGCGGCGACAACAATATCCAGAGATTCATTGACTCGAGAGCGGGCAAAGTCGCTGGTACTGCTCAGCAGTAGCTACATTGTTGCCAAGGTGCCAAATATGGTGCAAATACGGCACAGATGGTTTGAAGGGTGTGTATCTGCATGTAGAACTTTGGTGTTGAGGATCGGTTACGCTGGGTTACGATGGAGACCGTGACGCTGCACTTATTTAGACCGCCCTATTCGCTTCGTAGTTCTCCAATCGTCCGTTGTCTATCTCTACCCATACAACATCAACCCAGCTGCATACGCTGCCGACCCTATGGCATATGCAGAGCAGTGCCAACTTGTGGCCGAAGGGCTTTCGAAACACATTCTTCCCCTTGGGAACGAGAAGCTTCCCACTTCCAATGGGGTCTATATACACAAGGCTGGAGCAGATTTGGTCTGTAGGTATAATGGTTATTTCAGTCACGACCACTCGCTGATGTACGACAGGTTCGAATCTCAACGAACAAGAAGCAACTCTGATGAGAAAGTACGAGGAAGGACACTATTACGTGGTATACTGTCCAGAAGAAAGTCAGTTTTGGCACATCTTATCTAGGATAGTTATGGATAAAGGATTGAGAGCCGTCCAGGCTTTTTAGTGGATTGAATGGGACGGTCGACCCTCGGGTAATAGACAGTCCGAGATTTTGGGAGATCACAGGTTACTGAGGTTATTTCAAATAAATATCCACATGCTAGGCGGTATCATTGGTTACTGGACGTCGCGAACTGTACTACACAACGAATAGGGAGGCCTCAGAAAGAGCAGCTTCCGGTACTTTTCAAAAGTGCGAAGTATAAGAGTCGTCCAAAGCAGCTCTTCGGACCTCCAGAGTAACCGTTGAGGTGTGTTCCGTTCACATTGGCACAGTTCACATCATGCAATCTCATCATTCGATTACTGTCGCCGGCTTAGTTGGACAATCTGTGGATGAATGCTGGAGAGCCCGCAAGCTGATCTGGACCGGGCTTACGGGCCGGGGAAGAAGGCGGCTGATTATCGCAAGAATCCTTTCTACAAAGCCCAAAGTATTTCGCGTCATACCAATCAATGATGAGAGTGGTCAGTTCAGGACATTGAACCAGTTTTGACAAACTTCTGGCGATGTCGCGTTCAAGGTGAATTTCATAAGACGGTGAATAGGAGATTTGTGCGAGGCAGAGAGAACGACGAGAAGTTCGGCATCATCCAACGCCCTGGCCATTCCCCTCACCTACTCTGTGTATAGTGGTGTGCGCCTGTGCACGCCCCTGCCAAGGATCCCTCCTACCTGCCTCCAGGTCGTGCCGGCTCCACATAGTGCCACTCTGAATCTGACAGGGTACCGGACCTCGTAGCGGCCGAATGGTGGGTGCAATCCACTCCTTGTGCCGTGTGGGTCGCAACCTTCACTAGCGCCGATTCTCAACGTCATGCCCTTGGCGAACATCTCCTGGGACTACAGTGTTCCAGGAGAGCTGAACCGCGCTGCTTGGTCGTATCCTCCGGAAGACATGGCAAGTACCAGGTGACTTGCTTCGTATATAGGTGGCTGGTGCCCGCAATGCAACCGCACAGCCCTCCCCATGCAGCACATCTGGTTGCCTGATTCTGATCTCTCGCGTATCGACCGCCCGCAATTTCCCTGCTCATCATGTGTGACTATGCTCAGGTATGTGACCGAGCCTTGCACTGATTTGGGGCACGACTTCGACGGAGGCTGATGCGGTCCAGGTTGAGTACTCGTGCGGCCACTTCCGCTTCCGCGTGCAGCGATGGTGCTTCCACTACGAGCATACACACCGCGTGTGTCCACCCAAGATTACTACAGGCGAACTGCGGTAGGTGGTCGGAGTAGTGCTTCGATAGACGCTGATAGCTCTGCAGGGGCGATAAATTGTGCAGTCAGTATATCGACGTACACGGCCTTGCCCGACTAACGACCTCCAGCCGATTGTCAACCTCACAAACCCGTGGCATGGGAACACATGATCAGGCGATCAGTTCGAGCTGGTCAGTACGTCTAGCGCTACCACTGTAAGATGCACGACGGGTATATTGCATTGTCAGGGATGAGTGGATGGGATGCAGCATAGCACGATAGTTAAAATAGGGATTTTGCCTTTCACAGTGAAAACAGGTCGGCTGGGCATGCAATATCAAGTGCCGATTCCATTAACATAATACATACATTCGCTTTTGGCTGTCACCTCTTCATTCTCTCATGATGGCTTTTATGAGCTGTATTCCGTGTTATAGACCTGGTACATGGTCAATCTATCATGGTACTAAGCAGCGCTGAGAACTTTGCCGCTTCATTTTAACAGGTACCCCATTAGCAATCAAGAAGTCACTGAGCTCTCCTGTAATTGACATCTATGTACTGGCGGTCCCCATTTGATCGAAAAGGAAAGCATAATGAATCACGCCTGTTCTACCTACAATTATATGTATATATATAACCATTTTTATTTCAGAGATTCCGATTCTCCTCCTCTCCTCTTTCTTTACCCACGCTCACTTTCCTCTCATCACCAGCTAGCATCATGAGTGACAAATTCAAGAATCCTGCTGGTGGCGACTTCACCGCCGAGATGCGGGATCAACAAGCACGGGGCAAAGATCCCGAACCTCAACAACGTCATGCCTTTCACATATTGAATACAGAGAGTCTCATGAACGAAGCACTAAGCACCGGCGATGTAAGTCTTAAGCAGCCATTATTCTGCACGCTAGATAGCAACTAACCCAGAAGCAAACTTGGTATACAGACTATACCACGTACACGATGGAAATATCAGCAAAACCTAAGCGGCATTCAGCAGGAATCTGTACAGCGCACTTCCGCGACTTCGAAGAAATCCAAAAGTGGGCATAAGAAGCGCTAGCCGTTCGCCGGAAATATGAACCATCATATTCCCTAAGAGACCTATGCCGGGCATAGAGGGGTGATTCGAAATATGGCGGTCAAGGGGTTGGAGGTTGGTTGATAGGGAACCGAGGGGTAACGATAGAGGATGGGGTAGTGTTAATAGAGCAAAGGCTTGTCTTTGAGCAGATCTGGAAAAGTGATTAGCATGTTACCGAGCCTTGCACGGATTTGGGGCACTACCTCGACAGAGGCTGATGTCCAAGTGGAGTACTCATGCGGCCACTTCCGCTTCCGCGTATAGCGATAGTGCTCCTACTGAAAACGTACGGTAACAGTCTCGTGCATCACTACTACGAGGCTCTGCACTTGATCTAGAACACAGTCGAGTTTGACTACACGCGTCTCCTGCTATACAAAGTGTCGGTGGGCGGTACTCTCGCCGCTAGTACTACGTAGATGGTGGCGGGTCTCCTCACTTATCATAATCGAGTATCTGCATGTACGCGAAACTTTGGCGCTCAAGTATTATCGCTAATATGGATGTGTGGAAGCCACAGGGTCTGATTCTCCACATTATGGCAAGGCCCTGACCGGTTGCACATATCTGGTCGTATTTGCTCTAGGTGCTCCTCTCACTTCGCCTTCCACGGCGAGCACTGACGACACTGTATCCATCACCATGTAAGCGCGAACGATGTACTCGGCCTTGTATTTTGCGTACTCCCGGGGAATACCCATTATTTAGTCACAAGAGCCCGACATACAGCAACGTAGTTCGCTCTCCTAACACCTCTTCATTTCCACTCACTTGCATGACACCGCACTCTCTATACACCCCTCGTACCACAACTTATCCCCTCCTCGAATATGGAGGCCCAGAGAGGAAAGTACAGATGTCCACAGTGTGGCCGGACGTTTAAGCGTTCCGAGCACCAGAAGCGACATGTGAGAACTCGTCAGCTACTTCACATTTTCCATCTGCCAATTCTACCTACAGAATGCTAATCGACCGTCAGATACCAAAGAGAGGCCGTTTATTTGCAACTGTGGAGCTGAGTTTGCACGCAAGGATATCTTAGATCGCCACAAACGAAGTGGATTGCATCAAGAGGGGCCAGGTGGATCGCCGAATGATGCATCCTTCAAAAGCCACCAGACATCATCAGGCGTAGATGAATTGGCGCCTCCAGAACTCCAAGGCGACGAGGGAGGTTCACCTGCGCCCACATTTTTGGGTTTTATTGGCTCAAGAATGGATGCTCTGATCCTTTTCGAGGCCTGCTTGAACGGCACGCTGCCCCGTGTCACTCGAAGACCCCGCGAAGATGAGCGATCGAAGCTGGTTCGTAGCGGCAATGTATTTGTCTATGACAAGGAATCCAGTGGTATAACCCGATGGCGTGACGGGCTCTCTTGGAGCAAGGATTGTAAAAGCCAGAAATTCTTGGTATACCACGAAGTGGCCCAGCCAGTTCGATCTGGTGCAAACGTGGAGAAGGCCCAAGACAGCAAAGACAGCAAAGGGGTCACAAGGTTTACGAAAAGAAAACGATCTCGCAATGGAGACAGTCTGGCCGGATCTCCTGAGATCAAGGAAGGTGGTCTGGTCAAGAAGACGTTGAGCGTGGAGTGCAACGGCATCAAACTCTGTTTGGTCTCGTACTACACTGAAGATGCGATGAAGGGCCTGCGCAGACCTGTCGAATGCATCGAGATCACGCCGCGGCCAGAACTTGTCTCGGCCGGAGGTTTTCGGAGCACAGATTCCGACGAGTTAATTACGGATGACCAAGTCTTAACATATTCTTCTTCCACCCTTGATCACGACAATGAACAGTCCCACCATGTGGCTGGATTGCCGAGTGCACCCGCAAAATTCGACGCTCCAACAGCGGCCAGAGCCTTCAAGAACATGATCCCACCCCAGGAGTTTCCAAGTCCCCTCGGTAATACCTTTCTTCGAAAAGTGAGTTCTGCTCGCAATTTATGGATCAGTAAGTGAAATTATTATCTTCATTTACTGAAAAGAAGTTGTTGACAGCGCGATCAGAGACTGAAGGCTCTCATAAGTGCGTGTTATGCGGACGTACATTTGTCCGGAGTGACCTTCTCAAGAAACACTCCAGGCGTCACTCTAAGAAAAAAGGAAAACTCAAGGGTTGGAAACGACTGCCCGACGATGAGAAAATCCGGTTGTGCCGAGAATTCACGAAGAAGCCAGGGAGGTCTAAGACCAAGATCGCAAAAGATTTTGACGTGCCCCTGAGGTAAGGACAACGTATTAGCTGAACAAGTTTATACATATCTGACTCTGATTTAGTACTATAAGTTACATTTTGAAGTACAAAGATAGATGGTTATCAAGTGAAGAACGTTGAGAAGAAGACAAGTGCCTTTTGCAGCAACAACGAAATGTGTATTGGGTCATGTAGTTCCTGGGCACACGAAACGTTATTGCCAATCATTTACAGTCAGTCTTCATAGATCTATTATCATGCAAAAATCAACAACTTTCATGGGCCGGATACTCCTACGCTCATGCATAGCATCTTAGCTATCCGGGTTCCTTGACAAGGAGCCGCGCCGAGCTCATTTCCGGACTATGCCTCCGCAAATGAAGATTGCAACGGTAAAGACAGCTGGTGCTTTTACAACTGGCTAAGTTGCATACTACATTTGAATCCCAGAGTTCCTCTATCCCAAGGGCTTACTAAACTATATATTCAGTGTAAATACGTTTTCCATGAGGCCGAAACTATCGGGTATGCTCCGATTATGCAAATTCCTGATGGACATAATAGAAGCATACACGAAACGGCATCAGACTTCGAGTGACCTCCACATTCTCTTCGGAACAGGTCTGCAGCGAGACTAAACTCTGCGGTTTGCTTCTGCCGACAGCTCTCCCAGTACCACCTACGTCGCCTCGACCAACCAGACGAAAAACATAGTCCGCCAACACCACTTCGATTTTATTCCTAATACATGCAGCTGTGCAGTGCCATCGCAGCGGGTATCAGCAGCACTGGCAACACAAAGAGCCAACGGCGCGAGCTGCGATTCGATTTTGACAACTGCACGTGATCCTTGCAGGATGCGTCCCTCCAACATGTCCTAGCAATAACCATCACGCACAGCCCCTTGTACATGACGGTGGAAAGCTGCTCGTCCGGGTTTCCGAGGCACGCGAGGTCATGAATCGTCGTAAATGGCGGGGCGAACACTGCCGCTGCTGTTTCTTGGCAACGCCGGCCCAGATCATTATCAACTTCGAACTCGCCGTCGTCGAAATCGGCGCCGCGTGGGCTCATGGGCCAGCCCCGAAGCTCGGATATCAGGTGCTCCTGGACGAGTTTACAGCTGACGATGACGATGACGACTCAAGTACCGAGGATAAGGTCAAAATCGCGGCGACACATAGTGATTCGACTAGCTCCTGACAAGTTATTCCTACAACAGATGAAATATCAGGGAATGAGCATTAGTCAGTTGTGCTGTATCCTTGCGATCTGTTTCAACTGACAAGGCGACCGTAGCCTTCGCGCCAACGCCGTTGCACTTATAGATGGGCATTTTGTCAATAAGAATATGCTGGAATGCAATGACTACAAAAGGTTGTACATCGCAGTACAATTCGCTGCTCCTATTGTCAAGCACAGCTGTGTAGAACCCTCCGCATATAATGACATCGGGTATAAGCGAAAACGGGTAAGATAGAGTAGTGAAAAGGTATTGCTGTTTATGTTCACTAAGGTCACCTTCGACTGGGGCTCTGAAAAGGCGTTTTTGTGAGTGCATTTTCGCAATAAGATAGCACTTATTTGCACTTATTGAACTCGCACAACTTTCCGTCCCCGTCCCATTCCTCTTGGTGGTAACCTTATAGGAATCCAGTGTCAGTATATCTTCTGGGAAGACACCATGTCGACATCAATGCTATCCGCTTCGGTTATTTCATATTACTATGGACTCTCACTGCGGCGTACGGGCTGGGTTGCAGCCCTAACAACTGGTGTCCGGCTACTTCATAAGCTACTTCATAAACTACTTCATTTTGATAGGTACCAATAGCGATGAAGAAGAATCCACTTCCCACCTGCCCCCTGCACTCTCCTGCTCTTAGCCTGGGGATAGCAACTTACTAACAGAAGCAAACTTGTCATTCAGACTGGACCAAGTGTGCGCCGGGAATGTGACTACACTGGGCAAACAGCAGCAATCTTCATCTAGGCGCAAGAAACAAAACCAAAAGCGTGAATATATAAAGCCACCGGGCACATAGCGATTTTTAGTACCAGTGTGGCGATCACAAAATGTCGGGTTGGCCGACATGGGGAGGCGAGAGGTAGTACGATGGATGTGCTCGTCACAGTCTGTTAGAATCACCATGCTGTGGCGTTAAAAAATTGTGTTTATACTTGTTTATTCCATAGCTCCACTCCTCGATTCAGTGTTGCCGTTAATACCATGTGGCCTGCGAGAGGCATGCTGACTGGGACAGAGCAATGGCGTGTGTGATCCTGACCAAGTCATTAGCCTTGTTACACTGCCTCATATTCACATAGCATGAGCAAGCCTGGAAGGGATGATTTCGTGGGAAAGGTGTAAATCACCTAGCTGAGATTGACGCTGCGTCTATTCAAACGGAAGACTGTCCTCTTCCCCTTGCTGATTCTCCCATTTACTCGTTTCCAGACGAATAGCCGTTGCCTCATTCCTATCACTAAATATGAACGAAAATAACCAGAAACCAATAGTTATTCAAAGCATCTTCATTTTATGCCAAAGCTGTGGCGATGCAGAGCAGTCGTGCAAAGGTATATCTTTAAAAAGTGTCCAACCTTGGACTATGGCCGAAGGGTTTGAGATACATTCTTCCCCATGGAAACAAGAAAAATTATACTCCTAATTATATCCGTATACCTGATAATGAAGCAGATGCTGTCTGTAGGTATACTGCTTGTTTTAGTCACGAACACTGGCTAATGTACTAAAGGTTCACACCTCAGCAACGAAAAAGCAGCTCTGATGAAGGAACATGCGGAAGGAGACGATTACGTGGTGTATTATCCAGAAGGGATATGATACATAGGGTAATTAAAGGAGTCGCTGTCACTGATACGGCAAGTGTTCAGCCACAATCATTGCCGTGACGTCTCTTTTGGTAGAGAGAAATTCTGGTTGGGTTCATCAGTCATACACTATAGTTGTTTTCTAGATTGGCGGGCTGCGTGCAAGGTGTGTGCGGGTGCAGCGCGGTGTAGTGAAAGTACATATCAGCTGCATCGGCGACCACCAGAGGTGCATTGTGGCTGCTCGACTTATTGATTGGATAGATTCCCTGGCTAGCATACGAAGCAGTCCCTGGCCTAACGTGTCGCATCACGGTTCTTGTCAAAACGTAGCTCGGGGTAACTCGGCAGGCACACAACGAAGTGAGAGCCATCATTAGGGCAAATACTACCTCATAACGCCGCTGCACTTAGTCATGGCCTCGAATTCGTTTATATCAAGCGCCCATGCAGGATCGTGCGAGTTCAGGCGGAGCCACATCTTGTGGTGGAACGCTCCAGGCTTGCGCCGAGGTGACTTGGCGGCAAGACGGCTGGTAGTGGCAACCGTGTTTCGGACCAGAACGCCTGCCTTGCTTGCTCTCGTGCATCCGTTTCTCGTATGGACATTCTTCACACGGCGACAGTGCTTCACTCTTGACTTATGTCTCGTGGCCAGACATTGCCCGCGATTCAGGCTATGTAGGGTTTGTCGTCAGCGACCAGAATGTTGCAGCATGGCCAGTTCTATGGCTGAAGGAGCACTTGGACCGCTGTTGGTTGTCGCACCTGTCGCACCTCCTGTCGGACCTCCCGCCGCGCCGAAACGCAAGAACGGTGCCGCGGGCCATGAGCATCATAGTACTGGGTGGCGACGGCGCGGAAGTCGGCGTGGCACATGTGGGCATCTGCGGACCCTTCGTTCGCGCATCGAACAGCAGCGGCATGGGTGGCAATGGCGGAATTGACGTAAGTTGGCATAGGCAAGCAGCGCAGCAGACGGATATTTGGGTCGTTACTAGGCGCCTGCTCACATGGCAATGGCGAATTCGTGGTTTTAAGCCAGCGAAGGTGGCAAAGTGCCATGAGTGCGACCATGCTGCGATTTGATGTGCCGAAGACGGCACCATGGGCAAAATGACATTGGATCGTTTTTGCTGTTAAACCCACACACCTCACCGATTGTTCGACGTATTGCGCTCGCCTATTGACAACAATGAAGGTATTTGAAGTGCCTCCAGTGATGGATGAGCGTCAGTAGATGTGCCTGTGGCTTGTTGGTGAGCGCCCGCTCTGCTTTGGCAAGTGGCCAACTTACGGAAGTCCCGGCGAGCAGTTTATTATCACCCCTCAACGCTTATTAGGCCTGGCTCATGCCAAATAGCAATCATGACGAACGGCCTTCCTGACGACAGCTTCGGGGGGTGGGGTAGTTTCCAAGGGCTTTGATGATCTTGTTGTGATGCAGTTCTCCCATGTCAACATTAGCGCCGTTTGGCGATAACACGATAGTAGCACAGCACCGTTGAGACTGCCATCCCAATTCCAAGTTTCACCAGTAAAAGCCTTGGCATGCCTTTGAAGCCGCCAGCATGCCTGAACCCACGCCGTGAATTTTCGTTTGCACAACTGGGACAACTATCGACTCGACTTTTCTCATTTCGGAATATTGTTCGGCAAACTCGGAGACCCCAAAGACGTATAGATGAAGAATGTCGAGCTTAGGGCGGAATTGCACCGGTCTAGAAGTAGAGAGATTTGAAGTGTGCGAGAGCAACCTTGCGAGATTCACTACACACGTGGGGGACTACTGGTGCGCGAGCAGAGCAAAATAATGGGAAGCTGGAGTAAGAGTCCACATCATGGGCTTCGGTAATGAGCAGGACGCAGCAGCGCTTGCTTTCAAAATGTTCTCGCTTTTCAAGCGGAAGATCCGTAAGCCGGAAATGCGGCTGGTGCTAGTGTAGTAACTGTCGTTTCTCGTCTTTTACTGCGCGGAGCTGGCCTTTTAGGTCCTCAATTTGCGCCTGCGGGTCCATGACTTCAGGCAAGATGTGGTTGGTGACCGACCAGGTTGATCGGTGACAGACCGGCTGGTTATGGGAATGGGGCCGTTGTTCATGATGCATGGAAGAAGGAATATAAATGGAAGCTGACGCTGTGGGATATGAAGCTGTTTATAAAGGTCGCAAAGGAAGGCTAGGTGACTCGTACGACCCAGGAGGGACTGCTTGGGCCAAAGGGAGAGTCTCGTTCCGCCGGTTGAGTTCGTACAAGATACGATTTTGAGTTCGGGGGAAATTCGAAGGTTAATGGAGGTTCAATCCCGGCTACTTCGATAAGGAAAATCCCGTAGAGTCGTCGGTGGGGGCCAAGCTGCTCGGCTTTGTTTCTTGAATGGCTTTGGATCTCGCGTAGTGTCGTCTACTCGCTGTCGCATCGTTTCTGCGCTCGCCGCAAGCCGTCATGGTGAAGGATTCGCCGGCAGGAAATGAGCCGTAAAATGGAATGGGAAGGTGACGGTGGCCCGAATGTGCTGGAACGCGACTCGCGCGAGAAGCTTCTGCATGAGGGTGCGAGGGAAGCTACTTTTGTCAGTTGCAGGGAACTAGTCAGCGCGGCTGAACAAGATTAGGCACCTAAGACAGACTTATGGAAACGGCCTGGTCCAGTTGGCGCACCTCTCGATCGGGAACCCTTTCTGCTCGGCGACTGTTCTGCTTAGTAGCAAGAGTTAGTCTCTAAATGGTCGGCGGAAAGAACTGTTCTCACACAGTGGCGGAAATACACGGATGAGTACTGAACGTTCGTATGGCACGTGACCCTCATAGCATGGCGAAGATTATCTTGCTACCCCGCACTTGACCTAAGATTGATTCGCATTATCCTCCAACAAAGCGGCGGCCTATGTTTTCGACCTGTTATGCCGCAATATTTGACTGTTAAAATCTTCGGCAATGGCTCCAAGAAAGACAATGATATTCCTGGGTGCTGAAGGTTCAGGGAAGAAGATATTGATAGGGAATTTCACATGGAAGGTGAGACTTCTTCTAATAATACCTTCTACCTACACTGAACCACTGAACCTGAGCTCTGCAGATGGGCCCGACCATGTTACTCGTGGAGAAGCTCGAAAAGAATAACATTAGACGCCTGAATGAACTGCAGCCGTTCATGGAGCAACACGGTATAGAGCTGGCTATAGACTTATCCCCTCATGCGTACTATATCGTGGAACGTACGTATCTTGCGTGATAAGCGTGATGTTGCCACAATGCTGACTTAAGCTCCAGTAAGTCAAGAACCAGATGTTCTCCTCTGGGTAGTTGACGCCACCAGCTCAGACGCAGGAGAGGCGTCTAGCAATGAGCTAGCGTCATCCTTGTTAAGTGCTTCCTTACGACCAAAGGAGAAATTGCTGATCTTAATTAACAAGATGTGCGAGCGTTTCGTCGGCCCTATCAATTCATACTAACTTTTAGCGTAGGGACAAGATCAAGTGGTCTGAGCAAGATTTTAACGCTCTCGCTGCCCGTTTCAAAGGCCTTGATTGTCTGCCTTCTCAGTAAGTGCTTCCCTATCCATGCCCCTTTCTACTCCACTATTTCACAACTCATATGCTAATAACACCTAGAACCTTCATTATCCTAGTATCTGGGTTTGAGGGAAGTAATCTTATAGAGGTACCCGAAGGTATTGCTTGGGTTAACCAGAGTTCGGACCGGGACAATGACAAACCTGGCATTATATTGGGAAAATGCCTAGCTGATTTTCTTCATTAAAATTCAGCAGAACTCAGTATTCTTGTTGCCAGCCTTTGTAACTCAGTGTTGCCTAGATACTTAAACGCTTCATCCATTGCCTACTAAGCTTTTGGAGGTATGCTATTCAAAAGAACTAGAACTTGGTATTGTTCTAACGTCTGAATGAACTCGGAAGAGCTTCTTAGAGCTGTACCTTCATAGTGCGTTGCCGGAATTACTCCGTAGGGCTAGGAGAATATCTCAGCTAACGCCAAGGCACAGACAGAGGACAGGAGTGCCGCTAGTGCCGGTAGCCACATAATAAAAGGAATATAAACTAGTGTCGAGGTCTGTATGAATTCACAATGAATATACACATTCCTCGTGTGTCTACACATCAGCACTACAAATCGAGGATGCCAGGATAACTGTGAAGGTCTTCAAGCTTCAATACTTTCCGGCCCACTGCCCTGACCTCCGATCACTCTTGTAACTATTCGCTTACCACGAACCTCCCCCACCTTGATGCATCCACGCAGGTCGATGACAGGGATTATTATCCGTCTACCCATTAAGACTTGGGAGGCGGGCGTGATACCCCTCACAGCTGATAACGATATTCTTTGTTCTTTGTTTACTACGTGTTTGACAAAGTGTTTGAAAACCCCTTACTCTGCAGCAGGTTCAGGATTAAAATGCACCGACTGACCCAACGTATCAAGAAGAAGTTTGGCCACTCTATAGCACGGCTGTTGGAGTCCGATACTAATAATGTCGCTACTAAAGATCCCGAGAGATTCGGCCTGTTCCTAGTAGGCGAGACCGTGGTAGCATCAGGCCAGCAATTCGATATCGACATTATTATAGTCCATGGGCTAAATGGAGACGCATTTACAATATGGACACACTCGAATAGAACATTTTGGCTTCGGGATTTTTTGCCAGCAAGTCTTCCAGGTTGCCGCGTTTTCACTTATGGCTATCCTTCCCAGATTGCATTCAACTCTTCCTACGCCACCGTTCGCGATTATGCTCGACGACTGCTTAGCTCGATCCAAAGTATACAGGATCTAAATAGCGAGGCAAGATACCCCGTAGTAGTATAACTTGCAGTTTTACTGACAGGGAATTTAGGTAGATTCTTCGACCAGTGATTTTCGTCTGCCATAGTCTAGGCGGCATCGTGTATAAGCAGGTTGAGCCCACCCCATACTCCGCTAAGCTTTATTACCAAGTCACTAACTGGATTAGGCGTTAGTTATTGCCCAGGAAGAGAATAAACTATACGGCCTAATTCTGAAGGCCGTTAGTGGCGTCATATTCCTCGGGACGCCTCATAGGGGAAGCAAGATCGCGGATTTGGGGACGGTTATGGGATCAATCATCAATATATGTTCCGCATCCCCTACAGTTCGGACAGACCTGCTGGAAAATCTGAAATACGACTCGGTAGCATTGCACCAACTTTCAACTTCGGTCAGGCAGCGGTTGGCAGACCTTAATGTGGTTACCTTCTATGAAACTGCGCCCACTCCACCCTTTCGTTAACTGGTACGTACCTATCTGTACTCATTTATCTGACGTCGCGTCAGCTCAATATTTGAACATGCCAGGTCGTCGATGAATCTTCGTCTTGCCTGGGCATCCTACATGAAGTGTTAGTTCCTCTCTTCGAAAACCATCGCGATATGTGCAGGTTCGCCGGGGAGAACACGACTTATAGACTAGTTCTGTACCAGATTCGCGACATCGCAATTAAGCGCATAACTTCTTCTTAACCCAAAGAACGTACCGATACACCGTCCTCTACTCGTTGTAAGTTTTAGAGAGGAATAGTATGACGACGACCAGCTAATCTAGCCTGATAGTATTAACAGCTACCGAGAAGAGCTGTGTTACATTGTTTAGTATCTACGATGTGGCTGATTATCGTATATCACTACTAAAGCCGGCTCCTGGTACCTTCCAATAGATCTTATCCCATCCCTTATTTGCTTCATAGCGCGATACGACTAGGTCAGCCCTTTTATGGCTTACTGGATATCCTGGCTACGGCAAAACGATTCTGTTATTATTCTTAATAGACCATCTCCGGCAAACTCGGGCAGACTCTAAGAAATGCAGCATTTGTATATACTTCTTTGACGATAAAATTAACAAGCAAAGAGACGGAAGAGCTGTTCTTCTAGGCCTGATATTCCAGATTCTCAGTATGCACCGGTCTTTAATCCGATACGCGAAGAAGGCCTTCGAGCTCCAGGGTTCCAACCTAGTCCATTCATTCGCAGCGCTGTGGACAGTGTTTCAAGATATTCTGAGCGACCCGAAGTCCGGCTCAGTATATATCATCATTAACGCGTTAGATAAGTGCGAGCTAACGACCCGACGCGAACTTCTGGCTTCCATAAATGATATGATGCGGAACCCCGACATACCTTTTGTTAATAGGAGGTCCATTAAGTTTATCTTAAGTAGTCGGCTATATTTCCCAAGATCAGAACGTTCATTAGCCGATCTCCAGGGACATCGATTATCAATTAACGAGGGAGGAGACGCTTACATCGCAGATCTGGAGATCTATATTCGCTAGAGGGTGCGTAAGATAGCTAAGATTTGGCAGCTGCCTCCTGAGACTCAGCTGTATCTCTAACAGTCTCTGCTCGCCAAAGCCGATCGCACTTTCCTTTGGGTTCATATGGTTTTCGCATCGTTAGAAGATCGCATTCCCATATCTACAGAGGACTTCCGAAAGTTGGTCGACCAGATTCCGGCAGATCTTTAAGCTTTCTATTACAGCCTGCTTAACTCCGTACCGGTAGGCCATCGGGATATAGCATCAAAGCTTCTCAGTCTTGTCCTTAGAAGTTTTAGGCTTTTAAATATTAACGAGATTAATATTGCACTCACACTTAATTCCGAGCATCTCGATAAGGACGCACTTGAGATGGACCTTTATCCATCCATGGCTCGTACCATACAACTGGTTCTTAGCCTATTGATTAGGGTCTCGGAATCTCGCTTATTCATTAATCGGTTAAGGAATTCTTGACGGAGCACAAACTAGCGGGCGAAGGTACTGCGCACTGGTTTTCTTTAATTCAGGAGAAGGTGTTTCTAACTCTTGCTAAGGTTTGTATTTAATATTTGAATCTTAAAGATTTCTCGGCCGATCTTTTCACACTGGAGGAGTCTTCGGATGAGTCTCCGGGTGGCCTGGATGAGATGGTTGATGGGTCTAGAAAGCTCTTCGATAACGATTGCCGGCCTGTAGGCTAAGATTTTGGCATCGACACTCTGTTTATGGAGCCTAAGGTTCTAGCAGATGGGCGCTGTGACTCCATTTCTTAAACCCATCGCTTCTACGATTACGCATCTCTCTATTGGGCACAGCATTTTGCGAAATGCTAGGCAATCGTAACACCGTCTTTAACAAAAGCAGCTATTGATCTATTAAAGGCTGAATCGGGCTTTTCATCTAACTGGCTTAAATACTTCTGGCTGTAATCGAAAGACACGAAGCCTCCTGCGCTATTCTAAACAGACCAGGTGGAGCTAGCTGCGTATTTTGGCCTTGACAAGATCCTTGCCGCTTTCATGCAGGAGGGAATGCCTATATCCCAGGAAACGAGGAACACAGCCTTATACTGGGCAGCCACAAACAATCATGTCAATGCTGTCAAGCTTCTCCTCTCAGCCGCAGCCGAGCCGAACGCTTGTCCACATAATCGCCAGACACCACTAATAGGCGCAACCATAAAGGGTGGCTCCGATTGCGTAGCGATTCTGTCCAGTGACCTGCGCGTCGACATAAACTTGATAGACCCTAATAGCCGGTCGGCACTGCTACTGGCTTGCAGGTACGGTCATTTTGATATTGTCAAGCTGCTCTTGAGTAGAGGAGGTTACGAATCAAATTTGCCTGATAAGATCGGTGCAACTCCATTGTTATAGGCTGCTAGAGGAGGCTACACCGGAATTTTATCAGAGCTTTTAAAGCAAACTGGAGCTGAGGTCAATCATTAAGACCATAGCGGGCGCACAACTCTTTCATAGGCGGCGGGTAACGGAATAAGGGAATGCCTCAAAGCTCTCGTAAACAATAAACGAGTGGATATCAACCTTGGTAACAGGAAAGGTCGAACATTACTGATGTGGGCAGCACGCAACGGCCAAGTTGAGACTATCCGAGCTCTTGTAAGGAAACGGAAACTAGACCGAGATAGATTGGATTATGATAGAAGAAATGCTATTTCATGGGCATGTTGGGGTGGATACGTAGATACAGTAAAACTGCTATTAAGGAGTGGCTGTACAGGTGTGAATCAAAAGGACATTAACGGGTGGGGCCCTTTACTATGGGCCCTCGAGAACGATAGCCCGGATACTGTCAGGGCTATTCTGTCCACTGGTATGGTCGACATTAAGGATCGGGACCCCAATAGCAAGACGGCTCTATACTGGGCTGTGTCTTTCTCCCACGTCCGAGCTATAACGGCCCTACTTGAAGAAGGAGCGGATCCGGAAGCGAAAACCCATGAGGGGAAGACTGCTATGTCTTTAGCGCAGGATATCGGCCATCTCGACATGATACACCAACTATCATCGGCTTCGAATCGACGTCGAACTGGAAGTTCTTCCATTGTTTGATACGAGGAGGACTAAACAGCAGACAACGACCAGGGCTGAACAAGAACGGGGATGGCCATCACTTGCGCCAACGCAAGGATCAAGGGCGTTCCCATCGTTCGATGCAGATGGCTCTTTCCGGGTTTTGCGTTTTTTGTCGTTCAAACCTCGCGAGTTGGTGCTGTTGACAGACTCTGGTTGATTCTTTAGACTACCAATCCCGAACTGTTATCCATGAGCTGTGATGGCTGGTAGTTGCTTGAGAAATAGTGGTCGTAGACGTTGTAGTACCACCGTTGAAGGAGTTTGCGGTCCAAATAAATAACACGAGAAACAGGAAGTGATTTGCTACCGTTGTTTTGGGGGAGCTGGAGTGAACATGCAATTCCGGACATGTCAAAGATGCCCGTTTTTTCGGATAACTTGGTCGATATTCGGATTTGTTGTTGAGGGACAGCAGCAGCTACACCTGCCGGTTTGGACAACACGTCTGTTGAATCAGCATTCACCAATTTTGGTGGAACAACATGAATTGGCGGCAGGCTGCATCGGCTCCTGCGTAAAGGTAGGCGGCGACTGGTGCTGTGCAGCTCAAGAGCTGGCGTGGGAGACGATATACGGTCCCCTAGCTCCCTGTTGTCAGGAAAACGTGCACCATAAAAACCACTAACATCCGACGCCTAGTCACCCTTTACGTCAACATAATAATGCGCTAACCCACTGAAACATCTGTCTGCGCTGATAGCCTTCCACCCCCTTTGCATTACCTTTCGCCCTGGACAATCCAAGCAACGCTTTTGGTGCAGCGGTATTTGTAGTGACGTTTCTTAGATTAGTTTCTTAGATTAACATGCCGAGAGCTAGGTTCCCGGATTAGGGTTACTAATCAAGGTTACTAAATCTGGGCCACTATTCCTGGATAACGGTTCCTAGATCATGGTTCTGGGATCGCGGTTCCCGAATCGCATTAGCAAATATTTACAGCAGTAGCAGCGCCCTCCAATTGCAAAGCCCTACTCTCCCCCATGGACAGCAGAGAATGCCAAGATACGGTGACAACTGCATAGTAAAAACAGATACTTCGCTAAGATCGGCAGCAAGTCTAAACCGATGACAATAGCGAAGGGAGGCCTGGAAGCTCGCTAAGGATCCGAACTAGTAGTTCGTTAGGTATTTTGTCAAATGGGCTAACATCGTTGATCTAATCTTTGTCGGCCATATGCAGCAGCTGTGCTGCTGTGCTGACATCCCAGCAATAGTTGTCTTAGGCATTTTCACACGGCCCCGGCGGGAAGATTCTCGGAATGATAATTTCGCCTTGGATAACTCCTCAGAATAGCTATTTAGATGTCACCATGTTCCAGCGGGCTTGATAATAAACAAAGCTACACATCTGGCAGTTGCGTTTAAAGGATCAAAGCGTAGAAGACCCAGTACAGGAGCACCAAAGTGCTGTAGTTGCAAAGGCCTGCTTAGCACCTCGTCACTGATTGCGGGGTAGCTAATTACCTTATTAGGACCTATGTGGGGTTGGATATGAGGATGTATGCCGCTCTTTGAGGTACAGCTTGTGACACCGATGCTGTGCATGGCAGCCACCATGCATACGAACCACTCCCTTCAATCCGTCGGCCGCAACGATGGAAACGCATTCTTCCTCTCCTTACACAGCCAATCAACTGCCCTACTAATTCTGTTCGTTTCACTATTTGGTTGCAGTAGATTGACGGGCGCCGTTGCCATGTAGCTGAACCGAATAGAAAGTCGAGTGTAACCGACCGTAACATAGCAGCTCACTTTTGAGACTGTAGATACTTAGAAAAAATAGAGCATTCCTGCTGCCAACTGAGTCCACGGGCTACGGCATCACGGTCCGCCTGTTTCTTCAGAAATTTCACAACAACCCGCCCAGGGTCATCCGACAGCTTAGCCGGAATACTCCAGCAGACTTAGTGTCACCAACGTTGTTCATCCGAAAGATGGTATAGCGGTTGGCCGCATCTACCGGGCCTGTCCACGCAAAGCGTATCAAATCACCTTCAGATGCCACGTTAAGTGAGCTGAGTGGTTTTGCGACGGCTAACGGCTGGGTGGGCGGTGGTGCGGCAGTGTGTCTCGGACGGCTCCTCTTGATCCCAGCGATTTGTGTTGTCGCATCCAACGGCAAGAGGGCCAGAGAATATCTGCGGGGGAAGATCATGATCTGACAGAGTGGCTTCCCTTTCAGAGGCCCAACCCTCCAGACCCCAGGTGAGGCCGGCAGTCTGCGGAATGGCATGATTACGACTTCGTTCAACGGCTCTTCACCGAGATTCGTAAGCGCACAGGTAGGGAGGATCTCACAGCGACGCTGACAGCATCAGCGTGTGGGTCAAAGAAGATCTCGTACTGCAGAGGTTTGGAAACACGGAAGCTCGTCCTATCGGTTTCTTGGTTGACAGCCAGGCAGTGTACGCGTGGCTTTTTGCCCTCTGTATTGAATTGGCTCGAGGATGCAGGCAAGTCAATCCATTCGCCGTGGGATGATTCGAATCCAGCAACCGCATAAGGCTGAAGCAGCAATCGGCAATGTAACAGATAAGCTTACGAGGAGCTCTAATAGGCCGTCGAGCCTTTGCGCCGTATGGACTGCGTCGGAGTGTTGGGATCGTAGGGCGGTGTAGTAGTCGAAAAGCGACTGTGTTACTTGAATGCCGAGGGAGATGATCCCGACCGCACTGCCAGCGACCGATAGTGGATCGGCCATGTTTGCGACGGCCGCGTTCGAAGTGGAAGTATGAAGGAGTCGAAGCGGAATCGGAGGGAACAGATGTTCGAGAAGATGCGAGGAAACTCATCGGCTTGAGCCATGTGCATTTCTGCCTGGTTGTCTCGAGTCTGCCCGCTTGGCTGCACGGCTGGTTCGGACGCGGGTGGCTACGTCAGCCTCGTTTTGGCGCCTGTGTGCAGGACCACTGCTCGTTGTGCGCTGAATGCATCGCATTCGATCTGATTGGCAGCGCTTGCGGTGCATGGCATTAGGCAATGATAAGTGCGTGCTGAGAACAAGAAGGAGGCCAATCACGAAACAGACGAAGCAGCTTGGGAATGGGAGGTGCGATGCGGAGGACAGCCCAGTGGGTGCATCAGGTACACGGACCGCTATAACCTGCGCGTGGTGTTGCCGTTGGACAGATGTACCTGTACTGATCAGCCAGAATGCCGGGATTGGCCTGGAACCAGCAATGGAACGTTCCCTAGGCTCCCTTTGAACTGAAGAACACTGTAAAAAGGCCCACCCACCAATGTCGATTGGCCTTTAAGATCTGGGGATTTCGTCAACTAACGATTCAGCTAACTGTCACTGGTTTTCTTCGGCCAACCTCCAATAGTGGAAGCTGGCCAGCAAGTCCGCTTCAGCCCGCCGAAGTAGGAAGTCGATATGGGAGTACGATAGAAGTCCTATGCTGAGTCCAATAGACACTTTCAATAGCAAATATATGTTTCGGTTATGCGTTAGCTCCACTACCTCAGTGCTGCTAAGATAGTTATGTGGCGTGCGAGTGACATATTTAGCTTGCCTGGCTCTTGCCAGGATGCCCCTGTAGCATCTTTACTGCCTCGACCCTTGCATTCCTTCTACGACGACCACACTTCATAGAGGCATAGCAGCTCGACGTAATTACGGGCAGCATCAAGCGTCCAGCCGACAAGGGGTCATTGTGAAGAGGAATACCGTCAAAGCAGACCCGAGAATGGAAAGAAAGCGGTTGATTCAGCTCTTTCCCCCTTGCAACCCGGCTCTCGGCCATGCGCCAGTCTCTACGCCGTCCTTTGGTGCCTCGAGCCGTACCGGGCTCGACGGGGTGAGACCAGACTTTCCAGCTCCAGCCTCCATTAATCGTGTAGTCTCGGCCTGCACGATTTCACGAACTCCAACTAGTCAATTTGGGGAAAGAGAAGAGGCATTGGCCAATCATTCGTGGTACCGTGATAAGGGAAACCTCTCAAATGAGCGATGCTGACATGGTTGTCCGCTGTAGGCCAATTGAGTATTTTCCAGCTTATCAGAAGATGCTGGGGTCGGCTGGGATGCTGTCAGCCTGTCACTGTCTACTTACCTTATCTCTCTCTCGCCCCCTTTGGCTTATCTTGCATTTCTGTCGGCGTGGAGCCCCGGGGGAAATGTCGCAGGTCAGGTCGGCTAACGGCACATGCCAACATCCGTCAGGCGGGCAGATATCGTGGAAAGTACCATTCTTTGATAAGGAGTTATTACATTCAATTACAACACTGCATCAACTCCGATATCTGCCCCGATAAGCCATTAAATGCACTCTTCCCTTTGATGCAAGGGTATGTCGAATACGAGGGGTATCAAACTACGAAATCGAGACGAAAGAGCTACTCTTCAGAAGAACATCAAGCCGTATCCCGCCCGATGCCCTCCTTGTAGACCCTTATGGCCCTCTCGCGGCTCGCCTTGTGCTCGATAAGCATCGGGGGGTACCCGGCCTTTTTGGCCTGGGCGCCGGCGCCGCGCCCGTAGGGGTCGTGGATGGCCTTGCCCTGGACGTCCTGGAGCTCCGGGAGGTACTTGCGGATGAAGACGCCGTCGGAGTCGAACTTCTCGCTCTGCAGGATCGGGTTGAAGACGCGGAAGTAGGGCTGGGGGTCGACGCCGACGCTGGCGCTGAAGCCCCAGCCGCCGTTGTTGGACGCGAAGTCGCCGTCCACGAGGTTTTCCATGAAGAAGCGCTCGCCCATCCGCCAGTCGAGCAGCAGGTCCTTGCACAGGAATGACGCCACCACCATGCGGAGCCGGTTGTGCATCTACCCTATGTGCTGCACCTGCCGCATCGCGGCGTCGACGATGGGGTAGCCGGTGCGGCCGGTACACCAGGCTTCGAAGTGGGCGGCGTTATACGACCACGTGATGTTGGCGTATTCGGGCTTGAATGGCTTGTTCATGCTGAAGACAAGGTGTAAGGCCACTGGCTTTAACGGATACGCCGAACGAACGGGACCGCCACAACAGAATATAGAGCAGATGCACATACCAGATATAGGGCCAATGGACCAGGACGTGCTTGTAGAAATCCCGCCAAGCCACCTCGCTGATCCAAGTCTGAATGCCTTCCATACCAGCGTCCAGCTTCTTGGTCTTGTTCCGATCTCTCGCATAGCGGACGGCTGTCCGCGCGCTGAGCGTACCGGCTGCCAGGTGAACTGAGATGTTGGATGTCGCGGCCTGTGCCGGAAAATTGCGCTTCGTATGATAGCTGCCAATCTTCTCTTCGGTAAATTTCTTTAGTCGGTCCATAGCTTCGCGCTCGCCAGCGGGCCAGATAGCATGGAACCGTGCAGCATCCTTTTCGGCAAGGCGCTTGTTATTGGGAGCCTCGGGTATCTCGCAGTCGAAGAGAGCTGCCACTTTGTTTCTGGCTGACTTGGGGTTTGGCTCCGGCGGATCGAACGTGTCCAGCAGCTCCGGGTTCGCATGTACGTGAGCGATCCAGGATCGATACTAGGGGCTGTAAACAGAATACTGTTTCCCTGTTCCGGTCGTCAATGCCCCCGGCGGGACGACGCAGGTATCGTGTACAACTTCCATAGCGATGCCACGCTCGGCACACATGCGAATCAATTTGGCCTCGCGTCTTAATTCATCGACTTCGTACTCCATATTGGCGAACAGGTGGCTCGCACCCCACTCCTCCAGAAACTCGATCATTCGGGTGGGAATCTCTTTGCGCTTTTCTACCGTCTCGACGAACAAGGGGATGCCCAGCTCTGCTAAGTCCTTCTTCAACACATGAAGTGTGCGCAACATGAAGTCGATACGTATGGGGGCCCGGAGATGCGCCTCGAAGTCCTGGGGGCTGACGATGTACATGCAAACCAATGGAACACCGGCCTCGCGAGCTTTCTGGCTCGCCATTTGTAGTGCGCGGTTGTCGCGCGTGCGCAGGTCCATCTTGAACCAGTGCACCACGGCGTCTTTGACCTTGACTTTCTTGCGCGCCCCGGCCGTCTCTTCCATGGCCTGCATCAAGACCTCGATAGGCCGGGGCAGCTCGTTGCTGTTGTAGGCGAGCGCCCGCGCGTTCGACATCTCGTGCGGGTAGAACTTCCGTAGCACGATGCCGTTCTCCTCGGCCTCTGCGGCAAACGGGTGAGGTTCGTGGAGCGGATCGGGAGTGCCATCTTTCTTGTAGGAGCTCTCCAGCCTCTGCTTCTTGGCCTCGAGGGCCTCAGCTTCGCCCTTGGCCGAGGTGGGCGCCTTGCGCTTCGGTGGCATGGTGGCTAAGCTTCGCGGCTTCACTCGAATCGCGAGTTGCGTAGTGGCTGAGAAGGTGGTTCGAAAGAAAGACGGGGAGATGCGCAACAGACGGACGCCCATATGTGGAGAGAAAGAAAAGCGAACCATCAAGGCAAGGAAACAGATGTAACGTTCACAGAAAAGCAAGGGTGTACATTCCCCCCTAAGCATCTTACCTTGTATGCAATTGGTCTTACTCGCGCGAAGTGCCTTTCCGGCTCGATGTCAACTGCGTTATGGCAGTACCTGAGATCGCGCTGCAATCGAGCAGATCTGAAAGGGTTTAAGCTAGATCCCGGAAACTGGACCGGAGATCTTGGTCTAGCCCCTTCTAGCCTGGTCCCGTGTCTCTATCTTTTCTTTTTGGCGCCCAGAAACAATGATTGTCTTGTATTATTAACCGAGAGGTTGACAATTAGCGAAGCGATGCAGGGAGGCAACAGGGCAATATGGCAATAACCATGGTCAATTGGGTCATCCCTTCAGTATTGACAGCCTCCATCCAGCTAGGCAGGTTGTCCAAATGGAGGATCGCAATTGAGTGCATGAAGATGTTACTGCGCCTTTTGACGGAAGCCGTTGCAATTCTTTAATTATAACGCCAGGACGAAAGAGCCAAGAAACATCCATATGTAGGATAAACCGACTTCCATCAGTTTGATGGGACAGCTTTCTAGGTGTCCGAAGTATCACGGGCGCCTTGGCAGCATTGCCGTCAGGGTCCTGGCAGCGTAGTCGTACCCTTGCAGCCGCCTCACCATGAGCTCCATCGATAAAGATCGAGGAGCCATGATCTTGAGCCTGAAGGCGAGCCGAGGTCTTCTGGAGAACGAGCAGCGGCGACGAGGGCGCCATGCTGGCCGACGTCCTGATCGGCGCCGACGGCCCCAGCTCGACGATCCGCAGCCTCGTGGCGCCGGCCGCGCAGCGCACCTACGCGGGCTACTGCGCGCTGCGGGGCACGGTGCCGGAGAGCGAGGTGAGCGCGGCGGCGCGCGCGGCCTTCAGCGAGCGCTTCACCTTCTACCACGGGCCCGGCGTGCAGATCCTCGCATACCTGATCCCGGGCGCGGGCGGCGGCAGCGTCGAGCCCGGCCGCCGCCTCGTCAACTTCGTCTACTACGCCAACTTCGCCGCGGGCTCGCGCGCGCTCGCCGACCTCCTGACCGACCGCCACGGCCGCCGCCACCGCGTCACCCTGCCGGCGGGGCTCGCGGACCCGGCGGCCTGGGCGGAGCAGCGGCGGGTGGCGCGGGCGCGGCTGCCGCCGCCGTTCGCCGAGGTCGTCTGCGCCGCGGCGCGCCCGTTCGTGCAGGCCGTCACCGAAGTGCTCAGCCCGGACCACGAGTTCCTGGCGGGCCGGGTCGTGCTCGTCGGCGACGCCCTGGCGGGGCTCCGGCCCCACACGGTGGCCTCGACGTCGCAGGCGGCCCTGGACGCCATGCTGCTCGCCGACTACGTCGCGGGCAGGGCGTCGCGGGAGCGGTGGAGGCGGGAGACGCTGGGGTTCGCGCGGCTCGTCCAGTGGCGCGGCGTGCGCATGGGGAACCGCAGCCAGTTCGAGCATCTGCCGCTCGAAGAGCATATACGCGACCGGAACGCGGCGTCCGTCCCGCGCGAAAAGGAGGTGTACCCGGACTGGGCGACTGCGATATGAGCACTGGGGTATGACGTTGAGAAGACTTCGTAGTAGGACACCCCTTTTGGTTTCCCAGACCCAAGTCGCGCCTTGGATTTGGTGTGCAGAAGGTGATATAAGCCTTGCCTTAGCAAACAGGGATTGCTTGAAGACCGCTCGCGCTCCCAACAACGAGTGAGAAAGAGTCGCAGAGAGCTCAGATGATTTTTACCCTCATTATTTCACTGCCATTGCTGTTTCTTGAAATGAAGCTTGTATGGTTTTTGAGTATTCGCCGAATCTTGTATGCCTTGAAGTTTCCGAGCGATAGAGCTGTGCGAAGCCTTGCGTTCACCTCTTATTAGATTGACCAAATAACAACCGAAATTCGGACGAGCCCCCTTGGACGTCGCTAAGTCTATGAGAACTGGTTGCACGTACCTTGACGAATGCTGACAGGGCACAGTAGGTTCTCGACAGGTGATCACGTCAAGTCTGTATTCTTGAACGTCACAACTCAAGAAACGCAACTGACAACTCGACGAATAACAAAACGTGTAGCGACTCTCTTTCTACGAGCTTGTCCTTTTGTCCAATTTCATTAAACCGAAGTCGACCCCGTACTCAGGAAACAGAGTTAGTCCACAGTCACGACAAGCAGCTCCATCGAGGGACACTGTAACTGCCATAAGCATTAAAAGGGTGATGACTACTTAGATATATATCTAGCCACACTGGTAGACTGGCGTCTCAGTGTGCCAATATGCGTACAGGTTCTTGTTCCCCTTCCGGTCCACCTTGCCCCGCCTCCGCCTCTCCTCCATTTGCACCTTCTCGGCGTGCCTGAGCTGCGCCGCCAGGATCGAGCGCTGCTGCGACGCGGGGAGGTGGACCAGGCTGCTCCGGTCGCCGGCGCTGAGGCTTGCCAGCTGGTGCGTCACCGCGGCCCTCTCGCGCTTTTCCCTCTTCGACAGCGCCCGGGCGCTGCCGCCGAGCTCCAGGCCGGGCCCCTCCCCCTCGCCCCTGTCTTCGGGCGCTGCCCGGGAATACTCGAGCTGCGGGGCTGGCGCTTTCCGGGTCCGGCGGCGTAGCGGGTGGGTGAGTGACAGCCCAGTGTGTCCTGGCGATGACTGCCTCGATATGATCTTCCCTGACGGCAAGCGAATCGAGTCTTCGTCGGCTAACAATGGCTTGGGATGATTTGAGCTTGTTGCTGCGGTAGTCTCCTCCTGGCCGCTTTCCTCGTCGTCCTCGCCCCCTTCGTCGACTCCGTCTTCTGGTTCCGAGAAATCGTAGAAATCGGCAAACTCAGAGTCTTGTGCTACATCGAATCTGCAGTGGCCCTTCCCGGTCATGTGCTGCTGCACGGCCTGTACAGTAGCTCTCGTGGTCCCGCATTGTATACATTCCTGGTACTGGGAGATGACGAGATGAAGATATTCAAAAAGAGTCTCGAGGTCGACAATTAAATGTTGCCTGTGCGGGATGAAAAGACCGTGAGACTTTTGCATGTGCATCACGCTGTCGGAGAAGTCGGGTAAAGAATGGGGGCAGAATAGGCATTGCCCAAGAGTGAATGGTCGCATGGCGGCGTGGAAAGAGTCGGCTAAGACTGTCGAGTCGGTCTCCAGGTTTGCTGATAGTGTCATCGGGAGAGTGGAAGAAGTTGTTGCAGTTGTTGCAGTTGTTGCAGTCGTCGTTAGTGGCATTGGTTTGGTTAGGCCGAGTTTGGTCCGGGGTTGAGTCTGTATCACCGATTGGGTGGTATTAGTTAAATTGAATGGACTATAGTAGAATCGAATTGAATTGAATTGGACTTCTATCTTCCTGTATATAAGTAGTTGGATCAGCTCGAATTTGGCTTTCAATAATTAGCAGGCAAAGCATCGCCGACAGTCTTATTAGCAGCGATGGCTGAGTCCGGGGACTAAAACAACGCTACCAAGCCACCGGAACAGGGACCCTGGGTATCGCACCAATCAGATGGCCGTTCAGACTGACGAAATATGATTCATAGTGACCAATGACGAAATCGCCCTCTACACGGCCACCTACGGCAGTCAACCACCAATTAGAATTCATTCATTTAGCCAAGAGTCAAGGGGCTACTCAAGTGCTAGGGCCACACCCCCTTTTACAACGACCTCACCTCGCAATCGTATTCCTGTCCCTCTTGCTGGGGCGGGCGGGCCCTTGGAGTTAAAATAGTTGAGCTAAACTTACTCCCATGCCCGTTACCAGCATTAAAACACTCCCACTCGACGCCACTGCTTCAGGAAGCGAGTTAAATCCAGGGCCATGGCAACTCTTGCATAACCTCTCCGCGGCACTCTCCCCGCGTGGGTGGCCGGGGCCGTCAGGAGGCTGGAAGAGGAGATAAGGTTCGAGATCTGGCTCCTTGCTCGTGCGCAGGACAAGGGCTAGACATGCGTTTATTTGGAAGGAATCTTTCGGATTGAAGGCCGGTCGAAGTCTCGACTCCAGTGTCCAGTGTCCTGCATCATCTCAAGTCCGAAGCCGTTGCATAAGAAGTTAGTCTTGACCACCCTGTCCGCGGGAGGCGCATCATACCCCTCGATGTAGTCGCAAATTGCCTAGTTAGTCGGGACCTACTTACAACGCCTAATGGGACGACTCATAGGAAGTAGTTCCAGTCAGGTCGGAGGCAGGATGCAAATTATTGCATAAGGGTGTATATAGACCAACAGAAGACACAGAGAGAACTAGCGGTGTAATTTTAAATCGAATCACGTGTGTCAACCTGAATAGCCTCACCAATAAAACCCATCTTGCCGAGGTCGATTTCAGTTCTGACAAAATCAATACATGTGCTGTATTAGGTCCTCCCAGCACTCCACATCCGCTATCCAACGCCGAAACCTAGGCCCTGCGATGGCGCGTCTTTTTGCCAGGAGCCGTCCCATGCACTTATGTGTCTTCGTATGTCTCCGAGATCCGGAAGGAAAGGGTTTCAGCTGACGGATGAGCCGAACCTATCCGTACATATCTATGTGAGGCCCTCACACCGTAACACACCAGTAGATCGTATTCGGGGTCTGATTCTCCTTCGTCAATGGACGATACTGAATCAATATCCCATATGTGGAGAGGATCACCAGAGTGGCCCATACCATGGTTCTTCCACCTAAATCGCAACGATACCGAGCAACATCCAAAAGGCATGGGGTACAAAGTTTCTAAGCTCTCCAAACATATTTATATAAAACGACCCTCCCCGGTATGGGTCCTCGAAGATTCAACACTCAGATGCAGTAACACTCAAATTCAGCTTTCTGGCTCAACTTCCGATCCCATTATCATATTTATTCAACTCTCATAACCATAAGAAACATAGTCATCAACCAGATATGTCTTCATCGTATCTCCCCAGCACCGATGAAATCGAACCTCTCATCGCAGAGATCAATGAAGCCTATTACCAGTACCTCCGAGGCACATCTGAATCGCCTGGCAGCGATCCAGGCCAGGACGACAGGGCTCTGCTAGCCCAGGCTGCCGCTCTCGGAAAAGCAGCCCGGCAGCTTCGAGCTCTTGTGGCGGACCCCAATGAGTGGATGATCGAGGCCGCCTGGTCCTATCTCGACGTTGCGGCGCTCTCATCCGTGATCGCCTTGAGGATCCCTAGTCTCATTCCGGTGGACGGCAGTGCCACCACCGAGAACCTGTCGAAGGCAACTGGCGCCTCGGCTGAAGTGATCAGTACGGACCCCCTTGTTCCCTTTGTAGGTCCAGACGAGCGGCTAATCAACGGGGCAGAGCGAGTCATGCGGCAATGCATGCACCGTTCGATCTTCAAAGAACCAGCACCGGGATGCTATGAGCACAACCACCATTCTCGCCGCCTACTCGATCCAGATTTCTGTGCCTTCATGGACTACATGTAAGTCATAGCACCATCTCAATTGATGCAAAAGGCTTTGGAATGTGGGACTGATATTCGCACCAGAGCCGATGATGGACTGCTGACGGGCGCCTACCTTACACGCACCTTGGCCAAGACCAAGTTCCACATCGGCCCCGACAATCGGACAACTGCTTTCTGCGCTGCATTTCGAAGTCAGTAATTTAATCTGTCCCTCCCGGCTTGGCGACTCTCAGAAATCCAGTCTTTTTTCCAGTCTTGGCTAACATCCACCACAGCTCGCAATCCCATCTACGAGTACTACGGCACAGTCGACGCGGCCCGCGGAGAGCGCTTCTCCCAGGGCATGGCGGGCTACTTCGGGGCGACAGAGAAGCCCATCGAGGCCCTGTTCCCCTTTGCTCAGCTCCCGGCCGGCTCCACCATCGTCGACATCGGCGCCGCGACGGGGGCCAACGCCATCCGCCTCGTCAGGCTGTATCCCGGGCTGGACTGCGTGGTCCAGGACTACGGCGACATCGTCTCCGCGGCCGAGAGGACGGCCAAGCTTCTCCCGCGGCCCGTGGCCGAGCGCATCGTCTGGGAGGGGTACGACTACTACACGCCGCAGCGTCAGCTGGGAGCGGCCGTCTACCTCATGTGCCATATCCTCAACGGCAACACAGATGAGTCAGCCAGCCTTAACCCCCTCTCCCCGCAAATACTACACAGGTATACCGTTGAAGCCAGAAAAAGTCGGACAAAGACTGACCATGAGAGGCGCGCAGGAACTGTGTCAAGATGTTCAGGAACGTCGTCCGTGCGATGAGCTCGGTAACCTCGACGCTCTTGATCGTCGACTGGGTCGATCCGCCGTCCTTCGGGGAGGACCGTCCCCGTGTCTTCGACTCGCTGGACATGCATATGATAGCCAATACCAACGTGCACTCTCGAAGCCTGGCTGAGTGGGACTCGATGTTGAAGCAGGCCGACGAGAGGCTTGTCCGATATTATACGAAGGTTGAAGAGAGCGGCAGTGCGGTCCTCGCAGTGAAGTTGGAGTGAGATAGGTCCGCAGTCTGATACGAGTTTTCAGTCTATGGTCTTTGACAATTTTTACGAATCATGCTCTCTTCCTCTCCCTTTTTACTTTTATTTATCCTTCTTTCTTTGTCTCTCTTTTTGTTAGCTAGAGGAATCTCAGTAATAAAATGAACTGATGAAGACCCTGACATCTTTTGATAGAAGACGGCTTTTCTGTATCAATTCTTTCCATCTCCACCTACTACGTACATCTCAACCCTATCGCCCTTTGTCTTATGCGATAGGCCATCTCCATCGCCGTCTTGAAACCAAGCTTTCCAAGTTATTCTCAGGGAATTCGTAATATAATAACTGGACTTGTGCATGACGTAACAGAGGCAAAAGATGAACCATCTGTTTCTCGCCATGGGGCAGGAAATGTATCAGCATGGCGGTTCCAGTACCCCAAAAGTAATGTCCCGCAATGATGACCTAGGCTGGGTGCTGGCAAGGGTCACCTGCAGGTGTACTGAAATTGCAAGAAGGCTGCCTGGCTGACCAGATAAGCACTCAACACGTAGGACTCTTGTGGAATTGCAAGTTCGTCGCCCTCAATCGTTCATATCGATCAACTACTACGTCTTCGGACCCAAATGCGTAAACTATTTTCACCCCGCAACCCCAAAACGGGGTCCCAAGACGACCCAACTGGACCCTCGGTCGCAAGCACAAGCTCCACACCCGCGCGCACGGCGTTCCCATCCGGCATCAAGCTGCTGCACTGTCCGTTCGACAGTACCGTCGAGTAAGGCTACCCCCATCCACTATGGCAGCTGACTAACGACAACTCAGTATCGTCTTCGTCCACGGCCTAACTGGCGATCGCGAGAAGACATGGACCGCCCACGACGCACCCGAACCATGGCCCAAAACCCTCCTCCCATCCAAGCTCCCGACCGCCCGAATTCTTGCGTTCGGATACGATGTCAGTGTCGCCGATTGGAAAGGCATGGTTTCGCAGAGTCGGATCGCCAATCACGCGGGGAACTTGCTATCGTCTCTCGCCTCGTACCGAGAGGATGACGAGACTGTAAGCAGGCTGTGATTGTAAGACGGACCGCAGATGGCTGATGCGAACAGAACGAACAGCCGATCATCTTCGTGTGCCATAGCCTTGGCGGACTGGTTTGCGAAGACATAAGAGCTCATATCGGGGCAGCTGGACGGTGCTGATGGTGTGGCAGGCTTTGGTGACCGCAAAACAGCGACCGGAGTCACACATCCAAAACATCCTCTCCTCCACTCGCGGGATTGTCTTCTTCGGGACCCCGCATCACGGGGCTGGTGATGATCCTGGATTTGTTGCTGTTTCTGGGGAGCTTCGTCGGTGGGTCAAAAGCCTTGCCGCAGCCGGGGCTCAGCCAGAGAGTCTACCTTCAGGGGGTGTTCCAGGGCTGGCGAGCATGCACTGGCGGGAGCATATCGAGAGAATGGACAGATCGAGGAGGCGGTCGAACTGCTAGAACATGTGGTATCGGTCCAGTCAAAAACACTTGCCGAGTCGCACGCTGACCGACTAGCATCCCAGTATGAACTGGCGAGAGCATATCAAGCGAATAGACAGGTCGAAGAGGCGGTCGAGCTGCTAGAGTATGTGGTATCAGTTTGGTCGGTTTGGTTAAATACACTTGCCGAGCCACACCCTCCTCGACCTGCATCCCAGCATGCACTGACGGGGGGCACATGAAGCGAATGGACGGGTGGAAAAGGCGATCGAGCTGCGACCCGACAAAGGCGCCGACTGAGACAGTACCGAATAACAGCAGATGGACGCCACTGATAGTTACATCAGTTGAAGGCCATCCCGACGTGGCCAAGTTGCTAGAACCCTTATTGTTTATGTGCGACGTCAAACACGATGACGGTGTGGAGGAAGCGGAAGATGTCAACTTCACACAAACCATCTGCGCTTGAATGAGGACGGGGTGTCTATCCGCAATGGAATATCAAGACAATCGTTGTGACAAACCAAAGGAGCACTTGATGTAAAATTACGTGATCTGCTGACATAATCGTGATTATACTGATAAACTCGACCAACTAGTTAACTATATTTGCTAATCTAGTTATCTTATCCTGCTTATGCCGACGCGTACGGGCCCCTGCCATATTACTATTTAAAGATGCTAGAGAGTATTTAAAGAGTTTCTTAGATCAGGGTTCCTGTATCCAGATCACGATTACTGGAACAGGGTTACTAAACCTGGATCACGGCTCCATGGTCACGGTTTTTGAAACATGATCCTGGATCACGATTCTGGCATCGCGGTTCCCGACAGTAGGAAACACTTGCAGCGCCCCTCCAATTGCAAAGCCCTGCTCTCGACCATAAGCAGAAAATGCCAAGACACGGTGCCGACTACTTACGTAATGCCAGATAATGTGGATACGTCATCCTGCTCATGTTATTTATTGAGGAAGCTTAGGAGCATAGAAATGCTTTGCTGTATGATAAGAAACGGTTCCCGGATTGCGGTTCCCGGAGTACGGCCCCTGGAGTGCGGTTCCTGGACTACGACTGGGTCACGGCTACGGACTTGGAGTGGTAACAGCGCCCCACTTGCAACGCCCATGCTGTAAAATTAGCTGATTTGGCATAACTTAGAGCCAATAAGTATTGCCACACCCTGTAGCTATGGACGGAGGAACCTGGTTCTGGATGAGGAAGCACAGATAGCATGTATTCTTTTTGCGAAACAAGATACCAGTAGAGTATCAATGGGACAAAGTAGGCATGTAATGCGGTGTAAGGAAAATTCAGATGCTTTCCCGAGCAATCAAGACGTGGATGGCACATCCTTCGCCTCACCAGACTGCTCCTCATATTCACGTTGCAACTCCTTGCTGACCAATTTTTCGGCTACCCATCCATCTTCCTTGATCGGACGGCCCTCCCAGCGTAGCTTGTACTGCCTCTTCCTCCCGTTCCCACGGATCCCCAAAATCTTTACGCCCTCATAGATACCATCGTAGCCTGCCTCGAATTTGCGGACCGTTTCTTCATCGATGTCCGCTCGGGGGATCCAATCGCGAGTCCCGTCTGTCCATTGGAGGAGGAAGTCGGCGCGAGAGCCCGAACCCCAGCGTGCGATGAGATGATCAACTTCGCCAACATCAGATTCTGCTTCTTCAGCTTCTCAAAGTCAGCGAGCACTCGCGAGAAAGTCTATGATGGGAGTGATGCGTACCTTCCGTATGCTTGCCAGGTAAGTGGTGTAGCTCTCGGGGTCTCCTGGTTTGACCATGCTGCCTATTTTGAGGCTCAGCATGTTGGGAACAATAGGCTGCGCCCTGGGGCTTGTCTGGAGCGAATTGCAGCTGAAATGTTGGCGCTCCGTCCACCATAGCGCATTTCAGCACAGCGTTAGAAATCTGTGTTTCGTCATAAGACGCAAAGCCACGAAGGTGGGAGATGCTAGTTGAAGGCGCTGGATGAGATCCCGACTCAGCTTGTTGACTTCCAGTGTTGTCGCGGTGAGGGGGCTGGCCCAATGGTGAAATTGGTCGTCGCGACTGGTTGCCTCTACTCCGACGCTTGGGAGCAGGCTGTCTGTCTGCCGTCGCAGATTGGCCTGGGGAACGAGGATGGCCATCACTTGCGCCAACGCAAGGATCAAGGGCGTTGCCATCGTTCGATGCCGGCGGCTCTTCCCGGATTTTGCGTTTTTTGCCGTTCAAACCTCGCGAGTTGGTGATGTGGGCAGATTCTGGTTGGCTCTTTGGGGGAGTACCGATCATGCTCCGTGCAGGAACTGAAGTACTCGGCATCTCCACAGGCGTCAACTGAGCACCAGTAGTCACAATGGAGAGACCCTCAAGGGGCTGGCCGAGCGGACCACCCACCGGGCTTTCTATGTTTTGAGACAGATGAGGGATGCTCTGTATCGACAATTCCCGTGCCTTCCGCCGCTGCGTAGCCTCCTTCATCCAAGGTAATTTTGCAAAATCCTCTCGCGAAATCTTCTTGTATGGGGAACCAAAATCGACAAAAGGCTTGACAGCGGAAGGGGGCTTCGGCTCTGTCCCTAATGGCGGGGCTCCGGAGACAGCCAAGTGCCCAGACTTGGTGAGGGGCATAGCAATGAAAGACGTGCTCTCCGGGCCCTTGGGCCTAGGCGAAGGGTCGCCACTGGCGAGAAAGGCAGGCGGATGAGGCACACTAGAACTGGCAAAGCCTTGTGCCTGGTGGTTGCCGCTGCCGCTGCTCTTGAGCAGATTCTGCTTAGGTTTGTGAGGTTCGTCATCATCAAGCAAGATTGGGTCCCTGGAGTGAGCTCCAACCCCGCTGTCCAACGATGCTTTTGGCTTCATTGCGGGTTCCAGGACAGGGGGAGGCAGGATCTTAGCTCTGTAACTGTCGGCCATGTGCGCATCATCGCCGCTCGACTTTTGGCCGCTCGGAATCTCGCTAGGCTTAGGAACCAGCATACTGGGGAGTGGAAGATGAGGCATAATTGTGACTTCCTAAGTGAAGTGTAGATGGGATCTTGCAATCGAGGTTTGACGGTTGATGGGCTTGAGACATTCCGCTGGGTGTCGTTTGGATCGAACGATAGATATATATACTCGACAATTCAGTCCTCGCAATTCCTGGAACCGGCATATCACACTCCTCCTAGCAATCGCCGATTCGCCTGCAAACCATTCTCATGGCTCGTTTTGACCATCTTGCAACCCTGACCTCGTGATTCGCAAGACTCCGTGTTGAAATGCACCCTCCAGTCCAGATAAGGCTTCGGTGGACTGGGAGTGCAGCGTGACCAATGAGCTGGCAAGAATATGCCACAGACGTTGTAATATGTGACATTGGCGGGTTCGGCCAATCGATCCTGGTGAATAGGCGCTGGAATATACGAGACTGGATCGACCGCAGATCTGCTGCGGTGGTATCACACGTAGCCCACCAACATCTGGTGAATGATTGGGTGAGACTTGGACGGAACGCCCTTCATCCGAAATTCAGGCAGCAGCGTGGTCCTCCGGAGATGAGATGAGAGCAGAACCTTCCTCATCTGGAATGCAGGCTGCCGATGTGGTTGCATGCTGACGTGGTCTCAACAATAATGCGTAGATCATTGGAAGACGAGTGGCGGAACGTTCTACATCCGAAATGAAGGCAACCGTGTGGCGTTGATGATGTGATAACAACATGTTACAGTCTCGAAACAGAACTTCCTTTCGCCCGAGCTGCATATATGGTGACATTGCTGACGTAGCCTCGTCCGAGACTGGAAAAGATGAGGGAGGTGGCCGTGAAGGTGGCAATACTGACTTGGCACCGAGGCGAACGTCACCTAGAATGCAAGCAGCCTTTGAAGAACAGAGGAAGAATCCATGTATGTGAAGAGTCTGCTGGTAACTGATCTCCAGATAAGAATGAGAATAGCGAAGAAGGCAATGCTATGTAAACGTAACTGGTATGAAGTGTCGGGTATTGATGAAATGAGAATTGATGACAGTGGTAGATTCGATTGAGCCTAAACGCAGATTAGTCTGAAAATGGAAGATCGGAGGTTCATGTAGCTATGAAACAGGCATAATCAATGTTGTGGTCAAATCTATGAGAAAGAAAGAGAGGAATGAAGTCAAGAATACATCGAAGGGACTTTGCGGGAGGCAGTCTTATATATGTATTTGGTGAGACCTGACAGGGGTGCAAGCTGCGCGATGCCTAATTGGGAAGGGGGCTAAACCCGGGAGGTCGGACAGCGTGTTCTCGATTACGATAAAAAGGGATGAAGCTTATTCTGACCCCCTACGATCCAATTTCCGCGACCCGCGCCAACATGCAGCTACCCGCTGCAAATAGATGAGACCCTGTTTCAAGTACAGCGAGTGTTTATTACTGCCGCGACAAACAACGGGGACTGGGAAAAGTGGTCATGATGGCGAGGCCCTTCAGTTGCTGAAGAGTTACTGCAGTGTTTAAAAGCCATGATTCCCTCTTGAAAGACGTCTCCCACCACAGCCCGCTTCTCGCACGTCGTACTAGACTAGATCAGTGACCTTGACCCACTCCAGTCCCTCAGATCAAGCCCACCATCCATCACCATGTCTTCCCGAGCCATGCACATAATCGGCGCCTTGGCAATGCACCTCGTTGCACTAACCTCTGCCTCGCCTGCGCCCGCGAGTGCCGTCACTTCCGCCGCCGCCGCCGCCACCGGCCAAGGCACCTGGTACGGCGAGAGCTGCGGCGAGGAGCCCTGTTGGCAGAACGGCCCCTGCGCCTTCGTGGACTACGTCCTGCCGTCCACCATCGACGGTTCGACCTGCGTGTCCGAGACCATCTGGAACAGCAGCTACCACTGCGGCGGCTGCGTGTCCATCACGTACCAAGGCAAGAAGAAGATCGCCATGGTACGTTGCAACCAACCGACTGACTGCCTGCCGGCCTGACTGCCTGCATTCGCGCCGTCATCACATACATACACACAAACAGCCTTAGTTTGCTAACCATGGAAACGGGGTGCAGATCACCAACAAGACGGGCGGCAACGCCAACCACCTCGACATGAGCCCGGACATGTTCGCGCAGCTGGCGGACAAGTCGCTGGGCGAGATCGGCATCGAGTGGGAGCACGTGCCGTGCCCGATCGCGGCGCCGCTGCAGGTGCGCATGCATGGCGGGGCGTCGCAGTACTGGTTCGCGGCGACGGTGGAGAACGCCGTGTACCGGACGGCGCGGATGGAGGTGTCGGGCGACCGGGGCGCGACCTGGAAGCCGACGGCGCGCGACGTCAACAACTTCTTCACGCTCGTGGGCAACGGCGGCCTCGGCGCCGCCACGGCCTACATCCGGGTCACGTCGGAGACGGGGTCGCAGGTGGTGCTGCAGGACGTGCCCATGAAGTCGGACACCACGGCCACGGCGGCGGAGAACTATGTCTAGGAGAGTGGGGGGCGTAGATACGGGGACAGGACAACCATATCGCATACAATAAAGCCCTTTGCATCTGCATTAAACCATACCCGGCTTATCCCGGCCGTGATGACTTGTAAGTAGAACAGGAGCTGTCTCCACTGTTTCAGCTGTACTTATTCAGCGCCTCAGAAGATAAGGCGAAATGTCAGCAATAGGGCGCGAAAATCAGTGCCGATTGGGGGACGCCAGCCATCAAACCCGACCTGGAAGCCGAAGCCGGAAAACGTTAGGCGTGCTTGGTTGGTTGGTTGGTGGCGACCCACTGCAATAAAACCCGTTTCCACCGAACGTCCTTCGTTTCTTTCTTCGACTCAAAGTCCGGCTACACTCAAGGGCCAAGACACTCCCCCAGCCCCAACACTTGCATTGCAGCATGGACGAGACCCAACCTTTGCTCCCCGACACCACCTTGGAGCATGTCCGGCAGATCGAGGATGCACGGGACGACATTGTCGACTTCGACCCCAGCGGGGACCCTGAGAACCCGCTGGAGTGGGCGTCGGCCTACAAATGGGCCATTGTCGCGCTGTTCGCCTTCATGTCATTCACGGTGTAAGGTCAAGCAGACGGTCCCCCATCTCCCAGGACGCCTCGCGTTAACCCCAACCCCTCATTGTGTAGAACCTTCACCTGCATCTCGGTAGTTCCCATCGCCACGCGCATTACCACCGACCTAGGGGACCCCAGCAAATCCGCCAGCGTCTTACTGGTCACCATCTGGGAGCTGGGTGAGGCCGCGGGGCCCCTCTTGATTGCCCCTCTTTCCGAGCTGTTTGGGCGGTATCCCGTCATGAACGTAGCCACCATCGGGTTCATCGGAGCGACCGTCTTGGCTGCTCTCTGCCAGAAGGCACCGCTTTTCATTGCAGCAAGGGCCCTTACTGGACTAGCCGTCGCGTCCAATGTCTTGAACCCAGCCATTGTTGGAGATATCTTCGTCACCGAACAGCGAGGATCGGCCATGAGTTTGATCCAACTGGCGCCCATCACGGGCGGCGCCGTAGGGCCCCTCATAAGCGGTGCTATGGCCGAGACCATCGGTTGGCGCTCCGTCTTATGGCTGAGCGTCGGACTTGCATGTATATGCGAGGTCATTTTCCTGACTTGTTTCAGAGAAACGTACAAGGTGCCTATACTCCGACGCAAAGCCGCCAGGCTGCGGCAAGAGACCGGTGATAAGTCTCTCCGCACCGCCTTTGATCTCATGAAAGAGGAGAAAAGTACACGCAAGCTGTGGGAAGCTATGACGCGGCCAGTGGTCGTGTTTGTTGATTCATTCGTCTTGCAACTGATTGCCCTATTCGGGTCTATGACCTTCAGCTATTTTTATATCTTCTCAACAACGTACCCTGACATCCTGGAGCAAACGTATCATTTGACGCCTGCCCAGACTGGATTATCGTTTGTACCTTTCAGTATGTATATCTTCGGCTCCTTGGTCCATGGCCATTTGCTAACGTATGGCAGCTATCGGCTCCATTGTCGGTACACTGGTGTGCAATGTGCTTCTTGACAAAATCTACATCAAGCTTCGCGACTCCAATGACGGTGTTGGGCGGCCTGAATACAGGTTGCCGATTGTGATAATCGGAGCCTTCGCCCTGCCCCTGTCATTCATCCTCTACGGCTGGGCGGCAGAGCTACGTCTGCCGCTTCCTGCAATGCTAACCATATCTGGCATCTTCGGCTTCGCTCTGAACTTTGCTTTTATGCCAGTCTTTACCTTTGTGGTGGATGCTTTTGGTCTTTATTCCGCCTCTGCCATCACTGCGATGATTGTAACACGCTGCATTGTGGCCACTGTCCTTCCACTGGCTTCGGTTTCATTGATTGGGCAGCTCGGTGCTGGGCTTGGGTGCACTGTGCTGGGTGCTATGGGTTTTGCTGTTGCCCCAATCCCGGTGTTAATCTTTTTCTTCGGGTCTGCGTGGAGGCAACACTCCAAGTACACCAAAGGAGACAATGCTTAAGGTGCCCCTTGATGCCCTCTAGCAAGGCCAAGTGTCAATCGGCACTTGCGCAGCAGTTTGAGTGAAATAGGGATACTCTCGTGGGTGAGCCACCCCGTTCTGCAGATGCGTCTTGTCGGATCCGCCAAGTTGGTACAACGAAGGGGCATGGCACGCAGCCAATGAGCGTGCACTTTGGACACACGCATGTCCGCAGCGGTAACTTGTACGGTGTTCGTTGAACGGCCAAGCCATTTCCAAGCCAAAGTGGGCTTCCCCAGAGAGATCAAGTAGTCCATTGAGCTTATTTAGACGTCGACCGTTATGTTGTTCTGGCGCATAAAGAGAAGTCGCGGCAATCGGCCTGTTCATCGTTCGAGGATAAAGGGGTATGGTGGTAGAAGTTGCTGTCATTGTTTCCCGTCATGGTCGTCGTCGTTGCCCTTCGTTTCGCACTGGATCATGTCGGTCGACGCAAGAGGTTGGGTATCGCATCGCTGTTGAAGATAGATGGAAGGGTGTGCTTGTTGGAGAAAAGCAATCCCAAGGGTTCTTTGAAATAGTCAACGGCGGGAAAGTATCATCGGACTGGAAGAATGATCCATGGTAGAAAAATCGGAAGAACTCTGTGCCTGTTACGATTGGCAGCAGCACCTACAACTTCGGCGGAAGGGACGATGCAATGAAATCGAGGCTATGCACGGATCTGCTCATTAATCACCACATCTCAACTGAGATTTTCAGGATGGGAGGCTCTGCCACAGTGGCTCCGTTACAGGACCCAAGCTTTGGCTTTTCTCCTTGAGCTTCAAAATAAGGACGAGTATGAGAGTGAAGATGCGGATGTATGGCATGTGTGCTGTTAAAGTTATAGGAGACCCAGCTTCGCCGTTCATCGTGGAAAGAGCCGCCGCCGCCGCCCGTGGATGAGATAAACATTAAATTGGCCTCGAGCAGGATACCCAGTCACACTTCCAGCCATGCCCGGGAGTAAGAAATTACGTCCATGTATTAAAACCTGAGCTTTCCTGCCCGTGACTGTCTCCCTGTTTTCAATCTTATCATGCCTCTTTCTCCGATCAGAACTGCCCATGGCAGATACATAATTACTGAATCTGCCATCAGTTCGCTGTACTATCATGTTGGTATCCAGTCCTGTCTAGGTGTCTGTTTTCACAGCGCGCCTCGGCAACCTCGGTCAGTAGAAAACCAGTGCCAATGGTCGCTCAAATCACATCAAACTGACTGTAGGCCTACAGTTCGAAGCTATCTCGAGATACCACTTCCAAATTCTCTCGAGATCGAGCAAAAGTCAAGCCAACTCTACTTCAGTCTCCAGTGGGAAGCTGGTATTCCCGGCGCTGAATAAGTCGCTAAGCCCTGAGCGAAACGTACTTAAACGGTCAGTCGACCTCGGTCCAGTAAGTCCAGGTTGATGATCCTGTGAACTGATGTCCGGTTGTTAACTCGAACTAGTTTCCTGGCTACGGGGGGCACTAATTACTTGTGCCCGACTAGCCCGCATATTATCTACTGGCGACTATGGACTCTCGTTATCGTGTAGGGACCCCAGAGTCCCGGTACGAACTACCTCGGCAAGATCTTCCGCGGAAAGACCCAAATGGCTTTTCATGGGATGATCCAGACTACCGTTCCGACACTCATAGCCTGCCTTTCTGCTCAGATGAACGTGTCCCTCGGGGTAAGATCAAGATTGGCGATTCTGTAGACAGCGTCTACTCCGATCAAGTGACCGAGCTCATAAAGGACTCAGACCAATACGTCATCGCTTTTGCAAGAGGAGACGATGAATATCTAAAGCACGTATTCGCTCGGGCGAATGAGAGAATGGATAACGTTTTTAGGGGTGAAATGACGTTGAAGACGCCGCAAGCCGTCCATTCTAAATGGGGTTGGCAGCCTAAATGTCCCAGCCATGCCATCGAATTCATGCGGTATCTCTCCGACCGTGCCCAGCTGGAACGGGAACAGATCCGTACGGGCAACCTTTGCACGGCTGCCCTTCACTTCAAGCTGGAAAGCTGCTGCAGCAACTTAAAGAGAGCATGGAATGATTGTGCTGGATACTGCCTGTTCAAGGAGGACGAGGGTTGGTGGTTCTACAGGTCGTACAACGAGCTCTGGGAGAACAAATGGCATGGCACGAAAAACGCCAAAAAGACCACGAGTGAGGTATTGAGCCGACCTGAAGAGGTTAATCAATCCACATCGCCCACCCTATCTCTACCGCCGGCCCAATCTACTGCAATGGTTCGAGCAGATACCCCGAATACGAGGACTTTACTTCCAACTGGGGTTCCTAAGCAACGATGGTCCCTCTCTGGCGCCCAGAGACAAGACCAAAAGCGTAGTACGATGCCGCCGCCGCCGGGACCGGAGGAGAGCAAAAGGCCGAAGAGGATGATGCCAGGGCAGCTGGCCAGGGCCGGTAAGCCCGACGACTCGGTGGAACCACAGCAGCCGGTTGCAGCAGCGCCAGACGGTATTGTCTTCAACAAGACGAACAGGCCGTCTCAAGCCAAGCCAAAAAGCAACGGGCCACTGCTGAAGACGCTTAGAGAAAAGGGCAAGGCGGCCAGTCTGAAGGACCCCAGAGTGGGCCAAGAGGCCACTAAGAGTTGCAAGAACTGCGCGAAGTCGGGGAGAAAGTGCATTGTAGCCAAGAACCCCCTCAAGTTCGACAGCTTGAAGTGCATGCACTGCATCAGCAACAAGCTGGGTTCCGACCACTGCTTTAGTTGTGACGATCCAGGACTTCCGTACCTTCCGCATGTGATGGAAGAAATGCAGGATCGCTGGGTAAGAAGAGGGAGGGGGAAAGGAAAAGGGAAAAAGGCGGGGCGTCTCCGACGGTCGTGAACAAGCTCAGTGATCGTCACTAATCAAGCCAACGTTGGAAAGTGGTAATCAGGCCGGGTTTCGTTGGCGTAAGCGTTGATAGTAATTAGCAGCATTGGTTTTGGGTAATTTTTTTGTTTTTTTTTCTGCTTCCCTTTTGTTCTTCTGCTATGGAATATCAAAATTGGCATCCTTCTCATCCATAGTTAGAACTCTTTTCGATATAAAACAGTATCATCATCGTGTTGCTGCAACCTGGTTTTATGCGTGGTGCTCGAAAAACGACTACTGCAGTCATACAATGTTTCACAGCTGCATAAGACTGGCGGGGACAGACTCATCTCCTCCCAGTGCTAACAACCCACCTACTCTAGACACATCACTCTCAAGAATCAGCATCTATCTGAGATCATCGATCAAACATGGAAGAGAACGCATCAAGGCCAGTCTCATTACCCCACGATAACCCCACACAGAGTTACTGGCAAGATCCTCCAGATGGCATTGCCGATCTTCGCACTACTGTGGACCTGCCGGAATCCGCCGACGTCGTCATCATCGGCAGTGGCATTACCGGCGCCGCCATCGCATGGAACCTGCTTCAGAAAAGCCACGACCAGAAGCGCAACATTGTCATGCTCGAGGCGCGACAAGCATGCTCCGGAGCTACAGGGCGCAACGGTGAGAACCTCCGACCCCAAACCCCCGCGCTGGAGCATAGCTGAGTAAATACGGCTCGATATGCTTCCTCAGGCGGCCACACCAAGGCAGCGTCTTACCGCACCTTCCTTCACCACGCCAAAGAGCATGGCACCGACGAAGCCGTCAAGATCGCCAAGTTGGAGCTCGAAAACATCCGCGCGCTTCATGCGTTCGCGCGCGAGCACTCGATTGACTGTGACTCGCACCCCTGCGAGACGGTGGACATAGTCTACGATGCCGCGCAATGGGAGGAGGATCGGCGGGCCGTGCAAGCGATGCGCGACGCCATGCCCGGCCACCCAGCATCCGAGTACACCGTCTACACTGCTGACCAAGCCCGCGACAAGTTCTACTGCGGCCAAGGCGGCAACGAGGACATCGCCGGTGGCATCGTCTATGAGGCCGGCAGTATGAGTTCCTACCGGCTCGTCATCGGCATCCTGAAGCTTTGTCTGAAGCAGGGGCTCAACCTGCAGACCAACACGCCTGTCAGTGGCCTCGAGAAGACGGACGGCGACTGTTGGAAGGTCGAAACGGCACGCGGCACAATTACGGCACAGAAGGTCGTACTCGCTACCAACGGCTATACAGCACACCTACTAAACCAGTTCCAAGGAGTCATTGTTCCACTTCGCGGCCATGTCACCGCTCAGCGGCCCGGTCAGAAAATGCCGCGAAACGGGCTACCCGTGACTTACAGCTTTATACATGGCGACTCGTATGACTACATGATACCGCGCCCCCCCAGGGTCTCGCTTCGAAGGCGACATCATCATCGGCGGTGGTCTACAGGGCATACCTGACGGCGCGGCAACAGAGTATGGAACAAGCGACGACACGAGCTTCAACGAGGCGATCGCAGAGAACCTCGGCAAGTGCCTCCCCAGCTATTTTGGCGATAACTGGGGCGAGGATGATAGCGAAGGACGCATTCGCCGCGCGTGGACCGGGATCATGGGCTACAGTCCCGATGGATGTCCATTTGTCGGCGGCGTCCCCGGTGCCAAGAATCTATGGATGGCGTGCAGCTTTCAAGGTCACGGCATGGTTCTGTGCTGGATGTGTGCCAAGGCGCTGGCAGCGATGATAGATGACGGAGATGATGACGAGCTAAAGCAATGGTTCCCGGATGCGTTCCGGGCCAAGGAGGATAGGCTTAAGCAGACATTTCGGGGAGCGCTGCACGTGCAAGCGGAACCTTGAGCCCCCCGGAGAAGAATTAAGATGAGAGAATCTGGGGTACCCCACGTCGGGGACTGACTCGGTCTCATTCTCGGTTCACGAGATCGGAACAAGTGGGGGCGGGGGAGGGGCAACGAGAAATAGCATCGCCAAGTGATAATGCTTGAGATAATGCTTGAAATAGCACTTTGTTAAGTTTAACTACGCAGAATGTCCACACTGCTTGCCACAAGAGTTTGTGCCAGAACGAGACACCAAGATGGGGAGCGTCACCGAGGAATTTCGAATCATAATAGCGGGCGGTGGCATTGCCGGCCTTGCAGCGGTCAGCTTGCCTGTTTCCCAAGCATTCCTGCTAAATGTAACAGAAAAGCACACCCACTGATATTCAGCTGCAGGCAATTGCTCTCAGGGCGCCGAACCGCAGAATTACGATCTGCGAGCGCTCGCGCATGCTCGGCGAAGTTGGCGCTCTGATCTCTCTGCAGCCGAACGCCACCAAAATTGTCGAGAAATGGGGCATCGGCAAGTTCCTTGAGCAAGCCGAGCCGATGCCGGATCATGCATTCCGCATATTCAACCTGGAGGGAGATATGGTCCGCGAGATGAGGCTAAACCCAGAGATGTTCGGCGCCGATCGGATGCTCTACCACCGACAGGACTTGCACAAGGGTCTGCTGGACGCAGCGACGAGCCCCGAATTACCAGGGCCCCCGGCCGTGGTCAGGACATCGAGCGCCGTGGCCAGCTGCGACCCCGAAGCCGGGACGGTAACATTACAGGACGGCGAGACTCTCGAAGCCGACCTCATCATAGGTGCCGACGGCATTCATTCCGCAATCCGGACAGCGGTGCTGGGCGAGGAGCGAAGCGCAATACCTACAGGCATTTCCGCTTACCGGTTACTGATACCGATAGAGAGCCTGCGAGGTCTGGATCTACCCGAGAAGATGATCGACAGCTCGGAAGGCTCGACCACCATGATCATGGGCCACGACAAGCGCGTCATCATGGGGCCCGGCCGCGGGGGCAAGGTCTACGGCGTGGTGGCGCTGGTGCCCGACGAGAAGATGCACGAGCAGTCGTCGACGGCGTCGTGGGTGGAGGCGGGCTCGCGGCCGAAGCTGATGGAGAGCTTCGCGGACTTCCCGGACTGGCTGCGGCGCATCCTCGCGCAGGCGCCCGACATCGCGCTGTGGCAGCTGCGCGACATCGACCCGCTGCCGACCTGGACCAAGGGCCGCGCCATCTTGGTCGGGGACGCGGCGCACGCGATGCTGCCGACACAGGGGCAGGGGGCGTCGCAGAGCGTGGAGGACGCCGAGGCGCTGCAGGCCTTCTTCCAGAACGTAGGGGCGGCGGCTGCGGCCGGCCGCAGCCGCCCCAGCGCCGCCGAGATCACGGCCGCGCTCCAGTCCGTGCTGGCGGCGCGGTACGAGCGCGCTAGTCTCATCCAGCGGTACTCCCGCCAGCAGGCCAGGCCGGCCACCGACAGCAAGGCGTCCAACACGGTCACGCTTGACCCTGCCCAGTTCATGAAGTACAACTGCGACTACCAGGGTGCGGTGGACTGGCTGGCGAGGCAACAGGCGGCAAAACAGGCGGCTCCAGCCTAGCGGCCGCGGGCATGTCTGATTTAGGGTGACGCTGTGTGAGGTTGGAACAGATGAAGTTTTCTGCAGAAACAGGACGCTCAGGGAGGGACATGTAGCACCACAAACACGGGATGGCTAACGGCAAACATGTGGGCGTGGAATTCATGTTGCCCGTACCCGAAGGTGTTCATTCATTAGACTTTTGTGACCCGCCGGGATGGACTGAGCGAAGCAAGCACATATGAGACAGTGGCACCGCTTGATCGAACAAACTGTCTGATTTACAAGAGTAGCTGCGATGTTTGTATTGCCTCTGTTCTCACTGTTTGCGCTATGCTAGGAGGGGGTCACACGGTGTAGCTCTTGCCGCAAACAAATGATGAGGACCTAATGGCTAATGCATGTATCCTACGATACCGAGGCATTTCTCGTCAGGTCAAGCATGACAAGCGCATACGGTTGGTGCTGCAGATCAGCCTTGCTGCGTCCCCGGCTCGAAGAAAGTGAAGCAATCAAGCTGCTAGACAAACAGCCTCGCCGAAACACTTTGTTTTCCATCCCTTCTGTCCCGCTAAACTTGGTTATGCCTTTACTTGAGCAAGCGAGTTGCCTTACTTAAGCTTCGTTCTTACCCTGTGCTGGGAGGTTGAACTTTGGAAACACCAGTGACAAAAGGCTCTACACGCAAGCTCTCAAATTCACGATAAGCCTGTTACCCATTCAAGACTATAAAAAGGAGGGATCGAACCCGAACCCGAAATTCGCCACCCAAACCAGGGGGAAAAGGCAAAATGGTCGCCGTACCTACCACCATCACCGTCACCCTGGCACTCGCCTTCGCCTCTGCCATGAGCGGTGCGATTGCTGCCGCGGCCATTGATCCTACCACCACGACTTCCCCTGCCACTGCGGCTGCTAGCACCAGCACTGCCGCCGCCGCCGCCACCACCACCATCACCCCGGGGGCGGCGACGGCGGCGACAACGACTCCAGCCTCAACGTCGACAACGACGGCGGCGACAACGACTCCAGCCTCAACGTCGACAACGACGGCGACGACGGCCTCGGCGCACCCCAAGACTTTGACGGCCGCCGCCGCTACTATGGGCTTGCTGGGAGTGGATGGGCTTGCTGGCCTGGCTGGGCTCGTCGGGCTCGGGGTTGCGGCCCTGGAAGTCTTGGTCTAGCTAGGATCAGGCAGGCAGCGGACCACGTAATGGTGCGTAGAATGGGGGGTAAAGAGGATGTCGTGGGTTGCATCGTGCTGTGTCTACTGGTGGTACAAGAAAGTCATGATTCGTGCCTATTGTGGGCCTTGTTGGTAGGCCTTGATGGCTGCTGTTAAGCGAATGTCTACATGGCAAGTCATGATGTTCACTCCCAGAAATCATGTGGCAGTTTTCCATGATCAAATCAAGCTTTTCCAACACAGATCTCTTGCAACCCTATGTAAGTAGGTATACAATCCAATCACGCCACAAACTCTTGCTTGTGTGGCTGTCTATCGGTGCTGCAGACTTTCATGGTCAAACGCACAGCTTGTGGCAACAGGGGTGAAATGCACGTGTAGTTTAAGTATACAGAGTTTTATGGCAGTAACAGAGCGCTTCCTGAAGGAAGAGAGAAAAGGGGGAAATACTGCCAAGCTATACACCCCTGTCGGGGTGCTATACCCCTGTCATTGCTGGGACAACCCCCTTAACTGTACATTGTATTTCAGAAACCAGAGCTGTCTCATTGGTCGCTTGAGGGAAAAACAGTACTTAGCTGCATCTGCTCTTGAAGTTGACTTTTCCCTGCCACGTCTACTCCGTGCTTTGCATGACAATGGCAAGGTGTGCTCAATGACAGACCCCAGACAGAGCACCAGTGTTTTTCCTACCGGTGAACCGAACCGCAACCCAAAATCCCATTGTTTTGGCGATCGATATCTCGGCGAGTCCCAGATAGTTTCGGGGGTAAAATCCTAAATTCTAAATGAAACTGTAAAATTGTTTAAAGATCGACTTGATCGCTTTTTCCGCCGCTACGTGGTGCAACCCACTTATGATGCGGCTCTTGGCAAGGACAGGCCAACCTGAAGACCCCCAAAAAACCAAAAAAAACTTGCGCACAGCGTATCACCCCAAATGATATGGGAAATAGAAAGGTTATAACGCCAAGCAAATGGCGATTGTGGAGGGCTACCACCATGGACACTCACCTTACTCAAGTAGATCTCGTCGGCGTCCTGCGCGATGTGTTTCAGGAAGAACAGAAGACCTGGCGAAGACAGTTGACTTCTTATTAGCGCAGGTCTACGTGAGTACCTGTTAGGGGTGGCTCTTCTCCTCTCCTGTCGCTGCAGACCTATCAATCAATAATCAGTACGTCATGGTTCCAGCGACGGGTTGTTGGGCACGTTAAGCAAGGACATACCGCGTGGGCTAATCATTAGCAGCCGTCACTCCAGCTCAGGCAGAGGTGCTGGCGAGAGTGGTAGGGAGGGAAGGCGAAGAGGATCGGACTTAGAAGCTTGAGAGAATTAAAAATCAATAAAGAACCAAACGGGAGGGCGGGCCTGCCACAGACTCCCTATCGTGCAGTTGCCAAGAGTCGGCGTGACTCGTTGGCGGACGCCATCCAACCAGAGAGCCAGCAAAGGTCCGACCGGCTGGTGGGAAGGGAGGTCGGCTTCCCGGCAACATCCCCGCAGGCCGTAGGCATAAAACGTTTCTATCCTGTTGATCTAATTCGACGAACTGTACACCTTCGTTCGGAGGAGCAGATTAAGGATATCGATTAGGCAATTAATGCTGTTCGGGGGCACCGCCGTCATCACACGCAATTGCTCTCTGCCAAGCCGTACTCCCTGTGTCTCTACTAGGCGCGCCACTCAGCTAATGCCTACCAAATATAGCTATATAAAGAATAAGAAAAAGGCATAAAGAACCAGTTATAAGAATAGTTCGAGAAAACTCTTGTGCGACATGATGCCCCGTTTGGTGTAGGCGTCGGAGTCGTGGTCTGGGATTTTCCAGTGGGCCTAATAAGCGTCGTCACGGCCGTGGAGCACGCCGTCCGGGTTTCCTCCGGGGCGTCGTCAGCACGTTATTGGGGACCGTCTCGATGGACAACACTACCAAAAGTAGAATGTATGAGCGAAATGCCCTAGAAGCTATCAGTGGTTCTATTGGCTTCTTGCATGAACTTATTAGACCCTCAAGTAGATGAAAGTACGTGTAATTGCGTTTTGCATCGCGGCGCAACAGCCTTGCACACACCTGTCGCACGCAGCCGCGTATTCTGCCATCACCCCTTTCCATCCATCCATCCATCGTGGCTCAGACGCAGGTGCACAGAGGAAAGCTTAGCAGGCAACGGTGCCACTCTGTCGACCCCTTGAGGGAAAACGGACGCAGCTGTTGTCTTGGCGGCCAGGCGGCCTGACATTTACGGCCATGTTCATTGGCCGAGCCGGTCCTCACCCCCCAACGACTGCGGACTGGCGTACGTAAGCGCCTCAGGACGGCGCAGGGGAGAAGGTGTACTAACCGATAGGAGAGAAGGAATTGCCGATAATAACGGGGATATATGGGGCCATCATTTTGAATTGAAGGCAGAACGGAAGTGACCGCAGGCTTAAACGTCTTGGCGTATCCACGGAGTCCAAGCTGCTCACGAATTTGACGGCAAACACGGGTGTCCAACGCCACACTACGACTCGCGCTTATCGTGATTCTCACTCACCGCGAGATGCTATACTCTGAGGATCTGAGATGACCAGGTCGGGATCTTGGATACTTGGCTAGATGTGTATATAAGGGAGGCCATGGCACGCCTTGGAGATGGAGTTTCCTTTTGGCTCCTCACCGCACTCGGCCTCCTCCTTCACTCACAGTCCGCTCACTCACTTTTCCAAGACTCTGTCCTTCGTTCAATAAAGTCCCACCTTGGAACTCATCTACACTCTCCGACATCATGTTCTCCAAGCTTGCCGTCCTCGCCCTTGCCGGCCTCGCCGCCGCTCACCCTGGCGAGGTCCACCACGCCGACCACATCAAGCGCGAGATCACCGCCCGCGACAACGCCGCTCGTCTCGGTGCCCGTGCCCTCGAGGCCTGCTCCGGCTCCGCCGCTTCCTTGGCTCTCCAGGCCCGCTCGGTCCAGCGCCGCGCCGAGATTGTCAAGAACCTGCGCGAGAAGCGCGGCCACCAGGGTCGTAAGTCCCTCCTATCTGCTTCCCCTTGTCGTATCTCGACCCCCATGGCAGACGACTAATGAGTTGTGCACACAGCTCTCCGCAAGCACAAGCGTGCTCTGGCCGACTTGCAGGCCTGGGAGGCCGTCAACCACAACATGACCGGCGTCGTCACGTTTGACCAGAACACCAACCCCATGGACATCTTCAGCGCCAACACCAGCTGCATCCTGGCGCCCGAGGTCACCGACGGTCCCTACTACGTTGCCGGCGAGTACGTTCGCTCCAACGTCAAGGAGGCCAAGTGGAGCGAGGGTGTCGACATGTACCTCGAGGTGCAGTACATCGACATCAACACCTGCGGCCCCGTGTCCAACGTCGCTACCGACATCTGGAACGCCAACGCCACCGGTGTCTACTCCGGTATCTCGGTCGCCGGCAACTACGCCGACGGTGGCTACAACTCCACCTACCTGCGCGGTGTCCAGATCAGCGACAAGGACGGTGTCGTCGGCTTCGAGACCATCGTCCCGGGCCACTACGACGGCCGTGCCGTGCACACGCACTTGCTGTCCCACATGAACGCGACCGTCATGCCCAACGGCACCATCTCCGTCTGGGACGCCCCCGTGACCCACATCGGCCAGCTCTTCTACCCCGAGGAGCTCCGCGCCACCATCGAGCAGAACGCCCCGTACTCGGAGAACACCCAGGCGCTCACCACCAACGACGAGGACATGTGGTCCATCATCCAGTCCGACGCCTCGTACGACCCCATGCCCCAGTTCGTCTACCTCGGCGAGTCGGTCACCGACGGCCTCTTCGCCTGGATCCAGATCGGTGTCAACGCCTCGGCCGACTACACCGACGATGAGTACTACGGCGTCGCCGCCTACATCGACGCTGACGGTGGCCACGCTACCGGTTACACCGTCGGCGGCCCCGCCGGCAACGGCACCGCCAACGGCACTGCTCCCTCGAGCTAAACAGCTTCCCAAGAAAAGCGGCGCGCATCTTTTTGACGCCGCCTAGAATGATGCGAGATTTGTGTGTACAAAGGAGACGAGGTTCCAAATTGTGTATCAATTGGGCAATATATAAAGTGCAGTCACGAAATGTCATGTTTCACTCTTCCACCCTTTTTGTTTTGATCGGTGTCGATCCTTGCCACTTTTTTGGTATTCCCCGAGACATAACGAGAATAATAAAAAATAAGATTCTGATCTAATATGTTGTCTTCCTGGTGCCGTTTTCTCACCTGAAGTGCAGTCAGTCGTAGCGTGGATTTGTCCTGGCGCGCTTACTAATTACCCTCCGCCCCAGGAAAATAAAGGGTCAGGCCCTCCAACTTACTAAACGATCGCAGTTGTATCGTCCTCCATGCAGGACGGGTAGAGGCAGGTGGATGCTTAATGTTGTCGCCGCATGACTAATTAATGAGTGGGTCCATTATAGACATGCTCGAGAAGGCTAATCTGCAGTCCCTTTGCAGCCCTTTCCAGATCGGACACTTGACGTTGCATTGGATCGGGCCGGGGCTTTGAAAACAAGCACATACATATTCTGTCAAGCTGTGGTTCTCAGGTTGAAGAAATAATATAGATCCGGTTCCCCTTTCTACCCGTACTTGAACCTATCAACTCCTGGCATCATCCTCTGCTGCTGTCACTGCCGAATCAACGCATACTTAAGTACTTAACAAGACAGGCAGAGTAAGTAGGTAATTACGTTAAACTCGAAGGCCAAAACCTGTAGAACGGTTGATTATTCCCATTAATTATTCCCACATACCTGGTCCCTTGTTATCAGAGTATCGCTGATTCGATGTTAATCACATGCTTCTGACCTACAATAATAGATCAACGATGGTGCGCGATCCCTCAAGCGCCAACCATAGTCCCGTGCTGAAGCTCATTGTCGATCTTGGCCCATAGCCCTTTTTGCAGAACACCGCCCAGCCAGTACCGTCCCTCAGAATCTTTCCCGATGATGCAGAAAGAATCCCGCATTTGCCATACTTTACTCACGATTCTGTAACTGACAAAGCTCGGTACGAGGGACTGCTGCTGATCCGCCTTGTTCACTGCCGCCGGCGAGAGATCGACCTGATAGAATTGGGCCTGCGTCCAGTTGGTGAAGACAATCATGTGCATCCCCGGGTCGCCATACATGCGGAATGTCCTCAGGCGCGTGCAGTCGGGCATGACGTCGGAGACTAGGGCCTCGATCTGGCCCCGGGTGCCCGTCTCGATTATGCTCTTCCGCATTTGGGCCGCCATCCAGCTAAGCGGCCGACCAAAGACGTCCTTTATCTTGGGCAGCATGAACAGGCCGAGTACGGCGTTCGACAGGTAGACATGGCCCTCGGGCAGCAGATTGCCCGACAGGATGCGCCGGAGATTGTACGCATTGCTCACGCATATTGTCTTGTGGGGTTTGTCCCGGAGATGGAGCGTTGCGTATCGGGTCCACCACGCCACTAGCACATCGCCCTCGCTGACCCAGGGCTCGTCCCCGCCCCCCGGCGCTCCCGCTTTGGCGCTGGCGGCGAGCTCGTCCAAGATGGACTGCCGCAGCCGTCGCAGGAACTTCTCCGGGATGCAGACGATCCGCCCCTCCTCTTCCCGATGCCACAAGATCTGGACGACGCGCCGGAATAACCACAGAAGCATACTCAGCCCGCTCATGAGCAGGTGTTGAAACTTGTGCCTCTCCGTGGGCCGCTTGCCCAGGTCCTTCAGCAGATCCTGCTCGAAGCCGCAGACGGGGGGATCTCGTCCTGGCGCCCCTGCAGCACCAGCATCCACCCCCGGAAGAGACCCTGGCTCCCTACGCCCATGCCGTCCAGAAGCGAATGCAGACAGCTGACGCTGACGATGGTGGCGTTTCGAAACGACACCACGTGCAGCTCCAGCTGGGGCAGATCACTCCTGATGAAATCCTCGACGCCCTTGGGTGCATCGGCGCGGCGTGCCAAGGGGTCGAACACGGCGGGTTCCGCCACCACCCTGGGCTTGTCTGGATGGTGGCTTGGGATCTTGCACCCGATGGGATGTTTCTCGACCTCCATGTCCCATGAAACGTGGGAGAAGGTGATGGCGGGCGTTTTCTCATCAAACTTGGCGGGGACGTGGTAAACCAGCTTGCCTTGCTCCTGGAGTCTCTGTCAGACGAATAGATATCTACACAATACGGGCGGGACGGAAACGTGGGTGTGGGAAAGCGTGTTACATTTCGCTTCAGTCTCGATCCAAGTTTGCACCAGCCTTCACGGCTCACCAGCTCTATCATGCTGTCTCGCAGGACCAGCGGGTCGAGGACTTTGTCGTATTTCAGCACGAGGCTGAGCACGATGTTGGGGTACACCGTCATGGCATCGAATTCGTGGAGAGGGATGACTTTGACGGCCGCCATTCTCGAAGGATGTATACCAACGTACGCAGTGAATGGATTGAGATAACAGGCAGAATGACCGCCCCTCAGATTTTGATGCCGAGAGCTGAAAACACTTGGCTTGGGTTTATTTTTGTCGTGGACTTCTGCCCTTTAGATATGGGGGCATGGAAAAGTCTCAAGACTCTCTTTTTGCCTTTTCACTAGGGGCCCGGAAAACGAGATCCCGACAAGACCTCTATTGTGTTTTACTTACCCCTTATCTTCATCCGATCTTGGGGATGGTTTGACCAAGCTCGACCCGGCACTCACAGCGGATGACTTCATCAAGTTGAACCTTTCGACAAAAGTATCGCTGAGGCTCGCACGAAATAGTCCGAACCTCGCCGGTAGCCTTGCCGACGTTGAAACTACCCATCGATATTGGCTGTATGTATGTTATACGTCAGGAATTGCAATCATGAGGATGCTGAATAATATCCAATGGCGCAATACTTTATTGAGGAGAACTAGTGGCATACTACGTGAATCGATGCACTTAATGGACACCGTCGTTGCCAATGCACCCGGCAGGAAGGATGGATGATACCACGCTGTACATCATGACAAAATAGGGCGAACTCTCAGCTTTCCAGAAGGGTCTCGGCCGCCCACGTGTCCCGTAAGCGGCAGTTGGGCTTTCAAGACTCTCCACTTGACGTTTTTCGGCCTCAGGTAAAGGTTAACGACTCTGGTTTGAATATATGACTAGTTCTTGATCTTGTGAAGGTGCTGTGCGTCGCAGTCACTTGGTCCTGTAATAGTTCTGTCTGACATTGCCAATATAGATACCGTTCAACGTGCAATCATACAGACTGATTACCGACCCCTCAATGGCCCGCTGTCAGCGCATCCAATATCTTTGGGTGCAGATACAGCTTCCAGCGTGGCCACTTGGGGAAAAATGAGGTTTCCTGCTTTTTTCTTCCTTTTATTTCGGCGCTAAGTCGTGATCCATGTGTTTAGTATTGAGTCGACTGTCGGTGGTTAGCAAAACTCAACGAGTAATTCAGTAACATGCCCTAGAGATTCAACATTATGGTTGCAGAGCTCGTATACTCAACGGTACTGCCCATTTGGGCTCGATACCAGATTACATCTAACGGGGATGCAATGGAGAACAAATTAGAACATTCAAGGGGGAATATCCAGCTACCCAGTCCACGGGGTTGCGACTGCGACCTCTCGGACGGTGACGTTGCTTCAACGTACTGGTCCATTGAGGTTGACATCAAGTTGCTCATTACATGTACAGCAACTTGCTCAAAAGGAAACCACGAGGTCAGTGAGATAAAAAGACATGTTACCAGATGTCTTCGAAACCTAAAAGCGGTCCAGCATATCTGGCTTCTCTGGATCGGCGGGAGCTTGATAACGCCATCCGACACACCCAAGAATATAAAAAGCCATCGATCTTCTTTTCTCCGGTCGCTATTGGCGATAAACTCGAAGGCTGCTTAAAAAAAGGCTGCCCGCTCTCCCTTGACACTCAGTTCAGGCTTTGATGTGTCTACTTACTTAGACCTGCTCCGCGTCGAAGTCTTGCCCGCCGCCATAAACCTCTGAATAGCGCATCTTGCCCTCCCAAGCTCCGACCTACTGATGATGATGAGTTCGAAAACGATGCTTACTCTCGCCGCCGCAGCGATGCTGCTGTTCACAAGGTCAGTAGGGAGAGGCCACCCTTAATAGCCCGTCACCTAGTGTCGCCACCCCCTCGTCATGACCGCCCTCGCGCCGCCTCCCTGCCCCGGCCTAAAGTCACCTTGTTTTCTTCTTCTTCTTCTTTTTCCCACCACGAGGAAGAATCACCGCTAATGCCGGGGTCGCTCTTGCCAGCACCACCGCTTTACCTCTTTCCGAGGCAGCTCCGTCTTCGTCATGCGCCCTGACCGCCCAAGTGGTCACGAGCACGGCGCCGGTCTTTTTCGGGGTCTGCCGGTTCGTCTGCCCGAAACCCACCAGTACCTGTAGCGCCGGCGAGCCGACCCGGGAGCCGTATCCCTCACATACGGTGACCGCGAATTGCACGCCCACCGTCGTGGTGCAACTGACATGCGGATGTCCTTCGTGCAGGCCTACCGCGGCCCGGGCGGCCCAGTCAATCAATAGGGCAAGGGCTTTTTCTCCTGCTATGACTGCCGTGTAATATGATTGGGAAGAAATAGGAAGAAATAGGATGATCGTCGCATGTCTTGGTCATTTCTCACGCCACTTGATGTTGTTCATTTCAATTGCCACCTGGCATTGACAGCAGCACACTTGGCAGGCGCAATTGGACGAACAAGTGCAAAAGGAAGAGAGTGTAGCTCCGGAATCTTTAGGTAGAACGAGATGTAATTGACTGGTTTCAATTCTTCCACTGCCGAAAGTGCATCATTCACAAGTTGGGCTGATCAGAGCCGAATCCCATTGAACAGTCCGTCCCATTGTACAGTCTGTCCCACAAAACGAATGTTGTACATAAGGAAATTAAAGAGTTCGTTTCATGAGCAGCTTCACATCATCGACAATTCCTGATCGAGTACCATTGGTACTGTGGTAATATTATCAGATGCCAATTTCCAATCTCGGAATCTGCACTGGGGATTCCGATGAGCATCGAGCAAAGGGGGACGGACCAATGTCTTGAACCTTGCTCACTTGGCTTCCTTGTGGCAATGATCTTCAGTTACATGTCTGGCGTCGAAGCCAAATCTAGGTAGGCTATATTAGCGAGCTCTCCATGTATGCAACTCAGGAGAATCAAAGGTAGAAGTGGTGTCTCTTGCGAATATGTTGCTTGCTTGAACTGATAAATGTGGGTGCACAGCAGACAATGGGAACGAGAATTAATTCGAGAAGTTATTGGTATGCTGCTGTTGCTCATCGAAACAATCGTGTTGCACCAATGCTTTGCGGGGGGTTCAGGGCGCTAATTAATGGTAGCGGACGCGCTTATTAAGTCACCATCACAGGCCGGGCCTGTACTACGAGGTACGAGCAGAAGTACGAGTAAGGTGTGTGTAAAGCCTTACAGGCAACAAGGCATTGACTTCATTCCTCTGTTAACGCCGATCACCCTTCCATCTGCCTGGGCCTGTGTGCACTGCCTGGTTTCGCCAGCCCATTCCTTTACCAGGTGTCAGATAGATTCATTTCGGTAGACAACTTACCTTCTCCAACTTCTTGCCATTTCATTTCTATCAGCCAGCGAGTACACACCGTCGAAGGCCTTGCTTGATTTAATACTGTTCATTGTTTTCCCTCAAAGAACTCACCGATCGAATCGAATTCCTCCCTTCCCATCGAGAGAGGAGAGCTCTTGGCTGTTGCATCACCCGAATCGGACCTTTAGCCCCGCTTACGACTTGCGACAGTGCTGGCCCGGGCTTCTGATCGCCTGCCACCCCGGAAATTGACCAAACTGTCAAGTTGTCGTCATCGATGGGCTGCTCCAGGACCCGATTCCAACCCAGGAGGCATTTCTGAATCCATCTTTTACGAAAGCAACGGAGCACCTTCGTCACCAGTTACCGAAAAAAAAATAGCGGCTTGGAACGCTTATCATTTCTCCTGTGTGCCGTGGGCCGGTGTCCCCTAGACGTAAAATCCGGAAAAATAAAAATCAAAGACCTGCTTCAAAATCCGCATCCTTCAAGATGACTTGGGAACTCACACGTCGTCGGGTTGCACGGGCGGTAAACAGCAAGTTTATCTTTGATCGAATCGTGAGTTCCTGCCTTTTCATCCACAAGTTATCGCATATGATATGCCCTGTCCACGGTCCAAATTTCGCAATCATCGCCATCGCACTGAGGATCCTTCAATCATGGGCATCATTAACTTGACTTGACCTTACTCTTACTAGCAGCATCTTTTTAATGATAACGGCTAACCATCTCTATCCCTACTACCCTTTAGCCTCTCCTCCATACTGTCATATTCTTCATCGAGATGACGATCGTAGCGAGATTGGTATCGAGGTTCAATGCCTACTATGACGAGCGGCCAGGTATGTTGTCTTCGATCGATTCACCCGACCAGTTCTCGGTTCACCCTGCTCACTGCAACGTCGCAGTCCTCACCATGATGGTGACGAACGCTGTTCTCGGAGGCATTGCCGATACCGTCGCCCAAACCATCACATCCGTCCGCGAGCGTGCTCTCCGTAAGCCCGGCGGCCTATCGAAAGATGACAACGTCGCCATCGAGATTCACGAGATCGACCGCAAGAACCCGATGTACGAACGCGAGTTGATCCCTGATTCCAAGCTGCTACCGCCGCCATTTGACTTTGAGCGCCTGACCCGATTCATGGCTTACGGTTTTGCCATGGCACCGCTGCAATACAAGTGGTTTTCGTTTCTGTCGCGGGCATTCCCAATCACCAAGACGAGTGCATTCGCGCCGGCCATGAAGCGTGTGGCCTTTGATCAGCTCGTTTTCGCGCCTTTCGGTATCGCATGCTTCTTCACTGTGATGACGGTTGCCGAGGGCGGTGGTAAGAGGGCTGTTGCGCACAAGCTTAGGGATATGTACGTTCCGACCTTGAAGGCCAACTTCGTTGTCTGGCCGGCTGTGCAAGTTATCAACTTCAGGCTCATGCCCGTGCAGTTCCAGCTGGTAAGTGCCCACCTCTCTATTAACACACCCATGAATCGCTGCTGAAGTGGATACTGATTCTGCTGCTGCTGCTGCTAGCCTTTCGTTTCCACTATCGGTATTGCGTGGACAGCTTATCTTTCGTTGACCAATGCGGCCGAGGATGTGCAAGAAACCGCACAGAACTCTCCACGAGCTTCAAACATTCGACTTTCCTAAGGATTATGGAGACTTGAGTATTCTGTACAGCCAGATTCCCAAACCAGTCTTGGTCGCCTTATCCCACAAGCCCGGATCGTTAGAGATCATGTAACTTATCATGCGCATGGAGCCGAGCGGTAAAGGACACTTTCTCGGTTTTACTACGGTCCGCGGCGTTACGGTTGTCGGTTTTATGGAATTGATTGTGCAGGGGCATAAATGGCGTTACTCTTTTTCTCTCTCTACATTTGTATTTATGACGACAATGAGGCTTTCAACTGATGAGATTTTCAATTTGATCAACGTAGAACAGTTTTCGCATTTCGTATTTCGCTGATGCAGACAGGCTGAGACAGATCCTGGCGGACAACTGGAACGCCAAGCACGACACGAAGCGACAGGACAGCCAGCACATTTTTAGAAACAACCAATGCTACTGCATCACAAATCCAGCGCACATGGGCCAATTCTGCTGAGAGAGCCTTTTTGAAGGACTAGGATTGTGAATTTAGGATGAGTAGCCAAGACAAATCGGCGGAGTCCGACTGTGTGAGTCAAAATGCTGAACCAATCTGCAGATCAAGCCATCACGAAGGTTCCAAGGTTGTTGGGTGGGAGAGTCTAGAGATAATAGTGATCATATTGAGAAAATGGCGCGATATACATACAAGTAAACATCGGGCAAGTGAAACTAGAATGAGCCAAGAGCCAAGAAGAAAGGACCGAGTGAGATGTCACGTCACTAAAGCACGGCAAGCTCCAGCTCGAACACATCACCCCACCAGGCAGGTCATTGGTTTTTGGCGCGACAATCCAAGAGGGAGAGAGCGAGAATTGCCCCTCACCTTCACCAAACAGCTACAAGCCAATCCATTGGCTGCGTGCTTTTCCCTCTTGTTGCTACTATTATTATTACCTATTTCAGGAGACCTCTGGCTTGATCTTGATTCACTTCACATCTACCCTCTCTCTCCAGTTTCAACTTCGAACGTCCAGCAAGTAGTACAACCTCCCCCCATTTACTGTATCTACCTTCATCATGTCTCTGTCAAGCAAGCTCTCTATCACTGATGTCGACCTGAAGGGCAAGCGGGTGCTCATCCGAGTAAGCAACGATCCCCGGATTTCCCGATCCCCTCCCCCTCCATCCAAGTTAAGACAGGATATCACTGTGGCTTGACTCGACGAGCTGGCTCTGCATCTGAATCTCAGCAAGCTCTCCTCTACGATGCCAATTTATCAGCATGCAGTGTGAACTAACAGCTTCCTGCTCCAGGTCGACTTCAACGTACCCCTCGATGCCGACAAGAAGGTCACAAACAACCAGCGTATTGCCGGTGCCATCCCCACCATCAAATATGCCGTCGACAATGGCGCCAAGGCTGTTGTCCTGATGTCCCACCTTGGCCGACCCAACGGCGAGGTCAACCAGAAGTACAGCCTCAAGCCCGTCGTACCCGAGCTTGAGAAGCTGTTGGGCAAGAGCGTTCAGTTCGCGCCCGACTGCGTTGGCCCCGAGGTTGAGGCCATTGTCAACAAGGCCGACAACGCCCAGGTTGTCCTCCTCGAGAACCTTCGGTTTCACATCGAGGAGGAGGGTTCCGCCAAGGATAAGGATGGCAACAAGACCAAGGCCGACAAGGCCAAGGTTGAGGAGTTCCGCCAGGGCCTGACCGCGCTGGGCGATGTTTACATCAGTGAGTTTTCTTTCTCATCGCCAGTACTGACACCCGTAGCTAACCAGTAACAGACGACGCTTTCGGCACTGCCCACCGTGCTCACTCCTCCATGGTCGGTGTCAACCTGCCGCAAAAGGCTGCCGGTTTCCTCATGAAGAAGGAGCTTGACTACTTCGCCAAGGCCCTCGAGTCGCCCAAGCGCCCCTTCTTGGCCATCCTGGGTGGCGCCAAGGTCTCGGACAAGATCCAGCTGATCGACAACCTGCTGGACAAGGTCAACAAGCTCATCATCTGCGGCGGCATGGCCTTCACCTTCAAGAAGACCCTCTACGGTGTTAGCATCGGTAACTCGCTATTTGATGAGGCCGGTGCCAAGACGGTCGGCCAGCTCATGGACAAGGCCAAGAAGAACGGCGTCGAGGTTGTCCTCCCCGTCGATTACATCACTGCCGACAAGTTCGACAAGGACGCCACCACGGGCAAGGCCACCGACAAGGAGGGTATCCCCGATGGCTGGATGGGTCTTGACTGCGGTGAGGAGTCTATCAAGCTGTACAAGGCTGCCATCGACAGCGCCGAGACCATTCTTTGGAACGGCCCCGCCGGTGTCTTCGAGTTCGAGAAGTTCGCCCACGGCACCAAGGCCACCCTCGATGCCTTCACCAACGCCGTGAGCCAAGGCAAGATTGGTATCATTGGCGGTGGTGACACAGCCACCGTCGCGGCCAAGTACGATGCCGAGGCCAAGTGCTCGCACGTTTCCACCGGTGGTGGTGCCTCCCTCGAGCTGCTCGAGGGCAAGGAGCTTCCCGGTGTTACCGCCCTCAGCAGCAAATAAGCTGTGGCTGTAATTGTTGACGATAAAAAGTTATGACACGTTGAAGATGACGCCTGACGATCCTTTAGACGAAATGATGGCCATGGGAAAAAAAGAAGCGAAATTGGCAAGTAGGGAGAAGCAGTCGCTTCAGATGGAGCTCTCTCCCTAGCATGAGGTCGAGGTCCGATAACTATAGAGTGCAACGAAACATGAATATAATACAAAATATACCCCATACACACCACTCTATCCCGTCGCTCAGACCAAGATCATCTCAGTTATTCCTATAGGCTAATGCGACTGTGATTGTGAGTTTCAAAATGCCGGTAGCGAAGACGTGACAGTATCATTAGACAGTATCGCATACCAGCTATCCTTATCCTCTACGTTAGCAGCACGGGCAAGGTCTATCAGATCTGCATCCTTGGAAGCATGGAAGATGTAGAGAAAAACAAGAGTAGGGCACAAGGTGTCTATTCCGTTGCCTGCTGTGCATCAGACTGGCACTGACATGCAGCTGTTCCATTTCATGTGAGATGCTCTCCCTGCGAAGCCACGAAATCTAAGCTTCTATCTCCCTCCTTCTCAGATGCTCGGCAGCTCTCTTCCGATCGCGTTGGGTACGACACATTCCGGATCCGGGGCACTTCGGGGTTCTCCATGAAGATGGATGTAGACGAAAAACGCCATCCTCTGCTGGCAGATTTTGTTTGTGTGCCCCCCCTGACCGGAAGACATGGCAACGCAACACCACTCCAAGCCCCAGCATCCCGGTTCACACTCCTGCTCCCCCGCCAACGACTCGGCCACGACATGAAGATGATTCTAGGTCGAATTGCGGGGTCGAAGTCTTCCCAACTAAGGGAGATCCTATCTTCGCTTCGAAGCCTCGACCTTCTTCAACTCTTCTCTGCAGATGGGTACGAACGAGCTTTGGTTAGCGTGGCTGCTGCAGGAGGGCAACTGGAGAAAGAAAGAACGACATATAGGCAGACAAGAGGGTGAGGAGCATATCTCTGTATGCGGCCACTCAAGGCCAGGCTTCTTTTTTATTCGGGATAGGTGGGGATTTGGGTAGTTTGCGCGTGGAACGCGGCGAGGAGGGGGAGGGGTGGGAGTGGTTTGATTGACGACTCACCGTAGCTGCGCCGAGAAGTCATCGCTTGTGTCGTCGTCGTCCCAGCTCTCCTCCCAGAGGTGGTCGGCCGCCGTGCCGCTGCCCGTGCTGTTGCCTTGCTGCTGGTTGGCCGCTTCGGTCTCCTCGGCTGGCCAGTCTAAGAGAGGAGAAGAGGTCAGAGTGTTAGTCGCTTCGTGGTCTTCGTGGGAATGGTAGGACGGGACTGCTCTCGCAGTTGGGATGCGGGGCATGCGAGAGAGCCCCAAAGTCCCGGGTGTGGTGAATGATGATAACATACCCTCCACGGGGAAGTCCTCGAATTCGTCGTCTTCCTCGAGGGCGCCGGCCGTCTTCTTGGTCTGTGATTGCTCGGGCTTGGTGTTGGCGGGCGTGCTGGACTTGTCGTCTGGCTTGGGTGTGCTCGTTGAGGCCATGATGTGGATGTGTGGGTGTGGATGGATTATGGATTCTTCTCTCGTTCGGAGGAAATAAAACGATGATAGTATTTATGTGGGAGCGATGTCGTGATTCTTCCGGTTCGTTGTGCTGAACTAATATCGGATCGAAAGTGTGGTGTGCAGCTGGCGGACAAGGCTGGGGCCGGTTTGGGTTGGTGAGGCTATCGGAATGGTGGATTGACTGAATTGATTACCTGAGCATCTAAAGAGCAGGTACTTAGGTACTTAAGTGCCTACCTAAGTCCTAACCTTACCTAAGTAGTCTAGCCCACCTGAAAAAGCTCGGCGTACGGCAAACATAGTGACCGACCATGCCGGGTCGGATTCCACGTCGTAGACCAATGAAACTGGAAAATCCCGATTTACCTCCCTATTCCGGCTACAGCACGCCAGATCTAGTGTGTCTGTGTGTACAAGTAAGCAGTACGTGTAGGTGTGTAGGGGCACAACGTAGTAGTGAGGCAGCCGGCGAGCTGCCTCTCGCCCCAATTCAGCCTGCTTCGTCAGCGAGCAATAAGTAGCTGAAATCCAAACTGTTCGAAGTTAATATGCTGTGCCTTTCCTGACCGTTTTCTGACAGAGGGCACGAGACCATCAACATCCCTTCCGTCCCCCCGCGGCTCATTGATTCTTTCGCCATCCTTCTTATTCCGGCTGCTTATCCTTGGATTTCTCCCCATTGGCCGCTTCTGATTTTATCTCCTGCTATCTGAAGCTGACTCGACGACATTGCTTATCCTCTGAAGTCCACTTCCAGCTTGGCGGGGCTCTCTCCCAAGACGTCATCCCCACGGAGGTAATACACGCACACGGATCTACAGGTACACCCTACGTTCTAACCTATCTCATACTCTAATTGCGGATACGCTCCAGACGGGTCCTTCACAAGCACACAATTCGCCATATGAACATCCTGCGCCAATCCCGTCTATGGCTCGGCTCGTATGCACCAACTTCCAATCCTCATAAGCGTGCCTGTCGCGTTTCATTGAATCTCTGCTTTCCCAGCCTGCTGCTCGGATTTACCGGACACTTGAAAGTATCCCCCTAACGACGCCCCACACACCAGACAAGACCACCGGACAAGCCTCTCCTTGAACGCTACGTTAAGTAGTTCCGTTCGACGTATTTCCGCAGCCATCACTCTCTTTTCTGATCATTACCCTCTTTTATTCGTCAACACCGGTTTGACTTGCTGTCACGATGAGTTTACGCAGCTGGTTTCGTGCCGCCACGCCTCGGCCCACCGCCAATCCCAGCCCCTCGGAGTCGCAAGTGGATCTTCAGGCTGTCGAGGTCGCTCAGATTCAAGATGCCATGAGCAGCGCGTCAAAGATCATGAACGACGACATTGACGGGGCTGAAGTCGACTTGAAGAAGGGGGTCTCGCCCTATCATGACTTGGGCTTGGGTATCACGACTTTCATGCGCAGCATTCTGGGCTTTGAGAAGGACATGATGGCCGAAGCTAGCAAGCGCCTGGCGAATTGCGAAAGTACTGCCTGGGATGAGATGAAGAAGGCCCAGAAGGATGCCGCCGCGAATGGCAAGACGGAGAGGATACACCCTCCCGGCAGCCAATATGCCCTGGTGCACGCCGAGGCACAGTTGATGAGCGCCGTCGTCGGAGTGCTGCACGAGAGCTTGACCGAAGGCCTCAAGGGTTTCTATAAGCTGCGGAAAGCTTTCATAACCCTGGACTCCATCATGGAGGCAGAGGCCACGTACCTCAAAGCAAAGGGGCTGCACGTCGAGGCCAGTGGGAGCAAGGGCTTACTGCCAGGCACAACAGACAAAGCGTCAGCAGTACCTCCCAATGGTGCCGCGAGCAGTGACCAACTTGAGGATGCTGATCTCGATTTCGTCGATGCTGCCGAAGGATTGCCTGAATCACAGATGCCAGCACAGTACCAGGGCCATCTAGAAACCGAGGGGGAAGCCGAGAAACAACTGAAAGACCTGTCAATTGACGACAAAGAAAAGCCAGCCGTCGGTGGACCACCAACTTACCAGTGGAGCGAAGGCCCAGACTCGGAGATCTTCACTGACCCTATCGACGCCTTCGTGCACAGTGGAGCCAATATGTGTTTTGGCGTCCTTCTGCTCATCATTTCCATGGTCCCGCCGGCTTTCTCGAGGCTTCTGTCCATAATTGGGTTTCGGGGCGACCGCGAAAGGGGCGTGACCATGATGTGGCGAAGCACACGCTTCGACAACATCAACGGAGCTGTTGCGGCTCTTGTGCTTCTAGCATACTACAACGGACTGCTGGCTTTTGCCGATATCTTGCCATCCGAGGAGGAGACTGAGCGAGGTGCTATTGTCGGCTACCCGAAGAAGAGATGTGCCCTGTTGCTTGCCAAGATGCAAACACGCTATCCGGACTCGAGGCTCTGGCGCCTCGAAGAAGCTCGTGGGCTTTCCAACAGCCAGGACCTTCACGGCGCTATCGCGATATTGCTCAAGAATACCGACTCTAGGATGCGCCAAGTCATAGCTCTAAACGCCTTCGAACTCTCCTTGAATACCATGTTCATTGGGGATTATCCGCAAACGCGCGACAACTTCTTACGATGCATCGAACTCAATGATTGGAGCCACTCGCTGTACTACTATTTTGCCGGCTGTGCCGAATTGGAAACCTATCGCAGTGCTGTCCACGCCAAGGTCAAGGACAAGACGCAAATCGCTCTCCACAAGAAGAAGGCCGAGGAACTCTTGCTCAAGGGCCGCAGCACCGCCGGCATGAAGCGCTTCATGGCTCGGTCTATGCCATTCGAGGTCTATGTCTCTCGAAAGATTAGCAAGTGGGAGGAGCGCCAAAAAGAGATGGGAATCGACTTCGTCGATGCGGCGGGCTTGAGTCCTGGTCAGGAGATGGTCTTCCTCTGGAACGGCACCAAGAAGATGCAGCGAGCCGAGCTTGACCACGCCGAGCAAATGTTGAGCTGGGACCGGCTCACGGCACCTGAAGAGGCGAAGGCCAAGATCATGGCTGAGTGCGATGAAAAGGCCATCAAGGACGTATGCCTCGCGGCTCTCCGGAGATGCGCGGGTGAGCTGGATGAAGCAGAGGGTCTTTTGACCGCCGCCCTTGACATCGATAGGTACTTCTTCCCTTGCTGCGGGTGCTTTCTCTCATACGGGTTATTATTACTAACACGTCGGCACAGAATGCTCTTCAAAGGTCCATTCAAAGATGATTGGGCACAGCCGGCGGCCGCTTACGAGATGGCAGCAGTGACCTGGGCGAGGATCCAGCGAAAGAAATCAGGCAAACCCGTGGCGAGCGATGAAAAACAGGCCGAAACCCAGAGCACGAGCAGTAAGGAGCCCTCGTCAGACTTGGAATGGCTCAAGGAACAAACTGCCGTCTGTGAGGAATGGCTCGAGAAAGTCACGAACTGGGGGTCTTTCACTCTTGACGCGCGTATCGGCATGCGCGTGCAGACGGGGAAAGATACACTGAAGTGGTACAAAAGGGAGCAGGGCTGGGGCAGCGCATAAAAGACTTTGGGATATTGCAACATTTTGGAGCATGGCTTTTCGTTTTGGATAGAGGCGCCCCGTGTATAAATGTTATAGGGGCTATTTATGGACTTGGGTTTACAAGAATCTCTCTGCTAATTTGCTATTTCTTTGCAATTTTGTGACGATACTTGATCGCAGCAGCGAACGAAGACTTGAGGGTGATTGTGGGTTTTCAAAATAGCAGAACGTACCTGAGGTCGCGCTCATCATCTCCCGTATCGTTATCGAGGGCCCGGCGTAATCGAGGTCGGTCGCGTCGTCCAGCGTCATCGGGGGAGACAGTGGTTTGAAGGAGAACAGCCACGACGGGGGTCTAATCATGGCCACTGCGTGATAGGCAAAACCGGCTTTAGGGGATCAGCCGCTATTCAGGCCCCCCGTACTGCCTATCTCGATCCCCCATATCCCCAAGCACTCACCCAGTCCATGCTATGGTGGGCATAGCGCCCACTGATGGCGGGCCCCACGTCGCGCTCCGAGGGCCCGCGGGCTGGCGGGGATGTCCGTGAGCGCCGCGAGGGGCCACTAGGTGGACCGTCGTGTTGGAAGAGAGACCTATCGGCAGCTCGCGGCCCCTCGCCGCGCGGTAGCACGATGCGGTTCCCCGCCACACCCTGGAGCAACGTGATCATGGGGCTGGGATAGCCCCGGGTGCCAGTCTTCCGTCGCCTCCCAGGATGTACGCGTTGCTGTTGAAGATGGGGCGAGGCTTGCGGCGCCGCAGCGTACATGGCCCGACATTCATCTGATTGCTTAGTTGATTCCTACATCTTAATCACCTTTACCTGTCATTTCAAACCCGGCTTGAATAGCAATTTCAATGATTTCCACATATCATCCGTCGCTCATGTGACACAGCTCATCCAGTAGCTCGAATGCCCAGCCCGTATATGACTCGACTTGACTGCCACAACACGGCCTGGCCAGAGGACTCGGATCGGAATATGGTGATAGAAGTCCACTAGTTGAGTGCAAATAACGCTAGAAAACATGGTGTCGAGGTCGAGAACCCCCTTGCCAAGCAAGACACTGGTTGTCCACTGGTTGTACGCAGGTTTCGCTGAATCAGCACCTGATATTGATGTACGACGTGATAATATAAGTGAGTACGGAACACCATATTCGGAAGCCGCTTGAAGGTTCGGATGAAGGCAAGCAGAGTTGTGCATGACTGATGGACGAGCTGAGTTGTTGGTAACGAGTCAAGTAGCGGAGAGGAAGGTTGTGAGCCTCGATGGTTGGGGCCGGCATCGACTCCGCACATCGGCCCCGCATTATCCAGTGGGCGTTCCTCCACCTTGCCGGGAACCTGAAGATCCATCGTGGACAAAAGCGTGCCTGACACAGTTATAAGCTTCGGTAAATGGGATGCGCCAACATCACCAACGCTACGGCACACCCTCTCTGCTACTTTGACACGACATCCTCCGCTTTGCATGGGTTCCGCCACTCTACGGGCCCGCCCCCACCAAGTTGGTCGCATTAGAGATGGTGATCAGAACCCCCCCCAGAAACCACTTCCGAGAGCGTATCCATGGCCGAAGCCTCGCCGCCGCAGGGGCCATCGCAGCCCGCCCCGAAGCGCACCCGGCTCTCCCTGGCCTGCACGGCCTGCCGGAAGCGCAAGGTCCGGTGCGACGCCGAGACCCCCCAAGTGCAGGAACTGCCGCCTGCGGGGCGACGTCTGCCAGACGACGGACCCGCGGAAGCCCGAGGCCATAGTCACCCGCAGGTGGCCCGCCAAGGCGACGGCGGGCCGCCCGCTGCCCGACCAGGGACTCCCCGCCGCCGCCGACGCGCAGCCGCAGCCGCTGCCGCAGCCGCTGCCGGCCTACGGCAGGAGCCCGCGCGACGACACCGAGAGCGTGCCGGATGCCGACCCCGAGGGCTTGCAGACCCTGACCAGCTTGCCCGTCAGTTTCCTCACCCGGGCCTACCGCGCCAGCTCCAAGGAGCGAGGGGGCGAGAGGGCCTTTGAGGATGCCGAGAGCCCGGACATTGTCGTCAATACCGACGAGAGCTCACATCGTGTCAAGGTTGGTTGGTCGTGCCACGGTCCTGGAGACGAAGCAAGCTCATGTGGACTAATTCGTGCCTACATGTGTAGTATCTAGGTGGGAGTAGTTTGCAGTGTCTCTGCATATTCGTGGATTTGTTTCTCAAAAAGAAGGGGCTGGGCCCGGTTTCTCAGCAGTTCCGCTTCGGCATGCGCCAGGTGAGCGGACCAACTCCCCAGAAGCATCGAACGAGAACCAGACCACCCTGCTGACATGAAGACATAGGTTGAGGAGTTTGTACTCCCTATAACCGTCAACCGGCCCAACTTACCCTCCATTAGTGTCATAGAGGAGCATGTGCGGGTGTTCTTCCGGCGCATATGGCCCATCTTCCCGGTTGTCGACCACGAAGCCTTAATGACCGATATTCATCGCTTGTTGGAATTGCAGAGAACATCCCTGGATGGGGAGGAAACGGGCGACTCGCTGCAGACCGTGATACAGCCAAGCGATGTTCCTGCTCTTGTGTCGATCTACTTGATAATCGGCATCGCCGCAGATGAGGCAGCCGGTACCATCACTGAGACGGGCACAGTATTTCTGGAGGCAGCATACAGTTTTTACGGGCATGTAGTGGCACTTCCGTACATCACAAGCGTGCAGGCACTCCTACTTCTCGTGACCATGCTGCGCGGAAGGGCCAAGGAAGGCCAAGGATGGCACATCCTGGGCCAGGCTATACGGATGGCACACTCTATTGGCCTGCATCGTCACATCTCGTCGCACGATACTCGGCCCCGACGTGGGACGGAGCCAGGATACAAGGCGGATCTGCAGCTTCACGGCCGGCTCTGGTGGACATGCTACAGCCTGGAGAAGCTTATGGAGATGGAGACGGGCCGGCCATCGGCCATCGCAGACTATGACTGTGATCAAGTTCTTCCTCGTCGTAGTTACACGTCACACGACACGCCAGACTATTTTGGCATGTGGCTGTCTTTGTCTCAAATCCTGGGCAGGATCAGCGAGCATATCTACCGGAAGCGACAGACCTCGTCGTATGTCCTCTTCAACGAGACCGGAAAGCTGGACAAGGCGCTGACGGACTGGGTCGCGTCGCTACCCGAGAACCTGCGGCCTGGGCAAGAGACGCCGATGACGCCGGACCAGCACGGGGACCGCCAGCAGCACATCGCGGCCTTCCTCAGCATCCACTACTACCAGGCGCAGATCACGCTGTTCCGGGCGTCGCTGATCTTCTCGGCCCAGTCGTACGCCGACGAGGTTCGGCACTGCCCCCACTCGCTGCCGGCGTCGACGCAGGCGCGGCTGCTCCAGAGCCAGAACCTCGCCATCGCGGCGGCGCGCGGCCTGGTCAAGCAGGTTCTGGACCTCGCCGACAACCACATCCACTCGCAGATCTTCACGGCCACGCAGCCCTTCCTGGCGGCCGTGGTGCTGGCCCTGAACATCATGCGCAACCCCCGGAAGAGGATGGCGCGCTCCGACCTGGAGCTGCTCGTCGAGGCCACGGGGTACTGCGAGGACCAGTACCACCGCCAACGCCAGGACCCGGACTTCATCAAGGGCTGCACCATGTTGCGTGAGCGGGTGCAGTCTATCTGTCACGATGTTGGGCGAGAGCGCCATAACAGCACCACTACTACCGTCTCGGACGCTATGTCTAATATCAGTGGTGGCGTCTTCAGGGGCTCCGAGAACGGCACCGCGGCGGTGCCAGAGCTGTCGTTGGCGACGACAGCGGCTACTAGAGTGGGACCGCAGGAGGCGGACAATAGTGCGTTGTTTGATCCCTTTGCCGGGCTGCCTCTGGACGAGCTTTGGCCGATGCTTGGCACCGAGTTCTTGATTGACGACAATCAGCCACTCATCCAGATGGAGTGAAAGACGCCTTGCCTTGACTTCGCCCTTTCCTCTAGCTGTTCAGTTATGACGCTGTATGGCCGGGCCCATGGTACCAGCCGTGAGCCCGAGCTTCGCCTACAAACACCACCACCACCATCACTACTACTACTACTACTACTAGTATTCTCCACCAAAAAGGAGCCGGGGTTATCCGGTTCGGGTCTCACATTTGCCGTGCTGACTAGTAAGTAGCTTGGCACGGAGTGTTTTGTTTTGGTGGGGGGGGTCTTGTGGGCCCCCCTTTTCTCGGTTCGGCTCAGGCAATCCCCAACGCCCACATTCCGAACCGAGGAGTACGGTCGATCTGGGGTATGGAGCAACGGGTACGGGGCAATTACCGACAAGCTCCGTCAGAATAAGAGGCTTGGGGTTCAAGGCTGATAATTTAGCAAATCCAGGATACCTCAATCAACATTATTGGTTTAAGTATCCATATGACTGGTTATCCAAATTGAGACTATCTGACGAACAAGAAAACAGTCACCCAACATGTCGTCCACAACAGTGACCACCACCCCAGCTCCCACGCTGAACCTTCAACCCGAGGGGCGCCCCATGACCGTTGACGGCACCGACCCCGTCTATGGCGACTGGCGTGACGACTTAGTGCGCGACGGCTACGCCGTGATCAAGGGCGCCGTCCCCAGGGAGCGCGCCGAGCAGTATGCCGACAAGATGTTCGCGCTGCTCGAATCGTTCGGGCTGGGCTACGACCGTCATGACCCTTCGACCGTGCACCCGGACAAGCTGCCCGTCATCAACGAGAAGGGCATGCTCCTCAACTACGCCGCCGCCCACGAGGACTTCGTCTGGGCCGTGCGCGGGGAGCCCGGCGTCTACGGCGCCTTCGAGAAGGTCTACAACACCACCGACCTGCTGGTGTCCTTCGACGCCATCAACTACGGCTTCGCGAACCGCGAGCACCTGCCCGAGAACAAGCCCTGGCCCCACCAGGACCAGGACCCGGCGAAGCCGGGCTTCCGCTGCCTGCAGGGGCTCGTGAACCTGCAGCCCAGCGGGCCCGACGACGGCGGGCTCATCGTCTGCCGGGGCGGGCACCGGCTCAGCGAGCAGTTCCACCGCGACATGGCGGGCGAGGCGCGGATCCCGGCCTGGACGCCCGAGTGGTACGGGTTCACGGAGCGGGGGATGAAGTACCTGGCGGACGCGGGGCTGGAGTGGGTCAAGCCGGCGGCGGCGCCGGGCGACCTGCTGGTCTGGGACAGCCGCACGCCGCACTACAACGTGCCGACGCGCACGCGGCAGGACCGCCTCGCCATCTACACGTGCTACATGCCCGTGGCCTGCGCCACCCAGGAGGACCTGCTGCGCAAGAAGGACGCCTACGAGCGCCGCGTCGGCACCACCCACTGGCCCAACGCGCGCCACACGGGCTCCAACGCGGCCAGCCGCCACGGCAAGCCCGACCACGTCGTCCGCGATCGCCCGCTTAACGACGCCGTGCTGGGCGAGCGGGCGTTCAAGTTGACGGGCATCCCGTACATCCGGGACGATGTACAGGTGCCCATCGCTGGTATGTAGCGAGATTAGGTGGTTTGGCTGGGGACAAGAAGACGTTTTGTATCTATGTTACTTATATATGTTTGAAATTGGCGACACCGCCCACCATTTTGCTAGCCCGCTCTTTTCTCGTGTGATTGTTGTGTTCAGTTTTCAATGGAATGAATGGCACAAATCCAAACAAACCCCCCCCTAATCCAGTCCCTGCCAGAAGGTCTCCATTAGGTAGAGTTCAGATGCCATTCCACCACAGCGCACAGTTAATACCGGAGATAATGAATTTATAGAATTGCTTTATAAGTACATCTTTCTAAAGCATTACAACGCGCACGCCTTTAGTACCTAGCTTAGGACGCGATACGAAAGCGTCATGGTCATATTGCACGTCATCAATAGTCGTCTCATACAGTTTCATACGGGGAAAGACACGGAGCACGAGGGCAGCCGTGGTAAGATACAGATTGCACCAAGCGAGCCTGAGGCGATGATGTTCAAGTAAATCAGTGCCATGTTCTGAACTAAAAAAGGGGAGGGGGTCATGAGAAAACCGGGGTCTGGGTCTGGGTTCTGAGACTTACTGCATACCAACGCAGACTCGGCTGCCCCGTGAAAACGACAGCATATGCTTCTCAAGTTCGGGCTTCCGCTCGTCGTCCGCGTCGAGCCAGCGCTCCGGCAGGAAGCGGTGCGAGTCCGGGAAGATGGCCTCGTTGTGGTGCGTGATGACGGTCGACATGCCCACGGCGTACCCGCGGGGAACCACGTACGCGCGGCCGCTCCCGTCTTGGGCGCGGTAGACCAGGTCCTCGTCGGGCGCGACGCGTGGCAAGCGGGCCGCGATGCCGTACGAGAGCCGCAGCGCCTCGAGGATCACCGCGGTCAGGTAGGGCAGCCTCTCCAGCCGCGGCCAGCTGAGGTGGTGCGGGTCCATGCCGGCGAGCTCGCGGGACAGGCGGTCGGAGATGGCGGGCGTGGTGAGGAGGTGGTAGGTCATCACCGTGAGAGTCCACTAGGGAGAAGATGAAACAAAAGAGTCAGCAAAAGGAGTTGGTCAGGTGGAAGTGGCGGCAGTCACTCACAGCTGTTGTCTCGGTCCCTGCTGAAACCAAGATCATTCCGTCGCCCGTTAATCGGTAGACACTCTTGTCCGACTCGGGCAGTGCGGGCGATCGCAAGATGTCTTCAAAGACTGCTGTACGCTCGCGAGCAAGATTCGAGGCCACAGCCTCCTTGGCCTTGATGACCCGACCAGGCATATCCTCGGTGATGGACTTGATAAAGAATGCCATTTCCGGGCCCACTACATTTTTCTGCCTGTCAGTAGATGACCACCTCCGGGGGGCAAGGGGCCCAGCCGTGTTGATGTGATGGCTTGGGCGCTTACTGAGTTTCGCCAGCTTAGGAAACACGTCGGCAAACCAATGCGCCGCTGGGAAAAACTTGAAAAGTGGCTGCGCGTCCTGCATGGCATTGGTAGGTCCCCTGAAGTTTGGTTCCCAGTCATTCTATGCCGACGTGTCAGTTAACTATCCCTATTGGCTTAGATAATCGTGGTAGCCCCCCGGCTTACTTGTTCCAGTAGCCCAAAGGGCTCGCCGAAGCAATAGTCAGTGATGACATCGGTGGTGAAACAGCTGTACGCAGAGGTCACATCAAACGCCTTGTTCGAGGGATAACGCAGCAGCTTGTCGCACAAATTCTGGACTTTGGCGTGGATGACGGGCTCCAATTTGGAGATGGCACTGCGTGAAAAGGAGTTTGCCATGGCCTGACGCCGTCGGCGGTGGAGATCATGGTCAATCGTGGTGAGGATGGACACAGCTACTGGGCCTGCCAAGGAACTGGTCCAATGAGCCGACTTCTCTCGCCGGCGACCTCCGCTAGCATATATCTCATCGACCATGCTAGGATCGTTGCAGTGCACCTCGTCTGGACTCACTCGTACAAGGGGACCTTGAGAACCACCTTTTAGGGTTCTTCTGAGATATAAGAGTAAGTAAAAGAGCGAACTGCTCACCATAGACGTCGTGCATCCTTTTGATCTCCATTGAATACCGTCCGAATTTGATGACGTCGAACCAAAACTCGTACATAATCGACATGGCTGCCAGCTTGGGACCTGGGATTTGGCTCAAGGGATGAAGAGGAGAGATGTTGTAGAGCGCCCGAGTAATGCGATAAGCCAACCACAGACCAAATAGGCGAGGAAGAACATGGCGTAGAGCGTCTGTTGCCCAGGCGAAAGTTACATGATCCAGATAGCCCCCTATTGACTCCATTTTGACGGCTCTGAAGTCCTCTAGGAAACTTTGCAGTCCGGATTCAGGAGGTTTGTGTTCAAATAAAATTAGGTATGGGTTATTTGGCAGAGTAAAAGTCACGACCGACTTTAAAATAGGCTCAGGCCACAAAGATAGTAACGAGAGAGAGAAGCACCTCCTCACAGCTGCATGGGTATCAGTGGGGGTTTATGAAAAGGGAAACGATCTGCTGACATAACAAACGGCTAGACGGCTTTATGGCCCAGGGCTTTGGTACCGGAGCAGCGGAAAACTCGCCGCTGGTGTCTTGGCCGTTATCATGCGTCACCCGCGGCCAAGGCTGCCCAATACAGAACCCCATACTCCGTTTATGATCAAAGCCAAGAGCAGCTTTGCCGCGTTACGTTGGTTGTGCCGCAAATTGCGACGCCGCACTGGTCCATCTCTCAGTTGGTTCACGGGATCCTGTTTCCGCCTGTGTGAGTGTGGTAGTTGCACATATGGCCCAGGATCTCTCCGACTTAGAGATTTCTACACTGCACGCAGTTCCACACATACCGTTAGAGAGCGTATGGAAATTAATGTAAAGTTCTGCCAAAAAGAAAACAGCTCATCTGGCACCAGACTGACTTTGATCGACCATCTGCATTCTAATTGCACCCTTAATTTATCAATCGTGTTTTAGAACCAACCGTCTTTCGTCGACCACGGGGTGTTAGGTTAAGACATCCGATAATGGTGTTTCTTACTCGTCAGTCACATAAACCTCCCTTAAACCCTACACTGAGATTCTGTACAGTACTGAGCACCCCGCCTCCTTATGTAGCCACCCCAGACACTCGGCCCGGGTCGCTGCCGATAAGTCTGCAGGTTAGCTTGCCGGTCTACGATTTTCTCCACCTCGCTTACGCTGGATTCCATACTTTGCTAGCTAAGCGGCAAGGGATGAAGGGATTTCATCCCTTACGTCTTCAGGTTTCATGCTCTCTACGTCGTATTCCTACCATCTTTTGTCCAGGCAAGGACAGGGTCCGTCTTCTATGCGTCTCTGCTACCTGCTATTAGAGCATACTTTTACCAACCGCAGACCAGAGCCCAGACGTATATTCTTCTGTTCTCTGTAGAGCGTTATATTCATGCCTCACGAAAGCAAAGCCTGCAGGTACTTAAATTGATATAGGAATGGTATTCATGAGCTAAAAATAACTCGGCCAACTCTTCAGCAGCTGCGGATCCTCCGCGGGAGAGTGTATGCGGGGTTCAGGGGAAGCTGGGGAGCCTAGCAAGTGCGGAGGCTTTTCAGGTCAATGTCCTCTTTTGGAGCGGTTGAAAGTCGATACTGTATATGATGGAACCGACAAGCCCGTGTCGAATATCTTTCGATCCAGGCGATCCCAATTTCGCTTCTGCACGACATTCCCTGATAAGTGCAAACTAAATTCATAGATATATCAACCACTAGCCCCAGTATCTAGCCAGCTCTGGGCCTACCAACTACATGTCGTGTGAGACTTTTAAGACTCGACGTCCAAACTGAACAGTATAAACCATGACCGATATAGTGGAACCATCTTTTCTAGCTCAGCCGCCAGAGGACGAGGGGCGTTTTGCCAAAGTCAGCATTGGCAGTGAGACCAACGTTGCTATGGTTGCCATCAATGCCGTTGCCTCTGCTCTCTTCTTACTCAGGATATACACACGACTGTCTCTGACGACGCACACCTTACGGGACGATGACTGTAAGCTCATCCTTCTAGACTGACTATCCCGTGAATGGGAAGTTGTCACTACAGGCCACAGCTAACACACTGCCCGTGCAGATATATGTGGTCTGGCAGTGCTCGTGTGCTGGTCATTTCTTGGAGTCAATATTGCCAGTGAGTTTGTATAATCGAGCGCTAAAGAGTACATAGCGACCGGCTAATGGAAAACCATCCACAGTGGTCGTTTGTGGAGGTGTTGGCAAGAGCATGTGGCAGGTGACAGTTGATGAGTACATCATCCTCTCCAAAGTGAGTTTTCCACAAGTCAGTCCACAATCAGGTCATATTCGAGCCGACTAACACTTCCGTCCGCTGCGCCATAGTTGACTGTAGCATCTGGAATCCTCTATAACCTTGCTGCCGTCACAGCCAAAGTCTCGATCTTACTCTTCTACCGTGCTTTGACGCCCGAGAAATACTTTCGACTTGCTGTTATGACCATGATCACCAGCTTCACTTTGTTTAGCTTGATTTATATCCTCCTCAGTGTATTTGGCTGCAACCCTATCTCTGCGGCCTGGGACCCAGCCAGGATGGCGACGGCGGTATGCATCGATAAGGGAAAGTTTTACCTGGCGATGACACTCACCAACGTTGCTATGGATTCCATCGTCCTGCTCATCCCGCTGCCGGTTGTCATCCCTTTGCAGATCCCGAAACGCCAGAAAGCGACACTGCTCCTGCTCTTCTTGGCCGGTGGCCTAGTCATCGCTGCCGCTATCATCAACGTCGTTCTCACATCCAAGCTTTGGAAGAGTGCTAACTACACGTACGATACCGCCATTGAATTACGATGGCTTCACGTGGAGACGTCTGGGTGCGTCATCTGCGCCTCCCTTAGCTCCCTGAAACCCTTCTTCGCCAAATACGTGGGGGGCGCTGTGTGGTCGCAATGGTCCGGCCGCGCCTCCAACGGCGAGTTGCACGACGGATCCCATGTACTATCTAAGACGGGGGAAGCAAGGAGATTCAGGGCTGGCAGATCCGCCAACGACGCTATTGAGCTGGAATCCACTGATGGGCGGTCAGATTCCTGGACAAAGAAAGACGATGAAGAAACCCGCCTGTGGTCCGGCACTAAACATTGGAAGTATGAGAAAAGCGATAATAGCGTGCAAATCTGGGCAAACCCTGGATGTCAGCCGGCAATGTCTTGTGGCGATACTGTAGAGAAGGACGGGATCCACGTCGTTCGCTCGACCAATATCACATACGGTGGCTAGCAGGTCATGGGACATAATGCTAGTTTGGTGGCTTTGTTCCCCTTAACACAGTAAGTAGCTATATTTTTACTAGGTTTGAAGTTCTTTCTCATTTAACCACTAGACCAACTATTTCTTTAGGGGAGTGAAAGGTAATATCACTGAACTCGGGTACTCGCCGCCAAAATGCACCTTGTGCTCGCCCCGGTTTAGCTCATGCTCCGGCCGTGGCCCCGAGAAACTGGAATACTCAGCTATGCTGGGGAATTGGCCGCCGACCCTGAGGCTGATGCTCTCGCCAGCATCAAAATCGACCCCCATGGCCCAGATGCCGATCTCTAGCCTCACGATGTTGCCAGGCGGAATCTTCTCCTGCTTCTCGTGGGGGTGGAAGGGAAATTGTGGATGGATGCTTTTCGACTCATCAATGGCTCTTTGCGAGGCCCTCAGAATTCCCATGGAACCCAGATGCAGGTTCAGACTGGCTTGATCCTTCTCGGGGATCTCGTCGATTGCCTTGACCGGAGTGGCATGCATGGGGAAGTTGAGATGCATCAAGTCCTTCCCATTTTTGTCCTTCTTTCTTAGAATAGTGAAGACGGTGAAATCATCGCGGCTATCGCAGGACATGTACACAATGGCCTTGGGTAGACCGATCAGTCTGGCCGGCTCCGTAAACGTGTAAGTGAATTCTGCGAAGCTCGTGCGGTCCTCCGAGTTATAAGAAACGGCCGTGGCTGATGGGACCTTTTCTGCGGCAAGGCGGCCGTTGGTTTGGCAAAAGAGTTCACGATAGTCTGTGCCTTGGACCGGAAAGCCGTCTAGGACAATGTCGTCAATGGGTTCCCGGTTGCCGAACTGCAGCGCCGACCACCGGACCTTCGGCGTCTTCGTCTCCCACCCGTTCTCGACACCCCGGAGGTAGCGATCGAAGAAGACGGCGAGCTCATCCATGGCATGTGGTATGCTGTAAAGCTCGTACCACTCCTGCTTGCTGCTCCAGTGAATCCACTTGTTGTCGTGGGGGATCTCGAGCCAGGCGCGGATGCATCCCATGGTGTGGATGCTGCTCACGTCGGAGCCCCGGATGTAGGCAGGGCACTGGATCTTGGTCATGTCGACGCGCTTGTCCTTCCAGTAGGCGTTCTGCGTGGGCGAGCGGCGGTACATCTCGGCGAAGTGCTCGAGGCCCGAGTCGGGCGGGCCGCGCACGATGGCCTTGGCGATGAGGTCGAAGTTGCTCATGGAGAACCAGCCGCCGCGGCAGAACTGCTCGCGGTACATGTCGCCCATGCCCTCCCAGGGCGCGATGGCCGCGAGCGACGGCGGCTGCTGCGCCGCGACGAACCACTGCGCGATGGCCAGGGCCGAGTTGCCGGCCATGCCCACGCGGCCGTTGCACCAGCCCATGCGCGCGACGGCCTCGACCACGTCGTGGCCGTCCTCGGCGTCCTGCGACCCCATGACGCAGATCTGCCCGTCGCTGTGGCCCGCGCCCCGCGTGTCCACGCTGACGATGGCGTAGCCCCGCGGGCACCAGTACGCCGGGTCCAGCCCCTCGAACTTCTCGAGCCCGCTGAGGTCCGCCCGCGGCACGCAGCAGTTCCACACGCACATGGGCAGCATGTCGAGCGCGCTGTACTTCTTACCGTAGAACGACCAGCTCAGCACCGCCGGCACCTTCTCGGTGCTGCCCGCGGGCCGGTACACGTCGATGTAGAGCCGCGCGCCATCGCGCATCACGACTTCGACGTCGTGGTCGATCTGGATGTCGCTGGTGATGGGCTTTGCGTTGAATGGGTTCGCGCCGGCTTTCAGCACCTCTGTCCTTCCAGGAGTGAAGCCAACGTAACCATTCTCGCCGACCTTGGGGACTTCGATCCGCCTGGTGGCTACTTGAACTGGGTCAGGCATGGTGGGGGTTGGGTTTGGCTGTGGAAGTCCCTTGTTGATTGGGTTGGAAGTTGGACTAAGATGGTCAGATAATTGTATAGGAAACTGCCACGCGTATCTTTCACTATAAATGCTCATACTGCTTACCTTACACAGGAGAAGTAGAGATTGGATGGACCCCTGGCAGGGAGACTAGGTGGAGTAGCACCCGCAGCCGTAATGGGGGTTAGGAGTTGTAGATGCATGAGGAGGGGCCAGGAGGGGCCCTATGGTTGTGGATCCGGGTAGGCGAGTATATGGCCTCGACCGAACCGAACCGAACCGAACCGCTAAGGGTCGGATGTGGTACGCGAGGGTGTGGGTGGATGCTAGCGGTGCACCATGCCAAGCCTATAGCGCCTTTTCCCCCACGGGGTCGAGATCAGCAGGACAGACTATTGCCGCGCCCACTTTCCCGATCTCTCTCCGGATCCCTTTCCCGGCCTCAGTTCCACTCATTTTTACAGGCAGCTCCCTACTTTGGGCCGAAACAGAGACTGCCGGAATGGTTTCTATCTACCGAGACATCCGAGACCTGCCCTCGGAAACGAACTTGAATTCCGAGAAGTATACTGTACTTGAAAAGGGGGCCATCTTGAGCGGCCAACCCTCATTCAGGAGAACACTACTATATCACCAGACATAACTTGCCATCTCTTTATCATCCATCAGAAACGCCAACCACTGTTGAAGCTCACTACACTACACCAGGATGTCCACAACTACCACCACCACCACCAAAAAGACCTTTGAAGAAGGCAAGTCCCAGACTTTCGGCGAGAGGTACGAGACCAAGGATCTCATAACCTTTGACGAGAACGCTGTCTACAACGACTGGCGGGATGAGTTCCATAAGAACGGTTGCGTCGTCATCAAGAACCTCATCTCCAAGGAGCGGGCGCAGTACTACGCCGACAAGCAAATCGAATGGCTCAAGAAGTTTGAGCTCGGTTTTGATGAGAAGGACCCGAGCACGTGGACCGCCGACCACCTGCCCGTCAGCTTCAAGGGCGGCATGTACTTCCTGTACGGCTCGGCGCACGAGAAGATGTCGTGGGAGGCCCGCATGGAGCCCGCCGTCCGCGAAGTCTTCGCCAAGCTCTGGGGCACCGACGAGCTCATCACCTCCTTTGACGGCATGAACATCTCCATGCCCAAGCGCACCGACATCCAGTGGAGCCCCTGGCCTCACTGCGACCAGAACCCCCGCAGAAAAGGGTAAGTGCCGACGCGACGAAGCTGCCCTCCTCTCTGCCTGGGCGTACCCGAAAAAGCTGACTCATCTATGCAGCATGCAAGCCGTCCAGGGTCTCCTGAACTATTCGCCCAACGGTGACAAGGACGGCGGTCTCATGCTGATGAAGGGCTCCGCTAAGCTCTTCAACGAGTTCTTTGCCCAGAAGCGCGAGTCCGCCGACCACGAGGACGCCCCGCCGCCGGAGCTTGAGTTCATGGACCTTTTCCTCTTCAGCAAGAAGGATGTCAAATGGTTTGAGGACCGCGGCTGCGAGCTGTTCAAGGTTAACAGTAAGTCGACCAACCAACTGAGCGACGCAACCTACTGGGCATCCGGCTAACTCAAACCTTTTCCTCCTGTCAGTGGAGCCCGGCGACTTTGTTCTCTGGGACTCTCGAACAGTAAGTTCCTCGGTGATTCTTAGAGAATTGTCGGTGTACAGTGGCTAACCACCTTTCCAGATGCACTACGCCAAGTTCCCTGAAGGTGACCAGATCAGAAACGTGCAATACATCTGCATGACTCCTCGTAAGCGCACGACACCTAAAGTGAAGGACCATAGAACTAGCATGCTGATGAGAGAAACTTTTCGTAGGCCAATTTGCCGATGAGGAATCCTTAGCAGCCAAGAAGTGGTGCTTTGAGAACTACGTTGGAACGACACACTGGCCTCACTGGTAGGTACTCCATCGTCATACCTGGACTCTACTACTCTCCTTTATCCATTCCGCTGACGCAGAACCATCAGCAACGTTCGATCTGCAGCAGAGAAGCCGATGCGCAACGGCGAGCTGTGTCCCAAGTACAGGACTGAACCGTTTGAGAAGCCCGAGGTTACGGATGACATGCTGAGACTGGCCGGTATCAAGCCGTATTAGAAGTGGGATGCTGCCACAATCATGAAGTATGATTATGTATATTTAAACGACGATCGATAACAATATGGAACTATATGAGCTGCTCTATATCCTATTCTCTTCCGTTCGCAATACGCGTAATTATCCGTACGACCATCAGTATTCTCTCTTTTCCAGCTCAACTCTTGGCCTGGATGGTAGGGGCGGAATCTGAAGACGTCTCTAGGTCTCCTGGCTGAAATGCAGGTAGAACTGATTCATCCCGACAACTGGCTAGGTGAGGTGTTGCAATAAAACCCTTCCCGACTCCGAGAGTCTCTTCTGTTCGCAGAGCAGGTAGTGTGACATGCCCGCAAGCTAGTGGCTTTGTACCAGGAATGCAGGGCCACGTGTTGCATCTTGGTTGTGCTCGGATACGGGAGTAATATGTTAGAATCCAGACCCTCGGCCCCTCCCCCGCACTCCCTAAAGCGCACCCATAGAGACCGGAAACGGGGGTATTATTGCCATGCCTTGGCAATTGTTGGCCAACTAGCCCGGGAGGGTAGGGTACAGGATGGGGTAAGCATGTGGAACTTACTGGGGAACCCTGCCCGGAGACAGGTCGATACTGGGGTTAGGGTCGTATACTGGGGTGTGTCTTGGGCTAGCCAATAGTCAACGCGTCGTTTCTTGGTCCAGGTCTTGGATCATATGGCCCGAATGCTGGACAACTGGTTTCAAGTCTTTTGTCGGTTCAGGGTCTCCAACTTCGGGTCGGAAACAGCTAAGGGGTTGGCTGAGGGCTTTTGTATATGACATGCGTTACATCCGGCCATGATACAGGTAACAGAAAGACGAATCCATATTGTTATGGTCGCAGTAGGATGCCAGTAGCCAATTTCACGCAGGCAATCTCTTCAAATTTGGTTTTCGTTTTGTAGTGCGCTTTGAATTATCATCATATCTGCTTTCTTGACGATCATGGATGATGCCAAGTTGAAGCCGGCCTCTGACCATGTCGAGGACCTCGATGCGATTAAGGACAATAATTGCCTCCAAGATGAGGTGGCAGTCATGGGGACTGTCAAGCTCACCGATGGAAAGACTATCTACATCCCAACCCCGACCGCCGACCCGCAAGGTAAGAAGAAGCAAAGCATGTCGTGAGTTGTACTTGACCCAAAAGCTGATCGATCTCCAGATCCTCTCAACATGAGCCTATGGCAGAAATACATGGTTCTAATCGTGATATCCATCTGTAAGTAGCATTGTCCTGGCCGAAAGAACGAGGTTGTGAGTTCAGCATAACTTATAGAGCATATAGTCTCCTGCCTGGGTTTGTCTTTGATCAGTGGCTTTGGTGGCCTGCTTGGATTCTATATCCCAGACTATACCGCTGCAGGTAAAGGATATGCCGACATCACTCACCTAATGACCTATCCAACACTCTTCATGTAAGGCGGCTCCTAGCACCAATACCGCGGACTGGACCTTCACTGACTCAACCTCCAACCACAGGGGTATCGGAAACCTGATCGGAATGCCGCTTGCATACGCCGTCGGCCGCCGCAGCGTTCTCTTGGCCTCAACTATAGTCATGATCTTGGCTGCCGGGGTGGCGGCTGGAGCTAAGAACTTTGAATGGCATCTCGGGGCCCGTATGGTTCTTGGTATAGCAGCTGGGCAGAGCGAGGCACTCGTGCCTATGATTACACAGGTTCGTAACGCAAACAGCACTCCTCCCACCCACCTGCCCACCGATACTAGAAGACTGACTTGGCGCCTTGGTGAGATATATAGGAAGTCTTTTTCTTGCACGAACGAAGCCGAGGCCTCATGATCCAACAGACAATCCAAGTCATCCTGACGGCCATCTGGACCGTGTTCGCAGGCCCCATCGCGGGCGCCATCACACCGCAGTGGTGGTACGGGCTCGGCGCCGTGCTCGCCGGCGTGCAGTTCGTCCTCGCCGTGCTCTTCGTGCCCGAGACCAAATACTACCGGCCCCTGAGCTCGTTCCAAGAACCCTCGAAGAAGGCCGTCGACGATACGACGTCGGACAACGGCGTCGCGGCAGGCATGTGTACCGAGCGGCCGGCGCTCGACTATGTCAACTTTGCGCCACGCACGTGGCGATCCGACATGCGCCTCTGGGTCGGCGACATCGAGTGGCGTAAGGGCTGGGAGGCCTTCTACCAGACGTTCGAACTGCTGCTCTACCCCAACGTCTTCTGGGCGCTCTGTATCAACGGCCTCACGCTGGGCGTAAATGTCGCCATCGGCACTACCGTAAGTGGTTTTTCTTTCTTTCAATCCCCTTTACCCCGATGCATACGCGTTATCTTTCGTCTCTACCGCCGCCCCCTTGATAAGTCAGGTATACAGAAGAAGAAGAAGAAGAAGAAGAAGAAGAAGAAGAAGAAATCAAAGCACGAGGCTAACACGTGCTATCATCACCCACTAGTACGGCAACATCGTCACCAGCCCACCCTACAACTGGCCGCAGACGTCGGCAAGCTACGTGAACATCGGGCAGATCGCGACGGCGCTGGTAGCGCTGCCCCTCTTCGGGCACGGGTCCGACGGGCTGATCCGGTGGTTCTCGCGGCGGCGGGGCGGGCTGCACGAGCCCGAGACGCGGCTGGTGCCGCTCGCCTTCCCCATGGCGGTCGGGGTCTTCACGGCGGTGCTGTACGGGCTGGGCGCGGCGCGCCCGGACCGGTACCACTGGTTCGTCTACGTCTGGGCCGTGGCGGCCTACTACTTCTGCTTCGTCGGCGCCAACATCGTCGCCATCACCTACCTGCTCGACAGCTACCCGGCCCGCGCCGGCCCCCTGCTCATCATCATCTGCGCCTTCCGCGGCATCATCTCCTTCGGCGTCAGCTACGGCATCACGCCCTTCGTCGACGCCGCCGGCTGGGACGGCGCCTTCGGGGCCTTTGGCGGCATGACGGCCTTTTTCGGTCTGATGGGCATCCCCATCTATATCTGGGGCAAGCAGATCCGCCAGTTCACTGGAAGGTTTGCTAAGGACAAGTCGGACTGATCGGACATGTTCAAGGGGTGATGTGTGTTGAGGTTTGATCTTGTATTACTGTCTGTATCTACTAGCAAAATCAGACATGTGGGTTTCTTATTTGATTTGCCAGTTTCATTCCCCGATGCTTTCCAAATCGCCCCATAGCCTCGTAATCTTCATCATGAATCATGGTCATCATCATCGAACATGGCGGGCGATATATATGCCCGACCAATCGGATCTGTACCTAGAAGTGTTGTGTCGTGACTGTGAATTGATGGCCACCTATAACCCCATTGAGTAACCAAACCAGCAACTCCTTGCGGATTGATGGTAAGACAACGAACCCTTTTCCCGTCCGTCCAAAAACGCCATCATCTATGCGCTTGCCGCCTAATCAAACAAGAATATGAACTGGCGATGTACATCTAGAGATGCATTCCGCCATCGCCATCGTCAACACCATCGCCATTCTGATTCGATTCATGTTCCGACATGACCGACTCCACGAACTCTTGTGCTGTCATACGCTGCACGATGCCCGCATCCATAGCACTCTGGAGCAGCGACCGATCCGAGCCAGCGTCGGGTGCAGTGTGACCATTTGTGCCGTTCGTAGCCGTCGAGGGCTCGGGGGTTGAAGAGGCGCCATTGCCATCTGTACTGGCGGGCGGAACATCCTTCCCATTGAGCTCGCTCCAGCTCATCCCACGGCTCTCAACCTCTTTCCGGACCAGCTCTATGCGGTTCTGCATGCTCAAGATGACAGCCTCATTTTCCCTGATGGCGTCGATACAGTCTTGGTCTGGCTGTGTGGGCGTCGGCGCCGTTCCATCTGTAGCCATCGTGGCATCGGCCGTCGGTATGCGGCCCTCGGCGTACGGCTTCATCTCGGCATTGGAGTAGTCGAGGTGGGCGATCTGGTTGCGCAATTCGAGGACTTTGAGAGCTAGACTGGAGGCAGGCAGGTCCTTGAGAACTTCGGCGAACTCCTGCGCCGTTGGAGGCCTTGCTTGCGAAGACATTGCACGATGAAGGAGGCGTTCTGCAGTGTATGGGATGTAAGAAAGACGCGTGGGCTGATGAGCTGGTGGGATTTAACTTTGTTGGAGTCAAGATGCATCTTCGTCATGCAGAAGCTGCCTCGGAACAATTTCCATAGCGGGGCATGGAGGCGACCGGGGTAGCTCTTGCCTTGATCTGTAATGCCTCCATGGCCCTACGGAACACGTCATAACAATAATTATAGGCCACTGATCATTAGGTACTTTACTTAGGTATTTACTTACTTAAGTACTCATCATGGTATAACACTGTATTTACGGGAAATAGAGGCAGTCAATTATTATTCGTATATAATGCAAGTTACTTGTTTAGCAGTGCATGCGCGCGGGGTGTCTGGGAAGGAGTGCCAAGGTTGCCTGCCGATACTCGGACCCGTAAACGGACCCCAACGGTGAACCAGACCCGGATAATAATGAAATGCCTGCTCCCTGGTTGCTGACTACCTCATACATGCATGTACGACAATGATAAGCCCCCTTGTCTCTTGCTTGGTCGGCAGAGTCCCGATCAGAATCCCCATGATAGAGCTCGTTTTGCGTTTAGGCTTTCCTATCTTGGATAGGCCCCAGCCAGAGAAGCTCCAGCGAGTTGGAGTAGCATGAGCTTGTGAGAATGCCCATGATCTCATCCCAGGCCCGATCCGTGCAGATGCTTTCTGTTTTAAAAGGCTTCCATCTCCCCGCACGCTTTGTCCTCAAGGTTGTGAGGTAGATGATTGAATACATACATGCATTTCTACTCGTGAGACTACACCAAACCTCAAGATTGTAAAGTGCAATGCGTTGGTCAAACTTGGTCTTGACGGCCGGCGTGCCAATCGCCCATTCGGCAATTGCCGACCGGTATTCTTTCGGGGGCCACCAGCAGGTACTGGGGGCAGCCGATGATGCCTCCTCCAAGTTCACTTGCGATCTCCCCTCAGTCCTGGATCCCTCCGCCGATGGGCTGCCGGCAGCACGGGATCTGTTTGGAGACCGCAAAGCCTTGTTGAAACAAGTCGAGAGGCATAGCCGATTGGTCAAGGTTCCTTCGATCTCCTACGACGACAACGGCGAGCCGGGCGAGGATCCGAGATGGAATGTTTTCTACGAGCTCCACGCCACCTTGGCTGCGTTGTACCCGGCTATGTAAGTTACTCGGCGATCGATTTCGTCCAGTTGCTGCTGAGTCTTTACCATCTTGGGGCGATATTGACAACGCTCTAGTCATCTTCGCATGGGCCGTGACACGGTCAACACGTTTGGTTTGGTCTTCAGCATCAAGGGGACTAATCCTTCGCTGCGACCACTTATGCTCACAGCCCATCAGGACGTGGTACCTGTAGCCGACGAATCGACTTGGAAGTACCCGCCCTTCTCAGCCCATTTCGACGGCAGATGGCTATGGGGTCGCGGGGCATCTGATGACAAGAATAGCTTGACTGCGTTGATGTCGGCTCTAGATACGCTGCTGTCAAACCCACTGTGGGTACCCAAGAGAAGCATCATCGTCGCCCTTGGATTCGACGAAGAATGTTCAGGTCGCCGCGGTGCTGGGCGTATTGGCGAGTACCTAGAGAAACAATACGGAAAGAACTCCATGGCTATTATTCTGGACGAAGGGGGCATGGGGCTCGACTTGCTTGAAGGCAAGACACTGTATGCCCTGCCGGCAGTCATGGAGAAAGGACACGTCGACATCTGGCTCGATCTCAAGATCAACGGGGGTCACTCTTCCACCCCATTTCCCCATACCGGAATCGGTATCATGTCCGAGATCGTGGTGAAGCTCGAGTCGAACCCCTTTAGCCCTAAGCTGATCAAGGACTCGCCTATCCACCACCACCTTGTATGTCAGGCCCGATACTCTCCCAAGGCTTCGCCCAATGTTACCAAGTTGATCCACAAGGGAGACTTGGAAACACTGGCAGACGAGCTGGTCACCGTCGACAGACCCACACAGTATCGCCTACAGACATCTCAGTCAGTGGACTACTTCATCGGCGGTGTCAAGATCAACGCCATGCCGGAGAAGATCCTCATCGGCGTCAACCACCGCGTCGCACCGCAAAACTCCATCCCCGAAGTCAAGGCGCGGATTTTGGAGCTAATCAAGCCCATCGCAAAGCAGTACGGGCTGGAGCTCAGCGCCTTCAAGGGGGAGGACAACAACCCCGAGGACATGGACAGCTTGAGCGAATTCCGGCCCGCCTACGAGGTGGACTACAACGCCACCCTGACTCTGAGCTCCACCCAAGCATCCAAGGTCGCGCCCATCTCGCCGACGTCGGGTGCGGTCTGGGACGTCTTTTCCGGCACCATCCAGCACAGCTTCGCTTTCGATGGCAAGGTTGTCCCCGTGGGCGAGCTGATGACTGGAAATACCGACACCAGGCACTACCTGCGTAAGTTCTCGCCGGCGGCGGTGTAACCATCGGTGGATTTGACTAACCATAATACCCTTACAGACCTGTCGAAGCATGTCTATCGCTGGACGCCAACTCGCAAGGGAGGCACTCAAAATGCACACACCGTGGACGAAGCTATTGACATGCACGCTCATATGGAAGCGTTGAGATTCTATTATGACTTGATTAGGAACTTTGATGCGGCCGAGGCTTGATCAGCCAGCATTTTGGGTATGCAGACTATGAGATTCGTACTGTGATTTACGAAGGTTAATAATGAGCTGACTCTACTGTTTGAGAACGAACGGATTGAGGGACGAGTTGCTGCAAGGCTCAGCATATGATATACAAAAGCAATATAATCTAGGAATCCCATGTCGAAGTCATTCGGTAAGCCAAGTTTAGCCCTAGGGAGTTTTGTCAGAATATGGGTGTTAATTAGTCCTGTATTGATCTGTTCTGTGGTTGTACCTATTTCGAAGTCCGTCCCTTAGATCAGGCCTTTTAAGTGCTCATTCTGCAGTGAGAGCGCTTAGACGACCACCACCTTAAACAGGTGCCTTACGGCCTATTAGGCCATAATACTCCGTTACAGCAGGAGCTATAGAATAATTTCTCCAGCCGATATAAGCATGCAGGGTACTAATATTAGTGCGTATGGGGTTACATTTATACTTCTAAGCTCACATCATCACTCGCAGTCCGCCGAGCCGACGCCCATGCTGCACCAGGCCCAGATGGTGAGCGGCTGCACCGACTTCTACAAGGTCGTCGACGGCACAACGTGCGCGGCCACCCTGGACGGCTTCGCCATCACCTTTCCCGTCTTCTACGCTTGGAACCCCGACGTGGGCGACGACTGCCGGTTCCTGCAGCTCGATGGCTATGTCTGTGTCTCGCATTGTTCGGCTTCAACGGCGACAGCAACCACCAAGACAACAAGCGCAACCACCACAAGCAGCAGCGCCCCAGCACCGCCTGGCCCGACGCAGGCTGGCATTCCGGCCGATTGCAACAAGTGGACCTTGCAGCAGGACGGCGTGTATTGTTATGACATGGCCAGTAACGCCGGCATTGACCTGAACCTGGCGCTGAACACGGATGCAGGCGAGTGCCGGGGTTTGTGGCCGGGGTATGCGTATTGTGTGGGAACCGAGGGGGGGTGCGTGTTCATGATTTGATCCAAGCCCAGATCATAGACTGGCGAACCATGTGTAACCAACTCTGACCCTACTTTCCCCATTCCCATGCCTCTCATTGCCTCAAACAACTGCCTACATCGCGATTGGGCACCCACTTCTGGAAGTCCTCCTCTCGCACCGACACAAACGCCCTCTGGTAGCTCTTCTGCGCGCATGCCCAGAGCGTCTCCAGGGGCACCATGTTGCCTTCGTCCGACCGCCGCGCCACGTAAAAGTTGTTGACCAGCTGTTGCAGCCGCACGCGCACGTAGCCTGGGTATGCTGGCTCTTGCTCTTGCACCGTGTCCTGGCCCTCTTGTTGTTCGTCGCGATACTCCGGATCCACGGCCCACACCCACATGTCATCACAGACATTTCCCCCTTTCGACCCGTTCAACACTGAGTGCACGGAATCCCGGTCCACCACCAGAAAGACGTTCTGAAGGACCCCCTCGGGCAGTGCATCACGAACCGTTTGGAAGTCCCTCCGCAGCCTCTCGAACAACCCGCGTTTATGCTTGTCAGTGCCCCCTGCAGGCCACCCCATTCGATGCAACGTCCAATTCCCCTGCACAGTCTTCGCCACAGCCGAAACATCGCGTGCCCATTGTAGTGACGCACTCACGCGGACTTGGAAATTCTCTTCATTCGCTCCTGCGTCAGGATCGTAATAGATTGCGTATCCCCAACACGCCTTTGGCATACTTGTCCCCGACATCAGCCGCCGAACCCACTCCTGCTGCGCCGCCTCAAACGCCTTTTCCTCTTCTCCCGCCAACTTCTCCCTCACTTTGCGCAACCTCTCTACCGTGCTGACCAGGTGTTCCTCCGACGTGTCCGATTCGAGTTTGGCAAGGGCGCCAGCCCAGGCTGCCAGACAGCCGTCGTATTCGTGGGAGGGCCAGAAGCGGCGGCGGAGGAGGTCAATTTCGCCCGAGGATAGGGCTGTGGGTGTGTGCACGGCGCGGTGGAGGAGGGTGGCTTTGTCGGGGGTGGAGGAGGATTGGAGTTGGGCAAGGGAGCTGGCGATGGAGGCGGGTGAGGGGCGGTCGAGGAGGAGCAAAAGGTCAGAAGGGGACATGGCCATGTCGCCGGAAAGTACGGCGGACTCGAGCTGGGGGAAACGGGCAATGAGGTCGGAGGGCTGGTCCAGGCCGAGTTGAACTCGGGTGAAGGAGGGCATGAGTTGTTCCATTTGGGTGAGGTGGTTTGACTCTCGTAGAAAAAGTGAAGCCTTTCTTCCCCCTAAAAACACCAAACCCAAGAAACCCCCATCTTCCCACGACAGGTCAATTGATCTCTCTCACCTCACCCGGTCCAGCCTGCAATTCAGGTGGTGTGCAGCTGAACTGAACCCCCGAGAGTAGCTGAGCTTCTGTGGTGGGGCGAGACCTTCGGAATCTGCCAGCAGTCACCACCAAAATTAGCATTCGCAGTCATGGCTTCAACTTACATCGTTACGTTGTTCCTAATTCAATCATTTCTATGAGGCGCATACAACTTCTGTTGCCCTACCTTCCTTTCCGCAAATAGGAGTGCGCTCATGGAGCTGTAAATCCCGAAGCCGCCGGGTGAAGAGCGTTGCAATTGAGGACCATGAACGTCCTTTCTTCCTTTGCGCCGCCGATATCCAGCTTCCAGATCGGACTCCGAGCTGTATCTTGTCGCCCCGCGAATTTAACCCGCACCTCGACTCTGTATCGATTCGCGCCGGCCTCGCGATGTTTTGCCTCTTCTCGGACCCGCCATCATAGCCCTAGGCCAGCCTCCGATCCCTCTGGAGCTCTCCGACAAAGCCGGTTACAATGTAACCGGCGTCTACTGCCGCGAGCCTCGATTCGAACAGTCTTCACATTCCGCGCCATCACGCACTACAGTCGAATCCCGGACTCGTATACCGATGCCGACGGTCTTCCCTTTCGCAAAGAGGACCTCAACCCTCGAGAGGTCAGGGAGATATTCGGCGTCCACATCACTGCGGCAGAGGCCAACAGGCTGCTGAGAATAGTACATGGCCGCAGAGTGGCTGGCACTCTGGATGATCCTGATCTTCAGCAAAATACTGCCGAGTACTCGGCTACCGACAAGGTCGTCGCACTGGAGTATCTACGCAAGCATATTCCTGTAGACGAAATTGTCAATGCAGGTCTCCGCGCCGAGGATGAGCTGCGGCTCCTTGAAGAGCAGGAGCAGCTCGAAGAGCCAGAACAAGAATCTGACAAAGAAGTCACCCATGAAGAAGCGACACAGCCGCCAGTGGAAACATTGCCCATAAAGCCCAAGAGCGAATCGGTATACGGAGAAAGTACCATTGATCGCATTCGGGCGCGGACTGTGGCTGCACGAGAAGCCAAAGAGAAGCAGCTGGAAGAAGAAAGGCGAAAGCGCGAAGAAGAGGAAGCTCTAGGCAACATCGGCACCTTATCGACTGAGCAGGCGAAACCCCGAGAGATGAGCCCTTGGAGGAAGAAGCACGCCATGCGTGCCTCGTCCAACCTCGAAGCACCTCCAGAAAAGAAAGCGTGGGAGCGCCTTTTACCTGCATTCGCAATGGTTGGCCTAGTGCTGTTTGCCAGTTACCTTTACGCCAACATGTACAAGCCGCCTAGCCGGTCTCGAAGGATTTGGCCGGATATCCCGCCTGCGGCTGCCACCTGTTTGGGTCTCGTCTTGGTCAACGTGGCCGTGTTCGCGTTGTGGAAGTTCCCGCCTGCCTGGCCCCTATTAAACCGATACATGCTGCTCGTCCCCGCTACCCCCCGTCCCTTGCAACTCATCGGCGCCATATTTTCTCAACAGAATCTCAGCCACTTGGTACCCAACATGCTCGCACTGTGGTTCTTCGGCGTACGTTTGCATGATGAGATCGGCCGCGGCAACTTCCTTGCCTTGTACTTTGCGTCGGGCACTCTTGGCTTTATGACCAGCTTGTCAACTCTGGTTCTTTCCCGTGGGCTCCATTTCACCACACTTGGTGCGTCTGGCGCCGTGTATGGTATCATGGCGGCGTATTTCTGGCTGCACAAGTTTGACGAGTTCAAGATCCTTGGGTATCCCCCGGATCCAATGGCGGGACCTCAAGGTGTCATATTCCTCGGCTTGGTAGTAGGCCTCCATGTCTCGGCCCTCTTCTCCAAGAAGGCTGCCAAATATGACATACCATCGCATCTGGGCGGTATGGCGTCGGGCGCGCTGGGCATCGACATGATCCGCAAGCAAATGGATAACAAGGCGCGCGTGCGGGCAGAGAAGCTCAAGACCATGGGCATGTTGGATAAAGCCCTGGAGCAAAAGTCTGGGCCCAAGCACACCACGAACGACTCGCCGCCGGCTTCGTCGAACTCATAAGGCCAATGCCGCTGTAACACCAGTGTATATTTGCGCGTATAAGGTTATAGAGCACAGTATTTACTACGGACCATCCCCTTCAGACTTCCGTCTTCCATGTTCATATCAGACGTTACATTGGTCGCCTGGATATACTGTACATGATCTCTGTCGTTCTGTTTTCAACTCATCAACCGTTACCCGTGTCGCTTCTACTTCGCCTTGAACGTAACCAACACGCCAATGTGCTAATCGTTCATGAAAGGATTTTCCCAGCAAACAATATCTAGGCCACATACTTCTGCATATACAATAAGATCGGGCTGCAACCAAAAAGCAGCAATACACGCCATCAACGGCATGTTTATCAACGTCTTTCCCATAATATTTCTGAATTGTTGCTTGTTATATGAACATAAAGGTTATCAATATGTTGGTGAAGCCAACCGTGGGTATCAACGGCTCATGTTTTTCCTTCATTCCGCACGCCCGGCTTATTGCTGTTCCTACATGTGTCCCGTTCCGCGACTCTCTCCCTAAAAGACGAATCGTTGATCACATTACTATTATGGTTTCTTTTCGTTTTGCCTTTCGTCTCCTCAGTAGCTAATTATACTGGTAGCACATGGCCCCGTTCGTGGTGTCGAGGATGTCGGCGACGGTCACGTCGTTCTGCAGGCCCGCCATGGGCACGCGCGTGTTGAGCGTCAGCGGGGTGCAGGGCCTGTTGCCGTCGGCGCACCCGCTGACCGTCCGCCGCCGCGCGCCCGACGCGTCCCGGTTCTGCCACGCCGCGTATACCCGGTCCACGTACAGGTGGTGCATCCAGAAGACGGGGTCGCCGGGGGAGGACTGCACGTCGGCCATGACCTATGGGAGGGGTGTGTGTGTGTCAGTTTGGGTCAGGGGCGGGAAGTAACAGGGATAGGCTCAGGGAGGGGAAATGCCGATGTGTATGCGGGAATGGTCGACTTACACTGCCTATGCTGTTGTGGCCGAGACCGTGCGGGCTAGAGCGGGAGATGCGTCAGTTGGATCCTCGTTTCAACAAGGAGGTGCGGACTGGGGAACTTACCCAAGCTCCCAGCATCGGGCGAAGTCGGGGTACGACGAGTACGAGAGACAGGTGTTCTCGTAGTTCTTGCTGACCTCGGCCGTCATCGACTCGTCGACGGCCCGCGACAAGCAGTGCGCCTGATTTCTGGATCCGGGGCCAATGTGAAGCGTGGTCCCTGCGAATCTCTGCGGTAGATGGTCCTCGAGTCAGCGATCTATAGGGTTCCCCAAGTATCCCCTACACCACCTCCCAAGAACTCAGAGAGACTTACACCATTAGTGACGCAGGTGCCCTCGCCACCTCTAGGCCCCGGCAGGCTCCCAAAGTACGTGGACGTGAAGAGGGGGAGCCGGCGAAGTTGCCGGCGTCGCGGGTCTCGTCCCACCAGGGCAGCTCGGCGGTGAAGCCGCACTCCTGGCGCAGGGCCTGCTCGAAGCCCCAGACGAAGTAGCGGTGCCACAGCAGGAACAGGTCGTTGTTGTGGATGGTCGGGGTCCGCGACTGGTGCAGCCGCACAAAGTCCTCGTACCGGTTCGACGCCGGCGGGAACTTGCCCGACGCCGGCCGCGACTGCAGGCACGCGATGGCGTCGACTAGGGCCTTGCGGTTCTGCGCCGAGTAGGAGCGCCACTCGACCCGCGTGCCGCAGGAGCCTGTGGCCTTCATGCTGCTGAGCGGCGTGGTGGTGTTTTTGTTGGTGGTGGGGGCGGCGGCGACTTTGGTCGAGGCGATGGTGGCATTTCCATCGTCGCCACCGCCGTTGCCATCCCCCTCCTCGGCTGGGCTGCTCTCCGGAGCAGCGGCGGCCTCTATGGAGGCAATCTCCGTCTCCACTTGTCCACTGTACCCCGCGGCTTCTTTCAACGCATCCTCAAGCTTCACGGCCTGGAACTTGGGGAAGGCAGATAGAGGCAAAGCGGGCGCTGAAGCTGCGACTTCGATCGGGTCCGGCAGGGGCAAGGGCATGGGAATGGGCATGGGAATGCTGAGCGCAGATACCGCCGTTATGCCGCCGCATAGCACTAGCTGGGAGACCTTCATGATGATGTGAAAGAGCGTGGTGGACAACTTCGTAGTGAGTCCTGGACTTGGTAGCTGACTAAGTAGTGAGCTCTGAATAGGAAAGGACGGTCTGCCAACGAACCAGAGAGAGTGAAAGAAGGGAGTAAAAGCACATAAACTGGAGAATAAAGAGAGAAATGAACGAATATGTAAGGGAAGGGATAGGAATTTGTTGGGGGACGGTATACGGTGTGCCTGCTCAGCGAGCTACTTAAGAATACTCGAGAGGCTCTCAGACCTCGACTACTCATTCCCTAGATGCGGGGAATACTATTATTGCCTCTCGTATATTTATTACATATGCAGAACACGGAAATTAGGAAACTAGATCACATATTTCCTGGTGTATAAGCATAGAAAGTTTGATGAACCGTCTATCGATAGAATTGGGGATGATGTGAGTGAGTGATCTATCCCAGGCAAGAGCTGCAGGACATCGTGGCGCGACGCAGGGTACGCGACACAGGGCATACGACACGGGCTGATACTCGAGGGGGCAAAGCCTGGACTCGACAGCCAAATCCACGGGGGTCAAGGTTGGTTCCAGAAGGCCCTTTCGCTCTCTCAGGTGGCACGAAAGGTTCGCTAGTTGAACCAGCAACCGCGACGTGGTGTATGGGTGTCTTTGATAAAGGAGAAGTTCCTCGGCAAAAACGGCAGTTTCGGAACAGCACATTTGAGAACTGCAAGACTTCTCGTGGGCCTTGTCTTATACTGAGAGTCAACACGATGCGGACATGGACCTGGCGGAAGATTACTTCTTAGCTGACATCGTATAGCCATCGCGTTCGCCTCTTTTCTTCTCCGTTCTTGTCCTAACCTACTTAGCCATCCCCTGTCATCAGTGTACTGGCAGTGATCTGGCTATTCAAGGGCTCGCTAATTACGACTTGGAAATATGGCAACATGGTCAAACACACAAGCTTAGGCAAACACAGGCGAAGCCTGGGTTAAAAGCAATGTTCCCCCTCCTTTTCGAGTGATTCAGATCTAGATGCTGATCTGCACTCCTATTTGCTTTTCAAATCTGGGTATTCTTGATTTGAGCCGCACACACAGCCAGACATCCGAGCGGCTCTCGCGCTAACAAAGCACGCTGACTTATTAAGGGGCATCATTATGGTGTGTGTCTGGAACTATGCTATTGTTAGTCGTGCTGCCGTATAGCCTTTGAAGGAACTGCGAAGATGGCCATGTCCTCTACCAGACAGTCTTGGTCAGGCTTCTAAGCCCATGTATGAGGCGAGGTCGTCGTTCCTGACTTTTGACTTTTGGCTAGCTGTCAGCAAACTCGTGTGCTGCTCTCTCTTTCATACAGAATTGGAAAGTGCACGCGACGTCGCGCCAACAAAGGAGTCTTCGCGTTTTATCTGTGCGTATCTAGACTTTTCCATTGCGTCAAGAGTCAAGACCTGCGACTTTCTTTCTTTCTTTCTCGACCTTGGTCATGGTTGGTTCCCATCAGGTTGGTGCAGTCCAATCTAACCACTGCGAAGTGTATGGATTTTCTGCATTAACATTGCATCTTTCAATATCTCCCCTTCCATGGAGCCCGACTTGGGATCAGAATCGCCCAGGAGCGGTGGCGGCGAAGAGGTTGCTAGAGGCGCACCAGGCCAAGCATCCCAACCTACCACAGTGACGTCATGGAAGCAGAGGTTTTACCAGAGCATCAAGGCCATAGAGATATTTGGTGATATCGCGTGCGCGACGAGTCACCAGCGTCTCATACTTCCCGGCCTCAAAGTCGGAGGCGCACCTATTCCCCTCCCTTTGGTGACGCCCCGTGATGCCGATGCCATCCGAGATGCATGCCGTCAAGCCCCTTGTGGTCGGGGCGAAGATGGGGTGGTTGATATGTCTGTCCAGAAGAGGTGGGAGATTGGCCGTGAGGGTATCAGTTTCTCGAACCCTCAATGGCCCAGCTTTGTTAACGCCCTCCTCGAAGAGGCCTCAGTGAGTCTTGGCATGTAAGTATCATAAAATCTCTTGTCCTCCTCAGATCTGGTATCGTCTGATAGCGACATGGCAGGCCACATGGTGTGCGAGCCGAGCTGGACAAGCTCCATTTGTACGACCCAGGGTCCTCCCTCAAGCCACAAAAAGACTTGCACAAGACACCCGGCCTGATCGGATCAATGGTCATATGCTTACCATCAGCTCACGAGGGAGGGGGCCTTTACTTGTCGCATGAAAACAACCACCACGCCTGGAACACCGGTCGGGTCTCGGCCTTTGCAGTAACAGCTCTGGCCTGGTATGCTGATGTTGTCCATGAGGTCAAGGAGGTTACCTCTGGCCATCGCCTGTCTATTACGTACAATTTGCTTCTCGACGATAATACGACCCAAAGTGCGTCGGCGGCCGCATTGGGCCAACAGCAAGCCCTGCTGGAGTCCATGCTCAGGCAATGCCATGGCCAGTTTCCAAAAGTGACGAGGCTCTTGTATTGTTTGGACTACCAGTACTCCAAAACTAGCCTTTCACTACAGAATATGACGTTCAGCGACAGAGCCCAGGTGTACGCCTTGCAGAAGGCATGTTCCTCGTCTGGATACCAACTGTTCCTTGCAATTGTGACAAAGAAGCTGCCGGGTGATGATGATGGACCTTGGGACCACGGTGATGACGACGCCTCCTATTCGCTCACACATGTGGCAACTTGTACTGAAGGACTCCAAGTTGGGTCACAGATCAGCGTTGCGCCAAACTTCGTAGGTCCAAGCCCCTATGACGACGACCGTGATTGTGATAGTCAGGATGGAGAAGAATGGTACGAAGGACGCCTGCACGCACCTGCCGAGTACAGGTACCATGATACGGTAAGTGATGCAATCGCCCCCTATTTAGCGTCGGGCACACTTACATCGATTGACTAATCCTCGACGTTCTCAAATACGCTCTAGGCTGCTATTATCGTTCGCAAGGATGACCTACCAGATTTTCTGGACCTCCAACACCTTTCTGACGACTCTATAGCCGAGAATGCTGCCAAGTTGGTCATATCATGTTTTCATGATACGACTAGCCAGCAGGCTCACAAGGATACTGTACAACTCCTAAGGAAACTCATGGGAAAGCCGGCCAAGACTGGGATGGGAAGAACGCTTGCCCATATCCTATCGTTTGCAGCCGAGACTGATGATGTCGACTTGTGGAACAACGTCATTGACAACGCTATTGCTGATTCTGTCCGTGGAATTCTGGTACATCACTTGGGTGCCACCAAGTCCGCTTGGGAGATGCGCAGCCTGTCATCTATACTCCCAATCATTGCCTTACATATGGACAACGGCACCATCAAACCTCTAGAAGGAAACTGGGCCAAGTAGTAAGTTCCTCATGCTTTTGACGGGCGACTATGGGAACGCTCACTATGCAACAGTCTCGGAAAGTTTGTAACATCAACCCTGAAAACGCGCCGTTTCCTTCTAGTGATGGAAACGCTTACCCAAGCCCTTGAAGTCGAAGAGGTCAAGCTGTCTTTCCAAAAGTGGTGGTACCCTGTCTTGGAAGAACGATTAAGCAGCATGATATCCCGCCTGAAGGCTGGCGATTGCTCCATGATCACCAGCATTTTGCGGACACACAGAACGCTAGATGGGGTGAACCGCTTGTGAGTACCTACTCACCTATGCATACAATTTTAGCCCCTCCCACTGGCCTACCTCAAGATTACACACATGCTCACCTGGAATTTTTTATGCGTAGCCTGCTGCCGCCGCTGATGAGTGTAGCGAGCAGGTCTCTGCTCCTTGCTCTGATTCCTGCTGTGCTCGACCTTCAAGGGGTGCCACTTGCAAAGGCAACCGGAAAGGCCATCCTGTTCAAGACCAGAGGACAACTCGAATTCAATGCCAGTGACTTGGCGTCGGTCGTCAAGCGTAACTGGAGAACAGGTCTTCTTCCGCACTGGAGCGCGTTGAACGCTGATTCCGACTATGGAAATAGTGACTTGGCTCGCTATATTGCACTGGTCAAGAACTGCATGCGGCATGGGCTTTCGGACGAAGGGTATCGTATGTTCGAGAACTGCTGCGGAAGCGTCGCCGAGGCGCATAAAGGGTGGTTTCCGTCAAAACGAAACCCACAGGAGGAACAAGATCGGCCTTTCATGTTTCCAAGCATGAGAAGATGGGCGGAATTCTTTCTTGAAGACGTGGTTGAAATTCTCCGAATGTCTGGCAAACCAGCCCCAGCAAGTGTCCCGAACCTCTTTGGGGGGCTAATCACTCGTTACATCCTCTCAGGCACCCCCGCATACCCAAAGAAACTACCCGGCTGGGCTCACAAGCCGCGGAAATGCAGCAGTCATTGCTTGAGAACTGGTGTGTGCAGGAGGCTCAATGAATTCATGAGCTCCACGACCGAGAGAAGGCACCTCTTCAAGATGAGCGCTGAGTCCCTGGAGCACATCCGGGAGCAAGTTCCCCCGCGGCACTTTGACTGCGAAATCATTGGTAGCACAGGCTCTTACAGCATCGCCGTGACGAAGCTGGGCACTGAGTACCAGGAAGACCTGGAGCGGATGGCTGACTGTGTTCAGCAGTTGAGAAAAAGAACCATGCCATTTAGACTTCCCCACGTCCGGGCCGCGCTCGGAGACAAGCTGTTCGAGGAGCTGGTGCTTCTAGAGCACCTAGGTAAGTCACCGGACGCAGGAGAGCCCTCATCCTCGGCGCAGAAGCCTGAAGCGGCGGCGGCTGGCGTTCTCGCCCAAGGCTCGGGCAACAAACGGCCCGCGAGCGAGATTCTGGAGCAGCCTGCCGCCACCAAGTTGCGGACTAGTGATGTGATTGACTTGACGGGGGCAGTTTGAAGGCCTAGGAAAGGTTGAAGGCGTTGCCTGAAAAGAGCGGACGCGGTGAGTTTGATGGTTCAACCTCTGCAAATGATTTGGTGATCTCAGTTTTCTCCCATGAGCAACCGAAAATGGCATTGAGCTCGGTTTATGTAACGTGATTTACGTGCCTTTTTGGCGGGTTCCTCGAGTTTGTGCTTTGAGCACATTCCGAACGGGTTGCTGGGATGAGTGCCCCTTCTTCATCAGACTGCAACTACTTCAACAGCACTCAATGATTTGAGCAACTTGCCTACTAATTGACTGTGTGGAACCTCATTCAGTGTATAAAAGAAGGGAAAACAGCCTTTCACTGTCCTTCGTAAATCTGAGATCTCCATGGTTCGCATAAGCGCTGTCCAAACTAATGCTTCGCCCCATGCCTCCGCGGCCGCTATCTTGCCGCTCCGCAGCACCCAATAGGAGAAGTATTTCGGTTGATCAAGATAACTAGTGCCGCATCTTACTCAAACCTCGGCCCCTCCCGGCGGTCAAGTCCGTTGAGTCTTTTCACGTCTTCTTCCGAGATGTTGAAGGCGAAGACGTCTAAGTTCTGTTTGATATGCGCCTCCTTTTCACTCTTCGGAAGCGGCACCCAGCCCTTTTGCAGTGAATAGCGAATCAGGACTTGCGCGGGTGATTTGTCGATTCTCTCCGCGATTTCGACCACCGTCGGCTCATGCAGCCTTTTTCCTCTCCCCAAGGGACTGAACGCTTGCAAGATAATACCGTGACTATTACAGTAGTCCACTGTTTCCTGCTGTTGAGTCCACGGATGAAGCTGGTGAATGACTTAGCCCCCGTGATACAGTCAAGAGGCTGGTCACCCGGAAATTATCGCTTACAAGTATCTGATTAACAGCTGGTGGCCACAGTGTCGCATACTCCTTCAGCTCATCTAGGTGCTCGGGCAGATAGTTGCTCACCCCAATAGCTTTGGCTTTACCCTCTTCGTACAGCTTTTCGAGGGCCAGCCAGAGTTCCTTCCGCTCTTTAGGTTTCAAAACATGTGGCGAATGAATCAGGAATAGATCCACGTAGCCGTCCTCTCGCGGATCTATCTTTTGGACGCTTTGCAAGGCGCGAAGATAGGTCTTCCCTTTACCAAGGCGGGGATACCGAATTTTGGTGGTGACGAAGATCTCTTCGCGCGGCAAACCACATTGCTGCAGTGCAGTCCCTACTTCTTCCTCGTTTTGATAGATCTGTGCTGTATCGATATGGCGATATCCGGCGGAAATAGCGTGGCGGCAAGCCTCCGACGTCTCGGCCCGGTCGATCTGGTATACCCCAAAGCCGATGATGGGCATTTCGTGACCAGAGTCTCGAAGACGGACGGTAGACGTCAAAGTTATCTTGGCGTCCTTCATCTTGATTTGGCCACGTGCGCCTTCGAGCCCAAACAACAGGATTTCAGTCAGCGAGTTGTTAGATTTGGACATATTGGAAAGGACCGTTGATACGGACCCCAGTGAGAGCCAATAGATTAGATAAGATAGTGCAGGCGCCTTACCCCTTTAGAAGTACCTAGGTAGGTTAGCAAAATCAACACTTACATAATACACCATCGATTGCTACTAGTAAGTAAAAAGGTACTTCCTTTCTAGTAGATCCCCCGGGATCACCCCAATATTCATCCCGTCGTCACTGCGGGGGGACAGGGGGCGTTATCGCCGGGGTGATTGGTGCGCCTACAACTACAATTGGTACTTTACTTAGTACTGATCAGCAAGTGAGTCACGCCGTAAGAGTGTAGCCCCCTATTTGCATCCTATATATCTCCCACAGGCCTAAACGGAGACGTAGTAGTGCTTCTCAACTGCATAGCACTCGTCCCTAAAACAACATACCCATTGACCCAGATGGATACCATAACGCCAGACGCTAAACTACCCGCTGGAGTGCTAGCTGAGCCTCCCGCTACCGGGCCTTCTCCTAGCACAGTCCCCATCGAGCCGCTCGATCTAAGTGAAAGCCCCAGGGTCCGCACGAAGCTGCGCCTGTATGCGATCTTGTCGGCGCTCTATGTACTGAAGCACTCTAGCCCACCCGACACAGAGTATCTGTCTGGCTGACCACAACGCGTAGCTTGCCCTCTTCGTAGCCGCGCTCGACCAGACCATCGTCTCGATAGCGATCCCCACCATCACCTCGGATCTGCGCTCGGCTCAGGGCTACGTCTGGATCGGCGGGGCTTACCTGCTGGCCAACGCCGCCACCGGCCCCATCTGGGCGAAGTGCAGCGACATCTGGGGCCGCAAGCCCTTGCTGCTCATCGCCGTCGCCATGTTCACGGGCGCCAGCTTGCTCGCCGCGCTGAGCAGCAGCATGATGATGCTGATCGCCGGGCGCGCGCTGCAGGGCGTCGCCAGCGGCGGCCTCACGCAGTTGGTCACCATCGTCATCTCCGATCTCTTCAGCGTGCGCAAGCGCTCGCTGTACCTGGGCTACGTGGGCTTCGTGTGGGCTCTGGCCGGATCATCCGGGCCCCTGATCGGAGGTGCCTTCACGCAGTTCAACTGGCGGTGGTGCTTCTGGGTCAATCTCCCCATCGGCGGCATCACCTTCTTCCTCCTGCTTCTCTTCCTGGACGTGCACAACCCGCGCACGCGGCTCGGCGAGGGCATCAAGGCCATCGATTGGATCGGCACCCTCTCCATCCTCGCCGTGACCCTCCTGCTCCTCCTCGGGCTGGACTTTGGCGGTGCCATATTCCCGTGGAACAGCCCCAAGGTCATCTGCTTGATCGTGTTCGGAGGGCTCATGATCGGCTTCTTTGTCTTCAGCGAACACCGCTTGGCCAAATACCCCATCATACCGCTGAACGTCTTCAAGAACGGGTCGAATAATGCGACTTTACTCGTCGTCTTCGCCCACGGCATGGTGCTGATTGGTATCGAGTACTATCTGCCGTTGTACCTGCAGAGTGTGCTGCGGGCCTCGCCTCTCCGAAGCGGTATTCTGATGCTGCCGCTCATAGCAACGCAGGCCGTTATCGAAATCCTCTCCGGCGTTGTGATCCATCGCACGGGCCGCTACCAGGAGCTTACATGGGCCGGCACGGCGCTCATGACGTTCGGCACAGGACTGTACATCACTTTTGGGCCTGATACGTCTGTGGCCATGGTCGTCGGGCTGGAAATTCTCGGTGCTTTTGGCCCCGGCCTCCTGTTTCAAGGGCCCACGGTTTCTATCCAGAACACTGTGGATCAAAACGAGACAGCTGCAGCCACAGCGTGCCTGGGTTTCATTCGGAACCTCGCCATGTCCTTGTCCGTGGTACTCGGCGGGGTCGTGTTCCAGAACAGCATGGAGGCTCGGCAGCCGTCTCTTGCTGCCGCCGGCCTGGACGAGTCCGTCCGCAGCGCGCTTTCCGGTAGCCAGGCGGCGGCAAACGTTGGCATCACCCAATCCATCCAGGACGTCTTCCAACGCCACGTGGTCTTGGAGGCTTTCGCGGGGAGTATGCGGAACATGTTCATCATGTACACCTGCTTGGCAGCGGTCGCCCTGATTGCCAGTGTGTTTATCAAGCACCGGAATCTCAACGAGGAACACACGGAGACCAAGACGGGAATACAGTCGTTAACAAAAGCCGGTTAGGACGGTAGGGGTCGCCTCAGTAGAGCAATTGTCTCATCTGGCGAGGGTCCTGCCGATGGGTTCTTCTGGTTGTTCTCATAGTAGATCCTGCCCTTCCTTGATTTAGAAGACGGTATAAAAATATGTAGAAGGTTAGTTGGTTTGGCTGGGGGTGGGATATTGGGAGTGCATGATAGGTAGGAGACATGGGGCTGCGAGTTTATTCTTTTTCGAGACTTAGGGCTACTCTGCCAGATACCTCAAACTCAAGCAATGATGGTGCTGAGGCAGATACTCCCAAACAATGAAGTCGCTGTGTCCGAAGTTTTTGGGTGAAGTAAGCACGGCTGTAGCAACTTCATATATATTAGCCTCATTCCTGGCTAGCCTTGATTGTAAGGAGGAACCATTGTCACTGTCAAGTGTTTCAATGATTGGCTTTTTGCTGCTGCTATTAGTACAAGGCCAGGACCCGAAGGTATCCCTGGTTTCTATTGGGAATTATTGTATCGAGACTTGTTTATTTTCGATGTGGAAATTTACCCCTTGGGGTCATCACGATCTCAGGCTAGACCAGCCCCCAAGGGGTCGTGAGAATTATAGATTGGGGGCAGACTGGTTAATATCCATACTACTAGGAGTGTGGTAAGCAACTCTGTGGGGTCCCATATGATCATGGCTGCCGTGGCGCTGGATGAGCTGAGAAAGTCAGGGAAGCATTTGAGGATTCGCCTTAACTGGAACATTGGCAATGTCTGCATCCGCTCTCAGTGGAAATTGTAATCCTAAGTAAGTAGGCAGAGCCTTGTAGAAGCCTGTTTGGAAGAAATAGCAAATGAGCTAGTTGGCGGGATAATACTGCCACTCCTTCGGGGCGGTGGTTGTACCTGCTACCAACTTTGTCGTGCTCTCCCTGCTGCTTGTCTCGATGTCTGTCATCTTGTATATCTCCATTCCCGCTCCTGATCCCAAATCTCTTGGGGCTAAGCCTTTGCTACGGTCTCTGCAAATGCCTATGCTGGTGCTCGTGCCTGTGACTGAGCCCGTAACCCCACCAGCACCGGCGTCATCGGCCAAGGAATGGCGCAAATATTTCGAGGATCCGGATCGATTGGACGTCCAAGTCTCTCGCTTGAATAGGGCGTGGATTGCAGGGGCATTGACGGCGAATATGGTCACGAGCTGTTGTTTGTATCACAATCACTTCATATTAGCTTTTGGGCATCCCCAGCAGGTGTTGGTCATAGTATAGAAGATCATATCGTACCGCTTCGCGCTCAAGCCAGATGGAACTCTTTGCAACTTGAGCTGTGTCTCCGATGGACAGAATGCAGCGTGTGATGGACATGCCGATAGCAAATACACCTAGCGATAGGAGGAATATAATTTTAAGTTTGCTACCGCTCCAGGCTCCTGGTCAATTGTTACACCCTGATCGGTTCGCGATTTAGCACTTAATCTGGTCATTTAAGCGGTACGAAGCGTTATATAAAATTTAGTCTAAGCGCCGGATATAACTAAAAATATAAAATTAGATTTAATTAACCTGTTTTAAATGTAATATTATAATTAAAAGCCTTACTTTATATCTTCCTTTTTATTATCTTCTCCTTTATCTTTTTTATTATTTTCTTTTTATACAGCTTTATTTTTTCGTAATATAATTTTAATCTTTTTATAATACTATAATATTATTATAGCGTTAATTACACAGTTTAATAATAGTAATTATTAATAATTAAAAAAGGATTTTAAAAGCTCTTTACTTAATAAATCTATATTAACTAGTTTAAACGATAAAGATACCTTTTTTATTAACTCCGAATTAAATGTTTTACTTATTAAAAATACTATCTAGGTTATTCCGGTCGTTAAGATTAAAGTAATAACTAATCCCGCGTTAAAGTAATTACGGCGTTTTTCGAGGCCTAAAAAAAAGTAACCCTTTCGGTATAACGATAAGCTTATAAAGCCACCGAAATTAATTATTAAAGCTAAAAAGAAACAGCCGATTCGAATAATAAACGAGCCTAAAGAATTTTTTATAATAGGTTAATAAAAGCCGCGTCCGAAAACTAAAAAGGTTAATCTATAACGGGCCTAAAGAAGGGGTGCAATAATAGTAGTAATAATAAAGATGAGAGAGAGAGAAGGTAGCCAGGGGACTGGCGTAAGCCAGCCTTTTAAGAGGCCCTGGCTCTATCTAATCTATTATAGGGCAGTGTGAGGCAGCAGCAGCAGCCTAAGGCAGTAAGGCTACAGCTCCTAAGGCAGTAAGGCTACAGCCCCCCTAGTGGGGCCTGTTATATGCCGGCCTTAACAGAAGAGAATTGCCGACCTCGGTAAAACAGCATCGGGCTTTTAAAACAATATTATTTTATTAAATCCATTAAATCCATTAAATCTATAACAGGTGCGTTCTGTTATAAATTTATTATATTTATTTAACCTATCTTTTAGGTCCTGGTGGGGAAGGTGTAATTATCGGATATGGGTAACGTAATTAATAGGTTATTAATATCTAGAGCCAGCTCTATTTTCTAGTTAGGTCGGTTAGCAGTATTGATTTTAATTAGTTATAAGGGCAGCAGCTGGTTTAGCGTATTATTAATTACTTAGATCTAATAAGGAGGTGTCTAATTAGTAAGGTAATAGGGCATACTAGCTTACCTTAGTCGGCTAGTATTAGTATATTTATAAAGTGAGCCTAGTAAAAAGGACCTTTCGAAACAGGTTAACTTCGGATGGCTGGCTTCGTAGCTTAGAATTCTGAAGTAGAATATCGGACATTATTATTACAGTATTTCGATAGGTCGTTAATTAGCTTCGGATCGGTCGATCCGGTTAGTTTACCCTAATCGGCTAACGCTTTAGCTAATAATAATAAATACGATCTAGTACTATAATAAGGTAAAATGCGACCGCATTTTTCGGATTACGACGTACCCTAGTCGGTCGGTTCCGATAGTGCTAATAAGTAGTTACCTGGATTCGCTACTTATTACGTACAGGTCTCAGACCGTATAAAAAAAGACTTATTGCTTTCGCAGCTTCAGAGAGATGCTACTATTTAACGGGCCTGAAGAAAGGGTGTAATAATAGTAGTAATAATAAAGATAAGAGAGAGAGAAGGTAGCCAGGGGACTGGCGTAAGCCAGCCTTTTAAGAGGCCCTGGCTTTATCTAATCTATTATAGGGCAGTGTGAGGCAGCAGCAGCAGCCTAAGGCAGTAAGGCTACAGCTCCTAAGGCAGTAAGGCTACAGCCCCCTAGTGGGGCCTGTTAATCTATTCGAAATTATACAACCGTTCGTAATCAAAAGCGGCCGCTTATTTTATATTATCCTTATTCGAAACTTCTTTATAAAACAGTTCGTAATATACCGTTGGAATAGTATATTATATAACTATAAAGCCGTCGAAATAAATAAAGTTTAAAAAAAGGTATTATTAATAGTTCGAAAGTCAATACCGGGTTAACTTTAAACTATTAATAATATCTAGAATAAGTATAAAGTACTAAAAAAGAAGTATTAGTAATAATTAATAATATTAAAATTTAAAACCGGCTTAAATAGTTAAAGTATTATACAGGCTTTAAAAAAGGTTTAAAGAGCCTTATTAAAAGCCTTTTTAAACGCTAATTAAATAAAGACCGAACCTCTTAAAATCCAGGAATTATTCGCCGAAGTGTTTTTAATTAAAACTAAAATCGGTAATTATATAATCTAAATTAATAAAAAGAATCGTATTCCGGAGTAGTTACTTCCGGAAAAATAAAGGGAAGTAATTTTATATAGCTAGCTTAAAAAAGGCCGTAAGCGTTAATTAATTAAAGTTATTTCGGATAACGAAAAAGAGTAAATTAAGCTTAAAGCCCTTATATAACCTTTAATTAAACCCTTAGTTTAACCGGCGTAATATAAATTAAAAAGAAAGGACGCCACCTATTTAAAAAATAACGTAAAAAATACGGCTCGTACGATTTCTCGTAAAGCAGGATCTATTAATATTAATTAAACAGTTAATATTATCGAAAATAATATAAAAAAGAAACCGATCGATAAAACGGTTTATATAATAAATTATATAATAGATTCTCTTTTAAAAGCAGTGGTAATCCAGTATATAAAGAATAAAAAAGGGAGGAAAGCCTTACTAGCCCTTTTTAACAGTTTAGGATTTTATTAATACTAATAATAAGAACGTTAAAAAAGAAGATTACTAATAAAAACGGTCTTAAAAAGGCGTTATTAAAAGTGTTATAATTAACTTTATTATTAATGTTATTATTAGCGTTATTATTAGCCTATAAGCTAGGCCTTAATTTTAAGTGCGGTTTTAAGTACGGTTTTAAGTACGGTTTTAAATATACTAACACTAATTTATACTACGTATTTCGATTAAATATATATTAAATATTACTAGTTATAATAACTTCCCTTTAATAATAACTACGTAATCGGTTTTATTACACTTATTTCCTATTAATTAATTCGAATTAATTAAATCTATTAAAATCTAGTAACTTCTTAATTAAAAATAGTATATATAATACGGTTATAATTAATTAAAGTTAATAAGTTATATAAATTATAACGCTTAAAAACAAAGCTTATCTAGTTATTTATATCCCACCTGTTTCCCTATTAAAATAGCCTTTTTATTAATAGTTAATTAGAAATCGGCCTTATTTAAAAAGAAAACTCTAAATAATTAACGAAGCTTCTTTATCGGCCCTTTTTTTTCTTTTAAATACGATTCTTATACTTTATTTAAAACGTCGATTTAAATCTCTTTCGAATCTGTTACACAGTAGCACTAATACTATTTATACTGTCCTTACTGTGTTATCGGTTATTGCTTTATTAGGCTCAGTACGGCTGGTACGCACTGATTACTAGATTAGCTTCTATTTTTTTCGTTTACTTTCGACAGCTTTCTTTAAGCTCTAGCTTACGTATATAGTTACGCAAGCCGTTTCTTTTTAGAGCCTTCTTTTAAGCCTTTTAGCGCCTATATTTACAGGCTCTTTAGTACTCCTTTAAGTAGTCTCTAAGCAAGCAATACACACTGAATTATTACTTTTATATAAGCTCTTTTAATTCCCGTGTTCCCTTATAATTATAATAGTAGCTATACGCCTTTTCGATCCACTAACTGTTACCCTGCTATTATACTAATCCGGCTCTAGCTCTTGCTTTAGCCGTTACCTTACTATAATACTAGGCCTTTTAGCCGTTACTTTGCCGCTGCTCCAGGCCTTTTTAGTCGCTTTATAACTACGCTAGACTTATATTATAGCCCTATAGCTTATTTATATACCTATAGCTATAGTATTATCGGTGTTAACCCTATAGTTCTAGCCTTCTGTAATTACTGGATTTACCTTTTAATAGTTACTTAGCTAGTGAGCGCTGCTTCCTGCTTTAGGGTAACTTTAATTAAGACTTCCGCCCTTTGTTAATAGGTTATAAGCCCGGCTTAGTAATTTACTAGGCTGGTTTCTTTTTCGACGTATACTATAGTACGTTTCGACGCCCTTTCCGCTACTCCTCGACACCCTTTCTACTGCTCTTCCTCCCTTTTACTAATTACGATAACGGCAAACACTGTGAAATTAGTACATAACTACCAGATACTTAAAAAACAGAAGTTTAAAAGCGCTAATAACTAGAATACCTAGAAGTCTATTCTTCAGCTTTATTTTAGGCTGCTCTCTTTCGACTATTATTTTTAAGGAGATAGAGAGGCATATAAAAGGATTTCTGAAATTTAAAAGACCTAGGCCCTTTTAATTATACGTTAAAACTTAATTAACGAACCCCTTTCTTTAATTTTCGACGAAATGGATCTTTAAGTAGCTATCGACGTTCTAATAGCTGCGTACTAAAGCAGTAGCCTAGTTTTACGTTAACAGCTTTATTTCGAATTCTATAAGATTAAGCGTAAGCATTTCAAGTCTTTAAACGAATTTATCTCTTCGTTTAAAGGATATATTTTGAAGCTTAAAAATGTAAGAGCTATTATCGACGATATCGATTAGAGAACGATTTTCGTAGTTACTTTCGTTAAAAGCTACCCCGTATAGGCTAATCGCTAATGTTCTGCTTTTAAAACGAAGACTCTTCTTACTTTAGAAGCTCTAATTAACGATATCCTCGACGAAAACTACAGAGAAACTAACGTTTAAATGAGTAATAGCAGTTACTTCACTAGAAACGGTCAGGATAAAAAAAGGAAAAAGAAAAATAAAAAGAAGTATAAAAAAAAAAAAAGAGGATTTGAATTCATCGAATTCGAAAGAAAAAAAGAAAAATAAGGGAAAGTATAAAGAGAAGGAAAAGGCGAAAAATGACTTTAAATCATTTAATTCTCGTGCTGAGAATTACGCAGCTTCCGAAAGCTTCGCAGCTTTCGAAGGGAAGTATTTATTATAAAGTACTCTACTCTATAATAGGCTTATAGCTTAGTCCTAGAGCTATTTTTTTCGTATAAACGGACGGTTTTATAAACTCATCCCAGGATTAGAAGTCCACTAAGAGCGACCTTATAGCTCAGCTGTAACAGGGTTATTACCAGTCTAGTTACGACCCTATAGCTCAGTTGTAACAGAGTTATTACCAGTCCAGCCACGACCCTATAGCTTATCTGCTATAGGGTTATCTGTCTTTTATACAGGGTCTTTTACTTTATACTTACCCTACTGGAAGTCCTTAGGGTAGTCTGTTAATTACGGCTAGTGATTCTATTATATTATTACTATATAGCCTTTCGATTACCGGAAACTAGTGTCCCGGTACTTTAAGCTTTATAGCCTTTAGTGCTTTAAAAGGGGTTATTTTTTATAATTAGTAGTTATACGATACTAGCTTTATAAAACATATTTATAACGATAAGTCCCTTTTCGAAACGCTTTCGTATATAGACCGGTTAAACCCTATCTTTATAGGGGCTGGTTATATTTAACCGGCTGTTATAGGTAATATTACGCTTTTATTCGCTATTACGAAACGTAAATCCATAGCTATTAAACTGCTTTAGGTTTTATACGTCCCTAATTTCTTAGTAAATATCGTTTCTAGCCAGCTTTATTACCGATCCGGCGGTACTGTAAGTAGTAACCAGCTACTTATTTCGAAAGGGGTGCCCTTTGCTATATTAAACTAGAAGAAGCGTAGCTTTTTTCTAAGCGTAGTAAACTAAAAGGAGCTAGACCTAGCCCTTTTAACGTTTATACAAAGTAATAATTATCTATTTTGCACGCCCCTTTTCTCTGTATAAGGTAATGCATTTCTATTACGTATAACTGCTAGCTCTGTATAGGGTAATTTACCCTGCTTTCTCTCTAGCTTTTTTTAAGAATACTAGGTTATTACTATTACTACTTTATAGCATTTACAGCTAGGCTACCCTAGTTTTAATCAGCTGTTAAAAACAGTTAAAGCTATTAAAAGGATCCCTGTAAAAGACTTAAAAAGAGAAGACCTTTATTGTAAGGGCTGTATTTTCGGTAAATTTCAACGCTAGCAGCCCAAAGTTAACCGAAACAGAGCCGAAAACCCCTTAGATCGGATCTGTCTTAATACTATCTTTATTAAGCCTCTTAGTTATAACGGCTTCGAGTATATGGTCACTATCACAAACGAAAAGACGTCCTTTCGAAGGGTCCTGTTTTCGAAAACGAAGGATAGAGTACTCGATTTATTTCAAGGGGAAATCGAATACTTTAAAACGCAGTTTAATTACTACTTTAAAGCAGTTCGTCTTAATAATAGGAAACAGTTTAGCTTTACCCAGTTATCGAAATACCTTTAAGAGAGAGGCATTATTTTAAAGCCCTTTATTACTTATACCCTTAAACAGAACGGCATTATAAAACGCTCGAACAGGGCTATTCTCGATAAGGCTAGGGCCACCTTCTCGGCTACGGACCTACCGAAACAGCTCTAAGAGTTCGTTATTTTAGTAGTAGTATAGCAGATTAATTGTACTATTACATCCGCTAAATCGATTACTTTTTATTAAGAGTTCTTTAATTTTTTTTTTTTAGAAAAGGATAACCAGCCGGATTTATTTAAGATCCAGCCTCTCGGTATAATAGCTTACTATTACGTCTTTAAGCAACTGTAAGTAGCTGCAGAGAAGCTAGAGCCTAAGGCTAAAAAGGGGGTACTAATTAGTTACGAAGGTGATAAAATTTATATCTGTTACGTCCCTATTAGGCCGTATAGGTGTTACGACCCGACCTTATCATGCGGCCAGGACCCACTCTTTCGGTACGGTATTACGATACCCCGAATAGGTTATAATATTACTAACTTTTATTCGTAAAACGATAAGCTAGAATTAACCCGGGACGCAGGGCTATTACTTATACGGGAGCGAAGACCTTTAAGGACTAGTTACTCCGGGGTAAGGTATTAACGGTTAAATAATACGCAGGAAATAATACCCCCGGAGTTACGTAACGGATCACGGCTTACCGGTAATCTAAAGAAGGATTACCGTAAGCTAAAGGAAGGATTACTGTAAGCCAGGGGAAGGATTACTGTAAGCTACGTAGTAATCTAGACATATTAATAAGGGAAAGATTAAATATATAACGGCGAACGTTATTTATATATTTTTATATAAACACTTTTTACTTTAGTAATTAATCTAAGTATTTATTTCACTTATAAATAAGGCACTTGCTTTAACGACTTATTATAAAGTATTCGATTATCTTTAAAATACTGTTACCTTTACGATTTTATCTATATTACCTTATTTAAAATCAGGAGCGAATCCCGATTTATAAGGTACTCTTTCGTTTAAGCTAATATAAATTTAAGTACGTTTTATTAAGTTTCTTTTAAAACCTAGATAACGTTCGTTATATTTTAATTACTTTTATTTTTATAAGTTACTACCTTAATTTAAAGGTAATATCGATATTATAGTATTTAACGGAAACCCGGCTAACCCGATTAGAAAACCCGATGTCCTCTAAATAATTCAGAACTTATAAACTTAATTAAATTAGGTATAAAAAGAAAATACCTAGCTTATTACATAGGTCGCGAGTATTTTAACGTACGCCGCACCCTAGGGACTAAAAAGGTTCCGTATCGTACTACTTTAACCCTATAATAAAAAAAAAGTAACGTTTAAGGATTTTTTATGCAGGTTAAAATTTACTTTCGTTTTTACATATATATTATCGTAACCGAATTAAATAAAGTCTTATATATTACCGGATTCTTAAAAGGAAACGTATTCGTATAATTCGAACTTATTATACGAAACTACTTCGATAATACGAACACCGAGTAAAAAGTAGATATATAACGATTATTTTAATAATATACCGAGTTCGAAAAGAAATTTAAGGCTACTTTTAAGAATCCCGATAAAACCCGGACTATAAAACGGTAGTTTATATAGTTTAAATAAAAAGGATCCGTATTTTAATACGCCGTTAAATTTAAATAATTCGCTTTTCGAACGGAATAAAATAACGACGATACTTTAATAATACTTTTTTACGCGGGACTACGAAAAAACGTGAAAAATAAAGTTAGCCGGGAAGATAAACCGGACGATTTCGATATATATATCGAAAAAACTATTAAAATAAATAACCGTTTATACAAATAACGCCTCGAAAAGAAGGGCTAGTTTAAAATTAAGACTTAAAACCGCCTTCGAATTAATTACGGAAAACCTATTTAACGATAGTGGAAAAATACTTTTTATAGGATATATAGCGGATTTATAAACTTCGACGCTACTTAGTACGATAAAGGTAATAATAAGAAGTAACGTATTATTTATTATAACTATTAAAAATAAGGATATTACGTTAGAGAATGCCGAAGCCCGAAAAAGGACTTTTATAAGGTCCTTAAAGGACGACAGGTTAACGCGATTAAAAAAAACTAATTACTATAGTTATTAAAAGTAGTAACGTCGATACGGTTAATATAGATTACGATAGCTTATTTTAAATAGCTTACTACGAAAATAGTTACACTATATACTTAACCGATAAAAAAGGGTTAAGATAGTTTTTAAAACTTACGAAGCGGCGAAGTTACGTTAGAATTATTATAATGCTCCGACGTATTAAAAGCCCCAAAAATAATAATATAAATACTATTATAGAGTTAGAAAACGCGGACGAAGAATGCGTTACGCGGCGAAGAACCCGACCCGAATATTTAAAATAGTTACCGATAAAAGCACTTATTCTTACCGTCGTTAGATTGTTTTACCGATTTTACGAGAACGGATAAATATTTATCTTTAAGATCCCGGTACTTATTAATTATAAAGGATTACGATAATTCCTATAGCGAGCCTTTTAAGTAAGGCTACGAGGAAATTACGTAGTAAAGGACGAACTATCCGTTAACTTTAACGTAAAAGAATATTTCTCGATTTTTTAAGTATCGTGTATATATAATGCGTACGTAAAATACTTTATTAAAAAGCTAAGTAATTAGTAATTTCCCCGACGAATCGGAAATACGCCGATCGTATTAACGTATAACTATTAAGATATTATATATATACGAACTACGTAATAACGTAGTTATATTATCGTTAAAAACGACCTTTAATAGCCGGCGAAATGTTAAAGCGGAGAAATCTATTAGAGGGAATATAAAGTTAATACCTACTTAATATACGTAAAGAAAAAGGCATAAATATACCGGTCTTTAAAAGAGAGTATTACCGCTAACGAATTATTACAGTATTAACGATAATAAGTACCCTTATTTACAATTAAGACGTACCGGACGTACGACAAAGTATTAAATTAAAAAAGAACCAAAGTAAACCAGATTTACGTTACGATTAACGAATATATAGTCTTAATCCCCTGTAATAATAATTAAATTATAAACGACGACGGGAACCCGAAGGTAACGCACTAGTAAAATCGAGAGAACGGAAAACTTTACGAACTAATATTCGAGGGACCCCCGAATAAAGACTTACCAGTATACGAAGACGCACCCTATCGAAAAAGAAAAGTACGATAATATTAACGAAACAGTATAATCGAAGAAACTATACAATTATAAATATAACGCTATTAAAAAGTATACGTATAATAATAATAATAGTATCGGATAGAAAACGAACACTACCGAATTAGATAATAACCGATAGATTAAGAAAGGTTTCTATATTAAATAACGGATAATCGAGATATTTACGAGCACATTATATTAATAATAAGCGTAAAAGGAGTCTATATTAAAGCGCTACTCGATAGCGGAACGTAAAGAAACTATATCTCACTTCGAATCGTTAATAAGTTACGCTTAAAATAGCAGAAGAAAGACGCCTTATACCGATTCAGGACCGTCGATAGAGGATTTATAACTTATAAAGATAGAGAAATACGGAAGGAAATTACGAACCTTTTTATTACTATTAGAAAATATTATAAACGAATCACGTGTAATATTACGGAAGTGTTAAGATACGATATAATATTAGGGATACCTTAGTTACGGGTAAGTAATCTTAGAGTTAACTAGAAAAACGGCTAATTTTAGTAAGATACACTAAAAAAAGACTTAGCCTTTAAAGAAAGCTTTAGAAACGAGCCTTTAAGTAAGCTTAAGGTCCTTAAAGTATATATTATCGTTAAAGAGCCTAAACCGAATATTATAACTTAAGTACTAAAGGAGTATAAATAGTTTAGCGACCTGTTTAGTAGAGAATTAAAAACAAGATTACTACTATATATATAATAGGATTACGAAATACCCTTTAAAAAAAGGAAGGAACTACAGTTTATACCGATATATAAGTTAAACTAGGAATACGAATAAGTATTAAAGGAATATATCGCCGAAAACTTCGATAAAAAGATTATACAACTATCTATTTTACTAGCCGGATACTTTATCTTTTTCGTGCTAAAGAAGAGTAAAAACGGGAAAAGGAAGTAGCGATTATGTATCGATTACCGGAAGCTTAACGAAATTACTATTAAGAACCGATACCCTTTACTTTTAATTAGTAACTTACGGGATAAACTGTATAACGTTAAAATATTTACTGCGTTTAATCTTTTAAACGTATATAACCTAATCCGTATTAAAGAAAAAGAAGAGTAGAAAACCGTATTCCGTATTAAATATAGATATTTCGAGTACTTAATAATGCCGTTTAGATTAATTAACGCACTTACTAGCTTTTAAAGCATAATTAACTACGTATTACGAAAATGCTTCGATAAGTTTATTATAATGTACTTCGACGATATCCTTATTTACTCCGAAAATAAAGAATAGTGTTACACAGTAGCACTAATACTATTTATACTATCCTTACTGTGTTATCGGTTATTGCCTTATTAGGCTCAGTACGGCTGGTACGCACTGATCACCAGATCAGCTTCTATTTCTTTCGTTCACTTTCGACAGCTTTCTTTAAGCTCTAGCTTACGTATATAGTTACGCAAGCCGTCTCTTTCTAGAGCTTTCCTTCAGGCCTTCTAACGCTTATATTTACAGGCTCTCTAGCACTCCTTTAAGTAGTCTCTAAACAAGTAATACACACTGAATTATTACCTTTATATAAGCTCTTCTAATTCCCGTGTTCCCCTACAGCTACAGTAGTAGCTATACGCCTTTTCGATCCACTGACTATTACCCTGCTATTATACTAATCCGGCTCTAGCTCTTGCTCCAGCCGTCACCCTGCTATAACACCAGGCCTTTTAGCCGTCACTCTGCCGCTATTCTAGGCTTCTCTAGTCGCCCTGTAACTACGCCAGACTTACATTATAACCCTGTAGTTTATCCATACACTTATAACTACAGTACTATCGGTATTGACCTTATAGTTCCGGCCCTCCGTAACTACTAGATCTACCCCTTAGTAGTCACCTAGCTAGTAAGCGCTGCTTCCTGCTTTAAGGTAACTTTAATTAAGACCTCCGCCCCCTACTAACAGGTTATAAGCCCGGCCTAGTAATTTACTAGGCTGGTTTCTTTTTCGACGTACGCTGCAGTACGTTTCGACGCCTTTTCCGCTACTCCTCGATACCCTTTCTACTGCTCTTCCTCCCTTTTACTAGTTACGATAACGGTAGACACTGTGAAATTAGTACACAACTACTAGATACCTAAAAAGCAGAAGCTTAAAAGCGCTAGTAACTAGAATACTTAAAAGTCTACTCTTCAGCTTTATTTTAAGCTGCTCTCTCTCGACCACTATTTTCAAGGAGATAGAAAGGTATATAAAGGGATTTCTGAAATCCAAAAGACCCAGGCCCTTCTGGTTATACGTCAGAACCTAACTGACGAACCCCTTTCCTTGATTTTCGACGAGATGGATCCTTAAGTAGCTATCGACGTTTTAATAGCTGCGTACTAAAGCAGTGGCCCAGTTCTACGTCAACAGCTTTATCTCGAATTCCATAGGATTAAGCGTAAGCATTTCAAGTCCTTAAACGAATTTATCTCTTCGTTTAAAGGATATATTTCGAAGCTTAAAAACGTAAGAGCTACTATCGACGATATCGATCAGAGAACGATCTTCGTAGCTGCTTTCGCTAAAAGCTACCCCGTATGGGCTAATCGCTAACGTTCTGCTCTTAGAACGAAGACTCCTCCTACTCTGGAAGCTCTAATTAACGATATCCTCGACGAAAACCACAGAGAAACTGACGTTCAGATAAGTAACAGTAATTACTTTATTAGAAACGGTCAGGATAAAGGAAAGAAAAAGAAGGATAAAAAGAAGTATAAAAAAAAGAAAAAGGATTTAAATTCATCGAATTCGAAAGGAAGAAAGAAAAATGAGGGAAAGTATAAAGAAAAGAAGAAGGCGAAAGATAACTTTAAGTCATCCAATTCTCGTGCTAAGAATTACGCAGCTTCCGAAAGCTTCGCAGCTTTCGAAGGGAAGTATTTACCACAGGGTACTCTGCCCTATAGTAGGCCTGTAGCTCAGTCCCAGAGCTACTCTTTCGTACAGACGGACGGTCCTATAGACCCATCCCAGGACCAGAAGTCCACTAGGAGCGACCCTGTAGCTCAGCTGTAACAGGGTTATTACTAGTCCAGCTACGACCCTATAGCTTATCTGCTACAGGGTTATCTATCTACCGTACAGGGTCTTTTACCCTGTACCTACCCTGCTGGAAGTCCCTAGGGTAATCTGCTAGTTACGGCTAGTGATTCTATTATATCACTGCCACATAGCCTTTCGATCACCGGAGACCAGTGTCCCGGTACTTCAGGCCTTATAGCCCTCAGTACTTTAAAGGGGGTTATCCCTCGTAACTAGTGGCTGTACGATACTAGCTCCACGAGATATATCTATAACGATAAGTCCCTTTTCGAGACGCTTTCGTATACAGACCGGTTAAACCTTATCCTTACAGGGGCTGGTTATATCTAACCGGCTACTATAGGTAATATTACGCTCTCGTTCGCTGTTACGAGACGTAAATCCATGGCTATTAAGCTGCTCTAGGTCTTATACGTCCCTGATTTCCCAGTAAATATCGTCTTTAGCCAGCTCTATTACCGATCCGGCGGTACTATAAGTAGTAACCAGCTACTTACTTCGAAAGGGGTGCCTTTTACTACACTGAACCAGAAGAAGCGTAGCTTCTTTCTGAGCGTAGTAGACTAAAAGGAGCCAGACCTAGCCTTTTTAACGTTTATACAGGGTAATAACTATCCATCCTACACGCCCCCTTTCTCCGTATAAGGTAATGCATTTCCACCACGTATAGCTACTAGCTCTATACAGGGTAATTTACCCTGCTCTCTCTCCAGCTTTTTTCAGGAATGCCAGGCTATTACTGCCACTACTTTATAGTATCTACGGCTAGGCCACCCTAGCTTTGATCAGCTGTTAAAAATAGCTAAGGCTATTAAAGGGATCCCTGTGGAAAACCTAAAGAGAGAAGACCTTTACTGTAAGGGCTGTATTTTCGGCAAATTTCAACGCCAGCAGCCCAAGGTCAGCCGAAACAGAGCCGAAAACCCCCTGGATCGGATCTGTCTTAATACCGTCTCTATCAAGCCTCCTAGCTATAACGGCTTCGAGTATATGGTCACTATCACAAACGAAAAGACGTCCTTTCGAAGGGTCCTGTTTTCGAAAACGAAGGATAGAGTACTCGATTTATTTCAAGGGGAAATCGAATACTTTAAAACGCAGTTTAACTGCTACCCTAAGGCAGTTCGTCTTAATAACGGGAAAGAGTTCAGCCTCACCCAGTTATCGAAATACCTTCAAGAGAGAGGCATTATTCTAAAGCCCTCTACTACTTACACCCCTGAACAGAACGGCACTACAGAACGCTCGAACAGGGCTATTCTCGACAAGGCTAGGGCCACCTTCTCGGCTACGGACCTACCGAAACAGCTCTGGGAGTTCGTTATTCCAGCAGTAATACAGCAGATTAACTATACTACTACGTCCGCTAAATCGATTACCCCTTATCAGGAGTTCTTTGATTTTTTCTTTCCAGAAAAGGACAACCAGCCGGATTTATCTAAGATCCAGCCTCTCGGTGTAACAGCCTACTGTTACGTCCCTAAGCAACTGCAGGTAGCTACAGAGAAGCTAGAGCCTAAGGCTGAAAAGGGGGTACTGATCGGCTACGAAGGTAACAAAATTTATATCTGTTACATCCCTACTAGGCCGTACAGGTCACGCATCGTTCGAACGTCCCACGTACGCTTCGAATTACCACCCTGTAGCTCACCCCAGGGTGATACAGCCAAACTACCCACCAGCACCGAGAATAACGACTCGAACACACCAGTTACCGTACAGGATCACCCATCAGCTATACAGGGTGATCTCTCCTCTGCACCTCAGGGTTACCCATCAGCTGTACAGGGTGATCTCTCTTCTGCACCTCAAGGTTACCCATCAGCTGTACAGGGTGATCTCTCTTCTGCACCTCAGGGTTACCCATCAGCTGTACAGGGTAAACCCTCTCTTATACAGGGTAGCTCGCCACCTATACAGGGTCGTCCTGCACCACCGCAGGGTAACTCTAAACCTTCCGGCATCTCGATTAAAAGGGGGGCTACTGGCTCCACTCAAACCCCTTTCAGGGCCCTTTCGGAGCCCTCTCGATCCGGAATAGAAGTCCAGCTCCCTACTAGCCTTTCTGATCAGCAGAAGGCGCAGTATAGCAAATTCGACGATATTCTCGCCCTCGTGTTCGCTGTGACCGAACAGGCCAAGGGTAACAATAACCCTAAAGAGCCGAAAACGCTGAAACAAGCTCTCAGTTCACCAGAAAAGGAGGAATAGCGAAAGGCGGTCCATAAAGAGCTCCGGCAGATTATTAAAAAGGGAACCCTTCGAGCCGTCGATAGGGTTAAAATCCAGAAAGCCGGCAGAGAACCTCTTTCCCTCCGATAGGTCTTTAAAATTAAGGTCGACCCTACTAGTAAAATCAGCCAGTACAAGGCTAGGCTGGTAATCAGGGGCTTTGAGCAGCGTTATGGGCTTGATTATCTCGAAACCTTTGCTTCAGGTGCTAAGCCAGTTACCTAGAGGCTGCTGTGTGCCTTAGCAGCAGCATACGACTGGGAAATCGACCAGATCGACGTTATCGGGGCGTTTTTAAACGGGGACCTTACCGAAGAGGTCTATATCCAGGACATTCCAGGCCTGGAAGACCTGCTAAAAGAGGCTCCAGAGCTAAACACCTTCGGATTTAAAGGAAACGACTCTCAAGTCTTTCAGCTGCTGAAGGCCCTATATAGTCTAAAGCAGAGCCCCCGTCAGTGGCAGCAAAAGGTCCGCCAAACGCTAAAGCCACTGGGATTCCGGCCACTAATTAGTAACGAATCCACCTATTTCAACCCCCGAAGCAAGCTGTTTATTATTGCTTACGTCGATAATTTCCTGATCTTCGGCCCTGATCGGGCTAAAATCGACCAGCTAAAGCAGAAGCTAAATACGGTCTTCGAAATTAAAGATATGGGCCCTGCTTCCTGCTTTCTAAGAGTCAAAATCGTCAGAGATCGGCAGAAAAGGACGCTGAAACTTCACCAGAAGGGTTATTTACAACGCCTTTTAAAAAGTAATAAGCTCGACGATTACCGACCTTCCGAGATCCCCTTAAACCCCGGATTACCGAAGAACGTCCATACTATCGGTACAGATTCTACAGGCTCATACGAAATTACGAAGGAATACCAACACCTTCTAAGGGGTCTCATATACGCCATAACCCAGACCAGAGTCGATTTAACGTACCCTGTAGGCTACCTCGCACGCCACATGCACCAACCTACCTCGCAGCTCCTTAAAGCTATAAAAGGGGTCTTTCGGTACGTGAAGTCAACTATCGACTTAGGTATTACGTACGATAGAAGTCTACCCTGTAATTACCCGATAGAAGCTCTCACCCAGGGTAAACAGCTCACAGCTGCGTTTATACAGGGAGGTCACAGTAATCAGGCTGGACTACTACAAAGTAGTCAGCTAGAACTTCTACAGGGCGACTCTTTAAGTCTCCCACAGGGTGATTCGCCCTGTAACTACCCTATAGACACTCTTCCACAAGGTGGTTATCCACTGTTACTAGGCTTCTGTGACTCTAATCACGCTGGCGATTTAGCCATTAAGAAGTCTACTTTCGGGTACCTCTTTACTTTATATAGAGGACCAGTTAATTAGAAGTCGAAGCTGCATTCTACGGTAACTATCTCATCAGTAGAGGCTGAATTTAACAGTCTCGAACAGGCTGTTCGAGAAGCTATATGGCTTCGAAATCTCTTACGAGAGATAGGTCTCCCCTAGGGGCCTGTACCCTTAAAAGGAGATAATACAGGTGCTATAAGTCTAGCACATAATCCTGAATTTCATCAGCGTACGAAACATACAGCACTTCGGTACTACTTCGTACGTCAGGAAGTCGAACACGGCACTATTACAGTGGATTATATATCTACTAATAACATGCCAGCAGACGGCTTAACTAAGCCACTACCGAAAGAGAAGTTTAAGAGGTTTCTACAGCTCTTAAACCTAAAATCTATCCACTCTTCCTGAGGCTCACTAGCCTCTTTCAGAAGCCACAGGCCTCTTTTCCTTCCGATTCTGAACCTAACTTCATAATCAGGGGGGTGTTACACAGTAGCACTAATACTATTTATACTATCCTTACTGTGTTATCGGTTATTGCCTTATTAGGCTTAGTACGGCTGGTACGCACTGATCACCAGATCAGCTTTTATCTCTTTCGTTCACTTTCGACAGCTTTCTTTAAACTCTAGCTTACGTATATAGTTACGCAAGCCGTCTCTTTCTAGAGCCTTCCTTCAGGCCTTCCAGCGCCTATATTTACAGGCTCTTTAGCACTCCTTTAAGTAGTCTCCAAGCAAGCAATACACACTAAATTATTACCTTTATATAAGCTCTTTTAATTCCCGTGTTCCCCTACAGCTACAGTAGTAACTATACGCCTTTTCGATCCACTGACTATTACCCTACTATTATACTGGTCCGGCTCTAGCTCTTGCTCCAGCCGTCACCCTGCTATAGCACCAGGCCTTTCAGCCGTTACTCTGCCGCTGTTCCAGGCCTCTCTAGTCGCCCTGTAACTGCGCCAGACTTACATCATAGCCCTGTAGCTTATCTATACACCTGTAACTACAGTACTATCGGTGCTGACCCTATAATTCCGGCCCTCCGTAACTACTAGATCTACCCCTTAGCAGTCACCTGGCTGGTGAGCGCTGCTTCCTGCTTTGGGGTAACCTTGGTTGGGACCTCCGCCCCCTGCCAATAAATAGTATAAAGAGTATGTAAAACTAGTACTCCAGAAGCTATAAGATATAAACTTGTTAGTTAACCCCGAGAAAAGCGAATTCCACCGAACGATAGTTACTTTTATAAGATACGTGGTATTTTTAAAAGAGATCTGAATAAAGCCTTCGAAAGTAATAGTAGTTAAAAAGTAGTTTACGCTTATAAGCGTTATAGAAGTTAGGTTTTTTTTAGGATTCGTTAATTATTACCGGATCTTTATTCCCGGATTTAGTAAAATAGTAATACTTTTAACGAACTTAATACGAAAAAACGAACTATTTCGATAAATAAACACGGAAAAATCGGCTTTTTAAGTTATTAAAAAAAGAATCTTAAGCGAATTAATACTTCGTATAATAGATCCTACGAAACTATTTAAAGTCGAAACCGACGTATCGGATTATACGATCGGAAGATAATTAAGTTAGCGAAATAATAGTAGAAAGCTGTATTTAATCGTATTTTTTTTCGAAGAAGCTAAATAAACCCGAACTTAACTATTAGATTTATAATAAGGAGTTAATAGTTATTATTAAAGTATTCGAAAAATAGAAGTATTATTTTAGTGGAATAAAAGTGTTAATAAAGGTTTATACCGATTATAAAAACTTTATATCGTTTATTATTAGTAAAGAATTAAATAAACGATAAGTACGATAAGTTAAGTTTTTAACTGAATTTAATTTTATTATTATTTACTAGAAAAGTAACGAAAACGGGCGAGTAAATACGCTTAGCCGACGACTAGATTATTACACGGACGTTTTTCCCGAAACGAGAATAATCCTAATATACGATTAAAATAATAATTTTATACTATCCCGATAATTAAACGCTACGCATCGAATATAATATTACGACGAGTAGATTATAAAGTTTAGAGAATAGATAAAGACCCTAGGTTAAAAAGGATTTCCGTTACGATTTAACGAAAAAGATAAGATTATATATTATAATAATAAGATTTATATACCCTAGAAGCATCGCGAAGAGTTCATTAAAGAATTTTATAAATACCCTGTATATAAATACTAAGGAATATTTAAAACTTAAAAGCGAATTACTAAGTAATTCGACTGCGAAGACCTGAGATTAATAATAACTAAAATCATTAACGAATACGATTTTTACAATAAAGTAAAAGCAGCTAAATACCGACCCTATAAAAAACTGCAGCTAGTTCCCCTATTTAATAGAGCATAAAAAACGATCGCTTTAAACTTTATCGTTAAACTGCCACTATTAATAGAACTAATAATAAAAACGGATTACGACAGTATTTTAATTATTATAAATAAGCTTACGAAGTATACGTACTTTATCCCGTATAAAGAAATAAGTAACACCGACGAATTAACGTATACTTTTTTAAAAATAATTATTAGTTAATATAGGCTGCCGGAAAACGTTATTTCCGACCGAAATAAATTATTTACCGCTAAGTTCTGGAAGTCGCTTATAGCATAGTTAGGAGTTAAATTATAAGCTATTTATAGCGTACTACCCTTAAATAAACGGATAAACCGAACGGATAAACCAGACACTCGAATAATATCTACGATACTACGTTAATTATAAGTAAAATAACTAAGTACGATTATTACTAATAGCGTAATTCGCGTATAATAGCGCAGATAACGAAATAATACGCATATTACTATTTCGGGCGAATTATAAGTTCGACTTTAACCTTACGCGAAAACCGTTAAAAAGAGAGCTAGTACCGATAGCGACTATTTAAATCGAAAAATTAAAATAATTATAGATATCGCTGTAAGAAAATTTCACTTTTTTTTAGGAACGTATAAAAAAGTATGCCGATAAGATAAGGTTAAAAAGACTAACTTTTAAGAAAGGAGAAAAAGTTTATTTTTTACGACGTAATATTAAAATTAAACGACTAAGTATAAAACTGGACTTTAAAAAGATCGGACCATTTAAAATAAAAGAAGTCGTTTCGGATATTAATTACCGATTATTACTACTAAAAACTATAAGAATATACCCGGTATTCTATATTTCTTTATTTAAACCAGTACCGGTAAACGCGAAAACAGAAAAATAATTAAAAGTCGAAATAAATTAATACGAGTACGAAATCGAAAAGATACTCGATAAGAAACGAATAAGACGAAGCTGGAAATACTTTGTTTAATAGAAAGGTTACCTACTAGAAAATAATACTTAAGAACCTAAGAAACACTTAAAAAACGCCGTTAAAGAACTTTAAAAGTTTAAGGACTAATAATAGAAATAGGAAAAAAGGGGCTAAGGTTAGGAACATCGATTTTAAGAGCCGATTAGTTTAGATTTTTAGTAACGCCTTAACTCTGTAAATCCTAGAGTACGTAACCTTTTTACCGCTTTACGGATACCCTGTCTTTTTCGTTTAACTCCTATATATTTCAACGAAAGGCTTCGGAACGCTTTTCCGAAACTACCCGCTTTATCCGACGAGGACGAGCAAAACGCTCCAGGGCGGTAAAAAGCTGCGTTTAAAGAAGGAATAACGCCTTTTCCGCGTTAGCCTCTTTGGTCTTTAACTTTTTCTGTTAAGCCGCTAGCTTCGTTAAAGTAAAGGCTATAAACGTACTATCACAAAAACGGCCTGTGCGAACACATTCCGAATAACGAAAGGATTTATCGTTCATCCGATAAGCCAGGTTCTGTCGAAAATAGCGAGTATAGGGTATATCGATAACGGCACCCGATTAATCGATATTAGCCGTTAAGGAAAGGCGAACTGCTATTTTCTTAGATTTTATTTTTTTAATACGACCTGATATAATAAGCACATATTACACGAAAAGTAAAAAAGAAAAGATAATTTATATAAAACTTAATACGACGGGATAATAAAGGTATTTATAATATAGTACTTTAAAGATAAAGACTTAAAAAAGGGAGGAATAGTATTACAACCCGACTTTATTATATGGCTAGGACTTACTTTTTCGGTACGGTACTACGATACCCCGAACAGGCTACGATATTACTAACTTTTACTTACGAAACGATAAACTAAAACTAACCCGGGACGTAGGGTTATTACTTATACGGGAACGAAGACCTTTAAAGACCAGTTACTTTAAAATAAGGTATTAACGGTTAAATAATACGTAGGAAGTAACACCCCCGGAATTACGTAACGGATTATGGCTTACCGGTAATCCAGGGAAGGATTACCGTAAGTTAAAGGAAGGATTACCGTGAGCCAAGGGAAGGATTACTGTAAACTACGTAATAATCTAGATATATTAGTAAGGGAGAAATTGGATATATAACGGCGAACGTTTTTTATGTATTTTTATATAGACACTTTTTACTTTATTGATTAATTTAAGTATTTATTTTACTTATAGATAAGGCACCTGCCTTAACGACTTATTATAAAGTATTTAATTATTTTTAAGATACTGTTACTTCTACGATTTTATTTATATTGCCTTATTTAAGATTAGGAGCAAATCCCGATTTATAAGGTACTCTCTCGTTTAAGTTAATATAAACCTAAGTACGTTTTACTAGGTTTCTTTTAGAACCTAGATAGCGTTCGTTATAATAGGTTACGCATTATTCGAACGTCCTATATACGCTTCGAATTACCACCCTGTAGCTTACTTTAAAGTGATATAGCTAAATTACTTATTAGTACCGAGAATAACGATTCGAACATACTAGTTACTATATAGGATTACTTATTAGCTGTATAGGGTAATCTCTTTTCTGTATTTTAGGGTTACTTATTAACTGTACAGGGTGAACCTTTTTTTATATAAGGTGGCTCGCTATTTATATAAGGTCGTCCTGTATTACTGCAAAATAACTTTAAACCTTCCGGTATTTCGTTTAAAAGGGGGGCTATTAACTCTATTTAGACCTTTTTTAGGGCCCTTTCGGAGCCCTCTCGATCCGGAATAGAGGTCTAGTTCTTTACTAGCCTTTCTAATTAATAGAAGGCGTAATATAATAAATTCGACGATATTCTCGCCCTCGTGTTTGCTATAACCGAATAGGCTAAGGGTAATAATAACCTTAAAGAGCCGAAAACGCTGAAATAAGCTCTTAGTTCATGTAACGAACGCTATCTAGGTTCTAAAAGAAACTTAGTAGAACGTACTTAGGTTTATATTAGCTTAGACGAGAGAGTACCTTATAGATCGGGATTCGCTCCTGATTTTAAATAGGGTAATATAAATAAAGTTATAAAGGTAATAGTATTTTAAGGATAATCGAATACTTTATAATAAGTCGTTAAGGCAGGTGCCTTATTTATAAGTAAAATAAATGCTTAAATTAATTATTAAAGTAGAGAGTATTTATATAAAATACATAAGAAACGTCTATCGTTATATATCTAATCTCTCCTTTATTAATATACCTAGATTACTTAAATTACTCCGATCCTAGTGATCCTTTCTTTTAAGAGTGTCCTAAGAGCGCTGCGCTCTTATCGCTCTTAATTACGTAACCCGCGTATTTTTTTTATAAATAAATTCTTATCCGTCCTCTAGTCGCTAAACTCTTAAACCGGGGTAAGTTTATAGTAGTTTCCTTTTTTATATAAATAGAGGCCCTGCTTTTCGGGTAGGGTCTAGTTTATTATTCCGTAAGTAAAAGTTAATAATATCGTAGCCTGTTCGGGGTATTATAATACCGTGCCGAAAGAGTGGGTCCTAGCCGTATAATAAGGTCGGGTTATAATACTATCCCTCTTTTCTTTAAGTCTTTATTTTTAAAGTACTACGTTATAAATACCTTTATTATCCCGTCGTATTAAGTCTTATATAAGTCGTTCTTCCTTTTTTACTTTTATATAGTATATGCTTATTATATTAAGTCGCGTTAAAAAGTCTATTCGTAAAACTCGTAAGCGTAATTCGTTATAACGCTATATCGTTATTAACGGTTAAAACGCCGATACGCCTTATTCATATTATTTTAAGTATAAAAAATCGTATAAGATAACGGATCGTTCGTTTCGTTATAAAGAATATATTAGCCGAAGCCGTTTTTATAACGGTCTCTTAATAGTATCGTCTTTAGAAAAGGTTCTTTTACAGCAGCGAAAGCTGGACGCCGAAAAAGAAAAGGCGAGTAATAAGCTACTATCGCTTCACTCGGAGCTAGCGCGTCTTTAATCCTAGTTATCGGAAACTGCTGGCTGTTTATTTCGTATCCGTAAAATTCGTTAAAAAGTAAAAAAGCGTAGTACTAAATTATTTAACCGGGGAATATAAGAATTAAATAAAAAGGACGATATTTTCTTTATACTTAATAGTTATAAGGATTATTTAATAAGTAACTTTTAGTATATAAGTGTCCCTATTAACGTAAATTAGGCTGCTCTAGGTTTATCGGACTTTTAAAATCTTAGTTTATTAGTTTCCGACCCTATTACTAGTCTTCGAACTCTTAAAGCTCCTCCGCGGTATTCTCTAAATATTTCCTAAGTTCTTAAGTATTATTTTCCGGTAAGTAACCTTTCTACTGGACGAAGTACTTCCAGCTTCGTCTTATTCGTTTCTTATCGAGTATCTTCTCGATTTCGTACTCGTATTAATCTATTTCGACTTCTAATTATTTTTCGATTTTAGCGTTTTCCGGTATTAATTCGAATAAGGAAATATAGAATACCGGGTATATTCTTATAGTTTTTAATAGCGATAATCGGTAATTAATATCCGAAACGACTTTTTTTATTTTAAATAATCCGATCTTTTTAAAGTCTAGTTTTATACTTAATCGTTTAATTTTAATATTTCGTCGTAAAAAGTAAACCTTATCTCCCCTTTTAAAGGTTAGTCCCTTTAACCTTATCTTATCGGTATACCTTTTTATACGTTTTTAAAAAAAGGTAAGGTCTTCTTATAGTAATATTTATAATTATTTTAATTTTTCGATTTAAATAATCGCTATCGGTACTAGCTTTCCTTTTAACGGTTCTCGCGTAAAGTTAAATTCGAACCTATAGTTCGCCCGAAATAGTAATATGCGTATTATTTCGTTATCTGCGTTATTATACGCGAATTACGCTATTAATAATAGTCGTACCCAGTTATTTTATTCGTAATTAACGTAGTATCGTAAATATTACTCGAGTATTTAGTTTATCTGTTCGGTTTATCCGTTTATTTAAAGGTGGTACGTTATAAATAACTTATAATTAACTTTTAACTGTGCTATAAGCGACTTTTAAAATTTAGCGGTAAACAACTTATCTCGGTCGGAAATAACGTTTTCCGGTAGCCTATACTAATTAATAATTATTTTTAAGAAAGTGTACGTTAATTCGTCGGTATTACTTACTTTTTTATACGGGATAAAGTATATATACTTCGTAAGCTTATCTGTAATAATTAAGATACTATCGTAGTCTATTCTTGTTATTAGTTCTGTTAATAGTAGTAGTTTAACGATAAAGTTTAAAACGATCGTTTTCTATGTTTTATTAAATAGGGGAACTAGTTACAGTTCTCTGTAAAGTCGGTGTCTAACTACTTTTACTTTATTATAAAGGTTGTATTTATTAATAACCTTAGCTACTATTAATTTTAGGTTTTCGTAATCGAATTACTTAGTAATTCGCTTTTAGGTTTTAAATATTTTTTAGTGTTTATATATAAGGTATTCGTAAAATTCTTTAATAAACTTTTCGTAATACTTTTAAGGTATATAGATCTTATTATTATAGTATATAATCTTATTTTTTTCGTTAAATTATAACGGAAGTCCTTCTCGGCCTAAGGTTTTTATCTATTCTCTAAACTTTATAATCTACTCGTTATAGTATTATACTCGATACGTAGCGTTTAATTATCGGGATAGTATAAAATTATTATTTTAATCGTATATTAAAATCGTTTTCGTTTCGGGAGGAACGTCTGTATAGTAATTTAGTTATCGGCTAAACGCGTTTACTCGCCCGTTTTCGTTACTTTTCCGGTAAATAATAATGAAATTAAATTTAATTAAGAACTTAGCCTATTGTATTTATCGTTTATTTAGCTCTTTATTAGTAGTAAACGATGTGAGGTTTTTATAATCGGTATAGACTTTTATTAGTACTTTTATTCTATTAAGATAATACTTTTATTTTTCGAATACTTTAATAATAGTTATTAACTCTTTGTTATAAATTTAGTAATTAAGTTCGGGTCTATTTAGCTTCTTCGAAAAAAATGCGATTAGATATAGCTTCCCGTTATTATTTCGCTGATTTAATTATCTTCCGATCGTATAATCCGATGCGTCGGTTTCGACTTTAAATAGTTTCGTAGGATCTATTATATAAAGCACTAGTTCGCTTAGGATTTTCTTTTTAATAACTTAAAAGGCCGATTCTTCCGTGTTTATCTATCGAAATAGTTCGTTTTTTCGTATTAAGTTCGTTAGGGGTATCGCTATTTTACTAAATCCGGGAATAAAAATCCGGTAATAATTAGCGAATCTTAAAAAAGACCTGACTTCTATAGCGCTTATGGGCGTAAGCTACTTTTTAACTGCTATTACTTTCGAGGGCTTTATTCGGATTTCTTTTAAAGATACTACGTATTTTATAAAAGTAATTATCGTTCGGTGGAATTCGCTTTTCTCGGGGTTAACTAGTAGGTTTACGTCCTATAACTTTTAAAGTACTAACTTTACGTACTTTTTATACTGTTCCTTATTTTCGGAGTAAATAAGGATATCGTCGAAGTATACTATAATAAACTTGTCGAAGCATTTTCGCAGTACGTAGTTAATTATACTTTAAAAGTTAATAAGTGCGTTAATTAATTTAAACGGTATTGCTAAGTATTCGAAATGTCTATATTTAGTACGGAATACGGTTTTCTACTCTTTTCCTTTTTTAATGCGGATCAGGTTATATACGTTTAAGAAATTAAGCGCGGTGAATATTTTAATATTATATAGTTTATCCCGTAAGTCGCTAATTAAAAGCAAGGAGTATCGGTTCTTAATAGTAATTTCGTTAAGCTTCCGGTAATCGATATATAGTCGCCACTTCCTTTTCCCGTTCTTACTCTTTTTTAGCACGAAAAAAATAAGGTATCCGGTTAATAAAGTAAATAGTTATATAATCTTTTTATTAAGGTTTTCGGCGATGTATTCCTTTAATACTTATTTATATTCCTAGTTTAATTTATATATCGGCATAAACTGTGGTTCCTTCCTTTCTTTAAAGGGTATCTCGTAATCCTATTATATATATAGTAGTAATCCTATCTTTAATTCTCTATTAAACAGGTCGCTAAATTATCTGTATTCCTCTAGTACTTAAGTTATGATATTCGGCTTAAACTCTTTAGCGATAATATATACTCTAAGGACTTTAGGCTTACTTAAAGGCTCGTTTTTAAAGCTTTCTTTAAAAGCTAAGTCTCTTTTTAGTATATCTTATTAAAGTTAGCCGTTTCTTTAATTGACTCTAGGATTACTTACCCGTAATTAAAGTATCTTTAATATTATATCGTATTTTAACACTTCCGTAATATTATACGTAATTCGTTTATAACGTCTTCCGATAGTAATAAGAAGGTTCGCGACTTCCCTCTATATCTCTTTATCTTCGTAAATTATAAGTCCTTTATCGACGGTCCTAAGTCGGTATAAGGCGTCTTTTTCCTGCTATTTTAAGTATAATTTATTAACGATTCGAAGTGAGATATAGTTTTTTTACGCTCCGCTATCGAATAGCGCTTTAATATAAACTCCTTTTACGCTTATTATTAATATAATATGTTCGTAAATATCTCGATTATCCGTTATTTAATATAGGGACTTTTTTTAATTTATCGGTTATTATCCGATTCGGCGGTGTTCGTTTTCCGTCCGATGCTATTATTACTATTATACGTATACCTTTTAATAACGTCGTACTTATAATCGTGTAATTTCTTCGATTATACTGTTTTATTAATGTTATCGTGCCTTTCTTTTTCGATGGGGTGCGTCTTCGTATGCTAGTAGGTCTTTATTCGGGGGTCCTTCGAATATTAATTCGCAGAGTCTTCCGTTTTCTCGATCTTACTAGTATATTACCTTCGGGTTCCCGTCGTCGTTTATAATCTAATTACTGTTATAAGGGATTAGGATTATATATTCGCTAGTCGTAACGTAAATCTGGTTTACTTCGGTTCCTTTTTAGTTTAGTACTTCGTCGTACGTCCGGTACGTTTTAATCGTAAATAGGGGTATTTATTATTACTAATGCCGTAATAATTCGTTAACGGTAATACTCTCTTTTAAGGACCGGTATATTTATACCTTCTTTTTTACGTATACTAGGCAGGTATTAATTTTATATTCCCTTTAATAAATTTCTCTATTTTAATATTTCGCCGGCTATTAAGGGTCGTTTTTAACGATGGTATAACTACGTTATTACGTAGTTCGTATGTATATAATATCCTAGTGGTTATACGTTAACACGATCGGCGTATTTCCGATTCGTCGGGGAAACTACTAATTACTTAGCTTTTTAGCGAGGTGTTTTACGTACGTATTATATACACACGATACTTAAAAAATCGAGAAATGTTTTCCTACGTTAAAATCGACGGATAACTCGTCTTTTACTGCGTAGTTTTTTTGTAGCCCTACTTAAAAAGCTCGTTATAGGAATTATCGTAGTTTTTCGTAATTAATAAGTACCGGGATTTTAAAGATAAGTATCTATTTATTTTCGTAGAATCGGTAAAATAATCTGGCGACGGTAAGAATAAGTGCTTTTATCGGTAGTTATTTTAAATATTCGGGTCGGGTTTTTCGCTACGTAATACGTTTTTCATCCGCGTTCTCTAATTCTATAGTGGTATTTATATCGTTATTTTTAAGGCTTTTAGTGCGTCGGAGTATTATAATAATTTTAATGTGACTTCGCCGTTTCGGGGGCTTTAAAAACTATTTTAACCTTTCTTTATCGGTTAAGTATGTAGTATAATTATTTTCGTAGCAGGCTATCTAGGATAAGCTGTCGTAATTTACATTAACCGTGTTAACGCTATTACTTTTAATAGCTGTAATAGTTAGTTCTTTTTTAATTGCGTTAACTTATCGTTTTTTAAAGACTTTACGGAAGTCCTTTTTCGGGCTTCGGTATTTTTTAGCGTAGTGTCCTTGTTTTTAACAGTTATAATAGGTAATACGTTATTTCCTGTTATTACTTTTATCGTGCTAAGTAACATCGAAGTCTATAAGTCCGCTGTATGTCTTATAGGAGGTGTTTTTCTACTATCGTTAAATAGGTTTTCCGTAATTAACTCGAAGGCGGTTTTAAGTTTTAATTTTAAATTAACCCTTCTTTTCGAGGCGTTATCCGTATAAACGGTTATTTATTTTAATAGTTTTCTCGATGTACGTATCGAAATCGTCCGGTTTATCCTCCCGGTTAACTTTATTTTTTACGTTTTTTCGTAGTCCCGCGTAAAAAAGTGTTATTAAAGTATTATCGTTATTCTATTCCGTTCAAAAAGCGAATTATTTAAATTTAACGGTGTATTAAAATACAGATCCCTTTTATTTAAGCTGTATAAACTGCCGTTTTATAGTCCGGGTTTTATCGGGATTCTTAAAAGTAGCCTTAAATTTCTTTTCGAATTTAGTGTATCGTTAAAATAGTCGTTATATATCTGTTTCTTATTCGGTATTCGTATTATCGAAGTAGTTTTATATAATAGGTTCGAATTATACGAGTACGTTTCCTTTTAAGAATCCGGTAGTATATAAGACTTTATCTAGTTCGGTTACGATAATATATACATAAAAACGAAGGTAGGCTTTAATTTACGTAAGGAATCCTTAAACGTTACCTTCCTTTTTATTATAAGGTTAAAATAGTACGATACAGAACCCTTTTAATCTTTAAGGTGCGGCGTGCGTTAAGATACTCGCGACCTGTACGATAAGCTAGGTATTTTCTTTTTACACCTAATTTAACTGGGTTTATAGGTTTTAAATTATCTAAAGGATATCGGGTCCTCTAATCGGGTTAGCCGGGTTTCCGTTGGATACTATAATATCGATATTGCCTTTAGGTTAAAGTAATAATTCGTAAGAATAAGAGTAATTAAAATGTAACGAACGTTATCTAGGTTTTAAAAGAAACCTAGTAAAATGTACTTAGGTTTATGTTAGCTTAAACGAAAGAGTACTTTATAGATCGGGATTCGCTCCTGATTTTAAATAGGGCAATATAAATAAAGTCGTAAAGGTAATAGTGTTTTAAAGATAATCGAATACTTTATAATAAGTCGTTAAGGCAGGTGCCTTATTTATAAGTAAAATAGATACTTAGATTAATTACTGAGGTAAAGAGTGTCTATATAAAATATATAGGAAACGTCTATCGCTATATATCCAATCTTTCCCTTATTAATATGCTTAGATTACTTAAATTATTCCGATCTTAGTGATCTTTTCTTTTAAGAGTGTCTTAAGAACGCTGCGCTCTTATTACTCCTGGTTACGTAACCCGCGTATCTTTTTTATAAGTGAATTTTTATCCGTCCTTTAGTCGCTAAGCTTTTAAACCGGGGTAGGTTTATAATAGTTTCTTTTTTTATATAAGTAGAGGCCCTGCTTTTTAGGTAGGGTTTAGTTTATTATTCTGTAAGTAAAGGTTAGTAATATCGTAGCCTGTTCGGGGTATTGTAATACTGTGCCGAAAGAGTGGGTCCTGGCCGCATGATAAGGTCGGGTCGTAACAGTTCATTAGAAAAGGAGGAATAACGAAAGGCGGTTTATAAAGAGCTCCGGCAGATTATTAAAAAGGGAACCCTTCGAGCCGTCGATAAGGTTAAAATCTAGAAAGCCGGCAGAGAACCTCTTTCTTTCCGATAGGTTTTTAAAATTAAGGTCGACTTTACTAGTAAAATTAGTTAGTATAAAGCTAGGCTGGTAATCAAGGGCTTTAAGCAGCGTTATAGGCTTGATTATCTCGAAACCTTTATTTTAAGTGTTAAACTAGTTACTTAGAGGCTGCTGTATGCTTTAGTAGTAGTATACGATTAAGAAATCGACTAGATCGACGTTATCGGGGCGTTTTTAAACGGGGACCTTACCGAAAAAGTCTATATTTAAAATATTCTAGGCCTAAAAGACCTACTAAAAGAGGCTTTAAAGCTAAACACTTTCGGATTTAAAGGAAACGACTTTTAAGTTTTTTAGCTGCTAAAGGCTTTATATAGTTTAAAGCAGAGCCCCCGTTAGTGGTAATAAAAGGTCCGTTAAACGCTAAAGCCACTAGGATTCCGGTTATTAATTAGTAACGAATCCACTTATTTTAACCCCCGAAGTAAGCTGTTTATTATTGCTTACGTCGATAATTTCCTGATTTTCGGCCCTGATCGGGCTGAAATCGACCAGTTAAAGCAGAAGCTAAATACGGCCTTCGAAATTAAAGATATAGGCCCTGCTTCCTGCTTTTTAGGAGTCGAAATCGTTAGAAATCGGCAGAAAAGGATACTGAAAATTCACTAAAAAGGTTATTTATAACGCCTTTTAAAAAGTAATAAGTTCGACGATTGCCGACCTTCCGAGATCCCCTTAAGCCCCGGATTACCGAAGAACGTCTATATTATCGGTACAGATTCTATAGGCTTATACGAAATTACGAAGGAATACTAACACTTTTTAAGGGGTCTTATGTACGCTATGACTTAAACCAGAGTCGATTTAACGTACCCTGTAAATTACCTTGTACGCTATATGTATTAACCCACTTTGCAGCTTTTTAAAGCTGTAAAAAGGGTTTTTCGGTACGAAAAGTTAATTATTGATTTAAGTATTACGTACAATAGAAGTCTACCCTGTAATTACCCGATGGAAGCTTTTACTTAAGGTAAACAGTTTATAGCTACGTTTATATAAGGAGGTTACAGTAATTAGGCTGGACTATTACAGGGTGGTTAATTAGAACTTTTATAGGGCGACTTTTTAAGTCTCTCACAGGGTGATTTGCCTTGTAACTACTTTATAAACACTTTTCTATAGGGTGGTTATTTATTATTACTAGGCTTTTATAACTCTAATTACGCTAGCGATTTAGCCACTAGGAAATCTATTTTCGGGTACCTTTTTATTTTATATAAAAGACCAGTTAATTAAAAGTCGAAGCTGTATTTTACGATAGTTATCTCATTAATAAAGGCTGAATTTAATAGTTTCGAATAGGCTGTTCGAAAAGTTATATAGCTTCGAAATCTCTTACGAGAAATAAGTCTCTTTTAGGGGCCTGTACCCTTAAAAGGAGATAATACAGGTGTTATAAATCTAGTACATAATCCTGAATTTTATTAGCGTACGAAATATACAGCACTTCGGTACTACTTCGTACGTTAAGAAGTCGAATACGGCACTGTTACAGTGGATTATATATCTATTAATAACATGCCAGCAGACGGCTTAACTAAGCCACTACCGAAAGAGAAGTTTAAGAGGTTTCTATAGTTCTTAAACCTAAAATCTATCTACTTTTCCTGAGGCTTACTAGCCTCTTTTAAAAGCTACAGGCCTCTTTTCCTTCCGATTCTGAACTTAACTTTATAATTAGGGGGGGTGTTATACAGTAGTATTAATACTATTTATACTGTCCTTACTGTGTTATCGGTTATTGCCTTATTAGGCTTAGTACGGCTGGTACGCACTGATTACTAAATTAGCTTCTATCTTTTTCGTTCACTTTCGATAGCTTTTTTTAAGCTCTAGTTTACGTATATAGTTACGTAAGCCGTCTCTTTTTAGAGCCTTCCTTCAGGCCTTTTAGCGCTTATATTTACAGGCTTTTTAGCACTTTTTTAAGTAGTTTTTAAGCAAGTAATATACACTGAATTATTACTTTTATATAAGCTCTTTTAATTCCCGTGTTCCCCTATAGCTATAGTAGTAGCTATACGCTTTTTCGATCTACTAACTGTTACCCTGCTGTTATACTAGTCCGGCTCTAGCTCTTACTCCAGCCGTTACCCTGCTATAACACCAGGCCTTTTAGCCGTCACTCTGCCGCTGCTTTAGGCTTTTTTAATCGCCCTATAACTGCGCCAGATTTATATTATAGCCCTATAGCTTATTTATATACCTGTAACTATAGTATTATCGGTGTTAACCCTATAGTTCCGGCCCTCCGTAATTACTAGATCTACCCCTTAATAGTTACCTAGCTGGTGAGCGCTGCTTCCTGCTTTAGGGTAACTTTAGTTAGGACCTCCGCCCCTGCTAACAGAATCTTTATTATAAAACTTTTTATAATATAACCGAGCTTTTTATAATCGATCTCGTTTTATATTAATTAAATAGGCTTCTTTGTTAATTTCCTCTTCTCCTTTTCGACGGATAAAGTTATAAAAGCTATATATAATATATGTAATATAGATTTACGATTAAAAGCCGTATTCTAAAGCAGAATCTCGAATAATTTTCCACTTCCTTTTAAATATACTAAATACTTACTTTACGATAACCTTTTTACTATAATAACGTAAATTAAATATCTCTTTTTTAATTTCTAGCCTTTTTTTATTAACCGCTTAATCGTTAAAATAGTAACGTACACTAAAAAATAGTTTTATAATATTTTATTAATTACCGAATTTAAAGTTACTTAAATAAAATCGATTAATTAATATATTAAAGCTTTTATTTAATACGTTATTTAGTAATATCGAATCGTATATACTACCTTCGGCGCTTATTAGTACATAATTAAAAGAATTAACGTAATTCATCACTAAACGGTTAAAATCCTTAAACGGTTAACTCTTAATACATTTCGATACTATTATATAAATTATTTTAATTATAACGCTTTTAATTAATTAAAACTACTCGTTATTTAATTTATTATCTAATTCTACCTCTATTTCACATATTCGCGTATTATAACCGGTTTCGCTGTATATATTATAACGCTTTTCATATCTTACCCTCCGTTTTAACGGACCCCTTTCTTTACCTTTATTATTTGCTAAACGCTTCCCTTTTAACTTTTTAAATAGTAGCTCTAAATTCTGGTTAATACTAAAAGGTCTTCTATTTTAAATTCGCGGTTTTAAAGCTCTCCGGCGCTTAAAAAGTATTAAATTAACCTTTTTTAATATACGTATCCGGTCGCGTACTAAAATTACTTTATATACTATTATCGTTAAACTTTTCGTTATTTAGTTTACCGCTTATAAAATTTATATTAAAAAGCTTTTTTAATAACTAGAAATCCTACGTTTAATAAAAATAAATTATTTACTTATTTAATCGAAAGTAGTTAATATTTAAAGATTATAAGTACTAGCTATCTTTAAACGTAATAAGATAAGTAAAAGCGTCCGAAAACGTATATTTAGCTTATTAATTACTTTATTAAGATTATAAGGTATTAAATTAAAAGCGCGGAATTTAAATCGAATATTATTTTTATTAAAAACTTTAAAATGCGTAGCTTTAAATACGATAAAGAAATCGAGTTTCGTAATATAGTTTATCGATATTTTAATAAATAGCTCGATTTCTTTCGAATATACGCGTTTTAAAAGCGAATAAAGCTTTATATTTAATAACTAAAATAAATAAAAAGAGTAAAGAGGTATACTAACGGTAATAATATTATTAACTTTATAATAATTATCGAATTTTATTAATATATAGCTTTTATAGCTATTAATAATTAAAAAGTAATAACGTGGTTTATTACTAAACGGTTAAAATCCCTAAACGGTTAACTCTTAGTACATTTCGATACTATTATATAAGTTATCTTAACTATAACGCTTTTAATTAATTGAAACTATTCGTTATCTGATTTATTATTTAATTCTACTTTTATTTTATATATTCGCGTATTATGGCCGGTTTCGCCGTATATACTATAGCGCCTTTTACGTCCTGCCCTCCGTTTTAACGGACCCCCTTTTTACTTTTATTATTCGCTAGACGCTTCCCTTTTAACTTTTTAGATAGTAGCTTTAAGTTCTGGTTAATATTAAGAGGTCCTCTATTTTAAACTCGCGGTTTTAGAGCTCTCCGGCGTTTAGAAAGTGCTAAATTAGCCTTTTTTAATGTACGTATCCGGTCGCGTATTAGAGTTATTTTATATACTATTATCGTTAAACCTTTCGTTATTTGGTTTACCGCTTATAAAATTTATATTAAAGAGCTTTTTTAATAATTAAAAATCTTACGTTTAATAAAAGTAGATTATTTATTTACTTAATTAAAGGTGGTTAGTGTTTAAAGATTATAAGTATTAGCTGTTCCTAAACGTAATAAGATAAGTAAAGGCGTCCGAAGACGTATATCTAGCTTATTAATTACTTTATTAGGATTATAAGGTATTAAACTAAAAGCGCGGAATCCAGATCGAATATTATTTTTATTAAAAACTTTAAAATACGTAGCTTTAAATGCGATAAAGAAATCGAGCTTTGTAATATGGTTTATCAATATTTTAATAAATAGCTCGATTTCTTTCGAATATGCGCGTTTTAAAGGCGAATAAAGCCTTATATTTAATGGCTGGAGTAAATAAAAAGAGTAAAGAGGTATACTAACGGTAATAATATTATTAGCTTTATAATAATTATCGAATTTTATTAATATATAGTTTTTATAGCCGTTAATAATTAAGAGGCGATATCGACTTTTTATCGACGATCGAGTATACTGATCGAAATGCTTAATTTAGTTTAAGCCTGTTTTATTATTAATTTATTTATTAGAAGTCGGTTTAATAACCTAATCGCTTAGTAATTTGTATTCGGTGGCCTAATTCGTAAGGTGATATTTACTTTAAACGATTAAAAACGGCGGGATATAATAACTTTACGAATTAATATACTCGATAGTTATCGATTATTCCCGATTACTAAGCTGTATTAATTTTGTTTTCCCGCATTAATCGGCGCGTATAACGATTAATATTAATTTAATAATTCTTATTATAAAGCCGGTTTCGTCGAAATTCTATATATCTTTATTAACGATACCGTATTTAGCCTTAATGTTCGTAATTAGTTTAAATTAACCCGAAATAACGCTTAAATCTTTATAAAGAGCTTTTTAGTAATCGTATTTCCGATTTATTCGAATCGTTAATTCTGGATTACGTCGAATATAATACGTAACCTATTCTTTGCTTATACGGTCGCTATTACGCAAATCTAATAGAAGATTAGCTATATTTATATTATAACTTTTCGTCGGAGGTATTTTTCGGGTATTTAAATCGATTATATAATCTTTAATTACTTTCTTTTTAATCGGATCGAGTTTTCGTTATATTATGCTTTTATCGCGGTTAGTTTATCGGCCGGTAATTCGAGCGTGTAAAGTAATATTAAGAACGTTATATAATTTCGCGATTATTAGTATAGAAATTTTTTACGTCGTATTACGTATCGCTTAAACTATTAATTATAGCTTTTATTTTTTAAAAAGTTTAAGTATAATAGTTATAAAATTATTACGTATTAAAGTTTAATAGATTAAAGAAGTGTAATAGGTTAACCGTTTGGGGATTTTAACCGTTTAGTGATAAACCACATTATCGACTTTTTATTAACGATTAAATATATTAACGTAGTCTATAAGTGACTCGGCCACATAAGTAACCCGCCTACTTAGAATAGTATTTAACGCGTTTTAACTTAATTTACATATTCTCCCGTTATTAAAAATGGCTACTATTTAAAAAGAAACCTAGATTATTATTACATAGTAGCACTAATACTATTTATACTATCCTTACTGTATTATCGGTTATTACCTTATTAGGCTTAGTACGGCTGGTACGCACTAATCACCAGATCAGCTTCTATTTCTTTTGTTTATTTTCAATAGCTTTCTTTAAGCTTTAATTTACGTATATAGTTACGTAAGCCGTCTCTTTTTAGAGCCTTCCTTTAAGCCTTTTAGCGCCTATATTTACAGGCTCTCTAGCACTCTTTTAAGTAGTCTCTAAGTAAGTAATACACATTGAATTATTACTTTTATATAAGCTCTTTTAATTCTCGTATTCCCTTATAGTTATAGTAGTAACTATACGCCTTTTCGATCCACTGATTATTACCCTACTGTTATACTAGTCCGGCTTTAGCCCTTGCTCTAGCCGTTACCCTGCTGTAACACTAGGCCTTTTAGCTATTACTCTACCGCTACTCCAGGCCTCTTTAATCGCCTTATAATTACACTAAACTTATATTATAACCCTATAGCTTATTTATACACCTATAATTATAGCACTATCGGTACTAACTTTATAGTTCCGGCCTTCCGTAACTACTAAATCTACCTTTTAACAGTTACTTAATTAGTAAGCGCTATTTCCTGCTTTAAAGTAACCTTAGTTAAGACTTCCGCCCCCTGTTAATAGGTTATAAGCCCGGCTTAGTAATTTACTAGGCTGGTTTCTTTTTTTAACGTACGCTGTAATACGTTTCGACGCCTTTTCCGCTATTCCTCGACACCTTTTCTGCTGCTCTTCCTCCCTTTTACTAGTTACGATAACGGTAAACACTATGAAATTAGTATATAACTACTAAATACCTAAAAAGCAGAAGCTTAAAAGCGCTAGTAACTAAAACACTTAGAAGTCTACTTTTTAGCTTTATTTTAAGCTGTTTTTTTTCGACCATTATTTTCAGGGAAATAAAAAGGTATATAAAGGGATTTTTAAAATCTAAAAGACCCAGGCCCTTTTAGTTATACGTTAAAACCTAATTAACGAACCCCTTTCCTTGATTTTCGACGAGATGGATCTTTAAGCAGCTATCGACGTTCTAATAACTACGTATTAAGGTAATGGCCCAGTTCTACGTTAATAGCTTTATCTCAAATTCTATAGGATTAAGCGTAAGTATTTTAAGTCCTTAAACGAATTTATTTCTTCGTTTAAAGGATATATTTCGAAGCTTAAAAACGTAGGAGCTACTATCGACGATATCGATTAAAAAACGATTTTCGTAGCTATTCTCGTTAAAAGCTACCCCGTATAGGCTAATCGTTAACGTTCTGCTTTTAGAACGAAGACTCCTTTTACTTTAGAAGCTCTGATTAACGATATCTTCGACGAAGACCACAGAGAAACTGATGTTTAAATAAGTAATAGCAATTACTTTACTAGAAACGGTTAAGATAAAGGAAAGAAAAAAAAGTATAAAAAAAAGTATAAAAAAAAAAAAAGAAGATTTAAATTTATCGAATTCGAAAAAAAAGAAAAAATAAAGGAAAGCATAAAAAGAAAGAGAAGGCGAAAAATGATTCTAAGTCATTTAATTCTCGTATTAAGAATTACGCAGCTTCTGAAAGCTTCGCAGCTTTCGAAGGGAAGTATTTATTATAAAGTACTCTACCCTATAATAAACCTATAGCTTAATCCCAGAGCTACTTTTTCGTATAGACGGACGGTCCTGTAGACTCATCCTAAAACCAGAAGTCCACTAAGAGCGACCCTGTAGCTTAGCTGTAATAGGGTTATTACCAGTCCAGCCACAACCCTGTAGCTCAGCTGTAACAGGGTTATTACTAGTCTAACCACGACCCTGTAGCTTATCTGCCACAGGGTTATTTATTTTTTATACAGGGTTTTTTACCCTGTACTTACCTTATTAGAAGTCCTTAGGGTAGTCTGCTAATCACGGTTAGTAATTCTATTATATTATTATTATATAGCCTTTCGATTACCGGAGATTAGTGTCCCGGTACTTTAAGCCTTATAACTTTTAGTGTTTTAAAAAGGGTTATTTTTCGTAATTAGTAGCTGTACGATACTAGTTTTACGAGATATATTTATAACGATAAGTCCCTTTTCGAAACGCTTTCGTATATAAACTAGCTGAACCCTATTTTTATAGGGGCTGGTTATATTTAACCGGCTGTTATAGGTAATATTACGCTCTCGTTCGCTGTTACGAAACGTAAATCTATAGCTATTAAGCTGCTTTAGGTTTTATACGTTTTTAATTTCTTAGTAAATATCGTTTTTAATTAGTTTTATTACCGATCCGGCGGTACTATAAATAGTAACTAGCTACTTACTTCGAAAGGGGTGCCTTTTATTACACTGAACTAAAAGAAGCGTGGCTTTTTTTTAAGCGTAGTAAACCAGAAGGAGCTAAACTTAGCCCTTTTAACGTTTATACAGGGTGATAACCATCCATTTTACACGCCCCTTTTCTCTGTATAAAGTAATGTATTTCTATTACGTATAGCTGCTAGCTTTATATAAAGTGATTTACCCTGCTTTCTTTCTAGCTTTTTTTAAGAATACTAGGCTATTACTGCTATTACTTTATAGTATTTACGGCTAGGCTACCTTAGTTTTAATCAGCTGTTAAAAATAGCTAAGGCTATTAAAGGGATCCTTATAAAAAACCTAAAAAAGAGAAGACTTTTACTGTAAGGGCTGTATTTTCGGTAAATTTTAACGTTAACAGCCTAAGGTTAGCCGAAACAGAGCCGAAAACCCCTTGGATCGGATTTGTTTTAATACCGTTTTTATTAAGCCTCTTAGTTATAACGGCTTCGAGTATATAGTTACTATTATAAACGAAAAGACGTCTTTTCGAAGGGTCCTGTTTTCGAAAACGAAAGATAGAGTACTCGATTTATTTTAAAGGGAAATCGAATACTTTAAAACGTAGTTTAATTGTTACTTTAAAGCAGTTCGTTTTAATAACGGGAAAGAGTTCAGCCTTACCCAGTTATCGAAATACCTTTAAAAGAAAAGCATTATTTTAAAGCCCTTTATTACTTACACCTTTAAGCAGAACGGCACTGTAAAACGCTCGAACAGGGCTATTTTCGATAAGGCTAGGGCCACCTTTTCGGTTACGGACCTACCGAAACAGCTCTAAGAGTTCGTTATTTTAATAATAATACAGCAGATTAATTATACTATTATATCCGCTAAATCGATTACCCTTTATCAGGAGTTCTTTAATTTTTTCTTTTTAAAAAAAGATAACCAGCCGGATTTATTTAAATTCCAGCCTTTCGGTGTAATAGCCTACTGTTACGTCCCTAAGCAACTACAGGTAGCTATAGAAAAGCTAGAGCCTAGGGCTAAAAAGGGGGTACTGATCGGCTACGAAAGTGATAAAATTTATATTTGTTACGTCCCTATTAAGCCGTATAAGTCACGCATCGTTCGAACGTTTTACGTACGTTTTAAATTACTATTTTATAGCTTACTTTAAAGTAATACAGCTAAATTACCTATTAGTACCGAGAATAACGACTCGAACGCACTAATTACCGTACAGGATTACTTATTAACTATACAGGGTGATTTCTTTTTTTATACTTTAAGATTATTTATTAGCTATACAGGGTAAACCCTCTCTTATACAGGGTAATTCGCTACTTATATAAGGTCGTCCTATATTACCGCAAGGTAATTTTAAACCTTTTAGCATCTCGTTTAAAAGGGGGGCTATTAGCTCTATTTAGACCCCTTTCAGGGCCTTTTCGGAGCCTTCTCGATCCGGAATAGAGGTCCAGCTCCCTACTGGCCTTTCTAATTAGTAAAAGGCGCAGTATAGTAAATTCGACGATATTCTCGCCTTCGTATTCGCTATGACCGAATAGGTTAAAGGTAATAATAACCTTAAAGAGCCGAAAACGTTAAAATAAGCTCTTAGTTCACTAGAAAAGGAGGAATAGCGAAAAGCGGTTTATAAAAAGCTCCGGCAGATTATTAAAAAGGGAACCTATCGAGCCGTCGATAAGGTTAAAATCCAGAAAGCCGGTAGAGAACCTCTTTCCCTCCGATAAATCTTTAAAATTAAGGTCGACCCTACTAATAAAATTAGTTAATATAAGGCTAGGCTGGTAGTTAAGGGCTTTAAATAGCGTTATAGGCTTAATTATCTCGAAACCTTTACTTTAAGTATTAAGCTAGTTACCTAGAAGCTGCTGTATACCTTAGCAGCAGCATACGACTAGGAAATCGACCAGATCGACGTTATCGGGGCGTTTTTAAACGGGGACCTTACCGAAAAGGTCTATATCCAGGATATTCTAGGCTTAGAAGACCTGCTAAAAAAGGCTCTAGAGCTAAACACTTTCGGATTTAAAAGAGACGACTTTCAAGTCTTTTAATTATTAAAGGCCTTATATAATCTAAAGCAGAGCCCCCGTTAATAGCAGTAAAAGATCCGCTAGACGCTGAAGCCACTAGGATTTCGGCTATTAATTAATAACGAATCCACCTATTTTAACCCCCGAAGTAAGCTATTTATTATTACTTACGTCGATAATTTCCTGATCTTCGGCCCTGATCGGGCTGAAATCGACTAGCTAAAACAGAAATTAAATACGGCCTTCGAAATTAAAGATATAGGCCCTGCTTCTTATTTTTTAAGAGTCGAAATCGTTAAAGATCGGTAAAAAAGAACGCTGAAACTTTACTAAAAGGGTTATTTATAACGCCTTTTAAAAAGTAATAAGTTCGACGATTACTAACCTTCCGAGATCCCTTTAAACCCCGGATTACCGAAGAACGTCCATATTATCGGTACAGATTCTATAGGCTTATACGAAATTACGAAGGAATACTAACACTTTTTAAGGGGTTTTATATACGTTATAACCTAAACCAGAGTCGATTTAACGTACCCTGTAAGCTACTTCGCACGCTATATGCATTAACCTACCTCGCAGCTCCTTAAGGCTATAAAAAGGGTTTTTCGGTACGTGAAATTAACTATCGACTTAGGTATTACGTATAATAAAAGTCTACCCTGTAATTACCCGATGGAAGCTCTCACTTAGGGTAAACAGCTCACAGCTGCGTTTATACAGGGAGGTTATAATAATTAGGCTGGACTATTATAAAGTAGTTAGTTAGAACTTCTATAGGGCGACTCTTTAAGTCTATTACAGGGTGATTCGCCCTGTAACTACCCTATAAACACTTTTTTACAGGGTGGTTATCCACTGTTACTAGGCTTCTATAACTCTAATTACGCTAGCGATTTAGTTATTAAAAAGTCTACTTTTAAGTACCTTTTTACTTTATATAAAGGACTAGTTAATTAGAAGTCGAAGCTGTATTTTACGGTAGTTATCTTATTAATAAAGGCTAAATTTAATAGTTTCGAACAGGCTGTTCGAAAAGCTATATGGCTTCGAAATCTCTTACGAGAGATAGGTTTCTTTTAGGGGCCTGTACCCTTAAAAGGAGATAATATAGGTGCTATAAGTCTAGCACATAATCCTAAATTTCATTAGCGTACGAAATATACAGCACTTCGGTACTACTTCGTACGTTAAGAAGTTGAATACGGCACTGTTACAGTGGATTATATATCTATTAATAATATACTAATAAACGGCTTAACTAAGCCACTACCGAAAAAGAAGTTTAAAAGGTTTCTACAGCTCTTAAACCTAAAATCTATCCACTCTTCCTAAGGCTCACTGGCCTCTTTTAAAAGCCACAGGCCTCTTTTCCTTCCGATTCTGAACCTAACTTTATAATCAGGGGGGTATTATATAGTAGCACTAATACTATTTATACTATCCTTACTGTGTTATCGGTTATTACTTTATTAGGCTTAGTACGGCTGGTACGCACTGATCACCAGATCAGCTTCTATTTCTTTCGTTTACTTTCGACAGCTTTCTTTAAGCTCTAGCTTATATATATAATTACATAAACCGTCTTTTTTTAAAGCCTTCCTTTAGGCCTTTTAACGCTTATATTTACAGGCTTTTTAGCACTCTTTTAAATAGTTTCTAAGTAAGTAATACACATTGAATTATTACTTTTATATAAGCTCTTCTAATTCTCGTGTTCTTTTATAGTTATAGTAGTAGCTGTACGCCTTTTCGATTTATTAACTGTTACTCTGCTGTTATACTAGTCCGGCTCTAGCCTTTGCTCCAGCCGTTACCCTGCTATAGCACTAGGCCTTTTAGCCGTTACTCTGCCGCTGCTCTAGGCTTTTTAGTCGCCTTATAATTACGCTAGACTTATATTATAGCCTTGTAATTTATTTATATACTTATAGCTATAGTACTATTAGTACTAACCCTATAATTCCGGCCTTCCGTAACTACTGGATTTACTTTTTAATAGTCACCTGGCTAGTAAGCGCTGCTTCCTGCTTTGGGGTAACCTTAGTTAAGACCTCCGCCCCCTGCTAATAATTATTTTAGTTATTTAAGCTATTAAAAAAAACCTAAAATTAAGTATTCGATGTACTGCTTTTATTTATAACTATCCCCGATCGATATTACGCGATAAAATAAGCAGTAAACTTATTAAAACCGAAACCCGATTTAAATCGCGAAAGCTTATAGATTTAAAAGAGTTATTAATTATTAAATATATACTCGAGCTAAATACGCGATATTTTCTTCCCCGGATATAAGCTATTAAAGATATAATTAACTGGTTACGACGTAACTGCGATACGTTACCCGTCGGAGTTAATTAGGCTCCGAACTTCGTACGACGACGAAAAAAACTTCGGACGCGTTTTAATCGTTAAATCGATTATTAAAGAGTTAAATATAAAGATCTAAACGTGTATAAAAAGTAGTTCGACTTTATACGGAACACAATCGCGAAATACAGAATCTAAAAGTTAAATATCTATAACTTCGACGAAACAGGGTTTATAATAAGCTAGATTTTATTATAAATAGTAATTACGAATTTAAAAAAAGTGTAAAACTTAAATAAGCGTAATAAGGAAACCGGGAATGGTTTATAGTTATTTAGGGTATTAATTCCTTTAGTTAAGCGATAGCGCCGTTTATTATTATTACAGGGAAATATTACCTCTCGTTTTAAACCGAAAACAGTTTATTTCCGCCTGATTAAGTTATTTCAGTTTTAAATAACGGCTGGACCATAAATAAAATTAGCTTAGATTAAGTTTAGCGTTTTAATCAGGCTATAAAAGCACGTTCTTCGGGTGTATATCGTTTCCTGATTATAAATAAATATAAAAGTCACTACTCGACCGATTTCGAACTATATTATAAAGAAAATAATATTATTATATTTTATATACCGTTTTATTCGTTATATAGACTCCAGCTTTTCGACGTAGGCTGTTTTAATCTATTAAAAAAGGCGTACGGGTCAGTAATTAAGGATCTTATACGGGCGTATATAACCTATATTTCGAAGGAGGACTTTTTCCCAGCCTTCTATAAAGTATTCTTTATTTTTATAACCGAATTAAATATTATAAAGGGTTTCCGAAAAGCAGGACTCGTTTTTTTTAATACGGATTATATAATTTTACAGCTGGATATTAAGTTATATACGTTAACCCTTCCGGGAAGCTTTTCGGGTCTACTTTTAGTTTAGGAATTAAAGACGCTAAATAACTTAATCGACGCTTAGTTACAGTTTAAATATATAAAAAACAGGATTATACGCTATTAAAACAGCTCCCTAACATTTCTTTTAACCGGAATTAAGTATTTTATAAAAGGGGTATAAAAGGTTATACATCGACTTATTATTATAGAAAATAAGGTTATAGTACTTCGGAAAGTAAATAAAGAGCTAAGTCGGCGCCGAAAAACTAAAAAAAAGCGCTTACGGCTTAGAGGATCACTTACTAATCACGAAAGTTAAGAAATCTTAAACGAGAACTAAGTAATAAAGTAAGAACAGGTAAAAGTTCGTTAAAAAAAGGTCCGATTAAAAAGGGCTTAACCGCGTAAACGGCGTTATAGTACTTACGGAAAGACTGGTTATAATACGCGAACTTATTAAAAGGTTATAAAAACATCTAATAAAGAGAATAACGATAAGAATTAATCAATTAAATAAGTTATTATTAAAATATTCGCATTTAAAATCTTAAATAGTATTCTAAGTAGGCGGGTTACTTATGTGGCCGAGTCACTTATAGACTACGTTAATCGAAATACTTAACTTAATTTAAACCTGTTTTATTATTAATTTATTTATTAAAAGTCGGTTTAATAACTTAATCGCTTAGTAATTCGTATTCAGTAATTTAATTCGTAAAGTAATATTTACTTTAAACGATTAAAAACGGCGGGATATAATAACTTTACAAATTAATATATTCGATAATTATCGACTATTCCCGATTACTAAGCTATATTAATTTTACTTTCCCGTATTAATCGGCGCGTATAATAATTAATATTAATTTAATAATTCCTATTATAAAGCCGGTTTCGTCGAAATTCTATATATTTTTATCGACGATACCGTATTTAGCTTTAATATTTATAATTAATTTAAACTAACCCGAAATAACGCTTAAATCTTTATAAAGAGCTTTTTAATAATCGTATTTCCGATTTATTCGAATCGTTAAATCTAAATTACGTCGAATATAACGAATAACCTATTCTTTATTTATATAATCGCTATTACGCGAATTTAATAAAAGATTAGTTATATTTATAATATAACCCTTCGTCGGAAGCATTTTTCGGGTATTTAAATCGATTATATAATCTTTAATTACTTTTTCTTTAATCGGATCGAGTTTTTATTATATTATACTTCTATTACAGTTAATTTATCGGCCGGTAATTCGAGCGTGTAAAGTAATATTAAAAACGTTATATAATTTCGCGATTATTAATATAGAAATTTTTCGCGTTAACGTAGTCCACAAGTGACTCGGCCACACAAGTGACCCGCCCACTTAAAATAGTATCCAACGCGTCTTAACTTAACTTACATATTCTCCCGCTATTAAAAATAGCTACTACTTAAAAAGAAACCCAGATTATCTTAGCTATTTAAACTATTAAAAAAAACCTAAAACTAAGTATTCGACGCGCTGCTTTTATTTATAACTATCCCCGATCGATATTACGTAACAGAATAAGCGGTAAACCTATTAAAACCGAAACCCGATTTAAATCGCGAAAGCTTACAGATTTAAAAGAGTTATTAATTATTAAATATATACTCGAGCTAAATACGCAATATTTTCCTCCCCGGATATAAGCTATTAAAAATATAATTAACCGGTTACGACGCAACCGCGACGCGTTACCCGTCGGAGTTAACTAGGCTCCGAACTTCGTATAATAACGAAAAGAACTTCGGACGCGTTTTAATCGTTAAATCGATTATTAAAGAGTTAAATGCGAAGATTTAAACGTGTATAAAAAGTGGTTCGACTTTATACGGAATATAATCGCGAAATACGGAATCTAAGAGTTAGATATCTATAACTTCGACGAGACAGGGTTTATAATAAGCTAGATCTTATTATAAATAATAGTTACGAACTCTGAAAAAAGTGTAAAACCTAAATAGGCGTAATAAAGAAACCGGGAATAGTTTATAGTTATCTAGGGTATTAATTCCCTTAATTAGGCGATGGCGCTGTTCATTATTATTACGGGGAAATATCACTTTTCGTCTTAGACCGAAAACAGTCTATTTCCGCCTGATTAAATTATTTCAGTCTTAAATAACGGTTGGACTATAAATAAAATTAGCTTGGATTAGGTCCAGCGTTTTAATTAGGCTATAAAAGCACGTTTTTCGGGTGCATATCGTCTCCTGATTATGGATAGGCATAAAAGTCACTACTCGACCGATTTCGAGCTATATTATAAAGAAAACAATATTATTATACTTTATATACCGTTTTATTCGTTATATAGACTTTAACTTCTCGACGTAGGCTGTTTTAATCTATTAAAAAAGGCGTACGGATCGGTAATTAAAGATCTTATACGGGCGTATATAACCTATATTTCGAAGGAGGACTTCTTCCCGGCCTTCTATAAAACATTCTTTACTTTTATAACCGAATTAAATATTATAAGGGGTTTCCGAGGAGCAGGACTCGTTCTTTTTAATACGGATTATATAATTTCATAGTTGGATATTAAGTTATATACGCTAACCCTTCCGGGAAGCTCTTCGGGTCTGCCTCCAGTTTAGGAATTAAGGACGTTAAATAACTTAATCGAAGCCTAATCATAATTTAAATATATAAAAAACAGGATTATACGCTATTAAAACAGTTCCCTAATATCTCTTTTAACCGGAATTAAGCATTTTATAAAAGGGGCACAGAAGGTTATATATTAATTTACTATTATAGAAAATAAGGTTATAGCACTTCGGAAAGTAAATAAAGAGTTAAGTCGGCGCCGAAGGACTAAAAAAAAGCGCTTACGGCTTAGAGGATTACTTACTAATCACGAAAGTTAAGAAATTTTAGACGAGAACCAGGTAGTAAAACAGGAACAGGTTAAAGTTCGTTAAAAAGGGGTCCGATTAAAAAGGGCTTAACCGCGCGAACGGCGTTATAGTATTTACGGAAAGACTGGTTATAATACGCGAATTTATTAAGAGGTTATAAAAACATTTAATAAAGAGAATAGCGATAAGAACTAGTTAATTAAATAAGTTATTATTAAAATATTCGTATTTGAAATCTTGAATAGTGTTCTAAGTGGGCGGGTTACTTATGTGGCCGAGTCACTTGTGGACTACGTTATATTATATATCGCTTAAATTATTAATTATAACCTCTGTTTTTTAAAAAGTTTAAGTATAATAGTTATAGAATTATTATATATTAAAGTTTAATAGATTAGAGAAGTGTAATAGGTTAACCGTTTAGGGATTGTAACCGTTTAGTAATAAACTACGTTATTTATTTTTATAATAGTAAAACTATTTATAAAAACTATTCCTTTCCGGTTCCGTTAATATTATTAATAATACTTTAATATATAAATATATATTTAAGTACTATTAACGGCATTAATATAACTATTAAATTAACACATTTTTTTAAATAGCTCGATCTCCGGTAAAAAATAACCGTTAATAAAAAGTTATATAAAGGCCCTATTTAATTACACTAAAAAAAAACCTTTTAAAAAATCTCCGAAACCGAGCTTTAAGCTACTTTAAACCGGTCTACTGTCTTTTTCTAAGTGTTATTATAAGCCAGAATATATAACGAAATTAATACCTTTTAATTAATTATTTCGAATTTCGAACCTTTTAAACCTACTTTTTTAAGCTAGTTTACCAGCTTTTTAAAAATTACTTTATTTATCCGAAATAAATCGAAAAACTTCCTTTTTAATATTTCTAATATTCTTTATATAACCTCTTAAGCTTTTAATAGCCCCTTTTCGTTAATTATAGCCTGCTTATTAATTAATAAGAATTTCCGATTAATTTAATAGTATATATTTAAAAAAACTTATAACGTGGTTCATTACTAAACGGTTAAAATCCTTAAACGGTTAACCTATTACACTTCTTTAATCCATTAAACTTTAATACGTAATAATTTTATAATTATTATACCTGAACTTTCTAAAGAATAAAGGCTATAATTAATAGTTTAAGCGATACGTAATAGTGCACATCGTAAACAGGTGTATGGAAATACTAAGATGATTAATCGAAGAAGAGGAGGGGACCTTAGTTAGGTCAAAGGGCACTAGTTATAAAGGCTGGTGGGGCTCTACTTAATAATAAAGTGGGTCTTCTTTACTATCTAATCTAATTTAATTTATAGTTTATACGTCCTTCACTTATAGCTTACGTATTAAATACCGGGGGCAGAAAAAAAACTGAATCGTTTTCGATTTAATCTCTTATTAATTATAATTATTTACTATGCGCTCTTTTTAGGCCTTCTTCGGGGACGCTTAGGAATAATTTAGTGCTTATCGTTAATAGGCTTTTTAGGGCGCCTTCGCTAGCGTTTTACGACCGGTTCTGGTTACTTAATAATATCTGGTTAAGGGTCTTTTAGTTTCCCGCCTTTACGTTGCTAATATTTATTAATTAGCCCCTGTATTCCTTTTAAGTCCTTTTTATTCTTTTAGGTGGCAGAGTTATAATTATAGCTTTTCTATTTAATAAGGTAATTAAAACCGTCCTTTTTTGCCCGATGATTTATAAGAATCTCAATTTTATATATATTATCTTTTAACGTGTTTTATTTATTAATAAGTGGTCCTAGTAAAGGCGGCCGTCTATTCCATAGGTCGGCACCGTTAAAAGTCGGTAAAAGGTGTTTAACGCTTAGTATTAAGTGAATAAGTATTTTTTTAGGCAGGTCTAGTTTATATACTAATTTATTAACGCGTTTAATAACTTTAAATAGTTTAGAGCGCTGTTATAAGAACTTTCTGCTAGGCTTACTAAAGAGATTATAGCCTCTGTATAATCGAATAAATACTTTATTACTAATAGCGTATTCGATTACTTTATACTTTATATTATATAAACGTTTAGCTCGTATAATTACGAAATCCATTACGAATACGGTATCTTATTTTAAGTATAAACATAGTTCTCCCATTTAAGTAATATTTAGGGAATTGATTTTTATAATAATATTAAAGGGTCTAAGTAGTTTAATTCCGAATAGCTGCTCGTAAACAGATAATTTAATTAATTCGGAATACGTACTATTCAGGTTCTATTAAAAAGAAAGTATAAGCTTTATCCAGTTTAATTCTGGATACTTAAATGCTTAATATTTTAAGGTAATCTTATTAGTTTAATTTTTTCGTTTAATAGAACTATTCGCTTAAAGGTGCTAAACAGCGGTGAATATTAATTTTATATTATAAGCGTTTTAAAAGCCTTTTTAGAAATTTAAAGTGAATTTCGCGTCGCGATTAGAGATAATCTTTTTAAGGTAACTTTAATCTGTTAATTAAAACATACGAACTAGAATTATAGCTTATTTTAGTACTATATAACGAGCATTACTAGGGATAAGCAATATTCTCTTAATAGAGTAATATATTATTATTAATAAGGAGTCGTATGTTTTATAGTTTACTATTTTTTATAGAGTATTTATAACAGGAACTATTAATAGGCCGATAATAAAATCGATCGAGATTATCGATATAAGTATTAGATCCTCCCGGATTAGTGTGTAATTTCCAGTAGCTTTAACCCGTTCCGTTTAAACGATATTATATATCGGGTAATAGCGAACTTATTACTTAATTAATTACGTTTTTTTATGAATAGAGAATAATTCTAGCTCGTATAATATACGTACTTCTCCGAAGTAGTGCTTATTATCGTGGATATGCGTAAATATATCGGGAAGGCATAATTTAAGGACGTAAAGTCGTTTTTCTCCTTTACGACCGATATTATATATAAAACTATTCGTAATCTCGAAAAGGTAACCGATTCGTAAAGCGTTTTAAGAGAATCGATGCTTTTATTCGTTAAGCTTAGGATTTTTAGGTGCTTTTAATAAATCATTTAAAAGACCTTTGTATTTACGATTTTCGGTGTATTTTTCCTGAAACTTTAACTTTAATTTATTAGTTATTATTATTTCGCTGGAAGTATATTAAACCTTATCGAGCACTGGTTACTTATTAGATCTTTAAATTAGGCTTATCGGGCTTTCGGCGTTTTACATAGCTCGAAGGCGATTAAAAGTATCGGGGATAAAGTTAAAACGTTTTAAAAGGTAATAGATATTAAAACCGTATTATAATAAGTAAATAAAGGCGTTAATTAATCGCTTATTAGCTCGGTCTATTAAGGATGTAAATAAGTTTATTTAGTTAATAATGCCTTTTATTGCCCTATGATCGGTCAAGACGATAACAGGCTTATTTACCGATTATAAAATAACTCTTAACTTTTTAGCTGCTTAGACCAGGTATACGACCTCGAGTTCTAATAGACCGTAGCGCGTTTCCGCCGAAGACAGATAACGATTAAGGTATATAATTAGTCGAACTTTTATCGAAGGAATAAGGTTACTAAATTATTAAATATAATTATTTAAAACGTAAAAGACTATTACTTTAAACTTACGCTTAAGTGAACTATTTACTTAAAGGAAAAGAGGAGCGTTAAAGTCTTAATAATAAAGAGTTGTTTTATTACAGATTAAGTTTTAAACTGTATTAAATAAAGCTATCTCCGAATTTATCGGTTCGTATATTGTCGATCGATAATATACTGCTCTTTTATTTACGTTCTTATTTATGATTTTGCCTTTAACTCTGCCCTTTCGTAATAATTCTGTTTTTCGAGCTTAAAGGGGCTGTGACACTTAAGTAAAGTATAGTAGCAGATGCCGTAGAAAACTAGTAGCTCTTAGGTATATCTTAAAAGCTTTAAGAGTACGGGGAAACTTAAGCTTGCGAAAAGCGTTAAAGCGTTTTATAATTAAAGATATACTTAGAGCATTAATACGAAATCCTAGAAGCTTAATTAATAGGTATTTAATAAATGATTTTTTAGGGTTGATCGTAATACGTTTATGAATAAATAAATCGAAAATAGTTCGTAAATATTCGATGTGTTCGTTTTAAGAGTCGGAGAAAACAATAATATTATCGATAAAGGTACGACAGAACTTTTAGTGATCTTTTAATTATCGATTTATAAAGCGTTAAGCATAGGCCGGAGAATTGCGAAATCTTATTAGAGTAACTTTCGATTTTTTTAAACCTCTGTGATTAATTATTATTAAATGATTTTTATAGTCTGGATAAACGAAGAATTAATAGAAGAAACCAGTAGCGTTAATGATAGTAATGTAGAGTTTACTTTGTAATACTGAAATAATATCGGCTTATAACGGCAGAGGATAATTATCTGGGATGGCTGCTTTATTAAGCGGTTTTAAATCGATAATAACTCGACCTTTTTTTTTACTGTAAACTGTTCTCTAAATTATGAATATTAAGTTAGCGAATAGAGAGGGCTCGAGGGTTTGCTCGAATCGACCTTTAGTATACAGTTTCTCGTAGTGTTTATTAAGGAAAGCTTTATCCTTACGATTTAGAAGGTATCCTCTAGAAGTAAGCTTTATATTTTATTATCTTTTAATAAGCGGGATCTTAAGTTATTAGTCTTTAGGAATATTAATTAATTTTAAATTAATAAATATTTATCCGTAATTATTAAGAAGCTTTTTAATACGTTTAATAAATCTTAGATCCTTAGTATAAACGCGTATACCGTTTCGGGTAGTATGTTCTTTAATATCCCTTAGTTTTTTAATTCCTAATACTGTGTGAGTTAGTATAACTCTCGGTCGAGATACCGGAACTTTAATAACTTTATTAGGTTTAATACCCTCTATTTAAGCAGGTTAAATAATATTATAAATAGCATCTATAAGAGGAGTAGTTAAAAAGTAAAAATCGGTCGGGATATTTACGTCGGTTACGATATTTATTAAGTCGGGTATATAAACGGTTTCAGCTGCTATCTAACGAATTTCGGGTATCAGATTAAATGCAGCATTTATCGCTACGTTTTCTGTGTCTGAGGTTATAATATTAGCATAGTTATTAAGAGAACTGTTCGCAGAAAAACCAAGGATTAGGGCTGTTATCGCTACAGAGTATGCGAGCGCTTTCATTGCTTTTTTAAAGGAACAAGTAAAATAACCACTATTATCGGCTTTTTTAATATGGCCTAGTTTAGCTTTGCGTTAAATAATAACGGGTTTATCTGTATTATTAATAGCGAAAACTTTAAATATTATATTACCGTTAACGGCGGCGTTTATAATAATAAGGTTCGACGAATAAAATACGAAATATCTGTTATTAAGTAATAGTTTCTATTAAGCCGAAAGGTATACCTGCTCTCCTAGCTTTAAGGTTACCGCCTTACGGTTCTGAACCTTTTTTATATATAGGTTACCTTTTCTGGTAACTTTAAAGTTAATTGTTATGCTATCCAGTGCTGTAAATATAACTGTTTTCGCTGTATAATTAATATTCGCTTTATATAGTAATATGAAGTTATTATTAATTAAGATATTAGGCTGGAATAGAATATTAATAACGTAGTTAACCTTTTTGAATTCGTAAGCTATAGGCTTACTTTCTTTGTTAGTTTTTGGAAGGATGAACTTAAATATCGCCTTTTCCGTGCATTTAACTGGCTATTTTATTAATCCTTTGGCTGAAATGTTATAAGATTCGATAGTATGCTTAAAGTTCTTAAAAAAGTTTTTATTAATATATATTCGGCTAGTTCTATTATCTAAGTAAATCTTAGTGACGGATTTATCTTATCCGGTTTATACTTTAATTCGGAAATGCGTTAATCTTAAGAGTATAAGCGAGCTCGAGGTATTTAAGATAAGCGTAATGTGTCGACTCCCTTTTAATAGAATTAAATCGATTTCTTTTATTTTAGACTTAGGTTTTAACCCAGGCTTTTAAAAGCGTTTAAAAATAGGAATAAGTTCTATAGTCAACGCTTATTCATAAGAACTGAGATAATTAAATATGCGGTTACGGGAAGGGAAAACAGTATTATAATAACTATAAGTGCGGAGATTAAGTACCACCGTAAAAAGGGTTTAAAGCTTCTAATACTTTAATCTTAAAGTGATTTTACATTTTCGCTTGTAATTCTTTAGTTCTCGTTTAGAGCGAAATAATTTACGATACTAGGCGTAATTAAAGGCGTTTAGGATAAAGTATACTCTTTCGTTATTACTCTGGGAGATATTAGAGTCGTTCTTCTCACTTCGAATAAAATGAATAGATTCCTTTTTAATATTACAAGAATCTCGGCGGTCTTTATTATTACGCGAGTTTCGATAGTCTCTGCTGCGATTTCGAAGGGGTCTTTTATTACGATTTCGTAATAAATTTTTATATTTATCCCGTCCTTTATAGTTAAGAATATAAAAGTCGGTAAAGGATATACGAAGCTTTTCGTATATTTTATTATTATCGTATCGTCTACCTTTATTATCGCGGTTATTACGTTCTTATCGTTTTTAATTATTATACTTTCCTTACGATCTTCCGGAATCGCGGGATAATAATCTGAAAAACGATCTTAGTGCGTACTATCGGGGGCTCTAGTTCCCTTTATAATCATCACGCCTTTATAATTACTATATAAGAGATCTACTATATAATCGACTAGGGTAGAAGCTGTATAGGGCTGGTTTATCGATCTTTGTTTTTATTAAATAACTTAAAGCCATTATAATCTAGGGATAATAATTATATGTATTAGAAAGTAAGATAATCTTTACCTTATTAATAATGTTTATATAAGCTTTAAGTGATTGGTTTTGAAAAGCTCTCGGGGCGCGTAAGACTTTCTTAATATTTATAGATATCTTTAATTAGATAGTATGTATAACAGCTGCTTAATTGGAATTATCCGGGGCGAAAGATTTTATTATACGAACATAGCGAATTTTACGATATATAAAGCTAAGTAAAGCGCTTTTATTACGTGTTACGTCTTTTAATATTAAATTGCCTATTATAAAGCGTTCAGTAGTAATTATAGAATACATTTTAAAACGTTCGATTAATATTGTAAGTATACTTTCCTTAAAATTAATCTGTTTGAGTTTTTATTTTTTATTTACAGATAATTTATGTATTTATTAATATAGGGCGTTACCTTTTAGCAAGGTGTAGAAGATATTTAAGAGTTATTATTTATAGTCGTTATTAACCGAATCGTCCGAAAGATACTTTTAAAGGCGTTCTTTAAAGGAGTAAACATTAATGAAATATGTGCTATTACCGTTATAAATAAATCCTTTCCCGTTTAAGTTAAAACGGTTAAGATAGAAGTAATTAATTATATTTCGTTTTAATTAGAGGCGTTTAGATTGAGTATTAAGTACCTAGTTGTTTTAAGGTATAGCAGATACTATATTATTAATTAGTATAAGTGGGATGCTATGAAAGGGATTGGTAGGGATAGGTTGCTGAGGTTAGTGGAATAAAGGCTGATTAAATATAGGCATATTTAATATTAATTTATTAGTACTAAATACCGTTTATAGTTAGTTATATATATCGGCTTTTCTGTAGAAACCTAATGTATTGCTTGATTAGCGTTTTATATTACCGCTGATTATCGGTCGGAAGTGTATATAAGAGTTACGTACTTAGTAATTAGAAAGTGCTTAGGAGCTACTTTAATTAATTTCCTCTTGCGATCTAAATTCGGAACCTCGTCGTTTAATTAGTAAAAAGTAGAAGGTGTTCGCAGCTTCCGTATTCCGTTAATTAGTTATTAATATCTTTCCAGCTCTATTAATAGCTCTTTTAAAAGAATTTAATATATCGGTAGCGTAACGTGCTTATCTTCGTATTAATTTATTATTACTAGCGGTGGAGGCCATCTTCGCTATTTGATTTATTAATATAAAATAATTAGAATCTTAAGTAAAGGTGAGATCCTCGAGCTTTGCCTTTATATTAGTAATCATATGATTTTATTACTTAATATTGTGAGATATATACCTTCGCTATTTAGAATTAAATAATCCTTTCGTGGCTTCGGGTTTATTATTAAAGTATCGGTTATTATACTTTAATACCGCTGACTAAGACGGTCGAATCGAAGGGAGTCGTATATCTTAATTATCGTCGGCTATTTCGGATTCGTTTTATATAAAAGATTCGAATTCCCTAATCTTTACTCTTAAGAGATTCGCTAGGGCCTTACCTTTCCTCGATAGGCTTCCGATTTAAGATATTTCGGGAGAGTTTTAATTTACTATATTAAATAATAACGTAATCTGGCCGATAAGATATAAAAAAACGTAACGTTTTATAAAATAAGAATCAGGTTATTAATAAGATACGATAAAAGTAGGCTTAAATATAGCTTAGTGATTACTTATATACCGCGGGGTAGAAAACTTGCCTTGTTGCTTAAGTATTAATTAAGTAAAGGAAAGGTTAAACTAATACAAAGTGGTTTTCTGCCCTGTTATAAAATAAAAATGAAGAAGGCTTAAATTTAGTACTCTTTATAAGTTTAGTTTAAAACAGAACAGTTAGTAATCCTATTTAAGATAAAGGAGAAAAAGGCTTAAATCTAGCGCTTTTTATAACTTTAATTCTGGATAGAATCTGGTAGTGCGATTAAGCCTAGAAATACGTAGAAGACTCAGATCTGGACTTTTTTATAACCTTAACTTAATGCGAAAAAAAATTTTGTAATAATGATTAGATTTAAATCTAATCTTTTTAATTATCGAAGGGTGGTGTAGTATAGTGTCTCTTTAATTAGAAACAGAGATACTACTATTAATACATATTATAAACAGGTGTGTAGAAATACTAGGATGATTAATCGAAAAAGAGGAGGGGACTTTAGTCAGGTTAAAGGGCATTAGCTATAAAGGCTGGTGGGGTTCTACTTAATAACAAAGTGGGTCTTCCTTACTATCTAATCTAATCTAATCTATGGCTCATGCGTCCCTTACCTATAGCTCACGTATCACGTAATATAACGTAAAAAATTTCTATATTAATAATCGCAAAGTTATATAACGTCCTTAATATTACTTTACGCGCTTAAATTACCGGCCGATAAATTAACTGCGATAAAAGCATAATATAACGAAAACTCGATCCGATTAAAGAGAAAGTGATTAAGGATTATATAATCGATTTAAATACCCGAAGAATACTTCTGACGAAAGGTTATATTATAAATATAGCTAATCTTTTATTAAATTCGCGTAATAACAACCGTGTAAGTAAGGAATAAATTACGCGTTATATTCGATGTAATCTAGAATTAACGACTCGAATAAATCGGAAATACGATTATTAAAGAGCTTTTTATAAGGATCTAAGCGTTATTTCGGGTTAATTTAAGCTGGTTACGAATATTAAAGCTAAATACGGTATTATCGATAAAGATATATAGAATTTCGACGAGACCGGCTTTATAATAGGAATTATTAAGTTAATATTAATCGTTATACGCACCGATCGACGTAAAAAAATAAAATTAATATAGCCTAGTAATCGGGAATAGTCGATAATTATCGAGTGTATTAATTCGTAAGGTTATTATATCCCGCCGTTCTTAATTATTTAAAGTAAATATCACTTTACGAATTAGGCTACCGAATACGAATTACTAGGCGATTAGGTTATTAAACCGATTTCTAATGGATAGACTAATAATGAAACAGGCTTAGACTGGGTTAAGCATTTCGATTAGTATACTCGATCGTCGATAAAAGGTCGATATCGCCTTTTAATTATTAACGGTTATAAGAGCTATGTATTAATAGAATTCGATAACTATTATAAAACTAATAATATTATTACCGTTAGTATGCCTCTTTACTCTTTTTATCTACTTTAGCTATTAAATATAAGGCTTTATTCGCCTTTAAAACGCGTATATTCGAAAGAAATCGAGCTATTCATTAAAATATCGATAAACCATATTATAAAGCTCGACTTCTTTATTGCATTTAAAGCTGCGTATTTCAAGGTTTTTAATAAAAATAATATTCGATCTGGATTCCGCGCTTTTAGTTTAGTACCTTATAATCCTAATAAAGTAATTAACAGGCTGGATATACGTTTTCGGACGCCTTTACTTATCCTATTACGTCCAGGGATAGCTAATACTTATAATCCTTAAATACTAACCACTTTTAACTAAGTAAATAAATAATTTACTTTTATTAAACGCAGGATCTCTAGTTATTAAAGAAGCTCTTTAATATAAATTTTATAAACGGTAGACTAAATAACGAAGGGTTTAATAATAATAATATATAAAGTAACTTTAATACGCGACCGGATGTATACACTAAAGAAGGTTAATTTAGCACTTTCTAAGCGCCGGAAAGCTCTAAAACCGCGAGTCTAAGATAAAGGACCTCTTAATATTAACTAGAACTTAGAACTACTGTTTAAAAAGTTAAAAGGGAAGCGTTTAGCGAATAATAAAAGTAAAGAAAGGGGTCCGTTAAAACGGAGGGCAGGACGTGAAAGGCGCTGTGGTACATACGGCGAAACCGGCCATAATGCGCGAATATGTAAAATAAAAGTAGAATTAAATAATAAATTAAATAGCGAATAGTTTTAATTAATTAAAAGCGTTATAATTAAAATAACTTACATGATAGTGTCGAGATATGCTAAGAGTTGACCGTTTAGGGATTTTAACCGTTTAGTGATAAACCACGTTATAACTTTAATAACCGCCGTATAAAAAACTGTATTTCGGATTTATTAATTCTCTATTTTAAAAGTTATTAATTTATATAATAACTTTATTTTAAATACTAAACTTTTATTACTAAATAATTACCCTTTTTCGAGGTTTTTCGACGAACGCTTTTTCGAAGGTTTAAAGCTTCGAAAAAGGGAAAGCGTTACTTTATTTATTATATATAATTAAAATAAAAGTTAATATTAGCTCGGTACGGACTTTAAATTATATAACTTTCTTAAAAACGTTATAGTATTAATTTAAGCTTAGTTTCTTTAGAAAACGTCCTAACCTTAAAGCGTAGCCTTATCTATGCATTTTTTAAATCCCTGTAAGCAATAAATAATAAACCGTAAAGCTCGAACCGATCAGGGTGTTATAGTCGTAGGGAGTGCAGTGAGGACGGACACATACCACCAAATTTCGATCCTGATGTCCTTGAGAATGATGGTTGGCACCACAAGTAGAAGAAGGTCGACACTGTGGACAAGTTAGCGTCATAATTCAGGAAGCCTTCAATGCTTCTTTGCGTGCCAAGACGTACAGAACATTCCCAACCGCCACGGAAATGTTGGTAATGATGCCTTCGGAGCACTCAGCTGCATTCTCCCCATTAGTCGTGAGACAGATGTATTTTCTGGTTGTCTGCAACACCTACAGCCTGGATCCGGTAGAATCTGCCAGTTTCGCTGCAGCGGGAGACAATGGGCCGTTTGGATGATGCAAGTTGTGACGAAACAGACGATCGAGATGTATCCCACTACCCGCACATAATTCTCCATCTTGGTGTCTTTCGTGAAGGAGTGGAAGAACATGATCAGGGTCGCTTTTAAACTCCAGACCAGGCATATCATAAAGTAGAAGGACGAAAACATGGCCTTGGCGCCTTTGCGGAACGAGGATCTCACTGCAGGGGGCAGCGCTTCCCGTTGCGCCTGGGTGAGGCCGATAGGGGCTCCAACCACAGCTTCCGCAGCAGTCTTATTAGCCACAGGCGCGCACAGGGTAGGAAGTTGAAGACGGACCTAGATACTCAACCATGGAGTATAGCAACGTGTAGAAGACGCACGAGGAGATCGAGAACCAGTCTTGCCAAGTCCAATGGCGGAATCCTACGGCCCTCCATCGTGCCACCCACCGCAGGAAGAAAATAAAAAGTCCGAAGCCGAACTCAGCCCGGCACTCGGTCAGTGCTGGACTGCTAGTCATTCTTCTGCTGTACACTGTATTCCACCAGTGTAATTAAAAGAGGTGTGAATGAGAAACAGGTTTCACAACGACTTGTTCTCGCCCATCATTATAAATGAGGGAGAAATAAATATCTGAAGCACAAAGAATAGTTGGTACTCGCAGGGCCGCTATAGAAGAAGAAGTAATTAATAGGTCGATCTTTTTGTGAACAGCTGGGTGGAAAGCTAAACGTGAGGGGAACGAACGGGATCCTGGCCTTAAATACGTCAGTATTAACAAGGTCACAGTCGTATGTCAGACATTAGGGGCACAGCGCTGGGCAGAGGAAGGTGATTCCCGCCTCCAACTCGCCAACTAACCGAAGTAACTGGACACTTCTTTGCTCCTATCTTCTGCTCATATCAGGAATATTCTACCTCTACCCTCCCTATTAAAGCCTGGACCGGATGAATGACATGTGCGTAGACTGTGCAGCACTGGGCTGTGGCTGGTCCCGAATCTCTGGTACCGAGGCCGCCGAGGGAAGACTTGGCAGTTTGAGAGTGAGAGTCGAGGTTTACCCTGCTGGTGGGTAGGGTGGGGATGCGTTCTTGCGCCGCCCACGATCCTACAAATTATCTATCTGTGCTGTGCCGTACCAAGCATCACTCCTTCCCCTCTCTTCGCCTTATCACTCGACCCATACCCATGCCGAACAACCTCCCTTTTACAAATAGAAAGTAAGACTCAAGCAACAATGACGAGTCCCATTGAACTACTCGACTCTTTCAGCCTTGACTCCTTCAAGGACGATGCCGAGAGATATGCAGCAAAGGAGGCAGCGCGCAAACTGCTTGCACGTATCGAAACGCCTTTTGAGCGGTCCTGGTCTTTATCCTTTGAGACCCCGGTCCTAATCGCAGGTCTGCAGCTTTGCCAGGACCTGGGTGTCTGGGCCAAGTGGACAGAAGCCGCAAGCGAGAGAGAAGATGGGAAGACGCAGAACTTGGATAGCCTTCTTGGCTTTTGCAACACTCCCGTCGAGCCGAACTTATTACGTACGTATGGCGCGTGCTTGTTGGCCCCCAATTTGCTAACTTGCTCTAATTAGGTCGCTTCCTGAACCACATGGCCGCCCTCAATATCCTGGAAGAAGTTGGTCCCAACACCTGGAAGCCCACAGCTTTCTCACTGGCGATGGGTGATGGCGTATCCTACACAGACCAGGGTGTCCGCTGCGGGTAAGACCTTGATAGTCCGTCGATCATTAGTACCGGCTATATTGGTTGACTAATATGTTTTGGAAGCCTTGACCACACCATCCCTTGTGGCGTTAATCTTCCCAAGTTCTTGAAAGAGAACGGCTACCGCGAGCCCCTGGAAAAGGAGAAATTCGATAACTACCGTGACCTGTACGGCGATGATTTCTTCGAGTTCTGCCAGAAAAACCCCAGTGCCGGCGGAAGCTTCATAGGACTCATGACGGCACTGCGGAACCACAAGATGGACTGGACCGAAGTCTACGATACCCAACGGCTGCTCGAGGGATTTGATACGGGGGCCAAAACCGCGCTCTTCGTGGACGTCGGGGGAGCCCACGGCCTCGACACGGCACGCCTCCTGGCTCGACATCCCGAGATGCCGGCTGGTGCTTTGTTTGTCGAAGACCTCCCCGAAGTCGTCTCGACCCACGCCAAGGAGGAGCTGGACGCACGGATCAAGCGGGTGCCGTACGACTTCTTTACTCCGCAGCCCATCCAGGGGAGCCGCGCCTACTTCCTGCACGCCGTGCCGCACGACTGGCCGGACGCGGACTGCCTGCGCATCTTGGCAAATATCAAGAGCGCCATGAAGCCCGGCTACTCGAAGCTCCTGATCTACGAGGTCGTGCTGCCGGCCCAGGGGGCTACCAGTCTCATGACCACCCTGGACCTGCAGCTGATGAACTGCGTCTCGGGCTTGGAGAGGACCGAGGCGCATTGGGAGAAGCTTCTGGGCCAGGCCGGATTCAGGATCGTTGATATCTCCCGCCACCCTAGAGCTGTGGAAAGCGTGATCGAGGCTGAGTTACTCTAGGCCAAGTAGGCAGGATATCGAATCCCAGAACCGCGAGGCGAGGCCAGAATGAGCAGAACTCAGCGGAACTACCTCATCGGATGAAGTGTTTATAGAAAGAGACAGAGGGAGAGAAGATGGACAAGGTGCTTTTAAAGCAGCTAGATTACTTCTTGACCTCTTCAATCTTGCTACCGACAGTGTTATCGCCGTTATTAAGGGCTCGCTACGACTTCACCTTGGGAATCTTGCACCCGCCCAGCACGCGAGTCTGTAGTCCTTAATCTCGCCGATGGCTTCCCTTATGATACGTAAGGCGGCGTTCTCCTGCTCCTTGGCCGGTACCAATGCTATGGTGGAGAATGTTCACTCTGCGAATGTACGAAGAAAGACGATCTAGGCGCCGGTCCATGCAGGTTCACCTGGTATCACGCAAAAGTGGAATCCCCCTTCTGATTGAGCAATAGTGGTATATATACTATGCTACGACAGCTGCGTACCCATGATTAGGAGAATGGGACCTTCGGTTACGCTTTCAATAGCAAACACATTGCCACTACAGCTAGTGGTGTTCTCAAACCTTTAGCTTCAGCCTCTCTCGATATTCCACGAAGATAGAGCTAGACAGTTTCCCTGTTGTCTAGTCTTATGTGCGCTCTTAGTTCTCATTTGGGGCATGGTAAATGTCTACAGTCTTGATAGTAATTTTGGGGACAGAGTATGATCTTGGCCACTTTCCTAGACCTACTTGCTACTATTGCGACTGCGGAAACTCATCTGATGAGGAGTATCAAGGATTCACATTTTGATACCAGGAATTCACCAGTTACATCCAGCACCGGGTGCACAAAGGTAAGCACCACTTGAAATCTATACGTTAAATGATTTAGTAGTCTGCTATTTGGATGGCCTAGTATGGAACCAAAATAGGAAAAGAGCTGCTCGAAATATGTTGTGTCTCTTCACTCGCCAACATGACGGCTTTTGCCCAGGATTATCGTGCTAACCTCATCCAACGGTCTGCCTGTTCGCACCACATTCCAAATATACTTGCTGCAATGCAATGTATGTGCTTCCTTATCATTCCAGGGCTCCACGGACACGCCGCTGCCAGCCGACCTAATCTGTTTCCTCCAGGTGAATAGGCAATGCGCTATGTGCCACTCGACCGTGCTCCAGTAATCCCTGCCTTCCCGAGCAAGCTGGTCGATGTCGGTGAGATTCACGGGGCTTCTCTGCGTTTCCGTAAGGACGCCAACTTTCTTCAGATCCGTGACGTAGTAAGGCCAGGCTCCGTCCGGTCCGGAACCTGCAATGTCGAACTCGGCCATCAGCTCGCTGTCGACGCAGTGCTGCGGCAACCAGTCGACAGCAATGTGATCCCAGATACAGCCCATGGCTACTGCCTCTTCATCCGACGTGCCGCACCAACAAGGAGGGTGGCTCTCTGCCTCCGCCTCGTCATCCGATGTGCCGCGCCAATAAGGGGGGGTGGCTCTCCCCCTGAGACGGACCGCGTCCATTGGAGCGCCCGGGAGGACAGATCTATCGCGCCCCAAGTAGCCAATAGCAAAACACCAGCGACCAGTATAATCTTGCTCAGGCTCCAATCTTGCGCCTTCACTCTTTCCCAGAATTTGGGCTTTACTGGCTTCTCCAGTATAAGGTCGGTATTATCGGCAGCTTCAGGGTCGGTATTAAGACTGTGATAATCCATCGTCGACAGCCAGGGGGTTTGTCGTCGCTTTCCCACTGGTTCAGGGTTGGTCCATATACTACTTTTATCGAGGAGGCGTTGCCTAGCTGCACAACTCTCCGATAAGATCGCAAGATCCTCAGATTGTCACAGGGTGATCAAACAACAAGGAATAAAACGTGGTTTCTTCAGAACCTGTCGGAATGAAAATGGGAGTGTAGTGTCAGAGCCCGGAGGGCAGGGCCTCTGGCACATTTACAAGATTTGGGTGGTCATACTGTTGGGTCACTCAGCCAGCAGAAGTAAGTAAGGGCGTATCGGCTCGAACGCTCACTCGTAGGCAACCATGCAGCTTTCCATGTGCCTACATTGCAGGCTGTGCGCATCATTGGCTGGATATGCCATGCGCCATTTGCCCTGCCCAGTAATCAATAAGCACTTTAAGGTCCCGCCCCGCAGCTCCGCCCCCTCGTGCTGCCCCCTGCCTCGAATGCTACCAGCCTTATCGGGCTGAAAGCTTCTGCTGAAAGGTGCCCCTTGGCTATCCTAGGACTTTTTACACATGTATGTTCTGACATGTATCGGGAGAAGGTGGGTGGGTGAGTCAGGCTGACGTAAGACTTACCCATAGTCACTAAGGGTGAGCGCGGTCTTACCTCAGATGGGATGGGCGCTGTTGAGCTTCTGCTGTTGGTTCCCAGGCGGAGGGGGAAGAGTGAGCAACCAACATGCGTCTCGGCATGCTGCATGATTATCTCATCCCATGGCACACACCGACATCCAGTTTGCCCCCTTGGCTTACTTGAACAGATACTAGTTGGCTGCGAGTCCATGGATTCGAGCAAGCACGTAAACCAATCACTGTACTCCGTACATGTAACCTGTTTCCCAACGGCATGACAGCCAATTGTTTCGTGCTATACTACTAATTATAGAGTAGCAGCAACTCACAAGGTCCGTTGTAGCCTGTAGGTAGCTGCTAGGAGGATGCTACTCGCTGTCGGGAAGCACTATCACCGGCTCGTATTGGATGGGGATTGCAAGCAGCAACATGAGAAAGGTCATTCAGGCAAGTGCTAATACAAATTCTACTGGTCCTGGCTTAGTTGAATTAGTCCCTATCTCTTAATACAAATGTACTCTACCGTGTTACGAGTCTATACATATAGCGAAGTTGGGAGAAATCTGACATAGACCAGTCTTATTTAGAACAAGGTCTAGTATGCGAGCTTGGCCCCCTATGCAACCTAATTGCCTTCGTCCCGAGAGCCTGACGGATGCTGACGCCCGGGGCGCGCCCACGGGGACACGCCGCGAGACTGGCCACCCGTAGGGCGCCCTTCAAGCATCGACTGCTGACAGGAACTCAGCCACTGAAGAGGGAACTGGGATTTTACCTGTCGACGCACTTCCTGGGTCAGTAGTGAGTCGAGTAATGGACTAAGTATTTCTTATTCATGTTCATAACTTTATGCATCTCACGAACCCCCACTTGCAATCCGTTCTTGATTGGCCAGACTGAGCCGGATCAACAATGTCGTCATAGCTATTCAATCCTTTCCATGCCCTTCGAACCACGTGCAACCTTTGGTCTGAAGAGACCGAGATTGATGTCCAAAAAAGCACTCCTCGAAAAGTAGATACTTTGCTGTGCTACCATGAGTGGGAGCACGAATCGAGATGTGATGCTTGTAAGTACTGCTATATGAACCACCCTCTGCCAAAACCTACTTGACTCGATCCTGCATCTCGCTAACGCATCCGTCAACCCCTACCAGGCTGGCGCCGCCGCCGCCTTCACCGTCGACCTGCTCATCTACCCGCTCGACACGCTGAAGACGCGGCAGCAGTCGCGGGACTTCCTGCAGACCTTCGCGAGCCCGGGCGCCCACAAGGCCAAGGTCCCGGCCCCGTCCCGGCAGCTCTTCCGGGGCCTCTACCAGGGCATCGGCATCGTCATCGTCGCCACGCTGCCCGCCGCGGGGACCTTTTTCACCACGTACGAGGCGGCCAAGACGTTCCTGGGTCGCCATGTCGGCCCGGCCGGCGAGGACGGCCGCAAGCTGCTGAACCTGCCGCAGCCCTTGGTGCACTCGGCCGCGAGCGCCGTGGCCGAGATGGCCAGCTGCGTGGTCCTGACGCCCGCCGAGGTCATCAAGCAGAACGCGCAGATGGTGCAGCGGCAGCGACAAGACGCGCCGTCGAGCAGAGGGAGCGGCTCGTCCTCGCTGCGAGCGCTGCGGCAGCTGGGCGGCGGCGCGGGGGCCCGGCAGGAAGCTGCTCTCGGGGTACACGGCCATGGTGGCGCGCAACCTGCCGTTCACGGCGATCCAGTTCCCCATCTTCGAGCACGTGCGCGGGCGGCTGTGGGGAGGAGCCGAAGACGGCGGCAGCCTGTGGCGGACGGGCGTGGTCACGGGCGCGAGCGCGGGGCTGGCGGGCAGCTTCGCCGCCGTCGTCACGACGCCCATGGATGTCGTCAAGACGCGCATGATGCTGATGGCGGGCGGGGGCGGCGGCGAGGGCGACGGGCAGACAGGGGGCCAGGGCGGCGCGCGAGACCGGACAGCGACGGGGGCCACGCCTGCTGCCAGGGCCAGGGACGCGCACGGCGGGCTCGCTGTCGCGAGGCAGGTGCTTCGGGAAAGGGGCGTGCCGGGCTTGTTCCGGGGTGCGGTGCTCAGGGCGGCGTGGACGGCCGTGGGCAGCGGCCTGTACTTGGGCATGTACGAAGTCTCTAAAGTGTGGCTAACGAGGGGGAGAGCGGGTGAAGAGGATGTCGGTTTCCCATAAGTAGTATTCTTCTGCCTTTTAGCCTTGTGGCCACATAGCAGTTTACCGATTGGCGTTCTGTAGATAGGTCAAAGTACAATACATATACCATAGACACATGTTCGGGCAGCTGAATGGAATTATTTATTTTGTTATGTGTCTGGGGGTCAGCGACTGCGTGTATGTGGGAGTGTCCCCAGACGGTCAAGTACTGTGACTACCACCACCACACAGATCACTCCAGGAATCGCTCGGTGATTCTCAGGGTGAGCCATGAGGATTGGAGAGAATACGGGCATGCGGTTTCCATGGGGCGTAGGGAGAAGGTATGTGGGCAGCTATGATGAACAAGTCTAGAAAGGGGATAGGATGTTTAGCGGTTGGCTAAACTGCCTCCCTAGTATGCCCTGTTCCAAGTTCCTTAATACAATTATGCAGCAGGAATCGTCATTTACATATTAAAGCGCATCTTCCAGTCCTTCTCAGCCGGGTGGATTGTAATCATACAAGCATTCGAACCCGACAGGAAGTAAACAAGACCTGATGATATGTGTTTTACAAGAGTTGGATATTAAAAGTAAAAGAAAAGGAGGAGACAATAAAAACTAAAGAGAAGTAGTAATGAAAATAAAAGAGAAAGGAATTGAAAAAGAAAAAGAAAAAGAAAACAGTCAAAAAGCTAGGCTCAATCCCTGTGAGGGGTTCGAACCATTACGAAAAACCCCCTTGAATACTTCAAGCCGACCTGCCGACCGGGGGTTGTTTCTAGCCACTTTTACGCTGGAGTTTCATCAGCAACCAACTGAGCCATCCGGTGTGGTCCTCATTGCTGGTGGTTACTGTGGAAGTGTTGTATTTTGGGTTATATGCTTTCCCCCCCTCCAATATCTTCTCCTATCTTCTCCTTTTGATCCACTTCTTTAACATCTTCTCCCCCTTTTCACCCATGGGTACCACGAACCCTAACTCGCCCTCCCTCAGCACCACTTGGTTTCTGGCTGGCTTGACTGCCATTCTCCTCACACGAGCTCTTTAGACCTTGCTACTCGTCTGTGTCACTACTTGAAGATATCACTTGATGGTGGAACACAGAGCTAGAGAAAGACGCTGCAGTATTTCAGACGAACGTAGCCGCAATATCTACTTACTTAGCTAAAGTAGGGAGATTCCAGACTAGGTACATGGAAGATGGAATTCAGTCGCAAGGAGAATACCAAGGCAGTAAACCAGTTTCACTTCCCATCCCCCCAATCATCATCCCCTATCGCGTCGTTCATAAGCATCTTTGGCAAAGCACCCTCGAGACGCCGTCAAGCAAGCTCAAGCTCCATCATCAGAAGCCATCTCCCTGGAATTTCACTTGCGGTGACCTCCTTCCTGTTTCACCTCAACCAACTTGGTGTCTTCCAACTTCGAGGAGCCGGACTCATCCTTGACCTTTACCGCAGTGTCGGCCTTCTTTCTGAGCTCTAAGTTCTCACAAAGCAGGGCCCCAACTTTGACCTCGGAGCGGGCCAGCTTGAATTGGAGATCGTGGATCTCGTCTACCTTCTCGTGGATGTTGGCGGTGGCCTGATCGGACTTGCCCTCGAGGATCTGGATCTCTTCCTTGAGGTTCTGGATTTGCTTGGCCTGGGTCAGGCGCTGCTGCTCCTCGGCCTCCGAGCGTGCCCAGCTCTGCTCCGTCTCCCCCTCAGAACGCGCCGGCCGTCTCTCGAAGCCTTCATGGGGAGGGCCCTCCAGCTGCCCGAGCTCCAACTGGGGCTGCGCGTTCTCTCGCCCCAGCCCATGGGCCGCCTCCTCACTTAGCTTCTTCTCCTTGGCGGCCGCGAGGTCTCTTCGTTTCTTCTCTTTAGCGAACTCGCGGCGGCATCGTCTTTTCTCCGCGGCAAGCTCGCGGGCGCTTCGTTCTTTCTCGCTGGCGGCGGACTTCTTGTACTTCTCTGCCAGGCCACCCAAGGTCTCGATCTGCTGCTGTGCCTCCTCGTGGAGCTTGATGAGCTCGTCCTTGGTGGTCAGGGCATGGATTCCCTGCTTGTGGGCAAGCACCTTCTGCCATGCGGCGGAGTGCGTGTCAGTGCTGCTGGGGTTTCCCGCTTCAGCAATTGCCTTCCGCGCATCTTGGTCGAGACACTTCCGCTCGAGCCAGTAGTGGTAGTAACCAGGAAGCCACGGCTTACATGATTCACTGATCTGATCCTGTTGAGACCACGGGTAAACCATGTTCTCGACTAGGAAATTCAAGGTCAGGATGTCGACTGAAATTCAACGAGGCAGCCGTAGGATGTACTTACACAATATCTGGAAGTGCTTCTCGGCTACTAGACGGTCTGCGTATGATTGAGACACTGGAGGTCGAAGCTTCTTCTGATATGAGACCTCGAAGGAGTACTCAATCCAGGTTTCCTCCATGTCGGTTTCTGCTTCTGAGCCCCAACCCTTCGCAACTTCACTAAGCAGAATCGCCTTGGGCATTGTCGAACTCGAATACTGGCATACACGTGTGAATAAACATTGATCATGGCCAAACAGTAAACCCATTCTCAAAAACAGGAGCTACTTACCGAAGACATGGCGCTGTGTTGTGCCGGTAGATAGAAAGCAGGATCAACAAATACTGTGTGTGGATATTTCCAGCACCATAGATATGTGAGTTTTGACGGGCTGCGTTCAACTTGCTTGTCGAAGTGATGAGCTGCTTTTTCACAACTTCCTGTAGGTGGGAATAGGTGTGACGATCTCAAGAGAGCAGAGAAGGAAAGTACTGTGAGAAAGACGTTTCTCTGAAGGAAGAACTATGGCAATCGAAGTATTCCGGGAGCACAAGGAAACATAAAAGAGTGAACAAGTGAAGGCCCGGAATAGACTGCAAGTACTTGGTTGCTGGAGGAAAGTAGAACCCGGTTCTGGGTGATTTATGTGTGATACCCGGGTAGAATAAAGAAGGTGAGGCAAAAGAGTCGACGATGTTAAGAATCACGCGGTGGAAGGCGGAATAGATGGCCTGAAGAGATGACCGTGCGAGCAGATGAGTACAATAGCCTCCGGAAGAAATCCGCGCGGCTTATCAACGTCCGTGTGATATCCCCTTGACTTAATGCGGTGGTTGCGGTGGTTGCCTGTAAGATATTCTCAATAGGCTGCCAGTAAGGGGTCGTCACCCAACTGTTTCTTTCTTTGAAATATTGCACTTCGAACAACGCATCGTCAGTGAGGCAGATATATTTGGGAATCAGGGTTCAAAGGGCCTGGTAAACTTGAGCCTGTCCTTCTCTGAGAGCTTCACCAACCAATACTTTGCGGAAGGAACTGGATAAGGGGGATATGGAGTGTCAGGGCCTATCCAAGTCGTATTTACCTTGCATTGTGGACGGTTGACTACAGCACCAGGCCGCAGATGCGATGAGAATGTCACTAGCATGATCTGATAGAGCAGACGATTATTTACACATACATAGCTTCAGGTGAAGGTTTCGGAAATCACATCTAGTGATCAGCGAGGCAGGCTTATCACAAGAGCTCACCAACACTGGTGCTGCCCGTTCGAGCTTGAAACTGACCCCAACGCCAGCATGGCCGACGAAGACGCTACCCCATGCACCGGAGGCGATCTAGACACGACCAAGGTGAAGCCGGGCTCCGGGCTCCGGGCTCCGGTTCCGGCTCCGGCTCCGGCTCATCAACTCCTCGAGCTTCCCCTCGAAGATGGATAGAGCGCCTACTCTAATTATAAAGTACATGTCCTTTGCAAGATTTCAGGCGAGCTAAAGACTTGTCGATAGTTCTTGACTGAGGATGGAAGGATCAATTCGCCAAGGGGCTCATACACTCTGACGAAGCAGCACCTGCATGAGGCAAGTCACTAGCGCTATTATTCAATCCATATTTTTTTTATTTTGAATAAATAGGTGTATACTATGTCTCGGGTGAGGCAGCTTGGGGTATATGTACAACACTTGCTTAAAGACGTACAGTGAAAGAAGCTTCCTCAACTCCCGACAAATCCCTGACAGGCCAAACCCGACCAATGAAAGTTCATAGACAGCCCTGCCGCACTGCTCTCATTAATCATCAGTTAAAATCCCATCTGGCAACCAACCCCCTGCTACTCATCATCTAGTATCCGACTTGCGAGCTGTCCGAAAACAGGTACCTCGTATCTGTTAGGCGATTAGTTTTCGTTACGACGTAATAGACGAGGGCATGAGGAGGACAACTTACCTGTCGAGTGTGTCTGCATCTCGGTATGCTCTCAAAGCAAGGAACGCCATCAGTGCCAAGTCAGCGAGGAAGATGACCCAGCTAAGAAACGTCGACCATGAGAAGATGAGGTGGATAACGAAGATAGCTGTGAACAGCAGACTGGATTGCCAAGCGTGGAATCTGTCAAGCGCCGGTTAGCAATCCCTATAGTGTGCTGAAATTCCGTTTCGGACAGCACTGCCACCCATCCTTGGTGATCGGCGAGGATAAATCTCGGGCAGATCATTTGCACCGTAATTCGGCTGCCTCCACCCTCGACTGATTTTCCATCTGATCTTGACAGGAAGACTGCCACTCACCGAACGTAATCGCTGCTCTTCTCCAAAATCAACAGCACGATCGCGCCCAGAGGCGGAATCGCCAAATACGCCGCCGCAGCCTCGTAGTCGAGGCGCAAGCCCAGGCTCGTGTCGAACTCACTCACACCCGCACCGGCTGCTGCTCCGGAGACGAACCCTCCTGCCCCTCCTCCTATGCCGCCCATAGCAGGGCTCACACCACCACCATTGCCGAAGCCCGCCTCCAAACCTCTACTGCTGTTGTTGTTGTACCGATCTGACGACGGCAGGCTCGAGGACCACTGGCGCTGCGGCTGGGGGTGCTGGAGCGGCGGAGGCGAGGCAATGTTGTTGGGCCGGCGCTGGTAGTCATAGGAGCCACGCGGGGAGGCAAGAGGGGAGGCCGTCGATTTCGGGGGTGACCAGGGGCGCGAGTGCTCGGGCGGGGAGGACTGATAGGGCGCGAAGTCCATGTTTTGTGCAGGGATTGAGATGTCTTGTTGTTTGGTGAGTTTGTCGGGTCAGTTGGTGGTAATCGCCGCCTCTTGTCGTAGGTTGGCGGTGTTGCTTCGCTTTCCAGCGCAATAGTGCATTACAATTGGTCCCTACGTGTGCTCTCCTCCTCCGGGCTGGCCACAATGCTGAACTGAAGAGAAGAAAAAGAATTGAGTGTCGAAATACCAGAGGCAGGAAGAAATGAACGGTGAGGGATGACGTTGGCCGGTCAAGGTTAATAATTATTACTTAAGGAATGCTGTGTGCTGTACGTTGCGCATGCTCGCACTTGCGCATCTGTTGTCAACGGTAGATTCCGCCATCCATGTAATGTTTCTAAATCCATCAATCCATCGCCTGCAGGGTCTTGTTTTAGCGCGAACCTGTTCCCAGCTTCCTCACAACTCGGTTGAACACAGAGCTGACTGTCGTGATGGATGCATCAGCTAAGGCTGGATATATCTTATTATTACTTTAAGAACTTACTCAGTATGGCTCTGAAGTCTGCAGGCATTCGCAAATCGGGGCTCAATTGCTTCTGTAAGGTTTGCACGCCTACCGACGACACCAACAGCCAGTCGCCTTTACCCCGATGAAAAATCATGATAGGGTGCCTCATCAGGCCTCGTCTTGCCTTGGCTGCATTGTTTCATATTCTCAACTTGTAAGAATTGCGACAAAATCAGACTGCACACCTTCTGGTCCTCTATTCGGTACATCTTGTATTGTACATTTATACACCTTGGTATCTTTCTCGTACAGTATACACGCATTAGCTGCTAGAAGCTTCTTCACCCTCCTTCTTGGGGTTCTGTTCCTCGTCCAACTGCGTCCTCCTGGACTCCAGAGCAAGCCATAGACCCTTGGACTGGCCCTCCAGGGCAGTAGTGAGACCCAGACCAGCGCTCTGGAGCATGTACACGAGCTGGCTGCGCAGGCCATCCAATCCACCCTCGATGCCACCGACCCATCTGACGCCCTGGTAGTCAAACGCCTTTCCTTCGACACGACCGCCAATGAGCATGAGCTTCTGCAGACCGCTCTGGGCTGACAGCTCGTAATATCCGGGATTCTTCCTCCTAGTGGGGGCAGGGAAGTCGGGGGCACTGGGGGACAGGATCTTCAGTGCAGCGGCCAGGTGAGCGGGCGATACCGTGGGGAATGTTAAGGCCGCAACGGGCCCCTCGAGCAGAGGGCTGATCTGAGCATAGGCTGTGTTGGGGTTCTGTGTATCCGCAGCCTGGATAGCCTCGTATGCCGTTTTGGATAGGTCGTGGGTGTAGGCATTCGGCTTCTTGGCGGCCTCCTCGACATCGAAGAACTCGACGAGCTTGAATGCAACGTCAAACATGCGTGTCCGCAAAACCTGAAGCTGTATCGAGCCCGTAATATCGACCGGGACACCTCCGTCGGGGCCAACTACGGGCGCGGGTACCTCGCTCAATGCCTTGCGTAGCTCTCGGCGGATCGCAGCCCATTCCACGGCTGTCAAGTTGTTGTGTTGGAAGAAAAGCATTAACGGGGTCGATCGGAGTAGTGCTGTGTATGCGCGTAGCATTTGCGATTTGCGGGTCTCGGGGCGGCGAGCAGTCGGCGGCTTGTTCGGAGGGATGTAGTCCTCGGGCAGTTGCAGGCGACCCAGGGGTAAGGGCGAGGCTCTAGCAGCTACGGCATAGTGTCTCGATGAAGATATCGAGGTCTGAGGGAGCATCACTGCAGCTGGTACAGCTCGAGGAAGCGAGTTCGCAGTCTGGGCCTTGACAGCTCGGCCGACGCAACGCGCCGACGAGCAATTGAGTCTGGCGGACATGTTCTTAAGGTAATTATGGTGTTATGCCAGCCACCTGTCCTACCACTCCTCGTCCAGGAACGTTTCTGCTTCCAATGTCCAATGATCGCGTGAAGCTTTCTTGCTGGGCCTAACCTAAATTCCCTGGGGAGGTCTGTGCTTCCCTGCAAGACCGGCGCTGGAGTAAATCCCCTCCGACTTCTACCTGTACGTACACCATACTCCGTACAGTACGTACCCGTTAGGTTAGGTGAGTCCCACGATCAGGGAGGGAGCTCCTCGTCAATTGGGCAATTGCGATGATACCTACCCCTCGTCATTGGCATCTGGTATCGGCATCGGCGCATCGCAATAGCTGCGAGATGGATTGGTGGACATGACAGAGGTGATTTTACCTTTTCTGTGATAAGCACGCCAAGTGTCGTGTCCCTAGAATTCCCTTCATGTCAAGCAAGTGTAATAACACTGCCAGTGCCTCGTCAACTCGTCCCGATGCCGCTTGTGGATAGTCACTTACTGACGTACTTGCATGCCGCTGCCGTAATGTTCTTTTTTTTTCATTGAGTCACAATAGAGCTGGTAAATAGATACTGCCACCTCCTCCTCTCCCTTGCTTTTGGGCACACTGGTGATTCAGAACTTGGAATTTGGGTTGGTATACGCTTGATGGTCGTCAATTGATCCTCACTGTAACACGAGCTGGAATCTGTCCAGTGTCAGCTTTACAACTACCCCGCCATCGCCACCAGTGTGTGACAAACGAAGCTTTGCGCCGGCGCCGAGAGCGACGCGCAGCCCTCCGGAAAGAAGCCCATCACGATGAGCGACACGCCACAGCAACCGGCGTCCATCTCGGCGACCCATGCGCAGCCAGTCCTCGTCGACATCCGACCGCTCCTCCAGCGTCTCTGGCCCGACCCGGCGCGGGAGAATGTCACGGCCAAGGAGATCGCCGAGCCCATCTCGCTCATCTTCTCCAACCAACTGAGCCCCGTGCAGACGGGCTCCCTTCTCACCTGTCTCCATTTCACCGGCTGGGACCGCCGCGCCGACGTTCTGGCTGAGGCCTCGTCCGCTATGCGCGCCGCGGCGGCCGAAATCGACTTCGCCGAACTCAGTGACGTGGTCACCCGGAAAGGGAGGCCGGAAGGGCGATATTTGGGCGGACTTGTAAGTTTTCTTCTTGGCAACATTACATATCCTCCCCAGCAAGTCTTGTAGAGAGTGTTCACTACTGGTAGCGCAAGAGAGCTGACCAACTTGTCTTCCGCAAAATGTTAGTGCGACATAGTAGGCACTGGCGGCGATAGTCACAATACCTTCAACATTAGCACGACCTCGTCGATCCTTGCGTCCTCGCTGCTCCTGGTAGCCAAGCACGGCAACCGGGCCTCGACGTCGAAATCCGGGTCGGCGGACCTGCTCATGTCGATGTCCCCGCGGGCGCCACCGCTATCGCGCATCACGCCGGCGACCCTCGCCAAGGTCTACGAGCGCACCAAATACGCCTTCCTCTTCGCCCCCGTCTTCCACCCGGGCATGCGCTTCGTCGCGCCCATCCGCAAGGAGCTGGGCTGGCGCACCATGTTCAACCTGCTCGGCCCTCTCTCCAACCCCTGCGACGCCGCCATCGAGGCCCGCATGCTCGGCGTCGCCCGCGACGACCTCGGCCCCGTCTTCGCCGAGGCCCTGAGGCTGGGCGGCGCCCGCAAGGGCCTGGTGGTCTGCGGCGTCGAGCAGCTCGACGAGGTCTCGTGCGCCGGCCCCACCCTGTGCTGGCAGCTCGTGGAGCAGCGCGGCGGCGACGTCGAGGTCGAGCACTTCACCCTGACGCCCGAGGACTTCGGCCTGTCGCGTCACCCCCTCAGCACCGTCAGTCCCGGCAAGGAGCCCGTGCAGAACGCGGCCATCCTCGGCCAGATCCTGCGCGGCGAGCTCGCCGACGACGACCCCATCCTCGAGTTCGTCCTCATCAACACGGCGGCGCTCTTCGTGGTCTCGGGCATCTGCGACACCGACGCTGCTGTCGACACTGCCATGGGCCCCGGTGACGACGGCAAGGTCATCGCGGAGCGCGGGCCCGGCGGTGGCCGCTGGAAGGAAGGAGTCAGGCGCGCGCGCTGGGCCATCAAGAGCGGCGTGGCGTGGGATATGTGGGAGAAGTTTGTGGAAGTGACCAACGATTTGGAAGGCAATTAGTTGGTACATGGATTTATACTACTTCTTCCAATAGTAAAAAGAAAAAGAAAAACATGAAGAGCGTGGCGCTGATTACGCAGTATTATTGAGCGATCTGATCTTGATGGTGGAAGGGAACGACCACACACACACAGGCAGACGCATAGAACGATGATGTATTGAGGGCATTTCATACGAGACAAGCACGAAAGATTCACATCTACGTGTTAGGGAGGTGCTTTCTGTCCCTAGGGCACAGCACAATTGGCGTTTAAGGATACGTACACCGGAATAGAAGACGCTGCGCTTCGCGGATAGAATACGTCCAATTCTCTGTCCATTGACTACTTACTTAGTGTTATGAGAGCAGCATGGCAGTACTTTCCTAGGGAGTTTTATAATTTGCAATGCAACTGACAGGTCTTGCCGGAGTAGAGAATCTCATTGTATGTAAGTTAAGCAAAGAAGACGATAGCTATTTTGCTACCGATTCCTCTTTCTGCTTCTCCCTAAGACTGTCGGACGATGCCGCAACGACTGTTGCCTTAAGACTGCTCGCATTGGGAGATTCGACATCCATGCCGTTCAGTGAATCGATACCAAGGGGGTCGTCTTGAGATCCTAATTGGACGCGTGGCCGCAAGCATTTCCTCTTTAGCTGCCATGGCCACGGGATCCGCGTCCGCGGTATCCGCCCCGACCACGACTTTGACCTTGTTCATAATATCCATTTCGTCTCTGATATCTGCCTTGGCTCCTATGAGAAGCGGTTTCATCCACCTATCGTGAAAGCACGCCCCTGACCTCGCCCTTCAGCACGACCTTCGGGTCAAAGACGCGCTCGCCAATACCTGTCTCGCCACCTGTTCCTACTTCAAGCCACTTGGCTAGCAAATCATTGCTCTCTTTGGGCTTGACACTATCGTCGCGTGTTCCCACCGTGATGTGCGCCACGTCATTGACGCACTTCCAACGGTCTTCGGGGTCTACTAGGCGGACCACGATGGCCATGATGCGGGAGTCGAAAACCACCTACAAGAGTCATTGGTTTAACTAACTGTGAATATGCGGGGGGATTATAGGAAAATCGACTTACACGTTCGAGCTCAAGCTCGCACTCCCCCAACTTCCCGTCAATATTCGTGCTCTCCAACTCCACCTTCACATAGCTCGCCCACAGGTCGGGGTGCTGCTTAGAGCTGGCTCTGTGCATCAATGTCACATGAAACATGGGCTGGACACGGCGGGTTTGCTGGAGCTGTTTGTAGAATCGAGACGTATCGGCATCTACCTCCTTGAATGCGGCCTCCAAGGCAGAATTGACTACCTTAGACGGGACAGAAACAGACATGTATTCCAAGGCCTTCTTTTTCTGGACTTTGGGCTGCTGCTGGTTTTGGGAGTTGCTGAAATTCTTGCTCCTTTTGTTGTCTTTGCGGTCGGGCTTATAGCCATTCAGGGCAGATTTGATTGCTTCATCCATAGCTTCTGCTGAAGGGACTTCCGGTACCAGACGAGGATATCTCTTGTGCAGCTCTTGAACCATGGTCTCCAGATTGGTACGACTGTCTTTGGCACCGTCAAGGTCGACCACATAATCAAAGCCCGCATCAGGCAGTTGATCCGGATCACAGGGCTGATACCTCTGAATGAAGTTCTCCATGATATTAATAACCTTGGCTTTCTCCGAAGCGGCATGGATGGTCTGATGGTTGTCGCCTCGTTCGAATACACGCTCCCGGGTAACCCGTCGGATTTCGTCGAGGTCGTTATGAGCAAAGTTCATAGCAACGAGGCGTGCATCTTGATGCGCCATCTTCACATCTTTGATGATTTGCTCTCGTTCGCGGCTTTCCGAGTTGTTCCTATCCGAGATAACAACAGGATGGTTTGTAAGCTCGTCCATCACAGCTTTTGTCATCTGCTTTGGTCGGTTTTTCCCAGTGATGTTGTCGTTCTGGACGTGACCCCAGCCGAACAGATGGGTCAGGGCCACTGCCACAGTGGTCTTGCCGCAGCCAATCGTGGCAATTGGCACAATTACCACATCTTGGGTGACGAGCGCAGAAGTATCATCGCCCGCTTCGGTCTCCCAATTGGCTGCCTCGGATCCTTTGAGTTTCTTGAATGCCAAGAAATCGTCCCGCAGCTGGATGATGCCGTGATTCTGGTTGTACAGTTTCCCAAGCCGAGGGTCCTGGGCGAGTCTCTTTCGAGCATACATCAGATATTCTTCGGTGATCTTGGTGTGCTTCCTGAACTTGGGGGTTTGCCGGAGATCAAGGCTTTGGTGCATTCTCGCCACTGACGATACATCAGATATGGTTCCTCGAATTTGTACTTGAAAAACCAATCGCTGTACGGAATCGATGCAGGGTTGGGCGACATTCTGCATCGAATAACGAAGCCCTCCACATCCCGTCCTTCGTGTGCGCCCGACTCGGCGACCTTTTCGAGAAATTGTCTTGTCGTGTTTATATCGTCGAACAACTGTACAGCAACTTTGCGGAACCCCCACTCGTCTGCAAACTTCTGTACGGCATCGCTAGGATATGTGGTGAAGGAGGGGACGTTGATGTTGATTCCATGCAAGTAAAGTCCAGCCTTCTCCGGGCCATATGCCAGAATATGCTCCTCGAAATCGTCGTCGCAGAGCTCTGCAACGGCTGTTGCGTTTCTCTTGCGCAATTCCCTCGCCAACTCTGATCTGGTCTTTCCGATAGCAGCTAGTTGTCGGTCTACCCACTTCTCACCAGCCATTGAGTGGCTCAGTCCGATGTCCTCTCGAGCTCCTGTGGAGTGTTTGCTGCACACAAGCAGTGTCTCGTCCTCTAGGCCACCAATGAATATGATGCAACCATTCTCCTTCAGGGTAAGCTCGTATGGTCCTTGAGTGTTGCTCTCGATGTTTCTCCATCTAGTCTCCTTGACTTCTTCGACGTTGAAGAACTTGTCATAGCCTCTGATGACAATCTCATCTCGACCCCGGCGATCCTTTGTGGTGAAAAGACCTCGGGCATACACTGGCAGGTCATGCTTCTTGTAATCCCACTCCTGGAATCTCCACGAGTCGACAACGATTCCGTCCGGTGAGTGTGGAATATGGAAGCTGGTCTTCTTCGCTTTGGATGTTTTCTTTGCCGACTTGTTGTTAAGGCCTGCCACCAGTGTGCCGACCTCCTGGGGGTCTTGCTCCACATATGGGACTTTGAGATTAGACTCCATCATCAGTTTTGTGTAAAGACTGAAGATCCTGGGGTGTTGAGTGGGGATGATATGATGATATGGGTAAAGGGACGATCGTGGGAACGACGTCAATGTCGATGTCGCTGCAAGACGACAGATCTTATGGACTGACGAGAGAGAGAGTTGCCTGGATACTTGGAAAGTCATAGACGCTGCAAGGGTGGTGGTCTAGCAAGTGGGAATATGCATCCGGAGGCAAGGAGAAGTTTAGGAATGATTATGTACTCCAGGGTAGGAGTATCAGTGAACGCGATGATCAAGCGCACGTTTTGGCTCAAGTGCCAGGAAACAGTCCCCGGATGAGGATGAGTCACACTAGATGATTCCAGGTGAGTTCACTCAGACTAGGTTGGAAAGTTTGAGAGGAAATTCCCAGATCGAATCGACTTCCGGGTTTCAAATAAGCAGCCTCGAATGGAAGGTGTCCTGGACTTGGATAATTGGGAGGCGCCTCACACAATATACTCGTGTGATGTGACAAGGTAGCAAGTCCGTCCTTGTACAGTAAGTACTTCTTAACATAAGTTAAGTACAGAAGTCAGTCCAAATGTTAGTCAGTGTCAGGGTGGGGCAGAATCGCAAAACGATGGTAGACAAAGAGGCCAACGGAAACAGTCATATATGTCTTGGGATTGCCGCTTACCTAGATTAGATCATACCTTCTTTAATTAGGTACTCAGCCCTTTGCTTGCCGGTTGCTTGCATCTAAATCAATCAACACAGTGCGGCGCATACAGAGAAGAAGATGAAGCTGCGGCGACATGTACGGATACATAAATGCAGGTAAGTATTTTTCGGTTAGCTACCCCTCCTCCATTTTAGGGCAGCAGCTGGGCACCTAAATTTTGTGGCGGGGCAATGGACCTCGCTACAGCAATGCGTCATACCAGACGCCAAATTTGGTGAAGAAGTTCCAATTTCAGATCATTAATATCACCAACATCAGTAATAGCCGGAGTGACTCACTACTCGCCCCTGTATCCTTACATACCATCCAAGTAAACACCATGTCACACAATCCATTTCTCCTCGCCGCCGACAACAGCCCCGCGCTTCTGCCTCTCCTTCGCGAAAATCCTACTCTGGCATCGGGGCAGGACGAGCATGGCTACTCCCTCGTACACGCCGCAGCCAGCTACGAGCATCTAGACCTCCTCCGTACCCTGATCCGAGAGTTCAACGTCGACGTTAACTTGCGCGATGAAGACAACGAAACAGCCTTGTTCGTCGTAGAGAGCGTCGCTGCAGCACGGGTGCTAGTGGAAGAATTGGGCGTAGATGTCAACGCCAAAAACTTGGAAGGCCAGACTGCATTAGACAAGATAACGGAAGAGGACGAGTTTCCCCAGGTCGTCGACTATCTGAGAGCAGCTGGGGGCCAAGGCCAGCCTAATGGATCGGTTGCCACTAGCGAGGGAGCAATTGCCGCTACACAGCTCCCACCTGCGCCCGAAGGCATGGCGGTCACGGTCGGCACAATGACGCCAGCCGATGAGCAAGAGGTTGCTGTTGATCCAGAACTCCGCAGGAGAATTGACGAGTTGGCAAGTCGGGATGACTTCCATACCGAAGATGGCCAGGCCGCATTGCGTCGCCTTGTCCAGGACGTCCTGGGCGAGCAAAACCTAGATGCCCGCAATGTCCGGCAGAGACAGGAGTGAAGTTTGCCGCCGGCAACTTCATTCATGCCCATGGACGTCCCACATGACGTATTCACCGGGAGAGTCAGCTGGTCGCAGAATCATGCAATCGCTGCCCTTTCCTGCGACACCCTTCTCAAATGAGCTCATGCTCGCAGCAAACCAGGATCGGGATGAAGTCGAAAGAATCAAGTCCACCAAGACCCGTCTGGTCCAGTTTGTATCAATGAAGCCTTGCCAGCTGATCTTGCAGAGAGTGGCTGGCTTGGGGTCGCCCTGGGTGTTTGGAACAGAGTATCGCGAAAGGTATGGGTCGATTTTGTCGCCATCGTTTACCCTTGGACTGTCGAGCCTAACGAGCGACAACCATTCGTATATGTCCGTTGCGAACTCTTCAAGGTCGGGCTTTCCTCCCATGCCCAAAGAAGACTGCGGCGGCGTCATTGCTGGCATCAGTGCACGGCAATCCTCCGTGACGAATGGCGATGAGGTGTACTTGACTGGTGCAAAGTCTACAAGAGGATCTGGGTCAGGGGCTAGAAGTTCAAGCCTGTTAGTTTCGACCACGAACACGAGCCCGGGGAGTACTTACTCTCAGATAGATTGAGAAACAGCCAAGTAAGGGGCTGATTTAACACATTTTTGCATGCATATATCAACCTGTCGAAGCCTTTCTTGCCTGGAAAGCTCGCGGGGCTTCGAAGATCATACTCGACAACTGAATGCAGTGATCAGCTTTGTGTAGTTGCGGGAGAATTAGCTGAGAACATACGCCATCTTGGCTTGAGCCCACGTTTACCCTTAACTCCGTGCGTTTGGCCGACTAACCCAGCTCTTTCGTATGTTCCCTTATCAAGATACATTCTGAGCAGACCTGAACCAATGTTAGTTCGTCTTTCACTTTTGGCGAGATAAGCCATTACCATTCTTCAACGTGAAGACGTTGGCAACTCCAGTTTTGCATTCCGAAAGCATCATGATATTCCCTGCACTCATACACAGCCATTAGCAGCCAATACAACAACAGCCAAACCCTATATGTAATTCATACCAATCTTGATATACTGCGTGAAGAACTGCCCAGCCAGGACGTCTCCGAGGGTCATAGTTACACGATTGTGCTTTGGAGCAAATGTGTCGTGACTGAGCTTCTCCTTGATCCTCCCCACTGACTCTGCAGGGATAATTATATCGACCTAGCGAAGGCAAAGCAAGGCAACGATGTTAGCCACATATAGGCACGAGATATGACTACGTTGACGCGAGACAGACCTTGTGAATGAAATCCTGCGCAAGTATAACACTCCAAGGCTTGCCCTTGGTAGGTAACTGCTTGGGATCAGGGTAGCTCATGGTGCCATAGGTGGCAAAGCATTTCGACGACCGATATACAGTCGGCTCGGGTAGCGATAACATCTTTTTCAAGTTGGGGGTGCTCCTACGAAGTTACTGGGTCGTACAACTCATGGATCGTTTGGAAGGCTGGGTACGTGAAGTGTGCTAACTGGATACAGCGACACCACGGCGCGTGTTCTGACAAAACTCGGCTTTCTTTTACGAAGATTGGAGCTTTTTCTGGAAATCGCAGTTAACATGCATGTAGACAGCTGAACTGCATTATGCAACTAGCAAAGTGAATGCAGCAATCGGTACTGGCGCCATCCCGAACACACCCCCAATTTTCTTGATTGACTCACCCCCGTCGGTTTTCATGCCACATCCTATTCCACCAGAAAAAAACCATTTTAGGCACGCAAATCGGGGGCAGCAGTGGAAAGGCATCAGGTATTGTATAGACGCATATCCACGCATGAATGAAACATTGAAGTCTGCGTCTGACCGTTAGATCAACTGTCAAGTTGGAGTGAACCCTTCGTATCAAACCGCAAGTGATACCAAAGTTTGTGTGTGCAAAATGGAGTATCTCATTCGCTTCAGCCAGTCTCACGAGACGTTCCGTATCCCGGAGATACAAGCGCTCGCTGTGGTCGCTGGTGTCGACATGCAAATATTGCATTATGATCTTGAGGTCGGTTCATCTCGTGGCATACTCCCTGTCTCGCCTTCTTAAGATCGTGCCGCTGATTCTGGAACCCAGTCACCGTTCTGTGTCGTTCAGCTCCCATCAGAGGCTGCTGCAAAAGCAATAGTCCAGCGCTCAATATTGGCACAGAGCATACATGAGCATTGGGGGACGGGCGATAACATGGACGAGCTACATGCCGAGGTGAAACGGAAGACTTCGCACCTGTGGTCCAAGTACAAGCAGCCAAGCTTCAAAATCTCCCTTGATGTCTACCAGGGCTCAAGACCCAACAAGAAGAGGCTTGCACTTATCAACTCATTTTCTTACTTGCCCTTTGACGGAGAGATCAAGATGGTCAACCCCGATGAAGACTTCACACTCTTTGAGCAGTGGGAGTTTGGTGCCGTCCCTCGGCAATTACCTGCACCGATGAAAGTGCACTTTGGTAGGTTCATCGCGCAATCAGCCAGGGACATAATCCAGACCTTCGACCTAAAGAAGAGAGGCTATATATCGACGACGTCTATGGACAGTGAGCTAGCTCTCATAACGGCCAACATCGCCCTCGCAGCGCCTGGCAAGATATTCTACGACCCCTTCGCAGGGACCGGGAGCTTCCCGGTTGCCTGCGCACAGTGGGGTGCCCTTGGGTTCGGAAGCGACATAGACGGGCGCAGTGTGAGAGGCGATGGCGAGCACAAGAGCTTGAAGGGCAATTTCGAGCAGTACGGCCTCAAGAATCTGTTGGGAGACTGCTTCGTCTGTGACCTGACGAACAGCCCGGTGCGAAAAGCCAGAATTCTGGACGGCATCCTTTGCGATCCACCATATGGAGTTAGAGAAGGACTCAAGGTCTTGGGCGCCCGAGACCCCGTGAATCAGCCATGGGTGGTGGAAAAGTCCAAGGTGTTCTGGAATCTGCCGGACTATGTCCCGCCGAAGAAGCCGTACAGCTTTGTCGCCATGCTCGACGATATCCTCCAGTTTGCGACCGATACGTTAGTGGACAATGGTCGCTTATCTTTTTGGATGCCCACTGCCAACGACGAAAACCAGGAGATCGGAGTGCCGAAACACCCCTGCATGGAGATCGTGGTGGTCTGTACGCAGGTTTTCAATAAATGGTCGAGAAGGCTGATAACCTACCGGCGTCTGCCAGATTCGGAGGTCGACCAGAAAGCTCTTCTTGACTGGCAGTCGAGGGAACATGCAAGTGACGGTATTACAGCGGACGAGTTAAATCCCTTCCGCCGCCACTATTTCAACGGTTTCCGCACTCAAGAAGCCGTTGAATCTGCCATCGAAGTTGCACCAAAATAGGATACGTTCTATCATGGTTCTGGCTGCGACACCGCCAGCGGCATCGCCGGGAGACGTTGACAGCAGCACGCCCCACCAAGCAGTCAGTAACGTCAAGATAGCATCAGACCCTCATCATACCGATATCGTGAGCAGCATCAGAGTTCAGAGCGACATGCTTGAACTTAGTTGGCAGCCCGTCGAGACTTTCCGGCGCATTGTTAAAAGGGGCAGCATTCTGTCTGGCCTTATATCCTGGGAAAATAGCATCGCCGTCCACATGCATTCTTATCGCCGTATTATAATGATAATAACCAATGAATAACAGTACCAGGCTCCTCAAGGCTTGGAGATGTTCAATTGCCAAAGTTTGGTATTCATATGAAGGACATGGCCAATTTCCACGCTGATGGTGTCGTCTTGTGCTTGAACAATACTTTTTGACGACTGGTCGATCAACATAAGATGGTTGCTGGGGGATAGTCATTATGGCGGTTTGAAGCAGCAAACCTGGGTAAGTAGGCTCCAGGGTAGCTTCTTGGACTTGACCACGTATCAGACACGGAACAAGTGACTATACTTCTCTTGTACAAATAGAATCATTATCGCAAACCCCTTATGCAGTATCGAGATATTTGGGTGACGGTTGACGGTTGACGGTTGACGGCATCTCACTCAGGGCTCTACGTTGCTTGCAGGGGATGCGCACGTTCAGTGGAGCTAAATATCCCGCTTAAGCCGCCTGTAACGGTCCTGACGTCTGGGTCAACAGGCAAATCCCGGGGTTACCCTAGGCTCCATCGCGTACAATGGGTCGTACGACTGAAAATGGGGGCTGCTTCCCCCAGAATCTCTACGCGCCATTCCCGTAATCGGATGTTAAGACTCCAGCAACCGGCCCATTCTTCAGCAGAAAAGCACGCATTCCTTGTCCAACTTTCGGCCCTGTTTGTCGGAACTGGCCTCTTGGACTTCGGACATGAAGTGACGATGGCACAGTCATTCCATCACCTCAAGACATGTTGCAATCTGTAGTGCTTGTGTGTCGGGCGTAGGGGACATCCTAACCTAGTGCTCTTGTTAGTTCATCTTGGGTTTGCGGTCTACGCGGTCTGCATCAATTCGACCCTCCACACCATGCTCCGCCCACTCCTGACATGGTATACTACTTACGTACAATATTGTAGACGCCTACCTTAGTCAGAGGCAGATCCCCCCCCGGCTTCCAGTCAGAAGGATAGCCCGAGGTGGGTGGAGTGTGTCGGCTGAGGGAGAGGATGGAATGAATGCACACCACCCATAGATACTGATAACTTAACCTAGGTTATCTTCCTCCTCTCTTGGCTTCTTTCTGATAGTTGTGACCGTCTAATACTCTGGTCACTAGCTCAGAAGAGTCCCTTCAACTTTTACCTCCTGTTTTACGACGAGCATCGACACCGACTTCCGATCTGGTCGTCTTTCTACATTCGGTTACGAACTGCCACCCCCCAAATCTTCGCTCGCTGTACCTAACTGTACCGTCGTCACCATTTGCTTTTGATTTTACGTTCAACACGACAGAAACATCCATCAAATCGGCCCGGGGTGTTCGTCAACTAATCCCCCCGTCCCGCTTCACTTGCTTCACATCCATCACCAGCGAATCGGACGAAAAGAAGCTTGTGGCGCTTGCTTGTTGCCCAACCTGCAGTATTGCGTAGTAGATACTGCTTGACCGTGCTGTTTTTTCGCTTCATACCATTGAAACCATTTCTCATCATCTGTCTCTTTTTCTTATCTTGTCTTCAATAATTCCTGTATCGTTTACTTGCTATTAGGTTTGGGGTATTATTCACGCGTGGGTCTGGAGCTCTTCTTCGACCGCGTCTTTCCGGTACTTGCATTCCTCTCAATCCATACATAAGCTGGGATTGCCATAATCATCATGCCTACACCGTCGAGTAATCCTCCCCCAGCGCTACCACCTCGATCCTATAGCTCCTCTTGCCCTGACGAGTGGCGTGCATCCGCCACTCCATCATCGTGGCAAGCAGCTGCCGCCGACCGGGATGATTCCGAACAAGGAAGCATTATGCACATCGACGGCGCCGGCGAAGACACAGTGATGTCGCCGGGTTCATCATCATCATCATCAACATCACATCAAATCACATTAGACGACATTGATTCGCGATCAAACACGGAATCGCCTCAACCCAACTCGAGGAGCGGTGTCGGCACTGCGCAAACGACGCCCGCGCCGCCTGATCACCACGATAGCGCATTGCCCTCGTCGTCCACGAAGACTGTAGACGACGCCAACGAAGAAGCAGGCGATGCAGCAAGGAGGAGCCACGGGGACCAAATTCTCGATAAGCCAAAGAGAGAAAATACTACTACTACATTCGATGGCTTGGCCCCGTCGACGAGTACAGATTGCGACCACAAGACGGAAGCCAGCAGCAGTGTCATGTCTGGCAGGATACAGCATGATTATTGTAACCCCCCGATGGGCTACGACTTCTCCAATGCTAGAGTACGCTTCGCTCATATCTCCCCATTCCCATTCTCTCGTTTCTCTCACAAAGCGCAAGCGCAATTGTCGTTCTGGGGCTTTCTGTTTGGCGGTGTAAAAGCTTGTGGCGGCGGCTGACATGTTGTAAATTGGTTTTACAGATAGTACCGACGTCATGCTCATCGTTCCTGCGACCGGGCAGCAAATTTCATGGAACACAGCAGTCCGAGCGCCAGATCTACGACGTGCAGGTCGAGATAAAGTACGTCGACCTACAGGAATCGTTCCTATGCGGCTACTTGAAAATACAAGGTCAGTCCAGTTCAGTTCAATCAATTACTCACTCGCTCGCTCTAGAGCATCACGAAATAACTGCAAATTGCTGACTTATCACCTTGTATGGCAAACCAAACAGGCCTCACAGAAGACAACCCGACGCTGACGACGTACTTCGAGGGCGAGATCATTGGGACCAAGTACAACTTCATCACCAACCACGACGACTGGGGCGCGACCGAGAAGATCGACCTTAACCACTGGAACAAGTTCACTGCGTTCCGGCCCTACGCCAAGCAAGCGCGCAAGGGCCCCGTCCACATCAAGGACCTTCGTAACAAAGAGAACATATTCATGCGTTGGAAGGAGCACTTCCTTGTACCCGACCACCGAGTACGCACCATCAACGGCGCGAGCTTCGAGGGGTTCTACTACATCTGCTTCAACCAGAGGGAAGGGAGCATCAGTGGTATATATTTCCACAGCAGAAGCGAGAAGTGAGTACATATATTCTTCAAAGTGAATCTGGATGCCAAGGGTGATGGACAGAGAGAAAACAATTGGAGAAAACCCGACTGACTGGCCTTTGTGTGTCATCTATAGGTTCCAGCAGCTGGAGCTGAAGCATGTCGAGGATAAAGGCTGCTTCGGGGCTATGGAGTTCAGATGAGACCCACCCGGTCCGTCTCTACATTACTGGGTGAGAGGAGAGTGGGAAGAGATGAAAATGCTCTTCCTCCTAGTGGGCTTGCACTGGCCAGGACTCGATACGGCGTGAAACTCGTACGGTCTTCAAGGCAAAACAGGGGCCCTTTCCTCACCAAATGGTGCAGGCTTTCGAAAACGCTAGAAATCTTGCCGATATGAGGATAGATAGGTCTTGCCATCTTTTCTCTCGAAACGGCGGGCGAACAACAATCTGGAGCGGTGTGCTATGTTGTTTTGCACGAATACGTATGCCATGGCTTATGACATGATGGAAGACAGCGGTCAAATCGATTTTCAATCTGGATTGGTGAGGGGCATGAAATACTTTCTATGGATTGGGAAACCGAACTGGCCCATCTGTGTTGATGGGGCCGGCCTCAGGATTAACCCTCCATACCCGGCTTATCAAGGGTACACACATCGAAACAAAGCATCAGCGGACGGCGGCGAAACGACGAGGACGGGGTTTCTGGACTTGTCATATAGCATATAGCGGCGTACGAATTGCTTTCTTTTCGTACTCGTCGCGCGGCATTGGGGGGGTATACTGATTCTTGGTTGTCCCTTCTTTCAGCCTTGGCCAGTTGGGTAGGCAAGGGGACCGCATAAACAACTGACAAAATCCGATCAGTCGACTCAGCGGCATACATGATTCATGAAGCCACACATACTATTTGTGCATCATGATCCTCCTTTTCTCGTTAGAGTCTTCGTGCCTGATCGTTACTGCTCCTCTTCGCTTTCATGACGTCGAAACTTTTCCTTTTGACCCCTTCTGCCTTTCCTGCCGACTCCACATCCATTTGCGTCATAACACTCGCTACCCGGCACGCTTTTGCCCTCGGCCGCGGAGACGTGGATGCCAAAATGGGTGCTTAGGCTATACAGCTCATGAGATAGGCTTGATCTTGAAGTGTAGAGACGTAAGACTGAAAACTAGCGCCTTGAGGTCTTGGACCAGATAGTAAAAGACGCGCAGGCCTTCTGGGTCGGCGGACTCGGTCACATCGATCAGTGAGCCGATCTTTGCTGTCTGTATTCATCACGGGGTCAGCCTAGGTTTCAGATATATAAAGCAGAAAACGCCTCCATCCAGCATCTTATCTCGGCGGCGGAGCTGCAAGAGCTGCGAGAGCAGAAGCGCGGATGGTACGAGGCGTGAGCAGTTCCATCATACGATATTCTCGCTTCTTCCCTGGTGACCGTGCCAGGCGCAGGTTTCGGCAAGGCCGGGTCCCTCTCGTCCGTCGAATCTCCACGTCCAAAACGTACCTCGAAGCTGATGTGCTCGCCGCCGAAGCGAATCTCGAGCTCCTGGCGGCCGTCCTTGTTCTTCTGGGGCCACTTGCCGTCGTCCTCCTTCATGATCTCCGAGGAGCGGACGATGCGCTTGATCTCGTCGACGACGAGGCTCGACACGCACATCTCCTTGCGGATCAGGCTGTCGTTGCGGTAGTTGCTGTTGTTGGCGTACCGCGCCACCGCCGACCGCCCGTCCCCGACCACCCGGAAGTCGAATTCGAGGAACTCGTGCCCGAAGCGCCCGCTGTGCCCGGAGCTGTTTCTCGTGCGAGTGGGTTAGCAGGGAGCAAAAGTTGAGGTGCGTGTGTGTGTGGGTGGCGAGGGAGCTGTGGGTGGGCTGCTGGCCGCGGTGGTGGGACGCGCGCGTGCGCAGGCATTGGGATTGGGAGTAGAACGTACTAGTACCGGATGTAGAACGGCTCCCCGCTGGATGCTGAGTTCGCCATGGTTGCAGTCGTTTGTCTGTCTTCAATAGGTTCGGGCGTAGGCGGGTTGTAGCGAAAGGTAGGGGCCGTTGGTTCGCAAATTCACGGGAAATAAAGTGTAGTAGCCTCGAAGCGGTACTGGCCGCTGGTTTACATGTAGTGACGAGCTGGCTGTGGTCACTGGTGGGGGAGGAACTTTCTGATAGCTTACTTACCCCTAGTAACCTACCGAGGATCTTGATATGCATCTATCAAGGCGCTAAGATGAGGTGAGGTCGTCGTCTTTAGAGGGAAGGCGGTGAAGGAACAAACAGTCCCAACCCCCTTCATTGATCGACACAGATCTAATTAAGGGGTTCCTCGATTCGAAACCCTGAGATTTCCTTCAAGGCGGCTCACATAATAATAAGCTACCTAAGTTTTCGAATAATTCCCATAGGAAGTCGCAAGTAATCTTATCTAATTCATGAGCATAACCCAGCATCATCATGTACTGGGCAATAGTTCTACTCGGCATATGTGCAGCCTTTGGCATCAGAGTAGAGAGCCGAGACTGAAGGATGGGTGCTGCTGCAGTCACCTGCGACCTTTGCCAGATCACTGGTAGATGTTGTGTCTTGGTTTCTTCCAACATTGCTCGTACTTTGCAGTATATCGTGCTATTCGCATCTTGTCCGCCGGGTATCATTATTTTCACCTTGTAGTAATGATTTCTTCCTTGTTGAGCCAAGCACGGACGGGGGTGGCTTGCAGTATAGATGCCCAATATTCTGGTATGCTACATGCATCCTTGAATAGCTCGTAGTCTTCTGCAGACCATTGCCGTCAGTTCGGTGATTCTGTTCTCCCCTTCATATCGTCTTCCGGGCCCTTGTCGATGATTCTCTTCACCTCGTCCTTGTGTTCCTAAAAGGCCGGCATCGTTTCGGCTGTGATTGTGCGACTTGGAATATCTAACCAGGGGCTCGCACTATCCTTGCTTTTGCTCTTGCCGCTTTCGTCTTTAACGGGATTGGGGAAACAATCCGCCCAAGGCTTTCTGCTCTCCTTTCGTCTGGTTGATTCCACAAATTCTTCCCAGTCTTCTAGCTCCGAGCTGTTTGAGGATATCACAATTGGCCTATTCCTCGATCGACCTATTGCTTGTCTAGCGGCTACTTGCTTCTTGGCCTTGACTAGACATAAGATAACTCGGCCAACGGGTTCTGCTGCTGCTGCTTCTATACTATTTTCTGGCAATTGGTTCTTTAGTATGCGTGTTTAATTCGAGCTGGGTTCGGTATATAAGGTGCCCATAATACCTAGAGGACAAAACTGTCGAAATGTGGCGGAGAATCACCATTTCCAGGCAAGAAAGAATATATGGCTATGGGGTGAAGGCAACTGGGTGGCAAGGGGGTTAGCAAAACTTGTTGCTATTTCTTAAAGCCTGAAGATCACAGTTACTGATTACTTACGCATGAGCTCGATGCCTCGCCTCTTACATTGCCCAATGTTAACGGCCCGAGGATAACAGTTCTTCAGGCCCCTATCCTAGTCACAGTCATAGCACATGTAGGCTTGGTCACCTCCCACTTAAGAGACATGATTCTGTACATAGAGGTAGTTTCATTTCCTGTTAGCCATTTAGAGGTGGGTATTATCCATAATGTAGCAATGTTTCAGTACGTGTAATATTCTTCGTTGCTAATCTACACACAATAAATGCGTAAGTTCCTCATACCCGGTTCACCAGACTGGATCCTGTTATTTGTGTTCTATTGTACAAAGAACAATGGTTAAATAATACACCCATGGCAGGTAACTTCTAGGTTTCTCTGTTAATTTGTTAATATGATCGCACACTAGGATACAGACAAGGGAGTGAGTACAAGCCTTTCAGTGCCAGATGACCCCTAGAATATGTTCAAACCATGCCGGTACTCATTTTTAATCACTACATACACCTTCTGTACTTTCTCTTGGTAGTGATTAATGAATTTAAGGAATAGCCCCTACCAAGGAACTTCACGGGGCAGCTGCCCTGTGTAAACATCCCGCCTCCTTTCGGTTTAGGGGGGACGTTTTAGGTAGGTACAAGTAAATGATGGCAACGAACGTAGCAGCAGCCGCCGCACTCGAGCCTCACTTCTGGTATATACTGTAGCGGTGCCTAGCAGTCATCATGAGGTCATCATATCCGTTACTGCTTGGAATATAAAGCACGGTTCCGTTGATCACGATCATACATACAACTCAAGTATAGTCGTTACTCGGCCACTTCCAACCCTACCTGTTCACCCAGGTTTTGTGCACACTACCTCCTTCCGCTCAGGTTGTTAATGACAGGCACGGGTGAGTCCGCAGTGATAACCACTTCCAGCTATCGTGAAGCACGGCATCTGTTTGTCCCCTTTGCCCGTTCGTATTGCATACTATTCTTCTTGAACCTTCCGGAGATACCAAGGTACATCTTCCTCCATTTCTATCAGACGAAACATCTGGTCACTGGCATCTCTCTTTCTTACTACACGTACAAATCCCCAGTCGTGTTTTTTTCTCTCCCACCTCTTCATCACTCATCTTCACCCACACCGGAAGAAGGACACACAAACAACCAACCACCACTCACCAACACACACTCATCCATTCTACCATTCATCCACCTCTCGGACCAGATATTCCTTCCATCATCAACCATCATCCGGGTCTAACTTCGTTCAAGATGGTTAAGACAGCCTCAACCAAGATCTCCAACCGGGACCTGGAAATGATCGCCCTCTACATCCAGGAGATCAAGGAGAAGCATGTAAGTTCAGAGCTTTCCTAGATATCCTTTCTCTCCTGTGTAACGCATTGTCTTTATTTCGCCAAGCGAGTTTCCTCAGTCCAAGTAAGTTACGGGAAAGAAAGAAAGTCTAACCAAACCCCCCTTTTCTGCAAAAATAGAAAGAGCTGAACGGCTCGATGGACTGGACCCCGTACAATGAAGCCTTTGGTTTCAAGAGTGCGACTGCCGGCAGAGACGCCTTCGCCTTCATCTGCCAGAAGCTCAACAACATTGCCCAGAATGTGGACTCGGCCGGTTCTCCCTCCTCGCCCGCCGGCCCCGAGAAGAAGAAGCAGCAGCAGGCTGCACCTGCCCGCGGCCCCAAGCGCAAGATGACCGCCAATGACGCCGGTTACAACAGCGATGGCGATGGCCGGGAGACCGAGGAAGGTGCTGAGGCTGATCCCACCCCGAGCAAGCGCCAGACCGCCGCTCGAAAGCGTGGTCGTCACATCAGCACCTTCAAGACCCGCCATGACGACGGAGATGACAACGATCTTGATGACGTGGCTTAATTGCCATACACCCACGCCCGGACCATGACGGGCTCGTTATGGAAGGCGGCTGTCTTGGGGGAGCATCACTACCACTAGTTATAGTGGTACATACTTAAGTAGATACACTGGTTGAGTTGCATGCCTATTAGAGGGTCCTAGACACTCACAATGTCTTTTCACGCAAACTTCATGTTACAACTTGGCTAGGCTGTGTACATAGGTACATTTCACTCGTCAATGAACACGTCGTTCATTCTAGAAGCCATCGTGTTAGCCCCTGCCTCTGACCTTGCTGCAATCAAGGCTCAATTTTGCATTGACATCGAGTCATGTAAAAAGCATAACTCGTGAGAGCAAAAGCCCGTGAGCCCTAACTGGGTTGCGGCGCCACCGATGGTCAGACTTTCTCCCGAGTAGCTGGTCGATGGCCGGTATATGATGAATGCAGGCTGCATCGAAGCCGAAACATGGAAATCTCCCACATTACCAGTACCGTCCCATGAAGAACCGAGCTGGCTGAGAAAACCGCAATTGAATGCCGTGATGAATTCCAAATAAGCAAGTACTCCACGTATCGATCCTGCGTATGCAATACACAATTACCATCGTACATAGACACTAAACCCATACCGAAATGCGAAAAGAACTCCGTTGACGCCTATCGTATGGTTCGTGACGGCCCTGCCTCATATCTTTTGTTCTTCCTCATCCTGTCCGCATGGGTTTTCTGTAACCACGTTTGACTAGCGGCCAACCATTACCTCAGCGGTGGATCCAAAGGGGTTCTCTTGCTGTCGGGTCAGAGGCACGTTGGACTTCCGATTATCTCTATTCTTGGGCATGCTGCTGCCGCGGCCGGGGTACGTGTTCTTAGGAGGCTTGATGCCGCCACCACCGGATGATGAGTCGAAACCGTAGTCGTCCAGTTCCTGTGGATCCTTAGGCCACTCGCGCTGGTCCCTCCGCTTTCTTCGCAGGTGGAAGAGGTACAGGGTAATCATCAATGAGATGAAGAAAACGCCCCTGCAGTCAGCCGGGAGAGGGCGTCAGCAAGAAAACAATCAGACGACGCGGGCAGGGCCAGGGCTTGTTGGGAGGGTGCTTACATGACGGTTCCGATGACAATGGGCGTCGTCTTGGACGCACTCGCAGGCTTCTCACAGGCGCTATTGCCAGGGTCCGTATCGCAGTCGACGCGAGGAAAGAGGATGGACGGCATCTTGGTGAATTAAAGTGGATGTTGCTAGTTGTTGAATGGGCGTGGAATATGGGTGGAGCGCGCCCGGTCTCTCTCGGCTTCTTCGGCTAGGGAAGTATGTACAGCAGTCGAGTTCGAGGTAACAAAACAACTTGTCCAAGTGTTGGGATATGTGCAATTGTGACAATGGATATATTTGGTTGATTGTTGGTACACCAAGGCAGAGAGAGGGATCCTGCCTCTACTACGTAGGGGGCAGACGATGATGATGACGGCTTTGTGGTGGGGAATTGGCCAATCGAAGGCGCGCCAAGCAACAAACAGATCGACGTACGACCGACCGACCGAAAATAACGAACGACGGACAAGATAGAAAGAAAAGAGAGGTAAGTCTGCGGTCGAGCGAATGTGTGTACCTGAACAGAAACCGCCTCCCTCTCTTGGAAAGTCTGGCTTGTGAGAAGAGGAAAAAGCGGCAGGAGGAGAGAATGGGAGATGAAGGAATGGAGTCGGAGATGAACCGTCGATCAGGGAAGAGAGCCAGTCATGAGAAGAAGATTGATGAGGACGGGAGTGCTTGCATAAGGCGACGGAACCATCCCTGACAAGTAAGCCCCCTAACTTAGGTAGTAGTAACCTTTGGGGGCCCATCTATACGGTCTGATTGGCCCAATTCAGAGCATCTCTCTAAAACACCCCCCCATGCCCCCCTAACTTCTAAGCCGCTATCCGCCCGCTCCACTGATCAATTGACTCCCCCCTCCGGGCTTTGCTTTTTGCGGCGAGGCGTTGGTGTTTCGCATTTAGCAGCTGGTCCCTGCAAATAAGAATGCTAAGTCGTGATAGGTGGCATCCCGCTCGTGTTCGTGCTGACTCAGGTGTTTCATTTGCCTAGCGTCTAACCTTGTGTGGCTGGACTCGTGGCGTCACATCTCTTAGTGTTTGATAGTACTCTTCCAGCATTCTAGAATCTAGATAGAAGTAGGTATTTTTGGATCCTGCTACTGTAGCCGCCCAACAAGCCTCCACCTCTTCTATCGGGGTGCAATACGGCAGCTGCGTAAGGTTTCCCAGGTGGAGCGGCCTCTATACGTACAAGTGAGGTGATTAGAGACAGCGTCAAGCTTAGGGCATTCCAAAAAAAGAAAAAAAAGAGGCGGCAGAGTTAACATGGAGTGAAGTTATAGAGATTCCTTTTTATAGTGTTGCTATTGGATAAGGTGTGTTTTGTTATATTGCGTATTGGACGGAATCGACATGGTTTAGCTTGCATCTGCTGTGTCGCTCTCCCATCGTTAACCATCAACCCCGTCATAAGCTACGGCGTTGCCTACCGACGACAAGCCGGGTAACAAAGTCAGGTAAGAGGATATACCACTGTAATAAAAGCGCTAGGCTGGCGGTAAGAGTCGTCATATCACCGTTTAAAAGGTACTTACCTAAACATAAGTAGTTCTCATCTAATAACAGCTTGCTTCAAAATATGATAAACAACCAGGGACAAACGGAGTAACCGACGGTATAGCCATTATAGCATCGTCTTGACTCAATTAGCTGCCGGAGCGATTCGTGACCTATCTCCATATCTCGTTTTCGGTTGAAACCTTCGTCCCCTGCATACGCAAAATTTCATATCCCTTATCAGCTGCTGTTAAATCATCACTACGTCGAATTCATCAACTCCAGCCACCGCAATGCCTCCTCAGCCACGCAACAAGTAGATCCCAATGGCTCCTCGGCTCCCACCACACCTGAGACGTCACCACCCAGGGCCAGGCTGCACCGACCACCCACGCCCCGAAGTGGTCCACCACGTCTGTGGCCCGGAGCCTGCGGAGCCCCGCGCCCACGAGCACCATGAAGCCCGGCTGGCACAGCGCCAGGCCCAAAGCGGCGACGGCCGAGACCAGCACCGCGCGCGCGTCCCGGTCCCGGTCCCGCCGGGCTCTCCCGCCGCCGCGGTGCGCGCGGCGACTGCGGACGTAGCTGCGCACGAGGCCGCCGTACCAGGGGAGCCAGCCCAAGAGGATGACGACGACGGTGCGCTCGTCCTGGACGCGAAAGGCGTCGTACGTGTCCGTGAACGCGACGACTCTCCTCCCGTAGAGGTAAATGTGTTTCACGCTTTGCGCGCCCGCCACCAGCACGACCCCGAGCAGCAGGCCGAAGACCAGCAGGTAGACGTGCAGGGCGCGCTGGGTGACTAGCAGGAGAGTGTGCCAGTCGAGGTGTCGCGCTAGCGAGGCGAGCCAGAAGTGGGAGAAGGTAATAGCTACGAATGACCACATTCTCTCCTCGGCGTGGCTCTCTCTCTCTCTCTCTCTTCCTCGTATTATTTAAGAATTAGATAGGTAATGAAGCTAGCCAGCTAAGTAAGTAGTTAACAACTAATTGTACTGCAAGATGTGAACAAAAAGGGGTGGGGCCTGCTGCATTCGCAAGTTGGGCAAAATAACTTTGGATGGAAACTGCTATCAACTTGACGTTTATACATGGCATAAGACATTGGAAATATCGTTTTCCTCTTATGTATTCTGGAGCCGCCGGATGCGTGGTGTGCCTAGAGCTCGTGGCCTTTTGTATTTTAGGTAGACAAAGGAGTCGTCACACTGCATCACCAAAAAGGCACCTTGACACTGGGTTCAAACTTGAAAAAGGCTGGGACTAATGCTCATTATGAAACAAGGAGTTGATTCTACTTCAGTATGCGTTTTTGATTTTATCCTTTGTATGCCGCTGAATGGGATCACCCACTTTGCCATGCTGTGATCTGTGACTTTATTCCTATTGGTAACTAATACACCTCTCACTATGCCAGGTTATATTATAGCTGTGAGTCTCTAATATTAAACACATAATACCATATAACTACTTAGCTATTTATATAAAGAGTAGATGTCACTAAATCTATTCCTTTCTCACTTAGCTTAGATAAGGATATGCTCTATCCTTATACTATTTAACAAGGGGTATATTTTAAGCCAATATTTAAATGCTGTATATGTGATTAAAAATCTAGCTCCCTGCTCTATTTCTTATATAAAGTCTATCGATTGTTAGAGAATATTTATTAGCTTGATTAGAAAGTTAGCCTAGAACCTAGGGGCTTCCACACAGAACCGTGGTGGAATAGGGGTTTCTGATTATAGTAGTAGTAAGCACTTAGGATATTTACCATGAACCACACTGACTGGAAGAGCTTTACTTCGTCAGGCTTCGCAATCACCACCACTTAGGTAGATGAAGACCCCATCGCCCCGACTCCATGGCTTTCTCATAAACAGACTGGGTCGTTGGTTTCTCATGACAGCAATATCTGCAAAGCAAAGAATATTTATTTCTATTTAGTGCGCATTTCCATACACATTAGTAGTGTTGATGTGATCTAATGTCTTTTACTTCCTTAATATCAGCTTCCAAGAGGCCTACTGGTAATCACTGACAATGTCGTTCTCGTCATCCCGGTGCTTCATGAAGTGGGCGAAATCCTTGTCTGTATAGCCTGTGAGTTAGTCCAACTGTCTGCCTTGATTTGTCTCGTGAGGGAGGCTGATCGACTTACAGCTGATCTTCCCCTCGCCATCCACGTTGTTAAGCAACCGGTCTACCTCGGCATCGGTGACCGGCTCCGCCAGGTTAGCCATCAGCTGGCGGAACTGGCTCTGTGTGATGGAGCCATTGAGTGAGGGCTCGAACTGCTTCCAGGCCTTGGCATATTCCTCGGTCGGGTCGGCCACTGGAGGGTAGGGCTGACCGGTCATCATGGTGATGAACTCTAAGGTAGTGGTTAGTACTGACAGTGCTTTTGTAGATGGTGTTCATGCCGATAATGCCGCATACCGTTGAAGTTGATGGTTCCGTCGCCGTCGAGGTCGACCTCCTTGATGATCTGCTGCACCTCTGCCTCGCTGGGTTGCTGCCCAGGGCTTTTGGACATCACCTTGGCAAACTCCTCGACAGTGATGTTTCCTGCTCACGGTTTTAGTGATAAAACTCCATGAAGTACGTTATTCCCCGGGCCCTGAAGCTTACCACCCTTGTCGTCATCCTATTGAGGAGGTTAGAGTTAGGGCAACTTGTGCACGTGTATGAGTTCGGGATGACTCACGTAAGAATCGAACAGCTGTTTGAAGACCGCGATCTCTTCTGGGGACAAAACTCTGGCCTGTTCAGAAGACAAGCGTTAGCTATCCGCTTGGCATTTTGTTTGTTTTGCTCCAATTTGCTCCAAGAGGGGTTATCGTGACGGGACCCACCATGTTGACAAGCGACACGTCTACAGAATTAGACGATTAAAGATAGAAATTAATAAGAAAGCTGGTGGACGTGGCTTGACGTGACGGGACGTGACGGGAAGGCCAAGATCGGATGAAGAAGGAGGGCAAATGAATATGAAACTATCTCGTCAAGGACTGCGAGGCTTTGCGGTTTGCATGAATAAATACCCGCCAGAATCCTACCATCCATCGAAGTGGGGGGAGGTGCTGGAACCAGCGCCACAGACCACACACACACACTGCTGGGAACGGGCCAGGTTGGAGACGAAAGAAAAAATAGTCACTTGGATGAAACAGACTCCTGTGTTGCGTATTTGCATCATCGGCCGAGGCTAACGCCAAATGGGTCATTCGTTGCCCAAACATGGCTCGTCTACCCTTGAAAGCCGGTTCATCGGCCACGAGAATCCTTGCAGTAAGCAGTTGGTCCCCTGTCGCCCGCAACTGTTAATTGGCAGTTGATGAAGCGATCGTCAAACAACCACACTATTAGCTGGGTTTATGTAGGTGACGTACCTGCTATAAATACAGAAAGACCGGGAAGTTGAATGAATGAGAACGAGCTGCCGTGAGTCGCGACTTGGGCATTTGGATTCGGGATACGCCGTCCGTGGCTGATTCCGCGTGGCAATAACCTATTTACTACAGCGCTTCACTCGTCAGGTCGCATCCAGCTCCAATCAGACAGAAACCGTTGATGGGACATCAAGAGCGGCAAGAAAGGGGGAACACATAGCTTACGTGGAAAGACGTTTGCGATTTAGATGTTAACAGTGATCCGTACCTCTCTACGCATTCGACTCTGTGGCAGTTAATTCAAAGCCCAAATGCTATGTTATATCCTTGGGATCCAAAAACGGAAAAAAGGAAAGAAAAGATTAAAGTAAGTTAACTAACGTTAGTGTTTTATAGCATCAGTATATTACTCAGCAAAAAGACTATACAGACAACCTAGTCGTATAACTAAGTAGAAATCGTTTAGACATGCGATATTGAGTCTTCAGTTTCCGGCAAAACGGTTCTGACCAACCGGGGACCTTCATATATATCCCAACCAGTAAGATAGTCGAACATACTGATGATGATCATTTCCGTCCTGCCTCCAAATCTGGCGGTAAGATTTGAGCATTGTACGCAGGTGGATCGTCATGTTGCTGAGTTCTTTCTTGTTGTTCTGCCCTTGCTTCTGCGTCTTTCTGGGCCCGCCGCATGGCTCTCCGTGCCTTGAAAGCCGCGTAGCTGAAACCACAGCAGCTGCCGCCTTCCTCGGATATTCTACCCGTGATGAGGGTGATGAGCCAGTACACGCCGCAGAGTAGGGCCCAGAGTGGCCATAGGAGCCCGCCGACGAGCGACAGGAAGGGTAGGAGGATGATGAGACAGCCATCCTTGCGGAAGGCTGGCCATGTATCCCTAGACTCTGCCCATAGTCTATGTGCGCTGCCAAGTGCGACTGCAACATAGAAAAGCCCTAGGATAACTCCGAGGATGCAAGCTAATACAAACTTGTCGCTGACGTCGGATGTTGAGCCGACTTCCTGTCGCGAACTGGAAGTAGACCGCTCCAACAAAGCGAGCCGCAGAGCTGAATTCATGGTGTCGTTCATCGTGGTGTGCTTATTATTAGTGGTATGTCGGTTTAGAGAAGCAGCGTAGGTACCTAGACAGGTATTCGACGTGCTCTTAACTTGATTCGATGTCAAGACTCAAGTCGGCGACTTCCCAGTGGAAATGAGCAATACAAAAGAGAGAGTAGATAGATAGGTCGTTCAAAGATTGGAAGTCATTAAAGCAGACTTTGTACAATGCTCCAGAAAATAGATTGCCATGGCTAAAGATCCAGGGCTATGTAACCTATCTTGAAAACTCCCTCCCAAGCATCTCCGATCTTTGGCATTTGACTTACTCGACGCGCTGGTTTGAGCGAAATCTACCTCAAGTGGCTGGCCCATATGATTTCTCGGCTATACCGTCCTGAAGGTTGAATTTGAGTGGGCACGCTGGCTAGAGACTGATGAGTGAGTATATTTATTCACCTACCTACCCATAACCCTAAATTTGGGGCGCGGAACCACCCCCTTCTGTAAGTCGGTACGCAACGACATTAGCGAATGATGATAGCGGAAATTATAGCCAATACTGCAAGCACGGTTGCACCCTCTTTCAGTTTGAGTCAATACTAGTTAGGGTTGTTTGTTCACTTGTGGGAAACGAAGAATGCAGCGAGGAACCGAAGAATTCACGGGGTTGGGGAATGCGTACAATTGGATGCTCTCGGAGTTCCATGTGTCCCCAGTTCCCTATTCCAATATCCATGAGATGGATAGGAACAAGGAAGGGAAAGCCTGAGAAAGAAGCAAAAAGCAATGGCGACACCCGGAATCGAACCGGGGTCTACACGGAACGCGAGATGGTACGAAACCACAACGTGTTGTACTGACCACTATACTATGTCACCTGAGGTACATGACGTCATTTGCCATGGTGTTTGTCAAGTTGTGTTGGAATATATAGAAAAACAAAACCTCGTGTGCAGCCCCAGAGCTGAACGAGTAAAAAGCACTGTTGACTAACCGTAACAGAAACTGACAGCAAGCGGAGACAGCTGTCAGGGAATATTCAAAATGAGGCTGACCTTAGCTCTATGTGGCTTGTAACTTTGATCTGATTAAGCTTAGGTACTTTGAACTCTGAAGAGGTACCGGAGCCGGAACAACCACATCGGAGTTCTATTGCCGCGGTGGGGCACGGCCGAGTAGCTCAGGATCAGGGAGAGGGACAGATGGTCAGGCTGGCAGCTGGTGCTCCCAAAAGCCAATCTGGACAATTTGAAGCTGGCCATTAGGAGCTGTTCAGGGAGCATTTGACGACACATAAACATAATTCAGGCCAACCGCCAATTCAGATCGGTCGACCCTCATATCTGACATGCACAATTGCATGACCGCCTTGCAGACAACTCCTCGTCTGTCCGCCAGCTTTTGATCGTCCCCGAGCCTTTAGCCTGGCCTTTTCCGGCGCAATTGGCCTATCCATCCGTCTCCCCCCAATTTGAATACGTGTACCAGACAGAGCCTTGATCACCGCTTGGAATTGGGCCCATCGAATCACCCCCCCACGAATCCTCCAACTGCCACCCCGACGACCCTGACCTGATCCTGCTCAGTGTAGCTCTATCTACAGACCAGATCCTGATATTGCGGTCGCGAACCGCACCCTCCGCCCATCATGTCGTCGTTTCTGGAGAATGCCTACAGTCTGGTCCATCAGGACAATACTGCTGATGTGCCCAGCATGTCAGATCTGCGCACGCAGCTGGAGAAGGGAACCGACGAGAGCAAGGTTGAGACAATGAAGCGCATCTTGACCGTCATGTTGAACGGCGATCCTATGCCCCAGCTTCTCATGCACATTATCCGTTTCGTCATGCCCTCCAAGTACAAGCCGCTGAAGAAGCTGTTGTACTTCTACTACGAAATCTGCCCGAAGCTGGACGCCCAGGGCAAGCTGAAGCAGGAAATGATTCTGGTCTGCAACGGCATCCGAAACGATCTCCAACACCCCAACGAGTACATCCGGGGCAACACACTACGCTTCCTCTGCAAGCTGCGAGAACCGGAGCTGATCGAGCCCCTGCTGTCCTCGGCGCGCCAATGTCTCGAGCACAGACACGCATACGTCCGAAAGAACGCCGTATATGCTATATCCTCCATCTACACACACTCGCAGTCTCTCATCCCCGACGCCTCAGATCTCATCGCCACCTTCCTCGAGTCGGAAAGTGACGCAACCTGCAAGCGCAACGCCTTCGCCGCCCTCGCCAGCATAGATCACGACAAGGCGCTCGCCTATCTCAGCAATGTCTTCGAGGGTATCCCGAATGCCGAGGAGTTATTGCAATTGGTGGAGTTGGAATTCATCCGCAAAGATGCTGTCCAGAACTCGCAGAACAAGGCCCGTTATCTGAGACTCATCTTTGACCTTCTTGAAGCTGGCGCTTCTACTGTCGTCTACGAGGCTGCTTCGTCGCTTACAGCACTGACAGCCAACCCGGTGGCCGTCAAGGCTGCCGCCGCGAAATTTATTGAGTTGAGCATCAAAGAGGCAGACAACAATGTCAAGCTCATCGTGCTCGACAGAGTCGATCAGTTGCGCCAGAAGAACGAGGGTATCCTTGATGATCTTATCATGGAGATCCTGAGAGTCCTGTCTAGCCCCGACATCGACGTGCGAAGAAAGGCCCTCAGCATTGCATTGGAGATGGTTGCCAGCAAGAACGTGGAAGAGGTCGTGTTGCTGTTGAAGAAGGAGCTCTCAAAGACTGTTGATCAAGAGTACGAGAAGAACGCCGAGTACCGCCAATTGCTCATTCAATCGATTCACCAGTGCGCCATCAAATTTTCCGAGGTTGCAGCTAGTGTCGTCGACCTCCTCATGGACTTCATTGCTGATTTCAGCAACACTTCCGCTGTCGATGTCATCAACTTTGTCAAGGAAGTAGTCGAGAAGTTCCCCAAGCTGCGGCCATCTATTGTCGAGCGTCTGGTGGCAACTCTCAGCGAGGTCCGCGCAGGCAAGGTCTACCGCGGTATCATCTGGATTATTGGAGAGTACTCCCTTGAGGAGAAGGATATCCGGGATGCTTGGAGGGGCATCCGAGCCAGCCTGGGCGAGATCCCTATCCTGGCTTCAGAACAGCGACTACTCGACCAGGGTGATGATGAGAAGGAGAAGGACGAGCAAGTCAACGGTCACTCAAAGCCCGCCGCCCCTACGGGATCGCGCAAGGTTTTGGCGGACGGCACATACGCTACCGAGACTGCTCTGACCAGCTCTGCTGCTGCTGCCGCGAAGTTGGAGGCCGTAAAGGCTGCGCAGAAGCCCCCGCTCCGACAACTTATCTTGGACGGCGACTACTACCTGGCAACTGTTCTCTCGGCAACGCTTACAAAGTTGGTGATGCGCCATTCCGAGATTTCTGCTGATCATGCACGCACGAATGCCCTCAAGGCCGAAGCCATGTTGATTATGATCTCTATCATCCGTGTTGGACAGTCTCATTTTGTCAAGGCTCCTATCGACGAGGACTCGGTTGACCGTGTCATGTCATGTGTTCGATCTCTGGCCGAGTTCTCCCAGAAGAAAGAGCTTGGGAGCGTCTTCTTGGATGACACACGCAAAGCCTTCCGTGCCATGGTGCAGGTTGAGGAAAAGAAACGAGCCGCGAAAGAGGCATTTGAGCGAGCCAAGACTGCCATTCAGGTCGATGACGTCGTGCAAATTCGACAACTCTCCAAGAAGAACACGGTGGATGGGGCAGATGAAATTGAGCTCGACTTGGAGAGGGCTACTGGCGGTGATGCTCCTTCTGAAGACCTCTCGTCCAAGCTGAGCCGAGTCGTGCAGCTTACTGGTTTCTCGGACCCCGTCTACGCCGAAGCGTATGTCAAAGTGCACCAGTTCGATATCGTCCTCGATGTGTTACTGGTCAACCAAACTACTGAGACGTTGCAGAACCTCTCGGTCGAGTTCGCGACACTTGGCGACTTGAAGGTTGTTGAGCGGCCAACAACGCAAAATCTTGGCCCCCACGACTTCCACAATGTGCAGTGCACCATCAAGGTGTCATCAACAGACACGGGCGTCATTTTCGGCAACGTGGTTTACGATGGCGCACACAGTACTGACACCAATGTGGTTATCCTCAACGACTTACACGTCGATATCATGGACTACATTCAGCCGGCGACTTGCAGCGAAACACAATTCAGGACTATGTGGACCGAGTTCGAGTGGGAGAACAAGGTGAACATCAACAGTAAAGCAAAGAGTCTGCGTGACTTCTTGGAACAACTGATGGCCTGCACCAACATGAGCTGCCTGACACCCGAGGCGAGCCTGAAGGGCGACTGCCAATTTTTGAGTGCAAATCTATACGCAAGGAGCGTTTTCGGTAAGTGTCCTGACTATAAGCAGCAACTCTTGGCATCAGCTGACATTGATCTAGGCGAGGATGCTCTTGCAAACTTGAGTATCGAGAAGGAAGGTGACGACGGTCCTGTTACAGGCTTCGTTAGGATAAGAAGCCGTTCTCAAGGTCTCGCCTTGAGCCTGGGTAGCCTTAAGGGCCTGAACAAGATTGGCACTGCTGCCGCTTGAGAATCTTAAGAGCCACCGAAGAAAGCAAGTACATGGCGGTGTATACCTAATGAGGCTACTGGCATAACGAAACGGGCCAAGAGAACGAGTTAGATGTGGCAGTTAAAACTGAAAGGGTTCGGCCGTCCCTTAGATCAAAGACAGCAGCACCCTGGAACAGAGGAGTCTTCAGCACCCGCTTGATACTGAGAGCTCCTCAATGATATCAGGTATGGAGAAATAGTGGCTTTGGTTTTCTAGACAAAATGAAATGCAAAAAGCGTTGAAACTAGTTGATCTTGTATTTTGCCCCTTTTCGTTTGCCCTCCTCGCCCACAAAGATTTCTGGCTACGGCATATGAGCAGCGGTTTAGCTCTAAAATCAATGAGCATATACCATGTGGCCCAACATTGAGCCGGCGTAGACGAAGTTGAACCCCTTTTCAACACCCGCACTAGTTCCTTCAACTTCCTTGCAGACGCCTGCCTGCCTGAACATCCTAGCTCTGTTCAATAGGAAATAGCGAGCACCTATTCAGACACCTTCAAAGGGAGGGGTGAAGGTAAAACAGAAGGCTACTCAGGCTGCGTACACGAAACCCAGGTTGAAATCGAGCGAGTTAAAATCTGGGCATGCAGCCCGCCAAGAGAGGAAATAGATTCGTCTTATTTCGGTCCCTCAGTCGCCACAAGTATAGCCACCCCCTGTTGAGCCCGAGGGAGAACCAATGCTCGCACTAGCTCACCCTCGAGTATTGCATTCAACGACTGCCACAGCGACGGGGCTACCAGGGAAAGGCTATATTATAAGAGAATTTCATCACGGGGAGAACAACTAACAATGCTTGATACTCTAAAGAAGCTATAGAAAACCCGTTATGTGGCAGCTATACACAAGGAGCAGGTTTCAATAAATAGATACCATCTTCACCCAGACACCGTCATCTGGTGACATGGTCAGACCAACATGATACTTAACATTATTCACCCAATCATCGTTGAGCGCCTCAACTTGACCACTAGACTGTACGGCCGTGATACTGGAGAATTGCTGGAGAAAACGGCAGACCATGTATTTAGCCTCCTCGATTGCGAACGATTCTACTCATTTGGTCAGTCAGCAGTGCCGGGATTTTCTCGTCACTACCGTCAACAGGGTCGACAGAGAAAAGGGAAAAAGGGGCAATCACCTCCCAGGCACTTTCGCGGACCGCCAATGAAAGGCTGGTACGTCCAGTCCGTGATCCGGTCCGTCAACGACCGCTCTTCGTTCCACCTCCCCACGTCGAATCTGCCCGCGTTGTCCCACAAGCTCTTGTCCGTTTGCACTGCGTAGGCCGAGAAGCACACCAGCGTTCCCCTGGGACACAGGATCGGCGCCTCGCCCGCCGGGCCGCCGCCGCGAGGCAGCGTCGTGTCTGCGTTACACATGCGGCCGTTGATGGGCACCGGCGGGAAGAGGCGAAGAACTGAGACACGATTAATATGGAACGCAGGGCAGGGGGCAATAGATAAGTAAGTACCTTCACAGATGAACTGGTCGAGCAGCTTCGTCTTGCCAAAGTCTTCTTTCGTGGGTAGCCGACCATCGAGGACCTCGCCAATCTCGGCCCGCAATGCCTTGAGCAGACTCGGCTCCCGGACCAGCGCATATAGGCACCAGCAGAGCAAGCTCCCGCTCGTGTCCCTGCCCGCGAGCAGCAGGTTCATGAACTGGTCGCGTATCTCGCCGATGTCGTTGTCGTCCCTCATCAGCCGAAAGAGCGCGATCTTGTCCTCCAGCCCGCCCGAGTCGTCGATGACCTGCCGGGTGCGCCGGATGATCGCTTCGACCAGGCCGCGCGCCCGTCGACACGAGGTTCGGAACTCCCAGCCGTCGATGAGCCAGTAGAGGGCCTTCAGCCTCTCGCGCTTGGATATCCACTTGAAGGCCGTGTTGAACGACTCTACGAAGGCCCTTCCCTCGGCGGACGACGTGGACGCGGCAGGTCCGAGCAGAAACTCCGTGATCACGGAAAAGGAGAGGTCGAAAAGGGGATCTTTGAGGTCAACTAAAACCGCGCCGTCTTCTTTCGTTCTGGGTCCCAGGTCTGACGCAAACGCTTGGAGATGCTTCTCGAAGACTTCAAACGGCGATAGACTCGGCCGTCTGATGAGTGGCGCGAGCAACTTCCTGGAATAATCCCACGGCTTCCCGTCCTGGGTGAATATGCTGTCGCCAATGAGGGGCCTTAGACAACCAGCTCGGGGGCCCCGACGTCAAAATCTGCATAATATTAGCAGTATTTCCTTCTCATATATAATACCCAAATCCAAGGCTCGATTCCGGATAGGGGGAGGGGGCTGCTTCGTTTCGTACGCTTGAACTGCCGAGCCAACACCTCTCGTATCACCACGGGGTCCCTCGTGATGATCGTGTACAGCCCACCCCCATACTGCGCGTAGGTATCTCCGTGCCTCTCGTGCTCTTCCCGCATCAGCAGTGGATATCGCCTCTTCTTCTCCGCATCGATCACCTTGCCCAGCTTATCCAGCCCCAGCGGACGCAGCCATTGGTTGGGCAGGACCTTGGGGGCTTGGCAGCCTGATGCAGCCGCTAGATCCCGAATTCGTTGTGACTCTTGTTGTCGCCGGAGAAGATAGTAAGAAGCGAGGCAACCGCTAGCAATAGCAAGGATGAAGGCGAACATCATGCATGCGCGCTTAGGAACATGGTGAGGCCAGAAAGAAAGGTGAGATGATGGCCATAGTGGGAGTGTTCTGTCTCAAAAAGGCTGGTCAGCAGCTGAAAGCACTCAAGACCATACGGAGGTCCCCTTCAAAAGTCTTTGCAACCCCCCCTGTACGCTAAGCCTTAGTTACCAGTTAGTAGGCCGCAGATCAGTATATAACGTTACAGAGCGGCTTATAACACCAGATTTTATTATATAACGGCGTATAACACCAGATTTTATTAGTTACAGATTAGTATTCTATATTATTAACGGCTTCCCCTTTCTATCGGTCCTACCCTCTTTATACTCATTCCCTCCTTTTAATTCGATAATCTTTTAAATATAACGGGGGATCCTTTTAATCCACTATTAGATAATATGTTATAGGAGCTCTTTCTAGCATTAAAACTATACGCGTATAGCCTCTTCCCGGCTTTTTAAAGCCCCTTTTCGAATTGTTTTTTTTTATCTAGAACTAGTAAGGCTCGATTACATTAAAATCAAGGGAGTTCCTATACTATAATAACCTAGTCACTTTAAATAAGTTATATATTACCTTTTAGTATTAGTAATTTATAAATAAAAAGAGCTTAAAAAGTAAAATCTTTTTTTTATAACGGTACTAATCGATCCCTAACTTTCTACTATAGCTTAACTTTCTAGTCTTTTAATCGAATTTCTATTAAGGCTTTTGACTAAGGGGGTTACGTAAGCTTATTTTACGTATCTTATTAGTAAGCTCTTATTCAGCCTTTTTTATCGGTTCTAGCTTTTTATTTAAAGCTTCGATGGCTTAATTAACTGATCGACGTTATATTACTATTTCCGGATTTTAAATATAATAAAGGCCTTTATAATCGTATAAAAAGCAGGCTTAAAATATAAATTCTTTATACCCCTTTTATTTTTTATGTATACAGCTTTTAACGAGGGCTTTATCGGATTTTTTTAGATTCTATAACCCTTTCGACGTTATAATAAAATAATACTAGTTTTATCGGACTAAATAATAACTTTTTAGTCTTTTAAAGCCTAGTGCTAATAAGTAAAGTATTATACTAACCGATCAGCCCTTATCTTTTTTATTAACCCAGGCTTTTTAATTAACTTGGTTTTATTAAAGCTAGCTATATGTTACGACCCGACCTCATCATGCGGCTAGGACCCACTCTTTCGGCACGGTACTACGATACCCCGAACAGGCTACGATATTATTAACCTTTATTTACGGAATAATAAATTAAACCTTACCCGAAAAGCAGGGCCTTTATTTATATAAAAAAGGAAATTATTATAAACCTACCCCGGTTTAAGAGTCTAGCGATTAAAGGACGGATAAGAGTTTACCTATAAAAAAATACGCGGGTTACGTAATTAAGAGCGATAAGAGCGCAGCGTTTTTAAGATACTCTTAAAAGAAAGGATTACTAAGATCGGAGTAATTTAAGTAATTTAGGTATATTAGTAAGGGAGAAATTAAATATATAACGATAAACGTTTCCTATGTATTTTATATAAACACTTTCTACTTTAATAATTAATTTAAGTATTTATTTTACTTATAGATAAGGTACTTACTTTAACGATTTATTATAAAGTATTCGATTATTTTTAAAATACTGTTACTTTTACGACTTTATTTATATTACCTTATTTAAAATTAAGAGCGAATCCCGATTTATAAGGTACTCTTTCGTTTAAATTAATATAAACCTAAATACGTTCTATTAAGTTTCTTTTAGAACTTAGATAGCGTTTATTACATTTTAATTACTTTTATTTTTACGAATTACTACTTTAACTTAAAGGTAATATCGATATTATAGTATTTAACGGAAACCCGGCTAACCCGACTAGAAAACCCGACGTCCTCTAAATAATTCAGAACTTATAAGCCTAATTAAATTAAGTGCAGGAAGAAAATACCTAGCTTATTACACAGGTCGCGAGCATTTTAACGCACGCCGCACCCCAGGGACTAAAAAAGTTCCGTATCGCACTACTTTAACCCTATAATAAAAAAGGAAGGTAACGTTTAAAGATTTCTTACGTAAATTAAAGCCTACCTTCGTTTTTACGTATATATTATCGTAGCCGAACTAAATAAAGTTTTATGTACTACCGGATTCTTAAAGGGAGACGTACTCGTATAATTTAAACTTATTATACGAAACTACTTCGATAATATAAGTACCGAATAAGAAGCAGATATATAACGACTGTTTTAACGATACACCGAGTTCGAAAAGAAATTCAAGGCTATTTTTAAAAATCCCGATAAAACCTAAACTGTAGAACGGCAGCTTATATAGCTTAAGTAAAAGGGATCCGTATTTTAATACGCTGCTAAATTTAAGTAATTCGCTTTTCGAACGGAATAGAACGACGACGATGCTTTAATAATACTTTTTTATACGGGACTACGAAAAAACGTAAAGGATAAAATCAGCTGGGAGGATAAACCGAACGATTTCGACGCGTACGTCGAAAAAACTATTAAAATAAATAACCGTTTATACGAACAACGCTTCGAAAGGAAGGGTTAGTTTAGAATTAGGACCTAAAACCGCCCTCGAATTAATCACGGAAAACCTATTTAATAATAATAAAAAAACACTTCTTATAAGATATATAGCGGACCTATAAACTTCGACGCTACTTAATACGATAAAAGTAATAATAAGAAGTAACGTATTATTTATTATAACTATTAAAAACAGGAATACTACGCTAAAGAATACCGAAGCCCAAAAAAGGACTTCCGTAAGGTCCCTAAGGGACGATAAGTTAACGCAACTAAGAAAAAATTAATTATTGCAGCTATTAAAAGTAGTAGCGTCGACACGGTTAATATAGATTACGACAGCCTATCCTAGATAGCCTACTACGAAGATAGTTATATTATATACTTAGCCGATAAAAAAGGGTTAAAATAGTTCTTAAAGCCCCCGAAGCGGCGAAGTTACGCTAAAATTATTATAATACTCCGATGTACTAGAAGCCCCGAAGATAACGATATAAATATTATTATAGAGTTAGAGAATTCGGACGAAGAACGCGTTACGCGGCGAAGAACCTAACCCGAATATCTAGAATAGCTACTAATAAAAACACTTATTCCCACCGTCGTTAGATTATTTTACCGATTTTATAAAAACGGATAGATGCCTATTTTTAAGATTTTAGCACTTATTAATTATAAAAGACTGCGATAATTCCTATAGCGAACTTTTTAAATAGGGTTACGAAGAAACTACGTAATAAAAAACGAGTTATCCGTCGATTTTAATGTAGGAGAATATTTCTCGATCTTTTAAGTATCGTATATATATAATACGTACGTAGAACACTTCGCTAAAAAGCTAAGTAATTAGTAGTTTCCCCGACGAATCGGAAATACGCCGATCGTATTAACGTATAATTACTAAAATACTATATATATACGAACTACGTAATAACGTAGTTATATTATCGTTAAAAACGACCTTTAATAGCCGGCGAAATGCTAAAGCGGAGAAATCTATTAGAGGGAATGTAAAGTTAATGCCTGCCTAGTACACGTAAAGAAAAAGGTATAAATATACCGGTCCCTAAAAGAAAGTATCACCGTTAACGAATTATTACGGTATTAGCGATAATAAGTACCCCTATCTGCGATTAGGACGTACCGGACGTATAACGAAATACTAAATTAAAAAGGAACCGAAGTAAATTAGATTTACGTTACGACTAATAAATATATAGTCCTAGTCCCCCGTAATAATAATTAAATTATAAATAACGACGGGAACCCGAAGGTAACGCACTAGTAAAATTAAAAGAACGGAAGACTTTACGAGCTAATATTCGAAGGACCCCCGAATAAGGACCTACTAGTATATAAAGACGCACCCTATCGAGAAAAAAGGGCACGATAACGCTAACGAGATAGTATAATCGAAGAAACTATACAATTATAAATACGACGTTATTAAAAGGTATACATATAATAGTAACGATAGTATCGGACAGAAAACGAATACCGCCGAATCGGACGATAACCGATGGACTAAGAAAAGTTTTTATATTAGATAACGGATGATCGAGATATCTACGAGCATATTATATTAATAATAAGCGTAAAAAGAGTTTATATTAAAGCGCTACTCGATAGCGGAGCGTAAGGAAACTATATTTCACTTCGAATCGTTAATAAGTTACGCTTAGAATAGCAGGAAAAAGACGCCCTATACCGACTCAGGACCGTTAATAAAGGACTTATAACTTACAAAGATAAAGAGATACGGAAGGAAATCGCGAACCTTTTTATTACTATCGGAAAACGTTATAAACGAATTATATGTAATATTACAGAAGTGTTAAGATACGATATAATATTAAGGATACCCTGGTTACGGGTAAGCAATCCTAGAGTTAACTGGAGAAACGGCTAACTTTAATGGGATACACTAGGAAAAGACTTAGCTTTTAAAGAAAGCTTTAAAAACGAGCTTTTAAGTAAGCCTAAAGTCTTTAAAGTATATATTATCGCTAAAAAGCTTAAACCGAATATTATAACTTAAGTATTAAAGGAATACAGATAGTTTAACGACCTATTTAGTAGAGAACTAAAGATAGGATTACTATTATACACATAATAAGATTATAAAATACCCCTTAAAGAAGGGAAGGAACCACAGTTTATACCGATATATAAATTAAACTAGGAATACGAATAAGTATTAAAGGAATATATCGCCGAAAACCTCGATAAAAAGATTATACGATTATTTACTTTATTAGCCGGATACCCTGTCCTTTTCGTGTTAAAGAAGAATAAGGACGGGAAAAAGAAGTGGCGATTATACGTCGATTACCGGAAGCTTAACGAAATTACTATTAAAAATTAATACCCCTTACTTTTAATTAGCGACTTACGGGATAAACTATATAACGCTAAGATATTTACCGTACTTAATCTTTTAAACGTATATAACTTAATCTGTATTAAGGAAAGAGAAGAGTAGAAAACCGTATTCCGTATTAAATATAAACATTTCGAATACTTAGTAATACCGTTTAAATTAATTAATACACCTATTAACTTTTAAAGTATAATTAACTACGTACTGCGAGAATGCTTCGATAAGTTTATCGTAATATATTTCGACGATATCTTTATTTACTCCGAGAATAAGAAATAGTATAAAAAGCACGTAAAACTAGTACTCTAGAAGCTACAGGACGTAAACCTATTAATTAACCCCGAGAAAAGCGAATTCCACCGAACGATAATTACTTTTATAGGATACGTGGTATCTTTAGGAGAGATCCGAATAGAACCCTCGAAAGTAATAACAGTTAAGGAGTAGCCTACGCCTATAAGCGTTATAAAAGTCAGGTCCTTTTTAAAATTCGTTAATTATTACCGGATTTTTATTCCCGGATTTAATAAAATAATAATACTTTTAACGAACCTAATACGAAAGGACGAACTATTTTAATAGATAAATACGGAAAAATCGGCCTTTTAAGCTATTAAAAAAAGAATCCTAAGCGAACTAGTGTTTCGTATAATAGATCCTATAAAACCATTTAAAATCGAAACCGACGTATCGGATTATACGATCGGAAAATAATTAAGTTAGCGAGATAATAGCGGGAAGCTGTATTTAATCGTATTTTTTTCGAAAAAGTTAAATAAACCCGAACTTAACTACTAGATTTATAATAAAGAGTTAATAGCTATTATTAAAGCATTCGAAGAATAGAGGTATTATCTTAATAAAATAAAAGTGCTAATAAAGGTCTATACCGATTATAAAAATTTCATATCGTTTACTACTAGTAAAGAATTAAATAAACGATAAGTACGATAGGTTAAATTCTTAATTAAATTTAACTTTACTATTATTTACCGGAAAAGTAACGAGAACGGGCGAGTAAACGCGCTTAGCCGACGACCAGATCATTATATAAACGTTTTTCCCGAAACGAAAACGATCTTAATATACGATTAAAATAGTAACTTTATACTATCCCGACAGCTAAACGCTACGTATCGAATATAATATTACGACGAGTAGATTATAAAGTTTAGAGAATAAATAAAAACTTTAGGCCGAAAAGGACTTCCGTTACGATTTAACGAAAAGAATAAGATTATATATTATAATAATAAGATTTACATACCTTAAAAGTATCGCGAGGAGTTTATTAAAGAATTTTACGAATACCCTACGCATAAACACTAAGGAATATTTAAAACTTAAAAGCGAATTACTAAGCAATTCGACTGCGAAAACCTAAAACTAATAATAGCTAAGGTTATTAACGAATACGACCTTTATAATAAAGTAAAAGTAATTAAACACCGACTTTACAGAGAACCGTAGCCAGTTCCCTTACTTAATAAAGTATAAAAAACGATCGCTTTAGATTTTATCGTTAAACTGCCACTATTAATAAAACTAATAATAAAAACGGACTACGATAATATCTTAGTTATTATAAATAAGCTCACGAAGTATATATACTTTATCCCGTATAAAAAAATAAGTAATACCGACGAATTAGTATACACTTTCTTAAAAATAATTATTAGTTAGTATAGGCTACTAGAGAACGTTATCTCCGACCGAAATAAGTTATTTACCGTTAAGTTCTGAAAGTCGCTTATAGTATAATTAGGAATTAATTATAAATTATTTATAACGTACCACTTTTAAATAAACGGATAAACTGAACGGATAAATTAGATACTCGAATAATATTTATAATACTATATTAATTACGAATAAGATAACTGGGTACGATTATTACTAATAGCGTAATTCGCGTATAATAGTATAGACAACGAAATGATACGCATATTACTATTTCGGGCGAACTATAGGTTCGACTTTAACTTTACGCGAAAACCGCTGAAAAAAGAGCTAGTACCGATAACGACTATTTAAGTCGAAAAACTGAAACAATTATAAATATCGCTATAAAAAAACTTCACCTTTCTTTAGGAACGTATAAAAAGGTATACCGATAAAACAAAGTTAAAAGGATTAATTTTTAAAAGGGGAGATAAAGTTTACCTCTTACGACGAAATATTAAAACTAAACGATTAAATATAAAACTAGACTTTAAAAAGATCGGATTATTTAAAGTAAAAAAAGTCGTTTCGGATATTAATTACCGATTATCGCTATTAAAGACTATAAAAATATACCCGGTATTCTATATTTCTTTATTCGAACCAGTACCGGAAAACGTTAAAATCGAAAAATAATTAAAAATCGAAATAAATTAATACGAATACGAAATCGAGAAGATACTCGATAAAAAACGAGTAGGACGAAGTTAGAAGTACTTCGTTTAGTGGAAAGGTTACTTATTAGAAGATAATACCTAGGAACTTAGGAAATATTTAGAGAATACCGTAGAAGAGCTTTAGGAGTTCGAAGATTAATAATAGGGTCGGAAATTAATAGACTAAGATTTTAAAAGTCCGATAAATTTAGAGCAGCTTAGTTTATATTAATAAGGATACTTATATATTAAAGGTTACTTATTAAATAGTCTTTATAACTATTAAGTATAGGGAAAATATCGTCCTCTTTATTTAATTTTTATATTCCCTAGTTAAATAATTTAGCACTACGCTCTTTTACTTTCTAACGAATTTTACGGATACGAAATAAACAGCCAGCAGTTTCCGATAACTAGGATTAAAAACGCGCTAGTTCCGAATAAAGCGATAATAGTTTATTACTCGCTTTTTTTTTTTCGTCGTCCAGTTTTCGCTGCTGTAAAAAAACCTTTTTTAAAAACGATGCTATTAGGAAACCGTTATAAGGACGGCCTCGGTTAATATATTCTTCGCAACGAAACGAACAATCCGTTATTTTACACGATTTCTTATGCTTAAAATAATATAAATAAGGCATATCGGCGTTTTAACCGTTAATAGCGATATAGCGTTATAACAAATTACGTTTACGAGTTTTACGAACAGACTTTTCGACGCGACCTGATATAATAAGTATATATTATATAAAAGTAAGAAAGGAAGAACGATTTATATAGGACTTAATACGATAGGATAATAAGGGTATTTATAACATAGTATTTTAAGGATAAAGACTTAAGGAAAAGAGGGATAATATTATAACCCGACCTTATTATGCGGCTAGGACCCACTCTTTCGGTACGGTACTACGATACCCCGAACAGGTTACGATATTATTAACTTTTATTTACGGAATAATAAACTAAACCTTACCCGAAAAGCAGGGCCTCTACTTATATAAAAAAGGAAACCATTATAAACCTACCCTAGTTTAAAAGTTTAACGATTAGAGGACGGATAAGAGTTTATTTATAAAAAAGATACGCGGGTTACATAATTAGGAGCGATAAGAGCGTAGCGCTTTTAAAATATTCTTAAAAAAAGGATTATTAAGATCGGAGTAATCTAAGTAATCTAGGTATATTAGTAAAGGAAAGATTAAATATATAACGATAAACGTTTCCTATGTATTTTATATAAATACTTTTTACTTTAGTGATTAATTTAAGTATTTATTTTACTTATAGATGAGGTACTTGCTTTAACGATTTATTATAAAGTATTCGATTATTTTTAAAATACTATTACTTTTACGACTTTATTTATATTACCTTATCTAAAATTAGGAGCGAATCCCGATTTATAAGGTACTTTTTCGTCTAAGCTAACATAAACTTAAGTATATTCTATTAGGTTTCTTTTGGAACCTAGATAGCGTTCGTTACACTATATAAAAAGTTCTCTAAACTATTAACTCTAAAACGCTAATAAGGCCTAATTAACTAATTTCATTAATAATCTAGTTAAAGCTTTTTTTATGGCTATATTTATCTTAAAAGACTTTTTTAGTAACCAGCTTAATAAGCTCTTTTCTTTGTTTAAAGGGTCGGCCGGAGTAAAGCTTATCTTTTAATTATTCGGTTCGTATAATTAAAGGCGTTACGTTAGGGTCGAAACCGGCTTTAATAGCTCGTATGTAAATATTATTAATTGTATGTACTTTAACGTTAATTAAGGTTTCGATTTCGGTATTAGTTTTATAATAAATAGCTGATTTAAGTGTAATAATAAAGGCGCGGGTAGTAAAGTTAATTAAACCTATAATTATTATATATTATTATTATTATTACTGCTGCTGTTATTATTATTATTATTATTATCTATATAATAACGTTATAGGAAAAGAAAAGAAATAAGGGGAAATCTAACGTAAAACTAGCCTCTGTGCGTAGCAGCTGGCTGCAGGTGGTGAAAAAAGGGGCAGGGGTTGTTAACAGGGGGGGGTTGCAAAGACTTTTGAAGGGGACCTCCGTACATGGCTCTGTGGGGGCGGAAAGACGTGCAACGCGGTGGAATGACCCCTGTCCGACCCGATCGACACAAGGCCGGTTATCCAAGGCTCATCAGGTACCAAACCATCTCGGCCTTAACACTCTGACCAGTAGATCACAGAAAGAAGTCACAAATTCAGGAGAGATATCAAAAGGGGTTCTTCTCGATCCCCTCTTCGCAATAAATTCAGCGGTACCATGACACCACCTGCATTCTGCCACTCAAAAGGCTGATCTATTTCAGGGGTTCTGAATAAGTACTCGATAGAAAGCACTGGTTTATCCTGTTCCTTTATAACCCCTTCCTTGAACTAAACACCTTTTCCACTAACTTAGTGGTATCATAACATAATCAACGTAAAACATAACTTCTTCAATCAACTGCCCAGAGATAGGACCAAAAGCCCCCACGACATGCTGCCATGGCCTGCAATTTCACCATGAACGATACTTTCGAAGAAAGTATTCCTCCCAGCAGCTCCCCTCCCCGAAAATCCTTCGCGTGCCCTGGAGCAGCTTCTCCGTCAGCACCACGGCCTCCTCCCTCTTGCCCCGGCCCTGGTAGTAGCCGATCAGGTACGCCATCGAGACCATCTGGTCGGCGTGCCCGGCCCACGACGCCTCGTACGCCGCGTTGACCTCGAGCAGCAGGGCCTCGGCCTCAGCGAGCCGCCGCCCCGGGGGCTCCGTCTCCGTCTCCGTCCCCGCCGTCATCAGGATCTTGGCGAGCTGCGCCTTGCAGTAGAGGATGCCGAGGTGCGCCTCCCCGAGGTTGCGGATGGCGATCTTCAGGCCGTCGCGGATCATCTTCTCCGCCGCCGCCACGTCCCCGTCGCCGCCCCGCGCCGCCTTGACGCGCGCCAGGTTCAGCGTCGCCCACAGCGTGAAGGCGTGCTCTTTGCCGAGCTTGGCCCGGCGGCCCTGCACCACCTCGAGCAGCAGCGCGTGCGCCTTGTCGATGTCGGCGCGACGGTCCCGCCCCGCTTCTCCGCCGCCCTCGTATCCGTCGCTGTCGCTGTGGCAGTAGTAGTACCGGTCAAAGTAGGCCATGGCGAGGTTGTCCAGCACCGTGAGGGTGTCGGTGTGGGAGCGCTGGAACGCGGCGTCGCTCTCGAGACCCGCGAGCGCCTCGTGGTGCAGCCGGAGCGCCCTGTCGAACTCGAAGAACTTGCCCAGGGCCCGGCCGAGGCTCGACTTGGAGCGCAGGGTGTCCGGGTGGTCGGGCCCGTGGAGCCGCGTTAGCCTCTGGACGGCGTCCTCGAGGAGGTCGCGCGCCTCGGCGAAGCGCGACTGCTGCCAGCGCGTGTTGCCGAGCTTGTCGACGACGCGGATCGTGTCCTCGTGGTCCTCGCCGAGGGAAGACACGCAGTGCCCTAGCAGGTCCTCGAGCACGTCGCTGGCCTTGTCGCCTTCGGTCAGCGCCCAGTAGATGTCGGACATGAACAAGAGGAGCCGGATCGTGATGGGGTTGTCCTTACCCAGCCGCCGGCACAGGAAGTCGGCCACGATCTGCTGCTGCTCCAGCGCTTCACTAAACAGACCGTTCTGCGCGTACACGAGGCTGAACTTGGCGCGCTGCGCGATCTGCGGGCGGGTCATCCCACCCGAGATGACGGGCCAGAAACGCCACCAGCGCTCGCTGAGCTGCATGTTTCGCTCTATCTGGTCGCGGATCCGTTTCTCCTGTTCCTGCACATGGTACACATGTGGCAAGATGTCACGCCTCAGGTCCTCGTCCGACTCACGGCTACCGAGCGGCGGCAAAATCACGGCCTGGGAGAGCACGGTACCGGCCGCTTGACACCATACGGCCTGCTCGGCAAGGCTCATCTGCGGCCGCTCTCGCACCCAGACATGGATTAGGGAATGCATCGAATAACTGTCGTCCGAACAGTCATACTCGAGCAGCGACATCTGGTGGAGCTCTTTGAGGGCTTCACGGAGCCTGATCTCATTGAATTCGCCGTGGCGGTTGACGTCACGAAGAACCTTGGGGAGCACAGGCACTTCGATCATTTGTGTGATCGCCATGACGAAGTTCACTGCGAGTTCCTTGGCTGCTTTGGAAAGCGGCTTGTGGGATGTCGCCTTACGCTGCGCCGCTAACGCCTTCTGCTTTTTTGCCTCGCTGCCTTCAAGAATCGGGTTCGTGGCGGCTTGGATCAGAGTGCCGATGCGGATGCCTCGGCAGTGCAGGAAAGAGAACGTCTTGAGGAGCTCGACGGCGTCCTCGCAGGTCTGACTGTCCTTCTTCAGCAGGCCTTGAAAAGCGAGTTCGTAGCTGGAGAAGACGGTGATGTTGGTCTGGGATAGGCCTCGTTTCCGTCGAACCTGGCGTACGCGAGCCCAGCTCTGCTCAAAGTACTCCAAGAAGGTCTTGAGAGAACAGACGTGCGAGAGGATGGCCTTTCCGGCATGTATGATGGCCAGCGGTAGGAAGCCCAGCTTCTGACAAATCTCGGCTGCAAAGTCGAGTGCTGTGGTGCTCCATGGTAGCTTCTCATCCGCTGTTCGCAGCAGCAAATCGACTGAGGCCCTGCCTAGGGGCCGTACTCAACACAGATCCTCGAAAAAGCGCGGTCAAAAGACGTGGGCTCAAGACTCAACTTACTATCTAGTTCTTTGAAATGAAAAAAGCCGGGCCCGACCGTTCCGTGTGTCCTCAGCTGGTAGTTGCGCGTAGTGATCAGGATGACGCCCCCTTCGCCTTCGGGAAAGTATTGCTCCAACGCGATGGCCGGATCATCTGCATTGTCGATGATCAGGAGCCAGGGTCTGTGCTTGCTGGATAGCCAAGCCTTGGCTGCCCGCTCGTTCGGGTCGACCTTACCCAGCCTCGCTATCTCCGCATACGACTTCTTGGCGCTCTGGACAGACGTCGCATCGACCCAGAACACACCCCAGAAGCGGTCCCGGTTGTCCTGCGCCCACTTGCAGCAGAACTGGCTCTTGCCCGCGCCGCCGAGGCCGTATACCACGAAGCGCTTCTGCTGAGTCGGCCTCGGGTCGTCGCTTCGAAAGACTTCCCTTTGGAGGGTGTCGAGCTCGTCCTCTCTACCGATAAACACACTGCTTACAGCCTGGGGGAGACTGAAATGCTCATTGACATAAGCCAAGGGCATAACCGCCCGTGCGGACTGGAGAATAGGGCTCGACCCTTCATCGTCGCGAGCACTGATAGCTTCCTGCAGTGACGAGATCCCTTTGCGCAGCTCCGAGCGGAGCGAGCGGATCAGAGCGATTGATTCGGCCGAGTTTGACAGGGCTCTACGGGTATGGACGATGTTGGCGGTGGTGAGCAGCAATTGCAGCCCATTCTGGTGAGCCTTGATCCTTTGCCGAAACTTGGCGAGCTCAGCTTCTTTAAGATACTTCCTTATCCATCGCATCGAGCGCTGTATGAGCTCTGGCGTGCTTGCACTATTGCTGTTGGAGCTGCTGCCGCCGCCCTCGATCTTGGAGCAGATGGCCTCCAGTTCACCGAGCGTGGCGCGACAATCCGCCAAGCTACCGTCAAATACAGCCCAGAGGCCGCCTATGGCTTCTTGGTCGCGCTCGGCTTCAGCGGCTTTCCCAGCGGAGGCGTCAATGTCGGCTTCGAAATGCTTACGAATAGCATCGTTCGTGGTTTGAATGGAGAGGATGTCCCCGGAGAGAGAGCGTATATCTCGGTCGATGGTCTGGATGCCGTATGAGGCATCGTACAGGAATTTGGCCAGCTTGACACATACGCCGCCGACCTCCAAGCTGGCGGCGATGATGGAAAGTGGTTCGGCCATGCAAAGGCGAGTGTTTGGAGAGCGCGGAAATGCATTGCGGGCTACTGTACTTCCTTGGGTGGATGCTGCTGACGGAGAGTCTGACGTAATAAATATACTTACTTATGTACTTGTATTTCCTCAGCGGATTGGACGGATGGACGCAGTTACACCAGTGCTGACATGGTTGTTTTGCAACAACTGGGCATCATTTGCAGGCATCATTTGCAGCTAGCTAGGTTGGAATTTCAGGGTCGGAATGGCGCCGAACCGAACCGAAAACAAAGCGATGTTGGATTGAAACTTCCCATGTGCTACGAGTAATTAAGATACTTCTTAAAAGCATATAAGCGCCATCTCATAGAACGATTGCCGAACCCCAGACACTTTGGACATTTAGGTGGCGGCAATTCCCATTACGTGTACTGGCTGGGGCTCAAGGTCACAACGCCAAGCCTTACCGGATCCACGAGATTTATTACAAGGGTTGTGCAGGGGACATGGGGGGCCCATGTTTGACGTGGGAGACAAAGCTGGGAAAGAAGAGACGAGCGATCTCAACTGCGACTCTATAAGAGAGCAAATATGACCTTCGTAATTACAAAATCTCCGAAGAGAAAATAGGTTGGAAATAATTATACCACGTCGTATGCCATCACAAACATCGAACCTCGACCATCTCACACCTCCAACCATGCATGCATGCATGCACGGAACTAACTGACGCCTTACTGCATCGGTCCCTTGGTCTTGAGGGCGATGGGGATAGCGCCTGCAGTAGTACTCCAGTTCCACCCAACCTCAAACAGAGACGCGCCATCAACCTCGACGGGCCGAGCAAACCACAGTCCCTCTATCTGCCTCTCGACCTCCAAGAACAGCACCGACCCGAAGAAGGTAAAGCCGGAGGTGACAAGGGATGCGTCCTCGCCCGTCGCGAAGACAACATTGCCCGTCGAGTTGTTGACGGCTACGATACTAGTGGTGGTGCTGTTCTGTCCTGAGACCGACGTTGCTGCCTGCAGAATGCCACTGCCCCTGGCGCAGGTGACTGTAGTCATGTTATTAGTATCTATTTGCATTCTTTGTACTCTCCCATGCAGAATCGCTACAAAATACGTACAGGTCACGCAAGCGATCTTCTCGGGCGTCGAGGAGTTTCCGGCGAGGTAGGCGGTATCTGCATCCCGGTTGTTAGATTGTATTTTTACAATGGGAGGGGCCTATGAGATGGCCGATATACCGTTGATGTTGAGAATAGGGAAGCCGCCGATGTCCTTCCCGTATGCCCATAGGTATGAGCCGGACACCTCGACGTGGCTCACCGGTTGGGCCGAGGCACCCAGCGCGGCGGCGAGGACAGCAATGGTTCTGAAGAGCATCTTGAAAAGAAAGGTCTTAAGGGGGTCTATCAGCTACTGAATGAAGCGGTAACGAGAGTAAAGTGCTGTAACGAGTGTAAAAGACCGGTAAAGAGTGTAAAGACAACCAGATGTGTGCGAGACTTGTCGGCCGGGTGATGGCTGTGGTTTGGAAGGACATCACGAGGGAGAGACAGCCTCTTTATTCATTTATCGGAGAGGCGGCGACGGTCCATGTCTGATAGAGCGAGGACGGAGACCGGCACAACTCCCTGATGCTGCATATCCAAGCAATTTCGCATGGGCCCCGAGTGACGAAGCAAAGGTCTGCACACCATCCCGACACGATTTCCACATTGGGATGCAGTCTGTGAGGAGACGCCATCACGGCTTTCGTCAGTCTCCTATCGTTTCTCTCCAGCCACGCGTCATGGCCGGGCTTGGCGGGTTGCAATTCAGGACTCAATGCAAGCCTCCCCATCCTAGTAGCACAAGCTTTTTGGCTTCGACGACAACTGACTGAATCAGCTGCAGTCGCTTTGGCTCGGCGAGGGTGCCCGGTTGGTAAAACTATAGACAGGGGGGGGATAATAATAGATTCTAGCGCCATGCACTATCCAAGGTCAGAGCGACCCTCTCCAATGGCACCTTACGCGACGACTAATATAACACGGACTACGTATATCCATGTTCGAATCCCATACCCCTGGCCGTTTTCTCGATTTCCCACACGGCAAATGCGATCGACAGCGGCAAGAACGGGAGCTTTGGGAGGATCCAGCGCCAACCCAATCGGTCCGACCCCAACTGGGGCAGACAGCCCTCTCTCCCATCCACCACGCCTAACCTTGCTTAACCATGTCTAACCATGCTTAAATGTGTAGTTCGTTGGATTTCGTTGCCCGATACGCGATGCCAACGAGTGTGACCTGAGATAGCCAGCGTTGCATTGTCCTAGCCGCTACCGTGATGGGATCGATAGCACTGAAACAACTAGGTAATTACTATACTGGTGCGTATACTAGTTGGTGTTGCTGCGAGGAAAGATGCATACTCTCTTCTTGGCAAACGGGCGACTTCCCCGAAACTGTGGCGACCTGACTCTGACTATTGCTCCATGCATCGTGGATGCATCCGAAATCCATCAGCCCACAACGGATATGCATCAGTCCACAATCTCCTCAGCTTGGAGCGCGCGCATGTGCCCAGATGAGGGCCGAGTCGATGGGTGGTATTGTCACTGCGTGTCACTGCGAAGCACAGAGCAGGGCTTCCTGATGTTCTATAAGATGCGGCGAGAAGACGGCGTCAATATGTGAGAAAAAAGAAAGCATCAACCCAGGCTCTCTCTCACTCTCTCCGCCTTCTCCTCCTCCTCCTCCTCCACCTCCTCAGTTGCCCCAAGGCCAGTCTTCATTCGCTACCATGTTTGCACTCGCAACGTCTCTCGTTTTGCCCTTTGTGGCGCTTCCACTCGTTTCTGGCCTTGCCATAGACCCCTTCCAGCAGCTTACGCCTCGCAGCGCTTGTGCAGGCAATACTGCTGATACGCGGTCGCAATGGTGCGACTACAGCATCAGCACCGACTATTACACTGAGGTTCCCGACACTGGCGTCACCCGCGAGTACTATCTCGAGCTCACCGATGTCGTGGTGGCTCCTGACGGCATCAGTCGTTACGCCATGGCCATCAACGGTACCATACCCGGCCCAACTTTGTATGCCGACTGGGGTGACAATGTCATCGTTCACATCACCAACTCGCTGCAGGAGTCGACCAATGGCACCAGTCTTCACTTTCATGGCATCCGCCAGAACTACACCAACGGCCACGATGGCGTAGCCTCCATCACCCAGTGCCCGACCCCACCAGGGTCATCGTACACTTACCAGTGGAGGGCCACCCAGTACGGCTCTACCTGGTACCACTCGCACTTTTCGCTGCAGGCCTGGGAGGGCGTCTTTGGAGGCATCGTCATCAACGGACCTGCCACCGCCAACTACGACGAGGACTTGGGCTTGCTCTTCCTGAACGACTGGAGCCACCAAACTGTGGACGAGCTCTGGGACGACGCACAAGCCAACGGCCCGCCGGAGCTGGACAACTCTCTCATTAATGGAACCAACACCTACAACAACTCGGGCGTCATAACCGGATCGCGATTCAACATCACCATGCAAGAGGACAAGTCGTACCGCATCCGCCTTGTCAACACCGCCCTGGACACCTTCTTCAAGTTCTCCATCGACAACCACACTCTCACCGTCATCGCCACCGACCTGGTGCCCATCGAACCCTTCACTACCGACGTCGTGAACGTGGGCATCGCCCAGCGGTACGACGTGATCGTGACAGCCAACCAGGGCGCCGTGGCCAACAGCTTCTGGATGCGCGCCGTCCCGCAGTCCGCCTGCAGCGACGTCACGGACCCCACCAACGTCAAGGGCATAGTCTACTACGGCGAGGCCACGGACGACGAGCCCACGACCCTGAGCTACACCTACGAGGACAGCTGCGAGGACATGGACGCGTCGCTGCTCGTGCCCTACGTGCCCCTGTCGGTGGGGTCGAGCAGCTGGACCTCGACCAACGACGCGACCTTCGGCTACAACGACGACAACATGCTGCGGTGGTACGTCAACTCGACGACCATGATCGTGGACTGGGCGGACCCGACGCTGCTGCAGGTGCACAACGACCAGGAGACCTTCGCCACCTCGAACTCGGTGCTGCACCTCGCGGCCAACGAGGGCGACCTGGTCAGCAGCGAGGACGAGTGGGCCTACGTCATCGTCGAGAGCACCATCGGCCTGCCGCACCCCATCCACCTGCACGGGCACGACTTCCACGTCCTCGGGCAGGGCACGGGGACCTACGAGAGCGGCGTCTCGGTGCTCAACCTCGACAACCCGCCGCGCCGCGACACGGCCATGCTGCCCGCGTCCGGCTACCTCGCCATCGCCTTCAAGAAGGACAACCCGGGCGCCTGGCTCATGCACTGCCACATCGGCTGGCACACGAGCCAGGGCTTTGCGCTGCAGTTCGTCGAGCGCCAGAGCGAGATCCCCGCCCTCTTGGACGCGGACAGCCTCGTCAACAACTGTGACGCCTGGGCCACCTGGCAGGATGCTCAAGCGGTGGTGCAGGACGATTCCGGCATCTAAAAAGATGTCTTGTTTTTTTCCCTTGACCACGAACCCCGAAGCTGCTTGCTTCCTTTACATTTCCACGTCGCTGTCTATGTCGACATTGAGTATCATGTATCATGACAAATCCTAATCGCGCAAACTTAGCATCCTAGCCCTGTATCTCCTAGCCTCAGCAGTAAAGTCTAATTTATTTACCTACTTATGTCATCATGATTATCATTTACACTGGTGATTGAACAACTCCCACTTGGCCCATTTCGTGAGCTGCGTTGTAAGGGGACTTTGCAACTGTGAGTAACATGTGCAATTTTGTGACATGGATCAGGGAGGCTGGCTTCGGCCCCTGGCGGACATTGATTAAATGCCATGGAGAATTCGATGCTGGGACGAATGTCGGAAATACAATGACGCTGATCTGGTCAGGGAGGCCAGTAAGTACTACTACCTACCTTGCCCCCACTGACGCGGAATATGCCCGATTTGCACCAGAAGTCTCCAGTCTACATATGGAGTCGAAGGAGGCTCAGGAGGCTCAGGAGGCTAAAAAGGAGGCTAAAGGAGGTCAAAGGAGGTCAAGGAATCTGTGGAGTCGGACTTGTGATCGGACTTAGTAATATGGGGTCTGTGGACAGAAGCTGTGGACAGAAGCTATGGAGTCCATCGGAGTCCCATCTTCATTTCAGATGTTACCTTCCGACGTTACAGTGAAATGTTTCGGCCCCATTGGCGCCCCGTCTGCCCCCCCTTGCCCAAAAGCCGGGTTTAGCCCTGGATCAAAACGGGGCCGGGTGTCGACCCCCTGTGCTCAAGTATCAGCACTAAAATCCATGGCGTGTTTGGGCTGCGTACTAGGTTATTCTACCTGAACTTCTGGCCTGCGTACGACGTGACCAGGTATTTGGCACTGCTGCTGGCCTATCACATCCAACCTAATTATCTAACACTGGAATAAGCCAGTTTAGTTTCGCTCCTACCCCTGTCTGTTGCACGGACAACAAGGGTCCTAGTCATATGTACTAGGCCACTGCTGGTCGTGAGGGTTGTATTCCACCAGAACCGACTTTAACCACCTTCGACTTTAACTATCTTCATAAACTACCCTCAACCCGCAACTCAATCTCGTTGCCAGCCATTGCTACTGCTACCGTGACTCGTATTGTATCGGTGCCATTGATGTTCCGCCATATGAAGAATGTCTTTATCTGAGGGACGCCCCTGTATGATGTGCTCATGGATGGATGGGGTCGGTGGGCTTGGCGGTCCTGGCGGTCGCAGATGGATCTATTCCCCCTTTTTCCTTGAGGTGCACAGAGGAGCCGGCTGTGGATCTTGGTGAAAAGTGAAGTCCATGAGCAACACATGGAGGCGTGCTCTCGGGCCTGGTCGAGGCTGTGTATGCCATAGATGGTTCAGGCTTTTTCTAAACTCAGTTTTATACCGTCAGATCTGCTGGCCAAGGCTTGTAGGTCAGATGAAAGGTGCATAATAAAGTGGCATGGCATGGCATGGCATGCTTGAGCGTCCACATTGAGTATAAGGTAGGGGTTTCTATGTCATCACTCAACCCTGGCAGGTCACATAATCCCGATGTACACATGTTATCCATCTTCTGGTTAGAGTGCATTGTGGTAAGGAAGCAAACGCCGCTGTGTCGAGTGAATCAATATATCGTCGGTCCCATCCGAGGCGGCATCGTCGCCAAAAGCACAGCGGGAGACGAGTATTAGTGTCCGAAGGCCATAAAATACCTATATAGAGATGCACATAAACTCATTGGCCCCTCGCCGTTTATGCATGTCAGTAGTGGACTACCGTGGCAGACTATCAAGGGCTGCTATCCCCTAATCTTCTGAGGCGCCAAATTGGTCGGCCCGTCTACGTGAGCTATTGGCTAACGAAACGACAGTACTTGCTCTCGTTTTCTTGTTAAACGTCAGCCCATCGAGTGGTAGAAATGATGAAGCGGCGCCAGTCTCGCGAAGAGAGAAACTACATGGACCTTGTTGACGATAATGGGATCGACAGCGTGAACCCTGCCAGAGTTACCGGACTTCTTTATTTTTATAATCCGGTAAACTTGAAGCTTCTGGAGGGAAGTCTGCAATTGCTAACAGGAAGATGACAGAGCTTGCCATACACTTAGACTTGGTACTCTGAGTGAAAGTGAGTACATGCTAAAGGGCGTTGGTTCTCAAGGGTCAACCCAAGCGGCGGCAGCTGACTACACCTTATATCATTGGTGGCTACCAACTTGGATAATAGGGACTGAAGGTCGAGCTTTTTCCTATGAAGCAGTAAATAAGAGATCGATTCCTTCGTTCCGTAACAATCTACTCTGTTAACGGAACATCGCTACTGCAAGTGACTTTTATAAAAAGCCGATATCAACTCGACAGTCAGGCTGAAAGCACCGGCTTGTTGTCCAGAGTAGCTTGGAGCAGAGGAAGGTTAGTTTGAATGCCCTTAGAAATATAATTGTTTCGGATTGGGTTAACACCGTACGTACCTTCTCATCATCAGAGTTACCGTCTTGGTGCTACTAATATTCAAAGGCTGTGCATCGGCTGGTCCCTTCCCCTATAGGTCGCGGCGAAATTGGCCCAGGGCAAAAAGACTTGGGCGTGGGAAGAGCTGCCACTGGGTCCCGTGAAGTTTGTTTCATACAGCAAGCTGCTCTCGCGATCGCTCGCCGGTAGCACATCTTCAAGATTGAGGGTGTGCAGCTAGTCATCGGCCAGGGCGACGGAACTAGCAGCCCGTCGTAGCCGGTGAGGTTCCAGTCCAGAGAACTGACGGTCTGTTGCGAGGCGAAACCGGCGCCGCCCAGAGTGACAGAATCCAAGTAGCCAGTGAAAGTGACCTCATTCTCGGTCGGGGCGACGACAAGATGTGATGAGCTCTTACCGCCGCGTACGGAGTCATCAACGGCCTCCCGGAGCGAAGTGTTCCAGGGTCTGCCGAAAAAGGTTAGCAATCTCGCCCTCCAATCGGCGGTGAATCAAAAGAAGCAGACCCTAAGTTACAGCGTTCCTCCTAAAAGGGGTAGTTGATGAAGAGCCATTCTGTGGAACTAATCAAATCCGGCGAGGGGATTTAGAAGTGCAAATTGCTTTATGCATTGGAAATAGAACGCTGGAATAGTGAGTCAGCCAGCACATTGAAGGCATTTCAATGACTCGTGCATCTGGCCGCCTTCCGGGGATTTACCGCGGAATACCCGTCATGAGTAATAACCACTTTAGTCTTTAGTAGAACCCCTTCTTTCATGGGATGACCTTGATAGCTAAGTTGAAACCTAAAGAGCTTATTTAGACATCATTTTCAGCAAACATGGAGGTGTTCAAATCTCGATTAAGCAACGTATTCATACGGCAATGCGACGATGACCGTTGCGGCATCACTAAAGCCCGACACTGAATTTGCTTGGAGAAGTCCATGTGCAGATAGCGGCTCGAGAGAATAGCCTGCACTACTAAGCGTCACTCGGTGTAAACGAATTGCGAGTCGCTACTTACGTATGTAGTGGAAATAAAGATCTTCATACACTTCCTGCGTCTATACAAGTATACTTGGCGAATTTGACTATATTAATCAGCTCTATGAGGCAATTCTACGGATGTTCTTTCAACGTCGTTCTATGGTGCTTTTTCTTCATATACATAGGCGATCAAGAATAGTGTTCACTCGGGCAATCTATTTAGTTCAGTTCAGGTGCTCGGTCTCAATACCATTGATTCGATTAGCGCCGTGGTATAAGCCACGACACTTGGTATTAAAAGTGAACACTTGGCTTGTCGGTCTGAGATTAGTGGCTTCGGAGGCAAAATTAGGGCTAAATGGCATGGGCTAAGGTTACTGCATCTTGTGCCTCTAAAGTGAAAGAGCGAATGCCAGCAAATCCCCTGGTGAGAAAAGGCACCTCTTGGCTATTTACTTATAGCTATTCTTGGAAGTCAGAAGATTAACAGGTGATATTTCCACCGGTTGGTCCCCGAGAGGATCTAGCCGCCCGAATTTTATAGCTGGCTCCTTTTTTTCAGGGGTGCGCTGGCTGGTCCACCTAGCTGAACGGGCTATGTCTATGGCGCAGCTTTAGGTGTGCCCAAGTATGCGCCCTAACCCTTCCACGGTTAGAATCATGTACACTAGCAGCGGCTGAAATATTCAGTCGGCGTGGTTTGTAAATGATGGCGCCCAGGGGTCGGTCCTGGGAATGTGTTGGATTTGATTTTGGCGAATCTCGCATCTGCTGTTGTTCTTCCTCACTCAACGCTCAAGTCTCGCTTCTGAACTGAACCCTTGTGCTTTTGCGAGCACCTTCTTTTTGGGAGGAGGGCAGTATTCCGGCCGCGTGTAAGAAACCATACTGCGACATATCTTGGGGAGGAGCCCTGATCATATAACCAAGAAGAAGAGGCAACAGTGTTTAGGAGTGAGACGACGCCTATCAGCCTTCGACCCGATCCAAGATGGATCCCAATCAACAACAACCCCAGGCATACCAGCCGTACCAGACCGGCGTGCCGGTGCAGCAAACACCACTCCTTTCCAGTAGGCCATGGCACAGCACCAAGATCGTTCTCATGTCGATGTCCATGATTTTCTGTGTCATCATCCTGGGCATCTCCATCGCCCTCGCCGTCGAGCCGAGGGTCCGGAGTCTGCAGGTGGTATGGATCGCGCCAGAAGCCGTAGTCGCCGTCATCTGGTCCGTCGCCGAACTCATCACGGCCTGTGCGCGCGGGGGCCAGCGCGGTATCCACCCGGGAGCCCACGTCGCCTTGCACCTGATCCTCTGGCTGGCCTTCGTCGTGGCGGCGGGCCTGACGGGATACATCGTGGCTATCAATGCAGAGTATGTGGACTACTCCACCAGATCCTCCACCGTCAAGCTCTACCTCCGGTCGCTTCAGGCGGAGCTCGCGTTCTTGGTGCTGCTCATGTAAGTCCAGAAAGCAGGCTAAACAACCACTGCCCACCTACCTGCGTGGAAGTTCCAAATTGAGCACAGAGGAAAAGCGGCTGACACGTGGTTTCGCTAGCATTACGCACTTCACGCTCTTCGTGCGCGCATGCGTAGAGACTGCCCGGAGGAACAAGAGTGGCGCCGTGCCTATGATCATGGTCCCAGCAAATAACTACTACGTGCAACAACCGATGGCATCGTACCAGATGCCCCAGGGGATGGCCCCGATGCAGCCCCAACAGGCATACATGTCGGCAAACTATGGGCAGTCCAAAGAGATGCAGCCCCATTACACTGGTTCTACCCAGCCATCGGTGCCTGCACAGACTTACGACGATGGGATGCAGCATGTTAGTCATGCACACTAAGAGGAGCAGGTCAGATGGAAACAAGATTTCGCTATAATTTTACGGAGGAAATGGAGATGATACCCCTTTTCTTTTCGGCGAGGTCCAACACGATGGGCGTGGCTTGTTTTATCTCAAAAATCACTTTGAACATCTTTATCCACACTAGATACCTTTATTACACGAGAGTTTGCGTCTTAATCAGGCCGACCGCCCGGTTCACGTCGGGCAGCTCCGGGCCGCCGCATGGCGTGACAGAACACGGCGGCGGCGCACTGGCCGCAGAACTCGCGCACGACCCCCGGCGAGCTCTCGCAGCTCTGCACGGTCTTCTTCCCCGATGCCGTCAGCGCTCCGGAGCCGAGCGGTCTTTAGGTACCGTCGAAAGTGTCCGCTTCGTCCCCCGAAGCGCCAGGAGCTGTCGTTCGCTTGATGCATCCAGCTCGTGTACCCGCCATCTTTCACCCCGGCCATGTTGATATTCCCGCCCCAAGTCAGCTGGTCCTACTATAAACACCACCAGCAACGAACACTCATTAAAGCATTAATAAAACTGTATTATGATAATATAGTGTTGTAATGAAATAGTGCCCACGTGCTTTAAATAGGGCAGATCCCACTGCGCTTGGGCTTCGGAAATGCGTACCCCCAGGATGTCGCCGAATACCTCCAATGTAATTCATGTAGTTAGGTAGGTACTCGTCACCCCCCCCGGTAAACAACGACATGGATGCCAGTTGAGTCAGCGGCCATTGGTGGTCGAGTAAGACAGCTATGTCCAGAAAGTACGGGGACTTTATCGAGGTCCGTATAGATGCTTGTGCTGACTATGAGGGCTTGGTTGCGTTGTCGGCTAACCGCGCCTCAGAACAGATCAGCCAAGTCAGCAGCCATTGATGCACACAAGGGATGCCGGTAAGGTAATGTATTTGAGTCCACCGGATCGTGCATTGCCGCTGGGATATTCTGTTGCATATAACAGCCTCACAGATTTATTGAATGTTGGCTGTAAATAGAAACACGAACGTGGGGACTGCCAATCTCTTTAAATATAGAATCTACTAATATAGCACAGCCATATTCTGGCGTATTCTGTGTATTACGGCGTATTGAATATATCACGCCGTATTCGCTATGTTACACCGCATCTCGATATCAGGCAAGTGAATAACCTGAGGCAGCTGTAGTAAGTAGGTATCCGAGATATAAACTTGTTGTTTACCTCGAGACATTGGATTCACTCATTGAGCACTCTCAGAATAAGAGAACTATCAGACTGGATATTAGAAAAAATACGGTCATCTAAACACCCTACACAAAACCTGCCACTAAAATGCGCCTTAGCCAGTTACTCGTCCCGCTCGCAGCCACCCTCTCTATAGGTGCACCCTCACTTGAACAGCGCGATGTGATTGGTCACGACGAGGTGAAAGGCTTTGGAGAAGCCGTGCAAGATGGTGCCGTCGGCCGAGCCAGGTAAGTAGTCCACACACAGACACACACACACAGTGCAGACACCCTGTTCTCATTGAAATCTATACCATACTATGAGACTAATAAAATTGCAGTAAGCCACGCCCTTGATCCTCTGTCAAGGCATAGCGCTTCCATATAGTTTCATACAACTGGATGGCTTAACAATGTTCTAGTGTTGAAATTCAAACCTTGGCTCAAGGTCGAGCACGGATGTGTACCCTTCCCTGCCGTCGACAAGGATGGCAATACCGGGTGAGACAGACCTCAATCACGGCTTTTCTCATCTATACCACTGACAAATTTTGCTTCGATCCAGTGGTGGACTGAAGGACACGGGCGCACCCAACGGCCAATGCAGCAAGAGCACTGGCCAAGTCTACGCCCGCGGAGCGAAGCACGGAAACGAATATGCCATCATGTATGCCTGGTAAGTGCCCACCCACACTCATCCCTCTCTCTTCCAATCCCAGCCCCCTCCCCCTATTACTCTTCCTCGCCTAAGACCGAATCCCCCCCACCCCCTCAGGTACATGCCCAAGGACCAGCTCGGACCCGGCACGGGCCACCGCCACGACTGGGAGGGCATCGTGGTGTGGCTCGACGACGTCGACGCCCGGGAGCCCAAGATCAAGGGCGTGGCGACGTCGGCCCACGGCGGCTGGTCGCGGACCGGCAGCCCGCCGCTCGACGGCTCCCGGCCCAAGATCGCCTACGCCCTCAGCGGCATCACCCACGCGGTCAAGACCACCGGCACCAAGGGCGGCCAGCAGCCCCTCATCGACTGGGAGAAGATGACCCCGGCGGCGCGGGAGGCGCTGCGCAAGACGGACTTTGGCAGGGCGATCTGCCCCTTCAAGGACGATAGGTTTGACGACAACCTGAAGAAGGCTGCGTGAGTGCGGTGAGCGATGTTTTTATTACGATTGTATCATTGTGCGAGGTTCGTCACGTAATGAGCGTTCGCTTGAGCGGGAGGAGCAGTAACCAGCCGTGGGTAGAGCCCACGGCCTACTCAGGACATGAGGCAGCCTGCTGGGATGGCGAGATTCAAGGCGGATGTTCTCGGAAAATTTGTTGGATAGGCTGGTTTTTAAGCTGTTTAGTTGCGCCTTGAGACGTGGTACCACTTTCGTTAATTCATTTCTTTCGAAATCTTTCCGCAGTGGCGTTGAGCTTTTATTCATTTAATACGTGACGGAACGGCAGCACAATATCTGCGCCCTAACCCTCCCCCTTCATCACCCCCCAACGGGTCAGACCATTAGGCAACAAACTACCATCTTTGCGCCGTATTAGATGCATAGCACAAGCCTCAATGGGTATATTTAGTGCATTTACTATGTCGGACCTTTTGTTATAAAGGGGCAAGTCCCATACTTCCTCCCCAGAATCACTTTTATACCTACTTCCCCAGTACACACCCAGTGGCCTTCGTTTAGGAAGTCGACTCGTCGGAATCAGAATTCTACGTATTCCGGTCGTGATTCCAAGCCTCCATAAGACTACAAGAAATAAAACTAGCCCCATTTGATCTTCCCAAGTAACTTCTAAAATAACTTACCAAACAAACCTAGACCGAAAGGTTTGCCCAACAGCCCCTTGCCACCCTATACCCTTCAAGGTTAACTGCAGGGGTAAGGCGGCTTCTAGCAGAAGGCAGAGCATCTTCTTATGATGTGGACTTGAAGTTGGGCTCAGTGGTTGCCGTAAGCCATTATCAGCACCATTCCCCATATTCACCGGCAGTCGTATGGCCCGAACTTAAAGATTTGCCGTTGACCGTGGACAATACAATGTCTGAAGGTATCTGACCGAGTGTGGCGGGGACAGGTACTACGAGACTGAGTAAACAGTAATGCCCCAAACGACGTCAAGGACGACCGGACATATCTACGGCTACTGCTCGGTTCGCTCGGCGTCGTGCGCGTCGTGCTCGAGCGCGCCGCATCCTCATCGAATAAAGGCGGGGGTAAGGGCATCGGCGTCGGCGTCGGAGTTTCTCTGCCGAGCCGGGGTCAGCTCCGGCGGGCTTTGGAGGTCGCCGAAGGTTTCGCGGTCGACGGGGCCGCCAAGAGGCTGCAAGACATCCTTACGCAGCACCCAGAGGATGAAAAGAGTGAGCAAAGCGATTTTGACGATGGTGACAATGCCAGCAGTGACGAGGAGGAGGGAGAAAAGAGGGGGGATTGAGGCACGGGGCAAGTTCCGTTGTGGCAATCACGATAAGTGTTCCTATGGAAGGCCAAGGTGACAGGTCGAATCTATTGTCTGAACGGGGTTCTGCCTCCTGATTGGCTACATCAAGACACGTTCTCTCCCTCGTCCCCCGGCTGAAAAGAACAGAGAAATGCAAGTCATGAATGGTCCAGAAGTGGGGCAGGATATATTCAGACCCGCGACGGCGCCGTGCCGCTAGACCTATCAACGGCAATTGTAACCGTTGGCGCAGCGCCGTCATCGGTGGGAGGGGTCAGGGACTCAGGGTGTTTGTTTGTTGGGTTTAGGTGGGGGAGAATCAGAATCGAACAAATGGCACGTGGCCGGCTTCAGCCTTCAGGCAAACAAACCCCTCCTGCTCTATTTGCGGCTTCTGCCCGCAGACAGACATGACCTACTCGTCATTCATCTATTTAGGTACTTGCTTTACTTAGGTAAGTACTTAAGTACTTATAGTGAGGTTGGTACCGACTTACTTAGCGCTACGTATACTCGCTAGTTGTCTCTGATGCACCCCCGTGATTGGTGCGGCTAAAGCCCTCTTAGACCATCCCCGCCCTGAACCTTCCAGTTCCCACTAACCCGGATTCGCTCTGCAGCTGTCTCGCTGTACTACTGCCTCATCATCGCTTGCTCCGTCTCGCATCTGTCTGCTGTGAAGGCGCGAGAGCTGCAAAGGTGGGGGCAAACTGGAACGTGGTACCAGAACTGGTACTACTTATCTGCCTAGTATACTTAACATACATAGTTGCACAACGAGGCGGCAGGCGGGAGGATGGCAATGTCAGAGGCCCACATAGTATCCCCCTCACTGCGTCATGCTCTCTTGACCCAAGCAGTGGGCGGGCTACCTGGCCAGATAAAAGATCCCATGCTGCCACTTGCATTTGACGAGTCTCTTTCCTGTTCTCCATCTCTTCATTAACTTCAATTGCCCACCTTGTGATACCCCATAAAGCCGTTTCTTGAAATCACCTCAACATGTCTCAACACAACCAACACACCAAGAAGACCTACACCCTCGCCTCGGGCGACAAGATGCCCGCCATTGGTCTGGGCACCTGGCAGTCTGGCAAGGGTCAAGTCGGCGAAGCTGTGAAAGCCGCCATTGATGCTGGTTACCGCTACATCGACACCGCCCTGGCCTACGGCAACGAGTCCGAGGTCGGTGAGGGTGTCAGAGCCGCGGGCGTCCCCCGCGAGCAGCTCTGGATCACCACCAAGCTGGACAACCCGTGGCACAAGCGCGTGCAAGAGGGCATCGATACCTCGTTGAAGAACCTGGGCATGGACTACGTCGACCTGTACCTTATGCACTGGCCTTGCAGCACGCGCCCCGACGATCTGATGAAGCACTATGACGACTGGAACTTCATCGACACATGGCGCGAGATGCAGAAGCTTGTCGGCACCGGCAAAGTGAGGAACATTGGAGTGTCCAACTTCGACATCACCAACTTGGAGAAGCTGTTGAGCGACCCTAGCTGCAAGGTAGAAGACCCGCGGCGTCATCATGCGTCATCATCATGTGCCATCATAGACTGACATCGTACTATAACAGATCAAGCCGGCCGTCAACCAGATCGAGCTGCACCCCAACAACCCATCACCTAAGCTCGTCCGGTACTGCGGAGAGAAGGGTATCCACGTCACTGGCTACTCGTGCCTGGGCAGCACCGACTCTCCACTCTACAAGGACGAGACTCTGCTCAACCTGGCCAAGGCCAAGGGCAAGACCCCCCAGCAGTGCTTGCTCCAGTGGGGCATCCAGAACGGCTGGGACGTCATCCCCAAGAGTGTCACCAAGGAGCGAATTGAGGCCAACTTCGCCCTCGACGGCTGGGCGTTGACCGACGACGAGGTCAAGACGTTGTCAAGCCTGAAGGACCGATTCAAGGTCTGCGGCGACTCGTGGCTGCCCATCAAGGTTTTCCACGGCGACGATGAGTAATTCTGTATTTAAAAAAAAGCATCAAAAACTGGTCAGAGCTGGGAGATAGAGGGCGTTTTGGAAGTGTATAGACATACTAGATGGCCCAAAATAGACTCACCCGGAATGCCTCGCTCAATCGTTTGGCAACATGTTTTCACTTTCACGCCGTATACTGTCTTGTCGTTCAAGATGCATTTGATGGGGGAAAAACGCCTCATAATTTGCCTTTCCTAGCTTCCTCGTCTAAAACCACTTTGATCGATTCCCTCAACTTGGCCGCCAACTCGGCGCCCTCGTCATCGTCCAGCTCGCTCCGGACGCCGCGCCCAAACATGGTGAAGCTCTCGCGCAGCTTCCGCTGGCGCGGATCTCGGGGCGGGGGATGAGGTGGTAGTGGACGTGGTTGACGACCTGGGCGGCGGCGGCGCCGTTGTTCTGCACGACGTTCCAGTCGTTGACGCCCGTGGTCCGGACGAGGGCGCGGGAGAGGAGGCGCAGGTAGCGGCCCAGCTCGGCGGCCTCGCGGGCGTCCACGTCGGTCAGCTTCGGCGCGTGCCGGCGCGGGCACAGGAGGAGGTGGCCGGCGGAGAGCGGGAGGATGTCGAGGAAGGCGAGGAGCGTCGGCGTCGAGAGGACGACGAACGACGCCGGCGCCGCCCTGCCCGGGTCGAGGAGGGTGGACTCGGGGCCCGGTGGCGCGGCGGGATCGTATGGCGGATACGTGGTGGCTATTGTGCAGAAGGGACATGGGTCGGACGCCGGGAGGGATTTCGGATCGAAAGGCTGGTTTGGATCGGCCATGGTACGTTTTACCCGGGCGTGGTTACACAGCTGGAATGGACTAGACGATGGGAAAGCTTGCTTTAGTGCTACTAAGATAATTTTGTAGACAATGAGCACAGCGATCGGCAATTATTCCAATGAGTACTGCAACGCAGAACACAGGCGCCAATGATAGAATGGCATGCTACGATCGTAGAAAACCAGTTTGATCGGTATGAAACGGTGAAGACCTCAAACCTTCCTGTCGAGCTTGGGCAGCTCCCAGCCTCCAAGCTGTTAACGGCCGGTCGGACCGTCGCATTCTAATGGATGGACGCCCTCAGTAAGCCGAGGTATAATTCCCTTTGCTGACGTAACCGCAATTGACCAGACCATTCTGACTGTTCGCCAGTTTTGCCGCCCTGCACCGCCTTTTTCTTTGAGCATCCCGCTTTCCGCCTGCGCTACCCAACTGGCGGCATTCTCCATTCTAGCAGTACGACGACGACTCCTCCTCGACTCCCACTCATCGAGCAGAAACCTCCCAACGCCCGACCCCCAGCCCATACTCGAAATTGACTCTGCGGCCTGCTCTGCCCCCACCCCCCGCGGATCTATCCCACTACAACCGCCACCATGTCGAGCCAGCGCGAAGCCTACCAGATCCCCACGGGCCAGCAGTCGCCCGCCGCCGGCATGCCCATGCGCAGCGTCGTGAACACCTCGAGCGCCGCCGCCGACGAGGGTCTGCCTATGAGGTACATCTGCGGCGACTGCGGCACGACGTTCCCGCTCAAGCGCGCCGATACCATCCGCTGCGTCGAGTGCGGATGCCGCGTCCTGTACAAAGAGCGCACCAAGAGGTACGTTTCCGTTGTCATCTGCGCAGAGGGGGAGAGTCGGCACGGGGAGGACTACCGAGCGCTGCGCAGTTGGGAAATCTCAAATCTTACTGACTTGGCTATAGGATGGTGCAGTTCGAGGCACGATAAGGGATATCACTCTGCGATGCACAGCCGCAAATTAACCGATACGGTACTCGGCGTCTACGCGAGACGATGATATGATAGATGGCGGGGTTGAAGCGATAGGCTCGGCAGTCTGGTTGAAAGGCTGGATCATGGAAAGAGGCAAAGCACAAAATCTTGGGCAGTCTTGGGAGTTAGGAGTTCATTAGGGACATTATTCATCAGTGCCCTCTGAAATCAGATTTGGTATTCCTTTGCGCCAGTCTCCTTCCTTTAAAAAAAAAGCCCCCAATGTGTATCTATATGTACACCACCTTTGAACGATGGGCCTCCTTCCTAGATACCCTTACCCTTTTCTCTGCGTGTGAATATACTTTGCGAAGCTAGCATCGGCCATGGTTGACTCCTCTTCTCCCTGCATAGCTGCTTCGTAGCGTGCTTGTAAGCCCTCGCGGTCCATCTCATCATCATCCGCAAAGTCATCGGCATCCTCTCCGTCACTGATCACATCGAGATCGTCGTCATCGTCATTTGGCGGCTTCACACCACGTGTAGAACTGCTCCCTGTGGCCATGGACATACCCTTCATCATCTTGTCCAGCTCCTTTTCTCGTGCCAGGCGCTTGTTCTCCTCGCGCTCGTTCCTCTTGCGCTCCAGCTCGGGTTGGTAGTCCCTGCTGAACTCCTCCGACTTCTCCTTGACGGCAGCAAAGAAGTCATCTACTCCTTGACCGGTCATGGACGATACTCCTACTACGCTCAAGTGGGCGTAAAACTCTTCGAGCATCAGACTCATCGAGTTGAGGAGACTGCTCATGTACCCGCTGCCTCCACCTTCGCCCTCGACGCCGCCGAACGCATTGCCATTTTCGTCAGACTGCAGAGCCTCTTGGAAGGCCTCGTAATCCGTCATCCACTCCTTGGCAAACGAAGGGTCTTTCACGTCGGCCTTGTTAAATACTAAGATCATGGGGAGCTTTGTCTTGTAAAGAATGGAGCAGGCGTAGAGCATGTTGGACATGAATGTGCTGGTCGAGGCGGTTCGAGGGGTATCAATAATGTAGGCGATGACGGTCGGGAAAGACGATGCCAACGATTCAAGAAGAATCTGTCCGGATGCTGACCAGACGAAAACTTCGATTTGGCCGGCTGTGGTAGAGATGGTCAGTCGCATTACCTCCCTCATGCCTCGTCGGGGGCCTTACGTGTGTCAACCAAGATATTCTTGATCGGTGTTTTGTTTCCTTCGGTAGGCGCGGCGCGCTTCTCCAATAACCCCACGATCTGATCAACCTTGGTCGAGAAGAGGTTCAGACTCGTCAAGATACCACCGTTAGGCCCCAGGTTGTACTGCTTCATGACCTCCTTGTAGTTGACTGAATCGCGGATATCGATATTGGCTTCGAACGGCACGTTTAGCACGGCTGGATCTAGATTGATGACATATGGCGGCTCCTTCTGTCCGTGCAAGTGCGCGTTGATGCGCTGCATGAAGGTCGTCTTGCCTGATCCCGCCATGCCGACGCAGACGATGGCGGTCGGCTTGGCGCCTGTTGGTGAGGCCGCAGCCGCCTCTCCAGCTGATGTTGATGTTGCCATATCGACAAAGGAATGGTCGGAAGTGTTATGTAAGGCAACAGATAAGCATACAGGTGCAAGTTAGGACGGTTGTTGCGATGGCGTTACTCTCCTTGACACAGGCGATGGCGGGGTCTTTGGCAGATGAAAATTATTGCGGGGCGCATTCTAGAAGATGACCGCCATTGGTGGGGTAGCTTTCCGCAGTACTAGGTACTTAAGTATTTTATGTTTGTTATTGCTTACATTATCTGGTGACACACGGATGTCTCTTACTTTGGTTGTTCATCGTACGTTGTGTGTCATAGCGACAATACGACAAATGTGTTTTGTCAATGTCGGGTTTGTTTCGACCCCCTTATTGCTCCTGCGTTGCATTCTCTCTATCTGGTAGAGAGAGGACCACTCCAACATTTGTTCAAAATGGGTAACGAGATACGGGAGGCAGGTGCAAACACCAAACCAACCGAAGCCATCTGCAATTATATCTGGTAATGCTGCATACAGTCATCCTCCCATTCCCGCGAGCGGATTGGGCCATTTCTTTATTTTGTGGTTGGAGACATCATGCTTTTGGGAGGTGTCGCCAAAAGGAAGCTCATTGGATCACGAGAATGCGGCTGTAACCTACGTAATGGTCCACTAGGTTAGCTTCGGGTTTGGCCTAGCAAAATGTTCCATTTCCGACTCTTGAAACTTCGTGGCGCGTACTTAAGTTCGACCAACCCGCCATTATATAATAAGAGCTCTTCGGTCTGGCCTGCGCCGAGGCTATTCTTGACTTCTCTCGACCGTCATTCACAAACAAATCGAATTATCAACATGTACAACGTGATGAAGCCTCTCTCCATACTCGGAGCCCTCTTCGGTCTCCGTATTACATATAATCTTCTGCACGCTGTATTACCCTACCTTCGCCCCTCGAAACTTCACAGGTACCTCAAAACAAATGACGGCAGGCCGTCATGGGCACTCGTCACCGGCAGCAACAGCGGCATAGGCAAAGCATTCGCCAATGAACTGGCTTCGCGCGGCTTCAACATAGTCATGCTGGGCCGAAGCCAAGCGAAGCTCGACGCGACCAAGGCAGAGCTCCAGGCAAAACACCCGGCCCGGGAGTTTCGCGTTATCGTCACGCTGCCGAGCCAATGCACCGACCCGAGTCAGGTCTCGTTCTCAGACATTGCCCGGGCCGTGGGAGATATCAACCTCAACGTCTTGGTCAATAATCTTGGCGGCGCCATGCCGCGGGCCGAGTTCGGCACCATCGATTACTACACCACCGGAGAACTCACTGAGCATATCAACGTCATGGCCACATTCCCCACTCTGCTCACCAATGCGCTGTTCCCGGCTCTCATGCGCAACGGCCCGGGCCTGGTCATCAACATTGGGTCATTCGCTGACGAGGGTGTTCCCTATCTACCCACGTACGGACCCACCAAGGCTTTCCTGATGACCTCATCCAAGGAGCTGGCGCGGGAGTCCAAGTGTGAGGGCCGAGATATTGAGATCCTCGGCCTCAGGGTGGGTCTGGTCAGCGGCACGGAACTGAACAAGAAGAAGGCTAGTCTCTTCGAGCCTGACGCTGCCGACTTCGTGAAGGCCGCGCTGGCTAGAGTCGGGTGCGGCAGGATGGTCATTGGGGCCTATTTGCCGCACGCTCTGCAAATGGGCCTTGTGGAATTGCTTCCGGAGTTTGTTAAGGAGACGGCGATCGCCATGGAGATCACGGGACGTCTCAAGGAGGAACGGGAGCGTATGGCAAAGCAACAATGAGTACCGTAATAGCACAGTAATAATACCGAACATTATGACAACAGACCAAGGCAAATCCAACAAATGACATGTGTTGTATTTGAAAGGAAAGCTCGACTTTCGGAGGAACAAAGGTATGTAGATTATAGGAGAAACGTAATATCGTCACAATCAAGAACAAAAATACTGAGATTATGCATTACTAGATGACTGATTAGCAATGCAAGTGGTAATGATAGCACTGCTGCCACGGGGATTTTGAATACTAACATTTTTTAAAAGATTCGGGTCCGGGATAACGGTATTAGGTGCAACCCTTTCCATGTTTACGATACAAATGTACGTGAAGCGATATTCAATTCCAGAAAAAGGCTATTGTAGTTTCTTTCTTTTCTATGGATAAACGAGGAGAAGGGCAAGTCGCTGCATAGTTGCAGGCAAGTGGACACCAGCATTAGTCCAGCAGTGGTAAATGTGTGTGCAAAGGTGACTTGTGCAGTCAAGAACTTGCATTTAGGAGTATAGAGGCGGTTTTGTGGTTTTTCCTATACTAGACCTTAGAAACGGCCATTGTTGGTTATTAGCCATAACCTGAAATTCGATCGGGGTTTGCCAGAGGTGACAGCCAGATAATTTGGCCACAATATACCTCAGGATGTAGTAAGCAAATTGACGATGCTGGCTTCATTTACTTGTCTAGTCAAGCTGATGCTGTTAATCACCGCATGACAGCGGATCTGATAATAACAGAGTGCGCCAGGTTGTTCATAGTTCCCTCCAACGTCGAGATTGCCCGACTGACTGTATAGCGAGACTCCTTATTCAAGAGACTCCTGGTTGATTCTGGACACCGAAAAAAGGCCTACTAGAAACAGTCATACATTCCAAATTCGTCAGTACAGTCCATACAAGCAGATTGATCACAGATAACTAATAATTCATCTTAGTAAGTAGCGGTCTAGATTACACTCCTTGCATCTACGAATGATGCCTACGGACCAGAAAGCCCGTCTAGATTAGCCGGTCTAAGCCTGCGAGCATTGATTGGTGTGTTGGTGTCTATATCTTGGCATCTCAGCTCATGCAGTACCACGTCAGGCCCCATTCCATTAGATGAAAACGAGCTGTGCCGCATTGGAAATTGGTTGGAGCTTGGCATTTCGTCTGTGGTGAGGCCTCACAAATGTATATAATCGATGGCGTGGAGGGCTAAGCATTCATGCATGCACATCACCCATGATTCGGGTACCCACGTGGACAGCCGCCTCATAGCTATCCCATCGGCTAGGCCTTGGCGCTGCGACGCATATACGAAAGTTGAGCCGTCGATCTTCATGCAGCCGCAAACCCTCGAGATGATGCGCGTCTCCGGGCTGCTGCTCCTTGCCGCCCTGTCCTCCGGGGTGCAGGCCGCAGCGTCCACCACCCAGACCAGCACCAGCGGCTTCCTGCTGCCCTCGATCCCGACGTCCGCCGCGGAGCACATCTACGCGACGCTCATCACCGCGGACGATGCCGCGACTTCGTCGACGGCGACGCCCACGACGTCGCGTGGAGCCGCGGCCGGCACGACTACGACTAGTGTTGGTAAGTCGTGCAAGAGGGATGCGGCGGTGGAAAGACTCAAGTCTGGTACTGGCACTGGCACCACAGCCGACGGCGACGAAGAAAGTACTACGGGAGAAGCGAGTACAACAAAGGGCAGTGGTAGTGGTGGTGGCTGTTCGGCTGGTAGTAGGATTGAAGGAGGTTTGCTGTTTGGTGGGATGATGGGAATCTGCCTTGTGGTGTTTGCTGTTGTGATATGAGACTACTTACCTACGCACTTGTTTTTTTTTCTGGTTTGAAGGCTTTACTAAAATTTAGCCCGTTTATTATATGGATGTGTTCAACTATGCTCGATCTCTACCTCTGATGATACCACAGACCTGCCCTTTGGGGCTGTTCAATGTCCCTACCCCATTGCGTCAAAACCTGTACGACCTCGTCCAGTGTCATCGGAAACAGGTGCCAGCCCTTCATCAAGTCATGCGCTAGATTCTGCGCCGCCTCGGGCTCTACCTGGAGCAACACAGCATCGACTTTGACCCACTTCCATAGGAGGTTCATCAGCAGGGCGTTCCGGTATCCCTGGCAGACGCAGTCGCTGCCATGCACCATATGGGGGCCCGCGGGCAGGCCGGCCTCGTCGAGCGGGACATAGCAGCCTCTGCCGAGGAGGACAAAGTTGAAGATCCGCTTCGTGGACAAGGGGTAAACTCGGAAAGCCTTACGCGCTCGATAAGGGTATCGAGAAAAGTAGTAGGATTTACGGTTCGATAGGCGGTCAAGAAGGTGAGGGGCGGCCATTGTGACTTACCTGTTGTCTCATGAGTGTCTAGGCCAATCAAAATCGCATGATCTGGTTTGCTTCCAGAACCATCCTGGCACATTTATGTTCTTACTTTAGCAGATAAGGCAGGAACTGGTCTTTATACATCTTTCCCCCTTTGTTGTCTGTTCCCTTAGAAGCACAAAGCATTGTCAGACTGAGCGTCACAACAGCACAAAGGGGTTGCAAGGCTGGGCACAAAAGGGACTTGATGGAATCAATCCTATTGTCAGTTCATTATGGAAGGGCCATTCTAAATACAAGCCACTCAACGTTGGCAAGGGAGTAAAATACCAATCGTCTTTAGTGAGGGAATTCTCCTTTCCATTAGGTACTTACACAAACCATAGCAAGATCTCACTCGTATCTCTTAGTGCAAGATCAGAGGTGGGTACATGTGTTGGTGTTCCGGTACGTAAGAAGAGGGGCAACTACTTCCTTCCATCTGACGGGCCAATGCCAATCTTCCAAGAACTGAGAACGCTTTGAACATTGTCCGGACCTCATCTCCCTCTCTTGTTGTATATTTGCAAACCCCAATTCCTCCAGCATGCTGTCGTTTATCTGTATTACCTTTTCGCTGCTCGCCCGGGCCTTCGCGACCCCGGTTGAGACGTCGCCCCGCGTCAACACTACCAGCGGACTGATTGGTGGCCACCAAGCGACGAACCGGGCGGGCGTGACAGAATTCCTGGGCATCAAATACGCAGAAGCCCCAACTGGCGAGCTGCGGTTTGCACCGCCAAAGAGGTTCGCCGCACCTCTAGGAACTTTCTATGAGGCTTCCGAGTGGGTAAGTGCGCTTCGCGACGTTTTCTGCAAGCCCGGCAGGGCTGACACTGGCTGGAGTACCACAGTCACCGTACGTCATGTTATGATATCTATGGTACAATCTTGTGCATACTGACGATGCGGGCCAGCGATTGCCCCTCGAACAAGCCGCCCGTGGCCAGCTTTCCGAACTTTACTGAACCCTCTGGCCTGCGGGTTTGGAAGAATTTTGCAGCGCAGAACGACAACCCCTCATCCGAAGACTGTCTAGCCTTGAACATCTGGACCAAGAGCCCGCGCATCTCGGCTAAGAAGCCGGTGCTCATCTGGTTTCACGGGGGGCGTATGCTGCCAAGCGCTACCCCTGGCCTGACCCCTGCTGACAACGGTCGACAGGCTTCACTATTCCTGGTCCCCACAGTCCCTTCTTTCGCGGGCAGTATCTATCCGACGCCGAGGACGTGGTCGTGGTTACGGTCAAGTCAGTCTTGAGCACCTTTACCTCTAGCCTGTGTATTAATGTAGCCCAGCTACCGAGTCGGCATCTTCGGGTTTTCTGGGGCCACGGGCCTGGTGCAGAATGCAGCCCTCCTGGACCAGCGTTCGGCTGTGGAATGGGTCCGAGACAACATTGGGGGCTTTGGAGGCGACCCGTCTCGTATTGTTATTTTTGGGCAGAGTGCCGGCGGCACATCCGTCGACTATTACTCCTTTGCCTGGACGGAGGACCCAATCGTTGCGGGACTAATCCCTCACTCCGGAACGTCTCTCAGCTTCCTTCCTAACACAAAGGAGTACTCCGAGAGCCTCTGGTACAATGTCTCGCAGGCCATTGGTTGTGGCGGCCCCGACTCCGAGGCTTCGCAGATTCTTTCCTGTGTCCGAGCCGCCGATGTCGCCATGCTCCTGGCAGCCGCGGCGAAAGTCCCGGTGCTCCCGACCCTGGCGCTCCCCCAGGCTACGTTCCATCCAACAGTCGACAATGTCACCGTTTTTGCCGACTATGAGGTGCGGGCCGCCGCGGGGGCCTTTGCGCGAATCCCCATGCTAGCCGGTAACAACCACTTCGAGGCGGGATGGTACAAATTGTCGGCATATGCAGCCCGGGTCAACCTAACGGAGGCACAGTGGGATCTTTACAACGAGCGAGCGTTTACGTGCCCCAATGCCTACTCCACCAAATATCGAGTGCAATATGGCGTGCCCACCTGGCGGTACCGATACCACGGTGACTGGGACAACCTCCGCCTATACAATAGCACAGCCGGCCTTGGCCCCCGGGGCAGCGGCGCCTACCACGGATCCGAGCTCGAGATGGTTTTCGGAACGGCTGAAGATGTGTCGGGCTTGAAAAATTGCCCCGAGGAAGCCGCCACGTCGAGTTACATGATGGGAGCCTGGGCCGCATTCGCTCGGGACACGCAACGGGGGCTGGTAAGAGGTTCCCGGTCCTTATATATTCATATTCCAGCTTTTATCGGAAGTTTTGATTCCTAAAAGAGTAATACTAACACCGAGACTCGATAGGTTGAGTACGGGTGGCCCCGGTACGACCCGGCCGGTAAGTATCCCATTCATCTCGAACTCATTCAGAGGGCTCTTGCTCATGGTGCTTTGTAGATGACACCCTGGTGCGTTTGGCATACAATAACAGTCCCGAGCCGAGCATCGTGGCGCCGAGCATGTACGACAGCCCTTGTCCGGCCAAAAACGACCCTCTGCCGGGGCGAGGCGCCTTTTGATAAGTAGTGAACAAGCCAAGCTTCCATAGTATTATAAGGACCTTTGGACTATGGCGGTATCTATTACGAGCCGTATCGCAAAAGATCAGTGATTGGCAAGTAGTCTTTAAAATTGCTTGGGTTCTGTAGGCTGAAAGTTGATTACAATTCTTTCTGCCCCTGGTTGCGAGGAGTGTTGATAACTACTTCACACCCACTTGCTCGCAGCTCTACTTATTCTCAGATTAGCAGTCTACAATATACAAAATCAATGCCCGTTTCTTGTTTAGCCGGCCTAATCATCCATCGCCACTAAAGCCGGCACAGCCTGCCGTTTTGTGTCTGCACGTCCCAAATCTCGCTGCCACGGCGTTCGTGGCATAGAAGGTGTCCTTGGGATACCACTTCTGCTTATCTTGAGCAGTTCCGAGTACTGGGGGCCGTATAATTCGGTTTGCCAGTTGGACTCCATAACGTGAGCGTGGTCGAGGTACGAACCACCCCCAGCCGGCACTGGCAGGAGCTAAGTCGCGGCACAGGTCGAAGATTTCGCCATACTCGTTGCGGACGGCCTGCAGCCGAGCTGAGTTAATATGACGCCTTCCTGCGGGTTCCCGGTATCGTGGTCGCGCGCCTGGCCGCCTGGCCACCGAGTTTCTCAGCCATGGGTCAGCTCTCCTGGCACGCAGAGGGGAAGCTGACGTACGTCATGGGGTCGGACGCGAGACAGCGATACCGAACGCGGCCAACCGGTCGGCCAGGGGCTGCACCAAGTTGTTCACCGATGCGAGAGTGTAGTTGAGCGCAAAAAGCGGGATCATCGAGCACTGAAAGCCGTGGGCTTCTTCATAGAGGATGAGAAATTATAAATACACATGTGCCTCGGTAAGCGGGATTAGAAGCCGATTACTCTAAAGCTTGCTGTCCCACACGGCTTTGAGGACTGCCGATAGAATCGCGTGCAGTATTTGGTGAATTGATTGTTTCTTATCGACCTACCCCGCTTTGAAACAAGAGATGGAGGAAAAGGCATATAAAACAATCCAGCGAGTTATATCAAGACAGTTGATTGGAGAGGCATCAGTTTACCTAGCTATGCTAGGTTCACACAGTAACAGTACTACCAACCTTTGATGGTGCTTTCGTTGGCCATCACCGTGCTTGTGTCTTCTTCTTCGATCAGGCCCTGGAGGGAGAGGCCGTGATGTTAAGTTGATGTTTGAATAGCGAAGAGTTTACAATCCTCGAAACCCTCAGATTTCTACCGGTGCGGTGAGTGGCGAAGTCGGCTGCTGCCAACCTGGGTTGTAAGGACGAGGGAGTTACACAGAAGGTCGTCTACGAGTGTGTGCAGTCGTACGTCACCAATCTTCTGGCCTCGGTAGACAATTTTGGCAAGCGTTATAGTTACGAGATTGCAACCGTCTCTTATGTCCAATCACAGGAAGAAATATATGGTGCTAGGTAGTGTAATAAGAAGTCCCCAAAAACATCCAGCTTGACTGTTCAGTTATTGCCCATCTATATACCTATATAAAAACAATGATGACGACCGTCGAGTCTGCATGTCTCCCCCTACTAATATGTGGATAATGGGAAGCCGTAGGCCAAAACTCGTTCGTTACCGCCAGTATTTTGCTACTTCATGCCACACACCACCTCGTAGTCGTAGGTCCATCGTTGTCGACTCGAAAGTCTCGAATCGATTGGGTATGCTCGACCCCAAGCAAGATTTGTAGTTAGCAAAGATGACAGACCAGGGTTTGAGATGCAGAAACTGACCAATCGTGGCAAGATGGCGAGCCATATCGCCCAGAAATGGCGTCTCTGGTCATCCAAGCAGTGTGCAAAGCTGGACCCCGAGATTCCTTGAGCACCGAATGTGGTTGTGAAGATCCATCACGGTCATCCGCGACAGAGTCATAGGCAGAAAAGGCCTCCTCTGACCCGTCAGACTCAGGATATGAAAGAACAAAAAATTGGAAACGGAACCGCCTACAGCGGGGATCAGACTTGTAGCCTGGACTTTTAACGAATTAATCGCCCCATCTGTCTCGGGCAAACTCCTCGAGAGTCACCTCCCATGTCACCAGGATGACACTCAAACAAAAAATTAACTCCAAATCAAAAAATCCGCATTTCTGCCTAGGATGACCTAGGGTACGCATACTCTCTCTCGACCAGGCATATTAGGATGGTCCATACGCAGTCGAGGAAGAGCTCCACGTTGAATTGTTGACCTAGGCTGTGAAGCCTCGTGTCAATTGGAGCAAGTACCGCGAAGAGCCATGTCAGTACCCTGCGTACTTGGAGCAAAGCCAGGTGGAAGAGGAAAAGGGTAGGGAGGGAAATAGAGTCCATTATTATGGATAAGTATATAGGGGGCGTGGTGGAATTCCTGGGCGGATGAAGAAGAAAGGAAGAGGAAATGAAGAAGATCGAGCATCTTGGGAGCAATATGACTTGGAGCATCATTCTGTACCTTCCCCAAAGCACAGTGATTCTTTGGGTGCTTTGTATGGAAGGAAGATGTGTGATATTAGCAAGAGCTATCTACTTACAGAAGGTACGTGTGCTTATTGCTTATGGAATCCTAGAGAGTGCAGGCAGTATGTCATTAGAACTCGTAGCTTCCCAGATTTCATGCATACCTAAAGTAAGTAGATTCCCAAAGCCATTGCTTTACACAAGCACCCAATTAGGCAATCAATACTCGATGGCGAAAGACGACTCGTATGAGAATAATGCTGCGAGAATGCAGATATGTATATGATTATATAGGGAGCCGAGGTTCACCGTCTGTTTATCAATCGTAGACACATAAGTGCTGGTGCATCTCCAGGATCTGCTCTCGAGGGCGAAATAGCACGTACCGCATGTCCTGTGCAGTGACTTCACGTATATGTTGACGTCAGGACTTGCTTGTGTTATTGGGTAGGAAAGTGAGATTCCATTCTCGCCAGTAGGTAAAGCAGGCATTGCTCACATGTGATCAGATGGTTCTCTCTGGGCTCCTTCCTGCCTACTGTCCTCGCCCCATGCTGACAAAATGACCTCTTGCCGCTTCCCCTAACCCGCGGTGTAGCAACGTAGCGACAGGCCTACATCACAGAATAGAGGGGCACCATCTTGTATATCGACGGGTCTGGATCGCCATCAAGACTGTATGGAACCAAGGCCGAATTCAGAGTCGCCACAACTAGCCATTGGCGCAGAAGCATGACCATGAAAGCCAGAAGCAGACTCCTACCATTGTGGATTGGGTGGAGTAGATGGTCTATGGCCCGGCAGCAGTCATCCAATGGTCTCCTCCAGTCCTGTTTCAAACGTACTGAGACCATCAGCACAATAAAGAGGAGAGCGCTGGCGTGGGCTTCGTGTACGTCATAGCTAGGAGGAAGCAATGCGGCTGGGGGGAATGCGCGGAAGGTAGTTTCCGTCTCGAGGCCTACGAGCTGCAGGAGAAGGGTCTCGATGGGGACGACAGGCCGTGAGAGAATGTAGAAGGTGGGGAGGACGATGGTTTCGTAGAAAGAACTGAGCATTTCCACCTTGAAGAGATCCATCTTGAAGAGAATGTAGAAGGTGGGGAGGACGATGGCTTCGTGGAAGGAACTGAGCATTTCCATCTTGAAGAGTAAAGTACTTGGTAGGTAAGGCTGATAGATGTTTTAGATGAAAAGTTAAGGTTGAGTGAGGTAGCCGATGCAGTTTTAAAAAGGTGTGACCCCGGCAAATAGTTGTGCCCGTCGCCGAAGGTATTGAAGACCAGAGAGGTTCCCAAAATCTGCCAGAGAGTGTGCACGCATGTGTCGAAGCAAACTTTGATTCTCCTACAGAGGGAACCTACGAGAACCATTCCTTTGGTGTCACTACACGGTTCTCTCCGAGGTAGTCCATGACGCTATCCCAGTCGTCTTGTCTTAGTGATGGAACCCATAGTTGGTTCTCAACCAATCAGCGTGTATACTACCTACTGTATTAGGCAATAGTAATTACCCATCAGACGAACAATGTCACCAAGAAGATGTCGCAGATCCCCCCCACTCCCCGCTTCGGCTATAATCCTTGTCTCTATCATTACGGTAAAGAGGTATAACTATGCCTTTTATATAATCTACTGTAGCCTCCTCAGCTCTATTGCACCTCATAATACTGCCGCCGCTGCGAGTGCTCTTGGTAGTCTGGAAACATGGTGGGATAAAACTCGGTCCACCCGCCCATGCGCACGCGCAAGAGGTTGTACCGCTCGGCGTCCTCGGACGCGCGCCGGTACGTCTCGAGGTCGGCGCACGTCAGCGTCAGGTAGTTGCCGCCCACGGCGCCCTGGGCGAAGTCGGCGAGGAACCGCTGCAGCCGGTCGAGCGGGAAGGCCTCGGGGATGTTCAGGTCCACGGGCGCCGCGTTGGACACCCCCACCTCGATGCTCTCCGTCGCGTAGCTGCGCAGCGCCCGGTAGATGTCGCCCGGCACCTGCGCCGCCGCCAGGTCCGCCGGCGACGGGCTCGCCGACATGTCCGACGCGATGGGCGCGCCGCTGCGCCGCCCGTCCGCCGACGCCCCGCACGCGAGGCCGTCGCCGACGTAGCCCTCGAACGTGCCGACCCCGGGCGTCACCACGAACTCGAAGTCGGGGCCGTGCCGCTGGTAGATGCCGTCCAGCACGCGGCCGAGGGCCGGCGGCGGCTTGCGCATCGTGTCCACGCTGATGCGCACCACGTTGTCCATGAGCCACTTGCCGAGCTCGCGGAGGTCCCTGTCGTCCTGCCGGCCCCTTGCCCACTTGGGCAGCTTCAGGGCCTCCTGCCGCAGTTCTTGGAACCGCACCGCCTTCTCGGCGGCGTTGGCGGGGCCGAGACTGGCGTCTTGGTATGGCTCCATCATGTTGTGGCCCCAGTCGCAGATGAGGCATTTCACTAGCTCGGAGAGTGTGGCTCGCGCTGACGAGGGGTCGAAGCAGAGCTTCTTGATGGCGTACAGCGAGTCAATCGCGTTGGATACGCCGGTGCACAAGGGGGCGACTGCATTTGGATATGTCAGGCGCCGCTCGGGGGATGTACAACAGCAAAGCAGGAATGGGCGAGGTAATATCGGAAAGAAATTACTTACTCATGTGGAACTTGGCACCGCCGGCGGTCAGGTCACGCCCAGTTTCGACGCAGCCGTCCAGGACCGAGGAGAGCAGAGGCGACGGGCATACGTCGGCGAGATCGCCATAGGCGCACAGCACGTTGTAGTAACTCTGCGCGACGAGCCACGACACCTGGCGAAGGAAGATGTCCTGCACCTGGGCGAACGAGGCGATGTCGGCGACGTCGGGCGAGCGAAAGGTCTGCTTGGGCCCGCGCAGATACACCGAGCCCGCCGCCCCGTAGGTGGCGCCGCTGTTGAGCGTCTGCTCGAGCGCCAGCAGCAAGGGCACGCTGCCGAAGGTGAACTCGGAGGCGCCGGCGAACATGGGCTCGAAGCAGCCGTCGGCGGCGTAGTCGCGCGCCCGCGCCCGCGTCACCGTCGCGCCCGACCGCTGCAGGCCCTCGCACAGCCGGTCGTCGTTGTAGAGCACCGGGTGCGCGCCGCCGGCCAGGATCGACTTGGCGGCCTCGTGCAGGTACTCGGCGGGCATGCCCTTGTACACCCGCAGCGACAGGCTCGGCGCGTTCACGGGGATGCGCCGCGCCGCCTTGAGGCACAGCAGCGTCACCGGGTTGGCGCCGCCCTCGGGCTCCTCGGCGTCCGTGGCCTTGTACCCGCCCACGGTGATCTGCTGCACCCACTGGTTGATGCCGCCGCCCTGGGGGAAGTTGCCGCCGCGCGCGTTGACGGTCGTGGTGCCGTAGGTCCGGTAGTCGTAGATGAAGGCGCGGTTGACGAAGGCGTTCTCGCCGATCTTGATCCACAGGTTGTCGATGATCTCCTGCGCCCGCTCGAGCGTGATGGTCCCCCGCTTCAGGTCGCGCTCGAGGAAGGGCCAGAGCGTTTGGTCTATGCGGTTGAATGCCGTGAGCTCCCCGACGAGGTGCAGGCAGCAGTGGAAGGAGAAGATGAGCTGCACGGCGTCCTGGAAGCTGGTGGGCGCGTCGCTCATGAGGCGCTGCATCCGGTTCATCACGTCTCGCATGTTCTCGCTGTCCTCCACGGTGGCGCGGTCGTACGCTTGGCGGGCGATCTTGGCCCAGTTTCCGAGGTAGTCTTGCACGCCTCGAAGGGAGTGTCTGGCAGACACGTAGAACGATGTCCGTGCTGGGTCTCCTTGCGCCTTTGACACTTGCTCCTGCTTTTGCAGCTGTTCGATCATGGCCTCTAACCCCTGGTCGACAAGAGTCTGGAAGTTGGGGACAATGTGGCCCATGGCCGACCACTCGTTCAGATTACCCTTCAGCCAAGCTGTCAAGGTCTCGTCTTCGTCTAAATAAGGGACCACCTCTTTTCCCCTCCCCAAGGTGAAGTCAGGAATCGCGCCGACGATCAGCTCCTTGGGCATGATGCGTAGGAGCCCGGCCTTGCGAGCAATCTCGGAGTGGGGCGAAGACAACAGGTTGGACAGCGTCAGGTAGTCTGCGAGCCCCTTGCGCTCGGCCACGGACTTGGGGATTCCGGTGGACATCTGGTCACTGAGGTGCGGCAAGCGCGGGAAGTGCTGGTTCGTCATCCAGCCGTCGATCCAGTGAGAGAAGACGCGCGACATGAGGCTCAAGATCCGCGGGCTGGGAGGGTCGCCACCGACGTAAGACCCCTTGGCCATGTGGTGCATGTAATCCCTAGAGTTGTAGAAGAGGTACCCGTTGGGGCTGTGGATGTGCCAGTGCGGATCCTCGAACACGTCGTCCTCGGGCTTTACGGCGGAGATCTGGAGCTCAGTGGCCGACGGCATGTACCAATAGCTACCGGAAATGCCCTGGACAAAGTCCATGAGACGGTCGACGGGCCGCTCTGTACGCTCGCCAATCATGTTCTTTAGGATATCCTCGAAGCGCTGTTGTTCGTTGCAGAAGGCCACAAACATCATGCCCGGCTCGCGGCTCGCATAGGCCTCGGAGTCGCTGTAGGGCAGGGCCTGGCGCAGTATCTTCCTCTGGTCCATGTTTTCGTCGAGAATGTGTGCGCGGTGCACGTGCGCGTTGGCCTCGTTCTGCGAGATCATCTCGCCGTTCGGCCGGCGGCCAATGACCGCGTCCAGGTCCTGGCCGGTCTGCGAGGCGATATCATCCCAGTCGAAGACAAACTTCTGCGTAAAGCCGAACGTGGCACCGCGGCATACCCCCTCGTCTGAGACCAGGATGTCCTCAACTAGACTGATTGGGTCATTAGGGTTGGTGATGTGGTCGACGTACCGCCCACCGAGCACTCGGCCATCCTCGCGCTTCCCTAACGCGATGTTTTCTATATCGGTCGCGAGTGACTCGAACGAGGGTAGCACTGCAGTCACAAGATCGGCTGCAATCTTGGCATTAGGGGATTTGATGTATATCAGGACGTCGCCGCCGGTGTTTTGCAGGTTGTAACCGCGGCCGAGAACATCCGTCGAGATGGCGATGCTACGTCCGGTCCAGTGTTCCCAGAGCGCGGGAGCGAAGCCAGCGACAAAGGCGCAGGTGTCGTTGTGATCCTTCGCAATAGCATTGTCTAGGTCACGTATGGCTTGCACGACAGACTCCTGCGTTTTGGTGTCGTTGTTTTTCAGGAAGATGGTTAGGATCTGACCGAACACGGGGCGCATGAGGAGGCCGCGCTGAGCCGCCTGAAGCGTTGCCGTTAACTCTGGATCCATAGTATAGGTTATATAGGAGGTGTCTCAAGTTTCTTAGCTAAGTAAATATGTGTAATGCATTGATTTTAAACCGAGCGATTATCCCAAAGTCCTTAGAGATCTTCCAATCTCTTTATATCATCCCAGTTTCTACCGTAGCAGTTATCCTCATGCTGAAATATTGATTATAGTCAATCTCCATAGGTGTCACCCAGACCGGATTCCTGGTATGAGCAAAGCGACCTAGTGAGTTTTGCCTAGTTCGTGATACTAACGGTTTAACCCTCGGACCAGCTAATAGTTAGAAATTACCGAGAAATGTACGACGTGTGCGGCTGGGCGCGTAGATGATGACGTTAGTAGCGGAGATCTGAGCGTATAATAGCTGACGTTGCTACCCGTTATGTCTTAGACTTGCCTTATAGCCGCTTATTAGTGATGTGACGAGCGGGAGCCCGTGACAAGAGCTGCGGGAAAAGCAGACTGCGGCTCATCCAGTCATATAATGTGAGACAGAGAAACCTTATTCTAGGGCGAGTTATTTCCTTCAACGGGATGTGCCATGTTTCACCCCATTCTGCTATGTTGTGTTGCAGTTATTGTGAGTTGTCTAAGGTAACCGTGCTCAGTCAAGTGTAAGATTTACCGAGACTTGTAAGGATCCGGGAAAGGGGAGATCAGATATCATTGAAATGAGCCGACGAACCAACGAAGTAACAGTCCTCCGCTTATAGCAGGCTTGCAAACGAAGAACATGGAGGGGTATTTCAGCCTAGACCATTCGTTCTAATGATCTCGGGACTCATTTGCCTTGTAGATCCTGTTCAACGCGGGCCAGGGCGAGACAGTACGTGCGGGACGCGGCATCCAACTTCATCCCCATCCAAGACATACCCATAAGTGAGTGCGGGCGAATACTTGCATGTCCATCCGTCGATCTACCATGTTCGGTCAGTCCCTGCCGCCTCGTTTTAGCAATTTAGAAGAGGTTGGACAGGGACAAGCACGCTACAGTGCCTCCCTTGTCCACGTGTTGTTATTGGCCATCGGGTCCTCCAACGCCCATCTTTGGGTTACGTAGTCAATGCCCTTTGACCCACAAGAGCTTCATCTTTGTCCGCCTGGCTGCAATCCCCGTTGAACGCCACCAGATGCCCCAGTGTCGGGCCCTGCGCGTGCGGCTATGAGGCCCTGTTGACCGCCTCCCAGTTGAAGTTCAGCGAGCCACCGACGGCCATTGGTCCAGAGCTCTATAACGAGGCCGTGGCTCATGGCCACGCTCGCAAGCGCACCGAGGAGTGATGGGAACTTTTGACCATGTGCCTAATGCTAGCATATCTCATGGCGGACTATAGTGGGCTATTATGTTATTGTATAAGTAGACAGGCATTTATTAGGGCTCTACAACGCTAACAGATATTTATATCCATCTGAATTCCAAGATGATAGAATAGGGAGAAAGAAGGAGAAAGTCACGACAGAGGGAGTTGAACCATCTTACTTTTAAGAATATTCTAATCTAATGATACTACCTATAAGCTCTACCCACCCGATTAGTAAAGGAACATAGAAACTCCATGTATAAAACTGGAGGAGTGAGAGTGCTGCTTGCTCTAGTGTGGGCAAGAATTCAAGCTTTGGAGATGGCATGGTTCGGGCCTGTGGAAAGCGGTAAGCCGAGTAAACTATGTCGGTGCCCCTTCTAACATCCAGCCGCAAAGGTCGATATTCATCCATGCCAGCCTTTTCCCTTGATTCTGAAGCATCTCACTAGTGGATCATTTAGTTCTTGTAAACATCTGGCCGCCTGTTCATGATCGTCTGGACGCCAATGTGTCGCTGTCTACAGTTTCGACACAGGACGGCGCACACGCGTTGGAAGATGGCTCTAAGTGAATTATTCCTCTTTTCCGCCATGCTACTAGTAAATCACCAGTTGTAAATCCACACAGTAGGGGGCAAGATATCCTGGAACGGCAACGATTACTCTTTAGGTAATTGGGGTCCTCAGCAACATAGCAGATATACAACGACAAAGACAGGAGTTTATAAACCCGAAGCAGTATGGAAGCCATAGGTTATAGCATGTTGATGTCCTCGCCCATAAGGATCAGTATAGACTCGAGTGAAGATCTACATATCTCTATTATTGGAGCCCCTGACTTTGGTTGAGATGAAAATTGCGGTCAGAAGGTAGATTCGAGATACGACCCCGATGAGCAACATTAGTTAGCTAAATAGGTGTATACGGATAGATAATGGGAACTGCCAGTCTGAATACTTCATTTGAAGCCATTTCTTCATAGCCTCTCCCTGAAATACGCCAGTTTCTTATGGGATGCCTTCAACGCCAGAGCCGCCTCCGTCGTCTTAATCTTCTAAGCACGTGAGGCCCTTGATGACGAAATTTAGAATAATACCAAGCTTAAGTAGCTGGTATTATGCGAGCCAATTGATTTTCAACGACGCTCTGAAATGTTTGACGTCGCAGGCTGCGTTTCTGCTACGAGGTTAAACAAGTGGTTACAACTACTAGCTGTCGGTCAACCTACTAAACTATACTTCCCTGCTTGGAGAAAATTAGCCTAATATGGATGTTTATATTGCTTAGGTGGCCTGACTGTATTACCCATTTAGCTCTTTATTAAGTTAGTAGATTTAGTAGAGATGGAATAGTTACACTACTAGGGAGGTCACTAAAAGGGGCCATGAGCCCTAGGGGGGATTGACGCATATTTAGTATAACGTATAAAACCATAGTTCTAGTCTCCTTTCCTTTCCCTGGTTTCCCTGCGCCGTGTGAATGACTTGGTCACTTTGGGTAGAATAGGAGCCTTGGAATAAGCATCCCGGGCTTGTTGGCAAGGCCTTCCCGCGATTTTAGCATAGGTCGGGATTCTTTTGCTCGTTTCAAGTGTGTCGACACATGTTTTGGCTTCGTCCTGTCGAATAAGGCCCGGGAATTCCGCATCATGTAATTGAGGCGGCGGGCGCGCATGCGGCATTTTCTTCTCCTGCTGCTGGCAATGCCTTCCGATACCTTCGTTCGGGGAGCGGCATACGACAACTCTCAATCCCTCGTTCTCGAAGTCGTCAACAAAATTCCGGGAGTTCCTCAGGCGTCGGATTCTCCTCTTTCTGGATTCGTATAACTTCTGGGGAAGTTCCCGGTGCTTCCAAAAGGCCTGCGCTTCGAGTGGACGATTACGAAGATCCGCATACTCTGGATGAGCATCCAGCACAGTCACCGAGAAAATGACAAGACTTCCCGTATCCCAGGTGCAAGAGGCTACTTGGTAGCTGTGCGAGCTCTTCTGGAGGATCTCCCCAATGATTTGTTCGTAAGATATGTTACATTCATTCGTAGCTGGCTGTCTTATAGATGGATATAAAGAGTCCGTGGACTGGACTTGAGATGGGTTCTGCGTTGGAAAGCAATGTCAGCCGTTGGAGAAACTCGAAGTCATCATTTTCTTACCTCCATTTCTACCTTATTTATCCAAGTCAACCCGCGCAAGGTGTATAGCAAAAGGGGGCAGGGGGCAAAGATAAACTCCTTTTTGATGTTGGGACTAGGAACAGAGCAAGACTGGTGCCCTGGAACTTGATTGACAATCTCCATAGCCAATTCGAAGTAGCACCCCAAGATTCGTAGCTTCGTGATTTATATACACATTGCCAATTGACATCTGCCTTGCACACCATCAGGGCATCATGACTATAGACATCGCATATGTGATCTTTGCAGTTCGGTCTAGCTATGACAAAATGGGCTTCACTTTTTCGGTGAAGGCTTTTGAGCCCCCAGCCTCGAGGCTCCCCCCGTGTCATCATCCAACAGCCTACAGGGGGGGCACCGATCTGCATGGTTCTAGCGCCTTGTTGGCTATGTAAATCTTACCAGGCCTGTAATACCCCCTCATGTACAACGGAAACTCCTCTTCTGGCCAATCCGTGTGACGCACCCTTTTCCACTTAACTGCCCTTCCATCTAACGATCAGTGGCTTTCTGATGTGTTGTAGTTTCTCAACCACATTCTATTTTCAGGCAGATGCTCGGGGCCTTCGCATGTGAGCACGGTGAGGAGGGACCTACTAGATCTCCTTGTAACGCCGTCTAGAAGATAGCAATTATACTGTAGGCTTCCGTACAGCTGAGAAGAGTACTAGAAGAGGGACAAGTGCATTTGGTTATCAGGCAAAAACTATTATAAGTTCAGCTTTTGCCCCTCCCCCTCCTCTTTTCAATCTCTCTTTCCCTTGGACCGTTAACCCCCTAGATGCTCATCGTTTTTCCTTATCCCTCTTCAAGGTGTTTAATGGGTACTTGAGACAGCACCGGGGAAATGGCAGTCTGCAAGCGCGAAGAGGTGTGGAAAGAGAGAGTAGTATTATTCAATGAGTGTCCTTCTGTAACTTCGAACAAAGGAGAACAACACAAAGGGAAAGAGTGTCAAGCACTCAGCTGCCTCGAGGTCGGCCAATCTTTCCCTTAACAGACTCACATTCACCGAGGTGCTTGAATTGTTCGTCCAGGTCACTGAAGCTTGCACACCCGCATTTGCAAAAGAATGAATCCCAAACGTCACCCTGCCCGCAGCGCAGCTGTCCGCCGTTGAGGTGCCGCAAGTAATTACTCTTTATGGGAGTCTTGTAGTCGCATTTACAGATGTATTGAAGTGTATTGACATCTGCGTGCTGACATTCCAGATGCCGCTTGAGTCCTCTTGGCTGGGGAAACGACCAAGGGCAGTCAGAATGAGGGCACTTGTGTTTCTTCTCCTTCGAATCTGGAGGTTTCCGCCCACGCTTCGACTTCTTCAACCCGATATTTCGTGTCCCATGGGCGATGGAGCTAGGAGATGGTGCAGCCATGCAATTCTGCATCCCACCACCCCAATACGACGGCAAGCCTTGAGAAGGAGACTCGAGTGGCTGCAGACCCCAGCTCCCTGGTTCGTTCGCAACCGGGATCCCCAGAAGCACCCGGCTATGCCCGGCGGCAGAGGTATTTCCTGATAGATTGGAGAGGATGGCTTGGTCATAGCCAGGACCCAGAGGCAAGCCCGGCAAGGCCCCGGGGCCAAACATATGGGCCACTGCAGCAGGCTCGCCTTCGGATAATTCTGGGATTGGCGGGACAGCATTGGGAGGTATTAAGCTGGGGTCATCGTCGAATTTAGAACCAATACTAGAAAATTCAATGCAAGAGTTGGAGAACGCAGACGCCTCATTGTGTCCCGGATTTGGCTGCAGGGGTTGGTGGCCAATGCTGTTACAGCCGAAGTCATAGTTGTTGTACGGTTCGTTGGAAACTGGCAGCTCGGTGTCTCCTGGAATACATTGCGGGAGCTGGTGGCTGATACTGTCACAGTGATAGCTGTGGCTGTAGCCCAGGTCGTGAGAAGCTGGCAGCTCGCTGTCCCCTGGAGTAGACTGCGGGGGTTGGTAACTACTGCTGCTACAGCCGACGCTGCAGCTGTAGTCCAGTCCATTGGAAGCCGACGGCCCGTTGCTGGCGGCCCATGAGGAGTACGGGGAATACTGGGGTTGCTGGGGATGCTGGGGGAATATTCCCAAGTAGGGGTTGTCGGCGACCGGCAGCTTCTCGTCAGAGCCAGAGCTGCGCAACGCCTCGGAAGCCATACCGGGAGTATGTACCCCTCCTCAGGCCATCGACTGGTCCGCAGAAAATGCAAACCAATGGAATGAGACACTGTAAATACACATTAGCATACATATTTCGCCGACACGATGCTACAGTCGGTCGCCATACAGTGATTCTTGGGTGGGTGGGAGTTTTGGGTCTACTTCCAAATTCGTCAGGTGCGTAATAACCCTTCGTGCCTTTTCTCTGAGGAATTTCATACCATGTGTGTGGTAAGGAAAACCTGGGAAAAGTTATTGGGATATGGCTGGGTCTATGTGCCAGGTGAGCCCCATTTACGACCATGCCTGCGCCTTCTCTTGAGGCCAGTTTCGATTGAATTTCGAATGCACACTGCAAACGAGGAGACCAAGCCCTTCACCAATACTTAACATACAGGCAGCTCGTGTACTAAGTTTATTTCATGTCGGCTGACATTCACTACAACGACTCTGTTCGAGTGGTGTTTTCTATATAGCACACACGGGCATCACGCTTCTGGTCCAGAGCCTGGCCGGAATGTACACAGGAAGGCGGTGTAGGAGCCTCTTACTACCATCATCGATCCAGATTGAGCGCGAGATGCCATGGGAGCAACTCCCCAAGAAGAAGCATGTTCAAGCGTAGAGGGACAAGGGTCAACAGCAGGACGTGCAGGAAGGCAGCATCGAATCTCCAACAATGCCAAACGAGAAGCAATGCTAAGGCACGGGGGGCTGTGTGACGATTGGACGCGGGCTTGATCATCTTGACTCCCGCTCTTGTCGAAACAGTGTTGATTGCACGTCTTCGACCAGTATTCTGTCGAATATGTAAATAATGCACAGTGTTGAAGCTGAAACGAACCATTACTCGACCAATAGAACCAGAATGCGTGTCAAGCAAAAGGCGCTCACGCCCACTAGCTTGGTTGCCTGAGCCTGGATTAGTAGAGAGAGGGCGGCCGCCTCTTTGCTATGATGGCCCCATGGCCAAGGTTGCCGCATATTGTGTGGTGAGTGATGTACTGCCATATATGATGAGAATGCACAGCTTCAAGTCGTCCAATAAAGCGACCAAGAACTCGGTAAAGAGTTATCGGATCGTAACGACGGGTCCGAGTGACGGGCGAAAGGCGGGGTTATTGAAGGATCGCCAATTCTACCGGAACGGGCTGATTGGGACCTAAAGCAGCTGACTTTTGACAACCAACCCTTTTAAAAACTACGGCCGCCCATGTTTTTGACTTCGCCATGGAGAAACTGAATGAAATACTGCGATCGTATACTGTAGCTTCCGACGAGCTCCCTGTGAAGAATAAGTTACTCGGCGCCGGCTTCGTAGTTGTGGACAAGAATGGTACGTACCTTAAGTTGCCTGCCCTCCCCCCCACACTCACTCCTTCCTTTCCAACGTAAGCAGCCTCAGTCTCTCATTGCAGACAACAACAAAAAGGCATCATCTACGAAGGCGCCTCTGGCCGCCTCGCCTTTACTCCCGGCTCAGCGCCCTTCACCACCCGCTCTCTCGTCTGGCTCGCGTCCATGACCAAGCTCGCCACCGCCATCGCCGCGCTTCAGCTCGTGGAACGGGGCCTCCTGGCCATGCACCAAGACTTGCGGTCCCTCGTGCCCGAGCTCGCCGCCATGGAGATCCTGCGCGGCTTCTCCGAGGAAGCCGACGGCGGAGAGCCCCTGCTCGAGCCCAACACACGGCCCATCACCCTGCACCACCTGCTTACGCACACGCTGGGCCTGGCCATCGACCTGCCGGACGCGGACCTGATGCGGTGGAGCCGGCACGTCGGCCGCACTGCCACCAACCTCGACTGGAGCCGCGCCGGCATGACGACGCCGCTCAAGTTCGCCCCGGGGGACGGCTGGCAGTATGGCATGGCGTACGACTGGGCGGGCCACGTCCTGGAGCTCCTCACCAAAGAATCGCTGGGCGCGTGGATGCAGCAGCACATCTTCGCGCCGCTGGGCATGGAGAGGACCGGGTTCTGGCCCGAGCGGATTCTGGGCCATGGCGGCAGCAGTAACAGTAACGAGACGGCAGGAGGAGGAGGAAGACAAGATGGAGACGACGGCGAAAGATTGCTCGAGTTCGCGTTCGCCGCCGAGGACCCCATCAAGGGGGCCCGGCCATACCCGAATGCCGAGCTACGGCCGGGTGCAAACATTCTGCGCACGGAGCACGAGATGGAGTCGGGCGGGGCGGGGCTGTTCTCCACGCCGCACGACTACGGCCTATTGCTCTCCGGTCTGCTACGGTCGTCGACGCCGGACCCTTCTTCGTCCCCTGAAACCCCGCCGCCTGGCCACGACCGTCACCGCCAGGAACCGCCACTGCTGAAGCCCCAGACCCTGGCGCAGCTCCTGGCCCCGCAGCTCACGCCGCCGCAGAAGACGCAGCTCGCGGGCGCCGCCGACGCGCACCGCCTCGGGATGGCGCCCGAGTTCCCCGCCGGCGCCCGCCTGGATCACGGGCTGGGCGGCCTCGTCAACCTGGACGACCTGGACGGGAAGCGGCGCGCCGGGAGCATGACGTGGAGCGGCATGAGCAATGGGCGGTGGTGGGTGGACCCGCACACGGGCATCGCGGCGGCCATGCTCACGGGAGTCCTTCCCTTCGGAAACGCCGTCGTGAGCCGGATGTGGGACGAGCTCGAGAGGGCCGTCTATGGCGATTTGTTACCAGGACTGCAGAAGGTCGATTAGGTGGCAGGAATCGCAACACCAAAATGTCACGTGGAGGCAAGCGAGGAGCACGGACCGACCGACGCCAAAGCAAACAGAGCTAGCTGCGTGGGACTTTTGTCTACTAATAATACCACATGCTGACTGACAACACCCTTTTCTGCCATCCTTCCAGCCTTCCTTCCTTCCAAGTAGTACCAACATGGATATCACATTATCTAACTGCGAATATTGCCAGACGAGATAATTCTCTTGTAACCTGGTTTCACCTCGTCTTCCAAGGAACCCCCCCTCTCTCTCGAATTCATCGACATCCTTTCTCGCTTCAAGTCACTCCCTCTAACCATCGGTCCCGGTACTCCGGAACGAGTGACACAGGGCAGCGTAGTGATGCGTCAGATCCAAGACGTTTTGCGGTAGACTGGTGGCCTGGATGATGCTCCGCACCTTCACGGCCCCTTCATCCTCGATCAAGGTGCGGATGGTGTACAATAGGTCGGGCGAGAACTCGCTGTACCAGCGGTACTGCCACGTCACCAGCCTGATGAGGCTGGCGACGGTTTCGCGCGTGTTCTTCTGCTTCTCGTACACGCGCAAGATACCAGACAGCGCCTTGGGGCTGAACCGCTGCGCCAGGCAAGCACGATAAGCTTCGACGGCTTCGTCATTGTGCTGCAGACGCTCAGCAAGGCAGCCGAGAATTTCCCATTCCTCTGCGGACTTCTTGTACTGCATGGACTGGGCACGGTACTGCGCCATCTGGGTGCGCCAAATTGTGTAGACTCGGAGGTCTTCGTAAAGAACCATGAAGAGGCTATCCAGCCAGCGTTCGCACAGCCGCTTGTTATTCAGACGCGATAGGTGCTCCTCTGTAGTTGCAGACTAGCAGATCAGGTTAGCATCCAGGGACCAAATCTACGCCAATGAGCGACTTACATTATCCGCGTCTGATTTTATAGCGTCAGCCTTGACCTTACCGGGATCAATAGTGTGCTCGGGCTTCTCAACCTCGTTTGCTACATCTTTGCCGTTCGTCAGAGTTGGCGCAGTCGAATCAGCGTCGCCAGCTGTTGACTTTTCATCCTCGTGTTCCTTCTTCTCTTTTTCGTCGTCTCCCTTGTCATCCTCATTATCGTTTTCCTCGTCGCTCTGGCCACCGTTGACATGGGGCTCGGGGGTCCCGCGAAGGCCGTCAAGGCTAGCGTTGCGCTGCGCTGGAGGTGCAAGCGAGGATGGATCCTGTCGCTCAGTCCTGTACTCGTCCTCCATCACAAACACGTTGCTGCGGATCTTGAGTAGCTGGTCCCATCCAATCTTGGCAGTCATTTCCGTCAAAATGCTGTACGCCTGCTTGAAGGTTCCACGGTAGGCGGCCGCCCTCAGGTTCAGCAAGCTGGGATCTACCTGCTCATTATACCGGGATTCAGGCTCGCTGTCGATTTCCTCCAGCCGGGTCTCGGGCAAAGTGGGGAGATAGACGTCTTTCGGCTCGGGCATAAGGGGTGCATCCTTATCCTGGTAGGTAAACATGGGGCATGAATTAAGAATAGTTAAAGCGTTCTCCCAATCCTCCATAGTGACATAGACCTGTGCCAGTCTGGCCCAGGTGCCGAACTCACTAGGAGCAGCAATGGTACTCCGATCTGCGCAGCCCTGGGCCATCTTGAGCCTCTCCTCTTTCTGCTGAGCATTAGGGGCCGACAATGCCTTCTTCATGAGGAAATCAGCCTGCGTATCAAGCATCACGTAGTCCATGGGTGTATCCTTGAGAGCCTGATACAGAACGCGCACGCCTTGTACTTCTTCGTTGCCCATGAACAAGACCTTGGCCAAGAGTGAAGAGACCTCGACGTTCTGCGTGCGAAGTTTCTCAAAGAGGTTGATAGCAGAGGCGAAGCGTCCCGTAGTGTGAAAGTATTTCAGCAGGCCAGCAGTGAGGTGGTTCGAGACGTTGTTGGGGACCTGAACGACCGAGTCGGAACCCAGCTGCCAACCGCGGAAGAACAGGTGCTCGGCAGCACTGAGGAAACGGTGCTCGGTTTCGGTGTTCATGACAGGGTTGAAGCGACGTACGCCCATGATCTTCCTAATTGTGTCGCCGCTGCCATCGTCGGCATACGAGTAGGCGCGCAGCACACTACAGAGATATGTTTCCAGCCAGAGGTCGTCGGTCGCGGGGCGTTTCTCCCCCCTCTCATCGATGCAGTAGCTGTCGACAGTTCCTGGGATGGTAACATGGACGCGCATATCTAGGCGGGAGAAGGCATTGTAGCAGCAGTACAGACCCTCGACGATCTTGTTGGTGGGCTGCTGGCCGTGGTCCTTGTTGTTGTAGGTAAGGGTGTTGATATATGCAGCTAAGCTGGCAGAAGAAGAGGCGTCTACGCCGGTGACATGATGATATACGCCCGTCTGCCGCGTGGCAGTTCGGAGGTTCTGCTTAAGGAGGTGGACGAGGTCGGGAGGGCCAAGCTCGCGCAAAGAAACAAGCGACTCGGTTCGAGCCTCAATGGACTCGTGAAGTACTTCCTCGGATATCCTGTCATGGGTTTTGGGTTAACAGGGTTATTTGTATTACTTTAGCAACGGAAAGGGGGGGGACTGTAGACACTTACTCTGGCACCGCCGGGGCAGGCATACTGAAGGAGCTTGGAGATATGAAATCGCAAATGAAGCTCCACGATGCCTAGGTTACCCTTGAATAGAATAGGTATGATGCAACTCAATGCGCCCGAGTCATGTGGAAATGAAAAGGACAGAGGGCCTCAATGGGTGCCGGGCACCTTGAATACGGAATTGGCAGCTAGAGAGATGCAAGGACAGCTTCAGTGCAGACAGACACTGGCTGACGGATAAGGTAAATAAGTAGGTAGGGTAGGTAGGTCGAGGTCGGGAGAGGCTGGAGGCATGCGACTGGGGACTGGGGAAATGGATTGCGCACCAAGCCAGGTGGTTCTGCTTGGCGATTGATGATTTGGCCTGAGTCTCTCCAATTAAGGTACGCGCCATGCACAAGCCACGAGATCCAACGCAAAACGCCCTCCAACAGCTTCCAGAGCTCGCGCCACACAAGGTTCCTGTCCTGGCCCACTTCCCACTTCCCACTTTCCCTCCCGCTTAGGTTGTACCGTCATATTCCTTCTCAGTAATTACGTACGTACGTACCCTGGTTAATAGGCAATCCGGACAGGCGCGTCCTCTTCCCCAACTCCAGGCGCGACTACGACATGCGATCAACTGCATAAACCCTGTGCAACCACCTACACAAAAAACCCCATTCGCAACGAACAGATCGGCATTAACAAGCTCCCAGCGACTTGGGATTTGATTGGCATCCGTCTATCGAATATCAGCAGTTATGCGATGGATCTGAAATTGTATTATACATGTGATGCGAACGGCCAATTCTCCAATTAGCGTAATCAATCTACCCATTGCCAAACACCATGGTATGCTCCGTATGAATCCCCTCAGACCCGTGGCATGACTGATCTTTACGCAGCCGGCCTTCAATCCCATCAATGTCGAGCCCGAGGAGAACATCGATGACGAGGTCGACATTACTCGCGAGCTTCATATCGAAGAGGCTCTCAAACGCTACCAAACTGCTCTGAAGCTTCATGCTCAGGGACCACAGCACTACGCCGAAGCTGCCGACGCCTACGATGATCTCTTCCGATCCGAAATCTTCCAGTACCCTGAAGCCCAGACTGAATTCGATCGCGCCGAACGCCATACCGAAGCTCACAATCTCCCCCTCGACATCTCGTTCGCACAATCTCTCGAAGTCGCCCAGGCTGATATCGATGGCACGGGAAGCAGTTTACCCCAGGCACTGTACCTAGCCTACAAGAACCATGGTCAGTTTGAGCTGGACGGTATCAAGTACAAGATCAAATCTGCTGGTCCGAATAGAGCTTCGGTCTTTGAACAGGAAGAAACACTGCAGAACGCCTATAAAGCTCTGTGCGACTACGCTACAGCCCTTGATCATGACCCATCCGATGCCGAACTTTGGAGAAAAGCGGCTCGAGTCGCTGCATTTTTAAAAAGTGTCCGGGCAAGCAGGTACTGTTTGGAGGCGGCAATTGAGCTTGACGATGATCCTGCAGTCGATGAGGTCGAACCACCCTCTCTCGCCGAGGGCTTTGCGGGAGAGCAGCTCAAGGAGCAGTTGCACGTTCTGTCGGATGATATGGCGCTGTCGCACCCTATCATGGCGCCTTACAATAAAAAATTCATGCCAGATGCTCTGAAGCGATATATGGACCCGATACCGTTCTTACCAGATCCCACCAAATCACTTGTAACGCCGAAAGGCGCAAATGAGGATGAGTTGCACAATCTGCCGCCACTTGTCCTAACCGTGCCAACTGCGTCGTGGGCCGAGCTAGGAATGGCTCTAGTCCATTTCGTGGCTACACACGACGTTCCCGGAAGGATCGCTTCTATCGAACTGCCGGAGTTACCTGATACGCCAGAGCCCACCGAGAAGATGTTGGTCGAACGACTTAAGCCTGCGGGAGCGACGGCGGCTGGGGCAGCTACAGAAGAAGCTGGGGAGAGCACCAGTCAGACTATCTCGCCTGAAGAGGCAGTGGACTCGCCGAAAGAGGGCAAAATTGAAAGCACAATCACTGTAGGCGGCTCCCGGAACGAGCGTAGTGGCTCTGTGACCTCGAGGAAAAGGTCGCAGTCGGCTGCTGGCTTGCAGCCAGACGGTGAAAATGAAGAAGTTGTCGAGAAACGAAGCAAGCGGACCCGACGAAGAGAGACGGTAGCGGACGAGCCAGTCGAAGCTCAGAACCCCTTTGCCGCGCAGCTGGAACCCTACCAAGCCGCCGACAAGAACCTGTTTCAGAATGTACGGAATATCGCGGAGAACCTGGGCGTTACGGATCGTGGCATGCTCGAACGTCTTGCGGAGATTTTAGAACTGTCGGATTTTGAAAAGCGGACTGCCAAGGTGACAAAGCCTGCCATGGTTGATCTGCGGGACTCGCTTACCGCTTTCGACGAAGATATTGCGAGAGTACTGTTAAGCAAGAAGGAGGCGACCTCCGCCGTGGGCTTCAGCCTGTTCCTTGAGCACTCCAAGCCAGGCTCTCAGTCTAAGGCTGAAACGACGGAGTTTGATGAGACGAAGAACCTCAAGGCCTTCGCCTTCAGGGCCAAGCAGCTCGGACTGGGCGTTGGCGACATTGCCTTTGAATGGGTCAGGGTTATTTCCGAGACCTATGTCACCTCGAAGTGGTCGGATCTCATGAAGACCGCTGTAGTCCAAGTCATCAGCCATCTGGATGAGGATATTTACATCCGCATGCAGAATGAGTTCGAGGAGGCCTCAACCTTGGGAGATCCACAAGCACTCGACAGTATTGACGGGATGACTCAGATGCTCTTCGAATTGCACTTGGATGTTTACGAGAGGATCACAAACCCTAACAGCGCCGTGGACTTTGGTATTCGTGTCGAGACTAGGGGCAGACTTGGCCGCTGGTTTTCATTCGCTGCAGAACTGAGTCAGAGGAGGCCAGCAGACCACAACCAATCGCTCTCGGTGCGCTTTTTATGGGCATCCGTCTTCCTGGTCACTCTCACCGAGGGTGTCTCACGAGAACATATTCTTCAGTGTTGGCAAAGCCTCCGGGAGGCTTTGGCTGGCGACTTTGAGGGTATAAGCCCGCGGTTGCCGAACAACGCGATCATGCCAGAAATATCGATCTTCGCAGCCGATAAGGAGATATCCAAGCTGACGACAATGGATTTCTTCCTGGGGCTATTCCAGAATGATCTGAGTGATCCAGTTTCCGTCATCGACAGCCTGGAACCAGTCCTGAACCCCGAAGCAGTGTACACGGTGGAGACCCCCAAGTCAGCTTCAGGATCGCCGAACCCGAATGAGCAACCTAGTACACCGCAGCCAGATGAATCGAAACAGCAGCCCATATCCGAGACCGCCAGCCAAGGGCTCCGAGACCTGTGGAAGTTCTTGCTCGGGGCCAGCACGGAGATGCGGTTGTTCTTGTGGAACCGTCTGGATGAAGCATACCACACCATCAATTACACAACCAAAGAGTTTTCCTGCAAGCTGAAGGCTATCGAGATGGTAGTCAATGACTTTGAGCGAGACCCGTATCTCAGTATGCCCCTCGAGGATCGGCGCGGCCTCTTCTTCAAGATGCTCAAATTTATCGATGATCTTCTTGTCAATTCCCTTGCACTCGCACTCAACGATCCAACCGCTTTCGACATCATTGATGATAGTCATCTGAAGGCCAGCATTGCTGCATTGGTTAAGTTGAGCTGCCTGCTCCACACCTCCTCCGTCTACGAAGATGAGGTTCGGGTTGGCATGCTAACTGCTCCCACGAGCAATGCCAGCTTTTCACCCTTTTTGAATAAGCTTCGAGAGATGCAGGTGCGGAATTGGTCTCTTCTTTACACCGTCCTAAAAGCCGGTGTGAATCAGAACCGATCAGAGTTCACGACGCCAGATACGGACCTGGCAGAATACCTTGCTGCTGTGCATCAAGCCCTCGGCCTTAGGAAGTTCTGCAAATCATCGAACAAGATCTTCCTGAAGATGATGCGGGTCGAGCTCCTGAAACAAAACCTGGTAGACAACTGGGAAGACTACCTCGGCCAGGTACTGTTTGACCTCTACGGCCTGAAAGGCATTGGTTCTTGGGAAGTTGAGGACCACAACTGCCCACCAGAAAAGCTCGAGAGGCGCAATGCTGCCGCACTAGTCGAGAACATTATTGTTCTGGCAAACCATATGTCGATGAAGGATCTCCTAAAATCAGACTTGAAAGGTACCATTGAGCATATGCAACAAGCCATTGGCCAAACCAAGTCAAATCAGCAGACGATACATAACCTGCGAAACTTTACTGAATTCCTCAAGAGACCGGTTCATCCGCTACGGCTGTATCAAGCTCTCAAGGGGGGCTGACAATTGATGCTGTAGCGGTGAACACGCCAGACAGCTCGCTCGCGCGCCACGGGTGGTTCTTCTTGCTTGGTATGATCGCCTTCAGCAAGTTTAAGGGGGTGGATCTCAACCGCAGACAAACCCCAGGGGCAACGGATGACCTTCGAATAGGTGCAACATTCCTTCGGCAGCAGCTTCAATTCACGCCAGACCAATGGGACGCATGGTTCCGGCTCGCCGAGTGTTTTGATTACGAACTGGACGAATCGGTTCTATGGACCGCCGACAAGATGAACAAGGAGCGTGCAGAGCTTGTTAAATACCAGCGCAACGCCATCCACTGTTACATGCTTGCTCTATCCCATTCCTGGAAAGCGTTACCTGATCCGAGCGATACGGAGGGGATCGAAGCCATCCATGAACTGTACCACAAGTTTGGTATGCGCATGTATGCCTCTAGCCGCGAGCCCTTCGCCATGGAACCTTTCCAGCACTCGGATCACGAGCGATTCTTCATCCAGAATAGCGTGGGTGGTGGCACATACAAGCGTGTCATACATGAACAGATGGACGATTACAAGGTGTGGAAGTACGCCGCCAGACTATTCCGCAAAGCTATGGAGGTGAAGCCGAAGGAATGGAAGTAAGTAGACGATAGTCGGTTGGTTGGTCCAGTATGAATATTTGCTAACCGTGTCAGGAACTCGTACATGCGCGCCAAGTGTATCTGGAAGATGTACCAAAAGCCCTACACCACTCTGGACCATTATGACAGGCAAAGCCGCCCCACTGTGGACCAACTGATCAGGGCCCTGGAGCAATCGGTTGAGGCTGTCTGGGCGTTGCCCAAACCTCGGTCCGGCACAGACCCTATTCTCGAGCCCCATTACAAAATCGTGTCGATTGTGTATAAGCTAGTGGCACGAGGAGACCTCGAACCTCAGGAGGCAGCCGACATCCTGCAACGTCAGCCGTTTGCCATCAAGAAGGGAGCGCGGGTAGAGATCAACGAGGCGGAGGACTGGGAGCCATTCGTGATCGAGACGCTCGCTCATCTCAAGGATAAAGACAAGTCCAATTGGCAACATCGCATCATCATGCGCCACGCCAAGTTGCTCTTCGATGACAAAGCCGAGAATCCAGAGGTTGTCCAGGCTCTATCTGCCTTCCAGGTACTCCAGAAAACCATGTTCACCAAGACTATGGTCATGAACGTCTGGAAATGCGATGCCGAGCGCCCAGGTCGCCACCACGTCTATACCGAGCAGTATGTACGCTTCATGGTCAAGCTCTTGGTCACGCTCAAGGACCGCGCAAACTTCGAGGCTTTGCTGCGCCGTATCCGTAAAAAGGGGGGTGACTTTTACCACTTCAATGACCTATGGCAGACATGCTGTATTTCTTACCTGCGCATGATTCGGCAGCACTACAAAATCCTGCCAATCATTGACGACGTGTACAAGAACACATCACAGGAAGAGTTCGAGATCATCGCCCAGCGCATTACGGAATGGTCGACCGATGCTACCACATCAGACCACGCAGCGTTCGAGGCATTGAAGGAAGCCGTCGAGCTAAAGAAGCTGAACTCGGCTCTTATGAAAGCGGGTGCCGTGGATGACCTCATCTATGATAGCTACACTGCCGTCTACTTCGAGATTGGCAAGGCCTTGCCTGGTCCGCCGCTGGAAGCACTCATCAAAGAGCGGAGTGAAGCCAAGGTCAAGAAGGGAGAGGTAGAAAAGAAACCCGCCAACCCCTTCACAGCTCTCTTGAACCCGCAGTCGGTCGAGAATTCTGGAACTGACGCGGGGCCGGCGGCAACTCATGAGGCGAGTGCCCGCCCACGCCGGGCAGGCGTGAGGCGGCCCGATCTACTACGCAAGGCCGAACAAGCTGTCATGCGTGCCATCGACGGTCCAGCCAAGCCTACTAGGGAGAAGTCACGGGCCTCGGTGTCGAGTAGCAAATCACGCAACAGCCGCACGCCGACTGGGGAGGCTGGACACAACGGCGGCGACGTGGAAATGAAGGATGATGCTCACGGACACGAGAGCAGCCCGTCGAGAAGTCTACACGACTCAGCCGATGATGAAAGCGACCTCAGCGATGTGCCGGATGATATACTAGACGACGAAGAAGCCGCGCTCTTGTTCCCGGGCTTAATTAGACGTACAACACAGGAGGCTGAGGAAGAAGACGACGAGGAGGGAGGAGAAGAAGAAGAGGACGACGAAGAAGGAGATGGAGACGCCGATGACGAGGAAGAAGATCACGAGGAGCAAGAAGAGGCCGAGGAAGATGCCGAGGCGATCGAACACGATGGCGGTGGCGGCGAGGACCACGGGGAAGATGAAGAAGAAGATGATGAGGAGGACGACGACGACGAAGCCAGGTCAGAACCCGGTGCGAACCACAGCATGCGGGACGAAGACGAGGATGAAGAAATGGGGGAAGACGACCATCAGGCAGCGGACGAAGACCTCGAGGAGGAGGAAGAAGAGGACGATGACGACGAGGAGCTAGAGTCGGCCGAAAGCGAAACTGGCGACGTCATCGAGGCTGTTATCGTCGGGGGTCCCATGGCGCACTGAATCATGTCTTCTGTACTGCACTGCACTGCGCATGGCGCACTTTCATATTGTTTGGCGGACTTGGCGCCCGGCTGTTGTTCGGTGTTTTGAGGAGGTATGGACGGGCGTTGTCGGAATTTGGTCTGTCAGTACTGTAGATAGCAACGGCTGTTGCCGCGGTATTTGCTTTGCGCTTCCTCCTCTAGCGATAGTCATATTCATTACGGCTACTTACAATACATGCCGATCCTGTGTATACTTGTAATGCATGTTGTGTTGTCGCGTCGATGTCGGGCTTATGTAGCATGGGTGCTCCCGCAGCGCTGTCTGTCCGTCTGTGCCGCACTTGCACGCTTGCACTGCCTTGGCCGGAATGGAGCTCTTGCAGTACATGAGCTAAGCCGGCTTGCTTTCCCCCATCCACTCGGGGGCGGACGGCGGGGCGTATCGACTTCGGTAGACACTCTTTGATACCGTCCTTGGCCAGGTCGGTTCGCGCTTTGTTTCCTCGCCTGGGCTTCCAAGGGGCGGGGGAAATGGAGAAGTTGTCCCGGGACGCGAGCCAGGTATCTCTCTCTCTCTCGGCGTTCTAGGAGAACTGCCGCATGTTTGTTTCGGCTTCCCTGAAGCGGCTGGAAATAGCATCAAAATCTCTTGGTATCTAGATGCGATCTCTATGTAAGTATGCAATCTTTGTTTGGTCAACCCATGGGGATGGATACTGCAAGCGTTGTCTGTTTCGAGACCTGGTTGCCCAAGAACTCACGGTAGTGCTTAGGGTCGATCTGGTGCAGCCAAGACTCCAGCGAGGGTCCACGGCCAAGAGACGGGTGGGGTCCCGCAGGTATACTGCGTATCATTCTCATTCAGGCTGTTCGCGATCAGCGGTCTGCGGAATATCAGTACGCGAATCACACATGGAGGAGACATTCGTTAGCATGTGCACTCTAGGGTCCGCTGCGGGCCCCGTTGCGACTTCAAACAGTTGCGGGAGCTAGATAGAGATAGCTAGACCTTTTGGGCGGGCTCCCTATTCGAGTCCTTCGACATGTCAGACGATAGATGCATTAGATTACATACGTTGCCTGACTGGCCGACTTGCAGCAGCGGCTTTTTGTTTTATGCACCCCACTCAGCAGTCTGCGCAAGATGTATTGGCGGCCTTCAACCCGTCTCGTGTCACAGGCAGTCAGTCAGTCAGTCAGTCTATCATTGCCGCGGTTCAACTACATCCATAAGTAAGCACATAACCTTAAGTCCTGTGCTATTCGACTCCTATTTCTATTTAAACATTGACACATCCCCTTGTTGGCCGCCAAGTTCTTCTAGACGGCGCGTATCCACAGAGGACTAATAGCTTCACTAAGTATCAACCACCAAGAGAGCTCCACAATGTGACCGAGCTCAAGGCTCCCTCAACATGAGCTGCTTTGTCGTCCTATACAAATAGTCACTGTCGCATGTCTCTCGTTCGATTGTCGGACGCTTCCGCCAGACCTCGAGAAGTTACAGTTGCAGCGACCAAATTCCAAGGCAGGACCTCGAATCGCAATCCATATAAGAAGACAGACAGACAGACGTACAACAACATACATCCCGAAAGAGACAGACAGAAGCATACAACACATACATGACCTTCCTACCACAACTACAAGTCGATTACCTAAAAGCTTTCTTTCTACTACGGTTGTTTGTTTGTTTGGTCAAGCAATCAGTCTATTAACTAGCGCCCGCCCGAGGAATACCTTATTTTATTTACCCCAAGTCGTCGCCATTCAATATGTCCCTACCGCGCTCGACCCGGCCTTTCTCCACCACTACTGGTGTGTACCCAGCATATCTTCCCCAACTGCATAAGGCCAGTCGGGTTGAAAAGAAGCTGTACGTTCTCGACTCTCCAACTCATTTCTCTCTCCTCCTCCTCCAATTTCCAGCAACACCGCCATATTGGGTTTTCCGTAAAAAGAAGAACAAATGGCCTACCTCAAAACAGGCACCAACAAAATGCTGACTATTAAAAGGGTTCCCGTCGCTGTCGCAACTGTGGGCATTGGTTAGTAATACCCCAGATTTGACCCCCCCCCTCCTCGTTTTGCCTATTCCGGCAATAAGCAACGTTGAACGTGGCCAAACAACGCACACACACACCCATAACCGAGGCTAACCACCACCCATCTTCCTTCTCTCCAGGATACGGCGTCATCAAGTACAAGCAGTTCCATGGCGAGCAGCAACAAGCCGCCCAGTACACAACTTCGGCAACGGACGCGGCCAGGAACCATTCTGAGGATCTCACGAACGCATATGGCGATCGCTCGAGCTTGGCCGAGCTGGAGGCTGCTGTGAAACACTACGAAGCCAGCGGACCGAGGAGGTGAATGGAGGGGAAGCCAAGTTCATGGCTGGCCCAACCTTTCTTTCTCCTTCCCAGCCCAGAACTATCGAACAACAACAAAGACAACAAAACATGTTGCATTTGAAAGCAACTCCGGGGGCTCGACACCAAAACCCCGGATATTGTTGTGATGGGACATGGCGGGCATTTATTTGTCTTTTTAGGCTAGGCGTTTCAGGGCGGTTTTAGCGATATCCCCTCAGCGCTGCAGTCATTGCTTGCGTAGGTCACTAGAGGGGCAAACAACTTTGGGCTGGGCATCTATCTAGTGGAGGAAATTGGCGTTTTTTGGACCGTAGGGTACTTGCATATACTTATTGGGGGCAACACGGCGATCGGGAGGATTTTAGGTTTTCCATAAATGACAACGGCATCCTCGGAATCCGAATTCATTTTGCATACAAACATTATTTCCTTCTTGAGGCTCCATACACAACACCTCGTATGGTATTGCTGCTATCACTTACAGACTGTTCTTTGCTAGGCGCATGCCGCGGAAGTCGGGTAGCACCCCCTTCCTTCCTAAACAGGGAACCCGTCGAAAACCAACTTGTATTCGTTCTATCTGAGAGGGTGTCTCGGCAGGCCTTTGACCCCCCATCATGTCATTGGTGATATTGATGCCTACCATTTCTGTAGGTCGTCTCTCTCTGTGTGTGGCAAGTATTCAATGACGTCTATGGCACCCAAATTATGGTACATCATGCCTTGTCACTGCCAGGGACCTCTTGTCGTGATTGGAGCCTTGAACCCGACCAACAAGACTCAGCTCGGCCAGGGATGCAACCACTGATATCCAAGAGACATCGTGATACTTTTTACTGGCACAGTACCGCATGCGCAAAGATAGAAATGGTTTGCTCCTCTCCATATTTAACCAACGGTTTGGCTGCTGCAGAAAAGGTGCCCGGTCCGTGAGACAAAGCAGCAACAAGCACCCTTGATTTTGGGGCAGCCTCAGTCAGAAACGAAGTACACCAACACCAACCCTCCCATATCGGCTTTCAGCAGTCTGCTCGGTTCTCGCGTGGATTTGCATACAACATAATCATCGCACGACATGATGAAGTTTGTACCAATGGTAAAACCTCCAACTTGGCTCTCCGAGGGTCGTCGCGGCAGTAGACCCAAACTCCTCAACTACTCGGTATGTGATTCTAATCGAAGATGAATATGACCCATGCTAACCAACATACATATCAAGCTTCTACGTGACAATTTCACCATTTCAACCTGGCTGGCAATGGGTGCAGTGGCACAAGGCCTTGTTGTGGCTTGTCTACCGCTCCGGTACGCCCTGCTGCCAGCCCCGGCCATACTGCTCTGCCGACTGCTGAAGACTCTGCTCATGTGCACTGGCGTTATCAAGAACGATCTGGCTGAGGATGTCATCAGAGGCAAGTACACGGCGCAGGTCCCAGGTCCAGATGGCGACGTGCCGGCCTCGCCCTCCGAGAACAGCCTCTGCTTGTTCATACTGGCTGCGCGATCCAATCAGTACGTCCTTGGTCATTCCGATACCAAACCCCAAAACCCCCAACTATTGATAGAGAGAAGACGCTGCTGAATCTAAGTAAAAGTCCTCTGGGTATTTTTTCACCAGGGTTTAAGCAGGTCGGAGTCTACCTGGAAGGCATGCGAACTGCTCTCGAAAACGGAGCCGAGGACGGGAATCACCACGGCTGTAAGTCTTGATCCTGGCATACATAAGTTCCCCCCACCCCAGAATTACCTACATATCGATTTCCCCCTTAGCTTACACTAGTTCCTCATTTATCTCTAGTTCTCTGCCACAACTTGTATCTCGCCTCGAACGAACGGCAGAGCGGCAACGAACTCATGATGATGTGCTACTTCCGATCCGCCGACGATGTCCACGCCTTCGCGCACGGCCCGGCCCATCGCGAGGCATGGCAGTGGTGGCACGACATCACCCAGACACACCCGCACATGAGCATCCGGCACGAGCTTTACATGGTGCCGCCCGGTCACTGGGAGAACATCTTTATCAACAGTCACCCCACGGGCTTAGGTGAGTATTTTTGGTTTTTTCTTTCGGTCAGATTTCCCACCCACATGTGGCCACAAGGGTGCATTTGATAAAACAGGAATTAATATGGCGATGGGTACACAGCAGGTATGAATGCGCCTGTGGGATGCGAGGACGGATGGACGAGACCCCTATTCGATGCCAGCAAGCTGAACTTGAAAACGTCCATGGGTCGTTTGAACCGCACCGATGCCGACGAGAACGAGATGCATAGGCTGGAGCCATACCAAGATTGAGAAGTACTGAGACACGTCGGTAAGGATGATTTACCAAGTTGCTGCGTGCACCCGCCAATTCGCCATACTGCCTGCTGTGTGGCATTACATCAGGTTCCGCCCACACCTATTTTGGAAGGCTAATTGCCCAAAGAAGATGTAGTACTTATGCGGAATGCTTACCGCTTCGGTCGACCCTTGAGCTGACGCCACCAACTGGTGAGACAAAAGTCCCCCGGCAGTCGGGCAACTTCGGTGGTGGCAGTCCCATACTTTAACAGCACTTGCATCCTCACTCTGTCGTGTTTGGGCTTGCAATGGATTCCTGGTTATCAAAGCAACCGTCAACATAATTTATCTCCGTACATGTATGGACGAAGCTCTTGTTCATCACGTCGACTCCCTAATGTGATTCTTAGTGAGGCTTTGTGTGTCGAAAGCTGCAAGTACTTACATGTATGCAGCTCCTAGCGCCTAGACGTCGATGGCGGTACGGCTACCGCACCCATGAGGGTGGCTTAGGGCTGAAAGCGGCAATATCGACCTCTTGGTGGTCCAGCTCATTGCGCTGACATGGTCTCATGTTCTGGATCAGAGGAATTTCAGCGAGGCTGAAGGGTGAATGGGGGGATGCGATTTCGAATCCTCGAGCTGCTCGAATATGATGACCTAAGTTATAACCAGCTTGGGGTCCTCCTCCGGGCCTCGTAGTATCGAGCTATGCACAGCCAAGAGGACTATGAATCTCATTCCCAGTACTGTCGAGGCCGGTGTCAATATGTGGCTCCTCGTCGTTGCGCTCTTTCTTCCTTCTCACCCCGCAGCTGCCAGCCCATTCTCCGCTGCGATCGCTGAGGACAAGAGCCAGCTAGCTTCCCCTTTTGCGGATGCTGTTCTCCCGGTTCAACCTGGATTCAGCCCCATCTTCGACGTGTTCAAGAGACAAGGATGTCCAAACTTGACAATACGCTGCCCCGGCGGGTGTTGTCCTGTCGATGGCAGCTGTTGCGGCAATACTTGCTGCGCTTCGGGGTATCTGTGCACAGGCGGAACCCCTTCTGCTCCGTGCTGCGTAGCCATGGATGCCGTTTCGAATACTTGTAATGCGCCCGGCGGTAATGTATGACCCAGCTATTCGGCTCATAATGGTATTGTACATTGATCTAATAAGAGCGCAACCCCAGCCGTGTTCTAGACCTGGAGACCTTCCCTGTCAGGGAATTAATATCTGTTGCCCTCCGGATAACCTGTGCTACTACGATAGCAGCAATGTCGCGCGCTGCTCGCCTTTGGCATCATCACCTGGGACGACAAGTGTTAGGACCACCACCACTACGACTCCCGGCCCTGGGCCGTTCACAATTACCACTACATTTCCTTTTGACACTACCACCCCGACGTCGTACCGGTCGAGGACGAGTACAAGCTCAAGCGCATCTCCCATCAGTACTCGACCAACGTCGAGCAGCTCGCCATCATCAACCTTGTCTACGGCTGCTACTGGGGGCATTGCAGGAGGTGCAAGTGCCGGGGGCATTATAGTTCTCGGCCTGATTATTTTCTTCTGTTGTATCAAACCCAAGAAGCCCAAGCCACCAATCCGTAGGATCCACTCGGGCAGTCAAGGTGGTGGTGGTGACTGGGAGGGCAAGCCCCCCAAGGCCCCTGTCGTGCTACCATTGACCGACGAGCAACGCGTTGCGCTCAAACAAGTCATGTATAGTGACCTGGCTCTTGAAGAGAACCAGATCCGCATCCTGGTGTTGCACAGAAACCCGACATACGCCAAGATCGCTGCCACCCTCAAAAGGATCTACATCCCGGGGACTCTCCCAAACCAGAGTCCACGCCACGAATACACGGCCTTGTCTTACGTCTGGGAGCAGCGGGTCGACCCCGCCTATGTGCCCCACGGCTGGCAAGATTCCAAGCTCTATGGCGAGATTGACATCTATTACGGCTCCAACCCGCGCCCCATCCCGTTCGGGGTATTTCCCAACCAGGAAATGGCGCTTCGGCACCTGCAGTCCGAGGATGGCGAGCTGGCCCTCTGGACCGACTCTATCTGCATCGACCAGTCCGACGGAGGATCTCGGGAGAAGGCCCAGCAGATCCCGCTGATGAGCCTCATCTACTCCAGGGCCACGCGCGTCGTCGCCTGGCTGGGTGAGGACGAGACGGGTGTGCGCAGCCTCGTCGAGAGGGGCCTCGCGGCAGACGAGGCGCCCAGCCACAGCGCCGTCGATCCCCAACAGGCCCGCCTCGCGGCCACGCGGGTCCTGTTCCAGTCCACCGTGACCGCCGAGGAGCTTGCCACGCTGATCCGCATCCTGAGGCTTCCGTTCTGGACGCGGCGCTGGATCCTGCAGGAGGTGGTGCGCTCGCAGGTGCTGGATCTGAAGATGGGCCATTTCACCTTCGCGTGGCGCAGCTTCGCCATCATCACCGAGTGCGTCGATACGGAGCTGTTCCACCCCACCGACGACTACCAGGCCGTCATCGATAAATTTCAGGCCCCCCGACATGTGGAATTTCCCCCTGGGATCCACGAGTCGGCCCATCGTCAACCAGGGCACGTTCCAGGACGCCCTCCGGCGCCAGATCCGGCCCATCCAGCTGCTCAAGTGGCACTGGGAACGCAACAGCGCGATCCGGGAGTGGGGAGACGAAGAGGAAGAGGACGGGACGCACCTATCGCCCCCGGGAGACCAGCCCCGAGGCGACGTCCCCGTGCCGCCCGAGGTCCAGCAGGCGCGCCGCGAGACCCGCAACCTCGCCCTGCTGCCCCTGGTGCAGGCCCTGCCGAACCACCCCAGCACCATGCCCACGGACCGCGTCTTCGCGCTCCTGGCGCTGGCGCGACCCGACGACGTGGCGCGGAACCACCCGCTGAAGTCGGAGGCCGCCGCCGCCGCCGCCGAGCGCGCGATACGGGACGGCGACGGCGCCGACGAGCGCGTGCGCGAGCTGCAGGCGGGCCTCGGCAGGTTCTTCAAGCGCCGCGCCGACGTCGTGCGCGGCTTCTGCGACATGGTCGAGGTCTACGGCCGTCTGGTCGAGAGCCACGCGGCCGCGTACGGCCGCCTGGACGGGCTCAACTGCGTCGGCACCTCCGCCGGCCGCGCGCCCTTCTTCCCCTCGTGGTGTCCCGACTTCCACGCCTCCCGGAAGCGCGCGCACGCGCTCATCGAGGGCGTGGGCGACCCGGGCACCTGGCTCACGCTGCAGGCGCCCGTCTTCGACGCCTCGGCGCAGTGGGCGGCGGGGCACGATGTGGACGACAACGGTCGCGCCGGTCGCGTCGTGCCCGAGGTCCAGCGCCGCTACGCCTACGTATCGCACGCCCGCGGCCGCCGCGCGGTCTGGACCTGCATCCTCGAGGTCGGCGGCTGCCAGTTCGACCTCGTCGACGCCTGCGCCGCCGAGGACTTCAACTGCCCCATCCCCGCCACGGTGGACGAGGCGGCGCGGGCGCTCTCGTCGTGGGCCGAGCGCGTCGGGCCCACCATCGACGGCTGGGCGCATCATCATCAGCATCAGCATCAGGGAGGAGCCGCCGCCGGCGGCGGCGGCGGCAACAGATACGGCGACGCTGTCGGGTGGGATCAGGCCGTGCGCTTCACCAGCGTGGCGGGCCTGTCGACGCTCCGGCGGTTCCGGGGCCCCAACCGCGCGGCGGCGGACGAGCTGTACTCGCCCCCGCTGCCCGACGGCCCGAGCCGGTTCCACCGCATGTCGCTGGACAGAGGGGGCGAGGACGAGGAAGCCGGGGGCCATTGGCAGCGCCACGACGAAAACGACGGCAGGGGCATGGGTCGCGAGGTACTCCGGGCCCGCGCGGGGACCATGTTCCGAGCGCAGTTGGGGCGCCGGCCCTTCCTGACGCGGTCGGGATACCTCGGGACGGGCCCCGCGGCGGTCCGGCCCGGCGACATGATCGCCGTCCTCTTCGGCGGGCAGACGCCCTACGTGGTCCGGCCCGTCGAGGGCGGGTACTGGGCCTTTCTGGGGGAGTGCTATGTGCACGGCATCATGGACGGCGAGGCGATGCGGCCGGAGATTCCGACGGGGACGTTCAAGTTCATCTAGGGGGGATAGGCTCTCCTAGAAGAGGCGACCATAGCAATGGGATTCGGCTCGGGCTTGGAGGCCAGCTAGAATTGGCGTGGTGAAGTGAGTGTTTCTCGTCGCGGCGATCCGAGTCTCATTGCGTAAGTACGGATAGTCAACTGTCTCGGGGATCTACGAGTAATGAGTAATTAATACCCTCGCAGACATTGAGCACTGGCAGATCTGCGACGAAACAGGAATTGGCCGTTTTAGTCTTTGGGCACAAGCAAGAAGAACAGGAAGTTGAAGTCAAAAAGAGAAGCCTACTTCGTTGAGGAGAAGGGCAAAAGAAATCGTGGAGAGGCTGGGAATCGAACCCAGAACCTTTTCCATGCGCTTGGAGCATGCTAAGGAAACGTCATACCACTAGACCACATCCCCTGATTTGTTGAAGGCTAAAGAGCTTATTGTAGACTATACCCTAGACTTCTAGTTAGTAGGGGTAACTATTAGGGCTGCTCTGAGCTACTGGGTTAAGTCGGGCTAGCGTGGGTCACTCCACTCCACTAATGATTGCCCTAAACCTACTAATTAGCCTAAGCTGGATTTTAAGGGGTGAAAAAAAATATCCACTAACATCCCACGATAGTGTCCATACATCTATCTATACACAAAGAAATAAAAGATAAGGTGAAAAAGGCAAAAGAATTGCTCTGGTAGTCCACATGCACTAGCCGCGAATCGAACGCGGGGCCCATCGAGATTTTGCTTTTCATGGCAACGATGGATTTTACCACTAAACCACTAGTGCTCTAGGGGTAGAAACAGAACGGATGGGAGAAGTTGTCTTTATGAGGCTATTTCGCCGATTTTGTGAGATAAGGTACAGGCCTAGTCACCCGAGTCTTGAGGACTTTTATGTGTGTATCTATGCTATAGCTACTTAGTGAATACAGTGACAAAAGGGGGTCAGTCTATGAGATAGAGAGAGATAACACTTAACGTCTTGCTTTGTTATGTGTCTTTCGTTTCCACTAGTAGGTGGATGGCTTGTATTATCTAGCCCATGCATAGAAAGTAAAGCCAGTAATGTTTTATCAGCTTGAACAAGAGGAGACAGTGAAAGAAGACAATACACCCAGGTTCCTCTCCAGTAGGGGTTTGCAAACCTGCATCCACCATTTTATCCATAGTGATAACGATCTCTAATTGCCGCTCATGTGAATTGGAGAGCTGCTCATCGCTGGCGACAGTGCTAGTTAATATAAACCATGACTACATGTATGTATCACGATTACCAAAGGCTACAGGATCAAGCCATTGTTGGCACAGGAAGTGTATCCTACATCAAGACGGGTAAAAAATCTTCTATGTATAAGAAGGGAACCGGTTGCTTAGTTGTATTCCAAGGCTATGGACAAGAAAGGACAGACACACACATACACACACACACACAACAGCCATAGAAACAGCAGCAAAACAGCATAGCCACAGCAACCATGATGAAGCAACTAATCCCTGATGCTGTAGACTTGGTATTACTAACATAAGATATCCCTATGCCAAGGGGAAGTTGATGTTCTGTCAGCCACGGTTAAACACAAACCCTCCGGCAAGCCAGAGAGGGTTGTTGTCTCGAGCCGGTTTCGCTAGATCCTTCCGAGTATTACTCTCGACTACCGACTGGCTCTCCTAGACCAACACTAATAGACCACCCTGGACAGGACCATGGTATAATATTCCCACGACCAAAAGAGGGATATAGCATGCATTGAATACCTCACCCACAGTTAGGTGAATGGCTCTCAGTATCCAACCAAAGCGAAGAGAGGAAAAGTCTCGCCCGCAGTACGAGGTACATCGAGTTTCTACCTACGAAGGCACTACAGTTGACAACATCGGTCGAAGTGAACTCAGCTAAGGACAATATTAATCAACGGCCACTAGAAACACTACAAACACGTAGGCTTAGTCAGTGAATGCGAGGCCGTGCTCCGTTGCCGGGGAAGGAGACTGCATGTCCAGAGATCTGACTTGCCAAGCGAGATCCGTGGCCCTACCCATGCGAGTCGTATCGCCAAGATAGGGGGTGGAACTTCACTTTATCAGGGCTACTATATTTCGGTTCGTTGGTCCCTTTCAAATTAAGGAAGGATAGTCGATGCTAATATCGGCAAATTGCCTAAGCCTCTCTGGCCCTAGTTGTGTATGATTCCATACAGCCGAGATGTTACTTCTGACCGCAACCGACACCACAGGTGCCGAGTTCTCTTAGTTTAGGTCCCATGTCGATGTGACTGACAAGCAGGCATGAATGCAGAGGAGACGCTTCGCCGTTGCGATGCGGCAACTCACACGGGACGTCGATGCGCAAGGTGGCCCTGAAGTCCTGGCGGAGAAACAGCCAGACGGGTCTTGGTCAGATATCAGATTGAGCCACTTGCCAGAGGCACTCAGGGAAAAGGTGCGGCGAAAACAGAAAGCTGTGTCCATTTCGGCAACGCTATACAGCTCCCCTCCATCGTCCGTTCTGTGCAAGGTGTGCATTTCAGTGCACATGGTGATTGGCCACGGTTGATGTAGTTGATATATGGGGGCCTGGGAGAATGTGGCTGCAGGTGAATGGCGCTGGACCCCGTAAAACGATGTAAAAGTCGTCAGACGCAGCCACCACGTCCCTCCCTGGGTGTGCTGCAATCGACAAGATTCAATATGAACGGTAGTGGCCTGCACGTTTCAACGGGCGGGGATTTATGGATGGAGAGATAATGTTGCGCTGCCGAGCTCACGTAGCGCCGCAGGCTGTGGGATAGTGCGACGTTGTAGTAGCAGCAATGGGATTGCATATCCGACTAACTGTTCCGTTGATCCGCTGCAGGTATTGAACGATCTCTGGAACTATTTGGGTTGCGTCTGGTTGTTTGGGCTTTTCTGGTTTGTGGAACACCGGGCCGCATATCCTTACGCCTCCGGGACCTCTTCCCTGAACGGCCCGCAAGGTAATGAAGACGAGCACTTCTCAGTGGAGGGAGAGGCAACAAATAACAGCGACAAGCTTTGGATGGTTGGTGTCATTTCAGGACTAGTGAATGGCCTGCATGCCTTGACCTCGCTGCATTTCGGCAGCCACAGCGATGATGCCGTTGTGCATTTGAAAGAGCCTAATGGCCCGGTCAAATCAGCCGACATCATTCCGCTGCGGATTCGCATATCGTATCTGGAAGAAGCTTGGAAGTCGTGGATACCGTGCCCGTGGGGCACTGAATAGACACAGATGGGAGCCAAGTGCGCATCTTTGAAAGATCCTTAGATATCAGCGAGACCACATGGCGGGCGCCAGTGTCGCAGTGGCATGTATGTAGGTGGAAGCATCCCACTTGCTGACCCAGGCCAGATCCAATCCTCCGGTACCCGATGAGACATCTAATATAGATTGTAGGATATACAAGCTAGATGAAGGGGTTGGAGGGTTACGATGGACGGCAGGACTACTCGGCACGAGCAAGGGCTCGCTGCGGTTCGAATAAGCTATGGTTTAGCGCAGGTAGCGTAACGAAGATGGCGGTTGGGCACAGCGGATAGGCTCGCTCAGCAGGTGTGGCAACCGTGGCACACCAAGCGATCGATATCAACCGAGTGACAACCCGGGATGCCAGGAAGCGAGCTGCAGAACATATGAAATACTCCGGGGACCTGCAGAGCGCGAGGGAAAGAAGGCAGCATCTGTTTGATTGACGGATAAACTGTCTTCATAGACCAGAACATGTTCTTTCTGGATTCCGTCATGTGACTGGGGACCACCACGACACGACATCAATCTGTTCCGGGAGGGCGTCGCCAACGGGCGAGACCTGAATGCGACGCCCAACGGGCGTTTGTGCCCAGTGCCCACCCATCATATCAGGTGAATCGGGTATTCGAAGCGCGACCCGCCTCTGCCAAGCTTGTCACCCGGAGTGTTTTGGGACGGTTTAGGTTCAGCCGAATGGGAAGCATGCAGCAAGCCGAGGAGTATTTCGAGCAGATGAAACGAATAAGTAGTAGTATATAGAGGAAGCACGTGCTTGTGAAAGACCACCTCGTAACATCAAGTGCTGTTGCTGTATCCGTACATGCAGTGGTATTCGGGTAGCCTGGAAGGACCAGAGTTCAGGTGAGTGATGCAATGTTTCAAAGTCCTGCATTCATGGTTGCAGTGCATCCCAGCCAACAGCAGCATTGCATTTCTTGACAGAAGACAGAGTGGCAATCATGGTGCCGAATGCTGAGGGACCAAAGGGATCTCTATCTGTACGACATTGGCAAGGAGGAACGGTTTTTCTTTCTCCCTGTTTCTTTTTATTACATGAAGGAGGTGAGGTCATGGGTAAGTAATAATGTCCCAAGTCCCAGTATATATGCCCATGCTTATTAGCCGCCGTTCAGTCTTGACATTAGCGAGGCAGATTCGGCGGATGGGGCGATCAAATTGGCAGCGGACAAAACCAACGAAATAGGGCCGTCTGATCCCTTATATGGACCCATCCCCAACCTCGGAATCCAAAGTGGAGAGAGAGTAAAGACGCAAGAATGGCCTGGTCGTCTGATCGCGTCTATCGTGCGAGGGAGATGGTATCACGCACTAAGTAGTAGCAATGATAGAATCAATGTGCCAATGCGATTTGATGCGCGTCGGCCGTATCCATTGCGGTTGCGTTGCCCACCCCATAGACGCGCTCCAGTCAGGCAGGACCTCAACCAGGGACCTCAACCAGGGACCTCAACCAGGGACCTCAACCCCTCGTAGTCGTAAAGCAGCTTGGCAATCAGGTTTATTGGGGACAGAAACAGAGACACAAACCTGTCCAGGGTTAACCCCTACCAGCCGCCGGGCCCCTTAACCGAGCTGCCACACTGCCATACCCGTCTGGCTCCTTGTCGTGTTATTTTTTTTCTTCGTCTTCTTCTGTGTTTTTCTTCCATGTCTTATTTTCCGGGCTTACATCCATCGGGGGGCTCCTTGGTCGAGGCTAGAGACAAACAGGTAAAACATACGAACAGGGGTTTCAGTTAGCTGCATGGGTTGGATCGAAGCGACTTGGCGACCAGACCAAGACCGAACAGACACCATTCCTACTTGAGCAGGCGTTTGGCTCAGCTGCTGTTGTTATTAATCGCAAGAATGAACCAACGCAGAAAAGTTCTCGATACATGTACGTTAGGTGAGTAAAGTACCTGGGTAGGTAACACATAAGATACCCGACATTAAACGAAAGACATGGATATACACCTTCTCAACTTCTCTTCCCGACGAACATATCAAACCATCGGCGCATTTCTCAATTATATAATCTGAGGTAGTTACGGATAGAGTCCGTTGATTGACACGAGCCCTTTTATCTCGATCTAAGTACGGATACGTCTTCACTGATTGACACTGAAACCCACATGTACCCTAGCTCAGCACATACGAGCAGTAGATCCGAGAGGTCCCAATTTATAAGTATTGCTCCTCCAAATTGGGCTTGCTGCAGGCCCAGGGTGCCAGGGTGGTGCCAGGGTGCAGGGTGTGCATCATCATCATCATCATCATACACTAGGACAGAGTGGGTAAGAGGCATCTCAAAAGTCAATGGTTTTTTTTTCCTTCCCAATTCTCCATTCTCTCTACAGTACTCCCGTAGAGCAGCCCTTCCTACGGAACGGAGGGGAGTGAAGAAATACCTACCTACATAAGAAAAAGGATTTTTCTTTGTCCTTGCTTGCATTGGCCCCCTCCTAGCCGATGGGGAATCTGCATTTACGTTGCATTAGTAAGGTGCCCCGGAGGATTGAAGACCTCGATCGTGGCCGATTGCAACCATGCATGCCTACCTGTACGAGTACACAAACTCTTCCATTCTGACTCTGTGATGAGCTCGGCTGAGTGATGCTGCTGTGTTGGTGTAGCCAGGCCTGCATTCAATATTCGATGATACATATGGTCTCTGTGACATCTGTAGATAGGTCGAATGCTATTTTTATTTCTGTTCAGGCATATATGGCAAGGCAGGTAGGTAAGTATGGATGGTTACTTTATGTATGCACATGTAAAGTAGGTAGGGATGGTATGGGAGGTATGGTCATACTGCAGATACCAACAGGAATCTCGGCCCAGGGTAGCGCGTCTTCGAAACGCTTCACCACACCTCTTTCCCAATTCATCCTCTCTCTCACACACTCTCGCACACACTCTCGCACACACTCTCTCTCTCCTACTAGCTGTTCGAGGTGATATGTTATTGTTGTTGATGTTGTTGTCGTCGTCTGTTCTGTCCATGTCAGAATCAAATCAATTCTACCGTGGGCCCATCCTAGCTGTCGCCCCCTTGTTTCCCGCCTATCTATCGTCCTACAGGCCTACCTACGCTACACGGTACCCATACATACCCATATCCATCCGTATCCATCCATATCCATACCACCTACCCTACCAGGAACCGCCGCCTATGCTGCCCGCATTTCCTTCCCCGGTCGCCTATCAACCCCCCTTGGCACGGTGAGGACGCCAGTGTATGGATGAATTGCACCCCCCCTGGTGTCCTCCCTCTCATCGCTGGCTCCATAAAATTTTCAAATTAAAAACCAAATAAAAATGTCAGAGGCACAGGAGCGGCCACAACAGCCAGGCCATCCACGGCTTGGACAAGACCAAGACGAGCCTCGACCTGCACCCGCACGGGGAACTATCGCCTTCACTCCCGCCATCTCCGCTGCTGCTCCAGAAGATGCCCAGGCTCCCATTCGAGCTAGCCGTCATGGCCCTCCCTCTGCTTTTGTGACCGATCATAGTAGTAGTAATAATGTTGGTGGATTGCGCTGTGACACTTCACTGGGCAGATCCCCGTCACGGTCACAAGCTACAACTACCAACACCACCAACAACATAACCACGACCAACGCCGCTGCTCCCACCACCACCACCCCCCAGACAACATCTTTTGGTGCTCCTGCTGGCCCCCGTTCTCACCTCCAGGCAGGACCACGTCCTAGCGCAGACGACCGCACCCAGATTTACATCTCGAAGGGAGGGCTGCAGCTGCAGCCACGGCCGGAGCCAGTTGCAGAGGCACCGACGGCTACACGGCCTCTGCAAGGAGTAGTTGTAGAAATCAAGGAAAAGCAGTCTACCAAGGGCAGGAAGCGCACGTCGTCGGAGCTCTATTCAACGCCAAACACTGCAACAACTGCTAATGTCAGATGCACGACGCCAACCACGAACACAAACTCACCCTCTGCTGCCCCTACCGGCACTGCGACAGTTACAACTGCTGCTATAGCTAACACGACTGTCGCTACCGATCCGCCCCCGACCCAACCTGGTGCCAACGCTTCTTCCCCGGCTGATAGCCAACGCATTACAAACGGCGCTGCCTCCTCGCATCGTCCTCCCACGTCGACGCCGCGAGCCATGTCAAACCCACATCCACCACATCAGTCCGGGCCGCCGCGACAGCAGATACCGTACCCAGCCCCGACGTATGCGCCGGCAATGCATTACGCATACCCAACATCGGCAGGGCCGACTGCCGATGTCTATCGAGGAAGTCCAACCACGGCGAGCCATGCCATGTCGCTACCAAGCATGCGAACAATCGATCCCCTCCAACACCAGCAGCAACAGCACCTCCAGCAGCAACACCTTCAACAACAGCAACACCAGCAGCAGCAACAAATTGCCATGGCGTCGCCCATGGGGCAGATGGGACAGGGCCTGCAATACTACCCTCCACCACCCCTACAGTTACCAGGATCTTTCACGGCGTTTCCCGCCGACGGGCTTCCGCGATACGCATTACCCCCTAGTGACCCTCGGGCGGTGCTCGCAAGCGGGCGGCATAAAAAGGTACCTATAGAACTGTTTATCACCAAACCAAAACGACTCGAGTGTCCAGTTGATGTATATCCACGTATACTGATTGGGGATTTGGTCGTCGCTTAGGAGATCAAACGCCGCACCAAGACCGGCTGCTTGACCTGTCGCAAGCGCAGGATAAAGGTATGTGAATGGAACTCTTGCTGCATTGGATATACGCCAGTTCGTTTTTTCGTTCTTTTTCTTTCTTTTTCGTCGGCCAAGCCATGTCTTCCATGCAGCACGACGACGACGAGAATCGGCGTTGAAGAGGCTGCGCAAGTGTGCAGTGGTATAGTATTGGAGCTAAGCAGAAAGAAAAAGAAAGAAAGAAAGATCGTGAGCCAAAGTGACAATTTGAAGTGGACACTCCGCTTGGCTTGACTTTGGAGGCGCGAGACCGCCATCCAAGCCCGTTCTTTCCGGGGTTTTGTTTTCGCTTCGCTCTTTTTTAGCACGGGATTCCCCCAAACTCTAATGGCATAGTTACAACTTGGGACCAAGAATGCCCACTCAAAGCCTCCCAAGACTGCAACCGAACGGCGCTTTGGTGTGCCGCCGACATGCTCTTCGGAAATGCCGTGGCAGCTTTCCCCTGTCGTGACCCCATCTGATCTTCCTCCATCATTCCCTACTGACTGATGTCTGTCTAATCTAAAAGGTGCACTGACTTGGAAGCCCATGCAGTATTGCCGTCATCAGCGACATCTAACCTATGTGTCTGAGTTTTATGTTACCAATGTGTCATCTACCCTCCTCCTTGTACTTTCTTGCATCTCGCTGTCGTGGCTGTACGATATGAGCTTATTATCTTCTTCGACGGTCCCGCTGAACCCGCACTCTCATGGCCGCCGTGGCCAGTTCTCTTGCCCCCCCTCCCCACCTTACTAACGAAACCTTGGTGTGTCCAGTGCGACGAGCAACATCCAGTCTGCAGGAACTGCCAGAAATCCAAACGTGATTGTATGGGTTATGATCCCATCTTCAAACACCAACAGCAGCAGCAACATCCAACTAGCATACAGCCGGCCCCTAATAGCCATTCCGTACCCCCTTCTGTCTCTGTTCCTTCCAACGGCCCTCCCTTACCACAGCCCACCGCTCCGCCCTCGGTATACAACCCTGCCGTCATGTCTGCTCCACCCGGCAGCACCATCAACTCGATTTCGTTGTCAAAGGAAGGGATGCTGAGGAATGAGGGTATTGAGCTAGCTTCTGCGCCCACTCTCGACCCTGGTCTAGATCTGGCAGCCACATCGGGGGCCAGCATACCAGCAATGAACTCCATGGCCACAAACGTGGATCAGAGGACAATGAACCCGGTAACCCCTCATCTTCGAGGCGGAGGGCCGGCATTGGTTTCTAGGCATCATTCCGCGTCCCAATCTCCGCCGCTACCCCAGCAGCCACGTAATCTAATAGCACTTCCGCCGAGAACCCCGAAAATGCCTATCAACCAACTGGTGGCGATGAGCGGCATCTCGTTGCCCATACTCCAGACTCCTCCAACTGCCGCATTATGGAACGATGTGAGAGGACTACTTGCCGAAATCTACGGCCCGGGCCTAGAAAGATTTTTCGAGTCTGGGTGGTTCACGCGAGAGCAGACCCTTGACATGCTGATGTCCGATAAGTCAACGACTGATGTTCTGGCAGCATTTCTGAATACCATTAGTTCTGTCGGCGCGAATGGGCCGCCCTCGCTTGATTATCCCGCCACTCGGGAGCCGCTCGTCGTGTGGAAGGCGACTTTGGCCTGCTTTGCGGACCCTTCGAATCAACAAATGAACGCAGGGCGGTCTTTACCCCCACCAGATGACATAGTTGAAGCTCGCAATCGCCTGACCATTTTCGATGCACTGATAAGTGGTGACGTTCTGAGTCAAAACCCGCTGCAGCCAATGCTCTCCGAGGGCGACTTCCATCGTCTTAGAGAGTTCGAGTTCTGGTTCTATCTCGGAGAGTTCCTGAGCATCAGGGGCGACTCAAAGCACCCCATGCCCCCAGACCGAGAGGAGATACTGGCCAAGATGCGCACCGTTCTCGATGGGCGTGAAAATCGAGATGTTCTCTACGCCATTGCCATTATGCGAGCATACACCCCCGAGGTCCCGGTCGATTTCGAAAGCACGCTACCAGCACACCTGGACGAGTCGATGGCCAGAAGCAAGTTGGCTGTGGCTCGCAAGTTCATCCAAGACGAGGCAAAGGTCACGGGTGGAACTACAAATGTTGTCCGCTGCTTTTCTGAGATTGCTGCGAGGGCCTTTATCACGCGCGCCGGCGCTCGCCGTACCACTATATGATACGCCATGACGATGCGCGAGACATTTGTACCATCACACATTTACTTGTTCTTATTTCAATCACCGTTCAGCGTTTTTCTTGCTTTAAGCTTTGGCGCTGGTGGATAGCTGTATGCCTGCATATACCATGAAAGCCTGGTGGGCGTCGATTCCAGGGTTCGGTCCGCGTTGCTACAATGTTTTGGGCCAATAGTCGAGGAAGAAGAAGGCGCCGAGAGGGGGAGAGAAAGGGGCGTTGGATCACCAGCACGAATCTACCGATGAAGGCAAAGCGACGCCATGATGCTGATTGAACACCAGCCAGCAAGCTGGCGTAACAATCAGTGTTTGCGCCCATAGACAGGCGCTCGGATCGACATGTTTGAATACGATGTATGACTATGTGTTCCCAAGGAACGACAGACAAAAACTGGCGAGGATAGAGAAGAGAAGGTGCTAGAGAGACTTCGATGGAAAAGACAAGGGATCTGGGTAAAAGGGAATAATGCTTGGGATAATGGCAAATGTGATGGTGGCTACGGTTTGGCCGTCTTTGGATGTGGAAGCCATTTGATTTCGGAGCAACTGCTGCTCTACCTCGAGCATACACACACACACAGAGAGAGAGAGAGAAGAGAGAGCACGAATCCAGATCCATTTGTCGGATGCCGATAGAAAGGACAAAGAGAGAAAAAAATCCAAAGAAATCGATGAACGACCAATGCCTGCCTATTGCACATAGTAGAAGCTCCAAACACGAGCGGGCGTGTGAAGGTGTCGGGATTTGCGGGCGGGTTTCAATCATGGGGGGTTGGAAGGTGAACGAACTGGATGCCCGTTCCATCAACTCTTCCAGCTACACAGGACCCCCACGTAAGGCAGAGGAGGTTGTGGGTAGGTACTCTGCAAGTAACGTAATACAGGCCACGAGTTAAGGTGCGCGCAGGGTCTGACCGGTCATACAACAGCTGCAACAAAGGTCGAATCGGGATGGCACAGCCTCCAGGCAGTCTTTCCAAGAAGAAGCCTGGATGGCTTCTGGACGGGATGGACCTGGTATCCCTTGACCCATTACGAACAAAGCAATGTTCGGCATTTGGTCAAGTCCCTTCAGAGCCAGAATCCGGCATCGCGATGAGTTTGCTCGAGTGAGGGGGATCCCTACTCGTTTACTTATAGCGTTTCCCCGTCTGGGAACTGGGGTCTGGGGTCTGGGGAGGGGCCCAAACGACCGGGACCAGCGCTTTGTGTATGCTTCGTATATGCTTCATATCAGAGTTGTTATGATATGACAGGATACGGGCCGGCCACCTGCTCTTCCCTTGTATTCACTTCCCACCCACCCCGCACTTCCGCTGGACTGCTTGCAGCTTGCCCTCCCTCCCCGGGCCTCCTCCCCTACATACACACCCTTTCAACCCCGCCTCCACGGTGATCTACACTCACTCTGCTTGTCTTTCGGCTATTCCCGCGCAGGGGCAACATCACGCCAGCCAGCAGCCCCAAAAGTGCTTCATAACGCAAGCCTCTTGACACATTGTGAATCAAGGCTGGTTTTTGCCATTCCTCCATTACAAATAACTGACAATCTCCTGCTACCCAAGGCCTTTTTTCTTTTCTTTCTTTTCTTTCTTCTTTACAGGTTCTGCTCACCGGCACCTTCTTGGGGAGAAGAGCATCCAACCAGACAACCTACACCTCAACTTCTCACTTGGTGCCGCTCCCCAACATACTGAACCAAGCAACATTCCGAAACATACGAGAACATCACTTGCAATACCCAATTTACCTGTCCAAAGGGAAACCCGACAACAGCTTGACATCTTCAACATGAGCCGCCCAAAGGTCCTTCTTCTCGGCGAAGTTAAGCAGTAAGTACTTACTTCCCACTCCCTTTCACATACATAACCCGTGTTCACGAGAATGCCAACTTTCTATCCCAATTCACCAGCACGAGATAAGAAAGGAAAAGGCTCGCGGCTGACTCATACTTCCCTCCCCCTAAAGCGCGCACGAGACCTGGGCCGCCATTGCGCAGCAAGCCGACGTCGTGATGCCGGGCGCGACAGACCGGGCGGGCTTCGTGGCCGAGTGCCGGTCGGGCGCGCTGGACGGCGTCGTGGCCGCGTACCGGACCTTCGGCTCGATCGGGCGGACGGGCGCCCTGGACGCCGAGGTGGTGGCCGCCCTGCCCGCCTCCCTGCGCTACATCTGCCACAACGGCGCCGGCTACGACAGCGTCGACGTCGCGGCCTGCACGGCGCGCCGCATCGCCGTGAGCCACACGCCCCACGCCGTCGACGACGCCACCGCCGACCTCGGCATCTGGCTGATGCTGGGCGCCCTGCGCAACCTGGCGCCGGCCCTGGCCAGTCTGCGCGCGGGCCGGTGGCGCGGCGCCGGCGACGACGGCGGCGACGGAAACAAGCTCCCGGACAAGGGCCACGATCCCCGCGGCAAGACCCTGGGCATCCTGGGCATGGGCGGCATCGGCCGCAACATGGCGCGCAAGGCGGCGCTGGCCTTCGGCATGAAGATCATCTACCACAACCGCACGCAGCTGTCCGCCGCCGACGAGCGCGAGGCCGGCGGCGCCACCTACGTGGGGTTCGAGGCGCTGCTGCAGGAGAGCGACGTCTTGAGCCTGAACCTGCCCCTGAATGTGAGTAGAAAATTGACCGTCACCCAGCCCACCCCCTAGCCAGCTCGTGCAACTGTGAAACTAACCAAGATCTCCGCCGGAGCGCGGGGAGGGGAAAAAACACAGCCCTCGACCAAGCACCTCATCTCGACGCGCGAGCTCTCGCAGACGAAGCGGGGCGTGGTCATCGTCAACACGGCGCGGGGCGCCGTCGCGGACGAGGCGGCGCTGGCCGCGTTCCTGGACGCGGGCCACGTGGCCGCCGTGGGCCTCGACGTCTACGAGCACGAGCCCCGCGTCCACCCGGGCCTCGCGCGGAACCCCCGCGCCCTGCTCGTGCCCCACATGGGCACCTGGACCGTCGAGACGGAGCGCTCCATGGAGGAGGCCACCATGGCCAACGTCCGCGCCGCCCTCGCCGGCCGCGGGTTGACGAGCGGCGTGCCCGAGCAGAAGGGCTTGGCGCTCTGAGAGAGGGAGACGGGGAGAAAAGGTGGGAGAAGCAAATGACGGCCGAAGAAACATACAAAAAAAAGGGGGGGCGGATAAAGGCAAAAGGCGATAAATCAGACAGAAAAGACCAGGACCAGAGAGACCTTATGACGAAAACGAGACTCAAGGGATTCATTCCCTCTTGTTGGATGGCCTGACACGATGTCAGGAGCCATCCAGGGGCGCTGCGCGAGAGAAAGACATCGACTTTAACATCCGAGCCTCATTGATCAGAATCAGTCGTGCTGCATTATGAGCAGCATGAATTCCTTGGCACACGGAACCAAGTTAGACAGCTGGAGTCTTCTGGTTCGGTAGAGGAGATACCATAGAGAAATTAGATTTCTTAGGCAACGGACAGCATCATGGCAACGAATTCGGCTACGAATACAAAAAGCAGATGTGTCAAAATCACCATGCAAGGATTCACATCAGAAGACCGCAGAGTATGCTCATCACAGCTTCTCTATTGGTTGAAGCTCATAGACCCGGTTGAAGGGTCATCATGTCACTTAAGTGACTCTCATCTACTTTGCTACGTCCAACCATCTCATCAAGGCCGACGATTTTAGTCTACACCGGTAGACCCCGAGTGACCGACCATCCCATACCCGTCTTGCGTCAAGTGACCAAGTCGTCAAATTAAAAAGAAAACGCCATGAGGGGAATCATGCATCATATCAGTTCTGTGCCAACGCCTTTTGTTGAAAAAATGGTGCCCGCTATTGACCCTTTTGGATTCCCGAAAACAGTCAAGAATGTATGTCCCAGCCCCGTGCCATTATATGCCGTAAATGCTTGTTGAATATTGTCGGAATGTGACCCATCCGATCAATTATAGAGAAGTGTTGGAGGAATACAGCGGAGGAGAGATAACTTAGTATCGGTAGTGGTCGGCCTTGTAAGGGCCCTCGGCGTCGAGACCGAGGTACTCGCTCTGAGCAGGGGAGAGCTTGGTGAGCTCGACGTTGCAGTGAGCCAAGTGGAGTCTGGCGACCTCCTCGTCAAGAACCTTGGGCAGGACGTAGACACCAACTTCGAGCTTGCCGGTCTTGGCGAAAGCGGTGTACTTCTCGCCGAAAGCCTTGTCCTCGGCCTTGTACAGCATGATCTGGGCAAGGACCTGGTTGCTGAAAGAGCAGGACATGACGAAAGAGGAGTGGCCAGTGGCGCAGCCCAAGTTGACAAGACGACCCTCGGCCAAGAGAATGATGTGGCGGCCGCTGGGCATCAGGAAGCGGTCGACCTGAGGCTTGATGTTCTGGACGCTCTTGGCGTTCTTCTTCAACCAGGCAACGTCAATCTCGCAGTCGAAGTGACCAATGTCTGTAGAAACCCGTGTTAGAGTCGAGCGGATGAATAATGACAACTGTTCAGTGATTTACTTACTGCAGACAATGGCATCGTTGGGCATCTGGGAGAAGTGCTCGCCGACAATGATGTCGCGGCAACCGGTGGTGGTGACGTAGATCTGACCAACCTTGCAAGCCTTCTCCATGGTGGTGACCTCGTAGCCGGCCATGGCAGCCTGGAGGGCGTTGATAGGGTCAATCTCGGTAATGAGGACGCGGGCACCCATGTCGTGGAGGGCCTGGGCGCAGCCCTTGCCGACATCACCGAAACCACCGACGACGGCGATCTTGCCAGCAATCATGACATCGGTGGCACGCTTGATACCGTCGACCAGAGACTCACGGCAACCGTACAGGTTGTCGAACTTGCTCTTGGTGACACTGTCGTTGACGTTGATGGAGGGGACAAGGAGGGTCTTGTTCTTGAGCATGCGGTACAGGTGGTGGACACCAGTGGTGGTCTCCTCAGAGACACCGTAGCAGTCCTTGAGCATCTCGGGGTACTTGTCATGGACGAGGTGGGTCAGGTCACCACCGTCGTCGAGGATGAGGTTGAGCTTCTTGCCATCCTTGAAGGCAACCAGCTGCTGCTCGAGGCACCAGTTGTACTCCTCGTCGGTCTCACCCTTCCAGGCGAAGACGGGAACACCAGCAGCGGCAATGGCGGCAGCGGCGTGGTCCTGGGTGGAGAAGATGTTGCAAGAAGTCCAAGTAACCTCGGCACCAAGAGCGGTGAGGGTCTCGATCAGCACAGCGGTCTGGATGGTCATGTGCAAGCAACCGGCGATGCGGGAACCAGCGAGAGGCTGGTCAGCAGCGTACTTCTCACGGATGGACATCAGACCGGGCATCTCGACTTCGGCCATCTCGATCTCCTTGCGGCCAAAGGCGGCAAGGGACAGGTCGGCGACCTTGAACTTGGAGGCGGGAGCAGACATCTTGGCGGAAGCTGGATTTCACACACGAGTCAGTATTCATCCTCTGTTTGGGCTTCTGCAGCAAAAGCAAGGCCAAGTGGGAGACTTACAGTGTGGAAAATGTAAGCAGAAGATGGAAGTGCGGGGTGAATTGGCAGAACTTCTTCACTGTTGTTGGGGCGGGTTGAGTTAGCAACGACAGAACTAGCAATACCGTTGGAGTTGGGAGAGACAGCTTTGGATTGATCGACTGGGCTGTCAAGGGAAGACGCAGAGAGAGTTGACTTACAGCAAAGTTGGGATGAAGAAGTGGTTATGGAGAGGAGAAGATGGAAGAGAAAGAAGAAGTGAGGAGAGGGGGAGAGAGAGCTTAAGATTAAGCGGGATGAGGAGGACCCTGAGGTTGTTGACTTGCTTTATGGGGGACCCGACCCGACTCGAGTCGAACCAATCCAGACAGAAATTTGCGTGTCTACTTAGATAGCTGTCCTCCTCCCGGCCACTATCTGAGAGACGTATCCGTACTCTGTACATGGTCTCAGACCCAAGGTTAGCTAGTACAGCTACCCCTCCAACCGCGGGGGTCTTCGGACTATCTATTTGGGTGATCGTGTCTAGAAACAGGTACTCTGACTGGTCCATTGCCTGGCTGCTCAGGGAAAACGTGGACACTAGGAACCTTGAAAAAACCCCTCCTTCTACGACACTACTAGGAACCTGCAATGGGTATTTGCCCCACCATCGCCTAGTTCGGCATTCTTGGATGGGAAACACGGGTCAATCCTATCTCTGCCATGGCCAAACAGGTGTCTCTCTCTGTTATTAAAACACCGAAAACCCATACCTCATCCTGCCTTTGCAATTCAATATAGATGTCGTGATATTGACTAGAATCAATTCTCCTCGCAGCTGTGTCTGGATACGGCACCTCTATTGATGGTTTCCGGGACAGGTACATCAAACATCAAATAGGTAACCTAGGAGGTATGTAGGGAGGGGGATGTGTGTGTGTGTCTCTCTCTCTCACACCCACGCACAAAGAAATGTCCCCGAACACCCACTCCTCATTCGGCGCTCAACCAGCCCAGGTGACCCTTGCAGCTCGAAAAAAAAATCACCGCTCACCGGACATTTATCTTCATCTTGTCCCGACCCAGCCAAGACGACACCGACATCTCCATGGCCATTATAAAAGCTCCGGCGGCGAGGAGCCTCTCATACGTCTCGAGTAAACTCTACCCGAGTGCTAAGTGTCTAGAGCTGAATGAATACATTGAACATGGTGTAAACAAGCCTGAATCATTGCCAGGCCGACAAGCCATAAGAAACCCCCAACGCCGGGCCAGATGCATCATCCCTAGGTTTTTTGGTTTCATCAACCGCCCTTTCCCTCCCACCGCCAGAAGGTGTTGGCCTCGTCTCTTTGTTGTCTTTGCCTCTCGGATCTATCTATGCTAGTGCGCAGACGTCTATTCTGGGAGGAGGTTGCCTCGCACTGCAAACATCTTGGCGCTGACATTTGCTGTGAACCCGTCAATCTGCTTGCTGTACTGCTCCACTTGCTTCGCATTCAGCATGCCCTCGAGGCGGCTGGGCTCCTGGGGCAGCTTGAAGATTCTCTGCCACTCGTCCTCGGGCAGCGGCTGCTGCTTGGCAGCAACCCGAGCAGCGTTCTCCGCTTTGCGCTTCGTCTGCCATGCCGTAATCTTAGTCTGCTCACGTGCCAGCTGGCGTTGGTAGTACTGGTGATTGTTAAGTTCAGTGTAGTGAGACTCGATGCTGTCGAGCAACAGGTCGCACGACTTCTCGAGGAAGGGGTCTATCGAGAGCTCCAGAGTATCGACTGAGGGGTACAGGGGTGTCTTTTGGTCGGCTCGTCGGATGTCCGCGAGAGATGTGGGCATGGCGGCCTCGGCCTTGGAAGGCACACCGGGGAGCTGGTGGAGGAAGGAGGTGAGGAGGTGCGAGTTGTGAACGTTAATGGGGTACTCGACGAGGATTTCCTTGAAGCTGAGCTTGGACTTTTGGAGACTGTGGCATGTTAGGTAGCTGCGGTAGGTCAAGTGGGAGCCGGTGAAGTCTGACCTCTCAGTCGTGAATTTGCCCTCCTTGTATGCAGCCATGAACTTTTCCGACAGCTTGAAAGCGCGAATGTTGAGGGCGCCCTGTACGCTGCGGCTGACATCGTGCACGAGCGCGATCGTCTTGTCGTTCTCCTTCTGGTAGTGGAACTGGTTCTCGATGAAGCTGGAGTTGAGGAAGTTGCCCATGGTTGCGCTTGTGTACCAACCGACATTGTTGGCATCCACGTTGACTTCCTTCAAATGCCGGATCATCTCGGCCTGGTAGACGACGTTGGCCTTGGCGCGCGGGGCTGCGGCGGCGAGGGCCGAAGCATCGTTCTGGTGGCTGCCGTCGAGACCAGCGACGTCGGCGGTCGGGAAAGGGAAGGTGTTGGTGATTTCCAGGACACCACTCTGGTCCATGCCGACGATGGATCCGGTGGCGGCGGTAGGGAAAGTGTTGGCGCAGTGCTTGACGATCTTCATGACGACCTGTGATGCATCCATAAGTCAGCGACCCTCCATCACATAGCAGCATGCGTATATCACGCATTTCCAGTCTCCCTTCATCGCCGTCGCTGCCCAAAATGCAACGAGCGCAAAAATGAGGGGCATCTCGGACACTCGACGCCACACCACACACCCAAGGAAGAAATTCAACCCAAAACATACCAAAGCCTCCACCTGGACCGTCTTGAACGGCACCTCCTTCTGGGCGTCGGCCATGATTGCGATGCGAATTCGTAGGGTTAAAAGAAGCGAATCCCGAAGCGATCAAGAGTTCGGTGATGCGCTGGCGGCTGTCTTTTCGCTGGTCGTAGGGCGTGCCGTTTGGTTGTCGTAGTGGGCAAGTTTTGCTAATTCTGACTGTGGGCAGAAAGCGGAGTAATTGGGCAAAAACCACCGCCACGACCACTGAAGCTGTTGCTGTGGGAAGTGGGGTTTCGGTTCTTCCAACAGTGAGAGAGTCGGGGAGTCGGGGCTTTCTTGGATGGCTTGAGAACCCACCCCCCGCGTTTCTGAGGTTTCGTGATGCCCACTCATATTATGAAACATGGAATTCATCCCACTCTCAAGCCGTATGGCCCCCCACGTCTTTTAATGTTGTCATTCGTCTTCCAGTTCCAACGACATCTGGAAGAGCCGCATTTTGACTTCAGATGATGATTGCTTTGGTGGGATTGATGGTCTTTGCCTCCTTCTTCCAGTACCCCATACGCCATGCTATCTCATCCTTTACTGTCCATGAGCCGTCTGTCGCCTCGGCCAATGACAGTCTACAGCATATCCAATAAATCTACTAACTTCAAGGCTTATCTTTCCTTAAATAGGCAAGGATGCATATCCCCTCCTGTTTGCATCTCGCCCATTTCCCTTCCACAGATCCCATGCCCGTTCCACACGTTGCGAGATAACCGCCACACCCCAATAACAGACACAATGGCTTTCGTCATTGGTTGGTCGTTGAATTCGGCGAGCCCAAAGGAAGGTGTCGTCCGAAAGGTCTCGATTGGGCATCCGGTTGCAAAACGCAGTACGCAGGGAATTTAGGGGGAAAGAAACACACACACAGAGAAAGAGAGAGAAGAGGCCTGATGAAAAAGGGAGTTCAATACTGCCGGCGGCCATGGCCCCAGGTCTTGGTTGCAACTGAAGATCTTCTTCATGTTTTACCCATCTAATCGATCTTGCAGGTCTATCGTCTTAATTCGTTGGCTAGGAACTCCAAAGCCTATCAACGCCACGCTCAACCCAAAGATTCCAAATCGAGTCCCAAAGCAGACACGGTTTGCATGCCCATATGCTCTGGCAAACCGGATCCCGTCCCGCAGCACACAGTGACTTTTTCCCGCTGCTACGCTGCTACGTTGCCATTGACATGTCTGCACCCATGTGTTCTGCCATGTGATCTGCCGCGTGGACGGACCTAGTCAATCCAGTCGACAATCTCCCAACTGCTCAACTCCTCCCGGATAATGAGACGATGTCTGTCAATCCTCCAATCGGTGTACAGGTGCCTGGCCGCGCCCGCTGCTTTACGGTGTGCTGGGCCAACTCCGCCTGCTCTTGCATCTTGCTGCGATCTCCACACGCAGGTCGCAAGGTTTCTTCCATCCTTATCGGGCGTGCCGAACCAGTACCTGGACCGAGTTAGTACAAAGGTTTTCGCCCTCATCTCTCTTCCCGCTACATTGGCGCCACGAGAAGACTCACTTTAGGAACCCGCCACTTGCGGTCGCTTCAGCATGCGCTGCTTTATCCAATTCTCCCAGTTCCGCATATACCGTCGTCGGTGGGACCTGCGACCGGAATGCGACAATGTAGAAGGATGTCTCTTTCCACTTGTGTCCCGACTCGCGGAGCAGATGTACCAATTCACCCATGACCTCGGACCAATTAAAGGCTTCTGTGTAGGGGGCCGTCGCGTAGTCTGGCCGAAGACTCTTCATGCGGGCCAAAGCTCTCGCCAGCAGTGCGTTCTCCGTGTCCACTGTCCTGAGGTCAAGAAGGTGTTCTTTCTCTGTGTAAGGCGACGTGACCAAGAAAGAAGCAGGGTCGTCGCCAGCCTCAAGTTGGGCAGGGGCGACTTCTTGTTCAGAAGTCACCAGCTGTGTCTTTTCGTCAAGAGACACGTTGGGAGCTATTGTTTGCCCTGGATGTACCTGGGAGATGGCCATGGTATGGACAATGTGTGCGCGACGTGGGAGGGGTCTGGGAACGATGCGCTACAATGCTTCCTTGTGTTTTGCTCTGTGGGCTTGGTGGTGAAATCGACAACCTGCGAGTAAATGGTGACTTGGAGGTAAGATGTTTTGGGAAGATCATGCACTCTGGCTTAAATGTGCGCCGAAACGGGTGCGTATAGAAGAAAGCGAGGAAAGCGACTGACTGACTCGCAACGGCAAAATGGGACCCGAGCTGACAGCCTTATATGGAGTGAATAGAAGGAGAGAGTCGGCCTAGGCTCACCGCCAGAGTGTATGATAAGGCGCATGTCGCTCGCTACTTTATATTTGGGCAGGATTGGGAGCAGATCCGAATTCTGCACCAGTGAAGTGCTACAGGGGAGAGAGCATCATGCGGCAGAGGGCTTCTAGCAGTGGTGCTGCAACTAAGACTTTTGTTGGTGCCTTTCCTCTGTCCGAGCTTTGCTCATCTCGCCAGTGCATGAGCATATTACGCCATCCCGTAGATTTTGATACCACTCAGCTCAACGGAAACAGAGCAGCCATCCATCCATCCATCCATCCCTCCCCAGACCCATAACTTCTGTGCTACATACCTAACGATTTTCTCAGCAAAGAAACCAGTCCACCTGACTCTGAAATCGAACTTGAACGTTTTTACTTTTCACCCCTGAAACTTACACCCTCCTTCCTCCAAGTTCTAGGTAGGTTAGCCAGGACCTGGATATGAGGGGTCCACGGTCCACATTTCCCATCCCTGACTTGTTACTTTCTAGTCTGGCTGCTACTACAAGACTATATATAGTAAGGGGTCTAGCCCCTATAGCGCATCAACGAATCGGAGCTGACCGGTCGCTTCTACTGTGCTCGCCCTTGGAGCCATTGCTAGACCACTGCATTCATTGCCTAGTTCGGGCGCCCTCTCTTTCCCAGGCCGCGTCACTGTCCCACACTCCCTTCCCCCTTTTCCCTCCTTAACCTCTCATCCGAGACCGCGAATCCGGTTATGTATTCAACAGCCCTCCCTTCCTATGGTAACATTTCATGCCATTCTTGTACGTCTCAATAGGGAAGGGCCATTGGGAACTGACGAGATTATATGGATATACATCGAGAATGCCGGTGAGAACGTCACTTTCCTCTCTCGCTACTATTACCACTGCATGGCCAGACTGGCTAGAATCAGCTCAACGCAGCTGGAATCGCATTTGAATAACAAGCAATAGGCATCTAGACGTTCTACCCACTAAATCTCAGGTCATAGGTATGATACACCTCGCCATTGGATGGATGGTAAGTAATTACGTTCCACGGAGTACCGTTGAGGGCCTCTGCCTTTTATGAAAGTAGGACTTATAATAGGGGCTCGGTATCTATCATACCTCTGGCCGAGTCTGCAAAGACCATAAAGCTGCTACTGAGAGTTTTGCCATTGAATTTGAATATAACAAACCCTCGTGGAGCTTTTATGAACAATCAATGGCTAGGTTAGTATTCCTAAGTATATATTCGGGAAAGCAACAAGACCATGACGGCACTGTAGCAGGAGAACCAAGCCCTCATATTTGATCCAATATATAGACCGAATCAACAGAGAACACGGGCTAAGCAGCTTTGCCAGATCATACATGACCCTGATCTATATAAGTGTATATTCGCACGCGGCAGAACGTGTCTACAAGCCGAACCAAAAGCAGTCTTCTATCCATCCATAGTTATAGTGGGGAGACGGTATAAACACGGCACAGCCCTATATTATACATTATACCTTACTAAGCGGATGAATACGATGCAGTGCTAAGAACCATCTAGTAAGACATGGACACCAGCAACCTAAATGATTAGCTTGTGAAAACTCGCGGCTCTTGGGTTTCATATGGATGTCGTCGATGTAAGAGGCTCCATAACCCCGGCATAGACCTCCTCTGGGAGCCCTGCGAGTGTCAAATATATCAAGTTGTGCCCTACCGCTGACAAATTTTCAACTCAAGTCCGTATGACCAGTAACAAGGAACTGTCCACCAAAACAGACTATACATGGGGGAGCATATCTGAAATATAAACACCCCTTATACTTGAAACCGTGCAGTCCTGGCGTGGTCAGGATTAGGTAGGCAAGGAGCCTTGGCATGCCGTACGACGCAACGTGGGAAAAGGACCCCCCAGCCCTACTAACAGAGATGAGAATCGTGGGGGCGCTTCCTTCTCACACGGAGCTGCATAGAGAGAGAGTAAACAGAAAAGGACCGGAAATTCCGATGCCCATTAAATCCTTCGTGGCATACACGGCCTCAACTGACCAACCAGACGAGGGCGCTTGTGCTTGCCGAGCCAGAGACAGCTTTGACACCTTCCCCATCGGCTCATCGGTCCACTGGATGTGATAGATATTCCTAAATAACCGGAACCCTCGGGAAAGCGGCACAGATTACGTACCTACTTAGAAAAGTACCTACACGCTTCAAGTCCTTCTCGGGTATTTGTAGTGGCGATGCCATGGTGTGTGCTACACGTCCGGCGCATTCTTGACTTGGCGCCGGAGCGATTTCTGACACCACCGCACACACACACACACAGGTTGGCGGTATCACAAGCAGCCGCAAGTCACTGCCTCAGTTGCACAGTTAGCTGCCCATCTCTAAAGAGGTAAGTAGGGAAGCATGCGCGATGGAACATGGTGACGAACGACCTTCTTTTCTTTCCACCGCCTCGATCGACCGGTCCATTCCCAAAGTGTGGCTGGGCTGAGTTGTCGTTCTCTTTTTGTAGGTACTAGATAGAATACTTACTTGATCTTGCGCACATGGACCCCACCACCGACACCGGCACCGACACCGACACCGGCACCAACAACATCAACGACGAGCACGGTGGTGACAAAGATGCTCCATTATTGTCGCCCCAACCACCGAACGCCACCGCCGGTGCTGGTGCCTCCGACCGGGACCGTTCCGACCGCCATTCTACGAGCTCCTCCACGAGCGACAGCATTTACTCGCAGCCCATGAGCATCCTGATGCCGGCCGGGGTCCCGCGCGAGGCCACGGGGTCGACCGTTATCGAGCCCGACTCCGTGTTTGACGACTCGGGCCGGTCGTTTCACGGCTACAAGGAGGGGAAATACTTCTTGCCCAATGATGCTGTGAGTCTTGCTGCTCCTTACTACTGCTGCCGCAGTCAGATCCATGCACGTAGTGTTCGCAGTCGCCGGGTTCCGTTGACAACCTCCCGCACTCCATTTTTGGCCCCTTCCGCCGCAAAGTTGCACGACGTGGCCATTCCCCCATCCCCCCCTTGGCCTATTGAGGCTGATGCGACAACAACAATTGCAGGCTGAGCAGGATCGTCTAGACTTGCAACATGCGATGCTCATGATGGCGACGGGAGGCAAGCTCGCGCATGCGCCCATGGACCACGACCCGGAGTACGTGATGGACGTCGCGACGGGGACGGGGATCTGGGCGATCCAATTCGGTAGGTTTGCTGGCCCCTGCCCTGCTTTCCGCTGTCGACGACGGGTGTAGCAAACAACATCCCCAAAAAGAAAAAGAAAAAGAAAAAGAGCCCATAGGCGAGCAGTTGATTGGGTCAACAAGGGCTGGTGGCTAAAGACGTCGCAGCACAGGAGCATCCCGGGTCCCATGTCATCGGTACCGATCTGAGCAAGATCCAGCCAGTAAGTGCAGTTACTCTCGTGGAACACCCACCGTGCATGCCCTATAAGACGAAGACGGGGTTCGTGAGCTAACACTTGGTGCGTGCGCGCGTGCCGGCCCTGCCCATGGTGCAGAACTGCGAGTTCGTCAAGGACGACGCCGAGGAGGAGTGGCTCTACCGCACGCCCGAGACCGGCAACAAGATGCTGTTCGACTACGTGCACCTGCGCATGGTCTTCACCTGCTTCCCCGACAACAAGGTCGTCATGCGCCACGCCTTCGACAACATGCGGCCCGGCGGCTGGATCGAGTACTGCGACCTGTACATCGATCCCATGTCGCGCAAGGGGGGACACGAGAGTGAGTGAAGAATGCACTGCGGACGGAGGGGGAGGAAGAGTATATATATACACATATGTTGACTAACAGTATTCCCCCTTACAGATTCGACCGTCCAGAGGTTCTGGGCCACGTTCCGGAAAGGTATGTCCAAGATCGGACGCGATATGCTATGCCCGCGTCACTACAAAACCTGGCTAGCCGAAGTTGGCTGTAAGTGTCTATGTCTACCTCTCTACCTTTACTCCCAGCTCCCCAGCTTCTCCTCCCTCCCTCCATGGAATGCATGACTACCTACTACTAACATGGGGAATACAGTCGTCGACATCAAGGAGCAGGTCTTCCATTGTCCCTTGGCCGAATGGCCCGAGGATCCCTACCAGAAGCGTCTGGGCCAGTACGCCCTGGTGAACCTGACCGAGGGCGCGAGCGGGTTCAGCTGGAAGGCCCTGGGGTTTGCGGGGCTGAGCGCCGAAGAGAAACAAGCTCTGATCACGGATCTGAGGCGAGACGCCGGTGATCCATCGCTTGAGATCTTCCATCCGGTGTAAGTGTGTCCAGCCCAAGTGAGGATGAGTGACGAGGGGTGGGGGCAGAGGAGAGGAGAAAAGAGGAGAACAGGAAAGCATCTGATCTGCATTGAACAAGACATTGATTAATAATCGCCACGAACAGTTATGTCGTTTACGCGCGCAAACCACATGAATGGGAAGTGGAGGAAAAGGCCAAGTTCGGAGCGGAAAATGTCGGCTGAAACCGGTCTCGGGCACCAATGCGGCGGTACCGTAAGGCAGACAGACACAAGACAACAAAGACATGCCAGCGTCGCTCTACTCGGATCGGCAGATTAGAAAAAGCAGGGTCAGATACAATCTAGTCGCATCAGATTCAAGAGCAAACATTCACAAAGGCAAGCATCAGTGGTCAGGCTAGTGTGGTTTTTTGGTTGAGGTGGCCGAATTTCTCATTACCTCGCCCTGACGAGGGCTTAAGCCGGGAAGACCATCCGTCCTCTAGGGACAGTGACAGTTCCAAGGGGGGAATTGGCTTAGACAGCCATCTAGACTGACTTGAATCCCCCCAAAACACATGTAGTCCCGCTCTCGCGATAGCGAGGACCCCAAGAAATGCAGGCTGATTCCTTCTTCTTCTTCTTGCCTTCCATCCTCCCTCTTACCCCAGAGCTCAGACTTCGGCAAATTTCCATTTCTTGACAAGATAGGAGATGTTTTATAGGCAGCGAAGAGGTCGCGCCAACCTGTGGTCCATTCGTCCTCCCCGCTTGCCCGGCCGCGGCACGAGCGACCGCCTCCGTGATGGGCGGCGCCTTGGCCGGCGGTACAAAAAGCAACGCAGTTCAAAAGACAAACTTTCTTCGGTCGTAAGCTTTCCCAATCTGTCGACCTTTGGAGGGGTGAGTTTTTCCTTCATTGTAGCCGGTACAAGCCGCATGCGCGTGAAAACAAAAAATTCGACCCAGATTTCCAGATTTTCCCAGGGGCTGTGATCCCGGAGTTGCGGCTTGGTTCATTAGAAAAAAGGGGAGAGACGTAGGGCGAAGAAAAACATCATGTACGATTCATGCCCCAACTCTCCCAAGAAACATCAAACAGGGCAGCCAACCTCGATGAGAAGTGGAGTTTTTTTTGGGTCTCCCAAATGGATTTCCAATCTGATGTGTCCATACTGGGAGAGAGGTGAGTGGCGGAGAAAAGACAAGACAGTAAATCATCGTGAACCTCGTAGCAAATCCCTAATTCTTCGCCGAGCCGAACGCCAAGAAGCAAACAGTTGACCCCTAGTTGACAAATACATTCGATGATCCATAGACCCCAAGCCTCTCAGACCGTCTTCGGGGTCCGAGCATTGCTCATCTCCACGACGTCGTCGAGGTGGTTGCACATGGCCACGAACAAGTCAAAGAAAAGTTTACCGCCCTTTTCCATTTCAGCCTGCATGGTCCCGCTCCTCTTGAATGTCTTGCGACATCGGATGATCAGGGCGAGGTAGTGAGCGCGCAGACGCGAGTCCGAGTCCGGCGTGTTGTCGTAGGCATACTGCGCCGATCGCAGGATGGTTGCGACATCGATTCCGCTCTGCAGGCCCTGCTTGCGCAGGGACAGGCGCTTGAGCTCCTCGAGCCCGTAGCGATCGGCTGCGCAGTACACGACCGTGTCCCTTAGAAGGGGTTGGCCCACGCTGGAGATGTAGATTGTGGCCTCGACGGCTCCGCGGCCGCTCCCGTTATCTGATGGGTTGGGAGATCGTCCTGCGGCCGTGTTGGTATCCTCGAGCTCCCAAGTGTTTCGGTGCTTGTTGTGCAACAAGCGCGGGTAGTAGTCACCCTTGTAGAGGTACTCGAGCACGGCCGAGAAGATCTCGGGTTCTTCGTCTGGTAGTGCTATCCTCTTACTCTGCGCGTGGAGGTACTGGTCCCGGCAAGCGCGCTCAAAAAAGGGCGATTGGCTCAGGACCTCCTCATGCGCCGCAAACAGCCGCCCCTCGCGGCCCACGGTCAGGGTGACGATGGGCGAGTTGAGAGTCCTCTTGTTGGGGGTGCTCTCTTCGAGCGACTGTTGCAATCTCGACACCTTCTGGGGGTCATTTCGAATGGGGTTCGACTTCTTCAACCTCGGCGCCTTGTCGACGCGGTCCTGGGACCGGAACGAACGCTTGAACATGGTGGCGGGTGGTAGTAGATCGGAGGAGTGAAAGAAATCGGGATGGGGTAGTGTTCGAGATGACAAGAAACCGGGACCGAGAGAAAGAGGCACCGGAAGAGCGTAAGTGAATAGGCTCTTCTATCCGATTTCTCCTCGGGATTGGGTCTCTTTTATAATTGGCTTAGAGAATGACGAAATGAGTGTGATGTGTTGTCCGTGTCAGAGGATAGCGGATTCGACTAGGGAGTGAAGGTGAGTTGACGCACAAAAATAGGAGATTGAGAGGGGTCCGGGGCGGTATATCCCCAGAGAGCAATTCGGAGGTAAACGAATGAATCTGGAGATATCCTGAAGCTTTGCGACACCCTGCTGGTTTTGTGTGTGGGGAGGGAGAGCGAAAGGAAGGGGGGTAGAATTGGAAGGGGGGTGCACAATATATTTATACCGACATGCGCTGCTGGGGCGTATTCACCCACGGACGCCAACATGTGCCGCTATAATTGAGCTAGTCTGGCGAGGAAACGCTTGTTTATTCGTCCATCTCTCACGCCCCCCCCCAGCCACCCCATCGTCGCCTAGCTCTATCCAAGTAAGTAAGTAGGTATGTACCGTGAATACCTGTGAATTTCACCGGCCTGATCCTGAAGAGGAGAAACGAAGACAGGCATCAGCCCTGCTGGATAGAAGCCAGATTGGGATAGCCTCAATGCGACCTAACCATCAATCAATCAATCATGTCATGAAAGGCAGTCCTAGCACACACAGACGGTGCAACCGCCAGGCTTCCATAGAAAACGAAGCCCGACCAGCGCAACCGGGCAATCAGCACGTGAGGCTGCGTTTCTGTGTGAAACAGGCTGCAACATGATTCCGTCCGTTGTACGTCGTACAGATACGCCCGGCCACTTTCCGGCCGATAAGGCAGCGATTGAGTGAGGGGAGAGGGAGAGGGAGAGAGTCAAAGAGACGTATAGGGAAGAGTGATAGACACTCCAGCGCATATTGATTGTCCAATCAGATCGTCAGGCTCGTTGCTGACTGCAGTCGTGGCAAGCGCTGTGTGGTACAGCTGTGGACGTGCACCGGGCACTGCCTCCAAAATCCCAAAAGTAGGTACTTACTGTACTTGGCAAGATATTCACACAGACCAAGGGGCGAGATCATGTGCAGGTCATCCATCATCCATCGTTCTTTGCGCCTAGGTAAGTAGGTAAAAGTACCTAGGTAAGTATCTATCTCAATTGGGTATCACCGAGCAGCAGCCGCCAGCAAAGAGATAGATAAGGGAGACGACTAAAAAGTGAGGCGGTACAATCTAACAAGCCATTCCTGTCTAACCTTAGCAATCATTATGTCTAAGAGGTAAAGTAAGTACATGATCGGGATCGCTTCCTCTCCCGACTCCCGCCCATGGCGATCCCACCAACCACCAAATCAGACGCCACCCAACCTCAGGCTAGTGGGTTGCTTTCAGCGGTCAACCTTACTGCAATTAGCAAAAGGTGGGTCTCGCAACTCCTCCTCTCTCCCCTCTCTCACCTCCCCACTAGATCTAGACTTGCAACAGCGCATACTTCCTTCTATCATCTCCGATTTTACCCCTGAACAGCTAGCTGTGTTGTACAGAACAACGGTCTGTCTGCTCGTTTCAACCTTGAATGCACGACTATCCAGGGCACTGTGTTCATTTCAATTGCATAATCCTCTTATTCATTCTGTCCGGCCGTCCGTCTTCTATACTCGGCCTCCGGCTTAACATTCCCGGACCCCTCTCTCCCATCATATGCCCATGATACTGGCCACTGATAGGTACAATGTAGATTCCCTTCCCTGATTTCTTTCTTGTTTCTGTATCAGAATACTCGACACCGCCTCTTGGCAGGGTTATAGTTCTCCCAATCCCCTATCTTGCTTACTCAATCCTATTTCGGGAATACCAGTCTCTAGAACATACCATCAGGCTCGCACGGCCGATTCCTCGCCCAACATGGCCATATCAGGCACAGATGGTTTCAATGCATGTTCAGGTGGGTGCACTTATCGTGAAGAGTCGTGGACAGCTGACATGCTCTCACGCATAGCAATGAGGCCGTACATGTATGAGAATACTACCCAACACGTCAGTACATTCCCGAGTGAGTATACTCTGGTCACATATCAAGGTGGAGCCTTACTTCCGGGAGAGAGTGTGACAAATAGGACGCTGGCAGCAAGTGTTGCTCCTTGTACATTTCCCATAAGCTCGGGGTCCAAGAAGAAGAGGCCGGAATGACCCGTGACCAGCTTGCCCAACTAAGCCCAAGCAATGTAGCAGCCGCTGGCAAATACCATGCCGGCAACGTGTTTCACGACCGGCTGTTTAAAATAGAAGTTAGCTTGGGTACAAGTCAGGTATCAGTTGAGTAGCATCTGACCGTCTGGCGCCTGATGCTGTTGAACAGGAGTATCTCCAGGAAGGCAATCACAGATGTGATCGACCAAACATTGATGATGCTGAATGCCTTGAGATGGCCTTCTTCGAAGAGGCCCTTATCTTCAGAGGGTGTCAGTATAAACCATGTTATCCTTGCTGAGCGGGCGCTACTGCCTCGGGTACTTACGAGGATCATACCCAGCAGCCGTTGAGTTATCAGGTGCATGAGGGTGATGATGAGGGACATTGGGCTGCCGGAAGCCACCGTGTCCTGCCGGCACAAGGACTGCCCAGTATATAATAGTGTTCATAAAGGTAAAGACATGCGAGACCGTGTAAGACAAGGAGAACCAGAATGGACGGACGTGGTTTCCATATCCAGTGCGGCTCGGGGGCAGAAGGGCGTTGATGACCTTGTTGCGAAACTGGTGGCCATGGCACTCGGCAGGATCTTCGGGTAGTTCTTTTGGTAGTATGAGATGCATGAAGGTCCATACCTGTGTTTAGCATTAGCAATGTCCGGGTTCCATGGATATAAGCAGACTTATGACTGAGACTGACAGTGACTTGAAGGTTGTACAGCAGCAGGAGTACAAATGACACAGAGGAGAACTGGAAAGGAATGCGCCATTTAGTGTGGTCATCCTCCACTTCGAGCTTGTACTTGAGAGAGATGCCCAACACAGCGAGGAGGTATGCCGAAATGAAGAAACGGATCAAAGTCAAGACGCCCTGGTTGAGCAATCGCCATGGCGAGTGACAGGCTCGGAGAAATATGGGCTACATCAGGCCGGAGCAGTTAGTAGCGTATCATGACCGACCAGAGAGATCGTGAACGAGTCTTACATGACTGTCGGTTGGAGCGGTAGTCGCCGGGCCCGGAAGAAGCGGTGTTGTGGCGTCCGGCATTTTCACGGGTAGAGAAAGACAGGCAGCTGGTAGAATACGAGAGAAGCCTACTGGAAAAGGATGATGATCCAAAACGAAGATTTAAATGGTTTATAGGTGCGATCTCAGGCCTAACAGCCGACCGAGACGATGATATGAAACTGGTGTGAAGGAAGTAAGATATTGAAGACATAGAGAGGGAAGAGAAGCAAAGTCGCCGGCGAGGTCAGGACTGTGAAGTAGAGTTGAGCTGCTAAATATCCCATGTACCAAGTGCTGCCAATTTTGGGAGGAAGGAGCGAGTAACTAAGTACTTACTTACATAAGAAGTATATACCTGTAGATACGCGTCGACATGTGTGCTCAACATTGCCAACTTGAGAAATAGCAAGTGGCAAGTGCTTACTTGTTCATTCCAGGACTGCTGCAAGTGGAATTCAGTCCGGTAATGGAGAGAAACAGGTACATGACGCTGACATGACGCTGGCATGACTCTGATATGTGCCTGCCCAGATACTGGGTCAACCTCCATCCAACATGACCAGGTTGATCATTAATCCATCGACACGTGTGCCGACTCTGATGCTGGTCCTGACTGCTTGTACTTTGACGAAGAAAACAAACAGAAGCACTTGACCAGGACCGTCATGTTTCCACCATGCAATAATAACCGTGCTGCGCGTAATTTCCTTGTCTTTGGGGACTTACTCGAACTAGAGGTCTGTTCTCAGCATAACCTCCATGTCTCCTAATTTCAATACCTAGGTACATATATCTCACACATTGAGCTGGAGGGGACAGTATGTGTGCATTGATAATTGTACGCAACCTATAATGTGCTCTTGAACAAATCCGAACCCTGCCGCGGAATGATGTCCTACTTAGAGATATCGCAATATATCCGACGTGTTGCGGTAGCCTATCTGCTTGTCTCTTTCTCGCCTCGATAATGGTAGGCAGACAACCGTCCCTCCCCCTTTAATAAAAAGTCCGGTCAGCCTTACTCACATGACCGCCATGCCCCCGGGCAGCTCCGCGAGCCAGCCGTCCAAGTTTTCCTGGACGGTGGGCTTCATGGAGCACTTGTTGGCCTGGTCGAGCGACTGCGTCTTGAGGGTGGGGCAGTTGATCTTGTTGGCGAAGAGGTCGCTGTTGCAGTTGGTGTCCATGGCACGCTGCAGCGCGTCGCCCTTCCACCCGAAAACGTAATCCCCGTGGATGCCGTAGCCCGTGGCGTCGCCGAAGGACCACACGAACGGCTGCGACCCGTCGGCCGGCCACTGCGACTTGTCGTTGAAAGGACGGGTGTCCCAGTACGTCTCGTAGAAGACCTGGGGGATGATTACGGGGTGCGTCGACGGGCACTGGTTCCCCGTCGGGTACGCCACGTGGCTCTGGTGGTCCGGGCTGTCCACGTTCTTACCGTCCCAGCACGTCGGGAACCTGTCGACCCTCGGCGTTAGCATTGCTCTACCAGATAACGACCGAATGTCTCATGGGGTGATTTGGGCAACTCTGTAGGCAGTCGCGGCCAGGTCCCTCCCAAGACACCCCGGAGGAGAGGGCATGAAACCCCGAAAGTTGCTTACCGGATAGACACCATGATGCCGGCCGCGCACTGCTTATTGGGGAAGTTCAGCGTCTGTCCGCCCCGCGTCATGCTCGAGGCCAGGCAGGTGAAGTCCATGTACTTGTACTTGGCCTGCAGCTGCTTCGCGGTTCGGAAGGTCGGGTCCCCGACCGTCATGCGGAATCCGGGCTTGAAAGCCGTCACTTTCCCGGAGGACAGGTAGTATACTGTCTGACCCCCGTGCGCAGATGTGAACCCGAGCTCGTTGCCGAAAGTGTTCACGCGGTGGAAGGTCCCGTTGCGCGCCCTGTTCGAGAAGAGGGTTATTTATTAGTCGATCCAGCACAAGAAGGTTCATCCAAGGAGGGTTTGACGTACCGGAAGAACAGTGTAGCTGTCCAATAGTTTGAGAAGTCTTCAGTTGGTGTGCAAGTCGTACACGTTGCCAACGAGGGTATGTCCTCCAACATGGTGGCATTGAACGTGTTGCCTCCAACTACTTGGTGCAGATGAGGCGATGGTGACATGCCAGAGTTGACGAGGCTGTACGAAGTCAGTGATGAGCCATCCAAAAATTATGTTGTGCTCTTGAGTGATTGATTTCTTACGGGTCGAGACGCTCAACCACCAGCTCGGAGCAGGAGAAACGCAAAGTTGCAGCTGCATCGATAGCCGGCACGATGGCCGCGGCAGCCAACAGGAGGAATCGCATCTTGGAACACTGACGATAAACAGAGAATCGTATTACTATTCGAACTGCAAAAAACCTTCGGAATTCACACCGTTTCCAGAGATCCAAAGTTAAACCAGCAGGGCCAGCAAGGTCTGAGGAAGGATGTAGGCCAGGTTTATTGAGTCTGTATAAGCCCTTCTACTGTATATCACTTTGAACTGCCGTTCTCCATACAAAGACAACTCACAAAGCCTTCCAGTCTCGAACACTTTCTCGGTCATAGTTTGACCTGAAGGGAGACCATAATTGGTGTGTGTCTATCAGGTGGTATCGAGGACAGCCAGTCACGGGCCGGGCTTCTACAACCGACATTAACATCCTATCAATTACCCAGATTGGATTTTCCCGGCACTTGGCACTGCTCCGTTTATAGAGTTGGATATCCGTTGACTGTCTACGAATAGGCAAGTCGAGAACTTCCCTTCCAATCACGAGACCTGTCAACGCTGTGACGCATGCTTTTGTCCGAAGCGTCTCATGATAGAAGGACCGTTTAAACCACAGTCCCTATATTACGGGCAGTCTATGGCCGCTTTTCTGCACCCTAGTGATGGGCTCGGCATTGTCTTTTTTGAGCGGGTTCGCTTTTATGTCTCTTTCCTTTGTACATTTAAATGTGATAGCTAGTAACTACGATACCTAAGTAGGGAAGTATTTAGTCAGTGCGTGCCAGCACAATCCCCAGGAAATCTTGTTGTAGAATACTGCTATACTATGCCTGTGCTAACCCCCTTTCCGGATAAAGTCGGTCAGTCAGATGAAACGCATACGGCCCGAATACAACCTTCTACGCAGAATAAACCACGAGATGCATGGATTTTACCAAACTATTGTGTGATAGCCAGGAGGGACTAGATCATACTTTCAGTGGCGAAATGTTCTGGGACACAACTGGATCCTACCCAGGTATTGAGAGAGGCTACTATAAGTTGTTTTCAAGATGAATGCTTTTCTTTCTGCTCCCAATGAGTAAATTTCAATCAACGAGCAACAACAAAGCAGGCGAATCTAGTCTAACCACAGAGCCCGGTCGGTCTGTTTTGGCCAGACCGTATGGAGCTAGATCAACCGTTCGTTTACTATGCCGTTGCAAAAACAGTGCGTGTCACGGGTACTTTTACTACAATCTTATACATGGAGGGCAACTCAATGGATTGCCAATGTAGCATAACATCGACAATCCTCCATCCTCGTATGAACCTCCTTGAACTGTCGAACTAGGTCGCCGCTCATGACGTCGTGAACGAAAGCCTCGCCCAGCAGCGTATAACAATTCTTCTCGCCGTCGTACCGCAGGACCAGCGGAACGGTCGAGGATGCGGGCAGGACGATCCTGTCGCCCTCTCGCGTTCCCTTGGGCACAAGGGCGACCCTGCCTAACTGAGTTACCCCCAGGAGTCTTTTTGAGGACCACATGTAGATGGAGGCCTCGATGGCGGTAAGCTTGCTGGTGGTGGATGTAGATGCAGTACGAGACAGTACGAGATCATAACTGCTCATATTGTTCAGGGGGTTGGTGGCTTGATTTTCCCGAGGAAGCAGCCCCCTCTTCAAGGAACTGTCGGTTGCTTCCAGAAACTCTCGGTACTGCGAAAACCATTGATCATATCGTTCTTCTGTAACGGGTCGACCATTGCCTGTCAAGCTGGCAGTAACTGCCCTCCACAGGGCTTCCGATGCTGGTTCTTCATCTTGAGGCTCTTTAACAAGAACGGCTTGCACTAGATCATGAATGGCCCTCATCCATTCTAGATTCTTCTGCATTGACTCATAGTCACCTTGCGACAGTGGCTTGACTAAAGGCGTTTTCGTGAAGGTCGTCGTTGGGATGACGCCTTGAACCCAGTCGACTGTGACGCAAGGAAGGAGCAGTACACCTTCATCTGTGACTTCGGGTGGCGGCTGCTTGGAGCATAAGCAGTCACTGTTTGGGAACGCCGCCGTCAGATTCAGCAGGATGAATGGCGTGTCGTTGTCCACCGCAGTCCAGTCAGGGACCCAAGATGGTATTTTCTCCATGTGGTTGTTCGACTCGGGGCGCCACTGCCGCTGAGAGACGCAAGACAACACTCTGAGATCTCCTGTGGCGATGCTGTTCGTTGCTAGTCGCTGGTAGACCCTACCAACTTCGGCTTCGTAGTCGACTTCTATGCGAAGCGGTTGTCCCGACCTCAAGGGATCATGCTCCGTGACGAGATTCAGGACGGCATATATTTTGTCCCTAGGATCCGTGCATCGCGCTGCACTGGTAGCCAGAAGCATGGAGACTAGGTCGCGTGAGATGTGTTCTGCAGAGCCCCGTCGCACTTTTTCCATTTCAACCACTGCCTTGACTCCCGCACGAGCGTTCTCCGTGGCGTACTCAAGAAAGACACCCTTATGATTGAGATGTATGACGCATTGCGCCAGCTTATCCCAGGGTATTGCCTCATCGCCCCGAAGTACGAGCACTTTCTTGGCAAAGGACACCTCTTTTGCCGTTTTTCACGTTAGTATATGGAAGACAAATAGCTGGGTGTCTTGTCTCAAGTAGGCATATCCGCCCCAGAGGTTAATATGATTGGAGTTCGGTCCAGAATCTTCACCTCTGAAAAGGAAAACCGAAAAGGGACTCGAAAAGGTTGAAACTTGCCTTGGAATACCCATAGCCTTGTGAACCAGGGGAGCTCCAGGAGTGCCATTAATGGATTCCAGTTTTGCCTTGACAATCTGTCAAACTCATTCGAGGGTGAGAAGTCAGCATATCCAAGTATAAGGGGACTGGGGTAGGAAGCCTCGAGGTTTCCAAGGCTCCTCCAATAGGAGGTTTGGCCCATGAAACGAACAACTCGGTTGACCAGTCTGAAAGCTTGCTCAGTTTCAGGGGATCCTGGCCCGAGCCAGACCAGCACCCTCTCGGCTTCTGAGTAAATCGTACTCATGAGACGGATCTGATGCACCTTCTCCGCAGTATCGTCCTGGTCAATACAGACGGCATCCACCCAAAGCTTGCGAGCCTCTGTGGGAGATCGGAGATGCCTCAAGGCGGCTTCAAGATTCTCGGTCACCTGCAAGGGTGACCCGTTGCAAATGATCTGTTTTGTCTTTTTGTGTCTCCCCAAGCGTACGACAGTGCATCGTAAGAGGCATGATGAACACGTTGACACACGGCGAGCTCGCACGCAAGTGGCGTGTCTGCCTCTCCCGGCTTGAGGATCAAGAGCCTTATCTCACCAATCTCTAGTCGAGTGTAGTTTGAGCCAGGCTGCTTCCGAGGTCTGTTGACTGGGAGGATCCCTTCTGATATTAACTGTGAGTATCTTGAGTGATGTACTTGAATTGCGTTGTTCACCTTGAACTGAGTCCGCGTCCTTTGCACGCAGTGGAGTATTGGTGTGCCCGGTGACAATGTTATCCGATATTCTGTCAAGAAAATCTTCAATAGCGTCGGTTGATGTTTCAACGTAATTGTATATATCCGAGAGAATATCTTGGTGGCCGGGGACATCTACTAACAGCCATATAGCAGAGGGGATCAGCGTGAAGCCGAAGAATGCAATGAGGAAAATATCTGCTCCCCTTTCGGACCTCAATGTTCGAATCAGTCGTTTTCCTACGTCGATTTTACAGAAACCTGCACGGCGTTTGCTGGTTGAGAATCTCGCGACATTTGGTATTGCTGTCGTGGCTTGCGGAACCTGGGTTGTTGAAGCAGCCACCCACCGCGAGACGGGGTGAACTACTGCAAGACTCGGGACCCGAGGGTTTCGAAGCTGAGATAAGCGAAGTTTCAATCGAGGGAACCTCATTATAACAGCCTAGTTCTCCCAAAGGGTTGTTCGTGCCATTGTTTGCAGCCGTATGCTCTATTAGATAGCAGAATCGGGTAGTTGCGATTGTCAACGCCACGTAGCCAGGATTGACACGTCTACCCATTCGCTGCATGTGACGAGGCGGGCCATTTCTTGCGTCCAATTAGACGGCGACTACAAGGCTTAGATATAATGATATTATGTAAGATTGCCTTCTTCCCTATCGCTTTGCAGAGGTCTCTACTTGCCCTCCTCCCTTCTGTCTCCTCCGGTCGTTCATCTGCATCTTGAAAGGCGAGTAGATACACCATTGTATAGGGAAGTCCCAATGTTACCTTTAGAGGCATATTCACGGCATGTGTCTGCATACCAACCTTTGTTTCGTGAAGGGAGATCTTAGGGGTGCTCTGAGCGACCACCTCATGGGACGATGTAAAATACCCCGAAACAAGCCGTACTAATTGCCACCCAGTTCGTTTGCTGGACTTATATAAGTTGTTAAAGAAAGGGGAGACGTGCGTCTTCCCAGCTGTACGATCACCTTGGTCGCTTCGGGTTTAGTCGCGTATATCATTTGACTGAGATCGGCTATTCTAAGACCTTTGCAGTGTGTCTATTGGGGCAATGGATGCTCATGGAGTACATTAAAAGGCCCTCAACCAGCAAGTCGCACACAGAAAATCAACGGTAAAGATGACCCAAAGATTATCAAAACTGATATGACTGAAGATGGGCAAGTACTTACTTAGTAAGTAAGTAAGTAGCCTAGGTCGTCATTTTAAGCGTGACAGCTGCCGTCGTTTCTAAATGTACTGAATTGCTCGGGCCGTTCAGCTTTGGAAACTAAGGTTTGCCAGGTGCCAGCTTAGCAGCACTGGACCTCAGCTTAGCATCGGCAGCCTGCTAAGGACACCTCACTTCTACAGCTCCTATGCTATGATAAGATAATTATCATCTCCGAGGTCTGGGCAATTGCGCCGGGAGAGCTCCAGTATCGAGTCAACCACCGGCTGTCCTTATTCTCTCCCCAACATCCCACCACGACCGACCATACACACTTCCCCTCTGCTTGGGAGACGAGCAGCTGAAAGAACCAAATACCAAAGATGCTGTCCGGTCTTCAGAACCCGCGGCAGTTGGCCGCCCAAGTGCTAAATTTCGGTCTCATCCTATCCACCGCGTTCATGGTAAGTCAGCCTCGTCCCTCATCCCCTCTCTCTCCCAATCAAGAGTACAAACCTGCCGCTAACAACTGCACCCACCTGCAACCAGATGTGGAAAGGCCTCTCCGTACTCTCCGACTCGCCCTCGCCGATCGTCGTCGTGCTCTCGGGCTCGATGGAGCCCGCCTTCCAGCGTGGCGACCTGCTCTTCCTCTGGAACCGGAACCTGCTGGCCGAGACGGACGTGGGCGAGATCGTCGTGTACAACGTCAAGGACAAGGACATCCCCATCGTGCACCGCGTCGTCCGCAAGTTCGGCGTCGGGGAGCACGCCAAGCTCCTGACCAAGGGCGACAACAACGCCGCCGACGACACGGAGCTCTACGCCCGCGGGCAGGACTACCTGGAGCGCAAGGATATCATTGGGAGCGTCTTCGCCTACATCCCCTTCGTCGGCTACGTCACCATCATGCTCAGCGAGCATCCCTGGCTCAAGACGGTCATGCTGGGCATCATGGGCCTGCTGGTCGTCCTGCAGAGGGAATGATGAGAGGGACAGACACGAATGGGGCGGAGAGGCTGGGGCCAGAAGAAAGGCAATTGATTAAAAACCAAAAAGTCATAATTTATTCAAGATACCCAACTGTTCTTTGAGCCTGTCCGTTTGGCCATGCCATCCATGTCCTTTCAATCTACATGACAGCGCGACTTGGCCCCCAAGTCCATCTGGGCAATAGTCGTGGTAGGGACCGGGCCATATTCATTATTCAAGTACTGTAGGTTGGTGGCTATGGTAACAGGGTATTTTAGTTTGCACGTGCACAGGTGACTACTTAGGCAGCTTCATCAGCGAGCACGCGAGTCCAGTCAAACTTCCTCCATCGCTTCTTAAATACGTCCGCCCTCGGATCCCCCTTGTGCCAGCGGCCCTGCTTCTTGATGAGGTCCGGCCCCACATCCAGCATGCCGCCCAGGACCTCTCGGGCGAACAGGTCGCCGCGGGGCCACCGGTTCGCATCCTCGACCACGTGGCCCAGCCCGCCGTCCAAGGTGAACCACACGTGGAAGTAGGGCATCTCCTTGGCGATGGACCGCCGGAACGCCAGCTTGCCCAGCCCGCTCCGGGCCCGGGCGCCCGTGTCGATGATCTTCTTGTGCTGCGACCACTCCTCGTCGGCCGTGAGCATGGCCTCCTTGAAGAAAGCGGGCGCCGTGTCGCCCTGGTCGTAGGGGATGGGCACGGCTTGCATGGCCGCATGCATGTGCTTCTGCGGAGCCGCCGCGTTCTCGTAGAAGACCACCTCACGCCCCTGTTCGTGGTACATGCGCGTGAGACACTTCATGAAATTGCGCATCTCCTCCCACTCGTCGTCGTCGCACTCCAAGAGGTTGGTGCGGTGCTGGATGGGCACGATGACGGCACCGCCCTCGGCCAGCTCCGGCTCTGTCGGTAGGGTGAGGTAGACCCGCGTGGCGAGGGAGACGATAGGTGCGATCGGCGGCTGATCCCGGTCCTCGTGGTGACAGAGCTGGCAGTGATCGAGGATCCTGTTGATCTTCTGGAAATCGCCAATGGCCGAGTTCCTGAGGTTGATCTCAGACTTTTGGACGCGTTTGGCGAGCTTCTCGGCGTTCTCATCCATGTACTCCAGGTCGTTGTCGAATTTGCCGTCCTTGGCAATGCGTTCGGCCAGCCGAAGGCCCTCGCCACCCGCTTGACCACGCGTTCGCCGCTCTTCCCGTACCATATCCTCGATAGTCATTTCATTATTCTCCTCCACTAGGCCACGCTCTCTTCCGCGCTTTGTGTCGATGGCCTTCGCTTCGCCACGTGTCCCGGCGAGCATCCGGTTATCCATTGCGTTTAGAACAACCGGTTCCGGACCTTGCTGGGCGTAGGCGGCCGCAGCCTGGTTGTACTCGGTCTCGAGTTTGGCGGCGTCAGGGGTCTTTCGTAGCTTTGCCTTCATCATTTGCGCTCGCATCTTGTTCAACGTCGTCTGGTCGATTCTGGGAGTGGGAGCATGATCTGTCTCATTCGTCGTAGCAGCAGCGATGCTCCTTCCAGTTTCTTGAGGCTCAGTAGGCTGCTGGGCCCCGCGGTGAACGCCCGCCTCCAGCTTCCTTTCCTGGAACAGCTCGCCGCTCGGCTTCTCCTTACCTACGTAGCCTCTGCCATAGGTCCTCCGCCTATCCAACTCAACTCTCTCTTCGCGAGCATCGTCGAATTCACGGAGACCTCCGAACCTCTCGATTGCCACCTCGTCCACTGGTCGGCCAGTCTGCTCTGCGGTTGTATAGACGCCCTTGAGCTTCGTCATTCTCCACTGTGATCCGTTGTCACCGAATGTGTATTCGACATCATGCTGTGCTGGCAGCTCCATCTCGCTCCAGGACTTCCCCTCATTCAGTTGACGCAGCTCCGCCGCGTTGACTTCTCTGGCATGAACAGCTCGTTGTGGCTCTTGCTTTGGCGGCGGCGTCTTCTCGCGTTTGGCACCTTTCTGTGTGTAATCAATGCCCAGCGCCGAGGGCGCCGACATCCAGTCGTCTCGGACTAATTTCTTGGTCGCAGCTGGCTTGAAGTCCTCTGCGGGCATCTCTTCGTCTGGAAGCGGAAGATCAGCCTTGTGGTCTGATGTCTTTAGGTGCGACTCCTTCTCCAGTTCGCCGGCGTCAGTGCGATGTCGATGGGAACGACCGTGGCGGCGTTCGCGATGCTCGTGGTGGTCGGCGTCGCGGTGATCGCGCCTCCTGCGGTCTCTTCGCTCATCTTCGTTTTCGTCCTGGGAGTGTCGCGATCGTTTGTGTCTATGGCCTTCTTCTCCGTCGTCTTCGCGATCGCGGCGGTGATGATGGCGATGTCTGTGGTGCTTGCGCTCCCGCTCTTGCTCCCGCTCAGCTTTCTCGGCTGCCAATTGCTTCTCAAAATCATCAAGACGGTCCATCGTCGAAGAAATCGCTGGACTAGATTGAGTAGCAAGAGGCGATGGACAACCGACTACAAAAGAATAACTTATGGCAAATACTTAGTTATGTAATATGCAATATGACGCCTCTTGTAGCGGGGCTTCCTGAGTGGTGGAATTTGCATGTGCCAGTCAGTCAGTATTGTTGCGCAATTGAAATAAGTAACGTTCGTTACCTACTTAGTTAAATAAAAACTCAAGTTCGCAAAATTCAGTCCAAAATTCAGTCCACGAGCGTGCTCGAACGGGCAGACAATCCAATTTCTCCGAGCACCCCATCCTCCCCACTCAACCAACTGACCTCAGAAAACTTGCAACTGCCCCTCCATTTGTTTTTTTCACCAGCATCCCTCACCAACTCCACCAAGACCAGGAGTCCCTCAACCCATCGCGACCACTTACACGCGTATTGGCAGAGCGACATCTCTTATGTCCACCCGCCAAGCAAGCTCTACATGGCTCGCTTTCAAACGCACCAACAACCCATGAGAGTTGCACTACAGTGACTCACCCCCATCACCAAGATTCCGTGCACAAGTCAGTCAGTCGTCCTTCAATGCACCAATAGGAGACGGGAACGCCCAATCATGCCTGCTTGCATATAACTAGCAGTCCGTATTTGAACCTTGCGCCCTTCTTCGGCGCCTCGTCTATCTCTGCTCGCCATGTCGTCCTTCTTCAGGCCAAACAAGACTGGCCCTCGAAAGGGTACCGCCATAAAGCCCCGGGGCGCCCAGCACTCTGACCGCTTGCGCGAAAACATAGGCCGGCTCGGGAGCCATACCGGTTTCACTCCCACAAGTCTAACCCCTGTCCCCGAAGCCTCAATCAGCAGCAATGTCCTCGCACCATCCCAACGGACCTGTCCTAACAAACAATGTCCTGACCCTTCAGCTCCTGTCCAGGATGGATACTGCTCAGCCTGTGGTCGTGAAATTGATACTTCCAATATTGTCGCCGAAGTTCAATTTGGAGAGACTTCGAGTGGTGCGGCCATGGTCCAAGGAAGCTTCATCGGCGCAGACCAGGGCGCTTCCCGGCCCATGGGCCCAGGTATGCGCCGTATCGGAGGCAACCTGAGCGACAACAGAGAGAAGGTGGTGCGGGAGGCCAAGCAGATGATGACTCAGTATTCTCAGCAACTCCGGATCAGCGACAGCATCGTCAACGAAGGCTTGCAAGTCTTCAAGCTATGTGTCACCATGAACTGGATTCAGGGCCGTGGCATGATCAAGGTCGTTCCCGTTTGCCTCTATGCGGCCTGTCGAAAGCAGGAACGTTGTCGCGTCATGCTGATAGACTTTGCCGAGCTGGTCAAGATCAATGTGTATGAGCTCGGGCACGTCTTCAAAGACCTCAACAACATCTACGACTTTAGCCACAACAAGGTCAACTCGGTTGTGCCCGAGGATCTCATCTACAGATTCTGCGACCGCCTCGACTTTGGGGACCTGACCAAAGATGTCGCCGAAACCGCAACCAAACTGTGTCAGCGAATGGGCCTCGACTGGATGGTCATGGGTCGTCGTCCTTCCGGCATTTGCGGGGCTTGCATTGCCATGGCTGCTCAAATCTGGGGCTTCCGTCGAACCGTGAGAGAGATCGTCTACATTGTCAAGGTGACAATGCACACCATCGAGCAGCGCCTAGACGAGTTCAGGGTTCTTGATACCTCGGACATGACAATTGAAGATTTCCTGAAACAGGAGCTTCTCGAGTCTCGTCACGACCCGCCATCGTTCTATAAAGCCCAGGACGATTGGAAAGAGAAGCTGGAGAAGGAGCGCGTAGGCTCCGGCCGCAAGAGGAAGCGTATTGTAGATTTCGACGAAGACGAAGCCCAGAATCAGTCTACAGGCACTTCAATAAGTCTCGTGGACCCGGCCTTGACTCAAGGTACCACCACGCCAGTTCCGCAGGCGACTCCCACCCCAAGCCAGCTGATGCCCCCGCCTCCGCCTCCCGACTTCTCCAAGGTGAAGGTTCCTGTCTCGGAGTATCTGCCCAAGTCGATTGACCCGGCGACGGGGGCGACAATGATCGATGCTTTCGACCCGGACAAGATACCTGCACCTGCTCCCAAGGTCGCTGCGGAAAAGGAGGTCGCCGAGGGGCTTGACGCGGATGATCCCACTGGCGATGAAGCCGTTGATCATCTTGCAGAGACTTATGATGATGCACAGCAAGAAGAAGGAGAAGAGGTGGAGGAAGAGCTGCCCGCGAAGCGCAGGAAAGGCAGGGGAAAGTACAATCGCAACCCCGAGCCGCTTCTCAACTTTGACGAAGAATGGGAGCATGATGAGGACCTCATGGAAAAGCAAATCGCCGAAGTGATTGCAGATCCTCACAGCGACGAACATCGCCGTGCGCTGGCCAATGCTGCTTTGGTCGCTCGCATCAAGGCAGCCTGGGAGCGTGGGCAACAACAAGAACGGCAGCTCTCCATGAACGAGGAGATCGACCCTAATGAGTTTGCTGACGACCCTGAGGTGGAGAACTGTATGCTCAATTCTGACGAAATCGCCATCAAGGAGAAAATTTGGATGAACGCCAATAAGGATTGGCTTCGCAAGCAGCAAGAGAAGCAGTACAGAAAGGCGATGGAAGACTTGGGACCGCAAAAGAAGAGACGTAACCGAGTCAAAAAGCCGCGGATCGGTGAGGGTCAACTGACACCAGCTAGCACGCCTGGCGAGGCAGCTATGGCAGCTATGAAGAAGCACACTCTCAGTTCGAGAATTAACCTCGACGCCATCAACAACCTCTTCAGTCAGAGAAAGGGGTCTCGCGGCCCGGGGAGTGTCGTGGGCAGTTCACGAGAGAGCCGCGAGGACAGCGAGGTGCCCGAAAGCGAGGCTGGAGATATGCCAACAGCTAAAAACCAGCCGACCAACCCGGCAGAAGAGGAGGAAGCCGCGGATGAGGTCGAGGAAGAGGAGTACGACGAAGAACAACCCTACGAGGATGAGGAGGACTACGCCCGGTACGATGACGATGAGGAGGAGTACTATTAAGGGAGGCATACCTTCCAAGAAGCTGAGCAGACGCTTTCGAGAGTTGCTGCAGCGGACGGCGTTGATGGCCAAAGATCTCTTAGTCATCTGGTAGAACATGATACCCCTAACCTTACGGTGTGTGGTGAACAGCCACCCATGGCTCGACTCACTTGCTGTCGTTTTTGTACAACAGGCAATACACAGCGAGTATCTCTCAATTGATTAAGCCCATGAAATCCATCCCTAAGCAGTGAGTAGTCTTGTCACTGCTGGTGGCTGGTGGACCATCATTCACATCATCGCGCCGTTAATGCGTCCGTTTGGCCACCATTGTCTCTGGCACATACACACGGAGAGACGGAGAAGCTTCCATTGCAAACAGCACAAAGATGACTGTGACAAGTCATTGTATATCCCTTTCACCGAGCTCCAGATGGTGGTCCTTTTGACTCGGAACAAAGAAAACCGCGATTACGGTTGTACAAATAGCGTCAGGTTTACCTACTAACCATGGATAGATAGCGAAGAGGAAGAAGAAAAGCATTAATCAGCCACAAGCATTCCATGGTAGCAAACGTTCTATACCAAAAGTAATTTCCTCCGCCTTCGCTCCAGTCCACCCTTCCTTGGAAGAGTGGGACAGACAGACAACCAAACAGATGGAATACATCACGCTATCCTATCGTCTCGAGGACCTCAGCGAACTCGCCAAGCAGAGGCCCGAGACCGAGGACGTCACATGGCGTCTGCTGGGAGCCCTCTCGTTCTTGTCGCCCGTCCACGCCCTACCGCCCTCCATCTTTCAGCCGCCGCGGCCGCCGCCGTCCAGGAACACCAGCAGCACCACCACCACCGCCGCCAAGAAGAAGGAGAGCGTGAGAGCCAGATTCCGCCGCGACTACAACGACAAGCAGAGGTGGGTCGAGCCCTTTCCGTGGCAGGTGGTGACGGCGGCAAGAGACCATGACGACGAGGACGACGAGGACGACGGCCGCGACGGAAGCGCCGGGGGCAACGGCGGCAGCGTCGTCGTCCAGGACCTCTTCGAGGAAGCCCTGCAGCCCCTCCTCGAGACGGGCATCGTGCGCCGCTCCCGCGTCTTCGGGCCCATCGTCGCCATCGAGGAGGACACCCAAGCGCTCTACCGGCGCATCACGGTGAAGCGACACGGGCAGCGCGACTTCGACGTGGCCGCGCGGCTGCTGCTGCTGCTGCTGGCACAATCAACAACGACGAAGACGCCGGCGGCGACGACAGCCTCCTCCTCCTCCTCCTCGGCCACGACCACCAACACCTCGCCACCTTCCGGATCTCTAACCACGGCCCAGCAACTCCTGGTGCACCACGTCCTGGCCCTGGCGGCGCACTACGAGACCTACGCAGGCTGGCACGACGAGGACAAGGGCGTCCCTGCCGCGGCTGCTTCCGAGAACAAGGGGGGCGAGACAGCGACGACGAACCCGCAGAGCGGTACCAGGGGGCTGAAGAGCAGGCTGTCCACCCAGTGTCCCCGCTTCGAGCCGACACGGGACCTGGAGCAGCTGACGAGGCGGACGTTGGAGTTGGTGGGCTATCGCGAGTCTGAAGACCACGCTATGCTTCGCCGTTTTCCGTCTCCTTCTCTGTCGGAGTATGAGGAGGAATAGTAGTCGAGTTGGTGGCTAGGTAAGGGACTCATTCAGCCTTCTAATTCTTCTGAACAGATGATGCATTTATTGGGTGACCGGGTTGGCTCGAGGATGCCGCACATAGCAACACCATCTTCATAATTGTGACAAAGACTTTAATTGATACTGATACCCAATAGTTATATGTTTTTTCATGTTTGCTCGTGACTGTCTCGAGGCTTTCCATTCGAGTCTTCCATTGGCTCGAGGAGGGTATATTCACGCTGGATATAAAGCCGGGGGCTCCAGTGTCCTGACCATAGACCCAATGTCGTCGGCAACACAGGTAGATGAAGCCTGGGGTATGCATAGGCGAGCTTCCTTCACATCGCCTCATCCGTGTTCACAATCCCCGCCGAGGGGTTGATGAGTATACTGCCATGGTGTAATCATTCGTATTATTCGTAAATGCGACCCAGGTTTTACTGGGTGGGTATTTCCGGTAGCTAATCAGACATTATTCGGCGATCCCAGATTGCCGCGTTCCTGTACTCCATCTACTAAGTGCTATTCGCCAGTTCTTGCGTGTACAGCATACCGGCAATGGAGGCTGACGTCAAGGTGGCGATGATGCCTGAGATCAGGGCAGAAACAGCGACGCGGGAAACATCGCCGGATCGGCCAGGAGCAATCTGAGACAACACACCAATTTGGTTGCCAAGAGAACCAATGTTACCGAAACCCTGTTACCATTGTTAGCTAGACGGCACATGTTAAAGCACCGAAGTTTGGTCAAGTCAACTTACGCAGCAAGCATAGGTGGCGATGACACGAGAGCGCTCGCTCAAAGTGGTGGTCTTAGTGAGCGTGTCGAAAGCGACAAACTCGTTGGTGATAATCTTGACTCCAATTATCTCACCAACAGTGCGCACGTCTTTGTTTTCAACCCCGAGAAGCTTCGTGACGGGGAACAGAATATAACCCAGAAGGAGCTGGAGAGTCAGATCCGGGTCCGCGATGTTCCAGTACTTGCCCCACCAGGTCAAGAGAGCGTTGATCAAGCCGACAAAGGCAATGATGCAGAGAAGCACAGACGTGATCATGCCTGCAATCTTGAGACCGAGCCAAGCCCCGTTAGCGAAGGCATGGAGTGCGTTGGCAGCCTTATGCTCCTCATCCTCGGGGACCACGGCACGGCCCGAGGTCAAGGTCTCCTCGGTTTCGGGGTATCTCATCTTGGAGATGGCCAGCGAGGCAGGAATCGACATGATGCAGGAGGATACCAGGACTTGGGCGTTCAGGCCCATGTTGATATAGGCAATCAGGACGGAACCGGCAATGGTGGCAAAACCGCACGTCATGATCTGATGGATCTCGGCAAGGGTGAGATGAGGAATGAAGGGACGAATCAACATGGCTGATTCACCCTGACCGATGAAAGGAGTGGCAGCCGCCACCACGGCCTCGGCTCCCGAAACGCGGAGGCTCCAGAAGAAGAAGACGGCGAATTTCCCGATGAACCACTGGAGCAATCCCGTGTGGAACAACAGGGAGACCAGGGCGACGAAGAAAATGATGGCAGGGATGACAGTGATGAGGAACCATGTGAGCGTGGTGACTTCGGTACTTGTCAGGAATTCCAAACCCTCTTTTGCAAAGCCCAACAACGTTCTGGCGAGGAAAGAGATGAAGTTGAAGATGTCGTAACCAGTCTTTGTTCGCAGCACAAAGATGGCAATGATGAATTGCGACAACATGCCTCCGATAACCGTGTGCCAGGGGATCTTGGAGCGCTGGCGAGAAGTGGCCCACATAACAAGGATCATGACGACAAGGCCAGCAAGAGAGACGGCGCGGTTGGCGCGCGTATTCTCACCAGTCTCCTCGGGAACGAAGGATCCGATCAGGAAGACGCCAACAGTGCCGGCAGCGGCAAGAGGCTGGTGCAGCTTGCTGGGGATCATATGGTAGACTCGGACACAAGTGTTGTTCCAAATAAAACGAACAGGCTTCATAAACAAGGACGCGGGCACCCATAGAGTAAGGATGCGCAGACTGATGGCGAGGTACAACAGGAACGGTATAAGCCAGCCAAGGCCATCGTTGCGGTGATATATCAGACCAACGATCCACCATCTAGAATCCGGATTAGCATGAATGCCCCAGAGAGGATGGCATGGTAGCTCAGATACTCACTCAGTAAAGAACAGCCAGATGAAGATATGGATCGGTAGTCGGAACTTCTTGTAGAATCTATTCCAAGTCCATCTTCGGCCAGTGCTCTCTTCAGTCTCATCAACGGCACCTACCCTGCCGCTCTCCTCGTCGACCGACTTCTCAGCCGCAGTGTCACGCAGCTTGTGAGTGGTGTAGTCCTGGGAGGGTGTGTCCATCATGTCATGGCCTTTTTCCGTGGTACCTGCTGTGTAGACGACCTCGTCGTCCTTGCCCAAGCGATCCTTGTGGGCAGCGGCAGCCCCTCCATGATTGACGTGTTCATGACGGTGCTCACTGTCGTAGTCCAGGGCAGGATCGGGGTTGAAGTCAACGCCGTACTGAGGAGAGGCATTGTGGCCCTCAACGCCAAAGCCTTCCTTGGTGCTGCCCATTTTGAATTGTTGGGAGTTTCCACTCCAAGGAGGAATGCAAAACGAATGAATTAGCCGAGTTGGGTGGCAGTGGCGCAACCGAGAAAGAAGCGCGCAGAGGTTGGCTTGACTGAGAAAGGTAAATTGGTGGTTTACCTTACTCTCGCGCAAAGAGTCGCAACTGGGAGAGGAGGCGAGGCTGCTGATCTGTGTGATGGATCTACATGCATGCTGTCTAAGTGTAAAAATAAAATAAAAGGATGCGCCTGTGTGCGGGTATGGAATCGGTTTAATACCAATAGGATGCACAACGAAAAGCCTTTTCCCATTGGCTCCCTACGTCGTACCGGGCCAGGTTGCTGATCGCGTGGGCTAGATTGCAGAATTGCCGCCGGTTTGCCCTAGAGGATGGAGTCTTTCTAGAAGCGGAAGGTTGTCCTATCTCTGTGCAGGGTGGCCAACCGGAGAGGGGGGGCACGGGGGTTGCGGAGGAGGAACCTTGTTGTGCTGCTGCCGCCGTGAGCTGAGGTGAACCAGGATCATCATCATTCATCATTCATTTGAGAACTTCCAATGGTAGTGGGAGCCGGGAGGGGGGTTGGCATTCGTTGCAACTTGATTCGGTGACGGATTTGGAGAAGTGAGTCGGCAATTGCCATGCCTTGTTGCACAGGAGAGGAGGCCAACTTGTCTGGAACTCTGACCGGTCTGTCTGCGTCAAAGGCACCCTTTGCCCTCCAATTAAACTGCTTCTTATGCTTAAAAAGGCTGGAAAAGGGAATTGGTGCAAGTGTCCAATGGCGGCCTTTCCTTCAAGCCCAAGCCCAAGCCCAAGCCCAAGCCCAGCCCCAGCCAGCCGTTGAAACAATCTGGTACTACACAATAACCCGGACTTTTTTACTGGCCCTGCTTGCTCGGCGCTGATAAGCGGAATGATGCCTGTGGGATTAACACTTTTACCTGGCCAGCATCCCCTGCCCAAGCTGACCGCCCGACGAATTCCACCGGGCGACGACAGTCGCCATCAGATTACCACCACGATTGAATGCACGCTCAGCTACCCCAGCTTCCCGGGGTTATGGCTGCACACCATCAAGCAAGTTTGCACCCGACCTACAACACTAAAGGAGGAGAAATGAAGGAAGCAATCACTCCCAGAGACTTGGGGAATAAGATGGGGAAACTCTGTGTCTCTACGTAGATAATGCCAAGCCCAGAAAACGGAAAGAGAAAAAAACTTCCTACATGATTTTTTCCCTTGTGGGGAATCGCTATCAAGGACGGGGGGGTCTGTACGTACCGTAGAGTACTGCTTATATTTCTTATCTATGTTGGTTGTTATACCCAACAGCCAATTTGAGCTGAGTCGTGCTGACGGGTCCTGGTCCTGTCTTGATATGTCTAATCGTGACGATTGGCCAACGAACCACCCATCCGGCATATGCCTGCCTGCGGTCCGAACGGCGATTCCGACTCTCATCTCATTGATGGTCACGTATTCTGTCACGTAGCATCTCAGGCCAGTTTGCTCCCAATTGACTCCCGCCCGTCAATGACGATTGATATTCCTTGGTGGAACCTAGCAAACAACCCCAAAAAAGTTCAGCCATTGAACCTATGTTTTTTATGTAGTACTCACACCCCTGGACCAGAGATATCAAGCTTGCAAGGTCGCCTCCCGCGGGTTCGGGCCACTTAGAATGCCCCATGCATGACCTGCCTAATCCGGATGGTCAGCACGTGAGAGACACACTCTCTCCCCCTCCCTCCCTCCCTCTCCCCACTCGCCTGCATAGCGATCCAAGACGGCACGACGACTAGACGAGTCTACACCGTCCCATTCCCAACTTGATGCCGTTTACGGTCGTCATCCGAAATCCTCCGGCTCGCCCTCATTCAGCCTTAGCCCCGACTCCCAGAGATCATGTCAATGGTTTTAGCTAGTGTACTATTATCCCCCCTCCTAGAGTAGCATCAGTTTGCTAATGCTATCAAACTCAACTGCTTCCTATTCCCAGTCGGTTTTGTAACCAATGGAATGGCTGCTAAAAGAGAGGAGAGCCCTCTGGTTCTCACGTCTTAGTCCTTCTTGGTCCACAGTTTCTCTTGATCGACAATCAGGGGTTGGCCTTTCACGTGGTTGAAGCGTTCGTCAGTCTCCAATTTCTGCTGAGGTTGACTGCCAGGCGGCCATCAGTAGGGAGGGTTTGGACAGCAGTGCCTTTGGAATGACGCATCGTGGAGCACTTTAGAGAGTGAGACCTAATTAGATTGGCAGACGAGATCCAGTAGTGGTTTTATCATGGGCATATAGCTAGGGACGACTACCGTTGGAATGGAGCGTCCAAGGGATATGTCTCATTATGTAGTTACTCGTCATGAAGCAACTGACAAAACCCGTGCCCTCGCACACCCAGATCTGCAGTTTTCATTCTTTTCGCAATCATGCATGATCTGAACTGGCTGCCTCGAAGGCGATAGAAATCCTGAGGCGCATACTCAAGATGTTGCATCTCGGCATATACTGGACGGCTCTCCTGATCTTGACGCCTTTTGTGACCTTGGTGCTGGGGCGCAATATCATCCTCCGCACAGTCGGACGATTCTCATCATCTGCCACCGCCGCAACCGCGAAAAGAGGCGGTGGCGAGGTCGATGAGCACGACGAGGAAGCGAGGAAGTTCCGATGGCTGTTCTTGCGGGTCTACCTGCTTGTCATGGGGTCGGAATGGCTTCAAGTAAGAAAACAAATCCCCAAACAGGCCGCCGCTTAGATTGTAACGGCTCAGATCAGAAACCCTGGAACTGATGACCCTGCTTCAAAACACTAGGGCCCTTACCTGTACACTCTCTTGAAAGACGAGAAGAACTACCCCGACAGGACGGTCGCGCTTTTGTACATGGCAGCCTACATAGCGGCCGCCGTGTCGGCCCCCCTGACGGGGTATTTCGCCGACAGAGTCGGCAGGCGGACGGCGTGCCTGGCCTACTGCGTGGTGCACTCGCTCGCCTCGCTGTCGGTCCTGTCCAGCCGGTTCGAGGTCATACTGGCGGGGCGGCTCCTCGCAGGCGTGGGCACCACGCCGCTCTGGTCCGTGTTCGAGAGCTGGATGGTCGCCGAGTACAACGCGCGGGGCATCGGCGAAAGTAACCGCAGCAGAAACAGCATCTCCCTGCCCCTGGGCGCCATGTACGGCATCATGACGACGTACAACTGCATCACGGCGATCCTGGCCGGGCTCGTGGCGCACAGCGTCGTTCTCGCCCTCGGCTCCAAGACGCATCTATTTATTTTGGCATTGGTGCGTTGACGATGACCGTGACGATGATGAACGTCAATGGTCCATTTACCCATAAATAAGGTGCCTTAGATATCCTAACAGAACTTCTAGATCTTAGACTCGACCGCTGCGCTGATCATGCTGCGGACTTGGACAGAAAACTGGGGGACTGGAAGCCCATTACAACAACCCGACGAAGACGCCAAGCCTGCTAAATCATTTGGGGACAGACTCCTTCATTCCGTTAGCGATACCCGAGTATGGGTCCTCAGTCTAGTCTCTTATTGCTTCGAGGGCACGATCTTTCTGTTCATGTATCACTGGCCCGGGTCGCTGCAAGATGCCCACGACCACAGGAGCCCCCAAGCTCCCGACCACCAACTACCTTATGGAGTTGTCTTCGCATCGTTCATGGCCATCATGGCTCTAGGGGCAATCTTGTTCGGTATCTTGATGACCAGATACGGGAGGTCGTTGCCCACGCCAGACGAGAGCGCGCTTCAGAAACACCTCCCGGTTGGCCTCCTGACCATTGCCCTTCTTTTAGGCGGACTAAGTTTTCTAGGCGCTGCCTTCTTCGCCCAACACGAGACCGCGCTGTTTTGCGCGTTCCTCCTGCTTGAGGCCTGCAACGGCCTGTACGTCCCGAGCATGGGCTACCAGCGCAGCCAGATCGTTAGCGACGCGAGGAGGGCTAGCGTCTACGGTTTAATGAACACCCCCCTCTTCGTGTTCGTCGCCCTCGCGCTCGTCACGACGAACGGTGATGGAGGGGGAGGAGGCCAAGGTGAGTTGATCTCTCGCGTGAGACGACGGATGACCTTGTCGTCCCAGCTGAAGGGGGCGAAACTGACGAAAGAACATAGTGGACGATCATAGACATGTAGTCTTCATCATCTGCGCGGCACTCCTTTTCGCTGCCGGTTTTGGGGCATTTGCGGGGCTGCGTGTGCGCTCCTCTCCGGAGAAGGAGTATGCGGAAATCGACAAGCCTCAATCCGAGGATCGCTCAGCAGACGCAGACACCTGACTTCGTTCCTGTTCCCAAACACGCAGTATATCGTCACTCACTTCATTCAGGGATGGGGGCAGGAAAATCCTACATCCCGCGACCAACTTCTCGGTGAGGGTTCCGCTATAACGCGATAATGCCGCCAGCAACGGAAAGCTTTGGCGCTGAGTACAAGCAGGCGTGCTGTTGTTCGTAGTTGGAAACCGTTTAGGAAGGACCATGTGTACCTGAAGGGGCCGACGAAATTTGTAGACACGAAGCGAGGTCAGCTTGCCGATATTCAAATCTCTTTTTACGCTCTGATCCCCTATACGGAGCATACAATTACAATTAAGAAGTCACCGGCTTGTTGATGTCCGGCTACCGTCGATCCAGCACGAACTCGAATAGCATATCTCCAGAAAAGATGGCGTGTCACCGAAAGTTCGGATATGCTATCACCTCTATTAGCTTATGAGTCCAGGTGGAAACGGAATTATGGTATCAGCTCCAGGCCGCGTACAACACAAGAACTTCACGCAGCGCCATCAAGGGCAGAAGGAATAGAACCTGGGAAAAAGGAGGTGGAGAGGGGGGATGGTGACGAATGACATGCATCTCTTTGGCCTTTGATTCTGCTGCTCGAGAGGACAGAAATTCTCGCCGGCTTCTCAAGAGGCTTCCGTATCCTTGGGTGTTGATATGATACTGAATAAGAGCAGCACGCTCAACATTTTCTTCGCTGGGTGACTGGATATCAATCTGCCCCGTTCCCATACGGTGGCACAGTAATCAAAATGCCAAGAACGCCTGATACCATCCATGAAACAAATGACAATCGTAGCAAGTCAAGTACGAAGTGCATTGACCTCTTCTTTCCCCAGCTCTGCCCTGATGCACCTACTAACAAATCAACCCTCCTCCGCATCCATCTCGTCGCGTCGTCTTTTACCAGAACCGCCCTTCTTAATGCGACCCCCTTTAAGACCTCGGCCTCTCTTATCGCGGTGTTCGTGAATATCCTTCATCTCTGTCCGCGCAACACGAGCTGCCTCGTCAACGCGAGGTTTGAACAACATGACTTCCTCCTTGCTCGAATCATACTCGCTGTATCTAGACAAGCGGTCAGTAACGACTTAGTCGTGTGAGAGCCGTTCCTGCACGATGCAAGGGCGACCAATGGTAATCCAGTCAACTTACTTTTGGCCCAGAGCAGCCTCAATACGCAACCAGATTTCAACGTCATATTGTGTGATGATAGAAATGGCATGTCCAGCTCTTCCAGCTCTAGCCGTACGTCCTACTCTGTGGACGTATGATTTGGAATCTGATGGGAGGTCGTAATTTACTGGATAGGTGTTAGCCAGTACAGTACGTATGTACCCGGTGTGGGCAATCAAATATCACAAGTGCAAGGCCAGGCGAATATGGAAAGCCGAGGCTGGCCTGCTTCGTATCTGCCACGAGGGGAAGAGTTGGATGTACTTACTGACGACATCGACACTCGGGATATCAAGACCACGGGCGGCCACATCAGTTGCCACAAGAATGTCCCGTGATTTGGCTTTGAACTTGTTCAGCGCTCCAAGACGAGCGGTCTGGCCCAACTGTCCGTGCAAAGGGATCGCGCCAAATCCCAAGTTTCGTAGCAGGATAGAAAGACGTTGGCACTCGTTGACAGTTCGCGTGAAAATGATGCCAGATTTGCCCGAGAACTCATGGGCCAGGAAAATGAGATAGGTATCCCTATTTAGTCGAGGTCAATTTTTACAGACCTGCAAACATACACCAATTTGAAGATATTCCTCGCTCGAAACGGGATGGTTTCTAACTAAGGGAATGAACTTACTTGTGTTTATGCGGAACAAACATGTAATGAGTCTTCAAGGTCGAGACAGTTTGGTACTTGCTAGTAGTGACACTAACCCTTACAGGGTCCCGAAGACTGGCTCGTTGGAGCGACTCGACTTTGGACGACATGGTGGCTGAGAAGAGAAACGTACGTCGCTCTCTGGGTACGAACTTGAGGATCTTCTCGATGATGGGACCGAAGTCCATATCCAGAAGACGATCGGCTTCGTCCATAACCAAGTACTTCAATGCCCTCAAGCTAAAGCCCTTGGTCTTCTCGAGGTGATCAAGAAGACGGCCGGGCGTAGCGACAATGATGTGTGGCTTGCGAGAAAGCGCAATACTTTGAGGCACCATGTCGAGGCCACCAACAATGACAGCGCATCTCAAGGATATCAGAGACCCTAGAGCTTCAAAGCTCTGGCCAATCTGAGTTGCAAGCTCACGAGTAGGAGCAAGGACCAGACCAAACAGAGGTTGCGGCTTATCGAGAAGCGCTTGTAGGATGGGCAAAGCAAATGCAGCCGTTTTACCACTTCCCGTCTCAGCCAGCCCAATGATATCGCGGTTCTGGAGAGCAATAGGGATAGATTTTCGCTGGATTGGTGTGGGGTTTTTGTAGCCAAGAGACTCGCAGGCTTCGCAAAGCGAGTCCACAATGCCGAGATCTTTGAATGACTTCGCTACATCATCCTCGTCATCCTCGGCATCAGCTTCGGATTCGTTACTATCCTCGGCAGCTTCCTCGGCCTCGTCCTCGTCTTGGAGTGTAGCTGACTCTTGAGGCGACTCCTCTTCACTCGCAACTTGTTGCGTGTCAACTTCCTCTCTTCTTTTGATGTCTGCCTTGGCACGAGGCGCCTTCGCATGGTGCGAGAGCTTGCGCCGCTTGCTCGTCGCCGAAGACATGTCGTGGATGTTGGGACGACCGGTTGTCTTTGAGATAAAAGGCCTGGCTCGTCGTTCAATTGGTGCTATGTCGGTACGAGCTCGCGATAGCTACAGCGGTCGGGTGAGTTGCAGATTTGACGAATGCTCAAATCATACTTATAAAGCCGAAGTTTAAAGTTCACATTTGAGAGAAGAAGACCCACCAACTTTTTAGCGGGCCTTATCTGCCTCACAGTTCAGTTCACATGTGAGAATAAATTGTCGATCATGTAGAGGTATCGCGACGTCTAAATTGTAAAAAGGAAGTACTGAAATAGTTTTTCTTTCTATATTATATTAAATAAAGATTATTCTTGATTTGGGATTAGGTCATGTAGGACATGGGCTTCTTTCTATTCATGATGTCTCTTAACGGTTTGTTCTTGCGATCTGCTCTTGCAACTCGCCTTATCTGAGTTGCAGTTCCTCGATTATCGATAAGCGAAGATAAGAAATTTTAGGTGGGAATCTGAACTTTTTCTACAGTGACCTGCAGCTTTTGTAGTAGAAGAAACATTATAGTAGCCCAAGTTGAGGGGAGTAGCGACAGTCATACAACCCGCACTCTACCACTGGCACCCAAGAGTTTCCCCTAACAACTTCTATTATTACAGATAAGCCCTTGAACTTGTCTCCGAGTTTCTTCGATACCCTCATAAGCCATGGCGAAACGACGGACAAAGAGGCGCACCCACGTCGGCGCCAGTAACCCCGAGTCGACTGCTGCTTCGACTGGCCATGCCTCTGTGAAGGATCCCAAGAGCATGGTCATTCGGATAGGTGCTGGGGAGGTTGGATCGAATATCAGTCAATTGGCCAAGGATGTGCGTCAAGTCATGGAGCCGGGTACCGCCAGTCGATTGAAGGAGCGCCGCGCGAATCGTCTTAGAGATTATGTCACCATGACTGGCCCACTAGGAGTCACTCATCTGCTCCTATTTTCCAAGTCAGATTCAGGCAATACGAATCTTCGTGTAGCCTTGGCACCTCGAGGGCCGACTCTGCATTTCCGTGTCGACAAATACTCTCTTTGCAAGGATGTGAGGCGAGCTCAGCGACACCCCAGAGGCGGCGGCAAGGAGTATCTCACACCTCCACTGCTCGTCATGAACAACTTTTCCACCCCCAACTCCGATGCAAAGTCAAAAGTCCCCCGCCATCTCGAGTCTCTCACGACCACCGTCTTCCAGTCCCTCTTTCCCCCAATTAACCCCCAGAAGACACCGCTTCGTTCTATCAAACGGGTGCTTCTGTTAAATCGAGAACCTGCCAAAGATGGAGATGATGGCAGCTTCGTTATAAACTTCCGACACTACGCCATCACAACCAAGGCGGTTGGTGTCTCCAAGCCACTTCGGCGTCTTGACGCGGCCGAAAAACTGCTTAATAAGAAGGCGAGGAAAGGTGGTGTGCCGAACCTGGGTAAATTGGAAGATATCTCCGACTTCATGGTTGGTGGCGAGAACGGAGACGGCTACATGACGGACGCCACGAGCGGCAGTGAAATGGACACCGATGCCGAAGTGGAAATCCTCGACAATGCTCCCAAAAAGGTTTTGTCTCAGAAGGCTCGCGCCGCTCTGGAAGCTAGTGCTAAAGCCGATGATGCGGATGATCGGGTTGAGCGAAGAGCCGTGAAAATGGTCGAACTAGGCCCGCGCATGAAACTGCGTCTGGTCAAGGTCGAGGAGGGTCTCTCTGGCGGCAACGTCATGTGGCACGAGCACATCCATAAATCCAAAGACGAGATCCAGGAGCTCGAAAAGCGCTGGGAACAAAGGCGGGCCGAGAAGGAGAAGCGTCGCAAAGAGCAGAAGGCCAATGTCGACAAGAAGAAAAAGGAGCGCGCCGCCACTGGCTCTAAAAAGGACGGCGACGACGATGAGATGGATCTGGATGGCAACAACAGTGACCTGTTTGATGAGATGATGGATGATGACTACGACAGTGAGGGTCTAGCAGGTGGCGCCGATGAAGCTGCCGAGGAGGATGAATGGGAGGAAGAGGATGATGAGTAGATATTTGCCTCTCCAGGCTCAAGACGTTGTTGCCATGACGCATCAGTTCCGGCGTTTGTTATTTTAGTGTGGATCATACAGGTTGTGCTAGGCTATATGACTATACCCTTCCTTTTCGTGCTCCAACTGATACTATCATAAGATATTCATTCGAGGCTGATGTTGCTACTGACTGATGAGAGCACCTCTCAGCCTCCATGAGTAAGTAGCTGTTACCGGAAAGATCGTATCGGGCAGTTAACGTGGCCAGCGACTCAGGTCCTTGGTATTCTTGCCCAGGCCACATAGGCGCAGTGCGAGACGGTGAGAAATAAATTATGTTTACCATGGAAGCGTCAATTAATTGTGATGCTCAACTGACAAGTACCGCCGCCTCCGTACAATCCCCACTACATAGTCCGCCCATTTATTCACCCCCATGATCGCCCGGCCGGGTAAGCAGTGATCCATCCGTCAGGTATGGGACGGACCTTCGCATGGCCCCCTTTTCTGAAGATAATCACTGGACATGCAATGTCCGTGGTGGGTCTGACTGATGGACGACTTCCGGCTTTCATACGTGACGGGGCCGCAATTCAGGTCGCAGGGGAACATCAATTGATTGGGTGTCAAACGAACCAGAAGTCGTTGATCGTAGAACATAGATTAGTAGCCCGAGGAAAGAGCTTAGCGCGGGGGGGGAGGGGATGAGACATGCTACAGGCTACAGCGTGTGTGGTTCATTTCATGAAGCTTGCTCTCCCAAGGCGGCATCGATGCCCAACGAACTTGAGTCTCGTCGATTTTTTCTTTGTATATGGCTGTAGCGTCGGAGCTGCGCAATTGCCAGGAGACTTCTTACAGAAACCGAATCGTGGTCCGTCCCCCTCGGGCGTTTATGCGCAGACTTACAGCATCTACAAGCGCACAAGATATTGTCCAAGGGAAGGCCGAAAGCGGCTTTGCCTTTGTTTTGTTCAACGTAAGCTTATTCAACGAAAGCCCTGATTCGTGGTCAAGTTACATCTATGTATGTTCTTGGGAGATACGAAATCCAGGCGTATTATTTCGATAACCAAAAGATCAGAACCAAATGTACTCAGCAAAAATACCATTATCAGCGTACGAGGCAGACACAAGCTGCCATCATGATGAGTCCATGTTCAACGAGCTCAGTCTTCATCGTCGCCATTGGCAGCAACCGCCTTGACATCGCCGCCCCCCTCAGTGACAACTGGAGCAGCGCCTACCTTGACAGCTTTGGCAGGCTCATCAGCACCGGCGGCTTCCTCGTCGTCGTCTTCCTCTTCGGGTTCGCCCTCTTCGGGTTCGCCCTCTTCGGCGGCATCTTCTTCGGGTTCGAGCCCGCCCTGCTCATCAGCATCTTCGTCTTCGTCGTCTTCGACCTCTTCATCGCCGTTGTCCACCACGGGAACAGGCTCTGTGGAAGCCGGGGCTGTCTTCTGCTTCTTAGCTGGGCGCGTTGGCTCGGCTAGTAGTATGGATACGTCAGTCGCATCGCTTGAATTTCAGAGAGCGCCTAGTTTGGGATGCTATTCTACAGCTGCGCCGTCTGGAAGTCAAGAGCGCATTGCGGAGGAGTGCAACTCACGTTTAACGCCATTTTCCTCTCCTTCGGGCTCGCCTTCCTCGTCGTCGAGCTCCTCTTCATCGTCATCGTCATCATCGACTTCGTCGTCCTCATCACCCTCGGAGATATATCTGTCCATTGGTCAGCATCATCAAACTTCACATTATGCAGTGGTCTGTGGAAGCCATGGTAAAGACTATGTGCTTGGCGTCGCATCAATAGCACCACAGGAATGCGCCCAGCCTAGACGCATCGAGCGTGATGGCGCATAGTTTGCGACGCACTCCAGATGTGGGGGACCACGGCTGCGAATCGTGGACAGGTAGGCAATGTATCGTGCCAACAGTGCCACTCACTCTTCTTCTTCTTCGCTTTCGTCGCTGGGAAGAGCAACGTGCTCTTCCTCCTCGTCAGACTTGCGCTTGCGGGACATGGTTGGCTGTATGTAAGTGGACAGGTAGGTAGATAATGGGTGGGTTCAACAGCAAAGAGGAGAAGTCTCCCTAGGTCAATGGCAAGTAAAAAGTATAAGAGTCCGTGGAGCAAGCAGGATGGAAGAGAGAGAGAGGGAAATGGATAAGAGGGAGAGCTGGGGGTGGTGGGAAAGCAAGCGCTGGGCGCGGCTCCCAAGGACGAGACAGGAGAGGGAACGCGCAGGGAAAGGTGGGAGGCAGAGGCTCGTAAGCTGGGGGAGCTGGGAGCTGGGAGCTGGCTGGACAGCTAGCTAGGTAAGGTCAGATTTGGGGGATGGGATTGAGGGACAAGAGGAGGAGGGGAGGGGGGGAGTTTGTTAGTTGGCTTGCCGACTTTGCCAGCCCATCCCATATCCCATTGCGTGCGCAACTCGCTCGCCCATCCTCGGTGCTTGGTGCTTGGTGCTTGCTTAACCTCTCCTCCCCATCATGGTAAACTACAGTACCTACCTGCCTACCAACGTACAGCAGCTCTCCATGTGTACCTGACGAAAGGTAGGTTGGTAGTTGGCAGACATGTACTGGCGAGTACATGTGTAAGTACTCCCCCAGGGACTAGGGGTACACACGCTTCTGCACATGGGGAAGACGGGGCAGAGAGCATAACTCTGTCATTGTGGATCACGTTTATCAGAGCCACAAAGTCACTCCTTGTCACTTAGAGTTAGCAGTAAACGAAGAGTGACCCGAAGGAGAGACGACTGTAGAGGGGGGCTGAGGGGAAGCATACAGTAGACAGAGAGCCAGAGAGCTGCAAGTGATGACACTGGGGGACTGGGGGACTAGGGGTGTGTAATGGTGTGTACGCGGACCACCACCTGCCCATAGCCCGATGCTAGACACGGGAGCTGTTCATTGGCCCCAGAGAAAAAACATGGGAGGATACAGCTAAACGGTGGCTGGTTGGCTGGCTCTGTCCCCAAGATAGTAGAGAGAGAGAGAGAGAGAGAGCAAGGGAGCTTTGGCCTCTCCACTCCTGTATGAGCTAGAACCCTGTCATGCTTTAAGTACTGTACATGCTGCATCATGGCCATAACTTGTTGACTGCATATTATTCTGTACTTATAGGTTAACTGATCAGGGCTGAGGGTAAAACCAGGTTAAACTGTGAGAGATGGCTGCGCATTCGTACCTAGGAAATGGAACAAGACCAGCTTCGTACCTGAGGTACCTGACGTATTTGGGGTATCCGGGTACATGCATGTATGTAACAAAGGTTCCGAATCACGTGCTCCATTCTTTGGTACGCGCAAACTTCATTCAGTATTGCAAAGACAAACTTGAAACACTCCAGTCGATGACGTTTAGCAAAGCAAGCAAACGTCGTGCACTGCACACAGCATCAGGTTTTAGCCTGGCATATTATCGGCATTTCTAAAAACCCTTTTTTGCTTTCCCCGCCCTGCCTGCCTGACTTGTCATTTTTGTCTTCCAAAGCCTCCCTCTAGATTTGGGATGGCAGGCAGGTGGCAGGTTAGACCCAAGGCCGACATTCGTGCAGTGGTGCATGCATGTAAAAAGCAAAAGCATTTCCATATGTGTTTGCTCATCGACCACTGCAATACAAAGAGAAGATCTTTCAACCTTGTCTCTGTATTGTCCATCTCGGCCTAACTTAAGAGGTGAATGTCTCAATATCGACATTGAATCGTGGACTGGAGATATTTATCTACACATCCTTGCTCACGCCGTCATTGGTACAACCATGACAGCCTAGGATACTACTTAAGTATGTAATCCATACTGACCCTAAAAGGTGTGATGAGCACAAAACATAAATGAGTTAGATGTACCAGTCAGTCAAGTCCAACTGAACGCGTTCGCGCGCATTCAACGCGTTAAACCCAGCGGTGAAGTTGGATAAAAGCCCATTGTTAGGTCTGGGACTCGACCTACCAATACAATTTGATAACGAAAAGAAGAAAAACACCGCATAGCCTCAACAATATCGAAAGGGTAGAAAATGTTTTAGTTCATACGCCATCCAAAGGTACAAGACTGTGCTGTCCGTTACAATCGCGCAGGAAGGCTAATTCAGCAATAGAGGCAGGGAGGATCTGACAAGACGACGGCAAAGAACTTGAAATGTTCGCAGGTGGTGCTCACTGATGGGTGTTGCCATGTTTTATATCAAGCCTTGTGACCCCTACTGCCCAAGCTCCAGCTCTCCATGGGAGGAGTCTAGTGATGTCTAACAGCTCAAGTAGAGATCATGGCACACAGGGTTCTGCGTTGGAATGAAAGACCCCTTCCCGGTGAAGGGCTTGCAAGCGGAAATTGGGACATGATGAAAAAGAAATCACAAATAATATTGAAGCCAACTTTTGTTCAGTCAGAACCCCCCATTGATTCTGCTGCCCCATAGGGTTGGTCGGGTTCGTTTCAACCGGGATGAGCTTCAGTATCTTCCCCGTGCGCTAAGGAAATGGAGGTGCCAGAGTTGCTAATTACTTAGGAGTACACCCTAGCAAGGGGGGCATATTTACAGGGGCGGGCCGCTGTCACCACCACTCATCAGAGCAAAACAGTGATGTGATCACACACACGCTGGATAGAGAAGACCAACATCATCAATTCGGGATTGTGAGGCTTGAGGTGCTCAGGTCATGGATTTAGGAATCAGAAAAACCCCTTGATTGAGATGAGCAAAATGGAGGAAGCCCATTCCTTCATGGTTAGAGACTATCTTCTTCGCCTGACATCATCCAGCAAGGGCGCACGCAAGGGACAGAAGGCTATCAAGATTCAAATTTAAACCTCATTCTTCCTTCCGGCTTCCTTTTCCTTTCCTCTTTTGTTTTGCAAGGAAGCTATCAACCAATGAGAATGCAGGATTCATAGGGGGGAGCAGTACTGGGGAGAAGGAAAAGAAGAAGAAGAAAAAGGTCCCAGTCCCTAATAGCAAATTGCATACGTTCCTTCGACGGATCTAATGCTATTAATAATTCTAACGACTTGTATCAGCTTCATTTCAATCGCCCAGCCCATTGTAGCAAGGCCTTAACAATGCGCACCGAGTGCGCTTCGGCCCACCCACGGAATGTGAAAATTTGATTTCTCATGGATTAATTCTCACTTATACATACCTACCTCCCTTTAAGCCATTATCCTATCTGGATGAACACCCGTTGGTTGATAGGATATTAGCTCTAGTCCTATTAGTTTCTGGTTATTTCACTTTATTAAAGGCTGTTTAAATCAATAATAGATAGGCTAATCATAATTTGTGATGGTATCTTAACTATAGAGTGCATTGTCTTATTCGCATGTGTGCTCGGCAGGTAATGTTACCTCGATCACAACAGATGAATTTATGCGCATTTAGAGTAGCTCAATGGCATTAAAGCGTAACAGACCACATGCAGGCCATGTAGCTGTGTTAATATATATCTTTTTCATCTTGCCCGTTTCGATGTGCAGGCAACCTCATGCAGGTACTGTCACTATCAGAGACATCCATGGAGATTCGGCACCGGGAGCGGCAGCATGCTGTCACTGCCACCTGCGTTAACGAACCTTCCCTGGCCGATGCGAGGAGCTATGGATGGAGGATCATCAAGGCGCCTTCGCATTAGGCATGGCTCTGTAGATTACTTCAATGCATATATTAAGCTTAGGTAAATAGATTTGGTTCCTTGTTCAAAGTTCTACTATTGTCTTTTCCGGGGGTTGACATATCTTATTAATATCATACATACCGCCAGACTAATTCCGATATCTAATCCATCCTGTGAGAAGTACCTAAAGATAAGGCTGTTTATTAAGAAGTAACGCTAGCTACCTCATAGTTCCATCACAACTTGAAGTCTCTTTGTTATCACATTATTGAATGGCAAGCCGTCCGCCTTATATCACAGTTGCAGACTCTAGTAAGCACTACTGGACTTGCCGCAGTTAGAGACCACAGATGTCTTTCATTAACCTCACCGGCGATCCCAAATCCAGGCAGCATTGGCCAAGTTGTAAGGCTACTTTTGCATGGCACCGAGTGACCTGCAAGAAGCCGCCCCCGGTAAGCCACCAACGACGCAAGGCACCAGGTTAGGAATTGACCGTCTTCCGTCTTTTCTGGCCCGTCTCTTCAGCCAGTCTTTGGTTGTGAATGACTTCCCCCGCTAACAGCTCACAAGCCGGTGGAATGTCCAGACTGCCCATGTCGATACAGACTACCAAGTGAGTATACTCGTAAGTGGGAAGCAGCTGTATTTCTACTTAAGTTATTAGGTAGGTAGTTTTGGATCTGGTTTGCGGGTGGTACAGCTCGTGTGCAAGGAATACCCGTGTTAATAGGGAGATTTTGGGAAAGTCATAGGGGCCATGAAATTTCCGGCCGTTACCGCTGACCCGCTGGGGAGACACAGCATGGGTTGATGCTGCACAAGAATGCTGCACAAAAACCAACAGCGTTGCAGATTGGAAAGCAATTAGAACCAACTCCAGGTATTTAGCACAGGAAAGAACAGTACATGATACACATCGACCAACTTGGCATCACTCACGATCCGCATCTCCATGTTCATCCTACGTGTACGTATAGCAGTGCAAATTATCAGTTCCTAGTTTGGCCTAGGATAACAAGGTCAACAACGGGTTGCCGGATTTCATTCTCCATTCAACCTTGAATCCTGGTCTAGCAAATCCCCACAAACTGGATCGAGGTTGTAGCAGCCTGCTCAAGGTGTAGTTTCAATCTCCGCCAAGCGCCCGTAGCTAATATTTTCATTGGTCGCCTCGAAAAACTCCCTCCGACTTTCTGTCCCTGGGCGTCTCTTCTTGATCTTCCTGTTACGCCTTTTGCTGGGAGACAGGAGAGTCGGACTGTCAGAGAGAGGCACTTCAGGCACTTAGGCACTCAGACATTCATGTCACTCTGAGCCTTCTGTCTGAGCCTTTCTTTGTTAGCCCTGGTTCGGCCTTGTCCGCTCTTAGCCTCTATCTAGTCCTCTTGGGCAGGCTTATTCCCTTGCTTTACTGGCCAGACTCCTCCAATAACCTTTCCTCTACACATAAGTCAGAAAACAAGTTTCCCTCTATACTGCCTGGGCCAGATATACGCGGGTAATTAACAATAAGAGGGGGAAGAGGCCAAGCCTATGTGCCATTCATGGCTGGCACAATGGCCATGCCCGAAGGCATTGGACGAAGCCCAGGGCTTCAGACAATTCCAGTCGAGGGTGACCCTGGCCAGCCTAATGATGCAACTGCAACGTCTGTTCGCGGGCCCTCTAACGTCAAACATGAGCGGAGCATGAAGTTTAGGGAGTTTGGCCTGTATGCTTCAAAAACCTCGTCCAACAATCCGGCATCCCCCGTTCCTACCTCGTTAGCAAGTCCTGCTTCAGTGTCGAAAGGCTCCGCGAGCCACTTTGTCGCCGACAACAACAACCAAGACGGCGTGAGAGAGACTTTCTCAACCGCAATATCGGCAACCTCTACTTCTTATACCCCCACGAACCAGATTGGCCACTACGAAAGCCACGACGGATTTTTGTCTTACGACCTTGGACCGCAGGCCCCCCCAGCACCTTTGACACCCATATCTCCACGATGGGATTCTCTGGCCCACAGCAATACGGTCCTCTATAATCAAACCCAGACATTACCGCATTCGAAAACCACAGTGCTCACTATTCCGACTTCACATTCTGCGTTTAGCTCACCGGGCCTATTTACGCCACATGAATACGACGACGAAGACAACATATCGCTAGCCTCGGAAACTAGGGACGAATTCCCTCCGAGTCCCAGCCAGATCGCTAAAATGAGTTCGATTGAGAGCCGGCACGTTGGCGGGGACTCGGCGATGATCGGAAACTTTTCTCGACCTCGACGACCGAGTGTGAAGCAGCCGTTGCCCGATCATCTTCGCTCTCGACTCGCCCACACCATGTCTTCTCAAACCGATCCTACTCCATCTGAGTCGCCTTCTCTTCACCAACAGAACCTACTGTGGCCTCGAGAAAGGGGGCAATCCATCTCCTCCAACAAATCTACAGCGACATTTGCCTCTCTGCCCATGCACCCCTCCGCCGATCCCTACATGCGAGAGACTGCGCGCAGTAGGAGCCGACAGGCCAACCCATCATTGGCCCGACCACCCTTGGCATACAGTCGAACCGAGAGCAGCGGCCCCAGATCTCATTCCCGAGATCCCTTGCCTCGCATGGCTTCGATGCCCTCGGGCGAGCTCAGGTCTAGCTACCGCTCACAAATGTCCGCTTCAACGCAACAGGGAACGCTGCAGACTGAGCGAAGCAGTGTGGCGACCAAGAGCAGCTCCATAACATCCATCCACGGGCCTGTAGATGATGATTTCAGTGTGGAGGATGTGATGGGAATGTACGAGAAGGGTTTCCGAGACTCTCTAGCCCCGGCAGATCACTATAGCACCCAAGATGAGATGTCTAGGCCTCCGACTGGCGCGTCAGAAATGAGCAGAAGGAAGAGCGCTATGCTGGAGGCGATGACGGACACCCTACCGATCCCCCGGCCAGCCGCATTGGCTGTTTCTCAAGAAGATTTGGGCACGACCGGGATCTCGGACAATGTCTCAGACCTGAACAATATGCCGTTCGATCCACCCACCTTGCCGGACACTAGTGAAGGCTCTGAGCGAATCGTGCGCAACTCGGCGGCCATTTTCCGAAACCCAGAAATTTCCAGCCCCCTCAAAAAGGAACGGATCGAAATGCGGACAACGGGAAGCACGACTCGGGCAAGCTCGTTGATTTAACACCCAACGACGACGACGACGATGATGATTTCCCGGCACGCTCTACCCAGAAATCGATCAACATGACACCGTCTGAAGATAACGAGGAGAGTGAGCGCGACCGCTATGGGTTCCGCAAACATAATCAATACGTTAGTCAAGAACAGTACGACCAGTGGAACACTGGGTACACTGATTATATCGAGAGGCGGCGGCGGAAATGGAATTCCTTCCTCAAGGAGAGCGGGCTCATGACAGACAGTCCTAATCGCTTCCCTCAGCGTTCGACCAAGACGAAGCGGTTTGTCCGCAAGGGCATTCCCCCCGAATGGAGAGGTGCAGCCTGGTTTTACTATGCGGGTGGCCCGGCCATTGTGGCTAAGCATGCTGGCGTATATGACGGGCTTTTACAGCAAAAGGCCAAGGATGTTGACAACGAGGCCATCGAGCGCGATCTCCACCGAACGTTCCCCGATAACATCAAGTTCAGGTCAGCCAAAAACTCATCGACGCCGAATACCGAGACTGGGGCGGCTCGCAATAGCCAGGCTACTATGACCAGCCAAAACGGCAATGCAGCCAAGTCGGACGAGACGGCAATGATCTCTTCGCTTCGAAGGGTACTCCACGCATTCTCGATCTACAATCCTCGCATTGGCTACTGCCAGTCGCTCAACTTCCTTGCTGGGCTGCTGCTATTGTTTGTGGAGTCGGAAGAGCAGGCGTTCTGGTTACTTAATATCATAACCCGTGTATACCTGCCCGGAACCCATGAGATGAGCCTCGAGGGTGCCAACGTGGACCTTGCCGTACTCATGTCGTCGCTTCGCGATTCTATGCCTGCTGTCTGGAGCAAGATTGGCGGGGAGCTTGATGGTTCTGACGCTGTGAAACCCAAGTCGCGACGCTACAGAAAAGGGCCGGAGCCGACTCGCTTGCCGCCCATCACGTTGTGCATGACAGCCTGGTTCATGAGCTGCTTCATTGGCACATTACCCATCGAGACGACCTTGCGCGTCTGGGATGTTTTCTTCTACGAAGGTTCCAAGACGTTGTTCCGTATCGCACTGGCCATTTTCAAAATAGGCGAATCGGAGATTAAGAGTGTGAGCGACCCTATGGAGATATTCCAAGTGGTACAAACAATCCCGAGGCGATTAATTGACGCCAACGGTCTCATGGAGAGCTGTTTCAAGCGTCGCAACGGCTTTGGGCACCTGAGTCAAGAAACGATCGAGCAGAGGAGACAAGAAAGACGTGACAATGTCAAGGTAGAGAAGGAGCGGATGGCCGCCGGGTTAGGAGATGAATCTGGCGAGCTGAAGAAGAAGAACATGGTATTCAGCAAAAAGACTCGATAAGGGCAGCATAACTCAGGGCGGGATGGATAATCCCGGACGGGACAAGGCGGCATTCGCGAAGACCCAGCAACTGAACATACGTCAACTATATCTTCTTTATCCTTTTCTTACGGATAGCCATACCGCTACGCCTGGCTACAGCGTGTACGTGGCTCATGAAAAGGCCAGTGACCGACATGGTAGCGGAGCCCATTCGACTCGATTGGCCTCGTAGGGATGCCGAGGCTGAAGAGAGAGAGAGAGAGAGAAAGAGAAAGCATCTTCTACCGAATCATGACGGCTTTCACGACTTACGGCCTCGGTTTTGCTGCTCTGTATTTTATCATCCGGGGGTTCTGGGAGGCGAAGACCAAAAAAAGACAGGCATTGATGATGCTGGATTGCAACAAAATCGGTGTCGTGGGCTTCCTTTTTTTTCATTTTCATCTTTGCTTTTCTTCTTCAGATTTGGGGTCATATTCAAAGCATTTGTCGGCGCTGGTGCTCTTTTTCCGTCCACCTTTTCTTGCTTTTTTATCATCTGTAAAGAGTTATCTTGTGGCATTGGCGCGTGGACATGGCAAGGGTCATCAGGTACATAGAGTAATTTCACTAGAGCGAAGCCATCATAGACGAAGAGGAAGAGAAAGAGAAATGGCAGCCGCTATGTATCAGAACAGTTCTTATCCCTCATACTCTCTGGACTTTTGTGACTTCTTCGTCAGCAGACTTGGCTCATCTCCTTCACTGTACAGAAGGAAGCTGTGCATGAATGAATGGAAGATGAAAGAAGTACGTGCCCGTGGTCATGGCATTGGCAAAACCCAATTTTGCTATTAAGACTTGGTTGGGTGTAACAGTACCGAATATGCTATTTCATTGATGGCATGTAAACATAACCCAGCCTCATCCGGTAGACCCACTCCAGTGGTCATCATGTACTCGCTCGTGGCAACTGGTGTTGGTGTTTGTAGTCGGTTGCAGATCCCATAAGCTCCCCCCTCCTTTCTCGGGAAATCACTATCCTTCCACCGGGGGTGGCTGTGCAGCGATCAGTAGTAGCAGCATGGCCCAAGTACAGCTGCAAGGATGGCAGAAGCATCACACTCCGCCACCGTCCACAATAGATGCATCTATCCTCCTTGCTCATCGCCCTCGCCTCCAATCCGGCGCCATGTATTTATTCATAATCATGAGCAAGCCGTTTGTTTAGAGGGTGGTGATGCTGTGATGGTACAAGGCGGTAAGGGGGTAGGTAAGGTTTTGCGTGTGTGTCTGCATATACAGTCAAGTTCCCGAGGGAGGCTTTTCCCTGGGCCTCAAGGTCAGGCAGCGCCGCAGCTTCCTCTATTTACTGCCGTCGCCGCCGCTACTGCCACCTTTGGCATAACGCTGGACGTAGCTCTTGGCGTTCCGGTCGAACTCGGCGCGCTGGTTCTTGTACTCGTCGGCGATGCGGGCCTCGAGGGCGTCGTCGGGCTGGGGCTCGACCAGCAGCTGGCGCACGGCCTCGAGCACGCCCTTGATGCGGCTCGCGGGCTTCCAGTTCTCGGGCTTGAGCACCGAGAGGCAGATGCTGCCCTGGTTGTCGTTGGTCACGTTGGGGTGGTAGATGCGGGTGCTGAAGGTGACGGCGGGCGCCTTGAAGGGGTACTCGGCCGGTAAGGTGAGGTTCAGCGTGAAGACGCCGCCGGCGTACACCGTGTTGGCGGGGCCCTGGAGCGTGATGGTCCACACGTGGATGTTGGTCTCCGAGTAAGAGATTGTCATGCCCGGCGGGGGCGAGGACTCGCATTCACCGAGCTCCTGGATGGGTTGGGGTGCCAAGGGGTTAGTTGGGTATCTCTGGGGATGGGTAGGGTCTGTACCTTGGCGATTCTCTTTGCCGATGCCATCTTGTCGACCCGTTATGTATGTATGCACGATTTCTGGCTGTCGCTGTTTGGAGTCTTGCGGGTGAGAGAAGCTTGGGAGCTTCAGGTTGTAATTTCACTTATACTTACTTACTGTGGATATCTGCCAGACAATCAGAGCGGGGCACTGAACAAACAGAGAGCCGCAGGTTACGTAGTACAGCCTGTATGTAGCAAAATAGTACGTACTAACCTACCTGTAGCTTAGTACAGTAGCACTCACGTAAGTACAAGAGCTACCCCGCTGTGGGTCGGCTGGGTGACTGGGTCAGCAAGGGAGGTGCGGGGTGAGACGATTATTACTTTTTGCCTTTGCTTAGAGACCATACGGGAAACCATACGGGAAACCATACGGGAAACCTTGGACGCAAACTCATCTCACACTTTAATTGTCTTGTTGAGCAAGCTCGAGCCTGTTTCGGGGTAATGTGACTGATAAGCATCTACCTGGCTATCGACGCGTCTCTCTTTCGTTTGCTAAGCTGGGCTGGTATCGTAGCACGGTTCATTTCTTGCTCATAAATAGGGGCAAAGTCACGATCACGTGGTCGAAGCTGGCCTTGATCTCCTCCTATTTGCTGATCACCTCTTGCCAGACTCTTGCCTCTGGATCTAGCTAAACCTGCGACGCTCTCCAACTCAGCCAATGCCGCTACTGTCTGGCAAGCATTCCGTATCTGGCGACCATTCCAGCGCGCCTTCGGATAGTCGTGCCAATATTCACTCGGTTCGTCGTCAATAAGAGGACTCCAGAGTAGTGCTCCGGGATCCGTAGGAACACTGACCGATGGTAGTCACTACTCATCGCAACGATAGCTCCAGATACAAGGCAGTTTCTCAATATATAGGTAGGCGTCCTTGCGGTCAGAAAAACATCAGCCTCTAGCAAGAGGATGCAGCCCTAATGGTTGGCGAGAAGAAAGTAATATGCCAAGGCCTTCGCGACGTCTTGTGCCCAGACTTCCAGATCACCTGGCTGATGTGAAGTAATCAAATGTCTTTGAGATATGGGGATTGAAATGAAGATTCTGACTGCAGGTGATCTGGAAAACCCGGAGCCCCGATCGATGGGCCTTAAGACTCTTGCAAGGTGACATTTCCAGAAATGTCATCGAAACCCCACCGCAAACGAAAGCATTACCAGCCCCAGCAGTCAACGTCGTCGACGACGAAGCTTTCTAGGGACGAGACGACGCAGACTAGTCCAAAAGCAACTCAGGATTTCGCGGTGGATACAACCGAAGTGGTTATAACAACCGTGGAAGCTTTAACGATCATGGAAATTTTAATAACCGCGGAAAAGGCTACGGGTTAAGCGGATACGATAACCGCAACGATTCAGGCTACAAACGTAACTTTAATAATAGAGAATGGTCCTCCGACGGACGACCCTTTAGAGGTCGAGGCTTTAATTTTCGTGGCCGAGGTGATAAAGGAAGAAGTCGCGGCAGATTTCGTTGCGAATTCCGACCCTACTAACGTACATACAGACGATGGGTTAAACGATCCCCCTAATAAATAGCGTACAACAGCGAGGAAGAAGAAGTATTCGTCGACAGAGATGCTACTATATGTCTTTCTACGTCTGTAGAAGCTGTGTATACCAAGTCGTCGACAACGTCGTCCAGAACTGAAGACCTTTCGTCCCTTGCTATTTCGTCATCTTCTGCGCTCGGCATTGTTGGGAGTCTGGATAGGGCGTCGGGAACGACGTTAGTACGTCCTGGTATGTATCGGACGTCACCTCTTGAGGACGGTAGAGAATGCGTTATTGAAGTTGAACTGTAACGCTGGGAGTATTTGGATCTAAGGGGTCTCTAATGCTGTGATGTAAAATCGTACAGCTATATCGACTTCGAGGTTAGTTCGTTCGCTCTGTCCGTCTGTCTATCCGTGCTAAGCTGTACTGATGGCCAATTTCGTTCCCAGTCTGGTCCAGAGCGTCTGCCAAAACACGGACGTGAACTTAGGATCTCTATCGGATATGACCTTTCTTGGGACGCCCCAGTCACAGAGTAATAGTGCTGTCACGATCAAGGTTTCTTTTCAAAATAGCTTTGTTGGCATCTCCTTGGGTAGGCAACAAACCCGCGTTCCATCTCACAGAGCACGCTTCCCTAAAGTCTACAACTACTTGGCCATCAATCCCAGCTCGGCCGTCCACCGTAGGCCCCTGGTAACGCATGTACGATATAGCGGTGGACTGGAAGAACTTGATTCCCCTTGCCACCAGTCTCTCACGAAGTCGAGGCTCTCCGCGAAGGGGATAGACGGGTAGCGAATTAACTGATCTTAGCCCGTCGAATCACCTAATCGAGAAGCGCGCCGTGCCTGTCACAGGGCCTAGGTCTTCCCCGTCGAGGTCTATATAAACGCAGAGAATCTGGACAGAATCCTTGTCGTTTTGCAAAAGTCGGTAACGTTTGCTGAGCGGGCTGTGGCCAGCATTAGCCACGGACATGACCTGGAACGCTTGCTGCCTACTTTCCTTGTAAACTTCGTTTCCAGGCTGAATTGGGTGCCATATGTCTGCGAAGTAGATTTTCTGGCATTATTGGCCCCTAAGATGCTGTACTGATCCCCGAGACTCGCGGAGCTCTCGAGTGTTGGTTGCATGGCGTTTACTCTCTGCGTACCAGTCCAGAATACGGTCGGACCCCTTTCTCGGCCGAACCTGACGGGACCAGAAATTTCCACACCAGCGTCGTTCAGCGATACATCCAATGACATGTATTCCTTCCATGTTTGCTAATTCAGCTCGGGTCTTGTTTCCCTCTTCTTCCAAGAACTGCACGCTCTGATGGCTTCGCTTGTACTTCCAGATCGTTTATCCTCGCTTCCAAACGGCGTGCTTGGTATTGCAGCGTCTCGACCGCATGCATTTCCTTCTCTGGTTTCGTAGTCGTAATATGTACATCAGTCTCCTCCACCTCGCCACTAGGAGTCTGTTTGTTGGGGTGATGTTCCATACTCACGGAGACCTGGCGAAAGTAATGAAAGAGCCATGATATCTAAAAGCTAATAGAGCTGGACTCGTTTTCCTGTGTCTTCATCCAGTAAGCGAAAGCGGGGGGTACTGGTTGGATATTTTCGGCTTAGAAGCATAAAAGTCGGAGGTTCTCCTTTCTTTTCTCGGTTTTTCGGCTGAAATACTACCTGGCTTGACTTGATATATACGTCTAATCACGAAACGAGACTGGATCTGGCTGGACGAGGGTAATCGGTCTGTTGATGCTTCGCCATAGCGTACCTATGGCCACGAGAGTGTCGTGTTGCTCGCCCTCGTCCTTTGTATTTACGCTCGCGCTCCCGGATAACTCTATCCTTATTTCGACGACAAAACGGGATAACCCGCGGCGACGTCGATGAGGGTAAAGGGACGCAGAAGAGACGCTGGCTTCGATACGCCGCTAGAATTCCGGCCGAAGTCTGAGGGAAGACTACAAGTCTACAACTAGCAGGCGGAACGAAACCTTACCTAAACATCATCCCGCGTGCTATTGGCCATTTAAATGGAATATAACTTGGGCCTCGATATTCCCTTCGGCCATGAATGAATTCCAGTCCCGGCACCGAAAAGAGCCCAGGGGAAGCATAGTGGCCGGCAACACGCAGCTACTGAAAGGTGCCGTCAACCTGGTTCCCGACTTTGACTATGCGACGCCACTGTGGCTATTATCTTCCCTTTCAGTCCATATTGCTTGGTAGCTCAACTGCTAACTGCCATAGGCGGCACATCGCAGCATCAAGGTGGGTGAAGGGGTGTCTCGCAGCCTAGATACTTAACCTTGGGGACAGCCTCGGGGACATCGAGGCATGAAAGCAACAAAACGCACACCTGGATGCACAAGTGAGCTACTGCCGTACCCGCAACTCCTCGGCCGCACTGCAGTACCCCTACTATAGGGGCATTAGCCCAGGCAAAGTCCTAGTGCTTCTGAAGATACCTAGCCACCTAGAATAGACGGACACATCGCAAATCACCAAGATGAAGGAGCTAATGGTGGTGTTGAGATACCTGCTGGATCTGAATTTAGACACAGCACTGCCATGCGTCTTCAAGCTCCTGATCACGAGCCCGTCTTTCTTTTCGTCGTGATCAATCCGGATGAAGAACTTCCCGAGATGGCCTATTTCATCAATGGACTGGAGGACTTGACACCAGAGAGCAACAGGGGTGGTTTAAGCTAGTATATTGTATAATAGTCAAGGAAATAGGAAACAGGTAATTAGCCCCATAGAGCCTAGAAGTGCTTAGGGTAGGACCCCAGTGTCACAGCCTCTCATCTTTCTGCCTCTTGGGAGAAAGTCAAGAAGAAAGAGAAAGCTTAACAGCCGCCAAGGCTGCCGAACAGATGAGGAGTCTCGCCGATCCTGACATACCAGGGGTGACCATTTTCGGAGGCGTGGCCCTCCCCACCGATTTCTTCAGAGTTTCCACACTTTTCGACGACAGCCCGGGCCGCTGCTGCAACGGGTTGAAAACTCGGTAGGTGGAATTTGCTTTCTTCCTATTTTCGGTAGCAAGAAAAGAGCAAAGGTTAGCAGGTGGGACGGGTCGAGTATGGACAAAAAAGGGGTGAAACTCACGCTGCCGCACAGCCAGATGGCCGAGTTCCAAGAGCAGCTGATGCAGTGGCAGCCGCGCTGGACCACCGGGGTCTCTGCCGGAAGCCCCTCGAGGTGCAGTATGCCTTCGAGGATGGGAAGAATCTTGCCACCAAAGCCCCGGGGGCCGCAATTGCGAACATCGCCAGTGAAGGGTGGCGAATCCCTAACCTGCACCTGCGTCTCACCAGGATGGTAAGCCTCGCTGGTCTCAATGTTCCTGGCAGTGGGGATACAGGCTGCCGGGGCGATGACTGCCGCAAGGGCTGCGATCAAGGAGTAGCGCATGGTTGCAGTGTGTATGTAAGCGGAAGGAGTCTGAGTGTGGTTGATGGCGAGTGTTTGATGGTGAGTGTTTAATGGTGAGTGTCAATAATCTGATGGAGAGGGCAGAGCACCACACCTTTATACCAAGACAAGCTTCGGAGTGGCCACGGCCGGAGAAAGGGGGAGTGAAAAAGCTTTTCTTCTCTCGGTCGATAAGGTTCCAACAAGTTAATTAGATCGTTCTGTATCTTGGTCTCATTTCTTTCTTACAAGGAGATGACAGTTATTATAGTTAGACCCATCCACTCTTGGATTTTGGAAGACTACGATGCTAATGAACTGCCTCAACTATCCCAAACCTTATACGGTCCGGCAAACACCAATGTGACGAGTGCTATCTCCAGCTTCGTCTTATGGTGGCAAGCCAGTCAATGCTCGGCCTGTCCAGGAGCCAAAGCCGAGCCATAGCACTGATCGCGTTACCGCACGAGTATGGCATAGTTAGCAGCAGCAGCAGGACCTATCTGTGCTGTATCATAGAGAATGCCTGTTGGCTTTACCAGTGCCGGGTGTATAGAGTAGCACACCTCCTACAGAGAGTAAGCGTGGTTCGACGACTTCAAACGGCTTGGCATGTCGCCACCCCTTGTCTGTCTATACCACCCGGGTGTTAACTTCTAAAAGCACAAGTTGCCCCTCGTGGTTCGTGCGCTGGTCTGGCCTGAGCGTCTTGTGTTACCGCGTGTAGAACCAGGATGTAGAACCAGGATGTAGAACCAGGATGTAGAACCAGGATGTAGAACCAGGATGTAGAACCTCAGCTGTCCGAGAAGCAGGGTTGGTAGTCCAACACACGAAATTGGCTACCCCGCCCTGATTCCCAATAATGTCTGCCGTCTCTCCAATCTCTCCCTGTGTCTCAGTATAGTCGGTAGCCTTCTGAGCCAACCTACTGGCCTGTAAGCATGGACTCGGCAAAGGCAGATCTCCGACGGACACTAGACAGTCTCGATGAGCCCGAAGATCCTCCGCGTAAACGGCCTGCCCGTTCGCGCGCCCCGCCCATCAAGCTCTCTCCACTTCTGTACAAAGCCTCCGTCAAGGAACGGGCCGAGGCCGGCACCATCCGAACGACCTCCTCCACCGCCGATATTGACGATGCCATCATCTTGCGGATCAAGAAGTGCCTCGACCGAGCCAACCATCCCAACACGCCAGAAGAAGAGGCCAAAGCCGCCCTTCTTCTAGGGTCGCGGCTGATGGGGCAGTATAACGTAACCCAGGCCGAGGTTTTAGCCCATGAACCGCCGGACGAACAGAGAAATTATGCTGGGCAAAGCGTTGTGTCCATCATCCGCTGTGATGGCGACCGCTCCAAGCCCGTGAAGGAACAGAGCTACATCAACACTCTTTGCTACGCTATGGGGACCTTCTTCGACTGCAAATATTACTTGACTGGTCGCTACGCGTCCGTGGATTTGACCTTTTATGGCATTGCGGAAAATTCCATTACTGCGGCCATGTCATTTGAGATGGCATATAATCTCCTGGCGGAGTGGGCCAGACCCTACAAGGGCGTTGGCAGCAAGAACAGCTATTGTCACGGTATTTGCGACGAGCTTGCAAGAACTGCCGAAAGCGAAAAGGACAGTGAAGAACTGCGCGCCAAGGAAGCGGAAGCGGAAGCCATTGCGGCCAAGGCGAGAGAAGAGGAGGCCGAACGAGCGGCCCAGCTGGCTCGACTAGACGAACCCCTCAGCATCACCTCTTCTTCTTCTGAGCCGGGACCACGGGAGGTCGAGGCCAGAGACGATACGGACTGTGGGCGTCAGAACCCTCCTGAAGCAGCCGGGTCTGTCACAACATGTTCAGATGACGGCAACCGAGTGAAGGACGAGGACTGTGCAGATGATGACCCCGACCTGTCTGGCCCAGAGGTTGACAACACAACCTGGGAGGACTCCATGATACCCGACTTCGACACGAAAGACGAGCAGCGGTGTGACATTTTCGGAGACCTCGATCAAGAGATTCGTAATCTCATCAAGGCAGAACCGCCATCACCCGAAGCCTCCTTCGCGATCAATGAACCAGGGCCAACCTATTCAGCTCCGCCGGCGCCGCCGCATGGCGACGAACACTCTCGCAAAACACCAGCCCACAAGCGCGAGACAAGCCCGCAGCCGTTGGGCGGAGCCAAGGTACCACCATCCGAACTACTAGAGGATGCCGAGCTCGCAGAGTCCACATGGGCTTCGCACGGGCAGCTCGTGGCCTTTCGGAAGACGGCAGCGCAAATCGCCCAGGATTACCTGGAGGGCCAGGGCATCAAGCTGCGCACAAGTCGGGTCAGGGGCAGAGTGATACATGATAGCGGTGCCTATAGGCAGGGGAAAAAAGACAGCAGGAAGATCGACGTGCGTAGAAAGGGTATCTCAAACTGAGTGGGTGGGTGTTGTCTACTTAACCATGGTCTCTTTTGTCCCTATATAGCACCGTAAGGTGATTTCTCTTTTGTGGTTTTTCTTTCCTTCCTTTATTTGGCACTTTATAACTTCTATCTGGCTTGATATAAAAGCAAGTAAATATGACTCCTGTGTGGCCGGTGTAGCTGGCATTATAATGAATAACTCGCTGCGGACTTCGGCAAACTTGCTTTTCAGGGCTGTCTATTCCTGTCCCGGTCTTGCCTGACGTATCAAGCTCTATACTACGTAACGAGAAACCCATCACGTTGTATAGGTGCTAATCAGTTATAGATGGCTTTTATGATCCAGCACTCAACGGCCGTAAAATTTGATCGTTTTCTTTGTGAAGATAGCTTGCTCCTCTACGCCCCCTTTTCGTGTTTACGCAAAGAGATTCTCACAACTCAGTATTCTCGCTGGTGCCATTGGGGCCATTGGGCTGATGAGACAGAGAACGAAGAGACGTTGAAAATGCAGGGGCCTTGCAGAAGAGCACTTGTATATAGTTATGCAATGTATGATTATTATTAATATAGTTGGTTATACCTGGCCGTATTTTACTATTATGTGAGTATTAGGATGATCGCAACTGCCCGGATACCATCAGGGCCTTTGATGACCCTCCCTTTATTCGGCTTGGGTATTGTTCCAGAGACTCTGTATCGTTACCTGGTGGACCCAGTCACCATCAGTATCGTCTTGAATGGCACGGTAGCCCAGCTTCCTGGTCTCCCCTTTTCCAAGCCAGAACCCATTATCGTCAAAACTCACTACCGCTCCGGTGGGAGTATCCAACCATGTCCAAGCGCTGACGCCAGAAGTGGCTGTGACGGTGAACAACTTGTCCTCCTCCTCATAAGTTAATACAAGGCCGGGGTCGACCAGCTTGGCTTGAGACAGCGGCGTCGCGTGAAACCAATTCGTGTGGTAAAACGTTGTGCTTTCATTGGAGTTGGGCAGTTGGCCAGTCACCGTCACGTTAGCTCTCATGATGAGATCGTCGGCGTTTTCGCCACCCAGCGTCGTCGCGAATACCCTGGTGCTGTTGAGAGCGCCAACCGTAACGTCCTGGCCGCTCAAGCCACCATCGGTATTATGATCCCCCGTGACAACCACAGCTTCTTCGCCTGTCCAGGTATACCATCGCGCGTCCACGGTGCCGTGGGCCCCGGCCCAGAGATCGCTCGTGACCCAGAGCTCCAGCTCTCGCGTCGTCGCGTTCCAGAAGGGGCTGATGATGACGTTGGAATAGAGGTCCTTGGCGCGGTAGTGCAGGATCTTCCACCGCCCAGCGCGGTCGATGCCGGCCCAGGTCGGCGCCGCCCACTGGTCCTCGAGCTGCCAGTACAGACTGCCGAGAGTCCGCTGCGGCAGGCCGGAGCCCCGTCGGTAGAACTGGATCTGGGCGCCGTAGTAGTCTGCCTGGAACACCTGCGTCGTCCAACACCAGGCCGAAAAGTTGGCCATCGGGTTGGTCTTGTCGGGCGTCGGGTACCAGCGCTCCGCTGCCACTGTCATTTCGGCCATGCCTTTTGACGTGTTTTGGTAGTTGGTGGTGTTGAGCCCGCCTGGAGGGTAGTGCCTGTTGCGGTAGATGATGGTCGTCGTGTTGAAGAACAGGTCGCTCTCGGGTACATATTCTTGCCATGTCTGCAGGGAGGGCATCGAGTGGTAGCCAAACTCGTTGGAGAAGCGACCCACCGGATAAGCAGAACTGTTGAAGGCCACCGAGGAATCGTAATGGTAGTAGTCCGTCTCGCCATATATGTGCCCCGGCTCCAGGTCGTCGTATCGCTGCTGCATGTAGGGCGCGTCCGTGAAGTTGAGCGAGATGAATCCGTTGCTGGTGCTACTTGGCGCGTAGCTGATACTCCGTGAGTTTTCAAAGACCGCAGGGAACAGCGTGGAGAGGAAGAGCTTCTCGTACTCGGAGAGGATCCGCGGAAATTCGTCAGGCGCTGACCTATTTGCCGTTCGGAGCTCCAGGTTTTCGAGCTCGTTGCCACCGGCCCAATAGGCGAGAGACGGGTGGTGGTTCACTCGGCGGACCTGATAGACGGCTTCTTCATACACGTTGTCGAGGAAGCCTTGGTCAACCGGGTAAAGAGTGTCGCCGAACTCAAACTCTGACCAGAGCAGGATCCCCATCTCGTCGGCGGCCTCGTACATAAAGTCGGGAGAGTAAGCGCCGGAAGACCATACTCTTAACATGTTTTGATTTCCCGCAACCACGGCCCCGAACAGTGACCGTATCCTCTCGCGAGTAACACGAGGCCAGAAAACATCTGGCGGGATAAAGTTGGAGCCTTTGGCGAAAAATGGACGGCCGTTGATCTCGAAATGCCAATGGTTTCCTGGCGCCACTCCAATTGCTACCTCGTCATCTGGCACCGGCAACTCGTTCAGTACAATAGTCCTGAACCCTACCCTCCGGGTCACTGAGGCCACAGTGCTATTTTCCGGGCCATTCACCTCTACCGTTAGCCAGTACAGAGTCTGCGGGCCCATCCCAACTGGCCACCAGAGATCGACGGCGTCGCCTGCTAATGTAGTCGAACCAGTGACAGTCCCCGGTACCGAGCTGACATTATGCAAAGCACTACCAACCACGGTTTGGTTCATGGCATCTCGGAGAACAAAGTGCAGACTCGGGTTTTCGATGCGTTCACCAATGTAGTCGATGCTTGCGTTGATAACCCAAGACTGGCTCTGGTCCGGAATCAGATTGTTCCTCTGCCCTTCACGATATATATCAACCAAGACATTGCGCGGATGGACCTGTTGTCCTCGATTGAGCTGGACAACAAAGCCGGGCTGCCAGGGCCCGGCTGGGGCGAAGGCCGGACCCCAGTCCCAGCCGAAGTCGTTCTGCTCTTTGCGCATGAATTCGCGATGCGGTATCTCGAACAGACCCTTGACGTCAAGTGGCCAGTCAGTCTGACCGGGCTCATTGGCGATGTCCTCGGTGATCTGTGGGGCGCTGCCGAAGTTGAGACGCAGTGTAGGTGAGCCTGTACATTGCGCCAACACGTCGGTGACATTGAAGTAGTATTGGCGGAACTGGTTGTTTGTGTAAGCGACGTGCTGGCCGCAGACTTCAATAGTGGTGAAGGTGTCAAGGCCTTGGAACAGCAAGAATGTTTGGTCATAACCGGAGGATCTGTCCCTTGTTAGTAAGTAAGTAGTCATGGATGGTCGGGCTATCACATTGCTCTACTGACATGCCTGCTATGTCGGTGGTATAAGTCCAATTCTGCTTCCAGATCCATCTCAAGTTGAAATCGTTGAGACCATACTCGGGGTTGCCAATGACTTGGTTGGCATAGAGATCGAGATGGGCATAGGATGGAAAGGTGGCAGGGATAGTAATATCCATGGCAGGGTTACTCAGTGTCCACTGCGAGGCACTCAGGTCGAGTATGCCAGGGCTTGCCATAGCTGAAGCGACACCTGCCCCTACGACAAGGGGCAATTGAAGCGTCATGGCAAGGCAGATGGATTCTATAGTCATGATCTGATAGTAGTGGTATTCATAGTAAGGAAAATGGGGCCTCGAATCGAGTAGGAATAGGGTTTGTACGACATATGTACGCAGAGGGAGGTTGCAGATCAAGTGGAGCCATGACGATGTATCTTTACGACTTATACTTATAGAGGCAGTTCACAAAGCGGGGGAACTGCCGTCACTCCGCAGAAAGACTATCTACCTAGTCAAGGCAACAGGGGCCAGACACGTCGCAACTGGCGCGAGATGCTGCAGAACTTGGTCTTTTGGAGCTGATGACGCGAGGCGACCGCATCAATCTTGTCGTCTTTCGCAGGGTTCACTACTTCGCGCACCGAATGGTAACGTGGCATGCCACTCATCGCTGCAGCAGTTCGATAGAACAGCCATCGAGACGTGTATTTGGCCAGCATGTACGCGCACACACACCAACCTCGACCTCCAAACATAGCCCGGGGAGCCAGGAGAGACGAGCGGACGGGAAAGCCGTCATGCTGGGCCCGACTGATGGCGAACATGACGTCTGCAGTTTCGCCGAGTTTCTCCCAGGGTCCGTGTGCAAACCGGCGTTCTCGCAGTTCTTCGCGGACGCGGTCTCGATACCATGCCGGGGCTTGGCGCGGCAATCCGAGCATGCCATGCCATCGGGTCAAAAACTGGCGCATCATGGCGCATCCCCGTTTCCCTTGGAGTCAGTATAGCTGAAGCAGAAGGACATGACTTAAGTATTGCCTAGAGGTGGGCAACCTACCAGGAGGACATTTGCTTCAGAGCCAAAAAGACGGTGTTTGTTGTTGTTGGGGCAAACATAAACAAAAAACTAAGGTTACCCCAGCCAAACAACTAGAAAGCCAATCGACTCTCCGACACACCCAAAGCCTAACCATAGCCATCTCCAGACAATTGATGTTTTGGTCCGAGGGAGAGGATGCTGGAAAAGCTGTTTTACAGGAAATGTGCTTTGACGGCTTTCTTCTGTCTTGGTGGATAGTATTAGTAACCACATGTATGTATGTTTCGTCCTATCATGCACTCGCCCTTTCTCGCTCACGGAGCCCTGAAGCCTTGTTCGTCGAAGATTACTTACAAATACATTTGCGTTGAAGGTTAATAAAATAGAGAGGCCCTCTGCGCTCTGCCAGTGATCCTGCATATTCAGTCCTCCCCCCTCCCCCTACCAACGCACCTCATGTAATCACACTATGTCCTGCACAGTCCTCCTAGTCGTGTCATACTCGGGGATTCGGGGATCTTCACTAGCGTTACAATGCTTCTGACCCCAGTCGCCTGCCTGCTTCTTCCGCGACCCGCCCCGACTCTTTGTCGCCGCCACGGCCGCCGAGGACGAAGAGCTGGCCCCGCCACCATCGCTCCCGCTGCGCGCCGAGGCCAGGAGCCCCGGGAAGATTCTGGCGAGCAGCGGCCGCAGCACCGCCAGGCACGCGCACGTGATGGAGACGTTGATCTCGATGCCGCTCCACAGCGCGACCTGCACGACGGGCCCCGACGGGTCCGGGGCTGTGACGTACTGCGCGAGCGCGATGAGGCGGATGACGGAGGCGATGATGACGCTGCGTGTTCAGATGATGTTGTCATTATAAACTCCGGTAAGAACAACCCTCGAGAGAAAAGACAAACAATGTAGATGTAAGGGGGTATTGTGTTTATTGGATCACTCACAAACCACCAAACGTGAAAACTAGCACCAGATCCCTCTTCTGGCTACGTGAGACGTGCAGACGATGGATCAGGGGGACGGGGATAGCGAAGATGACGAGGTCCATGAGGATGTTGGTGCCGGAGCAGATGTAATGGAAAACGGCAAGATCCAGGCAGCGCGGTGCTTCTGCTGCTGCTGCTGCGGCTGCTGCCGCCTCCGATCCCTCGGCGGTGTCAGTAACCCCGGGGCCAGGCATTAGATCCCACATGGACGCGACGGGCCAGCAGCGGAACACGGCGCCGAACAGGGAGAAGAGCCCGTAGGCGACGAGGGCGCCCATGACGGCGTTGCAGAGCCGCGTCACGCCGCGCGTCGGGAACACCCGCCGGTACTGCCACACGACCGAGAGCTTGCACAGGGCCGACGAGAGGCCCCAGGCCGCGGGGCCGAACCAGACTGCCTATTTGCGGGCAGGGGCCGTTCGTGTTAATCATGAAGCTGCCAAGCTGCCTTCCTCCAAGACGTGTGTAGGACTGAAGGAGAAGAGGAAGTTGTATACGCAACATGTGTGTATGGATAATAGGTGAGTGTGTGCTGGACTATAACTTATATGGCACTTACTTTCAAGAGCATCCGACGTGAGCCAGGCTCTACCTCGCTCAAGGGACGACCAAAGCCATGTAGCGTCGCTGTTGTCGTAGAATGAACGACGTGGTCAGTCAAATTCTCTACAGCTCATAGTGGGGGAGAGGAAAATTGAAAGGAGAGTATAATGCTCACCACAAACGTGCGAAAAATACCAGACCAACGATGTGAGCTAATAATTAGTGATTAAGAATCGCTTGCGTCAGCCACCCTCACACCCCTTTTCATTTTGGTCGGGACAAGCAAGCGAACGACATCTGCCATGAGAGACCCTTGCGAGAACTAACGTACCAAAGAAGCGCCGATGAGATATTCGTCGAGCCCGGCGTTTCGGAGGATGCCGAACCGAGTATACAGACGCAGCCCGACCGCGAGACAGGCCACGCCGAACAGCACCGTGATGGGTATCAGGATGCTCGCCATGAAAAGCGCCGTGCAAAAGTCCTGAGGCAGACAGTCAGTATCCGACTTCCCCGTGGGAGGGAAGAAGAAGAGCTTCTTTATGTCGTCCATCCCGATGTGTGGTGTGTGGTTTTCTCGAATAGGAGAACGGTGAACCGTATCAATTGTAGGCCAATCCCTTGCATCGGGCATACTGTGTACAACCATCCTCCTCTTTCCTTGCATTAGGTATACTGTCTCTCCCCCTTGCCTACTTACTTAGCCCACTAGATTCGGTCCCGGGTTCACAAGTTGGCTGTTCTGTCCAAGTCACCCGCCTCTCTCGATCCCCCCCAATGTCATCATCACAACTATAACTTCCAGCGTAGCACAAGTAGCTGGCAGCTTTGTCTTCAGTACGTCTTTGCTTCGGGAGTAAAGGGAGAAGGAGGTCACTAATCAAAGAATGCCCTGCATCCTTCCTGGTCTCGATGCAGGGGAAGCTGGGTGCTCGATCCTAAATTGCAAGCCCCAGCACTCATCCAGTTGGGGTTTTCACATCCGCAACGATGGACGTTATGAATCGGCCTCAGAATGCTTTGGTTGGTTCTGACATATTCTATGAATGAAAAGCCTTCTATCTGTCTTGTCTATGCGCCAGTAGACCACAACAATATCATCTAAATAGAAAACCTCATCTACAGCATCGATGATCTTGTTTTTCTCACCGCCACTCTCTCGCCGACCAGTCTTCCGACCTAACTTCTAGGCCGCCAAAGACTTGATGCTAGGCCGGCCGCTCCGCTGGCAAACCAGGCTGCGACGTTGAAGATGGCATGTACAGTGCCGGTGGCGAAACTGGCAGCCCCTCGTAGCAATTCTACCGAGGCTCCGCGCGGGTTATGCATGCCTTCCCTCAATGTTGACATGGCCCATTCGATATCCGCGGTCGCATCTTGGATAGCCCAAGTGATGGGGAACGAGTTCTTCTTGGGGGGCGCCTTGACACGCGGCCTTGACCCGGGAAACACGGCGGCGCCCTTCTTCCTACCGGCGAGATCTTTAAGCGTGAGCTCATGAGCCTCATGACCTCGTTTTTGGACGCTCTGCTTGGTAAGCTTGCTGCGGATAATGGTCTTCTCCTTGGAGGGAAGCCCCTTCCACCACTTCTTGACGGCGAGGAACATGTAATGCTGTACAGCTGATTTCTTTTTGACAAAGGCGGGATGGTGGAGAATCTTGACAATTTCGTCGATGGTCTTGTCTGCGTCCAGCTCACCGTCGTCCCAGCATCTAACAACTTGTTGCGTGACCCAATTAGTGGTTACTGTGGCCACAAGCCCTGCTGGCTGGTTGAGCACGTTGCTAAAGTGGTCTTTCGAAAGATCAGAGTGGCTGGGGTCAGACGCAGACGACCCATCCTCATATACCGCCGCCGATTCAGCCTTTGCAGCCTCTTCGTCAACACGATCCTTTGCAGCCTTGACGGCATTCCGAAGCTCCTTGACCGCCGACTCGAGCATCACAGCAAGAAACTTGTAGACAAGCTGATCCGCATATTCTCCCAGTTGACTATCGGGTTGGTCCGGGCCTGGATGCTCCGACTCTTGCGCGCTCTCTTGCAACCATTTTGACATCCTGTCATGGAGGTAAAGAACGGGCTCGATGGATTGCCAGAGAAGGTTAGGGTTCGTGATACCGCTTGCATCATCTGTACCAGAAGGTGGTTTGTCTTCAGTCGCCTTCTTGAAGATGGTTCCAACAGTCTCCAGCTGTTTCGTGAGGGGGTTGTCGCCAGACGAAAATTTACTTAACGCACCAAGCGCAGTTTTGACGACTTCGAAAAGTTGCTCAAAAGCCATACCTCCGTACCCAAGCTTTATTTCAAGCTCGCCGAGGGAGCCCTTGGACTGTAGGATGGCCTTGTCATCAGCCTCACCGAGCATACTGTGAAAGATGTCGAGCATGCCGAACGTCCCCGTAACCAAGGGCGGGACTTGCTTGCCTCGCCAGCCCGGCGCTGTGACCCTGCACTGGTCGCCAACGAAGGCAAAAACATCCTGCTCACCCAACTCACGCAAGCAGAGCTCTACGTAGTTACTGTGAGCGGCAAAGTCTTCGAGGGTGTGCAGAGCGGCCCCAAGGCGAATAAAGGATTCTTTGCGAGCGCCTGCGTCTTTCCGGCCTTTCCGGCCTAGATCGATGCACTCGGTGAGTTGATTACGGATATAGTCGGCAGAAGTATCCCATCCATGGCCAGAATTGGCGATATAGTTTTTCATGCCTGTCCTGGGGTCGAACTCGAGCTCCTTCGGATCCACCGGCCCACGCAGTCGCTCATCGACTTCCTTGGCATTGTCATCATAGCCGTGTGGGTTGTCGATGTGTTCGACATGTGTGTAACAACCCAAGCGGTCTCTGGTCACGTCGAATTCATCAGTGGCGAAGCCGAACTCCATGAAGCCCATGACGGAAACAATAGCGCGGAGGATGGGCTCAGGGATATTCTGCAGGCATGTTGTATCGATGACCTGGGAAAAGTCGCGCAACCAGTTGCCGAAGTAGATCTGTTTCCGCTGCAGCCGAGTAAAGCGGTGGTGCGTTATGAAGCTGAACGGGAGGTACTGAAGGACCTCGGTGATGTCGCCATGGCGCCAAACATATCCTTGGAACTCGGAGGCCAGGGGTAAAGAGCCTGCGCCGAAAGCCGTGGCGGTCCCAGCGAAGAGGGCGCAAATGAGGAAAACAAGTAGCGAATGATGAGCTGACAACATGTCGAATGATGGATGAGATATCTACCAGCTCTTCATTACGCAGAAGTCTCGGTGGTGACTGGTGAGGAACAGCCGAAAAGAGGAAAAGAATTACGGTGGTGAGAAGAGAGATATTGTTGCGGTGGATCACAAGATGTCATTGGGGGGGGGGCATGTAGTTACGTCGTAGTTACAGGTACAGTAGATAATGCATTGGATGTCTGAGTACTTACTGAAGTACTTACTGTACTTGATGAAGCTTGATTGTCCACTAGACCTGTAGCCTTGAACCTTGTCAGGCCTTGCCGCGGCATTCATTCATTGTCCAGTTTGTGCCTGGGGACTGACTGGGAAGGAGAAGAAGGATATCAGTAGGGGCCAGTTATTCTGTACTACGTTGTATATCATGTAAAGAAGTAAGTAAGTACTTAGGTACGATACAATCCTCCCGATGCGTGGGGGGTGGGTGTGCTAATAGGAATGAATGCCCGTGCTCCGATGGTCAACTACGTCATCCGTCACCTCGTCATCTCCCGTCTGCATGTCGGTCTTTGATTCCTTTCATCGTCGTCATGTTTCCCCTATCCAGCCACCATGGTCGCCTACGAGTTGCTGGTCGGTGTCGTGTTCGTATCTGTCTCGCCCAGCATGCCCAGCATGCTTCGAAACCCCACCAACGAGGGGACGCGATTGCTGTCGTTGCTGTTGGTCATGTCGAAGCTGTGTTTGTTTTCTGACGCCCTGGCCCTCTTGAGCAGTTTGAGCGAGCCATAGACCGAAGGCGCGTTGGCGACGAAGATGGCCACCGCCATCTGCGCCGACGCCCAGACGCTGCGTCTATGCTGCGATGGCTCATAGAAGATCTGCACCACGCGGGTGATGGTGATGGCGATGCACGCCGCCCCCATCCCAACCAAGACGTATAGCCGGAGCCTGTTGGACCAGCTGTGCTTGGGGAGCCGCGTGAGCGGAAAGGCGATGATGAGGACCACGACGTCGAGAAAGATGTTGCTGCTGCATTGCACCAGTAGTTGCGCGTACGCCCTCGTGCAGGGAGGTGCGGGCTTCGTCTTCCAATACAGCTCGAACGGGCGGCACTCGAGAAAGGTGGCCAAGACGACGGCGATGAATGTCGCCGCCACCGCAAACCAGATTGCGCGGATAGCCCAGGTCACCACGGTGATGCCGGTCACAAGCCGCGCGTAGAAGGAGAGGATCAGGCAGATCTGCAGCCAGAGTATCACGGTGAAGAAGATGCGGGTGGCCAGGACGAGGATCGCTCCGGCCTTGACGTAGGCTACATCGCTATGGTCGTAAGGGAAGCCGGACCCGTGATCCACGTTGTCGTTAGCTGCGCCGAACTGCAGGTAATAGTGCGTGGTGACGAGACGTCCAACGACGGCAGCGATCGAGACCGAGGCGAGATAGAAATTCAGGGCAAAGGTGCGTTGGCGCCAGTATTCGAGGGAGAGACGCAAGAGGAGGATGGAAATGCTCAAGGCTGCAAACACGTAGTCAACGTACTGCGCGGTCGGGGCATCGTACATAATGGCATGGCACCGCGGGCTGCGCGTTCTGCATCTTTCGGGTTCAGAGGTATTTGTAAAAGCAAGTCATGGAACAGCGGCTATTGGTGACTGCTTACTTAACTTACCGTCACAGACATCCAGTTCTTCCGTACTTGCCCTGTTGGTTCTCCTGCCCAATGACGAAATTCTTCGGCAATGGTTGTGCGACAAAAATTGGTTGTGATGTCATTGATGCTTAACCTCACTCTTGCCAGGATGCAACTGCCGGATTTGCTCCCTTTGCTGGGCTTCGACGTACGCTGAATGAATCTTAAGACTGCTCACTCCTCGCTGCCATAACTTGCTGCAGTGCATACTCTTCGGTGGGATAGTCCCCTCTGACCGAGTCGAAGGCCGGCGTAAACACCGCCTTTTCGATCTCCTTGTACTTACCGCAGGCCACGTAGATCAGGTCCCCGTGCCTGGACCCGTCCGTCATCATCAGAACCGCCGCCCGTGCCACCGCCGAGGCCGGCTGGACCTCGACGCCGATATTCTCCATGGACTCTCTCAGTTTCTCCATGACGTTGCTGTCCGTCCACGAGGGTGCGAGGGTGTTGACCCGGATAGGCAGCTGCTCTATTTCCGTCAAGATCACGAGGCTTCTACCGAAGCCGATAGCACCGTGCTTGGCCGTGGCTATAGGCGGGTTGTTTTTCTCTAGGTAAGATACTTGGGTATGGATGAGGGAAGATATATTGTTGTCGATACGTACTGTAGTCCGTGCCTCGAATGGCTTGCAATCCCGTCGTTGAGCCGTTGATCACGATGCTGCCACCGTCGGGCTGTTGCCGGATGTGGTATATGGCCAGCGCGCACGTGTTCATGAGTCCCTTCAGATTGACATCTAACACGGCGTAGTTCGGCTCCTTCAAGTCTCCCTTGGCGTCGACCTCGGTAGACAGGAAGTCGGCTCGCGGACCCAGGCCAGCATTGGCAAAGACCGAGTCGACACGACCATAGAGCTCCTTGGTCCTATTGAACAAGGCAATGAGATCGGCCCAGACCGCGACATCCGTCTTGATAAAGGCGACCTCCCCCCGCAGCAGACTCGGGCTTTTGGGCCGGCGGTTCCAGATCGGCGTTGACCACGCGAGCTCCCAGGGATATCAGTAGCTCGACGGTAGCCAGGCCGATTCCCGATGAGCCCCCTTAATAGCAGGGAGAGTAATCAAGACGTTAGCTCATCCACCCAGTTATCATCAAATTCAGGCCGCCGGAGAAACCCATACCTGTAACTATCACCACCTTGCCTTTCACTCCCCTCAAATCATTGTCATTAATCAGGAATTCGGCCATGGTGAATAATGCCCGTTGCAACAGCTCGCTCGTGTGAATATAATTACCGATATGTAATTACCTCAATGGTGGGTTGATGTGAGAATGCAGATGAAAACGGAATATGTTCATTTATTCACCACAAAAAGAGAAGAAAAAAGGAGAGGGTGGTGGATGCTTACTTACTTAAGTAGTCAGAGAGGAGTCCTAGGGCAAGCATGAACGTCTGAGGGGTAAAGATCCTGCCTGCATTGAAGTGATAGACAGGCCTCGTCATAGCATTGGTCTGCTTACGATGCATGCATCACACTACTAGTGAATACTATTGTGTATCCCCACAGCGAACAGCCTTTAGCCTCCATTCCGCGGGGCCCGATAATATCTATCTTACCCCCCTCTCGCCACCCGCGGGCTGGCTTGCTCACCTCTCGCCATGATAAGAATCAGTGCCGGTGACAACGAGTGCTATATATACCGTTCAATGCTAGTAATCACGTACCTACGTGTTAGATCGATCAGGCTGATAAGATGTGTATAATCGTTGTGTATATAAGTCAGCCAAGCATTACATAGGGCTCTTGCCGCGCTGCCCACAGCCCATAATGGCACTTTACTAGGAATTGGCCCTTGAGCTACTGCAGATATGTATCAATGCCATTGGAGCTGACATGTGGTTTATGGGCAGTGGCTTGGTCGGTTGCATAACGGTTTCTCCTGGTGTATACATCAGTATACAGTGGACGGGAACTAACTCGAACCGTAGGTCATCTATACTGTCATGGCCATATTGAAAAGGCTATTCCCACCTTCGAGTTCTTCCACGGCGCTTGCACCGCGCTCCTCGATTGCAGCATCAGTATGACACCGATATGCATATCTGACGCTCGTCGACGGTTCGTGTGGACCCTCTGTATAAAGATGTGCAAGTGCTTATTCAACAAAGCCAAAGATCGCTCCGAGAGTGCAGGGCTGTCAACTAACCAACCTAAACAACCAACCTACTAACTAACTAATTAAAGGCCCTTAGTTTATAAACTAACTAAGGCCTTGAAATTACACGAATTAACTAATTAAAAGGTCGCTTTAATTATTAACCTAATTAATTAAATTAATTAGGTTAATTTATTATAGATTTTCTTAAAATCGTAAATCTTTTCGTAATAATTTCTTAGTATTATAATTAAAAAGGGTTAAAAAGCCGAACTTTAACCGTAATTTAATTACAGTAAATTAATACTAATTTTAATAATAATAGTTAACTTTTAAATAGTGTTACACAGTAGCACTAATGCTATTTATACTATCCTTACTGTGTTATCGGTTATTGCCTTATTAGGCTCAGTACGGCTGGTACGCACTGATCACCAGATCAGCTTTTATCTCTTTCGTTCACTTTCGACAGCTTTCTTTAAGCTCTAGCTTATGTATATAGTTACGTAAGCCGTCTCTTTCTAGAGCCTTCCTTCAGGCCTTCCAGCGCCTATATTTACAGGCTCTCTAGCACTCCTTTAAGTAGTCTCCAAGCAAGCAATACACACTGAATTATTACTTTTATATAAGCTCTTCTAATTCCCGTGTTCCCCTACAGCTACAGTAGTAGCTATACGCCTTTTCGATCCACTGACTATTACCCTACTGTTATACTAGTCCGGCTCTAGCTCTTGCTCCAGCCGTCACCCTGCTATAGCACCAGGCCTTTTAGCCGTCACTCTGCCGCTGCTCCAGGCCTTTCTAGTCGCCCTGTAACTACGCTAAACTTACATTATAGCCCTGTAGCTCATCTATACACTTATAGCTACAGCACTATCGGTGCTAACCCTGTAGTTCCGGCCCTCCGTAACTACTGGATTTACCCTTTAATAGTCACCTAGCTGGTGAGCGCTGCTTCCTGCTTTAGGGTAACCTTGGTTAAGACCTCCGCCCCCTGCTAACAGGTTATGAGCCCGGCCTAGTAATTTACTAGGCTGGTTTCTTTTTTCGATGTACGCTGCAGTACGTTTCGACGCCTTTTCCGCTACTCTTCGACACCCTTTCTGCTGCTCTTCCTCCCTTTTACTAGTTACGATAACGGTAAACACTGTGAAATTAGTACACAACTACTAGATGCCTGAAAAGCAGAAGCTTAAAAGCGCCAGTAATTAGAACACCTGGAAGTCTACTTTTCAGCTTTATTTTAAGCTGCTCTTTTTCGACCACTATTTTCAGGGAGATAAAAAGGCATATAAAGGGATTTCTGAAATCTAAAAGACCCAGGCCCTTCTGGTTATACGTTAAAACCTAACTGACGAACCCCTTTCCTTAATTTTCGACGAGATGGATCTTTAAGTAGTTATCGACGTTCTGATAGCTGCGTACTAAGGCAGTGGCCCAGTTTTACGTTAACAGCTTTATCTCGAATTCTATGGGATTAAGCGTGAGCATTTCAAGTCCTTAAACGAATTTACCTCTTCGTTTAAAGGATATATTTCGAAGCTTAAAAACGTAGGAGTTACTATCGACGATATCGATTAGAGAACGATTTTCGTAGCTGCTTTCGCTAAAAGCTACCCCGTATAGGCTGATCGCTAACGTTCTGCTCTTAGAACGAAGACTCCTCCTACTCTAGAAGCTCTAATTAACGATATCTTCGACGAAGACTACAGAGAAATTAACGTTCGGATGAGTAACAGCAGTTACTTTATCAGAAACGGTTAGGATAAAGGAAAGAAAAAGAAGGATAAAAAGAAGTATAAAAAGAAGAAAGAGGATTTGAATTTATCGAATTCGAAAGGAAGAAAGAAAAATAAGGGAAAGCATAAAGAGAAAGAGAAGGCGAAAGATGACTTTAAGTCATCTAATTCTCGTGCTGAGAATTACGCAGCTTCTAAAAGCTTCGCAGCTTTCGAAGGGAAGTATTTACCACAGGGTACTCTGCCCTGTAGTAGGCCTGTAGCTCAGTCCCAGAGCTACTCTTTCGTACAGACGGACGGTCTTGTAGACCCATCCCAGGACCAGAAGTCCACTAGGAGCAACCCTATAGCTCAGTTATAATAGGGTTATTACTAGTCCAGCCACGACCCTATAGCTTATCTGCTACAGGGTTATCTGTCTTTTGTATAGGGTCTCTTACCCTATACCTACCTTACTGGAAGTCCCTAGGGTAGTCTACTAGTCACGGCTAGTAATTCTGTTATATCACTGCTATATAGCCTTTCGATTACCGGAAACCAGCGTCCTAGTACTTTAGGCCCTATAGCCCTTAGTGCTTTAAAAGGGGTTATCCTTCGTAATTAGTGGCTATACGATACTGGCTTTACGAGATATATTTATAACGATAAGTCCCTTTTCGAAACGCTTTCGTATATAGACCGGCTGAACCCTATCTTTATAGGGGCTGGTTATATCTAACCGGCTGCTATAGGTAATATTACGCTCTCGTTCGCTGTTACGAAACGTAAATCCATGGCTATTAAACTGCTCCAAGTCCCATACGTCCCTGACTTCCTAGTAAATATCGTCTCTAGCTAGCTCTATTACTAATCCGGCGGTACTGTAAATGGTAACCAGTTACTTACTTCGAAAGGGGTGCCTTTTGCTATACTGAACCAGAAGAAGCGTGGCTTTTTTCTGAGCATAGTAGACTAGAAAGAGCTAGACCTAGCCCTTTTAACGTTTGTATAGGGTGATAACCATCCATTCTGCACGCCCCCTTTTTCCGTACAAGGTGATGCATTTCCACCACGTATGGCTGCCAGCTCTATACAGGGTGATTTACCTTGCTTTCTCTCCAGCTTTTTTTAGGAATGCCAGGTTATTACTACTACTACTTTATAGTATTTACGGTTAGGCCACCTTAGCTTTAATCAGTTGTTGAAAATAGTTAAGGCTATTAAAGGGATCCCTGTGGAAGACCTAAAGAGAGAAGACCTTTACTGTAAGGGCTGTATTTTCGGTAAATTTCAACGCTAGCAGCCTAAGGTTAGCCGAAACAGAGCCGAAAACCCCCTGGATCGGATCTGTCTTGATACTGTTTTTATTAAGCCTCTTAGCTATAACGGCTTCGAGTATATGGTCACTATCATAGACGAAAAGACGTCCTTTCGAAGGGTCCTGTTTTCGAAAACGAAAGATAGAGTACTCGATTTATTTTAAGGGGAAATCGAATACTTTAAAACGCAGTTTAACTGTTACCTTAAGGCAGTTCGTTTTAATAACGGGAAAGAGTTCAGCCTTACCCAGTTATCGAAATACCTTCAAGAGAGAGGTATTATTTTAGAGCCCTTTATTATTTACACCCCTAAGCAGAACGGCACTGTAGAACGCTCGAACAGGGCTATTCTCGACAAAGCTAGGGCCACCTTTTCGGCTACGGACTTACCGAAATAGCTCTGGGAGTTCGTTATTCTAGCAGTAGTACAGCAGATTAATTATACTACTACGTCCGCTAAATCGATTACCCTTTATTAGGAGTTCTTTAATTTTTTCTTTCCAGAAAAGGACAACTAGCCGGATTTATCTAAGATCCAGCCTCTCGGTGTAACAGCCTACTGTTACGTCCCTAAGCAACTGCAGGTAACTGCAGAGAAGCTAGAGCCTAGGGCTAAAAAGGGGGTACTGATCGGCTACGAAGGTGACAAAATTTATATCTGTTACGTCCCTACTAGGCCGTACAGGTTACGTATCGTTCGAACGTCCCACGTACGCTTCGAATTACCACCTTATAGCTCACCCCAGGGTAATACAGCTAAACTACCCACCAGCACCGAAAATAACGACTCGAACGCACCAGTTACCGTACAGGATCACCCATCAACTATACAGGGTGATCTCTCCTCTGCACCTCAGGGTTACCTATTAGCTGTACAGGGTGATCTCTCTTCTGCACTTCAGGGTTACCTATCAGCTATACAGGGTGAACCCTCTTTTATATAGGGTGGCTCGCTACCTGTACAGGGTCGTCCTGCACCACCGCAGGGTGACTCTAGACCTTCCGGTATCTCGATTAAAGGGGGGGCTACTGGCTCCACTCAGACCCTTTTCAGGGCCCTTTCGGAGCCCTCTCGATCCGGAATAGAGGTCCAGTTCCCTACTAGCCTTTTTAATCAGTAAAAGGCGTAGTATAGTAAATTCGACGATATTCTCGCCCTCGTGTTCGCTGTGACCGAACAGGCTAAGGGTAATAATAACCCTAAAGAGCCGAAAACGCTGAAATAAGCTCTTAGTTTACTAGAAAAGGAGGAATGGCGAAAGGCGGTCCATAAAGAGCTCCGGTAGATTATTAAAAAGGGAACCCTTCGAGCCGTCGATAGGGTTAAAATCCAAAAAGCCGGCAGAGAACCTCTTTCCTTCCGATAGGTCTTTAAAATTAAGGTCGACCCTACTAGTAAAATTAGTTAGTATAAAGCTAAGTTAGTAGTCAGGGGCTTTAAGCAGCGTTATAGGCTTAATTATTTCGAAACCTTTGCTTTAAGTGTTAAGCTAGTTACTTAGAGGCTGCTGTGTGCCTTAGTAGCAGTATACGACTAGGAAATCGATTAGATCGACGTTATCGGGGCGTTTTTAAACAGGGACTTTACTGAAGAGGTTTATATCCAGGATATTCCAGGCTTAGAAGACCTGCTAGAAGAGGCTCTAGAGCTAAACACTTTCGGATTTAAAGGAGACGATTCTTAAGTCTTTTAGCTGCTGAAGGCCCTGTATAGTTTAAAGTAGAGCCCCCGTTAGTAGCAGTAAAAGGTCCGTTAGACGCTAAAGCCACTGGGATTCCGGCTATTAATTAGTAACGAATCCACTTATTTCAACCCCCGAAGTAAGCTGTTTATTATTACTTACGTCGATGATTTCCTGATCTTCGGCCCTGATCGGGCTGAAATCGACCAGTTAAAGCAGAAGCTAAATACGGCTTTCGAAATTAAAGATATGGGCCCTGCTTCCTGCTTTTTAGGAGTCGAAATCGTTAGAGATCGGTAGAAAAGGACGCTGAAACTTCACTAGAAGGGTTATTTATAACGCTTTTTAAAGAGTAATAAGCTCGACGATTACCGACTTTCCGAGATCCTTTTAAGCCCCGGATTACCGAAGAACGTTTATACTATCGGTACAGATTCTACAGGCTCATACGAAATTACGAAGGAATACTAACACCTTCTAGGGGGTCTTATATACGCCATAACCCAGACCAGAGTCGATTTAACGTACCCTGTAGGCTACCTCGCACGCCACATACACTAACCTACCTCGCAGCTTTTTAAGGCTGTGAAAGGGGTTTTTCGGTACGTGAAGTTAACTATCGACTTAGGTATTACGTACGATAGAAGTCTACCCTGTAATTACCCGATGGAAGCTCTTACTTAAGGTAAACAGCTCACAGCTGCGTTTATATAGGGAGGTTACAGTAATCAGGCTGGACTACTACAGGGTAATCAGCTAGAACTTTTACAGGGCGACTTTTTAAGTCTCCCACAGGGTGATTCGCCTTGTAACTACCCTATAGACACTTTTCTACAGGGTGGTTATCCACTGTTACTAGGCTTTTATAACTCTGATTACGCTGGCGATTTAGCTACTAAGAAATTTATTTTCGGGTACCTCTTTACTTTATATGGAGGACCAGTTAATTAGAAGTCGAAGCTGCATTTTACGGTAGCTATCTCATTAATAGAGGCTGAATTCAACAGTCTCGAACAGGCTATTCGAAAAGCTATATAGCTTCGAAATCTCTTACGAGAAATAGGTCTCCCCCAGGGGCCTGTACCCTTAAAAGGAAATAATACAGGTGCTATAAGTCTAGCACATAATCCTGAATTTCATCAGCGTACGAAACATATAGCACTTCGGTACTACTTCGTACGTTAGGAAGTCGAATACGGCACTGTTACAGTGGATTATATATCTATTAATAATATACCAGCAGACGGCTTAACTAAGCCACTACCGAAAGAGAAGTTTAAAAGGTTTCTATAGCTCTTAAACTTAAAATCTATCCACTTTTCCTGAGGCTCACTGGCCTCTTTCAGAAGCTACAGGCTTCTTTTCCTTCCGATTCTGAACCTAATTTTATAATTAGGGGGGGTGTTACACAGTAGCATTAATACTATTTATACTATCCTTACTGTGTTATCGGTTATTGCCTTATTAGGCTTAGTACGGCTGGTACGCACTGATTACTAGATCAGCTTTTATTTCTTTCGTTTATTTTCGACAGTTTTCTTTAAACTCTAGTTTACGTATATAGTTACGTAAGCCGTCTCTTTTTAGAGCTTTCCTTCAGGCCTTCCAGCGCCTATATTTACAGGCTCTCTAGCACTCTTTTAAATAGTCTCCAAGCAAGTAATACACACTGAATTATTACCTTTATATAAGCTCTTCTAATTCCCGTGTTCCCCTACAGCTATAGTAGTAGCTGTACGCTTTTTCGATCTACTGACTGTTACCTTACTGTTATACTAGTCCGGCTTTAGTTCTTGCTCCAGCCGTTACCCTGCTATAACACCAGGCCTTTCAGCCGTTACTCTGCCGCTGCTCCAAGCCTCTTTAGTCGCCCTGTAACTGCGCCAGACTTACATCATAGCCCTGTAGCTCATCCATACACCTGTAGTTACAGCACTATCGGTGCTAACCCTGTAGTTCCGGCCTTCTGTAATTACTGGATCTACCTTTTAGTAGTCACCTAGCTGGTGAGCGCTGCTTCCTGCTTTGGGGTAACCTTGGTTGGGACCTCCGCCCCCTGCCAACAAATAGTAATAACTTATTTTGTTTAATTTAAAAGTATTATTTTATTACCGCCGATATTATAATAGTTTATAGATTTACCGATATTATTAACCCCTTTATCGTTATTAATTAGTATATTTATACTTTTATTAAACGTTTTAATAACTGGATTCCTACTTTTTTAATACGGTAACGAAGCGCTTAAATTTAAAAGTACGGATTAGATTTTTAGCTTTAAAAGAAAAAAAACTGGATTTATAAATTTTACGCTATTAAAAGCCCGCCGTAAAATAAACACTTTATCGATACTAGCCTTTCGAACGCTATAAAATATTTATACATTAATCACTATATTAAAGCACTTACTAATTAACGGTAATCTTAAAAAAAAAGAAAAAAAGGGAAAAAACGAACCGATATATATAAACCCTTTAAACCTTCTTTAAAATAAATAACGAAAACCCCGACAATATAAAATTTATATACCGTATATATAATTTTTTCGATAAAAAACATTTCTAAAAACTCCTCGTTAAATAGATCATTAATAAATCGTTACTTTTCCGTACTATTAATTCGAAGAAATTCCGATCGGTATATAATTACCTTAACCCTTAAATCGAAGTTTAATAAACTATTATAACGCGAAATACAATCCGTTTTCGAATTATACACGAGTTCTATTAATATTAAAAATAAGTTATATCGGTATTATAACGCGCTTTTAATTAAATCCACTTCGCGTTCGATAAATAGAAATCGAATAATAAAAAAAACGTATATAGTTTAGCCTACTTTTTTCGTAACGAAATAAATAACTAGCCTCGTAAAATTATATTTAATATATTAAAAATAACGTGGTTTATTATTAAACGGTTAAGATCCCTAAACGGTTAACTTACTACACTTTTTTAATTTATTAAACTTTAATATATAATAATTTTATAATTATTATACTTAAACTTTTTAAAGAATAAAAGTTATAATTAATAATTTAAACGATACGTAATATAACGCGAAAAATTTTTATATTAATAATCGCGAAGTTATATAACGTTTTTAATATTACTTTATACGTTCGAATTACCGGCTAATAAATTAACTGTAATAAAGGTATAATATAACGAAAACTCGATCCGATTAAAAAAAAGTAATTAAGGATTATATAATCGATTTAAATACCCGAAGAATACTTCCGACGAAAGGTTATATTATAAATATAATTAATTTTTTATTAAATTCGCGTAATAGCGATTATATAAATAAAAAATAAGTTACGCGTTATATTCGACGTAATTTAGAATTAACGATTCGAATAAATCGGAAATACGATTATTAAAAAGCTTTTTATAAAGATCCAGGGGTTATTTTGGGTTAGTTTAAACTAATTACGAATATTAAAGTTAAATACGGTATCGTCGATAAAGATATATAAAATTTCGACGAAACCGGCTTTATAATAGGAATTATTAAGTTAATATTAATTATTATACGCGCCGATCGACGCGGAAAAGTAAAATTAATATAGCTTAGTAATCGGGAATAATCGATAATTATCGAATATATTAATTTATAAAGTTATTATATCCCGCCGTTTTTAATCGTTTAAAGTAAATATTACTTTACGAATTAAGTTACCGAATACAAATTATTAAGTAATTAAGTTATTAAACCGACTTTTAATAAATAAACTAATAATAAAATAAGTTTAAACTAGGTTAAGTATTTCGATTAATATACTCGATCGTTAATAAAAAGTCGATATCGCTTTTTAATTATTAACGGTTATAAAAGCTATATATTAATAGAATTCGATAATTATTATAAAATTAATAATATTATTACTATTAATATACTTTTTTATTCTTTTTATTTACTTTAATTATTAAATATAAGGCTTTATTCGCTTTTAAAACGCGTATATTCGAAAGAAATCGAGTTATTTATTAAAATATCGATAAACTATATTATAAAGCTCGATTTCTTTATCGTATTTAAAGCTACATATTTTAAGGTTTTTAATAAAAATAATATTCGATTTAAATTCCGCGCTTTTAATTTAGTACTTTATAATCCTAATAAAGTAATTAATAGGCTGGATATACGTTTTCGGATACTTTTACTTATTTTATTACGTTTAAGAATAATTAATATTTATAATTTTTAAATATTAATTACTTTCGATTAAATAAATAAATAATTTACTTTTATTAAACGCAGGATTTTTAATTATTAAAAAAGCTTTTTAATATAAATTCTATAAGCGGTAAACTAAATAACGAAAGGTTTAACGATAATAATATATAAAGTAATTTTAGTGCGCGACCGGATACGTATATTAAAAAAAGCTAATTTAGCACTTTTTAAGCGCCGGAAAGCTTTAAAACCGCGAATTTAAGATAAAGGACCTTTTAGTATTAATTAGAATTTAAAGCTACTATTTAAAAAGTTAAAAGGGAAGCGTTTAACGAATAATAAAAGTAAAGAAAAAGGTCTATTAAAACGGAGGGTAGGACGTGAAAGGCGTTATAATATATACGGCGAAACCGGCTATAATACGCGAATATATAAAATAGAGGTAGAATTAAATAATAAATTAAATAACGAGTAATTTTAATTAATTAAAAGCGTTATAATTAAAATAACTTATATGATAGTATTAAGATATATTAAGAGTTAACCGTTTAGGGATTTTAACCGTTTAGTAATAAACTACGTTAATAGGTTATTATAATAAAGATATTATTAATACAGCTATTATAAAAATTATTAACGAGTATAGTATTAATAATAAAATAAAGTATTTTACTTTAAATAACGCGAATAATATAAATACCGTAATAAACTTTATCGGTATAATGTACAGATTTAATAAATATCGTCGCCGAAATCGTTACTTCGGTCACATCCTTAACTTTATTACTAAAGCCTTACTAAATCCGTTACTAAATAAAGGTAATAATATTAACTAGTTCCTAAAAAAGAATAAAGAATTAATAGTAATATAATACGCACTTTAAAGGAAGTAAAGTCTAATCGGTAAACTTCGTATCTTAATTATTACTATTAATTAAAGTAATCGGCTTAATAATATATTCTTTACTTACTAAAAAAACGAATACGCCGCTTTAATCGATCCCTACGAACAAATAAAAAAACCTCTCCAGCTAATAAAAAATAATTAAACGCGTTAATTAAGCACTTATTATATAATTAAACGCGCTCTTAAATTATAGCTATATATAAAACTTACTCGCGTTAAGTATTAATAAATATAAGAATAAGAAAATTACTCTATTCGAAATAACGGTATTAAGCCTTCGGTAAAAAAACCACTTTTTTTATAGGATAATAACTAATTAAATAATACCGATTAAGCAGCCTGGTGCACATCGTAAACAGGTGTATGGAAATACTAGGATAATCAATAAAAGAAGAGGAGGGGACCCTAATCAGGTCAGAGGGTACCAGCTATAAAGGCTAGTGGGGCTCCACTTAATAATAAAGTGGGTCTTCCTCACTATCTAATCTAATTTAATCTATAGCTTATGCGTCCTTTACTTATAACTCACGTATTAAATGCCGGGGGCAAAAGAAAAACTGAGTCGTCCTCGACTTAATCTCTCGTTAATTATAATTATTTACTGTACGCTCTTTTTAGGCCTTCCTCGGGGACGCTTAGGAATAACTTAGTGCTCATCGTTAATAAGCTTTTTAAGGCGCCCTCGCTAGCGTTTTACGACCGGTTCTGGTTACTTAATAGTGTTTAGTTAAGGGTCTTTTGGTTTCCCGCCTTTGCGTTACTAATATTCGTTAATTAGCCCCTGTGTTCCTTTTAAGTCCTTTTTATTCTTTTAAGTAGTAAAGTCGTAGTTATAGCCTTTCTATTTAATAAAGTAATTAAAACCGTCCTTCTTTACCCGATAATTTATAAGAATCTTAATTTTATATATATTATTTTTTAACGTGTTTTGTTCGTTAATAAATGGTTTTAATAAAGGCGGCCGTCTATTCTATAAGTCGGCACCGTTAAGAGTCGGTGAAAGATGTTTAACGCTTAGTATTAAGTAAATACGCATTTCTTTAAGCAGGTCTAGTTCATATGCTAATTTACTAACGCGTTTAATAACCTTAAATAGTCCGGAGCGCTATTATAAGAACTTTCTGCTAGGCTTGCTAGGGAGATTATAGCCTCTATATAATCGAATAAATACTTTATTACCGATAGCGTATTCGACTGCCTTATACTTTATATTATATAAACGTTTAGCTCGTATAATTACGAAATCTATTGCGAGCACGGTATCTTGTTTTAAGTGTGGACGTAATTCTCCTATTTAAGTAATATCTAGGGAATTAATTTTTATAATAATATTAAAGGGTCTAGGTAGTTTAATTCTGAACAGTTGCTCGTAAGTAAATAATTTAGTTAATTCGGAATACGCACTATTCAGGTTCTATTAAAGAAAAGGTATAAGCTTTATTTAGTTTGATTCTAAATACTTAAATACCTAATATTTTAAAGTAATCTCAATAGTTTAGTTCTTTCGTTCAGTAGAACTATTCGCTTAAAGGTGCTAAATAACGGTGAATATTAGTCTTATATTACAGGCGTCCTAAAAGCCTTTTTAGAAATTTAAAGTGAATTTCGCGTTACAATTAGAGATAATCTTTTTAAAGTAACCCTAATTTATTAATTAAAACATGCGAACCAGAATTATAGCTTATTTTAATACTATATAACGAGTATTATTAGGGATAAGCAATGTTCTTTTAATAGAGTAATATATTACTATTAATAAGGAGTCGTATATTTTATGGTTTACTATTTTTTATAGAGTGTTTATAACAGGAACTGTTAGTAGGCCGATAATAAAATCGATCGAGATTATCGATATAGGTGTTAAATCCTCCCGGATTAGTGTGTAATTTCTAGTAGTTTTAACCCGTTCCGTTTAAACGATATTGCATATCGGGTAATAGCGAACTTATTACTTAATTAATTACGTCTTTTTATAAATGGAGAATGATTTTAATTCGTATAGTATACGTACTTTTCCGAAGTAGTGCTTATTATCGTAAATATACGTAAATATATCGGGAAGGCATGATTTAGGGACGTAAAGTCGTTTTTTTCTTTTACGACCGATGTTATATATAAAACTATTCGTAATTTCGAAAGGGTAACCGATTCGTAAAGCGTTTTAAGAGAATCGATGCTTTTATTCGTTAGGCTTAGGATTTTTAAGTGCTCTTAATAAATTATTTAAAAGACCTTTATATTTACGATTTTCGGTGTATCCTTTTTAAAACTTTAACTTTAATTTATTAGTTATTATTACTTCGCTGGAAGTATATTAAACCTTATCGAGCACTAGTTATTTATTAGATTTTTAGATTAGGTTTATCGGGTTTTCGGCGTTTTATATAATTCGAAGGCGATTAAAAGTATCGGGGATAAAGTTGAAACGTTCTAGAAGGTAATAGATATTAAGACCGTATTATAACAAGTAAATAGAGGCGTTAACTAATCGCTTATTGGCTCGGTCTATTAAAGATATAAATAAGTTTGTTTAGTTAATAATGCTTTTTATTACCCCATAATCGGTCAAAACGATAACAGGCTTATTTACCGATTATAAAATAACTCTTAACTTTTTAGCTGCCTAAACCAGGCATATAACCTCGAGTTCTGATAGACCGTAACGCGTTTCCGCCGAAGATAGATAACGATTAAGGTATATAATTAGTCGAACCTTTATCGAAAGAATAAAGTTACTAAGTTACTAAATATAATTATCTAAAACGTAGAAAACCATTACTTTAAACCTACGTTTAAATGAACTATTTACTTAAAAGAAAAGAGGAGCGTTAAGGTTTTAATAATAGAGAGTTATTTCATTATAGATTAAGTTTTAAACTGTATTGAATAAAGCTATCTCCGAATTTATCGGTTCGTATATTGTCGATCGATAATATGCTGCTTTTTTGTTTACGTTCTTGTCTTTAACTTTGCCTTTAACTCTGCCTTTTCGTAATAATTCTGTTTTTCGAGCTTGAAAGGGCTGTGATACCTGAGTAAAGTATAGCAGTAGATACCGTAAAAAACTAGCAGCTCCTAGGTATATTTTAAGGGCCTTGAAAGTACGGGGAAACTTAAGCTTACGAAAAGTGTTAAGGCGTTCTATAATTAAAGATATACTTAGAATATTAATACGAAATCCTAAAAGCTTAACTAATAAGTATTTAATAAATAATTTCTTAGGGTTAATCGTAATACGTTTATGAATAAATAAATCGAAAATAGTTTATAAATATTCGATGTATTCGTTTTAAGAGTCGGAGAAAATAATAATATTATCGATAAAGGTACGACAGAATTCTTAGTAATCTTTTAATTGTCGATCTATAAAGCGTTAAGCATAGGCCGGAGAATTGCGAAATCTTATTAGAGTAACTTTCGATTTTTTTAAACCTCTGTAACTAATTATTATTAAACGATCTCTATAGTCTGGATGAACGAGAAATTAATGGAAGAAATTAGTAGCGTTAATAATAATAATGTAGAGTTTGCTTCGCAATACTGAAATAATATCGGCTTATAACGGCAAAAGATAATTATTTAAGATAGCTGCCTTGTTAAACGGTTTTAAATCGATAATAACTCGACCCTTTTCTTTACTGTAAACTGTTCTCCAGACCACGAATATTAAGTTAGCGAATAGAGAGGGCTCGAAGGCTTACTCGAATCGACTTTTAGCGTATAGTTTTTCGTAGTGCTCGTTAAGGAAAGCTTTATTTTTACGACTTAAAGGGTATCCTCTAAAGGTAAACTTTATATTCTGCTATCTTTTAATAAGCGGGATCTTAAATTATTAGTCTTTAAGAACATTAATTAGTTTTAAATCAATAAACATTTATCCGTAGTTATTAAGAAGTTTCTTAATACGTTTAATAAATCTTGGATCTTTAGCGTAAACGCGTATACCGTTTCGGGTGGTGTACTTTTTAATATCCCTTAGTTTTTTAATTCCTAATGCTATATAAGTTGGTATAATTCTCGGTCGAAATACCGGAATTTTAATAACTTTATTAAGTTTAACACCCTTTATTTAAGCAGGTTGAATAATGTTATAAATAGTATCTGTGAAAGGAGTAATTAAGAGGTAGGAGTCGGTCGGAATATTTACGTCGGTTACGATATTTATTAAGTCGGGTATATAAACGGTTTTAGCTGCTGTCTGACGAATCTCGGGTGTTAAATTAAATGCAGTATTTATCGCCACGTTTTTTGTGTTTAAAGTTGTAATATCAGTATAGCCATCAGGAGAACTATTCGCAGAAAAACTAAAGATTAGGGCTGCTATCGCTGCAGAGCATGCGAGCGCCTTCATTACTCTTTTAAAGGAATAAGCAAAATAATTACTATTATCGGCTTCCTTAATATGGCCTAGTTTGGCTTTGCGTTAAATAGTAACGGGTTTGTTTATATTATTAATAGCGAGAATTTTAAGTATTGTATTACCGTTAACGGCGGCGTTTATAATAACAGGGTTCGACGAATAAAATACGAAACATCTATTATTAAGTAATAGTTTTTATTAAGCCGAAAGGTATACCTGCTCTCCTAGCTTTAAAGTTACCGCCTTACGGTTCTAAACCTTTCTTACGTATAAGTTACCTTTTTTAGCAACTTTAAAGTTAATTGTTATACCATCTAATGCTATAAATATAACTGTTTTCGCTGTATAATTAATATTCGCTCTATATAGTAATATAAAGTTATTATTAATTAAGATATTAGGCTGGAATGGAATATTAATAACGTAACTAACCTTTTTAAATTCGTAGGCTATAGGCTTACTTTTTTTGTTAATTCCTAGAAGGATAAACTTAAATATCGCTTTTTCTGTGCATTTAACTGGCTGTTTTATTAATCCTTTAACTAAAATGTTATAAGATTCGATAATATGCTTAAGGTTTTTAAGAAAGCTTTTATTAATATATGTTCGGCCAGTTCTACTGTCCAAGCAAATCTTAATGACGGGTTTATCTTATCCGGTTTATACCTTAATTCGGAGATGCGTTAATCTTAAAAATATAAGCGAGCTCGAGGTATTTAGGATAGGCGTAATATATCGACTCCCTTTTAGTGGAATTAAATTAATTTCCTCTATTTTAGATTTAGGTTTCAGCCTAAGCTTTTAAAGGCGTTTAGGAATAGGAATAAGTTCTGTAGTTAACGCTTATTTATAGGAACTAAGATAATTAAATATACGGTTACGGGAAGGGAAAACAGTATTATAATAGCTATAAATGCGGAGATTAGGTGCTACCGTAAAAGGGGTTTAAAGCTTCTAATACTTTAATCTTAAAGTAATTTTATATTTTCGTTCGTGATTCTTTAGTTTTCGTTTAAAGCGAAATAATTTACGATACTAAGCGTAATTAAGGGCATTTAAGATAAAGTATACTCCTTCGTTATTACTCTAGGAGATATCAGAGTCGTTTTTCTTACTTCGAATAAAATGAATAGATTCCTTTTTAATATTACGAGAGTTTCGGCGGTTTTTATTATTACGCGAGTCTCGATAGTTTCTACTGCGATTTCGAGGGGGTCCTTTATTACGACTTCGTAATAAGTTTTTATATCTGTCCCGTTTTTTATAGTTAAAAATATAAAAGTCGGTAGAAAATATACGAAGCTTTTCGTATGTTTTATTATTATCGTATCGTTTATCTTTATTATCGCGGCTATTACGTTCTTATCGTCTTTAATTATTATACTTTCTTTACGATCTTCTGGAGTCGCGGGATAATAATCTAAAAGACGATCTTAGTGCGTACTATCGGGGGCTCTGGTTCCTTTTATAATTATTACGCTTTTATAATTGCTGTGTGGGAGATTTACTATATAATCGACTAGGGTAAAAGCTGTATAAGGCTGGTTTATCGATTTTTGCTTCTGTTAAATAACTTAAAGCTATTATGATTTAAGGATAATAATTATATACATTAAAAAGCAAGATAACTTTTACCTTATTAATAATATTTATGTAAGCTTTAAGTGATTAGTTTTAAAAGGCTCTCGGGGCGCGTAAGACTTTCTTAATATCTGTAGATATCTTTAACCAGATAGTATATATAACAGCTGCCCAATTAGAATTATCCGGGGCGAAAGATCCTATTACACGAGCATAGCGAATTTTACGATGTATAAAGCTAAGTAAAGCGCTTTCATTACGTGCTACGTTTTTTAATATTAAATTGCTTATTATAAAGCGTTTAGTAGTAATTATAGGATACATTTTAAAACGTTCGACTAATACTATAAGCATACCTTCCTTAAAGCTAATCTGTCTAAGTTTTTGTTTTTTATTTGCAGATAATTTATGTATCTATTAATATAGGGCGTTACCTTCTAGCAAAGTGTAGAAAATGCCTAAGAGTTATCGTTTATAGTCGTTATTAACCGAATCGTCCGAAAAATACTCTTAAAGGCGTTCTTTAAAGGAGTAAACATTAGTGAAATATATACTATCACCGTTATAAATAAATCCTTTCCCGTTTGGGTTAGAACGGTTAAGATAGAAGTAATTAATTATACTTCGTTTTAATTAAAGGCGTCCAGATTAAGTACTAGGTGCCTAATTGTTTTAGGGTATAGCAGATACTATATTATTAGTTAGTATAGGTAGGATACTGTAAAGAGGATTAGTAAAGATGGGTTACTGAGGTTGGTGGAATGAAGGCTAATTAAATATAAGCATATTTAATATTAATTTGTTAGTACTAAATACCGCTTATAATTGGTTATATGTATCGGCTTTTCTGTAGAAACCTGATGTATTACTTAATTAGCGTTTTATATTACCGCTGATTATTAATCGGAAGTGTACATAAGAATTACGTGCTTAGTAATTAGAAAGTGTTTAAGAGCTGCCTTAATCAATTTCCTTTTACGATTTAAACTCGGAACTTCGTTATTCGACTGGTGAAAAGTGGAAGGTGTTCGTAGCTTCCGCATTCTGTCGATTAATTATTAATATTTCTCTAGCTTTATTAGTAGCTCTTTTAAAAGAATTTAATATATCGGTAGCGCAACGTGCTTGTCTTCGTGTTAATTTATTATTACTAGCGGTAGAGGCTATTTTCGCTATTTGATTTATTAATATAAAATGGTTAGAATCTTAAGTGAGGGTAAGATCTTCGAGCTTTGCTTTTATATTAGTAATTATATGATTTTATTGCTTAATATTATAAGATGTATATTTTCGCTATTTAGAATTAAATAATCCTTTTATAACTTCGGGCTCGTTATCGAAGTGTCGGTTATTATGCTTTAATACCGTTAATTAAAACGGTCGAGTCGAAGGGAGTCGTATATTTTAACTATCGTCGGCCATTTCGGATTCGTTTTATATAAAAGACTCGAATTCCCTAATCTTTACTTTTAAGAGATTCGCTGGGGCCTTACCTTTTTTCGATGGGCTTCCAATTTAAGATATTTCGGGAGAGTTTTAATTTATTATATTAAATAATAACGTAATCTGGCCGATAGGATATAGGAAAACGTAACGTTTTATAAAACAAAAATTAGGTTATTAATAGGATACGATAAAAGTAGGCTTAAATATGGCCTAGTGACTGCTTATATACCGCGGGGTAGAAAACTTGCTTTATTACCTAAGTGTTAACTAAGTGAAGGAAAGGTTAAACTAATACAAAGTGGTTTTCTACCCTGTTATAGGATAAAAATAAAGAAGGCTTAAATTTAGTACTCTTTATAAGTTCAGTTTAAAACAGAACAGTTAGTAATCTTATTCAGGATAAAGGAGAAAAAGGCTTAAATCTAGCGTTCTTTATAACTTTAATTCTGGATAGAATTTAATAGTGCGATTAAGCCTGGAGATACGTAGAAGATTTAGATCTGGACTTTTTTATGACCTTAACTTAATGCGAAAAAAAAATTTTATGATAATGATTAGATTTAAATCTGATCCTTTTAATTATCGAAGGGTAGTGTGGTGTGGTGTTTTTTTAATTAGAAACAGAGATGCTACTATTAGTGCATATTGTAAACAGGTGTGTGGAAATACTAGGATGATTAATAGAAGAAGAGGAGGGGACCTTAGTTAGGTTAGAGGGCACTAGCTATAAAGGCTGGTAGGGCTCCACTCAATGACAAAGTGGGTTTTCCTTACTATCTAATCTAATCTAATCTATAGCTTATACGTCCCTCACCTATAGCTCACGTATCACAGCCCTAATATAAATCGCGCTTATCTTAAAAAATTTCGAAGATTACTTTATTTAATTAAAAAGTAATAGCTAAGTATATCGATGTACGTTTAACTTTAAAAGATCGTATAATAATATTTATTATTACCTTTCTAAATTTAAATTCCTTTTTTAAAAGCTTAAATAATATCGGATCGAAGTAAATAATTTCTTTAAGCCTATAAAATATAAAGTTAAAATTAACGTTACTTAATCGAAAATTAATTAGTATTACGAAAGCTTTAATAACACCCCGATTTATTACGCCGTTTACATATTTTATTTACGTAACCGTTAAAAGTCTTTCGAAAAGCTATAAGTAAAGTAGAAATAATAAGTACATAATATAAAAAGGTTAATTAAATAGGTATAAAATAACGAATATAAAAGCTTAAATATTATAAACCCTTAACTTATTATATTATTAATATTAATATTAACCTATTAATAGATCTTTCGTTTAAATAATTTCGATTCCTTTTTTTAATAATTAAACGAACGAATTATCGATATTAACGATACCGAAAACCGTAACGAATACGTAAAATAGTATATAAAAAAACGGGAATAAAAAAATTTCGATATTACCGATCTAGTTTAATACTAATATAACCATCGAAATTAATACTTAAAATTATTACGAATAGCTTTCGATTTTTTTACGGTATAATTAATATTTATTAAATACGAAAGATTATTCTTTTCGGCTGGTTAATTACTTAACGATTCCCGCTTTAGTTTTAATATTAAAATCGTAGATATATCGATAAAGTTACGATCTTAGTACCGAGCTAATATTATCGATAATATCGATCCGATCTTTTTTTAATAACCGAAAAAGTGGAAAAGTAAAAGCTAAAAGTTATAAAATACGTAGAAGCCCGAAAAAAGGCTATTAAGTAATTACGAAAAGCAGATCTAGACCTTTTAAACTATAATAATAATATTTAAAAAGAGGCTGCTTAAACTAAGGAATAAAAAACACTAAAAATATATTACTAGTTTTACTAAATAAAATAATTAACTTACTAATTAACTAATTAAAGGCCCTTAATTAATTATAACTAATTAATTAACCAGCTAGATTTAATTAATTAACTAACTAAGAACCTTTAGTTCGGTTGGTTAGTTAATTAACAGCCTTGCGAGAGTGCCACAATAGGAAAATTCAAAAAGAGAGAAGAAAATAAAAAGTCCATGGTTGTCACATAAGCCGTGCACCAAGGAGCGAGACATGAGACTACCATCGGGGTCGAGCCGCAAGACCCAGGAGTCCTCGTGTCCGAGGCACTGTACGATAGGATACGTTAGATCACCTAAACTACGACAAAGACCAAAGCTTTGTAGACCCATGGCTCATCCGCAACAGACAAAGCCTTCAAGCTAACCTTGGCCTTAATATTGACCAATACCCTACTAGTAAACGGTTTCTTGGTCCTGTTATATGCAACCTTAGTTGTGAACAACTGTGTCTTGTGGTACCTCATCGTCAACAGGGGTGGTTCTCAAATACCTAGATCGGGGTCTTTTGAGGGCTGAAGAGGTGGTTGGCACTCGACACATTGTGTGGTGGGCTCGCGGGCTTACGAAACAATATCGGCATGTCAGGTCCTTGATCGCCTTTGCGAATACACCGACCGTGGAACACGCAGCCATACTGTGGGATATGATTTCCAGTGACCTTTGTTGCATGTGCCGACTGGGGATTTGCTCTCGAGAAGATATAGGTATGAAATACAGGTATGGGGTGGAAAGTACGTTACTATTGGCACAACGATTTCTCGTGGGAAAAGGGAGCGTGCTTCGCCTACTCCGAATCGGGGAGGCGCTTATGTTGGCCGTCTCAAGATCATCCGGCAGAGTCTTGTCGTTCTCTATATAATTTGCAACAATGCAGGGTTTGGGTACTCGACGGAATCAATGTCCCACTAACACACCTGGCTTATAACTATATTCTACACGACTTTAAGGGGTACCGGCCAAATCGTCCAGTTCCCATACTCCTTATAGAAGAAAAACAGTCTCCTAACGGAATCGACAGTATGGTCGCGTACCAGATATTGATCGATGGCGGAAACTTGAAAATACAACTGCATGCAAAGGACGGCACCGTGCCTGATGATGAGAACGGCCAGAACGGCATATCTTATCGCCTACCAGACGCTGTGAAAGAGAGATTGTACGTTCTTGAGCAGATTATTAGCCACGAGTCTCACAAAAGAACAAATATAAGTGTTGGGTATCATAAATAAACATCGCCAGTTGGGAACCTGGAAGGCTTTGGCTTCGTGGATCTCGCAACAAAGAACGACCCATGAGCGCCCGAGCCGCTATGCTCCGGCCGAACGGAGAAGGACGGTCCAAGCTCTTTCGCGCAGTAGATACGCCTGTTCTTTTTGATAAGAGCTTCCGCGATCTTCTGGAGCCCGTCTGCGAAGACAGCAGCCACTAGATGTGCGTCAAAGAGATGACGTTCGGGCTGATCCAACACTCGAGACCACCCTGCATGTGAAAGAATCGTCCCAACCCACGGCCCAGTCTGCCCTGCACATTCCGTCGCCTTTTCTGGAAACCCCTTATCTCATTGCACAGTCTTCAGGCTCCGATACCAGAGACAAGTATGACTGTGAGTTGTTATCATCGCCGAGCTTGTAGTTGTTATAGTGGTACATCTGAACAAATAGCCCCTGAACCTTCGCTTCGGTCGTATCTGACAAGACATATAAGGGAAAAGCAAAGCGATCTCGAGCCTCGACCACTTGTCCCCGTGCCTTGGCTTTATGGCTGGGTTGCAGTTCAGCCACACCCTGATCGACGCCGTAAGTTCACCATCTTTACACCTACGTGCTAAAGCTGCCTTTCAAATTTGACACGTCTCAGCATCTAGCTCTCGACATAGTTCAAGAATTACTATAAGAAAGACGGGGGACAGTTTGGCCGCGTTCCTGGCACAGGCACTCGCCGCCCCGAGTCCCGTCCCGCTGTGATTCTTCGGCGAGAGCATCAGAGGTTGCACTACATCAGGTCCTCTCTTATTACTAGTATCACCGCAAGCGCTAATGAATGTGAGACTGAAAATGGTGTTGTTAGTACAGGACCTAAACAAAAGCCAAATAGATACTTTAAGGTCGATTTTCACCTGACAAATAGGGGTTGGATAGAAAATGCCACGGCGACACTTGAGGATGAAAAACCATGTCACCGACTGTTCATGCCCAATAACAAATCAATGTGCTTTTAACTTCTTGGACAAATGATACACGCTGCTGATTTTACGCTGCCGCGAACCTCTCGGCCAGCCTCTCCGTCTCCTTGGCCTTGAGATTGACGGCGTCCTTCTCGAAGCCGGCGATGGCCTTGTACTTGGCGCCGATGCTCTCGAGCTCCTCCCGGGGGATGACGTCGTAGACGTTGGCGAAGCCGTCGGGGGCCCGCTCGTGCGCCAGCTGCAGCACGTGGTCGGGCCCGTTGGCGCGGTTGGCGCGGACGATGTGCGCCGTGGGCGGCAGGCGCGCCTCCTGATAGGCCCGCAGGGCGGCGGGGAGGTCGGCGGGCCGCTCGCGCAGGCACCGCGCCAGCGCCTCGGCGTCGATGATGGCCTGCGTCGCCCCGTTGGACCCGATCGGGTACATGGCGTGCGCGGCGTCGCCGAGCAGCGTCAGCCGCCCGAACGACCAGCGGTCCACGGGGTCGCGGTCGCACATGGGGAACTCGAAGACCTTGTCCGTCGCGTCCACGAGCTCCGCCATGCGCAGCCCGCCGCACGCCCAGCCCGCGAACCGCCCCGCGAACCGCTCCTTGGCCACCCGCTTCGTCCAGTCCGTCGCGGGCGGCGTCACGTCCGGGTCCCCCTCGTCCCGCACCCGCAGCTCCGCGATCCAGTTCACCAGCGACTTGCCGGCGCGCGCCGACCGCCCGCTGATCGGGTACGCGATGAACTTCTGGTTGGCGTGGCCCGCCCACACCATGGACGCGCCCGTCAGGTAAGGCGTGTCGCGCTCCACGCAGCCCCGCCAGAGGATCCGGCCCGAGAAGTGCGGCGGGCCTTCGTCCGGGTAAAGCAGACGCCGGGCCACGCTGTTGATGCCGTCGGCCGCGACGAGGATCGAGCCCGTCATGCTGGGGATGGCGGCGGGGCTGCCGTCACCGCGCCGCGTGAACCGCGCCGTGATGGAGTCGCCGCCGTCCTCCTGCTCGTACGCGGTGAGGGCGTGGTCCAGGTGGATCCGGTCGCCACCTAGTCGCTCCCGGGCCGCGTCCAGCAGCAGCATCTGGAACTCGCCGCGGTGGAGGGAGAACTGCGGCACGCTGTAGCCGGCGCTCACGCCCCGCGGCTCCGACAGGATCGAGTGGCCGTGGCGGCTGTAGAAGTTCAGCTCCTTGGTCTCGACGCCGATGTCCTGGAGTTTGGGTAGGAGGCCTAGGTTCCGTAGGATCAGCACCGCGGACGGCTGCACATTGATGCCGACTCCCAATGTGGTCAGCTGAGAGCTGGCCTCGAAGACATGAATGTCCGTGAAACCCTGACAGGGAAAAGAAATGTTAGCTATTAATCCATATCATATAGGATGCCAACATGCTAGTGGAAGTGAAGGACCAGATCCAAAGCAAGCCGTGGCTGTGGAGCTCCATCCCAGGTGGCGACCCGGTGCTATTCCAGCGTTATGTTGTGGGCAGTCACTTGCCTCGGCGTGCAACGAGAGGGCAGCACTCAGACCACCGATGCCTGCACCGGCGATGATGATCCGGGGTTGCGGGGTGGTGAGATACGGCATGGTGAAAGGTCGAAGTGTCAGTCGAGTCTGCGAGCGAACGTAGTAGAGAAAGGAGATGATGTACTCGAGAACCCACCCCCTTCCCTATTAGACTATGGGTCGCTCCTCCTCCGTCAACGCAGAAACTGCAGGGTCAGCCGCCAGCCAAGACGAGGAACATCTTGCGAGGTCGGCGCCCTTGCATCGAGTCTCGTCAAGCTGAAAATGGGGCGAATCACATCACTGGTTCTCGGATCTGGGGGGGTCAGGGGTCCAGTCACTTAGTTGAGCGGGCAGGACTGTGTGCATCGCATCGCCCTTTGACTGTGCAGCACCATGTAACCGACAGGCGTAAGCAAGAAAACATGGATCTTGAATATGGACTAAAAAAAACCTTTAATTCGTGTCATTGGCTAGTACTATGCCTCGGTATTTAGCCACGGTAGAATCAATATCTCGAAGCGACTTGGCACTGCGTTGTGGGATAGAAAGTGGAGAAAAGACGATTCTACCATTGACCGACTATTTCGCCGGATGCTAGTTCTTTTTCTTTCTATGTCTACTTAGCGTCTAACCTCTGTATGCTTGCTCTATATCGTGTTGTCATGGCGACTGACTTCTATGACTCTAAGGGTGTCGTTTCATCGTGTTCTCGTAGTTGCCGTCTCATCCATCTCCTTACTTCCAGCCAATGCGGAACAGCCTGTAACCGCTCTCATCCCCACGCCCAAGGCCATCTGGTTTCTCCAGTCTCTCGGAGCCGAGGATGGACAAAGTACGCCCATCAACATCCTTGGGGCATTCGCTGGCGGCAAATGCTGTCCCAACCGTGTCGCAGATCCCCTCGAACTTGCCCGTGGTTCGGATGGCAATGAGGACCCAGAATATTCCGTCGGGAGCCAACAGCTGCGCCGCGCAGTCTCGCAGCCAGACAGCGTGTTCAGGGGCGTAGATGACGTCCGTAGCGACAAGCATGTCTGCCGGGCGATCAAGCGGTGGAGCGCGGGACGGTGCCGACCAGTCAAGGTGGCAAACCTCCACCGGCGGGGTCTTTTCGCTTGGAAAGTTGCTGGCTACGTTGGCGCGCAGATTTTCGAGGACGACCGGGTGGAAATCCGTCGCAATCAGGCCTGACCGCGCAACACCGAGATGCGGTAGCATGTGCGCAAGAACGAGTCCGACAAGCCCCGTTCCAGCGCCGAGCTCGATGATGCGGGGTGAATCCTTCTTAGTGAGGTCCTCGAGTCCGAACCGGCCTGGGGAAGAGCACATGAGTTCGGACAGGATAATGGAGGCCGCGAAGCTCTGCAGGCCAACTGCTGTATGGTCCGTGTTCGCCAAGGGGCCGTCGTTTAGTCGCACACTAATAGCATGTCTGCATGAATTTGTCACCGGCGAAGGCGCTGAGGAGCATAACGTGAAGGAGAAGTCGCGCAGGATGCCCTCGTCTTCCTGGTAGTCTTCACCGGGGGTGCTCGTGAAGGACTCGAGGATGCAGTAGGCCTTGTCGATAGCTAGTTGGCGCGCATCATCAGGAATGAGAACCATTTCCTCTGCCCGGGAGACGAAGGAGGTCAGCCAGCGTATGGCGAAATCCCGTTCGAATGCATCGGCCCGCAGCGCCTCCAATGCTTGCTTCGCCTTTTCCGCGCCTGCGTTGTCGTCCTCGTCCTCTGAGACGTAGCCGGAGTCGACTGGAGGTGTCAAGGCAGCAGGCGGCGGGTTCTTCTTTGTCTTCTTGGGTGACTGCAAAGCGAGAGACAGCGCGATGGGGCAGTAAATGGCCTCCAGGTTCTGCAAGCTTGATAGGGCCTGGGCCTCGGTGAATGTATCAGGCCTACGCAGAGGAGGTAGACTGCCACTTGGTGGCAGCGGGAGAGCCGCAGCGCCCATCGAACGTCGTCCGACAAATCGGCAATGACCACCGGGAGAAGATGACGGGATTGTGGCCAGTTATCGGGGAGGGGAAAGGAAGGAGGACAGGAAAAAGAGGGAAAGACAGAACTTATATGACAGTACACTAGGTACACATTTTCCCCAGAGCCATTTCAGCCAAGACCCACTGGGCCAGACCGATCTGAACTGAACGGCTGGATTTTGGGGTTTGTCTAATCTCCTCTATCCCTGACTTTTATTTACTTGGTCTTTTTTTTTTTATCTTTCCCTTTTTCTTCTCTCTCGGGTCTAAGCCGGGGGGTCGCCTCGCGTATCCACACCGCTGCCCCTCGTGGCTGACTCGTTGGCTAAGACGCCTCAACGCCCATAAGCTGAGTCAACTTGCCACATTCATTCGTTACTCTTCAACACCAAGCCCAATTCTTCATGCTGCAATAATCCTCCATGCCAGCGATTCAGGGGTGATGAGTTAAGAGCTCGAGCAAAGCTCCCAGAATGAGATTTCTTTCTTTGTAGAATCGACCATAATCGTACAGGTGTGATGGTTTAGTTTTCCGCTCCAAGATTAATGATACCTCCCTTGAGCGCGTTTGGGCGGTTCCAGCTCTGGCACACTGTCCTTGACCGTCTGGCCCTTCCGGTACTCTTCCTCGAGGGCGCGTTGCATATCGAAGTCTAGCTGGCGTTCCCTCTTGACACGCTGCTGTTCCATGTCTCTGATGACGCCCTGGTGCATTGCCTACATAGATATGTTGCATTAGCCCGCAATTTGCCATTTCATGATAGAACCTTGTAAAGTCAGGCGGGTGCGGTGGTCTCGACTAAGCGATAAGGCTCATGCACATACATCCTTCTCGACTGTTCAGAGTCAGCAGGTCATCAATAATATGCATTGTAGTGCAGAAAGACTTACACTGTTGCTGAAAGTGGACGAAGACGATGGTCCCTAGGGCAAAAAGGGAGGTGCCAGCCAGGGTGAGCTTGGAAGCGTGCGACATGGTGTGTTGGTCAGGGAGAACGGGTTTTTCGAGAATCGTAATAAGAGCTGCTAACTATAACATGGTCTCATGAAAGATGCTCTCTTTGCGGTCATCTACTAAGGTTAACCTGACCTAATACATGGTGAGCCGTGAGTAGTAAGGATTTCGCAGTCGGGGAGCTTGGGCCACGCCATGGCACATGCAGCTTAGCTCTGCCTCGCCTCGCTTGGCCCCGACACCGACGTCAATCACTGTCTGTCGGTACAGTGTACCGTCCGCCAGTCTTTAGGTAATGCCGCGCTGCGATAGTTGAGTGCAATTGCAATCAGGGCCCTACATCCATCATCCATTCCAGTCCTACCGCACGCTCAGCGCCTCCCTCCCTACACCCCTCATACAAGAACCCGTTTCGCCAGTTGTCTGTTCAGTTGCAGTACTCACCCCCGCGACTCGATCGGTCATTGCAAGCCAACATGGTATGCCTGTTGCCGTGACCTCGGACCAATCTAGATGGATGTTGCTAACTCGACTTGCTATCTCACAGTCGGCCCAGAACTCCCAGGGCATCCAGACCTTGCTTGATGTAAGCGACGCTCCCTCCCAAAGACTACTTTATTGCATAACACGAGAACTAATCAAGGCCCAACCACATAGGCCGAGCGAGAGGCATCCAAGATCGTGCAGAAGGGTACGCATCGAAAAGCCCCCAATGTCCGCCCGTCGACTCTCCCACCTCCACCTCCCATTGCCATGCAAACCAACAGCGGCTTTCTTTGGTTTAAATTACTAACTCGATGGTGTTCCCAGCTCGCGAGTTTCGAACCAAGCGCGTGAGAGAGGCTCGCGACGAGGCCAAGAAGGAGATCGACTCGTACCGCAAGAACAAGGAGGAGGAGTTCAAGAAGTTCGAGTCGGAGCACGGCGCGGGCAACAAGGCCGCCGAGGACGAGGCCAACAAGGAAGCCGAGACCCGCATCGAGGAGATCAAGGCCGCCGGCAAGAAGAGCCAGGACAAGGTCGTGAGCGATTTGCTCAAGGCCGTCTTCGAGATCCACCCTACCCCCCACATCGAGGTTTAAGAAAGATGGCTGTCGTTATCGTCATAGAAAACATGCACGTATTGTACTGAACTGGCCCGGCGTGATCCTTCAAGGCAGCTTCTGGAAGGGGGGGTTGGTTGTTTGTTGAGTGAGAGAGAGAGAGAGAGAGAGGAAGTGTGTGATTCATCGCGCTGTGCTCCCACCTCCCCTGCTCTAAGGGCTCTAGGCTACTGCCCGGTCACGTTGGCAAGGAGAACGAAGCTTCAGGTCGGGGCTGTCAATGGTGAGCCGGTTGTGTGATTCCCCTATCTGAATATGGTGTACAGCATAGAAGAGGCACGGGTTCTGGTTTAGGTTGCATCCAAGCCTTTCGCCGCCAATATCATGTTATGATTCTCTAAGTGCCCCCACGCATTCATCCGTAAGGTGACTGACCAGACACGGGATCTCTACTATTTGGCAAGGGGCCTCAAAACCATCCGTACCAAGCTCCCAAAGACCACACGTGATGCGCAATGCAGCTCGACTCTAGATGTCAAATTGAATCCTGAAGGGTCTATGTCTAAACCAGACCCGGTGCATGACCAAGATCTGTGTCTAAGTATCTATCGAATCTAAAGGATGCGCTTTGGCTACTCATCCGGCAGGCCGCTGCCGAGCTCTATCATGTCCTTCCAGCTCTTGCCCATGCCGCCGCCCTTCTCCTTGGTCTCCTCCCACTGCCTGAGCCTCAGAGTCCCATCCGCCTCCGCCTCCTCGGCAAAGTCGAAGATGCGGTAGTCGGCGTTGAGGTAGAAGCAGCCCGTGACGCCGAGCCGCAGGAACCCCGAGTGGCTGACGACGATGATGACCTTCTCCGGCCGGTCGCGGAGCCGCCGGAGAGCAGACTGCCCGCGGTTCAGGATGGCGCTGCGCGTGCAGAAGTAGTGGGAGCCGGCCGGCGTCTGCTTGTCCGGGTAGACCGGGTCCAGCGTGGTGAAATCCACGGCCGGGAACTTCTGCGAGAGCGTTGCTGCGCCCCCGGGCAGGCCAGTATCGCAAGGCTTCGTGGAGTTCTCTGTTTTAGAAAAATAATTAGTCAACCAAAGATGTCCCTTTGGGCTACTTGGTGGCCAATTTGGAGGGACAAGAGACAGGTCTGTGACTGCTGATCCTTCTACCTTTATCTATGTACAACAACATAAGAAGTATTTATTAAAGTGAGACTCATACCTTGCCACCCTGCGTCGGCCTCGATCTTGATGCCCTTCTCTATGAGCCAGTCCAATGAGCCCATGGCAGTCTGCATGGTTCGTATCATGGGACTGGTCACTATGAGTCCGGCATTCTGGGCCAGAGGATGGCTCATCAGGTTCGCCCGGAGCTCCTGCACTTGGGCATGTCCGGTCTCTGTGAGCTCCGGGTCATGGATGTAATAGTCCTCTACAACACACCAGGCCAGGTCAGCAGTTCGGACGAGGACACATACATAAGTACACATGCAAGAACCAAGAGGACTTACTTGTAAGATTATGCAGTGCCTCGGCATGGCGAATGAGAATGAGTGTCGGGGCCATGGTGACTTCCTGATCCGTGATCTTGTTGTGGTTATGGTTTTTTCTCGTTTTCTATTTCTTCAGGCCACGTATTACCAAGATGGCCCAGGAGTCCCCAGCAAATAAAATATCGCCTTCTATCACTGATAGCCGAATAGGGGAACGAAGGGCAGAAAAAGAATGACAAGTTAATTATTCTAAAATCTATAGTTATTCCAAGACGTTGGTTTATTAGGTACATAGGAGCAACAAGAATCGGCGGCCTGTAAAGAGGACTGACTCAGCCAACTTCGGGAGCATAATTTCTAGCAAACCAGTGCATGATGAAACGCAGGTTTGTTGGTGTGCGTTCTTTATAGTCGGTCGACCTAGCCACGTATTAAAGAGACAAGTATTCGGGGACACATCCTAGAATTATTCTTGCAGGTATCACCAAAGACAAAGACGGGATAAATTAAGTTGAGAAGTACTGTAGAGAAACCAATTAATTGCCTTTGCAGATCGCCCGAAACGAAGATCATTGGTCGGACACTGTGGTTGCTTGGCACCGACAAGGCTGACATGAATTAAGCCTGCAGCATACTTACTCAAGTATTTTAAGTAATTAACCTACCTTGGAACATCATCACTCCAACCACTTCACCATGCCGTTTTGGCGCCATTTTTCAAAATGACAAACATCGACGAGCTCTTCAAGGTACGTTATCTCTACCAGTGTTTCTGATCTACGTCGCGAGCGAATTGGGTCATTAATCAACAAATTCTACAGGGCGTCGGTAGCAGCAGCAAGCGCAAACTTGACCCCATCCGAGATCCCAGCGAGGTGTACAAATCCGCACGGTTAGAGAACGGCGACGGCCGCCACGCCCGCGTCGATGATGAAGACGCCGAAGCCAGCCCCGCGCCACCTCCCAACGGCGAGGACGAGGAGGGAGATTACGGCCCGGCCCTGCCCCCGGAGGACGAGGGCGACGACGAGGAAGGGCGCTTCTTCGGAAGCGGCATCACCTCCGAGCAGCGCGAGATCCTCGACTACGTAGATGGCGTCGAGATGCCCGCCGAACAGAAGATCGACATCCCCTGGCTGCGCAAGACGTCGCTCAACTTTGAGAAGCTGGTGTCGCGCAACGCCGAGCAGCGCGCCAAGTTCGCCGACGATCCGGCCAAGTTCATCCAGAGCGAGGCCGACCTGGACCGCGAGGTCAAGGCCCTCAGTATCCTCACCGAGCACACGGAGCTCTATCCTGAGTTTGCGCGCCTGGGGTGCGTTGGGAGCCTGGTGTCGCTGCTGGCGCACGAGAACAGCGACATCTCCGTCGACGTACTAGAGATCCTGAACGAGCTGACGGACGATGACGTGGGTGCGACGCAGGAGCAGTGGGACAGCCTGGTGGACGCCGCCCTCGAGGCCGACCTGCTGGGGCTGTTGGGAAGCAACCTCGAACGGCTCGACGAGAACGAAGAGATCGACCGCAGTGGTGTATACTACGCACTGGGCGTGCTGGAGAACCTGGCCAACCCACAATCGAAAGCGGCTGAAGCAGTCGGCAGTACACAGCAGCTGGTCAAGTGGTTGCTGGCACGGATCCAAGTCAAGGAGGGCCGAGTGAGCCAGAACAAACAGTACGCAGCCGAAGTATTGGCCATATTGCTGCAGGCCAGCCCGAAAAACGTGGAGACGCTTGCCGCGCTAGACGCTGCCGACATAATGCTACAGCTTATCGCGACTTATCGGAAACGAGATCCCGAAAAGGGAGGCGAGGAGGAAGAGTACATGGAGAACCTATTTGAGGCTCTGACCTGTTTTGTGGACGATGCCGAAGGAAAGGCCAAATTTGTCGAAGCAGAGGGTGTCGAGCTGTGCCTCATTATGCTCAAGGAGGGCAAAATGAGCAAAGGCCGAGCGTTACGACTTTTGGACCACGCGGCCGGCGGACCAGCTGGCGCAGAAGTCTGCCAGAAGATTGTCGAGGCTGCCGGCTTGAAGACTATCTTTACCATGTTTATGAAGAAGAACGACAGCCAGACTCTGGAGCACCTGATCAACCTATTCGCGTCCCTGTTGCGCCTGCTACCCGGGAGCTCGGCGGAGCGGATACGGACTCTGGCCAAATTCGTCGAGAAAGACTACGAGAAGACGACGAGGCTCGTCCAGCTGAGGCGGCAGTTTGCCGCCCAAGTAGAGAGGGTGGACGAAGAGATGCGCGCAGAGCAAGCACAGCTAGGCGCCGATGAGCCACGAGAGCTCGCAAGCGAGTGGCTCTCGAGGCGGCTAGATGCCGGTCTGTTCTTGTTGTATATCACCGACATCGTGCTGGCGTGGCTCGTGGCCGAAGACGACGGGGCGCGGAAGAAGATCACAGCTCTGCTCGCCGAGCACGACGAGACGCTACGGACGATCAGGGGTTCGATCCAGAAGCAGATCGAGGACATGGACGATGCCGAGGACCAGGACGGCAAAGATGCCAAGGACATGCTGTGCACACTGGTCGAATTCCTCCAATAGGATAGCCAGTGGGCAGTTGGCTCACTAGGTTGGTTGTATACTGTGCAACCTTGGAGCCTTTGCTTATCAGCACGAGGGTATCGAAGGAAAGCAGTGGCGTCTTCAAAAAGCCGACGTGACTTGGGAAATTGTCTTAATACAGTGAAGACGTGCTGGCCCAAAAGGATTATGTCTGTGCCAGGTCAAGAGCTCGATCAGGCAAGGAAAGATTGGGGCATGCCGCGACTGTGTCTACCATTTCTTGTCTTCTTATTCGCTATCGCTGTTTCCTTGCACTCTGGGCCACCGAAACCCTTCGTGTATGTGAATTTGTTGCCGTTGGCCACTGGAAAGTAGGCTTATGGGATGGCAGAGAAAAGGGGGTGGGCGGCGTTGGTTAGAGTTATATCCCGAGTCCCTGACTCGCTCACTAACCAACCCTAGGGAGGACCTGCCAAGCTGGGAGAAGACAGCTTCATCGTCCAGCATTCTTCTGGCATTGAGTGTGCATAGAGCTCGTGGACTCAGCAACTGCATAACGAATAATCGATTTGTTGGCTATTTTTATCGACGCATGCGATGTTACTCCCCAAAAAGAGAGTTTGTATCGGAGTACGTCATCTATACTGTAACACCTGTCGTAACTTGTCTATCTAATGCCCTGTGATGAATACTGGAACTAACGATCTACAGGTGGGCATGGGCATCGCCTCGGCCGGCTGTCAGAGACGTTCGAGGCAGATGTCGGCGCTTCTGTGGACCACGCTTCCGTGCCAAGGCAGTATATGTTTGCCTTTTCAGCTATAGCGGCCGGGGGCATGTTGGTCAGCATCCAAATGGTGTAACACTAAGTAGGCCAGAGATGATGCCAACCTTTAATAAAGATCTTTCTTTGTCTTTAGTCTTGTCACACATGCCTAGTTAGTTGCACAATCACGGTCGGCTATAGAATCTAGGACAGAGTAAAGTCCGGATGTATAGCGGTTTGCTGTGATGTGACACCAACCAGCCTGTCTTACACACGGTTGCCCTATGTTAAGTAAGTATTTAAGCAGACATCGCGCCATGTGCTTACTTCTTCTGTATCAACCAGATCCAAACCGTTGTCCTCCCCATACCGTCTCTCACTCGTAATCAAGAGCTGGCCTTCCTGAACACACATCCACCAATAGCGTCATGGCTACTACCGCTGCGACCCAGAAGAACTCGGCCGCCTGGCCAAGATCCCCCGACTCGTCGCGAGGTCCCGGGGTTCGGTGGCGCAGTGCGCCCGCATTCTCCCGAGGGGTCCATGTAAGTGGCAGCACCGGCGGGATGCCGGAAGTGGGTGCAGACGGCGCTGCCGAGTGCGGCCATGGCGACGGAGGAGGTGCCCAAGGGGGTCGAGGGGGGTCGAGGTTAGATATGGCAAGCGAGCGAGCCCTCCTTCCTTTCCCTCCCCCATCCCTGATGTTTCACCTCTCTGACTGACTATTATGTGTGAAACAGCGTACACGGCACTAGTCTTGCTCACAACGAGGTCGGCCCTGCGATCTGGGGCAAGTGGGCGCCGGAGGCTTTGGCTGCGGAAACACTGCAATGCAAGCCATATCCCAAAGTTGTCGCCAAGGGCCTGGAAGGGATCCAGACGGCCTGCGATATTGACGTCAAGGACTGGGGCGCGAGTTCAAGCCCGAAGCTGGTTGTCGGGTTTGATCTAGCTGGGTCTCCTGGCTGCTCCCCTGTTGGGATGATTCAAATGCCAAAAGCCCATGCATGTACTTAAGATCGTCTATACGTAGTTAGATATTTCAGTGTAGTTCAAGCCCGCAAGCTTCACGATAGCTATCTTCAGCCACACATTTAGTAAGAGACAATAATCGAGGCTCTGAATTAAGGAGCTGCTTCAACTGCTTGTGATACTAGTTGTCTTTCATCCCCTTTCATCCCCTGAAAAATGTATCTCTGAGCACGTTACCCTGACTTCTAGCTGAATGCAGTAACATTCTGCTTGCGTTCCTCCACACACACCACACCGTCTCGGTGAAGGGGTTGGTAGGTAGGTTTGGTGTATCACGCAATCCGTATGCGCAAAAAGACCACCTCTGCAGGGAAAGATAGAATGAAGATGGGAAACAAGGAATTATGCGGCTTCCTGGCGTGTATCTATCTGCATCTACTTAGCAACGACCACACACACGCACACATGTTATTGACAGGGTATACATTTATAATATAATCTACACTGGTTGATATTACACAGCCTGCCTTCTTTGTACAGTATCCTAGGACACCGTCTTGTCTCCGAGATACGTAGTCCCTATTTGGTTTTACCTACTACTTCGACAAGAATTTCTGGAAAGCCTCCTGCTCGATAGTGACATTGCCCACGGTCCTGAGCCGCTTGCGACCCTCCTTCTGCTTCTCGAGCAGCTTCCGGCGCCGTGTGATATCGCTAGCGTGCAATTTCGCGAGCACGTCCTTGCGGAAGGCCTTGAGCGTCTCGCGGGCGACGATCTTCTTGCCCACGGCGGCCTGGATGACGACCTCGAACATTTGGCGCTGCACGTGCTCCTTGAACTTGTTGACCCACTGCCGCCCCAGCCGCTCGACCTGCGACGTGTGTACGACGCGGCTGATGGCGTCGACGGGCTCCTTGTTGACGAGGAGCTGCAGCTTGACCAGCGACGACTTCTTCCACCCGGCGTCCTCGTAGTCGAGGGTGGCGTAGCCCTTGGTGGCGCCCTTGAGCTTGCCGAAGAGGTCGTCGACGAGCTGGGCCGTGGGGATGCGGTACTTGACGATGACAGACATGCCGTGGAAGAACTCGATGCTCTCCTGTTCGCCGCGGTTGGCCTCGCAGAGCTCAATGACCCGGCCCAGATACTCCTCGGGTACCGTCACAGTTCCGAGCACGTAGGGCTCGTAGAACTCGGCTGATCTGGTGCGATGATCTTCGTCGGGGAAGGCGGCGGGGTTCTGTATGACTTCCTCGGTGCCATCCCGCCAGACCACTTTCGTCTGGACGGCGGGTTCGGTAATGATGATACTGGCCCCGTGCTCCTGACGGAGGCGGTCCTGAAACACGCTACAATGCAGACTGCCGAGGAAACCCAAGCGCCAGCCTGCGCCTAAAGCTTCCGAGTGCTCTTTGGACAAAGTGACACTCCTGTCGTTAAGGACAAGCTGCCCGATACTGTCGGCCAAGCGGTGGTAATCGCTGGGGTCTGTGGGGAAGGCAGCGACGAAGACCATGGGCTTCGGCTCCTCGAAGCCGGGGTAGGGCGCAACTATATCTTCGGAGCCCAGAGTGGTGAAGGTATCGCCGATCTTGGCGTCTTGGATCTTCTTCATACCCGGGTTGAAGAAGATGTAGCCGACCTGCCCGGCCCGCAGGACGGACTGGGCGACCTGGGTGGGGTAGCGGATGCCGACCTCGCCGGCCGTGTACCTCTCGCCCGTAGCAAAGCTGATCAGGTTGTCGCCCGCGCGGACGGTGCCGTCAAAGATGCGCACGAGGCAAATGACGCCGCGGAAGTTGTCGTACCACGAGTCCACCAGCAGCATGCGCAGCGGCTTCTTGTCGTCGCCCTGGGGCGGGGGGATGTTCTCGACGATGGCGGGCAGCAGTGCCGGGACGTTGAGGCCCGTCTTGGCGCTCACGCCGATGGCCGTGGTCGGGTCCAGCTCCAAGGTGGACTCGAGCTGGTCGAGCACGCGCGGGACGTCGGCGGCGTTCATATCGATCTTGTTGACGACGGGCAGGATCTTGAGGCCCTCGGCGAAGGCGAGGTAGAAGTTGGCGACGGTCTGGGCCTGGATGCCCTGGCTGGCGTCGACGAGCAGCAGGGCGCCGCCGCAGCTGGCGTAGCTCCGCGTCACCTCGGCGCGGAAGTCGACGTGGCCTGGAGTATCGACCAGGTGCAGCAGGTAGTCCTCCCCCTGGTGGTTGTAGATCATGGTACAGGTCTGGGCCTTGACAGTGATGCCGCGCTCGCGCTCGACCTCGAGGGTGTCGAGGATCTGCTTGTTGGCGGCCGAGGAGGAAATGGTGCCGGTGATCTCGAGGAGGCGGTCCGAGAGCGTGCTCTTGCCGTGGTCGATGTGGGCGACGATGCAGAAATTGCGGAAGCGCGAGATGGGGATCGCGGCTATGCGGCGCTCGAGGTCAGCGAAGGCCTGCTTGGCCGCCGGCGTCGTCGAGGCCCAGCGCACAGAGGCCGAGAGCTTCTGAGATGGGCATGGGGTTCGGCGGACGGCATGACGGGAGAGCACGTGGAGGAGCGTCGGCCGCCGACCGAGGCTATAAGATTGCAGTTGGCGCAGTGTGTGTAGACATGATGGCATGGGAATTCGGACGCCCATTCATGCAATTGACTACAGTGAAGAATGATCTTGGTGGTGCAATTGCTTGTTCATGTGGGATATAGACAGACTCAATCGTATCTTCTTCACCTAGTACTTTAGGTAAGGAAGGTACTTACTGTAGGCAGAAACCTAGGATAACAGCCAGAGCCTCTTCCTTATCTTATCGTCGATAAGCACAGTGCCAATCCAGACAGAAACACGGTCTGGACTTTGTCAGGTTAGGGTACTTTACTCAATGTATCAGGTGCGCATAGACCGCCTTTGTTTGATATCTCGAGTCAACACAGCCTCGTTACTGACTTTCGAGGATTGCTACCTACCTACCTGTTTCACATGATTGAATAAGTAGTAGCACCCGGGGCAGTGCTGTTCCGCAGCGTAGTTCGCGATACCTGACTGCATTGGGGATCAACTGGGGCACACGCATTAATAAGTAATTCATTTAGCAGGGGCAGGCCACCATCCAGTCATCTCCATCCTGGTTCTGGGATATACCGAGATGGCACTGAATGTACTAGACAATATGTAATAGTATACTTATGTACGGTACGTCTTCAAGGGAGGTAAAATGTGCATGCGTAATGTAGAAGGTAAAATGTGCGCGCCTCTCTGGTCTTGTATGTTCGACAAACCGGCTACGAGAAAGGCACGACGGAGGTATCTCAATCCAACATTTCCAACCAATCCAATCCAATATGTAATAAAGCCAGACCCCAAGGGCCTGGAAAACGCCGAAGCCACTTTCGTGTTAGGTAAGTAATCATCCCAACGCAACATCTAGAACTGCAAAACCTTGTCTTTCTTTCTTTTTCTTTGTTTGGAATATATATCTTGGAAAATACATATTTATACGTGTCGTGAATCATATCCGTTTAATTGCCACCATCCACCCGACGTTCGAATGCAAGTAGTCTAGGTCGAGTACACGGCAACATACTGCAGCTCCATCATGCTGCCGTAGCCGTCCATGGTGGCATCGTTGGGGTTACCTGGCCAGTCTCCGCCGACGGCGACATTGAGAAGGATGTACAGCGGGCTGTGGGCCAGAGTGCCCCAGGTGCCCTCGACGCCAATGTCGGCGCCCGTCAGGGTGCGCCAGACCTGGCCGTCGAGCAGCCACGAGATGGTCTGGGCCTTCCAGTCTGCGTTGGTGAGATCGATCTGAAGCGCCCAGGTGTGGAATCCGTCGAGGGGGAGCGAGACCGTGCTTCCGCGGCCGGTAGGCTCGTTGCACACGCCGCCGGGGAACACGTCGCAGTGTGTAGTTCCGTACGCCACCTCCGAGCCCGAGACACGCTCCATGATGTCGAGCTCACCAGCAAGGGGCCACTGCGTGCCGTGTCGCATGGCGTCTCCGAGCGCCCAGAAGGCGGGCCAGATGCCTTGTTGGTTGCCCGGCGCGTTGGTGCCGAGGAGAAGGCTGGATTGGATGATCATCTTGCCGCCAGTAGGAGGCGTGAAGGAGTCCTTGCTCTCGATACGGCCCGAGGTCCAATGACCCGAAGGCGATTTGCGGGGAACTAGCTGCATGGTCTGTCCGCCACTGATTTGGATGTTTTGGTTCGAGGTCGAGTACGTCTGAAGCTCGTTGTTGGTGTTGACGGAGAGCGCGATGTTCCAGATATCACTCGGGGAAGATCCGGCAGCGCCCTCGAAGGCATCGTGCCATACCAGATTGAAGCCGGGAAGCTGGGGCGGTGCGATAGCTCCGACCAGGGCCGGGAGCAGAGAGAGGAGACTGCTAGTTTGGGAACGCATGGTGACGGATGTGATGTATGTATATAGCGACAGTAAAGTTTGGGCGTGTTGTGTATGTAGTCTGCGAGAGAATGTAGTGATACGTGTCGAGTCAAGAATAGCAAGAAGTCTGACTGGCAGGGAAAGATGGTATCAATATGTAAAGGGTAGTTGAAGAGGGCCACTGGGGGGCGAGGTGAACGTAAAGAGCGTCGTCTTGGCAAGCAAGATAGAGAAAGAGAAGTGAACGCAAGTGACTGCAAACAGCACAGATGGAAAAGAGAGAGACGAAGGTGACGGTGTACCTGTACGAAGGGGCACTACAGTTCTAATATAGACTGCGACCTACCTACCTACCGGCGGGAGAAATATGCACACCCTAGACGGGGGGGAGGTGGAGTGGACATGACTATCAGCTCAAGATCCATAGCACCTCTCCGTATTGGAACAAGTGCCGCAGCGGCCATAATGACATGGGGACAGGAGGTATAGCTAAGCTTGTGTGGTGAGTCTGGCCGGTTGCCCGTTTCCCGAGCAGACCAAGAAGTAAGAGTGGAAGGCGGCCAGCCATAGAAACCGTGCCAAGCCTCGTCCTAATGCGGAACCAAGGGCCAGGGTGAAATGGCCCGGCGGGAGAGGCTCTGGGCTCTACTTGGCCTGGGTCGTGTTGGCATCAGGGGGCATGTTGGATGGATGGACAGCGTTGATCGATTCAACACAACCCCTTGATAACGACAGAGTGGGTAGCATTGAGCGTCTGTTCCTGGACTTGGCCTAAACAGGGATCATGCAAGAACCAAGCCACAAGCGTAGAAGGAAGTGAGTGGTTGCTTCTGACGAGGGGACATGCAGACAGACACAAGCTTGATCTGCTGCCTGAAGGGAACTGGGCCTCTCCACTTGTGGCTCGGCAGCTAGGGCTGGTTCTAGTTCGAGCCGACGAGGATCTTACAAGGATCGGTTATAGATAGATGGAGTTGTCGATGAGAAGAATCAATGCCAATGCCAACCTGCTCCTCGCCGGGGAAGATGACGGAGCAGCACGGAGGATCGACAAGCGAGGTGCGTCAGCAAAAGCAACAAAACAAGAAAGCTGGCTGTCTTGGTGGACGGGAAAACGTATCAATCGTCGGGTCGTCTTGGTGTGTGCATTGCAGGTCACGTCGGTTAGTCATTCACCAGGGTCAACAACCATGACATTGTTTTTCGTTTTCTGTTTTTCTCGCCTTGACTTCCCCTACTCGTAAATCCAGGGTAGTTCGGTCGAAGGTTACGAGTAGCCAGTAATAAAAAAAAGATGAAACACGGTCGCAAGATAAAGCTGGGTTGACCAGCAAGGTTGGCGCCCCTCCAATAACTCGGAAGCTTCAGGTTCTTCCAAAAAGTCGTGGGGCAAATTGGCCAGAATCAAGCAGCATGGTGCTCAGCCACTGGGGGAGGGAGCATTTCTTTTCAATCAGGTTTCTGGACGCCATTTATATACCCTGCCAATCGTTTCCTGCTGGGGTGTTACTACACTACTGTAGCATAAGTACTTATAGACACAGATAGATCTAAGGTTAACCGATGAGTGAGTGACCAGTCGCCAGGGGCTGGGGCACGCAAGAGTCAGGACTGCTGCGGCCACTACTGCAAGGGGAATCTCGTGCTATTACGAGAGTATCAACTATGTCTCTATCTGTTTTAACGCGATTCGGTTGTCGCCAACTGTCTGATCATGATCTGTTTCCGCCGGGCATGTCATGCATTGTACATTGCGCATTGCATTCAGAAGGTTCAACGGTCGGTAGTGGGTGGACAATTGGCTATAAGTAGTGCTTATTACTACTAACCTTATCTGTCTCTCTGTACTACTATGTCTTCCAAAATGCTTCTGGAAATAACCCTGCAATTGGATGCAGTGGATATATTAGAGGGGCCGGCTCTTCAGTCTCTCTCTCTCCTTGAGCGCCCTCAACTTGACAACTCATCCTACACATGCGATGCAACCCTGGGCTCGAACGACAGCTGGAGTAGTTGTAGCCGTAGCCCGACATGGCAGGACTTGAGGGGAGGGGGGATAAAAGAAGAGAAGGAAATAAAAACCTCACTTACCGTCATGATGGCTTCTGCTAAGAATAAGACTAACGGTAGTGTTGATTAATGTAGGTACGATGCTGATAACCCCTGACTTGTCGTTGTTCGGGCGAAATCGCGCGCCAATGAGAGGGCAGAAGCCTCGTGTTGCAGCTTGGCTCGAAACACCGCCAATAGCACCAAGAACACCGAAGCGAAATAGCGTAGATGACAACACACCAAGAAGAAAGAGGTGGTGCAACAAAAAAAAAACCATCCAGACCGCGCGCTTGCTTCCGGGGCCCCCAAAAGAAAGACCAGACGAACAGGGCCTATGATAGTTTCATTTTCCCATGCCGGTACTTGCTTGCCCTGGGCTAGCTGGCAGTCGACTTTGATGAGTTGATAGCGCCTCCACCAATCAAATACCGCCGAGATAGAACCGTCGGCGTCCACGTTGCAAGCGGCTGCATAGCTGCCTACTTCTTACTTATGCACTGCACTGCACTGCACACAAGCAAGCACTGACTTGCATACCATCAATTTATGTCTTGCTTTTGTCCTCCTCCCCCCTGGAGTAAGATTCTTGGCCTCGAGATGATCTTCTAGGTGATCTTCTTGTAAGCGGGGGGCTTCAGGCGGGCTCCGGTCACTGTCATATCAACCCGTCCACGGCTAAATCCCGAGTGAGCCAATTGCCAACACGGGCTCTCCATGCCTTCCAAGTGACATGATCTACAAACTAGCTCGATCAGATACTCTATAATCACTATAGTAACATTTGCGATGGATCTTCAAGCCTTATCCCACATCCGCCCACTTCTCTGCTTATAGCCAGAGTTGGGCATAGCATAGTTACCTGATTTCGCTTTGCCACATCTTGGCTGCTCCGATAATCTATCGAGCAATTCCAGCTCGAACCCAGAGCTTCGGCCCAGTGGTCCATTGGAAGTGGACAATCCCACAATCCAATCGTCATCCATCACGGCTTGTTTACACGGTTGGCCGTGCGACATGGCCCGGAAACTTGTCCCCGGCTAAGAGCCGGTCCTCTGCGGCTTTCCTTCCCGATTGTCCATTTTCAGCATCCATGGTTCAGGTAGAAGAGGAATGCATCTTCTGTTATAGCAACCATGGTTTTGTACCGGTACTTGTGACGAGTTGACTGCGTGCAGACTCGCTTCCTTATTACCAAATAGAGCGGATCTTCTGCCAACTCAGCTCCTCCATCCAAATCAAGGCAGGCAACCGGCTTCCTCACACCGACAACCACTTCGCTCCCCCCCCCATTCCGGGCCACCCGACATGTTTGCTCCTTCTTTGGACTCGAGTTTTGCGTATTCAATGTGACCCAGTTCATGGACTTTACGTTTTCCTCGTGGGGTCCCATGTATGCCGACTAGAGGCGACGGGAGGACGGGGGGTGGGGGAACACATTGGTAGCCTTTCCTTCCAGCAACCTCTCCAAGGTAATGGGATCCAAATCCCGAGTTCACAAGGAAATAAATGCTCAAGTATCACTAGAAACTATTGATGTCTTATCTGCTCGAGTACCGATGAACAGTTGGGGCCGTAATCTTCTGGCCCTCCTTGGGCATTCATCTTGACTGAAGGCCCCCCCCTGATGTCTCCTGCGAAGTTGTAGGAGGTATTTTCTTCTTTTTTCTAGAAATCAAACGCCCGACTGCCTTCACTCGAGCTTGTACAAGCCCCTTGCCATCTTGTATCTCTTTCCAATATAGCAGTGACCTTCGACGACGTGGTTATGGCCAGGCGCATACTGTCTGGGGCAACCCTCCTGGGTCGCTAAGACTCTAGCATACTCCGGCAGGATTTGCTTCTTGATCGGGGTGACGAGTTTCTTGACCTCCCAGGGGCCATCTCGCCGTCGTCCGGGGATCGCATCGTCGTTCCGATGGCCTCCCCATTGTTAAGTACTCCTTCGCTCATATATGCCAGGTTATTGTTTCCATCATCAACCCACGAAACAGCCAACATCACCTCCAGCACTTCTGACTCCTGCGAACTCGGAATCACCCGGACGCACCCCTGCCCCCAGACCTTCCGACCTTTGCGGATGATCTCGGGCCACCGCTTGCTGCTGCTGCTGCTCCCAGCAGCAGCGGGACCACGTGTGTTGCCCCCCTCTCCACGACGTAGAGGAGACGGGAGATGTCCCAGACGGTGTCGGCACCCACCAGGAAGCGGTGCGAGTTGAAGAGCAGGTTCTGCGGGGCCTCGAAGTCATGGTCCATGGCCACAGCCGTGACGTCGGACAAGGTCTCGAGCAGCACCGCCTGTTGGCGCACGAACTCGGTGTCCATCGACTCGAGTGACCGGTCGATGGTGGCGATAGCTATCTCCGCCAGCGCTTCTTCTTCTTCTTCTTTGTCTCGTCGTGTCTCTGAATCCTGGGTAACGTTAGCGTTTGTCGTCTTCGCTTCCGTCGCTGTCGCCGCCGCCTGCCAAAGTAATCGGAGGGCGGACAAGTCTTCAGCGCCGACGGCACGCACGCGTTGCCTTGGCCATGTAGGAAGTAAGACCCATAAGGGCTGCGTTGATCGAAGACGGTTTGTATCCGGGCCAGAAGCCTACCCGCAAAGCAGTCAACGCATTGCTCGACCCCCTTTTTGAGACCTTTGCCCACTCACACACAGCCAAATAGAACATCCCACATGATGGTATTCTTTTATCATTCCTAGCTTTATGCTCTCGTTGGTGATCTGCCTGCCTTGTCATCTGACCAACCTGGCCAGCCTCACTACTGTGCGAGTGTTTGACTTAGTCTTGCGAGTTTGGCCTTGCTGACGTGAACGAGTTTCCGACCTGAGGGCTTTTTGTTGGCGAGTAGGCGGCTTTTAGGTGTGAATTATTTTCCTGTCGGAGCAGCAGGAGAAGCGGTTGCAGCCATAGTATTAATCGGCGGGGTTGCTCATGGTAGATTCAGGCCATAGTAGGTGCTGGCTCTTCGGATGAAGCCCCTTTTGGGCAGTAATGCCTCACTCCCACGGTTGCGGGCTGCCAGGCCGTCGATGACGGCCGTGGCGATGGTGCCATTGTCCATGGCATGGTGGAGAAAAACACCCAACAAGGTACCGCAGGGACGAAAGTGGTGTGCATACGCAGGATCGGATCGCCGCCCTCGTTACTGTTGCTGTCGTTGCCGGCAGGACGAAGACATCATATAAAAAACATAGCTCGGGGGAGAAGCTGCCGCCGCGGAGCTCGTCGTACGTGAAGGACGGACTATTACTGTGGGAGGGCCGGAACTGCTCGATGATGACTCTGTCCCGACGGAACAGACACAGAGACCAGAGTTCGGTCTTCTAAATCCACATGAGCAACTCCTATTCGGTCACCCCAAGGCCTGAGCAGTGTAGAGAAAGTCCGAGACAGCTATAAAGTGATTACCAAATGATCAAGAGTAAGTAACTACCTCTACAGACCAAATAACTTTTAAATCTAGGACAACTCGAGTATTTCCCCACCTCAAAACCCACCACCAGGACTTACAAGTTTGCCATTCCCTCGTCTACGTAATCCTTTGCGACTGGGGCACGATAATAAGAAGTCGGCAGTAAGAACCTCTCGCAAGCAATGAATCAAGGGTATTAACATCATAATCAGCTGTGCCATTCAAACACCATAGTAAGCCTATCAATACCAGTAACAGTAATAATCTCACAAGCCGAGACAATAGACCAGGAAGAAAAGGTATCTGTATCCCTCCCTCCCTTTCTCACCCTCGCCTCGCCACCTAGGAGGAACTTGTCTCCTTTTCTATCAAGTACATAAAAACTGCAGAAAAATTGCCCCAGCTTCCCACTTACGAGACTCTCTTTCCACTTCCTAATTAGTGAAACCGACATCCTCCCGGTTATAGTCCCTCAATAACTCAAGTAATTACTTGGTCACGGGATGTGGACTGACCCAGCTGGTGGGCTGTGTGTGTGTGTGTGTGTCTGTGTGTGTTGTGTGTGTGCGTTCTGGTATAGAGAGAAGGCAGATGATGTACGAACAAAAGAAAGTCCAGATAAGCCATATCAGGGACGCCGATCTACGGGGGAATTTGAGGGAAATTTTGTTTTGGGCGCATAGAACGACTTTTGAAACATGAAGCTCGTGTCGTTTCTTGTTCCCTTCCAACACATGAGAATCCTTCACAGCCGCCAAGAACAATGCGAGACTCGCAAGTAGCCGACCAACGCCTTGACATGCCCAATGAAGATGAATGGGGTCCGGTAACGGATAAGATAGATGCAATACCAAGATAAGAGAACCAATAACTCCACCATGGCTAGCAACGCGCGAGATGCGTAAAGCAGGACTGGTTCACAGTAGCTAATCGAGAAAGGCCCAAGACTATTCGGCACCAATCTCCCCAGCACCTTCCATGAATGTCGATGGGTTGAAATCGAATCCCCCATCTCCGCCATCATTGTCATGGAGGAATGAGTCAAAGTCGAAGTCTTGGAGCACGTTGTCTGACGTAAGGGGGTTTGCAAATTCCATCCCAAAGTCCATGGGACCCGTGTTTTCCATACCAAAGCCTTGCGAGGGATCCGCGTGCACTGGAGGAGCAATGGGAGCGGGCGCCGGAGGAGCAGATGTCTGAGCATTGGGCGCCTGTTGACCCGTACCCGCATTCGGCCCGTTCTTGGCGAAGTTGCCAGGATTGACTGGGGTGATGGGGGTTGCTGGAGTGGGAGGCTCTGGTTCCTGTGATTGCTCGGCAGCCGGAGTTGCACCTGCCGCGTTGTTGGCCTTCTTTGCGGCCGCCTGATATCAGTATTGTCAGCAATAAAAACCAAGGGGGTGCAGTGCTGGATGTTAGTTACCTTGCTCTTAGCACCTTTGGTGTCCTTCTTCTTGGGGGCGGCCTTGTTAGACTGCTGGGGCGTCGGTGGTGCTGCGTTGCTTGGAGCTGGCGAAGACGGCTGTGTCCGGCCGTTCGCGCTGCCACCTGGCGCGGGAGCCGATGGCGGAGGCATGGCACGCTGCTGTGGCGTCCCTTGAACTTGGCCCTGAGGGCCTTGGGGGACCATAGGATTGCCGCCGTTAGGACCCCCTGGCCATTGCATTTGTGGGCCCCCGGGACCTGGTTGTCCCTGTCTAGCAGCCATCATTTGGGGGTTCATCTGCCCGCCGTTGAAGGTCTGGCCTGGGTGGGAACTCGGCGGCCGCATACCCCCGTTCATTTGTACCATGTTCCCATCCATGCCGTTTATGCCTTTGGTGAAGAAGTGAGGTGCCATATTGGGATCAACATTCGGAGGCATAAAGCCCATCGGATTGGGGGATCCACGAGACTGGCCACCTTCGGGAAGAGGCGATGGAATACCAGCAGGGTTCATCTGAGGAGTACCACGCTTCATTTGCTCGCTAGGGTTCGGCGAAGCGCCTGCCCTACCGCCCTGTGGGGAAGCATCGGGGAACGGCTGACCGTTGGGCCCGGGAGGGCCTCCTGGACCACCCGGACCAGCGGAACCATCGCCGCGGGGCATACCACCCATGCTGTCTTGCTCTTGTCGAGCCATCATGAGGCGCTTCTTGTTCTGCTGTTCCAACAGCATCAGTTGCATCTGGTAGTCCTGAAGCGCATGGTTACTGCCGCCACCCTGGGCATTCCCAGGGCCTCCAGGTCGTAGCGCGCCTCCGGCTAGACCTTCGGCGTTGTAAAAGGTGTTGAGCTCAGCGCCGTTGGGCTGTGTCATCATCGGCGATCCTTGGCCTTGTGGAACTCCCGGGTTGCCCATGCCTTTGTTAGGCATCTGATTGCCATGGTGACCAGCCATGTTCTGCGCGTATGTGGCAATAGACTTCTGTTGGTTGGCAGGGGGCTGGTTCTGGAAGTTCTGGAACTGCTGAGGAGTTAGTGAGGTCGGATTTATGTTGTTGGCCATGAGCAGCTGGGCAGTCTGGGCATGTGACTGTGCGGCGGAGGTATTGCTGACCTGTTGCTGACCAGGCATGCCCTGTTGTGGTCGTCCGTTAGGCATCATGGCTGCCTGCTGTGGGTTGAAGGGAGTGTTGCCCTCCAGGCGTGGCCGTTTGTTGGGCGATGGCGCATTTTCTGCTGATCCAGGTGATGCTGGCCGGCGGCTCCCATCCATATCCGAGGGGTCGCGCGGCATCTGGTTCTGCTTCTGCTGTTGAAGCATCATTTGGGGGCTGAGGGCATTGTCAGCATTTGCGTGGATATAAATACGTCAAAAGTCATGAGCGTAGTGTTCTTACTTGTGATTGTTGGCCATGGCTTTCCTCGCCAAGTTGTTGTTTGTCATTTGCATGCCGTTGGGCATGTTGCGCATCATAGGATTGAAAGCCATACCGCCGGCTTGATCTGGTCGCATGCTACGCAGCAGTTCTTGCTGCTGGCTCTGCTTTAACCGATTTTGACTCTGATATTCTAATTAGCGAATGCGGGGAGAGGGTGCCACTGGCTTCAAAAGGGTTATATACCTGGGTGTGGTTGATATATTGGCTCACTTGAGCGTTGTTATTGCCCATTCGATTACGCTGAGCCAGATGCATATCCCAGAAGAGGCCAAACCACTCGTAGAGAAAGCACGTATCGGACGACGCAATCAAAGGAGTCGGAAGGTCCTTTGAATCTACGTCGTGCTTGTGATCAATCTCCATCGAATCGTCAGCTACTCCATTACCTAGAGCATTTCCATTCTCGTCGCGTCGGCTACCAGGGCTATCCTTGGATACATTGAGTGGCTGGTCGGTCCTTAGGAGAGAGCGCGCGCAATCGACCATGCCTTCTTTCAAAAAGTAGTCGTAGATATACGTGTTGAGCATACACCGGTGGTTACGATCATTTCCTTGCATTGGCTGGGCAGGTAGCGCGCCATTCCCGTTGTTCATACCCATGGGTATGGGTGCACCGCCGACTGGTCCGCCCATGGCACCCATATTGGCCATGTTCACGTTGTTCATGGTCCTTTTTGTCGGAGTTCAAAGCAGACTGCGTCTGCGGTCATCCGTGAGGATTGATCAGCTAAGCGAGCAGTCGATGGGCAGCTCCGAGGTTATTGAACAAGGGTGGTGGTGGTGCAAGGCTTGTATTTCGGCTCAGAACGCGTAGAGTTCGTGTCTGAAATTCGAAACCAGATCAAATGAATCCCAAACCGTATCGAATTTTCTGGTAATTGTGAAGCGCCGGTGATGATGACGAGAAATCGTGCATGCAAGATTCGCGGGACGCGATGGGTGCGTGCGGGCCTTGTCCTGTCGGAAATGCGAAAGGGGTAGAGGGAGTTCGTGGATGAATCGGTGAGCGACAATGAACGTAGAGTGACGTCGTCAAAATGTCGTTGTTATCGTCAGTATCGTGGAGGGATGCGCAGCGCTCGAAAACGATTTGAGTAATGAGGTGTCCCGGAGACTAGACTGCGCTGCCTTGCAAGCTGAAGGAAGAAGGCGGCAGAGCAGGTGGGTTGTGTGTTGGATGTGTGTGGTGGTATCGGTCGGAGAAAAAAAGGGCAACGGAGGACGGGCTTTTGATTTGACTCTGCCTATCAAAACCCCAGTCTCCCTAACAGCTACGTTTCGGAGATTGAGACCTGGAGAGTGTAGAGGCTGTTTCGCCCGACAAAACGACGGTGAAAATTGGGAAAAGATAACTGCAGACAAGATGCAGGTACTAGGAGAAACATCCAACAAGCGGAAGGGTCGAGTGTAGATGGAAATGTACAGGTGGAAGCCCAGGGTCAAATTGCTATGATTGCCAGGTCTGGGGTAAGTTGGGGGCGATAGCGTAGAGCTTGGTGACTAATTTTTTTTGGGGGGGGAATGATGGACGAGTTGTCACTTGGGGGCGGACGTGGCGAGCACACAGCCGCGACACAAGTTGGTCAGCAGATAGTTCGAAATCAAAGTCGTTGTCGTACCAGCGATGACCGCGAGTGGTGGTGCGATGGAGAGCTGGTGATGGTTGAGGGTAACTCCGATACAGCTCAACCGCGTAGTGGCCGTGGCCGGTCGGAAATAGTGGCTAAGTCGCGATATGCGGAATGGAGTCGGACTGCGAGGTAAATGGACCTGAACCTGAACCTGAACCTGGAGTCAAGAAAGGTCGCGCTTGATCAGAATAGGCGTTGAAAAGGCGCAGGGCGGCCTTGAATGGAGAGAGACGATAGAATGCAAAGTGATGTGATATGATGCGACACGACACGACACGGCAGATAGACAGACAGACACTTGCCTGAACTGGTCTTCCGAATCTTCTCGACTTGTTGACCGATCAATTGAATGAACGGCGGGTGTAGTCGGGGACGAAAATTAAAATATGAAAAGAAAAAGAAAAATGAAGGCCAAATTAGCAGCAGATATCCTTCCGTCTCTTTTCTTTCCCTCTTCTTTTCTCTCGCACTCTATCCAGTGTCGCGCAGTCGTCGTCGTCCCGCTCATTCAGCTCTTGAGAATGTCCCTGAGGGATGGGTACGAAGCAAGCAGGGTGTTGCAGTGCTGAGACTTACAGGAGGGAATTGGGAGAAAATGGGCGCGACGGGGGAACGGGGGGGGCTGGTAATTGCGGAAGTGCTCACCCTTCGAAAAAAGATCAACCGCCAGGATAATTGATAGCGCGACTGGACGGAATTGAAGCTCAGGCGGGTTGCACAACGAGCCACGAACCACGGCCGTGACAATCAAATATTGCCCGAGTAAGTTAAGACGACTCGGAAGTACGTACGTACACACGCTTCTGGTTGTCCTTCTATTCCTTACTGCGCTTTTCTTCAACCAAGAAGGAGTGATTGCACAAGAAGGGATTTCGTAACGGTTTAGTTAGTCGTTAGGGCGGCTTTGCGCGCTGGCTTTGGCTCCCGCCTACTGCTCTGTCAGGCCGCGCTGGAGACTGGGCCTGGCCCCGTAGGTGGTAGGCAATAGAAAGGTACCTGAGACTGTCGTATGATTTGTAAGGCAAGCCGGGGTTAATTCTGATTGTCTCCCACTATAAGAGGCCAATTCGGTAAGGTCGGATTGCAGACAGCTGCTGCGCTAGCAACGAACATCAAGACAGGTCGTTCAACGAAAGAGAGGATATGGGGGGTAAAAGCATTGGAGGTGGTGAGGTTTGATAATAGGTAAGGTAAGTAAGTAAAGGTGGGTGAAGAAATTGGGTTGATTCTGTGTGGGCTCAGTCAGTCAGTCATTGCTTAGGCCATTCATTGAGTACAGTGAGTGCGTGAGTGCATCCATCTAAGTTAGGTCTACAACTGACAGCAGCAGTACAGTACAGGTGAGAGGTCGGTTCAGTACCTTGAAATAAACTACCTTAGTAGAAGCATGTACATTCAATAGCATGATACTATGCAATCGCAACTGCGTAGCCTAGCATAAGCTACCTACGTACAGATAATTTCATGCCTCCAGCCTACAAGGAGTACATGTATGTATACCCATAACACATGGCGAAATAACCAGAATATCAAATGGATTGATCGACTGGAACCAGATGGGATGGGGGTGGGAGATGAGACAGGGCAGACAGCTTGCATGCTCATAGAAAGCTTCAAGGAGCTTGTCCGGAAGCAGTGCGCACATTTCAGAACGGTCAAGGCCTTGTTTCACCGCATTAGTGTGCACACTGCTGCGTAGCTCTCAGAACGGTATCCACCTTTCAGGCCGCTAAGGCAGCAAATAGTCTTGGCAAAACTACATCAAATTTCAAGTCCGTGATAATGAGCTACACGTGGGAGCAGGAGTCTCCTGGAGACCGCAAGAGTTGTGTAAGAAGAGCCTGGAGCCATTTGAGAAAGAGCCGGAACTGTCGCTCAATTTTATAGGTTTTCGTGGCCGCAGGTATTATTGCATACTGCATAGTGCACCATCATGCTGGCGTGCGTGAGCAAAGAAAGATGTTGGTAAGATTTGGGGTTCTGATGGACGAATTACGGCGTCTGGAACATCTTCAAATCCGCTGGTAGAGCCACAAGTGCCCGTAATGCTACAGAAACATGTTGGCATATTCTGACATATCCAGATACCCGTGGAAACATTGTCTGTCATTTGTCATCAAGGTGGGTGGGATGCGTATCCCGGCTGCTCTGTAGGCGAATCAGCCTGAGCTTTCTCGACGCCTCACGAATAGTAAGTAGTACGTCGCTGGCCCTTCTTCGTTCTCCTAACCTTGAATCCGTCTTTCAGCCTGCGTCAACCTGCCAGCAGACCACGATGATTCTGGATCCAGGCTCTCACAATACGCATATCTGTTCATTTCTGGGCTACACAAGCTGACAGCACGTGTATGTATGCAATGAAGATAAATGAAGCCGGGGGAGCTTATTAGATGAGAGATGCCGTTAATGACCAATACCTCGGTGCATGAACCTTGGTACCCCACACAATTAGCGATTGCCTCCGGTCCCTTTATTAGATCATGCCATCAAATGTCACGATATATGTAATAAAGTGGGAGCATCCATCGGGCCTGGGGATCGACGCGCTGTGGTTGCGGCTGGCCCAGCTGGCCCACCACCCACTTAACATTAAGCCTGCAAGGTGTGTTTCCCAGCAAGAATCAGACTTGGTGATGAAAACACCCTCTCCGTTTTCTCTCCGTTTTCTCAGGGTCCTTTGGGGGAGGCGGGATACACATATTCAACTATTGAGGTAAAATTTCAAGATATTCATCAGCAAGTGTGCACGGATAGTGTGTCCAATCAATCAGTCACCTTTCCGTAAATCCAAGAGAGGACCATCGATTACATGGAAACATGGAAACAAACCATTTTCAGCAACCCCTCCAGATTAATGACTAATAAATAACTCCGATGGTGATGATAATGATGTGCATGCAGCGCAAATCTGAACGGCCCCCAGTTCAGCCTTAACCAACCTGGCGTACATATCGCCAACGCAGGTACCTACCATGGGTACCATGCATCTATCCCTTGATCCTCAATCGGTGCTGTTCACGTTTGGAAAGAGCCCCCCCCCTCCCCTCCCCTTTCCCCCAGCAACACCACTGTCACAATCATCGTTGTGGCCTATTCTGGGCAGTTAACGAATTGACCTGCATCAGGGTTCGTACATTACAAGCAATCAGTTCCTTCTGCGAGACTTCGCCGGGCGTCGAAGAAAGGAATGCACATAACGGGGACGGGGATCGGCAGGAAGCAGCGCGTACCGCTAACAAGAACTACCGATGCCGCGGGAGGGCCGAGCAGATCCATTGCACTAACAATAAAGTTGAGTTACATAGGAAGGATGCGCCACACAACCCAATGATGCCGAGACATCTTGTATTCGAGACGTCGGGCTGGAAATTATCGAGTGAACATACTTATGAGTTGGGTATACCTTGCATACTAATGCTTATCAAGACGACAGTCGCCTGATTCTCATCATTTCGATGGACGCCACCTGAGGGACTAACGGCCGCATGCATCTGTGATTCGGGACGAACTCACGGCGCGTTCTACAAAGGGTATATGCAGCAGATATCCACAACTAGAAAGCCCCTCCCCCCGGTCTAGCACCATCTCGTCCGCATTTAGACCGCACCTCCTCTCGTCATGTCCAAAGCCATGGAGTGCTTCTTGAGGTTCGTGTGATGACACACCATACTCTAATATTACCAATATGACTGGCTCTTCGCCCGAGGCCTTCAATCGGGCGAAAGTCGAACAAGCGCCTTTTCCCAAGACGTTCTATGATTTGTTCAGCCTAATCATCTTCTGGAGGAAGCTCGTCCTCGATATAGCGGATCAAGCTTATCCGCATTTCTGTGGTGTCGTTGCCTCGCAGCACATCGCTGATGAAATGGGCCTCGACCTGCATTTGTACCATCTCCAGTGCACCACGCAGCACGCCACAGAATATGTTGGAATACCAGAGCTCGTCTTGTGCTCTTCCGTCATCAGGGAGCTCCACGAAGTCGGCTAGTGGGTTCTCCTCAAATACTAACGAGAACTGCTTGCCATCTCCTGTCCAGTTCGTGATCGTCGGAGTGATGTTGAGGAATATCTTGAAGCCAACCTAAGGAGAAAATAGTGGCCGGGTAAGCTATTGGCCTCGTAGGCCTCGCCTCGCAGGCTGCGTGTTGCAATGGAACTCACCTTGGCAATCATCTCGGCAGTTTCGCGGAAGTTGGAACACCGTCGCATCGTGTTGGACTTGGCTAGATAATCTTCGATGAGGCGCAGGCCGATATTATAGCCCATGCGGTCCAACTGTTTATTGACCTCAACGTAGTCTCCCTCAAAGTCCTTGCATAGTTGCGCAACGATGGTACCATATGTGAGAGTCACTAATTCGGCGTTGACTTTATCAATGCGGCCTCTGCATTTCGTATAACGAGTGAGCTGCGGGTAGGTTCGGTGAATCCAGGGAGGCGACTTACTTCCAAATCCTACGTAGCAACATACAGTCAATGTTTGTTACGGTAAAGGGGATGGTGATGTGGGCATACTCACTCTTCGCCCACTCGGGCTGCCTTGTTTGCGGACATGCTCGCTCGACGAGCTTGTGAAACTGGTAGCACTATCTCATTGATGGATTAAAGAGAAAGCAGAACGGCCAATCGTAGAAACAAGCAAGTTCGGACCACTTTTAACCAGAAATAAGGGTTGCGCGCGTGTTCCCAATGTTGGATTATTCCATGGCGTAGACTTGGGCGTAGTGGCAGTAACTGAAAGCGGTGAGAGAGTAGGCACAAGGTTAGGAATCGTGGGGGCCCCTCGTATCACACCAGCTATCTGTCGGTGGTCGGTGGTCGGTGGTCGTAGGTACTTATAGCTGGTAGTAGCGTGCTTGGTGTTGGTACAACGTACCTAGGTAGTGAATCCCACTTTAGTCGGCCGAGGAATATCTCAATCACCGACATGTTTTCTTTGCGACGGCGGGAGCTACGAGCTACAATTTGAAGCTAGGGAGCGCTCAGGGTGCTATTTGCTGGGAGGACCACTCGACCAGACCATAACCTGCTATTACGATTCAGCAAAGAGACGACTGCCTACTTGGTGACTTTAATATAATACGACCTCACTTCGGAACACGGCCGCAAGACCTTACCCCACGACTCCTTCAGACACCCGTTCCGTCACTTCCTTCCGCCTTCATTGCAACCTCGAGTTATCCCATCTTCAAAAGCTTCACGCTCAGCAATATGTCCGAGAAGCGCCCCCGTCGCCCGTCTGATGACCCGGGCACCTCTGGTCAATTAGTCGCTAAGAGGCAGAATTTGGGAACAACCACAACCCTCGCCCGCAGGGATGGATCGGCTACAGGAACGTTAATACAAGCTGTATGTGGAAGCAGACGACCCAATGCACAATGGCAATGCTAACCTGCTCAACTAGGCACCGCGCACTAGCAATCTCGATGGACCATTGATGGAGCTTACAGGCCATGAAGGAGAGGTCTTTGCCGCAAAGTTCGATCCCAGAGGTCACCTCCTTGCCTCGGGCTCCATGGACAGAAACATCATGCTCTGGAGGGCTGGCGGCGACTGCGAAAACTACGGCATGCTAAGCGGACATAAAGGAGCTGTTCTGGATCTGCAATGGTCGCGCGACTCGGAAATACTGTTCTCTGCCTCGGCCGACATGCACTTAGCAAGCTGGGATTTGACCTCAGGTCAAAGGATACGTCGCTATGTCGGCCACGAAGAGATAATTAATACTTTGGATATCAGCAGTCGGGGAGAGGAGCTGCTGATCAGCGGCAGCGATGACGGAACTATAGGAATCTGGGACCCCCGCACAAAGAATGCCGCCGACTACATCGAGACAGACTTTCCTATTACTGCCGTAGCAGTATCGGAAGCGGGAAACGAGATCTACTCTGGTGGCATTGACAATGATATCAAGGTCTGGGATGTGCGGAAAAAAGCCGTCGTTTACTCTATGCTCGGCCACAACGACACGGTAACAAGTTTGAGGGTATCGCCTGATGGCCAGTCGCTCCTATCTTTCTCGCACGACTCTACCGCCCAGACTTGGGATATTCGACCATTCGCGCCGACCGAACGACACGTACGCACGTTTGATGGCGCACAGGTTGGCATCGAGAAGAACCTGATGAAGGCTAGTTGGGATAACAGCGGCAAGAAGATTGCTGCCGGTGCTGGCGACGGCACCGTAGTGATCTGGGGCAGCGATACAGGCAAACTGCTCTATAAACTTCCCGGACACAAGGGTACAGTCAACTGTGCCGAATTCATCACCAACGATGAACCACTCAGTAAGAACCTAGGACTTTGCGCAACGGAATGTGTTGCTAACAAAACTTGCAGTTCTCTCGGCCTCTTCAGATCGCAGATTGCTCTTGGGCGAACTACGATGAAATAGCCTTGGGCATTAATCACCGGAACTGCCAGCCATGGTGGCCAACGCAGAGGCCGAGGCTAGCTCTCACGTGGAGGTCAAGGGCAATCTAGGCGAGTTCCTAGAGCAGGCGCTGACGTCTTGCCTACCGACGAAGAGTCGGGGGAATTGACTTCTTGGGCAGTCCAGCTCCAACGAAGCGTCCATGACGCAACGCACGCAAAGCGTCATCAATGACAGGTGGGAACACGAGAAACCCCTACTCAACATGGTCTCAAGGCGGGGGATCATGTGCTTGATGACTAAGGTGGGATGGGGAAGAATGGGGAATGCATGAAGCTCGTATTTACATACTCCAGAGGTGATCCATATCGGAGCATGGACAGCAGTACATACTTGAGTACTTGTATAGTATGCCCCCGGTTTGTGTACATGAGGCTAGGCTGGAGACCAAATCTGATAGTGTTGTGTGTCCCGCCATTTCGGTTCTGATCGAGAGGTACTTCTAGACCGTCTCAACTTTTCGAATGGTTGATTTGAGGTTAGTAGGAAGTTGGAAGTTCGTATCAAGGTTATTCGACTTGGACGCACGAGTTGATTGCCTACTAAGAAGTATTTATTACCTTGATGATTACGTATGTGGTTGAGCATGTGGGATTGATTTCCTCTGAACTTGTCAGAACCTGTCAGAACCCGTCTCGTTCTCGCCTTCGCGCTCGTCGCAGGTGAGGCGCTCAAGCTAATGAACTATTTCCGGCATAGCGCGCCCAATGTTCCCAAGTCGAAACACGGATGCCGCCAAAAACCCCTGCATTAAGTCTCATAACAAGCTCCATCCGTCACAGATTCTTTCCACTGTGACCATCTCCGTCTAATTGGTTACCGGCCAAATACATCATCGGTGAACCCCCCCTTTTTATCTTGTCCCTCCCCTGTCAGGGCCCTCCTTAGACGGCGCCGAGACGGGGGTTAGCTAGCATGCTTGGACTTTAAGCAACCCCAGGTTTGATGCTGTTTGTCTTATTAGTACAGATCGCGTAAGCTGCAAAACGACTCTTGCCAAGGTCGACGATCCCCCCCCTTTGCCAAAAGTACTGGCCCTTATTTGTTCTTTCTAACAACTTCCTGCTATAGTTCACACACACAGACACACACACAATACATACAGCTTCTATCTCTTCTTCGTGATCAAGTCGCATCGATTGGGCTGCCTCCCCATCCTTGGCGTTTCTGTCCCTCTTTTTTTCTTTTCCCCTTGTCACTTCTTGGCCTTGCCGGCCTACCGTTTCCTTCGTATCTGCCGTTCGAGGTTTCCGGATTTGCGCCTGTGCTCCTACACCACCCATGACGGCGAACTAACCTGTCCTTGATATCTTTGCGGCGGTTCTATTCCACTCTTTACACGCAACCTATTATTACTGTACTTACTCACCCCTCATCATACATTCCCTTTTCACTCGCTTCTACTTTCCATCGTGTTGTGTGAACCTTGCACCGGCTCTGGGAGCCCGATTACCTTCAACTATAATCTTCTTTTTTGCTTCTTCTACGTCTTATTTTCCTACGGACCGATAGGCTCGGAACTTGTGTGAAGTCCCCCTTTGGTCTCGTCCTCTTTTCCCCCCTCGACTGGCTCGAACTTCGTTCTTTGGAAAAGCCACACCCCCCCCCTTACTAGATTTTAAGACAACTCATCAGCATTTGGCGAGACGAGCTGGAGGTACCGACGCTTCTCGACGCCATCCAGCTTCCAGACACGAATTGGTTCGCCAGAGGATTTCGACTTTGAAACAACAACGTCGAGGGGATATACCATACTCCAATTCGCCAGTAACCCGGCGAACGTGTCTTGTGATTGTTGTTATTGTTCTAGTCGCCTCTGGTTTCTTGGTCAGCCCCTCCCTTCCGGTGCTGCCGTTCCCTGCCTTCTTCCAGTATCTCCACGATACATATCAAACGACCACCGAGCAGCCTCTGAAAAGGACGCTGCAAGCAGATCAACGAGCCTTTGGGAGCATGCCGATTCGCACTCCCAGCTGACACTTGCACTGAGTATACCGAAAGGCCGAGGCCGATTGGTAACGGAATGGTTCTCCCCGGAGCAAACGTGTTTAGCCGCGGGGCGCCAACACGGGCAGGAGATGTCGAGGAACAACGGGACGGTGCGCCAGAAATGGCCGAAGGTGGCCAGACATCGACGACTCGGCGGTTTCCTCTCAGACTCCCACAGTTTTCCAGCGGCAGGCAGACGGGCAATAGTAATCGTGATGGTGGACACCAACCTCAGAGAACACGAGCCGACAGCGCCGGGCCGCCCGGCGAGATCGAAACTCCCAAGACGCCGAGATTCAACATCAACCTCACGAACATGCCCTCGACACGCCTGCATTTACCGAACCTCGCCCGTACCTGGACCAGGGGCTCGTCAGGCCCCCCTTCCCGCCCCCAAACTCCTGAAGAGGTCGAACAAGGGGGTGGTGGCGCCAGACCGTCGATGCAACAACAGGCCCAGACCGATCGATTGCCCGTCATTGTCGAGCCTCAGCCCGCCCGCACGAATCAAAGTCAACAACGGACTAGCTTCATGCGACGCTTCCGGGGGGCGGATCCGGCTGAGATGCACCTCGCGGATATGGCGGATAGGGGTCGGCAACGCACACGGCACCGCGGTCATTCGTCAGACGGGTCAGCCTCCTCCTCCAGTGACCCTGCAACACACCAAAGCCCTAAGAGGTTCCTCTACTGCTTCCCTTGGATCAAGAGCCGGCGCGTCCGGGCTCAGATTCTACGCTGCTTTGTGTCAGGATTGTTCCTCATCATGACATTGGCTGTCTGTAAGTTGTTGCCCTCTCCTGGACAAGTCCATCATGATTATCTCACTGCAAGTATCTTATACTAATATGTCCACCACTCTCAGACCTGGCCCTAAGCCTTACGAAGAACATCAACAACAGCGAGTTCACCATCTTGCTGATCCTCATCATCCTGGCCACGACCATCTTCTTCTGTCACGGGCTAATCAAGTTGTGCTTGTTCGTCATCCGGCCGCAATCCACGGCGGAGCAGGAACAGGCCACACTGCCCAACATGTTCGGGCCAGGGGGTTACGCCATTCCACGACGCCCTATCCGGGTCGTCCTTGCCCGCGACGAAGAGGCTGCTGGGTTAGAGAGCGAGACGACCAAGTTGCAGCCCCCGGCCTATGGTTTGTGGAGGGAGAGCGTGGTAAGTGTTCCTTCATTTCATTCAGCCTCGGCCCCTTTTTCGATGCCAGCGCCACACAGGTTCAACCGCTAACCCATTCCCTGTTTTTTCCAGCGTGTCGACCCTAATCGTATATACTGGGCCCGCAACGACCAGCCGCCGCCTTCGCGTAGCGAGCACGAGACGGCAGGAGAAGAAGGCCACAACAACGCCCGGCCCGCGACCGCGAACCGGCCGCCTTCGTATGCGTCCGAGGATGGCGTGGCCTATGTGGTGGAGGCGCGGCCGCGTTCGATGGCGCCGCTGACCGATGTCCCTCTCCCGCCTCATCCTCCGGAGGCGGAGAGGGTGCCGCATCGGCCCTCTTGGTGAGGGGGAGATGAGATAACATACATACATACCATCCATTTTCACTGCTTCTTTCGACTCGTTCCTGAAAAGGGAGTCGAGAAGCATTGTTGTATCAAATAGTCGCCCACGAAGGGGTATGTTGCTAGTAGCTACTTGCGCGCCGATGGGTTTGTGTTAGAAGTGTTTTCCGTGGTCTTTTTATCTGTCCGCTGTCCCTCGTTGGTTTTCATGATGCTTTTTATCTCATATAGCAATGGCGCTGGCGGATTCTTTCCAGACAAAAGACCAAGATTTGTGGTAGTACACACATACACGTGTTAAGGGACTGGTTAATGCCCTCTTGTATAATGCTTATAGACGGGACACGGTATACTAATCAATAGAGCCCCCGGTCAGAGGGTGGATAATGGACAGAGTGCCAGGCTTTCCCCACTGTCAATGATTCTAATACAATACAACCTTGCCGGAAGCACAGAGCAACTTCGTCTTGGCCCTGTCAGCGTGAATGGAGTTCTCAAGACAGACGCTGTGAAGCGTCTCGGGTTTCGAAGCTGGATGGTTTGTCTCCCATCCTCTCTGATAATCATCCACACGAAACCGGCTTGATATGCTCAACTTCTTTATATAACCGTTATCAGTCTCTCTCCAACTTACTGCACCAGACTTGTCATGGCGGTCGATGAAGCTCAGATTGTGTGCTCTGGAAAAATGACATCTACCCCTCTCTTGTATAACACCTCTTGCATCCCAAAGCTAGGGTACGGCATCCTTTATTAGAGACTATTCAAGCCAGAGAGTACGTGAACCTTGTGATTTGCTCAACTGACAAGCTGGTCATGGAAAGGGCAGCTAAGTGTCAAAGTAGACGCCTATCTAGTGACCGTCGAGGACACCAAAGCATATATGATTACGGGAGAAGAAAAGAAATTGTGAAAAGCCTTCGTTGTAATCTCCAAACGGCCGGGTTCCCCGAGGAGAGAGAGGGTGATGGACTTTGCTTTTTCTACATGAAGGGAGTTTGTATTCTGACTCAAATCTCCTAGGAGGGATTCTCAGTATTTGAGAGCTGCAGAGCTGGCCTGTTCTCAGGGCAAGGATCAGTTGGGCCGCGCAACCGACCCTGCTGAAAATGTGCGAGAGCGAAAAAGCTCACCCGGTGCGTTTCTAGTAAGAAAGGAAGGGTGAAGGCAGGTTGTCCTGGATAGAGATCATCAACAGTGGTTTTCCGCTTTTCTGTGGCGATAGTTCTGGATGGGGGGGGGCGAGAGGGTAGGGGGACGACTCTCGATTCCGTGGCAACTGTAGCACGCAAGGGTGTCGCCGCAACTAGCACGCAACTATGGTATGGGTCGGGCAAAACTTGGGTTGGGTATTTACACTATACATCTAGTACAGGCTACTTAAGATATCTTGTGAGGCTTTGCGCCGCCCAGTTACAATATGTACGTGGCCTGTGGTTACGAGGCAAGTACGACGTAACAGATATAGAGCATCAAGTATGAGTAATGAAGCAATGGATAGTACGTCCATCAAGCCCCATTCAGCATCTACGTCACTCAAAGATTTCCTGCATCTGTAGTAGCATAATTAGAGTACTTACCTAAGTGTCGAGTGCCCGACGCAGCAAGGGTCAGTAAGAGAACACTGGCGGCTGATAGAGACCTATCAAGACTATGTCAGCAACTGATCAACGGAATTCAGGTTTTCAATGACAAGCCAAAAAGAAATTCGCCAAGGTTCAGAGACTGTGTAACATGGTAGAGTTCTCGGTCTTCGCTGCCGGTGAGCAGCTCCTGATCTAGAGCTAAAGAGTATCATCATAATAGGCGACTGGATGACCAACGGACAGAGCCAAAGAGAAAGTGCGTCTGAGAGAGTGAAGGAAAGAAAGATCATGCTTACCTGAGCAGTGAGTGACACAGACTGTACACACAACACCACCAGTCCGGCTTAAGTTATTAGCCGGGGGCGAGATGGCGTAAGCCGTCATGTAGCCTGAGTAGCTCGATCCCGTGGGTGAATTGGGTCGTTGCGAGAGAGCACCATATCGAAGGACAGCTCGAGAGAATTGGGACCTCAAGGCTTCCATCGTGCAACACATTGCTTGTTCTTCTCAGACTACTTCTCTACCCACTATCGCTCCCTCAACCACCACCGTTCTGATGCAGTCATATCGTGACCATGCACTGCATCCTCTCTCCCCCTGTGAACTGCAACATCCAGTTTCCCCATCTCTCGATCCACAGCATGTCAATCATCTGTCATCCGATTCGTGAAGAGAAAGAGTCTTGCCTTTCGGCGAAGCAAAGGGAAAAGCAGCGTATGCGTCTGTGTGTGATGAATCCAATGGTAGACCGACCTGGTAGAGAGCACACATGAAGGTACTAACTCTGTGTGGTCCTCGGGGTATAGCCCCGCCATTGGTGAGATGTGTTATCGCCACAAATTATGTCATGATCGGATTCCCCTTTGCTCGCCGATGCTGTCTTCCTGTCCATGAACTGATCAGTGGACAGGATTCCTTGCGTAAAATGATTATCGTCTTGATTGATCCAAGGCGCCGTAGGTTGCTCGTATGGTCTAAGCCAGGTGTGTGGTTACACGTCGTGAAGGTCGTAGGAAATAATGGGTGCTTCCGCCAAGGGACATGTAGGGTAAAAAAGAAGTCGCTAAAGACTTACGCTCCAGAATGCCAAAGAGCGGCGAACGAAGCAATAATTTCGGCAAGGTGATGTTACCATGGAATCCAGAGCCGTGAAAGATGAGTGGCTTTGTACACTCATGGTTGGGCCCAGGCCATAATTGGGAAATTTGATAAGAGTATAAGGAAAATTGTGGTATGAGAAGAACCGTGCGTAAGCAGTAAATCATGCTAGCTTTTGAGCGCCAGAGCCCGCTGTTAAGAAGTTATGATGGCCAAGTCGACAACCGTCGAGGTTCGTCAAGACCGTAATCCCTCGTGTCTAGCAAGGTAGACTAAGGGTTGATTCGTATCGTCGTCTGCATCCATCTCGACTTCTAAAAACTTCGGGTCGAGCCCCCCCCATGCGAAAGTATTTTCGCGCAAGGGCCTTTAGGCGACAGGGGTGATAGCTGAGGGTGCCGCACCGGCCATGTCGACATCAGGACCACCGGGGACCCCAGGGACCCCAGGAACTCCAGGGATGCCGGAGACGACAGGGACTCCAGGGACTCCAGGGACTCCAGGGACTCCAGGGATGCCAGGAACGCCCGGAACTCCCGGAGCGCCAGGCATCTCGCCGTTGGGAGCCTTCTGAGGGCAATCACGTGAGATGTGACCAGCCTCGCCACACTGGTAGCAGGTTTTGCCAGCAGTGTTCAGAGGTCCGCCGTTGGGGGCAGTGCAGTCTCGTGAGATGTGTCCGAGTTTTCCGCAGGCATAGCACTTCATGGCCTGAGCCTGGCAATCCCGGGCAAAGTGATTGGGGCCACCGCACTTGTAGCAGGTGGCAGCCCGAGGGCCAGCGAAGCCGCCACGACCGAAGCCGCCACCGAAGGCTCCGCGTGCAACAGGGGGACCTCCCCGCCCCATGTTGACACCGGCGGGGCTAGGGCAAGCGCGAGCCAAGTGGCCCGGCTGACCACAGTTGTAGCAGCGACCGCTAGTCCCAGCGCCGCTCAAACGCAAGGTAGGGCAGTCAGCCTGAACATGGCCAAGGCCCTGGCAGTGGTAGCACTGCTTAGCCTCGGTGGTGCGAGGCAGGGGGCACTGGTTTGACTCGTGACCTTGGACGAGGTCAGTCAAGGCCGAGGCGGATATTTGACAGCAGGGCTGTTGATGCTTCTCTTACCTGGCTGCTTGCAGTTGTAGCAAAGGCGCTCAGCAGAAGAGCAAACCTCGGCATAGTGGCCAACGTTGCCACACTTGTAGCAAGCCCGACGGGACAGAGACGACATTGCGACGAGTCTATGAGTCTATAGTTTCATCGTCAGCTAGGCATTTCACATAGGCTCGGTCACCATCAGTCCATTGGCCAATAACCCTTTTGCAGCGGTATGGTTCGAGCGGCACACATGTTGGCCGGGGCGGTCTGATCCAATGGAAGCCATCCCTCTATAGTGGTCGCAGGCATTGTTGTCGCCTAGTGTCCAGTTGGTTGATGTTTGGATATTACCATCGAGTGGTGCGATCATCATTGCGCCGGTAGCCCAGTGACAGATGTTCTTTCCATCCGGGGTCATCCGGGTAAACGTATTCATAGGTGAAAGGATGGGCAGAATGGAGTGTGGGTTGTGTGGCAAGCGACAGTAGCGAAGTACCCATGCCCCCCCATGCATGGTTGGAGGAGAGGCAGCAACGACGTGGCGGCATCCTATCGCACCCCCCCACCTGACAGCGCACTCTCGCACATACACACCACCTCCCATACAGCGATACACGCCCACACCTTTGGGCCCTTCAGCTTGGGCGCAGGGCAGGGCAGGGCAGGTATGATGTATGGTGGTGTGTGGTACGGAGGACATGGCCCACGTTTTCCTGAACACCTGCAGGATGCATGAATTCTGTACGACCCCGGCGCATTGTCTGATTCTTCGAGTCGGAATAGTTTATTTCTTCTTCAGACTTCCCGCGATTTCATCTCTCCTTGTAAACGTGCCGTATCGCATTGTCGCACACACCACGCAAGAAAAGACGTGCGACATATCGACTTATATGGGTTCGTTGCGCGAAGGTTTGAAATATTGAGCCGAGATCCAAGCCATCGCTGCGACAGGCAAGCACAGCGTCGCGCACGGATAATGCGATGCTCAAACATCAGAACCACAGCGGGGTATTCGGCCGGCAAGGGTCTCCGAATGATTTGGAGAAGCGCTGCTGGTGAAAGAAAAAAAAAGCAAGGACGAGTCCGAGTCCGAGGCGACCATAGTAATAACGGCGGTAGTGGAAGCGTCCCGGATAACAGCGTGTGTGGATTGATTGTCGGGATTAATGTTGCCCAAACTCTGTCGCAGGGTGTTTTGCCCCTCTACAGATGCGCCGGAATAGGCGGTAGAACAGAATTGATCTCCGATGCTTGTCGTAATCAAGATATAGACTCGGAATGGACTCTTCTCAGTGCCACGTGAATGGTTGTGTTCGTTTTGAGGCGTTGAAACGGACTGGCGCCCACCATCCATCGCACCACGCCAGCCAAACAGAGCCCAGCTTGAAGAGACAAGGGAAAAAAAAGCCCATGGACAGAAGGCGACCGAATGCGCAGAAAGTCTAAAATAATAAAAAATAGAAAATAGCTCTTACCTCTCACGAAAAAAAAATAGTAAAGCCGGTATATTCCCTTCAAACTTCCTGTCCGCTCTTCGAACAACCTTCTTCTTCCTAGCGACGACGGCACCGAATCAACCACCGAAAAGAAAAATAATGATTTTTTTTTTCCTTTCGCAAAAAGACGATGTGGGAGGAAAAAGTGAAAGAGTGGGAAGAGGAGGGATGGGGAGGGAAAAGGGGGCAAGAGATGAGTCCAAGTGGGAATTTAGGAATGGAAACCGATTCGAGAAATGGGGACGAGACCCACGAACGTTCCAGTCAGCCCGCCCGCCCGGTGATGTGCGTGGGTGTGTCTTGGTCTTGGCTGTCTGTCCTTCCCTTCTCTGTCTTGTCACCAAAAAGCAAAAGCGCTGGCAAGCCTGCATAGCCAGGGACGGGGGGGGAAGGGGGTAAGGCTCCAGTAATAGAGGCAGAAATGGGATTGGTTCTTTGACAGAGCAGAGCCAAAAGAAATTACTTGGGCTGACGGGGTTCGGGGTTGTATCGTGTTGTAACCTACCTGACCCTGACCTACCTAGCACTGGGCAAGAGGCAGAGGTCATTTGGAATTCCATCAGACTGGTTCATGTCGGGTCATGGCTAGTTCGATATGCAGCCAGGGGCCCGGCGGGGGTTGCTTCCAGAGTCCAAGACTAGGTCACAGCTTTTCTGGTCACAGGCCGAACTGGCCACAACAGGGAAAGAAGGCAACGATGGGATGGGATGTATTGAATGCACGAATCCCTAACGGCTAACAGGTTCGTGAGACGGAAAAGGCCCGCACGGGCAAATTACCCAGGTTGGCTTCATCATGACTTCTTTGCCTCAAACGTACATGACGTACAGGCGAAAAACGCATGTTGAGACGAGCAAGCTGCCACACGTGGTCAAGTGCGGTATAATATTCTATGGATCTGGCGATGCCCAACAAGCCGGCGTATTAGGCGCGGATTCTCAACTTCCAAGCGAGCTGCTGTAGAATTGCTACCGAGGTGGTGGTGTAGCAGATGAAGATGGACATGCTTACGCCTACGGCTCCAGATGTGATCACTCCGACCAGTTTTTGATTTTCACCGGGATATCGTGACTTGTAAGCTGTGACCACAGCACCCACTCTTCAGCTAAGAATAAGAAGTCTAGAGCGATCCGGCTCGTCCTTGAGTCAAGCAAACCTTGGGTTGGCCGACTCGCAACGAGACAAGTGCTACCTTGGAGGCTCCGGCAGCAAAGTAGAGCATGAGTCCAACTGCCGAGTCTGCTTTCCCTGCCAGCCAGTCAGCCAGCCTGCCAGCCTGCCAGCCAGCCAGTCTTGTCGTCTGGCCGAGAACCCCAGGCGCACGCACGCACGGGGAGGGCGTTCTGGAGGGGGGAGAATTACTCCTCTAACCCCACACCGAAAGAGAACCGAGATCCTTAGCCCTGTGGCCCGTGACGAGAGAGAGCACGGATTGTGTTACGGTGTTGCTGTTGCTGACAGTATCTACCGTGCTGCTGCTCATCGCTCCTATGCCATGTATGACCAAGGCCGGGAATAATGCATGGAGCAGCAGTATGTAGTACACCGAATCAATTGCCGCCATCCCGGACGTACCTGGCAAAATTTGAGGCTGGCTGAGCGTCAGCACTGACAGGTTCTTTCTGCACGTGGGCGTCCAGTTGTCTGTCCCGCTTCGCGACGCTTATTGCGCATGTGTAATTTATTGCTACGGCCAATCACAGCTTTGTCGCATGATTCTGCAGGAATAAACCGATGGTATGCAACAATTCTGTTGGCTCCTCATAGCCAACCAATCCATGTAGTCTACATATTACGTCTTGTAGCTAAAATGAGGCCAGTCCACCTGGGTGTGATCGTCGTTCTGTCGATCATGTGATATTAATAGAAGAGAAGCAACGGGCACCCCAATCTTGTCTGTCTGTCTGCGTTCGTGTCACTAGTGCCCATATCATTGAAGGGCTGAGAATGGTCGGTAGTAATACTGAGAGTCTTGTCCCACCTCGTCGTACAGTCCTACAAGCAAAATTGCTAGGAAAGGTTTATACTGCCTTTCTCAAATTCTCACCGCATGCATTTGGGTATACTAGTCATAACTACTTATTTACAAACCGATGATGAATCGCATGATATCCGAGACGCCTTTCCTCTGATTAAAGAGAGACAAAACTCCAAGCCAGAGACTAATACCCTACGATAGGCTCTCCGAGTGTCCTGCCTAGCTCAACTAGGGTTTTCTCATAAACCTTTGCAACGTTCATGTATAGCTCATCATCGTCGTCGCCGTCATCATCATCATCTGGTTCATATGCATCAGGTGGCTGGTCCGCCCGCTCCGAGGTACTACGGTGTGGTGGCGTTCGCTCCTGAGCGGGCGCCTCGTCTTCTTCCGCTCTAGTCGTCTCTTCTATATTTGCATCTCCATTGTCATCGTCTTCATCATCGTCCTCATCTTCGAGCGCAAAGTGAAACTTCCCGTCGTTCTTCGGCGCATCAGTCTTGGCGAGATTCCGGTTTGAAAACAGAGTAGAGGGCAATGGGGTCGCGTTTCCGACTTCCAGCTTGACGAGGGGAGAGTCAGTCGTTGCATCATAAGGCGGAAACGGAGTCGCGTTCTCGACAAGAGGATTCTCAGTCTTTATGTTATCAGGTGACATGGTTTTTTGTCTTCTTGGTGATGGGGAATCCGGTTTGATTTCACTTCTCTTTTCAGCATCTCCGCGGGATTCGTCTTCGTTCCTTTTTCTTTTCTCTCCATGCGGGGTTGCTTGGCCTCTGGAGGGCGGCATGGATTCTTCTTCTTCTTCTTCTGGCAGGTAAGTCTCGACTTCGGCGACATTGCTCATGACGACGGCGATTAGCAGGCGCGTCTGCTCAGCTAGACTCTTGCAGCGCACCATGTCCGTCTTGGTCATGCCTTTCCTCGTATTCTCCTCAAAGCCGGGCAGTATCTCGTGTGTCCGGATGTCTCTACCAGCCAGCAGACTCGCAAAGCAATGGTCTAGTTTCTTGAGCAGGAGGAATGTAGACGCCGGCGCAGGTGGGAAGGATTCGATGTATTCCGTGAGGGCCAAGGCGATGTTGAGAAGGTATGGGACCTGTATGCTAGGTGTGCCCGAGAACCAAAGCACGAAAATGACTTCCTCGAGGTCGTGGCAGACTTCATCGAAGCTCTCGTACCCTCTGACGGTGTCGGCAGGGTCGGGAATGCCGTGTTTCTTGACGTACCGTCTCGAGATGTGGAGGAGGCGGCTTTCGGCGTACTTGCGTGCGTAATCTTCTTTGCGCGAGCCTGGGACGAGGGGTTTTGATCTTGGGTGAGGCAAGCCGGCAGCGGCGCGGCTAGAGGCTGTGCTTGGAGCAGGCGATGGGAGTGTGGGTGGGATGAAGCCACCCGCATTGGCGTGTCGTGAGGTTTCGGCCATCCTGAGACGCTGTCGCTTAGATGCAGTTTGATGGATCAATGTATAACAAGAAGTAGGGCGACATGGAATGCTCTCCTTGATGACATTCCATAACTCCTTTCGACCATGACGTGACGCCATTGGGTGGCAGGTAAGCAGCTTTCGGGGATTCCCATCATTGCCCCACCCTGCAAGAGTGGAGCCCTTGAATCCAGCTCTTTATCGTTATCAATTAATTGTCCAAGCTCGCATTCCAATGATGCGAAGCTTTTTATTGTTCTCGTACTACGTGTGCCCCATCCTCGCCACAAGTACGGATACTTAACTTAACATACATGATCATCAACCAACAGGCTTAACTTCGATTCCACCCTCCTCCTCCTCAGCCGCAGACACTGATACTCACTCCAAAATGGCGCCCCAAAAGTCTCTTGGTTCCGGTTCCCGCCGCGCCTCTAAGGGCATTTTCGGCTCGACTTTCGATGCCGTCACTTCGCCAGAGAATGCTGCCGTTGTTCGAAGTGTCGCTGTCTTTGGTGTATGATATCATCTAGCCAGATATAGACACATTGTTTTTTCCTTGCTAATCTGTCTCTCTAGGCCGCCGTGGCATTCCTGTCGACCTCTTGGGCGGAACTCTTGCTCACTCCGTGAATTTTCCCTCAAGCACCCTACATTGCCGTGCCTTGCTAATCCAGCCTGTAGCGCATAAACGAATATAAACGACGGAAGGAAGGTTCCAATGGTTAGGCGAGCAATATTACGACTGACCGCTACTGTACACTATAATGACCCAACAACATGTACGATAGATGGATCTGCATTGGAAGATGATGCGCAAAGAGCCGGATGCGTTACGGTGCCGTTTCGAGCAGGAGTGGGCGGAAACATTCCAACCCAACGTGAATACGCAAAACGATAGACAAATCTCTGGAAGTCGTTCGGGAACTTGGAACAAATCTCTACACAGGTGCTACGGCCTGCGTCTCCCGGGTCCGGCTGGATCATGCAAAGGAGCGGCGGCAACGTCTTTGCTCTTCTGAATATATCATTTTCAACTCCTGCATACACCCCTGCCTGTAGAAGTTAATGAGACTTTGTAGACTTCAAATCCAAGTGCCGATATGGTATAATCTCAGCCATGATGGTTTTGTGGCCTTTTTATATATAATGCACGGTGAATTGGTATAATAGCAAGTGGTACTGTGTTAATTAGAACTGCAAGCAACCACCCTGGGCCTCAATCCATCAAATTATGAAGCTGGGAGGCGACTCTACTGCGTGTGGTTAAAGTATGGCGAGCAGCCGCTTTCGCTACTGTCCACTTCTAGAAATATCCCTCGCCGTCGATCATGTCTGTCAGCCACGACATCGACGAATCAAATTCCCAATTGTCAACCCAGCTGGTGGCATGCTCTGCCGCCGTCTCGGAAGTCGTCGTCATCTTGGCGCTGAGCCACCCCTGGAGGGTACGCGCGAGTTGAGGGAACTGCGCCAACAGCTCGTCCTCCTCTGCGGGGAACCCGGGTGCTCTGCAGGCCGTCTCCAAGGCCGCGGCCGTGCGATCAAGCACCTGGCCGACGTCGACGGTGGCCCGCACGGCCTGATGGTCCCACGCGGCATCTCCTTCGAGGGTCGAGAGCCGTATGAGCGTCACCAGGCACCGCGCTAGCTGGACCGAGAAGGGCAGGGACAGGCCGCGCCACGTCGCGGGTGGCAGGGCCAGGAAGACGTCCAGCCACGACTTGATGGCGTGGACCGCCCGCCAGAGATACACCGGCCAATCTGCATTGCCGGGCATGAATCCATCGCTACCCGTATCCGCGACGGCACCGGCAACCAGCGGTGGATTCGTCTTGGACAGCCTGGCTATGTAGCCCGTCTCGGATATATAGAGCTCGACGTACTGGGCATGCAAGCGTAGCAAATCTGCGTCTGAACGCACACTTTTTTAATACCTATACCAAAGTAATAATCCACTCGTCCTCATCTCCTTCAGTGCTGGGACCGGGGGCATGCAGCCGCAATACTTACCTTGCGAGGATGAATCAGGAGGGATGGACAACATCAAATCCCACAGTCGTGTCTGCAATGCGCAGAGTAAAAGACCGACATCCGGGGTTATCTCACTTGTGCTATGATCGGTTTGGCACTGCTCCCGAGCCCTTTCCGTTTCCTGAGCGATGAGCTGCAGGCGTACTTGGTATGAAAAGACTGTATCGGTGGGAGAATCAGTGTTCGCAGCGACAGCGAGCAAGTTCTCCTCCATTTGCGGTGTCCATTGCATCGCGTCTATCTGGCCGAAGTAGGACGAAGTACTGCATTGCATTTCTGGTCAGCCTCAGATCTACCAATCGATCACCCTTTCTTCCTCCGCCCATATCTCGAACGGATGAGCGAGCGCGCAACGCACATGGAGCTGAGCAGAAAACAAGCTAGGGCGGCCCGTTGCTGTTCGAGAAGCGCCGGCCCCGTCTCTTTCTTGGTGACCCGGACGGCGCAGTGGAAGTCCGGGATAAAGTGCCCGAGCATATGTTCGCTGGGCACCGGCGCCTTGTTGACGCCGAGGTCGCCGACGATGGACATGGCCGTCATCATCAGGCGGGACAGCGGCTCGGTCCGGGTGAGGAACAGTTCGTGGCCCCATGCCACATAGGTCAGGACCGCCAACAACAAATCAAGGCTCGAGCGGTTGTGGACGATCAGCTCCTGGGCCAGAGACTGCTTCAGCTTCGTCCCGTGCTCGACTTTGTGTCGCACCGACGTGGCGGTGACGGCGAGTATGGCGCGCAAGAGGAAGGGCCGCTCTCGGCGCAGCTCGTCGGCTGTCATGTCGGGATCTAGATGGATAAAGGGGAGATTGGGCAATTGGTGCGAGCGGAAGGTATCGAGAGACACCTGCGCCTTCTCGTCCTCGTCGGCAGGTGGACAAGACGTCGCGTGGTCGCTGTTCTTACTTGCGTCAGCTACCGCCAAGCCAGCAGACGGTGGCGTCGGAGGTGATGCCGGCAAGGGCGCCGCCGGTGCTGCTTCGCTAGGGCCAGAGCGCCCATCAGAGCTCACAGGTGAGGCTGCCTTTGTCTCTACCGCCCTGGGTAGCGATGACCCCTCCTGGCGACTGCTTAATAGATCCTGGCTCTTGAGCAAGCTGCCCAGGGGCATCGTTATATCCTTGGATGAAGAGTCGGTCAGAGACTGCAAGGCAGCGACGACTGAGTCGAGCTTGCCCTCGAGCTGGGCGATCCTCGCACTTGATTCTTTGGCCGCCCCCTTGTGGCTATTGCGCAGCCGAGTTGACCCGGAGGCAGTGCATTCTCTCTTGAGACGATGACATCTGCAAAAAAACAAACAGTGTTACCAAAATTACCCCTTTTCGGAGTTCGGGGTCTTGTCAAGCGTCAAGGCTAACCTCTCGCACCCATGATCCGGAGCCCGGCCGATGCAGCGAACTTTTGCCTTGAAGCAGGACACGCAGGCTTGTCCATAGGGTACGGACTGACGCAAGCTTCTTTTCCGTTCCATACCGTCTATAGTGCAAATCCGATGATTGATCCCGAGCTATGAGCCATCCCAGGGGGGCCTCGGAAAGGGTTCGTTCTCAATATATTAATGGTCGTAAGATTTCTAAGCACTTACAGGAACGGGTTTCGGTCCTCGAAATCCGATAGGCGCCGTGCCTCTCGGACCTCTACCAAAAGGAGAAGTGAATGATCAATCAATCCCCCCCCGTCAACGAATCCTACTTCATGCAAGAGTCAAACCAGCTTACCATAGACTATTGATAATAAGGTCTCGACCTACGCAAGTCGGTCGCAGTCGCTAACACGCCGACCGGTGCAGCTTGCAAGCCTAATTGTACAAGTCTGCTTACTACGATGATGACGTAACCTCAGATCGTGACTCAACTTCATAACATTGGGTGTATTAATTACCTACTTCTTAGACAGAATGAATCCCTAATAATCCGCAGCCAACCAATGCGACGACGTAGAATGCTGCTTTGAATTTTAGCTACCATCTTCGAAAGCGAAGTCCACCCGAGCGAGGCCTTTCTCATCAGTCTCTCTGCACACAATGTGGTCGCAACTTGGCCTGGTCGCGTGCCTGCCGGCGTTGGTGCAAGCCACCATGAACTACATCGGCTGCTTCTCCTCCCCCGACGGTCTCGTCGACATCGGCCCCAACCTGTACCAGTCCCGAGGGCTGTGTACCCGGAGATGTTCCCGGATCGACCAATGGGTAGTGGGGCTCACCAACGGCACCAACTGCCTGTGCGGGAACCGCGTACCTCCGACCCATTATCTTGTGGATGACGGGCACTGCAATACGGCCTGCCATGGATACGCTATGGAAATGTGTAAGCAGTAGCAGCTCGGTCGATTGATTAGGCACGGCGACACTTTTTGGCTAATGAATGTTCGTTCTTGTATCCAGGCGGGGGCAGGGGCTTTTTCTCCGTCTTGGTTCGTGATCTAGAATTACTACAGCAGCAGCAGCAGCAGCAGCAGGCTGTGGACGCGGGGGGTATGTCTGAGAAGTTAACCGGGGCTTTGTAGGCTGTGAGCTGTTAGCCAGCCAGGAAGAAAAGGGAGTCAACCAAACACTGCTTACTTTCTGTGGTGATATTTGGGTAGCCCTTCTCAACCACTAGGTACAGACACCTTACAGCCTGTCGGGCCCATCAGTCGTGCCTTTCGCAGCTTGCTGAGATTTTGTTCGTACAGTCTGATATCAGATAAGTGCGGGAGTAAGTAAGCGGTATTGGCAATGGAGAGATCTCCACATGGCAGAAATGTCCGGGAAAACATCACGCTTTGTCAACCCACGAATTAATTATTATGCGAACCAAGATTTTAGCAGAGAAGGCAGGTGTCCTGTAAGAAAACAAGAGGTACTGTCTGTATATTCTCCGAAAGACAGTGGTGAAGATCTGTGATCAGAATCGCCATCCGCTGCGTGTACCATCTGCGATACCATGTTCAGAACCTCCATGTAGGTGACCATATCGAAGGTCCTCTTCTTCGCTCCACCTTCACGGATCACGACTATGATGGCAGCAACTGATATTTAGCACTCATTACCCAACTGGTAAAAGCAAACCGTGTTGCCGTTTTGGTTCCTGATGATATCATCTAAGAAAATTTATTAGCTGGTATAAATTTGGCAAGATGTATACAGGAAATCTCTACTTACTCGTATCGACGCTGGTCGTTAGAATCTGGCTTCTTGATGGATCAACCTCGCAGTCGCATTGTAGTCTAGTGCCAGTCATTTTGCAGTTATCACAGGTGCTGCTGAACCCTCCGCTACATACATATTAATTAACTTCTCCTGGGGAACATATGGATGCAGGACACAGTCGGACAACCACTTACTTTTCTCTTGCCATGAGGAAACCATTTTGATTGACGTAGCAGTGATTGAGATCCTTTCCACTTGGTTAGTGATAAGTACCTACACAAGCCAAAACTGTACAAGCGGACAGCAGAAAATGCCCACTCACCATGATGGTGCAGTAGTAGAGCTTGTCGGGCTGGTACACAGGGCACTGGGCAGTGACGTAATGACCATTGACCAGCTATCAAGATAAAGAGGTTAGTGGAAACGCATGCCTAGTCAACGTGTTTGTGCTTCTTAGGGATGGACAGACCCGAATCGAAGTGCACTGCATGTCTCCAGGAGCACCATAGGGGGTGTCGCTAGCGGCAGCACACATAATGAGTGCCAGCAAGACAAGGATCTGAGTGAACATCTTCATTGTGGCGGTGGGTTGGATTTGTAAACGGTACGGTTCAGTGGAATAGTGAATGGCAGATAATTAGAGTACGATTGGTGGAAGGCAGATATGATCTTCGGAGTGGTGTTGGGGGAGAAGACTCTGAGGAAAGAGATGGAGGTTGGAGGATCTGGTTACAGAAGTGGTGCTTGCTTAAATAGTGAAAAAGAGATCGCTGGTGAGTCGTATCAGTTTGCAATGGGAGGCAAGGGATTATCAAAGCAAGCACGGGGTCTTGTATGTGAGGCAGGTGAACAGGAAGTGAATGCAGTGTGACCGATCAGAGGAACAAGCATACGGCTGTTGACTGTGAATGATACAACGGAAGGAGGATTATGAATTATATTGAAGCCACTGCAGTACATACCTACATCACCAGTGCCAGCATGTACCACAGAGGTGGTGGTTTCTCGCGAAAGCTTGTATATCTCAATTCCTCTGCTATAGTGCTATGCTGCTCCCAATAACCAATCAGGACCAGGTGATTTTTATGACACTCCCAAGTTGCTTTCCAAGACTACGACTCTGAGATGCACTTGTCTCCCTGCCACAGGCCATGCAGTTAGACACTCAACCACTTTTCTTCCTTGCCTCCTGAACGTCCCACAAAGGCAAGGAGTCATACAACAGTACATTCCAGAAGACAAGAATACAAGGCAAAACTTGCGTACTTACTTACCTACTTATATATTGAGCCCAATGCTGTGAACTCCTTACACAACATAGCAGGGATAACCCAGAGGCTTTTGAACGAGTCCAGGGGGTGTGGCTTGCCAACAAATGAATTGTATATACATGGCACATGCACCGAGGGCAGTAAGTACTGTGGTCATAACATAATAATACACAAAGTAAAGAAAGCACGTACGACGATCTCTCGGTGTAGTAAGAAGTACTTGTGTACATATGATATGGGGAAATCCAGATTCGCATAAGGAGCTTGTGGCATTCTGTGTAGCATGAGTCCTACGTGACGTCATGATTCGCGGCCATCGCATGGTTGGGTGGGAATCACGTATGGCGGCGGGCTTACAGGGGTGGCTGGGAGAGCTGGAGCCTGGGCCAGAACTGGGCCGCTGGGAGCGAATGTCCCCCGCGTCCACTGTTCAAAAGGATCGACCTGAGCACACGACAGCCCAGACTGGTTCTTGATTCCTTTCAACTCGTAATACCAAAATCAAGAGGTCCTTTTTCTTTGGGAATAACCACTTCGGAATCATACCCAATTTTTTATAAGTACCAGCAGTCAATATGATCCAGACGGCCTTCTCTCTCCTCCTCCAGCTTTGCCTGGCCGCTCTCGCTTTCGCCGCCCCCATTGCCGACGAGACGATGACGACCACCGGGACTACCTGGCAATACGGAACTGGTGGTGGCATCATTGGATTCATTGTCCTCATCCTCGACATCATTGTTTTCAGTGCGTTCTTTCCATTCTCCCTCTCTCATAAAGTACATACTAACATGTCCGTTCCCACTCACAGTTGAGGTCCTCAAGTCCAACCGCCCGCCCAGCTCCAAACTCCTCTGGTGTCTGGTCGTCTTCCTCTTCCCCATCGTGGGCATGGTCATCTACTTCATCTTCTCGAACCGCGATGCCCACAATAGCGGTGGCTCCTACGAACCCCTGCCATAATACCATAATGACGTCAGGGCGCCCCACGACGAAGATGCAACTGTGCAACTGTCGCATCTGTTTAGGAATAGCTATGGTGATTCAGGAGGACCAATTGCCATCTGGTTCTAGACCATGCCCAATAGATGACCTGTGAATTTTCACATGGACTCGCTGCGGAGTGGTACGGTGGGTGCAGTGAGGTTAACGACGTTTTGTGTATCCGAGTTTTAAGAACAATTATGATAGATGCGGCCTGAACGTGTCTTCTAACATACACCGTGCGACGTATCCCGGGTCTTTAAAGTGAACTTAGAGGTCAAAAGTGTGGTGCTCGGCCTAGTTGCGATTAGTTGCGATTCGTTGCGTTCCTTTTAATCGAACCACATGGCGACTGTATGAGCGAAGTACATCCGGATATGATCCTGTAGCCAATATGGTTTTCCAGATCGCAAACGAGGGGCATGAGAGACGTATCCAATTAGTTAGAAGAAGCCATCCCTAGAAGCGCGCTGCACTTGGTTGGCCACTGTAACATCACCTTTTTCGGTCCATTCGTGTCTTTCCCTGACCTACGATATGTTTCACAATGTTTGACATGACAATGCTACTATGGGAGAATCTGAAGAGGAGGCCCCCTCGTCGTACATGCGTGTGCCCGTACCCAGGGTCATTGCCGGCCTAAGAGCAAGAGTAACAGATCTCGGGCCACGCTTGGACGTCGAATAGAAATCACTAGTGTCATAGCATAGGGGGCTAGTTAATATGCCGTTACTGACCTTGTGTCACTGACCTTGTGCGCAGTTCTTGCACGAAAGCCAATGCGACTCCCATAGGATGGGTATCCACGTCCCGTAGGAATCCTAATTCCAGCGGAAGAATCCCCCTAGAGCTGGTTGATATCTCTGAGTGAGTACCTACCTATGCAATGCGGTCTTCCATCCTGTATACTGCCAATTACCGGAAGAAAAGAAAAAGGCATATCGGAGGAATTGGTGACTAGCAGCCAGTTACATGTAGTCATACAGACACCATGGAATCTATTTTTATGTTCGTAGCGCTGGCTAGCAGCCCACGGTAAGAGTGCCTATAAGAACCCCAGCTTTTGCCTGAAGGGGGCTTGAGCCGTTTAGTATTTTAGGCAAGTTGGGAATCTGATTGGTCCTCAAGGAACGGCTCTTTGGGCGCTAGTCCAAGGTCGAACCCCTGAGCGTGAACAGGATGCGCGAATAGGCGCGAATAGGATGCGATAGTAGCAAACACCAAACGTTCAAGAAGTTTGCTTTTTCCGACTTCATACCCAGCTTGAAAGAAAAAGGGCTCTTCATCCAGCTTGGAGAGAAGCTGTTTGTGCTCTGCTTATCGTCTCAGGGGCTACTTTCTTTCTGTACAGACGCTGGCGTTCTTTGTTCGCTCTCTACACGTGTAAGACAAAGCCATTCATTTTACCTTTATTTTGCCTCTTTCGGCTGAGCACATCATCTCAGAATACCCTCTTTAGCATTTATTCCCAAAGGGGCTTCTTGTCTCGCAGACCGAGACCACTTAACACCTGGACCAGGATCCACATCCAACCAAAATCATGTTGTCAAAAATTGATCTACCAATCATCTTCCTGGGCATTGCCTGTTTGGCTTCGCGGGCGGATGCCTTCTGGCGCCTACCCTGCTCGTCGCCCGTCGTGCTGGAGCGCGGCGACCCCATCGCCGACCCGGGGGTGGTCTCGGCGCACATGCACACCGTCATGGGCAGCAATGCCTTCAACTTCAGCATGGACTATGCGCTGACCCAGACGGCCACCTGCTCGACTTGCAAGGTCACAAAGGACCTCTCCAGCTACTGGGTGCCCAACCTGTACTACCACGCAGAGAACGGGTCGTTTATCCCCGTCAAGCAATCCGGGGGAGCTCTGATCTACTATCTGTAAGACAAATGCGTCCCCATGTCCTTTGCCGCAACCCACTAACCATATCCGATAAACGTATAGGCAACGGACAGATGAAAAGGACCCCGAGTTCAAAGACGGCCTGATCGCATTCCCCAAAGATTTCCGCATGATCGCTGGCGACTCGGCCAACCGCAACAACAGTAACTCGCTCGAGCAGCGGGCCGTCTCGTTCGCGTGTCTCGGCATCGACGGCCCCGCCACCCCGGAGCTGCCGAAGCACAACTGCCCCGCCGGCCTCCGCACCCAGCTGGTCTTCCCGTCTTGCTGGGACGGCAAGAACCTCGATTCCGAAGACCACAGGAGCCATATGGCCTACCCCTCGGGCGTTGACACCGGCTTCTGCCCTCCGACGCACCCCAAGCGCTTCATCACCATCTTCTACGAGGTTACCTGGAGCGTGGACGACCTCAAGGACCAGTGGTACGGCGACAAGCAGCCCTTTGTCTTCTCCCATGGGTAGGTTATTTGTTTATCTCTCCTTTCTTCTTATGGGGGGAAAAAGGTTCATTTATGAATGAGCTAACAAAGTCTCTCTCCCTTGCTTGCAGTGACCCGGATGGTTATGGCTACCACGGCGACTTCCTGAACGGCTGGGACGTGCCGACACTACAAAAGGCCATCAACGAGTGCACCGACGCGAGTGGTGTCGTCGAGAAGTGCGGCGCGTTCGAGTTCCGCACCGACGACGACATGGCGGCGTGCAAGGTGTTGCCCCGCGTCCACGAGCCGGTGACTTCTTCGCCTCCACCGGGAAGCAACAGCAGCAGCAGCAGCAGTAGCAACCGTGCCGACGCCGACGGCACCATCCTCGCCACGCTGCCGGGCTGCAACCCGATCCAGGCGGGGCCGGAGCGCGCCGTCGAGCAGGCGGCGGGCAGCTGCGCCGGGGACACGGCGACGATCGGCGACGCGCTCCTGCCGTTCACGGACGAGGCGCAGGCGGCGGGCTGGAAGTACGTCGGGTGCTTCAAGGACGGGGGCGGCGGGGGCCGCACCGTCCACGGCGGCGCCGCGGGGGGCGCCGGCGATGACGCGGGGCTCAGCAAGGACGAGCCCGGCATGACGGTCGACCAGTGCGTCCAGTACTGCGGCGGCGCCCCGGGCGGCATGGTCTACGCCGGCGTCGAGTACAAGACCCAGTGCTTCTGCGGGACCAGCCTGCTGACCGCCGGGCGCGCCCCGGCCAACGGCACCATCGGCGAGTGCAACATGCCCTGCGGCGGCGACGCGAAACAGATCTGTGGCGGGTACGGACAGGTGTCCGTCTATCAAAAGTGCGGGAGTGGAGGTGACTGTCAGAACATCAAGTTCTCATAGTAGGGCAGGCGGGTGGCTGGTTTCGTATAGTCTATTTGGCCGAGTCTCTTCTATATTGCATTGTCCTTCAGAAGCGCACGGGAACTTGGTATTGCCTTCATGGGCGGAGTTTGGAAAGGAGTTTGAGTGTAGAATTCACTTCTTGTGTATTTATACATAATTGTACTTGGTCGAATATTGATATAAGAGCTCACAAACTTTTGTCAGAATCTTGAGACTTTTATGCATATTTGTCATGGGCTGCCGTACTTAATAGTCTTGTAAGGCTGACTTGTATCTATTTACGCTAATTAATAGTCAACGTACTCTCCATGATGCAAAGATATGGCCGCCTCAACTGGCAAATACTCAGTGGTGCCACATACAATGCAAGGAATTCCGTCTCTCCCAAAAGCAGATTTGTGCAACGCTCTTCATAATAAGTTCCAAAGCAACGCTAACATTCTCCACATTCTTTCCATATGGTTGTGAAATGATGATTTTTTTACCGCAACGGTGATCCCAAGCGCCAAACTCCGTATGTATTCATAATCCGTCACTATTCCTCGGGCACCAACGGCTCTTCACCACTTGACCACTCTGTTGGGGAAGTACTCGTCTATGAGCTCAAGGTAATATGGCTGCGAACAGTCAGCTCAGCTCAGGCATACAATCCGTTATAGCACGCTGCGTGAGGGTTTGTTGAGATAAAATTAAGTAAATAAACATACCTTGAGATCCTGGATATCAGGCACGCCGTCGCTCTTGCTGTACAGATCGTACGGGTTGAACGCCCGGACCGCCTCGAGCATCGCCTCGTCGTGCTCGTCCATCAGGTAGCGGTACGCGTTCTCCTTGTGCCAGGGGTAGAAGGAGTGGTAGCGGATCATGGCGAGGGCCTCGGCGGGCAGGGTGGACTGGTCCCTCACGACGTGGTACAAGTACTCGTCGTGGCCCCAGGACAGCATGACGTTATCGAGGCCACAGCCGGGCGAGTAGATGCCGTGCTGCGTCCCGTAGACGGGGTCCTGGGAGTCCGGGTTCGCCTTGAAGCTGCCCGGGTAGATGATGCGGTCCTCGTCGAAGGCGCAGCCGACGGGGAAGGTGTCGCCCACGACGTCCCACTGGCCCTCGGACCCGTAGAAGTATAGGAGCTTGCCCAGGTCGTGGATCAGACCCGTCAGCTGCATCCAGCGGGGCTTGCCGTCGCGCCGGATGGCCTCGGCCGACTGCAGCAGGTGCTGGATCTGGGAGAGGCTGGTGTCCGGGTCTGACTCGTCGATGAGGGTGTTGAGCTTCTCCATGGCCTGCCAGACTGTCATCTCTTCTTTCGGCCGCACCTTGAACTGGTGGCGGGCTTTCAAGTTGAAGGCCACCGTCTGCTTGGTGTGCTGCTCCTGGTAGAAGTTCTTCACCCGGTCGCAGGCGTCTTCATATTGCCGAAACTGCGTCTTGTCCTTGGACGAGTCGAACTCGGACTTGCTGTTGAATGCCTCTTGCTTGGCCTCTTCCTTGGCGGAAGAGACTTGGCCCTTGAGCACGTTGACGGCATCGATGGCGTCAGAAGTCTCCTCGAGGAGATGGCCGTTTCGGCTGCCCGTGTCGTCGATGAGAGCTCCAGGCGCCATTTTGTTGCTATGGGTGTCTATTGACGGTACTGGGTAGAGTATATCTGGATATGATGTATTCTTCTCTCGAACGCGCAAAGTACAAGGCGAATAGGGGTATCGCGCTAGAAGCAAGAAGACAAGATGAATCTAGCAGAGGAAATCTGAAGGAGATGCGACGGTTGATTTCACAGCGCCCTCCTTATATAGCAAACTCTTGTCTCCCCGGAATCCCCAGATACCAAAGTATTTGTGCGGGCAACCATGTAAATTTTTAGGGATTCCGTATACTCTATCGGGACGTAACGAGTAAAAATCCCCGGCCGTATATGCGGATATGGACCCACACCAGAACCTCGCAGCCGCCAGAACAGGATAAAATGCCCGACACTTTCCTATTCGAGCACAAAATTGTGTTTCTTGAGCCCAAACGGTGGCGGCACCACGACCGTTACACCAAACCGTGGTCGCCCCGTGGCGTCGCCGCCCGCTTTCTTTGGCTGCTAATCACTTCCTGGGGTGTCGCCTTTCGCATCGCACCTGACATCATTGCCTACTCCGTTCGCATCGGCATATGCATCGGCCGTGCTAAAAGCCGGTTAACATGAGCGGAAAAGGGGGGTAGTTCAGACGCAGCTTTTCTCGAGGCAGACAGATTACAGCATGACCGTAGCAGTCATCGCAGGATCAGTAACAAGGTTACCCCAAATTATGGGGTCGAGACCAACAAATACACGCATAATCTTGATGATGCCATGTCTCTGCGTATACCCAAGCTCACACATGACATCGCTCCGGGTGGTATACTTCATACCCCTCAGCATGTCCTTCCCAGAATGTGGCAAGTCTCGTTGCTGGAACGGCAAGATCCTCGGCTTAGGATCGGCAGCATACCGAAGATCCGGACCATGGGGCGATTAGGACACAGCAGCAGCCCCCAACATATTCCTTCCTCCCATCCGCTTCTCCAACGACCCCAGAAGCACCCACCGCCGAGGTTGACCATCACGCGCTCCCATCCTTCGTTCTCCTCCTTATCTACCCACCTGGGCCTTGGCAGCTCGGGGCAGGGTCCGACACTTGGATGCCGAGAGCGCGCTGTTGATGACGCAGGCGCAGCGTCCCTTATACTCGGGGACGGCGGTCTGCGAGAAGCCGACCCTCTCGGCAGCAATATTGCCGGGTTTTACTAGCCAGGACAGGACGTCGTGCGGAACGAAGTCTGATTATGGGTCCACTACGGTGCAAAAAGAGCCCCGAGACTATAGAATCTACAATAGTTATACTTGCAATTGCTGCGTTTGGTTTACTTACTTACAGGTAAGCGGCTTATATCCGCATGTGATTAGGCAACAGTCACAGCTATTTAGTAATGAATCCTTATGCCAATGGTGCCTGACATTATTGGCCATCACCCCCTGCTCCAGCGATGCTTCGTGATTCTGGTATATTAGTATATTAGTTCTCCTCGTAGCCAGGCACCCAACCCCAGGCTCTTGTGAGCTGCTGCTGTATTGATTTCGTTGGCCTTGCATGATCTGATTCTGTTCTTCTTAGGATATCTAGCATAGCCTCTTGGTCTGCTCTCTCTTCGAATCTATCGCCGACTGTCGGGGCAAAATCAGTATAGGTGTTCAGCTCAGCATGAATCGCAGACTTACACATTGCGATACCAGTTGATGCTTCGAACATAGCTGGCGGCGCCCATTGGTTTGAAGCGCCGAGGCCACAAAGCCGCCTCATAAGTTCATCAATTCGTTGCTATCTCGGCCATTAGGTTGTTGAAAGTAGTGTGAGGCTTTGGAGGAGCTCACCGTCACTTTCTTCATGGCTGATGTCCGCTTTGTACCCACGCGAGGGATGGTTGGGTCGAATTGAGCCAGGAAGAGCTGGGCGAGTAGATGATACTGGATTCCTGTAACTGGAACTGATCTTTAGCATACGCATGTCCCAAATGATGACCGGCAAAGCTGGTGGGGTGATGCTCTACTTACTATGGCAACTTGAATGATGCCAGATCTCCGGGAAAGCATCCGGAACCTCGCGTTCTTTGTAGAAGAACGGCTCAAAGGAGGATGGACGCAGCTCCTCCCATCTCCGACAGTGCTCATCGAGGGCTGCCCACTGGGTTGGAGACGGCAGTGCGTCGAAGCAATAATTCAACACATCAGCAAGGTTGACAACGGCGCGGTTTGACCACGCATAGTCATCTGCCGGCTCAAGGGACCTGTCCACAATGAAGTGGTCAAGACTGATCTTAACCCGCGACTGGCTGATGATGGCGCTGTAGATCTCCTGGCGTAACCCTGCCCAATAGGCAGCAGCGCTCAAACTCCCAGGTACCATGTACTGATCGCCGATGTTCACAAAGGCATGGATACCCAGAAGGTGTCCGTGGCTCTCATTGCCAGTGATGGCTTGTGTCTAGTGTTAGTGAACTTGTTTATATGCTTTGGGGGGGTGCTTGGCCGGCCTACCGTCCATCTCCTCGAGCATGCGCAGAATCTGGGCGATAGTCAGCGTCATTGGCGAGCGATAAATCGGGGGCGAAGCAAATCGTCAAAGCGTATTTCTGATACAATGATGACTTACTATAGTTGCTGCGAAGAGGTTCTCGTCAGATAACCCGCCAGCCGCATCATCAATCATTGGTATCAAGTGAGTGAGACATTCATTATGATAGCGGTTTGAAGCAAGCGGGTCATAAGAACTCGTCCGGCTGAGATGGCGGGCTGCGATGGCGAACGTCGCCTTCAGTAGGATCGGGTAGGTACCAACCCGTTGAGGCACCAAAAGCTCGAAGTTGCGTAACGGGTCGCATGTATCCAGCTAGACGGATCGTCAGCTAACCATTCTTCACACAGGGGCTGATTCAGACGTACACAGATGGCGATGTGCTGTATGTAATGTCGGAACAGCTGCGCTTCTGTTCCGCTCATCGATGGTGGCGGGACGCGTTTACCGATGTTTGGCTGCGGCATGACATGCGTGACGGGATACTGCGGCTCATGGACATAATTGGGCGCATGCGGCTGATTGCTCGTCGTGTCGAAAGCTCCCGGTGACGTATTCGGGGACTCGTCCGCACCGCTGCCCGGCGAAAGGAGACCTTGAGCTCGCCCAGAGAAGGTAGACGACCCGGCAGCTCCATTGCGCCGACCACGGTTACGCTTCACCGGATCAGGGGGCTTAGTTGATTCCCCTATCCCATCGTTGGTCCCCAACGGTCTGAGAGAAGCGCCGTCCAGGAAATGACGCGCAGGTTCGTCGTCTGATGCACGGCCAGAGACGAGAGCAGATGTCTCATCGATGTATGTCACTATTTCTGTCAACTTGGGTACGCAGAAGGTCGTGGCAGGGGAGATGGGAGCTGCTTTACATTGCCTCGGCGGCTCCAACCATTTCTGTCCGCTGCGAAAGGAGTCTGCCAAATGATGGATTAGCTGGACTGTAGAGATGGATGCCATGGCCAATCGGCAGGTTTATTCACCCTTGCTAAGCTTGAACTTGTAAGCGACCCTGCATTCATGATCCGAGTTTAGACACCTCGAGCATTGTGGTGTTAGACGATCGCATCTCAAGTGGTTTTCACGGCATGGCAGGCTTCACAACAAGAAGAATCAGCCTTGGATCGCACGATGGGGTAGGTGGAAGGGGAGAGGGAAGGGAGGACGATAGATACCATGGGGCAGCAAGGAGCTCCACCTGCGCTGGTGAAGGCATTCGTAGATGGTTCTAGCATCTGTCAGCTCATGTACTGTATGCGCATAGCCAGCCAGTAGCTTCGGGAAGTTGAGATGGACACGAGAAAGGCAATCTGGAATGGGGATCTGGGGTTGGAAATGAGCAGTTTTCGGCGTGGAACCCACAAGGAAGGGCGGACTTGGTTGTGGAGCATCCAGAAAAGGGCAGAACCGGCGAAAGCTGCCCAGGCTCGGCGTTAGGGCTGGGCCAGAGCGGCGAAAATAGCCTTTTGGGGACAGAGACCCATCGGTCTCCGACCCTGCCCGACCCTGCCCGATGTCCCAGGAAGGAATCAACGACAACTCGCTTGTTTCCAACCTCTGTCGCTCCCTTTAAGCTTATTTCGGCTAACGATCCTCCCCCGCATCGTCTATAGATTTACCCCGGATTTTGGATGGCTGTCCCTGTATACTCTTGGGGTATTGGAGTATAGCATCACTTGATAAGAAGCCCAAGAGACTGTCTTCCCCGTCTTCCCCACCAGCCACGACGACCCCATCTCAAAGTAGAAGGTGGAGAACCCGTCGATGGATTTGATCGGCCACAACCTGAATTGAATTTCCTTTGCCTTCCAGCCCACCCGCCCGACACAAAACCATGCTCGACGCCGTTCTTCGTCTTTCCACCTTCTACTTTGCTCTTCCGTTGGTTGGCATCTCGAGACGGGTTGCCATAAGACCTCGCCCTATTAAACCTCTTGTTTTCTTTCCCCCTCGCTCTGTCTTGCTTGCTTGGTGACTCCAACGCCCTACTCCCAGGGACGCCTGCAAAAACGACGACGCCATGGCTTCCATCCCCCTAAACAAGATGTCTCGGAAGAGAAGCAGCAGTATGAAGATGCCCAAGTGAAGCCCTTGAGTGACCTGATCAGGGATGCGAAGCTGGCCACGGAAAAGGAACACTCCATGACCCTGTTGCAGGGCATCAGACTCTATCCCAAGGCCATCGCCTGGAGTGTCCTCATCTCTACTTGTATCATCATGGAAGGCTACGACGTCTCTCTTGTCAACAACTTCTACGCCTTCCAGCAATTCAACAAGAAGTACGGTGAGCAGCTACCCGATGGCACCTATCAAGTTCCCGCTGCGTGGCAGTCTGGCCTCAGCAACGGTGCTACGGTTGGAGAGATCATTGGCCTGGTGCTCAATGGATGGATCTCGGAGCACTTCGGCTACCGATACACCGTCATATCGTGCTTGTGCCTGGTCATTGCCTTTACTGCCATCTTCTTTACTGCCGAGAACGTCGTGGCTCTGCAAGTCGCCGAGGTTTTGTGCGGCATTCCCTGGGGCGTCTTCCAGACCATCACCATCACGTATGCATCTGAAGTCTGCCCTGTCGCACTCCGCGGGTACCTGGTGAGTCTGGACCCCACACTGAAGAGGTTGGGTGCGTTTGTGTGTGTGGGTGCATGGCACGCACTAGACATATGGAAAGTGGCTACAGGCAAGGATACTAGTAGCTCTAGCTACGTGTCAAGCCACACACCACGGAGCCTTACCCATCTTGCCATCCATACACACAACGCCTCCGGCTTCAGATAGTCTGACGATTACGGGATGGCCCACTTTCTACTGGGCCCATTTGACTAACCAACCGCTCGCAGACAACCTACATCAACATTTGCTGGGGTATAGGCCAGGAGATTGGAATAGGGGTTATCATGGGCAATCTCTGGCGCACAGACGAGTGGGCCTATCGAATTGTGAGAAAAAACGTCCCCAGAACTCACCGCTATGTCTACATCTGCTAACTTGATTCTCCAGCCCTACGCCCTGCAGTGGATGTGGCCAGTGCCCCTGATCATTGGCATCTACTTCGCGCCCGAGTCTCCATGGTGGCTTGTCCGAAAGGGCAAGCTTGACGATGCGAAGAAGGCGCTGCTTCGGTTGACCAGCAAAAACAAAGAGACCGATTTTGATGCCGACGAGACCGTGGCCATGATGGTACACACAACAGCATTGGAAGCAAAGGTTCGATATGTCCCCCAACTGATGGCCACCTTGAGTTGGGACTGACTGTTTTGTAGATCACCAAAGGAGCCAGCTACCTTGATTGCTTCAGGGGCACTGACCTTCGACGCACAGAGGTATGCGAACCCGCCTTCAACCTTTGATGCGACACATTGCTGACTACAAACAGATCGTGTGCATGGCCTGGGCAATCCAGAACCTCAGCGGCAACTCTTTCTCCAACTATTCTACGTAAGTCCGACCACCATGTCCATCCATGCCCGTTGGATGGCTTTGCATCTAACGTTTGCACAGCTATTTCTTAGAGCAAGCCGGCATGTCCGCCGACAAGGCTTACGCCTTCGCTCTGGGCCAATACGCCATCAACTGTGTCGGCGTCCTCGGCACATGGTTTTTGATCACGCTCGGCATCGGCCGCAGGAGCTTGTACCTCTATGGTCTTACCTTCTTGTTCTGCATGCTCATGGTTCTCGGCTTCCTGGGCCTCGCCCCCGACAAGACCAAGGCCTCCCTGGCCACCGGGAGCATCATGCTGGTCTGGGCTCTGGGCTACCAGCTGACCGTGGGGACTGTCTGCTACCCCCCTTGTGGCAGAAATCTCCACAAGGCGTCTGCAGATCAAGACTGTCGTGCTGGGCCGCATTCTATAGTAAGCTACACCAACTACCCCGGCCGGCCGGCTGGCCATACCCCAAGTACCTACTATGGGACTCGGGTGCTAACCTAAGAAACAGCAATATCGCCGCCATCGTTTGTGGTGTCCTCACCCCTTACATGCTTAACCCCGGCGCCTGGAACTGGAGCAACTTTGCTGGCTTCTTCTGGGTAAGTCCTCCTCCTTGAATACATCATCCTGCGTCTTCACCCGACAGACCTGACTGACCCGACTTTGGTAGGCTGGAATCTGCCTCCTGTGCCTCCTGTACTCCTATTTCCGCATCCCTGAGCCTGCGGGTCGCTCCTTTGCCGAGCTCGATCTCTTGTTTGAAAAGGGCATCAGTGCGCGCAAGTTTGCCACCACAGAGATCAACGTGTTCGAAGAGCACGTCGATCCGGGCACGATGCAGACGTATAAAGACCAGATTGCTTTCGCGCACTTGGAGAAGCAAGTTTAGTGGGCTTGATTACTATCAAGCACTGCATGGATCCTGGCAGAGAGATGTTTAACGACTATGAACGACCATATGTAACCAGAATACTGCCCTTAATTAACCAACATCCTAATCATCTTAAGAAAGGGACCTTCGTACTCTTGCAAAGTATTTTGAGGCCCGTCCACACCGTAACGATCGATGGTCATGTTCCCATCTTAGTATACCCTGGATAGATCCCCTAGAGGCTGTTGCAAAGTTCATATCATCATGCATCGTGCGCGTTCCCCTTCCCAAATTTTGGCTGAAATGAGAAAAAAGAAAAAGAAAGGAAAGAAAAAACACCCCGTCATGACCGCATATGCTTCCATAATCCTACACGAGCTCCCAGCCTTCTTCCTCGGCCTCTTTGAGCTTCAGCTTCGCCATGTCCTCGGCCGTCTTGACAGGCTCCTGTTCCTTGTCCTTGGTATCTTGCAGCGCTTCTCGGTTCTTCCGCAGCACCTTCTCCCTCGCGGCCCACGTCGTGTCGGCCAGGACCGGGTACCAGGTGTAGAGCTTGACGGCGCCGAACTCCTTGAAGCCGAGCTGAACGAGGAAGCCCATGGCCGGACTCGACGCCGTCAGGGTGGCGACCTTGTAGCCGAGGGCGCGGGCGTCCTGCATGGCGTAGGCGGCGAGGGCCTTGCCGATGCCTTGGCGCCGGTAAGCGGGGGGCGACGAAAAGCGAGTGGATGGACGCGATGCCGGCGTGGCAGTGCAGGTAGCCCGTGCCGATGCAATCGGCGCCCTTGCGCGCCGCGAACATGCGGAACTGGTCCCGGTGAACCGAGGTGGCGACGCGCGCGTACACTTTGGTCCAGTGCAGCACGTCGCACTCGGGCGCGCCGTGCGCCCAGGTGCTCACCCAACTGATGATGCCCAGCGAGCTCATGGGCTCGATGACGACGCCCTCGGGGAGACCTCGCAGCTGCACCGCTGACGGCGGCGGCGGCGGCTGGAGACGGTGGAAGTTGGAGGCGACGGTGGCGGCGGACGAGGAGCCGATAGCAATACCGGGGTGCTGGGAAGAAGAAGAAGAAGAAGAAGAAGAAGATTGGCAGTCGTCATCCGGAATGGCGTTGGTCAGGTCGGCACCCATGACGGGCTCCTCCTCCTGACACGAGAAGCCGGAGCTCTCGAGGACGCGCTCGAGGTCGGGCTGGCGGTGGGGGCCGGTGACCCAGTTGAAGCGCTGGAGGCGGCGGCGGAAGCGGTTCTTAACCATGTTGACGGCCTCGGACTGCTCCGAGGCGGGGATGGTCTGGTGTTCCAGCCCGTTGTGGTCCTGCACCAGGCTGGTGGCCAAGGAGGGGGCATTATTGTGGTTGTTGCTGGGGGTCTGCTGGTGCAGTAGATGCGGCGGCGACTCCCACCAGCGCACGAACCAGTCGTGGCCGCCGTAGAACTTCTCCTCGACGCCGACGGCCTCGTTGACGTGCTTGGTCAGCTCGGCCTTGTTCTTGACGTAGAGCTGCTGCAGCTGCTCGTAGGTCAGCGACGACATGGCGGGGGACGCGGTCGCGAATATGGTGGGGTGAGAGGCCATGCTCGCTTCTTCTTCTTCCCTGGCAAGACTTCTTATCGCTCTCCTACAGTGGAGGGGGGGATTGGAGTCTGGAGAATGTGAGATGACGAAGGTACAATTAAGATTAAACCTGAATCAACTGACAAGGCTGATTGATATGGGATGAAGAAAGTGACCCCTTGTGACACGACAGACACCTGGCATGGAAGGGCCGGAATATGGGAAGTTCAGTTGAAAGAAAGACCCCGCATTGCCTCGTCACACACGTGAGGTGAGCGAGGAACACGTAGTAGATTGGACAGACAGACAAACAGACAGACAGACAGACAGACATTCCTGACCCTGATCAGATGTAATCAGCACCTAAGGTTAATTGCATAAGTAAGAAGTAAGTAAGAAGTAAGTAAGGGTAAGTAAGAAGTAGAGTAAGAGGTAGGTAGGTAAGATCAAGCTGAGGGGTTACGTTACGTTACGTACGTACCTACAGTCCTACAGTACTTACAGATTGGCGCTTTTTAGAGCTGCAAGCCACACACAACAAACCGTCATCATCATCATCTTTAGACTCGGACTCGACAGCATCCCGCACCTTGACGAACTCAGTCTCAGACCCGAGCCCAGACTCCCCTCCTTCCCAACAACCAACCAACCCACCACTGTCGGCTTGCCACGGCCGACGAACCGCGACGAAGACGTAGAATGCTTTGAAATGACACCAATCAATTCATGATGCATGAGGCTTGGTTGGCTACGAGTGCAGCAAGCCTCTTTCTGCCGGATACTGCAGGTAAGCTGGGTTGTCGGGGCTTGTAGAACCTACAGAAGAGCGTCTGCACAGGATCTACAACGGCTGCTACATCGTCCGGGCCCCATCTTCCCGAGTGGCAGTCCCGAATGGGCCACGGGAACGGAAACCCGGGCGTGTCTCCGGCAGGCACCGAGAAGATGGTGTTGGGATAGCGGAAGGCCAAAAAGGACATGACGAGCTCCTCGCGACCTACATAGAAGCCGTTAGCATCCATATCTTCGACAGTCTGCATGTACTTGGCCGCGTACTCCAGCATCCCGAGAGCGCTGCCCACGATACAGCCGCCAAGGAAGTGCAGACCCTCCCACGACCGCCCCGGGTCGAGGAAGCAGATGTGATTGACATCGACGGGGTCACTGGACGCCGGTTGGTTAATCTCGTACTCACCGACGACGACGCCCGTGGTACCCGCAAACGCCACCGAACGGGCCACCTTGGCGTCGTCGATGAACTGCCGCTGCACCTCCGTGAAGCCCTCGATGCCGTCTTGTATGATCCAGCCCGAGTCGTAGAAGACAAAGGGGCCGCCCGCCCCAAACGGCGACCGCTGCACCGCGTCGAATATGCAGTAGGCCTTGCAGTTGAAGGCGGCCGAGAGGTGCGCCAGGCTGTATCGCGCCAGGGGCCCCGCGTCGACGAACCGCGCGAAGAGGCCCGGCTGCGCCACCGCGAAGTTGTCGCGCTGGTGCCTGTTGTTGGGCACGTCCCACGCCGACGCCCACGGCGTCACGACGTGCCAGCGCGCGTCGCCCGGCCGCATGGCTTCGATGGTGGCCCGGAGGTGCGCGCTGGTGTAGAAGATGACCTGCTCGCCCGTGTCGGCGAGCGCCTGGAAACCGCGGCAGGTAAGCCGCCAACTGTCGGCTTTCCCCCTCGTTGTCGTTGCTCTCGTAGAAGAAGCAGGTGACGATGGTCGGGGCCCCGGGCCGGAGCGACGCGGCGATGGGCGCGGCGCCGGTGCGGTATTGCAGCGGCTCCGACACCAGATGGTCCTTGGACCCACCGTCGAACCCCTGAAACAAGTCTCTGTTCCACTTGGCGATCTCCAGGCTCCCCGGGACGCGGTGCGGCTGCATGTAGGACCGCGCGTCTCTCTCGGCCGGCGTGGGAAACGGGAGCAGGGGCTGGTCTATGGGCGTGATCGGCAGCTTGTGGTTCATGAGCACTCGCTCACGAGCCGTAGGCGGCTTCGCCTCTGAGGCTGCGTCTCTAGAATAGCTTGTCATATTTATTGCTCGTGGGAATACGTATGTATGGACGTATGAATGTATGGATGATAAAGATACGACACTGCGCTTAGAATGAGAAGAGCTATCCGCAGTCTACAGGAAAGACAGGGATAAATCACCAGAATCAAGCGTGTGTGTAGAATAATCAATGGCGAGTAATTGTCATATATCAAGTCATCTCCTCAGAACTCGCCGTGACTAGAATGATTATATAAGTACTTACGGTAGGCACTACGGATGTCCTGTGCCGCTGTACACTGCACTTGTTTAACTATTTTGAGATACTCAACTCGTCAGCCCATGGTTATTTATTAAGCCGCTTAGAGAACAAGTACCGTGTTGAAAGGAATAAAGGATTTGTAGAGGCTCTGGCTTTGACAGGCCCTCGAAAGCTTTCATGTGCACCAGACCGGGGTAATTAATTATACGATAATCAAATGTTCGAGAGCCAACCTTCTTTGTTTCACCGGACCTCAATTTACCGAGAGCCATGATTGTTTTGAGGAACAGCTGCAACCTCCTAAGCCAATGGCTTTGTCATCTTGACTTGCTGTCCTGAAATTCGCCTCGGTGCGTACTTCAGGGGTAACAAACAACCAGCCACAGGTGGCAAAGTCGGCGACAGGCAATAAACTAGGATTTCCAGGCTGAACAGAATATCTAAGTAGTTGTATCATAAGTGTATGTATAGATTTCGGTGGGTGAGATGAGTATATCCTGGTATCTAATCTAAAAACGCGCGAATAGGCGCGCCCTCCGTCCCTCCCGTCTATACCAAACGCCAAGCACCACCGCTCTAATTATAACCATGCTTCCTTCTATCTCCTTCTATCTCTTGACATACTGGTTCCCATCATATAGCTGACTATTCCCCTCAATCGAAGATATCCGCAATGAACCTTTCATTTCGCATCCTCTTCTTGAAATCCTCGACATACTCCTCGGTGACCTCCTCGCCCCGCTCGCGCGCCTGCTCCATGATGATCTGCGAAGCGACCTGCCCAACCCCTTTGGCCATGTTGCCGCTACCGCAGACGTAGAAGCGGGCACCCTGGTCCCACATCTTGAGGACATCGGCGCGGTCATGCAGGAGGCGGTCCTGAACGTAGCGACACCCCTCTTTGCTAACGGCGGCGTCACGGCTGAAGGCATAGCGCACGTCGACAGCGCCGAGCTCCTGCCAGGCATCGAGCTCGTCGCCGTATAGCCGGTCGGCACCCGAGGACCGACAGCCGACGAACAGCAGGGCGGGCGCGAGGCTGGGGCGGCTTCCCCTCTCGCGGATCAGCACGGCGCGCTCCTGGATGAAGGCGCGGAAGGGCGCAATGCCGGACCCTGCGCAGATCATGACGATGGGCGTGCGCTCCGGGTCCGCGGGCAGGCGGAAGTAGTGGTTGGTCGAGCGGACGGCGACGAGGGCCTGGTCGCCCGGCTGCAGGCTGCGGAGGTACGTACCCGCGACGCCGACGAAGCGGCTGGTGCTGCTGGACCACGAGGGCTCGTCGATGACGCTGTACGTCAGGGTGCACGTGGTGGGGCACGCCAGGGGCGAAGAGGAGATAGAGTAGTACCGTGGTCGGAGGGGTGGCAGGAGGGCAAGATATTCCGGGAAGGCCATGGCGGATTTGGGGTGCTGCTCCAGTATGTCCAGGATGGTAGTGCGTGGGCCGGCCATCTTCTCTTTGAAAGCCGCTTCGTCTGCTGCCAGAGCCAACATCTGTTCTTTATCGGCCGCGTCTTGGGTCGACGAGGCAATGAGCTCGAGATCCTGGCTCATGTGTTAGTGTCTTGCGCCATGATGCATCACGTCTCAGTCCAAACGCACCTTGCGCGTAGCTGGCTGGCTAATTTCGACATAGCCTCGCAGAAGATCGAAGATCGAGACGGACTTTCCAGTAGGCAGTGTCGTAGATCCGCTCTTGTTTATGGTTATGATGCCGTCCCAGGGCAGCCCGAAACGCTTGACTACCCTCCGTACAGTATCTTCGGGGTTCAGGGGCAGAACAGCCAAGTCTGAAGCCCAAGTTAGTTGATATCCAAGACCGAGCTGAAATAGTCCCCAACTTACAATCACCGCTGGAGTAGGTCACGCCCTCGGGTAACTGGAATTCAATCTGTCGCTTCTCCGATACTTCCTCGCTCGTCAGAGCTTTAGCGCTGGCGACGGTAGCCCATTGCACGTTTTGCTGGAGATGCGCGGCGCGATCCGCCTTTGATACGTCCATCTCGATTGTCGGCTTCACTGGCCCGCTGTCCGTCTTCGCATCCGATGATACGTGGGACCACAGCTCATTGGCGGTCCACGAATCCCAGTCAGCGAAGATATCACCCATCTTTGCGTCAGTCGCACCCTTCTCCGTCAACCTCTCACCTCCGGCCTTGGCCAGTAGATCGTCGATAAGGGTCGGGATGCGCTGGTAAGTCGCAGCCCAGTCACTGTTGCCGCAGCCGAAGACCGCGTACTTCACACCGGCGAGCGCACCTGCTCCGAGATGCTCAAGCCATGCGACGAAGCGAGCGGCATTATCCGGAGGCAGGCCTTCGTAAGATGCCGAGATGATGACGACAGGAGAGTCTGTGGGCAGCTTGTCGATTGCCGAGTCAAGATCGTTGACAGAGGCCTTGATTCCGTGCTGAGAAGCCTGTGATGCCAGCTTCTGGGCGAGCGCCTGGCAGGTTCCGGTGTTGGAGCCATATAGGATTGTCATGCCAATTGGCTCGTCTGCGCCCAAAACTTTGGCGTCTGGCTCCTGCCTGATGTCATCCGGCACGTCAACCGTCTGGAGCCGGTGCTGGAGACTCGTAGCGGTAATCCCAGAGCGCAGGGATACTTTAATGTAAAAGTCTTTCGGCTTGATGGTCAGACTCTGAACAATCTTCATCTCATAATCAGGGTCGGCAAGCTCGACATTGAAATTCTGGAGGATCATGGCAATAGCAAGGAGCGCCTCTTGCCATGCGAAAGCGCGGCCAATACAGGACCGGACGCCGGTGCCGAAGGGCTTCCATGCATTCTTGGGGAGCTTTTCGAACTTGCCGTCCAGCATTCGCTCCGGGTTGAACTCGTTAGCGTCATCGCCCCAGACCTTGGGGTCCAAATGGATCTTCATGAGATTACAGATGACATTCTGTCCGTGAGGGATCTCGTACTTTCCTCCACCGATGGTCACGACCTCTTCTTTGTTCTCCGGCCGGGCCGCCCTCTGAAATGCAGGCGCTGTAGGGTTAAGACGTAGAGTCTCCCTTAGTACGGCGTTGATGTACTTCAGCTCCTTCAAGTGCTTAGCCTCGATCTTGTCCTTTCCAATTACCCGATCAACTTCCTGCTGTGCAGCGAAGAAAGTTGAAGGGTTCTTCAGCATCAGGAGGAAGGCAAAACTCAGCAAGCCAGAGGTAGTTTCGTGGCCTAGAAAGAGTCAGGCGCCTTTCTGGGACGTTTCCCACCGAGGTTGTGGAACAGGGACGGGGTTTCCAAGTGGCTTACCAGCTATCAGAAACGTCTGCATGTTAACCGCAATCAATCGATCGCGCATCGTCTCGCCGGTCTTGGGGTCTTTGCCGTACAGCATGGCGTTCATCAAGTCATTCTTGTCGGTGGGATTCTTGCGTCGGTAGTCGACAACTTCTTGACATATTTGGAACTGGAGGTCATTGTCCTGCTTCAGCTGTTCCCTGTATGAGGGTATCAGCGATTTCAGCATCCCGCCCAGTTGGGAGCTGTTGCTCCGTTCCATCAGTAAGTTGTTCATCGACTTGACGAACGGGTGCATGTCCTATTGCCATGGCACTCGATTGTTAGCCATAGACCGGGCAGGTAGTCAATCAGAACGGCATCCACTTACTTCTTGGTAAAAAGAGTTGAAGCGATAGTCCATAGCACAGAGAGCAATGGTGTCCAGGGTGAGCCTCGACAAGTCTTCAGGGGCAAGTATGCGATGACTCGGCCCTTGCCTTGCCCACTTTAGCACCATCTGGCTGGCAATGTCGTGCATTTCTGGGAACATGTTCTCGATGGCCAGCGGGCCGAATGCTGGAAGGAGGATGCGATGGGCCTGTGCCCAATCCTCGCTCTTCTCACTTGTGGCAGTGAAGAGGCCTTCGGCTCCCCTGGCTTCGTGGCTAAAAACGCCTTCGACCAAGGGGCCGGAGAGAAGCTTGTAGAAGCGAGTCTCATCGCACAGCTCATCGAACAGTTCAAAGCTGCCGACGACTATCTTATCAACCCCCAGAACATTGAACTTGACGATGGGCCCATATATGTCAAGGAGCCGGCCAATGGCAAAGAAAGGCACTTCATCCTGTAGGTCGAGAATGTTGCCGACAAAGGGAAGCCCCCTTGGCGCAGGTATTGGTTCAGTCATGGCGTGGGTGTGCTCAATCACGATGGACAAATGGTGAGTTGCTGGACTGAAGGGGGCTCGTTCGTGGGTTATACGTAAATAAGTCTTTAGGACTTGAGAGATGGACGTTCAGAAGCACAGTCTTAGTTGGAGGGGTGGGTAAAGGTTGAGAGGGATATACCCTCTAAGGTTGACCTGTCCATGATGTGGGCTGACAGGGCCCTTAAGAATACATATATGTGTAGATACACGTGCATAGTTGGCAGATGCCAGTTCGGATGCGGTTGAAACGTGAAGACTCCGGCGGAGACTTGAGGTGGAATCCCAGCGTCGCATAGAGACCGATCGAGCGGAGCCATGCTGTGAGAGCCCAGTAGTTGCCTCGCTAGGCGAACAAACGTGGCGGGCTGCTGTCGGTGATTATTACGTTGACGGCTAAGCCGCCCTGCGCCGAGCCGCGGTATCGCAAATCGCATATCGCATATCGTATATCGTATATGATAGAAAGTCCTTCTATGTCTCCCACACCGCCGGAACCATGCGCCAAGAGGCAAAAGTCTCAGAATGCGGGTTTGCCGTGGTGATGGCCTGTTGGTCGCACTTGCACTAATTGAACTCGGTTTCGGTTTCGTTCCTGCCGCGACACACACACACTCTCTCTCTCTCACACTCAGCCTCTTGAACGCGTTTCCGTAGGCATAGAATAGACGGACCAGGTTAAACCCGTTTGATCATAACGAATACTTGAGTGAAGTTATTGATGTCGCATTGCATCTGGCGAAAGACAAGGAATCCTGAGCCTTGGCGTCTATGCTGCTGAATTTGCTGCCCCTGCCGTTGCGGGCCTCGGATTCTGGATCATGAAGGAAAACCAAATATTGGACCAATAAGTTGATTCTCCTTTTTAATAGCTGTGGAGAAGCAACCGGTCTTTCTGAGCATATGCCTCGGTATCCGGTCTCAATCTTCTTGACATTTGATCAGTCTTGAAACCCTCTCAATAACGGCCAGCTCATACCTCGGCTGACTTCTGCACGACCGACAGACGGGCCGCTTTTGCCTCCACTGCATCCAACTACCAGCTACATGAGAAGAAGCTATCGGTGCCGAAGATAGAAATGGCATATGGATTACAAAGTATCTGCACTCCAAGCTCGGAGATGAAGCCATCTTTTTTGTTCGTCGGCATTGTATGCTTGACTAATAAAGAACAATGTTATCTGCCTTGAAACATAGTTGACTCGGTGGCTTGGGCCCGACAAGAAGAAGCAGAAGAAGAAGAAGGAGGCTCAACTGCCGGGCGCAAAAATGCCCCCGATTTCAATCCCCCGCTCGCCAGAATTCATTGCATTCACATCTCTTCATGCTAGGAATCCATTCAGGCAATATCAATATCCTAAATGGGACCTATTTCCGGCTCTTCGGCGCCAGTTGTAAGAAACCGCGAATCCGCAGCATTGAGCTATGTATATGTGAAGAGCACGCTGCGGTCGGGCGGGATCGATATAATTAGTAGGTAAAACTTCGTACGCTACGGACCGCCGTCATAGATCATCAGACGGAATACGTTACTTGTCTCTACATCCGTCCTCTGAAAAAGAAAAGGAAAGAAGAATCCGGGATCATGGAGCCTTCCCCCGACTACACCATTCACCAAGAAGCCCGCCGCATCTTCCACGATGTCCTCCTGCGGGACGCGCGCCTAGGCCTCCCGCCCGAGGTCCTCGCCAACGCCCCCCGCACCAAGTTCGCGACGGCGGAGACCACCCTGGCGCGGCCCTTCATCCCCGTGCCGACCAAGGTGACCGAGTGTAGCGCGGCGCTGTGGGCGCTGCTGGCCACGTATGCCAACACCATAACCGCAGAACGGTTCGGCACACTCCCGCAAAACGTCGTGGTGGACAGCGACGCGGCCACGGCCTTCACCTTCTCCTTCCTGCTGCTGCGGCTGGGCGGGCAGCCCGTCACGTCGGGCCCCGTGCGCGCGCGCGCGCTCCGCCGCGACACCACGCAGCAGTCCCAGCCCTGGCGGCGCCTCTGCACCAACGTCTACCAGGGCCGCGACGGCCGCTGGTTCCACCTGCACGGCGGGCTGGACGCGAGCCCGAGTCTGCGCATGCTGGGCCTGCCCACCCACCAGCCGGACCTGACGGACGATATGGAGATCGTCGCGCGGTATGCCGACAAGGTCCGCGGGGTCGACGCCGCGTGGCTCGACCTCGAGGCCAACGAGCACTGGCGCCAGGCCGGCACCTTGTGCCTCACGGCGCAGGAATACCGTGAGAGCCCGCAGGGGCGCGCCGTGGGCGACGACCCGCTGTACCTCGTCGAGGAGTCCGATCTGGACACCCTGTCTACGCCCGTGCCGTGGCCGATGCCGGGGCGGGAGTCGCCGAGCACGCGGATGCGGCCGCTCGAAGGCGTCAAGCTGCTGGACCTGACGCGCGCCATCGCGGGCCCCACGATCGCGCGGCTGGCGGCCCTGTTCGGGGCCACGGTGGTGCGCATCTCGAGCGAGCCGCTCCCGGAGCTGACGACGCTCCTGTTCGAGAGCAACCTCGGCAAGCGCGACGTCGACCTGGACCTCAAGACGGACGCGGGCCGCCAAGCCCTGCTGCGCCTCCTCGAGGACGCCGACGTCGTCCTGGACGGGTACCGCCCGGGCGCGCTGGAGCGGCTCGGCTTCGGCCCCGCCTACGTCCAGGCGCTCGCCCGCCGCCGCGGCAAGGGCATCGTCTACGCGCGCGAGAACTGCTACGGCTGGAGGGGACCCCTGGCGCACCGGAGCGGGTGGCAGATGATCAGCGACGCGGTGACGGGCCTGGCGTGGGAGTTCAGCAAGTTCATGGGCGTCGAAGGGGAACCTATCGGTGAGTCTTTTCTTCCTTCTGCTTGTCCAGGGGGCATTCTCTCTCGTTCCCCCCCTTTTCTTTATCGGACATTCCACATCCGGATCAGAGGTTAGTTGACTTACGCCCCGGACGAACTACAGTGCCACCCCTGCCAAATTCCGACTACCAGACGGGCATTGTCGGATGCGTGGCCATTATGAACGCACTAGACCGGCGCTCGAGAAAAGGGGGCAACTATCTAGTCTCGGTGTCTTTGAACCAGTATAACAGCTTCCTGATCTCGTTCGGATTCCACGAAGCCGCTGTCAGGGACGAGTTGCTGAAGATGTGGGATGGCTTCAAGCCGCGCCACTATGACGACATGCATCGCATGTTGGACGTGGTCAGTTCTTCCTTGTCCCTATTTAGGGACAGGCTCCGTGGCGGTATGTACGTATGTTGCTAACTCTCCCCCTCCCTAGTTTAACCGGGAACTTCCCAAGAAGGCACCTTCATTGTTCGATCCGAAGCATATGATGTCCATCAAAGCCGAACTCGGTGTCGAGGATGAGATCATGGACTTTCTCGGGCCACCTGTCTCTTTCGACGACACCAGGCTGGGATACGATGTTGGCAGTTGCGGGAAAGGAAGTCATAAAGCAGAGTGGCCCACGCAGGGAGAAAGAGCACCGTAGGGTGGACATGCTTCGTTGCGGGTATCAGATCGACCATAGCTACAAGCATACTACATATCCGCCTCCCTAACCTACACCACAAGGTGGACATCTATCAGCGGTTTGACAATGTCTGGCTCGTTGGCCCCGATCACTACTGCAGATGCGCCGAAAGTAGCGAAGATAGTCATGAAAGGCTAGGGGATCGGGGGTTTGATCATCACGCTATCCTCTTCATCATCAAAACCTGCCCACGTATGGCCCTCGCCACCGTCTTCTTCATCACTATCGCTGACATCAGAGCCGTCTTCTTGGTTGCCCATACTGATATCGCCCGCGAACAGAAAGGCGGGAGCCCTCCCGTTGGGGAGAAGAGGTGAGTACTGGGAGTAAGATAACGGAGGTACAGTTGCTTGTTGGTTGTAGTTAGAAGTAGCAGGCAGCAGCCGGGTCGAGCTTTGATGGGTCTGTGTCGGTGTCTGTGTTTGTAGTTGAAAGGCTGGGGGCTTCGTCTTCCTTGGCCTCTCAGCATCGACCGTCGCGAGAGCTGCCTGCCACTGAAGCAGCTCGGCTTTCATCTTCCGTCGTGACTGTTGATTCCATAGCCTTGCCATCCGCACTTTGTCCGCAAACGACTTGACTGAGGCGGTTTCTGCCGAAGGCTTCCCCAGTGCAGGCAGTGGCTGGGATGGGTCTGGCGTCTGAGGAATACTGTCTGCATATGGAGTATTCTGAGCGTGGTACGAATTCGAGAACTGCGAACCACAAGGCGTGGGGGCAGACGGGGGCTTCTTCTTTGGGACAAGTGGTTTTGGCTTTCTAACCTCAGGGGCACCCTTTCGGAGGCCACCAGCTCTGCCAACTTGACTCCTGATCATTTCATCATGTGTGATTGGCTCGTTGGTGCATTTCTACAGTGAAGGTCAGCTACTCATTCCCCTCGAGGAGCCGATCATGTCAACCCACGCGATGTTGGTTCTGGTAGCAGCAATTGGCGCATGCATGTCTGATGGTGCTGACGGCAAGGATCTCCGGAGGTGCTACAACGCATTTCGCAAAGGGGCCGTTCCGGAGGCGGCATTTGCGGCATGGATTAGGGTTGATCTGACCACATATGAAGATCATCATGGAAGAGAAGTCATTGGGGGTTCTCGGGACGAAACCGCCATTGTGGCGATTGGGATTCCATTCAATCTGTCGAATGGTCTTTTGGTCCGAGAGCATGGAAGCCAGAGGATGCTGGAACCGAGGCGTGTTCTTGAACTCGGCGGGGAGGGTCTGGAGAGCCGTCTGCCATGCCGTGATATCGCTCCCGATGGTGGCGGGCGGCTGAGGATCTGGTTGGTCCTCGTCCGGGTCTTGAGCCGAGCTGGGTGTCTGGCTCTGCGACATGGACTGGGTTGCTGAGGCAGTCGGGACCGGGACATGATTGATGGGTGAGTCAAGAGGTGTCGACACACGGTAGGACGAGAGACGCTCGGCGGCGGCAGCATCTGCCAAAGCGTCGAAGTCTTTGATATCTGGGAGATGTTCCATGATGCCAGTGCTCTCTCTATACAGCACACACGTGCTACTGTGGGGTAGGCAGGGTTCGCGGTGTACCAGGCACGCGAAAAGAGACGCGCCTCAATCAGTCCAGGTGGCCCGAACAATGGAGGTTGACCCATAACAGAACTGGCCTCCCCAAGTCGAACCAATGTCATAACTTCGGATATATCCAAGAGCGAATAGGGATAGGTAGTCTCTCAAGGCAGGCCTAAGGCTAACATAGGTTAGGTTAGATGTATCAGGAGCGTTACGTTGTACGCGCTAAACTTGGAACCTTGAGCCAGGGACGAGGTACGTATAATTACAGCGCCACTCTCCCTCCGAATCCCCGAGCCCGAGGAGCAAGCAACAATTAAGGTTACTTGGGAAATCAGACCAAGAGCCGCTACTGCACAAGACCACTTCCGTATGTAAAGACCCCTGTAGGTTGCCCAAGTTGCCCAAGTTGCCCTACCACCCCTACCACCCCTACCACCCCTCTTCTTTCCACTGAGACAACCGAGGGGGATCTGCATTCGTGCATGAGCCAGAGAAGTCTGGTTCTTCGCTTGAAGTTCTTCGCTCAAAGTTCTCCGCTTGAAGTTCTCCGCTAGGGTCCAGCGTGGATCTGTCCCTAAGCGAGACCGGGAATTACGGGTAGGAGCAAGTGACAGTAAGTAAAGTACTCCGTACTTACCCAAACATATGGAAAGCTCGGTTGGAGGCGCGCAACTGCAAAAAAAAAGCAAAAGTCATAGACCATGGTACAGGGTAGGAAGGAAGCTGCAAGTTGTTAGCTGCGGGACCCAATACATCCGGTAGCGACATGACGGTAGATGAATCTGCCCGCCTACTTTAAGTATCTAGATGCCCCTACTTTACTCAAATAATGAATGAAAAATGAAGCGGGACTCGACTGTTGTTGTCCTCCATCCCCTCTGTCTCCATTCCGGCTTCTTCAGATTTGGACAACATGTCAGCCCTTCTCCGCCCTGCCGTCCTGGGGCCAGTGCTCCTCGTCATAGGCTATCTACTCTACCAGGCACTGCGCTCATTTAGAACCAAGCTACCCGATTTGCCCATCGTCGGTGCGAAACCAGGCGAGTGGTTCCCGCTACAGCGTGCAAGATGGCGAAATACATCCAATATGAAGGCCGCTGTCCAACACGCCTACCGACAGTACAGGAACCAAGCCTGCATCTTCCCTGTTGCCGGCCAATATGACAACGTCCTTATTCCCCTGGAGGAACTGCAGTGGCTGCTCGACCAACCCGACTCCAGTGTCAGCATCCACGATCTCACTATGGATGTTATTCAATCCCAGCACACCGTCACCGATCCCAAACTCGTTACCAATCCTGTTCACCATCAACTCATCAGTGGAATCCTGACCCGAGAGACGGGCAACCTGATTCCGGAGCTGTTCGACGAGATCCAACACAGCGTTGGAGAGCTCTACGGCTCGGAGCCTGGCGTTACCAAGGAGATAACCATCTATAGCGCAGTACAGCATGTTGTCGGCCAAATAACGAACAGGGTCTTCGTCGGTCTTCCACTGTGTCGCAATAAGGAGCTCTTGAAGAATGGCATCGCTTTCGCCATGGACGTCCCCATCACGGCCAGTATGCTCAGGTTCGTATGGCGGCCACTTCGACCACTTGTCGCATTGGTTCTTACCTTGCCAAATCGCATTCACACAAACCGTTTCATCAACATCATCCGGTCAGAGGTCGAGCGCCGCGTCGAGAACTACGATGCCCGGCAAGCCGACCCGGAAACAAAAGCGGCTGAGAAGGCGCCCAATGACTTCCTCCAATGGTCCGTCAACCAAGCCAAGGCCTCCGGGGACCCATACATGTACAACATCTACACTCTGGCGTCGCGTGTCCTTCTGTTGAACTTCGCCTCCATCCACACGTCGTCCTTTGCGATGACGAATGCCATCTTTGATCTGGCTGCGACCGAGCCTGCTCACATAGAGGAACTTCGCCATGAGATCAAGACGGTCCTTGCGGAGCACAACGGTGTCTGGAATAAGCGCACGATACAACACATGCTTAAGTTGGACAGCACCATGCGAGAGTCCCAGCGCAAGAACTCCATTGTCGTATTTGCGACGTCCCGCCTAGTCGTCAACCCCCAGGGCATCACCACACCCTCCGGCGTACACCTACCCCGAGGGACCGTCGTGGCCGGGCCAGCTTACCCCGTCTTTCATGAGGCAAGCATCTACCAGGACCCCGAGTCCTTCAAGCCCTTTCGATTCGCGGAGAAGCGGCAGCAACAAGAAGGCGGCGCCGAGGAGAAAGGAAGTTCCACTTCTACCACTTATGTGCAGCGCGCGCGGCAGGCCTGGGCCACAACGAGCCCCGAGTTCGTCGCCTTCGGACACGGGAGGCATGCATGCCCGGGCAGGTTCTTCGCGTCCACCGAGTTGAAACTCTTGCTTGCTTACCTGGTGCTACACTATGACTTCGAGCGCCTTGAGCAGAGGCCGAGCAATTCGTGGCTCGCCGCGTCCCGGGTACCTCCGATGAAGGCAACCTTGAAGGTGACGAGAAGGACGGATATTTAATGTACTCGAAACACTGGGAAACGCCCAACCGGAGTTGTGATTTGATCATGGCCCGCTTTACATCATGTCACATTGTTGAGCCATTCCATCAAATGGTGACGTGATGATGGGATGCGACTACTACATTCACTCGATGTCTGCAGTCTCGTCTCGAAGCTGTTAGCACACGTTCCACAGCAGCACATGGGTCGCTAGGTATGAGCAAAACCTACCGACATCGCGGTAAAGTAAGAAGAAAGAAACAGGGGATTAATGCAGAAGATCATCTCCAATAGGGATGTGAACACGGTACGAACGTACACCACCTACACATTTTGAAGCTGGAAGCAACACGGTGCGAGGTGAACGCACAGTGAGATGAAAAGGGGGGAGACTGACCACTAGGGTGACAATGCAAAGATACAAGTAGCAAATGATTGCCATCACGAGATAAATATGATAATGAGTACCTACAAGCCTCTCCCGCTGCTAGAGAATGAATCTGGAGGCAGAAGCGTGTTGACCGATCAAGTTCAACTTAGTGGGCTCTCAGATTGGAATTTTGCCCTTATACTCACTCCCTGACTTGTAGTTGCTTGAGTCAGTACTCAGTTGCAGCACGCAGCCGGAACATGAGCCTCTGCTGTGAGTCGAGAAAAAAAGGGAAGCACTACGTCAAGGATAAGGTTCGGTTAACGTGTCTATCCTATAGCATGGGTCTTTGGAGCTCCGTGACGGACGTCAAAGTTCTTTAACATGCGAGGAGGATACCTTGGAGTCCCAGCTTTTCTTTTTCTCTTCGAGACGTGCCACCTTTGTCTGGACGTTTCAAATCCTCTGAATCAAAACAAAGGCCTTTGTCCGATATGCTTGTAAATAAGTTTAGGACGGGTCCGTTGGTGGCGTGGCGGCCACCATACCAATACTAGCAGGAGAAAACTTGCTCACATCGGCCGCCACCCCGGCATCACATGTTGCAGCCGCCCGAAGCCGGAAGCCGCAAGCATCGGTAAGCCCAGTATTACCATTACTCAAGCATACCATACGGAAGGAGGGAGAAAAAAGAAAAAGAGGCGAGGGAGATGGAAAACACCTTCTACATCACCCGCCGCTTCCCCTGTGGCCACAGCATCGTCTACGAGCACCCGTCGATCGTGCTGAGGAAGATGACGCAGGCTGGCCTCGTGCCCCGGGACCAGGACTTCTCGCAGATCACGGCCCATCTCGGCACAAGCGACGGCTGCAGCACGTGCCGCGGCGTGGATACAACCGCAGATGTAATAACCAGACATAACCAGAAAAGCCACTCGCCGCCATCATCGAGAACAGCGACGACGAAGACGAAGACGCCGGGCTCGCTTCTCAAACACACCTTCTGCTGCGAGCACAACATGAGGAGGCCCATGCACGAGTCCGTCCTGGCCAAGCTGCGCAAGCACGAGGTGCTCCCAGACCATTCCTCGGGCGAGATCGTGCTGGAGGTGGAGAGCTCCTACTGCGAGGCGTGCCAGGAGGCCAAGATGCGCGAGGTGCACGAGTCTCTGCACGCTCTCGCGCGGGGCGGACTCGAGGCCGACGACGAAGACGAAGACGACGAGCTCGACGATGACGAGCTGCAGCAGCTGCTGCAGCGGCGGCGGGGGCGGCGAGAGGACGAGCTCCGGGACGTCTTCCGCCAGCTCGAGGCAGCGCAGCTGACGGCCGAGCTCGCGCCGCGGCACTTTCGGGGGTCTCTGCGCCTCTTCGCCGACCTCTGCCTCGAGGCGATAGAGCCGCCCGCGCAGCTGCAGGCGTGGGTACACACGCTCACGTCCAACGACTACTTGATTGCCGACGTGCAGAAGGCCATCGAGGAGAGGCTGACGACAGAGGAATTAATTACAACCGGGGACTAGGAAGTGTTGTGACGACGTAGTCAGTAATTCATCGGTATTATATCACAAGACCCATATTGTATAGATGTTGACAATGATGATGAGACTCTCAAAAATCGTAGTAGTATTCAGATTACTGTTTCATCTGGTGACTTTTCTAAATCATAATATCCAAAGCAATGCGCCGTTCTAGTATGCCAAGTTTTTTGTCGTTACAAATGTTGCGTTAGAGCCAGACTCTGCCAAGTCTTCCGCCTCTCTCAGTGTCCCGTCTCATGAGACACGACTGTCGGGTTGGTTGGTGGATAGATAGGTAGGCACTTAAGTAAGCTCCCCCAACTTCCTGGCTTTCATGGCCTAAGACTCCGAGTACTGGCATCCGACGGGCTCGGACAGGGTCTGGATGCGAGCGCCGACGGCGGTGCAGTTGGGGTTGCCGCCGTGGTTGGAGGAGGTGCCGACCCAGATCTTGTAGGCGCCCTCGGCGTAGCCGGGGCAGGCGGCGAAGCCGGTGCCGTCAAAGGTCAGCTCGCCGTCCTGGATGGCGAAGCCGGTGCGCTCGGCGTTGCGGGGCGTGGGCTGGACGCCGGTGGTGTAGCCGAGGACGCCGCCGCCCATGCCGGAGCGGTCGACGTAGAGCTGCTGGGGCGGGTTGGAGGTGGAGAAGAGGTACAGCTCGGCCTGGTCGGTGAGGCGGAAGGTGGCGAACTCCTGCTGGACGCCCCGGTCGCACGAGGCGGCCTGGTCGGGGAGCAGGTTGTAGATGCCGGTGTTGGCGGCGCTCCAGGCGGCGTACTGGAGGGGGCTGCCCGACTGGATGGACATGACGCCAAAGATCTGGCCGGTGGTGGTGGTCTGGGCCGAGGCGACGGCGGCCGACGAGGCGGCGGTGATGGCGATGTTCTTGAACTGCATTTTGATGGCTGAGGGTGCTGGGATTAGATGATTATTATGTGGTTTGTTAAGCGAATGTTGTGAAGTTGGTATATAACTAAGTAGGTAGCGAATGTGTTGATTGTTGAGGGTGAGGAGGCAAGAGGAAAAGGGAATCATCTACCGGAGGATTCCTGACGTCTTTATACAACGCAACACAACTCAGAGGGGGAGAGCAAAAGGGGGAAAGGAGGCAGTGGCGGGCTAAGCGGCACGGCAATCGAGTAGATCCCTGGCGCGATGCACGGAAGATTCTCTGATCTCTGATGGGGAATGAAGTCATCGCCATTGCACAGCCCGGCCCCACATACTTGTTGTTGTCCCGTATTGACAAGTTGGACTGCTAAAAATGGAGTTGCCGAGGCCCTACTCACGTCTACTTTCGTGGTAGTGCAGAAGCATAAAACGACAGGGCCTATGCCGTAAAAGTCTATTATACTCGTAGGTCCGTCAAATTGGGAGTTCATGCATCCTCACGATCCACAACTAGCCTGCCACAATCTCGTATTAGACGCTTGGGCTCTTTTTCTTTTCTTGTCCCTCCCCACGAACCACAGTTGGGGCGGTCGGGGGTCGGGGGGTTCGACCTGGTCCTGTTTGACCCCCTTGGTACAATTAGGAAACCAAGGAAATCATGCAAACCTCCCTCCCCCTCCCTAGCTTGCTCCTGCAATAATCAATGCCTTGTCCCAACTCGGGAGGTCCGACGTAGCCCGAGGCCCCGAGACGGCCCAAGCCGGCCCAAAACCTGCGAGCAATTCTGGGCACCTTTCAATCACCCACACACACACACACACACAATCGGTCTGTCTAGATTTGTTCCGTTCTATTATTGGTCTTCTCCTACCCACTTTATTTATACGGCCAAGTATCATCTCTGAACCTTCAGAGCCCGGCATCCAGAACGCCCTGGTATCTGTGGTGTAAATTGTTACGGAGCCACTCAGACGATCCTGTCATGTAACCCCCTGCCGCACTTTCCAGGTCTAGAGGCGGGCTGTCGAAATAATCCGGGTGCTTGAGCACAGCTGCAATGTTCTAGTTAATAACTCCCATCTTCGTGCATCATAAAGAACAGTAAGTAGGCTTACTCGTGACGTCGTACACCAGGTTGCCTTCTCCGGTAGCAACCCAGGCACCTTGAATGCCGTAGGCGTCGTTGTGGGACTGGAGCTCCGCCGTACTGATCCAGGCCGCGTCCTCCAAAGGCATCGCCATCTTCGCCACGGCCATCTCGAAACGAGCGTGGTAGTGCGCCTCGATCGACAACGTGGCTGCCGAAACCGACCCGCTGAGGTGGCTGGTCATGTCCTGGCCGCCGAAGCCGCCCTGGTATTCCTCATATCCCGTGCAGAACATGAAGCCGTGTACGACGAACCGGTTTGTCGGAATAGGAAGCTGCGGGCTCCACTCGCCCACAAGTCTGCCCACCCGCCGTATGAGATGCTCTACGGGGGCAAGATTCAGGAACGCAAAATCCTGGTGCACCCTCTTGAACTCCAACGTCACGTCATGCCCGGACATCCTCGCCAGCACCGACAAGTGGGCAGGATGATGCTGGATGTAGTCTAGTATGCCCGAGTTAGCAGCCACGTCGCGGGCTTGCATGCATACTTAAAGTAGCATGTCGATGGAAGGGGAGGTTTACCGGTTATGTCGTATATAATATCATCGATGGCAACATAAGCCCCATTGTCTGGGTTGTCGTGTGATCGGAGCTGGCTCGCGGTAAGCAGTAGAGGAGTATCGCTCTGCTTGGTTATGGGTTCGGAAACTCCAGGCCGAACAGCGCCGCACCGGTAGCGCCACAGCCTCCCCCAAGTATCGTCCCTTATTTTGCTCCCGTCCAAGTGTCCAGGGTTCTGCTGGTCCTCGCTTAATACCGCATAGGCTTCCTCGTCGGTAGCGATGGATAAAAAGCCTGCAATAGATGGATCCGGTCAACAAGTCACTCCCCCAGTGCACACACACAAGCTAGAGAGATCCACCTACTGGTTATATCGTAGACGTGGCCCATGCCCATCTTGTAAAGTGGTGTAGAGAGAGAGCCGTCAAACTCCAGAACTTCGCTCTCTATGTACCAAGGCAGCACCTGCCCTTTGCGCCGTTGCCTCTGGCCCCTGATCCGGCGCCGAAACGCCTTCGCGTCTGGATCATCGTCACTCTTCAACACCTTCCCATACGGCCACGATTCGAGCACCTGGTTTTGAGCCTGCCAAGACGAGCCATATTGCCCAACCTCGACCCCTTATTAAGAAATAGCCGTTAGCAGCCGCCCACAAAAGGACAAGATACAAGTGTCGCCGGGTGATGAACTAATTACCTTGAGGGTCCCAGACTTCCGGTACTGCATCCGAGGTGTTGATGATGATCCAATTATTGCCCGCAATTTCGCTGGCCGTGTAGAAGACTTCGGGATCTTTCGGCTTTGGCTCCGTTGGCCGAGGCTTCTTCGGACTAGGACCAATTCCCTCCATGAAGACCGGCGGCCTTGCCGGGAGGAGCGCGAGTTCTGCGAACTTGAAGTGGTCGACCGAACTGTTCACAATGTTATAGGTGGCATCCCGGCTATAAGGAGGGATGTCGAAACTGAAATCGGCCCAGTCTTCCCGGGGGTTAGTGGACGGCTGCTGACGTTGCCGGAGGAGATCTCGATAGCAGTCAATAAGCGCAGTCATCCACCCCCCGTGCTGCAATGGCTTTGTCTCTCTGGGGGAAAATATAGTCTTTCGCCTTCTGTAGGTATTCTATTGGGTGCTTTGGGGGCTGGTTGGGGGTAATTTCGGGTACGCTGGCGGCATCCCGTACCCTATGTTGAACGAATGTCAGAATCCTTGTGACCGGCTTCCCGTTAATTGCACTTGTTTTTAGGAATTGTCTGTCCCCGAAACTGGATTCCGCCGGCATTTGTCTAGCAGGAAGCGATGCTGCCATGAGAAGGGATAGCATCCAGAAGACCGTGTAGCTCTGGCGTTCCATGACGTAGATTGGGTCGTCGGGGCTTGTCACCGCCCTTAAGGCGGCATTTGCGACGCGCGACAGCATGGCAGCGCATTTTCTAAAGTCTCTTCGTGCGTGGTAGCCGCGAAAAGCCTGGATATCTTGACGCATCTTGGACCAGCCCCAAAGGCTTTTCTGCCATAGATTGTACTCCTGGCGAAACCAAGGACGAATCTGCGTCATCTGCTGGGTTCGTTCACGCAGCTCGGTGCGGACTTTCTGCAGCGGCTCTCGCAGCTCGTCTACCGCTGGATCGACCTCCGACTCCTGGACGGAATACCATCTCATGCCATCCTCTACACGCAACTGGACGGTTCCAAAGCAAACTGCAGGCGGCCTGAGGGCATTGCGGCCTTTCTTCCCTATCACCTCGTTCCAGTACTGGTCGGTGAATAGAAAGGAAGCAAAGAACGCGGGAGTGTGCCAGACAAGGCTGACCTTCATCCGGTCGTAGACCTGCAGCCAATCCGTGGCATCTCTCATATTTTGATGGTAGGCTCTGTGAGTGGCGACCATATCGTCTGATTCGAAACTGTAGCGAAGCAACTTCCACCGGAAGGTCTCGCCCTGCCTTGGCCCAGCGGCAAAGATGGGCCCGTTCGTCGCTGCTCCCCCAACCACATGTCGTTCAAAAGACATGCCTACCTCTGCCAGTTGCTCGTCTCCTACGTACTATATTTCCATCCCTGTTAGCCACACCACGAACTGGAATGCGAGACAACAGCAGTCTTACCGGTTCCTCAAGAGGCGGCTTAGTACCAAACATGTCACAGCGACGTTGGAAAGCAACTGCATGCTATATAGCTCGCATCAGCAATGTACAAGGAGTATAGCCATGGTTTCGGGTCCCTACCATGATTTCGTGTAGGAGCTGCAATGCATCGGAACGCGTCAGTCCCAGAACCTGGTTCGCGAAGGGGGCGCTTTCTTACAGTGATTGCTGAATCCATTCTGAGGAAGCTGGCCTCTGCAGGTGTGAGGGTAGGCGGCGGATCTTGGCATAAATCGCGAAGCTGCAGGACATGTAGAGTCACCACAGGGCTAGCTAAGTAGCCCTTTTCGTGTTGATGTATAGGATCGATCATGGGAACCATGACCCCCTTCCAATCCAGACCACCCTTATTCTGTTCATGGTCCCACTCGTCGGAGAAGGAAAATGCGGTCAATCGGTTCAACTCTTCGAGTCTTTGTCGCGCGATCGCCTCATACGAGCCACGATCAGGCAAGCTAGACAAGGGCCGCGCTTGCAGAGCATACCCAGCGAGGTTCTCTTTGCCCATTTCTGGGATCGGCCCTCCATCCGTTCGAACGAAGTCGCCGAATAGGAGTGTGTCTAGCCTGGAACACCACGGGTCAACATGCACTTCTCGCTTGAGCACTTGGCAGAAACCACTTACCAAGGGTCTCTTTCTTTGATGAGCAAATCCAGCACCCTGTAGGCGAACTCGAGGAGGATTCTAACCTCAGCCCAGATTTTAGGATTCTTCACCGTCCAGGCGTAGATATGGGGCCTTGTCTCATTAGGATAGCTCTTCACCTCTGGGTCGAGCCAGTTTTCCTTCTTCATGAAGTCGAACCACCTTGTCTCGTCGATTGTGAACAGTGTACTCTCGAAGATTTTGAAGTTTGTTGCGTGGTCGTAGTTGGCCGAATGCCCACCACGGTATGGCAGGTGGGCCATGTTCTCACTACAGTCCGTCCTCTGGGTCAGTTTCAGCCGCCCAGGGGCTATACACGATACTTCATTAATACTTACTTCATCGGTCCAACCTGCCATGTTTTCAGACCCCCATGGGAATTTTGCTGCCATCTCTCGCTTAGGAAGAGCTTGTCTAGCGCTTGTTCGTCCGGCATTTCCAGAGGCGTCGGTGGGGGGAGATCATTGTAGTTCAGTGCATCGAGCCGTGGGAACAGCGGCGCCATCCCAGAGTGGTGATAGCCATCTCCGAAGTCGAACGAAACATCTGAGAGCTCGAACCTTTCTGCCCAAGGAGACAGAGGCGGCTTGTTGGTACCGCTACTCCTGGGGTTGGGATTGGGAAAGCTTGCCCCAGCCGCGGCCATGATGATGTGAGTCTTGTGGAAAATATAATTTTTTGCCTCTTCTCTTCTCACCAAAGGGTAATGAATCGTCAACTTTTCGCTTGCCTAGTTTCAGTATAGGCCCCTTGCTGGGAAGAGAACCTGATGGCGTATATTGGAATCGTCCTCCAGAATCTTGACTTGAAGGATCGAAAGACATGCAGCCAGCATCCTTACAGGCGACTTCCATGGTAGCTCTCTGTGTAAGAGATTTTTGTAAAGCCTTGTTCTGTTGGAATGGAGCTGCCTTTGTTACAGCAGAAGCCTGTGATGAAAATGGGATGGCAAGTCAGTCAGCCACCAAAGGCCCAACAAAGAAAAGCCACAGACCGAGTTGGTGCAGTTGGCACGCAAACAGGATGAAACAGCCAGAAATGCATACAATCATGTGATCTTTTGTAGGACTTCTTCGCATTGGGTATAAACAAAGCCGCTTGGACGAAAACATCGGTGCCGGCTATAATCGAGTTCGCTTGTCTCAGATTCTAACCCCAGCTATTCAATGGGTGGCTTACGTTTCTTCCCCGACCATTTGTACCTTCTGTCACCATTTATTCTTTTATGACTATTCTACTGACTGTTTCTGAGACCGTGCCCGAATAGGCGGTGCCTCGATTAGTGAGAGCTTCTCAATATCCTCTCATCATCATCTTGTCGACGTGTTCTTCGTCGCATCATGGCCGCCACCTGAAGCTGGATCCTCTCCCCGAATTGAGCCCGCCGCCTCGATGGCCGTCTCAGTGTCCGAGGCATGGCGCAGAGGCTGTGCACTGGAGTTTGGGACTTGGCCTCCTCGCCTGATATTCCAACCTCCGTGCCAACCTAACCAACCTGATTCCCGAGGCCCTCTGGCGAAACAAACAAGAATGGCGGTGCCTATGAACGCAACTGGCAATTGCCGTGTCAGTATAGTGGTAATCAACAGTCATCAAGCGAGGACTCACTATTGCATCCACCGCTCCATACCCAGCCTCCCTGGGCGTACAGACGATTGCCAACGGCAGTTCCCGTCAGCCTGAAATCCCCAGTTAGTGAATCCTGGCAAGATCGATTGCCATGCAGACACAACTGCTCTCTCCTTGGCAGCACCAAAACTTACTGGCCGGCGAAGCAGAACACCATGTAGGCTGTATTAACCCGATTCCGTGCCTTGGGGTCAAGGTTGTACACATTTGACCGGTTAGCCGTATGCGCGAAGTTCGCCCCTGTATCCATGGTAATAGCCTGGACTATGGGGCCTGCGATGGTGGACTTTCCGATGAAAGTCCCGATGACGATGCCCACAAACTCGAACGACAAGCCAAGGACGACAGAGAATAGGGGCACGAATCGATCGGTGATCAGACGCGACCAAAGTGGGCCCAGTGCGATGACGGCAATGCCAATCAAGGCGAAGAGCCCTATCTCGAGCGAGGAGTAGGAATAGGGGGGGCGAAGCGAGGAGGAAGGTCAAGGTGGTCCAAAACGAGGTGAATGCCGCGCTCAGGAGAAAGCCACTCAGGCATGCCTGCAGCAGCAACGGCTCTGTGATAACCATCTTGACTATGTCCGAAAGCAAGCGGAGGTAGCGTAGTTCCGAGTTTTTCGCTGGGTAATCGGGTAGATAGAAGAACAGCAGAATGAGCACTGTGTACTGAGCGCCAAGGGCCAGCCAGTAGATGTTGCGCCAGGAGGTGTAGTTGGCAACTATACCCGACAGCACGCGAGCTATGAGCAGTCCCATGGCCAGCCCAGACACAACGACAGACAGAGAGCTGGCTCGTCTCTCTGGCGGCACCAAATCACCCACCAGGGGTAACATTATCTGGGGCGTCACCGTGCTAAGAAGAAGATTAACATGTGAATAGAAATCTCTGCCAGAGTAGAAACGCCGCCACGGCAAGCGCACTCCTGCTGGCCAATTGACTTACCCAACTCCACAAATGAATGAAAGGGCTATAAACACGTCGAAGCTCTGGGTAAGACACAGGCCAAGCCACTGCGAGAGTCAGAAATGGTTTCTCTCAAACACAGCATAGAAAGTCAAGAAGAGAGAAACAAGACTGAATACCTACTACCATGGCAGTGATGCACACTAGCAGCAGCACGAACGGCCGCCTCGGGACCTTGTCACCCAAGGGGCAGACGAGCAGTAAGCCTACCGCATAGCCGGCTTGACTCAAGGTGGAGACCAAAGAGGAACGCTCATAGCTCACGTTGAACTCTTCAGCGATGAGGTTGAGGATGGGCTGCGGGTAATAGAGGTTTGCCACGGTGAATGTTCCGGCCTTGTCTCCCATTTGTCAGTCTACATACGTCTCGAGGGTCGAGGAAGGGGGTCAAACTTACGAAGCCAAGGAGGATGTTTGTCGCCAGGGTAAACTGCGGTGGGTTTTGGGGGTCGTAACGGCATCTTTTGGGCTTCCAGTCGAGGGACGACCAGATGTTACTCTTTCTGACGCCATTCTCGTTGACGATTTGCGTTTGCGACATGTGCGGGCCTTGAGACTGGCTTGTGATGGAGGCATTGGGCTCTTCTTGAGTAGCCCCTGGATTTCCAATGAGACCATGCACACGAGGCTCCGTACCGGGTTTCCTTTCTTTACTCATAATGCAGTGTAAGAAAGAGACGGGTTGGTTTAATCGATTTATCGGCGAAGGGCCTCTTGGTTCGATCCCGTTGTTAACGTCACCACTCATAACGTCACCACTCATTCCTCATGGGGAAAACGTTCAATTGAGGTCCGATCCTGTCGGATGTCCGACCAGCACAGTTGGACGGGAGGGATAGGAAAGAGACAACGAAATCAACAAATCATCCTCAGTAAGAAGATGGAGATAGATTTATTTCTTTCCAACGTATTTCGCCCTCTTCCTTTCTCCGATGAGTCCGGGCTTGCTAGTGATTGGCGCTCTCGCCCCTGCCCCGCCCTGCCCGGAGTCCGGGCATCGGTAAGATCGGGTTACGTGCTTGGCCAGGAAGAGGAAGGAGATGACCGCTATTACTTTACGAGCTGCCATCTCTCCTTGATTGTAATGTAACATCCAATGGGTCGATTGCATGCATGATCTAGTCCAAACTTAACTTATGATATGCATAAAGAAAGGGAGGGAGTTCGGACGACAGGGTTCCTCGGATGAAATGCCCAGTCCGGGGTATTTCCTTGTTGCTCCTATCTCGGACACTTTATTCTTCAATCTGTATGACTAACAATTTCCCGGCAATACCAGCCCAACTTCTCCGCTCCCTTCACCGAAATCCTTCACCGACTGCACCGAAATGATGATGTTGGCGTTTTCTCTCGCTAGCACTGCTGAAATACGTGCTGCGTCTTCGCTTGCGGCTGCCTTCATCTTCATGTTCTCCAGTCCAGAACCATCGTCATCAGCATCAAAAGCCGCAGCGCTGCCTTTCTCATACGACAGGTTAGAAAGCGACAGCTTGGCACTTTTCCTGCAATGGTTTCGGGTTCGCCATGGGAAACGTCGTGGTTGGAGGGGGAAGTCAATGTCGGGAGGGTTCATGAGTCCTTGTGCGGGATTTTGGCTTTCCAGCTCGATGACTGATCTTCTTACATCAAATGAAATAAGAGTGTGCCTGTGCAATAGCACCTTCGGGACATTGGCTGCTCCCGAGAAAAGGCTAGACTCCTCCTATCTATCTGTTTCGTGCTGTCACTAAATATCAGTGTAGCATGGCACCCCGTCATACAGTCAGCATTTCCAAGGTCGCATGATGTATTCCGACAACCTGCAGGATATCTTGGTTGCTTTTCATGGCGGATGATTTGCTCGCTTAACATTCTCTGATACTCGTACGACAGACGGTACCAAGATTCCATGAGCTCATGTTCGCAATTCCAGGTACTACGCTGGGCCCGTACGACGTACTTTTAGGCTTGTCGAGAACACTCGGGGCCTCGGGTACCTCGAAGTAAGCCAGTCACTTCTTGTTACTTGATTTGGGTGAGTTCTCTCGTCGTGATTCCTTCGGTTCTGCTGGATTAGGTAACCCGGTAGGGATCCGAGCATCACCGAATCTTAGTCATTCAACAGTTTGCGGTGGCCTCGCTGGGTCTCTGATACGTAGGCCCGGCGTTCAAAGCCTAGACTCTCGCTCCCATTCTCAAGGCGATTGCACACCGTCGATACTGGATGTCGATATGGTTCTGCTGGTTCCGGAAAGGCAAAGGCAAAGTCATGATCAAGAGCTGCCGGCTTACGAAGCCCGAGCATGAGCATAAGCAGACAGTTTGTGGCGTCGAATAAACCAGCAACTCCGCTCAGGTCACAAGCCGACCATTTCAACCTGGAGACGTGAGTGGGTCTAGTTGGAAAGATTTGTGACAAGAGCTAGATGATAAAATGTAAAGCAGTTCCATAACGTCCTCGCTGTTTCCCCCATTAGAGGCCAGGTGGTCGTCCACATAACCTATACGCATGCACAGTTGTTAGCGTGGAATAGGATTCCGAGGGAAAGGGGATGCAGGAGATTCTGTGTAGGCTATACTACTGTTGGCTATTGCGGGCCGATCTACCAAGATCAACCTATATTTCCTTGTGAATTGGGTTGGACAAGCCCAGATTAGACGTTGGGGTTCACCGATGACTATAAAAGGCGTGTTCTTTCTTACGTGTCTTAAACATCAGCCAAGACTTCCAGGTACACCTGTCCAACCTCCTTCTTGCCCCTGGATCAGTTCCATTGACTACTTATAGGTACACATAACTAAAAGGCCTCGCAGATATTACCCCATGTCTGGGGCCCATGTTCGCCGGGTGCGTCCCGAAAGATAAGCGTAGACGCCGAGCTATGCAATTGGCTTGATCGTCGCGATAATTATCCGTTTGCATTGTTGTCATTCTTGGAATGTAATGAAATCAAGTATGGCTGAGGTCTGGCATCCAACTGATGTACGAGAAAAGACAAGATGTCAAGCACCTCAACGGATCGGGGCTTCCCTATCATACCTGTGGGTTGATAAGGCAGAGAGAGCGCCCTCCCTGGTCGGAACCCTGTGAGGGGGTGGAGTTCCTCCAACTTGGCACTCACACACCCGCAGGCCATCCCGCCAATGAGAGGTTGCATCGGCTTACGGCCACCGTATCTACCAAACCCGGCAATCTTATGGGTGGCATATACGTGATATTACGGAGAACAGATAAGCATGGGGCGTTTTCCGAACGGCCCCGAACGGCCCCGCGGCCTGGATGGTGATATGCTATGCTGTCAGAGGTAATGAGAGTGGCATAGTCTGATATGGCCCCCGCTGAGAAAGGCACTTGCTCGGCCAAGCTATCTGAGTTTGAGGGGTTGGTGCCCTGCATTGAGACATAAGGTCTTATCTGTGCTCAGTCTTTGGAGACATCCTTGGCGTGCGCCAGGCCCAAAGTATCGAAGATGGGCCCTGTCGCTGATGACGATATAAAAGTATCGATGTCTTCTACAATCTGTCACGACCCCCTCTTCAACTGAGCCTCATACAACTCAGCCATGTCGACGGTCTCGGAAATCACCACGCTTCCCGCGGAATTGAAGCCTACCCTCGAAGATGCCAAGCCTTTGGAGGTCGACCCCGAGAAGAAGATGGAAGCAGGTTCCAGTGATAAAGCCAGTGTCATCGATGGTGAGGTGCAGAATGGTTGGTCCAACACCTTGGAATCCCTCGCTTCATATCATTCCCCCTAATTAACACCGCCCTAGTCCACGAGGAGTATTCTGAGGAAGAGTACAAAAAGATCAAGAGGAAGATCGACAAGTACCTCCTACCTTTGATGTGGCTCTGCTATGGCATTCAGCAGACAGATAAGACTTCCATTGGCACTCAAGCCACATTCGGACTGCGGGAGGTATGTTTGGGCTATGCTGATCCCGACCCAACCAACGAGCCATGGCTGACCTGAACACTCAGGATACTGGTCTAGTCGGACAGCAGTGTAAATATGTTCGAACCTTGTTCTCGTACCAAAAGCTTACTCCTAGACCATACAGATTCATGGCTCACGACGATTTTCTACATCACGTACTTGATTTTTGAGTTTCCTTCCAACATCCTTCTGCAGCGATACAAGATGGGACGGACCCTATCATGCTACATGATCTGCTGGGGCGTCGTTGTTTTGTGCATTGGTTTCACCCAGAACTTCACCCACCTGGTCGTGTTAAGAGCCCTCCAAGGTATCTTCGAGGTGAGAGGACAGAATCCTGGACCCCGTTCCGATTCCGCTTTGCTAAATGTTGGTAAACAAAACAAGTGTTGTATTTCACCCGGTTTCATCCTCGTCATAGGGAGTTGGTATACGACCCGCGAGCACGCATCTCGATCCCTGGTCTTCCAGTCGGCCAACGCGGGATTCGGTGTCATCGCCCACCTCATCCTTTACGGGATCGGCACCATCCAGCACCAGCACCCCGAGCGTCAAGTCTGGCGCTACATGAGTTACTTCCTGGGGTCCCTCACCATCGCGGTGGGCTGCTTGTGCCTTCTGCTGCTGGGTACGCCGTCCGAGGTCCGCTGGTTGTCTCCCCGAGAGAAGAAGATAGCATATGCGCGGATCAGGTCCAACAACACCGGGCACGACCGGACCGGGATCAAGAGGTGGAAATGGAAGCAAGCCAGGGAGTGCCTAGCCGACCCGACCTTCTGGTTTGCAGGGCTCAACGCTTTTCTTTCGTCCGTCCCGAACGGCGGGCTTACCACGTTCAGCTCAATCATGAACACTAGCTTTGGCTTCAGTGAGTCTTGGTTCTGCGCCGAAATTTCGAGATATACTAATGTGAAGTAGCGAACCTCCAAGTCATCCTCCTAGACATCCCCCGCAGTGTCTTTTCCGTCCTGTGGTTCGTCTTCATAGGCCTCGTAACCAGCAGAAAGCAGAACCTCCGCATGTAAGTCCAGATGTACAACACTTTGTGTTCGGGACAATATGCTGACATTCACAGGTACTTCATGATGTTCTCAGCCATTCCTCCGTTTGTGGGTTTTCTCGTCATGGCGCTTCTTCCCAACGAGCCCCAATACAAGTGGACTAAATGGGGAGGGTGAGTCACGGTATCCTACCTCGATTCTTGTACGTATAACTGATGGTCTGCAGCTACTTCATGACCGTACCATTCGTCATCGGCCTGTTCTTAGCCTGGACTCTGATCCCGTCCAACATCGCCGGCCGCACAAAGAGGACTCTCACCTCGTCTTTCACCTTCGTCGGATACTGCGTTGGAAATATGGTCGGGTCCCAAATCTTCCTCGCCAAAGATGCTGTAAGTTGACCAGGAACCTGTGTATATAATTCACAAATAGGAGAAAAACCATGACTGACTGGCTTCTGATGGTAGCCTCGGTACGTGCCTGGCACCACTGCTTGTGGTGTTTGCTTCGGCCTCGAGTTCTTGCTCATTGTGGTATGGCGCATCCTGTTGGTTATGCGAAACAAACGCAGGGCAAAGCACCTGCAAGAGCTGGGCATCTCGGAAGAGGAGCGAGTCGAGCGTGGCAAACAGCTTGGGGAACAGGACGCGACTGATTTTGAGAACATCTATGTAAGTTTTCGATCGATATCCCCCTTTGCAGATCAAGCTAACAGCACTCTCCAGTTCCGCTATACGATGTAACTTGCTGTCATGCTACAAGGGTTTTGACGTTCTACAATAGTGTCAAGTTGGTCCGGCGACGCTGTCTCTTGGTATATTGGATCTAGTAGTAGGATTTGTGCGTATATAAGCATTGACCCGGCGTAGAACCAGACCGCACATGATGATACTTTGGACAAAGTGCCGAGACACAGGCTTTTTGGACACAACCCTTCAGATAGCCCCGTTGTATGATACCAAGAAAGAGAAAAAGAATCCAGGATGTGGTGGTCGTCCAAGATGTGACTGACACATTGCCGTCTCTAATCAGTGGGGGCAGTACCGGATCAGCCTCTCTCCTATTAGTCGGAGGGAAGAACTTCGGCAGAACACGCATTCTTGGGAGTAGCCTTCCCCACCCCGACAGGACCCTCGGACCGTGAGTCCGCGCCTGCTGAACTGGGGATTCCCAAGCAAAAGCAAACTGGCCAACCTAGTTCTGCGCCAATCTTGTTTAGCGAGATCCTCGTCCACCGGCGATCCACATGGTCAGACTGGCGGCGTCCCAGGGTTATACATCGGCTAAATAATGGCGTGGCCATGTGCCCCGACCCGGGCCGGCAGGACTGTAGACTGCAGCGAGTGGGACGGTCGCCGTATTAACCGGTTGGAAGGGGGGTCCAAGCATCATCACACACTGCTTGCTCGCCTCCCCCTCCCTGGATGCGCGGCATGGCGAATTGAGGAGCAAACATCCACTGGTCACACCATTGGTGCCCGACTGACTCCTGCTGGAGAATGTTCCTATATCTACTCACTCGACCTGCGTTCTCAAGGCAAACTCACCTTCACTTCCTTTCCTGTTCTCTGCACTGTCAGTCGCTGTAACACCGTAGGCATCGATCGAAGTTGAAGCCCTCCCTAACCATGGCGGACATCAACGTGGAAGAGCTTCTGAAGAAGCTCACTCTGTCGGACAAGGTCGACTTACTTTCCGGTAACGCAATCATCTGGGCCGAAATCTGATCTGATGCTTATAAGAACCAATTCATGCAGGCATTGATATGTGGCACACGGAAGCCATCCCTCAGCATGGTATTCCTTCGGTGAGGACCAGCGACGGCCCAAACGGTGTTCGGGGCACCAAGTTCTTCAACGGTGTCAAGGCTGCTTGTTTCCCCTGTGGTACGGGTCTAGGGGCTACCTTGTGAGTTAGTTAGGTCATGGTCATGCCGGCGGTCGTTTCGGGCGTACAAGCCAGACCCCAAGAGTGAACACTGACCCATGATGTTGTAGCAACCTGGAACTGCTGGAAGAATGCGGGAAGTTGATGGGGCAAGAGGCCAGAGCCAAAGGGGCTCACGTCATCTTGGGACCTACCATCAACATGCAGAGATCACCCTTGGGTGGGCGCGGCTTCGAGTCACTGGGTGAAGACCCCTTCCTGGCCGGGCTGGGTGCGGCTGCTCTGGTCAACGGTATCCAGTCGGAGGGCATTTTGGCCACGATCAAGCACTTCGTATGCAACGACCACGAACACAAGCGCAACGCTGTGCATGCCATCATCACCGAGCGGGCTTTTCGGGAGATCTACGCATTGCCGTTCCAGCTGGCGGTCAGAGACGCCAAGCCCGCGGCTTTCATGACTGGCTACAACGGAGTCAATGGCACGTATTGCAGTGAGAGCGAGAAGCTCCTCGAGAAGATGCTGCGGCGCGAGTGGGGATGGGAGGGTTTGGTCATGTCGGATTGGTGGGGAACCTACTCAACGACCGAGAGTGTCCTTGCTGGTCTCGATCTGGAGATGGTTAGTACAGAGGGGCCAATTCGGATCATGTTGAGAGAATGGTGGAGGCTAACATGGGAGACATGCATAGCCTGGCCCGACGAGATTCCGTGGCGAGATGCTCAAGTTCAACGCCTCCACGGGAAAGGTCGGAGAGCATGTCATCGACCAACGTGCCAGGACGGTGTTGGAGTTCGTGAAGAGAAGTTACGCCAGCGGCATCCCCGAGAACGCCCCTGAAGACACCATCGACACCCCTGAGACTGCTGCTCTGTTAAGACGTGTAGGCAATGAGGGCATCGTCTTGCTGAAGAACTCCAACAGCGTTCTGCCGCTCAAGAAGAACAGGAAGGTGAGGTAAACCCTACAAGCTGTTGTAGATTTCCCACTGACGGTTACATAGACTGTCGTCATCGGACCAAACGCCAAAATCGCTACGTACCATGGAGGTGGATCTGCCTCCCTCGCATGTTACTACGCCGTCACCCCCTTTGACGGCATCTCCGCGAAGCTCGACTCTGCTCCGACATATGCCATCGGGCAGTACTCGCACAAGATGCTGCCGGCGCTCGGCTACTCCGTCACCTCCAAGAGCGGCGCCCAGGGCATGACCATGCGAATGTACAACGAGGCGCCGAGTGTCACTGGCCGAAAGCCCTTCTACGAGCTGGAGCTCGTCAAGACTGACACGTTCCTTGTGGACTTCCACCACCCGGGCTTGAAGTCGGACCTCTTCTATGCCACCCTCGAGGGCTCGCTGGTGGCCGAGGAGGACTGCAACTACGAACTGGGCCTCGTCGTGTGCGGCAGCGGCAAGCTGTATGTCAACGACGAGCTCGTCATCAACAATGCTGACAGGCAGACGCTGGGCGAGGCCTTCTTCGGGGCCGGCACCATCGAGGAGAGGGGTTCCGTGGCGATGCAGAAGGGCAAAACGTACAACTTCCGCCTCGAGTTCGGGTCCACGCCCACCTCCACCCTCCAGGGAGAGACCGTCCTTATGAGGGGTGGGGCCATCCGGCTGGGCGGTTGCAAGGTGATCGACCCCAAGGCCGAGATTGCCCGGGCTGCGGAGTTGGCCAAGGATGCCGACCAGGTCATCATCTGTGCCGGACTCAACGCCGACTGGGAAACCGAGGGCAATGACCGCGCTGACATGAAGCTGCCGCCGGGCGTGGACGACCTGATCGCCGCCGTAGCCAAGGCCAACCCCAATACGGCCGTCGCGATGCAGTCCGGTACTCCGGTCGAGATGCCATGGATCAACGATGTCAGCTCCGTCATCCAAGCCTGGTACGGAGGTAACGAGACCGGCAATACCATTGCCGACATCTTGTTCGGCGACGTCAACCCCTCGGGAAAGCTCAGCTTGAGCTTCCCCGTCCGCGTGCAGGACAACCCGGCCTACCTCAACTACCGAACCGAAGGTGGCCGCGTTCTCTACGGAGAAGACGTGTAAGAAGATACCTGCTTAGCTAGCACCTCAACAACCCCCCCCCGCGGTTTTCATATTGGATGCTAATGATGTTTACAGCTACATGGGCTACCGATACTACGAGTCCGTCGAGCGCCCTGTCCTCTTCCCCTTTGGTCACGGACTGAGCTACACCACTTTCGCCTTTTCCGACCTGTCTGTCACCAGCCACGACGCCAAATTGACCGTGTCCGTCGCCATCAAGAACACGGGCGACGTCAAGGGTGCCGAGGTGGCGCAGGTGTACGTCGCGCCCAAGCAGAAGGCCAAGGTGAACCGCCCCGTCAAGGAGATGAAGGGCTTCGCCAAGGTTGAGCTGGCCCCCGGCGAGAGCAAGACGGCGACCATCGACATCGATGCCCGGTACGCCGCCGGCTACTGGGATGAGGATCGTGATCAGTGGTGCGTGGAACAGGGCGAGTATGAGGTCATCGTCGGCGATAGCAGTGAGGTCCATAAAGAGAAGGCGGTGACAGGGTCGTTCACGGTTAAGGAGACCTACTGGTGGTCTGGTGTATAAAGCGGAGGCAGGCTAGCCAAAGTGGTCGTCAGAGTAAATATTCATAAGCAGCGGTCGTGAGTCCCGGCATCAGGCCGCCCAGCTGCGTACTTACTCTCCCAAGTCCTGGTCCATTGGGCCACGACATGCCATCATGGTTCACGATGCCTTGTTGGTGTGGAGCTCGAGTTCCTATACTGCTCAACTGCAACTTGCCCCAACCCTAACCGGGGTTTCTAGGTTCCTTCTGTTCCCTTTCCTTTCCTTTCTCTTGCTCCTGTGCCAATGCTACTTCTTAGATGACACTAAGCAATACCTTCTTCCTGTTCTGACTGTATATGATTTTGAAGTGGAAAAGCGGCAGTAACCTGAGAGCTCCGACCGAAGTCACCAAGAGGACGGGAATAGAAGATGCAAGACAAATAACTAGGCCAATTATTTGGAGTATGGCTAATTGACTGCGGAATACATGTGCTGATAGACGGATGGAGTCGGTCATCGCGGGGCACAAGACAGAAAGAAAGAAAGAAAGAAGCTACCCCGCGATTTCAGATGTCTAGACGCGTATAGACAGAGACACTGTCGCGTCAATTCAAGCGATGCCAATCCACCGCAAAGGTGACAGACAAAAGACCCAAACGCTTGAGCGGTATAATTCCACGACTCAGTCAGGCATATTTCTGTCTGCATCTGTCACATCCACACAAAACCCCGCCCAGAAGCAAGCCAGCCATGGCGCCTCCGACAATCCTCGCCCACAAATCCGCCTTCCTTTCGGCGCAGACGCTACAGCTCTCGCAGAACCTTGCGCCTTCAGGCGCCTGGCGCACCGCCGTTTCCCGCCACACTGTACACGACGGCGGCGTCGAGGAGCAGCAGCAGCAGCAAGCAACCGTGACTGAGAAAGCCGTCGACGATGCGCTGTACCGATTGAACCACGCGCTACAACAGCACGCGCGCCGTGTATACGCGCCGCAGGCCACGCGCCACGTCGCCGAGCAGATCGACCAGCTCTTCCTTGACATCGCACAAGACAATAACAACGACGGCGCAGCAGATGAAGTGGATGAGCAAAGCATACAAAAGGGGGATGAGCTGAGGCAAGGCGCAGACTTCAGTACGTAGCCACTACAACCTCCCTCTCTTTCTTTATATATATATATATATATATATATAAATATACATATATCCAACACGTCAGACGAAAGAACAGTTTGCTTACAACCTTCCTCCTCTCCTTTCCAGCATCTGATTCCACCATTGCCGCCCTGCCCCCGACCTGGGACCAAATCGACGCCCACGAGACCACAGCGCGCCCCGCCGAGGCCGCGCACTACGCCGACCTGCAGTCAAGACTCAGTGAGCTGTCGGCGCGGCGGGCCGAGACCCGGGCCCGCGTGGAGCGGCTGCGCGCCATGCAGAACCTCCTACAGCCCTTCCGCGGCAGCGACGACGCCGATGTCGATGACGACAACAGCCAAAAGCATGGGACATTGCAGGACAACCTGGTGACGCGCAACGGCGAGGTCGAAAAGGAGCTGGAGCGCATGCGCGTCTTGCTCGTGCGGGTGGCGGGTCGGGTCGGGCAGTTACCCGCCCGTCATGTTACTGATGGAGAGGGCGATACAGAAATGGTAGGAGATCTCGACAAGGCAGAAAGAGAAAAGGTCCAAAGGCTGCTGGACTCATTCTGATGAAGGCTAAGACTGGAAATCTTGCAAGGTTCGGACTGGGCATGGCGTTGGAACTGGTCGGCTACTGGTACGAAATGATACCCCCTTTCACAGTGCACACGAACTTTTGGCGTCCTGGATCAGCATTTTGTTGAATTGTCATAAGTACTTACTTGCTTGTTCAGACTAGGTTGAGTTCGGTTCATGTACCATTCTTGATTCCAGCGAATCCTAGGAAAGGAGGTGATATCCATACTGTCTAAAGCATATACCCAAGTCATAGACTTCGTGCGTGCCATCTCAAACTACCGTGTGTCTATCATGGAACTACCCCAGAAGCTTGTCCACACACCAATCTCTGAACCGATCAAGCAGTCTTGTCGTGAGCAGGGACAATGCTCTTCTTCCGCCGCTCGCTATCGCCAATAAGAGTAGCATCCTTCGAAGAGTCGTCAACGTCGAGCCCTTGCTCTTTCTTGTCGTCGGGCGTCCCCTCTTCCTCTTCGTCGTCGTCGTCGTTTTTCTCCGAGTCGGAGCCTTCTTTCTCCGCTTTGTCGCCGCCACCTTCTTTGGCTTCCTCGTTCTTGTCGCCATCGTGCTTGGCATAGGGATTGGGTCGGACCACTCTGAGCTTGACTACCTCGTTGTTTCTGTCTTCCTCCGAGACCTTGTAGTAGACGCGGAGACCAATAGTCGCCACGGCGTTCCAAGGGTTCTTCTCAAACTCGTCTTCTTGTTCAGGCGCTGTAACAGGTGCGGGTGCGGCTGGAGGTGGCGTGGGCATGCTCGCTTTACCTTCCATCACAATCTCCAGCTCGCGATCCGAGATGTCAGATATGGAAGAAATATCCGATTCATCCGAGTCCTCCGAAGTTGATACTTCGCTTTCTGATTCCTGGTCTTCTGCATCGGATTCTTCGTTGGTTTTCCTAGGACAGCTTGTCCCTTCGACCCCCTGGGCAACAAGTGGGTGGCTCTGGGGTTCCTTGGTCTCATCAGCAACGGCCGTGGAAGCCCCGGAACCTGGTTTGGAAGCCTGTTGACGCTCGGTTTCCGTAGTGGTAGGTTGTTCGCTTGCCCTTGTCTCTGCCTTGGGTTCCTGCCGGGATTCATCTTCCGTGGTAGCAGGCTGCTGACCTGCTTCCGTTGGTGTGGTGGTTTCTGCATCCTCGGACTTGACAACTGGTGGTGCATCGTGAGTCAGTGACGCTTCCGACGAGGCATCGTCGGACCCAGAGGTGGGAGTCTTCGCCCCTGTCTCGGTTCCTGCTTCGGAGTCCTTCGACGACAAATCTTTCGAATCCTCAGGCTCAACGTCGACATGGGGCGGCACAATCTGAACTCGTTTTTCCTTGGAAGGCTCGGCAAGCTTGTCATAGTCGCCTCTACCATCGTCCCCCGAGGCTCTTTTGTTTTCTCTGGCTTCCTTTTTTGCCTTTGCCTTCTCCTCCCGCCGTGCCTTTTTCGCCTCCATTTTTGCCTTGTCCTTGGCTTTCTTCTCCCGCCGCTTCCTCTGCGCCTTGACGTCAAAGTAGTACTCCCTTTCCCTCAATTTCATGATTTTCTTCTTCTGTTCCCTCTTTGCTTTCTCCTTCTTGCGATGCTCGTACTCTTTCCGCGCCCTTTTCTCCTCCTCGGTCTCGACTACCTGGCCCTTGCTGTGCGCTAGATCATACGACATGCCAACAGCAACAAGTTTGTCTCTGCGATCACGTGCATAGTTGCGTACCATCTCTTCTATCGGCAGTGTCGACATATTGCGCGTCGCATTGACCTTCATGAGCACAGTGTACTCGCCTGCTTCAAGTTCGAGCTCGACGTTGACGCTGCGCTTTTGGCAATAGGGGCTGATGCTGCGGACGACGTAGTCTTCCTGGCCGGCCTTGTGCACTCTGAAATTGAGCTCGAACCGGTACTGGCCTTCGAGTCCGCGATAGTACCGGTCATCCAGCTGTGAGAGGTCTATGACAACAGGTCCAGGCTTGGACAGGGTGAAGGCGAATTGCGTGTCGTGATAATCCAGAGTCCAGGGAACAGATATGGTCGTCCAGATCGCGGTAATCTTCCAGTCGGGCCCAAACAGGCGGGTTCGGTCAAAGGCTTGATACTTGCGGAGGAGGTCCTCGTACGAGATCCAAAACGCACCGTCGTCGCCGAAGCGATGGTTGAGCTTTAGAAGCCAGTCAGCCGTCCACTCTTTAGATCCGTCGCCTAATAGAAATCAGCTCATAGCCCCGAGGTTTTCGGGTGGGTTGAGATCTTACTCCAAGCTCCCTTCCATTCACCCTTGCCCCAGGGGTTCTTCAGAAGAACAAGTCGGTGGCCGTCAATCTCCACGGCTCGCATGACAGAATATGCGTGAAGCTCGACGATGCCTTTGCGCTCGCCCCAGCCAATCCCCCACATGCCCGTAGAGCAGCCGAAGAGGAACTGGTCGTTGACTTTCATGAGCTCCTCACTCCAGAAGTATTCTCTGTCGAGGATGTCAGTAGTATAGAGCTCAGAGGTGACCCCACCAGTGAGATCCTCGATGCCTTCCCCAGTGAAGCCGCCCTCGATAGCAGCATAATCACCATGGGCCTTGGCATAGGCTTTCTCAAGCAATGGCAGCCACGTCTCGTCTGCGTGCTCGCACTGGGCAAAGTAGAGAGCGCCCGAGCCACTTTGATAGGCCTTTCGATACTGCTCCTCGGAATTGACACGTTCCCGGTCTTCCCAGAGCATCCGTTCGAGGAAGCTTTCATCAAAATCGGGCTTCGTCAGAAACAACTTATCGTCGATGATCTCCGAGATCCATTCACCATCGCGGTGAAATACGAACCCATAGACACCGACCAGCTCATCACGCGCCACACAGATCCGCTCGATTAGACCAGACTTGTTGCTCAGCGTGCACAGCGCGGCCAGAAGCCAGCAGTCGCCATCTCGGCCTTGCCGTACGTCATTGGCGGTAGGACCATCGATGTAGAACTTGGGGTTCTCGAATATATCAATGACTCTCTTGACGCTCCTAGGCTTGAATGAGGAGCTTGGCCTTTCCTCCCTGGAATTCCAGAGTGACTCGAGGGTATCACGTTTCCCCCATTTCAGATCGAATTCGAGATCAAAGTGCGGATCTCTGTACCTCTGGTTCACTCGACGGCACTCCTTGACGATCTTGGCAACTTTGGCCTTGCAAACGGCCGCGGCTTCGTCATATGATGCTTGAGTGGTAATTCCCATGGTAGTGGTACGAGAACGCTTGGCTGCCCGCTCGGCATATTGGTTCTGCGGTATAACGGTGGTTGCTGGCCCAGAGCACGTCAGTTCTGCTGGTTTGGGGTCGATCTATCATCATCCATACCTTTCCCCGGGGCTTTGGTGGTGAATCTGTTCCAGAACTCGTCAATGGCCTGTTGCGGAGTCTGCTGTTTCGTCTTTCTAGGAATATTGGGTAAGACTACGGGCATCTCGGCCATGACTGTCCTGGTGCCGTCGTGATCATCGCGCTCCAGGTAAGCAGCTTCAGAAGGTGCGTATGTTGACATGATGGGCAAAGGGTGGCTCTAGGGACACTTGATCGTAGGTATGCTCGTCTATTCGAGGGCAAAACGCATGCCTATGTGAAGCAGGCTCTCAAGTCGCACAGTGGGATACGAGAGACAGATAGATACGATTGATTACTATACGACGCACACACTACCTAAGAAAGGTGCCTATTGAAGTGCGAGTGCAGGCGAGGGAGGTACGAGCCATTTATGAGCGACAGAAGAGTCGGCGGCAAGTGTGAACCTCCCAATGGCAACAGCAGCAGAGCCGCCTCTCTCCCCCGGGATCTGTGGACAAGTCACCAACCAGCACCCATGGCAAACAGGACGGACCATTGGGAGGTAGACCCCTTGTCACAAGCCCTGCAACCCATGATGCGGTGAGACATAAGGCTGAAGGTGTTCGCGCTTGGCAATCCGGGAAGTTTGGGGGCCAAGATAGTAGTGAGCGAGTGGAATGATTGCTCTTTCTTTAGGTACTAAGATGCGTCGACCAGCAAGCAGTCAGCATCAACCCCGCATTGCATAGCGTCAGCAAGGACTGCCCTCTGACAAGGCATGACGCGCTCGGTTCATAGTGGTTGGCTTATTTATTAGTAGTCGTCGTCGATACGACAGTCCGGGCAGTCGGGTTACGTTGTACCTGGGGCAGCGACGAAGTCACAACGCCGATGTTCGCTCCCCATCCATGTTCACGTTCGGGGTGTTGATAGTCCATAGCCCACTAACTACCCCACCATCGCCATCACCACCCCGCATCTAATCGTAACCGTATAAGTACTTAACTAAGGTTAACGGCTCATCCCGCCAATGGATGATTGCTATGACTTCCGTGAGACTTATAGAAAGCTGTTTGCCTTTGTCATGACATGATTCGGCAAGTTTCACTCTATACCTTCTTTTAAAACCACATCATCGACTACTTGCACCATCCAATATCATCATCCTCCTCCTCCTCCTCCTCCTCCTCCTCATCAGTACCACAGCAGCCAGCCAGACGGGTCTCCCATACAGCTCAAACATCTCCAACCTTCGTCTCTCTCGATCGCAGCCATGAAGCTCCTCTACCCCACCTCACTGGTGCTCGACGCCAAGAGCCTCGAGGGCTTCTCCGTCTCGCTGCACCCCTATGACGTGAAGACACCGATCCCCGATGAGCACACCGACGCCGAGATCCTGGTGACGTGGACCAACACCGCCGCAAACCTGTCCGACGCCGCCAAGCGCCTGACGAAGCTGCGCTGGATCCAGTCGTTGGCCGCCGGCCCCAACGACGTCCTGGCCGCCGGTTTTCCTTCCTCGGTTCTCGTGACCACGGGATCGGGCCTGCACGACCACACCGTCGCCGAGCACGCCTTGGCCCTCTTGTTAAGTGCGGCGCGCCGCTTCTACGAGATGCGCGACTGGCAGGCCCAGGGCAAGTGGCCGCAGCACCTGGGCGGTCCCCAGCCCGACCGGCCCAAGGACAAGTTCACGACCCTGCGCGACGCCAACGTGCTCGTCTGGGGCTACGGCAACATCGCCAAGACGCTGGCCCCCTACCTGACGGCCCTGGGCGCCACCGTGCGCGGCGTGGCCCGGACCCCCGGGGTCCGGCACGGCGTCGAGGTCTACGGCGATGACAAGCTGGCGGAGCTGCTCCCGCAGACGGACGCCTTGGTCATGATCCTCCCGGGTTCGGACAGCACCCGACACGTCCTCAACGCCGAGCGGCTGAAGCAGCTGCCCAAGCACGCGTGGGTTGTCAACGTCGGCCGTGGCACCTCGGTGGACGAGGATGCTTTGGTGGCCGCTCTGCAGGACGGCCAGATTGGAGGCGCTGCGCTGGATGTCTTTGAGAAGGAGCCCCTGCCCGAGTCATCGCCCCTGTGGAAGGCCCCCAACTGTATCATCAGCCCGCACGCGGCTGGCGGCAGGCCCCAGGGTGCCGAGGAGCTCATTGCTTACAACCTGCGCCGGTTCCTGGCGGGTCAAGAGTTGAGAAACGTCGTCTAGAGCTACCAGCACAGCAGTGGCATAAAGGACATCCAAAAGCACGTTCGATTGTACATTCTTGGTCATTTCCCTATCATAGAGCGCCAGTAGACTGTCATTGAATACTATAACTCACCGCCCATGCCACATGATTACCCCGGTAGCTGGATGAATCGGTCTTCCGTAGCTTCTCAATCCCCGTTATCCTCGTTGTGCAGATGCTGGCTGGCCCAGGGACTGTTCCTACGTATAGTTGGGCCGTACCGTATCAATATAAAAGGAATTGGTACTAATACCACTGCCAACAGTGCTAGCAGACTAGCACCCCACTGGTAGCCCAGCGTCGTGAACAGTCTTCGCCCAAACAGAGGGAACGCCGCCCCGAAAAGATTACGTATCAGTCCTATCCCGGCAAGAGCGGAGGCCGAATATACCTGTCGCGTGTCAGTTCGGGCCTATAGCTAGCCACCCCATGTGCGATTTCTACTGACTCGGTAAGCATCCTCGGTGTATTGAAAGGTCATGAGAATCAATGTGTAGAAAGACCAGCCCCAGAACGCCGATGCAATAACCGGTATCACCGCTGGAGTGGTTGCGTACGTTGTCCAGGCGAAAAAGAACATTGAAAGGGGAAACACTTTGGTCATCAGTTTCAGCGTGCACGCAGTGACGAATAGGCCGCGTCTACTTACTGACCGCCGCATACGTTGCCAGATGCAGCCTGGCCTCTGGGACAGCAGCGCCATTTGATCGAAGTAGCTGTCTTTGGTAGTATCTCTCTTGCCATATGTTCGTAAAGGGCCCAATCGAGATGCCAATGGCGATGCCGAGGAATGCACACCCAACCCCTATCTTGCCAAACCCATGACCCTCTGCGCCAAAGACCAGGTTAAACGCGATGTTGAACAGAAAGCTGAGGCCGTACAAGTACCCGTTGTACAAGGCATTCAGACCGACGATGGCTTCAGTAAATAAGAACCTGAATGGTCTTGTGAGGGCTACGCGGAACAGTTCATCTGCGCTCCTGCGCTTCAAGGCGTCGGGGGTGTTGTCTTCTTTTCTTCTTTTCGCTACATCCCTCGCCCGCTTCCGAAGTATGGTGGTATGTCTCGTTTCGTCGAGGACAAGCACCATGGTAAGCCACAATCCTCCACAAGTCCCCAAAAGTGCCCAGAAAACATGCCTCCAGCCCCTGTACTCGGCCACGAAGGACATGGCGAAATAGCCCGAGGGGCTGCCGCAGGTCGCAGCCCAGAGATAGACGGACATGGCCACGCCAGTGTCGTCGTGCGCCCACATGTCCGCGATAGAGCCGCCGAAGTTGGCGATGGTGACGGCCGCGAAGAAGCCGCTGAGGAAACGCAGCACCATGAACCCGGCCAGGCTCTGCCGCACCAGCGCCGTGCCCGCCAGGAACACAAGGAACACGGCATAAGAGCCCTTGTAGATGACGCTGCGGCCGAAGAACTCGCTCAAGGGCGCTAGCGACATGGGCCCGAACGCGAGGCCCAGGATGTACAAGCTCAGGCCCAGAACGGCGACCGTCTCCGAGATGCCAAAGTCCTCGCGGAAACTCTCCATGGCGGGCGAGAAGCCGGAGGCGCCCCATGACACGGATAGGTCGATGGGAGTGATGACGGCTACCATCAGCCATTTCTTCCAGGATGGCCAGTTCCGTGGGTTGTCTGGGTCATTGGGTGCGAAATGGTCTATCGATGCTGCTGGCGTTGTCGAGGCTAGAAGCGGCGTGGAAGCCGAGGCGGCCTCTCGTTGAGCTTCCATTGATATTGATCGTACCGGGTACCTTGCTAAGCCGTCAAAGCAACGTGCTCACGGCCAAGCCCAAATCTCAGCAGATAATCTGAGCATGAGGATTGAGGCTATGTCGGAGGGGGAGGGAGGGGTGTGCTCGGGATGACGTCGTCTTAGCTGCGAGTTGGTGGAGTTCAAGTAAGTAAGTAACCTAACCTATTTCTGCCGATGAATAACAACGATCAGTCCAATGCGAACAAGAAGTTCAGTGTTGCAAGCGACGCCATCGACTTGGCAAGGCAGTCATGGTGTTTTGGAGTATCGGCATCTCGGGCCTCCACCAAACCATCAAATCGCTCGGAGCATCTCCTAGCTTAATCAAATCGCTGGCGGAACTGTGCAAATGAAGCCAGAACCACGTAGGTTGGATCAGCACGCAAACCCAGCAAGCCAGCACGGAATATCGGCCACTTACTTAGGTCAGCTTATTCCAGGGGCCTGGACACCCCCACATCGGTGTCCGGCAGTGAAATCACAGCGATCCGGACTTTTTGGTCAGTATTTCCAATTGTCCGGGACCGAGGGGTACACTCCTAGACTGGACCCTCATACGACGAGCGCAATGAAAATGTGCGCCATGGCGGCGATACCCGGCTGGCTGGCTTACTGTGTAGAACCAGGTGCGGTCAAATAAATAACTGCCCGCCGGCCTCGCTTTGGCCTCGGATCCTGCTCGGGTATTACAATGTGGGCATGCCTTCTCTTTGTTCGTTACGTATAGCACTTTAAGCAGGACCAGGATTTGTACTTATATTGACGACCACTGACACTTCTTCGTGATATCCTCGGCACATCTCATTATGGCTATGTTCCAGAGAGTCCGTCCAAGCTACATGATTGGCGGGGTGGCCGCTGCCGGCATAGGTTTGACCTTGCTATCTCGGAACCTGACTAGTGAAGCATCAGCGGCCACGGGAGCTCCCCGGAAAGTCTTCCCTGGCGGCCCAGCCTTCGTCCTCCTGCCACTCGAGGGTTCAGAGATGGTGAACCACAACACTAAGCGACTTCGCTTCAAGCTTCCGCAGCCTGACTCGGTTACTGGGTTACCACTAGAGTGTAAGCAGTGCCTACTTACCTAGGCACGCTGCCAACCACAAGCCGGAGAACACATGTTGACATATTGCACAGCTTCCATATTGACCTTCGCATGGCCCAAAGGAAGCATGCTCCCGGTGTTAAAGCCGTATACTCCAATCACCACATCGGGTAAGTTGCCGAATGGAGTAGCATTTCACGCAGACGTTGCTGACCGTGAGCACAGATGAGCCTGGTTTCCTAGATCTCCTGGTAAAGCACTACCCCGATGGCAAAATGAGCCCACACCTGCACTCCCTCCGGCCGGGTGAGAGCCTACGTTTCATGGTTCCCCTCAAGGGCTACGGCTGGACGCCCAACAAGCATCCGCACGTGACCCTCATCGCTGGCGGCGCCGGCATTACGCCTATGTACCAGCTGATCCAAGGAATTCTGCTGAACCCCCAGGACGCGACCCAGATAACTCTCGTCTTCGGCGTGAACTCGGATGCCGACGTGCTCCTGAAAGACGAGCTAGACCAGCTCGAGAAGAAGTACCCGGGTCGCCTTCAGGCCATCTACACGGTCAGCCGCCCCAGTGCGGGCTCGCCCTACCGCAAGGGATATGTCACGCAAGAGCTCCTGAAGGAGGTCATGCCCGCAAGCGGCTCGAAGGTGTTTGTCTGCGGGCCGCCGGCCATGGAGACGGCGCTGGTGGGGGAAAAGGGCAAGCCCGGTATACTAGAGCAGCTGGGGTATGGCAAGGACAAGGTGCATAAATTTTGATCCCAACCCGTCGCAGGAGCTATGGAGTCGTCGTGTGCCCAGAAGATTAATGGGATAGTTGAGCTGTTTTGAGCGGTCTGTATACCAATGTGAGGGTAATCTTCAATAGAACAATAATGATAAGCATCACTTGCGCCTTGTGCTCCTCCTATAACATTCAATGGTATAATCGTGGCACATTACAACTCGCAGCTCACCTAGCGCCCTCAAGCATCTCTCAGACTCTCACTCCCAGCAGCCCGGGCATCGATACCCTCGTTGTAAGTGCCGTGTTTCCGCCCTTCCTTGATAGCCTCTCTCTTAGGCGCCTGCTCAGCTTTTTTGCTATCATCGGAAAAAGTGGGGTTGCCAGTCAGCAGTTGATGATTCCTTCTTCAGGCGACACGTCCATCTCTCCTGACGCTTCTCTTCTTTGCATAGCCAAGGAAGTAGAAAGAGAAAGAAAGACTTACCGATCCAAGTCGGCCAACAAATCTGGCTCACTGCCCGTAGCACCGGGCTTCTCGTCCACGGCACTCGCCACGCGCCCCTCGCCTGCGCCCGCGACCATCTGCTCGCCCTCGAGCTCCCGGTGCCGGCCCATATCCTCGGCCGTGTGGCCCCGACTCTCCTCCCCCGCCGGTGGTGCACCGCGCACTCCGTAGCCCAGACTCGACGGAATAGCCTCGTCCCGCTGTTGTTGCGAGCCGCCGCCCGAGGTAGGTAGGCGCTCGTCGGCGAGCCGTTGCCCGTGGGTGACGTGTGGATGGTGCTCTTGCGCGCGCTTCTCGGCCGGATTCGCGGTTGCGGTGTTGCCGGGCGTCTTGTAGGCCGTCTCGGGAGAGGGTTGGGAGGGGCCTTGGGGATCCATGGTGGGTGCGTATGTGTTGTCGAAGTGACGGGGCGGTTCGATGGTAGCCACCTCTTTGTGCAGGTAGTGCTTTGGTATATGGAGATGTTTGCTTTAGTAGACGGGAGTTATGGTACTGAATTGCAGTATATAGATCGGTCTTGTTTGAAATATGAAGGACCAAGCTGGCGAAGAGAGACGCATCTGCATTTCTACGATGGTCCGTATTCTTGACGCAATACAACACCTAATGTCGTCATCGGGCGGCTATCAACCATCAATCCGCTGCAGCCCTATCACTAGTAGTGGCCGTCATGGTTGCTTTCACGTCGCCTTTCATTCAAACTCTCGCACCCCACAACCGAAGATCTTGTCGCTCCGATGCGTTCTAATGCTCTGGTATAAGCACCAGTCATCTTCATTCTATCATCGAGATGTGTGTGTCCAAAAGTATTTGGCCCATCGATTAGCGCAGCCACTGCGGCCTAGTCTTTCGAAGCCACAAAAATCACTGCTCACAGCTTGAACCTTTGAACCAAAGAAGTTCATGTACGACGATTGTTTGCGACTAGATTACTTGGAGTGCTTCGCCATGCAATGTCGTGCATAGAAGAAGAAACAGCTTCGTGTTCACGTTGATGACCGTTCTTTCTCCAAGAGACTATCGTTACGACACACTCGTCTTGCTAGACAAACTGCAGCAGAGGTACTCCGTACTGTCACCAAGGTTAAGCAAACGAGCGCGTCTGCTGCTTGTTAGGCATCTGCCTCATTAAATCGGTCTCCAGCAGCTCATGATGCATTAGGTAGTACCTACTACCATGATGCAAGGCCCGCCGGCGGGAGACGCAAGTTAAGAACTTATCCTTGTCAATAATGCCTGGAAGTCATCAAACGTGCCTGCATGTCTGGACTGGACGATCTGTGTCCCGAAATGGGCAATGATGCTTCATGAGCATGAGCTCCAAGTTTGCGTGCATTTCTGAGTTGACATGATTAGGGCCCCCCCGGCTGACACCAACATATCGGACCTGGTTGTGGTTGACGCTGCGCAGCTCTTGTTATCGTCATCAAGTTTTGTTTTGCGCACTACGTAATAAATCGGGGAACACAGCGTCTTGGGTGTTGGGTGCTATATCGCCACGCCAAATGATAAGATGGCTTCATGGGTGGTGAATATGTTGAAACATGTGGTGTTTCTTCAGATGGCCATAAACAGCCAGGACTTCCGAGGATAGAACATTTACAGGAATCTTGCTTGCCGTGATTCTGCCGTGACGACATCTTCCCCAAGTATGCTCGTCTATGTTGTTTCAGAAAAAGCAGAAAAAAAGGCCAGGCCGCCAGCTGTTCCGCTTTCTCGCTTGTCAGACAGAGCTTAATATGTTGGCTGTGGGTTTGGACATGTTCGGAGAATTTTCGTTCAATGTCATCATCACATGCACCCTCTCCCTCCCACCTGCATGTACCAGCCTGGCGGGTCCCAAATAGTTCGGTACACCAGTGACGACTTTATATAGGAGATTGGAGAGGACTCCCAAGGGTGAGAAGAGCATAGACGGGTGAAATAAACTGAGTCAGAGCCAGATGGCATTCTAGGTTAAGGTTAGCTGACTCTCTTATTGGCAGCGGGCTGTGATTGTGTGTTCACTCGAGCTCAAGACACAGTTCAAGACATCAGGGATTCAGGGTATTAAATACTGACTAGGATACATCAGGTTAGTAAGATTGGTTGGCTAAACGGATGTCCGAAGTCTTGTTATCTATAACATAAGTAAGAAGTATGTATGTATAAGTAAAGTAAGTATGTGGTAGAACCAATATCATTTCTTAATCACGCAAGTTACGCACTACAACATAGTAGCTCGGCCGACTCACTAAAACACCAGGTCAACAGACAGACAGCACACGTACTGCTATCAAATGAGATTCACTCCAACCGCGAGACTACATGCATGTACAGTTAGTTCTGCTTCATTAAAGGCTCCAGTGTTCTGGGAACGTAGGATTGGCCAGGCTGTTTGTTAGTTGGAGTGTGGGAAAGGGGAAATGAATGACAGAATCTATCACCTAACAGCTAATTAAGGTACTGAAGTAGGGAGCAACGAGAAATTTGGTCAGAAGATTTGGTTTGATTTTAACCACCCCAGTCTACCTACTTCTTTCATAGCTCACCAGGGCTCTTTTCCCACCCCATTTTGCATTAGAACCAGAGCGATAAATACGTAGTACACGTAGTTAGATACATATGTACGACATACGACTAGTGGTCGGGCGGAAAATGGCTTTGTGTCACATCCGGGGCCGGAAAGGGTAATCGGGACTCTCTGTCGCCAAGTGGTAGAAGTCGCATTTTGATGGGGTCGAGGCTCGGAAAGTTGCAAACGCTCCGACACCTTTGATGCTTGTAATGGCGCGTTCAGACTGGGCTGCGCGCGCGCTACGACCATGAGAGAGGGGGAGGGGGAAAAAGGCGTTTGATGAATCTTGATGCCGTCCCAATTCCCCATTTTTGATGGCACATCTTCCCACCTTGTGGCACCTACTCGTACCGACGTTATGAGGTTTGGCGCAATACGGGTAGATGCCACATTCATGTGTGTGTGACTTATATATCATAATAATTGAGAACAACAATGACAGAAAGGGAAAGGGACACAGAGTGTGAGAAGAAAAAGAAGAAAAAGAAGAAGGAAACCCCAGGGAAAGCACTACATGTACATGATTAACTGAAATAGCCCCGCAACCGAATCGAGCCATCTTGGAGAAAGGGGGGTTTCAAGAATGGGATTGCAACGTAAGAGGCTACGAGTAGAACTCTGTCATCTATCTTGCCATCAAGCCATCTCGAACACGCAGGGATGGGGGGTTGTTAAAGATGCCATGCCGACCATCTACACGTATTATGTAGGTTGTATAAGAGGTACCAGGTACCGTATGTAGAAAATGCTGGCCCACCTTGTCTGGGAGCAACAGGGATCGAGTAGGAGAAGACCAATGGCAGCAAATCTTCAGTCCAGAGTTATGTAATACCACACCATAGGTTGAGTGCATGGAACATTCTACTGGAAATGTTCGGCTGTCTATTTGGTAATACCCCTGGATTGGATCTCTCTTGAGACGGCAGGACGGGAGTACCTACATACTTATACTTACATGTACACGTCCTGATTACCACAGTAGTACATACATGACATGGGGAGGGTGGTAGGGATGTGGAGGGGTACCTATCCCGCTGTTGGACGGGCCAAGGGTACAGTGTCCATCCACTGTTACGTTGCAACCTCCCTACATGTACCTTGAAGGTGTGTGCCGGCATGTATTATTAGTACTGCTGTTAAGGGATTCATCAATTGCACTCGGCTGAGCTGAGCCTCTGCCAGAGGTCCTTCCAGCCGCCAACCACCACCACCACCACCAGCCCGTGATCTGAACAGAAATCTGATTTCATGTCGATACTTGTTGTACATAGCATAGCCCGCTCTTGACCTCGAGCTCTACCTAACATCTTCTCTGGGATGAGACCTGATACAAGTGCGTAAATCCATAGCCGCCTGTTTCTGTCACGGTATTGTTCTTTCCCTTCTCTGAACGACGGACCGGTATCCGGCTTAGTCGAACCATTGATTGCATTGGATTTCGGGACCCTTACCTTGCTCTCCTTGCGTGATCTCCTTTTCCTCCCGCTCCCCCGATAATAATACCAAGCGTGTTATATCACTGCAGTCGCCCAAAATCATCGTTTACGCATACACACACACACACAAACACAAACACACAGACTGGCAGAAACAGAGACAGACACAGGCCCCCCGGCCACGCCCAACACGCGCATCATTCAGTACTGCCTGTCTGTCTGTCTGGTCTGTACATTACGGCCTGTCCGTGCCGAAACCTGAAGATCGCGCACTTCGATAGACTCGGGAGAGGAAGAGAGGTTGTTGGCAGTCGAGACAAGGGCAGATTCATTGCATGAAAGTGGCAGAGGCATCAAAGTGGGCATTGACCCAATCGTTCCCATTAACCTAGTGGATTGCCTCTCTCTGTTTGTGTCTGTCTGGTGTGCTAAAGTCGCCCGGCCTTGCCAGTCAGCACCTTACTACTTGCAGTATCTCTACACCGCGCACGCGCACTGCAGTGCATTGAATTAATTGATTAGGGGTTCTCCTGGGTTCGTTCATGTTATGATCTGGACCTGGATACCCTGAATTGAGGAGTCGGAGAGAGAGTCGAAGTTGAAAGATGCCACAACCACATGTCATGACCAATTTGACCGGTTCCACCACCAAGTCCCAATCTCAATCTCAATCTGAATCTCAATCTCAATTGTCTTACGAGAACAACGACGGTTATCATTTTTCCAGCATCGACTCCTACCCGGCGTCGAACAAACAACCCGAGGCTCCGTCTTCCAACTTTCCCTCGGTCAAGTCCTCTTTCAACTTCGCCAGCGGCACGGCAACTGCAACGGCAACCACCGCCTACCCGGCCGCCGTCGCCCCTTTCTACACGGTAGCCGATGATTTTAGGCCTTCGTCTGCTGCAGACTCGGCCAATCCCCTTCATAATCACCAGAGGCCGACCAATTTCTCGAATCCCACGAGCTTTGCTTCAAGAACCAGCAGTCCGGCCTCTGCTTTCCACTACAACCGGGGGCGGACCGATAACCACAGTAGTAACCTTAGAGGCGCCACTCCAGCGCCTAGTGCTGCCGATATTGGCGCTGGACCTGGCCCAACGACTTCCCAGAACCACACTACTCCAAACCCCTCGACTTTGGCACGAGCGACTTCTGGTAGTCAAGACTTGGGTCGGGGTTTCAATAGAGACCAAATCTTAACAGGGGACTCCAGGCACTATCGCCCGCCAGACGAAACCCAATATCAGCGCTACACACCAACACCTCCTCACCTCGCTGCGACCGACAAGACTGAGATCAATAGCAGCAGTGACAATAACACGGACCACGCGCCATCGTCACTTTCGTTCGTGCCCCAAGCAGCAGCAGCTCCAGTCCTGCTACCCAGAACCTCCTCACTGCTGCCACCACCGCGCAACCTTGGCTATGCTGGCCTCCTGAAGAAAGAGCCAATCTCTACCGTACCTGTCACGACGAAACCCCGAAGGTCGCACTCTCGGGCGAGCAGTATTGGGGCTATTACAGACGGCTTCCGAAACCTTAACAGGTGGTCCGCGTCCACATCCTCGAGCCGTGCTTCGAATCGACCAGGCGCGACAATTGCTTCTCTAGTAGGAGGCGGACAAGATCGGGCGTCTAAGGAACAACAGTCACCACAACAGCAACAGGCGGCAACTTCAACATCAGCAACGAGGCGAACCAATTTCTCGCGACGCATGAGCGTCGACTCCGTAGCAATCATAGCAAATGCGAGCGACCCAAACACGTCTCGCACATCTACGAATTACCAGTCGCCCCGGAAATTGAGCAAGCGGCGGCCATCTGACGGCGGCACTCTCACGGCTTCACCTAGGTCACGCGCCGGTTCCAATGCAAGCTCGCGAGTAAGGCTTCAGCAGCACTCGCCACCATTACCCTCGGCATCAGCGCCTAACCTTCCGCCCATCGTTACTCTACCTTCGCTCGAGCTCCCCGCCGTCTCCCCAGAGCCTGCCACCGCGACACGTACGGACTTTTCGGCATCAACGGCATTGCTGCCGAGACGGACGAGCCCCGCCATCAGCGCACCCAACTCACCGTATTCCAGTCAAGGGAACAGCTCCAGGGCCGGTCAACGAGACTATCTTGGGGATGAGCCGACTGATTCGAATAATAACCGAGGAAATACCCCAACTCTACTACCTGCAGCCCAGCTAATACCTAACAACACAATGCCTACCGAAAGCAGAGGCCATACGAGGAATCGCTCTTCGAACGCCAAGAGCAGCGTTGACTCAACGCCGAGGGACAGAGACCGCGGAAAGCAACCATCGCAAAAGGCGATGTTGTCTAAAGCTCTTGCCAAGGCCAATACTGCCGTTCAGCTTGACAACGCCCAGAACTACCAAAGCGCACGGCAGTCATACAGCGAAGCTTGTGATCTCCTCGAGCATGTGCTCGCCAGGACAACAGGCGAGGAGGATAAGAAGAAACTCGAAGCGATTCGCCGCACTTATACAAGTCGGATCGATGAACTCGATGGTATGGCTCCCGCACAGGCGTTCACATATAGTAGCAAAGCGCTCCCGGCCCGGCCAGAGAGTTTAGAATATAACGGCATGGAGATCCGACCATCGTATGACGACGATCTTGATGACCCCTTCTATTCGACTGCTACCACGACGCGCTACGGAAGCACGCCGACACCCGACAATCGCAACTTGGCAACACCCGTACCAACAGAGCAGCCACACCCGTCTCTTCAATCTTCATTTAATAAATCACCTATTCGACGAAACTTCGAGGGCAGCCTTGCCATACCCCAGCCCCGGGACAATCTGTATATGCCAGCGCCACTATCTCCGCGGCGACCCATTTCACCACCTAGGCCAACAAGCCCACCAGAACCTATCGTGCGCCAGGACTTTTCCATGCCTGCCGATCGTCTAGCCCCTACAATTGAGCCGGGCCAAAGTCACGCGCGGAACTTGAGTCATGAATCTACCTCGTGGCTGGACCCAATCGATGAGTCTGGCGGCTCAGCTGCTTCATCCGTTCACTCCCGGACGTCTTCGTTTGGGGTCAGAAGAAAGCACATTCGTGCTGTTAGTGGCGGCACAGAGGCTGAATTCGATGCCGCCCTGGACGCGGCTGTGGAGGCAGCCTATGATGAGGGATATGAGCCGATGGACTCTGCCGATATGCTTTACGATGACCGCAATGGCGACGACGATGATGAAGATGACCGTGTAGTGGCCAACGCAATGCGAAGAGTAGAATGGGCCAAGGAGCAAGTGAGACAGACCGAGCGGGAAGCTGCGATAGAAGTAGCACGTGAAAGGGATTTGCAGAGGCGGTTGCAGCAGGCTAGCCGGATATCAACCTACGACGAGGGCGGCTTCTACAACGGCGACAGTTCAGACGAGGAGGAAGAACGTATGTTGGAAGACATGACCAGGAACTTCGCTATGCAGAGTTTCACCTTCGATCAGCCCTCGCGGCAGCAGCCAGGTACCGGTAGAGACAGGGAGTCGGATTCGAGTGGAGTTACACAGCGCACCTGGCACAGCTCGATGGGATCCAATCCGCCCCCAACAGCAAGCACCGTACTGTCCACCGTCACCGAGATGCCGCCGCCGATATCAGCGAAAGCAGCCGCTGCTCCTCCGCCTTCTTTGCCGCCGCCCCAGGCTCTTCCTCAGATACCGCCGCCTCAGCCGCCTGGTGTACGAAGTAGGCGCTTGTCAGGACAAAACCCCAAGCAGCTCAAGATCGAAACCGCCAAAGTCAATCCTCCACCTCCGACAGGCCCAGTATCCGCCTTTCAGGCCAAGCCTGGTAACTACATTGCGCAGCAAAGGCAGGCCATGTCGGCTACCTCTACACGGCCAGGCCCTTTCTCGACGCGAGCACCCAGCTCCCCCGGTAGAAATGCTAACCCTCCAATTCTTGCGCCTCCCACACCACCTTCACCTCCACGCAACCGAGTGTCTTCAGAAGAGTATGATGAGTTTGCAGAAATGCGAACCGATTCCCCATCCTCGGCCCGGCCAGTTCTGCGAAAGAACCAGTCCTCATCCAGCCTTCGGTCTCAAAAGGGCCGCCAGCTCTCTGTGTCTAACACCGACCCTACCTCGGATCTCTCACCGAATACTCCCATGAACTCGTTGATGTCTAGCTCAATGAGCGCGCGGCAGCCAGCCATGCCTGCTCTTCCGACACCCATCGTCACCGCGTTTAGCCAGAAGATGGCGGGCGGTTTTGGGGGCCTTTATCTCTTTGATTCGGACTTCCACTCACCTTTGCCCCGCTCCCCGTCTTCTATCAATCAGCTTGGGCCGGACGTACCTTTGCCGCTGGAGCCGTGCCCGTCCGATGCCATGCTCCGTCCATTCTGGCTCATGCGCGCGTTGTATCAGACACTTGCCCATCCGCGTGGCGGCTATATCACCAATCGGCTTTTCATACCACGCGACGTGTGGAAAGTCAAGGGCGTGAAGCTGCGGGCACTAGAGGACAAATCCTCGCAATGCGATATGCTGACTGCGGCTCTGTTAAACCTTGGCAGGGTGGACAGCAACGATGCGGATGCGGTGCTCGAAGAGATGCAGAGCTTCGAAAACGTTCTTGAGCAGGTTCAAATGGCCTTGACCAAGAAACTGGGCAACGAGGTGGGCACACAAGGTATGTCGGTGATGCGTGAGAGCCAGGATGGCGAAGCGATGCCGGCGGTGCCCAGAAGTGCCAGTGTCAGTGGCAAAGCAGGAGCCTTCAGCTGGCGCAGGCTGAGAAGCAAAGGATCGGCAGTCAACATGGCCTCAGCCTACGGCACCCGGAGCAACAGCGGTGGCAGCGGTGGCCCCAGCATTCCCGATAAAGAAATCATAGGGAATGGTTCCGGCACCCTGCCCAGCTTGCCCATGGTCGCGAATCCGAGCAGCCGTCCCGCAAAGCGCGATGTTGCGTCTGTCCAATTTGACGGCCCATATGCTGGCTATATGTCAAGTCTAGCGCGCTTGTTTGATGCTGCACAAACAGTTGGTAAGTGGTTTTGTATAAGAGTCCCCTCCCCGTAGGGACTAGTTCATGTGACTAACACGGTTTTGTTTCTCAGACCAAATCGCGCGCCAGGTCGATGACCCAGGCTTGAGGCATGCCGACAAGACGCAGGTCGGCCTCGAGCTGTGCACTAGGCATGCAGCCGAGTTTTTCGGGTTTTACATTTGTCGATTTGTTCTGAGTGATCTAGGATTACTACTCGACAAATTCGTCAAGAGGGGGAGCGAGTGGGTATTGGTTTGAGGCTTGAGCTGTCTCACCAGCACCCGAACCCAGGAGAGGGGTTGATGATATAACACTCATACGCGATCACCGTGTTCAGACTTGCAAGATGCTATGCTGGGGCGGTCTGGATATACACACACACGCAAGTGTAGTCCACAGTTGGGGGCGGGGGGTTGGAGAAGAACGACGACATATCTGCGACCATGAAACCATTTAGAGATACCACATTGCTGTTCGTTACTGCCTTTTTGATACCATTCATACTCATACCCTCACTTGGTATGTTTCATTTTCCATTTCTCTTCGGAAGCTGGCGCGATGGGGAGGCGGAGGGCGGACGGTGGGGGGGGTATCTGTACTATAGATGAGCACGGGCAATGGCCGGTGTATCAGGCTTGCCGAGTGGAATATCTGTATATAGCAAAGAGTGTAAATAGGTACACTGCTAGGCGGCATGTGCTATCTTGATTCACATACACGCGGCTGTTGGGCCTGAAAAATCAAACTTTGTTACCGACAAGCTTAAAGTAGGCGTGCCATCATCAGCCTCCCAACCTCAGCCACTCGCTCACTCGCCCTCCATGACGCGCTCCTCGCCCAGTCGCGCCGTGAAGATGACGGTGCGCCGGGAGATCAGCCATTTCCCGGGACTCGCACCCGGTACTGTTGCTACTCCTCCAGGAGCACTGCTGCCACTACCATCGTCGTTGACCAACTGCAGCGTGTCGACGTATTGACCCCACGCCGTGACCTGCTGGCCCTCCCACTTGCCCCGGCCGAAGTGGATACCGGCGAAGTAGGTCGTGGCCTGGGCCGTCACGCCGTCGGGCTGGATCTCTACGATCTGAGTGGTCAGGGCGTGTTGCGAGATTATGTGCTGGAGTCTGTTTTGTTGTTGTTTTTGTTTTGTTTTTCAGGTCAGTCCATCAAGCCCTGACATTCGGGCTCTGTTGGGAGAGAAGAAGAAGAATGCGAGAGAACAGAAAGAAAGCAACCAACCTTCCTTGGATCGCTTGCGATATGGCGTCGACGCCCCGCATGTCGCGGTTGAAGGGATAATCGGCATGGGCGTCCGTGGTAAAGACGAGAGTCTTGAGGAGGTGCCAATCCTTGGTGTCAAGCGCGACGCAGTACCGGGCTATGGTATTCGTGATGGCGATGTAGTCGAGGGGGTTCGGAGAAGGTGGCGTTTTTAATATATTCATTTTTCCTTTCTTTTCCCTGTTCTTTTTCTTTTTGGGGCTCAGAAGCGAATGGATGGATGGATGGATTGGTGGACTACTACAGCTGCACGTCTAACTATATATATATATAGTCTGTCCATTAGTAGTGAGTTTGAGATATCGCGGAAGGGTAAGCTTATGGGGGGACGACAATGGAAATCCCAGCGGACGTCCGCACACCAAGCCCGAGATCAGCTGGCGTTTTGAATTGTTGATCAGCTCATCGTGGTTCTCATCCCAACCACACATGCCGTGGCTTGGTCGCACTACAGTTAGGTTGGTTCCCTTGGGCTCCCAGGCTTTAGCGACGCGATAACCAATGATCCGGGTAGCCGCCGATCGCCCGTGATGATCTACGCCGGATTGGTAGAGTATACAACTATAACTATAACCTACTAACGTTAACCTGAAGTACTTACTTTCTTAGTCTCTAAGTTGGAGGGGGAGGGGGGGTCATACGGGTCATACCCGCCCAATTGGTAACGATGAATCATCATCATCAGTATAGGTAGGTAGTAAGTACTATCTATCCATCCTATTCATCCATCAATCACTATATGATATAGTCGGTCTGACTGACGCAGTAGGCTCCAGAGAGTGCGGTTTAATCTTAGCGAGTTGCATCACCTGAAGATCCGTTCAGTTCCAATTGTGCCCATTGTGCACATCCACCACGTGGCTTCCAGTCATACCCGACGGCTTCAAGACGGTGTAACCGACGTCGCGTGGGCATTGCGGTCGGTTGATTCTTACCCGAGTTGCTGCTCTAACCCACCGGCTCCGACCTCGCCTCCTTGTTGTTCCCTGAGCGCCACCTGTACCGGAAGCGGCCTTCATAAGCGAGCACGGATGCTTTGGGTGCATCCGGCGCTCCCTTTCTCCAATCAATCATCTTCTTATCTTTTAACAACGAACTCACATAGTCCAGCCACACATATATTGCATCTCAACCTCCTCCGGGGCCGCCACAGGCTGCTGACTGGCTTGTCAGCGCTGCCATGATTTGTCGCCAATCCTCCGATACTCGTGAGTGTTCCAGATCTGTGCCCCCTTAATCTGAGACTATTATACGGTTACCCGCCGAAGCCCGCTCTGTGCCTCGCAACACATCTCGCTTCTCACGTGCCTCCCGTCCACCAAAGCATCACACGAAACCCCGGTCCCAGCACCCAAGTATCAAGGTCATTAGAGGCCCCATATAGTCCAGTTCGCTTCTGCTTTCGGCCTTGCTCGTCTTCCGTGTCAACATCTCAGCTGTGCCTTGGTCCAAGCAGTACCTCTCAACTGCCAGGTGGACGAAACCACCAACTCCAGATAGAGACATCGCCGTCATAACATGGTGTTGGACGCTGGGCCAGGGCTCCCAGCGGGGGGGTGCTCCTCTCAAGGGGCCACAGGGCGAAGACGAGGACTATGAGCTCAACGTCCAGATGATGCTGGATCAGAGTTTTGACGATTGGCCCAACGAGGCCGGTGTAAGTTCTTCTTGTATTGTATCGCCCGCCGCCCGGGGGTACCAGAGCTAACTTCTAGCTCAGTTTGAGGGTTTGACAGAGGTTAGGGGCCCCATAGATCTAAAGGTCCGGGGCGCCATCCCATCATGGGCAGCCGGAACCCTGTACAGGACCGGCCCCGGCGGCTTCGAGGTTGAGACGGCGCAAAACAACACCTACCGTGTCAGCCACTGGTTCGACGGCTTTGGGCAATCTCACAGGTTTACAATCACTCCAGAAGAGAATGGCAGAGTGAGGGTCGAATACGCCTCGAGATGTCAGACCGAAGATCTTGTGGAGGAAATCCGACAGAACGGGAGCCCCCATGGCTTTACCTTTGCCCAACGCCAAGATCCCTGTATTGGCTTGTTCGGGAAGATGATGGCAATATGGCGAATGCCCTTCCCCAGAAACGGCCCTCGCTTGGACAATATATCCGTTACGGTACAGGCGAACGTGCCTGGACTGGGGAGCTCCCAGGCCAACGCCGCCCAACAGCAGTCGGGGGGTCACCGAGCGACAACTAGCAACTTGTGGCTCACGACCGACAGCTGCAACTTGAAAGAGATGGACCTCCGCACTCTAGAGCCCATCGGGTTTGCCGCGCAGGAGAGGCTGCACCCTTCACTGAAAGGCCCCCTCAGCTGCGCCCATGCCCAACGCGACCCGGAGACCGGAGACCTCTACAACTACAACCTCGACTTTGGGCCCGTTGCGACATACAGGGTATTCCGGGTAAACGCGAAGACTGGCACTACCGATGTGATCGCCACCATACGTCGAGCCGACACCAAGCCGGCCTACATGCACTCGTTCTTCATGTCCGAGTCCTTCGTCATACTCTGCATCCCCTCAACCCACCTGGCCGCCATGGGGCTATACATCCCCTGGCAACGGAACATTGTCGACGCAATCGAGCCGTTTGACGAGTCGAAGCTGTGCAAATGGTTCATAATCGACCGCAAAGGTGACCGCGGCATCGTGGGGGTCTACGAGAGTCCTGCCGGCTTCCACTTCCATAGCGTGAATGCCTTCGAGGAGGAAGTCGACGACGCCACGGGGGACACTTTTGTCTGTTGCGACGTGATCGAGTACCCCTCCCTCGACATCATACGGAGCTTCGAGCTCGATGTGCTGCTGCGGAGGAACGGCATGGCCCAGGAGTTCTGGGGCGACGAGAAGCGCAATCGTAACACGCAATCCCGGTTCGCGAGACACAGGTTTCGAGTCCCATCCCGGCATACTCAGATGAAGAACAAAAAGGCGGAAAGCAGCGGCGCCTGCTACTCCGCGCCGATGATGAGCAGGGGGGAAAGGGTTGTGGAAATCAAGGCACCCAGGGTGGGCGAGCTGCCGACCATCAACCCGGCCTACGCCACCAAGAAGTACCGGTATTTTTACAGCCTGCCGAACCGGGGCCACAGCACGCTGCTCGACGGCCTGGGCAAGACCGACATCGAGACGCGCGAGACGCTGTACTGGGACAACCCTCAGGGCCATACGCCGGGGGAGGCCATTTTCGTGCCGCGCCCTCGCCGCGCCGTAGGGGCAGGGGACGCCGCAGAAGACGAAGAAGACGACGGCGTGCTGCTGAGCGTCATCCTGGACGGCTACGGCAAGAACAGCTACTTGCTGTGCCTAGATGCCAAGACGATGCAGGAGCTGGGGCGCGCCGAGTGCGAGTGGGCAATCGCGCATGGCTTCCACGGAATACACACGTAAACATAGATGGACACTTGAATACACGTAGAAGACACATTGCTGCCGACTAGCAAATTATATACCTGCACCGTGCTTACTTGCGTATGTCCTGTACATAAAAGCAGAGGGAGGTATGGACAAGGAAAGTATTTTCAGCAACTGCTGCGGACTTGCTTGAACGCAAGCCAGGACCCTTTCACAATCAACCACTTGACCATGACACGGGTTATTCAGTGTCGTGCGGGAGCGAGGGATGTTTCTGGACATCCTGGGGACTTGTGCCTGGCCCCAGAATGAACCCTGGGGGTGAGGAGCATCTTGTTCGAACCAGGCTGCCTACGAACATCTAAAACGTACCTATCGTATAGAACAGGGCACCAAAGAGAACTCCAATACTGCAATTGTATTTACAGAAGATGATCTATGTGCACTACCTATACATATTCTGTCGCTGTTGCGAGATGTGAGACTCGCTCCAAACACCGTTGTGGTCTGTAAGCCGACCCCAGGCTATCAGGGCTCGGCGGTCTTGGTATCAGGCACATCTGCATTCATCGTGAGATCTGCATCCTCGAGAGGAACGAGCAGTTTCGATCGCGTGATCACCAGATGACCGAGCCAGGCCCCAATAACCACAATGAAGCCCAGAATTCCCCGCATGACCGACTGGGCAGCGGACTCATCTCCGTTACGGACGGGCGGAATGACCGCGCTAACAATTTGACTGGCGAGGGCGGTGGCGAAGATGCAAATAGCAACTACGCTGCCCCAGGTGCCGACGGGAGACTTCCATCTCAGCTCGCCGAGTTCCTTCCTTTGCTTCTTCATGGCACCGCGCATGCGAAGGTGCGCCAGGCAGATGCTCAGCCAAGTGAAGTAGTTGCTCGCCGAGGCAAGTGACATGAGCCATTCGAAGATATCGTCCCCACTGGGTGCTGCATTGATGAAGGCAAGTAGAGAAACGGCAAAGACCACCATCAACGCGTAGAGCGGAAGGCCCCCTTTCTTTGTGGTCCGAGATAGGATCCTGGGGCCCATCCCCTGTGCACAGATGGCACGCAGGGCTCGGGATGAGGCGAAAATGCTGGCATTGGCCATGCTGAAGACGGAGATGAGGATGACGGCGTTGACAAAGGTGGCAAGGCCAGTGATGCCCGCCTGATGGATGGCAAGTACGAACGGCGAAGTTTTCTCGAGGTGCGAAAACTTCTCGAAGGTATCGGGGCCGATGACGAGACCGGCCATGAACAGCGGCAGTATATACAAGACGACGATGCGCGCGCCTACAATCTTGGAGGCCAAGGGCATGACCTTGGTGGGCTGCTTGCATTCGGCGACAGCCAAGCCAAGCATCTCGGTACCACCATAGGCCAGGCCAGCATTGACGAACACCCAAAGGAACCCCGAGACGCCATTCTGGAAGGCGCCCTCCTTCCAATACTTGAACCCGGTACCGTGTCGTGGGTCGGACTGTACACCACCGGCACAGATGACAATGGCTGTGATAGTGAAGAGCACTAGCACGCCAACCTTGGCAAGGCCGAAAGCATGCTCGGCCTCGGCATACCATTTAGCACCTGCAGCTGCGATAGCGAACAGTCCAGCGATCACCACGGGAACGAACCAGCCGGTATTGGGAGAGTACCAGTATTTCGTGATGAGGATCATGACGGTGATCTCGAAGGGCACGATGAGCAAGAAGTTGATGACGTAGTTCCAGCCCATGGAGAAACCCCATGAGGGCGAGATAAAGCGTATAGAATAATCATAAAAGGAGCCCTGGACGGGGAAGCTGGCCGAAAGCTCTCCCAGCGCGCACATGGTCAACCAGACGGCAAAGCCAGCAATCGAGAAAGCCAAGACCAGAGCCGCTGGCCCCCCGCGTTGCAAGCCGACGGAACTAGCTATCAGCAGCCCAGCACCGATAGAGCCTCCTAGAGCCATTGGCACAAATTGGCGTGTGGAGATGACCTTGTTCAGAGATGTATGGTCTGATGCCGGTACCTTCTCCTGGCTAAAGAATGAAGTCGGCGAGTGTGGGGGGGGCTGCAGGTGGTACCGCCACCTGCTTCTCGAAGGATGGCATGTTGAGAAGTCTTCTGAGGCTGCCGGGTAGGATGCTGTATGGCCGAAGTTGAAACAACAATAGTATTTGTGAGCAGGCGGTAGGAGTAGAAGTAATGATGCTAGAAGAGCGAAGGTCTCTGGCAAAAAGCGATATTCGACAGGTCGGCAGGAAACAGCATGCTTATAAGAAGCCAACTGGTTTCTCCGGTGTCCTCAATTGGACGAGTATGGATGTTGGTTATCATGGTTTTCTAGAAAGCCGGCCCTTCTTGGGTGCAGACTGGTCCAGTCTGAGGCGTTTCTACCACTGGGATGCCGAAGTATATTCGCCATGCCCATGGGCGCCAGTCAAGATAGTGGCTCTGACCAAATCAGCTGCGTGCAGTGCAAGATAAGCAATGGACTCAGTTGCCAATCGGGTGGAAACGTGCTCACAAGGTATACCTTTGGAGCCTCTTCTTGTAGTACCCAGAGCCTCGCTGAGCGAAGGCGGGAACGACACCTTACCGCAGTCCCAAGTACGGAATAGCCAGTTGTTCGTCAAGGTATCGTATCATACCTGGGCTTGGGCCCTACGATAGAAGGGCCACAGGGTCGAGAACAAGTTATTGAAGTCGACATTGAGCCATGTGCGCCTCGCAACGCAAGAGTGTGCTACAATGTACGAAGCTGTCTAGCCAGCGGCTACAAAGATAACATATAGTATCATGGTTCCCTGAGCGTCTTTGATCGATATGGCGATGCCTTCACAAACAAACACGTGAGCACTTGATCATAGAAAGATGGCAGCTACATGTTTCGTTTTCGCCGAAAAGAAGATGACGGGTTCCCTTGAGAGAGTCCCGGGCGGCCCCCATGACCACGACGGCAGCGCGGCAGGTCACTGCTCACAGTGGGAAGCTCATCTCATCCATCTGCATTGGAAACTGGGACATTTGGTCTGGGTGAGAAGTAACCTTGGATATCTTATCTCACTTAAGTAAGGCAACTACGTCCTAACCTAAGTAGGTCAATATACTTTAAGTACTCCGTACAATTTATTTATTTATTTATTTTAGATTGGTGGGATGGGGGCGATGGTGGGGTGCACGTGAGTCAGTCAGCTATCGAACACATCCCACCACCCCACCAGCCCCTCAGCCCACCCCGCGCCAGTTGCTGGCTGAGATGTCTGAATGAAAAGAGCTTGATGCCGATCTCGCTCCTGACGAGATCCCCCGTCATATCAATTTGCATGTACTTACCCAGGAGAAGATCCATGATCCAAGTTGGCCCTCTCAAGTGATCCAGCATTAAAAGCCATTGTTATCTTTTGAGAATCCTCACGCTATCCTTCATCATGTCCAAGGGTCGTGTCTGTCTGTATGTGCTCCATCTTGCCTGTCCAGCGTCTCAAGGTCATCTGTAGTTGCAATTACTGACCAATTCACCTTATCAGTGCCTACTCTGGAGGTAAATATCCCTCTACCCAGCCGTCGTACCTATTCTATGTGCTTGACAGCAAAGAACTGATCAATTGGCAACATGCATAGGCCTTGACACCAGTGTAAGTCCGTCCGAGACACACACATACACACACACCCCCGCCTCTAGCCCACCATCTCCATCTCCCTCGCGGAAAAGAACTGAAGAAAACCTCCGATCACACTGCTTACGCCTGCTTACTTGATAGACCATCTTGAAATGGCTCATCAACGAGGGTTATACCGTCGTGTGCTTCCTTGCCAATGTCGGTCAGGAAGAGGACTGGGCCGCCGTTGAGAAGAAGGCCGTCGCCCTTGGTGCCGAGAAGATGGTCATCCTTGACTTGCAACGCGAATTGGTCGAGCAGATCGCCTTCACTGCCATCCAATGCAATGCCATCTACGAAGACCGCTACCTTCTCGGTACCTCGCTCGCCCGCCCCGTCATCGCTCGTGCCCAAGTTCGCGTTGCTGAGGAGACCAACTGCGACTTTGTCAGCCACGGCTGCGTAAGTACAACAAACTCGCCATCCTCGGTCCGAACAAAATGCTGAGAATAATCTAGACTGGCAAGGGTAACGATCAGGTCCGATTCGAGCTGGTATGCAGGCCAAACCCCTTGGACCCTCCCCCCTCACGTTATTATTGACCGTCCACTCTCTAGGCCTTCAAGACTTGCAACCCCAACCTCAAGGTTATTGCCCCCTGGCGATTGCCCGAGTTCTGTGAGAAGTTCCAGGGCCGCCAGGACTTGCTCAAGTATGCCGCCGACAACAACATTCCCGTCTCTTCGACGCCTAGCAAGCCTTGGAGCATGGACGACAACATGATCCACTGCTCGTACGAAGCTGGTGTTCTTGAGGACCCCGACCACACTCCTCCCAAGGACTTGTGGACCCGCACTGTCGACCCTATCGACGCCCCTAACACGCCCGAGAACTTCACCATCCACTTCGAGAAGGGTGTTCCCGTCAAGCTGATCCACGGTAACGACACCATCACCGACTCGGTCGAGCTCTTCAAGCGCCTCAACAAGATTGGCCACGACCACGGTGTGGGACGTGTAGATATCGTTGAGAACAGGTTCATCGGCCTCAAGAGCCGAGGCTGCTACGATACTCCTGGTCTGACCATCGCGTGAGTTTCAACCGCCAAAGTATTCATGTCTTCTAAGGCTAATTGCGGATCATTAGCCGTCTCGGACACATTGATATCGAGGCCCTGGTCATGGACGGCAAGGTCCGAGAGCTTCGTGACCAATTCTGTACACTGCCCTGGGCTCGCCTGCTCTACAACGGCATGGTAAGTTGTAGCTTATGATCGTTTGAAAATAGGGGCCTGCTGACTCTATTGACTGGATAGTACTTCAGCCCGGAGCGCGAGTTTGTAAGTCCTCCTAAGTTCAACGCCACGGTCCATTCACATCACCTCTAACACAAGACCTACAGATTGAGAACTCGATCAAGTTCAGCCAGCAGAACGTGACCGGTGAGGTCCGCATGATGGCATACAAGGGTAATGCCTACGTCCTGGGCCGCAAGAGCGACGCCAGCAACCTCTACTCGGCCGAGGATGCTTCCATGGACTCCCTCGAGGGCTTCAGCCCAATGGACACCACTGGATTCATCGAGATCCAGGCCATCCGCCTCAAGAAGTACGGCCTGCAGAAGATCAAGGACGGCAAGCCCCTCAGCCAGTCATAAGTCGCACAGTCATGGTTGTAACTTTGTGTACTGGCGTTCTGAGAGGGTAGCCATACCAGCACCAGAGGCAAAGAAAAAGAAAAGGGGCAGGGGGTCTCGGAAGCTGTTCATCGTGACTGACGCAATGGTCCAACCGTTTCGCCACTTGTAACTAGACTGAGCTGGATTTAAGAGTCATGTTGAAATATTCACACGACTTTCATAAACATAATGAATTGATTAGGAACAGTGACCTTGTTTTTCGTTTCATCATAACTCGTGTCCACAACCCTAGTGGCTGAGGATTGTTGTGTTGCAAATTGAGCTGTCGAATCGCGGGCGTATTTGCCCATATACCCACCCATACACCCTGTAGACATCTCATTATGGCAGGCCAGTCGAACTCATCTTCCAGCTTTGCCCTGAACTAGTAATACATTCAAAGACACGACACACGAGCACCCGACTCCCATCCGGATCGAGGGCTCATTAACCGAGTTAGTACCCGCTCTGCTCCTGACGATGATCGTCGCCCTTCTTGGCCGCCTCACCCGCCTCCCGGATGGCCTGCTCGTCGCCGCGCAGCTTGGCGAAGTACTCTTTTATATCGTCGGCGCCGACGGCCTGGCCGCTCTTGGCGAACTCCTCGAAGAAGGGTCTGAGCTTGTCCTTGAGGTGGTTGTAGGCCATGACGCCCTCGATGGCGCGCACGCGGTCGACGTTGCGCAGGGCCGACTCGCCCCGCTCGTACAGCGAGTTGCCGCTGCCGTGCGTCGAGACGCCGTCGTTGGAGTCAGCGCCGCCGTCCGAGAGCGGCGGCTCGTAGGCCTCTTCTTCGTCGAGCAGCTGTGGGTGCGGCTGTAGCAGGGGGAAGCACTTGGGGCAGCGGCAGAAGGTGGAGCGGAATCCTTCGGTCATGAAGAGGGAGAATTGGCCGGTCGGGGCTGGCGGTAGGCTGTCGTACTTGCAGGTTGTCGTCGGCTCGAATGATCGGGACGGCTCTTTGATGTCTTCTTCTTGTTCGGCCTTGGCCGCGCCAGGTGCAGACGCTGCGGTTTGGCCGTCTTCAATCTCTTCAGTTTTGGCACGTTTCGATTCTGGTGTTTGTTCCTCGTCTTCGAGCTTTCGCTTCTTGGACGATGACGAGTCCTCTTCGCCCTTGTTCAAGTAAACAGGCAGTAAGAAACCCGCCGCAGCGGCGTATCGCTTGATCCAGGGGTGCGCTTCAATGCATTTGTAACATAGGAAGTGGTTGAAATCATCCTCGCCCGGAAATCCTTCAGGCAATGGGGCATCACTATCATCGTCCTCGTCACCAGCTCCCACTGTATCTGCGTCGTTGCTGTTCTGATGGGCCCCATTGATATCGGGGACTGGCCCGTCTTCTGAAATGGTGGGGAGTGTGTCATGGGGAACGGCCGTCGGATCTACTGGCTTCTTGACTGTCGTCATCTTCTCGTACCACCTAGGCCCGAGGCCGACGAGACAGCCAGGGTGGTACCAGTCTTCGCCACAGCCACCGGTCTCGTGGGTACCGAGACCCAAGCACTGGAACATGGTGCCCTTCTGCTCCTGAGGCCTGTAGTCGATGGAGCAAGCGCAGAAGCGATTGCGGAAGTTCTGGTTGTACTTGTTGTTCGGATCAGCCTCCTCGGAGTGGACGCCGCCCTTCGTGCTGGTGTCGGTATTGAGGCGCAATGTGCATGGCTGGTCTGGGGAAAAGCGCGTGGTGCCGCAGTCGCATGTGAAGTTGCGCTTCTGAAAGATCTCGACGAGCTCGTGTTCGCCGTGGCATTGGACCGAACACGAGTAGCAGACGCCGGCGGGGGTGTGAGGGTCGTCGGGATTGGCAGGGGGTGGGTGGCAGGTCAAGCAGGCGAAAACGCTCTGTCGCAGGGTGCCAAGCTCTTTGGTGCAGTTCTCGATACTCTGTTGGGAACATCAGGTTAGACTACTATGATAGTAGGGAAATAAGGGTAGAAGAGGAGGGCGGGTGGATATGACGCACATATGGGAGTGCCTCGCGGGCATCAGCCTCGAGCTGCATCTGATCTCTGAGGAATTCGGCAGCAGTCTGGGAATTTGCGGAGCGATGCGACATGCTCTCGCGGCGGTCTCGTGCTGTGTCGGTGGCAATGGCATCGTTAGAGCCCTCAGGCGGCGCGACTGTCGGCTTGTCGGCCATGGTGTGTGTTCGGCTGCGAAGTGGTCTAGGGCGTGAGAATACAGGCGGGGCAGCGGATGCAATTACTTGGAGATGCCAGGTCAATCCAAGACGCAAGAAACGAAGAAAGGGAGGCTGAGATGAAGGTGTAACCTAGATGGAAGCGTCGAGGCGTGTGTGAACAGAGATGCATACACCAACCAACCGATAAGATAGATATGTACTTACTGATAAGAGTATATCTATCCATCCCCTTCGAGCAGCTTTATTCTAATTGTGTAATCTACTCGCTGCGACGCGACGTGCTGGCGGCAGGTCGCGTACTCCAAGTACCTCCCAAGTACTCTCCGTACTCTCCGTATCTGCTCCAAGTACCCCCCCCCACCCCCCTGGAGAGTGGGCCACTTTACACGGTCTAGCAGCAAAGACGCGTTTCAAATCCCCTCCACCCCAATTTTCGCGTCGAGGGCCAATTTGCGCTCGTTGGTCGGTCAATGCTGCCCTTCCCCTTCAACTTTCAAGATCCCCAGTTCATTCGTGCCAACATCGTCGCCAACTGCTCCATGAATCGAGAAAAGGTCCAAATTCGAGTAAATACGACCAATCCTAGTGCAGCTTTCTCAAGATGAGGTATGTGGGCAAAGCCTCGGGAACAAGTCGGATGAAAGCTGACTGACTAATTACCCTTACTTAGCTCACAAAACCCGCCCAGTTCGCCTTTGCGATCCAACATGGACTCAGCCAACCGGGGCGTAGCTCCTCGTGCGAACCGTAAGCGCGCTCGTACTGGCGGTGATGCCAGCTCCTCGGTCGCCGCCTCTAGTCCCATGCCCTCGTCCCCGCCTGCCTTCAACATTGCCCATGGCGGCGATGACGATGACGACATGGAGGACGAGCCTGAGATCCAGGATGACCTCGATGAACTGGATGAGATGGCCGAGGATGATGTCGACTTGTTCAACGAGGGTTTCGAGAAGGACTACAGAGAGAAGGACGACAATGACCGCTACGAGGGCATTGATATTGACGACGAGGGCGAATACGGTGATATGGATGTCGCTGAGCGAAGACGGCTCGAAGCACAACTGAACCGCAGAGATCGCCAAGTTGCTCGCAGAAGGCAGATGCCCAATGCCTTCTTGCCCGAGGAACTAGGTAGTGAAATCGACATTGATCCCACTGCCCAGCCCCGTCGACGTCGTCACCACTATGACGAGGATCCCGACGATGAAATGGACCAGGACATCATGGACGAGGAACTGTCCCTCGAAGCTCTTCAGGACATCAAGGCGGCCAGCCTCACCGAGTGGGTCTCGCAACCCGCCGTCCAGCGTACCATCAAGCGAGAGTTCAAGGCCTTCCTCACAGAATATACCGACGAGAACGGTTCGTCCGTTTATGGTAACCGCATCCGTACCCTTGGTGAGATCAACGCCGAGTCTCTCGAGGTATCTTACGACCACCTCTCTTCCTCGCGAGCTATTCTGGCTTACTTCCTTGCCAATGCCCCCGCCGAAATGCTCAAACTGTTCGATGACGTTGCCATGGACGTCGTGCTGCTGCATTACCCAGACTACGAACGTATTCACTCGGAAATCCATGTTCGCATCTTCGATCTGCCTGTTCACTACACACTACGCCAGCTGAGACAGTCCCATCTCAACTGCCTCGTTCGAGTTAGCGGTGTTGTTACACGACGCTCCGGCGTCTTCCCTCAACTCAAGTACGTCAAATTCGACTGCACCAAGTGCGGTGTGACCTTGGGCCCTTTCCAGCAGGAGTCCAATGTCGAGGTCAAGATCACCTTCTGCCAGAGCTGCCAGTCTCGCGGTCCCTTCACTGTCAACTCAGAAAAGACGGTCTACCGCAACTACCAGAAACTCACGCTGCAGGAGTCGCCTGGAACCGTCCCTGCCGGTCGATTGCCCCGTACGAGGGAAGTGATCCTGCTGTGGGACCTCATCGACAAAGCCAAACCTGGGGAGGAGATCGAGGTCACGGGCATCTACAGAAACAACTATGATGCTCAGCTAAACAACCGCAACGGATTTCCTGTCTTCGCCACTATCCTCGAGGCCAACAACGTCGTCAAGTCCCACGACCAACTGGCTGGTTTTAGACTGACCGAGGAGGACGAGCAGACAATCCGGAAGATCTCGCGTGACCCGCAGATTATCGACAAGATCGTCAACTCCATCGCACCCAGTATCTACGGTCACGATGACATCAAGACTGCAGTTGCTTTGTCCCTCTTCGGTGGCGTAGCAAAGACGACAAAGGGTGCGCATCACGTCCGTGGCGATATCAATGTTTTGCTCCTGGGCGATCCCGGTACCGCCAAGTCGCAGGTGCTGAAGTATGTTGAGAAGACAGCCCACCGAGCAGTTTTCGCCACGGGTCAGGGTGCTTCAGCTGTAGGTCTCACGGCTAGTGTCCGTAGAGATCCGCTTACCAGCGAATGGACCCTGGAAGGCGGCGCTCTTGTGCTTGCCGACAGGGGCACTTGTCTCATTGATGAGTTTGACAAAATGAACGATCAGGATCGGACGTCTATTCACGAAGCCATGGAGCAGCAGACCATTTCCATCTCCAAAGCCGGCATCGTCACGACCCTCCAGGCTCGTTGCGGCATCATCGCTGCCGCCAACCCCATCGGTGGTCGCTACAACTCGACGATCCCCTTCTCTTCGAATGTGCAGCTGACAGAGCCGATTCTGTCCCGTTTTGACATCCTCTGTGTGGTACGCGACACTGTTGACCCCGCCGAGGATGAGCGCCTAGCTCGTTTCATTGTCGGCTCTCACAGTCGTAGCCACCCTTCAAGTCAAGCCGCCGGCGACTCTATGGAGGTGGAGCACGAGTCGGAGTCATTTGCCAAAGAAAGCCAAGCAAGCCAGGCCAAAGCCAAGGAGAGCCAAATCCCTCAGGAACTTCTGCGGAAGTACATCCTTTATGCACGCGACCACTGCCACCCTAAACTCCTGCACATGGACGAAGACAAGGTGGCCCGGTTGTTCGCAGACATGCGCAGGGAATCACTGGCTACGGGTGCTTACCCTATTACGGTACGCATATGCTAAACCCCACCCCCTTTATTTTTGCAGATCCAAGGAACTAACTAATTCGTGAATAGGTTCGTCATCTGGAAGCCATCATCCGCATCTCGGAGGCATTCTGTCGCATGCGACTGTCGGAGTATTGTAATTCGCATGACATCGACCGCGCCATTGCCGTGACAGTTGATAGTTTCGTTGGCAGTCAGAAGGTTAGCTGCAAGAAGGCGCTTGCCAGGGCGTTCGCCAAATACACGCTGGCAAGACCAGGCGCCACCAGAAAAGGGGTGCCCTGGCAAGAAAGCCGGCTGCTGTAGCGGCCTAGATGTAATACGTAATGGTCTCTTGATTTGGCGGGGTGGAGTTCTGGTATTTGGCGATGCAGGGAGATGAGCATGATGAGATGAGCAGGCATTGGGCGTTTATACGATTCTCGTGTTTTATGTGGTTATATGGCAATGGCTTGTTGGGTTTGAACTGAGAGGCTACAGTACACTTTTGATATACAGCACGAGCCGATAGGGCTCGTGGCAGCACAGAGGCCTATAAATGATGAATAAATCTAGCTTCTGTCCCCCTCCCAGAACTTAGACCCCCCATACTTTCACTACCACCCCAGATGTGGCTGCTGGAGCAGTCTCCGGCCGGTGTGCCAATGCTAATCTAGTCAGGTTGAGCGCCTGGCTACCCAAGAATATAGGCGCCTTGAGCCTTTGTGCCTCATCTACGGCGTCTTGAAGCGCACTGACGACCTTGTCCAGACTATCTCCAGCCTGGGTGCCAGCTGCGACTCCTGTGATCTTGGCCAAGCTTATCATCTCGGGCCCCGCCGCTTCCAGCATAGCGCTGCCTCCCGCAGCATTGATGCAAAGCTCAAAGACCTGGTCCAGATCCAGTCCCAGGCGAGCCGCGAAGGCAATGCACTCGCCTGCGGAACACAAGTGAATACCCTTGAGCAGGGCCACGACCAGGGCCAGCTTCGCCTCGTCTGTCTCGGCCGTGCCCGCCACGGGGCCTACCTTGCCTTTTCCCTCCCAGTATAGACGGACGAGGCTGCTGTCATCATCCGGGCCATAGCCCCGGCCTACGCCAGTGAAGTAGACCTGCTCCGCCGTGCTCGTCATGGGTGTTGGGAACCCGGCTCTCCTGGCTTCGGCGGTGATGATGCTCGTGTCCTTCAGGATAATGGTGACGGCGCTCGCGATTGGCTGGAACTCCGGGTGCAGCGCCCGCGGGCTTCGGTGCTCGAACATCCAGCTCTTCCCCAGCGAGCCGATGACGGTCGCGGCCGCCTTCTTCAGGTCCAGTCCCAGGTGGGCGGCGAAGCCCAGGGCTTCGCTCGTCGAGAGGATCTGGTTCGCGGCCAGGACTTGGTGCACCATCTTCATGTTGCTCCCGGCGCCGATGCCGCCTTGGACGATGTACAGCTTGGCGGGGTCCGACATCTCCTGGAGCAGGAAGCGGGACTTTTCGATGGCGGCGTCCGAGGCGCCGGCCATGATGGACAGAGTCCCGTCGGCGGCCCGGTAGGTGCCGCCGGATACGGGAGCGTCCACGAGCTGGATGTCGCTCCGGCCCACGGAGGCGAGCTGGTCCTCAAGGCCCTGGACGTACGAACACGGCACAGTCGAGCACAGCAGCACCGCGGCGCCGTGGGGCAGTGCCGACACGGCGGCGTTCTCGCCGTCCAGCAGTACGGCTTGGGCTTGTTGCGCCGTCGCCACCATGCACACGCAGTAGTCCTTGCCCTTGACGGCCTCGGCCGGCGTCGTGGCTGCCAGCCCCCCTGCGGCCTTGAAGCGGTCGAGCGTCGGGCCCCATACGTCGAAGCCCGTCACCTTGTATCCTTGCTTCACCAGGTTCGCGGCCATGCCAAAGCCCATGGCGCCCAGGCCAATGAAGGCAATGTCGGGCTTGGAGGATGCCATCATGTCTGCTGTTCCCGTGTCACAGTATCAGGTCTCGAACGATCTGGTTTAGGGGCTTTATGGAGGTCCGAATCACAGATTGGATCGACTAGTCCTGGCACTTGGGACGTATCCGCCATATACACATCATCAATCCGCCGGGTAATGTCGCCGGACCACCACGACGGCATACTCCAAATTGTGGCCCACATATCATCGCCCGTCGCTCAGCTCTAACCCGAGCCACGACCCGAGACTTGGGGGGGCCAGAAGGGGGACTTGGCTCGTGGACATGTCTCATCTGCTCCTCGGGCCATCTCCCCGACATTCCGAACCGAGTTCGGATGGGTTGACGAATTGCTCTTGTCTTCCCCCACGTCCCCCTCCACTTGCCGCTCTAGTCGTACCACCAAGTCAGGGGTTGCATGGCTGGCTGACATCACGATGCGACCCCACTATGAGGGACCCCCTCAATCTTCATCGCTATCGTGTGTGTACACGTATTACGTATTGCGGGGTTGCGTTCCAGGCAGTTGCGCGTGCTTAGGCAGAATGCATTGGCTTTGGGGGTGGTGTCCGTGTCCCGGCAGAATTTCGAAAGGAGCGCTTGCTGCTTGGCTCAAGTGCTCACCTAGTCGAGGGAATATTGTCCCGGATGGAACTTGCCGGGCTTCGGGATCCCAGATTTGTCGAACAAGGGCGGTACTTAGTTCACCACACCACGTACATGGTAAGAGACAGAGAGATCAGCTTGAACCTGGGATTTCGATACACCACAGCCTACCGCCAGACCCTTTGCTACACATCCTGGTTCAAGTTGTTCTTGCCTTCCGTGGAGGAGCATACCTAATCCCACCTCAGCTCTTCGAAATGGGGCGCCCTTCACTAGCCGAGAACCGCACCATGGCGATCCTGAACAAGGCGCAAAGGGAAGGCTACGCGGTGCCGGGCATGTGCTGCTACAACATCGAGTCCATCATCGCGACGGTGCGGGCGGCCGAGGCGGCCAACTCGCCCGCCATGGTGCTGCTGTTCCCCTGGGCTATCGAGTACGCGGGGACGGCGCTGGTGCTGGCGGCCGCCGCCGCCTGTCACACGGCCAAAGTGCCCGTGTCGCTGCACCTGGACCACGCGCAGACGCCCGAGCTCGTGCGGCGCGCCGCCGACATCCCGGGCGCCTTCGACTCTATCATGTGCGACATGAGCCACTACGAGAAGGAAGAGAACCTGGCCCTGACGCGCGAGCTCGTGGCCTACTGCCACGAGCGTGGCATCGCGGCCGAGGCGGAGCCGGGCCGGATCGAGGGCGGCGAGGACGGCGTCGCCGAGACGGCCGATCTGGAGGGCTTGCTGACCACGCCCGAGATCGCCGAGGAGTTCGTAGCGACCGGCATCGAGTTGCTGGCCCCGGCCTTCGGCAACGTGCATGGCGAGTACGGGCCCCGCGGGATCCAGCTCGAGTATGACCGTCTCGCGTCCATCAGCGACAAGGTCGGGGACCGCGTACGCCTCGTCCTGCACGGCGCCGACCCCTTCGACGAGGACATCTTTCAGAGGTGCATCAAGGCCGGCGTCAGCAAGGTCAACATCAACAAGGGCATGAACAAGCACTACGCGCGGGTGCAGGAGGAGATGACGGGGAAGCCTCTTACTAGCGTTATCGAGGCCGGCACCGATGCCATGCAGAAGGCCATCGAGCAGTATTGCGTTTGGCTGGGAAGTGCCGGTAAGGCGTAGATAGATCGTCAGCCCGTTCAATAAAGTATGGAGAGTTGGCCGTTGCGCATCTATATGATCTTGTGATAGCACCGTTGCAACCTGCTAGGAGCAACAGTATATATATTTGTAGATAGGTAGGCCAGCACGGGGAGAGTCGCACCAGCCCATGTCAGAAATGCAGCTGGGGCCATATGCTCGGTTGTACTACATGGCCATCACCAATCGAAGCAAAGCAGGATGCATGGCAGATACGAGTCTTCCTTGTGAATTCACATGGGCTGCCTTCGTTTCCTATATACTTAGGCCCTTTACGTACGCAACGTTACATGCCCTCCCTAAGACCTGTGATGGCCACCATAGCGCCCCAAGCACCCGGGTCCGGCGGCAACTCCTTGCTCGCATCAGCGCCGACATACGTCGCACGGCCCAGCCTGGGCGTCATGGTCTTGGTGGCCTCGGCGCCGCCGACTGCGGCTTCGACTCCGGCATCGAAGTCGCCCGACTTCATGGCCTCGGCGAACGGGAGCAGCGTGTCCATGACGGTCCGGTCGCCTATCTTGGCCGGGGTGTAGCGCGTTAGGTGGTGCAGCGCTATGCCCAGGCACCTGGCCCACAGCTCGGGGACGCCCTCGGAGCCTAGGGCCAGGTCCGTGTTCTGCTCGATGGCGGTGCGCAGCGACACGAAGAAGATGCCCAGGATCCCGCCGAGCGTGCCGCCCATCTTGCCCTCGACGATCTCTTCCAGCTCCTGCAGGACCTCGATGACAGAGCCCCCGGCCGCGAGCCTTTTGGCATCCAGGGCCGCGACGAGACAGCTGGCGCCCGTCTTAAGGGTCTCGCCGCAGTCTCCATCGCCCATGATTGTGTCCCACTTGGTCAGGTCCGGCTCCGCCGCGATGACGGCCTCGCACGCCTTCCGTAGCATGCTCTCGAGCGTGGCGGGGTCGACCTTGAGGTCCTTGGACTCCTCGACAACCTTCTTCGGCTCTGCGGGCGGCGGCGTGACGACCTGCTCTCGTCGCCCGCCGCGGCGCTGTTTCAACTGGGCCCCCGCGACGGACTCCCAGCTGGTGTTGGTCCGCATGTCGAAGAACTCCTTGATCTGGTCGACCGAGTAGGCACAGTTCCGCGCGGCCGCGGTGATGTTGATGACGGAGATGGAAAAGGCGGGCGCGTTGAGCGACGTCTCCAGCTGACCGCAGCAGACGCGCGCCGGCTCCATATCCCAGTCGCGCCCGAGCTGCTCCAGGAGCTCGTCGACGAGGGCGCCCATCTCAAGCGGCGACATGCCACCGAAGTTGCTCACGAGAAGTATGGTCTCATCTTCCTTGTCAAAGGTTACAAAGCTGCGTTCCGGGTCGTTGGGATCCAGGCAGTGGGCAAGGAGAGACTTGACGAGCTCTTCGGGCGACGGCGCGGGCGAGAGCTTCTTGTAGCCCGGTTCGTTATGCGGACCCGTTCCGATCTCCATCTCGTCGCCTTTGAACATGCCGTGCTCTGTCCGGCCGGGCACGTGGCAGTGGTCGAGGGTGGCGGCGATGGAGACGATTTGGTTCGAGAATGCGACACCGAGGTCATAGACCTCATCGAGCGACGCGCCGGAGCCCGCGGCGCCGCCCATGACTTTGAGGACGCCGATCTGGCCAGCAAGGCCGCGGCGGCCTACCAGGCCTCCTTTCACTTTGCCAACGGACACATCGTCGCCGCAGATGATCATGCGGCTCTTGTGGCCTTGGGCGATGGCCTTCTCGTTTGCCAGACCAAAATGCAGACAGTCGCCCGTGTAGTTGGTCACCACCAGGATGGTGCCCTTGTCCGACGGGACGGCCTCGATGGCGGCGACGATCTGCTTGGTGCTGGGACTAGCGAAGATGTCCCCGGCGACGGAGGCCGCAAGCATGTTGCTGCCGACATAGCCAGCCCAGGCCGGCTCGTGGCCAGAGCCTCCGCCGCTGATTATGCACACATTGGACTTGTTGTAATCTGTGTCATAGACCACTCGATTGGCCTCATCGAGATTTAGTGACGAGTTGTACGAAATGATCCCCCGAAGAGCTTTCTTGACGAGCCCGTCAGGCGACTGGAATAGATGACGATTTGACATTGTTTCTTCTGAGACAATGCCTGATGTTCGGTTCTCTGCTCGATTCCTGAGGACTTGCTTGCTTGCTTGCGGACTTCGGAGAGTCTTTTTGATAACCGGTCGCATACGATACTTGGCCCACTCAACGACGGTTGCGCCGACCCCGTCGCTTATACCAAGGAATTGCCTAATCGGGTAACCCGAGGGATGGGTGCTTGGCTGGGAACCTGGAGGTGGAGTATGTGTAGTGTCGTTGGTGGGGACCTGGGGAAGAATGAGAGGCGACTAGAGTCGAGAACGTCGTGGGCTCCCATATAAGGTTAATAAAGTAAGAAAAGGTCCTCGCGCTCGGCCCAGCTGACCCGAACCGCGTACGAATATCAAACAAAGTCAGGTCGATGACTGGTGACTGGCGACGGGCTTTTTGGTATTCATGCGGAGAAGCAAAGCCCCCCCCCAAAGACAGGGATGTCTTTGGTCCTTGCCCCTCCTCACTCTGACGCTGGGCATCGATGCGAATATAGCCGCCTTCGGTTCTGGTGATAATTCATGTGCCGTGAGTGGGGGAGGGGGCAAAGGCCGAACGCTTGGAGCCAGTCATGACGATTGGTGCGTGACTAGGTAGTGGCCAAGATGTTTATGCCATGCTTGGTGGGCCATTTCGGGTTGCTATAAGCGTCGAGGCGATTTGCAATCTGTCATATCCCTCCCTCGTCGTACTCAACATGACTTGACGTGATATGATGCCGTCGTCCGGTCCAAGTATTTATTTCTCTTAGGTGTTAGTTTTTTGTGCCCCCCCCAAAGTCAAGTGCAAGAACAAGCAGGAAAGAAAAGAAAAAGAAGCTATCCAGAATTGAAAGCTATACGGTGCCAATATGGGATCTCCAAAGTACAAGATCGCGATGGGTTGCGACGTAAGTTCACTGGGCCATCTTTCTGTCCTTTCTATCTATGCTTCAGCTTCTGACCAACGCCATGCTGGATGCACATAGGATGCCGGGGTTTCATACAAGGACAGCATCAAAGCCGATTTCGAAAAGGATCCGCGCGTGGAGCTTGTTGAAGATGTCGGAAGCCATGCAAGGGACGACAAGACTGCTTACCCCTACCGGGCGGTGGCGGCGGCCAAGCTTGTGGCCGAGGGCAAATGCGATCGGGCGCTGCTCATCTGCGGGACGGGCCTCGGGGTGGCCATCTCTGCCAACAAGATCCGCGGAGTGCGAGCGGTGACGGCGCACGACAGCTTCTCGGTGGAGAGAGCGGTGCTCAGCAACAACGCGCAGGTGCTCTGCATGGGCGAGAGAGTCATCGGGCTGGAGCTGGCGCGGCGGCTCGCCAAGGAGTGGCTGGGCTACGAGTTCGACCCCAAGAGTGCGTCGGCGGCCAAGGTCGAAGCCATCTCGGAATTGGAGAAGCACTTGCAGTGAGAGGGACCTAGAGATGTTCCAAGGAATGTCAGTCACGGTTGATCTGGGTGAATAAGTAAGAAGTGGTTATTACTTAAGTAATCAGTGCCTTCCTTCCCTTGCTTCCCCACTGACTGATGAGGGTGGGGGGGGGTAATTGTGGGCTTCACAACCAACCAACCACTATTAGTCTAGTTGTGGTAGTACTTGACCCAATTAAGTACTCGTAAATCTACTTCTTCTACTTCTTCTTCTTCTTCAAGGGTTTATTTCTTCCTTGAAAAATGACTACTCCTCCTTCCAGGCGGAGGCTCGTAGGGGTCTCCACCAAGATGTACTTCTCGGCAGCCAGGACGCGCCTCTACGTCCAGCAAGTGAAGGAGCTGCTCTCGGCAACATCGCACCTTCTCGACGACACAGACGTCTTCATCATCCCGGACCACATTACTTTGACCTCGGTCATCGCACAGCTCGAGGGAACCAAAGTGCTGCCAGGCGCCCAAGACGCCTTCTATGAGGATGCCGGTGCCTTCACCGGCGAGGTGTCTCCAGCCCTTCTCGCCGAGGTGGGCTGCCGAATCGTTGAGCTTGGCCATGCCGAGCGCCGACGCATCTTCAGCGAGACGGATGAGGACGTTGCCCGCAAGGCTGCTGCCACCGCCCGGAACGGCATGATTCCACTCGTGTGCATTGGCGAACCTACCCAGGCCGAGGCCAGTCTTGCTGTCGATCAGTGTAGGCTTCAGGTCGAGTCCGTCATGACTTCCGTGCCCGACGACGCTGAAGTTATCTTGGCCTACGAGCCGGTATGGGCCATCGGTGCGGCCCAGCCAGCCGCGGCAGAGTATGTGGTTAACGTGACCAATCGCTTGAGGGCACTGGACTGCGTGCAGAAGAGGAAGGGCGTCACTAGATTGCTCTACGGTGGTAGCGCTGGCCCGGGTCTTTTCGACAAATTGAAGAACGGCGTTGACGGTCTATTCCTCGGTCGATTTGCCCACGACCCAAGCCAATTCTACAAGATCATACAAGAAGTTGCGACAGCCTGACTCTGCGGTTAGGTGGAACGGGATAATTGAAGGTTCCTTCCAGTTTTATGAATGCATTCCGAGTGCGACTTGTCTCTAGTCTTTTTCGCCCATCTTCGTTATTATTAGGCATCTTAATGCAAGTGGCCTTGCACATGTTAGATGTGGTTAATAAGAAGTATATGTTCAACGTGATTAATGTCTGTATTCAGTGTTATTTATATTTAAAAGTTATTATGCCGACTTTTTTATTACTAGTATAATATATTACAGTTCTTTAAAAATAGTTTAATATAGCACGTATTATAATAAAGCGGGTTAGTCCTTAAATACTGTGTGGGGTTCTCTGTACACTGTCTTTATATAATAAATAAGGGCGATTATTCTTATTAAAACAATTAATATTAACCTATATAAATAAATAGTTCGTTATTTTTAAATAAATAATAATCCATTTTTATTATATATTCTTTTCTTAATTTATAATTTAATCCTAATATATAGTAATATCTTTAAGCGGCACCTAGGGATTATTAATATTAATCTTATATAATTCTAATATTAATAATTAATTAATCGTTTCTTTCGATTAGATATAACCGCCGGACGTAAGTCCGAAGGGTTAACGTTAACTATAAACGATTATTAATATAACGATTTCTTTTTAATTAACTTTTTCTTTTATAATCTATAGCTTATTAAAAGTAAGATATCGATTAATAATAGAATTTATTTATTATAAAAATAAGCTCGTTAAAATATACTAAATAACGGACTTTATAAACGATAATAATAATAACGGAATAATAAATAATAACTTAATAAAAATTTAATCGTTTTCCGTTAAAATTTATAAATTATCGGTAAGTTTAATTATATTTACTATTAATTACCTTTTTTTATAGCGAATTAAAACTGTTTATTTCGAATTTATTAAAGACTTTATTAAATATATTAATAAATAAGTAAACCTATTTTTTATTTTCCGGCCTATTAAATCTATTAATTACGATATAACTTTAAAAAAAGCGACGATCCGTTTTAATAAACGGTTAAAAAGTAGTCCGAAAAGTAATAAGTTATCAATAGTTCGATTATTATATAAATATATACTTTTAAAGCTAGCCGATAAAGAATTATTTAAAGATTAATTAGCTTTATTTCTTTTATTACTTTTTTTATTAATTTAACGACGGAAAATAATTTATTACACAGTAGCACTAGTACTATTTATACTGTCCTTACTATGTTATTAGTTATTATCTTATTAGGCTTAGTACAGCTAGTATACACTAATCACTAGATCAGCTTCCATTTCTTTTATTCACTTTCGATAGTTTTCTTTAAGCTCCAGCTTACGTATATAATTACGTAAGCCTTCTTTTTTAAAAGCCTTCCTTTAGGCCTTCTAGCGCCTATATTTACAGGCTTTTTAATACTTCTTTAAATAGTCTTTAAGTAAGCAAGCAAGTAAGTAATACACACTAAATTATTACTTTTATATAAGCTCTTTTAATTCCCGTGTTCCCCTTATAACTATAGTAATAATTATACGCCTTTTCGATCCATTAATTATTACCTTGTTATTATACTAATCTAGCTCTAGCTTTTACTTTAGCCGTTACCCTATTATAATACTAAGCCTTTTAACTGTTACTTTACCGCTGCTCCAGGCCTTTTTAATCGCTTTATAACCGCGCTAGACTTATATTATAGCCCTATAGTTTATTTATACACCTATAATTATAATACTATCGGTATTAACTTTATAATTCCGGCCTTTTATAATTATTAAATCTACCCTTTAATAATTATTTAGTTAATAAGCGCTGTTTCTTATTTTAAAGTAACTTTAATTAGGACTTCCGCCCCTTACTAATAGGTTATAAGCCCGGCTTAGTAATTTACTAAGCTGGTTCTTTTTTAACGTACGCTGTAGTACGTTTCGACGCCCTTTCCGCTGCTTTTCGACACCTTTTCCACTGCTCTTTTTCCCTTCTACTAATTACGATAATGTGACGGAGGGTGCGGGGTTTTACCCGTCCGGCTAATGCGTAAAAGGCTAGTAGTAATCTCTCTCTTAAGAGATTACCCCCCGCATCCCATATTATATACAGCACCTGTACTGTACGTCCGTACGGCCCACAACGGGCGCCGCACCGTACTGTTGCCAGCCACCGTGACAACTATCCCCCCACCAATTAGGGACTGTCCCCAGGCCCTCTGGCCGGCTCGTACAGCTGTCCACTAACTGCACGGCTTAGGACGGCCACTAGCCCCAAAGGCGCTGGACCTCTGGCCCCTTTAGACCTCTGGTGGTAACGTTATACTAACGTCGGCTGTATATTAATATAGTACGCCCCCTAAGGGAGATTTAGAGCTTCACTTCGCACTAGTTAAACCTTATAGCCTAGGCCGCTTTTAAACTATCTTTAACTAAAGCCTACTAATACAGCGGTTCGAACTAGAGACCTTTAAGCTTAAAAGAAAAAGATTATAATTATAATAGAAAATATAGGGTTTTACCCGTCCGGTTAATACGTAAAAGGCTAATAGTAATCTCTCTCTTAAGAGATTACCCCCCGTATCTTATATTATATATAGCACTTATACTGTACGTCTGTACGGCCTATAACGGGCGCCGCACTGTACTGTTACCAGCCACTGTAATAGATAACGGCAGATATTATAAAATTAATATATAACTACTAAATGCTTAAAAAGTAAAAGCTTAAAGGCGCTAGTAATTAAAATACTTAAAAGTCTACTCTTTAATTTTATTTTAAGCTGCTCTTTTTCGACTATTATTTTTAGGGAAATAAAAAGGTACATAAAGGGATTTTTAAAATTTAAAAAACCCAGGCCCTTTTAATTATACGTTAAAACTTAATTAACGAACCCCTTTCCTTAATTTTCGACGAAATGGATCTTTAAATAGCTATCAATATCCTAATAGCTACGTATTAAAGTAGTAGCCTAATTTTACGTTAATAGCTTTATCTCGAATTCTATAGAATTAAGCGTAAGTATTTTAAGTCTTTAAACGAATTTATCTGTTTATTTAAAAGATATATTTCGAAGCTTAAAAACGTAAAAGTTATTATTAACGATATCGATTAAAAAACGATTTTCGTAACTGTTTTCGTTAAAAGCTACCCTGTATAAGCTAATCGTTAACGTTCTGCTCTTAAAATAAAGAACCCTTTTATTTTAAAAGCTTTAATTAATAATATCCTCGACGAAAATTATAAAAAAGTTAACGTTTAAATAAATAATAGTAGTTACTTTACTAAAAACGGTTAGGATAAAGGAAAAATAAAAAAAAATAAAAAAAAATATAAAGAAAAAGGATTCGAATTTATCGAATTCGAAAAAAAATAAAATAAGGGAAAGCATAAAAAGAAAAAGAAAGCGAAAAATAATTCTAAGTTATTTAATTTTCGTATTAAGAATTACGCAGCTTTTAAAAGCTTCGCAGCTTTTAAAGGGAAGTATTTATTATAAGGTATTTTACTTTATAATAGGCTTATAACTTAATTTTAGAATTACTTTTTCGTATAAATAAACGGTCTTATAAACTTATTTTAAGACTAGATATCTACTAAAAGCGACCTTATAGCTCAGCTATAATAAAGTTATTATTAATTTAATTACGACTTTATAGCTTAACTACTATAAGGTTATTTATTTTTCGTATAGGGTATTTTACCTTATACTTACTTTACTAAAAGCCTTTAAAATAATCTGCTAGTTACGGTTAGTAATTCTATTATATTACTGCTATATAACTTTTCGATTACTGGAGACTAGCATCCTAATACTTTAGGCCTTATAACCCTTAGTGCTTTAAAAGGGGTTATCTTTTATAACTAGTAATTATATAATACTGGCTCTATAAAACATATTTATAACGATAAGTCCCTTTTCGAAACGTTTTTATATATAGACCGGTTAAACTTTATTTTTATAAAAGCTAGTTATATTTAACCGGTTATTATAAATAATATTATGCTTTCGTTCGCTATTATAAAACGTAAATCTATAGCTATTAAGTTATTCTAGGTTTTATACGTCTTTAACTTTTTAATAAATATCGTTTTTAATTAGTTTTATTACTAATCCGGCGGTACTATAAATAGTAACTAGCTACTTACTTTAAAAAGGGTACCTTTTATTATACTAAACCAGAAAAAGCGTAGCTTTTTTTTAAGCGTAATAAACTAGAAAAAGCTAGACTTAACCCTTTTAATGTTTATATAAAGTAATAATTATTTATTTTACACGCCTTTTTTCTTTATATAAAGTAATGCATTTTTATTATATATAGCTGCTAGTTTTATATAAAGTAATTTACCCTGCTTTCTCTTTAGCTTTTTTTAAAAAGGCTAATTTATTATTATTATTATTTTATAGTATTTACAGCTAACGTGGTTCATCACTAAACGGTCAAAATCCCTAAACGGTCAACTCTTAGTATATCTCGACACTATTATATAAATTATTTTAACTATAACGCTTTTAATTAATTAAAATTATTCGCTATTTAATTCATTATTTAATTCTACCTCTATTTCACATATTCGCGCATTATGGCCGGTTTCGCCGTATGTACTATAACGCTTTTTACGTCCTGCCCTCCGTTTTAACGGACCCCCTTCTTTACCCTTATTATTCGCTGGACGTTTCCCTTTTGACTTTTTAGATAGTAGCTCTAAGTTCTGGTTAATACTAAAAGGTCTTTTATTTTAAACTCGCGGTTTTAGAGCTTTCCGGCGCTTAGAAAGTGTTAAATTAGCCTTTTTTAGTATACGTATCCGGTCGCGTACTAAAGTTACTTTATATACTATTATCGTTAAACCCTTCGTTATTTAGTTTACCGCTTATAAAATTTATATTAAAAAGCTTTTTTAATAACTAAAAATCCTACGTTTAATAAAAATAGATTGTTTATTTACTTAGTTAAAAGTAGTTAGTATTTAAAGATTGTAAGTACTGGCTGTCCCTGGATATAATAAGATAAGTAAAGGCGTCCGAAGACGTATATCCAGCCTATTAATTACCTTATTAGGATTATAAGGTACTAAACCAGAAGCGCGGAATCCAGATCGAATATTGTTTTTATTAAAAACTTTAAAATGCGTAGCCTTGAATACGATAAAGAAGTCGAGCTTTATAATATAGTTTATTAATATTTTAATAAATAGCTCGATTTTTTTCGAATATGCGCGTTTTAAAGGCGAATAAAGCCCTATATTTAATAACTAGAGTAAATAAGAAAAGTGAAAAGGCATATTAACGGTGATAATGTTATTAGCTTTATAATAATTATCGAATTCTATTAATATATAGCTCTTATAGCCGTTAATAATTAAGAGGCGATATCGACTTTTTATTAACGATCGAGTATACTGATCGAAATGCCTGACCTAGTTTAAACCTGTTTTATTATTAGTTTATCTATTAGAAGTCGGTTTAATAACTTAATTGCTTAGTAATTCGTATTCGGTAGCTTAATTCGTAAAGTAATATTTACTTTAAACGATTAAGAACGGCGGGATATAATAACCTTACGAATTAATATATTCGATAACTATCGACTATTCCCGATTATTAAGCTATATTAATTTTGCTTTCCTGCGTCGATCGGTGCGTATAACGACTAGTATTAATTTAATAATTCCTATTATAAAGCCGGTTTCGTCGAAATTCTATATGTTTTTATTAACGATGCCGTATTTAGCCTTAATGTTCGTAACCAGCTTAAACTAACCCGAAATAACGCCTAGATCCTTATAAAGAGCTCTTTAGTAATTATATTTCCGATTTATTCGAATCGTTAATTCTGGATTACGTCGAATATAACTCGTAACCTATTCCTTACTTATATAGTCGCTATTACGCGAATTTAATAAAAGATTAGCTATATCTATAATATAACCCTTCGTTAAAAGCATTTTTCGGGTATTTAAATCGATTATATAATCTTTAATTACTTTCTCTTTAATCGGATCGAGTTTTCGTTGTATTATGCTTTTATCGCGGTTAGTTTATCGGCCGGTAATTCGAATACGTAAAGTAGTGTTAAAGACGTTATATAACTTCGCGATTACTAATATAGAAATTTTTTGCGTCGTATTACGTATCGTTTAAACTGTTAATTATAACCTCTGTTTTTTAGAAAGTTCAGGCATAATAATTATAAAATTATTACGTATTAAAGTTTAATGGATTAGAGAAATATAGTAGGTTAACCGTTTAAGGATTTTAACCGTTTAGTGATGAACCACGTTAAGTTACTTTAGTTTTAATTAATTATTAAAAATAGTTAAGGCTATTAAAAAGATCTTTATAAAAAACTTAAAAAGAAAAGACTTTTATTATAAGGGCTGTATTTTCGGTAAATTTTAATGTTAATAGCTTAAAGTCAGCCGAAACAAAGCTGAAAACCCTTTAAATCGGATCTGTTTTAATACCGTTTTTATTAAGCCTCTTAATTATAACGGCTTCGAATATATAATCACTATTATAAACGAAAAGACGTCTTTTTAAAAGGTTTTATTTTCGAAAACGAAAAATAAAATACTCGATTTATTTTAAAGGGAAATTAAATACTTTAAAACGTAGTTTAATTATTATTTTAAAGTAGTTCGTTTTAATAACGGAAAAGAGTTTAGCCTTATTTAATTATCGAAATACTTTTAAAAGAAAAGTATTATTTTAAAGCCTTCTATTATTTATACTTTTAAGTAAAACGGTACTATAAAACGTTCGAACAGGGCTATTTTCGATATAGTTAAGGCCACTTTTTTAGTTATAAACTTACCGAAACAGCTTTAAAAGTTCGTTATTTTAGTAGTAGTACAGTAAATTAATTATATTACTACGTCTAATAAATCGATTACTTTTTTTTAAGAGTTCTTTAATTTTTTCTTTTTAAAAAAGGATAACCAGCCGGATTTATTTAAGATTTAGCCTTTCGGTGTAATAGCTTACTATTATATCCTTAAATAACTATAAGTAACTATAAAAAAACTAAAGCTTAAAGTTAAAAAGGGGTATTAATCGGTTATAAAAGTAATAAAATTTATATTTATTATATCCCTACTAGACCGTATAAGTTACGTATTATTCGAACGTTTTACGTACGCTTTAAATTACTACTTTATAGCTTATCCTAAAGTAATACAGTTAAACTACTTACTAGCACCGAAAATAACGATTCGAATACACTAACTACCGTACAGAATTACTTATTAGTTATATAAAGTAATCTCTCTTTTATACTTTAAAGTTATTTATTAGTTATATAAATTAAACCCTCTTTTATATAAGGTAATTCGCTATTTATATAAAGTTATTTTATACTACTATAAAGTGACTTTAAACCTTCCGGCATTTCGTTTAAAAGGGGGGTTATTAACTTTACTTAAACCTTTTTTAAGGCCCTTTTAAAGCCTTCTCGATCCGGAATAAAGGTCTAACTCCTTATTAACCTTTTTAATTAATAAAAAGTATAATATAATAAATTCGACGATATTCTCGCTTTCGTATTCGCTATAACCGAATAAGCTAAAAGTAATAATAACCTTAAAAAGCCGAAAACGTTAAAATAAGCCCTTAATTCACTAAAAAAGAGGAATAATAAAAAGCGGTTTATAACGAGCTCCGGCAGATTATTAAAAAAGGAACCTTTCGAGCCGTTAATAAAATTAAAATCTAAAAAGCCGGCAGAGAACCTTTTTCCCTTTAATAAGTCTTTAAAATTAAAGTCGACCTTATTAATAAAATTAATTAATATAAAACTAAGCTAATAATTAAAGGCTTTAAATAGCGTTATAAACTTAATTATTTCGAAACCTTTATTTTAAATGTTAAACCAGTTACTTAAAAGCTACTGTATACTTTAATAGTAGTATACGATTAAGAAATCGACTAGATCGACATTATCGGGGCGTTTTTAAATAGGGACCTTACCGAAAAGGTTTATATCTAAAACATTTTAAGCCTAGAAAACTTACTAAAAAAGGCTTTAAAGCTAAACACTTTCGGATTTAAAAGAAATAACTCTTAAATCTTTTAATTATTAAAAGCTCTATATAATTTAAAACAGAGCCCCCGTTAATAATAATAAAAAGTCCGCTAAATATTAAAACCACTAGGATTTCGGCTATTAATTAATAACGAATCCACTTATTTTAACCCCCGAAGTAAGCTGTTTATTATTACTTATATCGATAATTTCCTAATCTTCGGCCTTAATTGGGCTAAAATCGACTAACTAAAGCAGAAGCTAAATACGGCCTTCGAAATTAAAGATATAGGCCCTACTTCCTGCTTTCTAGGGGTCGAAATTATTAGAGACCAGCAGAAAAAAACACTAAAACTACACTAAAAAGGTTATTTATAACGCTTTTTAAAAAATAATAAGCTTAACGACTACCAACCTTCCGAAATCCCTTTAAGCCCCGGATTACTAAAGAATGTCCATATTATTAATACAGATTCTATAAGCTTATACGAAATTATAAAGGAATACTAATACCTTTTAAAAGGTTTTATATATACTATAACCTAAACTAGAATCGATTTAACGTACTTTATAAGCTACTTCGCACGCTATATACACTAACCTACCTCGCAGCTCTTTAAAGCTATAAAAAGGGTCTTTTAATATGTAAAGTTAACTATCGATTTAAGTATTACGTATAATAAAAGTCTACTTTATAATTACTTAGTAAAAGCTTAAGCTAGATTACTATAAAGCGGTTAATTAAAATTTCTATAGGGCGACTCTTTAAGTCTCTTATAAGGTAATTTACTTTATAACTACTTTATAAACACTCTTTTATAAGGTGGTTATCTATTATTACTAGGCTTCTGTGATTTTAATTACGCTAGCAATTTAACTATTAAAAAGTCTATTTTCGAGTACCTCTTTACTTTATATAAAAGACCCGTTAACTAGAAATTAAAGCTGTATTTTACGATAGCTATCTTATTAATAGAGGCTAAATTTAATAGTTTCGAACAGGCTGTTCGAAAAGCTATATAGCTTCGAAATCTCTTACGAAAAATAGGTTTCCCTTAGGGATTTATACCTTTAAAAAGAGATAATATAAGTGCTATAAATCTAATATATAATCCTAAATTTCATTAGCGTATAAAATATACAGTATTTCGGTATTACTTTATACGTTAAAAAGTCGAATACGGTATTATTATAATAAATTATATATTTATTAACAATATACTAATAAACAGCTTAATTAAGTTATTACTAAAAGAAAAGTTTAAAAGGTTTCTATAGCTTTTAAACCTAAAATCTATTCACTTTTCCTAAGGCTTACTAGCCTCCTTTAAAAGTTACAGGCCTCCTTTCCTTCCGATTCTAAACTTAACTTTATAATTAAAAGGGGTATTACATAGTAGCACTAGTATTATTTATATTATCCTTACTGTATTATCGGTTATTACTTTATTAGGCTTAGTATAGCTAGTATATATTAATTACTAGATCAGTTTCTATTTTTTTCGTTTATTTTCGATAGCTTTTTTTAAGCTCTAGTTTACGTATATAATTACGTAAGCCTTTTCTTTTTAGAGCCTTCTTTTAGGCCTTCTAGCGCTTATATTTACAGGCTCTTTAATACTCTTTTAAGTAGTTTTTAAGTAAGTAAGTAAGTAAGTAATATATATTAAATTATTACTTTTATATAAGCTCTTTTAATTCCCGTGTTCCCTTTATAGTTATAATAATAACTATACGCTTTTTCGATCCACTAATTATTACCCTGTTATTATATTAGTCCGGCTTTAACTCTTACTCTAGCCGTTACCTTATTATAATACTAGGCCTTTTAACCGTTACTTTGCCGCTGCTTTAAGCCTTTTTAGTCGCCCTGTAGCCGCGTTAGACTTATATCGTAGCCCTATAGTTTATTTATATACTTATAGTTACAGCACTATCGGTGCTAACCCTATAATTCCGGCCTTTTATAATTACTAGATTTACCCTTTAGTAATTACTTAGCTAGTAAGCGCTGCTTCCTGCTTTAAGGTAACTTTAGTTAGGACCTCCGCCCCCTGTTAATATAATTATTTAAAATAAGCGTAAACAAAAAGTATTTAAAGTATTATTATTAATAAAATTAATTCCTGTAAAGCTTATTTTAATCTTAGCTATAAATCCTTTTATCGAAGATTTACTTAGCTTATTTCCTTTTTAAAACGGTTTTAAACTAAATAACGATATAATAAAAAATAACGATAATTATCCCGGTAAAGCCGGAGCGTTAGGTAATACTAATAATTAAATACGAATTAACGAAATAGTTGCGGCGATAAAAATAGCCGTAAATACTTTAAATAATACTATAAGTAATTTCTTTAAATCTATATCGTTTATAGTATAATCGGTTAAAAAAAGTTTAATTTATAAAGATTAAACTATTAATAAAAGCTTATTAATATCGGTTATTTTATATTTAATATTAATATTTATTATAACGATAACGATTATATTATTATAAGCTTTAACGTATATTAGTGTAACGTATACTCGTTTTTTATAGCTGTTTATAATAATATAAGCGACGATCGTTAAAAAAAGTATATTTTTTAAATAACTTTCGTTAATTATTAAAAAGAAACGTATAAATATAGTATAATTCTTTTAATAACGGTATAAAAATATTAATAAAAAATAACCTGAATTTTTATTTTACGAAGCTGGAAGCTCGTTTTAAAATCTTAAAAACGGAAGTTCTACGAAATTTTTAAGAGATAGGATTTATAATAGCTATAATTTTGAACGGATAATTAATTCGTTTATAAGTTTCAAAAATCGTTTATAATTATAAAGTAATATAAATAAATAAATTAATATAGTATAACGTTATAATTTAAAATAAGCTATATCCAGAACTATAATAATTAATTATTCGTTTATAAAGAAGGGTGTTTTTTAACGATTTCCTTACTTATTTCGAAGAAAAAACCTTTATATATAAAGAGACGTTATTATATAAATAAATAAACGGAGCTTTATTCCCCGAACCTAGATCGATAGGCTTATAATTATTATAAAGTAATATTTTTAAAAACGTTATAAAGGTACTATTATAAATAAAAGTATTCTTAGCTTTAATAGTTAATATCGTTAATAACGGAGTATTTTAAAAGCGTAATAATATAAATTAAGTTAAAAGTAATTTAGGATTTCGTAGCGGATATACCCGAAATAATTATAATAGCCGTGGAAGTTTTAATAATTATAAAAGCTTTAATAACCGCGGAAGAAGCTATAAATTAAGCGGATATAATACGTGAGCCGCTGGTGAGGCCACACCGGAGGCAAATAAGTAAATAAGATTAGATAAAAAAGAGGACTTACGTATATTTAATACAGCCCCTTAACTGTATATAATTAAGGCCTAGCAGTTAAATAAGGTTCTTTTCCTTTAAAATAATTATTACTTATTATATTCCTATACATTATTATAAAGTGCACTAATAATAATATCTCTATTTCTAATTAAAAAGATATTAAACTATATTAATTATTATAATATCGGATTAGATTTAAATCCTATTATAAAAAAAAATTTTAATAATAATAAAAGGATCAGATTTAAATCTATTTATTATTATTAAAAAAGATATTATATTAAGTTAAAATTACTAAAAGTTCTAGATTTAAGTCTTTAAAGTATTTCTAGGCTTAATTAACTATTTTCGGTATTTTATTTATTATTAAAAAAACGAAAAGTACTAAATTTAAATCTTTTTTTTTTAATTTTAAATAAGAATACTATAATAATTTTCGAAAAGTTTTTTTTATTAAGTATACTTTTTATTATATTTTTATTTTCGAAAGGTCTTTTTTATTAAAATTACCTTTCGATATACGTTTAAACCGAAATTAAAGGAAATACTAAATTTAAGTCTTTTTAATTTTAATTTAATATTAATTACAGTTATTTTTAAAATACGTTTCGGGATAGTATATTATTAAACGCTTTATAACGTTATAACCTGTATTTAAACGTTAATAGGCCCTACTAGGGGAGCTGTAGCCTTACTGCCCTGGCTTTATCTAATTTATTATAGGGCAGTGTGAGGCAGCAGCAGCAGCCTAAGGCAGTAAGGCTACAGCTCCTAAGGTTAAGGCTGGCATATAACAGGCCCCACTAGGGGGGCTGTAGCCTTACTGCCTTAGGAGCTGTAGCCTTACTGCCTTAGGCTGCTGCTGCTGCCTCACACTGCCCTATAATAGATTAAATAAAGCCAGGGCCTTTTAAAAGGCTGGTTTACGCCAGTCCCCTGGCTACCTTCTCTCTCTTTTATTTTTATTATTATTACTATTATTGCACCCCTTTTTCAGGCCCGTTAAATAGTAGTATTTCTCCGAAGCTGCGAAAATAATAAGTCTTCTTTTATACGGTTTAAAACCTGTACGTAATAAATAGCGAATCCAGGTAACTACTTATTAGCATTATCGGAACCGATTAACTAAAGTACGTTATAATCTAAAAAATACGGTCGTATTTTACTTTATTATAGTATTAAATCATACTTATTATTATTAATTAAAGCGTTAACTAATTAAAGTAAGTTAACCAGATCGACCGATTTAAAGCTGATTAATAACTTATCGAAATACTGTAATATAAACGATAATATCCGATATTTTACTTTAGAATTCTAAGCTATAAAGCCAGCTATCCGAAGTTAACCTGTCTCGAAAAGTCCTTTTTACTAGGCTCACCTTATAAATATACTAATACTAACCGACTAGGGTAAATTAATATACTTTACTACTTTATTAATTAGATACCTCTTTATTAAATCTAAGCAATTAATAATACGCTGGATTAACTATTACTTTTATAACTAATTAAAATTAATACTATTAACCGACTTAATTAAAAGATAAAGCTAGTTCTAGATATTAATAACTTATTAATTATGTTACTTATATCCGATAATTACACTTTCTTTACTAGGACCTAAAGGATAGGTTAAATAAATATAATAAATTTATAACGGAACGCACTTATTATAGATTTAATAGATTTAATGGAATAATATTATTCCGGAAGCCCGATACTGTTTTACCGAGGTCAGCAATTCTCTTTTATTAAGGCCGGTATATAACAGGCCCTACTAAAAGGGCTGTAGCCTTACTGCCTTAAGAGCTGTAGCCTTACTGCCTTAGGCTGCTGCTGCTGCCTCACACTGCCTTATAATAGATTAAATAGAGCCAGGGCCTCTTAAAAGGCTGGCTTACGCTAGTCCCTTAGCTACCTTCTCTCTCTTTTTATTATAGGCGGTGCGGGTATAAAAAAAGGTGCGCTGTATATCGGGTTTTATTATTATTATAATCTGTTTAATTATAATAACGAATATAATAAAAACGTAGTTCGAAGAATTATATTTTAAATTCCGGTAGATTTTTTTAGATATATTTTAATAAACCGGGCTTATATATTAATTAACGTATTTTCAGCGATTTTAATTATTTAAGTCCGTAATAATATTCTTTTTTTTTAAACGGAGCTTTATTAACGCGGTTATATAAACCCGGGTTTATTCGGGTAACATCGATAAAAATTATTTATAATTTTAACGGTATTTTTTAAATAAATCGTTATAATTTTAATCGGTTTATTATAATTAATTTATTTAATAATATATTTTAAATAAGGTTTTTTACTTCGTTTTCGACGGTTTTAATAGGAATTTAAAACTTTTTCGATTTCTTATTCGTTTATATTATTAATTTCGATAAGCGGCGGAAAGTTTTAAATTTACCCGGGTAAAAGGTTTTCGGTTATAAGCCGGAGTAAGTTTATATAAAATACCGGGTAAATTTTTATTAAAGCAGATAATTCGAAACGGTATATATAAAAATTAATTTTTTAAGCGATTTTAAAAGGTTTTAAATACTTTTAATTTAGTTTTTTTTTTAAGCGTAAAATATAAATATTTTATAAATCGAATTAAATACGTTAATTTTTATAAAAATAATAAACGGGCTTCCGTTTCCGGTTAATATATTCTTTTTATCGGGTTTATACGAAACCGATTTCGGTTATTAAATATTTATAAATCTTTTTTATTTTACGAATTAGTTTTTTAATATTTCGGGCGGTGATTTTATAATTAAGTATAATAAGTTCGAATCTAAATCGGAAATGGAATTTATAATTAATAAAAAACAGTATTAATTTAATGTTTTCGTTAATAGTATTATTAATTACGAACTTAATTAAAAGTAATTATTATACTTAATCGTTTTATAAGTATAAAACTTAATTTCGTAAGTATTATTTTAAAAAAGTATTCGATATTTCGGTTTAGTTATCGGTTTTAAAGTAAAATATAATAAATAATAAGGAATTTACTTTTAAACGTTTAATAAAGTACTTTTAAAAATTAAATACGAATTAAAGGCTTCGATTTAATATAATAGTTTTTAGTAAGCCGTATAATTTTTAAATATATTTAATATATAAACGGGTAATTTTTTCGGAGTTATAAATTCCTTTAAAATATATAAAGTGCTTTATTTTCGTAAAATGGTCGATAATAATTAATATAATATAATAATTATAATTATCGGGTAAATATATAATAAAATTTATAAATAAGTTTTATTAAGTAAATTAAAGAATTAGTAACGGTTTTAAAACGCTTTATCGTTTTTTTTTAAATTAATAATTTATTTATAAATATAACAGTTTTTAATTTAGGTTTCGACGTAAATTAATATTTTTAATTAATAATAATCTCGGGAAAAAGCTTTATATATACGGGCGCGTTTTATATAACCGGTAACGGGATTAATATAATATATACGTAATAATTCGGTATAAAATTCGGGTAAGTTCGGTATATATAAACGTTTTTAATAATATAAATAAATATTATATATTTCGTATTTTATAAATATAATACGTTTATATTAATTACGTTTAGTTTTTAATACTTTTATAATTAATCAAAGTTTTTTATTTTTTTAGTAGTTTTATATAAAGAATTTTTATATTTATAACGGAAAAACCGGCGTTACGTTTTTTTAATACGGAAAGTTAATTAACGGTTAATAAAGCGTTTTAAAAGTTAAAACTAATCGTTTCCAGGACCGGGTAATCGGGTAAAGTTTTTAATAAAATATAATCGTATATATTTTAATTTAAATTAATAGTTCGGCGAAACGTATTTATTTCTTCGTCGGTTTTACCGGTATTAAAGTTTCGGATTTAATAAATTCGGGCGGTTTTAAAATCTATAAAGGAATCAGGGGTATTTCGAAAAGAATTTATTTTATATCCGTAAATATAAAGTAGTTTAGTTTATCGTATTTATTATTATAAAGTAAAAAAAGGTAATTTAATATAAACGGGATTTTAAAAAAAAATTTTTAATATAATTTAATTTTAATATTATAAGCGTTTATTCCTTTTTTTAAGTAAGTCTTTTAATTTTTATATTAATATATTAAGTTTAACTTTTTATTTTCTAAGTTTATAAATTATTTTAAAGTTAAATCGGGATAAGAATTCCGATTATTTAATTTATTTTTTATTTAATAGTTTCGTAATAATAAAGTACTTTAAGTTTTTATAGTTTATAATAATTTTAATCGGCGTAATAATACTTTTTAACTCGGGTTTTTATTTTTTAAAATAACGAATAATAATTAATAGTTTTTTATTATAAATCTTATAATTATACTTTATTATAAAGTACTTTTTCGAAAAAAACGCTATTAACTTAAAAATCTTTTCGTCGTCGTATTATAATAAAACATTTATAAAAACGTAATTTAAAGCGTCGGTTTTTAAAAAAAAAGAATTTAATTAAAAAGTATTAATATAAATGCGTTTATAAAAGCCTTTTTTAAAGCGTCGAAGGCTTTTTAGTAATTATTATTTTAAGTAAAGTATATACCTTTTTTTATTAAGTTTATTATCGGGCTTATTATTTTATAAAAGTTTTTAATAAACTTTTAATAAAAGTTCCCGAATTTGATAAAGGTTTAAATATTTATTAAATAAATCGGTATAGCTTAATTTTAAACGGTCTTTATTTTAAATAGGTTTATATAAATATTATCCGTTTTAATAATTATTTTTAAAAAGGTCGTTTTTCGGACGTAGAATTCGTATTTTTCGAGCTTAATATATAAACCGGATTTACATAATACTTTTAAAACTTTTTATATATATACTTTATATTCTTTTTTTATACGGTTATAAATTAAAATATTATTTAAATATATAATATAAAATAAATTTAAATATTTATATAATATATCGTTTATAAACTTTTAAAAAGTTATTAAAACTTTTATAAGTTTAAAAGGTATTATTAAAGATTTAAATAGTTTAAAACAGGTTTTAAATACAGTAAAATACTTTTATACTTTTTTTATACGGATATTATTAAACGCGGAAATAATATCGAATTTTATAAAATACTTTATCTTTTTTAAATTATTTAAATTCTTTTTAATTAAAAGTAAAAAGTACAAGTTTTTAATAGTAATATTATTTAAGCTTTAATAATTTATATAAAAACGGAAGCCCCCGTTTAACTTTTTATAAATAAAACGGGCGAAGCCGTAAAAAAAAAACTTAGTTTAATAAACCTTTTTTTTAAGTTTTTTTAAAATTATTTTCGTAATATTATAAATTCGTTTCGGGATATAAAATATAAAAGTTTAAACGGAAGTATTTTAATTTTTATTATATATATAATATAATTATAATTTCGGTATAAAAGTAATTTTTCGGTTTTTTTAAACGAAAATACGTCGGCGTAATTTTTTAATTCGGGCGGTAATAATTTTAATAGGTCCGTAAATTTTTTATTTTTTAAAAATCCGTTAATATTTTTTAAAGTAATTATAAATATTTAATAGTTCCGTCGGCCGTATATCGTATAAACCTTTATCGAAATTCGGGTTATATTTAAGTATTTTAAGTTATTAAATCGGGGCGGTAAATATTTTAAACGGTTTTTTTTAAATATATTATAAACGGCGTATACTTTTATTAAACTTTTAAGTAAATTATAATATTTTCGGTAATAATTATTATTAAAAGTAAACGTATATTTAATAAACCGGATTTTCGGGTCGTGTTTTTTAAGTTATAATAATTTAAAAACGATAAAATAATAAACGAATTAAGTTATAAAAAGTTTAATATTTTTATAATAATTATTTATTTTTAAACGGGCAGTGATTTAATAAATAATAAAGCTATTTTCGGTTTCGGTATTATCGAATTTTATTAATAATAAAAAGTATTTTAATTTCCTTAACGGGATTTTATAATAAACGGTTTAATTTTAATTTATAAAAGTTATTTTTTCCGTTTTTATATCGGTTATAATATAAATACGGATTTTTTTACTTTCGACTTTTAAAGTAATAAGTAATATTATCGTTTTAAAGCGTTATTTAGTTTTTTATTAAATAATTAATCTATTAATAATTACAGCGGATATCCGGATCGTTCGTAACGGCGTTTATAATTCCGTTATAAGGTATTTTTTATTAATAAATATAAATAGTTACGGTTTTTTATATTTATTAATATAAAATATAAAGCGTTTAAAAAAAACTTAAATACGATTTATTTTAAACTCGCTCCGTTTACCGGTTAAAAGTAAGTTATAATTATTATATCGGTTAAATTAAATAATTAGGAAAATTCGGGATTAAAGTTTTAATATAACGTGGTTTATTACTAAACGGTCAAAATCCTTAAACGGTCAACTCTCAGTATATTTCGATACTATTATGTAAGTTATTTTAACTACAACGCTTTTAATTAATTAAAACTATTCGCTATCTAATTTATTATTTAATTCTACCTCTATTTTACATATTCGCGCATTATAGCCGGTTTCGCCGTATGTATTACAGCGCCTTTTACGTCCTGCCTTCCGTTTTAACGGACCCCCTTCTTTACCTTTATTATTCGCTGGACGCTTCCCTTTTAACTTCTTAGACAGTAGCTCTAAGTTCTAATTAATACTAAGAGGTCCTCTATTTTAGACTCGCGGTTTTAAAGTTCTCCGGCGCTTAAAAAGTGCTAAATTAGCCTTTTTTAGTATACGCATCCGGTTGCGTACTAGAGTTACTTTATATACTATTATCGTTAAACCCTTCGTTATTTAGTTTACCGCTTATAAAATTTATATTAAAGAGCTTTTTTAATAATTAAAGATTCTGTATTTAATAAAAGTAGATTATTTACTTGCTTAGTTAAAAGTGGTTAGTGTTTAAAGATTATAAGTACTGGCTATCCCTGGACGTAATAAAATAAGTAAAGGCGTCCGAAAACGTATATTTAGCCTATTAATTACTTTATTAAGATTGTGAAGTACTAAACTAAAAGCGCGGAATCCAGATCGAATATTGTTTTTATTAAAAACCTTAAAATACGCAGCCTTAAATGCGATAAAGAAGTCGAGCTTTATAATATAGTTTATCGATATTTTAATAAATAGCTCGATTTTTTTCGAATATACGCGTTTTAAAGGCGAATAAAGCCTTATATCTAATAGCTAGAGTAAATAAAAAGAGTAAAGAGGTATATTAACGGTGATAATGTTATTAGCTTTGTAATAATTATCGAATTCTATTGATATATAGCTTTTATAGCCATTAATAATTAAAAAGCGATATCGACCTTTTATCGACGATCGAGTATACTAATCGAAATGCCTGACTTAATTTAAGCTTATTTTATTATCAGTCTATTTATTAAAAGTCGGTTTAATAACTTAATCGCTTAGTAATTCGTATTCGGTGGCCTAATTCGTAAAGTAATATTTACTTTAAACGATTAAAAACGGCGGGATGTAATGACTTTACGAATTAATATATTCGATAATTATCGACTATTCCCGATTACTAAGCTGTATTAATTTTGCTTTCCTGTATCGATCGGCGCGTATAACGATTAGTATTAACCTAATAATTCCTATTATAAAACCGGTCTCGTCGAAATTCTATATATCTTTATCGATAATACCGTATTTAGCCTTAATGTTCGTAATTAATCTAAACTAACCCGAAATAACGCCTAGATCCTTATAAAAAGCTTTTTAATAATCGTATTTCCGATTTATTCGAGTCGTTAATTCTGGATTACGTTAAATATAACGCGTAACTTATTCCTTATTTATACGGTCGCTATTACGCGAATCTAATAGAAGATTAGCCATATCTGTAATATAACCTTTCGTCGGAGGCATTCTTCGGGTATCTAAGTCGATTATATAATCTTTAATTACTTTCTTTTTAATCGGATCGAGTTTTCGTTATATTATACCTCTATCGCGGTTAGTTTATCGGCCGGTAATTCGAGTACGTAAAGTAATATTAAAGACGTTATATAACTTCGCAATTATTAGTATAAAAATTTTTTGCGTCGTATTACGTATCGCTTAAACTGTTAATTATAGCCTCTATTCTTTAGAAAGTTTAAGTATAATAGTTATGGAATTATTACGTATTAAAGTTTAATGGATTAGAGAAGTGTAGTAAGTTAACCGTTTAGGGATTTTAACCGTTTAGTAATAAACCACGTTATCCGGTTTAAATTAAAATAAAACCGGGAACGGGTATTTAATTTAAAGTAAGCGGCGATTAAATAGCCTTTAATATTATAACGGTAATATTTATTACGTTTACAGCGGCCGTTAAATTTCCGGTTAATATTTAAATTTATAAAGTCGTTATTATTTATAAAGTTTAAAAAACGAAAAAAACGGGGGTTCGGTTTTCGACGGTATAAAGCAGGGGATTTTTAAAAGAAGTAACGGCGGTATAATTAATAATTTTCAGAAAAGCGGTTATTCGGGTAATATAAACAGATTATTATTAATATTATTAATAATAATTATTTAAAATTTATAAGTAATTAAAAAAAGCGCGATATTTTTAAAACAGGGCGGGGTTATATAAAATTATATTTTATAATTCGTAAGAGATTCTTTAATATAATAATAAAAGTAATACTTTTTTATATATTTTACTTTTTAAAGCGAAATATTAAAATTCTACGAAATAAGTATTAAAATCAAGGTTTTTTTTAATAAAATTAATATAATTTATTTTAAATATTTTAAATACGGTCCGGGTTTCCGAACGTAATTTTTAAGTAATTTAAAAATTCAGAATAATTAATAAATTAAAAGGTTTTATAAAACGTTTTAAATAATAATAAATCGTAGACTTTTTTAAATAACCGGCCCGTTACGTAAATTAAACGGGACGTAACAGTTAAAAATCGATTAATATTAACTATAACTTTATTAAAAATTTAAAATATAAAGTAATAAAGGTTTTCCCGAAATCCGTTAAATTTATCCGGGTTTAATAATCGTTTATTAAAATAAATAAATCTAGAACGTAAAAAAAAAGTAAATATAATCGGGTTCGGAATTAAATTTATAAAAAATTTAATAATCGGCGCGGTTTCGGCGGGGGTAATCGGAAAAATAATTATAATAAAAGTAACGGCTATAAAAAATCGTTATTTTTTTAATTCGAATTAAACGTATTTTTTACGTAATCAAATTAATTCTTTTTTTAATAAGTAATTATTCCGTTTTATTTAATAATAAATTTTCGGAGTTTAAAAATAATAATTTAATAAACGGTAAATTTTTTTTTAAAGTTATTAATATATTATAATATATTTTATAAATATAAAAATTAAGCGAATAAATCGGTTTTTATAACGGTATAAAATAAATCGGGGCTTTCGATTTTTATAAAAAAGTTAAGTTTCGAAAATATTATAAATAAATAAATAATAAGTATTTAAAAAAAAGAGTTACGTAATATTATAAGTAATATAAATATAAAAAGAAGTGCGCCGTATATCGGGTTTTATTATTATTATAATTTATTTAATTACGGTAACGAATATAATAAAAACGTAATTCGAAAAGTTATAATTTAAATTCCGGTAGATTTTTTTAAATATGCTTTTATAAACCGGGCCTGTACGCCGATTAGCGTATTTTTAACGACCTTAATTATTTAGGTCTGTAATACTTTTATTTTTATTATTACTATTATTATTATACCCCTTTTTCAGGCCCGTTAAACGTTATTACTTAAAAGAAATTCTATTAAATTTTATAGTATATTTTATTAAATTCTGTTTATATAATAAGTTTTTTTAATAAATCCTGCTTAACCGGACGGAAGAAAATTTTTATTAAGTAATTAAAGTAATTTAAATTTAACGGGTAAACGTTATAAATACGGGAAACGATACTAAATTCGGTTTTAATATATTTTATAAAACCTTTCGGATATAAATATAAGTTTTCTGCTTTTTAATATAAAAAGTAATCGTTTAAACAGGATTAAAAATTTGTTTTCCGTTATTACTTTTTATACTTAATATTTTATATATCTTTTTTTAATTTACTTATAAAATTAAGGCTACTTTTCTTTAATATATCGGAGATCGGAAGCTTTTCGAAGAGAAGTAAATTACCGAGTATTTTACGGTTAATCTTCGAAAAAATAAAGTCTTCCGATATTTTTTAAAGTTAATAATTAATTAATAATAACGAGCTTCTTTAAAACTTACCGGTATAATAATAAACTGAATTAATAATATTATAATAAAGTAAACGATAATATAATAAAAAATATAAAATAATAAAAAGATTAATTATATTACGGACCTAAATAATTAAAATCGCCGAAAGTACGCTAATCGGTATACGGGCCCGGTTTATAAAAGTATATTAAAAAAATCTACCGGAATTTAAATTATAACTCTTCGAATTATATTTTTATTATATTCGTTATTATAATTAAATAAATTATAATAAAAATAAAACCCGATATATAACGTATTTGTTTTATACCTATACTATTTATAATATTATACAACTCTTTTTTTAAGTGCCCGTTATTTATTTATTTATAATATTTTCGAAACCTGATTTTCTTATAAAAATCGAGAACTCCGATTTACTTTATACTATTATAAAAGCCGACCTATCCGTTTAATTTTTATATTTACGGAATATATTATAATACATCGATAATTTCGAAAAAGAAATTATTATTTATTAAATTATTATTTCCGGATTCCGAAAATTTATTATTAAATAAAACGGAGTAATTACTTATTAAAAAAAAATCAATTCGATTATATAAAAAATACGTTTAATTCGAATTAAAAAAATAACGACTTTTTATAACCGTTACTTTTATTATAATTATTTTTCCGATTATTTCCGCCGAAACTACGCTAATCGTTAAATCTTTTATAAATTTAATTCCGAACCCGATTACGTTTATTCTTTTTTTATATTCCGGATTTATTTATTTTAATAAACGATTATTAAACCCGGATAAGTTTAATAAATTTCGGAAAAACTTTCGTCGCTTCGTATTTTAAATTTTTAATAAATTTATAATTAATATTAATCGATTTCTAACCGTTACGTCCCGTTTAATTTACGTAACGGGCCGGTTATTTAAAAAAACGTATAATTTATTATTACTTAAAACGTTTTATAAAACCTTTTAATTCGTTAATTACTTTAAACTTTTAAATTATTTAAAAGCTATATTTAAAAATTTAAACCGTATTTAAAATACTTAAAATAAATTATATTAACTCCGTTAAAAAAACTTCGATTTTAATACTTATTTCGCGGAGTTTTAACGTTTCGTTTTGAAAAGTAAAATATATAAAAAAATACTACCTTTATTATTATATTAAAAAATCTCTTGCGAATTATAAAATATATTTTTATATAATTCCGCTTTATCTTAAAAATATCGCGTTTTTTTTAATTATTTATAAACTTTAAATAACTATTACCGATAATATTAATAATAATCCGTTTATATTATTTAAATAGCCGCTCCCCCGAAAACTATTAATTATACTACCGTTACTTCTTTTAAAAATCCCCTGTTTTATATTATCGAAAACCGAACTTTTGCTTTTTTTTATTTTTCGAACTCCGTAAATAATAATAATTTTATAAACTTAAATATTAACCGGATATTTAACGGCCGCTACGAATATAACGAATATTACCGTTATAAAATTAAAAGCTATTTAATCGCCGCTTATTTTAAATTAAATACCCGTTTTTAATTTTATTTTAATTTAAACCGGATATATTAAAATTTTAACCCCGAATCCTTCCGATCGTTTAATTTAACCGATACGATAATTATAATTTACTTTTAATTAATAAATAAAGCGAACTTAAAGTAAATCGTATTTAAGTTCTTTTTAAACGCTTTATATTTTATATTAATAAATATAAAAGGCCGTAATTATTTATATTTATTAATAAAAAATATTTTATAATAAAATTATAAACGCTATTATAAATAATCCGGATATCCGCCCCGGTTATTAATAAATTAACCGTTTAATAAAAAACTAAATAATATTTTAAAGAATAATATTACTTACTACTTTAAAAATCGGAACTAAAAAAATCCGTATTTATATTATAACCGATATAAAAATAAAATAAATAATCTTTATAAATTAAAGCTAAGCCGCTTACTATAAAATCCCGTTAAAAAAATTAAAGCACTTTTTATTATTAATAAGATTCGATAATACCGAAACCGAAAATAACTTTATTATTTATTAAATTACCGCCCGTTTAAAAATAAATAACTATTACGAAAATATTAAGCTTTTTATAACTTAGTTCGCTTATTATTTTATCGTTTTTAAACTAATATAATTTAAAAAATATAACCCGAAAATCCGGTTTATTAAATATATATTTATTTTTAATAGTAATTATTACCGAAAATATTATAATTTACTTAAAAGCTTAATAAAAGTATATACTATTTATAATATACTTAAAAAAAACCGTTCGGAATACTTATTATTTTAATTTAATAATTTAAAGTATTTAAATATAACCCGAATTTCGATAAAGGTTTATATAATATACGGCCGACAGAATTACCGAATATTTATAATTACTTTAAAAAATATTAATAGGTTTTTAAAAAATAAAAAACTTATAAACTTATTAAAATTATTACTACCCGAATTAAAAAATTACGTTAACGTATTTTCGCTTAAAAAAGCCGAGAAATTATTTTTATACCGAAATTATAATTATATTATATATATAATAAAAAGTAAAATACTTTTATTTAGACTTTTATATTTTATATTTTAAAACGAATTTATAATATTACAAAAATAACTTTAAAAAAACTAAAAAAAAATTTATTAAGTTAAGTTTTTTTTTTACGGCTTCGCCCGTTTTATTTATAAAAAAGGCCGGGGGGGCCTCCGTTTTTATATAAATTATAGAAGTTTAAATAATATTATTATTAAAAACTAGTACTTTTTACTTTTAATTAAAAAGTTTTAAAATAATTTAAAAAAGATAAAGTACTTTATAAAATTCGATATTATTTCCGTGTTTAATAATATCCGTATAAAAAAAAGATAAAAATACTTTATTACGTTTAAAACCCGTTTCGGACTATTTAAATTTTTAATAATACCTTTTAAATTTATAAAAGCTTTAATAACTTTTTAAAAGTTTATAAATAATATATTATACGAATATTTAAATTTATTTTATATTATATATTTAAATAATATTTTAATTTATAATTATATAAAAAAAGAATATAAAATATATAACGTAATTTATTATTAAACGGTTAAAATCTTTAAACGGTTAATTCTTAATATATTTCGATACTATTATACAAATTATTTTAATTATAACGTTTTTAATTAATTAAAACTATTCGCTATTTAATTTATTATTTAATTCTACTTTTATTTTATATATTCGCGTATTATAACCGGTTTCGCCGTATATATTATAACGTTTTTTACGTCCTACCCTCCGTTTTAACGGACCTTTTTCTTTATCTTTATTATTCGCTAAACGCTTCCCTTTTAATTTCATAAATAATAACTTTAAATTCTAATTAATACTAAAAAGTCTTTTATTTTAAACTTATAGTTTTAAAGTTCTCCGGCGCTTAAAAAGTGTTAAATTAGCTTTTTTTAATATACGTATCCGGTCGCGTATTAAAATTACTTTATATACTATTATTATTAAACCCTTCGTTATTTAGTTTACCGTTTATAAAATTTATATTAAAAAGCTTCTTTAATAATTAAAAATCTTACGTTTAATAAAAGTAAATTATTTACTTATTTAATCGAAAGTAATTAATATTTAAAGATTATAAGTATTAATTATCTTTAAACGTAATAAAATAAATAAAAGCGTCCGAAAACGTATATTTAACTTATTAATTACTTTATTAAAATTATAAAGTACTAAATTAAAAGCGTGGAATCCAGATCGAATATTATTTTTATTAAAAACTTTAAAATACGCGGCCTTAAATACGATAAAGAAATCGAGTTTTATAATATAATTTATCGACATTTTAATAAATAGCTCGATTTTTTTCGAATATACGCGTTTTAAAAGCGAATAAAGCTTTATATTTAATAACTAAAGTAAATAAAAAAAGTAAAACAGTATATTAATAGTAATAATATTATTAACTTTATAATAATTATCGAATTTTATTAATATATAACTTTTATAACCGTTAATAATTAAAAAGCGATATCGACTTTTTATCGACGATCGAATATATTAATCGAAATACTTAATTTAATTTAAACTTATTTTATTATTAATTTATTTATTAAAAATCGGTTTAATAATTTAATCGCTTAATAACTCGTATTCGGTAACTTAATTTATAAAGTAATATTTACTTTAAACGATTAAAAACGGCGGGATATAATAACTTTACGAATTAATATATTTAATAATTATCGATTATTCCCGATTTTTAAATTATATTAATTTTACTTTCCCGTATTAATCGGCGTATATAATAATCAGTATTAATTTAATAATTTTTATTATAAAACCGGTCTCGTCGAAATTTTATATATTTTTATCGACGATACCGTATTTAGTTTTAATATTCGTAATTAATTTAAATTAACCCGAAATAACGCTTAAATCTTTATAAAGAGCTTTTTAATAATCGTATTTCCGATTTATTCGAATCGTTAATTTTAAATTATATCGAATATAACGCGTAATTTATTTTTTATTTATATAATCGTTATTATATAAATTTAATAAAAACTTAACTATATTTATAATATAACCTTTCGTCGGAAGTATTTTTTAAGTATTTAAATCAATTATATAATTTTTAATTACTTTTTCTTTAATCGGATCGAGCTTTTATTATATTATACTTTTATCGCGGTTATTTTATCGGCTGGTAATTCGAACGCGTAAAGTAATATTAAAAACGTTATATAATTTCGTAATTATTAATATAAAAATTTTTCGTATCGTATTACGTATCGCTTAAACTGTTAATTATAGCCTTTATTTTTTAGAAAATTTAAGTATAATAATTATAAAATTATTATATATTAAAGTTTAATAGATTAAAAAAGTATAATAGGTTAACCGTTTAAGGATTTTAACCGTTTAATAATAAACCACGTTATACGAAAAGTTTTAAAAATACTACGCGAATCTGGTTTATATATTAAACTCGAAAAATGTAAATTTTACATCCGAAAAATAACTTTTTTAAAAATAATTATTAAAGCGGATAATATCCGTATAAACTTATTTAAAGTAAAAACCGTTTAAAATTAAATTATACCGATTTATTTAATAAATATTTAAGATTTTATTAAGTTTAAAAACTTTTACCGGAAATTTATTAAAGACTTTTTTAAAATAATAAACCCGATAATAAACCTAATAAAAAAAAGTATACGCTTTACTTAAAATAACGATTACTAAAAAGCTTTCGACGCCTTAAAAAAAGCTTTTATAAACGTATTTATATTAATACTTTTTAATTAAAAAAAAGAAATTTTAAAGATTAACGCTTTAAATTACGTTTTTATAAGTGTTTTATTATAATATAATAACGAAGGGATTTTTAAGCCAGTAGCGTTTTTTTTAAAAAAGTATTTTATAAAAAAGTATAATTATAAAATTTATAATAAAAAATTATTAATTATTATTCGCTGTTTTAAAAAATAAAAACCCGAACTAAAAAACGTTATTACGCCGATTAAAGTTATTATAAACTATAAAAATTTAAAGTACTTTACTACTACGAAACTATTAAATAAAAAGTAAGTTAAATAATCCGAATTCTTATCCCGATTTAATTTTAAAATAATTTATAAACCCGGAAAATAAAAAGTTAAATTTAATATATTAATACGGAAATTAAAAGATTTATTTAAAAAAAAGGATAAGCGCTTATAATATTAAAATTAAATTATATTAAAAAGAAATAACTTTAAAATCCCGTTTACGTTAAATTACCCCTTTTTACTTTATAATAATAAACACGATAAACTAAATTACTTTATATTTACGGATATAAATAAATTCCTTTTAAAATACTCTCGATTCTTTTACAGATTCCGGAACCGTTCGAACTTATAAAATCCGAAATTTTAATACCGGTAAAACCGATAAAAAAAATAAATACGTTTCGCCGAGCCGTTAATTTAAATTAAGATATATACGATTATACTTTATTAAAAACTCTATCCGATTATTTAATCCCGGAAACGATTAATTTTAACTTTTAAAACGCCCCGTTAATTATTAACCGATTTTCTATATTAAAAAAACGTAATACCTGTTTTCCCGTTATAAATATAAAAACTTTTTATATAAAGCTACCGAAAAAATAAAAAACTTTAATTAATTATAAAAGTATTAAAAATTAAACGTAATTAATATAAACGTATTATACTTACGGAATATAAAATACGTAATATTTATTTATATTATTAAAAACGTTTATATATACCGAACTTATTTAAGCTTTATACCGAATTAATATATATATATTATATTAATTTTATCGCCGGTTATATAAAACGCGTTTATATATATAAAGCCCTTTCCCGAAATTATTATTAATTAAGAATATTAATTTACGTTAAAACCCAAATTAAAAACTATTATACTTATAAACGAATTACTAATTTTAAAAAAAAATAATAAAGCGTTTTAAAACCGTTAATAATTTTTTAATGCGTTTAATAAAACTTATTTATAGATTTTATTACGTATTTACCCGATAATTACAGTTATAATATTATATTAATTATTATCGATTATTTTACGAAAATAAAGCACTTTATATATTATAAAAAAACCTGTAATTCCGAAGAAGTTACCCGTTTATATATTAAGTATATTTAAAAACTATATAGCCTACCGAAAATTATCGTATCGGATCGAGGCTTTTAATTTATATTTAATTTTTAAAAGTACTTTATTAAACGTTTAAAAGTAAATTCTTTATTATTTATTACGTTTTACCCCGAAACCGACGGTTAAACCAAAATATCGAATACCTTTTTAAAATAATATTTATAAAATTAAGTTTTATATTTATAAAATAATTAAGTATAGTAATTACTTTTAATTAAATTCGTAATTAATAATACCGTTAACGAAAATATTAAAATAATACTGTTTTTCGTTAATTATAAATTTTATTTCCGATTTAGATTCGAATTTATTATATTTAATTATAAAATCGCCGCCCGAAATACTAAAGAACTAGTTTATAAAATAAAAAAGATTTACGAATATTTAATAACTGAAATCGGTTTCGTATAAACTTAATAAAAAAAATACATTAATTAAAAACGGAAGCCCGCTTATCGCTTTTACGAAAACTAACGTATTTAATTCGATTTATAAAATATCCGTATTTTACGCCTGTAAAAAAAGCTAAATTAAAAGTATTTAAAACCTTTTAAAATCGCTTAAAAGATTAACTTTTATATATACCGTTTCGAATTACCCGTTTCGATAAAAATTTATCCGGTATTTTATATAAACTTATTCCGGCTTATAACCGAAAACCCTTTATTTAAATAAATTTAAAACTTTCCGCCGCCCGTCGAAATTAATAATATAAACGAATAAAAAATCGAAAAAGTTTTAAATTCCTATTAAAACCGTTAAAAACGAAGTAAAAAACCTTATTTAAAGTATATTATTAAATAAACTAGTTATAATAAACCGATTAAAATTATAACGATTTATTTAAAAAATACCGTTAAAGTTATAAATAATTTTTACCGACCTTACCCGAATAAGCCTAGGTTTATATAACCGTATCGACGGAGCTCTATTTAAAAAAAGGGAATATTATTACGGACCTAAGTAATTAAAGTCGCCGAAAGTGCGTTAATCGGCGTACGGGCCCGGTTTACGGAAGTATATTTAAAAAAATCTACCGGAACCTAAATTATAACTTTTCGAACTACGTCGTTATTATATTCGTTACCGTAATTAAATAAATTATAATAGTAATAAAACTTAATATACGGCGTACTTTTTTTTATGCCCGCACCGCCCGTAATAAATTAATACAGAATAACGTAAATACACGTTTTAAAATATTAAAAAACTAAATAAAATAATTAATAATATAAGAATATAACTCTAAAAAATTAAATTAAATTAACGGGTAAAAAATTAAGTAATAATGAATGGTATAACTAAAATAATAGTAAAGTTAAATAATATTAAATCTATATAATTAACGTTAATATAACTAAGTAATATTTTAATTTAAAAGATATACGATAAACTCGATACAGTAATCGTTAATAATAAACGTAACTTAAAATAGTTAAGAGACTTTCAGTTTTTATTAATTAAACTTTAATTTTCTTAATAGCTTTAAACGCTAATTTAATAATAACGGAATCTTTATACACTAATCCTTTTATTAACCGATAATAATATAATAAACTAATAAAAAAATACTTCGGTATTTTATAAAAAAGTAAGCATATATAATATACCGCTTTTTCGTCCGATTAATCTAGTACTATAATTATTTATACTATTTAATATTCTATTTATAGTACCTTTTAATAATAATAATATAGTATAAATACTATAACGTGGTTTATTACTAAACGGTTAAAATCCCTAAACGGTTAACCTATTACACTTTTTTAATCTATTAAACTTTAATACGTAATAATTCTATAATTATTATGCTTAAACTTTCTAAAGAATAAAGGCTATAATTAACAGTTTAAGCGATACGTAATACGACGTAAAAAATTTCTATACTAGTAATCGCGAAGTTATACAATATCCTTAATACCACTTTACGCGCTCGAATTACCGGCCGATAAACTAACCGCGATAGAGGTATAATATAACGAAAACTCGATCCGATTAAAAAGAAAGTAATTAAAGATTATATAATCGATTTAAATACCCGAAAAATGCCTTTAACGAAAGGTTATATTATAAATATAACTAATTTTCTATTAGATTCGCGTAATAGCGACCGTATAAGTAAGGAATAGGTTACGCGTTATATTCGACGTAATCCAGAATTAACGAATCGAATAAATCGGAAATACGATTATTAAAGAGCTTTTTATAAGGATCTAGGCGTTATTTCGGGTTGGTTTAAGCTAGTTACGAACATTAAAGCTAAATACAGTATCGTCGATAAAGATATATAGAATTTCGACGAAACCGGCTTTATAATAAGAATTATTAAGTTAATACTAATCGTTATATACGTTAATCGACGCGGGAAAGTAAAATTAATATAGCCTAGTAATCGGGAATAGTCGATAGTTATCGAATATATTAATTCGTAAGGTTATTATATCCCGCCGTTTTTAATCGTTTAAAGTAAATATCACTTTACGAATTAAATTACCGAATACGAATTACTAAGCGATTAGGTTATTAAACCGACTTTTAATAGATAGACTAATAATAAAACAGGCTTAAACTAGGTTAAACATTTCGATTAGTATACTTAATCGTCGATAAAAAGTCGATATCGCCTTTTAATTATTAACGGTTATAAGAGCTATATATTAATAGAATTCGATAATTATTATAAAGCTAATAATATTATTACTATTAATATACCTCTTTACTCTTCTTATTTATTCTAGTTATTAAATATAAGGCTTTATTCGCCTTTAAAACGCGCATATTCAAAAGAAATCGAGCTATTTATTAAAATATCGATAAACCATATTATAAAGCTCGACTTCTTTATCGCATTTAAGGCTGCGTATTTTAAGGTTTTTAATAAAAATAATATTCGATCTGGATTCCGCGCTTCTGGTTTAGTACTTTATAATTTTAATAAAGTAATTAATAGGCTGGATATACGTTTTCGGACGCCTTTACTTATTTTATTACGTTTAAAGATAGCTAGTATTTATAATCCTTAAATATTAATTACTTTTAACTAAGTAAGTAAACAATTTACTTTTATTAAACGTAGGATCTCTAGTTATTAAAGAAGCTTTTTAATATAAATTTTATAAGCGGTAGACTAAATAACGAAGGGTTTAACGATAATAGTATATAAAATAATTTTAGTGCGCGACCGGATACGTATATTAAAAAAGGCTAATTTAACACTTTCTAAGCGCCGGAGAGCTTTAAAACCGCGAGTCCAAAATAAAGGACCTCTTAGTATTAATTAAAACTTAAAGCTACTATTTAAAAAGTTAAAAGGGAAGCGTCTAGCGAATAATAAAGGTAAAGAAAGGGGTCCGTTAAAACGGAGGGCAGGACGTAAGAAGCGCTATGGTATATGCGGCGAAACCGGCTATAATACGCGAATATATAAAATAGAAGTAGAATTAAATAATAAATTAAATAGCGAATAGTTTTAATTAATTAAAAGCGTTGTGGTTAAGATAATTTACATAATAATATCGAGATGTGCTAAGAGTTGACCGTTTAGGGATTTTGACCGTTTGGTGATGAACCACGTTAGTATAATATCGTATTAACTACTTCGTTTAAACGTTTTTATTTAAAGAAAAGCATAGTTAAATATTTCTATTTAAACTATACTAACCTAAAAAGAAAAGGGTTTATCTATAACGGTAAAAGAACGATTTTTACCGATATGGACTTATTTAATAAACGAATTTAAAAAAATTTAAATAACGAACTATATTATAACGATTATATACGATAATTTCGTAGCGTTTTTTATACGTTACTCGATAGTAATATATTATATTAATAAATATATAAAGTATCCGTAATTAAGTGATATTAATTATAATAAATTAAATTCGAAAAAGGAATACTTTTAATATTAATCGATCGCTTTAAAATACATTTTACACTTGCAATAAAAGCTTTCGCCGTAGGCTACTTTATATCAAGAAATATTATACGTAATAATAACTAATAGACCCCACTAGGGGGACCATCTAAAGGAAGGTCCAATTGACACTTCCTAAAAGGGAAGGTGGTTAATTATGGCAGTAAAAGAGTAGAACCCCACAGGAGCAGGGTTAACCCTAGCTCTTTTAGATATTCTATCCTTCTTTTCTTTCTTTCCCTCTTTATACTTTTATTATATTTTATTTAATTAATATGTCCTATCCGGTCTTATTAAATTAGTAGTATCTCTTTTAATTTTTATCGGTTATAAAATACGATTAACCAGCCGATTTATAGGATTTTAAAAGGTTTTTTTAATAGGATATTTTCTATTAACTAAACCGTTATTATAACGATTGATTAATTAAACCGTTATTATAACGATCGATTAATTAAACTATTATTGAAACGATCGATTAATTAATAGGTTATCTTTTAAATAACTAACTAATTTCTTTAAGTAACTATTAAAACTCACTTAATAATTAAGTAAACACCGTTTAATTAAAGAAAAATTTTTTTTTATACCCCCGTTATAATTCCTTTATTTTTTTTACTTAAGTCCGCCACTTGTTGCTATTATAATAGATTAAAGTAAAAAAGATCGACGTTAAATAGAAAGTAATATAGGTTAATTACTATTTCGATTAGTACTTGAATAAATTAATATAAATATTTTTAATTAAACATTAAAAGCTTAAGTAAATACCCTTATAAAATATAGTAGAGTATCCGCGTACGTTTTTAATATAATAGTTAATATAAAAATCTTTAATGCAGTTAAATACTTCGAAAAGGTAAGTTTATAACTTTATTTTAAATAACCGTTAAATGTAGTAAAGCTACGAAATAGCCCGATAAACGATATGTTTTCTTTATTTTAATAAGGATATACAGGTCCTTTTAAATAATTTATATTTTGCGATACTATCTTTGATTTTTATCTAATTTAACGCTTAAAGAAAATCGAATTAAAATAAGATTAATTAAGATTTAAATAAGACTAAATTAAAAGTGAACTTTAAAATATTTCTGCTTTTATTATTAGTAATATAAACGAAATAAAAAAACTTTTTATATAACGTTTATTATTACGAGTATCCTTAAAATTTTATTATATTTTATTTCGAGTAGCTTCAAAAAGTTAGTTATAAACCTTATAGTTTAATAGTAATAGTCTTATTTTATAAAGAAGTAATCCCTTTTTTAATTTTATTTTTGTTTTTACTTTAAAAGTTTAGTAATTATAAGTCAGCTTAAAGCGAAGTATACTTTTTTTAAGAGACGAACTTCTTTAAGCGTTATATTAGCTTTAATTATAAAAGTAATATTTATATTTATTTTAAATAATAAAAAGAGTTAATAATTACTTAAATTAAAGTTTAAACGGATTAAGTAATATATATAATTAAAATAATAATCTTAATCGAAGATAGACTAATTAATATAATAATATTAATCGCGGATAATAAGATATCCGTAATTAATAAACTCAGAATTTAAATTAGTTTCTTAACCCTTTAATTAATAGATAATATATTTTTTTATTTAGTGCGTAAAATAAGTACTTATTTAACGAGCAATATGCTTTTTTTCGCTAATACTATTTTTTATATGATTTTTTATTACGTAAACTATATATAGAACGGTAAATCGTAATAAAAAGGGAAAATATAGGTACTTTTAACTTTAGTTTTCTTAATTTAAAAGATTAAGGAATAGTTTAAAATAGTAAAGTTATTATTTTTATAGATATTCTATTATTTAAGGCTAAGATTAACTTTTTTATAAAAGGTGATTATAAAGGTAAGGTTACAGAGTAAATTTTAAGCTTTTTTTAAGTGTTATTTAAAAGACGAGCCTTAAGTTAGTAGATTAATAAAGTGATTAAAAAGGCTAAACAGTTTTTCGAACGGTAAAGTCTAGTTTATATAATAAAAAAGATTTACGCGCGCTTTAAATTAGACGGAACTTTAACTGTTTACGAATTTTAAAACGCGTTTTTCGATTCGAAGACTTAATAGAAAGTATTAATAACCTCGAAGACTTTATACTTATTATAATTAAACGTATTCGTACTATTAAAATATTAAGCCTAAATAATATTAATATATTCGGTATACTTAAATAAATTTATAATTAAATAAACAAAGAGATTTAACGCTTTTTAGATCGACCGAAACTAAATAATACGCTCGATTTTTATATAGAGAAAGTTACCGATATTAAAGTTATATTATACTTTTATATTCGTAAAACTATTGCTTTAAAGAAAGCTTTTTTAAAAGGTTATATTAATTTAAAAGATAAACGAAAAGTACTTAATTAACGGTTATAACGTCGAAAAAACAAAAAAGATAAATAATCCGAGAGATTTTACGACCGAAATGATTTTAACCGATTTTATAATAAATTAAATCGAAAGTACGATAAATTAAATCGAAATAATAATAAGAAGTTATATCGTAATAATAATAAAAGGTTATATTATAATAATAATAAAAAATTAAATCGCGATAATAATAAGTATCGTAAACGTTCTAATAATAAAAACGTTAAAAAGGATACTAAGAGTATTAACTTCGTTAAAAGCAGCGAAAATAAGGATAAATCTTTAATAGATTCTAAGAGTAATTCTTTAAACGATTTTAATAATATTAATTATTATATTAATACAGCCTTTAATTAAAGCGTAATTTATAATAAATATTATCGCTTAAACTTTATTAATGTAATTTACTATTAAACGATTAATATTACTAAACGATTAACCTATTACACTTTTTTATCCTATTAAACTTTAATACGTAATAACTTTATAATTAGTATACCTAAATTAACTAAAAAATAAAGGTTATAATTAATAGTTTAAATAGCGCGTAATAATACATAAAAATTATTTATATTATTAATTACGAAATTATATAAAGTCTTTTATTTTATATTACGCGTTCGAATCGCCGGCCGATAAATATATTACGAAAAAAGCGTAAAATAATAAAAACTCGATCCGATTAAAAAAAAGGTTATTCGGAATTAAATATTCGATTTAAACGACCGAAAAATACTTTTTAATACTCGTTATACTATAAATATAATTAATTTTCTATTAAATTCGCGAAATAACGAATATATAAATAAATAATAAATTACGCGATATATTAACCGTAATCCGGATTTAATAACTCGAATAAATCGGAAATATAATTACTAAAAAACTCTTTATAAAAATCTAAGTATTATTTTGTCACGGCCTCTGGATATAAAAGGTATCGGAGGGGTTTCCCCAATATTACGTAGCGTTTTCGTATATATATTTCCTTAGCTGCCTGTAATTTAAAAAAGGATAAGCGTTAACTTTATCTTATTATAACCCCTATATTTACGTACATATTATTAATACTTAAATATTACTTATAATCTCACTATCCCTTTATAATTCTAACGCTTCTACTTTAACTTACTTATTAATAATATCTACGTTAATAACTACTCGAAAAAATCGTATAACTATTACCGCTCCCGTTATTCCGGAGACTCAAACGGGAAGACCCTTAAAAAACCCGTCGAACCCTACAAAAAACCCTCCTTCTAAAAGAGAATCAAATACTCTCGAAATACCTTTAAACGATTCGAGCAGCCCTTTTATTATAGTACGGCTAAAAAACCTAGCTTATTAATATTAATAATAATTTACTACATTATACAAAAAAATCGAAAAACTAGAAGTAAAACGCTTTATAAATACATAAGAAATTCGATAAGCTAAGCAGAAATTATAACAATAAAAACTTTAATAGTAAAAAGATATACCTTTTAAACCTACCGAAAAGCACCCGAACTCCCCCGGAAATCCCTTTAATAGTCCGTCGAATTTTAACGGAAGCCTTCTATTAAATACGTTATCCGGTCCATATCCGGGTCTATTATTTAATCCTTTAATAAACCCCGTTAAAAACGTTAACTAGTTAAAATCCAGTAATAACGATATTAATTTAAGTAAAGTTATTAAATTTCAGTATAATAAGCTCAGCTTTAATTTTATTAAAGTAAAATAAAATAATTAATTAAAAAAGCTAGAAATAATTTATAAAAACGCTCTAAAACGCTACCGAAAAGATAATACGAAGATTTTTTACGTACATAACTAAATAAACTAAAATATAAAGTAAAGTTTCCGCCTTTACTTAGTTTATAGCACCGAATATAAATAAAACCGGTTCCGAAAAAACTAAAAAACGTTTTTAAAGTAGTTTAAATTTATTATTCGTTAATCTATTAACGCCGAAATTATATTTAGTACCGAATTAAAGCAGGCTAAATAATAACTTAATTAAAACCTAAATAAGTTTTATTAATATTTAATATTATTAAAAGCTTAGATTCGTACTAAGTCCGATAAAGAATAAGCCTTATTCTTTTATAGTAAATTAATACGGCCGTTACGTAATACGATTATAAACTATTATAATAAGCTTCCCGACCGACGAAACGATATAATCGATTTTATAATACGTTAATTAAAACTTTTTCTTTATTCTTCGAATAAAAAGAAATTTTACGATAAATATAACGGTAACCCGGCGAAACGATTTTAAAACGATAACGATATTAACGGATCGGATAACCGAAATTATAAAAAATAAAAAAACGATAAGCAGGATTTATTTAACCGAAGCTGAAAAAGTTTCCGAAGTAGAAATCGTAATCGCGGTCGAAGATATTATAATAATAAAAGCCGGGGCGATCGTTTTAAAAATTCTTCCCGAAACTTTTAAAATACTTTATCGAATTCCTTTACTTATAATTCTTTTAAAGTTACTTATTATAAATACTAAAAAAAGGGCTATATTACTACTTATTATCCCGATTTAAATATATCTTTTTTTTAATAAACGTCGGGAAATAACTAGAAATCTTAAAAAACGGTAGCCCTTTTTTATATTTAACCCTTTTATAAAAGTTTTTAGGATTTTACGTTCTTTTATTATTATTATTACTCTTTTTTTTAGTTTATTTTTTATTTTTATTTATATCGACTTAAACACTTATTCGGGAATTAATATTATTAATTATACTTTCGCTTTAAAAACCCATTTAAATCAGGCCTTTTTCGAAGCTATTCCGATTAAAGTAGTTAATAAGCTAAATATTATTATATATAACGTTTACTAAATCGAATTTCACTTTACTAATTCTCGAAAGACTATACGTTATTTTAAAAAGCCCTACGTTATTATTAATCGCGATTTTCGAGAAAAAGGTTTTCTTTTATTATTATTTTATAAACCAGAAATAATAAATAATAGTTTTTAATAAACTCTATTAAAATAGAAATATTAAAACCTCGTACCTTTTATAAAAGTATTTAAAAGTAAGTATTATATTTTATAATCGTTTTAATAAAAAAACCCTCAATAACCGACAGGGAAAACCCCCGAAGTCGTTACTTTTTACTATCTTAACCTATTTATAAAACCTATCCTCTTTTTTTAATACCGATAACTGCAGTATCTTTTCTTCTATTCGATAAATAAACTATATAATCGAATTAAAACTTAATACCAAGCCTCTTCACCGACTTATTTACCCTTTTTCGCAGAAGGAATTATAAGTATTATAAAAATTCCTAAATAAAATAAAAGTAAAAAGTAAAATTCGGGAATCGTAAAGTTTAATAGAGGTTCCTATCTTTTTCGTTCTAAAAAAGGATAATATTATCCGAATAATAATCGATTATAAAAAACTTAATAAGATTACAGTTAAAAATCGGTATACTTTCCCCCTTATTTCGGAGCTACTTAATAAAGTATTAAAAGTTAAGGTGTTTTTAAAAGTCGACTTAAAAGATACGTACTACCGTATTCGAATTAAAAAAGGGGATAAGTAGAAAACCGCTTTTCGCACCCGTTACAGCCATTTTAAATTTCTCGTAATAACTATAAGCCTTACTAATACCCTTATAACGTTCTAGTACTACATTACTAAAGTATTAAGTAACCTAATAAACACTTATTACGTCGTTTATTTAAACGATATTCTTATTTATTCTTTTAATAAAGAAACTTACGAAAAACACCTCCGAATAATAATAAAAAAGCTTTTATAAGCAGATCTATACATTAAAACTTTAAAATATTTTTTCTTTTAAAAATCGCTAGATTTCCTAAGGTACCGTATTTCTATTAAAAGCGTATCTATAAACCCGGCTCGAATTAATACTATTACGAAATAACTAAAACCAGAATCGGTCTATAATATCCAAGTTTTTCTCGGGTTTTATAATTTTTACCGTCGTTTTATTAATAAGTACTCCGGTATCGCTACTCTATTAATACGCCTATTAAAAAGCAGCGATAGCGGGTAAAAACCGGGTCGAATACGATTCGATACTCTAATACGTAAAGCTTTTCTCCGATTAAAACGAGCGTTCGAAGTAACGCTTCTCTTATTACATTTCGACCATAATAAGCATATACGATTAAAAATAAACGCCTCGAAATTTATAATATTTAGCACTTTATCTTAAAAAGGCGAAAAGGGTTATTAATACTTAATCGCTTTCTTTTCGAAGAAATTCACTAGTGTAAAACAGAACTACGGCACTTTTAATTAAAAGATATTCGCGATAGTTTCTTCCTTTAAGTATTAACGATACTATTTTAAAAGGGCTCGTTACCTTATAAAAATATTAATTAATTACCGGAACCTTTAAAGTTTTATAAAAACGGACCGCTTAAATAACCGCTAGGCGCGTTAATATATATACCTCGCTCTTTATAATTTTATTATTAGTTATTAACTAAAGAAAAAAAACCCTGCCGACGGGCCGTCGAAACGCCCCGATTATGCCTCCGAAAAGGTAAATAATTTAATACTGTTACTTATATTACAGAAAAAGCTTATAATAAATATAGTTTTACTTCGAAGCCGTCCCCGTATACTTATTTAAGTACTTTATAAAGCTAAACCTATTAACGAACGGTCTATTTTATACTAAGTAATTACGCGTAAAAAAGTAAGAAAAGTTATATCGAATAAGCGTACACTTAATAGTAAAGTTAATTAGGACTTATTTACTTTAATTAAGGATATTTAAGTAATTAATCTAGACTGCTTTAAAAAGGAGTTTAATATCCGGAATAATATTTTTTAAAATAGCCTGTAGGCTCGTTCCGAAAATAGCCTGATTCTGTTTTATAGCCGAGTATACGTTTTTAAGCAGGCTATTTTTAAAGTTTAGTTATTAAAAATATATTATAATAACCCTTTTAATAGTTATTTCGGGCGTATAAAAACTAAAGAACTGTTATAACGTAAGTTCGATTAGCCCGGCTTAAAAAAAACGTTAAAAAATATATTAAAGAATATACGGTATATTTAAGTTCTAAAGCGAAACACTACCGACTTTATAACGAACTTTCGTTACTATTTTAATTAAGCCGTTTAAAAAAGGAATAAGCTATAAATTTTATTATAGGATTACCGGAAAGCTTTTTAAATTATTAAGTAATAAATACTATCTTTATAATAATTAATCGATTTTTTAAGTTCTTTTTCTTTTTTTAATTACTATTACGATTAACGTAGCAGAATTAATTAAGCTTTTTTATAAAAAGATCGAATATTAATTCGGCGCTTTAAAAAAGATCGTTTTAAATAAAACAAGTATTTTTACGAGTAAGTTCTAATTTAAACTATATTATTACAGCTAAATAAAGTTAAAGTATTCGACGGCGTTTTATCTTTAAACCGATAAGTAAACAGAATAAATAAACTAAATATTAAAAATTTACTTCCGTTATTACGCCGCCGAATAGCTTAAATTTTAATTAAACTTACTTCCTATTACTTTTTACGTTATTAATACCGTAATTAATTCTATTATAGGTATATCCCTTTTCGAAGCTATATATAATTATCAATTAAATTTCCGTTATTTCGTCGAAAACGACTTATTAAAAAAAAGGGTACCCGCAATAAAAGATCGATTTTCAAAACTGTAATTACTTCGAACCTATATAAAGAAACGGTAGCGAAACGCCTCCGAAACCTAAACAAAATATTACGATATACATTATAAACTTATAACGTTTAAAATAAGTTAATTTATAAAATTATTTACTAAGAACTTTAAAATATAAAATAAAAAGTTAATTTTTAAGTTTATAAGCCCTTTTAAAGTATTAAAACGTATCGGTACGCTAATATATAAAATTACTTTATCAAATAAGTATTCCCGCTTCTATAACGTTTTTCTGATTTAATTATTAAAGCTATAAAATACTTTTATTACGGAGCTTTTATTAATACCGGATTTAAAAAATAACGAAAAATAAGAAATCGAAAAAGTTAAAAATAAAATAACCTAGGAAAGTAAAACCTTTTATTTAATTAAGTAGAAAAGTTAGCCCTTAAAGTATAATTAATAAAAACCAGCCGAAAACCTGGAAAACGCTTAACGAAAACTCAGTTAATATAAAAAGAAATACTTATAAGCAATATAAATCACGAAAAAAAGAAAAAGATTAAAATTTTTTTTTCCGATAAAGCGGAACCAGCCCCGAAATCCCTATAATTAACCGAATAAATAATTATAAATTATAGCCGTAACTAGGTATCTTAATAAAAATTAAACTTATACCGTAAAATATCGTCGACGGGCTATTTTTAAACTACGGGATCTTACTCGATAAAAAAAAACTTTAATAAGAATCGAATTTACTATCTTAAATACGTATAAAACGTTATTTACGTTATTACTAATTAACTTTAAACTCCTCCTTTTAAAAATAAAATAAAAACGAAAACTAACCGAAAACGCCCCGAAAAACTACGAAAACCTCTTCTTTTTTAAAGTATAACTTTATTATATAGCTTAATTAATAGCAGCGGTAATTATAATAACCCGTATAACCTTTTTAATTTTTTTAACCTTTTTAGTTTACTTACGCGTAATTACTGTAATAAAGCGAACGGTTTTATCGTTACTATTTTAATTATCGGCGGCGTTTTTACTAATATTTATATTTATAACAGTAAAACTTTACGGCGGAAACGTAAATACGCGCGGAAACGTAAAAACCCGCGGCGGAATCGGGATTCGCGGAAAAGTCGGAATATATATAAACGGCGTAAAGGCCTACGGCAGAAGCGTAAAAATCGCCGGTAAAAGCGTCGGAGTATAAACCGTAAAAGCCCGGATTTCGTTTTTATTAAAATCGAATTCGAATTTAAACTGCTTTATAACCTTTTCGAAGTCGGCCCGAAAATCGTTTTATATATTAAAGTATTAAATATTATAAATACGGTTTAAAGTTATAATAACGGTATAACCCGTAATATTTTAAATTATAAAGTTATTATTACCGTATTAAGTATAAAGAATCGTATAATTACTATAAAACTTATGCTTCGTAACGGACTAAAAAAAATATAAAAAGAATTTAATAAGTTTCTTTAAAAAAAATATATAAAAAAAATAAGATTATATACCGCCGAAATACTTAAAGTATTATAAGCACTTTATAAAATAGTTTACCGAATATCGACGGTAATACGGTACGTTATTATAACGGTTTAAAATATATAATCGTATTAACGAAAACTTAACGAAAACATAAAAAAAACTGTTATATACCGAATTCTTTTTTTATAAACCGGTTAAATAGTGCGTTTACTTATACGTTTTTATTAAATAAACGAAGTACGTAGCGAACCGAAGTAGAGCTTCGGCCGTTAATACTTATCCGTTTAAATCTACTTCGAATTCGGCGTTAAGGCGAAACTTTTAAAAGTAGTTTAATACTACCGAAAAAATAGTACTAAAAAAGGTTACATCGGTTATTAATATAATAAAAACTTAAAGCGAAAAGTTAACGAAAACTTAGTATTATTTATTCGAATACTCTCGGAAAAAAGTATATTTATACCGGGTTATACGTTTTATTTTAAGCGTAATACTTAATATATAAGTTAAAGCCCGTTTTTAAACCGCCGTAGTAAAAAAACGCCGAAAAATCGAAAAAATATTTAAAAGTCGGCTTTTTTATTAAGTTTAATTTATAATTATATATTTATAACGAAATATAAAGAAAACAGGCTTTATCATTATTAATAAATATAATATTCGGATACTTCTTTAAAGCTTTTCGGCGGTTAAGCTTAACCGTGTAACGAGCGCGGGTATTCGGGCTACGAAGTATTACGTTATAAAAAAAAGAACGAAGAAAAAGGGTATAAAATAAGTAACGAGGGTATTATAAAAAAGCGTAAAAAAAGAGAACTTAAAAATCTTTATAAGCTTAAAAGTTTTAAGATTTTAATTACGCTTAAAAAGAAATATTTATATTTCTATTTACTTAGCCCGTTTATACGTAATTAGTATAACTAATAATAATAATAATTACTACGGTTACGGCCTTATTTTTACAGATCCGTTACGATTATTTCACGGTTAATTAACGGTCGCGTAAAAGCTTAAGGCTTTTAAGCCTAAACCGCAGTTAAAGACTACTACGGTATAAAAGGGGGATAGTTATTACGGCCTCTAAATATAAAAGGTATCGGAGGGGTTTCCCCGATATTACGTAGCGTTTTCGTATATATATCTCCTTAGCTGCCTATAATCTAAAGAAGGATAAGCGTTAGCTTTATCTTATTATAACCCCTATACTTACGTACACATTATTAATACCTAAGTGCTACCTATAATCTCACTGTCCCCTTATATATTTCTAGTTAATTTAAACTAATTATAAATATTAAAATTAAATACGGTATCGTTAATAAAAATATATAAAATTTCGACGAAACCGGCTTTATAATAAAAATAATCGGGTTTATATTAATCGTTATATGCGCTAATCGACGCGGAAAAACAAAATTAATATAGTTTAATAATCGGGAATAATCGATAATTATCGAATATATTAATTCGTAAAGTTATTACATTCCGCCGTTTTTAATCGTTTAAAATAAATATTACTTTATAAATTAAATTACCGAATACGAATTACTAAGCGATTAAATTATTAAATTAATTTTTAATAAATAAACCGATAATAAAATAAACGTAAATTAAATTAAGTATTTTAATTAATATACCCGATCGTTAAAAAAAATCGATATTACCTTTTAATTATTGATAATTACGAAAGCTATATATTATTAAAATTCGATAACTATTATAAAGCTAATAATATTATTATTATTAATATACCTTTTTACTTTTTTTATCTATTTTAACTATTAAATATAAGGCTTTATTCGCCTTTAAAACGCGTATATTTGAAAAAAATCGAAGGTTTTATTAAAATATTAATAAACTATATTACGAAAACCGAGTTTTTTATAAAGTTTAAAGCCTCGTATTTTAAAGTTTTTAATAAAAATAATATTCGATTTAAATTCCGCGCTTTTAGTTTAGTACTTTATAATCTAAATAAAGTAATTAATAAACTAAATATCCGTTTTTGGACGCTTTTACTTATTTTATTACGTCCGGGGATAATTAATACTTATAACCCTTAAATATTATTTAACCTTTAATAAACGGATAAATATTTTACTTTTATTAAAAGTAAAATCTTTAATTATTAAAAAAGCTTTTTAATACCGATTTTATAAGCGGTAAACTAAATAACGAAAAGTATAAAAATAATAACTTATAAAATAACTTTAATACGCGATTAAATATATATATTATAAAAAGCTAATTTAGTACTTTCTAAGCGCCGGAAAGCTTTAAAATAGCGAATTTAAAATAAAAAACCTCTATTTATTAAAAAAAACTTAAAGCTATTATCCGAAAAGTTAAAAGGGAAGCGTTTAGCGAATAATAAAAGCGAAGAAAAGGGTCTATTAAAACGGAGGGCAGGCCGTAAAAAACGTTATAATATATACAGCGAAACCGGTTATAATACGCGAATATATAAAATAAAAGTAGAATTAAATAATGAATTAAGTAATAAATAATTTTAATTAATTTAAGGCGTTATAATTAAGATAATTTATATAATAGTATTAAAAAGTGCCGAAGGTTAATCGTTTAGTAATATTAATCGTTTAATAATAAATTACGTTAACCTTATTTAAACTAAATTATATTATAAAAAATATAAAGGTACTAAGAAAAAGCCTAAGTACTTAGCCTTATTATAAAAGCGTCGTATATATTTTTACTGTACGTATTTATTCCCGTTAAAAAACATGCTTTTTAAGTATATTATAAAATACGGACGAGCTTACGATTTTAAGTAATTCCCGTTTAAAAAGCTAAAGTCTTTATTCTACTTCGAAAATAAGGCGTATAAAATAAAAGTCTAAGAATATTAAATTTAAAATATACTTTATATTCTTTATAAGCTTAATAATAATATCGGAAAAATTATCGGCTATATTTATTTAAAGGTTAGTATTCGTATATCGATTTTAAATAATATTCTGATTACTGTTTATTTTAATATTAGTATTAAACCTAATTTCGTAAGATAATAATTTCTTTAAGAATTAGAGTATACTATCGAGAAACGCTTTATTAAAATTAAGTTAATTATACGTAAAAAGACTGTTCTTACGGAATAAGTAATATTTTTTGTTTACTTAGACGGTTTTAATATAAAAAGAAAACTTATACTTTAAAAAATTACGGAAAGCGGATAAATCGTGTATTACTTTAAGCTAAATATTTTATTTAGTAATAATACTTTAAAACTTTTCGGTATTATTATTGATTATATAGTTAATATTATTATATTCTTTAAGTATAAGTTTATTACGATTTTTAAGATAATTGTTCGCGGATTATTTTGTGTACGTAAAGTTATAATAAATAAGAAAATAACTTTTTTATTAAGAGAATTGTTTTTTATAACGGTTAAATATAAACTATTATTAAAGGGACGGGACTTCTGTTTTTATTCGGATAATTATAATATAATTAATACAGTAATAAATATAAAAACCGTTAAAGTAGTATTATTATAAAATTAATTTAAAAAAAGGATTACTTTAAGCAGGAATATTAAAGTAGGTTAAATCCGAGAAAATAGTTATATTAATAGCGTTTGGAGTATTTAAAGTAAAGGCTTTAAAATACTTGCTTATAACGAACGCTATCTGGGTTTTAAAAAAAAACCTAGTAAAACGTACTTAGGTTTATATCAGCTTAAACGAGAGAGTACTTTATAAATCGGGATTCGCTCCTAATCTTAGATAAGGTAATATAGATAAAGTCGTAAAGGTAATAGTGTTTTAAAGATAGTCGAATACTTTATAATAAGTCGTTAAGGCAGGTGCCTTATTTATAAGTAAAATAAATACTTAAATTAATTACTAAAATAAAAAGTATTTATATAAAATATATAAGAAACGTTTATCGTTATATATTTAATTTTTCCTTTATTAATGTATCTAGATTATTTAAATTATTACCGATCGCGGGTAATTTTATTAATCCTTTTTTTTAGCTGGTTTACCTGGTTTACTGCTTATTTTTTAGTGAGCTTAGTAATCTATTATGTAATTTAAATTAGTTTTAGCTTATCGTTTCGTAGTTAAAGGTTAATAATATCGTAACCTGTTTAAAGTATTATAGTACCGTGCTAAAAGAGTAGGTTTTAACTGTATAATAAAGTCGGGTTATAATATTATTCCTCTTTTCTTTAAGTTTTTATCTTTAAAATATTACGTTATAAATACTTTTATTATCCCGTTATATTAAGCCTTATATAAATCGTCCTTTTTTCTTTGCTTTTATATAATATGTACTTATTATATTAAATCGTATTAAAAAGAATTCCGGTCGTTCGAAATTTAAAAAAACGGAGTAGCGCTATAACTTAATCGCTTTAATCGACGAATTAAATTACGAAATTATACCGTGCTCGTTTTATTTTTTTAAAAGGTAATCGTATAAAATAATAAACGGTACGGATCGTTATAAAAAATACGTACGTCGTAAACGTTTTTACGATAATTCGGGTTTATTTATATTTACAGTATTACGTATTATTAATAAGTTTCGTCGTTTTTATACCGAAAAGTAATCGGTTAACGATTTTTTACGTCGAGCGAGCGAAGCTTTAGAAAAAGCTTATTATAAAGCTTAAGCGGCTTTCTTTTACTTAGAGCAGATCCGGTAATAATAAAAAGGCTTAATATCGCGGAACGTAAAAATAACGAAACGGGGCTTTTATTCTTTTAATAAATTAAAGGCTACGGAAAAGGCCGAGTCCGAAGCGGTTATCGATATTTAATCGTTTAATACTTTTAGTATTATTAATTAAAACTCGATTAATTTTAATTTTTCTTTTTTTATATTTTTTTATTTTTTTAACGGTTTTCGTTAAATGCTTTTTAAGTTTTTAAGTATTATTTTACGGTAAGTAACTTTTTTATTAAACGAAGTATTTTTAACTTTATTTTACTTATTTTTTATCGAATATCTTTTCGATTTCGTATTCGTATTAATTTATTTCGATTTTTAATTATTTTTCGATTTTAACGTTTTCCGGTGCTAATTCGAATAAAGAAATGTAAAATATTAAGTATATTCTTATAGTTTTTAATAACGATAATTAATAATTAATATCCGAAACGATTTCTTTTATTTTAAATAGTCCGATTTTTTTAAAGTCTAATTTTATATTTAATCGTTTAGTTTTAATATTTCGTTATAAAAAGTAAACTTTATTTCCTTTTTAAAAGTTAATCTTTTTAATTTTATTTTATCGGTATATTTTTTTATACGTTCTTAAAAAAAAGTGAGGTTTTTTTATAGCGATATTTAAAGTTATTTTAGTTTTTCGATTTAAATAGTCGTTATCGGTATTAACTTTTTTTTAACGGTTTTCGCGTAAAATTAAAGTCGAACCCGTAATTCGCCCGAAATAGTAATATACGTATTATTTCGTTATCCGCGTTATTATACGCGAATTACGTTATTAATAATAATTATACTTAATTATTTTATTTGTAATTAATATAATATCGTAAATATTATTCGAGTATTTAATTTATCCGTTCGGTTTATCCGTTTATTTAAAGGTAGTACGTTATAAATAATTTATAATTAATTTTTAATTATATTATAACGTGGTTCATCACTAAACGGTCAAAATCCCTAAACGGTCAACTCTTAGCACATCTCGATACTATTATGTAAGTTATTTTAATTATAACGCTTTTAATTAATTAAAACTATTCGCTATCTGATTTATTATTTAATTTTACCTCTATTTTATATGTTCGCGTATTATGGCCGGTTTCGCCGTATGTACTACAGCGCCTTTCACGTCCTGCCCTCCGTTTTAACGGACCCCCTTTTTACTTTTATTGTTCGCTGGACGCTTCCCTTTTAACTTCTTAGATAGTAACTTTAAGTTCTAGTTAATACTAAAAGGTCCTTTATTTTAGACTCGCGGTTTTAGAGCTCTCCGGCGCTTAGAAAGTGCTAAATTAGCCTTTTTTAATATACGTATCCGGTCGCGTACTAAAGTTACTTTATATATTATTATTATTAAACCCTTTGTTATTTGGTTTACCGCTTATAAAATTTATATTAAAGAGCTTCTTTAATAACTAGAGATCTTACGTTTAATAAAAGTAGATTATTTACTTGCTTAGTTAAGGGTGGTTAATATTTAGAGATTATAAGTATTAGCTATCCCTAGACGTAATAAGATAAGTAAAGGCGTCCGAAGACGTATATCTAGCCTATTAATTACCTTATTAGGATTGTGAGGTACTAAACCAGAAGCGCGGAATCCAGATCGAATGTTATTTTTATTAAAAACCTTGAAATACGCAGCCTTAAATACGATAAAGAAGTCGAGCTTTGTAATATGGTTTATCGATATTTTAATAAATAACTCGATTTCTTTCGAATATGCGCGTTTTAAAGGCGAATAAAGCCCTATATCTAATAGCTGGAGTAGATGAGAAGAGTAAAGAGGTATACTAACAGTAATAATGTTATTAATTTTATAATAATTATCGAATTCCACTGATATATAGCTCTTATGGCCGTTAATAATTAAAAAGCGATATCGACTTTTTATCGACGATCGAGTATACTAATCGAAATGCTTAACTTAGTTTAAGCTTATTTTATTATCAGTTTATTTATTAGAAGTCGGTTTAATAACTTAATCGCTTAGTAATTCGTATTCGGTGGCTTAATTCGTAAGGTGATATTTGCTTTAAACGATTAAGAACGGCGGGATGTAATAACTTTACGAATTAATATATTCGATAACTATCGACTATTCCTGATTATTAAGTTATATTAATTTTACTTTTCCGCGTCGATCGGCGCGTGTAACGATTAATATTAACTTAATAATTTTTATTATAAAGCCGGTCTCGTCGAAATTCTATATGTTTTTATCGACGATACCGTATTTAACTTTAATGTTCGTAATTAGCCTAAATTAACCCGAAATAACGCCTAGATCTTTATAAAGAGTTCTTTAGTAATCGTATTTCCGATTTATTCGAATCGTTAATTCTAGATTGCATCGAATATAACGCGTAACTTATTCCTTACTTATACGGTCGTTATTACGCGAATTTAATAAAAGATTAATTATATTTATAATATAACCTTTCGTTAAAAGTATTTCTCGGGTATTTAAATCGATTATATAATCCTTAATCACTTTCTCTTTAATCGGATCGAGTTTTCGTTATATTATACCTTTATCGCGGTTAGTTTATCGGCCGGTAATTCGAGCGCGTAAAGTAGTATTAAGGATATTATATAACTTCGCGATTATTAGTATAGAAATTTTTTACGTTATATTACGTATCGCTTAAACTGTTAACTATAGCCTTTATTTTTTAGAAAGTTTAGGTATAATAGTTATAGAATTATTACGTGTTAAAGTTTAATGGATTAAAAAAGTGTAGTGGGTTAACCGTTTAGGGATTTTGACCGTTTAGTAATGAACCACGTTAAACGACTTTTAAAACTTAACGGTAAATAACTTATTTCGGTTAGAAATAACGTTTTCCGGTAATTTATATTAATTAATAATTATTTTTAAAAAAGTGTACGTTAATTCGTTAGTATTACTTACTTTTTTATACGGGATAAAGTATATATACTTCGTAAGTTTATCTGTAATAATTAAGATATTATTATAATCCGTTTTTATTATTAGTTCTATTAATAGTAGTAATTTAACGATAAAGTTTAAAGCGATCGTTTTTTATGCTTTATTAAATAAGGGAATTAGCTATAGTTTTTTATAAAGTCGGTATTTAATTACTTTTATTTTATTATAAAGGTCGTATTTATTAATAACCTTAATTATTATTAGTTTTAAGTTTTCGTAATCGAATTACTTAGTAATTCGCTTTTAAGTTTTAAATATTTTTTAGTATTTATATATAAGATATTCGTAAAACTTTTTAATAAACTTTTCGCGATATTTTTAAAGTATATAAATCTTATTATTATAATATATAATTTTATTCTTTTCGTTAAATCGTAACGGAAATCCTTTTCGGCTTAAATTTTTTATTTATTTTTTAAATTTTATAATTTATTCGTTATAATATTACACTTAATACGTAACGTTTAATTATCGGGATAGTATAAAATTACTATTTTAATTATATATTAAAATCGTTTTCGTTTCGGGAAGAACGTTTATATAGTAATTTAATCTTCGGCTAAACGCGTTTATTCGCCCGTTCTCGCTACCTTTCCGGTAAATAATAATAAAATTAAATTTAATTAAGAATTTAATTTATTATACTTATCGTTTATTTAACTTTTTATTAATAATAAACGATATAAGGTTTTTATAATTAATATAAACTTTTATTAGTATTTCTGTTTTATTAAAATAATACCTTTATTCTTTAAAAGCTTTAATAATAATTATTAGCTTTTTATTATAAATTTAATAATTAAGTTCGGATTTATTTAGCTTCTTCGAAAAAAATGCGATTAAATATAGCTTTTTATTATTATTTCGTTAATTTAATTATCTTCCGATCGTATAATCCGATACGTCGGTTTCGATTTTAAATAGTTTCGTAGGATTTATTATACGAAATACTAATTCGTTTAAGATTTTCTTTTTAATAGCTTAAAAGGCTGATTTTTTTATATTTATTTATCGAAATAATTCGTTTTTTCGTATTAAGTTCGTTAAAAGTAACGCTATTTTATTAAATCCGGGAATAAAAATCCGGTAATAATTAACGAATCTTAAAAAAGACTTAATTTCTATAGTGCTTATAAACGTAAATTACTCTTTAATTATTATTACTTTCGAAGGCTTTATTCGGATCTTTTTTAAGGATATTACGTATTTTATAAAAGTAATTATCGTTCGGTAGAATTCGCTTTTCTTAGGGTTAATTAATAAGTTTACGTCTTATAGTTTTTAAAGTATTAGTTTTACGTACTTTTTATATTATTCTTTATTTTCGGAATAAATAAAGATATCGTCGAAATATATTATAATAAACTTATCCAGGTATTTTCGTAATACGTAATTAATTATATTTTAAAAGTTAGTAAGTACATTAATTAATTTAAACGGTATTATTAAATATTCGAAATATCTATATTTAATACGGAATACGGTTTTTTACTCTTTTCTTTTTTTAATACGGATTAAATTATATACGTTTAAAAGATTAAGCGTAATAAATATTTTAACGTTATATAATTTATTTTATAAATCGTTAATTAAAAGTAAGGGGTATCGGTTTTTAATAGTGATTTCGTTAAGCTTTTAATAATCGATATATAATCGTTATTTCTTTTTCCCGTTTTTACTTTTTTTTAATACGAAAAGAATAAAGTATCCGGTTAATAAAGTAAATAATCGTATAATTTTTTTATCGAAGTTTTCGGCGATGTATTCTTTTAATACTTATTCGTATTCTTAATTTAATTTATATATTAATATAAACTATAATTCTTTTTTTTTAAAGGGTATTTCGTAATTTTATTATGTATATAATAATAATCTTATCTTTAATTTTTTATTAAAAAAGTCCCTAAATTATTTATACTCTTTTAGTATTTAAGTTATAATATTTAGTTTAGGCTCTTTAACGATAATATATATTTTAAGGATTTTAATTTTATTTAAAGGCTCGTTTTTAAAGCTTTTTTAAAGGCTAAATCTCTTTTTAATGTATTTTACTAAAATTAACCGTTTTTTTAATTAACTTTAAGATTACTTATTTATAATTAAAGTATTTTTAATATTATATCGTATCTTAATATTTCCGTAATATTATACGTAATTCGTTTATAACGTTTTCCGATAATAATAAAAAAAAGTTCGTGATTTTTTTCCGTATTTCTTTATTTTTATAAGTTATAAGTCTTTTATCGACGGTTTTAAATCGGTATAAGGCGTCTTTTTCTTACTATTTTAGGCGTAACTTATTAACGATTCGAAGTAAGATATAGTTTCTTTACGCTCTGTTATCGAATAACGCTTTAATATAAACTCTTTTTACGTTTATTATTAATATAATATACTTATAAATATTTCGATTATCTGTTATTTAATATAGGGACTTTTTTTAGTTTATCGGTTATCGTCCGATTCGGCGGTATTCGTTTTCTGTCCGATATTATCGTTATTATTATACGTATACTTTTTAATAGCGTCGTATTTATAATCGTATAATTTCTTCGATTATACTGTTTTATTAGCGTTATCGTACTTTTCTTTTTCGATAAAGTGCGTTTTCGTATACTAATAAGTCTTTATTCGGGGGTCCTTCGAATATTAGTTTATAAAATCTTCCGTTCTTTCGATTTTATTAATACGTTACTTTCGGGTTCCCGTCGTCGTTTATAATTTAATTACTATTACGGGGGACTAAAATTATATATTCGTTAATCGTAACGTAAATTTAATTTATTTCGGTTCTTTTTTAGTTTAGTGCTTCGTTATACGTCCGGTACGTTTTAATCGTAAATAAGGGTATTTATTATTATTAATACCGTAATAATTCGTTAACGGTAATACTCTTTTTTTAAAGACCGGTATATTTATACCTTTTTTTTTACGTGTATTAAATAAGTATTAATTTTATATTCCTTTTAATAGATTTCTCCGCTTTAATATTTCGCCGGCTATTAAAGGTCGTTTTTAACGATAATATAGCTACGTTATTACGTAGTTCGTATATATATAGTATTTTAATAGTTATACGTTAATACGATCGGCGTATTTCCGATTCGTCGGGGAAACTATTAATTACTTAGTTTTTTAGCGAAGTATTTTACGTACGTATTATATATATATAATACCTAGGAAATCGAAAAATATTTTTTTACGTTAAAGTCGATAAATAGTTCGTTTTTTACTACGTAATTTCTTTATAGCTTTATTTAAAAAGCTCGCTATAGAAATTATCGTAATTTTTCGTAATTAATAAGTACCGGGATTTTAAAAATAAGTATTTATCCGTTCTCGTAAAATCGGTAAAATAGTTTAGTAACGGTAAGAATAAGTGTTTTTATCGGTAGCTGTTTTAAATATTCGGGTCGGGTTTTTCGCCGCGTAACGTATTCTTCGTCCGAGTTCTCTGATTTTATAATAATGTTTATATCGTTATTTTTAGGGCTTTTAATATATCGGAGTATTACGATAATTTTAATATAACTTCGCCGCTTCGGGGGCTTTAAAAACTATCTTAACCCTTTTTTATCGGTTAAGTGTATAATGTAATTATTATCGTAGTAAGCTATTTAAAATAGGCTGTCGTAGTTTATATCGGCCGTGTTAACGTTATTATTTTTAATAGCTATAATAATTAGTTTTTTTTTAATCGCGTTAACCTATTATCCTTTAAAAACTTTACGGAAGTCCTTTTTCGGGCTTCGGTATTTTTTTGCGTAATATCCCTGTTTTTAGTAATTATAATAAATAATACGTTATTTTTTATTATTACCTTTATCGTACTGTGTAACGTCGAAATTTATAGGTCCGTTATACGTTTTATAAAAGGTGTTTTTCTATTATCGTTAAATAGGTTTTCCGTAATTAATTCGAAGGCAGTTTTAAGTCTTAGTTTTAAATTAGCCTTTTTTTTCGAGGCGTTATTTGTATAAACAGTTATTTATTTTAATAGTTTTTTCGACGTATACGTCGAAATCGTCCGGTTTATCCTCCCGGTTAACTTTATAGTTCCGCGTAAAAAAGTATTATTAAAGTATCGTTGTTATTCTATTCCGTTCGAAAAGCGAGTTATTTAAATTTAATAGCGTATTAAAATACGGATCCTTTTTACTTAAATTATATAAGTTACCGTTTTATAGTCCGGGTTTTATCGGGATTTTTAAAAGTAGCTTTAAGTTTTTTTTCGAACTCGGTGTATTATTAAAATAATTATTATATATTTATTTCTTATTCGGTATTTATATTATCGAAATAGCTTCGTATAATAAGTTCGAATTATATAAATACGTTTAAAAAAAGTGTTTAACCTATTCGATAAAAAGAATATTTTTATTAGCTTTAAAAAATTATTCGTTAATTATTTTTCGGTAGAATTACTTAGTTTTAAAGTCGACGCTTTAGGTTTTAATATAATTATTAAACGAGTGGTAACGTTTTATAATTTAGTATTTCTAATTAATTTTAAGGTATTAAAATATTACTTTAATAGTTCCGGTTTTTTACGATACCTGATTTTATGTTATATTTAAATTATAAAATTTATATAAAAGAGAAAAGTTGCTTTTTTAACTGAAGGTCGAAAATAAAAAAGAGTAATTAACGGAAACCTAGGTAAAAGAATAGTATATTATAAATCGATTAAATTCGAGCCTATAAAAGTAAAAAAACTCTTTTTTAAAAGTATTTAAACTACTATTTATAATAGGGTTATATTCTTTTATTATAATTTAAACCGAATATTATTCGTATAATTAAATAGATCTTTAAAGCGAAGATTTAGTGTAATACTATTTTATTTTAAAAAAGGTATTAATTAGATATTAAGATCTTTAATTATTAATACTTTAATTAAATTAGTTATATATTTAAGCCGTGTTTTATTTTAACCTGAAATAAGATATAGCCTGTCCGAATTAAAAGTCGTATGTTTAATGTAGACTATTAAATAACTTCGTACGGTAATTCAATTTAATAAGGAACTAGTTATAGTTCTAATAAAATACTCTATTATAAAGGGAATTTATAAGCAGACTTTACTAAATATAATTAATACCGATAAATCGAATAAACGATTTATTAATGTATTTATATATTTATTTTAATACGGATTTAAGATTTATTATATTACTAATAAAATTAACTTCGTTTTTAACGCTCTGAGTCGCTTAAAAACTATTAAGGATTTAAAAAGAACAGATGAATTAGTAGTTTTTAATTAAATTTAGCCTGAAAATAAAGATATTTATTATGCTTATATAAAAGAGATTATAAATAAGGCTATAAAATAAAAGTTTCTAAATAAATATAAAATAGATATTCGTTTAATTTCCGTTATTTAAAACTTAAAGCGATTAGTTTATATAAATGATTTAGCTAACGATTTTACTTATTTAAGATACCCGTTCGAAATTAAAAATAAGCTATTATATTATATAGACTATTTAGAAAATTATCGATTATATATTTTATATTTATTTATATAAAAATTTTTAGTTATGTTTTATAATAATAAACATTATTTTAGCTTAAAACGAATACTAGAGGATTTAAATACGTTCTTTTTTAAAAGTAAAAAAAAGCGTATAAAAAAATATATTATATATTGCTTAAGCTGTAATATAAATCGCACCGATCGGTAATTAAGTATTAAAGATTATAAGCTTATATAAAATAAAGATTTATTATTAATGCGAATTATTATTATAAACTTTATCGTCGGACTTTTATTAGTATTATTTTAAGGAATACTTTAATAATTAAAAGGTAATAAGGATTATTACGCTTAATTTAATAATATAATAATAATATTATACTTAATATTTAAACGGATAATACTAATACCGGGATACGAACAGTATACGGCTAAAGAATAGGCGATAACTTTTATAATATAGTTATTATTCGTAAATTAAGGAATTTTAAAAAGAATTATTTTAAATCGTAATCGAAAATTTATAAGTGATTTTTAAAAAGGGATTTAAAAAGTTTTAGGAACTCGCTTTTTTATAATAATAGCTTAATATCTTTAAGTTAATAGCCTTTTTAAGCGAAAGAATTAGGATATAGAAATAATTATAAAATATTATTATTTTATATATTTTAAACGATAATAAATCGATATGCTCCCAGCCTTTTAATAGAATATAAATAACGCTTTTAATCGAATAATTAAATCGACGCTTTATTAATAATTATTTAGCTTTAAATTACTTAGATTTTTTAACATTGTAATAAATATTAATACAGTAGAAAAGGCTTTTACTAATGTTCGTTTTATAAAGGAACATTTACGTTAAAACGTTCGATTAATAATAAATTTTATAACTGTTAATATAAAAAAACGTTATAATACGAAGTATAAAGTAATTAAGTTTATTATTAAAAATAAAGTATATTTAAAACTCTATAAAAGATATTATTTTTTTAATCGACTTTTTTAAAAGCTATTATAATAACGATTAGGTTTATAAAAGATTATTAAGCGTATTAGCTTTTTTGTTTATAAGCTTAATTTCCCCGAAAGAAGTTTAATTCATTTTGTAATTTCGGTTAAATACTTAGCTTTAACGCTTAAAAGTAATAACCTTTTTAATTAAGAATAACCTTTTTTTGGTTTTATTAACGTAAAATAATATAGATATAATTTTAACGATAATATATTTTAATACGAAATCGAGCTTTTTACTGATTATCGATTAAATCGAATAAAAGATAAATACGAATATTTTATTAAGTGGGAAGGGTTTAGTTATAAATATAATATATAGAGAAAAAAAGATACTTTCGATAGATTAAAGGAATTAGTTAAAAAATACTAATTTAAAAAAAGAGGACGTCTAGTTCGTATTATACGTAACGATAGAAAACGTACTTAAAATAAAGAGTAAAATAGTAACGAAGCTATAATTAATTAAGTATTAATTATTAAATGTAATAGAGGTAAACTGCGTAATAATAGAAATAGGGTGGCTTAATAAATATTTTATATATTTTAATAAGTACGAAACGTATACTATCGTATATTATAAACGGAAAATTGATTATGTTTATATAATAAATTAGATAGTACAGAGGCTTACCGAAGACCGTAAAATTATTTTTCTGGCCCGGTAATTTAATAGACTTTATTAAAGGGACTATTTAAAGGAAGGTCTAATTAACACTTCTTAAAAGGGAAAGTGGTTAATTATAGTAGTAAAAGAGTAAAACCCTATAAGAGTAGGGTTAACCCTAGCTCCTTTAGATATTCTATTCTTTCTTTCTTTTTTTCTTTCTTTATACTTTTATTATATATTATTTAATTAATACGTCCCATCCGATCCTATTAATAACGTATTACTTAGATTTATTTAACGTAAAGTCTGTTATACTTATATAATAGGATTTTTTATTCCCGGTGATTTTAATTAGGCTTTAATAATATATATAATTTAATTAAAAATATTTACGGATATTAAAACAGTTTTATATACTTTAAAAATTTCTATAGATCTTATATTTTAAGTTTATATAAAAGTAATCGAAAAAGTAAAGGTTATACTATTTTCGAAAGCTTATAATAATTATCCCGAATTAATAAAGTTATTTAAATTATTAATAAAAGTAATAATCGATAAACCAGCCCTTTACAGCTTTTATTTTAATAAATTATATTATAGGTCTTTTTCGCGATAAAGAAAAAACAGTTATAAAAAGAATTAAAGCCTTTAATGCGTGAGCCGCTGGTGAGGCCATACCGGAGGCAAATAAATAAATAAGATTAAATAGAAAAGAAGACTTACGTATATTTAATAAAGCCTTTTAGCTGTATATAACTGAGGCTTAGTAGCTAAATAAGGTTCTTTTCTTTTAAAATAATTATTATTTATTATATTTTTATATATTATTACGAAGTGTATTAATAATAGTATCTCTGTTTTTAATTAAAGAAATACTAAATTATATTAATTATTATAATATAAAATCAAATTTAAATCTTATTATAAAAAATGTTTTTAATAATAATAAAAAGATTAAATTTAAATTTATTTATTATTATTAAAAAAGATTTCGTATTAAGTTAAGATTATTAAGAGTTCTAGATTTAAGTCTTTAAAATATTTTTAAGCTTAATTAATTATTTTCGGTATTTTATTTATTATTAAAAAAACGAAAAGTATTAAATTTAAGTTTTTTTTTTTTTTTAATTTTAAATAAGAATATTACGATAATTTTCGAAAGGTTCTTTTTATTAAGTATACTTTTTATTACATTTTTATTTTCGAAGGGTCTTTTTTATTAAGATTACTTTTCGATATACGTTTAAACCGAAATTAAAAGAAATACTAAGTTTAAACCTTTTTTAATTTTAATTTAATATTAATTATAATTATTTCTGAAACACGTTTCGGAACGGCGTATTACTAAACGCTTTATAACGTTATAACCTGTATTTAAACGTTATTATTTAAAGGATATTCTATTAAATTTTACGGTATATTTTATTAAAATTCTGTTTATACGATAGGTTTTTTTAATAAATCCTATTTAACTAAACGGAAAATTTTTTATTAAGTAATTAAAGTAATTTAAATTTAACGGGTAAGCGTTATAAATATAAAAAACGATACTAAATTCAGTTTCGATATATTTTATAAAACCTTTCGGATATAAACGTAAATTTTCTATTTTTTAATATAAAAAGTAATCGTTTAAATAAGTTTAGAAATTTATTTTCCGTTAACGTGGTTCATCACCAAACGGTCAAAATCCCTAAACGGTCAACTCTTAGCATATCTCGACACTATTATATAAGTTATCTTAACTATAACGCTTTTAATTAATTAAAACTATTCGCTATCTGATTTATTATTCAATTCTACCTCTATTTCACATATTCGCGTATTATAGCCGGTTTCGCCGTATATACTACAGCGCTTTTTACGTCCTGCCCTCCGTTTTAACGGACCCCTTTTTCACCCTTATTATTCGCTGGACGTTTCCCTTTTAACTTTTTAGATAGTAGCTTTAAGTTCTGGTTAATACTAAGAGGTCCTCTATTTTAAACTCGCGGTTTTAGAGCTTTCCGGCGCTTAGAAAGTGCTAAATTAGCTTTTTTTAGTGTACGTATCCGGTCGCGTACTAGAGTTACTTTATATACTATTATCGTTAAACCCTTCGTTATTTAGTTTACCGCTTATAAAATTTGTGTTAAAGAGCTTTTTTAATAACTAAAAATCCTGCGTTTAATAAAAGTAAATTATTTACTTACTTAATTAAGGGTGGTTAGTATTTAGGGATTATAGGTACTAGCTGTCCCTGGACGTAATAAGATAAGTAAAGGCGTCCGAAGATGTATATCCAGCCTATTAATTACCTTATTAGGATTGTGAGGTACTAAATTAAAAACGCGGAATCTAAATCGAATATTATTTTTATTAAAAACTTTAAAATGCGTAGCCTTAAATGCGATAAAGAAGTCGAGCTTTATAATATGGTTTATCGATATTTTAATAAATAGCTCGATTTCTTTCGAATATACGCGTTTTAAAGGCGAATAAAGCTCTATATTTAATAGCTAGAGTAGATAAGAAGAGTAAAGAGGCATATTAACGGTAATAATGTTATTAGCTTTATAATAATTATCGAATTCCATTAATATATAGCTTTTATGGCCGTTAATAATTAAAAGGCGATATCGACTTTTTATCGACGATCGAGTATACTAATCGAAATGTTTAACTTAGTTTAAGCCTGTTTTATTATCAGTCTATTTATTAAAAGTCGGTTTAATAACTTAATCGCTTAGTAATTCGTATTCGGTGGCTTAATTCGTAAGGTGATATTTGCTTTAAACGATTAAGAACGGCGGGATATAATAACTTTACGAATTAATATATTCGATAATTATCAATTATTCCCGATTATTAAGCTGTATTAATTTTGCTTTCCCGCGTCGATCGGTGCGTATAACGATTAATGTTAACTTAATAATTCCTATTATAAAGCCGGTCTCGTCGAAATTCTATATGTTTTTATCGACGATACCGTATTTAGCTTTAATATTCGTAATTAGTTTAAACTAACCCGAAATAACGCCTGGATCTTTATAAAAAGCTTTTTAGTAATCGTATTTCCGATTTATTCGAGTCGTTAATTTTAAATTGCGTCCAATATAATACGTAATTTATTCTTTGCTTATACGGTCGCTATTACGCGAATTTAATAAAAGATTAGTTATATCTATAATATAACCTTTCGTCGGAGGTATTCTTCGGGTATTTAAGTCGATTATATAATCCTTAATTACTTTTTTTTTAATCGGATCGAGTTTTCGTTATGTTATGCTTTTATCGCGGTTAATTTATCGGCCGGTAATTCGAGTACGTAAGGTAGTATTAAAGACGTTGTATAACTTCGCGATTACTAGTATAGAAATTTTTTGCGTCGTATTACGTATCGTTTAAACTGTTAATTATAGCCTCTATTTTTTAGAAAGTTTAGGTATAATGGTTATGGAATTATTACGTATTGAAGTTTAATGGATTAGAGAAGTGTAGTGGGTTGACCGTTTAGGGATTTTGACCGTTTAGTGATGAACCACGTTATTACTTTTTATATTTAATACTTTATATTTTTTTTTTATTTATTTATAAAATTAAAATTACTTTTCTTTAATATATTAGAAATCGGGAGCCCTTCGAAAAAAAGTAAGTTACCGAGTATTTTATAATTAATCTTCGAAAAAATAAAGTTTTCCGATATTTTTTAAAGTTAATAATTAACCGATAATAGAGAATTTCTTTAAAACTTACCGGTATAACGGTAAACTAAATTAATAGTATTATAATAAAGTAAACGACGATATAATAAAGAATATAAAACTATAAAAGGACTGAATAATACGGAGTAGTATAAATATACGTTTTAAAATATTAAAAAACTAAATAAAATAATTAGTAATATAAAAATATAATTTTAAAAAATAAAGTTAAATTAACGGGTAGAAAATTAAGTAATAATAAATTATATAATTAAAATAATAATAAAGTTAAATAATATTAAATCTATATAATTAACGTTAATATAATTAAATAATATTTTAATCTAAAAAATATATAATAAACTTAATATAATAATTATTAATAATAAACGTAACTTAGAAAAGTTAAGAGATTTTTAGTTTTTATTAATTAAACTTTAATTTTCTTAGTAATTTTAAACGTTAATTTAATAATAACGGAATTTTTATATATTAATCCTTTTATTAACCGATAATAATACGATAAGTTAATAAAAAAATACTTCGGTATTTTATAAAGGAGTAAGTATATATAATATACCGCTTTTTCGTCCGATTAATCCGGTACTATAATTATTTATATTACTTAATATTCTATTTATAATATCTTTTAATAATAATAATATAATATAAATACCGTAGTATAATATCGTATTAGCTACTTCGTTTAAATATTTTTATTTAAAGAAAAGTATAATTAAATATTTTTATTTAAACTATATTAACTTAAAAGGAAAGGGGTTCGTCCGTAACGGTAAAAGAATAATTTTTACCGATATAGATTTATTTAATAAACGAATCTAAGAATTTTTAAACGACGAACTATATTATAACGATTACGTATAATAATTTCGTAGCGTTTTTCATACGTTGTTTAGTAGTAATGTATTATATTAATAGATATATAAAGTATTTATAATTAAGTAATATTAATTATAATAAATTAAATTCGAAAAAGGAATACTTTTAATATTAATCGATCGTTTTAAAATATACTTTATACTTACGATAAAAGCTTTTACTATAGGCCACTTTATATTAAGAGATATTATATACGATAATAACGTATTATTTAGATTTATTTAACGTAAAGTCTATTATATTCGCGTAATAAAATCTTTTATTTTCGGTAATTTTAATTAGGCTTTAATAGTATATATAATCTAATTAAAAATATTTACGGATATTAAAATAATTTTACGTGCTTTAAAGATTTCTATAAATCTTATACTTTAAGTTTATATAAAAATAATCGAAGAAGTAAAAGTTATATTATTTTCGAAAGCTTACGATAATTATTTCAAATTAATAAGGTTTTTTAGATTATTAACGGAAGTAATAATCGATAAACCAGCCTTTTATAGTTTTTATTTTAATAAATTATATAATAAGTTTTTTTTACGATAAAGAAAAAGTGATTATAAAGATAATTAAAGCCTTTACTAATATACTTTAAAATCCTTTTACATTTTACTTTTTAAGGACTTTAAAAGATCGTAAAAAGGATATTAAAACTAAAGATAATAAAACCGCGACGATCGGAATAATAAACGTAACGATAAAGAACGTAAAAGTTCGATAGATTCTTATATTTTTAATTATAAAAAAAGGGATAAATATAAAGATATATTACGAAATTACGATTAAAAATTATTTAGTAACTGTAATAAAGACTATAAGGACTTTTATAATAAAATAAGGGAATCTGTTTATTATACGGAAAGCGAAAAAAACGATTTAAATAAATCCGATAAAGACGATAAAGTATTATATTTTATTTTAAATACTTTAAATTATATATAGTATCGTAAGCATTTTCGATCGGGACGCGAATTTAGGAATTATAAACGAAAATATAAAATTATACTAAGATTAAAATATAAAAAGCTTTAAATACTTTTAATAATTATACTAAATAAACGGATTTATAAATACTATAATATATTATTTTCTTTTTATAACTTTATATTTATTTATTTTTTATTTTATAAAAAGGTAATAAATACTGAGCTTATATTTATACTATAACGTCTTTTAAATAAGAAGGAAAAGCTAAAAATAAGTATAAAGGAAATCGAATTAATTTTAAAGGAAGCGCGACGTATAGCACCTATTTTTAACGCTTTTAATATATTATTACTATTACGAACGACGTATTTACGAATTAAAATATAGGCTATTTAAAATTTATTTATTATTAAAATTTGTTTCGATAACAGTATTAATCGAATATATATTAAAATTCTTTTTTTTAAAAACCTGGAATATATAATAACGTGGTTCATCACCAAACGGTTAAAATCCCTAAACGGTCAACCCACCACACTTCTCCAATCCATTAAACTTTAATACGTAATAATTCTATAACTATTATGCCTAAACTTTCTAAAGAACAAAGGTTATAGTTAGTAGTTTAAGCGATACGTAATACGACGCAAAAAATTTCTATACTAGTAATCGCGAAGTTGTACAACGTCCTTAATACTACTTTACGCGCTCGAATTACCGGCCGATAAACTAACCGCGATAAAGGCATAACATAACGAAAACTCGATCCGATTGAAGAGAAAGTGATTAAGGATTATATAATCGACTTAGATACCCGAGGAATGCCTCCGACGAAAGGTTGTATTGCAGATATGGCTAATCTTTTATTAGATTCGTGTAATAGCGACCGTGTGGGCAAGGAATGGGTTACGCGTTATATTCGACGTAATCTAGAATTAACGATTCGAATGAATCGGAAATACGATTACTAAAGAGCTCTTTGTAAGGATCTAGGCGTTATTTCGGGTTGGTTTGGGCTGGTTGCGAACATTAAGGTTAAATACGGTATCGTCGATAAAAACATGTGGAATTTCGACGAGACCGGCTTTATGATGGGAATTATTAGGTTAATACTGGTCGTTATACGCGCCGATCGACGCGGGAAAGTAAAATTAATATAGCCTGGTAATCGGGAATAGTCGACAGCTATCGAGTGTATTAATTCGTAAAGTTATTACATCCCGCCGTTTTTAATCGTTTAAGGCAAATATCACCTTGCGAATTAGGCCACCGAATACGAGTTACTAGGCGATTAGGTTATTAAACCGATTTCTAATGGATGGACTGATAATGAGACAGGCTTGGACTAGGTTAGGCATTTCGATTAGTATACTCGATCGTCGATAAAAAGTCGATATCGCCTTTTAATTATTAACGGCCATGAAAACTATATATCAGTAGAATTCGATAATTATTATAAAGCCAATAATATTATTACCGTTAGTATGCCTCCTTACTCTTCTTATCTACTTTAGCTATTGGATATAGGGCTTTATTCGCCTTTAAAACGCGTATATTCGAAAGAAATCGAGCTATTTATTAAGATGTCGATAAACTATATTATAAAGCTCGATTTTTTTATCGCATTCAAGGCTACGCATTTCAAGGTTTTTAATAAAAACAATATTCGATCTGGATTCCGCGCTTTTGGTTTAGTACCTCACAATCCTGATGAGGTAATTAACAGGCTGGATATACGTTTTCGGACGCCTTCACTTATTTTATTACGTCTAGGGACAGCCAGTACTTATAATCCCTAAACATTAACCACCCTTAATTAAGTAAGTAAACAATCTACTTTTATTAAACGTAGGATCTCTGGTTATTAAAGAAGCTTTTTAATATAAATTTTATAAGCGGTAGACTAAATGACGAAGGGTTTAACGATAATAATATATGAAGTAACTTTAATGCGCGACCGGATACGTACACTAGAAAAGGCTAATTTGGCACTTTCTAAGCGCCGGAGAACTTTAAAACCGCGAGTCTAAGATAGAGGACCTTTTAGTATTGACCAGAACTTAGAGCTACTATCTGAGAAGTTAAAAGGGAAGCGTCCAGCGAACAATAAGGGTAAAGAAGGGGGTCCGTTAAAACGGAGGGCAGGACGTGAGAGGCGCTGTGGTACATGCGGCGAAACCGGCTATAATGCGCGAACATGTGAAATAGAGGTAGAATTAGATAATGAATCAGATAGCGAGTAGTTTTAATTAATTAAAAGCGTTATAGTTAAGATAACTTATATGATAGTATCGAAATGTGCTGAAAGTTGACCGTTTAGGGATTTTGACCGTTTAGTGATAAACCACGTTAAAGCTTTATAATATTATAGTTAAGGGATTAACGGAAAAGTTAATTAAATATATATAAAAAGTAATTTTTAAGTTTATTTTCTTAAAAATAAATAAAGACGGTAAATCGGTAGTATACAAACTTAAAAAAGTTAATTATATTATCGATATTCCTTTTTAATTTAATATTTTAATTAAAAACGATTTTATATTATTATATAAAATAAATATTAATTATACGAATTAAACGGTAATATTTATAAAACTGGATAGTATAAGAATCGATTTCGCAGTATTTAAAAAAGGAAACTTATATATTAAGAAAGTATACAACTGTATTACGGTTATTTTAAACCTAAGAAAATAAAAATATTTATCGGTAATTTAAAAGTAATTATTAAAAAATAAATGTTTTATATTCTATTCAAATACCTTAGTCGTTATAAATATAGTAATCGACGGAAATATTATTTTTAAAGTGCTAATTATTAATAATATAAATCAGTTAATTATAATAAAACGTAAATTTAAATTAAGTTATATTAAAAAGGCGGACGATAACGGCTACTTTACGTATTCTTTTAAAAGAGCCTTAAAAGCGTTAATTTATTCGGTAATAATAATAATATACATTTTTAATATAACTATAAACCTTAATATAAATAAGATTACTAATATAAATATATTAATAATTAATACTGAATTTAATTTAATACTTTAAATTCGTTAAAAAGCAGTTAAAGCAGTTTATATTTTAGATTTAAATAATATTATAATCGGTAAAAACGTTTCGGTAAATAAGAATTATTCGATAATTCTTTTTATAAACGCTGTTTTTAATATTATTTAACCTGTTTAAATAAAAGGTATTTAATTAAATAATACGGTTAAAGCTTTGTTTATACGGTTACGAATTATACTTATATATATAATACTAAATATTAAAAAACTAAAAGATATTAAGGAATATATTATAAAAAACGGCGTACGCGTATACGCAAAGGATTTAAAATTTATTAAACGTATCGAGAAGCTTTTTAATAATTATAGTAAAATATTCGTTAACTCTAAACTAATCGACGTATTAAAAGATTAATAAATAAAAATACTATTAATCGAAGGATAATAAAAAATAAAACTTATATTAAAAGGGTATTTTTTAAATCGAAAAGATAAGGTATTTTTCGATAAGTACTATAAGAAATTATACGATAAAAGAAGATTTAAGTAAGCCTTTAACTTTTCGTTATTTATTAACTTAATATTCGTAGTTTAGAAAATAGTTTATAAAAAAAAGGGTCGTGTAATCGTCGATTTACGATTACTTAATAAGGTAGTAATTTTAAATAATTATTTTTTATTTTTATAAACAGACGTAATTTTAATATTACGCGGGAAACGCTATATTACGATTATTAATACTATAGGATTTTTTTATTAATTCTTTATTTATTTAAATTATAAAGATCGTTTAACGATATTTAGTTATAAAGGTTTAGAAAAATTAAAGGTTACTTTAATAGGATTTCGTAATTCCTTAGTTTATATTTAAAGATTAATAAATAAATAATTAAAAGATTATTAAGGCTTTTACTACGTATTTATTAACGATATTATAATCTTTTCCTATATATAAAACGAATATGTATAATACTTATAAACTATTTTTAATTTATTTATTAATAAGTATATTATAATTAATTTAAAGAAGTCGTTTATTAAATATCCGTTAATTAAACTATTAGGATTTCGTATTAATGCTTTTAATATATTATTTATAACAGAGAGACTGGACGCTTTCCGTAAATTGGAATTCCTTTATACTTTTAAAGCACTGGAAATATACTTTAGAGCAGTAGGCTTTTTACGATATTTCTTACTTTACTTTACGTAAGTCTTTTAACCTTTTTAAATAAAGAAAACAGAATTACTACGTAAAAAGAGAGTTAAAGGGAAAGTTATAAATGGAAATATAAATAAGTGCGTAGTATATTACAGATTAATAATATATAAATTAATAGAATCCGAGATTACTTTATTTAAAGTAGTGTAAAACTTAATTTATAACGAAATAACGCTTTATTATTAAGACCTTAATACTTTTCTTTTTATTTAGATCGACGGTTCGTTAGAACGAGGATTTAGAGTTATAATCTTTTACGTCCTTAATAATTATATTTAGTATCCTAGCGATTTTATCTTTTTAATAAAGGTTAGGCTAATTATATACCTTAACCGTTACTTATTAACTATAAAAATACGATACGGTCTATTAGAATTTAAGGTCGCTTATTTAATATAGGCAGTAAAGAAATTAAGAGTTATTTTATAGTTAATAAGTAAGCTTATTATTATTTTAACGGATTACGCTTTAATTAAGGGAATTATCGATTAAATAAGCTTATCGACTTTATTAACGGATAGGGTTAATAAATGTTTAATTAATATATCTATTTACTTTTTATAATATGGGTTAAACGTTTATTATCTGCCCGGACGATTTAACTTTATTTTAAACGCCTTTAATCGATTACGTATTATTTAAAACGCTAAAAACCCGATAAATCTAGTTAAAAGATTTAATAAGTAAATAATATTCGACGAAGTTTAATATATATTTAGCGAGGCTTTAATAATAGATTATTTAAAACTAAAGTTTTAAGAAGGGTATATAAAAAACCGTATATATAAAGGAATATTCGACGATTTATTAAAAGTATTTAAAAACTTTAAACTTAATAAATAGAAGTACCGGTTTTCGTAGAACGTAATAAAACTTAGTTACTTTTTTAAAATAATAAAGGGTTTATTATATAATATCGGCCGCGGAGGAATTAAACGATTATATATTCCGAAATTATACTTTCTTAATATATTTTTATAAGTTTATAATAAAAAACACTACTTCGGGGAAATACGTATGTTTTACGAATTTAAATCCTTTTTTATTTAAAAAAATATAATAAATTAAAAAGTGGGTTCGTTATTACCCGATATATAATATTATTTAAATAAAACGAATTAAGGTAGTAAGAGAATATATAATAATACGGGAAAACGTTATATTAATATCGATAATTTTTATCGATTTTATTATTAGCTTTCTTACGGTTTTTTTTATAAATACTCTATAGAAAATAATAGGACACGATATTTACGATTCGCTATTAATAATAACTTACTATTTAATTAAGAGAATATTACTGATTCCCGGTAATATTTAATATACGGTACTAAAATAGGCTATAATTTTAATACGTATATTTTAATTAATAGATTAAGGCTACTTAAAAAGGATTATTTCCGACCGAAACGTAAAGGTTATATCGGAGTTTTAAAAAGGGTTTTAAAATACTTATAATATAAAGCTAATATTTACCGTTATATAGTACCCGTAAGTTAATAGTTTTATAGAACGAAAAAACTAAATAATAAAAATCGCGTTACAGTATTAAGTATTTAAATATTTATAATTAAACTAATTAAAGTTAATCCTTTTATTTTAATAGAATTTTAATAATGTATATTCCGAATTAATAAAGTTTTTAATATATAAATAACTATTTAAAATAAAGTTATTAGGACCTTTTAATTTTATAATTAAAATCGATTCTTTAAATATTATTTAAGTAAAAAAACTTTTTTTTATTTTAAGTAAAATATAACGTTTATAATAGATTTCGTAATTGCTTAAATAAAAAGATCGTATAACGTAAAATATAAAGCGGTTAAATTCGTAGTAGGCGACGAAGTTTTTATTCAATTATATAAAAGTTATAATTTACTAAAAAAGTTTAATAAGAAGTTTTTTTAATAACGATCAGGTTTATTTAAGATTACTAAGCGAATTAATTAATTAATATATAAGTTTAACTTATTAAAAGAAATACGTATTTACCTAGTAATAAGTATTAAATACTTTTCTTTAATACCGGATAAAGCCGATTTATAAAATAAACGATTATTATTACCGGGACCGTTAATTAACGAGTAAAATACATTAAAAAATAATATATACGAAGTTAAAATTATTTTTAATTATCGGGTAAAAAAGCACGGTTTTAATTACTTTATTAAATAAAAAGGGTATAATTACGATTTAAATACTTAAAAGAACGAAAAGGATTTAAAAGGATCGTTAAAACTGATCGACGAATACTAATTACATAAAGGAAAAAAGCCGGGTAATTTTTAATTAAGTATTAATAATAAAATAGTACTAATTATAAAACGAAGAAAAGGACAACCGAAAAAAGAAATTAATAAATAAAAGAATATTATCGTTAAACGCTTTCTTAAAAAACTAAAAAAAATAGTGTAATAAGCTATATAGAAATAGGGATTAAGTTAAAAATAGCTTAGGTTTTTTTCTGCTCCCGGTATTTAATACGTAAGCCGCTAGTAAGGCTATATCGGAAATAAATAAGTAAATAAAATTAAATAAAAAAGAGGACTTACGTATATTTAATAGAGCCCCTTAGTTATATATAATTAAAGCCTAATAGTTAAATAAGGTTTTTTTTTAAATAATTATTACTTATTATATTCTTATATATTATTACGAAGGGCACTAGCTTTCGTTAATATACTTTAAAATCCTTTTATATTTTACTTTTTAAAAACTTTAAAAAATCGTAAAAAAAATATTAAAACTAGGGACGATAAAACTGCGACGATCGGAATAATATACGTAACGATAAAAGCCGTAAAAGTTTAATAGATTTTTATATTTTTAATTATAAAAAAAGAAATAAATATAAAAACATACTACGAAACTACGATCGGAAACTATTTCGCGACCGTAATAAAAATTATAAAGACTTTCGTAATAATAAAAATAGTCGTAACTTTCGTAATAAAATAAAAGAATTTATTTATTATATAAAAAACGAAAAGAACGATTTAAATAAATCCGATAAAGATAATAAAGTATTATATTTTATTCTAAATACTTTAAATTATATATAATATCGTAAATATTTTCGATCGTAACGCGAACTTAAAAACTATAAACGAAAATATAAAATTATATTAAAATTAAAATATAAAAAGCTTTAAACACTTTTAATAATTATACTAAATAAACAGACATGTAAATACTATAATATATTATTCTTTTCCCGTAATTTTATATTTATTTATTTTTTATCCTATTAAAAAGTAGAAAATACTAAGTTTATATTTATATTATAACGACTTTTAAACGGGAAAAAAAGCTAAAAATAAATATAAAGAAAATCGAATTATTTTTAAAAAAAGCGTAATGTATAATACTTATTTTTAACGCTTTTAAGATATTATTACTATCGCGAACGACGTATTTACGAATTAAAATACAGGTTACTTAAAATTCATTTATTATTAAAATTTGCTTCGATAACGGTATTAATCGAATATATAAAAAAAAAAGTTTTTTTAAGAACTCATAATATATAATCGAGCTTTATAATATTATAATTAAGGGATTAATAGAAAAGTTAATTAAATATATATAAAAAGTAAACTTTAAATTTATTTTCTTAAAAATAAATAAAGATAATAAATCGGTAGTATACGAACTTAAAAAAGTTAATTATATTATCGATATTCCTTTTTAATTTAATATTTTAATTAAAAACGATTTTATATTATTATATAAAGTAAATATTAATTATACGAACTAAATAGTAACGTTTATAAAACTAAATAGTATAAAAATCGATTTCGAAATATTTTAAAAAAAAATATATATATTAAAAAAGTATAGAACTATATTACGATTACTTTAAACTTAAAAAAACAGAAATACTTATCAGTAACTTAAAAGTAATTACTAAAAAATAAGTGTTTTATATTTTATTCGAATAATTTAATCGTTATAAATACAGTAATCGACGGAAATATTATTTTTAAAGTATTAATTATTAATAATACAGATTAATTAATTATAATAAAACGTAAGCTTAAATTAAGTTATATTAAAAAGGCGGATAATAACGGTTATTTTATATGTTTTTTTAAAGGAGCCTTAAAAGCGTTAATTTATTCGGTAATAGTAATAGTACCTATTTTTAATATAACTATAAACCTTAATATAAATAAAATTATTAATATAAATATATTAATAATTAATATTAAATTCAGTTTAATACTTTAAATTCGTTAAGAAATAATTAAGGTAGCTTATACTTTAAATTTAAGTAGTATTATAATCGGTAAAAATGTTTCGGTAAGTAAAAATTATTCGATAATTCCTTTTATAAACGTTATTTTTAATATTATTTAACCTGCTTAAATAAAAAGTATTTAATTAAATAATACGGTTAAAGCTTCGTTTACACGGCTACGAATTATATTTATATATATAGTACTAAGTATTAAAAAACCAGGAGATATTAAGGAATATACTATAAAAAACGGTGTACGCGTATACGTAAAAAACTTAAGATTTATTAAACGTATCGAAAAGCTTTTTAATAACTATAGTAAAATGTTCGTTAACTCTAAATTAATTAACGTACTAAAAAATTAAAAAATAAAGATACTATTAATTAAGGGATAATAAAAAATAAAACTTATATTAAAAGAGTATTTTTTAAATCGAAAAAAATAAAGCATTTTTCGATAAGTACTAAAAAAAATTATATAATAAAAAAAGATTTAAATAAGCTTTTAATCCTTCGTTATTTATTAATTTAATATTCGTAGTTTAAAAAACAGTTTATAAAAAAGCAAAGGGTTATATAATCGTCGATTTATAATTATTTAATAAAGCAGTAATCTTAAATAATTATCCTTTATTTTTATAAGTAAACGTAATTTTAATATTACGCGGAAAACGCTATATTATAATTATTAATACTATAGGAATTTTTTATTAATTTTTTATCTATTTAGATTATAAAGATTGTTTAACGATAATTAGTTATAAAGGTTTAAAAGAATTAAAGGTCGCTTTAATAGGATTTCGTAATTCCTTAATTTATACTTAAAGATTTATAAATAAGTAATTAAAAAACTACTAAAGCTTTTATTACGTATTTATTAACGATATTATAATCTTTTCCGATATATAAAACGAATATATATAATACTTATAAACTGTTTTTAATCTGTTTATCGATAAGTATATTATAATTAACTTAAAAAAGTCGTTTATTAAATATCTGTTAATTAAATTATTAAAATTTCGTATCGATGCTTTTAGTATATTATTTATAATAAAGAGATTAAACGCTTTCCGTAAATTAGAATTTCTTTATACTTTTAAAGTACTAAAAATATACTTTAAAGTAGCAGGCTTTTTACGATATCTCTTACTTTACTTTACGTAAGTTTTTCAACTTTTTTAAATAAAGAAAATAGAATTACTACGTAAAAAGAGAACTAAAAAAAAAGTTATAAATAGAAATATAAATAAGCGCGTAGTATATTATAAATTAATAATATATAAATTAATAAAATCCGAAATTACTTCGTTTAAAATAATATAAAACTTAATTTATAACGAAATAACGCTTTATTATTAAAACTTTAATACTCTTCTTTTTGTTTAAATCAACGGTTCGTTAAAACGAAGATTTAAAGTTATAATTTTCTATGTCTTTAATAACTATGTTTAATATTTTAACGACCTTATTCCTTTAATAAAGGTTAAATTAATTATATACCTTAACTATTACTTATCGATTATAAAAACACGATATAATCTATTAAAGTTTAAAATCGCTTATTTAATATAAGCAGTAAAGAAATTAAGAATTATTTTATAATTAATAAGTAAGCCTATTATTATTTTAACAGATTACGCTTTAATTAAAGGAATTATCGATTAAATAAGCTTATTAATTTTATTAACGGATAAAACTAATAAACGTTTAATTAATATATTTATTTACTTTTTATAATAAACGTTATAAGCTAAACGTTTATTATTTACCCGGATAACTTAACTTTATTTTAAACGCCCTTAATTAACTACGTACTATTTAAAACGCTAAAAACCCGATAGATTTAATTAAAAGATTTAATAAGTAAAAAGTATTTAACGAAGTCTAGTATATATTTAATAAAGTTTTAATAACAGATTATTTAAAGCTAAAGTTTTAAAAAGGGTATACGAAAAACCGTAAATATAAAAAAGTATTCGACGATTTATTAAAAGTACTTAAAAACTTTAAGCTTAACGAATAAAAGCACAGGTTTTTATAGGACGTAATAAAACTTAATTACCTTTTTAAAATAATAAAAGGTTTATTATATAATATCGGCCGCGGAAGAATTAAACGATTATATATTTTAAAATTATACGTTTTAAATATATTTTTATAAATTTATAATAAGAAACACTACTTCGGAGAAATACGTATACTCTACGAATTTAAATCTTTTTTTATTCAGAAAAAAATATAATAAATTAAAAAGTAAGTTCGTTATTACCCGATATATAATATTATTTAAATAAAACGAATTAAAGCAGTAAAAAAATATATAATAATACAGGAAAACGTTATATTAATATCGATAATCTTTATCGACTTTATTATTAACCTTTTTACGGTTTTTATTATAAACACTTTATAAAAAATAATAGAATATAATATTTATAATTCGTTATTAATAATAACTTACTATTTAATTAAAAGAATATTACTAATTCCTAGTGATATTTAATATACAGTATTAAAATAAGCTATAATTCTAATAACGTGGTTCATTACTAAACGGTCAAAATCCCTAAACGGTTAACCTACTACACTTTTCTAATCTATTAAACTTTAATACGTAATAATTCTATAACTATTATACCTGAACTTTCTAAAGAATAGAGGCTATAGTTAATAGTTTAAGCGATACGTAATACGACGTAAAAAATTTCTATACTAGTAATCGCGAAATTGTATAATGTTTTTAATACTACTTTACGCGCTCGAATTACCGGCCGATAAACTAACCGCGATAAAGGCATAATATAACGAAAACTCGATCCGATTAAAGAAAAAGTGATTAAAGATTATATAATCGATTTAAATACCCGAGGAATACCTCCGACGAAAGGTTATATTATAAATATAATTAATCTTTTATTAGATTTATATAATAGTGACCCTGTAAATAAAAAATAAGTTACGCGTTATATTCGACGTAATCTAGAATTAACGACTCGAATAAATCGGAAATACGATTATTAAAGAGCTCTTTATAAAGATCTAAGCGTTATTTCGGGTTGGTTTAAGCTAATTACGAACATTAAAGTTAAATACGGTATCGTCGATAAAGATATATAGAATTTCGACGAGACCGGCTTTATAATAAGAATTATTAAGTTAATACTGGTTATTATACGCGCTAATCGACGCGGGAAAGCAAAATTAATATAGCTTAATAATCGGGAATAATCGATAGTTATCGAATATATTAATTCGTAAGGTTATTATATCCCGCCGTTTTTAATCGTTTAAAGTAAATATTACTTTACGAATTAAGCTACCGAATACGAATTATTAAGCGATTAAGTTATTAAACCGACTTTTAATAGATGGATTAATAATGAGATAGGTTTAGACTAAGTTAAGCATTTCGATTAGTATACTCGATCGTCGATAAAAAGTCGATATCGCTTTTTAATTATTAACGGCTATAAGAGCTATGTATTAATAAAATTCGATAATTATTATAAAGCTAATAATATTATTACCGTTAATATGCCTCTTTACTCTTCTTATCTATTCTAGCTATTAGATATAAAGCTTTATTCGCCTTTAAAACGCGTATATTCGAAAGAAATCGAGCTATTTATTAAAATATCGATAAACTATATTACAAAGCTCGATTTCTTTATCGTATTTAAAGCTACGCATTTTAAGGTTTTTAATAAAAATAATATTCGATCTGGATTCCGCGTTTTTAATTTAATACCTCATAATCTTAATAAAGTAATTAACAGGCTGGATATACGTTTTCGGATGCCTTTACTTATCTTATTACGTTTAGGGATAGCCAGTACTTATAATCTTTAAATATTAACTACCTTTAATTAAATAAGTAAACAATCTATTTTTATTAAACGTAAGATTTCTGGTTATTAAAAAAGCTTTTTAATATAAATTTTATAAGCGGTAAACTAAATAACGAAGGGTTTAACGATAATAATATATAAAGTAATTCTAGTGCGCGACCGGATACGTATATTAAAAAAGGCTAATTTAGCATTTTTTAAGCGCCGGAGAGCTTTAAAACCGCGAATTTAAAATAAAGGACCTTTTAGTATTAACCAGAATTTAGAGCTACTATTTAAGAAATTAAAAGGGAAGCGTCCAGCGAATAATAAAGGTGAAGAAGGGGGTCCGTTAAAACGGAGGGCAGGATGTAAAAGGCGCTGTGGTATATACGGCAAAACCGGCTATAATACGCGAACATGTGAAATAGAGGTAGAATTAAATAATGAATCAGATAGCGAATAGTTTTAATTAATTAAAAGCGTTATAATTAAAATAACTTATATAATAGTATCGAGATATATTAAAAGTTAACCGTTTAGGGATTTTGACCGTTTAGTGATGAACCACGTTACGTATATTTTAATTAATAGATTAAAGCTACTTAAAAAAGATTATTTCCGACCGAAACGTAAAGTTTATATCGGACTTCTAAAAAAGGTTTTAAAATACTTATAATATAAAGTTAATATTCATCGCCGTATAATACCCGTAAATTAATAGTTTTATAAAATAAAAAAATTAAATAACAGAAATCGCGTTACGGTATTAAGTATTTAAATATCTAGAATTAAACTGGTTAAAGTTAATCCCTTCTTTTTAATAGAATTTTAATAATGTATATTCCGAATTAACGAAGTCTTTAGTATATAAATAACTATTCGGAATAATGTTATTAAAACCTTTTAATTTTATAATTAAAATAGATTCTTTAAATATTATTTAAGTAAAGGAACTTCTCTTTTACTTTAAGTAAAATATAGTGTTCGTAATAGATTTCGTAATTACTCCAGTAAAACGATCGTATAACGTAAAATATAAAGCGATTAAATTCGTAGTAGGTAATAAAGTTTTTATTCGATTATATAAAGGTTATAATTTATTAAAAAAGCCTAATAAAAAGTTTTTTTAATAACGTTTAAATCTATTTAAAATTACTAAGCGAATTAATTAATTAGTATATAAATTTAATTTATTAAAAGAAATACGTATTTATTTAATAATAAGTATTAAACACTTTTCTTTAATACCGGACAGAAACCGATTTATAAAATAAACGGCCATTACTATTAAAACCGCTGATTAACAAATAAAATACGTTAAAAAATAATATATACGAAATTAAAATTATTTTTAATTATCGGGTAAGAAAGTACGGTTTTAACTACTTTATTAAGTAAAAAAGGTATAATTATAATTCGAATATTTAAAAGAACGAAAAGAATTTAGAAAAATCGTTAAAACTAATCGACGAATACTAATTATATAAAAAAGGAAAGTTAAGTAATCTTTAATTAAATATTAATAATGAAATAACACCGGTTATAAAATAAAAAAGAGAACGACCGAAAAAAGTAATTAATAAATAAGAGAATATTATCGTTAAACGCCTTTTTAAAAAACTAAAGAAAACAGTGTAATAAACTGTATAAAAATAGAGATTAAGCTAAAAACAGCTTAAGTTTTTTTATACACCCGGTATTTAATGCGTAAGCCGCTAGTAAAGTTACACCGGAAGTAAATAAATAAATAAAATTAAATAAAAAAAAGGGATTTATATATATTTAGTAAAGCTTTTTAATTGTATATAACTGAGGCTTAGCAGCTAAATAAGGTTCTTTTCCTTTAAAATGATTATTACTTATTATATTCCTACACATTATTATAAAGTGTACTAAGATATCAGGATTAAACTATAGGTTTAGAAGAGGATGTGTAATAAAGATGGATTACTATCTATTTAAAGATAACGAACTATTTATTTATATAGGTTAATATTAATCGTTCCGGTAAGAACGATCCTTATTATTCGTTATACTAAGATAGTATAAAAGGAACTTTATATTTCCCTTTTCTTAAAAAAAGGGACGTAATCGTTCTTTAAACGATTAATCGTATTATATATATTACGGCTTTATATTATTAATAATAATATAATTATTTCGATTCTAAAAAATTAATATAAAAAAGTAAAGTATTATTATATTTATTATTATTCGTTTCTTTTTAATTTCGTTTTGTTCGTAGTATTTATTATTATTTATCGCTTTTTTATTTTAGTAAGGCTAAAAACGGATAGCGAGGAAAAGGGGTCGGAACCTTATCGTTTTTTATAGCTTTTTTTTAACGTTCCGTTTATTACGGTATTCGTAGGTATTACTTTTATTAAATTAAACCTTTAAGTTTATGTAACGATCGGTAATAAAAAAGCTAAAGTTATTTATAACTCGGCTCGTTAATTATCTTTTAATTTATTTATACGGTCGGTTATATTACTTATTATTTACTGTATTTTATTATGGCTGGCTTATAATTTATTATAATTAATTTAATATGCTTTTAATAATAGCTTCGCTTTTATAACGAGTTTAGTAAAGTCGTTAATTATTTTAACGATCTAGTTATATTTATTTTTATCGTTTTTTATTCCGTCGTTTATTTTAATAAATTCGATTTCGTTAATAACGTATTAATTATTAAGTTTTTCGATATTGTCCGTGTTTTTATTAATTAACGATTCGTATTCGTTAATTACGTAGTTTAAGTTTATTAGCTTTTAATTTATATCGTTATTATTATTTATAATATCTAGTTTAATAATAAGATTAATAAAAGAATATATCGGTCTTTAAATTATTATAATTATTTAAGTTTTATTTACGGTGCTTAGCTTAATAGTAGTATTAATAAGAGCTGTTATTAAGTTTTAGACTATTTTCGTTCCGAGTGCGTTAATAATATTGTTTTTTTATTACTTAAAGTTTTCGTTTCTTTTTACGATGTTTTTTTTATATGGATGAAATAGAACGTTTAAGTCTTTTTAAACGTCGTTATCGTATTTTAGCTTCGTATAACGGTATTATAATCTTTAAAATTATAGTATAGTTTACTTACTTAGTTTAGCCGTAATTTATTTTAGCCTCGTTTTACTTAGTATTTACTTAATTACTTTAGGTATAACGTTTAATTTTTTTTCTGTATTTCTATTAATTCGTAGTGCTTTTAGTATCGTTTTTCTTAGTATTTTTAAGTTTATTAATTAGTTCATATCTATTTAATAGGTATTATTATAAAGTATTCTTAGTGCACTTCGTAATAATGTGTGGGAATATAATAGGTAATAATTATTTTAAAAGAGAAGAACCTTATTTAGCTGCTAAGCCTTAGTTATATACAGCTAAAAGGCTTTATTAAATATACGTAAGTCCTTTTTTCTATTTAATTTTATTTACTTATCTGCTTCCGGTGTAACTTTATTAACGGCTTACGCATTAAATGCCGGGGGTATAAAAAAACTTAAGCTGTTTTTAGCTTAATTTCTATTTCTATATAGCCTATTATACTGTTTTCTTTAGTTTTTTAAAAGGGCGTTTAACGATAGTATTCTTTTATTTATTAATTACTTTTTTCGGTTATCCTTTTTTTATTTTACGACCGGTGCCGTTTTATTATTAATATTTAATTAAAGATTACCCGGCTTTTCTTTTTTACGTAATTAATATTCGTCGATTAGTTTTAACGATTTTTTTAAATTCTTTTCGTTTTTTTAAGTATTCGAGTTATAATTATACCTTTTTTACTTAATAAAGTAATTAAAACCGTGTTTTTTTACCCGATAATTAAAAATGATTTTAATTTCGTATATATTATCTTTTAACGTATTTTGCTCGTTAACTAGCGGTCCTAGTAGTAGTAGCCGTTTATTTTATAGGTCGGCTCCGTCCGGTGTTAAGGAAAAGTGCTTAATACTTATTACTCTTAGAGTTATTACGGCGCATATAGAGACTAGAGGGGCTCCAAGTACGCCATCTGTGGCTGTACACATACGCCAAGGAGAGAAATACAGAATATGCTTAGAATAAAAAGTTAAATAGGGCTATTAAAGTGCTAAGCGCCTTTATAAGTATAATATAAGGGATAGCTACGTAACTACTTTAAAGTTATGCCTTTATTATATAAAGGAAGACTTTCCCGATTATATTTTAAAGAAAATAAGTAATAAAGTAATAATAATAATAATATTTAAGGATTAACCCGTATTATTATATAATAGTATTTTTAAATTATTCTTTTAAACGATAAAGTAATTATTAATCGTTACTTAATTTAATCCCTTTTTTATTATTATATTTAATAGTAATTAATATAGCGTAAATACCCGATTAAGTAGCTTTTAATTAAACTTAATTATTATTATAAAAAAAGCTGTTATAAACTTTTAATAATTAATAAAAGAACTCTTTAAACTTAATAAAAACACTTTCTGTTTTTTCGTTTTTAGTTATTAAAAAAAAAGTTAAAATATTTATAATTAATTTTTAAAAAGAATAAGTATCGTCCGAAATAATACGAGCTTAATTTTTAAAAAAATAAAGATTATCCGAATCGATACGAATAAGCGAATAAGAAATTCGTAAAGTTTATAAAAAAAAAACCGTAAATTAATAACGCTTATTATAAAAGTAAACGTATTACGCGTTTATAAAAAGTAATATAATACTGCGAATATCGAAAAAAGAGCAGTAAAAACTGTAAATAACGTATTATTTCGAAGTAAAAGTAAAATATTTATAATAAAGGTTATAAAAAACTTAAAAACCTTTAAAAAAAAAAATTACCCGGAAAGGCTAAATTAATCGGGATTTTTTCCGGAAATTAATAATATTAAAAAAGTTATTTATTTGTTTATAATTAAAAATAAATTTAATAAAAAAAAAGTGAAGGGATTAAAAAAATCTTTTCGTTATAAAAATAAACTTTAAAAGATTCCGGATTCGTTAAATCTAAACTTTAATAAATTAAATAAAGGCTCGAAAAGTAATAAAAGGAAACTATAAGTAAAAAAAAGTTTTAAATATATTAGTTTAGTATTATTAAAAAAATTAAATAAAACTAAGTTTAAATAAAAGTTTTTTTTTAAGTTCGATTTAAAAAAGCGATTAAAAAGTTTAAAAAATTAAAATATTTATTACGATAACTTTATTTTAATAATAAAGTATATAAATATTTTTACCGATATATACTTTTCCGATTAAACCGAAAAAATATTCGTTTTAATAATCCGAAATATTTCGGAAAAAGCTATTAAAAAACTTATCCGAATAATAAAAAAAGGTACCGAAATTATCGAAAAATTAAATTTTTTATACGGCGAAATAAGAATTATTAAAAAAGCGTTTATTAATAAAGTATTAATAAAATAAAAATACGATAACGTAGTTTATTATTAAACGGTTAAAATCTTTAAACGGTTAATTTACTATACTTTTTTAATTTATTAAACTTTAATATATAATATTTTATAATTATTATATTTAAACTTTCTAAAAAATAAAGGTTATAATTAATAGTTTAAACGATACGTAATACGACGCGAAAAATTTTTATATTAATAATCGCGAAGTTATATAACGTTTTTAATATTACTTTACGCGTTCGAATTACCGGCCGATAAATTAATTACGATAAAAGTATAATATAACGAAAACTCGATCCGATTAAAAAGAAAATAATTAAAGATTATATAATCGATTTAAATACCCGAAAAATGCTTTCGACGAAAAGTTATATTATAAATATAATTAAATTTTTATTAAATTCGCGTAATAACGATTATATAAGTAAAGAATAAGTTATTCGTTATATTTAACGTAATTTAAATTTAACGATTTAAATAAATCGGAAATAGGATTATTAAAGAGCTTTTTATAAAAATTTAAACGTTATTTCGGGTTAGTTTAAATTAGTTACGAATATTAAAGTTAAATACGGTATTATCGATAAAAATATATAAAATTTCGATAAAACTAACTTTATAATAAAAATTATTAAGTTAATATTAATTATTATATACGCCGATTAACGCGGAAAAGTAAAATTAATATAGCTTAGTAATCGGGAATAATCGATAATTATCGAATATATTAATTCGTAAAGTTATTATATCCCGCCGTTTTTAATCGTTTAAAGTAAATATTGTTTTATAAATTAAGTTATTAAATACGAATTACTAAGCGATTAAGTTATTAAACCGACTTTTAATAAATAAACCGATAATAAAATAAGCGTAAATTAAATTACGTATTTCGATTAATATACCCGATTATTAAAAAAAAGTCGATATCGCTTTTTAATTATCGATAATTACGAAAGCTATATATTATTAAAATTCGATAATTATTATAAAGTTAATAATATTATTATTATTAGTATATTTCTTTACTCTTTTTATTTATTTTAGCTATTAAATATAAAGCTTTATTCGCTTTTAAAACGTATATATTCGAAAAAAATCAAACTATTTATTAAAATATCGATAAACTATATTACGAAACTCGACTTCTTTATCGTATTTAAGGCCGCGTATTTTAAAGTTTTTAATAAAAATAATATTCGATCTAGATTCCGCGCTTTTAATTTAGTACTTTATAATCCTAATAAAGTAATTAATAAACTAAATATACGTTTTCGGACGCTTTTATTTATTTTATTATATTTAAAAACAGTTAATATTTATAATTTTTAAATATTAATTACACTCGATTAAATAAATAAATAATCTACTTTTATTAAACGTAAAATCTTTAATTATTAAAAAAGCTTTTTAATATAAATTTTATAAGCGGTAAACTAAATAACGAAGGGTTTAACGATAATAATATATAAAGTAATTTTAGTACGTAACCGGATACGTATACTCAAAAAGGCTAATTTAGTACTTTTTAAACGCCGGAGAGCTTTAAAACCGCGAATTTAAAATAAAGGACCTCTTAGTATTAATTAGAACTTAAAGCTATTATTTAAAAAATTAAAAAGGAAGCGTTTAATAAATAATAAAGGTAAAGAAAAGGGTCCGTTAAAATGGAGGGCAGGATATAAAAAGCGCTGTAGTATATACGGCGAAACCGGTTATAATACGCGAATATATAAAATAAAAGTAGAATTAGATAATAAATTAAATAACGAGTAATTTTAATTAATTAAAAGCGTTATAATTAAAATAATTTATATAATAATATCGAGATATATTAAGAGTTAACCGTTTAGGGATTTTAACTGTTTAGTAATAAACCACGTTAATAAAAATATAATCGTATTTTTTTCAGAGTAAAATAAAAAGTTAATTAATTACTTCGAATATTTATTAACGGAAATAATAGGAATTATAAAAGTTAACTGGTTTTTTAACGTTATAAAAAAGGTTAAATTTTAGTATTAAAAGATATTAATATTACTACGTTATTATAAAGCCTTTTTAGTTTTTATAATAAAGGACTTTATTACTTTTTAAAAAGTTTAACTATTTTAAGAAAATAAAAACTTTTATAATACCCGAAAAAAAGGGAGAAATTATAAACGCGGGAGATTTATAGAAAACCTTTTTTAAATAAATAAAAATAATAACCTTTTATACTTTAAATGTAAAGAGTATAAGTATATAATAAAGGATTATTTAAAGGCTGTTTTTAGAATTAATTAAATAGCGAAAAATAATATTAATAAAAATACTAAAGTATAAAGTATAACGCGAAACCCGCCTTAAAAATTCGGAGATACGAATAACGACTTTATTATTTATTTTATAAAAGTAATTAAAGTAAAAAATCCAGCCGAATTTAACGGACTTATCCGGTATTATTATAAAAAGCGGGAAGATATAAAAGCTATATATTCCGGATACTTCGAAATACCGAAAGCGGCGGATTTTTTTTAATTAATTAAAAAAGAATTAAAAGAACGAATCCGATAATAAAAAGTAAGTATTATACGTATACTTTAATAAATTACTAAATATTAATAGGCTTTTATAGAATTTAAATACCGATATTAACGTAATTAATTTTATAAGTAATTTCGTTAAAGGTATAATAATAAATATTTTTAACCGAAACTTTAAAATTAATACCGGAAAAGGATTAATCGTTATTATTTATATTAGTACGCTTCGATAGAACTTTACGAATAAAAAAGAATCCACGGAAATCTAAGTATAATTTAAATTATTAATTAAAAACTTTCCGCTTAAAATAATTTCCCGCGAATAATAATATAAAAGCGGTGGTTACTTAAAAAATACGAAATTATTTTTTTAAGGGAAGCTAATTATTTAGTTCGATATTTATAAAAGGGGGTTCTTTTTATTTTATTTAATATAATAGGAAAAGGTTAGTACGTTTATTAATAAAGTAGTAATTAGCTACGTTATTAAAGAGCTTTAAAAAAAGAACCGGTTATAATATAAACGTTTATACTACTTAGGTTATAATTACTTAATTAAAATAATTAAAGTTATAAATAATATTAATTTCGTAGAAAAAGAAATTAAAAAGTTACCCTATATTACTTATAATATAACGAAAATATAAAAGTTTATTTTAAAGGAATTATAATATTTAATTTAATATATCGGAGAAATTATTTAAGTAAATATAAATTAAATTCGGCCTGTATTTATCGACGGGAAATTATACTTCTTTTTTATAATCGACGGTTTTAATTATAAAAAGCGTTATAACGATTATAAAAAGAAAGATAAATTGTTTTAAGATTTTATAGGCTATTTAAATTAATTAAAAGTTAAGTTAGCCTTTTAATTAAAGGATTACTTTAGCCGTTAAAAGATAGTTAAAACGTTAAGGTTAAATAGAGGTTTTAAATTCGGTTTATTAATAATTCAGAATTACTGTATTAAACGTAGAATCGACTTAGTTATTTTAACCACGTATAATTAGTATTAAAATAGTATAATAAAATAGTATATACGATTAATATAAAACGAAGTAAGAATTACGTATATATAATTAAAGATTTTAATATGCTTTTAATTATATATTTTAAGTGTAATAGTTTATACCTTAAATAAAATAGCGTAGATTATAATAGCGGTAACCTTTAATTAGATTTTTAAAAAAGGGGTAAGCTTAAAATCGATTAGATTAAATAGGTCGAAATTTAATTACCGAAAATTAAGAATTATCGGTATACGTTATATTATGTTTATCGACGTTAAAAAACGCATTATAACAGAGAAAATAGAATTTAAAGGAGTAAAAGCAGTTTTCTTTTTTTTTAAAAGATCGATAAACTATATTATTTAATTAATAAACAGGGGGAGAATATTAATTATTTTATACGTAATTTTTTACGAAGACGTAAGAAAAAGAATTTTTATTATTAACTTTAAAAATATCATTCGATTATTACTATTATATATATAAAAAAGGCTTCGATACCGAATAAAAAAAAACCTTAATTAAAGCGAAAGATTAAAATGTAATTAAAAATAACCGAATAAATAACGAAACCGGCGTTATTAAACGCGGAAAGCCCCGGAAAAAAAGATAAGACTTATATTTTACCGACGCTTTTAAAATATTCGTAATTAATATATACTTTAACGATATTTATTACGGAGTTAGTAATAATAAAGTAATAAACGATAATTACGAAGATTACCGAATTATTTACTTTTTAAACGTAGTTATTTTTAAAATAGAAATAATAAAAAGAGAACTATTTTAATAGAACGTTATTTACGATTTAAATATAATAAGTTATTATATAAATAAAGATTACTATTATACGCCGCCTACAATAATATTAAATATACTTTAAAAAAGGGTGGGATTATAAATTTTAAATTATTAAGATTACTTTAAAGAAACCGAAAATTACTTTAATTTTTTCGATTTAAATACTTTTCGATTATTCGCTTTTACTATAAACGCAGAAAACGAACCTAGCTTCCGGGAAATTATAAAAGGATTTAAACGGAAATAATAATAAAAAGCTATATTTAAAGAAATCTAAAATACGCTGGATAAAAGAATATTTAAATTTTAGTTTTAATTAATAGTATATTAAAACCTAATCGATTTTAAATAAGTATTAAAAAAGAAATACTTATTTATTAGAGTATTTAAAAAGTTTAAAGCCCGAATTATAATTAAAAGGTTTACTTAAAAAAAGGGGTAGATTATAACGAAACGATCGTTATTATAGTTAAATTAACGTTGTAACAGATTCTATTAATGTTTTTAATAGTTAACGAGTAGTATATTAAACAGATCGATTTTATTATAACGTATTTAAATGGACGCTTAAAGGAAGATATTTATATGCGTTAATTCGGAATACTAAAGGTGTTTTTTATAGAATACTTTAATTAAGCGATTAAATATAAGTAGTATTTAAAGTTAATTATATAGTTATTATTATTATTATATAGATTTAAGTAATTTAGAGTAGTATAGTAGTTTATTATTAAGAGTATATTAATAAAGCTAGGCTTTTATTATTTATAAAGCAACGATATAATATATTATAGTAAAAAAGCCGGTATTTTAATCGCTTTTTATATAAACGATTTCTTAATCGCCGGAGTAGATTTCTAAAAGATTAAAGATACTATTATATTTATTAAGAAATTAGTAGTAATTAAGGATTTAAGGGACGCCGATTAGTTTTTAAGGGTAAGACTTTTAAGATCGTTAGAAACTAGCGATATTAAGCTCAATTAAGAATAGTATTTAAGTAAGGCTTTAAATAACTTAGGTTTTAAATTAGTAAGAGTAATTAATATATTAGTCGTCCCGGAATCGAAAAACGTTATAATACGTAATATAAAAGAAGCCGAAAAGGAAAATATAATTAATTTTATTAATATAATTAGAATCTTTACTTATTTAGTATATATTACTAAATTAAACCTGTTATACGCTGTATTTTTATAGGTACACTTTATAAATAATCTTAGCGAAGATTATAAAAAAGTATTTAATCGGGTGTTTCGGTACATTAAAAGAGCTGGAAATATATTAATACGGTATCGAAAATTTACGCCCGAATATTTATATTACCGATATAACCCTATTAAATTATACGCGGTAGTAAATACGGATTTCGCGGGAGAAATTAAAATAGTAAGGTTAATAATAAGTTTCGTTATATTTTTAATAAAATATCTTATTTTATAGATATTTAAATTATAAAGTTATATAGTACTATTTATTATAAAAGCCGAATTTATCGTAATTAGTATATACGCTAAGGAATTAGTATAAGTAAAATCGTTTTTAGAAGAGATCGATTAAATATTTAGTAGCTTTACGATTATGTTTATAAATAATACTAAGGTTATTTTATAAGCCGAAAGTATAGCGATAAATTAACGAAAGCGGTATATTAGAGTTTATTATAATTATGTACGAAACGAGGTTTTAATAAGGAGAATTAAGCTAAAATTCGTTTTTAGTAAAGATAACTTAATAAACAGGTTTATTAAAGCGTTAAAAGGGCTAGCTTTCGAAAACTAAATAAGTTAATTAAGTATAGAACGCTTTTAAATAACGCTGAGAGTTAACGACTTGATTTACGAGGGGCGGTTATTAAGAGGGGGTATTAGAGTTATTTCGGTGTATATAGAGATTAAAAGGGCTTTAAGTACGTTATTTATGGTTGTACGTATGCGTTAAAGAGAGAAATACGGAATGTATTTAGAATAAAAAGTTAAATAGGGCTATTAAGGTATTAGGCGCCCTAATGAGTATAATATAAAGGATAGCTACATAGCTATTTTAAAGTTGTGCCTTTATTATATAAAGGAGGACTTTCCCGATTATATCTTAGAGAAGATAAGTAATAAAGTAGTAATAATAACAGTATTTAAAGACTAACCCGCATTATTATAATTACCGGGTAAATACGTATTTATTTTAGTAAATTAAGTTTATATATTAATTAACTAATTTACTTAGTAATCTTAAATAAACTTAAACGTTACTAAGAGAACTTTTTATTAGGCTTTCTTAATAAATTATAACCTTTATATAATCGAATAAAAACTTTATCGCTTACTACGAATTTAACTGCTTTATATTTTACGTTATACGATCGTTTTATTCGAATAATTACGAAATTTATTATAAACGTTATATTTTATTTAAAGTAAAAGAAAAGTTCTTTTATTTAAGTAATATTTAAAGAATCGATTTTAGTTATAAAATTAAAGGGTTTTAATAACTTTATTTTAAATAATTATTTATATATTATAAACTTCGTTAATTCGGAATATACATTATTAAGATTTTATTAAAGAAAAAGGATTAATTTTAATTAGTTTAATTTTAAATATTTAAATACTTAATACTATAATACGATTTTTATTATTTAATTCTTTCGTTTTATAGAACTATTAATTTACGGGTACTATATAGCGGTAAATATTAGCTTTGTATCGTAAGTATTTTAAAACTCTTTTTAAAAGTCCGATATAAACTTTACGTTTCGGTCGGAAATAATCTTTTTTAAATAGCTTTAATTTATTAATTAAAATATACGCACTAAAATTATAACTTATTTTAATACCGTGTATCGAGTATTACCGAAAATCAGTAATGTTTTTTTAATTAAATAATAAATTATTATTAATAGCGAATCGTAAATATCGTATCTTATTATTTTTTATAAAGTATTTATAATAAAAACCGTAAGAAAATTAATAATAAAATCGATAGAAATTATCGATATTAATATAACGTTTTTCCGTATTACTATATATTTTTTTACTGCTTTAATTCGTTTTATTTAAATAATATTATATATTAAATAATAACGAACTTACTTTTTAATTTATTATATCTTTTTTTAAATAAAAAAAGATTTAAATTCGTAGAGTATACTTATTTCCCCGAAGTAGTATTTTTTATTATAAATTTATAAAAATATATTAAAAAAGTATAATTTTAAAATATATAATCGTTTAATTTTTCCGCGGCCGATATTATATAATGAACCTTTTATTATTTTAAAAAAGTAATTAAGTTTTACTGCGTCCTACGAAAACCGGTGCTTTTATTCGTTAAGTTTAAAGTCTTTAAATACTTTTAATAAATTATCGAATATTCTTTTATATATACGGTTTTTCGTGTACCTTTTTAAAAACTTTAACTTTAAGTAATCTATTATTAAAGCCCCGCTAAATATATACTAAACTTCGTTAAGTATTACTTACTTATTAAATCTTTTAATTAGATTTATTAGGTTCTTAGCGTTTTAAATAATACGTAATCGATTAAGGGCGTTTAAAATAAAGTTAAGTCGTCCGGGCAGATAATAAACGTTTAGTTTATATTATAAAAAGTAAATAAATATATTAATTAAGCGTTTATTAGTTTTATTTATTAATAAAATTAATAAGCTTATTTAATCGATAATTCCTTTAATTAAAGCGTAATCCGTTAAAATAATAATAGGCTTACTTATTAATTATAAAATAATTCTCAGTTTTTTTATTGCCTATATTAAATAAGCGATTTTAAGCTTTAGTAAACCGTATCGTGTTTTTATAATCGATAAGTAACGGCTAAAGTATATAATTAACTTAACTTTTATTAAAAAGATAAGGTTACTAAAATATTAAATATAGTTATTAAAGACGTAAAAGATTATAACTTGAAATCTTCGTTTTAACGAACCGTTAATCTGGACGAAAAAAAGAGTATTAAAGTTTTAATAATAAAGCGTTATTTCATTATAAATTAAGTTTTATACTGTTTTAAACGAAGTAATTTCAGATTCTATTAATTTATATATTATTAATCTATAATATATTACGCGCTTATTTATATTTCTATTTATAAATTTTTTTTTAGTTTTTTTTTTACGTAGTAATTCTGTTTTCTTTACTTAAAAAGGTTAGGAAACTTATATAAAATAAGGTAAGAAATATCGTAAAAAGCCTACTGTTTTAAAGTATATTTTTAATACTTTAAGAATATAAGGGAATTCTAATTTATAAAAAGCGTTTAATCTTTTTATTATAAATAATATATTAAAGGCGTCGATACGAAATCTTAATAGTTTAATTAACGGATATTTAATAAACGACTTCTTTAAATTAATTATAATATACTTATCGATAAACAGGTTAAAAATAGTTTATAAGTATTATATATATTCGTTTTATATATCGGAAAAGATTATAATATTATTAATAAATACGCGGTAAAAGCTTTAATAGTTTTTTAATTGCTTATTTATAAATTTTTAAGTATAAACTAAAAAATTACGAAATTTTATTAAAGCGACTTTTAATCTTTTTAGATTTCTGTAACTGATTATTATTAAACAATTTCTGTAATTTAAATAGATAAGGAACTAATAAAAAAATCCTGTGGTATTAATAATCGTAATATAACGTTTCCTGCGTAATATTAAAATTACGTTTATTTATAAAAGTAAAGGATAATTATTTAGGATTACTACTTTATTAAGTAGTTATAAATCGACGATTATACGACTTTTTTTTTTATAAATTATTTTTTAAATTACGAATATTAAATTAGTAAATAGCGAAGGGTTAAGGGCTTATTTAAATCTTTTTTTATCGTATAATTTCTTATAGTATTTATCGAGAAATGCTTTGTTTTTTCGATTTAAAAGATACTTTTTTAATATAAGTTTTATTTTTTGTTATTTTTCGATAAGTAGTATCTTTATTTATTGATTTTTTAGTATATTAATTAGTTTAAAGTTAACGAATATTTTATTATAGTTATTAAAAAGCTTTTCGATACGTTTAATAAATTTTAAGTTTTTTACGTATATACGTACACCGTTTTTTATAGTATGTTCTTTAATATCTCTTGGTTTTTTAATGCTTAGTACTGTGTATATAAGTATAATTCGTGGCCGTATAAACGAGGCTTTAACCGTATTATTTAATTAAATACTTTCTATTTAGGCGGGTTAAATAATATTAAAAATAGCGTTTATAAAAAGAGTTATCGAATAATTCTTATTTACCGAAACGTTTCTATTAATTATAATACTGCTTAAGTTTAAAGTATAAGCTATTTTAACTGCTTTTCGACGAATTTAAAGTATTAAATTAAATTTAGTATTAATTACTAATGTGTTTATATTAATAATTTTATTTATATAAAAGTCTATAGTTATATTAAAAATAAGTGTTATTACTACTGCCGAATAAGTTAACGCTTTTAAAGCTCTTTTAAAGGAATATATAAAGTAGCTATTATCGTCCGCCTTTTTAATATAACTTAATTTAAGCTTACGTTTTATTATAATTAACTGATTTATATTATTAATAATTAGTACTTTAGGAATAGTATTTCCGTCGATTACTATATTTATAACGATTAAGTTATTCGAATAAAATATAAACATTTATTTTTTAATAATTACTTTTAAGTTATCGATAAGTATTTCTGTTTTTTTAAGTTTAAAGTAACCGTAATATAGTTCTATACTTTTTTAATATATAAGTTTCTTTTTTTAAATACTTCGAAATCGATTTTTATATTATTTAGTTTTGTAAATATTACTATTTAATTCGTATAGTTAATATTTACTTTATATAATAATATAAAATTATTTTTAATTAAAATATTAAGTTAAAAGGGAATATTAATAATATAGTTAACCTTTTAAAGTTTATTTATTACCGACTTATTATCTTTATTTATTTTTAAAAAAATGAATTTAAAGGTTACTTTTTATGTGTATTTAATTAGCTTTTCCGTTAATCCTTTAATTATAATATCGCAAGGCTCGATTATATATTTTAAGTTTTTAAAGAACTTTTTTTTAATGTATATTCGATTAGTGCTATTATTAAAGCAAATTTTAATAATAGGTAAGTTTTAAATAGTTTATATTTTAATTTGTAAATACGTTATTTACAATAATAATAATATATTAAAAGCGTTAAGGATAGGTATTATACGTTACGCTTTTTTTAAGATTAGTTTGATTTTTTTTATATTTAGTTTTAGTTTTTTTTTCCTGTTTAGAAAACGTTATAGTATAAGTATAAGTTTAATATTCCTTACTTTTTAATAAAATAAAAAATCAGTAAATATAAAGTTACGGGAAAAGAATAATATATTATAGTATTTATAAGTCCGTTTATTTAGTATAATTATTAAAAGTATTTAAAGCTTTTTATACTTTAATCTTAGTGTAATTTTATATTTTCGTTTATAATTCTTAAGTTTACGTCCCGATCGAAAATGCTTACGATATTATATATTATTTAAAGTATTTAAAATAAAATATAATACTTTATCGTTTTTATCGGATTTATTTAAATTGTTTTTTTTTGTTTATTACGTAATAAATAGATTTTTTTATTTTATTACGAAAATTATAATTATTTTTATTATTATAAATGTTTTTATAGTTTTTATTACGGTTACGAAATAGTTTCTAATCGTAGTTTCGTAATATGTTTTTATATTTGTTTTTTTTTTATAATTAGGAATATAGGAATTTATTAAATTTTTACGGCCTTTATTATTACGTTTATTATCTTAATCGTTACGGTTTTACCGTCCTTAGTTCTGATATCTTTTTTATAATTTTTTAAAGTCTTTAAAAGATAAAGTATAAAAGGATTTTAAAGTGTATTAGCGAGGGCTTTAATTCTTTTTATAGCTGCTTTTTCTCTATTACGAAGGAAACTTATAATATAATCTATTAGGATAGAAACTGTAAAATGCTGGTTTATCGATTATTACTTCCGTTAATAGTTTAAAAGACTTTATTAATTCGGGATAGTTATCGTAAGCTTTCGAAAATAGTATAACCTTTATTTTTTCGATTATTTTTATATAAGTTTAAAGTATAGGATTTATAGAAATCCTTAGAGTACGTAAAACTATTTTAATATTTATAAATATTTTTAATTAAATTATATATATTATTAAAGTTTAATTAGAATTACCGGGAGTAAAAGATTTTATTATACGAATATAACGGACTTTGCGTTAAATAAATTTAAGTAATACGTTATTATTACGTGTAATGTTTTTTAACGTAAGGTGGCTTACAGCGAAGGCTTTTATTATAAGTGTAGGGTGTATTTTAAAACGATCGATTAATATTAAAAGTATTCTTTTTTCGAATTTAATTTGTTATAGCTGATATTATTTAATTACGGATACTTTAACGTGGTTCATTACTAAACGGTTAAAATCCCTAAACGGTTAACTCTTAGTACATTTCGATACTATTATATAAGTTATTTTAATTATAACGCTTTTAATTAATTAAAACTATTCGTTATTTAATTTATTATTTAATTTTACCTTTATTTTATATGTTTGCGTATTATAGCCGGTTTCGCTGTATGTATTACAGCGCCTTTTACGTTTTACTTTCCGTTTTAACAGACCCTTTTTTTTATTTTTATTATTCGTTAAACGCTTCATTTTTACTTTCTTAGATAATAGCTCTAAGTTCTGGTTAATATTAAAAGGTTTTTTATTTTAGATTTACGGTTTTAAAGCTTTCCGGCGCTTAAAAAGTATTAAATTAGCCTTTTTTAGTGTATATATCCGGTTACGCACTAAAGTTACTTTATATATTATTATCGTTAAACCTTTCGTTATTTAGTTTATTATTTATAAAATTTATATTAAAGAGCTTTTTTAATAATTAAAGATTATACGTTTAATAAAAATAGATTGTTTATTTATTTAATTAAAAGTAATTAATATTTAAAGATTATAAGTATTAATTATTTTTAAATGTAATAGGATAAATAAAAGCGTCCAAAAACGTATATTTAACCTATTAATTACTTTATTAGGATTATAAAGTACTAAATTAGAAACGCGGAATTTAAATCGAATATTATTTTTATTAAAAACCTTAAAATACGCAGCCTTAAATACGGTAAAGAAATCGAAATTCGTAATATAGTTTATCGATATTTTAATAAATAGTTCGATTTCTTTCGAATATACGCGTTTTAAAAGCGAATAAAGTTTTATATTTAATAATTAAAGTAGATAAGAAAAGTAAAGAAGTATACTAATAGTAATAATATTATTAGCTTTATAATAATTATCGAATTTTAATAATATATAGTTTTCGTAGTTATTAATAATTAAAAGGCGATATCGACCTTTTTTTAATAATCGGGTATATTAATTAAAATACTTAATTTAATTTACGCCTGTTTTATTATCGGTTTATTTATTAAAAGTCGGTTTAATAATTTAATCGCTTAGTAATTCGTATTCGGTAATTTAATTCGTAAAGTAATATTTATTTTAAATAATTAAAAACCGCGGGATATAATAACTTTATAAATTAATATATTCGATAATTATCGATTATTCCCGATTATTAAATTATATTAATTTTATTTTCCCGCGTTAATCGGCGCGTATAATAATTAATATTAATTTAATAATTTTTATTATAAAGCCGGTTTCGTCGAAATTTTATATATTTTTATCGATAATACCGTATTTAACTTTAATATTTATAATTAGTTTAAACTAACCCGAAATAAAGCTTAAATCTTTATAAAAAGCTTTTTAGTAATTATATTTCCGATTTATTCGAATCGTTAAGTTTAAATTACGTCGAATATAATAAATAATTTATTCTTTATTTATATAATCGTTATTACGCGAATTTAATAAAAAATTAATTATATTTATAATATAACCTTTTATCAAAAATATTTTTCGGGTATTTAAATCGATTATATAATCTTTATTAGGACTAAACTATAAATTAAAAAAAGAATATATAATAAAGATAGATTACTATTTATTTAAAGATAACGAACTATTTATTTATATAGGTTAATATTAATCGTTCCGGAAAGAACGATCGTCGTTATTCGTTATACTTAAATAGTGTAAAAGGAATTTTATACTTCCCCCTTTTTAAAAAGAGGGACGTAATAGGTTAGTCGTATTATATATATTACAGCTTTATATTATTAGTAATAATATAATTATTTTGATTTTAAAAAATTAATATAGGAAAGTAAAGTATTATTATATTCGTTATTATTCGTTTCGTTTTAACTTCGTTTTATTTATAGTATTTATTATTATTTATCGCTTTTTTATTTTAGTAAGGCTGAAAACGGATAACGAAAAGAAGCGGTCGGAACCTTATCGTTTTTTATAACTTTTTTTAATGTTCCGTTTATTACGGTATTTATAAATATTGCTTTTATTAAATTAAACTTTTAAGTTTACGTAACGATCGGTAGTAAAAGGGTTAAGGCCGCCTATAATTCGGTTCGTTAATTATTTTTTAATTTATTTATATAATCGGTTATATCGCTTATTATTTACTGTATTTTATCGTGGTTAGCCTATAATTTATTATAATTAATTTAATATGCTTTTAATAACAGTTTCGTTTTTATAATAAGCTTAGTGAGGTCGTTAATTGTTTTAACGATTTAATTATACTTACTTTTATAATTCTTTATTCCGTTGTTTATTTTAATAAATTCGATTTCGTTAATAACGTATTAATTATTAAGTTTTTCGATATCGTCCGTATTTTTATTAATTAATAATTCGTATTTATTAATTATATAGTTTAGGTTTATTAGTTTTTAGTTTATATTATCGTTATTATTTATAGTATTTAGTTCGGTAGTAGGATTAATAAAAAGATATATCGGGCTTTGAATTATTATAACCGTTTAGGTTTTATTTACGTTATTTAGTTTAGTAGTAATATTAATAAGAACTATTATTAAATTCTGGGCTGTTTTCGTTCCGAGTGTATTAGTAATATTATTTTTTTATTACTCGAAGTTTTTATTTTTTTTCGCGATGTTTCTTTAATATAGATAAAACAGAACATTTAAGTCTTTTTTAACGTTATTATTACACTTTAGCTTTATATAACGGTATTATAATCTTTAAAATTATAATATAGTTTAGTTATTTAGTTTAACCGTAATTTATTTTAGTTTCGTTTCGTTTAGTATTTACTTAATTACTTTAAGTATAACGCTTAATCTTTTTTCTGTATTTTTATTAATTCGTAGTGTTTTTAGTATTGTTTTTCTTAGTATTTTTAAGCTTATTAATTAGTTTATATCTGTTTAATAAGTATTATTATAAAGTATTTTAATCGTTTTTAATATTACTTTTACGTTTTTATAGATCGTATTATTTACGATTTAATTATATAATATTATTATTGTGATTATTGCTTTAATTACTGCCGTTTTGTTTAGTTATACGTTAATAGGCGTTTTTTTTAATATGTTTTATTAATACGATAGTGTATCGTTAACGTTTTTAAATAATATAAAATCGTCCGGGTTTTATAATTTTTAATTAGTCGTTATCATTATTAGTTTTATATTTAATTTAAGTATTTTATTAAAGATAACTTTTATATCGTTCTTATATTTTATAATAAAATTTATATTTTCGTTTTATAATCGTATTAATAAATTAAGTAATAAACTTATTTTTTCGTTAGCTTCGTTTTTTACTTTTTCGGGGAATATGTTCGTTTATAAGTTTCTGGTTTTTTTACGTTTAGTAAATTCGATGAAGTCTTATTAGTTTTTTAGTTCGGGGTTTAATAATATAAAAATAGGTTATTATTTTAATTTTCTGATTAATCGACGAGCTTCGATTTATTATTTAGCTTTAATTATTTTGATTAGTAGTGTTTTATATAAAGTTATAACGTAGGTTTTTTAATTTATTACTTTATAAAGATCGTTATTTTTAATTATTATTTCGTACGTTATAATATTATTATTAACTTTGTTAATTATACTGTAGTATTTTTAATTAGCTTCGGTCGTTTTATAAGAATCTTCGTTTTAATTATTCGCTTTTATTCGATCCGTTAAAGGGTTTAGGGATTCGCTTTTTTAAAAGAGGAAATTTATATAAGTATTATAATTAAGGTAATAGTAAATTATATATTTAAAATAGGTATAGGAAGTTTATTATAAATCGAATTAGTACCGTAATTTATTATAAACGGATTAGTATTTATTAATATTAATTAACGTAACGAAATTATATAAGAGTTTCGATTACTTTTTTTAGTTTTGTTCGTTTATTTATTTATATTTTATTTATTTTTAAAATACCGAAATCGTTATTAAGGGTAACGGTATTTCTGTTTATTATATTACATTATTTTTTTTATATTTTTTTTAACGATAATTTATACAGTTTATCGTATTGTTTTATTAATTCGGCGGCGTTTTTTATTAATATTTTACGTAGGTATTATTAATCGAAGGATACGGTGTATTTTTTTTAGTGTATTAAATATTTTAGTCGAAGCTATCCGGTTACTTTCGTTATTTTTATATTAATTAATTTTTTAATTTTATAAGACTATTATTATTCGTCGTTATTTTCGACGATTATTTTCGCTAGTTATAGTTTTATTTTTGTAAAGGGGTCGCTTTTTTTTAGTATTAAATATAAATGCGTTATCGATACGACTTTATATATTTTTTGTAATCGTAAAACGTTAAGTTTATAAGCTAAATCGTTAACGCGTTTTAATATTGTAAACAGCTTTACTTTTTATTAAGATTATTTAAGTAGCTTATTTCCGGGTAGCTTATATTTTTTATTAAAATAAAAGTATATTTCGTTATTTACTTCGAATCTGTAGTATCGTTTTATTTTATTATACTTAATCTTTATTATATCGACGGCGAAGTTTATAACTGCTTTAACTTTTTATTAATATATACGTTTTATTAAATCGAAATCGATTTGTTTTAATAGTATCTTTATAATTAATAATATATTTCTAAGCTTAAAACTATAAACGATTTCGTTTAATAACCTTTTTAATACGGTAGAAAATACCTTATTAAAATTAAATTATAATACTAAATGTATTTAAACTTAAAGGGTTTTTAACGCCGTAATATAAAATTATACGGTTATATCGATTTCGAGGTTTATTTTTTTACTCTGTCCGTTTATTTATTTATATTATATTATATTAATAATTAATTTTATCTTTAGTTTAGTTTAAAGCGTTTACTAAAATATAAACGTAAACTTTAGATCTTTATCGGATATTACTTTTTTTAAAACGCTTTAATCGTAGAGTAATAACGTTATTACGATTAAATTCGCTTATTATTTTACGGTATATTTAATATACCCGGGTATAAATATTTTCTTTTTTAATAATTAATAAGTTATCGTTAATATAGTATTTATATTATTAAATTTTATTATTTATTATAAGGTATTAATCGTTAATGTTTTCGGTAGTCCGACGATAAAGTTTTAAGTTATACTTTCGAAAAGTTATTTTGGTTTTTCGGTTAATTATAATAAGCCGATTTTTTTTTAGTTATTTTTTTTAATTATTATAATAGTCGGGATAATATTCGATATAAATTTCGATATATTTTTTTAATCTTTTAATAACGAAGCTTTTTAATTCGTAAATTATTTATTTAATACCGAAATAGTATTTAATATCGTAGGCTTCCGATAATAATTTTATTATATAATTTTACGGAATGTATAATTTTCGTTTTCTAGAAGGCTTTTTAAAGTGTAATAATTTATTTATTAATTCGTATTGTAAACTAAGTTTATCGGGACTTTTTAATTTCGTATTTAGTTTTTTTTTTTTTTTATACTTTATTAAAATTTAAATTCGTCGATTAATTATTTTTATTTCTTATCTTTTTTATATTTAATAATGAATTTTACTTTTTATTCTTCGTTTATTTTTACGTTTATAAAGGCTGTATATATAAAATTATTTATAATATCGTTTAAAACTAAAGATTTTTCGTTTTTCGTTATCTTATCGTTTTCGGTACTAAATATTATCGGGAGCTTAAACAGGGTATCGGGAACGACGTTAATACGTTTTAATATATATTAAACGTCGAGTTTATAACGCGATAAATATAACAAAGCTATTATTAATTTTAAATTATTTTTAACGAAGTCGATTAATTTAAATAATAATTAATTAACTACCCTTTTCGTCGTTTAGTGGTTTATTAAGATTAATACTAGCTAAGTATATAATTAGATTTCGATCCGTTTTTTTTTATATACTTATATTAAATACGAAACCTTTAGTTCTATTGTTTAGTACCTGTTTTCTGTTTTCGTTAATATTTTATTTATATATATAATAGGTTTAATATTATTAATATCGATCGTTTTTCCGTTTTATACCGAAAAAAGGTAGAAAATTACTACTTTATATTTATGCTTTTTCGATACGTTTAGCTTAATAAACGTTACTTTATTCGGGTTTTAGTGGGAAAGGTAATAAGTATTAATAAGTTAATTTTATAGAATTTAAAATGTTTCTTTTTCGCTTTTTATTAATTTATAAATAATAGTCGTTTTTTTTTTTATCTTATTATAGTTTTAAAAGAGCGTTTTTTTTATTTCTTTTTTATTAAGACCTTTATTTTTCGTTTTTAAAACGGTAGGATTTTCTGGGAATACTATAAAATGTATTTCTAAAGAAAACCTATTATATTTATATAATTCTTTAATCTATTTAGCTTATTTAATATTTTAAGCTTAGTTATAATTTTAACGCGGTTATTTAGTGTTAATGTGCTTATTCCGTTAACGATAAAGCTTAATAAGCGAATAGCTAAGTATTTTATAAACGATTTTTCGGGGGATAGTAATAATCCGATTTTTTTAAATCGTTAAAATACTTACTTAAAATGATTTAAGTGTTATTTTACAGTATCGCTAAAGATAACGATATCGTCGATATATACTTTAATAAAAGGTATATCGGTAAATTTTTAATCGAGAAATCGTTAACCGAAAACGGGGGAATTACGGAAGCTTATTAATACTATATTAAATACTTCGAGTTTTTTAAGTAAAACAATTATTATTCGATTTTTATATTTATCGGCGATTAATAATTAATAAAAGAACTTTAATTTATCGATAAAAGTAACGTATATTTTACTGCGTATATAAATAATTACTTCGTCGGTTATTAAAAAAAGGTATAAATCGGGAACTATTAATTTATTTACCGGCCGAAAGTTTATAACGATTCTTTTTTTTCGTTTATTTTCGACGACGCGTTAAACGATAAATAAAAGATATTTAAACGGTATTAGCTTTTTTATTTAATTAAATCTTCCGGACTTTTATATAAAGTTAAAAGTATCGTTAAATACTTTATAATTTTTTAATTTTAATAAGTATTTAACTTCTGTAATTTTCTAGTTTTATTAACTTTCGACGAGTTTTATTATTATTTTTTCGTTTTTTAGTATTTTAATAATACTTTTATTTAATTATAATTCGTTATATTCGTAGTATATATTTTAAACTTTATATACGAAGTTTTTATTTAAAGTTACGACGTAAACGCCGTGTTTTATTTTAATAAATAATACGTCGTTTAGTTTTTCTGTTTTTAATTAAAATATTTTTTCGTTTTATTTAACTTTATTTCCGCGTATTACCGATTATATTTCTTTAAACGTCGCTTCGTTTCGGTATAACGTATTATAAACGGCTTTATTAATTTCGAATTCGTTTAATAATTAATAAGGGTTATCGTTACTTTTTTCGGTATTTTCGGATTTATTAAGTATTATTACTATTTTTATTATGTTAATTTATTTTTATAATATTATATTATAGTTTTTATCGGAAACGTCGGTAATTCGTCCGACTTTTATATTACGGTGTAACTTTATTAATTCGTCCTTATTATTTATTATTATTATTATTTATACGTTTTCCGTAAATATAAAAGCGTTTATTATATATAACATTAATACGGTAAATAAATAGTTTTTATTTAAACTATTTAATTCTTTAAATAAAGTTAAAAACGATACCGGGATTAATATCGTTAATTTAATTAGTATAATAGTTTTAATTCGGACGATTACTTTTTTTATTACGGGTAATCGTTTCTTTTCAAATTCGATTAATATCGAGAAATTATCCGCTGTTTTTAATATTAATTATCGCTTTAAATAATCGATTATTGCTCCGAATCCTTTTAATTACGGTGTTTTTATTAAAATATTCGGTAATAAATAATCGATAATTTATACGTCGTCGGAAAATTCGATAGCTTTTTACGTATTTTATTTATTATAATTTATAGCCCGTAGCGTTACGTATACTTTTTCGTTAAGTATTTACTTACTTCCGATTTTTATATACGAAAAAGGTTTTTTAATAATTATAATATAATTATTTATAACGTTATTTAAGAATTCTTTATTTATTATTAATATTAAAGCTTTAAAATCGATATATATTTAAATTATACTTTTTAACGTAAAAACTTTTATTTTAATATAGGTTTAACGAATTATTTAATCGATAATATTTTTATTATATAGGTTTAAATAAACTACTTTTAATAATTATAATTTTTTTAGTTTCGTTTTTAATTAAATTATTACGTTAATTTCGGTTATAACTTTATTCGCGTTATTTACTTTTTCCGTATCGTCGGTTTTATAAGCGGTATCGAGATTTTTTTCGTTATCTGTTTCGTCAGAATTACTTTTTCTTTTTTTGTCCGTTTCGTTTATTATATAAGGTTTTAATATTAAAGTTATTATAGTTTTAAGTTTAACGTTAACGGGTTTTTCGGTTACGTATAATTTATTATATAACGGATTAAGTATTATTAAAAAGTTTAATAAGCTTTATACTTTTTTAATATGTAAACTTTATTTTTTTAATTTAAAATTAATATAATTATTAATATATATATATATGAAAAGTTTTAATTTCGTTAAATAGTTTTCGCTATATTTTTTATAGTTAACGATTTTAAGTATAACGGGCGTTTCCGTTTTATTACTTTTTAATTCAGCTTTATAAACAATAATATTTTTTTTATTATCGTAATTAATAAATACCTGTTTTTTACTTTTATCGATTACTTCGTCGATTAATACGTAACCTTCGTTTATTAACTTTTTTTTTAATTATTAATATTTAAATCGTTTTTATTAATAAATACTTCTTTTTTTCGTTATTATATATTATTTATTAAAGAGTTCGTTTAATTTATTGTTTATATATACGTTAATAAGATTTAAATTTATAACGGAATTTATTACGACCTCGATTTTTATCGCCTCGATTACGAAAACCGAAGCTTCGGCTTTTAAAAGGTTATTTATCGGAGGATTAATTTTTATTACGTTTATAATTAAAATCGTTACGATTATTATATTTACTTAATTTATAACCTTTTCCGTAGTTATTAAAGCTTTTACGATTATTAAAGCTTCCGCGGTTATTATAACTATTTCGGTTATATCCGTTACGAAATCCTATATTACTTTTAGCCTAGTCTGCGTTATTACGTTTTTAAAATACTCTGTTATTAATAATATTAATTATTAAGGCTGGGAATGCTTTTATTTATAGTAGTGCCTTTATAACGTTTTTAAAAATATCGCTTTATAATAATCGTAAACTTATCGATTTAGGCCTAAAGAACGAGGCTCCGTTTATTTATTTATATAATAACGTTTCTTTATATATCGAGGTTTTTTTTCGAAATAAGTAAGGAAATCGTTAAAAGATACCCTTTTTTATAAACGAATAATTAATTATTACAGTTCCGGATATAGCTTATTTTAAATTATAACGTTATATTATATTAGTTTATTTATTTATACTGCTTTATAATTACGGACGACTTTTAAAGCTTATAAACGAATTAATTATCCGTTCGAAATTATAGTTACTATAAATCCTATTTTTTAAAGATTTCGTAAAGCTTTTGTTTTTAAGATTTTAAAACGAGCTTTTAATTTTATAAAATAAAAGTTTAGGTTATTTTTTAATAGTATTTTCGTACCGTTATCGAAGGAATTATATTATACTTATACGTTTTCTTTTAATAAATAACGGAAATTAGTTAAGAAAATATACTCTTTTTAACGATCGTCGCTTATATTATTATAAGTAGCTATAAAAAACGAATATATATTATATTAATATACGTTAAAGTTTATAGTAGCGTAATCGTTATCGTTATAATAAATATCGACGTTAAGTATAAAATAACCGATATTAATAAGCTTTTATTAATAGTTTAATTTTTACGAATCGGATTTTTTTTAATCGATTATATTACGGACGATATAGATTTAAAGAAATTACTTATAGTATTATTTAGGGTATTTACGGTTATTATTATCGCCGCGATTATTTCGTTAATTCGTGTTTAATTATTAGTATTATTAAATGCTCCGGCTTTATTGGGACGATTATCGTTATTTTTTATTATATTATTATTTAGTTTTAAACCGTTTTAAAGGGAAGATAAACTAAGTGAATCTTCGATAAAAGGATTTATAGCTAAGATTAAAATAGGTTTTACGGGAATTAATTTTATTAATAATAATACTTTAAATACTTTTCGTTTACGCTTATTTTAAATGATTATTCTTTATCGTTAAATTAATAAGAACGGTAATAAAGGAAATAAAATTAATTAGTCTTTAAACGATTCTTCGTCGGCCAGTTTTAAAGGTATGTATTTATACAACGGTCGAATTATTAATAACTTACTGCTTTTCGGACTGTTTTTTAACTTTTCGTTAAAACGGATCGTCGCTTTTTTTAAGGTTATATTATAATTAGTGGATCTAATAAGCCGGATGATAAGAAGTGGGTTTATTTACTTATCGATATATTTAATAAAGTCTTTAATAAAGTCGAAATAAATAGTTTTAGTTCGTTATAAAAAAGGGTAGTTAACGGTAAATACAATTAGATTTACCGATAGTCTATAGATTTTAGCGGAGAACGATCGAATTTTTTTAGGTTATCGTTCGTTATTTTATTATTATTATTATCGTTTATAAAGTCCGTTATTTAATACACTTTAACGAGCTTATTTCTGTGTTAAATAAATTCTGTTATTAGTCGATATCCTGCTCTTAATAGGCTATAGACTATAAAAGAAAAAGTTAATTATAAAGAAATCGTTATATTAATAATCGTTTACGGTTAACGTTAACCCTTCGGATTTACGTCCGGCGGCTATACTTAATTAAAAAAAACGATTAATTAATTATTAATATTAGAATTATATAGGATTAATATTAATAATCCTTAGGTGCGGCCTAGAAATGCTACTATATATTAAGATTAAATTATAGGTTAAAAAAAGAATATATAATAAAAATGGATTATTATTTATTTAAAGATAACGAATTATTTACTTATATAGGTTAATATTAATCGTTCTGGAAGGAACGATTATCGTTATTCGTTGTGCTAAAATAGTGTAAAGGGAACCCCATAATCTTTAATTACTTTCTCTTTAATCGGATCGAGTTTTCGTTATATTATACCTTTATTATAGTTAATTTATCGGCCGGTAACTCGAACGTGTAAAGTAGTATTAAAAACGTTATATAATTTCGTAATTACTAATATAAAAAATTTTCGCGTTATATTACGTATTATTTAAATTATTAATTATAACTTTTATTCTTTAAAAAGTTTAAATATAATAATAATAGAATTATTATATATTAAAGTTTAATAGATTAAAGAAATATAATAAGTTAACCGTTTAAAGGTTTTAACCGTTTAGTAATAAACTACGTTATACCTTTTTACTTTTTTATTTATTTTAACTATTAAATATAAAGCTTTATTCGCTTTTAAAATACGTATATTGGAAAAAAATCGAAGGTTTTATTAAAATATTAATAAACTATATTACGAAAACCGAATTTTTTATAAAGTTTAAAGCTTCGTATTTTAAAATTTTTAATAAAAATAATATTCGATCTGGATTTTACGCTTTTAATTTAATACTTTATAATTTAAATAAAGTAATTAATAAATTAAATATCCGTTTTCGGACGCTTTTACTTATTTTATTATATCCGGGGATAATTAGTACTTATAACTTTTAAATACTATTTAACTTTTAATAAACGGATAAACATTTTATTTTTATTAAAAGTAAAATCTTTAATTATTAAACAAAAAATTTAATACCGATTTTATAAACGGTAAATTAAATAACGAAAAGTATAATAATAATAATTTATAAAATAACTTTAAGACGTAATTTAATACGTATACTATAAAAAACTAATTTAATACTTTTTAAGCGTTAAAAAGCTTTAAAACAGCGAATTTAAAATAGAGGACCTTTATTTATTAAAAGGAATTTAAAATTACTATCCGAAAAATTAAAAAGGAAACGTTTAACGAATAATAAAGGCGAAGAAAAAGGTCCGTTAAAACGGAGGGCAAGCCGTAAAAAGCGTTGTAATATATATGGCGAAACCGGTTATAATATGTAAACATATAAAATAAAAATAAAATTAAATAATAAATTAAATAACGAATAGTTTTAATTAATTTAAAGCGTTGTAATTAAGATAACTTATATAATAGTATTAAAAAGTACTAAGGGTTAATCGTTTAATAATATTAATCGTTTAATAATAAACTACGTTATAAAAAGTTTTCGTATTATATTACATATCGTTTAAATTATTAATTATATTTTTTATTGTTTTAAAAGTTTAAGTATAATAATTATAGAATTATTACGTATTAAAGTTTAATAGATTAAAAAAGTATAATAGATTAACCGTTTAGGGATTTTAACCGTTTAGTAATAAATTACGTTATAATTTCGCGATTATTAACAGGACCCATTAGGGGGACTGATGCGGTTTATTAATAATATACTTAAGGCAGGTCATAACTTTATAGATTAGTTCCTGAGGCATATAGATATTAACTTATAAATAAGATAGCTGTCTATAAAACCGTAGCTGGATTAGGCTTTACTAAACCTGGCCCTCTCTTCTTTATTATTATTATTATTATTATTATATTCTTATATTTAATACACATAACTTCGTTACTTACTATAATACTATTAAAATGGTAGCATTTCTTTAAAGCCGCAATAAGTATTAAGCTTTTATTAATAATTTATTAAACCCCGACGGAATAGCCGATTAAAATAAGCTATTTATATTATTATTAATACACTAGCCGATTAAAGTAAGCTAATCCCTATTAAGATTAATATAGCCGATTAAAGTAAGCAATAAATATTATTATTAATAACCGCTTATTATTAAAAGTAAGTATATAAGTAAGTATTCTTTTATTATATTATACGAATTTAATTAGTACGTTTTTATTAGCTCCGAACGTTAATCGTACGATACTAATTTTATTTTAAGTAAGTAAGTATTTTCCGATTAAAGTAAAAGAATCAGCTTTATTAAAAATAAATACGTAACGAAAAATTTTATTTTCGTATTACTTTTATTTTATTTTATTATTTCTTTTTTTTTCCGATTTACTTTCATTTATAATTTTTTTTAATATATTATTAATCCTTTTAATTTCTTATCGTTTAATTATAATATATAATACCCGAAATAAAGTTAAAAAGTAAATAACGCGATATAAATCCTACTGATTTATACGACGAAAGAAAATAAGTAAAATTAAAAGAAGATATTTTTAACTCCGAATCCGATATTATAAATAACGATATTTAATAATTTAAAAAGCTTAGAATTAATAAAGATTCGATTAACTTTTTTAATAAAGCTCGTATTAAAAATAATAAAGTTCGTATTAAAATTAATAAAGATCGATATCGCTTCGAAAAATATATAATAATAAAATTATAAACTTTTTAGTAAGGTTTTATAGATTTTTAAAGAGTACTCGGTCGAATTAAAGTTACTTTTAATTTAAATTTAGTTTTATAATAAACGAATAATTTTAAATTTAACTTTAATCCTGAATATAATTTAACGGGATAAGCTTCTGATACTCTAAATAAAAAGACTATTACGGTAATTATAAAAACTTAAATTAAATTTAAACGTAACGATATTAATATATTCGATTTAAAATATAAAGATATTTAAAATATCGGTATAATTTAAATAAAATATAACTTTATTTTTACCGATATACTCGCTTTTAATAAACGTATTAAATTATTTATTAAAAACGAATTTAATAGCCCGACTAGAAAAATGATTTTAAAGCTGTTTTTAACTATTTTTAAAAGATTAGTAATAGTATAATAAAATAACGAACTTATTTTCGAAGATCGAAAAGATTTCGAAACTATAAGTTTTACTATAATTATTTATTTAATAAAGTTACGATTTTAGTTTAATTTTATTAAAATAATAACTCGTTTTACTTACGGCTTACTCTCTTTTTATAATCTGATTACGAATAAGTACGCGTTTGTTTAATTCTTTAATAGAATATTAAAATATTCCAGAATTATAAGAACTTTTAATATTAATAACGTAAATATTTATAGTGTTTTAAATCACATTTAATTAAAGATATTACTTAATATTAAATAATACTTTACTTAGCCTCGATAATTTAAAATAATAGCTTAATACTTTTTCCGTATTTAAAAAACTAAAATAAGTCTTTTAACTTTAATTCGATAACGTTATTTTAATATCGTTTAACCCCGATATATTTATAATAAAAAGAATAGTAAAAATTAAATACGAAGTAAATCCTTTATTAAACTCTATAATAAACGTAAAAACTTTAATTCCGATAACCGTTCTTTTCGATATAAAAAAAATAAACGCGATAATAATCGGTATAAGCTTAATAAATATAAGTTTACTCGATCCGATAAATATCGTTTTAATAAATACGAAAAGTCCGATAAAAAAAATATATAATCGAAAAAATAAATACGACCGTAAAAATAAGTATAATAAAAAAAAATTTAAAAAAAAAAAAATTAAAATAAGTTTATATACTTTATTAATAACGATAATAATACGATATCTTTATTATTAATATTTTCCTCGTTTTTATTAAACTCTAATAGCGAAATCTATTCCTATATTATTTTTAATTAAAATCGTACTTATTTAAAGTACCGTAAAACCTTTTTAATAAAGCTATAAATAAAGCTTTATATTAAAAAATACGACGGCACGAAAATAAAGCCATCTTCACTTTTATTAACGGTAAAACGTAATACTTATAATTATTATAATACGATTTTCCCTTCCCGGAATAAATTATTTTAATACATTTATTAATATAGTAAAGAATATAATTATATAAAAAAGATAAAACCTGTTTTTAATATTAATAATAATATAAATAAACGTAAAAAGGTTATTTATATAATTAAAGAAGCTCCTTTAATCGAAACTTTAATTTCTAGTTTTAAAAGTTATACTTACTTTAAAGTGAAAACACGTGCCGGACCTTAAAGACTAACCGAATTTATCTATTTAGATTTTAAAACTGGTTATAATATTATTAATAAAAGCTTTCTTTCTAAATTGGAATAAGTTATACTATTTAGAAAGAAAAATATAAGTTAAAAGGCATTAATAAAATTAAGATCACTAAAAAAGCTCGCTTTATTATTTACTTTAACGGAGCTGTTATTAAAAGAGAACCTAAATTAATAAAACTTATACGTAAAGCTTAAGTAATTAATAACCTTATACTTAACTTACTCTTCGGAAATAATATATTATATTTATATAGAGTTCTAATTAATTATACTACTATAACGGTAATTTATAATAAGTTAATTAATTTTATAATAACCTTTAAGGTTTTCTTAAAAGGTAATTTATATAAAAGAAAAGTGTTAAGTATTCGTAAGGTTATAATCTTTTTTTAAGGAATTAATATTTATAAAGGTTAATTATAAGCTTCTTTTAATAAATCGTGATTTCTATTTCTTTTTTAAAGAAGAAAGTGTGTATAATTTAATTATTAATACTAAAAGCGCCCGTACCGTTTTAATAATTAACTTAACGAACAGAATTATAACTCTTTTTAAGGGAAAGAAGTTAAGTAGTATTAAGGAAAATACTTATACTAGCTTTTTTAATATAACTTAGAAAGCTGGCATAGCTATTATAATTACCGCAGCTGCTTTTATAAAAGCAATTTAAATACTAATAAACTAAGGTTCCGGAGTATTTATTAATAACTCTAGTATTTTAGTAACTATAAACGTAATATTTATAATACCCGTTATGTCTAATTTTTTAATACCCGATTTATATAATTTAATATAAATAAACGCTGAGTTTATAATAATTTTAATCCTTATTATTATCGCTTTAAATACAATCCCTTTTCGAGATTAATTATAAATTAACTTTATTAATCTTATAAAAGATTAAGCTTCCGTTAAAACTTTTATAATTAATAAGGTTTATAATATTATATTTAATTTAAATAATTATTTTACTATTGCTTTACTATTAAAGCCCTTAATTAAAAATAAACCTAAATTAGTTAAGCTATATACTACTTTAGGTTTTAAGAAACCGATTAATTATTTTAAAATTAAATTAAAAAAAGGTATTTAAGTTTATACTAAAAATAAGTTTTTCGTAAAAAGACTTATTAACGTTATTAAAAAGTCCCTAAAGATTTAGGTCGATCGCGGGGTAATCGATATACTAAAAAACGAATAAATAACGATTTTATTAATCGAAAAATAATAAAATAAGAAGCTTAATTTTCGATTATATTTATTAAATAAAAAGCATTAATAAATTATTAATAATATATACGATACTTTTTATAAAAAAGGGAAAATAGAATAAGTTAATAAATTTACTTTATTCGCTATTCCTTTATTCGTTATATAAAGATACGTTAAAAGCGAAGCTAAAGGACGTATTATCGTTAATTTTTATTTTATTAATTTAATCACCGTTTTCGATAATTACCTTTTTTTGCTATAAATAAACGTTATTTTAAGTTTACGTAGTAAATACTTTATTATTATTATCGATACTATTACTTTTTTTTATTAATTTTTAATTAATAAGGCATTTAAAAATCGTTTTATAATAATTAGTTATTAAAGAATAGAAAGATTTACAGTTATATTTATAGGCTTTCGAAACAGTTTAATATATTCGTAGCGATTTATAAACCGTTTTTTTAAAAAGTATTCTTATTTTTACCGCGCTTTTATTAATAATATTATAATCTTTTTTAATAATAAAAATAATTATATTAAATACTTTAAACCCATTTTCGCTTTTTTTAACTTTTATAATATTTTTATATTATTAAAAAAGTTATTTCTTAAATATTTATCCGTTAAACTTTTTAGTTTTCGTATAAATAGTTTTAGTTTTAATATAATAAAAGATCGATTTACCGTTTTTAAAAACTTTGTATTTCTAAGTAATTTTAAATTATTTAAACAGTATTTCGGTAATACTAATTTCTTTCGTTATTTTATTCTTTATTATATTTAAATTTCTAAACCTTTTTAATAATATAAAACTGTATTACTTATTAAAAAATGGAAATAAAGAAAAGTTATAAATAGAAACTTAAGTAAGCGCTTCTTTTATACTAAATTAATATACTTCGAACTAATAACTATTAAGCCAAGCTTATTTAATTCTTTTTAAATTATTATATATAAAGAGACTTTACTTTTTTCTTATAATTTAAATAAAATTATTTTTATTTAATTTAACGGATTACTTAAAAGAGGATTTAACGTAATAATATTTTATTTAAAACTAAGTTTTAATTAAACTTTAAGATTTTTAATCCCTTTTTTATAAGTCTAGCCGATTATATATTTTTTTCGTATATTTTCTTAGCTTAAAATTAAACACGGCCTATTTAAACTTAAAATTGTTTATTTTATTTAGACGATTAAAAAATTAAAAACGATAGTTTAATCGAGCAACTTTCATATTATTATTTTAATTAATTACGCTATAATTAAAAGCATTTATAATTAAACCTTTTTTAATATTACGAATACCGATTACTTTAATATAAAGCTCGTTAACGCTTTTATTTATTTTTCGTAATATAGATTATAAATCTATTATATTATAAAAAAGATTAACTTTATACTAAATGTATTAAGCCGTTTTAAAGCCGTTTAAAATATAGTAGCCCGTTTTAATAAACCCGTAACTTTAAACGAAGTTTAAACTACGGACTATTATTTCTCTGAAATAAAAGTCTTATTTAATAAGCAGTTCTGTTAACGACTTATAAAAGGTTATATTAAAAATAAGCGTTTTTAAACGATTATTACAGATTTTAAACGTGATATATAAGATTTTAATAAAGTAGTAAAAAAAAATTCGCCCCGGTTATTTTTTTAAAGTCCGAAATAAGTTTTTATATAATATTAACGCTTTAAACTAACGAAGATTCGTAATACTTTATAACGTGGTTTATTACTAAACGGTTAAAATCCCTAAACGGTTAATTCTCAGTATATTTCGATACTATTATATAAATTATTTTAACTATAACGCTTTTAATTAATTAAAACTATTCGTTATCTAATTTATTATCTAATTCTACCTCTATTTTATATGTTTACGTATTATAACCGGTTTCGCTGTATATATTATAGCGCTTTTTACGTTTTACCCTCCGTTTTAACGGACCCTTTTCTTTACTTTTATTATTCGTTAAACGCTTCTTTTTTAACTTTTTAAATAGTAGCTTTAAATTCTAATTAATATTAAAAGGTCTTTTATTTTAAACTCGCGGTTTTAAAGTTCTGCGGCGTTTAAAAAGTATTAAATTAGCCTTTTTTAATATACGTATTCGGTTGCGTATTAAAGTTACTTTATATATTATTATTGTTAAACCTTTCGTTATTTAGTTTACCGCTTATAAAATTTATATTAAAAAGCTTTTTTAATAATTAAAAATCCTACGTTTAATAAAAGTAAATTATTTACTTATTTAATTAAAGGTAGTTAATATTTAAGGATTATATATATTAGCTATCTTTAAACGTAATAAAATAAGTAAAAGCGTCCGAAAACGTATATTTAACTTATTAATTACTTTATTAAGATTATAAAGTATTAAATTAAAAGCGTAGAATTTAAATCGAATATTATTTTTATTAAAAACTTTAAAATGCGTAGTTTTAAATATAATAAAAAAGTCGAGCTTCGTAATATAGTTTATCGATATTTTAATAAATAGCTCGATTTTTTCGAATATACGCGTTTTAAAAGCGAATAAAGCTTTATATTTAATAGCTAAAGTAAATAAGAAAAGTAAAGAAGTATATTAATAGTAATAATATTATTAGCTTTATAATAATTATCGAATTCTATTAATATATAGCTTTTATAACTATTAATAATTAAAAGGCGATATCGACTTTTTATCGACGATCGAATATATTAATCGAAATATTTAATTTAGTTTAAACTTATTTTATTATTAATTTATTTATTAAAAATCGGTTTAATAATTTAATTACTTAATAATTCGTATTCGGTAACTTAATTCGTAAAGTAATATTTACTTTAAACGATTAAAAACAGCGGGATATAATAACTTTACGAATTAATATATTCGATAATTATCGATTATTCCCGATTATTAAGCTGTATTAAATTTACTTTTCTGTATTAATCGGTACGTATAACGATTAATATTAACTTAATAATTTTTATTATAAAGCCGGTTTCGTCGAAATTCTATATGTTTTTATTAACGATACCGTATTTAGTTTTAATGTTTATAATTAGTTTAAATTAACCCGAAATAACGTTTAGATCTTTATAAAAAGCTTTTTTATAATCGTATTTCCGATTTATTTGAATCGTTAAGTTTAAATTACGTTAAATATAATAAATAACTTATTTTTTATTTATATAATCGCTATTACGCGAATTTAATAAAAGATTAATTATATTTATAATATAACTTTTCGTCGAAAGTATTTTTCGGGTATTTAAATCGATTATATAATCTTTAATTATTTTCTTTTTAATCGGATCGAGTTTTTATTATATTATACTTTTATCGCGGTTAATTTATCGGCCGGTAATTCGAGCGCGTAAAGTAATATTAAAAACGTTATATAATTTCGCGATTATTAATATAGAAATTTTTCGCGTTATATTACGTATTACTTAAAATATTAATTATAGCTTTTATTTTTTAGAAAGTTTAAGTATAATAATTATAGAATTATTACGTATTAAAGTTTAATAGATTAAAAAAGTGTAATAAGTTAACTATTTAAGGATTTTAACCGTTTAGTAATAAACTACGTTAACCTTATTTATAAATTTATAATAATAGTTTATAATAATCGATACTATTAAAGAGTTAAGAAAATATTAAAAGCTTTTAATAGATTCGTAATTAAGAATAAAAAGCGACTTATTAAATAATATTATACTTACTATTTTAATTACCGATTAAACGTTATTAATCGATAAGTTAAGATTAATAATTATTAATTTATTAAAAGTAATAACCCTCTATTAAAAAGGAATATCGTAATCGATTTTATTTTAAGTTTACTAATTATCGACTTTATTAAAATTCTTTAATAATTAAAAGGTAAGGATTATTATAATTATTACGATTATATAATAATAATCTTATGTTAAACTTCTAAACGAATTATACTCTTTTTAAGTAATATAGAGTATAGTACTTAAGACTGGGGAGAAGTTCTTAGAATATAGTTGCTCTTAGTAGATTAGGGAGTACTTAGAGATATTATTTCTGATCGTGACTTTAAATTTACTAGTGATTTTTAGAGAGGAATATAGAAATCTTTTAATACTAGATTATTAATAATAACTGTTTAGTATTTATAAGTAAATAGTTTTTTAAAACGAAAAAATTAAGAAGTGGAAATAATAATGCGATTTTATACTTTTATATTTTTTAATAAACTCTGGTTGGATTTATTCTTTTCGTTATAATGGAACTTTAATAGCGCTTATTAACGATTAATTAACTCGATACCTTACGAGTAAATCTTTAATTATAAGTTATTAAGTCCTTTTAATATAATTACCGACGTTAACGCGGTTAATAAAGCACTTTTAAATGTTCGTTTTATGAGAAACTATATTAAAAAGAACATATAGTTCGTAATAGACTATGTTATTATTACTATTAAATATCGTTACGATTTATATTATCGAACTATCGAATTTAAAGAAAGAGATAAAGTTTATTTTAAACTTTATTATAGTTATTATTTTCTTAGTAATCTTTCCCGAAAATATTTTTAATAACGCTTTAGCTTTTAAAAGATTTTATAACGTATTAGCAGATTAGTTTATAAGCTTAATTTCCTTAATTATATTAAAGTTTACCTTATTATCTCCGTTAAACATTTCGTACTTACTTTAAACGGAAAAGATATATTTAATAAACGAAGCTTATTATTAAGTTTAATTAAAGCCGATAAAGACGATAAACTCCCTCGCTATATAATCGAAACCTTACTTTACTATAAATTAAATAGAAGTAAAAACGGTTATAAATATCTCGTTAAATAAGAAGGTTTTATTTACGAATAGAATACTTAGAAACGTAAAAATATTTTAAACGGATTAAAGGAATTAATTAAGGAATACTAAGTAAAAAAAGGTAGAAAGCTAACTGAATTATAATAAATTACCCGAGGAAAATTTCGTAATAACTTAGTTATTAAATAAGGTTAATTTAATATTCTTTTTGCTTTATTAGTTAATAAGGCTTTAAAACGAGGTCTTAACAGACCGCGTAAATAATTAGTCTTTTCACTTATCCTTTATTAACTTATTAATAATGGACCTTTTTTAGATATTCCTTTAGTTAAATAAGGAAGAGGACGCCTTTATAAATACCCTGTTAATTAAGTAATTAATTAATTAATTAATTAAATTACTGTTATTTATTTTATACTTAATAATAACATTAATTAATAGTATAAAGACATCGCTTTACTTAAACGAAAGCGAGGCCGATTACGTAAGTATTTATAATCGGATAAAAACTAAATTATAAGATATAAAATATAAACGTATTATAATATAGTTATATTATAATATAGCGATAAATAAGTATAATAGCTGGCTATTGTATTATAAAAAAATGTAACGTATAAAAACCTTTATAGTTTTATTATAATATAAAAAAAAGAACCTATCGAAGACGATAGATTTTCTATTACCCGCCGGTATTTAATAAGCCCTATTAAAGGGACTGATACGGTTTATTAATTGTCAGGACTAAACTATGGGTTAAGAAAAGAATGTGCAATGAAGATGGATTCCTATCTGTCTAAAGATAACGAACTATTTACTTATATAGGTTAATGTTAATCGTTTTAGCAGGAACGATCGTGGTCGTTCGTTATGCTTAGACAGTATAAGGGGAACCTTATACCTCCCCCTTTTAAAAAGAGGGACGTAATCGTTCCTTAAACGATTAATCGTATTATATATATTACGGCTTTATATTACTAATAATAATATAATTATTTCGACTTTAAGAAATTAATATAAGAAAGTAAAGTATTGTTATACTCGTTATTATTCGTTTCCTTTTAACTTCGTTCTGTTCGTAGTATTTATTATTACTTATCGCTTTTTTACTTTAGTAAGACTGAAGACGGATAGCGAAGAGAAGGGGTCGGAACCCTATCGTTTTTTATGGCTTTTCTTTAGCGTTCCGCTTGTTATAGTATTCGTAGGTGTTACTTTTATTAGGTTAAACCTTTAGGTTTACGTAACGATCGGTGGTGAGAGGGCTGGGGCCGCCTGTGGCTCGGCTCGTTGGTTATCTTTTAATTTATTTATACGGTCGGTTATATCGCTTATTACTTACTGTATTTTATCGTAGCTGGCCTGTAATTTATCGTGATTAACTTAATATACTCTTAATAACAGCTTCGCTTTTACGACGAGCTTAGTAAAGTTATTAGTTGCTTTAACGATCTAGTTATACTTGCTTTCGTAGTTCCTTATTCCGTCGTTTATTTTAGTGAATTCGATTTCGTTAGTAACGTGTTAGTTATTAAATTCTTTAATATCGTCCGTATTTTTATTAATTAACGATTCGTATTCGTTAATTACGTGGTTTAGGTTTGCCAGCTTCTGGCTTATATCGTCGTTATTATTTACGGTGTCTGGCTCGGTAACAGGATTAATAGGAAGATGTATTAGGCTCTGAACTATTGTAACCGCTTGGGTTTTATTCGCGGTGCTTAGCTTATTAGGAGTGGTAATAAGAGCTGTTATTAGATTCTGGATTTTCGTTGTTCCGAGTGCGCTAGTAATATTATTTCTTTATTACTCGAAGTTTTCGTCTCCTTTCGCGATATCTCCCTTATATAGATAAAACAGAATGTCCAAGTCCTTCTAGATATCGTTATCGCATTTTAACTTCGTATAACGGTACTATAATCTTTAAAATTATAGTATAGCTTACTTACTTAGTTTAAACGTAATCCATTTTAGCCTCGTTTCGCTTAACATTTGCTTAATTACTTTAAGTATAACGCCTAATCCTTTTTCTATATTTCCGTTAATTCGCAGTGCTTCTAGTATTATTTCTCCTGGTATCTCTAAGCCTATTAGCTAGTTTATATCTGCCTAATAGGCATTATTATAAAGTGTTCTGATCGTTTTTAATATCGCTCTTATATTTCTGTAGATCGTGTTATTTACGACTTGATTATATAGTACTAATATTATAATTATTACCTTAATCACTAACGTTTTATCTAGTTATACGTTAATAAGCGTTTTTTCTAGTATGCTTTGCTAATACGATAATGTATCATTAACGTTTTTAAACAGGGCGAAATCGTTTAGGTTCTATAATTTTTAATTAGTCGTCGCTATTACTGGCTTTATATTTTATTTAGGTATTTTATTAAAGATAACTTTTATATCGTTCTTATATTTTACGATGAGATTTATATCTTCGCTTTATAGTCGTATTAATAGGCTAGGTTACGGGCTTATGTCTTTATTAACCTTGTTCTTTACTTCCTCGGGGAATATATTCGCTTATAAGTTTCTAGTTTCTTTACGTTTAGTGGATTCGACGAAATCTTGCCAGCTCTCGGGCTCGGGGTTTAATAATATAAAGATAGGTTATTACTTTAATCTTCTGATTGATCGACGAGCTTCGATTTATTATTTAGCCTTGATTATTCCGATTGGCAGTGTTCTATGCGAAGCTGTAACGAAGGTTTCCTGATTTATTGCCTTGCGAGGATCGTTATCTTCTATTATTATTTCGTGCGTTACGATATTATTATTAACTTTATTAATTATGCTGTAGTGTTCTTAACTGGCTTCGGTCGTCTTATAAGAATCTTTATTTTAGCTACTCGCTTCTATTTGATCCGCTAAGGGGTCTAGGGATTCGCTCTTCTAAGGGAGGAAATTCATATGAGTACTATAGTTAGGGTGGTAGTAAATTATATATCTGGGATAGGTACGTAAAGTTTATTATGAATCGAATTAGTACCGTGATTTATTATAAACAGATTAGTACTTATTAATATTAATTAACGTAACGAAATTATATAGGAGCTTCGATTGCCTTCCTTAGTCTCGTTCGTTTGTTCACTTGTACTTTACTTATCTCTAAGATACCGAAATCGTTATTAAAGGTAACGGTACTTCTATCCGTTATATCGCGTTACTTTCATTATAATTCTTCCAACGATAACTTATATAGCTTATCGTATTATTCTACTAACTCGGCGGCGTTCTTTATTAATACTTCGCGTAGGTACTATTAGTCGAAAGATGCGGCGTATCTTTTCCAGTGCACTAAATATTCCAGTCGAGGCCATCCGGTTACTTTTATTATCTTTTTATTAATTAATTTCTTAATCTTATAAGACTATTATTATTCGTCGTCGCTTTCGACGATTATCCTCGCTGGTTATAGTCTTATTCTCTTAAAGGGGTCGCCCCCTTTTAGTACTAAATACAGATGCGTTATCGATATAACTTTGTGTACTCTCTATAATCGTAGAAAGTTAAGTTCGCAAGCCAGATCGCCAACGCGCTTTAATACGGTGAACGGCCTTACTCTCTATTAAAACTATTTAAATAACCTGTTTCCAGGCAGCTTATATCCTTTATTAAAACGAAGGTACACTTCGTCGCCCACTTCGAATCTGTGGTATCGTCTTATTTTATCGTACTTAATCTTCATTATATCGACAGCGAAGTTTATAGCTGCTTTAGCTTTTTATTAATATATACGTCTTATTAGATCGAAATCGATTTGCTTTAATAGTATTTCTATAATTAATAGTATACTTCTGGGTTTGAAACTATAAACGACTTCGTTTAACGACCTTTTTAGCACGGTAAAGAATACGTTATTAAAGTTGAATTATAATGCTGGGAGTATTTAGACCCAGGGGGTTTTTAACACCGTAATATAAAATCGTACGGCTATATCGACTTCGAGGTTTATTTTCTTACTCTGTCCGTCTGTTTGTCCGTATTATATTATGCTAATAACTAGTTTCGTCCCTAGCCTAGTTTAGAGCGTTTACCAGAATATAAACGTAAACTTTAGATCCCTATCGGATATCACTTTTTTTGAACGCCTTAATCGTAAAGTAATAACGCTATTACGATCAAGTTCGCCTATTATTCTACGGTGTATTTAATATACCCGGGTATGAGCATTTTCTTCTTTAATAATTAGTAGGTTATCGTTAATATAATATTTACGTCGTTAAATCCTGTTACCTACTATAAGGTATTAATCGTTAATACCTTCGGTAGTCCGACGATAAAGTCCTAAATTATATTTTCGAAAAGTTATTCTGGTCTCTCGGTCGGCTGTAATAGGCCGATCCTTTTCTGGTTATCTTTTTAGTTATTATGGCAGTCGGGATAATACTCGATATAGGTTTCGACGTGCTTTCTCAGTCCTTTAATAACGAAGCTTTTTAATTCGTAGGTTATTCGTTTAATACCGAAATAGTGTTTAACGTCGTAGGCTTCCGATAGTAATTTTACTATACAGTTTTATAGGACGTATAATCTTCGTTCTCCGGAAGGCTTTTTAAGGTATAGTAATTTATTTACTAATTCGTATCGAAAACTAAGTTTATCGGGACCTTTTAATTTCGTGTTTAATTTTCTCTTATCTTTTATACTTTACTAAAGCTTAAATTCGTCGATTAGTCGTTTCTACTTCCTGTTTTTTTTATATCCAGCGACGAATTTTGCTTTCTATTCTTCGTTTATCTCTACGTTTATAAAGGCTGTATATACGAAATCGTTTACGACGTCGTTTAAAACTAAGGATTTTTCGTTTTTCGTTATTTCGTTATTTTCGGCGTTAGGTATTATCGGGAGCCTAGATAGGGTATCGGGAACGACGTTAATACGTTCTAGTATATATCGGACGTTAAGCTTATAACGCGATAAGTATAACGAAGCTATTATAAATCTTAGATTATTCTTAACGAGGTCGACTAATTTAAATAATAATTAGTTAACTACCCTTTTCGTCGCTTGGTGGTCTATTAGGATTAATACTAGTTAGGCATATAACTGGATTTCGATCCGTTTTTTTCTATATACTTATACTAAGCACGAAACTTCTAATTCTATTACCTGGTACCTGCTTTCTGCTTTTATCAGTATCTTACTTATATATATAATAAGTTTAATACTATTAATGTCGATCGTTCTTCTATTCTATGCCGAAGAAAAGTAGAAAATCACTACTTTATATCTACGCTCTTTCGATACGTTCAGCTTAATAAACGTTACTTCGTTCGGGTTCCAGTGGGAGAGGTAATAAGTGTTAGTAAGCTAGTCTTACAGGATTTAGAATACTTCTTTTTCGCTTTTAATTAGCTCGTAAGTAACGGTCGTCGTCCATTTTTTTCGTCCTGCTACGGTTTTAAAAGAGCGTTTTTCTTATTTCCTTTTTATTAAAAGCTCTGTTTTTCGTTTCTAAAACGGTAGGATTTTTTAAGAATACTATAGGATGTATTTCTAAAGAAAACCTATTATACTTATATAATTCTCTAATCTATTTAGCTTATTTAGTATTTTAAGCTTGGCTATAGCTTCAACGCGGCTGTTTAACGTTAATGTGCCTACTTTATCGACGATAAAGCCTAGTAAGCGAATAGCTGGGTATCTTATAAACGATTTTTCGGGGGACAGTAACAGTCCGATCTCTCTAAATCGTTAAAACGCTTACTTAAAATGATTTAAGTGTTATTCTGCGGTGTCGCTAAAGATAACGATATCGTCGATGTATACCTTAACGAAAAGCATGTTAACAAATTTCTAATCGAGAAATCGTTAGCCGAAAGCGGGGAATTACGGAAGCCCATTAGTACTACGTTGAATACTTCGAGCCCTCTAAGTGAAATAATTATTATTTAATCTTTATACTTATCGGCGACTAGCAGTTAATAGAAGAACTTTAATCCGTCGACGAGGGTAATATATTTTTTGCCGCGTATGTAGATAATTACTTCGTCGGCTGTTAGGAGAGGGTATAAGTCGGGAACTGTTAATCTGTTCACCGGCCGAAGGTCTACGATAACTCTTCTTTTTCGTTTACTTTCGATAATACGCTATATAATAAATAGGGGATATCCGAACGGTGTTAGCTTTTTTATCTAATTAAGTCTTCCGGACTTTTGCATAGGGTCGAAGGTATCGTCGAGTACCTTGCGATCCTCTAATTTTAGTGGGTATTTAACTGCGGCAATTTTCTAGTTTTGCCAGCCTTCGACGAGTTTTATTATTATCTTCTCGTTTTCTAGCATTTTAATAATACCTTTGTTTAACTATAACTCGTCGTATTTATAGCATATATCCTGGGCTTTATATACGAAGTTTTTATTTAAAACTGCGACGTGGACGCCGTGCTTTATTTTAATAAATAGTACGTCGTCTGGTTTTTCTGTTTTTAATTAGGATATTTTCTCGTTCTGTTTAACCCTGTCTCCGCGCACTGCCGATTATATTTCTTCGGACGTCGCTTCGTCTCGGTATAGCGCGTTATAAACGGCTTCGTTAGCTTCGAATTCGTTTAATAACCAGTGGGGGTTATCGTTGCCTTTTTCGGTGTCTTCGGACTCGTTAAGTGTTACTGCTGCTTTTACTGCGTTAACTTATTCCTATAATATTATATTACAGCCTTCGTTAGAGACGTCGGTGATTCGTCCGACTTTTATGTTACGGCGCAGTTTCACTGGTTCGTCGGTATCGTTTATTATTATTATTATTTATACGCTTTCCGTAGATATAAAGGCGTTTATTATGTAAAGCGTTAATACGGTAAATAGATAATCCCTATTTATACTATTTAATTCCTTAGGTAAAACTAAAAACAATACCGGGATTAATATCGTTAATTTAGTTAGTATAATAGTTTTAATTCGGACGATTACTCTTTTTACTACGGGTGATCGTTTCTTTTCGAACTCGATTAGTATCGAGAAATTGTCCGCTGCTTTTAGTATTAGCTATCGTTTTAAGTAGTCGATTATTGCTCCGAGTCCTTTTAACTACGGTGTTTTTATTAGGATATTCGGTAGTAAGTGGTCGACGATTTATACGTCGTCGGAGAATTCGATAGCCTTTTACGTACCTTGCTTATCGTAACCTGCGGCCCGTAGTGTTACGTGTGCTTTTTCGCTGAGTATTTGCTTACCTCCGATTCCTGTGTACGAAAAGGGTTTTTCGGTAGTTATAATATAATTACCTACGACGTTGTTTAGGAATTCTTTACTTATTATTAATATTAAAGCTTTAGAATCGACGCATATCTAGGTTATACTTTTCGGCGTAAAAACTTCTATTTTAATATAGGTCTAACGAGCCATTTAATCGATGGCATCTTCGTTACATGGGTCTGGATAGACCACTTCCAGTGATTATAGCTCTTCCAGCTTTGTTCTTAGTTAGGCTATCGCGTTAACTTCGGCTGTGGCTTCGTCCGCGTTATTTGCTTCTTCCGTATCGTCGGTCTCGTTAGCGGTGTCGAAGTCTTTTTCGCTGTCGGTTTTATCGGAGTTGCTTTCTCCCTTTTCGTCCGTTTCGTTTATTACGTAAAGCCTTAACACTAGGGTTACTGTGGCCTTAAGTTTAGCGTTAACGGGTTCTTCGGCTACGTGTAGTCTACTGTGCGATAAATTAAGTGTCGTTAAAGGGCTTAATAAGCCTTATACCTCCTTAATATGCGGACCCCATCTTTTTAGTTTAGGGTTAGTATAGTTATTAGTATATATATATGCAAAGAGCTTTAACCTTATTAGGTAGCTCTCGCTACATTTTCTATAGTTAACGACCTTAGGCGTAACGGGCGTTTCCGTTTTATTACTTTTTAGTTCAGCTTTGTAAATAGTAATATCTTTTTTATTATTATAGCTAATAAATACCTGTTCTTTACCTTCGTCGACTACCTCGTCGATTAATACGTAACCTTCGTTTACTAACTCTTTCTTTTAACTATTAATATCTAAGTCGTCTCTATCGATAAATACTTCCTCTTCTTCGCTGTTATATACTATTTATTAAGGAGTTCGTCTAACCCATCGTTTATACGTACGTTAATAAGGTCTAAATTCACGACGGAATCTGCTACGACCTCGATTTCTGTCGCCTCGACCACGAAAGCTAAAGCCTCGGCCTTTAAAGGGTCGTCCGTTAGAAGACTAATCTTTATTATTAAAAGTACGTTTATAACCAGAGTCGTTACGATTATTATATCTACCTGATCTATAGCCTCTTCCGCGGTTATTAAAGCCTTTACGACTATTAAAGCTTCCGCGGTTATTGTAACTACTTCGGTTATATCCGCTACGAAATCCTGTGTTACCTTTAGCCTGGTCTACGTCGTTACGTCCTTAAAATGCTCCGTTATTAACGATATTGACTGTTAGGGCTGGGAGTGCTTTTATCTGTGGTGGTGCCTCTATAACGTTTTTAAAGATATCGCTTTATAGTAGTCGTAAGCCTATCGATCTAGGCTCAGGGAACGAAGCTCCGTTTATCTGCTTATATAGTAACGTCTCTTTATATATCGAGGTTTTTTCTTCGAGATAAGTAAGGAAATCGTTAAAAGACACCCCTCCTTATAAACGAATAATTAACTACTATAGTTCCGGATACAGCTTATTTTAAATTATAGCGTTATACTATATTAATTTATTTATTTATACTGCTTTATAATTACGGACGACTTTTAAGGCCTATAAACGAATTAACTATCCGTTCGAGATTATAACTACTGTAAATCCCGTCTCCTAAAGATTTCGTAAAGCTTCTGTTTCTGAGATCTTAAAACGAGCTTCTAGCTTTATAAGATAAAAGTTCAGGTTGTCTTTTATTAGCATCTTCGTACCGTCGTCGAAGGAATTATACCATATTTATGCGTCTCTTTTTAATAATTAACGGAAGTTAATTAAGAAGATATGCTTTCTTTAACGATTGTTACTCACATTATCGCGGGCAGCTGCGGAGAACGAGTACACGTTACGTTAATGTACGTCGGAGCCTATAGTAGCGTAATCGCTATCCCTATAATGAATATCGACGTTAAGTATAAAATAACCGATGCTGGTAAGCTTTTATTAATGGTTTAATCTTTACGAATCGGACTTTTCTTTAACCGATTGTGCTGCGGACGATATAGATTTAAGGAAATTACTTATGGTACTGTCTGGGGTATTTACAGCTATTGTTATCGCCGCGACTATTTCGTTAATTCGTACTTGGCTGCTGGTATTACCGAACGCTCCGGCTCTACCGGGACGATTATCGTCGTTTCCTGCCATATCGTTATCTAGTTTTAAACCGTTTTAAAGGGAAAATGAGCTGGGTGAATCCTCGATAGAAGGATCTGTGGCTGGGATTAGGATAGGCTTTACGGGAATTAATCTTATTAATAATAATGCTTTAAATGCTCCTCGTTTACGCCTATTCTGGATAATTATTTTCCGTCGTTGGGCTAATAGGAACGGTAATAAAAGAGATAAAGCTAATTGGTTTTTAAACGACTCTTCGTCGGCCAGCCTTAAGGGTATGTGTTTATACGACGGTCGAGCTATTAGTAACCTGCTGCCTTTCGGATTGCTTCCTAACCTTTCGTTAAAACGGATCGTCGCTTTTTTTAAGGTTATGTTATAGCTAGTGGATCTAATAGGCCGGAAGATAAGAAGTAGGTCCACCTGCTTATCGATATACTTAATAAGGTCTTTAATGAATTCGAAATAAATAGTTCTAGTTCGCTATAAAAAAGGGTAATTAACGGTGGATATAATTAAACTTACCGATAATCTATAGATTTTAGCGGAGAACGATCGAATTTTTATTAGGTTATCGTTCGTTATTCCGTTACTGTTATTATCGTTTGTGAAGTCCGTTATTTGGTACACCCTAACGAGCTTGTTTCTATGGTAAGTAAATTCTGTTATTGGTCGATGTCCTGCTCCTGATAGGCTGTGGATTATAGGGGAAGAAGTTGGTTATAGGGAAATCGTTGTGTTAATAATCGTTCACGGCCAGCGTTGGCCCTTCGGACTTGCGTCCGGCGGCTAGGCTTAGTTAAAAGAAACGATTAATTAATTACTAATATTAGAATTATATAGGATTAGCATTGATGATCCCTAGGTACGGCCTAGAGATGTTATTATATATTAGGACCAAACTATAAGTTAAAAAAAGAATGTGTAATAAAGATGGATTCCTATTTATCTAAAGATAACGAACTATTTACTTATATGGGTTAATGTTAATCGTTCTGGCAGGAACGATCGTAGTCGTTCGTTATGCTCAGACAGTGTGAGGGGAACCCCATATTAATAATATACCTGAGGCAGGTTATAACTTTATAAATTGGTTCCTAAGGCATATAGATATTAATTTATAAACAAAATAGCTATCTATAAAACCGTAGCTGGACCAGGCTCTATTAAACCTGGCCCTTTCTCCTTTATTATTATTATTATTATTATTATATTCTTGTATTTAATACACATGACTTCGTCACCTATTACAGTGCCATTAATTATTAATATAAAAATTTTTCGCGTTATATTATATATCGCTTAAATTATTAATTATAGTTTTTATTTTTTAAAAAGTTTAAGTATAATAATTATAAAATTATTACGTATTAAAATTTAATAGATTAAAAAAGTATAATAAATTAACCGTTTAAAGATTTTAATCATTTAATAATAAACTACATTATGTTATTTTAATTATAATAAAATTTATTTATTTAATAAAAGTAATAGTAATACTATAGTGGGTGACGAAGTTATGCGTATTAAATATAAGAATATAATAATAATAATAATAATGGAAAGAGGGCCAGGTTTAATAGAGCCTGGTCCAGCTACGGTTTTATAGACAGCTATATTATTTATAAGTTAATAGTGCACATTGTAAACAGGTGTGTGGAAATACTAGGATAATGAATAAAAAAAGAGGAGGGGACCTTAATTAGGTTAAAAGGCACTAGCTATAAAGGCTAGTGGGGCTTTACTTAATAATAAAGTAGGTCTTCTTTACTATCTAATCTAATTTAATTTATAGTTTATACGTTTTTTACTTATAGCTTACTGTTAGAGTTATTACGGCGCAAATAGAAACCAGAGGGGCTTTAAATACGCTATCTATAGCTGTACGCATACGCCAAGGAAAGAAATACGGAATGTGCTCAGAATAAAAAGTTAAATAGGACTATTAAAGTATTAAGCGCCCTTATAAGCATAATATAAAGGATAGCTACGTAACTATTTTAAAGTCGTACCTTCATTATATAAAAAAGGACTCTTTCGACTATATCTTAAAAAAAACAAATAATAAAGTAGTAATAATAACAGTATTTAAAAACTAACCCGTATTATTATATAGTAGTATTTTTAAATTACTCTTTTAAACGATAAAATAATTATTAATCGTTACTTAATTTAATCCTTTTTTTACTATTATATTTAATAATAATTAATATAACGTAAGTATTTAATTAAACAGCCTTTAATCGGACCTAATTACTATTATAAAAAAAGTTATTATAAACTTTTTATAATTAATAAAAGAATTCTTTAAACTTAATAAAAACACCTTTTATTTTCTCGTTTTTAATTATTAAAAAAAAGGTTAAAACATTTATAATTAACTTTTAAAAAAATAAGTATCGTCCGAAATAATACGAACTTAATTTTTAAAAGAATAAAAATTATCCGAATCGATACGAATAAGCGAATAAAAAGTTTATAAAGCTTATAAAAAAAACCGTAAATTAATAACGCTTATTATAAAAGTAAACGTATTACGCGTTTATAAAAAATAATATAATATTACGAATATCGAAAAAAAGCGGTAGAAACTATAAATAACGTACTATTTCGAAGTAAAAATAAAATATTTATAATAAAGGTTATAAAAAACTTAAAAACCTTTAAAAAAAAAACCAGCCGGAAAAACTAAATTAATTAAAATCTTTCCCGGAAATTAATAATATTAAAAAAGTTATTTATTCGTTTATAATTAAAAATAAATTTAATAAAAAAAAGTAAAAAGATTAAAAAAATCCCTTCGCCGTAAAAATAAGCTTTAAAAAACTTTAAATTCGTCGGATTTAAATTCCGATAAATTAAACGAAAGCTCGAAAAATAATAAAAAGAAACTATAAATAAAAAAAAGCTTTAAATACACCGGTTTAGTATTATTAAAAAAACTAAATAAAATTAAATTTAAATAAAAGTTTCTTTTTAAATTCGATTTAAAAAAGCGATTAAAAAATCTAAAGAATTAAAATATTTATTATAATAACTTTATGTTACACAGTAGCACCAGTACTATTTACACTGTCCTTACTGTGTTATCGGTTATTGCCTTATTAGGCTCAGTACGGCTGGTACGCACTGATCACTAGATCAGCTTCCATCTCTTTCGTTCACTTTCGACAGCTTCCTTTAAGCTCTAGCTTACGTATACGGTTACGCAAGCCGTCTCTTTCTAGAGCCTTCCTTCAGGACTTCCAGCGCCTATATTTACAGGCTCTTTAGCACTCCTTTAGGTAGTCTCTAAGCAAGCAAGCAATACACACTGAATTATTACCTTTATATAAGCTCTTCTAATTCCCGTGTTCCCCTACAGCTACAGTAGTAGCTGTTCGCCTTTTCGATCCACTGACTGCTGCCCTGCTGTTATACTGGTCCGGCTCTAGCTCTTGCTCCAGCCGTCACTCTGCTATAGCACCAGGCCTTTCAGCCGTCACTCTGCCGCTGCTCCAGGCCTCTTCAGTCGCCCTGTAGCTGCGCCAGACTTGCATCGTAGCCCTGTAGCTCATCTATACACCCGTAGCTACAGTACTATCGGTGCTGACCCTGTAGTTCCGGCCCTCCGTAACTACTGGATCTACCCCTTAGCAGTCACCTGGCTGGTGAGCGCTGCTTCCTGCTTTAGGGTAACCTTGGTTGGGACCTCCGCCCCCTGCTAATACTTTATTTTAATAATAAAGTATATAAGTATTTTTATTAATATATACTTTTCCGATTAAACCGAAAAAATATTCGCTTCGATAATCCGAAATATATCGGAAAAAACCGTTAAAAAACTTATCCGAATAATAAAAAAAGGTACCGAAATTATCGAGAAACTAAATTCTTTATACGGCGAAATAAAAACTATTAAAAAAGCGTTTATTAATAAAGCATTAATAAAATAAAAATATAATAATAAAAATATAATCGTATTCTTTTCCGAATAAAATAAAAAACTAATTAATTACTTCGAATATTTATTAATAGAAGTAATAAAAGCTATAAAGGGTAATTAGTTTTTTAACGCTACGAAAAAACCTAAATTTTAATATTAAAAGATATTAATATTATTATATTATTATAAAACTTTTTTAATTTTCGTAATAAAGGATTTTATCGCTTTTTAAAAGATTTAAATATCTTAAAAAATAAAAACTTTTATAATACTTAAAAAAAAGAAAAAGTTATAAACGTAAAAAATTATTACACAGTAGCACCAGTACTATTTACACTGTCTTTACTGTGTTATCGGTTATTGCCTTATTAGGCTCAGTACGGCTGGTACGTACTAATCACCAGATCAGCTTCTATCTTTTTCGTTTACTTTCGATAGCTTTTTTTAAGCTCTAGCTTATATATACGGTTACGCAAGCCGTCTCTTTCTAGAGCCTTCCTTTAGGCCTTCTAGCGCCTATATTTACAGGCTCTTTAATACTCTTTTAAGTAGTCTCTAAGCAAGCAAGTAATACACACTGAATTATTACCTTTATATAAGCTTTTCTAATTCCCGTATTCCCTTACAGCTACAGTAATAACTATACGCCTTTTCGATCTACTGATTATTACCCTGCTGTTATACTAGTCCGGCTCTAGCTTTTGCTTTAGCCGTTACCCTGCTGTAGCACCAGGCCTTTTAGCCGTCACTCTGCCGCTGCTTTAGGCCTCTTTAGTCGCCTTGTAACTGCGCTAGATTTATATTATAGCCTTGTAGCTTATTTATATATTTATAGTTATAGTACTATCGGTATTAACTTTGTAGTTCCGGCCTTTTGTAATTATTAGATCTACCTTTTAATAGTTACTTAACTAGTGAGCGCTGCTTCCTGCTTTAAGGTAATTTTAGTTAGGACTTCCGCCCCCTGTTAACAGGTTATAAGCCCGGCCTAGTTATTTACTAGGCTGGTTTCTTTTTTCGACGTACGCTGCAGTACGTTTCGACGCCCTTTCCGCTGCTCTTCGATACCCTTTCTGCTGCTCTTCCTCCCTTTTACCAGTTACGATAACGGCAGACACTATGAAATTAGTACATAACTGCTAGATGCCTGAAAAGCAGAAGTTTAAAGGCGCTAGTAACTGGAACACTTAGAAGTCTTTTTTTCAGCTTTATTTTAAACTGCTCTCTCTCGACTACTATTTTTAAAAAGATAGAGAGGTATATAAAGGGATTTCTGAAATCTAAAAGACCCAGGCCCTTTTAGTTATACGTTAAAACCTAATTAACGAACCCCTTTCCCTGATTTTCGACGAGATGGATCCTCAAGCAGTTATCGACGTTTTAATAGCTGCGTACTAAGGTAATGGCCTAGTTCTACGTTAATAGCTTTATTTCGAATTCCATGGGATTAAACGTGAGCATTTCAAGTCCTTAAACGAATTTATCTCTTTGTTTAAAGGATATATTTCGAAGCTTAAAAACGTAAGAGCTACTATCGACGATGTCGATTAGAGAACGATCTTCGTAACTGCTCTCGTTAAAAGCTACCCTGTGTGGGCTAATCGTTAACGTTCTGCTCTTAGAACGAAAACTCCTCCTACTCTAGAAGCTCTAATTAACGACATCCTCGACGAAGATCATAGAGAAACTAACGTTTAGATAAGTAATAGTAGTTACTTTACTAGAAACGGTTAAGATAAAGGAAAAAAGAAAAAAGATAAAAAGAAGTATAAAAAGAAAAAAGAAGATTCGAATTCATCGAATTCGAAAGAAAGAAAAAAAGATGAGGGAAAGCATAAAGAAAAGGAGAAGGCGAAAGATGACTTTAAATCATTTAATTCTCGTGCTGAGAATTACGTAGCTTCTGAAAGCTTCGCAGTTTTCGAAGGGAAGTATTTACCACAGGGTACTCTGCCCTGTAGCAGGCCTGTAGCTTAGTTATAGAGCTACTCTTTCGTACAGACGGACGGTCCTATAAACTTATCCCAGGACTAGATGTCCACTAGGAGCGACCCTGTAGCTCAGCTGTAACAGGGTTATTACTAGTCCAGCCACGACCCTATAGCTCAGCTGCCACAGGGTTATCTGTTTTTTGTACAGGGTACCTTACCCCGTACCTACCCTGCTAAAAGCCCCTAAGGTAGTTTACTAGTTACGGCTAGTAATTCTGTTATATCACTGCTATATAGCCTTTCGATTACCGGAGACTAGCGTCCCGGTATTTTAGGCTTTATAACCCTTAGTATTTCAGGGGGTTATCCTTTATAACTAGTAATTATACGATACTAGTTCTACGAGATATATTTATAACGATAAATCCTTTTTCGAAACGCTTTCGTATACAGACCGGCTGAACCCCATCTTTATAAGGGCTGGTTATATTTAACCGGCTGTTATAAATAATATTATGCTTTCGTTCGCTATTACGAAACGTAAATCCATAGCTATTAAACTGCTTTAGGTCTTATACGTTCTTAACTTCCTAGTAAATATCGTCTCTGGCCAGCTTTATTACCGATCCGGCGGCACCGTAAGTAGTAACCAGCTATTTATTTCGAAAGGGGTGCCTTTTACTATACTGAACTAGAAGAAGCGTAGCTTCTTTCTGAGCGTAATAAACTAAAAGGAGCTAGACTTAGCCCTTTTAACGTTTATATAAAGTAACGACTATCTATTTTACACGCCCCCTTTCTCCGTATAAGGTAATGCATTTCTATTACGTATAGCTGCCAGCTTTATACAGGGTGATTTACCCTGCTTTTTCTCTAGCTTTTTTTAAGAAGGCTAGGCTATTACTGCTATTACTCTATAGCACTTACGGCTAGGCCACCCTAGTTTTAATCAGCTGTTAAAAACAGTTAAGGCTATTAAAAGGATCCCTGTGGAAAACCTAAAGAGAGAAGACCTTTACTATAAGGGCTGTATTTTCGGTAAATTTCAACGCCAGCAGCCTAAAGTCAGCCGAAACAGAGCTGAAAACCCCTTGGATCGGATCTGTCTTAATACCGTCTCTATTAAGCCTCCCAGCTTTAACGGCTTCGAGTATATAGTCACTATCACAGACGAAAAAACATCCTTTCGAAGGGTCCTGTTTTCGAAAACGAAGGATAGAGTACTCGATTTATTTCAAGGGGAAATCGAATACTTTAAAACGTAGTTTAACTGCTACCTTAAAGCAGTTCGTCTTAATAACGGGAAAGAGTTCAGCCTTACCCAGTTATCGAAATACCTTTAAGAGAGAAGCATTATTCTAAAGCCCTTTATTACTTACACCCCTGAGCAGAACGGCACTGTAGAACGTTCGAACAGGGCTATTCTCGATAAGGCCAGGGCTACCTTTTCGGTTACGGACCTACCGAAACAGCTCTGGGAGTTCGTTATTCTAATAGTAGTATAGCAGATTAATTGTATTACTACGTCCGTTAAATCGATTACCTTTTATTAGGAGTTCTTTAATTTTTTCTTTTTAGAAAAGGATAACCGGCCGGATTTGTTTAAGATCCAGCCTTTTGGTGCAACAGCCTACTGTTACGTCTTTAAGCAACTGCAGGTAGCTGCAGAGAAGCTAGAGCTTAGGGCTGAAAAGGGGGTACTAGTCGGCTACGAAGGTGATAAAATTTATATCTGTTACGTCCTTATTAGGCCGTACAGGTTACGTATCGTTCGAACGTCCCACGTACGCTTCGAATTATTACCCTGTAGCTTATCCCAGGGTGATGCGGCCAGATTACCCACCAGCACCGAAAATAACGATTCGAACGCACTAGTTGCCGTACAGGATCACTTATTAACTGTATAGGGTAATCTCTTTTCTGCACTTTAGGGTCACCTATTAACTGTACAGGGTGAACCCTTTTTTATATAGGGTGGCTCGCCACTTGTACAGGGTCGTCCTGTATTACTGCAGGGTGACTTTAGACCTTCCGGCATTTCGTTTAAAGGGGGGGGCTATTAGCTCTACTTAGATCCTTTTTAGGGCCCTTTCGGAGCCCTCTCGATCCGGAATAGAGGTCCAGCTTCCTACTGGCCTTTCTGATTAGTAGAAGGCGTAGTATAGTAAATTCGACGATATTCTCGCCCTCGTGTTCGCTGTAACCGAACAGGCTAAGGATAATAATAACCCTAAAGAGCCGAAAACGCTAAAATAAGCCCTTAGTTCACTAGAAAAGGAGGAATGGCGAAAAGCGGTTTATAAAGAGCTCCGGCAGATTATTAAAAAGGGAACCCTTCGAGCCGTCGATAGGGTTAAAATCCAGAAAGCCGGTAAAGAACCTCTTTCCTTCCGATAGGTCTTTAAAATCAAGGTCGACCCTACTGGTAAAATCAGTTAGTATAAAGCTAGGCTGGTAGTCAGGGGCTTTAAGCAGCGTTATAGGCTTAATTATTTCGAAACCTTTACTTCAGGTGTTAAGCCAGTTACTTAGAGGCTGCTGTGTGCCTTAGCAGTAGTATACGACTAGGAAATCGATCAGATCGACGTTATCGGGGCGTTTCTAAACGGGGACCTTACCGAAGAGGTCTATATCTAGGACATTCCAGGCCTAAAAGACCTGCTAAAAGAGGCTCTAGAGCTGAACACCTTCGGATTTAAAGGAGCCGATTCTTAAGTCTTTTAGCTGTTAAAGGCCCTATATAGCTTAAAGCAGAGCCCCCGTTAGTGGCAGTAAAAGGTCCGTTAAACGCTGAAGCTACTGGGATTCCGGCTACTAATTAGTGACGAATCCACCTATTTTAACCCCCGAAGTAAGCTGTTTATCGTTACTTACGTTAATAATTTCCTGATCTTCGGCCTTAATCGGGCTGAAATCGACCAGCTAAAGCAGAAGCTAAATACAGCCTTCGAAATTAAAGATATAGGCCCTGCTTCCTGCTTTCTAAGAGTCGAAATCATTAGAGATCGGCAGAAAAGGACGCTGAAACTTTACTAGAAGGGTTATTTATAACGCCTTTTAAAGAGTAATAAGCTCGACGACTGCCGACTTTCCGAGATCCCTTTAAGCCCCGGATTACCGAAGAACGTCCATACCATCGGTACAGATTCTATAGGCTCATACGAAATTATAAAGGAATACTAACACTTTCTAAGGGGTCTTATATACGCTATAACTTAAACCAGAGTTAATTTAACGTACCCTGTAGGCTATCTCGTACGCTATATATACTAACCCACTTCGCAGCTCTTTAAAGCTGTGAAAGGGGTCTTTTAGTACGTGAAGTCAATTATCGATTTAAGTATTATATATAATGGAAGTCTACCCTGTAATTACCCGATGGAAGCCCTTACCCAGGGTAAATAGCTCACAGCTGCGTCTATATAAAGAGGTTATAGTGATTAAGCTGGACTACTACAGGGTGGTTAGTTAGAACTTCCACAGGGCGACTCTTTAAGTCCTTTACAGGGTGATTCGCCCTGTAACTACCTTATAGACACTCTTTTACAGGGTGGTTATCCACTGTTACTAGGCTTTTATAACTTTAATCACGCTAGCGATTTAGCCACTAAAAAATCTATTTTCGGGTACCTCTTTACTTTATATAGAGGACCCGTTAACTGGAAGTCGAAGCTGCATTTTATAATAGCTATCTCATTAGTAGAGGCTGAATTTAACAGTTTAAAACAGGCTGTTCGAGAAGCTATATGGCTTCGAAATCTCTTACGAGAGATAGGTCTCCCTTAGGGGCCTGTACCCTTAAAAGGAGATAATACAGGTGCTATAAGTCTAGCACACAATCCTGAATTTCATTAGCGTACGAAACATATAGCACTTCGGTACTACTTCGTACGTTAAAAAGTCGAATACGGTATTATTACAGTGGATTATATATCTATTAACGATATACCAGCAGACGGCTTAACTAAGTTACTACCGAAAGAGAAGTTTAAAAGGTTTCTACAGCTTTTAAACCTGAAATCTATCCACTTTTCCTGAGGCTTACTGGCCTTTTTTAGAAGCCACAGGCCTCTTTTCCTTCCGATTCTAAACCTAACTTTATAATTAGGGGGGTATTACATAGTAGCACTAGTATTATTTACACTGTCTTTACTGTGTTATCGGTTATTACCTTATTAGGCTTAGTACGGCTGGTACGCATTAATCACCAGATCAGCTTCTATCTTTTTCGTTTATTTTCGACAGTTTTCTTTAAGCTCTAGTTTACGTATACGGTTACGTAAGCCGTCTCTTTTTAGAGCCTTCTTTTAGGCCTTCTAGCGCCTATATTTACAGGCTCTTTAGTACTCTTTTAAATAGTCTCTAAGTAAGCAAGTAATACACACTGAATTATTACTTTTATATAAGCTCTTTTAATTCCCGTGTTCCTTTATAGTTATAATAGTAACTATACGCCTTTTCGATCCACTAACTATTACCCTACTGTTATATTAATCCGGCTCTAGCTCTTGCTTTAGCCGTTACCCTGCTGTAGCACCAGGCCTTTTAGCCGTTACTCTGCCGCTGCTCTAGGCTTTTTTAGTCGCCCTGTAACTGCGCCAGACTTATATTATAGCCCTGTAGCTTATTTATATACTTATAGCTACAGTATTATCGGTGCTGACCTTGTAATTCCGGCCTTCCGTAATTACTGGATTTACCCCTTAGTAGTCACCTGGCTAGTGAGCGCTGCTTCCTGCTTTAGGGTAACCTTGGTTAGGACCTCCGCCCCCTGCTAACAAAAATCTATAAAAAACCTCCCCTGAATAAATAAAAATAATAACCCTTTATACTTTAAATATAAAAAGTATAAATATATAATAAAAGATTACTTAAAAACTGCTTTTAAAATTAATTAAATAACGAAAAACAGTATTAATAAAAGTATTAAAATATAAAATACGACGTAAAGCCTGCCTTAAAAACTCGGAAATATAAATAACGACTTTATTATTTATTTTATAAAAATAATTAAAACAGAAAATTTAACCGAATTTAACGGATTTATCCGGTATTACTATAAAAAGCGGGAGGATATAAAAGCTATATATCCCGGATACTCCAAAATACCGAAAACGGCGGATTCCTTTAATTAATTAAAAAAAAATTAAAAAAATAAATCCGATAATAAAAAGTAAATATTATACGTATACTGTAGTAAATTACCGGATATTAATAGGCTTTTATAAAATTTAAATACCGACGTTAATATAATTAACTTTATAAATAACTTCGTTAAAAGTATAGTAATAAATATTTTTAATTGGAACTTTAAAATTAATACCGGAAAAAGGTTAATCGTTACTATTTATATAAATACACTTCGATAAAACTTTACGAATAAAAAAAAGTCTACGGAAATTTAAGTATAATTTAAATTATTAATTAAAAGCTTTCCGCTTAAAATAATTTCTAGCGAATAGAAGTATAAAAACGGTAACTATTTAAAAAACACGAAGTTATTCTTTTAAAAAAAACTAATCGTTTAGTTCGATATTTATAAAAAAAAGTTCTTTTTATTCTATTTAATATAACAGGAAAAAACTAATATGTTTATTAATAAAATAATAATTAATTACGTTACTAAAAAGCTTTAAAAAAAGAACCGGTTATAATATAAACGTTTATACTATTTAAGTTACGATCGCTTAATTAAAACGATTAAAATTATAAATAATATTAACTTCGTAAAAAAAAATTTAAAAAGTTACCCTGTATCGCTTACGATATAACGAAAATATAGAAGTCTATTTTAAAAGAATTATAATACTTAGCCTAATATATCGGAAAAATCATTTAAATAAATATAAACTAAATTCGGCTTATATTTATCGTCGGGAAATTATACTTTTCCTTTATAATTAACGGTTTTAATCGTAAAAAGCGTTATAACGATTATAGAAAAAAAAATAAAGTATCTGTTACACAGTAGCACCAGTACTATTTACACTGTCTTTACTGTATTATCGGTTATTGCCTTATTAGGCTTAGTACGGCTGGTACGCACTGATTACTAAATTAGCTTTTATCTTTTTCGTTTACTTTTAATAGCTTTTTTTAAGCTTTAATTTACGTATATAGTTACGTAAGCCTTCTCTTTTTAAAGTCTTCTTTTAAGCCTTTTAGCGCTTATATTTATAGGCTTTTTAGTACTCTTTTAAATAATTTTAAAGTAAATAAGTAATATATACTGAATTATTACTTTTATATAAGCTCTTTTAATTCCCGTGTTCCCTTTATAGTTATAGTAGTAACTATACGCTTTTTCGATTTATTAATTATTATTTTACTATTTTATTAATCCGGCTTTAGCTTTTACTTTAGCTGTTACCCTATTATAATACTAGGCCTTTTAGCCGTTACTTTACCGCTGCTCTAGGCTTTTTTAATCGCTTTATAGTTACGTTAAACTTATATCGTAGCCCTGTAGCTTATTTATATATTTATAATTACAGTATTATCGGTATTAACTTTATAGTTCCGGCCCCCGTAATTACTAGATTTACCTTTTAGTAATTACCTAGCTAGTAAGCGCTGTTTTTTATTTTAGGGTAACTTTAGTTGGGACCTCCGCCCCCTGTTAATAGGTTATAAGCCCGGCCTAGTAATTTATTAGGCTGGTTTCTTTTTCGACGTACGCTATAGTACGTTTCGACGCCTTTTCCGCTGCTTTTCGACACCCTTTCCACCGCCTTTCTTCCTTTTTACTAGTTACGATAACGGTAAATACTGTGAAATTAGTATATAACTGCTAAATGCCTAAAAAGCAGAAGCTTAAAGGTGTTAATAACTGGAATACTTAAAAGTCTATTTTTTAGCTTTATTTTAAACTGCTCTCTCTCGACTACTATTTTCAGGGAAATAAAGAAGTATATAAAAGGATTTTTAAAATCTAAAAGACCTAAGCCTTTTTAATTATACGTTAGAATTTAATTAACGAACCCCTTTCCCTGATTTTCGACGAGATAGATCTTTAAGCAGTTATCGACGTCCTAATAGCTACGTATTAAAGCAGTGGCCCAGTTTTATGTTAATAGCTTTATTTCGAATTCTATAGGATTAAGCGTAAGTATTTTAAATCTTTAAACGAATTTATCTTTTTGTTTAAAGGATATATTTCGAAGCTTAAAAACGTAAGAACTATTATCGATAATATCGATTAAAAAACGATTTTTATAACTGCTTTCGTTAAAAGCTACCCTGTATAAGTTAATCGTTAACGTTTTGCTTTTAAAACAAAGAACCTTTTTACTTTAAAAGCTCTAATTAACGATATCTTCGACGAAAACTATAAAGAAATTAACGTTTAGATAAGTAATAATAGTTACTTTACTAAAAACGGTTAAAATAAGAAAAAAAAGGAAAAAAAAAGAAGTATAAAAAGAAAAAGAGGATTCGAATTTATCGAATTCGAAAAAAAAGATAAAGAAAAACATAAAGAAAAGGAGAAAGCGAAAAATAATTCTAAGTTATTTAATTTTCGTGCTAAGAATTACGCAGTTTCCGAAAGTTTTATAGTTTTCGAAGGGAAATATTTATTATAAGGCACTCTACCTTATAATAGGCTTATAATTTAATTTTAAAGCTACTCTTTTATATAAACGGACGGTCCTATAGACTTATCCTAAGACTAAATATCTATTAAAAGTAACCCTATAGCTTAACTATAAAAGGGTTATTACTAATCCAGCTACGACCCTGTAGCCTAACTGCCACAGGGTTATTTATTTTTTATACAGGGTGTCTTACCCTGTACTTACCCTACTGGACGCCCCTAGGGTAATCTACTAATCACGGCTAGTAATTCTAATATATTATTACCACATAGCCTTTTAATTACCGGAAACCAGCGTCCCGGTACTTTAGGCTTTATAGCCTTTAATACTTTAAAGGGGGTTATTCCCCGTAATTAGTGGCTGTATAATACTGGCTCTACGAAATATATTTATAACGATAGGTCCCTTTTCGAAATGCTTTCGTATACAGACTGGCTGAACTTTATTTTTATAAAGGCTGGTTATATTTAACCGGTTATTATAAGAAATATTACACTTTCGTTCGTTGTTACGAGACGTAAATTTATAGCTATTAAGCTGCTTTAAGTCTTATACGTCTTTAATTTCTTAGTAAATATCGTTTCTAGCCAGTTTTATTACCGATCCGGTAGTATTATAAATAGTAATTAGTTACTTACTTTAAAAGGGGTGCTTTTTACTATATTGAACTAAAAGAAGCGTAGCTTCTTTTTAAGCGTAATAAATTAAAAGGAGCTAGATTTAACCCTTTTAACGTTTATATAAAGTGATAACTATCTATCCTGCACGCCCTTTTTTTCCGTATAAGGTAATGCATTTTTATTACGTATAATTACCAGCTTTATACAGGGTGATTTACCCTGCTCTTTCTCTAGCTTTTTTTAAGAAGGCTAAGCTATTACTACTACTATTTTATAGTACTTATAGCTAGGCTACCCTAGCTTTAATCAGTTATTAAAAACAGTTAAGGCTATTAAAGGGATCCCTATAAAAGATTTAAAGAGAGAAGACCTTTACTGTAAAGGCTGTATTTTCGGTAAATTTTAACGTTAACAGTTTAAAGTTAACCGAAACAGAGCCGAAAACCCCTTAGATCGGATCTATTTTAATACCGTTTTTATTAAGCCTCTTAGTTATAACGGCTTCGAGTATATAGTTATTATTATAGACGAAAAGACGTCCTTTTAAAAAGTCCTGCTTTCGAAAACGAAGGATAGAGTACTCGATTTATTTTAAAGGGAAATCGAATACTTTAAAACGTAGTTTAATTACTACTTTAAAGCAGTTCGTTTTAATAATAGGAAAGAGTTTAGCCTTACCTAGTTATCGAAATACCTTTAAAAAAGAGGTATTATTTTAGAGCCCTTTATTATTTATACTTTTAAGCAGAACGGTACTGTAAAATACTCGAACAGGGCTATTTTCGATAAGGCTAAGGCCACCTTTTCGGTTATAGACTTACCGAAACAGCTTTAAAAGTTCGTTATTTTAGTAGTAATACAGTAAATTAACTGTATTACTACGTCCGCTAAATCGATTACTTTTTATTAAGAGTTCTTTAATTTTTTCTTTTTAGAAAAGGATAACCAGCCGGATTTATTTAAGATCCAGCCTTTTAGTATAATAGCTTACTTTTACGTCCTTAAGTAACTGTAGGTAACTATAGAGAAGCTAAAGCCTAGGGCTGAAAAAGGGGTACTGGTCGGCTACGAAGGTGATAAAATTTCAAAATTTATATTTATTACGTTCTTATTAGGCCGTATAAGTTACGTATCGTTCGAACGTTTTACGTACGCTTCGAATTACTACTTTATAGCTTATTTTAAGGTAATGCAGCTAGATTACCTATTAGCACCGAGAATAATAATTCGAACGCACTAGTTATAATATAGGATTACTTATTAGTTATATAAAGTAATCTTTCTTTTATATTTTAGGGTTACTTATTAATTATATAAGGTAAACCTTTTTTTATATAAGGCGGCTCGCCACTTATATAGGGTTATTTTATACTATTATAAGGTAGTTTTAGACTTTCCGGTATTTCGTTTAAAGGGGGGCTACTAGCTTTTATTAAACCCTTTTTAAGGTCTTTTCGGAGCCCTCTCGATCCGGAATAAAGGTTCAGCTCCTTACTAGCCTTTTTAATTAGTAAAAGGCGCAGTATAATAAATTCGACGATATTCTCGCCTTCGTGTTTATTATAACCGAATAAGCTAAAGGTAATAATAACTTTAAAGAGCCGAAAACGCTGAAATAAGCTCTTAATTCACTAGAAAAAAGGAATAACGAAAGGCGGTTTATAAAAAACTCCGGTAGATTATTAAAAAGGGAACCCTTCGAACCGTTAATAGGGTTAAAATCTAGAAAGCCGGTAGAAAACCCCTTTTTTTCCGATAGGTCTTTAAAATCAAGGTCGACCTTATTAGTAAAATCAGTTAATATAAGGCTAGGCTAGTAATTAAGGGCTTTAAGTAGCGTTATAGGCTTGATTATTTCGAAACTTTTACTTTAAATGCTAAGCTAGTTATTTAAAAGCTGTTATGTGCTTTAATAGTAGTATATAACTAGGAAATCAATTAGATCGACGTTATCGGGGCGTTTTTAAACGGGGACTTTACCGAAAAGGTTTATATTTAAGATATTTTAGGCTTAAAAGACCTGCTAAAAGAAGCTTTAAAACTAAATACTTTCGGATTTAAAAGAGACGAGTCTTAAATCTTTTAACTGTTAAAAGCTTTATATAGTTTAAAACAGAGTCCTTATTAATAGTAATAAAAGGTCCGCTGAACGTTAAAGCTACTAGGATTCCGGTTATTAATTAATAACGAATCCACTTATTTTAACCCCCGAAGCAAGCTGTTTATTATTACTTACGTCGATAATTTCCTAATTTTCGGCCCTAATCGGGCTGAAATCGACCAGTTAAAGTAGAAACTAAATACGGCCTTCGAAATTAAAGATATAAGTCCTGCTTCCTGTTTTTTAAAGATCGAAATTATTAAAGACCGGCAGAAAAGGACGCTAAAACTCTATTAAAAAAGTTATTTATAACGCCTTTTAAAGAGTAATAAGCTCGACGATTATCGACTTTCCGAGATCCCTTTAAACCCCGGATTACCGAAGAACGTTTATATTATCGGTATAGATTCTATAAGCTTATACGAAATTACGAAGGAATACTAATACCTTTTAAAGGGTTTTATATACGCTATAACCTAAACTAAAATCGATTTAACGTACCTTATAAACTACTTTATACACTATATGCACTAACCCACTTCGCAGCTCCTTAAAGCTATAAAAAGGGTCTTTTAATACGTAAAGTTAACTATCGACTTAGGTATTACGTATAATAAAAGTCTACTTTATAATTACCCGGTAGAAACTCTCACCTAAAGTAAACAGCTCACAGCTGTATTTATATAGGGTAATTATAGTAATTAAACTAGACTATTACAGGGTAATTAGCTAGAACTTCCACAGGGCGACTCTTTAAGTCTCCCACAGGGTGATTTACTTTATAACTACTTTATAAACACTCTTTTATAGGGTGGTTATCTATTATTACTAAGCTTTTATAACTCTGATTACGCTAGCGATTTAGCTATTAAAAAGTTTACTTTCGGGTACCTCTTTACTTTATATAAAGGACCCGTTAACTAGAAATTAAAACTGTATTTTACGATAACTATTTTATTAATAAAAGCTGAATTTAATAGTTTCGAACAGGCTATTCGAAAAGCTATATAGCTTCGAAATCTCTTACGAAAAATAGGTCTCTTTTAAAGGCCTGTACCTTTAAAAGGAGATAATATAGGTACTATAAATTTAGTATATAATCCTGAATTTTATTAACGTACGAAATATACAGTACTTCGGTACTACTTTATACGTTAAGAAATCGAATACGGCACTGTTATAATAGATTATATATTTATTAATAATATGTTAATAAACGGCTTAACTAAGCTACTACCGAAAGAGAAGTTTAAAAGGTTTTTACAGCTTTTAAACCTGAAATCTATCCACTTTTTCTAAGGCTTACTAGCCTCTTTTAAAAGCCACAGGCCTCTTTTCCTTCCGATTTTAAACCTAACTTTATAATTAGGGGGGGTGTTATATAGTAGCACTAGTACTATTTACACTGTTTTTACTGTGTTATCGGTTATTGCTTTATTAGGCTTAGTACGGCTAGTACACATTAATTACTAGATTAGCTTTTATTTTTTTCGTTTATTTTTAATAGTTTTCTTTAAGTTCTAGTTTACGTATATAGTTACGTAAGCCTTTTCTTTTTAGAGTCTTCTTTTAGGCCTTTTAGCGCCTATATTTACAGGCTTTTTAGTATTTTTTTAAGTAGTTTTAAAGTAAGTAAGTAATATATACTAAATTATTACTTTTATATAAGCTTTTTTAATTCCCGTGTTCCCTTTATAGCTATAATAGTAACTATACGCCTTTTCGATTTACTGATTATTATCCTATTATTTTATTAGTCCGGCTCTAGCTCTTACTCCAGCCGTTACCTTATTATAATACTAGGCCTTTTAGCCGTTACCTTACCGCTGCTTTAGGCCTTTTTAATTACTTTATAGCCGCGTTAAACTTATATCGTAGCCCTATAGCTTATTTATATACTTATAATTATAGCACTATCGGTATTAACTTTATAATTCCGGCCCTTTATAACTACTGGATTTACCTTTTAATAATTACTTAGCTGGTGAGCGCTGTTTCCTACTTTAGGGTAACTTTAGTTAGGACCTCCGCCCCCTGCCAACAGTATCTTAAACCCTTATAAGCTACTTAAATTAATTAAAAGCTAAATTAACCCTTTAACTAAAAGACTACCTTAACCGTTAAAAAATAATTAAAACGTTAAAGTTAAATAAAAGTTCTGAATTCGGCTTATTAGTAATTTAGGATTACTATATTAAATATAAAATCGACCTAATTACTTTAACCCTGTATAATTAATACTAAAATAATATAATAAAGCGGCACATACGATCGGTATAAAATAAAGTAAAAGCCACGTATATACAATTAAAGATTTTAACGTACTTTTAATTATATATTTTAAGTATAATAATTTACACTTTAAATAAAACAGCGTAAACTATAATAACGGTAACCCCTAATTAGATTTTCCAAAAAAATAAGCTTAGAATTAATTAAACTATATAAATCGAAACTTAATTACCGAAAATTAAGAATTATTAGTACACGCTATATTATATTTATCGATATTAAAAAACGTACTACAGTAAAGAAAATAAAACCTAACGGAATAAAAACAGTCTTCCTCTTTTATAAAAGATCGATAAACTATATTATTTAATTAATAAACAAGGGGAGAATATTAATTACCTTATACGTAATCTTTTATAAAAACGTAAAAAAAAGAATCTTTACTATTAACTTTAAAAATATTATTCGATTATTACCGCTATATATATAAAAAAGGCTTCGATACCGAATAAAAAAGAAAACCTTAATTAAAGCGAAAAACTAAAATATAATTAAAGATAACCGAATAAATAACGAAACCGGCGTTATTAAACGCAGAAAGCCCTAAAAAAAGAAATAAAACTTATATTTTACCGACGCCCCTAGAATATTCGTAATTAACGCATACCCCGATAATATTTACTACGGAGCTAATAGTAATAAAGCAATAAACGATAATTACGAAAATTACCGAATTACTTACCCTTTAAACGTAGCTATCTCTAAAATAAAAATAATAATAATAAAACTATTTTAATAGAACGTTACTTATAATTTAAACATAATAAATTATTATATAAATAAAAATCACTATTATACGCCGCTTATAATAATATTAAACATACCTTAAAAAAGGGTAGGATTACAAATTTTAAATTACTAAAATTACTTTAAAGAAACCGAAAATTACCCTGATTTCCTTGACTTAAATACCTTTCGATTATTCGCTTTTATTATAAACGCGGAAAACAAACTTAACTTTTAAAAAACTATAAAAAAACCTAAACGGAAATAATAATAAAAAGCCATATTTAAAAAAATCTAAAACACGCTAAATAAAAAAATATTTAAATTCTAGCCTTAATTAATAGTATATTAAAACCTAATCGACTCTAAATAAGTATTAAAAAAGAAATACTTATTTATTAAAGCACTTAAAAAGTTTAAAACCCGAATCGTAATTAAAAAGTTTACTTAAAAAAAAGGGTAAACTATAATAAAACGATTATTACTACGGCTAAATCAGCGTCGTAACGGATTCTATTAACGCTTTTAATAGTTAATAAATAATATATTAAACAGATCGATTTTATTACAGCGTATTTAAATAAACGCCTAAAAGAAAATATTTATATACGTTAATTCGAAATACTAAAAAAGTTCTTTATAAAATACTTTAATTAAGCGATTAAATATAAGTAATACCTAAAGTTAATTATATAATTATTATTACCGCTATATAAACTTAAATAATCTAAAATAATATAATAGTCTACTATTAAAAACATATTAATAAAGTTAAGCTTTTACTACTTATAAAACGACGATATAATATACTATAATAAAAAGGCCGGTATCTTAATCGCTTTTTATATAAACGATTTCCTAATCGCCGGAGCAGATGTCTAAAAAATTAAAAATATTATTATATCTATTAAAAAATTAATAATAATTAAAGATTTAAAGGACGCCGATTAATTTTTAAGGGTAAAACTCTTAAGATCGTCGGAAACTAATAATATTAAACTCGATTAAAAACAGTATTTAAGTAAAGCTTTAAATAATTTAGGTTTTAAATCAGTAAAAGTAGTTAATATACTAATCGTCCCGGAATCAAAAAACGTTATAATACATAATATAAAAGAAACCGAAAAGGAAATATAATTAACTTTATTAATATAATTAGAACTTTTACTTACTTAATATATATTACTAAATTAAACTTATTATATATTATATCTTTATAAACACGCTTTATAAATAATCCCAGCGAAAATTATAAAAAAGCACTTAACCGGGTACTTCGGTATATTAAAAAAGCTAGAAATATATTAATACGGTATCGAAAACTCACGCCCGAATACCTACATTATTAATATAACCTTATTAAATTATATATAGCGGTAAATACAGATTTCGCGGGAGATATTAAAATAATAAAATTAATAATAAGCTTCGTTATATTCTTAATAAAATATCCTATTTTATAAATATTTAAATTACAGAGTTATATAACACTATTTACTATAGAAACCGAATTTATCGCAGTTAATATATACACTAAAAATTAGCGTAAATAAAATCGTTTTTAAAAGAAATCGATTAAATACTTAATAACCTTACGATTATACTTATAAATAATACTAAGGCCATTTTATAAGCCGAAAGCATAGCGATAAATTAACGAAAACGGTATATTAAAATCCATTATAATTATATACGAAACGAAGTTTTAATAAAGAAAATTAAACTAGAATTCGTCTTTAATAAAAATAACTTAGTAAACGGGTTTATTAAAATACTAAAAAGGCCAGCCTTCGAAAACTAAATAAGTTAATTAAATATAAAACGCTTTTAAATAGCGCTAAGAATTAGTAACCCGACCTACGAAAAGCGGTTACTAAAAAGGGGTATTAAAGTTATTACGGCGTATATAAAAACCAGAAGGGCTCTAAATACGCTATTTATAATTATACGTATACGCTAAAGAGAAAAATATAGAATATACTCAGAATAAAAAGTTAAATAAAGCTATTAAGGTACTAGGCGCCCTTATAAACATAATATAAAAGATAACTACGTAACCACTTTAAAGTCGTGCCTTAATTATATAAGGGAGGACTCTCCCGACTATATTTTAAAGAAAACAAATAACAGAGTAATAATAATAATAGTATTTAAGGACTAACCCGTATTATTACACTTACGTATTAAATACCGGGGGCAGAAGAAAACTGAGTCGTTTTCGATTTAATCTCTTATTAATTATAGTTATTTATTATACGTTCTTTTTAGGCTTTCCTCGGGGACGTTTAGGAATAACTTAGTGCTTATTATTAATAGGCTTTTTAAAGCGTTTTCGTAAGCGTTTTACGACCGATTTTAATTACTTAACAGTGTTTAATTAAGGGTTTTTTAGTTTCTTGCCTTTACGTTACTAATATTCGTTAATTAGCCCCTGTATTCTTTTTAAGTCCTTTTTATTTTTTTAAGTAATAAAGTCGTAATTATAACCTTTTTATTTAATAAAGTAATTAAAACCGTTTTTCTTTACCCGATAATTTATAAGAATTTTAATTTTATATATATTATTTTTTAACGTATTTTATTTGTTAATAAGTAGTCTTAATAAAGGCAGCCGTTTATTTTATAAGTCGGTACCGTTAAAAATCGGTAAAAGGTATTTAAAGTTTAATACTAAGTAAATACGCATTTCTTTAGGCAGGTCTAATTTATATACTAATTTATTAACGTATCTAATAACCTTAAATAGTCCGGAGCGTTATTATAAAAACTTTCTACTAGGCTTATTAAAAAGGTTATAGCTTTTATATAATCGAATAAATACCTTATTACCGACGGCGTATTCGATTACTTTATACTTTGTATTATATAAACGTTTAATTCGTATAATTACGAAATCTATTACGAGCACAGTATTTTATTTTAAATGTAAACGTAGTTCTCTTATTTAAGTAATATCTAAGGAATTAATCTTTATAATAATATTAAAGGGTCTAAGTAATTTAATTCCGAATAGTTATTTATAAGCAGATAATTTAATTAATTCGGAATATGCACTATTTAAGTTTTATTAAAAAAAAGGTATAAGCTCTATCTAGTTTAATTCTAAATACTTAAATACTTAATATTTTAAAGTAATTTTAATAGTTTAGTTTTTTCGTTTAATAAAACTATTCGCTTAAAAGTACTAAATAACGGTAAATATTAATCTTATATTATAAGCGTTTTAAAAGCCTTTCTAGAAATTTAAAGTGAATTTCGCGTCGCGATTAAAAATAATTTTTTTAAGGTAACCCTAATCTATTAATTAAAACATACGAACTAGAATTATAACTTATTTTAATGTTATATAACGAGTATTATTAAAAATAAGTAATATCCTTTTAATAGAGTAATATATTATTATTAATAAAGAATCGTATATTTTATAGTTTACTATTTTCTATAAAGTATTTATAATAGGAACTATTAACAGGCCGATAATAAAATCGATCGAGATTATCGATATAAGTATTAAATCTTCCCGGATTAGTATATAATCTCTAGTAGCTTTAACCCGTTCCGTTTAAACGATATTACATATCGGATAATAGCGAACTTACTACTTAATTAATTACGTCTTTTTATAAATAAAAAATGATTTTAATTCGTGTAATATACGTACTTTTCCGAAGTAGTGCTTATTATCGTGGATATATATAAATATATCGGGAAGGTATAATTTAGGGACGTAGAATCGTTTTTTTCCTTTACGACCGATATTATATATAAAACTAATTATAATTTTAAAAGGGTAACGTAATTTATAAATAACTCGGCCATATAAGTAACCCGCCTATTTAAAATAGTATTTAACGCGTTTTAATTTAATTTATATATTTTCCCGTTATTAAAAATAGTTATTACTTAAAAAGAAACTTAGATTATTTTAATTATTTAAGTTATTAAAAAAAACTTAAAATTAAATATTCGATGCGCTACTTTTATTTATAACTATCCCCGAATAATACTATGTAATAAAATAAGCGGTAAACCTATTAAAACCGAAACCCGATTTAAATCGTGAAAGTTTATAAATTTAAAAGAGTTATTAATTATTAAATATATATTCGAATTAAATATATAATATTTTTTTCCCCGGATATAAACTATTAAAAATATAATTAATCGGTTATAACGCGACCGTAATACGTTACCCGTCGGAATTAATTAGGCTCCGAATTTCGTACGATAACGAAAAAAACTTCGGACGCGTTTTAATCGTCGAATCGATTATTAAAAATTAATTGCAAAGATTTAAATATATATAAAAAGTAATTCGACTTTATACGGAATATAATCGCGAAATACGGAATTTAAAAGTTAAATATTTATAATTTTAACGAAATAAGGTTTATAATAAATTAGATTTTATTATAAATAATAATTACGAACTTTAAAAGAAGTATAAAATTTAAATAAGAGTAATAAAAAAACCGGGAATAGTTTATAATTATTTAAAGTATTAATTCTTTTAGTTAAGCGATAACGCCGTTTATTATTATTACGGGGAAATATTACTTTTTGTTTTAAACTAAAAATAATTTATTTCCGCCTGATTAAATTATTTTAATTTTAAATAACGGTTAAATTATAAATAAAATTAATTTAGATTAGGTTTAACGTTTTAATTAAGCTATAAAAGTACGTTTTTCGGGTATATATCGTTTTTTAATTATAAATAGGTATAAAAGTTATTATTCGACCGATTTCGAGCTATATTATATAAAAAAAATATTATTATACTTTATATACTGTTTTATTCGTTATATAAACTTTAGCTTTTCGACGTAGGCTGTTTTAATTTATTAAAAAAGGCGTACGGATTAATAATTAAAGATTTTATACGGGCGTATATAACCTATATTTCGAAAAAGACTTTTTCCGGCCTTTTATAAAATATTCTTTACTTTTATAACCGAATTAAACATTATAAAGGGTTTTCGAAGAGCAGGATTCGTTTTTTTTAATGCGGATTATATAATTTTATAACTAAATATTAAATTATATACGTTAACTTTTCCGGGAAGTTTTTCGGGTTTACTTTTAGTTTAAGAATTAAAGACGTTAAATAATTTAATCGAAGCTTAGTTATAATTTAAATATATAAAAAATAAGATTATACGTTATTAAAATAATTCTTTAATATTTCTTTTAACCGGAATTAAGTATTTTATAAAAGGGGTATAAAAGGTTATATATCGATTTACTATTATAAAAAATAAAGTTATAATATTTGGGAAAGTAAATAAAAAATTAAATCGGCGCCGAAAAATTAAAAAAAAGCGTTTATAGTTTAAAAAATCATTTATTAATTACGAAAGTTAAGAAATTTTAAACGAGAATTAAGTAATAAAGTAAAAATAGGTTAAAGTTTATTAAGAAAGGGTCCGATTAAAAAGGGTTTAATTACGCGAACGGCGTTATAATATTTACGGAAAGACTAGTTATAATACGCGAATTTATTAAGAGGTTATAAAAATATTTAATAAAGAGAATAGCGATAAGAATTAGTTAATTAAATAAGTTATTATTAAAATATTTGTATTTGAAATTTTAAATAGTGTTTTAAGTGGGCGGGTTATTTATATGGCCGAGTTACTTGTGGACTACGTTAACGCTTTTAATTAATTAAAACTATTCGCTATTTAATTTATTATTTAATTTTACTTTTATTTTATATATTCGCGTATTATAGCCGGTTTCGCCGCATATATTATAACGCTTTTTACGTCCTGTCCTCCGTTTTAACGGACCTTTTTCTTTATTTTTATTATTCGCTGGACGTTTCCTTTTTAACTTTTTAAATAGTAGTTTTAAGTTCTAGTTAATATTAAAAGGTTTTTTATTTTAAATTCGCGGTTTTAAAGCTCTCCGGCACTTAAAAAGTATTAAATTAACCTTTTTTAATATATATATCCGGTTACGTATTAAAATTACTTTATATATTATTATTATTAAACCTTTCCGTTATTTAGTTTACCGTTTATAAAATTTATATTAAAAAGCTTTTTTTATAATTAAAGATTTTACGTTTAATAAAAGTAAATTATTTATTTATTTAATCGAAAGTAATTAATATTTAAAGATTATAAATATTAACTGTCTTTAAACGTAATAAAATAAGTAAAAGCGTCTGAAGACGTATATTTAATTTATTAATTACTTTATTAAGATTATAAAGTATTAAATTAAAAACGCGGAATTTAAATCGAATATTGTTTTTATTAAAAACTTTAAAATACGCGGCTTTAAATACGATAATGAAGTCGAGCTTTATAATATAGTTTATTAATATTTTAATAAATAATTCGATTTTTTTTCGAATATACGCGTTTTAAAAGCGAATAAAGCCTTATATTTAATAAGTAAAGTAAATAAGAAAAGTAAGGAGGTATATTAATAATAATAATATTATTAAACTTATAATAATTATTAAATTTTAATAATATAACGTAGTTTATTATTAAACGGTTAAAATCCTTAAACGGTTAACCTACTACACTTTTTTAATTTATTAAACTTTAATATATAATAATTCTATAATTATTATATTTAAACTTTTTAAAAAATAAAGGCTATAATTAATAATTTAAGCGATATATAATATAACGCGAAAAAATTTTATATTAATAATCGCGAAATTATATAACGTTTTTAATATTACTTTACGCGCTCGAATTACCGGCCGATAAATTAATTACGATAAAGGTATAATATAACGAAAACTCGATCCGATTAAAAAGAAAGTAATTAAAAATTATATAATCGATTTAAATACCCGAAAAATAATTCTGATAAAAAGTTATATTATAAATATAATTAATTTTTTATTAGATTCGTATAATAACGATTATATAAATAAAAAATAAGTTATTCGTTATATTCAATGTAATTTAAACTTGACGATTCGAATACATCGAAAATATGATTACTAAAAAGCTGTTTATAAAGTTTTAAGCGTTATTTCGGGTTAATTTAAATTAATTATAAATATTAAAACTAAATACGGTATCGTCGATAAAAATATATAGAATTTCGATAAAACCGGCTTTATAATAAAAATTATTAAATTAATATTAATCGTTATATACGCCGATTAACGCAAAAAAATAAAATTAATATAGCTTAATAATCGGGAATAAACGATAATTATCGAATATATTAATTCGTAAAGTTATTATATTCCGCCGTTTTTAATCGTTTAAAGTAAATATTACTTTACGAATTAAGTTACTAAATACGAATTACTAAGCGATTAAATTATTAAACCGACTTTTAATAAATAAACTAATAATAAAATAAATTTAAATTAAATTAAGTATTTCGATTAATATATTCGATCGTCGATAAAAAGTCGATATCGCTTTTTAATTATTAATAACTATAAAAGCTATATATTAATAAAATTCGATAATTATTATAAAGTTAATAATATTATTACTATTAATATACTTTTTTACTTTTCTTATTTATTTTAGCTATTAAATATAAGGCTTTATTCGTTTTTAAAATGCGTATATTCGAAAAAAATCGAGTTATTTATTAAAATATCGATAAACTATATTACGAAACTCGACTTTTTTATCGTATTTAAAGCTATACATTTTAAAGTTTTTAATAAAAATAATATTCGATTTAGATTTCGCGTTTTTAGTTTAATACTTTATAATCTTAATAAAGTAATTAATAAATTAAATATACGTTTTCGGACGCTTTTACTTATTTTATTACGTTTAAAGATAATTAGTATTTATAATCCCTAAATATTAATTACTTTCGATTAAATAAGTAAATAATTTACTTTTATTAAACGTAAAATCTTTAATTATTAAAAAAGTTTTTTAATATAAATTTTATAAACGGTAAATTAAATAACGAAAAGTTTAACGATAATAATATATAAAATAACTTTAATATGTAACTAAATACGTATATTAAAAAAGGCTAATTTAATACTTTCTAAGCGCTAAAAAACTTTAAAACCGCGAATTTAAAATAAAAAACCTTTTAATATTAATTAAAACTTAAAACTACTATTTAAAAAGTTAAAAGGGAAGCGTTTAGCGAATAATAAAAGTAAAAAAAAGGTCCGTTAAAACGGAGGGTAAGACGTAAAAGGCGTTATAGTATATACGGCGAAACCGGCTATAATACGCGAATATATGAAATAAAAGTAAAATGAAATAATAAATTAAATAGCGAATAGTTTTAATTAATTAAAAGCGTTATAGTTAAAATAACTTATATAATAGTATCGAGATATATTAAGAGTTAACCGTTTAGGGATTTTGACTATTTAGTAATAAACCACGTTATAGCTTTCGTAATTATTAATAATTAAAAAGCGATATCGACCTTTTTTAACGATCGGGTATATTAATCGAAATATTTAATTTAGTTTACACTTATTTTATTATCGGTTTATTTATTAAAAGTCGGTTTAATAATTTAATTACTTAATAATTCGTATTCGGTAATTTAATTTATAAAGTAATATTTACTTTAAACGATTAAAAACGGCGGAATATAATAACTTTACGAATTAATATATTCGATAACTATCGATTATTCCCGATTATTAAACTGTATTAATTTTACTTTCCCGCGTCGATCGGCGTATATAACGATTAATATTAATTTAATAATTTTTATTATAAAGCCGGTTTCGTCGAAATTCTATATATCTTTATTAACGATACCGTATAGTACACTTCGTAATAATATATAGGAATATAATAAGTAATAATTATTCTAAAAGAAAAGAACCTTATTTAATTACTAGGCCTTAATTATATACAGCTAAAGGGCTTTATTAAATATATGTAAATTTTCTTTTTTATTTAATCTTATTTACTTATCTGTTTCTGGTATAACTTTTATTAGCGGCTTACGTATTAAATACCGGGGGTATAAAAAAACCTAAACTGTTTTTAGCTTAATCTTTATTTTTATATAGCTTATTATATTATTTTTTTAATTTTTTAAAAAGGCGTTTAACGATAATATTTTTTTATTTACTAATTACTTTTTTCGGTCGTCCTTTTCTTTGTTTTATAACCGGTACTATTTTATTATTAATAGTTAATTAAAGATTACCCGACTTTTTTCTTTTACGTAATTAATATTCGTCGATTAATTCTAGCGATTGTTTTAAATTCTTTTCGTTCTTTTAAATATTTAAATCGTAATTATACCTTTTCTATTTAATAAAGTAATTAAAACCGTACTTTCTTACCCGATAATTAAAAATAATTTTAATTTCGTATATATTATCTTTTAACGTATTTTACTCGTTAATTAACGGTCCCGGTAATAGTAACTGTTTATTCTATAAATTGGCTCCGTCCAGTATTAAAAAAAAGTACTTAATACTTATTACCGGGTAAATACACATTTCTTTTAATAAATTAAGTTTATATACTAATTAATTAACTCGCTTAATAATCTTATATAAACTTGAATATTATTAAAAAAACTTTTTATTAAACTTTCTTAATAAATTATAACCTTTATATAATCGAATAAAAACTTCGTCGCTTATTATAAATTTAACCGCTTTATATTTTACGTTATACGATCGTTTTATTCGAGTAATTACGAAATCTATTATAAACGCTATATCTTATTTAAAGTAAAGGAAAAGTTCTTTTACTTAAGTAATATCTAAGGAATCGATTTTAATTATAAAATTAAAGGGTTTTAATAACTTTATTCCGAATAATTATTTATATATTAAAATCTTCGTTAATTCGGAATATACATTATTAAGATTCTATTAAAGAAAAAGGATTAACTCTAACTAATTTAATTTTAAATATTTAAATACTTAATACCGTAACGCGATTTCTATTATTTAATTTTTTCGTTTTATAGAACTATTAATTTACGGGTATTATACGGTAATAAACATTAATTTTATATCGTAGGTATTTTAAAACCTTTTTTAAAAGTCTGATATAAACTTTATATTTCGGTCGGAAATAATCCTTTTTAAGTAGCTTTAATCTATTAATTAAAATATACACACTAAAATTATAACTTATTTTAATACCGTATATCGAGCATTACCGGAAATTAGTAATATTTTTTTAATTAAATAATAAGTTATTATTAATAACGAATCGTAAATATCGTATCTTATTATTTTCTATAAAGTATTTATAATAAAAACCGTAAAAAGGTTAATAATAAAGTTAATAAAGATTATCGATATTAATATAACGTTTTTTTTTATTATTATATATTTTCTTACTGCTTTAATTCGTTTTATTTAAATAATATTATATATCGGGTAATACCGAATTTACTTTTTAATTTATTATATCTTTTTTTAAATAAAAAAGGACTTAAATTCGTAGAGTATACGTACTTCCCCGAAATAGTATTTCTTATTATAAACTTATAAAAATATATATTATATAGTAGCACTAGTACTATTTACACTGTCTTTACTGTGTTATCGGTTATTACCTTATTAAGCTTAGTACGGCTAATACGCACTAATCACTAGATTAGCTTCTATTTTTTTCGTTCACTTTCGATAAGCTTTCTTTAAGCTTTAACTTATGTATACGGTTATATAAGCCGTCTCTTTTTAAAGACTTCCTTTAGGCCTTCTAGCGCCTATATTTATAGGCTCTTTAGCACTCTTTTAAGTAGTTTTTAAGTAAGTAAGTAAGTAATATACACTAAATTATTACTTTTATATAAGCTCTTTTAATTCCCGTGTTCCTTTTATAACTATAATAGTAACTATACGCCTTTTCGATCCACTGATTATTACCCTGCTGTTATACTAGTCCGGCTTTAGCTCTTACTCCAGCCGTTACTTTGCTATAGCACTAAGCCTTTTAGCCGTTACCCTACCGCTGTTTTAGGCCTTTTTAATCGCCTTATAGCCGCGCTAGACTTATATTATAGCCCTGTAGCTTATTTATATATTTATAGTTATACTACTATCGGTATTAACCTTATAATTCCGGCCTTTTATAACTACTGGATTTACCCTTTAGTAATCACTTAGCTAGTGAGCGCTGCTTCTTGCTTTAGGGTAACCTTAGTTAGGACCTCCGCCCACTGCTAATAATATATTAAAAAAGTATAATTTTAAAATATATAATCGTTTAATTCCTCCGCGGCCGATATTATATAATAAACCCTTTATTATCTTAAAAAAGTAATTAAGTTTTACTGTATTTTACGAAAACCAGTGCTTTTATTTATTAAATTTAAAGTCTTTAAATACTTTTAATAAATCGTCGAGTATTCCTTTATATATACGGTCTTTTATATATATTTTTTAAAACTTTAATTTTAAGTAATTTATTATTAAAGCTTCGCTAAATATATATTAAACTTCGTCGAATACTGCTTACTTATTAAATCTTTTAACTGGATTTATCGGGTTCTTAGCGTTTTAAATAGTACGTAATCGATTAAGGGCGTTTAAAATAGAGTTAAATCGTCCGGGTAGATAATAAACGTTTAGCCTATATTATAAAAAGTAAATAAATATATTAATTAAACGTTTATTAGCTTTATCCGTTAATAATATTAATAAGCTTATTTAATCGATAATTCCTTTAATTAAAACGTAATCCGTTAAAATAATAATAGGCTTATTTATTAACTATAAAATAACTCTTAGTTTTTTTACTGCTTATATTAAATAAGCGACTTTAAACTTTAATGGACCGTATCGTATTTCCGTAATCGATAAGTAACGGCTAAAGTATATAATTAACTTAACTTTTATTAAAAAAATAAGGTCGCTAAAATATTAAACATAATTATTAAAAACATAAAAAATTATAACTTTAAATCTTCGTTTTAACGAACCGTCGATCTAAATAAAAAAAGGAGTATTAAAGTCTTAATAATAAAGCGTTATTTCGTTATAAATTAAGTTTTATACTACTTCGAACGAAATAATTTTGGATTTTATTAGTTTATATATTATTAATCTATAATATATTACGCGCTTATTTATATTTCTATTTATAACTTTTTTTTTAGCTCTCCTTTTACGCAGTAATTTTATTTTCTTTATTTAAAAAGGTTAAAAAACTTACGTAAAATAAAGTAAGAAATATCGTAAAAAGCCTGCTGCTTTAAAGTATATTTTTAATGCTTTAAAAGTATAAAGGAATTTTAATTTACGGAAAGCGTTTAATCTCTTTATTATAAATAATATATTAAAGGCGTCGATATGAAATCTTAATAGTTTAATTAACGGATATTTAATAAACGACTTTTTTAAATTAATTATAATATACTTATCGATAAACAAATTAAAAACAGTTTATAAATATTATATATATTCGTTTTATATATTGAAAAAGATTATAATATCGTTAATAAATACGCGGTAAAAACCTTAATAATCTTTTCATTATTTATTTATAAATTTTTAAGTATAAGCTAAAAAATTACGAAATCCTATTAGAACGACCTTTAATTTTTCTAGACTTCTATAACTAATTATCGTTAAACGATCTTTATAATCTAAATAAATAAAGAATTAATAAAAAAATCCTGTAGTATTAATAATCGTAATATAGCGTTTCCTGCGTAATATTAAGATTACGTTTATTTATAAAAGTAAAAGATAATTATTTAAAATTACTACCTTATTAAATAATCGTAAATCAACGATTACACGACCCTTCTCTTTTCTATAAACTGTTCTCTAGACTACGAATATTAAATTAATAAATAACGAAAGGTTAAAAGCTTACTTAAAAATTTTTTTTCGTACAATTTCTTATAGTACTTATTAAAAAATACCTTATCTTTTCGATTTAAAAAATACCCTTTTAATATAAGTTTTATTTTTTATTATCTTTCGATTAGTAATATCTTTATTTATTAATTTTTTAATACGTTAATTAATTTAGAATTAACGAATATCTTACTATAATTATTAAAAAGCTTCTCGATACGTTTAATAAATCTTAAGTCCTTTATATATATACGTACGCCGTTTCTTATAATATATTCTTTAATATCTCTTAGTTTCTTAATATTTAATACTATATATATAAATATAACTCGTAACCGTATAAACGAAGCCTTAATTATATTATTTAATTAAATACTTTTTACTTAAACGGGTTAAATAATATTAAAAACAGCGTTTATAAAAAGAGTTATCGAATAATTCTTATTTACCGAAACGTTTTTACCGATTATAATACTGCTTAAATCTAAAGTATAAACTGCCTTAGCTACTTTTTAACCAATTTAAAGTATTAAACTAAATTTAGTATTAATTATTAACATATTTATATTAATAATTTTACTTATATTAAAATCTATAATTATATTAAAAATAAGTACTACTACTATTACCGAATAAATTAACGCTTTTAAAGTTCTTTTAAAAAAACATGTAAAGTAACCGTTATCGTCCGCCTTTTTAATATAAGTTAATTTAAACTTACGTCTTATTATAAATAATTAATTTATATTATTAATAACCAGTACTTTAAAAATAGTGTTTCCGTCGATTATTATATTTATAACGACTAAATTATTCGAATAAAATATAAAACACTTAATATAGTTTATTACTAAACGGTTAAAATCCCTAAACGGTCAACCTACCACACTTCTCTAATCCATTAAACTTTAATACGTAATAATTCTATAACTATTATACTTAAACTTTTTAAAGAATAGAAGCTATAATTAATAGTTTAAGCGATACGTAATACGATATAAAAATTTTTTATATTAGTAATCGCGAAATTGTATAACGTTTTTAATACTACTTTACGCGTTCGAATTACCGGCCGATAAATTAACTGTAATAGAAGTATAATAAAACGAAAACTCGATCCGATTAAAAAAAAGTGATTAAGGATTATATAATCGATTTAAATACCCGAGGAATACCTCCGACGAAAAGTTATATTATAAATATAGCTAATTTTTTATTAGATTCGCGTAATAGCGACCGTATAAGTAAAGAATAGGTTACGCGTTATATTTAACGTAATCCAGAATTAACGATTCGAATAAATCGGAAATACGATTACTAAAAAGCTTTTTATAAAGATTTAGGCGTTATTTCGGGTTAGTTTAAACTAGTTACGAATATTAAAGCTAAATACGGTATCGTCGATAAAGATATATAAAATTTCGACGAAACCGGCTTTATAATAGGAATTATTAAGTTAATATTAATCGTTATACGTACCGATCGACGTAGAAAAGTAAAATTAATACAGTTTAATAATCGGGAATAGTCGATAGTTATCGAGTATATTAATTCGTAAGGTTATTATATCCCGCCGTTTTTAATCGTTTAAAGTAAATATTACTTTACGAATTAAGCTACCGAATACGGGTTACTAAGCGATTAAGTTATTAAACCGACTTTTAATAAATAAACTAATAATAAAATAGGCTTAAACTAAATTAAGCATTTCGATTAGTATACTCGATCGTCGATAAAAGGTCGATATCGCCTCTTAATTATTAACGGTTATAAGAGCTATATATTAATAGAATTCGATAATTATTATAAAACTAATAATATTATCACCGTTAATATGCCTCCTCACTTTTCTTATTTACTTTAACTATTAAATATAAGGCTTTATTCGCCTTTAAAACGCGTATATTCGAAAGAAATCGAGCTATTTATTAAAATGTCGATAAACTATATTATAAAGCTCGACTTCTTTATCGCATTTAAAGCTGCGCATTTTAAGGTTTTCAATAAAAATAATATTCGATCTGGATTCTGCGCTTCTGGTTTAGTACCTTATAATCCTAATAAAGTAATTAATAGGTTAAATATACGTTTTCGGACGCCTTTACTTATCTTATTACGTTTAGGGATAGCCAGTACTTATAATCCTTAAATATTAACCACTTTTAATTAAGTAAGTAAATAATCTATTTTTATTAAACGTAGGATTTCTGGTTATTAAAGTAGCTCTTTAATATAAATTTTATAAACGGTAAACCAAATAACGAAGGGTTTAACGATAATAGTATATAAAATGATTTTAATACGCGACCGGATGCGTATACTAAAAAAGGTTAATTTAGCACTTTCTAAGCGCCGGAAAGCTTTAAAACCGCGAATTTAAAATAGAGGACCTCTTAGTATTAACCAGAACTTAAAGCTACTGTTTAAAAAGTTAAAAGGGAAGCGTCCAGCGAATAATAAAGGTAAAAAAAGGGGTCCGTTAAAACGGAGGGCAGGACGTAAAAGGCGTTATAGTATATACGGCGAAACCGGCTATAATACGCGAATATGTAAAATAAAAGTAAAATTAAATAATGAATTAGATAGCGAATAGTTTTAATTAATTAAAAGCGTTATAATTAAAATAACTTACATAATAATATCGAGATATGCTAAGAGTTGACCGTTTAGGGATTTTGACCGTTTAGTGATGAACCACGTTATCTTTTAATAATTACTTTTAAGTTATTAATAAGTATTTCTATTTTTTTAAGTTTAAAGTAACCGTAATACAATTCTATATTTTTTTAATATATAGGTTTCCTCTTTTAAATACTTCGAAATCGATTTTTATACTATTTAATTCGTATAGTTAATATTTACTCTATATAATAATATAAAATCGTTTTTAATTAAAATATTAAATTAAAAAGGAATATCGATAATATAATTAACTTTTTTAAGTTTGTATACTACCGATTTATTATCTTTATTTATTCCTAAAAAATAAACTTAAAAATTACCTTTTATATATATTTAATTAGCTCTTCCGTTAATCCTTTAACTATAATATTGTAAAGCTCGATTATATATTCTAAGTTTTTAAAGAACTTTTTTTAATATATATTCGATTAGTACCGCTATCGAAGTAAATTTCAGTAATAAGTAAATCCTAAGTAACCTGTATTTTAATTCATAAATACGTTATTTATAATAGTAATAGTATACTAAAAGCGTTAAAAATAAGTGCTATACGTTACGCTTCCTTTAAAAATAATTCGATTTTTTTTATACTTATTTTTAACTTTTTTTTCCCGTTAAAAAAACATTATAATATAAATATAAACTTAGTATTCCTTACTTTTTAATAAAATAAAAGATAAGTAAATATAAAGTTATAAAAAAAAATATATTATAATATTTATAAATTCGTTTATTTAATATAATTATTAAAAGTATTTAAAGCTTTTTATATTTTAATCCTAGTATAATTTTATATGTTCGTTTATAATTCCTAAGTTCGCGTCCCGATCGAAAATACTTATAATATTATATATAGTCTAAAGTATTTAAAATAAAATATAATACTTTATCGTCTTTATCGGATTTATTTAAATCGTTTTTTTCGTCTTCCGCGTAATAAACAGATTCCTTTATTTTATTATAAAAATTACGATTATTTTTATTATTACGAAAGTCTTTATAGTTTTTATTACGGTTGCGAGATAGTCTCCGATCGTAGTTTTATAATATATTTTTATATTTATTTCTTTTTTTATAATTAAAAATATAGGAATTTATTAAACTTTTATAGCCTTTATCGTTACGTTTATTATGTTAATCGTTACAGCTTTATCGTCCCTAGTTTTAATATCTTTTTTATAATCTTTTAAAATCCTTTAAAAATAAAGTATAAAAAGATCTTAAAGTACATTAACGAAGGCTTTAATTCTTTTTATAACTGCTTTTTCTTTATCGTAAAAAAAACCTATAATATAATCTATTAAAATAAAAACTATAAAGGGCTAGTTTATCGATTATTACTTTTATTAATAATCTAAAAGACCTTATTAATTCGGGATAACTATTATAAACTTTCGAAAGTAATATAACCTTTACTTCTTTGATTACTTTTATATAAACTTAAAGTATAAAATTTATAGAAATCCTTAAAGTATATAAAACTGTTTTAATATCCGTAAATATTTTTAATTAAATTATATATACTATTAAAGCCTAATTAAAATTACCGGGAATAAAAAATCCTATTACGTAAATATAACGGACTTTATATTAAATAAATCTAAATAATACGTTATTATCGTATATAATATCTTTTAATATAAAATAGCTTACAGCGAAAGCTTTTATTATAAATATAAAGTATATTTTAAAACGATCGATTAATATTAAAAGTATTTTTTCTTCGAATTTAAATTATCGTAGTTAATATTACTTAATTACGAATACTTTATATATCTATTAATATAATATATTACTATCGAATAACGTATAAAAAACGCTACGAAATTATCGTATATAATCGTTATAATATAGTTCGTCGTTTAAAAATTCTTAAATTCGTTTATTAAATAAGTTTATATTAATAAAAATCGTTTTTTTACCGTTATAGACGAACCCTTTTCTTTTTAAGTTAATATAATTTAAATAGAAATATTTAATTATACTTTTCTTTAAATAAAAACGTTTAAATAAAATAGTTAATACGATATTATACTACGGTATTTATATTATATTATTATTATTAAAAGGTACTATAAATAAAATATTAAATAATATAAATAATTATAATACTGGATTAATCGGATAAAAAAGCGGTATATTATATATACTTACTCCTTTATAAAATACCGAAGCATTTTTTTATTAGTTTATTATATTATTATTTATTAATAAAAGGATTAATATATAAAGATTCCTGTAGGGTTCTCTTTACACTATCTTAACATAACGATAATCGTTCCTTCCGGAACGATTAATATTAACCTATATAAGTAAATAGTTCGTTATCTTTAAATAAATAGTAATCCATCTTTATTACACATCCTCTTTTTAATTTATAATTTAGTCTTAATATATAATAGCATCTCTAGGCCGCACTTAAGGATTATTAATACTAATCCTATATAATTCCAATATTAATAATTAATTAATCGTTTCTATTAACTAAGCACAGCCGCCGGACGTAAGTCCGAAAGGCTAACGCTAACTGTAAACGATTATTAACTAACTTCTTCCCCCACAGTCCACAGCCTATTAAGAGCAGGACATTAACTAATAATAGAATTTATTTACTACAGAAATAAGTTCGTTAAGGTATACTAAATAACGGACTTTATAAACAATAATAACAGTAACGGAATAACGAGCGATAACCTAATAAAGATTCGATCGTTCTCCGTTAAAATCTATAGATTATCGGTAAATTTAACTACATCCACCGTTAACTACCTTTTTTTATAGCGAACTAAAATTATTTATTTCGAATTTATTAAAGACCTTATTAAGTATATCGATAAATAAATAAACTTACTTTTTATTTTCCGGCCTATTAAATCCATTAGTTATAACATAACCTTAAAAGGAGCGACAATCCGTTTTAACGAAAGGTTAAAAAGTAGTCCGAAAAGCAGCAGGTTACTAACAGCTCGACCGTCGTATAAACACATACCCTCAAGGCTAGCCGATAAAGAGTCGTTTAAAGACTAATTAGCTTTGTCTCCTCTATCACCGTTCCTATTAGCCCAACGACGGAGAATAATCCAAGACTGATAATAGCTTCGTTATACTTATCGCGCTATAAGCTCGACGTCCGATATATATTAAAACGTACTAACGTCGTTCCCGATACCCTGTCCAGGCTCCCGATAATGCCCAGCGCCGAAAACGACGAAATAGTAAAAAACGAAAAATCTTTAGTTTTAAACGACGTTATAAACGATTTCGTATATATAGCCTTTATAAACGTAAAAATAAATAAAGAATAAAAAGTAAAATTCGTCGTTAAATATAAAGAAAATAGGAAATAGAAACGATTAATCGACGAACTTAAGTTTTAATAAAGTATAAAAAACAAAGAAAACTAAACACGAAATTAAAAGGTTTTAATAAACCTGGCTTTCGATACGAATTAGTAAATAAATTACTATACTTTAAAAAGCCTTTTAAAAAACGAAGATTATACGTCCCGTAAAACTGTATAATAAAGTTATTATTAAAAGCTTACGATATTAAATACTATTTCGGTATTAAACGAATAATTTACGAATTAAAAGGCTTCGTTATTAAAAGACTAAGAAAGCACGTCGAAACTTATATCGAGTATTATCTTAATTACTATAATAACTAAAAGGATAACCAGAAAAGGATCGGCTTATTATAATCGATTAAAAAACTAAAATAACCTTTCGAAAATATAACTTAAGACTTTATCGTCGGATTACCGAAAGCATTAACGATTAATACCCTATAATAAGTAACAGGATTTAACGACGTAAATACTATATTAACGATAACCTATTAATTATTAAAAAAGAAAATACTTATACCCGGGTATATTAAATACACCGTAAAATAATAAGCGAACTTAATCGTAATAACGTTATTACTCTGCGATTAAGGCGTCCTAAAAAAAAGTAATATCCGATAAAGATTTAAAGTTTACGTTTATATTTTAATAAACGCTCTAAACTAAGCTAAGGACGAAACTAGTTATTAATACAGTATAATATAAATAAATAAACGGACAGAGTAAAAAAATAAACCTCGAAATCGATATAACCGTACGATTTTATATTACGGCGTTAAAAACCCCCTAAGTTTAAATACTCCCAGTATTACAATTTAATTTTAATAACACATTTTCTACCGTACTAAAAAAGTCGTTAAACGAAGTCGTTTATAGTTTTAAACCCAGAAGTATACTATTAATTATAGAAATGCTATTAAAATAAATCGATTTTGATTTAATAAAACGTATATATTAATAAAAAATTAAAGCAGTTATAAACTTCGCCGTCGATATAATAAAAATCAGGTATAATAAAATAAACCGATATTATAAATTCGAAATAAATAACGAAATATACTTTCGTTTTAATAAAAGATATAAGCTGCCCGGAAACAGGCTACCTAAATAGTCCTAATAAAAAGTAAGGCCGTTTACTATATTAAAGCGTGTTAATAATTTAGCCTACGAATTTAATTTTTTACGACTATAGAAAATATATAAAATTAAATCGATAATATATCTATATCCAGTATTAAAAAGGGGCGACCCCTTCGGAAGAATAAGATTATAACCAGCGAAGATAATCGTCGAAAACGACGACGAATAATAGCAGTTTTATAAAATTAAGAAATTAATTAATAGAAAAATAACGAAAATAGCCGGATAACCTCGATTAAAATATCTAATATACTAAAAAAGATACGCCGCATCTTTCGATTAATAGTACCTACGCGAAATATTAATAAAAAACGCCGACGAATTAATAAAATAATACGACAAGCTATATAAATTATCGTTAAAAGAATTATAAAAAAAATAATACGATATAACGGATAAAAGTACCGTCACTTTTAATAACGATTTCGGTATTTTAAAAATAAGTAAAATATAAATAAATAAACGAACGAAACTAAAGAAAATAATCGAAACTTTTATATAATTTCGTTATGTTAATTAACATTAATAAGTATTAATCTATTTATAATAAATTACGGTATTAATTCGATTCATAATAAACTTTACGTACTTATCTTAAACACATAATTTACTATTACTTTAATTATAGTACTTATATAAATTTCCTCCTTTAAAAAAGCGAATCCCTAGACCCTTTAACGGATTAAATAAAAGCGAATAATTAAAACGAAGATTCTTATAAAACGACCGAAGCTAATTAAAAACACTACAGCACAATTAATAAAATTAATAATAATATTATAATGTATAAAGTAATAATTAAAGATAACGATCTTCGTAAAGTAATAAATTAAAAAACCTTCGTTACAGCTTCGTATAGAACACTATTAATCGGAATAATTAAATCTAAATAATAAATCGAAGTTCGTCGATTAATCGGAAAATTAAAGTAATAACTTATCTTTATATTATTAAGCCTCGAACCCGAAAACTAATAAAACTTCGTCGAATCCATTAAGCGTAAAAAAACCAGAAACTTATAAGCGAATATATTCCCCGAAAAAGTAAAGAACGAAGTTAACGAAAAAATAAGCCCGTAACCTAACCTATTAACATAATTATAAAGCGAAAATATAAATTTTATCGTAAAATATAAAAACGATATAAAAATTTTCCTTAATAAAATACCTAAATAAAATATAAAACTAATAATAGCGACGACTAATTAAAAATTATAAAACTTAAACGATTTCGCCCTGTTTAAAAACGCTAACGATACACTATCGTATTAGTAAGGCATACTAAAAAAGACGCCTATTAATATATAGCTAAATAAAACGTTAATAATTAAAGTAATAATCACAATAATAATACTATATAGTTAAATCGTAAATAACACGATTTACAGAGACGTAAAAGCGATATTAAAAACGATTAGAACACTTTATAATAATGCCTATTAAGCAAATATAAACTAACTAACAGGCTTAAAAATACTAAGAAAAACAATACTAAAAGCACTACGAATTAACGGAAATATAAAAAAAGGATTAAGCGTTATACTTAAAATAATTAAATAAATATTAAGCGAAACGAAATTAAAATAAATTACGTTTAAACTAAATAAGTAAACTATATTATAATTTTAAAGATTATAAAACCGTTATACGAAATTAAAGTGTAATAACGATATCTAAAAAGACTTAAATATTTTATTTTATCTATATAAAGGAAATATCGCGAAAAAAAACGAAAACTTCGAGTAATAAAGAAATAATATTATTAGCGCACTCGGAACGACGAAAGTCTAAAATTTAATAATAGCTCCTATTATTACTCCTAATAAACTAAATACCGCGAATAAAACCTAAACGGTTATAATAATTCAGAGCTTAATATATCCTCCTATTAATCTTACTACCGAATTAAACACCGTAAATAATAACGATAATATAAACTAAAAACTAATAAACCTAAACTATATAATTAACGAATACAAATCGTTAATTAATAAAAACATAAACGATATCGAAAAATTTAATAATCAACACGTTACTAACGAAATCGAATTCACTAAAATAAACGACGGAATAAAAAACTATAAAAGTAAGTATAACTAAATCGTTAAAGTAACTAACAACTTTACCAAGCTCGTCGTAAAAGCGAAACTATTATTAAAAGCATATTAAATTAATCACGATAAATTACAAGCCAGCCACGATAAAATACAGTAAGTAATAAGCAACATAACCGACCGTATAAACAAATTAAAAAACAACCAACGAGCCGAGCTATAAGCGGCCCCAGCCCTCTCACTACCGATCGTCGCGTAAACTTAAAGGTTTAACCTAATAAAGGTAATACTTACGAACACTGTAATAAGCGGAATATTAAAAAGAAGCCATAAAAAACGATAGGGCTCTAACCCCTTCTCCTCGTTATCCGTTTTCAGCCTTATTAAAGTAAGAAAGTAATAAGTAATAACGGGTATTATAAACAAAACGAAATTAAAAGGAAACGAATAATAACGAATATAATAATACCTTATTTTCCTATATTAATTTTTTAGAATCGAAATAATTATATTATTATTAATAATATAAAGCCGTAATATATATAATACGATTAATCGTTTAAAGAACGATTACGTCCCTCTTTTAAGAAAGGGGAAGTGTGGGGTTCCTTTTACACTATCTCAGTATAATAATAATCGTTCCTTCCGGAATAATTAATATTAATCTATATAAGTAAATAGTTCGTTATCCTTAAATAGATAGTAATCCATTTTTATTGCATATCCTTTTCTTAACTTATAGTTTAGTCCTAACAATTCCGTTACCGTTAAATTAACGTTTAAAGCTATTAAAAAAGTTAAAGTCTAATTAATAAAAACTAAAAGTTTCTTAACTATTTTAAGTTACGTTTATTATTAATAATTATTATATCGAGTTTATCGTATATTTTTTAAACTGAAATATTACTTAATTATATCGGCGTTAATTATACAGATTTAATATTATTTAACTTTATTATTATTCTAATTATACGATTTATTATTACTTAACTTTTTACTTATTAATCTAACTTTATTTTTTAGAATTATATTTTTATATTATTAATTATCTTATTTAGTTTTTTAATATTTTAAAACGTATATTTACGTTACTCCGTATTAATTAGTTCTTTTATTATTTTATATTTTTTATCGTATCGTCGTTTACTTTATTATAATATTATTAATTTAGTTTACCGTTATATTAATAAGTTTCGAAAAAGTTCGCTATTATTAGTTAACTATTAACTTTAAAAGATATTAGAAAACTTTATTTTTTCGAAAATTAATTATAGAATATTCAGTAATTTACTTTTTTTCGAAGGGCTCCCGATCTCCGATATATTAAAGAAAAGTAGCCTTAATTTTATAAGTAAATCAGAAAAAAATATATAAAGTATTAAGTATAAAGATTAATAACGGAAAATAAATTTTTAATCCTGTTTAAACGATTACTTTTTATATTAAAAAATAGAAAACTTACGTTTATATCCGAAAGTTTTTATAAAATATATTAAAGCCGAATTTAGTATCGTTTCCCGTATTTATAACGCTTACCCGTTAAATTTAAATTACTTTTTAATTACTTAATAAAAATTTCTTTCCGTCCGGTTAAACAGGATTTATTAAAGAGACTTATCGTATAAATAGAATTTAATAAAATATACCGTAAAATTTAATAGAATATTTTTTAAATAATAACGTTCGGGTATAGGTTATAACGTTATAAAGCGTTTAATAATACGCCGTCCCGAAACGTATTTCGGAAATAATTATAATTAATATTAAACTAAAATTAAAAAAGGTTTAAACTTAGTATTTCTTTTAATTTTAATTTAAACGTATATCGAAAAGTAATTTTAATAAAAAGGACCCTTCGAAAATAAAAATATAATAAAAAGTGTACTTAACGAAAAAAACCTTTCGAGAATTGTTATAGTATTCTTATTTAAAATTAAAGGAGAAAAAGATTTAAATTTAGTACTTTTCGTCTTTTTAATAATAAATAAAATACCGAAAATAGTTAATTAAGCCTAGAAATACTTTAAAGATTTAAATCTAAAACTCTTAGTAATCTTAACTTAATACGAAATCTTTTTTAATAATAATAAATAAATTTAAATCTAATCTTTTTATTATTATTAAAAAAAATTTTATAATAGGATTTAAATTTAATCCTATATTATAATAGTTAATATAGTTTAGTGTTTTTTTAATTAAAAATAGAAATACTATTATTAATATACTTCGTAATAATTATTACGGGAAAGACGGTAGAAGGCGAGACATGCCTTAAGGCTACTAATCACGTAATAATAGTGCTGTAATTAGTAAAGGTAATGAGTTTCTCTTCGAAAGAAAGAAAGAGTCGTGTAACGACTCTAGCGAAAAGGTAACCCTTTATACAGGGAACCTACCCTAAAGGCTGGTTTTCCTGTAATAAATCCCCCCGTCGTATAAAACAGATATTCGTTCCGAATATAACCGAAACTACTATAAATTATAAAGCTAAAGGGAAAACCAGCGTACCAGCTAGTCTTACGAATAGAAAACGCGTAATTTTAGCCTGTTATCCTCTTTACCCTAATATTCTTTTACTGTATCTATAATAAAAGCTTACGCACTTTATTACCCTTTACTTAACCTCTGCGCTGGGCATCCCGAACTATATTAATAAGGTCTTTAAACTCTATAGCAGGCGACCGAATACGCGGGTGCCCTGTAGTTTAGCGCTTGGCGGGGCTTCTTTGGGGAGTGCTACCGAAGCGCTTTCGTATAAAGCGCTGAGCTACTTTATTTACAGGCACGCCGATAAAGTTATTTAGTCCGTTACCTTCGCTTAGGATTTCGATGGGCACTCTGGGGCTACTAAACGTTTATACCGGTAAAGCAGCCGTGGGAACTAGTCCGCTGTAAGCCGGCGGGGGAGCTGCCGGTAAAGGCTTACGAACTTTAGTGGGGATTATTATAGCGTCGATTTATTTCTTATGTTTAACCGTGAGATTCCCGAAGTCTTTTAAGGCCTGGTCGTGAGAAATAAGCCGGCTGCCGAGATCGTTATTTATAGCTTTAAGTCCTTTAGTTATATTCTCCGTTTTTTTATTAAAGTTCGTAAAGGCGGAGTTAGAGGCTTTTTATACAACGTCGCCGATTATTGCCTTTAGGATTAAGTAATACTCTTACAGCTAGGATTTGCTAGTTATAAAGCCCGAATCGAGGGGAAGATGTTAAAAGATCTGGGTATTCTGATTCTCGAGCGCGGCGAGTCTGGTGTAAGAGCGAAGTAACTGTATATTTTTATCCTGGCGCTTATTCACTTCGTCGTAGTGTTTTTTAGTTAGATCGTTTAACTCTTTTTTAAGCTTATTAAATTCTTTTAGGGGTACTGTGGCGGCGGTATTATAGGCGATTAAGGGGGCACGGTAACTTTATCCGGCGTGAATTCTCGCTAGTCCTAATAAATTATTTATATATTCCGTTTTCCCTATTCTGTGGAGAAAACTATAAGTTTTCGGGTGAATATAACTTACGATATTAATTAAATTAAGCGCGTATATATCCGATACCGACGGGAAATTAACCGGATTAAAGCAGTTTTATTATTCGGCGAAAGCCTTTATTAAGGCGTTATTCGTATAACGGGTTATATTTACTTTAAAGTAGGCTATAACTTCGTAAAAAGGCGTATTCTTCCCGCCGGTAAAATAAAATGTATCGATTAATATAAAGTACGGAGTTAAGACTACGTCCGCTTTATCCCCGTATTCGATAAATAAGCGAAAGACTATAGTTGTTTTATCGACGATTATATTCGTAGAATTAGCGAAGAAATATGCCTCTTTACAGAAGCCCGTTTAATCGGTATCGAAACGCTTTTTTTAGGTATCGACGTTTGCTTTTTAAATAATTATAATATTAGTAGTACAGAGCCGCTTAAAGTTATATCCGGTAAGTGGCTTTAATACGTTCGTAGGGACTGTAATATTGTTACCGCTCTTTTCCTTATCGGGCTCTTTTATTTTAAAGCGTGCAGAAGCCCTAGCTTTACCCTTAGGATAACGCTTCTTCGGAGCGTTGTAAACCCCGTTATTACCGGTCTCCGGACCGGTGCGCCCTTATATTTAAATAGCGGAAATCGGGCCTTAATAATCTACGGCGTTTATATTATTATTATTCTCGCTTTCCTTGTCCTTATTAGCGATATCGGCGAGCTTTTAACCGGGATTATAGCCGATGGGAATACGCTCTTTTTCGTATATATTAAGCGCTATCTCCCCGCGGGGCGAAGACCGAATATCTCCGCTTTTTCTTCCTTTTAGAATTCTTCGGCGTTTAATTATTCGGTCAACTATTATTCGATATTATCGCCGGCTTCTTCGTACTCGTGTATAAGGATTAAGGGATTATATTCGGTAACGTCGGCCATATTATCGGTATAGGCTATAGTAATATATTCGAAGTATTTTTCGTACGTCTTTACTCTATTACGGAGCATAAGCCTCTTAGCAAAGTCCTTTTAAACGCTAGCGGTATAAATAATATTTACGATAAGAGACCTAATCACCGAAAGGTCGGTCGAAAAAAGGGGGAATAATCGGTTAAAGTAACGGTGTATTACTTACTAACGTAATTAACGATCTATTTCTCTTTTTAACGGCTACCTTTCTTTATTATACCGTAAAAAGGATATTACGGGTACGGAAGTAAAAAGAAGAAGTATATTAATACTAAGAATAAGCAGGGTGTATAATACCCTAGCCGCCGACAATATAAAGGAGAACTTTCGGTAAAGTAGAAAAAAAAAAAATTCGCGGTTAGAAAATAACCGCGGGTAAAATAACGAAAAAAAAACCAGAAAATGAAAATAGGAAATAAAAACCAGAAATCTAAGGGGGGGGTTTATATACTTCTAAAGAAAGGGGTTATAAAAAAAATGTAAAGATTTCGTAAAATCGAAAAAGTCTAAAAAAATAAGACACGGTAAAAGTGTAAAAAAAAACGAAATATAAAAACGATAGGAACGAAAAATAAAGTGAAAATATCGGTAAAAAACCGTTTAAATATTCACGAAATCGACGAACGCGGAATCCTTCCCCTTCCTCGTCGCTTTTTATACCTAGTCGATAAGATACTTTTCGTTATAAACGTCTACTAGAGTAGCTACTCCGACCCGTAGCTCGTTACGGTCGATCTATTCGTCGAGTATCTAGCCTGCGCCCTTCTATCGGACGCAGTATTTTAATAGGGGGCGGTTTCGCCACTATCGGATATAATAGTCGACGATAGCTTCGATTTCCTAGTACTCTTGGCCGTTAACGCCGACTAGCTCCGGCTCAGGTTCTTCGCAGTAAAATAAGTCTGGGCCTTATTCCGGCTTATACAGCTGGGCGACCGAAATAACCGGCCATACTTTTTAGTACTCTAGGAAGTTGAGTTTATACGTGTTAACCCCGATCTTACGTACGATTTTAAAAAGTCCCGCTCGGGTAGGAGACTATTTAACTTTAGGCTTCCTAAGTAGATAGTACCCTTTATTAAAGCGAAAGTAGACCGTATCGCCCTCCGTAAACTCGAAGGGGGTATACCTATCGTCGTATCGCTGTTTTACTAGCATCCCCGCTAAGTTAATAAACAGGACCGCCTTTTCGCGGTACTCGTTCCTTAGCCTTTCTAGGGTTGCAGCGCTCACGGTACCGACGGGATCCTATCGTAAAACGTCGAATAACGACCTGGGCTTACAGTTATAAACCAGCTCGTTAAGGGATTTCCCGACCGTAATAGCGAAGGAATTATTTAAGTAGTACTGTAACGCGGGAAGGATCTCGGTCCAAAGTATTTCGGGGTACTCGAAATAATAGAAACGGATCGTAACTTCGACGGTTTAATTCTTTCTTTTTAATAAACCGTCGGTTTATAAGTAATACGCCGTTAAAAAAAAGAACTTAATTCCTAGAAAAGAGAAGATCTCCTATTAAAGGTTACTTATAAACTTAAAGTCCTTATTATTAATAATCCTAGTCGGTAGGCCCTAGTCTGCGAACTGTAATATCTTTAGTAGTATAATAACCCAGGTCTTAGCTGTATATTTCGTATGGCCCGGTATAAACAGCGTCTTCTTAAAGAACTTATAGCTTATAATAAAGAAGCTATTAAAAGTATTAATCCCTTCCGTGCTCCAGAACGATCCTGCCGCCGAAACGGGCGGCATATCGGTGATAAAATCGATCGTGATCGTATAGAAAGGGATAAGCTCCGGGGCGATAAATTCTAATTAGCTAGGGGGTTTTAAACGGTCTAGTTAGTTTTTTCGGTATACCGGGCAGTACCGCACGAACTTTCGCATTATCTACGACTTGCTATATATATAAATACCTTTAAAGAAATCCGTTATTTTATTTTCCCTAAAGTAATACTAACCGTTATATACTATCGTAAATACGTCCTAAACACAAGTACGAAGGAAGCAGAAGCTCTAAGAGCCGTCCCTAAGGACGTAGTATAATAATCCGTTTTTCAGTTCGAAAAGTCCTTTCCCTTTTTTTAAGGGGTACTAAACTAAGTTATATTACCGGCCTCCGTTACTACGGATCTTACAGCTTCCGTAAGGATTTTATACGGCGCTTTATACCTCTTATCCGTTACGTAAGCTTTAATAATTCGTGCTCGAAACTCGTTACTAATTACGGCACTTATAGTCGTAACGTTTACGTCGGCGTTTTCGTTCTAGTATACCCAGTAGTAAGTATTATCCTAAATATCGTTAAGCTCGTTAATTACGTTAGCTATAACCTTAATCTCTTTTTCTATAGCTATCGGGAGTCGGGATAAAGCGTCCGGGACGACGTTTAATAAGCCTGGGATATAGTAAATTCGCAGCTAGAATTAGCTTAAGTACGTAACGGTATTAGCGATACGAAAGTTCGCTTTATTAAGGTTTATAGTCTAAAGGGAAGAATATTCGACTATATTCTTAATAAGGGCGTAGTTAATAAACACTTCGGTAATAAACGTGCTCGTGTATAAGAGCTTCCTAAGTTTACAGCAGCCTTATATAAAAACGGTAATTTCTCCTTCTGTTAACCCGTACCTTCGCTCCGTTACTGTAGTTAACTTTAATATATACAGTATCGGCCTAATCTTGTCCACGGGGATTCCCTTCTTTAGCACTCCTTCTCCGTCCTAATTAGCGTTTTATAGCTGGAATATTATAATAACGAAGGCCGTTTTATTACGGTCTAGCTTTATAAATAGTAGCTTATCGCGTATATAATAGTACAGGGTGTAATTTTAGTAAAGGTGCTCCTAGAGCGACTAGAATAATTTAAACTCTTTTTCGGTAGGCGTAAATTTAACTTTAAATGTTATTGTTTAACGCTTTTATTTCGAAACGTTAGATGGGAGACTATCCGCCTCCCGGATTTTTTTAAATAGGGCGGTCTTTTTAGCCTATAAAAGGGCCGATTTCACGTCGAACTAGGCTATACCTTTACGTATCCATCCCGCTATATTTAAATACGTTTCGAAGGAATTTAAAATATCCGGAAACTGGATCTTCTTAAAGGCTTCGATATAGTCGTCGGTCTTAAAGACGCTTTAACCGTTTATATTATACCCGAGCAAGCGAACTAATGGGTAACCGGCGAAAGATTTCGTAGCGCCGATATATACTCCGGCCTTTTAAAAAATATTAAACACTGTAGCAACGTGCTCTAGGTGCTCTTCCTTCGTACGATTAAAAATAATAATATCGTTAATATAGGCCCTTATAAAGCTCCGGTAATTTTTAAATAACTTATCTATAAACCGTTGTGCGTACGCCGGAAAATTCCTAAAGCCTATAAAGGCGACGTTAAACCTCTCCAGCCTTTTAGGACTAATTACGATTATCCGGTTATAATACTCTTTTACGACGGGCAGTTAAAAGAAAAAGCTAGCCGCGTCTAAGAACATAAAGAAAACGTTCCCTGCTAAATCGGTTATAATATTATCCTAGTCGGGAAGCGGATATACGTCCGGAACGGTAATCTTATTTAACGGGCGTAAGTCGATAATTACGCGTCCTTTAAGAGCGCTGTTAACGGTTTTCTAAACTACGAATATTAAGCATGCGATTAGAGTAGGCTCGTCTTAAAACTTAAGCTTCTTTATAATTTAAAGCTTATCGTGTATCTTATTTAGGAAATCGCGATCTTTTACCCTTAATAAGTAGAGTTTCACCGGTTTAAGCTGCTCTTACCATCCGTTTACGAGCGGAACTTTAAGTTTTTAATATTCGGGAAGCGGGATTATACCGCGGTCTCGGAAAACGTTTACGCTGTCCAGAAGATCGATAAGGCGTTTTACGAAGTCGGGGTCTATATTAATTACGTTAACTCTGTTTTTAGATTTAACCGAAGGTACGTCCTCGGGTTTAGTGATTCTGTACGCTATCCCCGGCTAACGGAGATCCCGTAAATCGGGATAATCAAAATAGCTGGCCTTCTCTTAACGGTCGATTTCCTCTTTCTAGCGCTTAGCTCGGTTATTTAACCTTTAACGAAGGGCTTAACCGTAACTTAAGGCTGCGGTCTTAATCGTAAGCGCTACCGGCTGTGAAACCCTTAGCCTCTCGGTATCGGCGCTCGCCGTACGCTATACCTATTCCTTTAAAGAAAAGTCGTCCTCTTAAAGAGTAGTGTATACGTTCTAGTTAACGAACTAGGCTTTTATTTAGTTTATCTGCGAATAATCGTAAATATAACTTAGTTTCTCGCTTCGGTAGATAATAATAGGTTATGTATTATCGTTTTTTACTACTGATTTCTTTAGCGTAAAACGGTTAATAGTCGTATTTACCGCGATAAGGTGTATAACGGTAAAGTACGCAGGCCTGGCGGTATGGTTTTTTCGGTTAATTAGCCTGGGAAAATCGATATAGTTTACGTTAATAAAAGCTATTGTTATCGGGGGAATTGTAACGGTATACGCGCTCGTTACTCGTTTTCGCAGTTCGCGCTTAATAAGTTTAGCGGTTAAAACTATTAAAACGGTAATACCGGAAGCTAATCGGTAAGTAATTTCGCTCCGTACTAAGTCGATCTTAACTCTATAAACGTATAAAAAGTCGGTTCCGATAAAGAGCCCTGGCTTCAACTCGTTTAAAAGCGCGGCTTTCGCGGTAAACTTCACTGTTTTAGCTTATCCTTAAACGAATCCTCTCTAGTAAAACGTAAATATAGCTTCTCGCGTAATCTTAGTTTTCGATTAAACCCTGTTTATTATTCGCAGTAGTATATCCTTAATAACCGCGTTTAGATCGATCTTTTTAATTAAACGCTCTTCGGTAATGCTATATAAACACCCTGTGTTAACGTATATTTAAACGCCGTCACCCGACGGAGTACCCGAGATTCGAGTACGCAGGTAAGTAATTCGGTCTTTACGCGCAGAGTTAACGTCTAACCGAGGGACTGCTTTAATAATATCGCCGATAAAATTAACGTTAATATAATCGTCGAAAGCGAAATCCAGGCTATCACTATCGCTTTCGCTTCCCGGATCAGGAAAATAGGTCACGTTCTCTTTTTTTACCGTATAAATAAAAGAAGAGTTCGTAACCACGCCCCGTTAATCCTCGTAAAGATCCCCCGGGGGTTAAAAGATACTCCCGTCGATTTCTTTTATACTATCGCTAATATAAACGTACCCGTACGATTCGAGTTAATAAACGATATAATCGGTATCAAGGTCGTCTTTATAAATAACCTGCTCGTTTTAAAAGTAGTACAGGCCGTTACCTTATCTTTCCAGCCTGCCGTAACGTCGGTGACGGGAATATGTACGCTCTCGTCCTCGGTCGTTATTCGTAGGGTAACGTAAGCTTAATTTATTCGTTTTATCGGAAGGAGGTATTTCGTAATCACTTTCGCAGAACCGGGGATTAAAAGGCCTTGTCCAGTTCCCTTATCCTTATAGTCGGGCAGGGAACCGGTTACCCCCTCGAAAATTACCTCGGGAACGGTCCTAACCTCGTTAAGAATCGTTACGGGGGTATTAACGGTTATTATTACCCTAGTTCGCGTCGATATCGTACTCTAGATCGTAGTCTTTATATAAAGTACCCTAATATACCGACGCTAATTTATTACCGGCTGCCTCGGTAATAAGCTCGCGTTATTTAGCCTTTATTTTAACGTAAACTTTATCGAAGTACTCCCCTCTCTTCTCTTTTTCCGCTGGCTTTATATAATTAAACTATAAAGCGGGGAATAGGGAATTATAAAACTTGGTTAAGATCTGTATATCTTCGGTATCGCTTTAAGCTTTTACTATTACGAATACGTTATAAGCGTGCTTTCGAACGCTCTCACCCTTCCGACACATCTCTTTAATATACTTCGTTTCTAGCAGCCACCTATTAGCTTTTATACGGGAAACGCCGAATTGCTCGTTAATTCGGTAAAAAAAGTCGGTAGGCCGGAGAATAAACTCCTTCCGCTCGTTATCCCCGAGCTGCAGAGTCTATTATTAAAGAGCTGCCCCGCGAAAAAAAACCTCGCAGTCCTTAATAAAGACTACGGCGCGGAAAAGGTCCGCTTCGAACTACTGCTTAGCCCGTCGGGTCCAATTCTTTACGTTAATATAAACCGGCACCTTCCCGTTATAAAAAACGCTTTCGCCGTTAATCTTTTCGTTTAGAATATCGGGCCAGAAGAAGCCGCACTTTAAGATCCCGTCCTTAATAGTACCGACGGGGCCTTTATTACTTAAGGCAGGGGTGGAATCTCTTACTAAGCCAGAAAACGAAATCCGTTCTTTAATTTCTTTATTAATATTAGATAAAGTATTAACCAGTTACTAAAAAAGCGTAATCTAGGCGTCTATTAGGGGACCGCTAATAGATTTATCGTTTAATAATATAGTACCGGATTACTTTAGGATAAGGCTAATAGGGTCGATATACGAAGAAGTCTCCGATTCGGAAGATAAAACTTCGTCCTCCTTCTCGTTTTTAACGGGCAGAAGGGACTAAGCAGCAGTATTAAAATCCATTACGGGCTACTTATCGGAAATAAGGTTATAAAGCTATACGGGAACCTACTCCTAATTAACAGTAACCTGTCCAGCGAAAATAGGCTTTATCTCGCTAATCGGGCTTCTTAATTCGTTTTTTACGGTATCGGACTCCTTATCGAAATCCTTTTCGGAGCCCTAGTAAGCGGCGTCTTTATTAAAATTAAAAAGACCGCCTTATTATAAAAGTTCCGTTAGAGGAAAAAAAGTACGGGCGACGGAGTCCGTAAACAGGTTTACGGTATAAAAATAGCGTATTAATCGGGCTAGGGTTACTCTAAAAAACTCCACGATCCTGCGTAACTTAAAATTCTAAACGAAGCGTTCGACGTATTTATAAGTTTAACGTAAGGAGTTATAGCCCTTCTCCCACTCTAAAAAGTAATCCGTAGTAAAAAGTTCGTTTACAACGTAGAATACGTTAAGGGTGTCCGGTAAAACGTATAAGCAAGCCGCTTATCTTAACCGCTTAATAGTCTTATTACTAACGATTTTAATAAGCTCTGGATTAAAGGGAGTAAGTGTAAGGTTATCGTAAATAGTTACGAAATAGTATACTTAATAAGCTCTAGTAAGTACAGCTTCGTTTATATAAGCTTAACGTAAAAGTAGGATAATTAGGTTCGTTATTACTAACTTAAATCGAAAAAGAAATCCCGGTAACTCGGTTCGTAATAACTAAACCTTTAAATCCTAATTAAAATACTCTATAACGCCTTAAAACAAGCGTATAATCCCGTTCGTGAGAACGGCCGTAATAATGAGATAAACTAGGAATCGGTTCGAAGAATAGGCACTACTTATTATAAGAAAAACGGTAAAAGGCGAGACATGCCTTAAAGCTACTAATCACGTAATAACGGTACTATAACTAATAAAAGTAATAAGTCTCTCTTCGAAAGAAAGAAAGAGTCGTGTAACGACTCCAGCGAGAAGGTGACCCTTTATACAGGGAACCTGCCCTAAGGGCTGGTTTTCCTGTAACAATAATATATAAAAATATAATAAGTAATAATTATTTTAAAAGAAAAGAATTTTATTTAACTGCTAAGCTTTAATTATATATAGCTAAAGGGCTTTATTAAATATACGTAGGTCCTCTTTTTTATTTAATCTTATTTACTTATCTACTTCCGGTATAGCCTTCACTAGCGGCTCACGTATTACCGTATTTAACTTTAATATTCATAATTAATTTAAACTAACCTAAAATAACGCTTAAATCTTTATAAAAAGCTCTTTAATAATCGTATTTCCGATTTATTTAAATCGTTAAGTTTAAATTACGTCGAATATAACGAATAACTTATTTTTTATTTATATAATCGTTATTATACGAATCTAATAAAAAATTAATTATATTTATAATATAACTTTTCGTCGGAGGTATTTTTCGGGTATTTAAATCGATTATATAATTTTTAATTACTTTCTTTTTAATCGGATCGAGTTTTCGTTATATTATACTTTTATTACGGTTAGTTTATCGGCCGGTAATTTGAACGTATAAAGTAATATTAAAAATATTATATAATTTCGCGATTATTAATATAGAAATTTTTCGCGTTATATTATATATCGTTTAAACTATTAATTATAACCTTTATTCTTTAAAAAGTTTAAATATAATAATTAAAAAATTATTATATATTAAAGTTTAATAGATTAAAAAAGTATAATAAGTTAACCGTTTAAGGATTTTAACCGTTTAGTAATAAATTACGTTATATTTAATATTAATTTATTAATATTAAATACCGTTTAACGTAGTTTATTACTAAACGGTTAAAATCCCTAAACGGTTAACCTACTACACTTTTTTAATTTATTAAACTTTAATACGTAATAATTTTATAACTATTATGCTTAAACTTTCTAAAGAATAGAGGCTATAGTTAATAGTTTAAGCGATACGTAATACGACGTAAAAAATTTTTATACTAATAATTACGAAGTTATATAATATTTTTAATATTACTTTATACGTTCGAATTACCGGCTGATAAATTAACCGCGATAAAAGCATAATATAACGAAAACTCGATCCGATTAAAAAGAAAGTAATTAAGGATTATATAATCGATTTAGATACCCGAAAAATGCTTCCGACGAAAAGTTATATTATAAATATAGCTAATCTTTTATTAGATTTACGTAATAACGACCGTATAAGTAAGGAATAAGTTACGCGTTATATTCGACGTAATCTAGAATTAACGATTCGAATAAATCGGAAATACGATTATTAAAGAGTTCTTTATAAGGATCTAGGCGTTATTTCGGGTTAGTTTAAGCTGATTACGAATATTAAAGCTAAATACGGTATCGTCGATAAAACTATATAGAATTTCGACGAAACCGGCTTTATAATAGGAATTATTAAGTTAATACTAATTATTATACGCGCCGATCGACGCGGGAAAGCAAAATTAATATAGCTTAATAATCGGGAATAATCGATAGTTATCGAGTATATTAATTCGTAAGGTTATTATATCCCGCCGTTCTTAATCGTTTAAAGTAAATATCACCTTACGAATTAGGCTACCGAATACGAATTACTAAGCGATTAAGTTATTAAACCGACTTTTAATAAATAAACTAATAATAAAACAGGCTTAAACTAGGTTAAGCATTTCGATTAGTATACTCGATCGTCGATAAAAGGTCGATATCGCTTTTTAATTATTAACGGCTATAAAAGCTATATATTAATAGAATTCGATAATTATTATAAAGCTAATAATATTATTACCGTTAATATGCCTCTTTACTCTTTTTATCTACTTTAGCTATTAGATATAAGGCTTTATTCGCCTTTAAAACGCGTATATTTAAAAGAAATCGAGCTATTTATTAAAATATTAATAAACTATATTATAAAGCTCGACTTTTTTATCGCATTTAAGGCTACGCATTTTAAGGTTTTTAATAAAAATAATATTCGATCTGGATTCTGCGCTTTTAATTTAGTACTTTATAATCCTAATAAAGTAATTAATAGGCTAGATATACGTCTTCGGACGCCTTTACTTATTTTATTACGTTTAAGGACAGCTAATACTTATAATCCTTAAATACTAACCACCTTTAATTAAGTAAGTAAATAATCTACTTTTATTAAACGTAGGATTTCTAGTTATTAAGGAAGCTTTTTAATATAAATTTTATAAGCGGTAAACTAAATAACGAAGGGTTTAACGATAATAGTATATAAAGTAACTTTAGTGCGCGATTAGATACGTACACTAGAGAAAGCTAATTTAGCACTTTCTAAGCGCCGGAAAGCTTTAAAACCGCGAGTTTAAAATAAAGGACCTTTTAATATTAACCAGAACTTAGAGCTATTATCTAAGAAATTAAAAGGGAAGCGTCCAGCGAATAATAAGGGTAAAAAGGGGGTCCGTTAAAACGGAGGGCAGGATATAAAAAGCGCTGTGGTACATACGGCGAAACCGGCTATAATGCGCGAACATATGAAATAAAGGTAGAATTAGATAATAAATTAAATAGCGAATAGTTTTAATTAATTAAAAGCGTTATAATTAAAATAATTTATATAATAGTGTCGAGATGTGCTAAGAGTTGACCGTTTAGGGATTTTAACCGTTTAGTGATAAACCACGTTATAATTAATTATATATATCGGCTTTTTTATAGAAACTTAATATATTACTTAATTAACTATTTATATTACCGTTAATTATTAATCGGAAGTGTATATAAGAGTTATGTGCTTAGTGATTAAAAAGTATTTAAGAGTTACTTTAATCGATTTCTTTTTATAATTTAAATTCGGAACTTCGTTACTCGATTAGTAAAAAGTAGAAAGTGTTCGTAGTTTCCGTATTCCGTTAATTAATTATTAATATTTTTTTAGCTTTATTAATAGTTTTTTTAAAAGAATTTAATATATTAGTAGCGTAACGTATTTATATTTATATTAATTTATTATTATTAATAGTAAAGGTTATTTTCGTTATTTAATTTATTAATATAAAATAATTAAAATCTTAAATAAAAGTAAAATCTTCGAGTTTTACTTTTATATTAATAATTATATAATTTTATCGCTTAATATTATAAAATATATATTTTCGCTATTTAAAATTAAATAATTTTTTCGTAACTTCGGGCTTATTATCGAAATATCGGTTATTATATTTTAATATCGTTAATTAAAACGGTCGAATCGAAGGGAATCGTATATTTTAATTATCGTCGGCTATTTCGGATTCGTTTTATATAAAAAATTCGAATTCTTTAATTTTTACTTTTAGGAAATTCGTTAAGGCCTTACCTTTTTTCGATAGGCTTCTAATTTAAAATATTTCGGGAGAGTTTTAATTTATTATATTAAATAATAACGTAATTTAACCGATAAAGTATAAAAAAACTGTAACGTTTTATAAAACAAAAATCAGGTTATTAATAAAATACGATAAAAGTAAGTTTAAATATAGCTTAGTAATTATTTATATACCGCGGGGTAAAAAACTTGCTTTATTATTTAAGTATTAATTAAATAAAAGAAAAATTAAATTAATACAAAGTGGTTTTTTATTTTATTATAGGATAAAAATAGAAAAGGCTTAAATCTAGTATTCTTTATAAGTTTAGTTTAAAACAGAATAGTTAATAATCCTATTTAGAATAAAAGAGAAAAAGGCTTAAATCTAACGCTTTTTATAACTTTAATTCTAAATAGAATTTAGTAGTGTAATTAAGCTTAGAAATATATAAAAAACTTAAATCTAAACTTTTTTATAGTTTTAATTTAATACGAAAATTTTTTATAATAATAATTAAATTTAAATCTAATCTTTTTAATTATCGAAAAGTAATATAATATAGTATTTCTTTAATTAAAAACAGAGATACTATTATTAGTGCATATTATAAATAGGTGTATAGAAATACTAGGATAATAAATAAAAAAGAAAAAAGGGACCCTAATTAAGTTAAAAAGCACTAGCTATAAAGGCTAGTAGGGCTTTATTTAATAATAAAGTAGGTCCTCCTTACTATTTAATCTAATCTAATTTATAGCTTATACGTCCTTTACTTATAGCTTACGCATCAGTTAATGTTTATATGCCTTAGGAACTAATCTATAAAGTTATAACCTGCCTTAGGTATATTATTAATAAACCGCATCAGTCCTTTTAATAAGGCCTGTTAAATAATATAAATTAAGTAGTATTTTAATTATTATTAAAAGGAAAAAGCTAAACCTGTTTATAAAAAGCTATAAAATAAAGTAATATAAAATCGAATAACTATTATTTATATATAAAATAAAGCTTTTATAAAGCGAAAAAGATATATAAATTTATAGTATAGTATACATCCTCTTAATTTAAGAAAAATATACTAGATTATATATATATAAGAATATTAAGCCACTTCGTAGCGCTTGTGGCACTGTGCTATTACTAGCACTGCTTTACTATATACAGTTAAAGGGCTTTATTAAAAATACATAGGTCCTCTTCTCTATTTAATCTTATTTACTTATCTACCTCTAGTGTAGCCTTATAAGCGGCTCACGCATTATAAGATCTTATAGTAATAACTAGTGACATATATATTTATTTTCACTAGTAGTAATAATGACACATATATTTATTTTCACTAGTAGTAATAATGACACATATATTCACTTAATAGCTATATGCCTCTGATCCTCTTGTTTTCGTCTTAGTGGTTTCGGTTTCACTTCTTCTTACCCACCCTCTGCTATATTAGTAGTGTCTTTGCTTCCCCTATCCACCTCGAATAAGGTCGGCCTCAATGAAGCAGTAAATAGCACCCTACTATTGCCTACTAGTACTATCGTTCTGGGTAGTCGAAAATCATTATGCTGGTAGGGCCGCACCTTATATCCGGTAAAAGGTGATTGCTAATATCGCCTCTGAAGCTCTTGGGCCTTCTTGTCGCCCTACTGGCTCTATTGGCCGCCGGTCTACCCCTTGGGTCTTCGATCGACGCTGAGACAACAGAGAATGTCGAGGGTGCTTTCTTCCCGTCTCTCGATATCCCTTACAACGCTAGTTCGCCTGGTCTCGTTCCTGGCCCCGAATATTCTTCTCGAGAGACAGTTAAGCGAGGGGCTCCCTCGTGGCCGTTCAACCCTATCAAGGGGAGCGAGAGCAATGATGACCCGTCTGTGTACCACTGCAACATTCTCGCCCAGTACCACAACCATATACCACCTGGCGGTGTCTTGGTTTCGCCCCAACCTGATGCAAACGGTCATGTCCCTGGTGGTGCAGTGGCTTATTCGGCTGAAGAGATTTATGTCGCCTTCAGAGGAGGCGCCTCGGTACTCTTTGGCGTATCAGACGGCATAGGTGCCGTCGAAGATTACGCGGTACACTTCAATGGCCAAAGCTTCCCGCGGCCTTTGTACGTCCCCGCGGCCCTAATCCTACCACGAGTTCCTATAGGGATTGGGCTATGGTACACCGGCACCGGACCAAACCGTGACCCACACCTGAATACTATAGTACATGAGTTTCCATTGGTTCGAGGTGGCTACTATCCCTACCTGTCCGTCAACAACCAATACAACTCAAACGCCGGAGATGATCGCGTCCTGTTCCAACTGATTCGTGGTGTCCCAATCTATCTTGGTGTCATCACTTATCGCTGCCCATGGCCGAATCCCACGCCGGCTCAGCAATCTCCCCGGTAAGTCTGTCCCCATTCAAAATCACCAGATGCTTCTAACTCCTCCATCCGCAGCTGGGGATATGTTTACAATCAGGCGAATCTCCGCCCTGACCAGGGACTGATAGACAGCACGCTGTATCCAGGCCTCGATCCCGGTTCAAACCATCCTCCTAGCGTCGGAGTGATGGCCGGGAAGCGAAACAATAGGAGAAGGAGGGATCCTTGGGCTACCACGTATCCAGATCTACCGCCGCCGCCGCCGCCGCCAGGAGGAGGTGGAGGAGGTGGTGATGGCGGTACCGGGTCTGGTGGGGGCGGTTCAGGTAGTTTGCCAGGTTTTGGACCAGGCGGTATGAGTAGTTCAGGTGGTGGAGATGCCGGCGGATCAGGCGCATTTTACGGCATACAGATGCTGCCGCAGGCTGGCAACGTATTCTCAAAGAGCCCGCTCGCTCTCATTCCGGGTCCCAGCCACATAGAGCTCTGACCTGTGTTGTGATAGATACCGCCACTCTGAGATGACGGCAAAGGGGCGTTGTTGAAGTGACGTGTCACCAGGTGGTCGTATTAGTCATTGTGAGTCCGGGGTTTGTTAATTAGTCAAGGTTCTCAAGCCGCCCGGCCGGGCGGGCCCCTAAACCGGGAACGGGGCCCTCTTTAGCTCTCCGGGATTTACCCGACGTCGGTATTGGGAGAAGCACTGTATACCCCTGCCATAGACGGCATGCGGGTTCGGATCCGAGTGAGGGAAACACCCAATCGTGATGATGATGAATGCCCCAAAGCCGAGTGTCGGGTTCGCGACAGACGACCAGACTTCTCCAACATCGTCTGGCGAGAGTACGATTAATTACAGCAACGCAGCCAATCCTACCGATTTCCAGCGAGTTAGAATAACGCAATACGCTGGGATGGTTTCCGGGCTCCAAGTAATAGAAGTCCTACTCGGCCGACCCGTCTCCATGGCGGCGGTGACGCTCGGCGTTAGAGTCTCTCTGCAATCCGAAAATGATCCAGTTGCCATCTTGAACAGCTGGCTACCAAATAGAGTACATGAACAAGTCGATGACGACCCGCAATGGAATACATTGAGATGGGAGATGACTGTCAAGCACGAGGCATACCATATAGATCGAGGCGGGTCAGATGGTATGTCTACAAAGAACTGATGTTGACTCACCGGATCAAACGTCCGTCCCCAGCCATCTGCGAGGGAAGCCCATTCCGCTCACGATGCGATAGGCGAGCAGACCCAGTGGCCTGTTCATACGATGGAGGATCCTGGGATGCTGGGGCACTGATGGCCATTGTTCAGCGTGTGTAGAAGGTAAAGTCATGTTGTGCACGACGTTATGACTTCAGTCACAAGTTCTCCTACAAAGACATGCATGCTGAAAATCAAATTACTCGATATTCTCATACGAGGTGTTGTTCAGTTTGTGCTCTGCAGGCCGAGGAAATTAGAAAGTAATTGCGCATTCACAAGCTCTGCCAGTGTTACTGCAACGCAGATGGATGTGAGCAGCTCGGGTCGTCTTTGATGAGGTCAGTCAGTCAGTGGCGATAAAAGGGTCAAGCAAGGTAGCTAGCCAGGGGCTACGAGTAAGAAGGCTGTCTGTCACCCATTCACATGCCGGCTTCAAGAATTGCATATAAAAGCAAGAAACGAACTTTTCTCATTGCTACAACCAGTTCGCTGAGCCTGATACTGTTGGAACCGAGTAAGACCGACCGAGCCAAGCCACGGCGCTTCGAATGTAACCAGCCTGAGAAACCAAACACTGATCCCGCTGGAAGACAAGTTTCTGCACCACATCATGCAGGAGCTGGGCCAGGGCTGGACGGATCCCCCACGCTAGCGCTGCCGCTGCTAAGGGCACTGCCACTGGCACTCGCACTTCTGCTCCCGATGCTAGCAATCTCGCCTTCACCCTCGCCCTTGAGCTGAGCTGGGAAGCCGAAACCTGGAGGCGGCCGCAGCGACTCCTGCGTGGAGCCCGGGAGGCTGCCCTCGACAATGTCGTCATTGGAACTCGACTGGGTGAAGCCAGATACATCGCTAAGCATTGAAGAGGAACGCCCCCTTGACTGAGCCATGTGCCGAGGACGAGACGATGGCGAAGAGTGGGGGACGAAACCAGAAGCGAGCGGGGATGGGCCCCAGAGCGACGCGTTGTATGCTGACTGGTTCCAGGCCGTGTTGGGATCATAGGGGGCGGAGTTTATAGCAGCGCCCGGAGGCAGTTGACCAGCGGCCATGGGATCCGAGTACTCAAGCGTCCCGCTGTAAAGAGCTGCTTGCTGTTGGCTATGGAAGGCCTCGAGGTCCGCCTTGAGGGCCGCGATAATCTGCTCCTTCTCGGCGACGCGGGAATTGGCCACGTTGAACCTTTCCAGGTGCTCGCGTTCCGACTTGGCAAGATTATTCTCCAAATTGGCGCGATCCTGACGACGTCGCTCAGCTTCATCCAGACCGCGAGCATTTGCGTCGGCCAGACGGGCATGCTCCCCATCAACCTTGGCAATGCGACTGCTGATCTTGTTCCGCTTCGCCTCAAGGCTTGCCTTCTCATCAGCCATGGCTTTCACCTCGCTGTCCAAAAGCGCCTTGAAAGCCTTGAATTCAGAAAGCGCTTTGTCGAAACTCGAACGCTCGCCATTGTAAGTGGATTGTTTCGCTTTCCAAGAAGACATCAGGGCCTCAGGGACAGCCTCGTACTCCTTAAGCTCAGCCTCCAAAGTGGCAATGGCTTGTTGGGCTTGCTTCGTCTGAGTTTGATTCTGCTGGATTTTCTGGCGCATCTTGTCGTCACCAGTCCCAGCCGACTGGACAGCCGATGACAGTTTCTCCAACTCCTTTTTCAGAGCGTTGATCTTTCGGTTCCACTCCTTGCGGATGCCTCTCTGGCGATTCTTCTCCTCGGCGTACCTGACCTCGGCGCCAGCTATGGAAGTCCTCAAAGTGGTAATGGGCGAATCCGGGCGAAGTGACCTCTGGCTGCTTGATTTCAGGTTCGGCTGGTCCACATCGGCGGTCCTAGCCTGGGTAGTGCGAAGGCTAGTAGAGAGGAGGATCTCATGGGTTGTCGTGCTGACGAACTCGCATTCGTAGTTGGACATGGGCGTTAAACCGTAAATGTCCCCGCTCCAAGTAACCCCACGGCGGCGGTTTTCGCTGGTTTCGGCCTGCTTATCGGGCTCGATGCGAGTGGGCTGCCATATGGCATTGTTAACCCGCACGTAGAAAGGCTTGGATAGATCGATCCCGTTAGACGATGTTCCTCCGGTGCCTCCCGCGGCACACGAATGGGCCGGGAAGTGGCTCGTGTTGAAGGAAACCTCGTCACAGCCGACAAAACTAATCCAGATCTGATCGGCCTCGCTGTTGAACGGCGCATTCCCCAAATTGTGAATGCCCGTAGCATTGGCATCGGCAGAATCGGCAGCACTATGAGTTAGTTCGTATTCCTTTACGACAACGATTTTGGTGCTTGCAATAGCAGCCCACAACGGCTGGCGGTTCCTGATTTGCGCACTCTGCTTCCTCTTCTTCTTCGTGTTGATGGTGGCTTGCGGTTGGAGAGCAGCAGCATCGCTGTCAGGCGTCGAGAAACCACCATCGTTGGAGAAATCTCCAGCGTACGGCTTGCCAGCCTCGGGGTCAACGCTCTGTGCAAGATTGTCTCGCCTTTCCCTTCTCAAATACCAATCACGTATGTACTTGACCAAGCCCTGTGTCAAGATATGTATAGCCAACACGCTGCGAACCCAATTCACCCAACCGGACTGGACCTTGTCGTACCCCCGTATCGAGTCAAGCGATTCCAGGGGATCGTCTATATCCGGTGTCATGAAACGGCTGGACCCAAGTAAATAGCCGATGGGCGAATATTTCATCTTGGTGTGGCGGAGGATATGAGACAGCAGAATCATGCTCAAACAAACAAGTGAGTTCTTCATCGATCCCCCGTCCCTTTCCCTCGACCCTCCACCTAGCCCGAGTGCAATGACCATCTGCGCGAGGTCGAGGATGACATGCTGAATGGGGCCCCAGAGGAAGAGCCATATGAGAAGGACGATACCATCGACACAAACGACAGTCGCGATAGAAGGCGCACCGAGGTTCCATTCGAACACCTCGCTCAGGCTAAGGCCACTGCTAGTGGTTACGAACGTCAAAAGTGTAAAGAGCACGTAGATTCCGGAGAGCGCAATGGGGGGAATCTGCATCAAGATGATAAGGATGGCGATGGTGTCCTGAGCAGGGCAGGAGCGGAGCACAGTGAGGATGAACTCAAGAGGGCCGGGGTCTCGATGGACGTTGGTGTTCTTGGTAGCATTGACGTCGATGCGACGATGGTTCTCGACGGCACCGTTTCCCTGTGTAATGCTGTACGACTCGGATGAAGAGGACTCGGAGAAAGCGCTCACTGAGCCGCGCCTAGCAGAGTCGTGTGCCATATCGTCCGCGTCGGCCGGTGTCGTCACTGAGGGGACGAGGGAGGCGGGTGTCGTGGCAGTGTTGGCGATCGTCGGCGGCGAAGCTGGGCACCCTCCTCTACCCACGTCTGACACATTCTCGCTGGACGAAGCAGCTGAATGTCTCGAGTTGGCGGCGGCATTCAGATAGCCCTGGCTCTTTAGATTCTTGGGAAGCCGCTTGCCGGGCCCGACTAGACCATTATCGTGACGATTGTTATTGTTGTTGGAGTTCTGGCTGGGGGAGGCGGCGGATCCCTGCTGCTGCTGCTGTCGCTTGGCTGAGGCTGATGCCCGAGGCATATAAAAGGATTACCTTTCCCACCCGGCGAAGCTGACTTGACCCAGAAGCAGAGTTCCGAGACAGCCAGCAAGCGACCAAAGTCTGGGACGCGGGAGTGCACAAGAGTTGGCTGGTACGGGGTAATGGTATTCAAACTTTGGCAACCTGCGGAAGTGTGCAAGAAGGCTTCAGTCGGAGAAGTTAGGCGCGTTCATGGGATGAGAGATAATGAGTGGATAGAAAAGCGTTGAAACCGAGGGCTCGGGCTTCTGAAAATATGCTTTGAGGATGATTTGGGACTGGGCGGCCGCTCGCTGCGGGATGACTAACAATCGCAAGCGAAGGCGGAGGGGGTAAATAAAAAATAGGAATGTTTCCGGGACGAGAGATGCAGTCGTATTAACACTGCTGAGGTGGTGGGAGGGGTGGAGAGAGAGACAGATGCTGGCTCGGCTTGCTGAACATCGAAAATGATCCTGATTGGGAAGAGGATTGAGGGGGCCAGGATAATAATAGAAGTCGATAATGGTGGTGATCACTGCTGTTGCTGTTGGCCAACTACATACATGTACACACAGTACATTTACACATCCAGTGACTGGAAGGAAGCAGGTTAGTGTGCGTGGGATTTGTATGTTAGGTACCCTGTAAACACACACACACACACACAGACACGCAGACGTGTATTATGTATTGTATCTCTGTCTACACGTACATATGCATGCGACAGTGACGGGCAATGAACAGATGGATGGATTGATGGGTGAATGAGCTGCTGGTAAATCTGAGTGAGCAAAAATGAAAAATAAAGACAAGGCAAGGCCCAAAAAGCAAGGCAAAATTGCAAAGCAAGGCAAGGCCGGTAAAGCAAACGAATTAGACAGGGTCAAATTGCTGCAAGTGGGTCCCACTAAAGAAGCAAAGGGAATGGTGCTAGAGCCTTTGGGTTTGGAGGGCGGGGTGCAGGGAAGTAAGTACCTATGTACAGTACCAACCCATCTCCCCCCCTCGAAAAGCAGAACATTCAACACAATGTCCAACCCCCCTGCACAGTGAATCCTCCAGCGCACCACTCACCTAAAACCGCACCAAGAATTGCATTGCCCAGGGGCTTTATCAGACCTCCCGGCGCCCCGTTGCTGCATACGCCAAGCAGTGTGCATCGCCACTACAGTATCCGGAAACACTGCAGACTGTATGTGCCCTGGTATTCGGAAGCAGTGGCAGAAGCAGTGGCACGAGCTTGCGGCTGAGCACCGCTTCTGGTTGCTGTTGGTTCAATGGACTCGGTGCAATGTTGCTGACGATGGATCGGGTTACCTTGACCCCTCCCCCATACGAGGTTTATCGGCAGTGGTGAATTATTTTCATCTGCCATGCCAGTGTAGCATCGAGTAGTTACACACACACACACACACACATATATAACTAGCTATATATTATATTATTATATGCGGTGTGGATATAACCCAGTCGGTACATAGATACTACTAGATCATGGCTCGGGAAACCCTGCCTGTCTATACTATCGCCGATTATTCAACTTTTAACTTGCTGACTATAAAATTTGCTATGGCCGAAATCTCCTCTGCTTGATGGACGCCAAGCACACCAAGTGGTACTGTAGATATTTCCGGTCCCTCTTCCATTCATAATACCGCCGAACGGTTAGCAACACCTGGGAGCTAGGAGCCCAGATCAGTCTTTCGCAGTGGCATCCGCTGGAATCATGGAAAGATGCCCGGGGCGAGATTACCTGACTCGGACCGCCGCTGTCGAACAAGGTCCAGCCAAATTCGTCCCTGGTCTCCGTCTCTCTCTCATCCTTTTCTGGAAGGCCGTTCAGTTAAGTAGTCACAGTAGTACTGGCAAGGAGAGATTTCGATTGAGTTGTACATATTGGCATAGGTAGAAAAAGATGGCACCCGCCATCTTATTGTTCTATGGTTTGGCGGGTCTGTCTTCAGGATCCTTGGATAACCCCACAGGCGAGAGAAACCGTCACGTAACAAGTTACAAATCTCGCCAGAAGATGCGGCCTGATTCGCCGCCAGATGGAAGACCCCCCTTCTCCGTCTATCACATGCATAATGCAACTTTACCTCCAAGTGGACGATGTCGACCTAAAAGAGCGATACAAGGAAAGGAGCCTGATCTGTTCGAGTGGCCGGAATGACCGGTTATCGTTAGGGTCAAGGGTCTCATGATTTAATGCGCACGTTGCAAGCTTGTTTAAACCACAAACTTGCTATGCTATGTAGGCAAGTATTGTACTGTAGATGGGCGGATGACGCAGCCGCCCTTGGACAATGACTGCACTGTAGGATATTCCCCAGACCAGAACCCAGACAGACATAGTAGACCATGTGGCTCCTGTCTACGATCCACCGTCGATCTGTCAGCCTCATTGCCTTCTGATTAGTTGAAAACCCCTCGCTTGATTCCTATAGTAGCTGTCGGTGCAGATTAAGATAGAAATAGTCTGGTTGGTATCCTATGCTATTCCTCACAATCGACGCCACCGCGGCGACTACTTGGCCAGCAACAGCTGACATGCGCATTGCTTCTCTGGGCCGTTGTCGTTATTTGTTCCATGGTCCGATTCGCAGCAAAAAGGAGAGGGGGGAAAGAAGGGAAGAAGAAAAGAAAAAAAGGGACTTCAATCTCGTTGACTGCAACCTCCGGTTGTATTATGAAATACTTGGAGTAAGTTGTATTGTACGCTGGTAGCAAGAGAGAGAACTGTATGGGGTCGTCCGTCGTCTCTAGCGGAGTAAGCGGAGTAGGCATGGCAATTGAGCCATTCACGGTCCAAGGTGTTTAATTTGCATTGCCGATCGTTGCTTGACTGGCGTGATAAGCTGCAAGCTGATGGACTGACTGATCACTGATCACTGATCACACGCACGACGCCAACTCCTAGCGGAATACTAACCTTAATATGATGAACCAACGAGCCAACAGTAAGTACATACATTATATCAATGTGGTACATTAGTTGTATACCTGTCTGTCTATTGGTGAGGCGTGCGTTTACTGACTGTCCCGAGCCGCCTCACACACACACACACACACACACTCTAGAGTCTACATCCCCCACACTTGAAATTCATTCCCTCCAACCCAATACACTAACCTAGGCGGGATACGGCTAAGCCCGTCCATGTCCCATTGCCGGCATTCAGACAACCTTCTTTTCTTGATTCTTTATCTGGTGGGGGTTTTCGTTTCCATTGCCGAGTTGCTAAAGAGGGACTAGTAGGAGATGGTAAAAGGAGAAGGTTCTGACTATCATACTACGGTTTTCAATAGGGCTCGGTCCACGTTCTTGTGCCGAACAAGGCGTAGTAGAGGTTTAGCAGACCTACTCGTCGATCTCGATCGACGAGTAGGAGAACATTGACGGTCGAGTACCTCAATCAGTGAACGTTGAAACAGCGCTGGTCCCGCCTTTGCTCGTAACGAAGAGTGCTAGAAATGTTGATCTGACCTGGGCCGTAAATCGATTGGTGAGTTAGGTATGTTTAGAAATTGCACCCTAAACTCCTTTATAGCCTCCTGGCTTTGATCGAGCGCATTCTTCGGGGCCACAATCCCACCCAGGTCGACGGGCAGGCATGCAAAAGCCCTGTTTATTAAATAGGACGACGGGATAAGAAGGACAAATTTAAAGCAAGAGAAAATCGCCTCGACTCCGCTTGGTGACTGTGTCTCAAGATAACAAGCACACTGATGGAATAGTATGGTTACTTCCTCGTACGAAAGGTGCAGACCGCTAAGACCTGCATTAGTTGTCGACCTGACCCTGTGCTCTTGGCGTTTTCTTCCCATCATTATTCACTTCCATGAAGCCCGCCTTGTCAACTTCAACTGCACCTAGATCCTCGACAGCATTCTCGCGATCCCAGGTCTCCTTTTCGAGCGCCTCGACTTCCCGGGTCAGCTCCAAAATCCGCAATCTGGCCCTCCTCGCCTCGTCTTCCTGTCTTTCCCAGGTATCCTGGAAGGTCTGGAGGACAAACGGCGGCATGGTCGTTTTCTTGCCCTCACGGTAATCGTAGATGACCACATCTTCCTCGGTGCGCGCGGCGATGCGGCGATGCTTGTGTGACAAGATCATGCAGTCCAGAATGAGGGAAGTGTCAGATCCTGAAGGGAGGCACCGCAGCTTGTGATATACTGATACCCGATCTGGGTAAACCAGGGGCTGGATGTATTTGGTTATTAGTTCGAAGCCCCCTTGAGCCGGCAAACCCCCCCCCAAACTGGGAATGCGGTACATAGAAAGCAGACAGACATACGAATTTGTAATGGGCCTTGATGCTTTTCATAATGAGGCCGACGCCTCGGGGATTCATCAGATCCTTCCAGTCAGATGCATGGGCCGGATTGACGTTGGCGAAATGCCTTATCCAGTTAACTCTCGAGGACTCGGCGTACCGTACATAAGCAGCGTTGTTGACGTGTTGCTGCCCGATAATGTTAGCTGGACAATACACCTCCACGGGAACTCCTCGGCGCGGGGGAGGGGCCTGTGTGGTGTCAAATCAACATGGCCCCCCATGGGTACCGAGACACAGGGTTGAAAGCCAAGTCAGACACGATCAAGGTTGTCTACAACTCCAGTCGGCCAGCCAGCGATCTTCAGCTTACAAAACTGTCCATCTCACCCCACACCACTGCCTGACCCTCGAGTCCCCCCCCGTTGCAGAAAGCCCTCGCTGCCTGCGAATAGACCCCGCCATTCCCCGGTGAGAGCGCCGAGGACACCAGCCACGCGGCGGACCTGGGCAGGAGAGCAGCCGAAGATGATGCATTTCCCCAGACGTGCCTGCAGATCCGCATACCAGCGGGATGGCGGTAGCAGATCGGGCGCCCCCTGCTGCGAGGAGCTGCGAGGAGAGGCTGTACATCCAAATGACCGTCTCGATTGCTGCTGACACTCGAATATACCGTACTTGTTATTCGTGGGCGCTTGGTAAGATCGTCTAGTCTGACCGGGTATCGCTAATGAGAGGAACCCTCTTCTCGTCTGTGACGGTAACGCCATCCTGTAATTACAGTTTAGGTTAAGTAAACAGTAACACAATGCGTCCAGAAACGACAGACCCCAGATTCAGTTAGAAAGACGGGTAAGGTACTGAGAGTTTACTGAGCCTCTTGCTGATAGAACGTGGGTATGTACGGGTTAGGGAGTAGTAGTTCATGGCTAGCTAGGGTTGCGATAAGATAAGCGGCAACAGTGCCCTGGGTGTCGTCACCGCCGCAGTGAAGTCCCTTTGGGGTCCGTCTCTCTGACCGGCTCAGCTCGCCACATCAGTCTTCGAGGCAGAGCACAACACATCTGCCAAATATCCGTCTGGCCCACAAAGGCATTGGAAATGCTCGCTCAGACCCTGTTGTAGACCGACTGTTTCCAGCATCTAGGGGCAAGGCAGCTTTGCTGACCGGCACGAGAAAACATGTCCGCCCCCAATCCGGCCCTTCGAAGGGAGGTGATCGCCATATACAAAGGTGCGGAATCGTCAATACCCCGTCTTTCCCATATGATAACAGCAAATCTGCCTCTATGGCTCATCTTATCGAGATCATGTAGCTAACACGAACAAGAGCTGCTCTACTTAGGAAAAGACTATCCTCAAGGCTATTCCTGGTTTCGGCCGCGACTGCACCGGGCGTTCATGTCCAGTGCCGACCTTCGTGATGAAGAGTCTATTCGGAAAGGCATAGCACGAGCCGAATTTGTGAAGAAAGGTAACTAAGATACTGCTCATGCCACATATCGTTACTTTTCTCTCGGGGGAGGAACCTATGCTGATCAGGATGCACGTTCGACCCTACAGAGATCGAAGCATTGTAAGTGACCAAAGTTTCTATTCGAACAAAAACCTATCCCAAGGTAGAACACGCCCATATTCCGTGATCTACATACAGTACACATCGTTCCTCCTTTCCTTTTTCTTCATTTCCCCAATATCAAGCGCAGCCGAGGAACCTCCGGCGACAGTTCAGTTCCAGCCGAAAGCCTAAACAAGTAAAAACCTTTGACACAGTCCTTGGGCCACCTCTTAGTAACCCAGCGCGACCTGCTTCCAACCCTGATTCCATACATAACCCCATGAGAAATACGTCCCAATGGCTCCTATTACCGATTTTTGTTCCAGTCCCTACAATCATTTATTGGGGTATATGTAGCATAAGAACAAGTACTGACGCGACCGGGGGTATAAAGATATTATTTGAAGCGATATAGAACGTTGCGGAAAAGATATGACGCGACTTGAACGAGCAAAAGTATAGGAGGCAAAACACGAGCAGCCACCGTACAGCTCGGGCTCGTTTTCGGCGCATCAGCATGAAGTCTAGTCACGCTTGAGCTCTGGAGAAGTAGAGAATGCGGCCAATGGTTTAAGAAAAGCCTCGAGCAGCACCGACTCCTCGGTCAGGTAACTTGTATCCGAAGGCTGGTTGATAGGCCCAGGTAGCAAGCTGAAGGAATCGCAAACAGGAGAGACGAGTTCACTTTCTTTTCCGCGCCGTCCATGCGCCAACTTCCAAGCATTCACCCCAACTTGTGCCCCCCTCTTTCAATAGATCATTGATCATCTTCCCGGCCCAACCGTCCCACTCGTCTTGACTCTTTCCACTACTCTCCCTCAGCACAGGCTCCAGAGCCTGAATCATGCCGACAACAGTCTCCAGTGCGGTCCGTCTAACGGCAGCCTGTGTCTGACTTAGAGACTTCCCCCCTGATGGACTTGGCATCACCCATCTTCCCCTTCCCCTTCATGCTATCAATGTAACTCTTGCCGTCTTTAGTGACCACACCACCGACGCCTTCACGCTCCCAGCGGACTTCAGAAAGGGGAATTGCCAACCGTTTGGACCTCACGTCGCTGAGACCGTCTTCTTGGAGCAGTGAGGGACCGGTGTGGGTGCAAGGCACAGAAGATATAGTACATTTCTCTAGAGCCTTGCCCAGCCATCCGTTGTATTCGACCAGGAAAGGGTTGAGTGGGGTCGACAGCGGTGTGTTGGCCGTGATTATGTAGGCCCCAAGCCGAGAGACATGATCCTCATCGCCGCCATCCGATGAGCTCCCGTCCTCTTCTTCATCATCATCGTCGTCACTGGCGCTGTCACTGGCCTCCTCTACAGACGCACCTTTAGAATGACTAGTCGGAGCGTGTGGTCGCAGCATGCGTATGGTGTGGTCCGCGTCCCAAATCTCGAGAACACCGCCAGGGCGCAGAACTCGTAGGTATTCATCCATAAAGAGCTGATATATCCTACCTGACGGTGTCGCAAACGACATGTCCTTCACCATGATCAAATCAAATTCGCCGGCTTCGACGGGCCAAGGTGTACGGCGCATATCGTGTTGAATGAAGCGCCAACGCATGTCTTTATCGGGCTTGGAGTTTGGATCGAGGCCCGAGCCGCAAAGAGGGACTATGTCAATGCCCGTAAAGGAAATGGAGCCATGGCCATGTTGAGCGAAGTAACGATGACACATCATACTCCAGAAGGCGGTGCCGCACCCGACTTCAAGTACACGGGCTGGCGGCTTCGCAGAAAAGGCGGGCGAGGTGATGGGCCCACCGAAAAGCTGGAAGAGCAGCAGGGTACGTAGAGACTGACGGTGTAGCTCGGCAAGATCAACAGGCAACGGATATGTAAGAGTTGGATCTTGTATGTATGTCCGGTTGTTTCGTATGACGAGAGGTTTGGGGCCGACGGTGGAGCTAGGCTTGGTCGAGGTGGAAACATTGGAAGCGGATATGGAGCCCTCCGCCGAGGAGGGCGGAAGGGTATCAGAAGAGGTCATGAGCCCGGCAGTGTTGGAATGAGTTGTGGCAGAAGCAGACGAGACGCTATCGGTACGGTACGAAGGATACCTGAAGGAAATCTCGTCGTGTGTCATGTTCGCGGCGGCATGGCGGAAAGGGTGAAACAGGAAGGAGCGCGGCGAAGACGAAGAAGACGAGGGCGTTGGAGGTAAGTAACTGTACTGATGTTTGCTATCAGCAGGGAAAGACGTAACTGCAGGCGAATTGGCTTTTGATTTCTGATGGGTCGCAACTCGGCCCGGTGACAAGGGGGTGCTAGTGCTGCCGTCCGAATGGGGGGGTGTCTAAACCTGCACTGTTTGCGTAATGATTGTAATACTGCGAATGGTGGCGGTCTTTGGTGGACGAGGTTGATGGTGATGGCAATGGGGACGTAGCGGTTGCTGCTGCTGCTGCTGCTGCGAGCCCAGTAGTGGGTGGTGATTGGGGAGTCGGCGGCAATTGGAACTGCTGCGCTGGCGACAACGGGCCACTGCTGTGCCACAATGGCGAGGTTACCGACGGTGATGATTTGTTAGGCGAATGCCGCGCGTACGAAGTCGAGCCCAAGGAATTCCAAAGCAAGGAGTAATCGTAACCGTAACGCGGGTTCAAAGGGCCACGCTGGAGACTGGCTAATCTATGGTGGTCGCGATATGACGGTTCGTACTTGGATTGGCCGAGTGTCGAAAGGCCGTCAAGATCTTCTTGACTCCCGTCGAGACGGTCGACATGGATAGGCGCAGGCGGTACGCGTTTGGTGGACGCTGCGCGCTCCCGTATTTCGGTAGCAGCAGAGGATGGACACGAAGGATAGAAAGACGACGGCAGCGACGACAGGCTTTTCTTGTTAGACAAAACAGGGGTAATAGCCAACGTAGTGGGGGCTTGGTTTGCCAGGGGCAGTGACAGCGACAGTGCCAATGCGGCTATCGAGTTAATTGTGCCACTACCGCCGTGACTGTCACCCTTACTGAGGTCACCACCGACTGCGTCTTCTGTGGTTACGGTGGTGGTGTGGCGTATAGTTGTGTGTGGTGGGCTTTTCCTGGTGTCGCTATCGCCTGCTGCGACAATGTTGGTCGTGGTAGTAGTGGACCCGATAATCCTGTTTCTGATCGAAGTGGGGTTGCCATTGTCGGGGAAGATTGCGATTGCTTCCGATGACCAACCATGGCCATGACAGGTATTGGTGCTTGTGCTTGTGCTTGTGTTCTTGCTGCTGCCGCTGCCGCTACCGTCGGGATCAGTATTCTGTAGTCTCTTAACGATAGCTAGGTCGACGTTTTCGGATGCAGTCCGCCGCATAATCGTCCTGCTGAGAGAGGCTGTATTTGTAGTTGAAGTCGAAGTCAAAGTCGATGGTGCCGTGCTGGTGCTAGTGTTGCATCTGCTGCCAGCTTCATCGACTGACAACGCTTGTCTTTGTCCATGTCCTGGTCGACCTTGACGATGTCGCTTCTCGCTGGTGGGAAGCTGCAGCGGCGTCTTTACTCGCAAGTGCTCCAGCCTACTGTATTGCCCTGGCTCGTTTCCCGCTGGCATCGGCCGGGCTGATGATACCATACCTGGAGAGGACATTACAACATCGCGCGACGGACGATTTCGGCTGCCGGATTCTGTGCTGCTGCTGCTGCTGCTGGCCGTTCTCGAATGTCCTGGCTTCCTGTTGTTGTCGTCGATCCGTTGTACCGATTGCGCCCGGCGTCTTTGGCCAATCCCTGTGCTGTTCCCATCATCCGCCTCCTCCAATAGCTCCTTGCGTATGGAAGGCTCGTGGCGGAAGTCGGCCACTGCCAACATCGACCAGTGAGTCGCATTGCTCATTGTCGAGATCGCTCATGCAGGAATCCGGTGTGTTACGTGATCCGCTATCTCTGATCTACCACCTGTTGTTGATCTCAGTTGCTTGTGATATCTGTCACCTCGAGGCGATACTCCCCCCTTTTCGGAGCGTCCGCGTCCCTGCATCGAAATTCGGGTGGAAATGGCCGCCGGTAATTGCTGCGATCGATGTATTTGTGTTAGATGGCGAAGAGTCGAACCCATCCATCAGCATTTGGCCAAGCCACGTGCCCTCATCAGACGACACTAAACCTCCTATTCATAGCATCTGACGGATGCTTGGTTTGAAGTTTTCCTAATCAAAACTGTGTTGCGATGGGTATTTCTCGTCCCGAATTATCTCTTACTTTCTAGGCAATCCATGCCGTGGCCATCCATGTGTTCCTTGATGAAGAATCGCTGTGTGTCGTAAGGCATGTTGGGCTGAAGTTTCCCTGGCGGCCCGTAAAGCTAGGCGATAGAACGGCAGGTCAACACAACGGCAAGTTTCCTCTCACCATGGGGTTTTATTCCCCTGGGATGGAAGAGAGAGCGCGTTGAGCGTGCTTTATCCACGACCCAGTGAATGCCCCGTCATTTGGCCACGGGGCTGGTGGAAACTCTATAACCGCCTACCAAAGTCTGATGCTCAAGTTCATGGCTCGGCAGTGGCGGTGGTTTGTTGTTCTTGCTGAATGTCCTCAGAGTCTCAAATAACCTACTGATGTGTTTGTATAGCCCGTACCTGCTTCCCCGGTGGCTGTCACAGCACCCAAGGATGCTCACGGACGGCGGAAGTAGCAGCTAGCATATATTAGGAACCACCCGCTCGGATCATGGCATTTGCTGTCTAATATAACGGAGCTAGGTAGAAAGATTGGTCAAGCAGGTCTGACCCTCTAGGACTTGACTACTGGCCGGCCGCATGTTAAGGGGCGTGGAGTTGGTAAACTTGCTTGCCTGTACGCCATTCACGCAACAATTTCCCACGTTACAAAAAGTCCAGTTCAAGATTCCCGGATGGCGCCCATTGCGTCTCCAGAGTGCGTGAGTAGGTAGATATGTTCAAGCAGCCATACCAAGCTAGCCAGCGTTCATGTACTTCGTCTCTACATAGGAAGACTGTGTGCATCCTCCAAATTCACCGGGAGGGCTGTCATATCATTTACTAATTCATGCTGCTGCCTTCCTGCCAGTCCTAGAGCTGAACGCTAGAAAGGTAGGCGATGAGCTATTGAGCATATCCCCATCCAAGTCTGGTAACCGTGGTCCCGGAAAGAGGGGGAACACACAGGGAGTGACTTGGGACTTTGTCCTGGGTATGTCAAAGCTTGGCAGAGCTGAGAGCTCGATTAACTTCGAGACTAATATGAGGCAAGTAGACTCCCACTACCGTTCGTACTGAAACATACCGCCGCGAGCCACGCTGGGTGAGACTATCATAATACAAGATGGGATTTGAAGGCGTTGTAATACTCACATCTTACCCCAGAAAAATGCTTATACCAAGGTGCGACATCCGACGTGAAGGCCGATTGACCAATCTAACATGAAGCTCTAACCTACAATTTCTATACCACAAGTAGGTATAGAGATGTACCTGAACGGCTTGAACCGCGTCAACCGCACGAGGGTGTAGACCCATCTAGTAACGGGAGTGTGTTTGCCCTTCAACTTGTGATTCCTAGAAACGTACTTAATCTTTGAGTTATCCGTCGAACCAATCTGGTCATGTATGATAGCTGCGGCTGGCAAGGCAGGTAGGGTTTTGAGTAGGGGGGAGTGGGGGACGAGGCTGAGGCCAAAACAGGGTTTGGTGCTGGATGGTCCAAGCTTCGTGGAGTGCGACGGAGAGGAAGAAGGGGGGGCGGCTAATAGGACAGCAGACCTGATACCAGCAGACAAAAACATGGTACGGTGCGAGTTAGCTGTCATCGACCGAATTGAATTGAACAGATGGACGTAGTCGAAGCAACGCGATGAGAACCACGGTGATCAATATTTGCTTTTTAGGAAGAGACCACTGGTGATTGAAAAGTAAGTCGGCACCCTACCTACTTCTTTCTTACCTTGCCTACCAACTCCTAACGGGGAGGTACAGTACAGTCAGTAGGTTAAGTAAGTGGGTGGTTACATACAGCCTTGACCGTACAGCCCAGCTAAGGCTAGCTACTTACCTAGGTACACTACATACACCTTCTGACTCCATCTAAAACTGACAATTAACCACCAGCACCTCTCTATTCAATGTACTTCACGTATCGCCGTTAACTCTCTCGACCCCAACCCAACTCGACAATATCTCTTACAGAGTTGCCCACTCTGGGCTCATCTTATTGCATCCTTTTCCGCCCAAGCATTGGTCGAGCTTCTTGTCGCAACCGACCACCTTTGCGAATCGTTCGTTCGAGGCTCTGCACGCACGCGAGTTGCTGCCGCTACTCTCTTTCCGCTTGTTTGCCAGCTTTTTACGCCATCTATCATTTGATCCGAATCTGACGTCCGTAACCTCGACCGACGCAAGCAGGCATCTTCCTTCTACCCAGGTACGTTGGCACCGACCCTCTCGGGGAACATCATGGGCCTCCAGCACATCACCCAAAAAGGCAGGACGGATGCCAGTGCAGGTTAACTTGGCCCCCGTCGTATCGCCTACTAATTTATGGCTGTGGCTGACATGAATTCGGGTGGAAAAGCAACAGACACGCTCGATTTTCTCACGCCTTACCCACTACCTTCACGGGGCTGCCCAACAAGGAACGCGTGACCGGAAGACACCTGCGAAGGTGTATAAACGACAAGTCACCCCGGCTTCCCCAGATCAGGTGCTACCGGTCGACCAGCGTAGCGTCCAGATGTTGGCGCAGGTTGTTCGACATACACTATTTCCCTCCTTCCTCCCGACATACAGACCAGCACCCGAGACCTGTGGATAGGTAGACCGTGTTTGGACAGTTCAACTCTTGGCGCTTTCGGTCTACGCACTCTCGAAAACGCTATCACAGCTCACCTTGGTGCGGCCACTGTCCCTTGTTCGTATCGACTCCTATGGCGAAAGGTCAAAGCCGCTTGCAACACCGAGTGCCATCCCGACAAGTTCATACCGACAATCCTTTATATCTTTTCCAGCTGCCGTTACCGACTTCCGCATATCTTTGCTTCGCATAAATCAGACACACACACGAGCCCAGCATAAGTTGCATATAGTCGGGGCAGTATGTACGGGCCGCAGCAAGGCCACAACTCGCGTCTGAATGGCGTGCCTGGGGGTAGGGGCCTGGGGCCTCAGATGATGTATCCCACCTATGTTCAGTCCCAGGGTAGTCATCAGCAGCATCACTCGCATCCTCAGCAACACCATCAAAGCATCCAGCAAGATCACACGGCTCATTCATCTGCTGCCACTGCTGCTCTCAACCACATCTCCGGCTTCTCGACCAGCAGCTTGCTGTCTAGTGCGACCCCTTTTACCCCCAACGCACGGCAAAATGGGCATCCGCCGGCATCGAGGAGCGGGCCCCCAGGACAGCCTCTTAGCGAGGTTATGGCTGAGCAGAATCGTGCCTTCAAAGAATCAGAACATGCCCATCAGGTTATGACAGACCAGCACCAGCCGCACTTTTTTGCCCGGGCTAAAGCAAACGAGAACAGGGGTGTCGGTCCTACTCTCACTAGTATTACCGCTTCCAATCCCGGCGAAATGGGCGCTTCTGCTATCGACGGGGAGGATGAGGATAGAGGACGACCTGTCAACGTGGATAAGTCCGAGGACCGCCAAGACTGGCAGAGTCTAGATCTGAGTGGTCAAGGGCTACGGGCCGTCTCGCTAACTGTGTTCAATCGCTACGCTTTTGTCGAGGAGCTTTATCTCCCTTCCAACAACTTGACCTATCTACCTTCCGAAATCGGCCAATTAAGAAAGCTGCGCCATCTCGATGTGTCGTTCAACCAGCTAACTGATTTACCTCCCGAACTATGCATGTGCACTCCGCTGCGGAAGCTTCTCATTTTCAATAATCAGATTAGAACCCTGCCTTCGGAATTAGGCGCCCTGCATTTATTGGAGGTCTTGGGGTGGCAAGGCAATCCCCTGGACGGCGAATTGACCAAGCGACTGAGCGAAGAAGGCACCAAGAGCTTGATTAACCATCTCAAGGAGAGTGCCCCTGGTAAGTAAATAGCCTGTCTTTCTTGTAGCTTGCATGCCATGATTGGTTCTGACTGGCATTTGTTTTAGTACCTCTGCCTCCACAGCCTCGCGCAATCATCCCGCTCCAAGAGGATGTACCCCCAAGTCTAGAACATATTCGGGTGTTGTCCTGGAATACCTTGTGCGACAAATACGCCACAAGCCAGCAATACGGCTACACACCGGCTAGCGCGCTATCATGGGAGTACCGCAGCGAGAGCATATTGAGAGAGATGCGTCACCGTGATGCTGATATCATGTGTCTCCAGGAGACGTCCGGGGACTCTTTTGACAATTTCTTCACCCCGGAGTTGGCCAAGGATGATTACAGGGGCGTCTTCTGGCCCAAAACCAGAGTGTCCCATATGAGGGACAAGACGGAACAAGGGCTTGTCGACGGCTGCTCGATCTTTTATAAGAACACAAAGTATATCCTTCTGGATAAGCAGCTTATCGACTTCAGGCAGACTGCCATCAACCGGCCGGATATGAAGGCAACTGAGGATGTCTTCAACCGGGTCATGCCCAAGGACAGCATTGGTGTGCTCTGCTTCTTCGAGTCTCGGCTCACGGGAGCTCGGTTCATAGTAGTGAATGCTCATCTTTGTTGGGAGGGTCACCTCGCCGACGTCAAAGCGGTGCAGACCGGTATCCTTATGGAAACGGTGACTAAGATGTCGGAACGGTTCACACGAAAGCCCCCTGTGCCAATCAGCGAGAAGAAGCTGCTCAGGCTTCCCACAACTGACGAAGTTACCGAGCTGACGGCCGAAGATCTCCCTGAGCCGCCCCACCCCAGCCAGGATTACCGGACCAACACCGACATCCCATTGCTGGTTTGTGGTGATTACAATTCGACCTACGGCAGCTCAGTCTATGATCTATTGGATAAGGGTCGAGTGCCCCCCGATCATCCAGACTTGGTCGGTCATTCTTACGGCAACTTCACTCGAGACGGAATCTCTCACCCCTTCAGCTTACGGTCGGCGTATGCTCACGTGCACAAGACGGCGGACGACCTTAGTTTCACCAATTACACGTCAACATATGCTGGTGCCATTGACTACATCTGGTATTCGACAAACAGTCTGGAAGCGATCGAGCTGCTGGGGCCTCCGGACTATCAGTTCCTCAAGCGTGTACCTGGCTTTCCCAACTACCACTTTCCGTCGGATCACATCCAGATCATGGCCGAGTTTGTGTTCAAAGCTAGGAAGGATAAGAAGGCACTGGGTGGAGGAGATCAGGGGAGGACAGGGTCACCTTCCAAGGTATGAAGTGGACTGTCTGGGCATGAAGCTGAACTCTCTGATGTTCCACGCCCGTCGGCGAGCAGGCAGAGGGAAGGCGGCACGATCTTGTTTGGGAGTTAAGGAGGGAGCGGGAGCGGGGCGTGGTATATATGAAAGATAGACGTGCGTGTGGGGAGGTCGGAAGGAGGGAGTCCAGGAAAGGGGACGGTAAGGCCATCTTGGTATGCCGGGGGGGTGGGCGATCGAAGGTTTTTGGACATGTCCGGCTAGCAAGCTTGAGCGAAGGAATCAGCAGATTTCTATGACGTTACCGCCCAACTGCGCTTGCCTTGTCTTTTTGGCTTTGATTGTTTACAAAAGGAGTTATCGTTGTATTGTATCGACCAATGAAGCGAACGCTGTGTATCGTGATATTTCATGGTGAGCAACTTGTCAGATGTGGCCGTGATGGGCTCTTGGCACTAACCTACGTAGTGGCCATGCCCATGGCGTGGTGCCTGACCGTGGCTAGAGTTGTTTATGCATCGAAACCCACGGGGAACCCTAATTACATTGCATAGGACAAGTCGATCATCCGGCACGAGACACCGGAGGCGATGAACAAACACATGATCGCCAAATCGTGGTGGAATCCGGTTTGTTAGACCGGATGGCTACGAGATGGCGCGTTTCAGGAATTGTATGTTGCAGCCATGGAAGGCGTCTCCCTGTCGGCCGTCGACATCCAGGCGGAGTGGCATGGATACGAGTCATGGTGAATGACAGAGGAGGAGGGCCAGTGTGTTATTTTATGATATTGGACTACAGAGTCGCATGAGCTGTTCGACATACAATAAATACAAGATTAATAACAGGCCAAACAGGCTCTCCCCAGATGGCCGAGTCAAACAGCAAAAACATAACACGGCTGCCAAGAGGGGCATGTCATAACAAGATTGACTCAGGGGAGGAAAATAAGAAGTACCGATAAAATATGGTTTAGCTGATCGCCTCTCTGGGCGTTCTTTGTTCCATTTACTGGACGAGTGGGCGGTTGGACATCAGCCAAGACCAAAAAGTTAAAAATGATTGTCCTGGGGGAGACTCGAACTCTCGACCTTTGGATATCTGAACTTTTCATTCAGTCATATTGGAAATATGAGACCAACGCTCTAACCAACTGAGCCACCAAGACTTTCTTTCTGATTGGTTCTAGAAGTTTGCATATGACATACTATGTCGTAAGATCAGGTGGGACGGAATCCACGGTCGCAATCTGTCTGTTCCAGTAGAATGAATCTGTCGTCCTGACTCTCGCCCTTCCAAGCCACAGCACCAAGCCATTGGATTCTAAGCTACTTAGACTGCAGCATCAGTTTACACAACGAGAACCAGATTCCCTCCCTCCTTGATACGCGCGTAACAAATGGGTCTGTTTCCGATGAGCGGGTTGCGGATGGGATGAGTGAAAAGAAGCTTCTCTGATCTGATAGACAAGTACTAACCTTAATATATTTTCCTGCCACCACGCATGGTAGACCCTTGCTTGACGGTGATACTCGGCGGTGCTATGTAGGGATTCGAGTACTGTGCATACAAGTCAGTGTCAGAAGCGCTTGAAACAGTGCTCGTGGCTTGCGCTGCCTGCTCCTCTGTTTAGGGGGGGGTCGTACCTGAGACATCTCTCTTCTATGGCAGCGCTAATCCTATTAGCTAAGGTTAATGAAGTCTCGGACTCACTCGGCCAAGGTAGCCCGTTTTTTCTTTTTCTTTTTTGACATCCCTGAGGCCAAGAAGGGGGTGGCGGCCCCGGCCCCTAACCCCCTGCCGGCATCTTACTCTCCATAACATATAGCACGCACAGCCTAGGCTAGCCTGACTTGACTCCTACAAGCGCTGCCAGCTGTTCACAAGTTCCAGTGTCTTTACAGGGACAAGGGGGCCCGGAAGTTGGCTAACCCACCGAGCCAATCGAATCTCGGCAAGCTTGAGCCTCAATATGGAATGCAAGTTCAAACGTTGCAGTCGTTGCAACCACTCTCTGGCCGAAACGGGCCCCTTTTTCCTGGTTGCTACAAGGTAAGAGACTAAGGTTGGATTTTCGTCCCAAGGTCCAAAGATGACGATAAGGTACGGTTCGGTAAGGTTGGGCTATCGGATCATGGCCTATCGTTCGAGGACGCTATTGCACGCACGACACGTCTATTTTGGTCTGTCATGTCCCCTTCTGTCAAAGTCGAAAAGTTATTAACCTTGGCTGTGTGTGCATGCTGCGCATTTTCCTTACCCACTTGAGCATTCCGTGCTATGGCGACGATGAATCGCGTGTCTCTTGTTCCTCCAAGCCGCAGCATCGTCACCGTCTCCTGCCACTTCGATTCTCCCATTCCAGCATGATCTTTCCTGTGTAATATTCCTTGCTATATTCTTCTTCTTCTGCCCTGGCTTTGTTTCTTGTTGTTCCTGTCTCCTACTGGTGTATCACCAAGTGAGTCAGTCTTCTTTGCCCATGGTGGTATAAACTTTATTATCAACAACCTCTTTTTAAGCTTTATTATAATATATTTGCGCATGACCATTGGGTGCAGCAGGCTGCCCGAAAATCTCGCGCGAGGAAGAGGAAGAGAGAGAGAGAGGGAGAGAGAAAGAGAACCGCCCCCCGCCTCTGATGGCTACGGCTACGGTGAAGGAGAAGGATGGCGTTTCCGAATCGAAGTCCTCTGGACTTGGCGACGATGAGCTACAACGCCTCAATGCGTCCCTCGAGGGGTTCAGCCAGCGGGAATCAAGGCGTAGTAAACGGCCCGCCCTCATGCTCGCGGTCGTGTTTGTCCTGTTCTTGGCCTCGGGGGTTGGCATCGTCCTCGCCGTCCTCCTCGCCTTGAAGCCCGTCCAGGCCGAGGGCATCCGTCTGGCGCGTGACCTCGTCCTGGTATCCTCCGGCCTGTCGCTTCTCTATACGGCTATCCATATCCGGGGCGCCTTCAGCAACTATGTCAACGACGCCCCTCACATCCCGCCGCACTTTAGAGGGGAATACGTGCATGCCAGCGCCCTCATCGTATCACGACTTGCGATTGGCGCCTGGATCGCCGCAGCCATAGCGACTGCGCTGTTCATATCCAAGTCACCACATCCTTTTGGTATATATGAGAATCAGATACCGTTTCCGCTGCTGGACTTGGCCATTTGCGTGGTAGCCTTGTATGTCAACCTTCTCTCTTTCTTTCCTACTCAGATACGCAGGTGCGTATGGCTATGGTCTCATGCTAACGCGGCTGCTCACAGGACTTCCTTCTTCGTCATTGCGGCTACCATCAACAAGCACCCAACACCTTTTGCCTTGGCCGGCATCTCAAGGTCCTCGCTTCTTACGCAGCGGGACAATGATCTCGTCGACGAGGACGACGAGCCCTTTGTGAGCATCTCGAGGAGGGCTTCCATGCAACGAGCAGCAGGCGAGAAGGCACCGGCACCGGCACCGGCACCGGATCCGAGACGGATGACATTAACAGAAGAAGCCCTGACCAAAGCCGCCCATGGCCGCAGGGCAGCGAGGCCCAGCAACCTCGACGTGTCCAGGGTGAGAGACGCGGCGCGCGACGACGATGCCAAGACCGAACTGATGGCCAATTCTCCCCTGAGAGTCAACTACTACGTCGCGGCACCGCCCATGCCGAGCCCCGTCCCGCCGGTGCCACCGCTGCCACCAAAGCTACCGAGGCTCGCCAAGTCCACATCGCAATTGCGTCGGCCTACGCCACCCGGCGGCGGCGGGTGGCACGATGAAGGGAATAACTTGGCCAACCAAACTGGGATGCGACGGCCCACAACAGGCAACAGTGCCGATGGACAGCGTACTTACACCATGTCCAACTACAGCCGTACTTCCAGCATGACCTCGCGCGCGTCCGCAGCTCCGCTGCTGAGAAACCCAAGGCAGCAGCAGCAGCAGCAGCAGCAACAGCAAAGGCCGACTACGAGCTCCAGCCACTCCAGCTCGGCAAGCGGGTCGCACTTGTCGACAGCGCAGCTTGCTGCAGGGGCCAGCGGCGGGCCCTGGCGCCTTCCTTCGAGGCCCGGTAGTAGTTATCAAGGCCAGAGAAGGCTCCGGCACTCTCCTTCTTCGTCGCTGGGCTCGAGCGACGGTAGCGTTTCGGGAGGTAGTATCACGCTGAAAACCCCCCGGCCGATCGCGGGGCTTCGGGCCGCTGCCCAGCAAGAGGCTCAGCAGCGTATAGGACCAGCGCCGGCCGGGCCGCCGCCTTTTAAAACCCCGAGAGCAACACTGAGAGGGAAGGCGTCCAACTTCTCGAGACCGATGACGCCTGGGGACAGTGCGGATGGTCAGAGCACTGATGGTAGACCAAAGACATGATCCGCATAGAGAGAGGACGAGCGACGATGTACGACTTGAGACATATGAAACAAAATAATACAAGGCACAATACCAATTCAATCCATACTTGGTCTGACAGGAAGAGAGGGGGCTGGGACTGACTACCTAGGTTAGCGGCTCGCGGGGTGGGTGGGTATGTTGTTGTAGGTGTACGGGGTGGTGATAAATAACATGGGAAGGATCAACTTCCCCGCATCGGGGTCAGAGCGACTGGCCGGGGAAGAGGGCCCTCCCCCTACGGTGTATACCAACCATCGTGAGCGGCATATGACTTGGCCAAAGGTGATAGCCACCAATTAATTCAGAGCTCTTATCAAAGAAGACCCCTTCAACGGTCCACATATTATTACCCTGGTAGTCAGTAGCGTGGTTTTCTCTCATTTTGTTGGTGACAGTGACATGGCCTGCCTCGGCCTTTGGGGGGTCATTCAAGCCTGTTCGGCTCTTCCCTCCCGTTTAAATACCCGAATCCCCCTCCCTCTTCAAGTCAGTCGCCGCTTGCTTGTTTCGTTTCGAACAAGAGCAAGTTCTTGATAAGTACTTAGTTAAGGACACCTGCCAACTTGTCTCACCCAGGGCAATCAACCCAATGGCGACTGACACCAAGATCGGCGACAAAGCCGAGTATGCATGTCCCGTCGAGGTATGTACTTACTTTGAGTATTCATCCGCCACTCTGGAAAAGGCTTGCTTCCATCGTACTGAGTCACGTGTATGATAGGATGTTCGGACATCGTCCGCCAACCCTCGGGTCGACCCGGTCGCCGAAAAGGAGGTTCGGTGGAAGCAAGACAAGAGGATCATTCCTCTGTCGGCCGGTATCTACTTCCTCTGTTACCTGGACCGTTCCAACATCGGCAACGCCAAAGTGCTCAACGCCAGTACCCATCACGACCTGTTGAGCGAGACTGGAAGTAAGCGGGCAACTAACTCCCACGCTGGGGGCTCCTTGGCTAGGAAATTGACTGACCTTGAATGTACTATAGTGACCAACTACGAGTATACGATTGCTCTCATGATGGTACGCAACCCGCGATCCCCTAGAAGCCTTGAAGACCATGTACTGATATGCCTGTAGTGGGTACAATACTGTGACCATCAGGGCCGGTAAGCTGACAATTGACAGCTTCTTGGTGGCCTACGGCCTATTCGAGGTTCCTTCCAACATTCTCCTGAAGAAGCTCCGGCCTTCAAGGTGGATTGCCTTTCTCATGTTCGCATGGGGCGCCCTCACCATCGGCCTCGGCGGGGTTCATAACTATGCCTCCGTGACGGTCGTCCGCTTCTTGCTTGGCGTTTTCGAGGCTGGTCTGTTTCCCGGACTTGTGAGTGCGCCCCCCACCCGCTCGTAACCCTGTTATCTGGACCAAACTAATAACCTATTCCTCCCCCCTCCGCTCAGGTCTACTACCTCACGTTCTGGTACAAGACGGAGGAGCGAAGTGTCCGCGTTGCCTTCATCCTGGCGTCTGCCACCCTCGCCGGCGCCTTTGGCGGCGCCATCGCCTATGGTGTTGGCCACATGAACCAGGCGAGTGGCTTATCGGCCTGGCGTTGGCTGTTTATCATCGAGGGGGCGCCCTCGTGCGTCTCGGCCCTCCTCGTCTTCTTCTTTCTGCCCGATTACCCCGAGGGCGCCAAGTGGTTAACCGAGGGGGAGAGGGCACTTGCCGTGCAGCGGCTTGCGGTTGAGGGGAGCAAGGGCCACCACAGCGCCATGTCTTGGCCCGACGCCAAGGAGACTTTGTGCGACTGGAGGTCAGTAATAGCGAGCCCCTACCGAAAGAAAACACCAACCCCTTTACTGACTCCATGTGACGTGTGACTAGGCTCTGGGGTCACTACCTTGTGTACTTCGGCATTTCTACGCCGTTCAGCTCACTGTCGCTGTTCACTCCCTCCATCACCGCTGGTCTTGGATATAAGGACCTGGAAGCTCAGCTCATGACCGTGCCCCCGTACGCTGTAAGTATACATCGTCTCCCATGACCCCCCCTTTACCTGGAGTTCCAGTCGACCACGCACCATCTGTCGCCCGGTGCCGTAGGTGAAAATGTTTCAAGACACCCTCCAACTAGACATTCAATGAGTCGGGTGATATGTTAACACGGTTCATTCACAGGTCGCCTATGTAGTCCAGATCCTCACTTCCTGGTCCGCCGACCACTTCAACGCCCGCGGGCTCCACTCCGCCGTCCTGGCCACCATCGGCGCCGTGGGGTTCCTCGCCTCGGCCGTGCTTCCCCCTGAATCGTACTCGGCGCGCTACGGCTGCCTGATCGTGGCGGCCTCGGGCGCCTTCGCCTGCATCCCGCCGCTGCTGGGCTGGCTGAGCTCCAACATCTTCGCCACTGCCTCCGTCGGTCTGGCCATCGCCCTCAATATTGGTCTGGGCGGCGCCCCGGGCCAGATCGTCGGCGTTTTTATTTACAAGCCCGACGAGGCCAAGGCGGGCTACCCCACGGGCCACTGGACCAACGCGGCCCTCCTGTTCATGGTCGCCGCGGGCTGCGTTATTCTTAGGCTCTATTATGGCTGGAGGAACCGGAAGCTCTTGCGGGCAGCTGGCGCCGGAGCCGGAGCCGGTGGTGATGGCGGCGATGCTGTTAGGCTATTCAAGTACTAGGTAGGCTAGGCGAAGTAGTGGTTGTAGTTCTTAGGACCTCTTCGGTCGATCATACCCACTTGCTGGTTTTGAGAGAGAAGACGCCCAAGAGAATATAACTACTTCTTGAGTAGGAACTGAGACTTCGCTTAGGCTGAATAAGCCTCATGCCTTATTGCGATGTGATCTTGTTCTCATATCTTACTTACTACGTCCCTATCACTTCCGGCCACTAACCCTGCAACTAATATACCGTCGCATATTCCAAGACGGCAATCCCATCCATATTGCCGTAGATTGCCATTTGGCCGATATGGTTATCGCTGTCGCCAGCCCGCTCTTCCTTACAGAGCCTAGGGTTTGCCATTATAAGTTCGCAACTGGCGGGCAGTCAAGTATAATTTGGTCACCGCCCATACGTGTGCTTCGGAAAGCAGATACACTCGTCGAGGGGGGCAAAAGGGCTAACGGGAACTACTACTAGAGTTTTCGTTACCGCAGCATAGGTTACTCTCCCACGTAGAAAGCCCTGGCTGGAGGCAGTCTTGTTCTCCTTTTCATCAAGTATTCGACCGTGCTCCAGTTGCACGGCAATCCGCTCGATCATTTCCTGATATAACAAGTCCCTGTATGTTTCGTTGTCATAGGTCTCCCTTTGAAACCTCCTGTCCAAGGGATCCGCCCTTCTAAGCTTTCCGAAAACAACCAGAACACTGAGCGTAACACCATATCCCTAGCCCCGGAGCTCGTCTAGATTGAAGTCGTCATCATCCAGTGGTGGAGGCGCCTTCTCGCCTCGAGGCAAGTGGCAAAGGCGTCGGAGGAACTCCGGCCATGTAAGCATACTGTCAAGGCCACTGCCTCTGTTTCCATGGCTGATATTATTTGTTCTGTCGACATCCACAAAGGGGAGGATGCAGTTCTACACCGGTCCATCAAGCTTCCATGCAATTTGAGAGGCATCTTTGTGGCACAAACAAGGAAACAGACACAGATAGGGATGCACTCGTGGCTTGAACAGAGCCTTCCTCAGGGGCTTTTTCAACTTTGACGAGACGAATGTAATTTCAGATTGACAAGAATTGGATGGAGCCAGGCTGGAGAAACAAGTCCTGCGCGCAAGCATTGAATGTGACTGGTGTCCTCGATCAGGCTGTTGGATCATGTACTCGACCAGAGGCGTCCCTATTACGAGGCAGGTGTAGCGCAAGAGCGTCGAAATGTTGCTCCGAGAGGTTGCTACACACAGGTTCCCAGCTGCCGGACCCGGCGGGTAGGGCTGCTGGTTGAGCGGCGCTGACAGGCTCCAGGGGCGGGTATAGCATAGCGACAGAACCGAACCCTTTGAGTTTGGCCGTGGGTACCGGTGATTTCATGTATAGGATGCACTAATTCGACCCATTCATTCCGGTGCGCCAAAACTCGCTATGACCGGACACCAGATGGCGCAAGTCCGACATGCCCGCCTTTGCATCAGCTTGGACGAGTTGAACCAATCATATATACCGTCTCATTGTAGCGTGCTGACTTCCTGTGTCTCCAACGAGAGTCTCCAACGAGAGACACGACGCAGTGGTGGTTTCTTCGGACCGGTGACTGGCGCGCATCCCATCGAGTCAAAACCACACTCCAACCAAAATAACAACAACACCACATTCTGGCCTCTGTGTCTCAAAGATGGGTGTAAAAGTAATTATAGTCGGAGGCGGCATTGCCGGGCTCTCGGCCGCCATCGCGCTGCGGCGGGCGGGCCACGAGGTGCACGTATACGAGCGCTCCTCGTTCGCCAACGAGGTCGGCGCCGCGATTCATATCCCCCCAAACGCGTCGCGCCCGCTCCTGGCCTGGGGGTTGGACCCCGTGCGGTCCAAGTTCGTGGTGGTGAGGCGGAGCTACAGGGCCGACGGGGCCACGCTCGAGAAGTTCCATGAGATGAGCCACGAGTCCGTCAAGGACAATTACGGCGCGCCCTGGTTCTTCGCGCACCGGGTCGACCTGCACGGGGAGTTGAAGAGGTTGGCAACCCAGGAGATGATCGCTGGTCATGGTGATAGTGGCACGCCGGTTCAGATTCATCTGAACTCGGAGGTCGTAGAATTTGTGGGTTCATGTCCACGTCCATGTCCCTCATCATGTGTCTTATCATGAGCCTCCCTTCTTGGGACCACTAACACAGGAAGCAAAAGTTGCCAGAGTCTTCCTCTATCAGATTGGCTGGTGGACAGATAATATCGGGCGACTTGGTGATAGCTGCCGATGGGGTACATAGCATCGCCGTCAAGACGATAATGGGCCATGACAACCCACCTTTGCCCCAGAAGGACTACAACTTTTGCTACCGGTTCCTCATACCTACGGCCAAGATCCAGTCTGACCCGGCGATCAGCGACTGGCTTGATGGGGATGATGGGCGGATGAAGTTCTTCGTGGGCCACGATAAACGGCTGATATCATATCCATGCCGAAAGTCAGTTCTCTTCACTTCCGGAATCCATGACCGAAAAAGGCCCTCTGCCTACCACACATAGCTTACCTAAAGTACTCACTCCTTCAACAGTAACGAAGAACATAACTTTGTGGCCATGTTCCACAATAGCGACGAAGCGGCTAACAATCCCGAGGGTGAGCTGGGAAAGAAATCCCTCTGACGCCTCTCTCCCATACAACATCTCTGACGGCGATAAGCAGACTGGCAGGCCTCCGTAGATACGTCTAAACTTTTGAGACGATACGACGATTTCCACCCTTATCTTAAGACAGTCATGAGGTAGGCCACCCATCCCTCAGCAGCCCAGATGACCCAACACAAAGGCTAACGGATAACTGAAGCAAAGCCACCACGGTCAAGCAGTGGGCACTGCTCTACCGACCACCCCTTCCCACCTGGAGGAAGGCGTCACTCGTCCTAATTGGTGACGCAGCCCATCCCATGCTGCCCCGTAAGTGCATACCTGCCCACGCCAAATAGAGAATGCGGAAAACCCCTGCCCAGAGAGACCTCAGACTGATGAACGTCCCGGTCGTGATAGACCAAGGCCAAGGCGGAGCCCAGAGCATCGAAGACGGCGTGGCCATGGGGATCCTCCTGTCTGGGGCGACGACGAACCACCCCGAAGACGTGCCCTCTCGGCTGGAGCTCTTCGAGTCGCTGCGCCGCCACCGCTGCAGCGCCATGCAGATCCTGTCCAACGCGGGCCAGGATGAGACAGAGCGCGTACGGGAAGCGGCGTCCAAGTTCATCCCCATTCGAGACATACCCAGTAAGTGAGCGCCGGCGTATACAAACATGTCCATCCGTCCATAGTAGTAGTAGCAGGAGAAGACGCTGACTGCTAGTGGCTGCAGAATCCACCGATGAGTTCGTCAAATTCAATTTCGGATACGACGTGGTGCAAGATGCGATTGCCATCATGCGGCGGCGGAACCGGGACTTTGTGCTGCCTTATGGCTTCTTCCAGTCGCCTGCGCTATTGGATTGAACAGTACAGAGGAAAGAGCCATACCTAGTGGTGGAATTCAAGGGACTGTAGCCGAGTTGGGAGCGGATGAGACATTGTAGATGGTCCGGTCCGACTTGGTGTTTTGACTGCTGGAGGAATTGTTCTAGTGACTGCGCTATGGCACATCCGTCTTCCCCCTGCCTGCCCACCCCCTTTTCACATAGTTTTTGTTTTGAGCAAGAGCCATTTTATCTGCGAGCACCCTCGTTGCTAGATTCCTTTTATCCGAATGCTACCAAATCATGAACTCAATTAAACCAAACGCCGGCTCCCATGCTTGATATCATTCCACACGTTCGTCGGTAAATCGTAACATACACATACACGGCCCCTCTCTGACCCGACGACAGCTATCTAGGTGTAGATGTATGTGTCTGAGCATATACTGTATATGAATAACGACACAACATATATAATATACCGCCCCAAATAAGGCCACGTGATTACCGGAGCATATAGGATAGATCAGGCAGGTTTCCTATAATATCTTCGACGATCTCACTCATTTTCTGCTCCTCCTGTCTCGAGCACTGGACTGGCCCAAGAATGACTGTAGCTGGGGCTGGCGACTTTGGGCTTGTTCGCAACTTAGTCGATACCGAAACTGGGGGTCCCGTCGGGTTGTTTGCAATGGGCGCCTCTGGTTGCTGAACTTGTGTATGATTGGGAGCCGGAGTCTCAAAGCGAGAGAAATCTGCAAAGGCCCAGGGATCGGAGACCTGATCCTTCGACTCCGGATTTACTCGTTCTATTGAAAACAGGCTCGGGGACTCTGCCGCTGGCTCAAAAGCTGCAATGTTCGCTGGATGCCCAGAATTGCCAGTATCTACCGACGCCTTCAGCCCGAGTGTGTCTTGCTGGAGCGTTTTCTGCCCTGAGTCTTGCGAAAGGGCCGTATCTGCTTTTGAGCTTGAAGGCTCCAGGTTTCCGAGGTCGGGGAATCCATTGCTGAAACTAGGTGCTTTGTCGCAAGCGGGCGAGCCAACCATTTCTCCCCATTCATCGTCGTCATCGCCATGTTCCTCTCCCTCATCCGTAGATAGGCTGCTGTGCTGGGTTTTGGGTGGCGGCTCTAGGGGCACTTGCATTGAGCCAACTTCTGGAGCAGGGGCCAACGAGTGTAAAGCTCGGGTCTCATCCATTTTCGGAGGCGCCGCTGGTCCCGCTACGGATGGCAGCGCCGTGAATGACGGCTCGGGAGTCGTGGAGCTCCAGCCGAAGCTTTCGTCTTCATCAGATGGGCCAGTCAAGGGCTTTGGAGGTTGTGGAATCGCTGACTCCACGAAGAGGCTCTGATCTCCAGCTTTGCTAACCATTCCACCATTGGGTAGTTCCAGAGAACGACGAGGTGTAACCGTGGTGATACTGCTCTTTTTAGTGGCTGGCGGTTTTCGAGCAAATATCTTATCCATTTCGATAGGTGCTGCACCCGAGTCCCAATTAAAGACGCTCGTCCGCTTGCCCATACCAAATGTCGGTCGTCCAGATATCGAATCCTCTTCCTTCCATCGTCTGACAATCTTGATTGTCTCAGCATGAACTTCCGAAGTAGCCCACTGAACCCTTGGATAATTCTCGTCATCGCCCGAGTTGTGTTTCCTCATAGACCCATACCTCGAAATACGGTACCAGATCCGTCGCTGCTCGACATTGGTAAAATTGTCAGATATGATACGGTCCGGCAACTCGCTGTGCAGGTCAGCGCCGTTGCTGCCGTCGTCAGGGGTGCCTGAGAATAATGTCTGAAGGCCATCCAATTCGATCCTGAAGTTGATAGGACCGAACTTCTCCATCAGTTCTTGGACGCGGACAGATGCACATTGCCGAGCCTCGGAGTTAACAACGGTGTTATACTCCCCAGACTCATATCTTTTGTCACCTGGGCTGATAATGGGCGACGACGGTTGACCAAAAGAAGGAACACCACTGGGACCATCCAATTGCTCGTCTGTCACCAAGGTCTCCCCTGCGTCGACCAAGGCCGCCGTGGCAACGGCCGAATCCGACTTGAGCTCATCCCCAATATCGGGTTGTAGGGTCTCGCGTGGCCTTTCCGTGCTCTGGTCTCTAGACAACGTTGGCCTCTGAGGTTCGACTGGTTCTTCCGATGCTGCTCTTGCTAGGCCGTCGAATTTGTCTACTAGAACGGCAATCTTCCCAGAGACCTTTCTCGTGTTTGATTGTGGTTGTGGCCGAAGACTGGCGTCCTCATCAATAGAGGTAATAGGCGAGTCCTGGCGTTCCGGAGCACGGCCATTGTCGTCGTTAGAAAAAGTTGAAGAGGGCCGGGAGGGGCTATCATGGGGTCCGACAAAAGCGTCGCCCTCGTTGTCTTCAGGCTGTTTAGACGGGGATGGTGTTATCGGGGAAGGACTCGGTATAGATGAAGCAGCGTCTTCGGATTTGAGGTTGTTGGCAGTGGCGTCGGCAGTGGGCGGCGGAAGTCTAGGTGTCGCATCAAGCCATGGGGTGTCGGCGACCCACGGGTCGGGAGAGGGCTGGCGGAAGACGGAGGAAGCGCGTGATCGCAGAGGAGGAATCAATCCGGGCGAGCCTGGCCAAGCACCAGTGCTCTCCTTGTCGAAGACCGAGGAGGATCTTGCTTTCAGTTGCGGGGTGCGCAAGGGCGAATCCCGACCAGTCGCCCACAGAGAGCTCTCGGATTGGTCGTGATCCAACTTAGGCAAACCATCGAAGGCATCGTCGTCGGCCCAGGGTGATGGGCCTGGCGAGTGTGCCAAGCTTCCTCCTCCAAAGAAGGCTTTCGGAGGCGGACTGAGTAGTGCGTTGGGAGGAGCATCCGTGCTTGTCCACGGCGAGCCCCATGGATCGTCCATATTGGGGAGTGGAAGACAATTGTCATGTTGACTCCCGACAATAATTCAAGGTTATCACAAGCCGAGAGTCGCGAAGCATCATTAGTATGGAAAGTGCACTAAGAAACAAAAGGTTGCAATACGAGTAACTAGCAAGCATTGTACTTACATAAGTAAGTAAGTAGGATATGGATGGGGGTTCCACTGGAGGCTGGTGGCTGGCCTCTCTCCTGATCGCGTGAGACGGAAACAGAACTCGGAACAGAAGTACACTCCGATTTCAGGTCACAACCCGACTGCAGGTTTCTGTGCAGGTACTCGTATACCTACAGGTGTACGGAGTACCTAGAGGCGTGTAAGAATGCGCATCGCTCAGGGGTAGGTACCTGTCTGCAGTATCATACCCATGCAGCCCTGGCCGAGCATGCCGGGGGGAAGATGGGGGCCGTGGAGCCTTGTTACGTAAAGCATGCACTTCAGCCAGGCACCAAGATTGCATAATTGTGCTGCACAGTGCTGGCTGTCTATGGTATGGGCTGTGTGGCTTGTGAGGTACATAGATTACAAAGTACTACTTAGAGACATCCTCAGCCCAAGCGCCGCTGTGGCGACATTGCATCATTTCTTATCTGGCCCGTTGGCCGCTAGTGGGGTTTATCTTGGATATGGAGGGGCAGACGGGTTTTATTATCGAGGTGCAGTGCTGATAAATGCAGAATAACGTCGCCGGTTATCGCTTGTCCCGGCGCAAAATATCCCAAGGAATTTCTAGGATTCTGGAAATGCAGTTGGTTAGTTGTATGGCACTTCTTCAAAACATTCAAGCCCGTACTGGAATAGCCGGGAGTCAGTCGGTGAGGGAATTGCAGCGTCGTCCTCATTAATAAGTCTTTGTCTCCAAACCATAACCACACAGAGATGTCTTTGTCCAAGGTCAAACATGTTATTCTCGTAAGTATTGGATCCAAAGGAAATGGCGAGACCCAGCTAATCCAACCTGTCGCAGGTATTGTCCGGGAAAGGCGGCGTTGGCAAATCGTCCGTCACTACACAACTGGCCCTCTCGCTCTCTCTTGCCGGCCACTCGGTCGGTGTCCTTGATGTCGACTTAACCGGGCCTTCGATGCCACGCATGTTCAACATTGAAGACGCCAAAGTCACGCAAGCCCCCGGTGGTTGGCTGCCGGTCACGGTCCACGAAGCAAACGTCGAGGCTGGCGTTGGCCAACTACGATGCATGAGCCTCGGCTTCCTCTTGAGCGGTCGCGGCGATGCTGTGGTCTGGCGCGGCCCGAAGAAGACAGCCATGGTCCGTCAGTTCCTGTCCGACGTACTATGGGGTGAACTGGACTACCTGCTGATCGACACGCCGCCTGGAACTTCGGACGAACATATCTCTCTGGCTGAAACCCTCTTAAAAGATGCGCGTCCTGGCCAGGTTGCAGGCGCTGTGGCGGTCACCACGCCCCAAGCGGTCGCCACTGCAGACGTGAGAAAGGAACTCAACTTTTGCTCCAAGACGGGTATACCCGTCATTGGCGTAGTCGAGAACATGGCGGGGTTTGTTTGCCCCAACTGCGCAGAGTGCACCAACATCTTTAGCAAGGGCGGAGGTCAAGTCATGGCGCAGGAATTCAGCGTGCGTTTTCTCGGCGCCGTGCCCATCGATCCACAATTTGTCATGTTGGTCGAGTCTGGAGCACGACCAGTCTACCCCGAGGGAACCATGGTCAATGGGAAGGACATGTCGGAGGCCAAAAGTCCGGCAGAGCAGGCCACGCAAGCAACAACCACTAAAGACGCAGCGTTGCTGGCGGACAAATATCGAGGCTGCTCGCTGGAACCCATCTTTAACCAAATCACACGGGATATTGTGGCAGCCATCGGATGAGCGCCAAGCCGAGGAAAAGCTCGGTTTCAACACTCAAGTCCGGGGGATGCCCACCTCAGCTACCTACATGCATTACTACCCATGCATGCGATGCTGCATATGCTATCCAACCAAACGACGACTAATGAGCCTCCTCCCCAGACGAGGCTATGCGCCAACTGACGAGATATTTGGCAAGACATGACAATAGCTGTTTCTAAGAGCGTGTGCTGTAACCTGGTGTTAACTTTATCTGTCATGACTTGACAAGAGGTTCCGGGACTCTTATGCTCAGTGCTGCTGCACACCCTACTGTTTCTGGAACCAAGAAGACAATTCTGTTGCAGCGGATACGGAGTACAGCTCAGGTGTTAATACTCGGCTACCCATCTCTCTCTGTCTCTCTCTCTACTCCTCTGGTTGGTGCCCAAGCTCCACTAGCGGTGTGCTTATATGTTATTAGATGAGATACACTCACTCCATGACAAGCTGTGTAGTGGGCAAGCAGAAGAGTTCAGCTACATAATGGTGGCCTAATAATTATAATTATATATATATAGATCATATAACTAACTATATGTATCTTTGGTTGGACTTGATACATACTTTACTTATATTGGGCCGCCGAGAAACAAATGGCTGGTCCGACTGTATTCGATCCCATTCGTACCTGATGGCGACCCCACATTAAAATCTGCAAAGGAAAGCCGTCCCGCGGTGCCTCAAGCCAGCCCAGCCCAGCAGGCCCAGCAGTCCAGAGAGCCCACTCTGCGCGCACATGCACTACCACCATCCACACCACCCGAAAAGCTGATTTACTGCTTCAGATTCGATTCAGCCAGGCACAAAATTCTTCTGTAGCCAAGCTTCTGAATCAAGAAAAACCTCTCGCTCCCCTGACCTCACTTGGACTGACTCTCACCGACTTAACCACTACTGCAGCCTGCTTCGACGCGGAATAGAGTACTGAGGCAAAACAGATGCGTCTTATTTCCGTTTAGACCAAGTACAAGAAACTCGCCCAAAACTGGTTTCCACCCATTCGTCTTTTACCACTACTGCTGCTGCATTACTTTGCCCAAACTCTATCATCAGCAAAACCAGTCGATTTTCTCCGTCTCTCTGCCTTCAGCCGATAGATTTCGAATCCACCACCCGCGACACGACCAACTCTGGTGAACCACTTCTGGTTTCTTCAGCCGCTTGCCACATCTTCTGACAACTCTGCACCGTCCATGCTTCCCACTCAATACTTGAGAAGCTTGATCTAAGCATCCGAAACGACTGGCCGTGAATTACGAATCAGTCGCATTGACTTGCCTTCGTCGTCATCCCATCTGTCCTTCCATGAACCCGGCAGACCTACTTCGCTTCCTCTCTAAGCCGGCAAAGTACGTGAATGATACATAAGCGCCGTGGCATCCCGACTATTCGCTGACTTTCAACAAATAGGCCCCGATAACCCCAGTTTTCACTGTTACTGCCTTCTTCTTTCCGGTCTTCTACCAAAGAACTCTCCGCCCAGACCACACTATATTTGCAGATACCCTCGTCTGCCAGGTCCGATACTCCACCCCAGGTATCGGTTTCTTGCCAGAGCGAGGCTTACATACAAACAAGCCACCATTCCTTCCTCACAGGTCTTCCTCCTCCCGCCTCGCGGCCGCCCTCCTTAACGTCCCTACGTGAGACGTTACAAAGCTCTATACTTGCATTGCTGCTGGCGTAGCCAGCATTCGATCTCCCCTCACCCACCTGTGGGCCTACTCTCTCAGACGAACGCCGCAAAGTTCGTTTGGGTGGCAGTCAGTGCTCCGCGGTCGCTGCAACACCCGCCGCCAAACCTGATCAGACGATCACCGGCCCGGTTCGATCGATCCTCATAGTAGGACTGTCCCAATCTGAGGAAGAAAAAAAGGAGTTGTGCCTGGATCTTACGACTTGCCCAGTCGCAGTACGGAGATGGTTGACTTTGACGTACCCGCCACCCACAGCATCTCGCCGTCTGAGGATACCCCTCAGTTGACGATCAACCATGAAGTCGCGGCAGATTTAGATTCATCCAACGCCTTCGAGGGGCCCGAGAAGCTTCTTGAAGTCTGGTTCGCCCCCAGTGCGGATGCCCTTCCCCATGGAGTCAAGCCAAACGGTCTGAAGGCCGTGGCGTCCGAAATTTGGGTGCCTATGCTGGACGAAGTCCACTGCAAGGTTCTCTCTACCATCAAGTCGGAACATATCGATGCCTACCTTCTCTCCGAGTCCAGCATGTTTGTCTTTCCCCACAAGCTGATTCTGAAGACCTGCGGCACAACCACACTGCTTCGAGGCTTGCACATGCTTCTTCGCATTGCCGCTGTCGAGGCTGGCTTTCCGTTCCACAATGTGAAGAGCGTGGAGGACGAGCACGTCGCGGCAACCCCCTACCGAGTCTTCTACAGTCGCAAGAACTTCCTCTACCCCGAGAAGCAACCGAGCCCCCACAGGAGCTGGGGGCAAGAGGTTCAGTTCCTAGACGAGACCTTTGAGCATGGGAGCGCGTATATGGTGGGGAAGATGAATGGAGATCACTGGTATCTCTACATCACTTCTCCCCAGACCACCCTGACGCCACCTCGTACCCCCGAGGGCGACCAGGCTTCGGCCGTCTTGCCCAGCAGCTGGAAGATTCCTACTGGGCTTGCCACGGCCTTCAATGGCGCCCCTGAGAGTAACGATGAGACTCTCGAGATTTTGATGACTGATCTCGATCCTGAGAATGCGAAGCAGTTTTACTTGGACCGCGTGAGTGCGGCCGCGCGCGCTGAGTTGCCCGAGCAGGTTCAGGAGGCGCAGCAGGCTGCTGAGGAGAGCTTGGGTGACTTGTCGGCCAGCGTGGACACGCTCAAGACAACCAGCACAGCCGTCAGCCAGATGGATGAGACATTCGATGCCGCTAGCTTGGACAGCAACTCCGATGGGCACGGTCCCCACACCCCCTTGTCTGAGTCGGCCGGCATCAACCAAGCTACAGAGGGCCACGTGCTCGGCACCGTCATTTCGGATGCTTGCGGGCTCTCTGGCGTCTATCCTAGGGACAAGTACCCGGACGCTCGCATTGATTCCTACATGTTTGATCCATGTGGCTTCTCTGCCAATGGGGTCGTTCCCTCCCCTAACAATGCCGAGGGTGGTGAGAAGGCTACCCACTACTTCACTGTTCATGTAACTCCTGAACCTCAGTGCTCGTACGCGTCTTTCGAGACCAACGTTCCTGGGGGGCAAAAGGGGCGAGAGACGTCTGAGGTCATTGAACATGTGGTGGGAATTTTCAAGCCGGGCCATTTCAGTGTCACGCTATTCGAGGCTAAGGCTTCCAAGGGCGATGTAGCTAGAGGGGTTGCTCGAAACAAGTGTCTCGAGAAAATCCGGGGCTACCGCCGCATCGACAGAATTGTCCATGACTTTGAGGACTATGACTTGGTCTTCCGCTACTATGAGCGCGAGGACTGGGTTGGCGGGTCAGGACTCCGGGTCGGAGAAGAGCTGTGATCTGGTGCGACCGACAGCTATATCTCAGAGACATGATAATATCGTGCGCATGGGTAGTGTTACCGGCTCTTTTCTATGAAACTGGTTGCCCATTGGTTGATCTACACGAGCCTCCCATCATTGGGCTCCGATATTGGTCTTGTGCGGCAAGCAACAGTACGATTTGATACATTTTATCTTGATACGTTATTTTCAGCTATCTATCTCGCTCTGTCTAAAGTGGCGAACCTTCAGCCAACCAGACTTCTCCCTCGCCTCAACTTCGTGATAGTGATGTCTTGCTCTAGCTTCTTTGGATGCGTTGCAGACGCAACCACAAGCTTTCGTAAAAATTGAATCTAGACAAATGTGTTGGAGTACAAGACACGGTGACGCAGGACTCGACAGGATTTCTCCTGGAATCGTACGGACAAGGTTGATGCTAGTTGGATAGACACAGCAACTTCGTCAGTGCTGCTGAGCAGTCTCGCGAACAAGCACGAACCAGCTTTCCATGTCTCAGCCTCCACAGCCGCAATATGACCGAGGAACGTTCTTTGTAAAATGGTCGGTTGCTTACCAGCTTTCGTTTAACATGTATAGCCACAAACACAAACACGATAGTACTGCTTTGGCGTGACACGATATACCTAAGTAGCTAGGTAATTTCACGAAACGTCGTGGCTTTTACTGTATACACCTGACCTTAAGTGCCTGCCTCCCCGAGCTGAAAAGATCGAGACATCGCGATACCGCATTGGTGTAGCATCATCCATCTATCGTCAGGATGACCGACGATCTCTTTTAACCGAATATGTTGAGAGCTGCGAGCTGGAAGGGGGACAGGTCTACACAATGGAGTCTACAGACGGAAGTGCTATGTGTGGAAACTGACGACGAGTATACATACACCAGCCTCTCTCTCTCTCTCTCTCCCATGATACTTTTCTTCTTCTTCTCGTTGTTAAAAATCCATAGCCTCCGGACTCCATCTACATAGATCCCTTAAACATGAAGCTCACTCGCGTCGTCGCCATTCTCCCGAGCTCCAGCCTCGGAGCCGCGAGGATGATGGTCAGCGGCAGAGCTGACGCCGGTAGAGAGATTGTCGAGATGTGCCCCAACCCCAACATGCAGGGCCTGGACGCGACCGTGACCTGTCTCAACTACACCGACCCTACCATGCCGAAGCGCTATGGACAGACGGACACTTGTAGTGAGTTGAGCTGTTCTTCCCCCTTCCCCTCCCCCACCCCGTGACGTTAAAAAGATCAATGTACTGATATAAAGGGACATCTGCCTCCCGCCGGCATTGAATAGTCAGCCTGGAAGGCTCCCCTTGCGTGTCGGATCGCCACAGGGGATCTCGTCGGTGCGGATGTATGGCATCATGAACTGCACACTGTACAAGTACGTCACTAAAAAGAAACCCGTCCGAAGAAGACAGAAAGAAATAGGGTGAAAGCTGAATGAAGATCTATTTTCAACCCAGAACCGAGAATTGTGAACCCGACACGCCTCTCAATGGCCATGTTGTCAACGGTACGGGCGAAAACCAGCTGTATCAGGGCACGGGGCCAAGCGACCCGGACGCTGTTGATGACAAGACAGTGGCTTTCAGGTGCAGAAAGCCTGGGGTATAGAAACTGCCTGCTGGTGCAAGAGTGTTGAAAAGATTGGCATTCAAGATATTTGCGGTGTCAAGTCGTCGCTAGTCGTCGGTAGTCGTTTATCATGTTTACTTGATCTGTCCTAAGATCTTCTCGACTTCTGTCACATCTACCTCATACTTTCCTCCTGTCAAACAAGAGGAATGAAGCCAGAATTCTTTCCCACCACCGCCATCTCCTCCTCTTCGACCTATATTGAGCTGCGAGCACAACTCCCTAACATTGCCGCTTCTTACTCCGCCGCCCGCGATGACCTCGACGAAGTTGCCAGCCTTTGCCATAATCTTCCTCAGTGTCGGGGTATTCTGCGCTGCGTTGCCAGGCCCGCCAGACGTGAGAATGCCGTCGACGCCAATCTGGATGAGCGATTCCAACGCCTTCTCCCACTCTGCCACTACCCCCGAAGCCCCCCGGGCCCCGCATCGTCGCAGCCTACAATGTCGTCGAACGCGCGATGGAAGACGGTCTTGTACGGCCTCGAAGCGACAACCAGCCTCTGCACAGCCTCACCCTGCAAAACGACCCTACCACCGCTCTCTGTCTCTGCCAGGGCCCCAAACACGAACCCGTCGCCCCGCTCAACGCGTATCGCGCCCGACGCCTTGAACGCCTCGATTGCCTGCACCATTCCGTCGATCTCCGCACCCGAGTACATGAAATCTCTTCGCCCCTCCTCCCCCCCTCCTCTCCGGGCGGACCCCGCGGGCGGATCATGATGCGCACGGGGACCTGCAATTCCTGAAGCTGTGCTGCATCCTCGATGCTGGGTGTGAGCCCGCCGGCCGGGTAGGACCCGACGGCGTTGAGCTCGATGCGGGCAGCACCGGTCGAGATGGCGGCGAGGGCCGAGGCGGGGCCGAAGATGGGGACTTCGAGGCGCGCGGGCATCTTTCTTGGTTTGGCTGTAATACCAGGGATTCCAGAACGTCAAACGCATAGGTTCGCGCTGGAGAGAAGAAGTTCTGCAAGCTGCTCAGTCGAAATAGGAGGAGAGCGGTTCTCCGATTGATTGATTGATTGATTGATTGATTGAGCCGGATGCGATGACTGGCTGACTAATCGTGCGTTCGGTAACATGTCTCTCTCCTGGGCTTCGTAACAAAACCACAAATAAGAAGTTGTAAGTGCTTTGGATTCGGTCGGTCAGCTGGTGGCTCGTCTCGTCATGCCGCCGCCATAGAGCATATTATTATTATCATATGTAATTCACAGTATCGCAGGCAACCCATAATATGGAATAAGTCTTGACTCATTCATCCTATCCTAGATCTATGAATCCAAGAAGACCAGGAAAGCCGATCCTGGTGGCAGTGTCTTCGCTAGTCTTGTCACCACGCGACAACATCCATCGTCGTCCTAAAGGTATGGTCAGCCACTGTTGCAAGAGTGTTTGGGACAGGAGGTAACAGCACTGTCTCTCCAGTATCCCGGAGGCCGCAGTGTGATCTGAGCAACAAGTACGGCGAGGATTAGTGCCAACTTACATGAGATTCTTAACGCTGCGATGGTTCTGGTAGCCGGCAATAGTTGCCAGCCACTCTGCTTCGTCTGACTGGCGCTGCGAGATGTGTGCAAGGCGGTTCGTCGGCCAGTTTGTGGACCACCCGATTTGGCGTGTTCTGTTTCGGGGATGAATGCGACCTACCAGGTCCTGCGCAGGCGTACTCGACAAAAGTGAATACCTCCCATTCCGTAGCCTGTCAACATATGAAACATGAGTCAAACCCATCATCAAAGAGCCGCGAGAAGGAAGGCATCGCTCACCAGGCTGACCCGCCATTCGGATAGCCTGGACACTGAGGACGCGCCCAACCTCTGCAGCGAGGTTTCGTACCTCTTGCCCGCGGCCTCGCTCAGAGGGAAGAATTATCATCGCTAGCCTTGTCGCCATCACTTCAGTCCATCGACATCGCCAGGAAGTCTGCCCATGAATATTGAGCGGCGATCGATGTCGTAGCTTCTTAGGTATGCATGGTCGGGGTGTGTGGTAGGATCTGCCCTCCGTGAGCGGTGCACATCATGGGCGATCACCCTTGTTGCCACGGCCTCCGCTCCGACCGAATAGGGGTGGACCTCGGCCCTGGTGGGGGAGTGCCATCGCTAGTCTTGTCACCATGCGATAAGATCCTTGATGAAGCATGCACATGGTTCCAGGCTGTCCAGTAGGCCAGCGGAGCCAGCCATGTGACATGGCTGTGGGAGACTGAGCAATCGATTGCGCAAGAAACTCCAGTTGCAAGGCCAGACTGTCCACAGCCCAAGGAGGCCCAATGCCTCTGATATTCCGTTCCATAGCGGTACCATGGCCGTCGACATGTCTTCTGAGCAAATATTCTTTGCGCTCGCAGGCCCACATCTATCTTGTCCTTGTACTTGAGCATCGTGTCGTGAATGGATGTGATGGCAACCGAGGGGCAGCGGCCGCGATCGAGGAATTCGGAGGCTTCGGTGCTTTCCATTGGCTCAGTGATCGCACGCTTGAGAGTGGGTGGCGGTGGACAAATTGGACGCAGCCGCATATAAAGCCTTTTCTTGGGCGAGAAAATATTGACGTAGGTGATTTCTCCAAAGCCCTTGGAAGAAAGAGCGGAGTTCGTCCTCGGCAACATGATGGCATGGTTAGAATCCGTGAATTGATTCATGGCCATCGGGTTGAATCCACCACCACCTTGCTGGAACCCGTGGTTGGGCTGCTGCTGCCGCTTCTGCTGGGCCATCCACTGGTTGTTCATGCCACCCTGGGGAGGTATCATTGCAGGGTTGCCTCGGGGCAATGGCTCCATGAATGAGCCTTTAGGGGTAGAAACAGAACGTGATCGAGCCTTCAGAAAATCGGAAGGAACGAGAAGAACACACAGAAGGTCCTCCAAGTTCGGAGATCTGAAATACCCTTCTTGTGCTTGTGGTTGCTGATGTTGTTCTTCTTCTTGCTGGTGATCTCCTTGCCACAGATCCGGCCGTTGGACTCGTCTCCGTCGCAGACGAACTTCTTGGCGAACAGGTCTCCGCCTTGGTAGTAGTGTCATCGCTAGTCTTGTCACCATGCAATAAGACCAATGTGGCCCTGTAGCGAGTTCGAGGCGCTGCCATTGTTGATTGCTGGGGGGATGAACCGAATCGGTCGGCGCGGAACTTCGACCTCTTGGAGGGCGTGCTCGCTGTTCGAAATAAGTACAAAACTTAGTTCGGAAAGAAGACCGGGCTCTCATGGGAATTGAGCCTCCTCGGGCTTCGAAGGGGTCGGTTGGCGAAGGCGCGCTTCGGGAAACTTGCGGTCGTGGATGTTGGCTTCGTCTGGCTCTCTCGAACGGGCATACCAACATTGTCGAACTCCGAGAGCATTAGCAACATTGGGGCTCAGCTATCCTGGATGAGAGGACCAAATCCTTGAGGACCTTCTTGGCTTCCTTGAGGGTGGCTTCTCCACGAACCCCAGGGTTTTCTTCTTCTTTTTCTTCTTTTTTCTGGGCGCGGGGGGAGGGAGTTGTCTGGTTTTCGATCCGACTTCGTACACACTCCAACAAGGTTCCCTCGTCGTAAGACACTCTTCTGGCTAGTGGCACCAGCCTAACGCTCAGAAGACTCGGGAAACGGGCGAGGAGGTCTGTTGAGCACCGCCGGGATGTCCTCACTATCACTGGTTGAGCTCTCCTGGCTGTCTACGTGATTGACATCAGGGCCAGCTTGTTGGTTGGCAGGTGAGTAAGGACCACGAACGACCCGTGGCGAACCTCCAGTGCTCATTGCGAAGTGGTACTCGGTACGCTGAGCATCTTTGGGGGTGGAGGCCGGCCTTGTATGGTCCTGTTCGAGAGGTGGTCGGCCAGAGTGAAGCCCGGGGCTGGTCGTCTCGAGGATCGTCAACGTGACTCGCCTTGTGCTTTTGTGCACGACTCTGTCTACGAGTCTGTGCGCGTGTTCTCGTTCGCTGTGACTCGGGAAGAGAAGCAAAGTCACGAGCGAGGGGAGGCTCGGCCCACCGTGTCAAAGAGTTGGCCGTTGACGTATTACTCGTGGAAGGCGCGCTCAAGGAGGAGGTATTGCCCGAGGAAGGAGCTCCAGGGATAGGGGTCGCCGCAAAAGAAGTTGAGGCCTGTGCCTGTCGTCTCTGTCCATAAGCAGCCGGAACTCCCAAGTCTAGTCGACCACTGCGTTGTGAGCGAGAGCTCGGCAGTGGCACTCGACTAGAGGAGGTTGGCGGCATGGACGGGCTGCCGGCTGGGGTTCCTGTTGTGATGCCTCCGGGATGAAATGCAGGCAAAAAGCCGTACAAATCTTCACCGCTTGGAACAAAGGCACCAGCCCGGGTGACTGGACCAGGCTGACCTGAGACGGTCCTCGCATTGACAGCTCGATGAGAAGCAGCTCGTCTCGACTGTCTTACCTAGAGACTGTCGGAGTCACTGCCCTCTCCGGCTGATGAGACTGGCTTCTCTGCAGTCGCTATGGGCGCAGCTGAGGTGAAGCGACCTTCCCGTCTAGGATCATAGTTCTTGAATTCCACCCTCCCTCCCCGACGAATCCCGGGAGCTTCGGCAGGAGCAGAAGCAGGCGGAGCAGCCACCTCCTCCCTTCCCGTTGTGGCAGCCCTGGAGCTGCGAGCGAATGACGCAGAAGGCGCCCCAGAAGCCCCGACAGTGGCAGCTGCGGCCTGTCTTTGGCCAGCAGCGTTGCTTCCCACGTTGTCGAAGGGGTTCGGGATTCCTACATACCCGTTATTAGTCCTGTGAACGACATCTGTGAACAACAATGAAGGTAAACATATACTTACCAGCTCTGCGAATATACCGAGTCAAGTGCGGCTCAGCATTCGGCGACTTGGTCCTGATCTGCATGTTCAGGAACCAGTGCTCGTCTAACAAAGGGGTCAGCATATGAATGAAGATCGTCGACCCGGGGACAATGGATTGGATGAGACAAGTGGCGTGAGTACTTACACAGAACGGCATGGCTGTACTGCCGTCTTGCGGCGGTGCCGAAGTGCCTGGTCATCTGCTGGGCCAACACTTCCCAGGTGACCTCCTCGTTCGCACGGAATACGCCTCCTCGGGTGTGGCTGTAGGGTGCCACTCGTCGCCAAAAGTAGGCCTCTTCGGCATCGGACCAACTTCTGCCACCCATACTGTCCAGTAGAACTTTATAAGCGAGCTGTTGAGTTTTGTTGTTAGTTAATTAAGATTTATCATAGGCAATTCAGTTTGGTAAGAAAGATAGAGGCATATAGGGCTGGCCGGGTCGGCGACGAGGTATATATAACATTGCAAGGTAGGCAAGGTAGGGATGGAAGGTGGATACGATCAAGGCGCGATGAAAGAGGCGAAAGCGCGACGAAGGCAGAGGGTAGAGGAGAGTGAGGTGGAGGATGGTGAGGGATGAGACAGAGGAGATGATCAACTAACCTGGTTTTATATGAGGTGGTGCGATGCTGTTTGCCTGAGCTGTGTTGTTGCTCTTTTGTTAATTGTCAGCCTCTGTGACAGATTAAGTAGTTACAATTGTTTGTAGTAGGTGAAATGAGCAATAGGTAGGAACAGGATGGGAGGGATGGGAAGTATGAAGAGGAAGCAACTTGTGAAGTAAAACGTCCAAGAATATTGTGGTCAAGCAGAAACTTGAGAGAACGTGTTAAAGATGTGGTGACCAGATATTGTATGATCCGAGGGAGGGAATAAATGCAGGTAAGTATGATACTACTACCTGGGGGAACAGTCTCGGAAGGGTTTGATCACTCGCCCACAATAATAGTTAGGGAATTAGAAGGGCTCAGTGTAGCATGGCTTTGAACAATCGACAGTCGACAATCGGTACAGGCACATTGTGCCTAATGTTCAAATGTCGAGGATGGGTGAACGACTCGTGCGGCGAGCATGAAAGGGGTGTAGTGACAGAAGGGGTTGGGCCGCTATAATCGGTACTTGTGTGTATACAACCTTGGGGGTCGATTGTGCCCACGTTTAAATACCACGGCCAAGAAAACGTGCGGAAGAAGTGAAGGATGGAGAGAAAGGAAGAAATATCAGCTTACCAGTCAGTCTCGACTAGTCGAAGCGTGTGTAAGTATGTATGCAGTAGTGATGGCTCTGAGTGCACCAACGCTGAAGACTCTGCTTTTCACAGAAGGGGATGCTTACCTGACCCCAAGGAAACTTCAGATGCGGATATGAGAAGAACAACTTGAACTTTGCCCTTGAGAGGTTGCTCAATATGGGCTCTGTTGAATGTCAGATACTTTGACTCTTGTAGGATCAAGCCATAGGTTCTAGGCAAAGAGTTATGATGGTTTTTGTTGGGTTTGAACGGATACGTGGTGAGCTTTTTAAGTCTTCTGATGAAAAAGGCTCCGCGGCAGGTAGTAGTCTGGAATGGGTAGTCTGAGTAGTGGAGGATGGATGGTGTTGCTCATGGTCTTCCCGAGACCGAACTTCCAATGTGGGGGATAATAAGGGAATGGAGGGCCGGAGTAGAAGCGGAAAAGAATAACTTACTTGTTGAAGGACTTGGATGTCTCTGTGTCCACGAAGGAACGATGGGTTACCTTCTCCGTACGTGTCGCGTTTCTGATGAGTTAGGAAACTTGGCATCGAATAGATGGCCAAAAAGGGAATGTAGCTTACAGGTTGGTGACTGCGTAGTGTTCTGAACAGTCGTACCAGTGAAGGAGTAGAGTTGTGGAAAATAACCGATGAAGAGAGAGAAAATGTAGTTATATCTGGTGGTTGGGTGAAAGTGAAGAGTTAGATGGAGAGAAGTGGAAAAAATAGAAAGGCAGATGGGAGGTGGAAATAAATAGGTCGGGAGCCAGAGCCTGCACTCAGCTTTGGGGGGTGTCAAGGCAAGTGAATATGAACCAGAGTACCTACTGAACGAACATTTACCATCCTGCGTGAGAGTGACGAATGGGAGGATAGATGAGACGTTTTAAAGTAACTGAAAGCCCCTAAAGTCAGAATGAGAGGAAGAGCAATGCTCTGGAGTCGTCAGGGAAACTGGGTTGTGTCGATAGGAGGTCGCAGGTATGGTTCCTAGAGAGTACCAACTTGAGTCCTGTTGGCGTATTCAACGGAAACAGTGATGCTAAAACGACCAAAAGATGTTGGGAAGTGTAATGTCGAACGAGTGGCAGGGCCAGGTGGTTAGAAACGGGGAGCTCGTCGTTGTAGGTGGTATTGTTGTGACTATTCGATGCGAGTTCCACAATTAGGGCTAAGCTGACACCCAAGGTGCAGTAACTGGTCAAGTAGGCAAGAAGCAGTCGACAAGATCGAATTTGGGGTCCTACGTGGGCAATGTATATATAGCATTGTGGTGATTTATGTGCAGAGGAGCAGGGGTCCTACGACGATGCAGACTTCAAGATGACTAAGATTTATCTTGTTCGTTTCAACAATAGCTAACGAGTTACACTGTTGTGTTCAGAGCATAGCGCAGTATACGCCGGGTCGTAACCTAGTGAGGGTTGATGCGTGAAGTGCCTGGGCCGAAGTCCACATGAAATGACCTGAAAACCTAGTAAAACACAACTATAGGCGTTCACCGAAGACTGTATTTTGAGCAATAGACAGTATAGGCTCGTTAAGCTGAGCTGAGACGAGCCGAGCCACTGACTCAAGGACAGGAAGAGTGGTCATGACCGAAATTTGGCGTGCTCCGCGGCTGGGACTCCTTGGACGACAAGAGGATAAATCCAGCCACTGTTTAGAGATTCGCTTTTGTCAAGGCCCGGTGACACGAAATCGTTCCTGCTTGGCCCATTTCGAGACGTGGGAGAATATGCCCTGGATGACTTTATGTGGCCTTATTGGCAACACAATATGCAATAAGAAGGGAATGCTAATTCAAGAGTTATTGGCTCTGGGTCTGCGAAAGGGGTAAAGCCCCCCAATCTTGATGAAGTGGATTGCCCGACCACAACGTCTACTAATAGGTGCAACTCGCCCCGGATCTCAAGCAAACTATAATAAATATATGATACTAATAGAAGACGTGTGGAAAGATTGACATGTTCCTGGTACTGGACGACGACGACGAGTGGTTGGCTATCGCAGTACGGGTCCGCGTCTGGTACATTCGGAGAGACAGAGGGAGGACCTGCTAATGGATTTGAATGGTAAATAAGCAATAGCAGTTGTCTTGTCGAAATGGACAACGTTAATCAATCTGTTGGTACACGCAGCTTTGCTATCTTCCAACCGCTTAATAAATCTGCTGCCACGGTGCGTGCAAAGCAAGCAAGCAAGCAAGCAAACAGAACAACCTAATCAAGAAACTCTCTCAACCAGATGCATTGCGAGTTGAATCGAGATGAAGTATGCTCGGGTTATCATCATGATTATGCGGCGCGCTCAATTCCGGTCCACACACAGACAGGGTCCACGAGGCCCCCATGTCTGCTGGCCTCCCACAATTTGTGACGGTAGTCCCGGCTCGGAGAGAATATGGCATTGTATGCCGATCAGAGGTAAGAAGTGCTACTTCCACCAGTCATTCCACTAGACACTACTATGATAGAGCCAAAAGCTAGATGCCGTGACTTGGGCAAGCTGGTAAGTTGCCTCAGGCACACCTCGCCCATTCATTACTCGAATGGACTCTGGGGCCCTGGTGCTTTGAAGCCGCGAGCCATCAAGAACGAGGCAAGGCGATACTCGGATTTTGCAAACTGGCCGTCGGTTAGTCCATGACAGGGAATATCTTCGATATAAGTAGAATGCCATACGATACTCTTGTGACTCAAGGGGGCCACGCCGTCCTTGATCCACATGCCCCAGCTGCCCATCATGTTGGCCAGCATCATGTCCGTCATGAGGCGATCTCCAACGATGGCGACCTGACTGGGATGCGTGACGCCAGTCTCCGGGTGCTTCTTGAAGTACGCCATAATCTCGTCCTTGCAGCCGGGCTTCTTGGCGCTGTGGGACAATACGGCAGCGCCAGTGTTCTGCTCCAGCTCAGTAGCGAGCCTTCCATCTCGGTCGTAAGACGTGGCTCCGGCGGTGTTGGAGACGATCAGGAGTTTACGGCCTGGATACTCCTTTTGCAGCTGCCGAAAGCGTTCCTGGAGAGCATCCGAGTCAGAAATTGAGATCCCAGGCGTATCAGTCGATACAGAGAAGGCCAGCTCACCATATAAGGGGGGTGTATCTGATTGGTCTCGGGATAGGCAAAACAGTCATCCTTATCTAGAACGACTGCTTTGATGTCTACCTTCTTGCCATGGCTCCCAAAAGCGCTATCAAGTGGCACTGGGAGTTCATTGAAGGTCGAGACGGTGGCATGAGGAAGACAGAGCGACGGCTTAGTCAACACTTTGAATGCATGGAGAGCCCCTGAGAGGTTGAGGTTCATGGCTAGGTACTTTACGTCAGAGGGTTGTGTGGGGGACAGCCCACACACCTCCAAGGCTTAGTAGTAGTGTATTGTGAGGAATGAAAGCCACAGTAGTGAAGATCTTTGATGTGTATAAGGAAGATGTATGAGCATATAGGTACGTACGTCTTACTCACCCAGCTTTTTAGTGGGGTTGTTGCTATTAGGTATAGGTACTTCTTTTAGGTACTTTTAGGTACGGAGTACTATGTAAAGTACCTAGGTAAGTACCTAAGCCAGCCAGGTAGCACTTGCTGCTCGGACCCCTGCTTCGATCGACATCGCTTGTGATATACAACATCCAAAATCTGGCATGGCAGCGCTTCCGCCGAGAACCTTCACTACCAAATAACACCCCCTAATGGCACCGCGCCGCAAAGCAACGAGTCCGGACCCAGCAAGTTCTGTGCCTGTCAGGCATTCCACTCGGAAAAGACCAGCAGCAACTGCCGCAGAGCACAGAAATGGAGCAGACAAAACCGCACAAGAGTCGGCAGCAAAGCGGCCCCGAGGAAGACCAAGTGCAGCCTCGAAGCTCCAGAATGGCGCAAACCAGGAAAAGTCAATCTACGATGTGCCTTCGGATGACGATGGGGGCAAAGGTTTGGATAAAGCGGAGACACCCGAAGAAGAGCAAAACGAGGCAGCAACCCCAAGAAGCCACACGCGCAAGGCAAAGTCTCCGACGAGCGCGGTGAAAGCATCCGCAGGAAAAAGCATCACAACACCTTCCCGCGCAACTCGATTCACGAATGGCGAGACCCCCAATGGCGAAGAAACGACCGTTCTGCGCGCAAAAAGAGTGCTAGAGCCTTGATCGAGCGCGTGGTGGCAGGCGAGGCCAGCGACGAAGACGAACAAGAAGACCTAGCCCGGGAGATCTACGACTCTAGTCAAGACGAAGATGAGGAAGAGGGGGAGCTAGAAGAAGGCGCAGCCCAGGATATCGACGAATCTGAGGGCGCTGCGGCAACACCATCTAAGAGACCTCGAGGTCGCCAGAAAAAGGAGACGCCGGGACAGAAAGGGCGAGCACGCAAGAAATCACCTACGCCCCCTCGGGATCTGCCACCGCACGAGTTATACTTTGCCCAAAACCGACCCGGCGCCGCGAAGACGTCTAGCAACACGCTTGCGTCGCTCGAATTGCTCACCCATGAGGAGTATTTCTCTATATTGCACCAGTACAAGGAGCACCATGCCAAAGATATCGAGTACCTCGAATCGTGGCACACCGAGTCCTTCGCCCAGTGGTCATTTGAATTGTCAGAAGGATTCAGCATATGCCTATACGGCTATGGCTCGAAACGACCGCTCCTGCATAAATTCGCCAAATTCCTGTACGACGAGACGCCTGACCACGATTTCAACAAGATCGTCATCATCAACGGCTATGTACGCTCTACTTCGATCCGAGAGATGCTGGGCACCATTGCCAGTGCCGTCGAGCCGTCGCACAAGTTGCCTGCTGGCAACCCCGCCGTCATGCTAGACAGCTTGAAGGCACTCCTGTCTTCTCATGATGTTGGCATCACCGTCATAATCAACTCCGTCGACGCCGTTCCGTTGCGCAGGGCCGGCACGCAGACCATTTTGGCTCAGCTGGCGTCACACTCCCAAATCCAGCTGATTTGCTCAGCCGACACCCCCGACTTCCCGTTGCTTTGGGACAGCGGCGCCCGGTCCGCGTTCAATTTGGTTTTCCACGACTGCACGACCTTTGCGCCGTTCACGGTCGAGATTGATGTCGTCGACGACGTCCACGAGCTTCTCGGGCGCAAAGCCCGCCGTGTTGGCGGCAAGGAGGGCGTCACTTACGTCTTGCGCAGTCTGCCCGAGAATGCCAAGAGTCTCTTCCGTCTGCTCGTTGGCGAAGTGTTGTTGGCGATCGATGATGAGGGCACCACCGCTGGGGAGAACCCCGGTGTCGAGTACCGCATCTTGTACAACAAGGCAGTTGAGGAATTCATATGCAGTTCGGAGATGGCTTTCCGTACACTGCTCAAAGAGTAAGAAACATCCCAGACAACAATAACAATTACAACAACAGCAGCAGAAATATCGAGGTAACGATGGCTAACACAAAGTAATAGATTCCATGATCATCAGATGATTATCAGCCGCAAAGACGTTCTAGGCACAGAGTTGTTAAGCTTGCCCTTCCGCAGAGAAGAGCTGGAGGCTATTCTGGAGGACCTCATGTCTTAATCATGTGAGTATAGATATCGGTCAGCTATGACGTTGTACAACACCTGTACCAAGACGCCATGAATGCTGCTGCATGCGTGGTATCGTGTAACCCATAGATGACGAAACCGAATGATACCCCTTGTTTTAGATGATAGCTTGGTCACCCAAGCTCTCTCCTCATTCATCTTCAGCCTGTTTCCGCGATCTTCTCGCTCCGATCATCCAAACCGCTCCACTTTGGCTTGCCGTCCGTGATATCCAGGACACGCCTGGAGTAGAATATGTGCATTCTGGTTGATGCGCAATTAGCTTTCATGTCGTCACCCATCACCATGTAATGGGAAACACAAAAAAAGGGGAAAAGAAAAGGAAAATATTTAGTACTACTCACGATGGCTCGAACCCCTTCTTCTGCGCCTCGCTCTTGAACTTGATGATGGCGGGGAACATGAGTACCATGTTCCTTCCTTCGTCCATGATGGGCGCATGGCAGTACGCGCAGCTGACCTTGCAGGGGAGGTCGTGGTACGTGTGCTTCTTCTGCGAGTGGTAGAAAGCCAGGCCCTTGGCTCCATTTTCAAAGTGCAGGTCTTCCTTCTCGAAGATAGCGGCCCACTGGAACGGTGCGCCTGGAAAGACAGATCAGTGATATTGAGCTTGAAACGTATGGATGGATATACATAGGCGTATGATGGCTGTCAGCATGAGAGAAAGAAAGAAAAGAGAAAGACCGACCATGTAAGCTCTGGCAATCCGTACAGTGGCAATACTTGGACGCTAAGGGCTTGTCCCGGCTCAGCCAGTACTTGATCCGGCCGCAGTTGCACTGGGCCTCATGCGTCTTCACGGCGTGCTCGTTGGCGCCCAGGGTGCGGTAGGGCGGCCGGTCGCGCCACTCACTCCCCTCCTTCCGCTTCTCGGCCTCCTCGTCGGCGTGCGTCGTCGTGGTGTCGTGCTGCGCCCCCCGGCTGCTCTCGTGGGCCCCCGTCCCGTTCGGATAGCAGCGGTCCTTCTTGTGGTCCTGGTCCGCTTTCTCTGCTGTGGGCTCGGGCGTCAACTCGTGGGGCTCCATGTCCGCTGACGCCTGTGGATGCGGATGATCCTTCTTCTGTCTCTTGGAGGGGGACTCGGACATCTTGACAGTGGTAGCAGTAGTTGTGCTGAAGGGGGATTTGCGGGGTATGGAGTCCACTGGGGAGGTGTTGGGCTTGGTGGTAGTCTTGCAGTAGCTTGAGTAGCAGCAGCGGTACGGTGATAGTACAGACGAGTAAGGTATGGAGGTGCTCGGTGAGTTATTAGTCAAGAGCGAAGAAAAAGAAACTTGAGTGTATTCTTGGTGGCAGTGGTAGTGACGTGTTGTACAGTGACTTATCAGGGTTCTTAGACCGCCTCTACTGCTAGGGAACATGTTGCTTTTTGAAGGAGGGAGACCGAATGGGATTTACATTAGATGGGCATCTTGTCCTTTAAGATTTACATGAATCCGATCATCATCGAAGCCCCCATCTTTGGCCGTCTTTAAAGCAAGCGGAACTCTATGTACAAGACACGCTGGTTCGGATAGCATATCCGGCGAGGGAGAAGTCGTACTACTAGGTGTGCGTGTAATCCATTTTAGTGTGTCCGGTCCCTTGGGGCAACATGGGATGGAGATCGCCCCAAGAATACCACTGGTTGAACCTTGCAGAGAGAGCTCGGAGCCATTCTTCACAGAAGAAAAATGATGACGTTGTTCGAGTTATTCGAGCTGACCGGGCTCTTATTTGTACATAGTTTCCTCGCAGTTCTTTGTGGGGGGCCAACAGGGGCGTGTCGAGGCGTGTCGAGGTTATGTCATTTGCCGGAGCTGAGGCTCCTTCCGAGGGCTTCATGAAGCATACAACTACTTTCGCATGCAGGTCCGTCGTCCCATCATGGTGCGTATGCTGGGGAGCTCGCGTGTTCTGTCTGAACTTCTGCCGCTCGACATCTTGAACTGGCCAAGGCTCATGCATGGTCAAGGTTAGCCGTGTACGACTACTACGTATAAATTGACTGATTTCAAGCTATCCAAGCTCTGTAACCTAGTGGACACACAAGATAGGCTCGTCCGGTCCAATAATGGCCAGTCACGCGGCGCAGGTGTTCGCAGCTGACACAGACGTCATTCCCTTCCGGTTTTGACCGCGCCTAACCTTCCAATCCCAGAATCTCGATTAATCTCACGGCTGCCAAGACCCAAGTCCCCAGGCTCAAGAAGAAGACGGGAACACCTCAAAATGAGCTGTGAAGACCATGTCATCCAGGCGCGGTGATACCATTATCACGCTTCCCAATCAAAATGCTGCAGGTGGTCCCGGTCCCGTCATCCCGGCCGACGGCATGCTGTCGGACAAGCAGCCACGGAACAACGCTGCCACCGCAGCCTCGGCCGCTTCTGTGCGCGCCCTGACCTCCCAGGCCATCGCCTTCTACTTCCGTGCTCCCGTCAAGGCCTTCTTCCGGACCCGCGTCGACTACCTCGCCTACGCGCGCTCCATCCACCATGCCCAGGCCCAGCTGCATCATCGCCCGCTCGGGACTGGCGACCGCCCGACATCGCGGCTGACCGCCGCCTTGCACCAGACCTGGACCTGGATGCGCGCCACCACCCCGGGCGTGCTCACGAGCGCAGTACGCCAGGACGGCTGGGCCGTGATCCCGCACCAGGTCCTGCCGCCGCTGATCGCCAACGTCAGCGTGGGCGCCGTCCTGTACACCAGCTACCTGCAGATCCTGGGGCGGCTGCACCCGGAGAGCGCGAGGGGGAACAAGCGTGCCTACCCCCCGCCGGGGCCGTTGCAGACTTTCACGGCTGGGTTCTTGGCCGGCAGCATCCAGAGCGTATTGGCGGCCCCCTTAGATGCGATCCAAGCGCGCTACGACCATCGAGATCTGATGCCGGCCAGCGGGAAGGGAAAACCCCGGAGCATGTGGTCTTTCAGCGCAGAGAAGCTGCGGGAAATCGGCCTGCGGGGCATCTTTGCCGGCTGGGGCCTGAGCTTCATGAAGGATTCCATGGGAAGCGCCGTCTTCTTCACGACCTTCGAGTATGTCAAGGCCCAAGGCTACTACAACTTCGTTCGGTGGTATTATGGTGGCCTCAGCCAGGAGATTGTGGATCTCCTGGCCATGAAGCGCCCGACAGACGAGGACAGGTTATCGACGAGAAGCGACAAGAACGGAGGCGACGACAAGCCGACAGTCATAAGGCCTCATTACGCCATCGAGCCCGTGTTTCTCCTGCTTGCGGGAATCGGTGCATCGTTTGGGCAGCAAATCCTGCTGCACCCCCTGAACCATATCCAAGTCAAGCACTGGGACCACCTGGAAGAGTTGGATGCCAAGGCTATGAGGTTTAGAGAGTCACATGCTGCCGATCCGGATAAGCCTCGACGCAGGTGGAGGATGATGCGCGCCTACTACCGCGCCTATCAGGAAACGTGGACACAACTCGCGGCCGAGGCCAAGGCGGATGGCATCAGCCTGACACGTTGGTTCTATCGCGGGTTTTGGTGGAATACAATCCGACAAGTACCGAGCACGAGTGCCGGGTTGATCATTTTCGAACTGGTGCGGCGGAAGTACGGCCTGGGCGGCGAAGAAATCCGGATCACGAAGGACGGATATGATATCCTACTAACCTGAGCTGGTAGAGAGGGTAGGTACTGAGATTATGAAAATGGCGTTGGCGGGCGTTGCGTATTGGTATATCTCTCGGCTCAGTTTTTGTAGAAGTATCCCTGCGAACATAGTTGCATCTAGACTAGAACTCCCCAATGCGCAAAGGCATTGAGACTGAGTGAGGCTCAAGGTTATTGTTGCCAGTATGTTGTAATTAGTTGTGGCTGTAAGCTGCAAAAGTCGGGCCGGGCTTTGACTTGATGCTATTCGGTGTTTGCGTGCGGGTACGGAGTTGTAGATGGCACGATGACGCAGCAAAATGGGCCGGGGCCGGTCTTGGTCTTGCAAATCCGTCAGTGTCCGTCCACTAGCCATGAACACCTCCGAATTCATCCAAGCTATTCACTCCAACACCAACCACAACACCTCCAAAGTCACATTTACTAGCAACCTTCGACGCAATCTCCATTGGCCTATTTGAGACTTCGAGTTGCCGCTCAATTGTGAACTCTGGGCGTAGCGTAGGTTCGCTGGTCTCTCTCTTTCAGGCTGAGGTCGGCAGACAGAACAAAGCAGGACTAGGGGGGGCGAAACGGAAGAAAAGATGAAGCCCCACGATGCCCTGAACGCCGCCGATGTTACCGAGGCCCAATGGGAGGCCACGCGCGGTGCCGCTATCGGTGCCGCGAAATGGGGCGCTGCGTCTGCCATCTTGGGCGCCACCGCATACGCATTCTCGCCCATATATAGGGGGCTGACGATTCAGTTCAAAGTGTGAGTATTCATTTTACCCCTCCCTTGAGGTGATCTGCACAGACACATGTTCCTTTTGTCTTCTCCGAACCCCCAAATATTGACTTGGGCGCCACTGCAGATACATCCAGATGTCCGGCATGATCGTCGGCAGCATGATCGAGGCCGACTCGCGCATGCGGCAGTACGAGCACCGCGTCCGTATCCAGAGGCAAATCGCCCGGGACCGGGCCAAGTGGGAGGCCTTCGAGAAGGAGTTCGTCGAGGAAGGGGGCCCGCCGCCGCCGCCGAGGCCGAGGCATTTGCGCGAGCCCGAGGGCAAGGGCTCGTGAATGAATGGGGGAGGAGGTTTGGGCTTAGATACCGCGTGTACAAATGAAACCTGTATTTATATGTGTGTGTCATTCCATCTTTTCCGCGTGGCTGCTGTCGCAAGGGCGGGGAAGTCCGTGGGCAACTACCCTTCATGAATGTCTGTTTCAGTTAAACCTCCATTTCTAGGTACTATTGAGCAGCCGTTTTACTTCAACATTCGAGAGGTCTATGTAATATGTGATTGGGACTGTACGGCCAGGATTCTTTTACTCGCAAATACCCTACCTGTGCTTGGTGCTAAATCAACGAATTCAACGTAGTAGCAACCCATCATCTTCGACAGGTTGACACTATAGACCAACTACTGATCGCGAAGACAGAAGAGGTAATGTCCTCCTCTAAACTGATTTGTCTACTCATCTATCTGAGGAAGAGGTATCTCAGAGATCCAAGCCAAGCCAAGCCAAGCACACAATCATCAAACTCGTGAACGCCATGCCATGCAAAGTTTTTAACCATTTCCCACAACCCTCCGGAATTTGAACATCCCCCCTACGCCTCCCTCCTAGACTAGTTCCGCGGTGCCTCGAACCGCTTGGGGTCCATATTGATCTTGCACAGCCTCGCCACGCAGCCGCTCAGCTGCAGCAGCGTCTGGACGCCCTCGAGGATCTTCATGTGGGTGAAGCCGATCTCCTTGATGAACTCGAGCTTGCTGTGCTCGCTGAGGGTGGGAATGGTCTTGGTGACCTTGAACATGGTGCTGATGATGTCGTGGCTCGAGTAGCCGAGGTCCCAGAGCTCGCGCAGCGTGTCGAGGGCGCTGTCGACCTTGCCCTCGTAGCAGGCCTTGAGCATGGCCTGGACCTTGATGGGGTGGGGCGAGTCGACGACCTTGAAGACGTTGTCGCCGCTCACGAAGCCGAAGCCGGCGTGCGTGCTCTGCAGGTTGTTGATGGCCTGCCGCATGTCGCCCTCGGCGCTGAAGACGAGCGCCGCGAGCCCGTCGTCGCTGTACTCGACCTTCTCGGCCTCGATGATCTGCAGCAGCCGCTTGACCACCTGGCTGTCGGTCAGGCGGGCGTAGCGCAGGATGGCGCAGCGCGACTGCAGGGGCTCGATGATCTTGTTGCTCTGGTTGCAGGCGAAGGCGAAGCGCGTCGTGTTGGAGTAGATCTCCATGGTGCGGCGGAGGGCCTGCTGGGCGCCGCTGGTCATGGAGTCGGCCTCGTCGAGGATGACGATCTTGTGGCGGCCCGCCGGCAGCGTCACCTTCTTCTGGGCGAAGCCCTTGATGCGGTTGCGCACCACGTCGATGCCCCGCTCGTCCGACGCGTTGAGCTCGAGCACCGCCTCTTTGTAGCAGTCGCCCAGCAGCTGCCGCGCCAGGCAGAGCACGCTCGTGGTCTTGCCGATACCCGGCATGCCGCTGATGATGACGTGCGGCATGTTACCATCCTTGGCGATGATCTTGAGGCGCTCGATGGTCTCGGTGTTGCCTACGATGTCGTCGAGGAAGACGGGTCGGTACTTTTCTACCCTATTGTCCCGGTTGGCTGGTTAGATTCTGTCTGGCACAGATCGAAAAGAAAGCTTCAAGGAGCAGAGCACACTCACCAGGGAAGCTCATAGTTGACGGCGCCATTTGTCGCAGCAGTCAGCGCCTTCTTGGCCGCTGATGTAGACGACTCACCAACCTCTTCTTTGGCTCGGGCAGGCATTTCCTCTTGCTCTGTATAGGTTGGTTGTGGTGGAATCTATACCTGGTCCCAAGCCGACTGGTTGGTTGATGAACAGAGAGAGAGAGACAGAGGGTCCAGACCAAAAACACTTAACGCGGTTCGAAGCCCATAGTTTGTCCCGCGACGCGTCAAGCTGGGAAGCCCCACCAGCCCACCAGGTTAACCTGATAAAATAATTGGCTGATTGCTAGCAACCACCTACGACTAGAACTCACAGTTTGGTTGCAAGAGAAGTAGTCAATCTAGCAGAGATTCTGACTGAAAGAGAAGAGAAGTGGTCGAGTTATAGGATCTCGACCAACGAAGGCAGGTAGGTAATAGGTATTGGAATAAGTTGCACTACATGCATCATCTTTGGTATTTGGATTTCTACTCTATGTCCGATAGTCGCCATTGATGGTGATGTATTCGTGGGAGTAATCGCAAGTCCAGTATGTGGCCTCCTCCTTGCCAGTTCCGAGGCGTACAAGGATTTCGAGATCCTCGTGTTCCAGGATCTGCGCCGCCCTGGCCTCATCCACCATCTCGGGCTCGCCGTCTACGAGCAGCTTCAGCTCCGGGCTTCCGTCCGAGGGGATGAACGAGACATTGGTCTTCTCCGGGATGATCTCGGTGACCTCGTTCTCCGTCGACGCACCCGGCTCCGTGATCAGCGAGTAGCCCGTCGCGCACAGGATTCGTCCCCAGTTGGCGTCCTTGCCGTACAGGGCCGTCTTGACGAGCGGCGACCGGGCAATCGTGCTGGCGATCTTGCGAGCGCCCTGCTCGGTCGAGGACTCGGTCACCTTGATGGTGACAAATTTGGTAGCACCCTCGCCGTCACGGACAATGAGCTTGGCGAGGTCGGTAGAGAATTCCGAGAGGACGGTCTGGAAGGCCTGGTAATCTTCTGAACTCGAGCTCGAGATTTGCTCGCCACCCGCGGCACCATTGGCCAGCAGAGCGACTGTGTCGTTGGTCGAAGTGTCGCCATCGATGGTGATGCTGTTGAAGGACTTGTCCACGGCGTGCTTGAGCAGCCCTGGCATCACCGAGGAGGCGATAGGCGCATCCGTAGCAATCACACCGAGAAGGGTAGCCATGTTGGGATGGATCATGCCTGCGCCCTTGGTCATACCGGCTATGCGGTATTCTACCGAGGGAGACGAGGGGAGGGTGAAGCTCTTGGAGATGAGTTTGGGGAATGTGTCGGTTGTGCAGATAGCTGTTGCGCAAGTCAACCAGTGATCATGAGACGCCCCCAGTTTCCCGTGAGCTACAGAGACGTTGTCCAGAATCTTCTTGATGGGCAATCTAATGAATTCGCATCAGCTGCTGGTCAATTGATTTACTAAGAAGTAGCTTTCAAGGTTTATTACTCACCGCTGCCCGATAACACCGGTACTCATGACGATCGTGGCCTTGTCGGCTCCCAGGGACTTGTCGGCCTCGGCGGCCATGGCTTCGGCGTCTTCCAGGCCGCCCTTGCCCGTCACGGCATTGGCGCATCCTGAATTGATGAGAACGCCCTGGAGTCCCGCATTGCTCTTCTGCTGGAGCAGAGAACGGCTGAAGGTCACGGGTGCGGCCTGGAACTTGTTCTTGGTGAAGACGGCAGCCGCGGCGCAGGGACGGTCTGACGTGATGAAGGCGAGGTCCGGCTTGGTTGTGTTGCCCGGCTTGACTCCGACAACGGTGCCCGAGACCTGGAAGCCGCGCGGGTACGTGCCGTTCGTGGGCACGTATTTCTTCTTCGCGGCGGGGACGGTGCCGGTGGCGGACGCGGAGTACATTCGCCTGCCCAATTGGACAGGTAAACGACGAGTGAGCATCACCATCTTGAATCAATTGACGACGTGACTCAGGACCTTGTGCTAGGGGTTCCTCAAGCCAAGCCTGGAGATCAGTAGTAATTTTGGCGGTGTACTACGGCAGAAACGCCCGGTGCTGCGCCGACGGGTCTATCTAGAGCATCTATCTTAGGTAAGTACTTATCCATCCCTGGTGCACTCTGGCCAGTCCATCATGTTGACCTGCCTAAGGCAACTGAGCAACCTGTCAATGCCATGTTATGGACGATTAAAACCACTTGATGAGCTCTTCTCGCATCTCTTCGGCGGCATCATCCTTAGACAGGTTGTACTGGATCTCGTCGCGCAAGATTGGCTCGTGCTACTCCGAGGGGGTACGCACAGCAATCCTTCTAGCGCTATCTCATCCATGTATCAACGCCAACATGGGCACAACGGCCCTATTAGTTCGCCGCAGTCAAAGCAGAACTCGCAGCCGCAGTGACATCTGGATGTTGATTAGCATGACACGATCCTCAGGGGGGAAGTTGTCGGGTAGAGTGGATGACTTGCAACATGTCTCCACAGCCCTCGGTGCGTTCAATGAGGGCTCTGCAGTCGGGGCACCGCTTCCAGCCTTCCTGCTCGGCGAGCTTGATGGTCTTGTCGAGGTGGGGGTCTTCGGCACACTCGCCCTGATGCCAGGCCCGGCCGCACCGACTGCAGGTGTACGCCTTGCACTTCCGGCAGGTTGCAAAGGCGCCGACGATGAAGGACTCGGGGATGTAGGCCGCGCAGCTGTGGCAGTACGAGCGGTTGGGGGCCTGGGACTCCTCGCAAGCGAAGAGATAGTCGCTGACTACCCGAGGGTCCAGCAGCTCCAGGATCGTGGGTGTGACCTGGAACGCAGTACAGCATAGCAGGGTACGTCCGCCGCTGGAAACCAATGCGCGCTCCAGGCATCCCTTGCACCAGATGTGGCCACAAGGAACTGCTCGCCACTCTGTGGTCTCTTCATGGCAGACATGGCACTTGTTGCCGCCATGTTCAGTCGCCATGGTTGATCTGCCTACCTACTTAGTTAGCACAACGAGAAACAGGCATTGGCGAATCTGGGGAATAGGGGCTATAATGGAAATGCACAGTTCAAGAAGGAAGACCTACCGTTATATCAATCCTAGGAAGTAACTTCAGTTTTGGTGGAAGAGTCGCCGGGGAAACTTGAGTTTCGACAGTGCAAAGAAGTTCGGAAAGCAGACTGTCCTGGCAGATTGAGAATATGTTGGTTACATACCAAGGAAAGAAGCGGACCTGGGCCCTGACGAGAGACTTGAAGGACGTCAGCTTATTACCCAAGCACCGCAGGTGTTCAGCGCGGTGACCGTCATGGCACAATGACATGGACAGGCGCAGGCTCACCCCTCTGGCATGGCAAGCCGGAGTGCCCCTATTTGCCCATTATCGGTCCCTGTGCAAGAATTGAAAAGGAGCTGGAGACCCAAGAGGCACAGCTGCTTGATACTCAAGACAGGGAGAGCCTACTTGTGCGCACATGAAGATATCCCTATGCACACCAGACAATGGATACACAGGACATTTGCACTCTAGGGCCGTCTTTGACCTGCATTCCATTACAACATCATGTGGCCTTCCCTTTGATAGCCACGATTGACCGGAGCTCTATAGGGGGCGGGTTCTCTCGAGCCCCTATTGGTCCCAAGTTATCCACTGCTAATGAAAGGTGTCGAGGTGGGATGCAAGAGCAGATATCGTAGACAGACATGCTTGCTTGTTCCTGCCCCACCACGATGGACACCAATCTGGGGAAAGTCTAGACCCCCCCGCACTGTGTCATACATTAACCTAGGTTAACCTAAGTGCTCTTGTTAGATGATGTGATGGTCCCACTACCCGAGTGAGTACTGCTAACCTAGAATTCCAATATCATCACGAGCACCGATACACCTTTGAATACATGGCTTATACCGAGAGACCGAGGCACATTGCGCAATGATATTTGTATTATATAAAAGTGCTCACTACTGTAGCAAAGTGTGTGTGGACTTTGAGAGGAGCAACCTCCAGCCAATCACATCATGGCCACGACCTTATCGCTGAGAGAGTTGGTACCTGCAGAAATGAATGGACATGGGGTCGTGGTTTCGTCCCGTCTTAGATTCTTAGATTCATCTCCCGAGCTGTCGAGTTTTCCTCATCCATGATCCATGATCCATCCATCCATCAATAAACCCAATTCCAGCGACCAACCCGAAAGGCAGAAGCCGAAACCTGACTTCGGATTGATTTGGCAGCCAGAACAGTCGGGCGATAATCGGCAAAAGGTTAACCACATGTACTGACCTGACTGTGGTTACAATAATTGCTCAAGTCATGCCACACACCCACTCCCACTCCCACTCCCACACATCACCCACGTTGCCCGGCATGTCAGCGCCTGGGAACAGCCGGCTCTCCTTCGAGGAGTACATGCAGTTGGTTCCATTGCCAGATCAGTGGCAAACACATCCAGGTGCAAATCAGGGACATCAACAGCAAAAGCGCTACATGAGCCAGAGGGCCTCATGGATGCCCGGCATCGATCTGCCCAACCCGGCACGCGAGCACATGACCTTCAAAGGTGCCGCCTACGGGGGTCATGTCTACAGTCAATCCGGCTTGGCGGCGTCCAGGGCCTTCGCGGAGATGCGCCAGAAGTCGGGTCATCAAGGGAAGGGCAAGGTCTTTGGCATTCACGTAAGCTGCCTCGCTGGCTCTGGCAAGCCACGGCTCTTTGCTACTTACTCTCTCTCCCCCCCCCTCCCCTTGCGAACCCGCCGTCCTGACCAATGGAACAGACGATACACGGATACTTCTCAGAAGCCGGCCTCATCGACCGGCCTTTCATCTACGATGTGACGCCCGTCTCTACCGCCAACCTCGCCTTCGCCAACTTCTCCGTCACGGCGCGCCAACCCCTGTCGCCCAGCAGTAGCCCCTCGGGGGACCACTACCCGCTGTCCGACGCCACCAATCTCCCTCTCGGCCCCGTCTGCTTCACCGCGCTGGTGTCTTTCCGCCCCGCCAGCGCGTCCCAGGTCGTCACCCAGGAGGACCCGCCCCAGAAGCGTTTCGCCTCCGTCCTGGGGTCGCGCCCCGCCTCCCAATGGGACCCGGCCCCCTCGTCGACATCGACGGCGTCGTCGCCATGCTGCCGCCCGGCAAGAAGCGGGGCCCGGGGACTTTCCCCTGCGTCGACATGAGGAAGGTCGACATGACGGCCTTCAACGCCGACAAGCCCCTGCACGAGCGCCGCGAGCTGATTCTCTACCGCCGCATCCCTTCTCCTGCGTCGGAGAAGAAGGCAGACGACAAAGAGGACCCCGATGCGCACATCCTGACCCACGCCTTCGAGGCCGACCGCAACGGCCTGCTGATGTGCGGGAACCACATCGGGTTCGGCACGTCGCTGGCGCGCGCCGCGACTCTGAGCTACTCGTTTGTCGTGCACGTGAGTCCCGAGGAGGCCATCATGCATTCCCGACGGCCACGGCAGCGGCAGCGGCGGCGACCACTACCACCACCAACCCCACCACCGACCTCGCCGACGTCGCCGTCCTCGTCTTTATCGTCGTCCGACGAGACTAAGGACGAAAGTAACGACGACAAAGATAAAGATGTCGAAATTGTCAATGATGATGAAGACGACGACGACGACGACGAAGATGAGTGGTGGGTTCAGGAGGCGACGTTCCCGCGGGTCGAGGCGAACCGGTGCGTCATCATGTCCAAGATCTGGAGTCCGCGCGGGAAACACGTGGCGACCGAGTACCAGGATGGAATCATCAAAAGTACGGCGAGAGCCCCGCGAAAGGGGGACACTTGGAGTAAGCTGTAATTTGTATGCAAGTAGCTTCATACAGACAGACTTCAACGAGGCAGCGAAAGAGAAAAAGGGGGCGAGATAAGAGAGAGAGGAGCACCTGGAGAGATTTGATGGCGGTTTTATTCTTCTAGCATGAGCGTAGCGATGATATCTACCATAGTCGAGATTGATAATTCAGAAGATTTTCAGTTCAACACTTCACTCCCCGCCCTGATTTACACGTAATTTCTATGAGCGAATTATAGTGACGAAGCTGTAGAGCCACAGTTAATACAGACCATGCTGATTGGTATTTATTTCAGTTTCATTGTGTGCTCCAAGTTACAGAAGCCTATTAAATAAACATGTATCGCCGCCCTGATGCCATCATACATCCGTTCCCCTGAACTCCTCGCTCGATAATCAATCAGGACATATATCTACACCACTTCTCTCCCTCTCGTATACAACAACAGCTTAAGAAGAAAAGGAAAATTGAGTCTAGTACTATGCCATATACATTATATGAGCGTATCCAGCTAGAGTTGCTTGCTGTTGTTTACAGCCGCCGACGGGGTGGCGGGCCCGCAAAGCTCGTCTTGATCTCCTCCGACTCGACGGGACTCCCGGTGTTGCTATTACTGCTCCTCTTCCCCCCCTTACCACCTGAGTTTCCATTACCTAGAACTTTCGCCACAGGCAAGCGGTAGTGATTCGCGCCGCCGCCCGAGGGTCGTCGCGGGAGGGACGGCAGGGGATCCCAAGTCCGCTGTGACTGCTGATCCCAAGCGCGGCTGAGCAGTGGGCTCGCCGTCGATGCCGACGTGGGGCTCGCGTAAGGATTCTTGACAGCCTGGTCCGAATAAGGGCTGTCGTTGTTTGGCCGCGCGACGCCGTATTCGGCTGGGTTGTATGGCCTCAGGGGTAGGAGTTGGGCTGTGCTCTTGACGCTGGTGGTGCTCGCGGGCGTGGTCGTGTCCAAATCAATGGGTGAGAAGCCCTTGGCCTTGGGCGAGGTGGAATAATGCACATGATCTGGGATGGTGGGTGCAGTCGTCGTGATATTTTGTAGGTTCGGACCCCCACGGTAGCTGCGCTCCGCTTTGAAGCCAGGGCTGGGTGCTGGCGACCAATGGGATGAGTGTCTAGGCACAGTGAATTCAGGGGAGGAAACCGGATTGGAAACAAGGGCCGCAGTCGGACTCATATATGGCTTTTCTTCCTGAATGGTGGAGTCTGCAATGTTTTGGAAGAACCCGGGTGATCGAGGCGATAGGTGAGTTTGGCATCGGAATGAGAGGGACGAAGCAGGGCGATGGCCTTGACGCCTCTTAGGCGCATGGCCGTTCAGAGAGGCAGCCAGACGCTGGCGGCGGTTTCTCCGTGTGCGGTGGCGCACGAAGATAAGCCCAGCAATCGCCAGGATCAGGACCACGGCGGCAATGGCAATACCCGCAATAGCCGGTGTCGCCAGCGCAGCCTTCTCATGGGATGATGGGGCTGCAGAGGAAGTAGGATCAATCATGCCAACCAGGGTGGGCGAGAATACGGTGCCGTTCAGCCCTACCGCGGTACCGGGCCCGGGTTGTTGTATGCATCCTGCCTGCAGAGCCACCATGTAATTGGCCAAGTACTTTTGGTCTTGGGATGCAGATATACAGGATACACATTTCTGAACAGGCATGTTGATCATGGCACCGCCATCGGCGGCACAGAAGTCGTATGGCTCAAGACTTTTTGCATTGAGCTTGTCGCCAGTCATGGCTTTCTCGAACGTACCGCATGCTGTAGACGTCGAACAGGGTGTTGATTCAACACCGGTGGCATTGGGGAAGCCAAAGACACAGTAGTCAAATGTGTACCGGAGATTGTCTACGAGTTCCTTGTTAGTGTGTGCGTTTGTGTGTAAATCGGGACTGAAAGGGGGGTGGTGGATGATGAAACATACAGAGAAACCACCCTTGGTCCGTCTCGGAGCCCTGGGAGAAAGTGCTGTCTTGAAGACAGCTGAGACATCTGTGGAACTTCTGCCCGGCTGCCGAGTTGGCATAGTCCTTGTCATGACAGCTAATGTCTTTGTTTGAGGTGTTTGATGAGTTTGGATCAGAGGAATCCAAGTCGTTCGAGTCCACACAGAATGAAGCGCATGGCGAGTTGGGCGTGACTTGCAACGCATTACTGAAGCGAGTGAAGAAGAAAAGTATAGTGAGAATAGAAGATAGTGAAGCCATCTCGCCGGGAGATTTTTGTTGTCCAAAACTCTCAGGAGTTGAATAAGGATCGTTGGGGCGAAATGTATTATATTAAAATTGTGTAGTCGAAGTATTACGATGCCAGCCTGCTGGTAGTATCTATGTCGTGATACTCGGGTATAACATGAAGAGGCTAAGGAAAGGGAAGAGAGCCAAAGATAGAAACGACGGAGGTGGTAGTGAGAAGAATGTAAGCCGCATGTCGACAGAAGATCGAAGGGGTATATACGTGTAGATGATTGTGGGAAACACGACTGCATCACACCACACGAGTCGTGCCACGGGGAGACTATTCCTGCTAATGTACCGTATTGCCGCTCTCATGTCGTTGGTTGCGCAGAAGGGATGCCGGCAATGTGGCAGGCGTGGTATTGTCGAACCCACCTACGACCTGCCGCCCGAACTATTGGACTATTGGAGATGTCCCCGGCTGAACAGACGGGATACCAGGGATTGCCCCTCTCGAGTCGACGGTAGGGCTAGATTGTCATCCAAAACGGAAATCGAGGTGCATGGATTCCCGATGTGCTTACTGGATTCAGCCAACCAGACGGGTGCTACGGAGTCTGGGTCGTTTTGAAGCGCTGTGATTGAATGCCCGGCCGTCTTAAATTGGCTTGACAGCTCGACAGTTGGGTCGCGGGCGGTTGCGACTTCAGAGGCCAAGACTCTAAGAGGTCAGCCCCGGATTTCTGGGTTGCCACACCATCGGCCAGGAGTGACGAGGGTTGAGGCCAATGGGGTGGGCGATGATGATGGCTAGCAGATTAGAAGCTTCTTCATCTCCTCCCTTCAAGATCCCACTCCCACCACTGGCCAGCACCGAAAGCTCCTTCGCATAAACGAAAAGCTATCGAGTACGGCCAAGCAGAGCCCATGTCGGGTGTTCGGCTGTTCGGCTGTTCGGCTGTATTTTTGGGTGTACTACGTATTGGGCGGGCAAATGAAGAATTGTGATGGTGACGAGTTGGATGCAGCTTGCATTTGCATTTGTACCTAGTTGCATGCAGGAATCAGGATTGCCCACCACCAAAGCGCTTATTTTTAGGTCGTCGACCGGCCGAGTCCGCACCTTAGTTGCCGTTGTCCACACCACCCCCTAGCCTAGGACTTGGATCCTTCTTCCCATGACTCGTCCTACTGTTGCAGTCGCTAAGAAGGATCAATTAACTGACATAGTGCTGCGAGACCTGACTTGCTGTAAGAGGAGGCCCATGCGACGCTGCAGCCGCGCTGACATACACGCCATGTATTCCAATTCGCTAGTCAGACGCCCGTATTCCATTTCTGTTATATGTAGTGAAACCTCGCGTCGGTATTGCCTGACCTGTTGCAAAGCCTTTCGTCCGGCTGTAAGCAAAGGTGAATCTATCAAATATGGGTATAGGGATATTCTACCCTACACTGTATGTATTAAGAATCAAGACCGCGAACTCCGTAGTGACTGCCGCACTCGACCATATAGTAGCGCGGCTAACTGACTCCCTGGGGGGAACAATATACCACTTCACCGTCCAAGGCAAGGATGCGCATGAAATGTTGATGTGGGTATCCAAAATCCCAGCCGGACGGTCAAGCGAAACGCCCAAGGTGACCCCCTGCTGAACCCTAATTAATATGATTATCCTCCCCCTAAAATGCATAAGCCCAAGCGTGCACATGAATTTTCCAATAACGCCGCCTGATGCAGTATGTCTATCGTTCCGTTCGTTGCTGCCTCACGTTCTCCAAGAACGCAGGCAGCATCCAATTAGCCGTCCACCCCATCCACTCCATTGAGAAGGATCTTGTTCCCCATGAGGCCGATCTTGGACACGAAGAAGCATCGCCCTTGGGCGCAATCCGCGTGGAAGACAATCGCACTGCCATCCGGGAGCGGTGTAGCGCCTCCAGGGGCTGTCAAACCAAAAGAGTCCATGGTGACGATCAGGGGACCGCTTTCACTTCTGGTGTAGGGTCCACCGACACTCTTTGCATAAGCATAATCGACGTTGTAGGTCGGCGACGTGAAACAACCCGAACTGAAGAACATGACATAGAGCCCTCCAGCGCTGCGGAAGATGGCCGGGGCTTCCACCAGTGGGCCGTCCGAGGCGATGCGGTCTAGAATCTGCACTGGCTTGCCGATCTTGCAGATCAAATCGGGCCCGACTTCTTGCAGCAGAATGGGTGTTGACACTAGAGGTGCTACACCATTGTTGCACGTACCGCCGTGGCCAATCGCGTTGCCGTCAATCTTGTAGACGACATAGTGCTTTCCATCCACATCCGTAAAGCCAGAGGCGTCGATACTGCCTCCTTTACTAAGATCGCAGTCAAATGGCGCAGCCGAGGCCGTATAAGGACCTAGAATGTGCGACGCCGTGGCCGTGCCGACGCAGTGGAATCTCGAGTCGGACTTTACTTGGCCAGAGAAATACATAACGTAGGTGCCGTTTTGTGTACGCCGGACATCGGGTGCCCAGGTATTCGTGTTGGTCGTCCAGTCGCCATTGTTCGGCAGGAGGTCGATGTCGAGATACTGCCAAGGCCCGCCTGACGCCGAAGCTTTCGCCACCTGTACATGCTTGCCATTACCAGCGGTTGCAAAGGCGTACCATTGTCCATCTGCGTCTTGAAGAATGGATGGATCCGGGAAGTCTTTTTGAATGAGGGGCTTTGATGCAGCACGACGCCATAAGCGTGACGCAGGTAGCTCGGGAAGGGCCAGAGCTGCAGAGCAGAAAAGCACGGGTGCCGTGAAACGGAATGCCCAGGACGCCCTCATGGTGTTGCGATTTACTGCTGAGGGGGCTCCAGATAGGCTGTGCCTCTTATATTTGGACCAAGGGTGCGATGTTATTGAACGCCCTTCTCATCCCTCATGCCACGCCTTTTGCGTCCAGAGTAAAAGGGACGAGGTCAAGACCACAGTCTGCTGGTGGCCAGATAAGTATGAACGATACAGCCTGACGCAGTCCGGTTCTTTGCTGAACAGGGCAACTATCAATGAGAGAGTTGAGGCGAGTATCGTCTTTTCTGAGGCGTATCCAGCAGACCTTTGCTAAGGGAGAGACAGAACAGTTGACAGGATGTGAGGAGATACAGCCTTCAAGTCAGCCCAAAAGCAACGGGGGAATCGGCAGCCTGTATTTGTATTATATATTCGGCATCGGCTGGTCAGTCAGCTGGGGACCAAGGCCAGGTTTGAACAGAGCAGACGAGTCCTGGACAACGAACTTGATGTACACAGGGATCAGGTGGGTTCGACTCTGGCCGAGTGATATGGGGAGTCTTGCCCAGCACACGGACCGTCACTGCCTAGAGACAGGCATAGGTGAAAAAGTCGTGTCCAGGTACGCGCCATTGGCAATTGGGTCCCTCCTCTCCACGGCGCATGTCTCTCATTGTGATGAGCTTAATGCAGGCAGTTCGAGAGGACGGGCAGGTGGGGCCTGCACTGCCCAGAAGATGGAGCGTAAGTCGTCGCATGGATTTTTTGTGCTCGAGGCAATTTGCGTCTGGCTCATGCTCAAATGCATGGTCGTCCTACAGAACGAGTTCGGGACTAAAGAGTAGCAGTTGGCAGCTGACGCTCTGTGTCTCATTTTTCCTTCTGCTGTGGGCTGTGCGTTGGCCGTATAATTTGGCAGCGCGCAGGAACCAAAGACAGCCCATACTGATGTTTCACAAATATTGGACCAGCCAGTTGTATGTATGGGGGAGTGGCAAGTGGGAGGAGGAGGTCAGTCTGTCTGTCTGATGAGGCGTCGTTTGAATCCACTTGATAACATCGAAATATGTCCGTGAAATATGACCGGGGCTCGGGTTGTTACCCAAGAAGGCATTGCATCGCATTCCAACATTCCACGGCTATTCTAGAACCGGAAAACACAGGCCGTTCGTTGCTTCCCGTTCCTGGCCGGTTACCCAGAAGCTTAAGCGGCCGGAGCGATCAACAACCCCATAATTCAACATGGAACAGTGTCCAAGCAAAGATTAAATTTGCAAAATTCCCGCATTCAACCCCCGTTCTAGATGATGTGATATGCATAACTACTTTACTTAAGCAAGTAAGTAAGTACTTCATGTACTACGTTGTAGGGTAAGTACCTACCTATCGATCTATTGTTTTAGTTTGAAAGACGAAGGATATGCGGGCGGCGTCGGTCTTCCCCTTTCTTTCACCACCTACATGGAGAGACAGATTAATAAGTCAAGACCACAGTTTCTACTTCATCCTTCATCTGAACTGGACTAGTTTGCCAGCTTGGCGAGGCCTGGGAAATATCAACGTTACCATCTGGTGATGGTATCAGATGACCAAGTAGAAATCTGAAATACGGGTAGTGGGTTATTCTGACATCGCTACTCGTCAGCTGCAAGCCGTTAGCCATCATCATCATCTTCTCCAGGATATTGTATGTAGTTTCGTGGCGAACCAGTGGCATTGTTTCAGCATCGCGCTCAAGGATTAATTACCAGGACACGTCTTGGATGGGGGCTAGCTTGGCCGCATTTCAAGTGCCGGCATGGCCACGCAAGTAAGATCACAAACCGGCCTGTGGGTGCGCCGCGTGGAGATCCAGGGTCCTGCTACAATGCGCTGCACAGACACCGAATACCTGCGAGCTGCCCCCTTGAATCTCTAACATTAACGAAGAGGCTTAGCTTCTCGATCGTCGTCCTTACCGCACATCATTGATGCCCATGGATCTAGATTATAAAGTCCCTGCCGGCTATCCAAGTATGGGACATCTACCGTTACAACCCACCCCCAATTAAAACACAGACGGGCAATCGAAACTCTTGCCCAGTCGGAAGATTGCGGTTTTTGTTACTAGGCGCCAAGCAAAGACGCATATATACATGCAGCATGGGACAACCTAGTTTGATGCCCGAGACCATGTTATCACATTTCAGGATCAGCAGACGATGTTCAAGTGACTTATCAATTTGCTCGCAGCTGCAGTCGTCAGGCAAAAGTTGAGACGAAATCTGCATGAAGCTGAATGTTGGTAATAATAGTAGATCTGAAGCGGTCAATCGCCCGGGATGCCGCAGTTCACGAACCCAACTCCACGACTTTAAACATGCAGGGGACCCGTGGACTTTGAAGATCAGAGCAGACAGAAATGATGTCAATCGATGCTGCGACTAGGTACCTATTTGCCCAAATTCAAGCAACTCTGGCCTCCGAAAGCAAATGATGGAATCACTTAGGTATGAAGCAAGCCGGAACGCCTTTTCCGTAATTCCTCAAGCACTATACAATTCTGCAGAAAACGCCCATGTGCCTACATACTGGGCACAGTCGTCGACACTCGACTTCGTCCAGGAACCACCAAAAGCCGCAAGCACGTGACAGCAGCTGCTTCAGCACCTTGTCCTTGACCTGGTTTGAGACAGTCCCACGGTTTGTCGCTACTAGGTTGTTGCCAACTGCACAGCCGGGTTCGGCTATCCTCAAACAAGGGCGAACGATGCAACACGATACGGGTTATTTCGGTGGTCATGTTCCACAAGAGGGGCTCGAGTTGATACCTCAGTCGGAATCGTCATCGTCATTGTCTTCTCCTCCCTTTGAAGCGCGCCTCGCCTTCTTAGCGGCCTTCTTCTCCGCCTTTAACCGCTTGCGCTCCGCCTTTTCCTCGGCCGACTCGCCGTCGTGCTTCTTGCGCTTCTTGTCCTCCTTCTCTGCTGACTTGGCTTTGGGTGTCTCGGCCGCTGCAGGGGCCGGCGCAGGAGTGGCTGGCGCTGGAGCCTCCGACATAGAAACATCTGCAGCCGGTGCGGAACCAGTAGCAGACTCCTCGGCAGGGGCATGGAAGTCCTTGTAGCCAGATTTCCACGCCGCGGGGGTGGACTCATTGGGGCGGCCGAACTTGTCAAGCTTGCCGGAAGCCTTCAGCTTCTTCTTCTCGGTAGCCTGGGGGCCAAGTCCCCATCGCCGTGGGTACAGATCACGCTCCATAATGCAGCGCTTGACCTTTGCGACAACACCGTGGTCACAAGTAGACATCTCCACTGTGGACATCTGAGCAATGCCGAGGGCGATGGCCTCGCCCTTGGTTGTAATCAGAACAACCTCATCATGGACATCGATGTTGGACTCTGAAAGCAGATTAGTGAGTGGCCATGCGCTTACGGTGGGACAGTCTTACCATAACGAAGAAGACCAGGTAACATGAGTTTGGCGCCGTAGCAGATAGCGTTGACTGTTGAATCCTTGACCACAATCCTCTTGTATCCAACCAGCAACGTTTCCAAGGGCTTAATAATCTTGCGAAGGTATTTTTCGTCGCTTTGGTTATCCTTCATCCATTGGGCCTGTGTCATTGTTCATTAGAACTGATTTGTTCAATTTCAAGTGAGACCCGCGTAAATGGCAGAGACAAAGGAGAACTGCTTCTTGGGGTTGCTTACATCCAAAACATCATGCAGGGTGACCAAGTCATCCGACTCGGACATGGCGCCGGAGCGTACACGACGAAGCTCCTGCATGTGCCCGCCAACTCCGAGAAGGAGACCAAGATGAACGCAAAGCGTTCTTATGTAGGTTCCAGCCTCACAGGATACTGTAAATTGACATCAGCCACCGGTTCAATCACTATGAGTCGAGGGACAGAAACGTCTCCGTAGGTAACTTACCCCAGAACACTGCAAGATGGCGGTCATTGTCAAACTAAGTAACATCTGTCAGTCCTGACCAGCATCACCGGAAAAGCGAGGAGCACCAACCTCAATGAGCTTCGACTCGTAAACTGTTCTGATTCTAAGGACTCGCTTGACGGCAGAGATCAAGGGGCTAAAGTAACACGAGTCAATAAACATGCCGCATACTTGGTTGAGAAAGGTGTTGAAAGTTGCTTACGGTCGTTGGAACAGAGATCCAGTAAGGGTCTCGAGAGCACGAGCAAACTGCTGTTCACCTCCAGGCAGAGCACCGTGCAGGCGGCACACGGCTACGTATTCTTTACCAGCACTCTATTCGTACGTTAGCAGGCATTCTTTCACAATCGTATGATGAGCTGCAGGTTTGGCAGTCGCTTCTCTAGACCCCGCTCCAGCAGCTCTCAGTACTGGGCGAAATACCTGTTGGCTCTTGACAAGACGCGTGGCACGGTCGATGGCCACAATCAGGCATCCAGTAACCTTGGGATCCAAAGTGCCACTGTGACCGGTCTTCTCGACTCGGAGGATTCGCTTGACCCAGGCGACGACTTCGTGGGACGAGGGGTTCGAAGGCTTATCGAGGTTGATGACACCGGAGCTCACACTAGCAGACACATATCAGCAGACAGTCCGGCCTAGATCATTCGGGCGTTGCGTGTTTGCAACTTCGTCTTGGGCGGTGGCTTCTTACTATGACTTCAGATCGCGGTTCAGGGGCGAGCAGCCATTGGGGATAGGCGTAAAGTGGCCGGTTCTGACAAGAACTAGGGTTTTCAAGTCAGCCAACGCTTGATATGTACCAATTGGGTGGTGATCGCGTACGCTTGTCATAATTCTTGAGCAGGAGAGGGACCTGGGACCAGTCGACAGGCGCCGAAGAAGCCTCAGGCTTAATGACAAAAGACTCCTTGCCGGCTGGCACGACTGCGTTGTCTGCCATGATATGTCGGCCGCTAAATCTACTGAACGGGAAAATAAGATATGCGGGCGACAGTAGGCGGTATTGTTGTACGGATACTTGGCCGAGTTGCGAACTTTTTGTTCTGCACTTGGACTCGGAATTGTAGCTCTCGAGAAAAAAAGTTCCAGATATTTTTCCTGGTGTGGGGCAGTAAGTTCAGCGACCAGCCACGAAACTAGCCTGTGAGTGGTTTAGCGCTGTGTCGCTAAGTAAGCTCGCGCCACACTTGGAGGTGCGATAAGCTTATCAGTTTTGGTCCTGCATGAAATAATCGGTCTCAGAAGATGCTGGTTCGGCATTCGCTTGGGGAGGAGAGCTGTTAAGCGATCTAAGATGGGTTTGTTTGCTCAATATGTTAATCTCCCTCGACAGAACCCTCGACTAATAGTCAAACAGTCTGATCGTGCAGGTAAAATGTGTTTTGCTATATATACTAAAGTCACAATTTTCTGGTTTCCCCCAGCCACCAGGTGCTGCATTATACTGGACCCGCGAACGTGTATTCTCCAGAAAGGTGCTAATTGATTGTCCATAAATGTTGCTTCATCTAGGTACTATACTGCAAGCTATAGATTCCTACCCCTGAGGACATCCGAACGGGAAAACTATGTCAAAACCTTGTTATATGTATGCCTTCTATTGATAAATCATCCGAAATTGTCCCTACATTGGTGACTTGTCCTCGATAGCTTCAAACCCGTTACAGCAATACTGCAGAGCCCCTGTTCTTGTTGCAGCCTTCCCTCAGACCACCTCGGCGTCAGTCGTGCACCTCAACTCCATGCTAACTAAGATCAAGGACATGACCAGCATAAAAAAAACAATAAAAAAAACAATCCAGCCCAATCCATCCGAGTACCGAATGTCGTCACTCAGTATCCACGACCGGCTTGTTGATTACCATACTGCTCGGTGTAGTCAGTAAAGCTTTCGGGACGATTTCCTGCCCTCCCATAGCCCGGGTGACTGAGGATTGGCGCCTGTGGCGGCGGGGGCGGCGGATAGTAATGGCCCATACCGCCTCCGCTGCCGACGCCCTCTTGCAGCTCAAACGCCTCCTGCTCTCTTTCCGACTTGTCCTTCCCTTTCCTATCGCCCCAATAGTCTCCCCCCGGCTGGTGGTCTCCGTCCGGGCTCAGAGCAATACCGATGCTCCGCGCCTTCTCCGGGGGAAGTTCTGGTTGTTGCCGTGGCCATCCGTTGCGTTGACCGGGCTGTTGTACTGCGAGCTGTAGGGCGAGAAGTACGTGGGATATGTGTGCTCCGTCGTCACCGCGCTGACGGGCGAGTCTTCCCAGCCACGGAGGGGCCGCTGGCTGACGGGCGTCTCGAACATCTCGCCGCCACCCCCTCGAGGGCTATACTGCTTCATCTGCTGCTCACGGCGTCGGAGGTAGGCCTTTCTCTTCCGCTTGCCGTTTATCACGATGAACGCGCCGGCGATGGCGAGCAACGCCAATACACCCCCAATGGCTACGCCAACGATCTGACCGAGACTGAGAGGCCCGGAAGGTCCCGTCGACGTCACACCCGCTGTAGGGGTTGGTAGTGTCACGTTGACAAGGTCATCAGAAAACACATTGCCTTGTAAGCCGAGCTGCTGGCCCAGTGGCAGCCTCAAAGAGCATGCGCCGTCTAGGATATTGACATCTGCCGAGCACTTAGTAGAGGCCCCAAGGTTTGGTCGCCGTAGAACAACATACAGTTTCTGAGGAAATGACCACCATCCACATTGTCAAGACAAGCTCCGCATTTGGTCACAAGATCCGAGTCCCAGGTTGAACAGTAGCCATAAGCCGAGGCATTCGGTAAGAGGCCACCGTATTCGAAGGAATCTTTCAGCGTTCCGCAGGCAGTGCTTGAAACATGAAAGATCAGCAACTTGAAGGAATCCTTTCTTCTGTCACAGTGACATACCGGGTCATGCATGGAGTGTTTGAGAAAGCACCTTCGAATAGACATTCCGTTGTGGCGTATCGCATATTGACTAAGAACCAACAACGATTAGCGGGATGGTGGATTCGCTCTCACATGTATACTCACAAAGTGCCGCCTGCAAGTCGGCTTGCGCTGGCTTTCCGGCATCGTCGAAATACGAACTGCTCAGCTCGCAGGTTAAGCATGTTTGCCATAGGGTGCCGGCGCCAGAGCTGTAGTCGGCCTTTCTGCAAACAACATCACCCTTTGTCGTAGCGTCGAGAACGTTACCACACTTGACGCCGCAAGGCGAATGCTCGGCCACCAGTAAAGCGGACGAGGTGCGCAGTAGCGCAGCGAGTGTGAGTTGTCGCAACATTGTCAGATAAATCTTAAGTCTTATCTATCCCCAGATAGTGTCGTTGGCAGGAATCGTTGTCGTCGTCGTCTTCTTGCGTATCGCAGAGCGCAGTTGCCACACAATTGGTCACATTACACCAATGCAGCAGAGGTTTCTAGTTGCTTTTTTTTTTTGAGGTCGAATCTCGAGGTTTCTTCTTGAATCTACTGCGGTGGAACAGGGTTTATATCACTTGAAAGAGATGAATGGGTTGCGTTGCTGTTACAACCTCATACTTTCGAACGTCTGACATGTCTGCATGACAAACAGTGTCGACCCAGGATGCGAGCGCAATATTCTGCGCAATGATATGTGGCATCCCCCAACTGCAGCAACGTTGGGGCACAAAGTGTTTGCAGCCCCCATCGACTTCTCATGACCCTGGGGGCTGCATGCAAGGTGAAATTGACTGGCCATTCACATCGCTAGCACAGCCGACACGCCCTTGACCATCACCATTCGGAGTTACTTGATCCCTGCATGGTCACCAATCCGAGCCTGAGTTGGCAGATAACTTCGGGTGCGGCCGTCTGATTGGAGATTCTTAGGGCTGCCGGGCTCCAATGGCGCCCATTCAGTGGGCAAGATCGCCGTGATGCAAGGGCTTGAATACAGATCCTTGTCCAGGAATGGCCCCCTCCTTCTTCAGTTCCCCAGCCCCGCAATTATAGCTCGATGCCCTCCCTGTCAGCACATACGTGTAGACTCCCATCACATCCCTCTCTTTTCATTTAGTTGTTGGTTCTAGGAATCTATGCCAAAATACCCGGCCCACGTCGATTGGCAGACAGCCGTAACAGCCGTCACATTTTCCTTGGACACAATGTCGGGCGGCCTATCTTGCGACCTCAGTGGCCCATTGCTTTGCCCCCCTTGGGAGAACTGATTGCCTAAGATGCAACTTTACTGCAAACGAGTCCATTCGCGCAGGCACTGAGCCGCCAGAACCAGACAGTTGGAACAGTGGTCGGTTCCAGGAGCGGTCGGCTAGGGAGAGGCATCACGTTACCCATGAAATGGAATATGTGCTCAATTGCCTGCTGGTTCTTGCCGAATCTCGGTCCATCTGGCAGGTCAGTAATCATCTCGGCGCATACTAGATAGCTTACAAGTGGGTGACATCATTTCTAAGAAGTGTCTCCCTCCCTCATTCCATAGCATATACCATATAGCTTCGGTTATACTGTACACGTAAACCTACGACATGAACCGGCCCCAGCTTCTCGAGACAAATATATAGGTACATAACTTATAATACACTCTAGAGTAACAGCGCGTTCATTGGTTCAGGGCGTAGGTATCATCATACTGGCTGGTTTTCGCTTTCATCAGATTCGAACCCACGACGGGTCTACGTAACAGTTTCACGATCCTGGGGCATCAGAAGCTGGTTTGTAAACAAAATCCATTAACGCTTGGCTGTATACCTACTCAAACATGACATGCATATGCTTCATCAAACCTAATAGGAATCAACGCCACATAAACCCTGAACACCCTGCTGAATCAAACATGAACTCCTATGACATAACTTTCCATGCTCTTTATCTACCAAACTGCGCTTTTGGGTCTTTCAATACCACGAGCTACGGCGCGTTTGATGCATTTACTTGCAATCCCCTCAACCCTTTGGAGGGATGAGTCGGGTTTTTGTTCTGAATCTCTGTCCCATCCAGGCTCCAGAACCATCGCCCTGGGTGTTTTGGGGTCCTTTTCCGGGGTCAACGGATTACTCGTTTCTACCGTTATGACGATCGATGAATGCATATTGGCGCCACCGGTGAACGGCTCCACGGAGCTTTCTTTGACATACTTCATGGCTGTTCGCGGAGTTTCGACGATTATGTGCTGCAGAGCCTTGTTGCTCTGTTTCCGCCTGACTGACACAATAGGACCAGGTGCTGGGTCGAATATATCTCCTACTAACGCTTCCTCTTTCTTTCCCGCTGAGAGAGGACTGATCATACCAGAAAGATCTGCTTGCCCCGGGCGTTCTGGGGATTTGAGACTGGTGGATGAATGGGTAAGGTTTTGGGGTGAGCCCAGCGGGACTTTGCTCTTCGTTGCTTTTGGAGTATTATCGCCTGATGGGGGTAACGGAGGGGGTATGGTAAATCCTTCTGAAAATTAGGTAGAGGTGCGCTTGGGACTGCTCTGGTGGACTGGTAGTTGACTGCCCTAGGTGAATCCTGCCGCGAAGTACTCTTCGTAGCCCCTTGTCGACCACGGCTGATTGCTCGTGACTCCAAGGTTCTTGGAGAGTCTTGTGCTGGTGTGGAGGTACCTATAGCCCTCGAAGTTGGTCGATCATGCCCGATTCCTCTGGACGGGCTTCTCTTTCGCCCAGACCCGGAGTTTTCAATTGGTTCATCGATGACTTTGCTCTTCGCATGGCTATAATGAATTTGAGAGGCATGGACGCGAACGAAATCGTCCTCGTCTGGATGGCATTCCAAGCTATCACGTCTTGGCCTCGGTCCCTCTTCAAATACCATCAAATCTGCGTCAATGTTCTCAAGATTGGGCGAGAGGCTCCGATGACGTTGATCATGAGACGAGCCGGGTTCAACATCTCTGTTTGAGCGATTGGTCGGATCAAGGCTCAAGCTACGATATGCGTGCACCGAGGTTTCAACATCGAAAGGTGGACGTCGGCTTCGATTATCATTGCGACTGATGTTCTCCGGGTTCTGAGCCAGCCTTTCCTGAACAGGTCTTGTAGAGACGGCACGATTTCCGAAACCCGAGGGAGGGCGACGAGACAAAACCGAGTCAGAGCGATCACCCCTACCAGTACGACTAGCATTGCGCGACTTCGGAGAGCTTGGTCGAGCAGGATTTGCCTCCTTGGCGGGATCTTTAGTTTTCAATGCTTCGACAAGTTCAGTGAACTCAGACTGCCGTCCAGTATCGAGATTACGAGGAGTGAACGTGTCTTCCTCGGCGACAATTACCTTGTCAATGGTACGCTCGACTATTCTTTGCGCCGCGCCGCTATCCGAACTCAAGATCGATGAGTGAGTAGTGTTGGAGCGAGTACTAGATGTTGGTGACCGAGGTTGGCCTGCAGCAGTATAATCCGCCGGTGTCCAGAAATATCGGGGTGAGATGGGCGAATCCTCGAAAGGTGTGTGCGGGAACGTCCCCGTCATCGGGGTTAGGGTATCTTGGGAGATGAAAACATGCCCACCAAATATCTTGCGGCCCCCTCTCTCACCACCGTACTAACATCTTTTGGCGGCTCAGAAATGATCGGTGGAGACGCACTTCCGTGCGATGATTCCGAGCCTACGTTTGAGGGTTGCTGTTTCAGGTCGCCAAAGTGATCTTGCGCGACTTCGGATGCAGAAGGGCTCTCGTCCGCATGCACATTCGTTTTCTCGCCATCTTCAGGTCGGTAAAGAAGTTTGGCGAAAGCTGGCAAGCTGGTATCGACCACAAGGAGCTCCTTTTCGCCTCGGCCGAGAACCCCATAAACGCTGACCTCTCCATATTTGATGCCAATGACAGCACTTGTCCCTGCGTATACAACTTCATCCTCCACGCCCGTTCGGTTTGCGAAGATAATTATGATCTCATCTTCGTTTTCGGCTCGAATGAGGGGTTCTAATCGCCTAACCCAGTACGTCAGTGTCTCCATATCGGGTTCCCGTGGCATACGGCTGAACGTCCTAGCATCCTCCTGGGTCAGCCAGGCCATTGACAGAATCACTACGTTGGCAGAGGCGTCGATAACGTGGAAGGCGAACTCGAATTTATCCCAAGGGGATTGAAACCTCCACGGGCTGGGCAAAAATAGTTAGTTGAAGAGAACCTTTAGGGCCTTGAGGTGTGCTAACTTAATATCCATGCCTGAGGTTCTCATTAGCTTAGGGGGTCCAGCAGTGGAATCCATCGAGAAATCTTACATATACCCATAGCTGTGTTTCCAATCCCTGGAAAATATCCCTTGTAGAAGTTCTTTGGCCCTTCAAGGGCCCATCTCTCATCGGTATAATAGAGATGCGTTTTGCGGTAATTGGCAACAGTGTCCCCATCTTCATTCACGACGATGAGAGAATTGTAATATTCTGGCGAGGCCGGCCAATTGCGCGAGACATCAACCTTCTCCGGGTAGCCAGCTGCAACAACGCAGTTATACTTCAGAGCGGTAGTTCTTGCCCATAAGGATGTGATGCCAGCACACGTTGGTTCGAGGTACGGTGATATCTCACTAAGCGATCGAAAATTATATCCTGCAACAAGCCGATCAGCACAATCGCAGGGACGCATCCAGGCTTGAATAATATAACAACATACCAGAGAATGCAAGTTCCGGAAGTACCAAAATATCCAAATCGTCTGGATTCGCCCTGCTCAATACCGAATCGGCTCGATTAAGGTTGTTGTTGACGTCCCCAACCTGAGGCGCGAATTGAAGACAACCTATCCTCATCTTTTATTTCGGAATCCGCCACTCTGGTCGACGCTCCTCATCAACAACTACCGGAGAAGTAAACGATAAAGTTTTAAATCTCCTTCAGTTGCCTGGAGAGGTCGCCGTCTGCTCGTAGTGGGGATTCCGGAGAGAGCGAAAGACATCCAGCACAGGTAAAGCAAGTGGGTGGCACCAAAACGGCATAAGGTAGCAAGAACTCCAAGAAATATGGATAGCATTGCATCAGCAATATATGGGGTAAAGTGTGGGAACCCCCTCCCATACCAGTACTTCGGGTAACCTTAGCCACATCCATTCAGCTGTTTGCTGTACGTGAACCATCGAGCTGACCAATACTATTGCGCGCACAAGCGCCCGTCGTCTTCGTGCATGGGTCTTAACGAATCGAAACCCTAAGGGTTAAATTTAGTTCAGTGGAAGGAGCCTGGTTTGCATTGTTTGGATCTGCGGTCAAGCAGGGCAGGCTTGCAGGACTCATCCATCACGCCGTTGATGAGATGCGGTGTGGCAGTCCGTTATCCTAATGACGCAAAATGCCGATACTTTACATGGACAACATATCAGCGAACTGCCCGCACGTGGACAACTGCCGCAAATACAGTCAAATTATTCTGTCTCCAGTGGCTAATATAGATCCCACATGGAAACATCAAGGTACATGGTGGACGCCTCCTATCTCTTCCCTGGTCTAAACGTACTTACATAACCCACCCGTGGCCACACCTAGAATACTGTAATGAAGGAAGTGGTGTGTGTTGATAACTCAATGGAGGCAGGCGAGCTGAGAAGAGACCTTGGGCTACTGAGGTTATTGGCTAAAACGTTGGCGCCGGAGCCATCCGCCTACGTTGTAACCGCTCACAAAGAACAACTGCGCTCATAGACAATCGCAAATGTTGTCACCAAGCATCTACACGCGAAACTAACCTGGCACTATTCCTATTCTACTCTCTATCAACCAATGATTCCCAACAAGCAGTATTCCCCTTTCGGTTTCAGTAATCGCCATGTTGGCTGGTCAAGCACCGCTTATCCACTTGCCGCTTCGAATTCTAACTACATGTACTTATGTAATTATCTGTCTGAGTGTGCTCTGTCTTGCTGTGTACCTTACCTGTCATTTCGATGACTGATTACATCATACCGAGTAGCTGGAACGCAAGGAACAACTGCTCGGCCGTTATTTGGCTCTTGAATCCATCTTTTTCGCTGACGCAGGCCGCTTTCCGATCAAGATGGTGTTTCTACTTAGGTATTTACAGAAGAGCATCAATAAAGCAAGATTGATGGCAGTATCGAACTATGTGGCTCAGTCAGAGCATTGCAGCTGGACCAGTGCTCGTAGTCAAGCAACGCCTTCAAAACGAATCCCACAGGTGGAATTCGCCAAACACAACAACCATTCACTGCAACTGTAGCAAAATGGAAATACCTCGATATCTATCATAGAAGCCTCGTATCTAGCATCCTTTCCAAACCTGCTCTTTTTCTATTGGTCAAGTCTACCTAACATAGGGGGCTGACTTGGGGATTTCAGGCACAGTCGCATGGGTGGACATCACTCGGACCAGCAGAGCCGAGGTTCTCCTTCTTGGAGATATCGTTAAACCCGAACCATGCATTCTCGTCCTTCTCGAGGCTAGTATATCCTCCCATCAGTGACGTGGCGAGGTTATATTTGGAAGAAGGAATGCTTGACTTACGAGACAACCGTCATGATACCGGCATCATCCCTCGGATCGTAACCCCACGATATGGTGTATTCGGACTCCTCGCACTTATGATGGGACCAGGTCGCCTTCTCAGGATCGGGAGCACCGCTTACATCGACCGTGAGAGTGCAATTCACTCCATTAGCAGAGCCTTCCTGTAAAGTGAAAGATAAAAGGATCTTCTTGTCTTCGTTTGATACGTCTTTGGATTACAAACATCAGCACTTGCCTACCCATCGCTAGGATGTAGAACCTAAATAAGAGGCACACTTACAACGAACCGCATCCTCAACCTTCCATGAAGTGCTTGTCTGCGAGTTGCTATCGAGGAAGCTACTTCGGGCCTGCCGGATTGATCTCTCTACAGACTCGGCACGGTCAGTCGTGTACGCTGTTTTCCTCTGTGCCTTGATGTGAGCATTGCTGTTGAGCGCCTCGTCCGAGAAGCCGTAATAGGCCTGCGCATTCAGCTTAGGCTCGCGCAGCACGAGGACCATAAAACCCTGGTCACTGTGCCCGCCGCTGACGACGAAGTTGGAGGAGTCTGGCCCACTACCACTGCACGGTACCTCAGTGAACTGAACGATGTCACAACCTGCTGTAGCGTTGGCCGCGACTGTGAAGAGACACCGTACTGGGGTCACGTCCGACTGGGTAGCACCCCCCGTGGCGGTGGAAGTGGTAGTAGTAGTGCTGGTGGTGTCGGTGTCGACTGAGCCGACATTAGCCTCAGTGATGTTGAAGCCCCAGCTGCATAGCGCGCTGTTGGTAGTGCGGACCCGGAACGTATCAGACACAGTCCATTCCTTCACAGCGATGCTGTCAGCTAGGGCGCCGGCTGAGAAAAGGAGAATAATGGAAAAGACAATAGGGTAGCGCATGGTGCTTATCTGGGATATATGTTCACGGTGACTGAAGCCTTGAGACTGGTTGATATAGAGATGCTGATTTTTGGCATGGTGGTTCTAAGACCACCATTTTATATTTCATGGTCCCGTTTGCTTGACTACAACTTACAAACACACGAGCTCGCTCACGATAGAGTGCTAAGCGGCAAGTGGCAGGAGTATCCCAGTGACTACATGCACAGACCCGTGACTGTGCTCTATGTGATCCCATACAACCCAAGGGATGACGATCTAGTTCTCGTAAAATAAGTCTAGAAGAATATAATAGTGCTTGTGAGTGATGAAATCTCTAACCTTGACAACCGACATACAAGAATTAGTTAATCTGTCAAAGGGTTTGCTGTACACCGAAACCCCCGTGGAACTTGATACGTGGATTTGTTTTTCAGCTTACGCTACCCCCGTGACGTGGCAACCGATGTGGGAAAGATCCCGATGCTGTTCTTCTCCTGCTTGCTGATGGCAGACACCGTGATATGTTGCTACTTTGGAGGCGTTCCACGCCCACGATACTACCGAGATATGGGATACTTCAAGTACAGAGAGGTCGACTATGTGCCTTGGATTGTTTCAAGTAAATTGGGTGGCCAGACCATTATTCCCTCGTACTCACTCACTTTGACAGCTATTGCCACTTCTTCACCTACAATTAGTTTTGAGCAATAAATTGAGTGACCTGTGGTACGGATCCCATATAAACGAACGTTTCAAAGTCAGATGCTGTCTCGGCATGTTTGTGGGCAATTCCTAGCAAACTTGACCAGAACGCCTGGAACTGCAACTCGCCCTGGAAGGCAGTCACATTCGCTATGACTTAGGCGTGCCTGGGTACGCAAGGTGTAAGACCGTCTCCTGTCGCATTATGTCTAAGAACATTGGTACGACTCAGACATTAAGTAGGCAGTAGAGAGCTGGTCGCCGGCTGCGGCGAATGAGGCTTTCTGGGGTCGAAGTGGCTATGTAAGGTTGATTCCTGCGAGAAGCAGAAGAAGGCTGATGTATTTGATACAGTGGTAATGTGAAGTTGTTTCAGGATCTGGTGGTGGTGACAAACGGTGGTGTGGCGCTTCAGTCTCACACCGTTTGTTAGCCTTTGACATGATGGTGTTGGGTAGGCCATCGTGCAAGGACTCAGTGCGACCGACAAAAGAGATTAGTGGTAGACGCTAGAAGACGAATGTTCTGACGACAAATCAACAATATACCTGCGGGGAGGATGAGCAGGCGGCTCGGGATATCGGACTTGAATGGTGAAAAAAAAAAAAAAAATAGAGGGTGCCACACAATTAAATACTTAGACGGGAGCTTCAATTGCTTCTCGTCTTATAACCACCAATTAAGACCTGTTAGTCTAGCATTGCCGTAATGCAATGCGATGCTATCTAATGTCACCGCGTCGAGATGCAGCATTGACATGGAACGCAAGTCGTTACCACGCTCTAAAAACAGTATGACTGCCGGGCTATCCTAAGAAGTAAGCATCAGATTCTGATGAGTGAGTGACATGGGAAAGTCGACGTGGAAAGGGATCGACATAGTTTTAACCTAGTCGGGAACAGCGCGAGCCTGCAGCATGCAAGCCACTGTCACTCACTACGAGTACAGCTACGAATTAGGTTAGGCCAACCAGTAGGCAGAAGCAGTAGGGCCAACCAGAAGGCCAACTAATGTGAGGCACTCTAGTGCTGTACTATATTTGAACAGCCGCCAACGCGTCAGAAGAGGCCTGTCGCGTTGCCGCGATGAACCCAACAGGACAAACATACAGACAGAAGAATAGAACGGAAGCAGTCGCTTAATTGTGTGTTTGTCCTTCAGGTCCGTCCCTTGGGTGGTTCAGCCTCGAGGCTTTTTTTTTGATGGCCATGAAGCACCAACAAGGCGAGCATTGCCACCTCCAGATCCCCACCGAATAGACTTGTTTCTTGATTTCCGCTGACTAGAATGCGGACCTGCATGCGGTCAACAGGGCGTTTACGCAAAATGCTCTTGCTGAGCAGGCTGTCAAGTCCAGAATGTTTCCGCCGCCGTTTGTGCCTATTCCAGCAAATTTCGGAGAATCTTGAGAGGGTAAATGGGTGGGACAAGGCAGGCCGCATGTGTGGCCGGCGTCTAAGGGACCGTTTCTAGGAGCTGATTGGAGTCATGGTTTCGTTTCTCGAGAACCCCCTGCTCCCCTATCCACTCCAAATGGAAGACGGGAAAGCAGCGACAGTTCCTCGCTCCAACCTCCACTCACAGATCGGCTCTGGCTCCCAGAATCGAATGACATGCGCGTCTCGGCGGCATACTTCCCATGTCGCTATTTGTCAGTCTGCCCAATGGTGTGCCTAGCTCTGTGCTGTCTTTTCCCTGCTGACCACTACCTCAGGGCCCAGGTGCGCTAGCATGTCTCTACATGATTGGCTTGCTATCTGGATGCTTGAACGGGTCCCGATCTTGGCAGCGATCTATTCTGAGAAGCAGCCCTCCAGTGCTAATGCAAGCCAACATTTTTCCCATTTGCGATGCATCTGGAGCCGCGTGGTGGGTGCGAGTAGCTGAGGATAAGCACGTAGAAGAACTCATATAGTCGCCTCGCCCCTCGAGATGTTTGAGCATGAATCTCAAGCCTTGAACTCTACTAGTCTTCCATGGGAGTTTTCATCCCATTACTATACCTAGCTCCATCAAAGTGAGAGACTCGGAGGTAATTCACTGGTGCCATGTCAAGAGCCCGAGTTAGTATCATAGTACCTACCTCCGCTCCGAACTCCCGCACCTCCCCCCGTTCTTTGTGCGGCAAGCACCGTAATGATGCTCAGCCATGCATTCGCAAGTCTCCTACTCGTCTGGCAGTGCGTGGTTGCGCTGAAGGTGAACCCCGGTTCCGAATGTGCCTCATTGTGCCTCAACAACCCCGAATCGAACCAATTCGACCCTAAGTCTTCTTCGACTTCCGTCAACGACATATCATGCCATGACGAGGACTACAAATCCACTAGCAGTGGCATAAAATTCAAGAACTGCATCGACTGCTTGCAAACGAGTAGGGCGGCAAATGGCAGCGAGACCGATCTGTCATGGTTTCTGTGTAAGGCAATCGAATGTGTCGTGTGACCACCTTGGGCCCCTTTACTGACCACGCCTTGCAGACAACCTTCGATATTCGGTAGACGTTTGCGTATATGGATTTCCCAACTCAACGAAGGGTGTCTCATCCCCATGCAACATCGACTACGCCTGTGAACCGCTCATGCAGTCACTGGAGGCCGGTGGGTTGGATGCCAATAACACGAACCAGTTGGAATACTGCGATGCGGATGGGGGAAGTTCCAGAGTGCCCAAGTCGATACATGCATCAGCTGCTTTGCCGCCAGTTCAAACCAGCAGCACATGGCTAACTGTAAGTCGTGCCGCGTTTTACCAAAGCTTGTCATTAACGCGAACGAACACTCGCTGACAGTTACTAGTCATGACTGCGCTGCAGGCAGGTTGCAAACAGAGGCCGGCTCCGGGTGCGCTTCTCGGGCTCAGCGGCTCGCTCTTTTCGAACACGATCGTCAACATCACCGACCCGCCTGCCAACGTCACTGAAGTCGGCGAAAGGGGGGATTCCAACCCGATGACCACGGGTGCCATTGTCGGCATTGCCGTCGGCGCCGCGCTGCTCTTCCTTGGCGGCGCGGGACTTTTCATAGCGTACTACCGGAAGCAGCGGCGCGACTACCCGGAAGATATCGACTCGCAGTACGACCCGCGCGCGGGCAACAAGTCGATCTCGCCGCCGCTGTATGGCGGCTTCTCCTCGACGGGCGGCGACGGCTACCTCCAGCAAATGACGACGAGTGACTACGAGCTCAAGTCGCAGCAGGGGTACACCAACAACGCTGACTACTACAATCAGATCGAAAAGGAGATACACACGCGCCGGCCCAACTACGTCTTCGACCCCAACAAGCCCGGGTCAGGGCCCACGGGCGCCCTGCCTGCCCACCATGCCTATATCCCGCGGGCCCTGAGCCGCAACTCGGAGCGGGAGCCGTCGCCACAGCCGCAACAAATGCCCGTCAAGTACCATAAGCCGGACTCGTACGCGCTGCAGGCCTATATGAATGCCGCGGAGGACTCGCTGAGGCTGCCCGGTCCACCCCCGGGCCCACCACCCGCAACTCACTCCCGCGTCTCCTCCATGCACAGCCGCCAATCGAGCGGGCCATCACCGCGCAACTCGAATACCGTCGCCACCGCCGTCTCTTCAGTGCCAAAACTCCCGCCGCCGCCGCCGCCGCCGCAGGTCAAAGTTCCTTCCCTGACTCTGCCCTCGGTTCCCCGCATCCGGATCCCGAAGAAGTACGTGCCGCCCAAGATCCAGGTCCAGGAGGCGACGCCAGTGGCGGACCTCGGCGAGGTGTCCATCGGCATGGAGATCTCGGGCCCCGTCATGGAGCAGAGCTACAATCGATTCGTCGAGAACCCGTTCGAGCAGCGGCAGGCGGCCGCGGCTTCACGTGCAGCCGCCGAGAAGATCGTGGAGCACCAGGTGCCCGACCGGAGACGCAAGCCCACCTACGAGGAAATCACAATACACACGGGCAAGAGCACATTATATGGTTGATGATGTAAATGGATCTTCACCTCTGTCTCTTTGCAAGAGATTTTGGTTCGGGAAATGAACTATATAGCCGTGGTGCCGGGTGGCTTGGTTGATTTGGCGTTCATGGACCTTTACAACATGCGGAGTTATTGGAGGAAATTTGAACGATACGATACGATGTGATTCATTATGATACCTCGAGATCATGCAGTGGTCCTCAATAGTAGTACACCACTACTCTTATATATATAATTCTCAAATTATCGGTGCCATGATTCTCAAATAATGATATTGGCTGTGGATTTTGTTTAAAGGGGAAGCTTCCCCGCTTGATCAAACACGAATTCTGGGAGAGCTTCCCAATACTATAAACAGAAGAGACTATGGCTCTCAGAATATGGGTTTGAGAACGACCAAGGGGCCGTCCAGCAGGACACAACACCTCTCAATGACAGTCCGAAAGACAGATATTAGAGGCTTGCATCATACTCTCATCTATGTAGGCGTCGATGAATGTGACCTAGCTTGAAGTCATTGATTGGCCTTGAGCATTCAATAATTCTGACTTAAGCGCTGGCGTTCGCAAAGGGGCCAAATGGTGACCCACGCCTGTATTTGGCTCACTCTGCCGCCCCTCCAAGCCCGCCGTATCAAGGTCAGGAAGCCATACTGACAGTTACTCTCCAACATAGTTGGATACGTTCAGGGAACTGATTTCATGACACCCTTTACAAACAACTACAGATTTGACCTCTCAGCTCAAGACTTGCAGGTCTTCAGAGACGAATCAAGTTATCGTGTGATGACGACAATGTGTCACGTGAGAAATAGCCTGTTGGTTTGCGGCAACTCTTACCACATGACAAGTTGGTTTATTGTACATATCGGTGGGCTAACTCTATTGATCGTATACTCTAACCGAGGCGTCGCCCAGGTCCAACAGTTCTCCAAGAATCTGGCAAGGGACCACTGCGAGGCTGTCCTCCTCTCGGAGGCACAGTTGCGGAGCCATACACCGTGTTATTAACGCTAGGCGTTTGCATGAGCCATGAGATGAACCACGGCGTGGGGATAATATTTGGCCCATTGCCGAATTCAGGATACAAGCGGGTGAGAAAGTCGTGCAGATGTGCGGCGACAAGACCCGTCAGGCCGACCTTGATCAGATACCAGCCGTTGGGGAACAGAAGTTGCACGATCAGCAAGCAGTACGGCATCAGCTGAGCTGGAATCGTAAGGACATAGAAATGGGCATTTTGACCCCGTTGGTCTTGCGTGGCTGTGTAGCACATGGCAATCAGCAGAGCCTGTAGGTAACCACCGGCCCCAGTGAAGATTTGATTCAGGGTCTAATGCGCAAGTCAGTCACCAGTTTCAAGGAATGCGAAGTTGCTCGATCATGGTACGATGCGCACGGGTTTGGAGAAGGTATGCAAAGAGCAAATTGTGAAAGAATGTAGGGCGCTCAATACCACCCGAGCGAAATGGCCAGAGGGCTTCACCCGAGTTGTTTATTAAAGACATCCCACCAAGCCCACACCGCGAACTGGCCCTTCTTGAGGTTTGCGAATGACGGACCAGCCGAGGTGCAGGGGTAATCTTCCTCAATTCCAGGAACCGTCATAGCTGTAGAAGCAATTCCACTATGCGGGCAGATTATGAGGTGTGTAGTTGTACACGGGGTCGAAGCAGAGGGGAAAAACATGGGATCACGGGCACAGTGAATGTGGCGCAATGCAGGAGATGATGGTTGGACCTACGATGATGGTGCCTCCCACAAACATCAGATACCATATGAGGTCCTCTTTTCTTGTGAACTTGGAATTACTTCTCTCAAGTTGGGCAAGGTATGTGAAGACGAAGTACGTGTCGAAGAGGACACCGATTTGGGGGCCCGTCAACAAGAAACTCGTTACGAAGCGGTGAATGGCCGGCGGGAATTGCAAGAGGAACTGGTAGTGAAACCAGAAAGGATTGCTCGAGATCATGCCGGTATACACTCCAACGGATGACACGAATACAGCGGTAGCGACCGTCCTGAAGATGACTGGGTTAGTACGTGGTGTCTTTGTTGTAGACTGGTGGAAGGCAACTGGCGATTGACTTACCTAGCAATAGGCGGCGCAGCTTCAGAAGGCGTCGAAGATGTCAGGCATCTTGACGCTGTTTGGTTGGCACAGTTATGCAATGTACGAAGAGGAAATAGTAGAGAAGGTCGACAGTTGACAATCACAGATAGATTGACGACGGACTGTTTTCCAACAGATTGCCGAGGTTCAGATGTCACAAACACAATGGATGAATGGTGTTGATGGAGGGAGGAAGTTTGCTTCTAAATAAATAGAGGCGTAGCAAACAGGAAATGCCTTTCAGGGCGGGAGTGACAGTGGCACCAGGCAGGGACAACAAGGCAGCAGCGCCTTTGTTTGCATGGTGTTGTGTGTCGAGGATTGGTTTCTAAGCCAGATCTCACCTTCTTGAATTGGAATCGGATGGAGGTTGGAAAAGAAATCAGCAATGGGATTGAAGGAATTTTTACGTGGCCTTTATGGAATATGGAAACTCCACAGAAGGCCCTAGCTTGGTCGATGGGGCGGGCCGATAAGAGCTTCAGCCACAGGCCTGAAGTCATTATCTTCTTGAAAGAAGTACTTTACCGATTACCCCCACCACAGGTCTCTGCGGTGGATGTCTTTGGTCCCATCCTCAGGTCACAAATTTGAACAAGGAAACATCGCATTTCTCATGGGAAGTTTTTAGCGATTAGGCCATGGTTTACATCAAGTCCTGGGACACAAGAGTCCCACGTGCCTGCATCACCCCTCGCTCGGCAGCTAGGTATGCTGTACGCGAGGGCAACTGTGACTGCTGCAAGCTTGACGTACAGCGTGGAACTCGGTGGGCTTTCGTGTACTCTAGACGTAGTCGAGTGGCCTTGAAGGATATTTGACGTCGAACACTTTGTCATATGTCGCATATATGGGCGATACATACTCGTGGTGGTGTTCAAGCACTAATGATGGGCCACACATCCACCAGGCGGCCCACGTGAGAATCGATCACCAAGTATCACGGGAGGCGCCAGCTTAATTCAACATCCAAAAGGCCCAGTTCAAGATGGGCTTATCCTCAAGAGAATTCTTTGACGGCATTCTGCAGGAGTGTGATGACCCCTATACCGCTCGGATTCGGCCTGTGCTTGTTTGTTGCTCTTCACGGTTTGCTATGTCCTCGGATACTGGCAGTCAAAGGCGAGCCGACGAAAAGTCATCCTCTGATATCTTCTGGCCTTTCCAACGATGCCAGTCAGGACTCGGTATAAATATTCGCTCAGATCCCATCAATGGGGGTTCTGGTTCATCACCCCATCCAACCTTGCCAGACAGACATCCATCCTGCTTAGGCGCTACGCAAACAAGCCCCATTAACCATGTATACTTTGCTTCTGTTCATCAGCTCCCTCCTCTTGTCCGCCAGGTACGTCTGCTGTGGGCCAATCGGCATAAGTCAAGAACTGCAGAATACCAACTGGACCATCACCGAGCACAGCATCTCCTGCACCCAAGCCCAATGCCTCTACAGCTTCGACATGACCGAGGAGGCGGGCGTCCAGCAGCAGGGTCTTACCCACTGCAGTTTTACCGTTGATGCCGTCGTAGGCACTGCTGCTCTCCCGGCCAACCATACCTCCTTCCAGGACAAGACGTGCGGCGACAAGCAAGGCTACGTCGTTAACGGCGGCTTTACAAACACTGGTGCCGTCGTACTTTGCTTCAAGAACTTCCAGGAGGGTGACTGGGCCTTCTTTGGGTTCGATCCCTGGGAGTTCCTCTACGGGCCTCCCAAGTCATCGCCTGCTTATCCTATTGGCACCTTTCGCCCAGCTGGTTCTGACATCAGCCGTCGAGATAACGATGCCTGGAAATTGATTTCGGGCCAGCGAAGTTAGTGTCCAAGAGCCAGCCATCTGACCAAATTACGGCCGCTATTTTGCTAACTGGCTATGCCACTATACTTAGTTGTTGGCGATGACGGCGTCTACTTGAAACTTTCCATGCAGAACCTAGGGATGGGAATGATTGACTGCGAGAGTTTCGTTCGACCGCCTTTTGGGGTCGACACTAAGACTTGGAGCTTTAATTTCGAGGACAGTTCCTGTTTGGACACTCATTTATTCATCAGCTGGATCTATAATCCCAGCCAGGATACTGCGATGTTGAAACTCTACAGGTAAGTGGTCTTTCTCCAAACAGGCCCGGTTACCAAAGGCTCACGCCTATTCAGTGAAACACTTGACTATATAACCACTTTTACGTGGCACAATGTCAACTCTGGCATCACTCTTGCCGCGACGGATGGCGTATTCTGATATCGCTGTTTAGAGGCCAAGTGCGAACCATACATTGGATATCAGCCAGGATCGAAGAAAAGACACGGCCAAAAAATTCGCGAAGATTACTGAAGAGGTGATGGTATATGCTTGGGTTTACTTTTAATTCATAAGTTCAGATTGAAATCAATATCCAGTCAAGAGATACATTTTTGGCACGAAAGGGGCAATCTGCACAACTCGTGGATGCACGCCTATCTTGGCGTTGTTTTCTAGTGATATCCTAAGAAAAACGAACTATCCTACTTCATAGAACAGCTCTCAAGAGACATAAGGGGTTGGCACGATCCAACTATTGGTCTTTCGATGGCAACTTCTCGTCACGCATATCTCTCTCGAGTAACCCGACATCTACCGTCGCCTCGCCCTTCCTTACCAATTCTACGTCCGGGACAGAAGAATGCTTATGGCCCTCAAAGATGGCGTCGATCTCCTCGAGCGTCTTCCCTTTTGTCTCGACCCAAAAGACGGCCTATATCCGTCGATCATTCATTAGCAATGAGCATAATATTTGCACACGAAGAACTTAATGATGGGGGACTTACGATGAGTACAAGCACAATGATGTCCCACGCCCCATTGATCATGTACATTCTCCAACCAATGTTGGCGATGCCAATGGGCATGACGAAGACCAATAACAGGCTGGAGGGGTTGTTATTGTACGTTAGCTTCCACTCATTGTTTTTCCAAAAGTAGGCGATTAGAGAAAGCGAAAGAGAACCGCACTACATACGCAAGGCTGTTGAGACCAAAGGCCGATAATGCCAGCCCGTTCGCTCGGATAGAGTAGTTCATCACTTCAGGCGGGTAGAGGTAGAGCAGCGGCGTCCAGGCGAGAGAGTAGAAGCCCTGGAAGAGAAACATGACGGCGACGTCGCCGTAGATGAGGCTCTGCGACGCGCCGCTGGGGTCGTCTGCGTACAGCTTCGAGAGTCCGCCAATAACAAACAGGCATATAATCAGGAGGCTTTGCGAAAGCATCGCCGCGGGTTTACGTCCCCAGTTCGCCACGAGATGGGTTCCCGCCAGTGCGCACAAGAGGCACCAGACATTGAGGACGACATTCTATTTATATCCGAAGGCGGTAAGTTGGTCAATTAGTAAGGGAGTTTAGATCGACTTGGGAAGGAAGAAAATGGAAGCGCAGGTACTTGCCGCTTTCAGCTGATCTCTCGTGTCGGTCACGCCAGCGGTGTCCAACTCGTCGCCGAGATAGTAGGACGCGATAATATTTCCCGCGATGCAGGAGAACGGCCCGGCCGTCATGCCGATGAGGACGCGCTTCCGCGCGGCGGGGGTCCTTACGATTTCCAGCGGGCTCATACTGCGGCCTTCCTTCTTCTCGAACTCGATGGTGTCCAGGATCTCCTTGTACACGGCGACGGCGACGGGGTTGGTGAGGTTGCCGTTGGAGTTGGTCTGAGCGACGACGATGCGAGCTTCTTCGTAGAGGCCGCGGTGGACAAGCCAACGCGGGGACTCTGGGCTATGGTTGTTTCACCGCCAGTATTAACTATGTGTCTAGTGTCGCTTCAAGGTAACCGCACTCAGTACTCACACGAAAGGCAGTATGAAAATACAGAGGAGGCTGAAGATTCCCTGGAACAGGGATGGCGCTCTCCATGCCCATGTCGACTGCCACTCTCCCGTCCCCAACGTAATACCAGCGGCGATAAGGGCACCAATGCTATGCGCACATGCATGTATGAGCTCAAGAAAGATCCTATACGACTGAGCGTGTCCCGTCCGGATGCTCAACTCGACTCGACTCGACAGACACACGACTTACTAGTAGAAGTTGTTAAGCAGGCCGACACCCCAGGCTCTCCATCGGCTCGGGTAGGTCTCGGACAAATAGACACCAGCGGCGATCCCCGAGATTTGGGAGCCGAAGCCGAGAATCACGCGGGCCACGACGAACATGGCGATGTTCTGGGCTGCAGTTTGGAGGATGATACCGACAAGAGTGATGACGGTGCCCCAGAATATGGCCGGACGCCGCCCAATCCTATCGGCGATGACGCCCGCGACAATGGGCCCCAATATGCTCCCGATAAAAATTGAAGCAGTGTTCAGCCCCGTGGTCGCGGGGTTGAGATCAAAGTAGTCAGTATACGAGGGCAGGATATTGAGGCCGTTCAACATTGAGCCATCATATCCACCGGTCTTCAAAAACAAAAAAGATTAATCGGTGGCTGGTTAGTGAGATTGGACTTTGAAGCGATGTTTGGATTTGGTAGTAGGACATACCGCCGAGTTCACCATGGAGCAAAACAGCAGCAATACGGAGAGATTGGCCGTCGACTGAGGCACCCAGGCGGGCAGCCATGTCCCCGTCGGTGTCCGTCTCATTATGCTGTGATGCGAATTGTCGTCACAAGCACAACAATCTGCGACTATTACGAGACGTTGGAGAGATATGTTGGGAGACGGCGACAGAAAGTCCAGCACTCACTCCCCATCGGAAGTTGGCCGTCTGGAATGGGTACCGCTGATAACGGCTTTGGCTTTCCGCATACGTGCCCCAATTATTGACCAATGGCACACACACGTCTGACGTTGCAATAGTATATTGACAACTGGCTTTCGATAATGAGATGCTGACGAGAGCGGACTAGAGCTTACATTGCCCCTCACTGAGGATGCTTGATGTACATGCATTCAGGCTCGCTTATACGAGGCCGATTCGGGAGGATGCAACGAATCAAGATAAGCTTTTGCTAAGGAATAGCTGGAATTCAAGCTAGTCTTCAAGAGGCAGGCGGCTATGAACCCTCCCATTCTACTCATCCGGTCCGCCCAACGGCATGTTGGACATGGGTAACATGCGGGCAGATAGGTCGGGCTGCTCCTTGAACTCCTTGTCGAATGGCCACATCGGCCGCCGTATCCGATGATGCCCGAGCCTTTCGAGGTCTTGATCCACCCCACCGGGCGTGAGTCCCAGCATCCAGTCCGCCGCCATGTCGTAGAGCTCCGGCTCCAGGTACCCGATCTTCACGATGACGATATCCGCCTTCCGCGGCGCCAGCTGAAGATCCGTGAAGTCCCTCTCGAGATGGTATGGCTTGCGCAGTTTCGTCAGGATGGCGAACACGCTCCCTACTTGCAGCACCACTTCAACCACGGCGTGCTTGTCGCCGTGCTTGATTGAGTAGACCTTTCCCGTCATCGTAATTGGGCCCGCATGGGTGTTGTCCACTTGGGCTCCCGCCGTGACGGTCACTATTGCCCCGACGCCGGCGTCCACAGCTTGCTGTACAGCTTCGGGTCCCGGCACACTCGCATAGATCACGGTCGGTCCATCTTCCTTCTGAAATTCGGGTCGTGCGAGGAGTTGTGTGAGGCCCCAGGTCACGTCGCCCGAACCGCCGGCCGTGGGGTTATCGCCCGAGTCGGAGATAAAATAGGGACGAGCGGATGACGACTTCAGGGCCGCATCGATGCATTCCGCAAAGGAGCCGGTAGGTGCCACGAATGCGAAGTCACGGTGCGAGTCCCAGAACAGCTTTGCCAGATGCTGGGCAGCCTTACTAATGGCGTCTTGGTCCCAGCCGGTGACGACTATGGCCGCGCGATTCCGGGGCTCGTCGGCCCAGGCATAACCGACCCAGATCGCAGCGTCCAGGACCCCATCCCATTTCTCCACCTCGGTTACGGCGTCGTATATGTGCTTTGCTGGTTCCAGTCGAGTCGACGTCTGCTCGCCCGGAAGCAGGATTGGAACCGGGACCCAAGCTTTGAGCGGGCGTAGCGGCTTGCTGGCATCGGAGGAGGGGGAGGAGATCTGCGCCAGTAACTCTACCAGATTCCGGCATGCACGTTCTTTCGTCTCCATGACGTCTACATGTGGTGCAGTGCGGTAGCAGGTGATCAGATCCGTCTGGTGCGCCAGCTCCCGCGACACGTTGCCGTGCAAGTCCATCGAGGCCGAAACAATGACATCGGGACCGATGACTGCTCGTACACGGCGGAGAAGATCGAATTCGGCGTCATCGATGCCCTCGACGCACATGGCGCCATGTATGTCGAACCATAACCCATCGAGGCGAGCTGTTGACTCGACGATGGACTGTAGCCTCTGCACAATCTCGGCAGCAAGTTCTTCGTACGCGCTCTTGGTTACGATACCGCCCGGCAAGGCATGGCCGATCAGCGCCCCACGCCAGTCTGCGGCATCGCCAAGAGTTGACCCGGGTTGTATAAATGGGTATTTGCCCTGGACCTCATCTCCGCGTAAGGGGTGGAAGGCGACAGCTAGGGTTCTCGATGGTGTAAAACCCGAATTCTCGCAAGCCAGACCTGCGATGGCGATGACGGGCCGTTTTGAACCCATCGCAAAAGAGTAATTATCCGCGATCGTTTGAGTTTACACAATGAAGGCGAATTACATACTTACATGAGCGAACAACCTCCCTGCCTGTTGGAGTAGGTACCGTATCGGCCGGCAAAGGCCGAACCCCTCTTCACATGGTGCGCCAATGGCCGCTCTTGCAGCCCGTGGCACCGACTCCCCTGAACATAACTAAAAGAAAATAGGAAGTTGTCGTACACCCTTTAACATCAACCAAGCTGAGCCAACGCTGGGGCTCCCGTCGTAGCTTACTGCAAATGGCGGAGTTGCAGTTGACTCGAGTGACTTCATATGTCACCGCTAACCCGTCGCCGAGGATTGAGTTCACAGGAATGTACCATCGACAACATGATGATTGATAAAAGACGTCTGATAACTCGAGATATGTGCTGACAAGCGACAAAAAGATGAGTTTGCGGCCAGTGTGGATTGAACACACGACCTCCAGATTTCAGGAACCGAAGTACATCTTCAGTCTGGCGCTCTCCCAACTGAGCTATGTCCGCTTTTGATGAAAGGGTTCGCCGTTATTGAGGTATCTATTGTAGAATTCAGAGTGAAGCGACATCGCGATGTGATGTTGAGGTTGGCGACGAGGAGGGCTGACTTCAATAGAAGAAATTGGTCTCCACTTAACATTATGACAAGCATTGTGGCGTTTGCGAAGCAGCTATTAGCTAGCGAATGATAAAACCCGCAACACACTGTACTGCATGTACAGAATGGCTCGTCCCAGCTTTATCTTCACTCTTTACGGAGGTCAGAGGCAGAGACTCCTCACTGAGTACGTGCTCGGCGTAGTCCGCGGCGACCATCTTGTCTGGATCGTATAACATTCTTTCCCATCTTGAAAGCAGCCCACACCGGAGAGGGCGAGTCCCTTGGCCTACAGAATTTGTTGCGAACCACAGCCGAAGAAATATGTCTTACCTATATTGGCCTTCTTTTTGTTGAGCCCAAGAACCCCAAGGGGAAGAAGAGAGCGTCGACTCGCAATCACCCATTCTCATCATCTTGGGGGAAGAGTTGGTTAGACCCTGCTAAGACTCCAGGTCGCCAAGCGAATAGTTGGAGGATTCTGGGTAACCTTAGACGGTAGGCCAAAAGGTCGAGCGGCGGCAGGTACAGTACAGTACTGTTCATTATATCATGACTATTAGCAGTAATGGTCTAAGAATAGGACTAGTGAGCTCTGTTTTCGAGTTCAAGCCTGCCCTGATCTACCGATATAAACTCAGGAAGACTGAAGTAATGATACCATCTCCAATTATATACTTACCCAAGAGAAGTGACCAAAATTGAAATAGTCAACAATGTTACCCCACCATATAAGTGCACTATTTTCATTGACGGCAATGCCCCTCACTGCGTTAGGTAATTTCCGTAGCGAGCTCGTCATCCACCCGCATTGGTATAGTTGTGTATGTCTGCGCGGCAGTAAAAAGGCTCACGGATTGCTCATGTTGCTTACTGTTCCGTAAACAGGATAACAATAACTCGTCACTGAAACCTCTTACGAAAAGGGTATAAAGTACTACGTTACCTAAAGCAAAACATCCAAGGAGAAAAAAGAATGACCGACGCACCGCTTCGCATCGGCTACGTGCCCGAGCATTTCTCGACCCCACTGTATTTCGCGCAGAAGCACTTTGGTCTCCAAGCCACCCTCACTGCTTTCCCGTCCGGCACGGGTCACATGATTACGGCTCTACGAGAGGGCGAAATCGATGTCGGTATCGGCCTGACCGAGGGCTGGGTCGCCGGCCTGGGCAAGGAGGACACACCTGGCGACGGCGGGTACCGGATCGTGGGCACTTACGTTGAGACGCCTTTGTGTAAGCCATATAACCCAAACATGTACAGAGCACCCTATCTGATGCTGATGTTTGAAACGCAGGCTGGGCCATCTCCACGGGCGTTAAGCGTCCCGAAATCTCCTCCGTCTCCAGCCTTCAGGGCTCCAAGGTGGGCGTGTCCCGCATCGGGTCGGGGTCCTACGTGATGAGCTACGTGCTGGCCGACAAGGAGGGCTGGCTCAGCACAACGCCGTCGCCGGACGTGGAGCCATACAAGGACTTCGTGGTTCTGCAGACCTTTGATAAGCTGCGGGCCGCGGTCAACGACGGCACAGCCGACTTCTTCATGTGGGAGCACTTCACGTCGAAGCGATACTGGGACGCCGGCGAGATCCGGCGCGTCGGCGAGATCTACACGCCCTGGCCGAGCTGGAAGATCGTGGCCTCCACTAACAGCACCAAGTTGGCTAAGGATCAACGGCTGCAAGACCTGTTCCAGAAGCTCGACCAGGGCGTCAAGTACTTGGACGAGCACCACGACGAGACCATCGAGTATATCAGCACCGCGCTGGACTACTCCAAGGAGGACGCCGCCGAATGGCTGGAGACGGTGAGGTTCTGCCACGAGACGGCTGGCGTCGATGTCAAGGTCATTGAAAACTGCATCGCCATTTTGCGAAAGGCGGGGGTTCTAAAGGAAGCCAAGGGAATGCAGGCCACGGAGATGTTGGTATCGGGTTTGGGCGAACAGCTTCCGTAACCGTCTTGAGAACCAAGAGGGGGGAAACATAGGAAAGTACTAAGTACTTAACATAGTTACCTGCATATAAGTAACGTACTTGGGAAACTCAAAAAAGTAAAATTACCAGAACACATGCCTCCGGATCGCGGTCCAGGGGCGAAGTGGCACAAAAGCACTACCGAGCTCAGTCCCCCCCCACGTATCCCGTTTTGCCCCACCAATTTGCAGTGACGTCTAATAGTACGAGCAGCAGCCCAGCTCTCTCCAAGCTCCTCACCACTCGCAACGTACTTTATGTAATCCGGCCGAACGTGCCACACCCTGGCGACATTCCGTATCGACGGTTGAAGGGCGCTTTCTTTTGCCTCTAGGAGCCGGGAGCAACATATTGCCCCACCACTATGGCGTCCTCCATTCCCCTCCAACGCGCCGCCGCCATAGGCCTGCGCGTACCAACAGCAGCAGCAGCCTCCCCGCGACAGAGCCTCCAATCCCCGACCTTCCTCGTGCGCCGACTACTCCTACGGCCGCCGACCCGGACGACCTGGATGCAACATACCTCTCAGCGCCGCCCAAACTCGACCAAAACAACCTCTTCGTCCTCTTCTTCGTCTCAGTCACCACCCACACCCACCCCCACATCCACAACCGGGACGGCGCCGCCCCCGACGACAAACACAACCACGGCCTCGCGCCTCGACCGCGTCCTAGCCCGCACGTCGCGCTACCTCCCCCAGCGCCTCCGGGGCCCGCTGCAGCAGTTCCGGCGCGCGCCCGTCTCGCACGTGGCCGCGTTCCTGGTGCTGCACGAGCTGACGGCGGTGCTGCCGCTGTTCGGGCTGGCGGGCGCCTTCTACTACCTGGACGTGGTGCCCGTCGAGTGGGTGTTCGGGTGGTGGGCGCCGTACGCGCAGGAGGGCGGGACCAAGGTGCTGCGCTACTTCAGGAAGAAGGGCTGGTTCGGCCTCGCCGCCGCCGCCGCCGACGGGGACGGGCGCGGGGGGGACGACGTGGCGAGGGGTGAGGAGAGGCTGGAGAGGGAGTTGGCCGCGCGCGAGGGCGAGAAGCGGAAGGAGAAGACAGGAGGCTGGTTTTCCCTCTGGAGAGGGAGGGACGCTGGCAAGGACGACGGCGAGGTGGTGGAGGGCGGAGAAGAAGTAGCAGCCCACGCGAAAAGCAAGACTCGAAGGGCCGCCGAGGTTGTCAAGGACAAGGTTACATGGGACAACTCCGAGACGGGGTACAAGCTGGGCGTTCAGATCGTGGCCGCCTACGCCATCACAAAGATGCTGTTGATCCCAAGGGTGGCATTTAGCCTCTGGCTCACACCGTCCTTTGCGAGGGCCATGGTGTGGTCCCGAAAACTCATATTTAGACGATAATTATGGCCTCGAGAGCAGCGTAGGCTACGTGTACGATAATGCAATGCCTGACCCTGTTCAGGGCTTGTATATATTCACATAATCACGGCAAAATAAAGTAACGAACTTTGGTCTTAGATGTCTTGATTTTCCTCTCGAGCTATGCTTTTGTGCTTTTGATATTAGCATGGGATCGCGCCATCCATCATGGACGAAACAAACCCCCGTAATAACCCAAGCTACCTTGCCTATCTCTTCAAGAAGTCAAGATGCCAACTCTTGTATGTGTTTGTTTGTCTTGACAGCATTTAAGCCTTCTCGTAGACCCAGTCGAAGGTAGCGCTCTTGTAGCTGACGAGATCCTCGGGCTTGAACCACAGAGCAATCTCCTTCTCAGCGTTCTCGACGCTGTCGGAGCCGTGGCAGACGTTTCGGCCGACATCAATGGCGAAGTCACCACTAGAGCAGTAGATATGATTAGCAAATGTTTCCATTTTCTGCAATTGGTTCGAAGAGGGGTAAGGAGGAAGAAGTAGAAACGTACCGGATGGTGCCAGGGGCAGAGGCAAGGGGGTTGGTGGCACCGAGCAGGACACGGCCGGTCTTGACGGCGTCACGGCCCTCCCAGACCATGGCGCAGATGGGGCCGCTGTTCATGTCTTTTTTAACCCCCAAAGTTAGCATTTGACCAAATCTCTTCGAGAAATTGTGGTGACTCACACTCGATCAGACCGGGGAAGAAAGGCTTGCCAGCGAGGTCAGCGTCTAAAAGAGGCAACACGGTTAGTATGTACATTATGCCCATCGTTTAGAGTAGAACATCAAAGCGGCTTACAGTGCTTCTCGAGGTGGGCCTTGCCGGGGGTCATCAGCTTGATGGCAACCAGCTTGTAGCTATAGGTCCAAGTTAGACATCTGACACCACCTGGGTTTTGTTGGGAATTGCTGCTCACCCTCGGTTCTCGAAGCGGCTCAGAATGGGGCCGACGAGGCCACGCTGAACGCCATCAGGCTTGATAGCAATGAAGCTGCAAGAGTCTCAATGTCAGTCTCGATCTAGGGTCGAACTGCGAGGAGAAAAAAGCTGAGCAGCTTCAGACATACGTTCTCTCGGTAGACATGTTGGGCTGTTCTGGTACAGGCACTGCCTTTTCTGTGGGAGAAGTAGAAAGTGGGGTGTGGAAAGAGGTGACTGTTGTAGTCGTGGTTGACGGTAAACAGGAAGATGGAGAGGAGACGAAGCTGTTCAAGACACCTTTGTCGATAGAATTGTACAGCTGCCAAGGGGGAAGGAAAAGCAGAAAAATCAGGGCCAAAAGACTTGTGAAGAAAAGCGGTAACAGAATGGCGCGGGGTTGATGGCGGGGCAGCAGCAGCTCTGCAGGTGGTGGTGGCTGTTGTCGATTGGCATTGGCTGGGCTTGGGTTTGGGCTGCTGCTACCAGACGCCACCCAGTTCGAGTCCAGGGTCTCGTTGTTGACATTGGCATGTGTCCCTGAATAGGAGCGGTGCGTACCAGGTCTTAGAACATCTGCTTTTTTGCTTCGTGAAAAGATTCCAACTGTAGGCGGAGACGACGGCGATGGGCGTCTTGATTGATCGTCTTGCATTTTGAGGCAGTCATCAATGGAGAGCTGGTCTTGACCTGATTCTTTCAATTGCCATGTGGTTGAGCGACCCCCTGAGCGCCAAAACACCCGGGAATCCTGGCAAAAGAGCTTGCAATGGCCCGTGCACTGATACCTACTTACTTCTTTAGGTACGTTGTACTATACCACTACCACTCTGAGCAAGCAGGTCAAGACACAATAAGAATCAACATGGGATGGCTGCAGCTCTACGACCAGGTGATTTAGAGGGAGGAGGCCTCGGGGTTGAGTTGATCACTGGCTTGATGATATGCACGAATTGAAATCATCGTGAAGGTTCTGCCAAGGTTAGCAGACGGGCGACCTCAGAATTAGGAAATGTTGACATAGTCATGAGTATCAGAGTATCGAACTTGGCCAGCCAACGGGGTGGGGTTCCCAAGTCCCAAGCTTGAACTGTATATTGTACATGGTAAATGCTTTTCCAACCCAGGCGCCAAGCTGGAGCTATTGCCTCTTTCCCTTGACGGCCCCGTGTCCCAAGAGCTGTAACCGGCAACCCTGACATGGACAACGTAACATGCAATGGGGGGAATAATCTGGGCAAGTCACCATATACATGGCCTGTCAGGTAACCCCCTCATTGGAACCCCCCATATGCCCTGGCGGAATCATGGCTAATTGGTCGATCTGGACGAGATTGGCGACAAACGGGACCTCATCAAAGGGAAAGTGCAACCTGATGTCAGTCCATCATACCAGGTGCCATTTCTATAAGTCATGGGCCCGCATCAAACGTTGGACCGCTAATTAGAGCAACGTATATCCCGCATACATGCTCTGTCTCTCCGCACTCAACCTAATTCGTGGAACTGGGGTAAGGAACTGGGGTAAGGAACTGGGGTAAAGGCTGGGGGGCCTGGGGGGGCTGGGGTAGAAATCTCTTAGTCAATGTCAGCCGGGCATGCATGTTCAACGAGGATGCGGGTACTACCTTTTCTATATAAGTGGCGTTGATTCCCTGGGAGTCTTGTGGTTGCTGATGTAGATTCAGACTCGGATTCCAACCAGACATCATGACGTCGTGGCTTTCCTCCCACAAAGGCTTTGCCTCAGCAGTAATAGCGCTCGCATCGCTACTAGCCACGCCGACTGTAGCTCAAGATGCTTCTCCCTCCCCCGGTATTTATTTCCCACTTTCGTCGTCTTCCATGTAATCACCCTGCTTACCCGTCGCTGTACCAGGTGTTGTGGTGAACGGCACGAGCTTCGCCCTCAATGGCGACCACGTCTCGTACCGCTTCCACGTAGATGAGGAGACGGGCGACCTGATTAACGACCACTTCGGCGGTCTGGTGACGGAGACGGTGCCCCAGCTTTCGCCGAAGATCCAGGGCTGGGTCGAGGAGATCGGGCGTGCGAAGCGCGAGTTTCCGGACATGGGCCGCGGCGACTTCCGCGTGCCCGCCGTCCGGGTACGGCAGGCTGCCGGCTACACCGTCAGTGACTTCCGGTACCGCTCCCACGATGTCGTGCGAGGCAAGCCTGCGCTCCCCGGGCTCCCCTCCACCTTCAGCAAGGATGGTGGTGATGACGTGACCACCTTGGTCGTGCACATGTACGACAACTACTCGAGCGTCGCCGCCGATCTGACCTACTCCATCTTCCCCAAGCTCGATGCCATCGTCCGCAGCGTCAACATCACCAATGAGGGACAAGGAAACATCACCATCGAGCGGCTCGCCAGCTTCAGCGTCGACTTACCCTATGGCGATTTCGACATGATTGAGCTGCGGGGAGACTGGGCGCGCGAGGGTATGAAGGTCCGGCGCAAGGTCGACTACGGAACTCAGGGGTAAGTAAATGACCACGGCTTCATCATCCCGGTAACTACAGCGAATTGCTGACACGAGATTCATCCTAGTTTCGGGAGTGCCACTGGGTACTCATCCCACCTTCACAACCCATTCCTGTCGCTCGTTGCACCCGATACCACAGAGTCCCGGGGCGAGGCATGGGGTTTCTCCTTGATCTACACAGGATCCTTCGCCGTCGATGTGGAGAGGGGCTCCCAAGGTTTCACGCGCGCCATGCTGGGCCTGAACCCCTACCACCTGTCGTGGAACCTGGGGCCCGGTGAGAGTCTCACTAGTCCCGAATGTGTTGCTACCTACTCCGAGAATGGCATTGGCGGTGTGTCTCGCCTCTTCCACCGCCTTTTCCGCAACCACCTGATGAAGAGCAAGTTCGCTGTGGAGCCTCGCCCGGTGTTGCTCAATAGCTGGGAGGGTCTGTTCTTTGACTACAACGAGAGCCGCATCTACAACCTGGCCCAGGAGTCTGCCGAGCTCGGCGTCAAGCTTTTCGTACTGGACGATGGCTGGTTTGGTAACGAGTACCCTCGCGTCACCGACAATGCCGGTCTCGGCGATTGGCAGGCGAACAAGGACCGCTTTCCTAACGGCCTGGGCCCTCTCGTGAACCAGGTCACGGCACTGGACTCGGCCCAGTCGTCCGACAAGCTGCAGTTCGGCCTTTGGTTCGAGCCCGAAATGGTGAACCCCAACTCCACCCTGTATCACACCCATCCCGACTGGGCCCTCCACGCGGGCGATTACCCCCGAACTCTGACACGGTCGGAGCTAGTGCTCAATGTGGCCCTGCCCGAGGTGCAGGAGTTCATCATCGAGTCCCTGTCCGACATCCTAAGCAACACCTCGGTGAGCTACGTCAAGTGGGATAATAACCGCGCCATCCACGAGATGCCGAGCGACAGCATCGCCCACGCGTACATGCTGGGTCTGTACCACGTCTTCGAGACGCTGACGACGCGCTTTCCCGACGTGCTTTTTGAGGGGTGCGCGTCGGGCGGTGGCCGCTTCGACCCGGGCATCCTGCATTACTTCCCGCAGATCTGGACGTCGGACAACACGGACGCCCTGACGCGCATCTACGCGCAGTTCGGCACATCGCTCGCCTACCCGCCGTCAGCCATGGGCGCGCACGTGTCCGTCGTGCCCAACCAGCAGACGGGGCGGACCATCCCCCTAGAGTTCCGGGCGCACGTGGCCATGATGGGCGGCTCGTTCGGGTTCGAGCTGGACCCGGCGGAGCTGTCGGACGCGGACCGCGCCCAGATCCCGGGCATCATCGCGCTGGCCGAGCAGGTCAACCCGATCATCGTCGGCGGCGACATGTGGCGCCTCAACCTGCCCGAGGACTCCAACTGGCCCGCCGCCCTGTTCCTGTCCGAGGACGGCGCCCGGGGCGTGCTGTTCTACTTCCAGGTCCGCAGCATCGTCAACCAGCCCACCCCTTACCTGCGCCTCCAGGGGCTCGACCCAGCAGCCCGGTACACCGTCAACGGCACCGACACGTACTCGGGAGCCACGCTGATGCGCATGGGGCTCCAACACCAGTTCACTGGCGAATACGACAGCGAGGTTGTGCTCATTGAGAAGGCCTAAGTAATGACTTCACTTGGGAATAATATTGTAATACAGCTTCAATAAGACTCCATGACCCGCAGTGACCAACCACTCCGTGACGGCACGTGTGCGGCGTGGTGGAATGCACACCGCCAGATAGACGTGCCAGAATTAGCCTTCGATGGTGAGGCCCCAACCGTCATAATCCATGAGCTGTCACAAGTGTATCTCTGCACCTGGTGTCACCCGCAATGTAGATATAGAATTTCATGAAAAGCGCATACTTTTGTAGGGTCGGCGCTCGGCTATGGGGATATGACACTTTCTAAACTCTCGACATATTAATAAGTAAGTACATACACCAGAATATGGGACAGTTCCCTCTATATTACCGAATGAGTCGTACTCTAAATCACCCCGATCTCCAGATGGGACTGATATCGATGGAGACGACGGGGGACCGGTAAGATCGGCTGGAGCTCACAAGCGAGATGGTTAGGAAGTGAAGAGAGAGACTTCGTCCTGTCCACTATCCAGTCTATGCGACAAGGTTAAATCGTCTCATGCCGCCGGTTCTACGTGCAACACGTTTGCTTGCCTAGTAAAAGCCGTCAACACCAAGACCTCTAGTCATCTGCAGCATTATCCCAAAAGGGGGCCCTGCCGAGATACCCCTTCGGCCGTCTACCATGGCTGGATAGCTATGGAGGCCTCATTCTCGACATTTCGTCCAGTATGATATGATAGGCAGTGCCATGTGCATTTGCTTGTCGGGAGTTGTTTCCGGGTGTGATGACTTGGTCCTCTCCTCCGCAACGGCGCTTGTGCAAGTCTACCAGTCCGGAAAGGACACGATGATAGGCTCGGGGAATGATCCCAGAGAAGAAAGGCTTGCGGCCAAGACTGAGCGCAACTGACGATGCCAGTTGCCAAGGAAAATCTGTCTGCAGCTGAATCGGCCGCTCTTCATGTCAAGGACTGATAACCCCCGATAAGTTCTTCTTTGGACCATACATATGCAGTCGACACTACAGAAGCTTCATGGGTGTCTGTGTGCTCCTGGGACAGTTTTGGAAGTATGTACTTACTTAGTTACCATAGTGTAGGGACTGTTTCACAAGTGCACTACTTAGGTAACAACAGAGGTTCGTCTGATCTATCTGCCAGGGGGTCTAAAAGGCTTAGGTCCGGGAGTCAGAACTTAGGGCCGCCATGCCGTAGCCGTCGTGTCCCCAATAGATCAGATATCTCTATTTATCTCAGCGCAGTTCAAGCTCAACCGAACTTCTAGACCCAACTTAAAAAAGATAGATGGCCCCAACCAACCGCAAGCCATGGAGATGGCAGTCCCCTCATGTGGCTTCAACATATGAATACAGCTAGCTGTTCAGGCAAGCCTCCAAGCATTCCAAGAGTTCCAAGAGTTCCAAGAGTTCCAAGAGTTCCAAGAGTTCCAAGACTCACCCCTCCATTCCCATTCACGAATATGATACGGGAATGCTGTACACCGCAGCCCTTTCCCAACAATACCCTTCGGGCAATGACCGAAGTTGCCCTTCCCGTAGTGCGATACCGTCGCCTTGCCACGCTCGAGTAAATGGCAGTGGCCGAGGCGCCAAGTCGTTGACTCGGGGGCGTCTGTCCACTCACGACTCAGCGACCCCGCGTTCCCTGTCTTACATGCATAGCACACGCCTGTCTTACCCCAGAGATGTTGACCCCTCATCCGAACCCCCAGTTCTCCACCCCCGGACTGACCCCAGATTCCCAGGGAGGAACAGTCACCTGGAAACTCCCGCCAAGGCCCAGGGCCGAAGGGCAAAATTAGGTCGGCCCATAGGGGAACACAACATAGCGTCCGTCTCCTTGCGTCAGTTGACTTACCACAGAAGCTGTATGGGAAGGAGTAATCGTACCATTTGCCCACTTCCCAAGCCTTTCCAAGAAGAGGAGATGGGCTGGGCCCTCGCTGCAAGAGAATACCCCGGGATACTGATGACTCCTTCGGCGGGGTGAAGACCACAGAGATTGGCTATCACTGATCCGGGTAGTGATGATGAGGCATGACATAAAGGGTCACCGAAGTGCCCCGATACTCTGAAAAGAAACTTTCATATTTGCTTATATCTGCTCTGTCTCGCAGCATATATCACTCACCGCGGCCACCTTTTTGGTCTTTGCATAATTTGCTCTCTCTATTTTGTGCGCATCGCTTCGAGTAACCGGCCTTTGATATCTATTATTGCCGTTGGCTACTTGATCAGTAGTCTGGGTTGCGTGTGTGTGTCTTGTTTCGCTCTGACATCACTGCCCGCCTCCTTCCTCGTCGCTTTTGTCGTTGTCGTATCATGGGTTGGACCACCCACGCCTCGGGGACGCTTGATCCCCCGGAAGTGCGAAACTGGCACATCCACCTCATCGCCCTCGTGGCGTCAATGTCGGCCCTAGCCAGTATGTCCTCGTCCTTCTCGTCGTGAGATCGTCTCTCCTTGCTATCCGTGTTCTGACTGTTCCCCTTCGCTCTCTTCAGTGGGGTACGACACGGCCGTCATCGGCGGCACCATGGCTCTGGAGTCCTTCATTCGTGACTTTGGGTGGTCAGAAGTGGATGCGACTACCCGTGACACCATCCAAGGCAACATCGTCTCGACGTTCCAGGTAAGCAATGCAGAGATACGGGGCCCGAGAGGAATGAAGCTCTATGAACCATGAGTTTGGTACTCGTCCGGATGTCATGTGACGCCATATGCTGATCTCTGTCACTTGTTGACAAGGCCGGCTGCTTCTTCGGCGCCCTCCTCTCCTTCCCCATCGCGGAGAAGTTCGGCCGCCGCATAGCCATCCTGTGCGCCTCCCTCGTCTTCCTGCTCGGCGGCACCCTCATGACGGCGTCGCACGGCAACCTGAACATGATCTACGCGGGCCGCGCCATCGCGGGCCTCGGCATCGGCTCCTCGTCGCTCGTGGTGCCCGTGTACATCGCCGAGGTGGCGCCGCCCTCGATCCGGGGCCGGCTCGTGGGCATCTTCGAGATCGCGTCGCAGGGCGGCGGCATGCTGGGGTTCTGGATCAACTACGCGACGGACCGGACCATCGACCGCCGCCAGCAGTCGCAGTGGATCGTGCCGCTGGCCCTGCAGCTCTTCCCCGGCGTGTGCCTGTTCTTCGGCATGCTGCTCTTCTGCCCCGAGTCGCCGCGGTGGCTGGCCCGCGGCGACGACTTCGAGGGCGCCGGCCGCATCCTCGCGCGCGTCCGCGGCCTCCCCCCCCGACCACGCCTACCTCCGCCGCGAGATGGACGAGATCCGCGCCCAGGTCGAGGAGCGCTCGACCCTGCACCGCTCCAAGCGGGACCAGGCCCGCAAGCTGCTGCAGCGCGGCGTGCGCAACCGCGTCGCCATCGGCGTCGCCCTCATGTTCCTGCAGAGCTTCACGGGCGTCAACATCATCACCTACTACGCGCCGCGCATCTTCGCGACCCTCGGCGTCCAGGGCACCTCGCTCAAGCTCTTCAGCACGGGCTTCTACGGCATCGCCAAGACGCTGGGCATGGTCACCTTCACCTTCGTCGTCGTCGAGCGCGTCGGCCGCCGCAAGGGCCTCGTCTGGGGCGCCGCGCTCGGCTGCATCCCCATGTGGTACATCGGCGGGTACGTCATGCGCGCCGACCCCGAGGCCGCGGCCGCGGCGGGCGCCGTCACCCGCGACGGCTGGGGCTACCTGGCCATGGTCTGCGTCTACGTCAACGGCTTCATCATCTGCGCCACCTGGCAGGGCATCACCTGGACCTACGCCTCCGAGATCTTCCCGCTCGACATCCGCATGCTGTGTGTCGCGCTGACGACCGCCGTCACGTGGCTGGGCTCCTTCATCATCGCCCGCTTCACGCCCTACATGATCTCCGATCTGGGCTACGGGGCCTATTTCTTCTTCGGCTCCATCCTGGTGTCCATGGGAATCTGGGCCTTCTTCTTTGTCCCTGAAACGAAGGGTGCGTTGTCACCATTCATCTTACAGAACCCCTTGAGAGTACTTTACACGCTGCTGACCTCTTGTTTGCTTTTTTAGGTGTCGTATTGGAGCAAATGGACGCTCTTTTCGCTAAATCGACCGTCCAGGTCGTCTGGGCCCAGCTCAGGGGCCGACCGGTTCTTCCTGAAGACGTCACAGCCATGACTGGCGCAAGGAGAAGCAAAGAAGCGATGGTTGAGGAGGTTGAGAGCAAAGATATGCGATAACACTTGTTTAGTCGTTTTGAGTGTATGTCTTCTTCGGTGGTTAGACTTGCATGTTTGGGAAGGAGAAACGGATTTATGACTAAGGAGAGAGAGAAGAACATTAGCCGGCGGTGTTGCTAGATCCATGAAGAAGGAAGGTATGAGACACGCCAGATAAACACTTGATTTCTCTTGAAAGGCACACCTAAACGTCTAAGTGTAATTGAGCGACATCAATGGTGAGCAACCACATATATTGAGCGAATAAGCAGAACATGGTCTTTTCGAATCAGATCTATACAGCAAAGAATTAGGTATGAACATTCAATTTTGCGATCATCCTCTATCCATTATGCCCGAAACAGTCTACCCCGAATAACAGGAACGCCCCCAACCATTTTGCCACTCTAGAGAAACAGATAGACCAAGCCCTAACTTGAAATCATCATGAGCATCATGAAAACCGTTGGCCAGGGAAGACGAAGAAGGAAACGGAAAAAGAGAAAAGGGCTTAGATGGCGAGCGCGGCGAGAGCGAAGGCCACGAAGGTGCTAACGGAGCCCGCAATGGCGGCGCCAGCGGTGGCGATCGGGGGAGAGTAGGTGCTGACGGGGGTGGTGGTGTTGCCGGCCATCACGCTGGTCATGGTGGTGGTGGGGGCAGCGGCGGTGGTGGCAGCGACGGTGGTGGGCGCGGGCTCCGTCATGTACTCGGCGGAGGCGGCGGAGCTCATGGCCTCGACAGTAGGGATAGGGGTAGACTCGATCATTGTCGTGGACTCAGAAGCGATCATGGCCTCCTCGGTGGTGGTCGGGGTAGCCTCGGCCTCCGTTGTGCACTCAGTGGTGGTCACGGCCTCCTCGGTGGGGGCCGGGGTCGGGGTAGGGATGATCTCCGTCGTGCAGTCAGTGGTGGATGACGCAGGGACGCTCATGGCGGCAGTAGTAGCCTGGTCAGTCTCGCAGAAGGCCTTCATGGCGGGGAAGACGCTGGCTATTGGAGATTAAGGTTGGTCAGTACTTAAGGTAATCGACAATGTACACGAAGATTGGGTGTTGCTCAAGGAGGGAGAGAGAAAGAGAGAGAAGGCGGTGGCGTACAGGTGGCAGCAGAGGCACCGCACTTGTCCACGACGCAGCTGCTGGAAGCAGCCTGGAGAACCTCCATGTGTTCGCAGAGGCACTGGTAGTCGGTGGCGTCGCAGGGGGTGGACTCGGTGCAAGCATCGTTGATGCAAGGAACGGCGCAGGACGGGATGTCGGACATAGAATGGGCCGAGACAGCGGCGACGAGAGCGGCGGCAGCGAGAGCGTACTTCATTTTGACGTTGGTAGGATATTATTCGACCGGGGCTTGAGATGTTGGATTCGAGAATGAAATTGGTAGACTTATTATGAAGACTGCAGAGATAAGGAGCGTTGTGAGTGGTGTTTGAAATGAGTGACTTTGGGTTGTGGATGGAGAAGTTAGAAGAATAGAAGAAGGACAAGCAGCTTTAAGTAAATCTCATACGGCGCTGTCCCCGAGAACTGGAGGGATATCTCGTGTCTGTTGGTCATACATCTGGCTACAATCAAAGCCTATCCAGTAGCCCTCGAAGAGATTTTCATCAACAACTAGGCCAGCTTTGACGCGCCTCCTGAACGGTGTCATGCCTGAAGCAGCGAGAGGTCAAAGAGAGTTTCCAGCATCCGAGAGCAGAGACGGCAAAGCGGCAGTGATGTTTTCTAGTTGGGTCTTCTTGGGTAAACAGGCCTGATAGCAGAGACTGGTATAGGGGCAAGCTTGTTTAGAAAGAGGGTAGGGAAATCCGGGGTAAGGCTCACATGGGTAGTCTACTCGCCTATCTAGCGACGAGTGGCGCAGATGTTGACGCTAAAGGACATTTATCTTCACATGCTTGCATTCTTCCAAGATGGGGAGCCCAGGTGAGATGCGCCGTCCATGGCTGGCGTTGCTAAAGCAAGTATGTGGAAATACTCTGTTTCCTGTAATTTACACGTTGATAGCAGCTAACGTGGAGATGGGGGTCATAGACGGATGGATAATCCACGATCACCGCAGGTCACGGGCTTCATTTACATCTCGGAAGATTGGGAGCAAGATCGGAAATACTTGGGCAGGGAGCTCAACATGACGAAAAGTAGAATCCAGGGAATACAGTGAACTCGGTACAAACCTCAACCCCTGAACCATTACCTGCCTTTCTATAACAGCGCAGAGATTTAAGTTCGAACCGGGCCAGCTGCAGTACCTGAAGCACTAATGAGGCTTGTTTCTCGATCCTAGCCAATACGCCCTCTTGCTTCTGCGTCTTGTTCTAGCGCCGCCACCACCAATTACAAACAATCTAATCAAGGACCTCCCCGCCCATCCCGTTGAATTTGGAGTCGAGAAACATCCTCAACGAAGCGCCACCAAATCATCATGTTCTTTACCCAGATGAGAGAATAACCATATCTTTGGCCATTCTATCTGGACTTCTTGGTTAGTTCTCTCGATTTGTTTCTTCTGTAGCTGGGCTGAATATCCGTCTTCACAAAGGGAGAAGATGTTTTCAGCCATGCCTAACTCTCTGCTCTGTCTCGAAAGATTACACGGGTAGCGGAGAGGGGGGGTCGCCCTGAAGCTCATCTGGGGATATCCGGAGTACGATGAGGTTCCGAAGAGGATATCAAGGAGGCAGAAGCACTCGATGTGAGTAGCATTCGCACCAAATCGAGAGAAAATGGGGGGACCGTGCTGACTATAGCCTATTGTTTGGAGTATCTAGAGGGCGGAACGGTTGCCCAGTTCAAAACGCGTGTGGCAGCACGGCAAGCCTTTGCCTAATCGAATGCTCTGGAGGATATTCCGTTGCTGTGAGGCTCGGGGACGGCGAGGTGCGAGTGTGTATGCTCCTTACTGGCGAACCCGCGGCGTGGAAACCGTCAAGCTTTCTACACCGACTTACCATCTCGTCCCTTGTCCTAGCAAATGATGACGATGAGTCCATCGTGGCTGTGGTGCGGGGGCTCTTCTGCGATGCCGACGTCGATGCTACGCAAGTATCGCAATCGCTTATTCCTCCTGTTTCTCCAAAGCAAGACGCGGGCGCCATGGAATGAGCCGCGAATGAGACGAAGACCCAAATACTGCGTTCATACAGCGACACAGCTGGCCGTTACATACAGGGATATATAATACTCGTAGAGCAGGCCCCTGCACTGATGCGTAATATCTGCGAAAACGGCTGCATAGCCGGTGCCAATCCCAACTTGGACCTCCTGCGTGATTAATAAAGCTCTGTTACAAATGACACTCAAGCCTCTTCGTGGCAGTGACCTCTTTCTCTCTTTCCCTGCCTTACTCCTATTGCGAATACACGTGTTGGTATACTCGGCATCATCGTGTTCTTACAAGGATATCCCTTGTTTGGGCGGTGGGTAGCAATGTAACGTCCAAGGTTTTCGGTGGGTATAGATGACCCCAAGATGGCCATACACATACTCGTATACGCACACACACGGCGGGTCTCCCGCTCCGCCACATGCGAGCCCGGGACTGCGAGCCCAATGTGGGAGTTTAAGCATCAATGCACAGCTGCTCTATCGATACCCGTTCTTTAACTTGACGACACTCCTTCGATTTCCTATGAAGGTGCTCTAGCTCTACAAATAAGGGGTATGGCAATCCTAATCCTGTCGAGCCTTTGAGAGCATCCAGTGCCCTTGGCTGACCCCAACGCCTTGGCAATGCATATCCTCCATTTCAGTCGTAATTCCTCAAAAACATCGCTGAATATACCAAGCAAAAAAAGGAAAAAAGAAAAAAGAAGAAAAATTAAGAAAAAGAGGACAAAAGAGAAAAAGAGAGAAGAGAAGAGAAGAAACGAACAGTCAGAAAAACCCCAGGACCTAGAAAACGATATCAAGCGACCCGTCCTTGTTGAAACACTCGGCCATCCCATACCGACGGCTATCCAGACTCCAGTATAAAACGCCAGTGATGAAGTAGCGGCACCACCGGACAAAGTCATTTATGCCCTTTTGAACTTCCGCGTCACACCCCATAGTCAACTTATCGAGCTTTAACGAGGCTTGGTCAAACCGGCGCATGGAGCCCCGAAGCATGGAGACCAGCTCCGACGAGACTGCATCGAGGCTCCGACAGTCCGGGCTTAGGTTCCAGTACATGACGGGGACGATGTTCAGAAGCGAGCCTTGGGCCTGTGACGAGTCGCCAAGTAAGCAAAATGATCCATCTTGACCAGCAACGCCTCTCGTCTGCGGGCAGATGACGACTGGGTACTTACTATCTCCTTTTGGGCCGAATAGATGTCGTTAAGTATAAGACACATAACTACCGTTTCAGCCCAGAGCGACCTCATGGCTGACGACTCCATGATGCGCTCGGGGAGTCTGATCTTGAGCATATAACTACAAAGGAGAGGTCGGTTCCCCAGTCATTAGCAAGCACTTCGTTGTCTTCGGCCACCACCACTGCCACTCTGGTTGTCCAGCTTTCCCCGAGGGGCCTGGTGGTACTTACTCGGTGATGGCGATCTGGGGGAAGCACCCGACCGACCCGGACCGGATCTTGAGGTACTCCTCGAGCGTCGGGATGCAGCCCCTGAGGCGCTGGCCGTGCTCGAGCCCGACGTTGATCATGAAGTTCTCGAGCTCGCGGTAGAAACGGCCGCGCTGGACCTTGTCGGTGGCCGTGCGCAGCACCTCCCCGACGTCGGCGAACAGGGCCATGTTGGGACCCGGCGTCACCGACACCCCCGTCTCTGCCGGCTCACCGCCTGCGGCGGCGGTGCCGTCGAGGGCCAGCTCCTGCCGGATGTAGCTTAGGGACCGCCGGTAGTAGGCCCGCGTGCGCTCCTCGTCCAGCGAGACGTCCGTGTCCCCCACGTCGACCTCGTCGTCCCACACGAAGATCCAGACCGAGTACGCCGTCGCGGCCACGAGCTCGTCCCACTCGGCATGCGGATACCAGCTTTTGGTGAGGGAAAACAAGCAGGAGGAAGTCAGCCAACGACGCTCGCTCGCAGCTTTAAGGGTGGGGGAGGTTGCATGGAAAAGAGAACTCACAAGGCGAGGAGCTTTGCAAAGTCGGCCTTCTTCAGAGCCCGGAGCTTCTTCTCGCCCATGATGTGCCGGTCCAGGATCGAGTTCACCAGCGGCTCCAGCCGCTCGGCGTGCCGGTTGATGGCGAGGGGCCAGCCCTCGAACACAGCCCTCAGGTCCGGAACCCGGAACGTCTGCCCGTGGAGCTCCGCGGCGAGGGCTAGCGCCTGGTTGTAGATGCTGTCGTACCGAGGGGGCGCGGGTCCGACCTCGCGGAGGGGCGACCCAGGCAGCGGCTGTTTTGCGTCGCGTATCGAGACGAGAGGGGAGGGATGGCGGCGCGAGGAAGATGGGGAGGAGAGGTAGCGCAGAAGTCCCCGGACGATGGCTCTCGCCCGCCTCAAGAGCTTTCCCCAGAGCTTGGATGGGTAGTGCATCTTGTTGTCGTCTAGTCGGGTTCTGCCAACGACTGGGTTCGGTCACACTCTTTGACCTGCGCACACTTTGCTTAGGGTATATTCTAGGCCCTTTCCCGTGGGGGTGCAAGCTTTGCTTTATATGAAATCATGGCCGCTTTTCTAGCTTCCTACGGCCCGCCTCGGTACAGAGCAGTAGAATCACTGGTTTGTCGATCTGTTGTTATGTGGGCGAGCCGGAGGAACCAAGTAGTCATCCCAAACATCCTAGATAGAGCAGTGTAATCATTAGGTTGTCGGTCTGTTGTTATGTGGGCGGGCTGGAGGACCCAAGTAGTTATTCCGAATGTGCGATATAGATCACACTTCGTTCAGCGGGTCTCGTCACAGTTCAAACTTGTATCACGAAGAGGTTTCCTCTTTCTATCCGCCCCCCATGAGCCAATAGCCCAAGTCAAAGCCCTCGTTGAGTGAAGGGGCATATACACATGGGCTTCTCTACAGGATTTCGAACACGGGGATGAGCGCCTACGTGGCACAGATGCACCACTCAGAAAGGGAGAACTCTTGTATATGGGCCAACTAGCTCTATGTTGGGTATCTAGAGGCTGAGACGATACGCGCTCACGAACGTCTGACTGTCCCTAACGTGAAGGGAAGCGGTCGAAAGTATCCCCATAAGGGTCCCGCTCCCCTTCTTCGGCAGCAAATCACGCAAGGGAAACAGACGGGAATTAGGGTTTCTTCAACAGATTCTCATCGGTCATACGCAGAAAACCAATCGATGGGCTTGTCGGGTTCACACCGCCTGTTCAGTAGCGTTTGCTAGAGGAGTTATAGAAACTTGGGCTATCAACCCCCAAGAATGTAGGTGTGTGCGATGATGGATATGCGCTTGGCATGGGGGAGGGAGTCGGGAGCGAAGTGGATACTCGCTTTGCATATTCACCACTAAAAGAAGCTTCCATGCTTGCTTCGGTGGTAATGTGGTGTAGATAGCGTGTTAGGACCGGGAAGCGCCTCCTCTTGCTCCCAGATGCACATGACGGTGTCGGCACCAGGCCCACCGCTCTCGTCATATTACTGGCCCTAACGATAATGAAAATAACCTATCACAGGTAAAAACCCTGGCGTGCCTCACCAAGGTGTGGTCACGCGGGGTGACTGGGTATATAGCACGGCGGTAACTCTTGGGCCAGTGTGGCCGGCAATCCTTTGTTTCCCTACTACGACTACGTCAGACCATCCACCGGAGAATATTTGCGCAGAATCGGACAATATCTTCGGCACTCGAGAGTCAAGACTAACTTGCGAAGTGGAGAGTCGTCGCAGTCATTCCGATCCCGCTTTTTGACATGGTCTCGATGATCCAATCCGGCGCCATGGATTCTCAACAGGTGGATTCCTTTCGGGCAAAACTCGTCACTTGGACCAAGCACTAAACCTGAAAAACCCGTCCTTGGACCCCGTTCTATGGGAAAGAGAATTACGATTCTGCATTAACCTTACATAGTACATACGCGGCAGGCCGCTGCATGTCGATCCGCATCCCATGTGAGTCGGCTGTCTCCGGGAGCCGGCAGTAAGGATTCGTTAGATAAGATTTATGGGTGTTTGGAGTTTCTGGAATCATCACATCCTGAACATTGATTAATGTCGGGCTGTGAGTCACTCTAGCTTGGATAAGACAAAAGTCACTTTTCGCTGAGAGAGAGAGAGAGAGAGAAGCGGATCATGGGCTTCATGAGAGCTGGTCGGGTTTGTTAAACACGAGCCAGCCGGCCCATCCACTGTACTTGACTCTCTAAATCCGGCTCATCCGCTTCATGAGTAAGGCCTGGGCCAATGTGAACAGATTCACTGTCTGACAAAACGCTCCAAGTCACCGGGAAAGGAGGTAGGTAAGTGACGTGTTAAACGTAACCCATAATATTGACCCTGAATAAACACCACTAGCTCCATCCGATGCAAATATCTATCTGTCTATCTAAACACACACGCGCACGCTCCAGTGCATTGCCAATCTACGTGAAAGCTCATCCCCCATCTCCCTCTATAGCTTCTTCTGCCTAGCCTTTCCACGGCCGCCGAACCCCCAACCGATCTGGTTGGCCATCTTGACGTTGGTGTTCAGCTCGTCGGCGAGGGTGTAGACCAAGCCCGGGTTCTTCTGGAACCAGCGGCCGGCCATGACGACATCAAGACCGCTCTGCAGCAGCTCCTCGGCTAGGGGCCCGTTGTTGATGCCGCCCACGGCGGAGACGGCCATGTCGCTGTTGTTACTGACCAGGGCCTTCTTGATGGCCTGGGCAAAGTGCGCCTGGTAGCCCGGGCCCGGCTTGATGGGTGCCGCGCCCTGGGGATGGGCGCCGCCGCTCGAGACGTCGAGCAGGTCGACGCCGCGCGCGGCCAGCAGGGGCGCCAGCCTCTCGGACTGGGCCAGGGTCCAGGACGCCTCGGGCGAGGGGTGGAACTCGGCGCGCGCGGCGCTGCCCTCCTCGGCGTACTCGAACCAGTCGGTGGCGCTGATGCGGACCAGCAGCGGCATGTCGGCGGGGATGGCGGCGCGCACGCGCTCGACGACCTCGAGCAGGAGCCGCGTGCGGTTCTCGAAGGAGCCGCCGTAGCTGTCGGTGCGGCGGTTGCTCACGGGGCTCAGGAACTCGTGCAGCAGGTAGCCGTGGGCGCTGTGGATCTCGATGACGTCGAAGCCGGCGCGGACGGCGCGCTGGGCCGCGGCCACGAAGTCGCGCTTGAGCTGCTCGATATCGTCGGCGGTCAGGGCGCGCGGGGTCGGGTTGACGCCGGCGAGCCAGGGCACGGCCGAGGGCGCGACGACGTCGTCGGGCCAGCCGCCGGCCTCCTTGGCGGCGACGCCGTTGAGGTCGAGCCAGGGCGCGACGGTCGTGGCCTTGCGGCCGGCGTGGGCGAGCTGGATGGCGATCTTCTGGGACTGGCCGTGGGCGAACTCGACGACCCTACGCAGGGGCTCGATCTGGCCGTCCTCCCAGAGGCCGACGTCCTGGGGGGTGATGCGGCCGCGCGCCTGGACGGCGGTGGCCTCGACGATGGCCAGGCCCGGGCCGCGCTGGATGATGCCGCCCAGGTGGGTCAGATGCCAGTCGTTGGCATAGCCGTCGCGGGCCGAGTACTGGCACAGCGGCGACAGGAAGACGCGGTTCGGGAAGGTGACGCCGCGCAGCTTCAGCGGGGTGAAGAGCTTGGGCAGCGGCTGGTCCTCGCCGGCCTTGGAGCCCAGCCCTGTGCCCGAGGGAGGAACCTGGGCCGGGGTGAAGTAGGAGATGCCCTCGGCGGGCACGTTGTCGATGATCTCGTTCGACATGATGTCTTTTTCTTTTCTTCTTTTTTTCTAAAAGAACAATGCGAGACAGAACGCTGGATAGAAGGGACCAGGAGTGTATTCTATGTCTTCTGCAAACCAGAACAACTGTAGACTGACCACTTGAAGTTGTATTTGGAGTAGACTCGTGGCTACCTCTTCCACCTTTATACCCAAACCCCTTCCCATCGCATCGGCATTAATGTAAATCATGAGATGCTACGATTAATAAGCTAGCAAGCTCTTACGGCATCCAGCCCACACACTCGTACATGCATTGCGGGCCGTTGCTAGCTTTGTAAGTACAAATGGCGGCGGCACTAAGGGCGAACTTTGACCCCCGTTTCTGCCCCCGTTAACGACGATTAGTAACCGGCCTTGGTGGAAAGATGACTTTTCCGCATTCGTCATCACGCCATTCAAGCGCCCATAGCCGAACCAGTTAAATCTCGGATATGCTTCGGGCGTTAGAAGCCGCTAGAAGCTCTGTACTGCTCCGGGGTTTGAATTCCTCGGCCCAGCGTCGGCGTCGTCCTACAGTAGGTATTCATCATGCCATTAAAGCCGAATACAATCCACATTTGGAACCATCGGGAATTTACCATGGTTATGCCATATAAGATGCCAAGGCGGCTTGGAGTTGACACGGAAGAGGGAAGAAGGAAGAAAGCACGAATTGAGGAATCTGTGTGATGTCGTCGTCCCACTGCATACTGTGGTGAGATCGCTACTGTTTGTACATTTCTCTTGATTCATAAGCCGCTTGCTATGACACATAGCAAGACCAAAAAGGAAGTATATACACGAAAATCTGCCCCTCTACATCCGCCAACCAACCAAGATCCACAGATAGAGAGAGAGAGAAAGAGAAAGAGAAGGCGGTGTATGACCCCATGGCCACGTTTTTCTAGATCCTGAGGAACCGGCTGCGCGAGTTCCAGCCGACCGCCTCGACCGACCGCTTTCCCTTGAGCTTGACGCTCTCGGCGTAGTCAGAGGTGCCGTGCTTCGGGTCGGCGTCGGCCTGCTTGCACGTCTGCTTGGCGCCGGCCTTGCCGCGATCACCGTCGACGGCGGCGAAGTGGTACTTGTCGCTCGTGGTCGCCACCATGTTCGTGGCCGCCTCGGGCGTCCAGCCGTTGATGAAGTCGCCGTGCGAGCAGTAGATGTTGTCGCCGCAGGCCTGGCGGAAGGGCGCCACGCCGTCCCACCCCTGCGGCAGGGCGTCGCGCAGGTCGTAGCGGATGCTGAACCGCAGCTGCGGCATGCTCTTCATGCCCTCGGGGCACCAGCTGGCCGTGCCGTGGCTGCGGTCCTTGTACCCCGTCTCCAGGGTCGCCTCGTTGACGCACTGCGGGAAGTACAGGAGCGTCTGCAGGTGCGTGCTGCACGTCTTGCTGGGGAACCCGTTCTTGTCGGCGGCCGGGGGGTTCTCCTCGCCCTCGCACATCCACTCGATCTTGGCGTTGGCCGGCATGTCGGCCGCTGTCTTGCCCTCGGAGTTGCCCGCCACCATCTTGAGGTTCTGCGGGATGGCCACCTCGGCCTGGGTCTCGCCCAGATTGTAGTAGGCGCTGAAGCGCGACAAGGGCACAGGCTCATACGTCTTGCCGTCGTCCTTGGTGTAGAGGAACGTGGGCACCCAGTAGATGGACAGATCGTTGGGGTTGTCCGCGTTGGTGCACGACGTGCTGTCCTGCAGCTCGGCGCTCGTGTTGGTGCTCGCCGTCACGGCATCGGCCCCGAAGAAGGAGTGCAGGTGCGACTTGTCGAACGCACCGGGAAACACGATCGGGTCGATGTTCTTGGTCATGAAGGGCACTGGCACGTTGACCTGCGTGTAGGCGAGCGCCGCTTGGGCGAAGAAGAGGAAGCTGCCGGCGACGGCGCCGCTGGTCGAAAGAACGGAAGAGGATGGCATCCTGTGCTAAAGAATGAAGGTAAATGCGACAAACTAAGTTGTCGTTATCGAAACGAGTGTACAAGGTGGAACGAAAGGGGCGAGGAAAGGAAGAAGCGGCTCATCGATGAATCAGAAGAACATGATGAAGGTTGCCAGACTTGCTTTGTATGCCCCAGGTATTTATCGCATTCTTGCCCATTCCTCAATTTCCCATATCGAAACTCGTCGCTCCACTTCGAACGCCATGCTTTTGAGGCTTCCCGACTTGTTTCGGTCGGTCATCTAGATGCAACTACAGCTATCGTTGCCCGTGAATCTGCAGTTAAATTGAATTTCTTCTTGGCGATGTTTCAACAGCATCCAAGTGGATCGACGCGGGGTGGCCGTGGCGAGGCTTAAGCGGTAGAAACTCAGAAAACATGGCATTGCCGATATTCTGATGTATAAGCAACTTAGTCTGTCTCCGCTACCATGGGAACCCTTGGGAACCTCGTTCAGATGAAAACTGGGCCGTCCAGTGTTTGAAGTTCATAGCTGAGCCGACATGTCGTCATTCTCCTTTCGCCAGCCGGCATAACTGCCTGTTTCGGTAGTCTTGGTGCTCGAGACAGAATGTGGAGGGACGAGCAGCATTCCGCAAAAAGCCCAGCGTGGCATAGAACGATATCTAAATAGTAGTAGATCCCAATATGTACCACAAGAAATATATACATTCATTCTTCTTTCTAGTCCCTCCGCAATTTCAAGAGAATCAAAACACATGCATGCGCCGCACCCTTTTAGGTAAAGGGAGGATTAGCGTTCTTGAACAGCTGCTCGAAGTAGGCCTCGAACCAGGTGCCGGCCTCGGGAGCCGGCTGCAGGGCATCCGAGAGGCCGCAGTGGTAGTCGTAGCGGGCGGCGCTGGTGTCGCTGGTGCCGTCGCACTCGCCGCCGGGCTTGACCCAGACGAAGGCGTCCTGCATCTCGAGGCCCGTGTCCGCCGTGGGCCGCTGGCCGAAGCCCGTGCCGATCACGTTGCACCAGTCGCCCCACTGCTGCTGGCCCGTGGGCTGCTTGCCGTTGCGGCTCGTGTCCGTGATGAAGTGCGCGTCCCAGCCCTGCGCCTTGAGCAGCGGCTGCATGGCCGCCACGTAGTGCTGCTCGTCGTAGTTGGCGTTGCCCTGCGTGTACGACGGCGCCGACGTCAGGTTCCACCCGTTGTAGTTGGCCACGTTGGTCGCGAGGCCGCGCAGCGCCTTGGGGCTGCCGGCGTCCTTGTAGAGCTGCGCGTACATCTGCGCGGCCGGCGACAGGTTGGCCGGCCAGCCCAGCCACCCGGCGTGGCCCGCGTCTAGGTACATGGCGACGTTGGGCAGGTTCAGCTTCTGGATGGCGTACAGGGTGCACTCGTGGTAGGCTGCCTGGGCGCCTGAGCACTTGGCGACGTTCAAGTTGGTGATCATGTTGGCCAAGCTATCGGGTTCTGTTTTTTTCGCGATTAGTCGTGGCTTGAGAGGGCCTGAGCATCAGCTTTGAGCCAAGGTATTGATCGACTTACCGATCACAAGGGGCATACGGATGTCAGAGTACTCCGTGACCACGGCAACAATCGCATCGATGTATTCCTTGTACTTGGCAACGCCGCCATCGGCGATGGAATATTCGCCGTTGGAGGCAGCAGCGGCACAGTCACGATCAGGAAGATCGTAGACAACGAAGATACCAGCATTGGGCGGGCTCGCACCGGCCTGGTTCGCCTTGCGAATATCGGCCAGAGTTGAGGCCATCAGGGGAACCTTGGAGCGGGTGTCACTGATGCTCAGGTTAGCCAAGAGGAGGGGTGCAGCGAGAACAAGCCGATGCATAACTTACAGCCACATGTAGCTGGGAACCTTGCCAACCTGGTTGGCCACGGCTCCGAGCGTGGGAGCAGCGTAGGCCGCCACCTCGGAAGCGTAGTACGAGTTGGCCCACATCTGGACACCCGAGAACGGGTTGCCAGACCAGGATGCAGTTCCGCTGCCTCCAGGTGCCGGAGGTGCAGTTGTCGTGCTGCCTGCCGTTGTAGTAGGCGAAGCAGGGCTGGTGGTGGTGCTTGGTGCCGCTGTGGTGCTGGTAGGGGCAGTACTGGTAGGGGCAGCAGTGGTCGTGGCCTGACCAGGTATACATTGGGAGTAATAGTCGTTGTTCTTCACACATGTGTAGCCGCTACTACAGCAGGTAGAGCCGGACCAACCTGTGCCTCCGCACTGGGACCTATTGGTTTCTCTTAGTCAATGTGCAACAAGTACGTAGGTGTAGGGCAGAACTATCTTACCAAGCAGCACCACAGTTCTGGCGCTCCTCGATTGTGCCCTCGAGAGGGGCTGCTAGAGCTAGAGAGCTCAAAGCAGCAAGGATGAGAGTCTTGGCAGCCATTGCGTTCAAGGGTCTGATGGGCACTTGATGTGTTTGCTTGCTGCTTTGTCTGCCTGCCTGTCGCGAGATTCTATCATTCAATCTTCGAAGGACATTGTGCCCTTTATATCGATCCAGCAACGTCTACGGTAGATCCTGCCACTAATCGGATAGGCGGGATCAGTGGCATTGACAGCGTCCGTAGATCCAACTTGGGATAGCCTCGACGTACTTTGTCAACGGTATAGCGCTGGCTGTCGGATGGTTCCTGGGTGGTGGCCAAGTCTTAGCGCCACTTCCAAAACCACAGGCAGCCGGAGTGCGGTCCGTAGACTCGACTGCTAGGTAAGCGCAGTAGTATAAGCCTAACTCGAAGCGGGTAGCAAGATATCGTGAGATCCAGGGGGGTCAGGACATCAGGCGAGCTATTCAGCGTGGGGTCCCTCTATCTAGGTTTGGTAGCAAATAATCCCGCCAACCAGGTCTTGGTTGAGGCGGCTCTTGACTTGCAGGCAGGGTATAGCGCTGGTGACATTCTCGGAAAGTTACCTTCCATGAAGTTCCCGAAGTGGAAGGTTGGGGTGAGGCGGAGTAGTTGGAGAATGAACGGTCAAGCCAATATTGCGGAAAGGGATGGCACAGCTTCCGGAAACTTGCTCTCCTTTCAGCTCGAGGTTCCATTGGGACGCGAGGATTGACTCAGATGAAGGAAGGGAATGACTGGTCGTGTTCTTGCTCTTGTTCTGTGGTGTACTCCTCGGTCAACTGGGCAAAGAAGGGTGAATGGTCGCGAAGTGGCGCCAAATGAGCTACGCAGATATAGTGCGGAATGGTTGCAAGTAGATTAATCGGTGCATGTACGGATACGAGTATATGAAAAAAAGAAGCTTGGCTGAACCCAGAACCAGGGATCAGGAGGCACCAGCAATATGGGATCGATGAACCGCAGGGTCCGCAATACCGCGGGCAACGCCTACTGGACTGCCCTACCTGCACATCTGCTCAAGGAGAGGTGCATGCCATTAGTATATACCTAAGTATAACTATATTATTGTTTTACCAACAGAGAAAGGATCGGCTGCTAAGCTTCGATGGAGAGGCTTGAACCGACGTCTGGCGAGAGGTGTGTCATGGGCAACGGGGACGGACAAAAGTCGCCAGGCCCAGGGAGGGTGTTAGAGCAGATGCAATTGATCCATCCCAACGTGCGCATGTAGGTTCGTTCATATTGATATCTTAGGTATTTTGCTCTCGTGATGTTTTTCAAGAGGCACCTCCAACGGCGGAATCGCCAAAAGTTAAGGCCGATTAATTGCCCGCTAAACCAAACTAAAACATCCAGTATGTACTCCGTACCTCCTACCGCAAGAGGACCCTAAGCTCGAGTCAACATTCCGTTCCCCGTGCAGCATTTCCAACGCATTGCATCGCCCCAACATCCCCCAACGCCCCAAAACGGAGTATCCAAAGCTCTCAGGACATCGCTCGTCCGTCCCGAGGTCTCCGCCAAGATGCTTTCGGGCATTCTGATCTTCAATCAGAAGGGCGAGAACCTCATCTTTCGCGCTTTCCGGAACGACTGCCGTCCCCGCCTCGCCGACGTATTTCGCATCCAGGTCATCTCCAACCCCCAGGTGCGATCGCCCATCCTGACCCTGGGCAGCACCACCTTCAGTCATGTCAAGCACGAGAACATCTACTTGGTGGCCATCACCAAGAGTAACGCCAATGCCGCCCTGGTCTTCGAGTTCCTCTACCGCCTCATCCAGCTGGGCAGGGGCTACTTTGGCAAGTTCGATGAGGAGGCCGTCAAGAACAACTTCGTCCTGGTTTACGAACTGCTCGACGAGATCATAGATTTCGGTTACCCCCAAAACACCGAGACCGATACCCTCAAGATGTACATTACCACCGAAGGCGTCAAGTCCGAACGAGCTCCCGAAGATTCGGCCAAGATTACAATGCAGGCCACCGGCGCCTTATCATGGCGCAAGGCCGACGTCAAGTACCGCAAGAACGAGGCATTTGTCGACGTCATCGAAGACGTCAATCTGCTCATGTCGGCTACTGGCACTGTACTACGAGCCGACGTGACAGGCCAGATCATCATGCGCGCATATCTTTCAGGCACACCTGAATGCAAGTTTGGCTTGAACGACCGACTACTCCTCGACCACGACGGGTTGCAATCGCTACCCAGCGGAAACAGGCTGGGTACTAAGGCTACCAAGGCTGCTGCTGGAAGTGTGACCCTGGAAGACTGCCAATTCCACCAGTGCGTCAAGCTGGGCAAGTTCGACACCGACAGAATTATCTCCTTCGTCCCCCCCGACGGCGAGTTCGAGCTCATGCGCTACCGAGCCACCGAGAACGTGAACCTTCCGTTCAAAGTCCACGCTATTGTGAACGAAATTGGCAAGACCAAAGTCGAGTTCAGCATCGGCGTCAAGGCCAACTTCGGCAGCAAGCTGTTCGCAACCAACGTCGTCGTGCGCATTCCGACCCCCCTCAACACCGCCCGTATAACCGAGCGATGCACACAGGGCAAGGCCAAGTACGAGCCCAGCGAGAACAACATTGTATGGAAGATTGGCCGGTTCACTGGTCAGAGCGAATATGTGTTGAGCGCCGAGGCCGAGCTCACCAGCATGACCAACCAGAAGGCCTGGTCGCGACCTCCTTTGAGCATGAACTTCAGTCTCCTGATGTTTACTAGCTCCGGCCTACTTGTCAGATATCTGAAGGTGTTTGAGAAGAGTAATTATTCCAGCGTCAAATGGGTACGATACATGACGAGAGCAGGCTCTTACGAGATCAGGTGAGTCCCTCCTGCCGGCAGTCCGTTTCCACTGGTACCTCGCTAATCCTACTCAGGTTTTGAGCATACCCGACCTCTCTTACCCGCCTAGAAGTCAGAGAAATATCTCTGGTGCATCGCAAAGCCTGATCCGGCTTGGGGTCAGATCCATCCATATATCCCAGGCAGTCAGACTAGCTTCTCGTCTCGGCTTCTGGCCGACTGTCGGTGTTTGCAGTCGGTGTTTGGTACCTGGGTGCACCAAAGATCTATGCGATCTACTCACATAATGAGCCCCTCAGCGCCGGTTTCCGTCGTAGTAGATGTTACATGGCCTAAGACGGAGATGCGCTCATCTACGCTTATGTCAGCAAGACATGTCAGAACTTGATCGGCTATGCTGATGGAAGCTAACTGGCTGGCGACATGAAAGATGTGTTCCAGCCACGATCAACTCCGGGATTTGTAGACTTTTGGGGGAGGGTACTATCCGGCAAGCATGGCGTTCGGGTTTCGTCAAGGAAACAGTCGAGAAAGCCTAATGTGCAGCTACTTGCTTCAAAATATGAAGATGTGCGAGCATCAGCTGCAAGAAGCTTACTAACCTCCTACGTGGGAGCTTGATCACAAATCACCATAAAGCGTTCTATGTGTGCCGTCATGGTTATATATATATTGCGAGAATAACCACCCATGAATCTCGAATCGACTGAAAATCAGGCACATGGTTTAATATAGTACTGCAGCCCCAATCCAGAAAGTTACAAATCACCGCACCTCGTCGCGTTTTGATAATCTACATTCAAGCCATCATGTCATCATCTGCCTCTTCGCCGACACCGGCTGCGTCCGCCGAGGACATTGCCAAGCATGGTTGGACCGCCGTGCCGGTAGACGCCAACGCCATTTTCGGCGACAAACCGTTCCTCAACGAACCGGCGCCAATCTCGGTCGACGACATCCCCTTCCCGTTCGATGATCCACTTGTCGCCAAAGTCCAAGAATACGTGAGACGAGAGCTTCCAGAGCCGACTTTCAATCATTCAATGCGTGTATACAACTTTGGTAAATAACCCAACCTACATAACTGCTAGCTATATTCATTTCTCTGCCCCTTTTCTTTTTGTCGCCCGTCTTGAGCCACATCTCATTTATTCATCGCCCAGGCTACTGTATCCTCAAGTACCAATTCCCAGAGCACCTCCGGTCCCTCTCGCTCTCCACCTGGGCCCTCACGGCGCTCCTGCACGATATCGGCACTTCGCAGCAGAACTTGACGTCGACTCTGCTCTCCTTCGAGTTCTGGGGTGGCGTGCACGCCCTGAACCTGCTCTCCTCGCCCGCATTCCGCACCGCTACCCAAGCGCCGCCCGCCTCCACCTCCACCTCGGCCTCCTCCCCTTCCCCCTGCCAGAGGCTGGGAACGCGGCGGCGGCAACGCCCCAGGCCGAAGCCGTCGCCGAAGCCATCATCCGCCACCAGGACCTGGGCACCGAGGGCACCATCCCGCTGCTCGGGCAGGTCGCGCAGCTGGCCACGGTGTTGGACAACGTGGGGTCGCGGCCGGCACTGGTGCACGCGCAGACCCGCGACGCCGTGGTCGGGCGCTGGCCCCGGCTGGGCTGGAGCGCGTGTTTCGCCGCCGCCATACGCCAGGAGATGGTGCTGAAGCCCTGGGCGCATACGAGCCACCTGGGCGAGGAGGCGTTCCTGCGCGGGGTGAGGGAGAACGGGGAGACGGGGCTGATGAGTGGGTATGAGAAGTAGAGAGAGAGAGAGAGAGAGTCTGTGTGTGTGCGTGTGTGTGTTCCCTAGCAAGGAAAAGGGGCAGAAGGGTTGGTTTGGGTTACGTACGGGTCATGGCTGCAATCGCTCGTCCCCACCTTGGTTAAGTACAAATGTATCTCATCTTTAGTATCCCATGTAGAAGTTTGAATATATTTTTTCTTCAAGATGAAGTTGCTGGTTATGCAATCAGTATCATATTGTCTCGGCAAACCTATTTATTACAGGGTTATATGCTTGAATAGGAAGCTCCCCTTCTTACAACTGTAGATCTTCGTACTGGCATAGAGCTCAAAGCTTAATAGAATTTCATCTTATCTATACGAGTATGGCTATTGTCACAAGTACAAGGCTATTTGATACTAATAGGGGGTTGAATGCCAAGTCCTATGGTGAGAACTGCTTTGTCCCTTTGGGTAACAATACTAGACAAAAGGTAGGGAGCTTTCATGCGGCATATGATGAAAGGAAGGTTGCCGTTTTCAGTCTTGTAAGGTCGCCTTTGAATTGAGCGATGGGGAGTCTTGGATGAATAAGTAAAAGGGAGGTATTGGACACCGGCCATCCATGATTTCGGGTGAAAAGTTACACGACACAACCGTGAACAAGTATAGACAGAACACGACCTGCATATGAAAATGCCAGACTCAGATACCCGGATGTCGGATACTACCAACAAATCAGACACCTCGATGTCTGATGTTATCAATTTAGCAGACCTTGACGACGGCATAATAGACACACCGATGTTAGATACCGACACACTCCCAAATTTTAATAAATCATATCCCAGGGTGGACAACAACGAAAGCCGTTACAGCACAAGCCCTGCCACCCCTCGAGATGTAAAGGGATACGAGCTTGACAGAAAGCGAGACCATTTACTTCTTCTAGCTACTCGGTTGACACCTAGCGGATCCGGGGCGGGCCCTGGTGATTACCGGAAAGCTCTGCGCGCTGTGGCGGCTGATTGGCGGAGTTGGAAGGTTGTAGGGTTTGCAAACGGGTGTCCTGTCTTGTCTAATGATTCGGCCGCCAATCTCCTTCCTGAATTCGATGAATTGATTCAGAAGTCGAAAGACCAGGGTAAGCAACCTTCGGGTCTTATTCTGGAAATAGCAATGCTAACACCGAGACTCGATAGATGCCCATATCGATTGGTTGGAGAAGAAGATGGAAGAGCGGGTAAGTCTCAGATTCCGCGACAACATGGTTCATTCCCCGCGAGAGCAATACTAAAGCCAAGAGTCCACAGGAGCGCGCGTACAAAACACAGGAGTCCAAGCTCATGCACTGGGGCAATAGCGAAGAAAGCGACACAGCATTTTATGATGAATTTGTCGCCCAGTTCGGCACAGATCTTGCTGTGAGGTTGACCAAGAAGCAAGTCATTGACTTATGCATTGCGTGGGCGACCCTTTGGGTCCGTCACCGGACGAGAAGCATTATCACCAACCTGAAGGATGACTTTGCGAACAATTATTGGGCCCACACGGAGTACAAAATCGAAGGCTTTGAACGTGTTGTCTTGGAGGGCAACGAAGTGCTCCATGAGGCGGATATGGCAGCGGACCTTGCCTTAGCACCCGTCAGCTATTATAAGACCAACGGCGGCGATCCTATGCTCCTGTCCATCTTCCAGTCGCAATACCGCCTGAAAACGGACGACGCACTTGATTTACGTGAGTAGCAAAGGGATAATCCATGGAAATCATCTACTGACGTACATTATCTAGTCCGCTTTGCCCAAGACAAAACAGCGTTCGATCAACCAACGGAAGCAGCAAAGTTCTTCACAGTTGCGGCCAACTACCTCGAGAACTACCTCGACTGGAGGGGCAATGTAGGTGCGACTATTAAAAGGGAGGGGGCGCCTCGGACCGTTCAGATTCGACAAGACGTGTCAGCATTGGATGGGCTCATGAACGCGGCTATTGGCCAAGTGATGGAGGGTATCGGGGAGCGGAGGAGAATGGGTCCCACGGGAGTGCAGGCCGAGATCCGACGGACTGCCTTCGCCGCCGCCATGAATCCGGTGTGCCAGAGAATTCAGGATCTGACCAACCGCTATTCCCTTTCTCAAGCGGCAAATCTTCCCAACGAAACGGTCAGGAGGGCCCAACATGGCTTCCCGACTAAATCTCAGGTGGAGTTGCAAATAACGCCGTGGATGCCCGACATGCTGAAGCCGCAACCTGATGAGGTTCCAGCATAAGGGACCAAAGACCTTGCAATTATTACAACCCCAGCGACTCAAGTAGGGCCACCTGCAGACAACTTCAACTTAAACAAAAACCCATCCTCGTCCAGCGGGGCTCTTTTCCATTACTTGCAGTCTTCCCAACAAAGACGCAGTGGGAGACCACGGCCTCCAGGCTATGGAAGTGATGTCGGTAAAAGAAGGAGAAAGTTCCCTGGCGATGGCGAACTCAAGCGCATCCGCTGGTCCGAGGACCTGGAGCCCGAAGATCTGGAGCCTGTCATACTCGAGCGGCAGAAGCTTTCGGTTCCTGAAGAGATGGATAAATGAGAACAACGGAGGGTGTCATAGTAATGGACAATGTATTTCTATTCAGGAGTGTTATATTGGTGTCCTCTTTCCAGCTTTGGGTGAAAGCCCCAAGCCTTCAATTGGCCGCTTCTTATTACTGTTGTTGATTCCTACTTCTAGATAGCTGAAATATATAATCAGGCGGCTTATAACCACCAATCTCAGTGATTCTATTCGTATAAATAAAAAAAATACGATTAGGAAACGAAAAAAAGTAACCGCAGAGGGAGTTGAACCCTCTTGCCTTTAAGGATATTCTAATAATACTTCCGCTAGGCTATACCGACCCGGTTATGGAATCAGGGTATTAATACGATACATAAACCAAGGTGTCTGAAAGGTAGGAAGTGATAAGACAGGAAGTTTAAAAAGACAGGAAGTTTAAAAAGACAGGAAGTGAAAAAAGAAAAGTGACCGCAGAGGGATTTAAACCCTCTTGCCTCTAAGGATATTCTAATGATACTTCCGCTAGGCTATACCGACCCGGTCAAGGAATCAGTGTATCAATACGATATATGAACCAAGGTGTTGAAGAGGCAAGCATTATGATCTCTGTATTTTAGGTTCCTGGGTGGTTAGGGATGAGGAACCTGGAGCCACGGTACTGTCGAATCCTAAGAGCTAAATGCATAAAGCCTACTTCACAAAGATCCTACGAAGTCTTGAGTACAATGTAATATTACAGGAAGCTGGCGTGTACTTAATAACACTAATAACGTGAAAGAGTGATATACTCAAGCCGCCTTCACCTCACTTAGCTTATACTATTACTCTCTAGAAAGGCATTGTGTGCACTAAATCGAATGATGACAAGCGGCTTGGGTGGTGTTCTAGGCTGCTAGAAAATATTTAGCTTTGCAGGCAGATTAGGTTACCTTGGAACCCTAATTCTACAAGTGAAAAAGGAGGAAGGGGGCAAGGAGCGTTGTTTCTATAGCTGGTGATTCTAGTAACTTCCTTTGCGCTAATATACTAGGCAACGATAAAACTGTTTTCATCTTCGATGACTGGGTTCAAAAAAGCTTCTATAATGAAATGAGCAAGCAAGGCGATTCACAAACGAGCCTGGACAACCAGCTGGTGGACATAATTACTAATAAGCAGACAAACAAAGGGCGTTAAAAGGAGAGCAACTGTCACTCTCCAACCAGGCCGAACGAATGGCCTACAGTACAATCTGGCACGCATAGGACCACCAGGCTTAGGAGATTCGAGATGTCCCAGCATTGAGCCTTGCATAACAGACAATTCACTCCCCTGGCAGCACCTATACCCTCCCTGTCTACATCCCCATCGTCTTTCACCAGCTCTGGCGGCAATCGGGTAGCACTCTCGGATCTTCCCGGGGCAGGCGCCATAAATTCTGGTCAGTCGTCACCAGTCGGCCAGTCATGTTAATGACACTAGAGTCATGCCCCGTGGACCCCCCCGGCCTCCGGTACAGGCAACGATCACTGTATTCACCTGTTGCGTAACCTCATAATAACCAACCCAATTCAGGCCAGGCAACGCTTTGTCTCTGCGCAAGGCACTGGCACAATGCCCTGCCAGTTATAAATTCCTTTCTCCACGACCAGATTTGAAATAACTCTGTGTCTTTCCCTAATATTCACCAAAAATTTTTGCCCAAGACATAAAACTCATCGTTGCCAAGTATTTTCGAAACCTTCGAATAGACACATACTGGAGATAGCTATCTCCAAAACACATGGCTCGCGTACGCCCGGGTATTTGAGAGAGACCAGTAAGTACATCCCATGATCATCAAGCAACGAATTTCTAACTGTATTATTGTTCGACAAGAAGTCAATTGAGAAAGCAACCTCTAGCCCAAGAAAGAAAAAAGAAAAGTAGTCAACCATGGCAAGAACCCTCTTCGTCGAAAGCCTCATCGAAAAGGCCATCCCTGTCAAGACGGCCGGCGACGACGACTGGCAGGCGTACGCAGCCACCTTCAACATACGGCTGCCGTACACACCCGCGGCCATCGTCCTGCCTGAGACGCCTGCACAGGTCTCAACAGCGGTGGCCAGTGCCAGCCGACACGGCCTCCAGGTCCAAGCACGCTGCGGCGGGCACTCGTACACCTCGTTCAGCCACGGCGGGAGGGACGGCGCTGTGGTGATCGACCTCCGCCGGCTCCAGGACGTGAGCCTGGACCACGGGTCCGGGATCGCGCGTGCGGGCGGCGGCGTGCGCCTCGGGAACCTTGCCCTTCGCCTCTTTGACCGGGGCGCCCGCGCGCTCGCCCACGGCACCTGCCCCAGCGTCGGCGTCGGGGGCCACTTCACTCATGGCGGCTACGGCCACTGCTCGCGCGCCTGGGGCCTCGCCATGGACCAGATCGTGGCTTTGGACGTAGTGCTTGCTGATGGGAGCTTGGTACACGCGACGGAGAGCGAGAACCGGGATATTTTCTACGTAAGTGCTTGCGCAAATATCCAGCAATACCCACCAATTGATGAATGCCTTGTACTGATTACCTTTACTCTAGGCAATGCGTGGCGCTGCCGATTCATTCGGTGTCGTCGTCAACTTTTATCTGCAGACGCAGCCTGCGCCAAAGAAGGTAGTCCGCTGGACGCTCCAGTTCGGTGACCTGCTTGGCGAGGAAGGAGTGCAGAGCACGGTCCGCGCCATGGTGAACCTGCAGAAGCTCGTGCACGACAGCTCAGTGGTCGACCGCCTTCTAAGTTTCGGGGTGACCCTGGGAAAGAAACATTTCGAACTGAGTGGCAGCTATCTGGGGCCGCTCGACAAGTTCGAGACCAAAATCCGGCCCGCGCTCCTGAGCTGCTTCTCCAGGGAGCCGAAGCAGGGCAGCCGGTTCGAGACGTTGGCTTGGCTCGAGAACCTCGTGTCACTCGCGGGTGGCGAGCCGCTTGCCACGGACTCCACGTACAAGGGGCACAGCAACTTCTTCGCCAAGAGCGTGGCGGTCCCCGAACCGGGACTGTCGGCCGCCGCGCTGACGAGCTATTTTGAGCACCTCGCGACGGTTTCTACAGCTGTGCCAAAGAGTGAGAATGGGGAGGAAGAAGACAAAGAAGACGAGGTCGGCTGGTTCATCATCATCGACCTGTACGGCGGCGCCGACAGCCAGATCAACAACAGCGCCGCCGCCCGCGCCCAAGACGCGGCATATCCGCACCGGTCCTGGCTGTGGGTGGCGCAGCACTACGCGTACACCGACAACGAGGTCGCATTTCCCGCGGCCGGCCTCACGTTCGTCGAGGGCCTCAACGAGGCCATGACCCGGCACATGGGCGGCCGCCACGGCGCCTACATGAACTACACCGACTCGAGCCTGTCCCGCGAGGAGGCGCACGCGCTCTATTACGGCGACGAAGTCCTGCACCGGCTGCGCGCTATCAAGAAGAGGGTGGATCCCGGGAACGTCTTTGCGCATCCGCAGTCCATCGTATACTAGATGGATGGCCATCGTGCGTGAGCATGATGTGTATGAATATTTGTGTACGATGGGTTTTGGATATGGGCTTGGTTTTCCTTGTGCAAAAAGAAACGCGCAGGGAGGTTAGCTTCATCGAGAAGTACAGAGAGACATCTTGGAGAAGCAGAAATATCTTGGCAGGACAGGACAGAAAGCGTCTACCCTCTGCCTCTCCTCCGCCTTTACTTCATTAATGTTGCAGGGGCCTTCAATTTCCCGCCCCTAACTGATGTTGCACGACTCCGCAATGTCGAGTCAACAATGTGTACGGCTTTGAGGCTTGGTTGGGCTATACCAACTTGATTACGCATCGTATTAGCCTGTTGATTGACACAGGATGTTCACTGCAGTTGGATGTAGACTTGGACTGGGGCGATGACACCGAAGAGATTGCTGCCGCCACTCCTATTATCGAGGCGCCCTGGGGCCAGACAGAGCAGGGGACCTCGCCGAGAACAACCTCATGCAAGTCCTCCGACTGCAGCTACGGCCTCTTACAGGCTTACCCGGAGAATATCACGGCCGATGCCCGCAAAAAGGAGCAGCGAGCCATCGCTGTGCTGTACCATCAGACCTTGGAGTGAGATGGATCAGAACCATGAGGGTTCGATCCCTCCATTCCTGCAGAGAGTGGAAAATTGGCAAAATGAAAAGGGCACATCGGAATTGGCTTTGGGTAAGAGCTTCACACCGAAGGCCAGAGCCCTACGCGAGAGCGAGCAGAGCTTCGTCTGCCATGCCCTCGAGTCCATCTGTGAGAAGGAGAGGTCTGAAGCTTCCGCTACTGCTGGTGATAATAAAGCTACAAATATCAAAGGATATTTCCTAGTAACTATAGGTTCTAATATGAGATATTCTGGGTTGTTCAATACACCCCCCCTATTCTTTTGAGATTCACAATATCAGCTTATCAATTGTCTCCTCTACAGCACCATCACATTATAGATAAACTTCTTGGCAGAACTGGGAAGCGATATTCGTTTTGCCCAGTACCTTTCTCGGACTTGGTGGAAATTGAATCGGATTAGCGTGGTTAACAGACAATGGTTCAGCAGGAGTGCTTTTGTCTTTGAGGCTTTCTCTCGAAACCTCACAAAGATCCCAATTCCTGAGATTAGCAGCCGCATTCAGAAAGAAGTATCAAAGACATGCAATGGGTTGAGTTGAACTATCTATCCTTACATCGGTGTTGAATGGGTTATCATAACTTCCACAGCTTGTTCCGGTTTTGTTCAAATTTTGTGACCAGGTTCGTTGACAATCGCTATCAAATAATCCACCTAGGTATCCGACTCCTACATTCACATATCACTACAGCAGTTTCGGCCTGATTCATTACAAGAAAGAATGGCGGACGAGGAGCGCCCCAAGCTAAAACCTGACAGTCGTTACCACTCATTTCCAAGCACAAGCGACCGCACCCCCAACCAGGACCTTGCCCATGTGCTGTTTCATCTGACAAATGTCCAAAAGGGTCCCGGGTTCGGCAATCGCCTCCGACAACAGTTCGAAGAGTTTGTCAAGAAGCTAGAGGCCACTCCCGATGATTGCCACGTAGGCTTGGATCACAGCCCCGAGACGAAAGTGCAGGTGAACAAAGGCCGCCCAATACAAATCTACGGAAACCCTCCGGCAGGTTCACTGCTAGGTGATTTCAATGATCTAATCAAGGTCGCGAAAGAGGACATGGTTGGTCTAGAGGAGTATAGAAGAGACCTCGGACCGGCCGCCATTGGTAACGCAAGTTCTGCCAAGGTTCACGAATATGTCATGGAAACGGTCCAGAAAGCGCACATGGTTCGAGCCAGGATCTTCTTTATGGTCTTGAGAAGTGACCCTTATTGGAATTTTCGTGCCAGGGGTGACTGGAGAGTTATTCTGAACCAGTTCCGGGCCAATACCGGCATTTTCGTCCATGATATGGATTTTGCTTACGACTGCTTGGTAGCTCAGGTGAAGAAAATCAGTCACATGGATGACCGATCCAAAACCTTCACAACCGAGGCTTTCAAAGCTATTTACAGAATGGCACCCCAAGAGGCAGCCGAGATAGGTATGTCCAATAGCGCACCTCCACACCCCTATGGACTGAGCTGAGCGGAAATGGTAATAACCCGTCACGTCTTAGTTCGATTCGGTATCTTGCGTGGAGAGAATTGGCCAGGAGTATCCAATATCCGGCAAAGTCTCCATATGCACATCAAATATATCGATGCGTACCTCAATTGGCGCACGTTCTTCATGTGGGAGGCTCGACGTGACCATGCCAGCAACAAGAAAATGCCGCAGCAGGACGTCCTGATTGGCAAAAAGTACTACCTCGTACTCCTTGATGTTGATCCCTATTTCGACGCGTATATAGAAGCCATTTACGCCATGGCTCGGTCCCTGCAGCTCTCGCCCAGCGATGCGGCAAATGCTTTGCGCATTAATACCGTAGCCGACAGATTCCAGGGGCAGTTATTGCAGAGGCTTCGAAATGAGCCCATCACACAGAAGATGCTGAAAGAAGCCATGGACGTCTCGGTTGATTGGATAAAGGTCAAGCAATTCATCCATGAGCAAACTGCGTGGGCGAACGATGCCCGTCGACGTGACCCCCTCAACGTGGATCGTTCCATGCTGCCAAAGGTAGAGTACATGCTCCCGCAAGCGAGGAGTATGCCCGAGTCGGTGGTGGAAGAGAGACAACAATTTGCAGAAAGAAGGGGACCGGCGAAGAACGAGTTGTTAAGAGAGGTGAACCTGGGCAACAATGGCTTGCCTGCAGCAGCACCCGGAGGCCTTCCGACGCCAGAACAGCCAGCCACTACTGTTGGCACTATGTCGTTCGCCCAGGTCGCTACTGCTGCCGCCGCAAACCCGCCTGTTCAAGCCCCGCAGGCACAGGAGGAGAACCCATTCGCCGCGCCGCCGCAGTCAACGAATCAACCGTATAGGCCGGGCGGCTTCGGAAATTACCGCCCTCCATCAAGAGGCCCACTCGGGAGGAAGGCCAAGGCCGCCTCATGGGAGACGGACGACATGTTCGCCAGTGATGGCGACGAATACGACGACGGTGGTGGTGCCGAAGACGAAACGGAGGTGGATAAATTAATCAAGCATTACGGCCCCCTCTTCTCCAAGACGAAGACGCTGAAGGAAAACGCTCTTAGGTACGTTGAAGTTGCACACATGATACTAGCCTAGTAGTACCTTGACTGACATCCAATGACATAATCTCTAGTGCGGCGGAGAGCAGGAAGCGGAGAGTCCCGCATGATTTCGAAGCGCGGCATGGCGACAGCAAGAGAAATAAGACCGACAGAGCCCAGTGAGATGGATGGACACACCACCTACTTATTCTGCAATTCTTTTTTTTCTTTCTTTTTCAACAAGATGTCTGATTTATGTCATGTACAGTAACTGGTTGAATCCCCTTCTCTTCTTTTTTCTTCTTCCCCTTCTCCTTGCAGTCGGCACGTTTCGTTGGGTACGAGTGCTCGAAGAACATTAGAGTCAGCCAAATAAAATACCGATGTTAGGGAACTGAGACGGCTGTCACGAGGACGATTGCCCCGCACCTGATTTAGGGCGTACAACTGACTGCAGGTACTGATCCTGAGTAAGGCCAGGGCATGTCCTCTTGTGACACAAACTGGAGACGGTAACCCATTCCTTAATTACTCTGCTGTCGCGCCGCGATTGAATATATTTGCCGTCTTATTGGGGGAGAGTGAATATGCTTGTGCTGTCGTGGCTCTTCCTTTCCTCTGCTTTCCAGTTGCCCTGCGTTTCAGCTGACACAGCGCCGCCCCCGACCCCAGTTGCTGGCGATTTAGCGCAAGTTGACCACCAAACCTGGAAAGCCACTGCTGCCCCTGGAAAGTCGGACCTCATCTTCAACTTCCCATCTAGTCTGGTGTTTCTCCTCGATACAGCTGATGGCGAATATGTTCTACCAAGCAATGCATCGCATGTTCCTCTCCAAGGCTACGGTCGTGGCTGGGTTTTGCCCGAGCTGTCCAATTCCAGCGATTCAGCATGGATGATCACCGCCAATGGCTCCCTCTCGGTCTACTTCGAACATGGACAAACCCACCTCACCGCGAACGCTTCCCTAGTGTTCCTCACACAGCATCGAGCACGACCTTATGCCGACATTCGTGGTGATGAGTTTTCGCTTGAATTTCCTGGTGCTGGCCGTCTCTCCGATGCGCTTGCGGGCTTTTATTGGGGCACAATGCTGCCGTGCGTCATTGAGCGCACATCCGCGGCCGAGTACCCCATCTCCGAAGGATACGTTGTGAGCACACTGGCCGACAAATACCAAGGAACCTATCCCGATGTCGACCATGAGTTCCAAGTGAAGGGGCGAATTGCGTCGGGCAGTTCCCTCGATCTTGCCGTGGTGCGCCGAATGATTGAGCTCGATCTCCGCCTAGCCCGCGAAGACCCATGCCAACTTTGGCGTGCACCGTGCTCACTGCAACCGGATGGCCGCCGCGAGTATCACATAAGACGCAACAGCGAAGATGGCGCCACCAATGCCAACATGTTCTTGATTACAGGCAATGTCGAGCTGGTTGAGTCGGTTTGGCTCTACGTTGCCCGCACCAAGGACTTCGAATGGCTTCGTGCCAACATCCTCGGCATAGAAGGAGCCATGTGGCTGGTAGAATCGCATATAGACCCCCTCGGCCGGTTGTGGTCCGATGTCTATTATGAGGACCAAGTGATGAAAGACGGACGTGAAACCATGTCGTCGGCCCTCGCCTCTCGTTCCTTTGACCTCCTTGCTCAGCTTGAGCGACTTCTAGGTCGTAATGATAGTGCCCAGCACTACGAAGGGGTATCCAAAGTACTTCTAAATACACTAGCCCAGCCACTTCCGGTCGGATACTGGGACCAGGAAAACCATCGGTTTGTGGACTGGGTCGACCGATCCGGCATCGTCCACGACCATATCCACTTACTGGCCAACATCCTACCCGTAATGCTTGGTGCTACAAGCCCAGTGCAAACTAGTCGTGTCACAGACTTGGTGCAGCGCGAGATGGACGAGTTCCAGCGCTTCCCAACCTTCCTATCCGCCCGAATTGCCAATTACACGCGCAGCGAGATTGGCGATGGCGGACCATACGACCTATGTGCTGCTGGTAGGTACTGGTGCTGGGACGCGGCATACTGGTCCTGGCGCAGGCGAGGAGACGTGCTGCTCACTCAGCTTGAGACAGTCGCCGGTATGGGCCGAGTCGAAGATTACGTCATGGGGGAACGTTATGACATGGACTACGTCTATTATGTGGACGGAAGCCCATGGCACGGAGCAGCCCATTATTATGAGTATCCTTGTGTGTACGTTTGGGTCTTGATCGCAGAGTTCCTAGGCGTTCGCCCAACGCTCGATGCCGATCTCCTGGTAGCCCCGCGTCTGGTTGATGCTGCCACAATTGAACTTCATCAGGAAGCCTACCAGCTGAAATACGTCTATGGGAGGGACAGCTTCGTATTGACGAACCTGGGAAGTACTGCGCGTACCTTCGATCTTGATCTAAGCGCGCTCTACCCCCAGTCTGCTTTAATGATTCGATTAAACGCGACCAATCCGGAGGAGCCGCTCGCCAATACTCATGTCGTTGTTCCAGCTGGGGCCAGTGTTACGATTACCCCGGTACAGACCCCCCCCAGCCAATGAATTGAAGATCTGAGTTGGGAAACAATTTGGGTCGGATGGCGGTGCATTCTTCATGCCGTTCTACATTCTGCATGTATGCTCCGTGTAGATATCTATGCAAAGGGAGAGCCATTCGAGCCACCAGTGAAAACGTCATCTGAGGTCCCTGATCAAGCTGACGTCTGATGCACACCTCCTGGCTGACTGCTTTGCCAATACATGCCAAGTCGCACCTGCGGACGCCGCCTCCTTTTGGTAAGCTATTTGAGCAGCGAATGGGCTCTCACGCCGACGCCCCCTCCTGGTCTTGTTGTTGTAGAATGCATCCCGAGTACCCGCTGACGATGTTATCTTGTTAGCCTGCCCGCCTTGTGATGGCACAACGAGAACAAATTGCAACCCCCTTATAGGATAAGAGGTCAGAGTTGAGCCAAGCAGACCAGGGGTCTCCGCCTCCGGGAAGGCAAGCCAGGATCGATCCGACTCTTTCGGACCAAAGAAGTTATGATCTAGTTCCTAGAATACTCCATGAGTACTCCGGCATGAGCGCCACACTCGCACTTGTTAACTACGATTGACAGCTTCTTGCTCGGCCTTATAAGGCTGGTATCACGTCAACATGCTGTGGGTATTGCTCTCTTCCGACGAACCAAAACCTACTTACGTTCCTCACAATATTGTGAGAAGTACATAAGCCTTGGTTAGCATGCAGATTAGGATTGGTTGGCTCGCTTCTGATATAGATGCAGATCCCGATTGGTTGGCTCGCTTCTGGTATATATGCAACAGCCACAGCTTCCGGATATACACGAAGCCAACCATACCAGTCCATCTTGGCGACTTCCTCACCGACCATGTATACAGCCATTTCCTACGTCAACAGCCTGCCCGCACGCATGGAACCTTGATGGAATAAATAACCTTTCCCAAGAAATGTGCAAAGATCGGCCGAGATACAGTCGGACTGAACCTGAATCAAAGCCGATCGTGGCAACGGTTTCTTCGGCCAGACCGTTGGGGGTGGCTCCGCTGACAGCTCAACAGGGGTTGCACTGTGGCACTAATGCAGTGAGATTTGCCCGCTACGCTAACTCTTTCATACTGCAAGCTTATGGCTCGTAGGACTGTACTCGACGATTCCTCTCGTTGCTCACTTTTTCTGGCGCTCGCGGGCTACTCCGCAAATCTGGGTCGTCTTACGGCATCTCTAATTTCACAACTTCGGCCATAGCCCACCAGACACACAGGCCTCAATCTACTGGCGACATTGGCTTTTAGTTACTCCTTTCTACACATCAGTCAGATACGGCGCCCAGGCTGGGATAGGGACAACCGGCGATTATCCGGGGTCAAGATTTGTGAGGTCTGAGCTTGGCGGCAGTCTATCCAACCACGGGAGCCAGCCATGACTGATGCGGTGAAATACAAAGTCAATGACTGAGCCACTGAACAGACCAAGGCCATGGCCGTTCGGACCTCCAGGCCAGCTGGTATCTTTCTAGCTGAGCCAATTCCCATGCATACAACATCATCAAAGCTATTTGACATCAGCGTCAAGCTCAAAACACCACCCAGGAGCCGTCCAACGACAGCGCTTAGCCCAAGCCCTCGCGAGACCCTGGAGTCCCGGCCGTCAATAGAACCGTCTCCGGGACCCAGCCAGAGCTCTCTTATACCTGAAAGGAACAGCTCACAGAGTGGCAGCTCTATAAGCCACAGTGATCGGAGCAGTTCGCCAGAACAGACAGAGGCGGGTAGCATACGACGGGACTCCCAGAATCGCACGGACAGAGCCAAGAAGAAACGCGCCAGTAAGCCCAAGGTCAAGACTGGGTAAGCGCCCCAAACCCTTTCATGAGTCATTACCAAATACTGATCCAAGACCTTGGGAGGACGAGGCCGGCGGCTTTCCCACGGCCACCACGTCTCTTCCGTGCCGAGGGACTTCGTACAGATGCATTAGCTGCAAGAAGAGACACATGAAATGTGATGAGGGCAAACCCGGATGCGAAAGATGTGAGAGCGTTGGCATTATATGCGAAGGATATGCTCTTCCCAAAACGCCGAAGCAGGCAGCGCCGGTCAGCCGACGCCAACTGTTACCTCGCGTCGCTCAGGCAGGTCTCACCTCAAAAGATGCGGCGCGTTTACGTCCCGCGACGGATATACAACAAAAGTTGCCAATGCAGCTTGGCCTAGGCTTCGATACCACCGGTGACGATGGCTGGTATATGCTTCTGTTCAGAGAGCAAGTTGCCAACGACTTGTCTCCTTGCAAAGACTCAAACTTCTGGATCCGATCGTCCTTCCGGGACAGCATGACGATGCAAGCCATCAGGCATTCCATACTGAGTATTGGCGCTTACGCTCGCGGTCTCATTGACCTAAAGAATGACTATCCTTGGCTCAAGACGGAAGATCGCCCATGGTGGCCTTGTTCGATCCAGAACCGGCATCATCAGGCCGCCCTCGACCACCACATCAAGGCAATATCATATTTACAACAGGACATAAAAAACAACAACGCCGATGACGCTATGGCAATGGCCGCGAACCTACTTCTCATTTTCTTTGAAAACATGCGGGGAAACTACCATGTAGCAGGGAATTTGGTGAGGTCTGGGATCAAAGTCTTGAACCGGATGGGCCAAAGGGGATCGCACGTGTTCAAATGGAAACCACCAGAAGCTTTCGAGCCTTTCGAGCCCTATGAAGAGCTGGATGAGATGGCTTACATCCTCTCCCAGCACTCCATTGCGGCGGTCAATGTACCGTTTCCCCACGGCAAGTCGGCGTATCACTTGCTTCTGAACGACGACTCGCCCACCTCGGACGACGAGGAGAACTTCCCCGCCAGCTGTCTGATTGAGGACACGACACCGCACTCCAGCGTGGAGGCCAGGGCGATATGGGATCGAATACTTCACGCCCTCGCTGCCTTCTATGCCAAAGCGCTCTGGATCAATCTCCACCAAGACTTTTGCGTGGACAAAGACGGGCTGGCTTGGGAACAGGCATTGTACTTGAGCAGATTGCAGGAGTTCGGCCTCGGCCTCAGCACACTCGTAGCGAGTGGGCGAAACGTGAACACGGCACGGCTACTGACCTTTCTCACCATCCACCACCTCATCGCCACCATCTTTGTTTCCTGCTGCCTGGATCCGTCGGAATCTGCATACGACAGCTTCGCCTCCGAGTTCGACATGGTGCTCGTCCACATGCGGAACTACCTCGCCATGACGTGCACGATGAACAAGATCGGCTTCACCAACGAGGTCGGCATCCTCCCCCTGCTGGCCTTTGTAGCTGCCAAGTGCCGCGTGCTACACGTGAGAGTGGCCGCCATTGAGCTTCTGATGAACCACGGCTGGCGGGAGGGGCCGTGGGACGGCGTGAGCCTGGCGCGCGCCATGATGGGATTGATGTGCATCGAGGGACAGTCTCAGGCTGAACAGGACCCGCATCAGGACCAGGACCAGCAGGGCTCCTTCGCGGCTGCTGATGGCGGGCTTCCGTCGGCGGATACCAGGTATGCCTGGACGAACATGTTCTGGGACTACGAGACCCGGGAGATGACGATGGAGTACACGAAGCTTCTGCCGAACATCAATGGCGGCCTCGACAAGAAGACCTTGAAGGTCCCTGGGAGGTAACTGCGACTAGGCCCAGGTTTCGATAAGACAATATATGCTTGATATACGGGATTTATAAACTTGGAGCGTAGTAGGCCCGTACTGTGTTGGATGGGAAGCTGGATATACACTTCACCACGTATATTCATGTAGAAATTACATGTATATATTTACCTCCTCTGTAACAGTTAACACCTATCAGATTACTGGCTAGGTACTTGTCGCATGACGAAGATCGCTGCAGCACCTTCACTGCCAAGACAACGATGCGATGTACAGCAGCTACAAGCTCATGTTCTTGTCGCAACTCATCTTGGCGAAGATGGGGAAATGGGAATGGCACAGAAGATTCGCATCCACCGCGTTCCAGCAAGTCCCGATTGCGTGTCGCATGGGGTGTTTATGGACTTTTTCCTTGGCTGCGTGGCATGACCAGGGTGGAAGAATCAAGGGGTGTCTAGGGGGAGTGCGGGGAAACATTGGCGCGCCCTTGTGTCGACATGTCCCCGGGCATGTACAGACAATAGTGACTACAACTTTAGAACTACTTAAGTAAAGGAGCTTGTGCGTGGGGGGTTTGAAATTGTCGTCGAGGACAGCCTCCTCGGGATGAGAAAGAATTGTTAACAACCGTGCTCGAGCAGACGAGACAAAACAAACGCGACAATGCAGCAGAGACCCAAGGCCTACCTCTTTGACGTCTTCGGCACCGTGGTCAACTGGCGCTACAGCCTGGCCAAGGGGCTGGAGGCATCTGCCCGCAACGTTCTCGAAACGTCGTCCGGCGACGTGGATGAGGCGACCCTGATGAGAGCGAAGGGTATGACCTTCAGTGACTGGGAGTGGTTCGCTCACAAATGGTTCGTTCTTCCCTGGGGTCTTGGCAGCCTGTCTCTTCATCTTTATAACTTACATTATTCATCGTTGTCGAGAACTTGCTTGCTGATCATACCCGACTACCCGTGGCCTAGGTACCACCGATACATCGACCACACCAGCCAGCCCAAGGAGGGTGACGAGGCCGTGTTCGTCCCCCAGGAGGAGCTGCACCGGCGCAACCTCGAAGCCCTGCTACTGGACTTCGGGCTGGCGGGCCTTTGGCCGGCGCCGGCGCAGACGGAGGCGCTCGTGCACCTCTGGCACCAGCTGGACGCCTGGCCCGACGCGGCGGCGGCGCTGGCGCGGTTCGCGCAGCTGGGGGCCACGGCGACGCTCTCGGACGGCCCCGTGGCGCTGCTCGAGGCGCTGGGCGCGCGCGGCGGGCTGGGCTTCGGCGCGGTCTGGGGGTCCGACACGTGGGCCGCCTACAAGCCGGACCGCGCCGTCTACCGCGGGGCCGCGGCGAGGCTCGGGCTGCGGCCGGCCGAGGTCGCGCTCGTCGCCGCCCACCTCGGTGACCTCGCCGCCGCCAAGGACTGCGGCCTCGCCGCCCTCTACGTCGAGCGGCCCTTCGAGGAGCGCTGGTCCCCCCCGCGAGGTCGCCGAGGCCCGCGGCGCCGCCTGGGTGGATATGTGGGTCCCTTACGGACCCGGCGGTGGGCTGCTTGGGGTCGTGGAGCGCTTGGAGGCGCTCGAGGGGTGAGGGTAGGGAGGAAGAAACGCATCATAGTGTCGTAATTAGTCGATCCCACACGAGATTTCGTCTCGACCCAGGCAAAGACGCCCGGCGGACCGGTTTATGGAGGAGAAATGGCAAGTTGCCTAGGAGATCAGTCGGCGTGAATAGTGAAAGTCATGCAGGGAAGACGAATAAAGATAAGAGAGCCCCAGGTGTTTAGTTTACATGCGGACTCATCCCGTGGCTATCAATAGACCCGTACGCTGGGCGAGAAAGGTTAACAGAATGAACCAAGGGCTTGATTTCGCGGTCTGCCCAAGTCCACTTTCTTAGGCTTTTACACTTGGCAGGCCGGTGTAGATACTGTCAGCCTAGGAGTCATGGGGTGACATGTTGAGGCCTCCGGGCGGTGTTCCGTCGCCAACATGCGGCCGTCGGCCACACACACACAACGCCTGGTGAAGAAGATGTCCACGCGGAAGGGGGTAGTAATCAATGGTAATCCGGGGTAACGGTTGGTCGGGGGCCTTAAGTTCTGGGCCCCTTCTTCCCCCACCAAGGAGTCAAGAATGCCAGCCAAGAAATCTTAATGATGAATCATGGAGTCTATTGCCAAGAGCGAGCTGTCAGGCCAGGAAAGCCAGACAGAGAGCTGAGGCCGCGTCAACGCGACACCTCCTTCCTTATTCGTCCCATAGCAGACACAGCAGTCAATCTGACGAGCCCGCAGCAGCAGCAGCAGCCCCTACGTGCATGTGCGTCAGCCCACTTGACAGAAAAATAAAGCACCTAATACTTCTTACTTTACCTGTCAACCGTCTACCCCAGGCGACATGCGGACGTACGTGCGAAGACATACCCGGCGCTAGAGTTTCGACCCGATTCACTCAATACGCGCTACGACGACAAGTTATGCAACAGTCCTGTAGACTTCAGACGGTGTTCTCATATACCGTTGCTTCCAGAAACCAAGATGCCTGTGCAGATCTCCGGGAGTCGGTTGCGGGGGAAATTGCTGCAACTGCGCCCTACTCGGCAAAAGTCGTTGACGACATGACTTTTGATATAACATGCAATCTTCGTATAAATGGTTTAACGACTTCATTTCATGGCACAATACGAGATTGATTCTCAGCTGTCCAGGGTCCCTGAAGAGCATCTGGATTAGTACGCTTTATTGGGGGTGAGTAGGTGGGTGGGTAGGAGGAGGATAGGAGGAGTGTAGGATCAACAAGGTGAAGGAATCCCGTAACCAGGCAATGTGACCGACTGACTTGAAAGAATCTTCAAGCTAGTCAAGTGCCAGTTGGCCAATTGCTGTCCAAGTGGTAGGCCCAGGCTCGTGATACATGCCATACCTCTCTCTTATTACTGCTGCTTCGCTGTATCGTCGCCGTCGTCTGTACCAGTGAGGTTAGAATGCCTACCTACTTAGTAACCCATACATTTCTCGTTACTCGCCCCTAGGAAAACGCAAAATGAAGGAACGGCTAAAACGGCAATGGCCAACTGCCTGTGAAACCGACATGGTTGAGGAAGCTTCCGAGCTAAAACGACTTCTTGGCCGGGTAGTCTTGAGCCAGTTTGTCGGTTGGATGACAGACGGTTGACACATGGACCACGATATCGTGGCTAAACCGCCGATTGGGTTACTCGCGGGAAACAGAGGGGGACAGGCCATCTTACCGGGTTATGCTGGTCGACATCATGACTTTCACTTTGTTCACTGCGCCCCCTCAGGACTTGGGACTGAGATACCACATGTGGGAGCAGCCCAGCATGTCCCAAATGCTTAAAAGCATGCAAAGCCCCCAGAGTATCCCAAGCGCCTCAGTCCATCATACCAAGTCCTAGTCTCCAACTGAGAGCTGTACCAACTGCCCCTTCCCCTCTCTCTCCAAAGACTATCGCAAAATGCAGCTGAAGCAAATTTCTTTCAGCCTGGCGCTGGCTGGCTCCGTGGCCGCCCAGTCCCTGACTGACGCCCTCAACTCACAGAATGCCAGCTTGTCGGTCCTCAACAGTAATCTTCCCTCGCACCCCCTCAAACGCATATGCGTGATTCTCACGTGGAATTAGGTGTGCTGGCCGCAAACCCCAGCATCCTCAACGCCCTGAACAATGTTCAGAACGCGACGCTGCTCGCGCCCAACAACGATGCGATGAATGGCATTTTGAACGGATCCGTCACCACCTATGGCGGCTCCGTCAAAGACTCGAGCTACGTCGCGAACCTTCTGAACTACCACATGCTGAACGGGGCGTACCCGTCCTCGGCCTTCGTGGACAAGCCCATGTTCGTCCACTCGCTGCTGAACAACCAGTCGTACACCAACGTCACGGGAGGCCAGGTCGTCCAGATGCAGAAGAGGGACGGCAAGGTCGTGGCCTACAGCGGGTTGAAGTACTACTCCACCGTAAAGACAGCCGTACGTATTCCCTTCCTCGACCTCCTCCTCCTCCTCCTCGCGCCCAGGGCCATGATTGACTGATCTCTGCGTGTGCACAGGACGTAAACTTTACCGGCGGTGTGATCCACATCATCGACCGCGTCCTCACCCTGCCTCAGAACGACACGTCCACGCTGACCTACGCCAACCTCACGGCGCTCTCGGGCGCCGTCAAGGCCGCTGACATGGGCAAGTCGCTGGACACTTCGCAGGACGTGACCATCTTCGCGCCCGACAACGCGGCCTTCGCGTCCATCAGCAGCCTGGTGGCCAACATGTCGTCGCAGGACGTGAGCAAGGTCCTGGGCTACCACATCGTCCCCCGCATGGCGGCGTACAGCAGCACGCTGAGCAACATGACGATCAAGGCGTCGGATGGCACGGACCTCAAGATCACCGTCGACAACGGCGGCAACGTCTTCGTCAACGCGGCCCGCGTCACCATCCCCGACATCCTCGTCGGCAACGGCGTCGTCCACGTCGTCAACCAGGTCCTCAACCCGGACAACACGTCCCAGCAGCCCAACCCCGCCGCCACCAACCCCCGCCCCCGGCCTACAACGGCGGCACGTCGGCCACCAACGGTGGTGTGCCCTTCACCAGCAACGTCCCCACGCCTACAGGCACGGTCCCGGCCGCGACCTCGCCCACGGCTGCCAAGACTTCGAACCCGGCTGTGGCCATGAAGACGGGCGCAGTTGGTGCGGCTGCGCTGTTCGGCGGCGCTGCTGTCCTCCTCAACTTCTGATAACTTGCATTCGTCGTGTTTTTCGCCACTTGTCAGTCTTTCTGATGTTTGAGTCGGTCATTTGGAGCGTGTGTCTTGTCTTCAAACCATCATAATCGGGCGATAGTTTCGTTCGCTAAGTACGTAGTCTGCATTCTGGGGGTGAATTGGGTTGGAAGTACTTTTGCTTAACTACTACCAATGTTTTGATGGTTGCATTAATAATTGATACCTTTCTTTTACATGTTCTCTGCGATATGTGAACTTAACGTGTCCTCTCTTTAGAGTTAGGCGATGAGTTGATCGTAGTGGAGGCTACAAGCGCTTATTCCTTTTTACAGGCAGTATGGACTTTACCAGCTCCTCTGTCAAGGCTCATTGACGATTTACCAGAAAGCAACTGGGCGGTTGGCGATGAGACGGAAAATGCCAGCACCGAAAAAGCAAATGGAAAGTTCGGAATGGGAGTGGAATCGGGAAGAATGGAATTATAAACTCCCCTGGGTTAGCGGGGTATCCAGCGATTAGGGCAGGGGTTTTAGGGGGGCTTGGAGTAGGAGCTATCCTGCCAACCTTACTACCATCTACACAAAAGCCTTTCCATCACCATCTATTACGATACCGACTCGTGAAGAATCAACCGGGAATCGAAATCACGACATGGGTAAACAACGTCATGCATTTGCTGGCAATTGTGTTTAATTAAACTTGAATTTCATAACAGTCGTACAGCAATGGAAAGCTGTGTATCTCCCAACAACTAATAGCCCGACGCACACAGGCTCATCCGAGAACACCTTGTTCGCTTCTTTAGGAGCTCCTCAACGACTCCGAAGCACGCCACTGCTGAACCTCCTCCTCGGTGATGAATCGCAACTTGTTGATCGAGGCAGGCTGGCCTGTGACGGTGCCCTTGGCGATCTCGGTCATGCGGCCGACGAGGTTCTTGTCCGTGAGACAGTAGCTGACAGAAGCCGTCTTGACGCGGATAATTCCAATACGGGGGTCGTTGGCGCTCCCGTCGTGCTTGCCATCGCCCAGGTCGCCCAGCCACGCTTTGAGGGCCGAGCTGTAGTATTTCTTCACGACGGAGCGGTCCGTCTCGACCGACGCGTCTCCCGCAAACGACGCCCACTGGCCCGATCCGTCCACAAACGAAATATTCGTGTGCGGGTCCGTTGCCAGCTCGTCCGTCTTGTGTGACTCTGTGTTGGTTGTGAAAATGAGGTCTAGGTCGCCCGTCTCCTGTTGGGCGTGTGGAACAACGTCAGTTCTCGTGCTCCACGATAGCCATGGATGCATTCTGGCGTTACGAGACGAAGAGAGAGGTATGTGTGAAAATGTGTGTAGCATGATAAGGAAGAGGCAGTCAAGTCAGTCACATACCTGGCCGGCCACAGCCATGCAGCGCGAGGTCAGCTTGCCGCTCGTCGAGTCCCGCGTCGTCATCATGCCGAACTTGCAATGCTGGGCGAACTTGCTCAGTGCCTCGACCTTCTCCTTGAGAGGCACCTTAGGGTCGGCGTTGGCGGCGGCGTAGGGATCCGCAGGCTTGTCGCCCGTGTTCGCGTTGGAGAAGCCTGAAGAAGACATGGTTTTGGAACGAAGAGTTTGGTGGTACGTGAGCAATCCTTTGGACGAATGGTTCAATGTTCTTCGAAGAGTGAACATTCAATGTATCTGAGACGGATGGGATATGTGTAGAAAGAGGCTCTGCAATTCTTCGTCTGATCAGTAAGTAGATGTAGGACGGGAACTAGAAGATAGCTGGCAGGTTATTAATGTAATAAGAGCCCTAGAAAGCCCAGGCAATCAGACGCCGCTACCCCCCGTGGCCATTGCACACTGCAAACAATACCAGCAAAATGTCGTCATACTACATCATAGAAAGGGCTCAATCGCGCTTGCGTTCTGTTGTCTTGGGATCGCTTGGGATCGGGAGCGTTGCAGTTGCAGCCCATGCCCGATGACGAAAGCACTTTGCATAAATGCCATAATGCATAAGACGCACAAGTAATCCACAGGCAACCATGACACTGCATAAGTCTTTGGACCCGCCCCCTTTTCAAAATCAGGGGACGATCTTGAAATCTCCCAGTTTTGGAGAAATAGACGTGACTACAATTCAAGCTCAAGGTACACACTTATACTTTGTTCTTCACATGTCCGACGCAAGAGGGTGCCTGCAATAGAAACCATCAATCCCACTAAGCGATCCAGAACCATATCCTCTCGATAAGGTTCCTAGGCACCGGCTCAACCCATGTAGACTCGAGCCGATCGATCTCGGCCTTGCCGCTCCAGAGGTCCATGTCAGCGACTCTGACCATCTTGGTGCGCTTGACCAGCTTATACCCAAAGAACAGGGACGCGAAGATAGGCACGTCGATGTAGGGCGGCACGAAGGTCTTGGCGCTGAACCTGCCGGGGAAAAAGGCATCGTACCCGTTGAAGAAGGCGACCGTGAGACAGAAGGCGATGGCGAAGTAGGCCAGCCCGGGCTGCAGCGGCGAGCGGAAGGGCAGGGACTCGCGCGGGACGCCGTGGTGCCGCAGGCCGGCGTGGAAGCGCAGGTAGGTGAGGCAGATGGCGGCCCAGACGAGCAGCGTGGAGACGGCCGAGAGGTTGGAGAACCAGAAGAAGACGTCGGCGCCGCGGTGGTTGACGTTGAGGTAGACGAGGCCCGAGAGCAGGGCCGTGGCGGCGACGCAGGCGTAGGGCACGCCGCCGCGCGCGTAGGCGAGGAGGCGCGGCGCCTTGCCGTCGAGCGCCGCCGCGTACAGGACGCGCGTCGACGCGTAGAAGAAGGAGTTGCCCGCGGACCACGCCGACGAGAGCACCACGGCGTTGACGACGGACGGCAGCACCGCGATGCCGCCGTTCTCGATGGCGACGACGAAGGGGGACTGCGCGGCGCCGGGCGCCGCGCTCGCGATGGCGTCGAGGAGCCGGCCGTCGCGCGACGAGACGCAGAGGCCCACGAGGAAGACGGCCGCGACGTAGAAGAGCGCGATGCGCCAGAAGACGCGCCGCACCGCCTTGGGGATGTTGCGCCGCGGGTTCTCCGTCTCGCCCGACGCGATCACCACCATCTCGCTGCCGCCGTACGCGAAGGTCGCCTGGATGAAGACCTTCCAGAACGCCAGGAACCGCCCCAGCGCGCCGTCCGCGAGGTACGCGTTCATGGGGCCCGGGTCGGCCCAGTACCGGAACCCGATGCGGTCGCCCGACGGGGCGCCGCCCAGCGTGATGACGAGCATCAGCACGATCAGCCCGACGATGGTGGCCAGCTTGACGGCGCCGAAGACGAACTCGGCCTCGCCGTAGACGCGCACGGGGAGGCAGTTGACGGCGACCATGGCGAGGAGCAGGAGGGTGATCCAGGCCACGTCCGGCACCGGGTTGGGCCAGTAGCCGATGACGACGACCGAGACCGTCACCTCGATGGGCACGCCGATGGCCAGCTGGTACCAGTAGTTCCAGCCGAGGGTGAAGCCGAGGGCCTCGTCGACGTAGCGCGACGCGTAGACGGGCACGGCGCCGGGCAGGGGCAGGTACGCCGCCATCTCGCCCAGGCTGTTGATGACGGCGTACAGGTTGCAGCCCGTCAGCGCGTACGCGAGGAACGTCGAGAGCGGCCCCGCCAGCGACAGCATCTGCCCGGACCCCACGAACAGCCCCGTGCCGATGGCCCCTGAGAGCGCCAGGAACTGCACGTGCCGCGACTTGAGCTTGCGCTCCAGCGTGCCGTTGTGCCGGTTCTCGTACTGCTGCTCGCGCTTGAGGTCGCTCGCGGCGTCGTCGTTGTTCTGGCGCCGTTCCGCGGCCGGCGTTATCTCATCGTGGCCGCCGGCTCGCTGCTGCTGCGCCTCGAGGTCTTTTTTTCTTCCGGCTCTGGTGTCTGGTTCCATTTTCCCCCAGTCTAGTGCAATAGTGAGCTTCTTCGGTTTTCTTTTCATTAGTTCCCAAAGGGTTTGCAACAGGCCTCGCCCTTGTTCGGTGGCATGTACCACAGTAGGTCTTATCTTTCAACACCGCCAAAGACCCCAATGCTACGTATCATCGAAATCATAAGCCAAGCCCTGCTGTCTAGGATACGATTCGTCCAAAAGAGAGTGGTCTCATGCCGATCCCGAGATGACTTACTTAGTTGGGTAGGATGTAACCATGGGTGTGCGCTTCGCATCGAAGGGGGCTCGGCGTTCACTTCCCCGCATTCCGGGTGCTGTATTATCTATAGAACTGTCTCTATCTTCAAGGCCAGTAACCAGTTATGTATGCCCTCCAGTTGTCCAAAACACAAACCCAAAGACAATTGACCTCAATTATGAAAGACCCACGTCTTGTCAGTGTACAGCCAGATAGGCATGCATGATGTTGACCGGTTGCCCATCATTTTGCTTTCCTGGATCGGAAACACTGCGATCCACCACTTCTCCCGACCCTGTTGTTTCACTCTCCGTCAGTGGCCAGTTGCGAATGTCCAACCGACCACGGCTGCCGCCGCTTTGTTGCAGCTCGTGCATGAGAGCCCAGGCGCAGGCGCTGGTCCCGCCCAGCGCGTATCTCTTGAACCCGAAGCCGTCGCCGAAGCCCGTCGCCCTGCCCGGGAGAAAGACCCAGAGGTGCTGGAAAGCGGTGCAGCCGCTAAAGATAGATCGCTTCCAGCGACGCTCCGCTTCGGCCTTTGAGTAAATTGCGCGCTCGAGGTGAAGTCTCGGCTGGAATGGCGATGGATCATGTGCCCTGCCCGAGGTAACATGTGTGGCTCGCTTAGTACTGACATCAAAGCCACGTTGGGCCAAAACGATATTTCTGACTTGTTCGCATGTCACTAGAGGAAGGGCTTCCGTGATGGGACGAACCGACTGTCTCTCATGGGCAGAGCCGGGTTCGCTATCAGGCATTGTTGCATAGTGCATGGTGAAGTCCAAGCCGGTGATAAACGTGTCATAGGTCGGACTGAGGCGCACGGTACCTCGTGGTTTGGATTTGGGCAGACAGTTGAGGTTGTGCTTGATCTCGCCACTGATCAACCGATGCCCTCTTATATGGTAGTCTTCGAGGTTCCTGTGGGGAGCCAACGGACCGTCAATGACCTGGAGGGCCACTTTATAAAACCTGAAGGCTTCGATTCGGGACCCTCTGCTACTGGACAGCAGGGAACTGACCAGGTGTCGTTGGGGGATAACATGTCTTTCATATAGCAGGACAGCGCGCTCTTGGGATTCAGCCAGGAGTGCGAATTGCCAAATCTCAATCTGCAGCTCCGGGGGTAGTCTAGAGAATGGAGTGAAAGTCATGTTGACAGGATTTAAGCGCTTCAGGGGGGTGCTCGTCTAGTTCGTTGTCAGAACGAGGCTTTGACAGCGACGGCTTTTCCAGGGGTTATTTGATGGTCGACAAGTGATAAATGAACCTGGAATACCATCTCCACTACAAGCAAGTTAGAACTGCTCGATGGTGAAAGAAAGGTTTGATGGATACGTGTTTTCTCGTTCCATTGTCCGTGGGCCTTTCGAACCTTGGTGGTAAGAGTTTACGGAGAAAGTTGACGAACAATGGTCGCTACTGAGTAATTTATTTAAGTCGTACTGAGACTTTTGCTGTTAAAGAGTAAATATTAGAAGTACTTACTTCTTTACTTACCAGAAGAAAAAGGGCCGCATACCTAAACATGCCATCCCGCAGTTAAACGAGCACAATTACATGATTCATGTAATAAAACAGGTATGCTGGCTATCTATCTGAACTCCTGCTCTGAATTTCCTTTCTGCTTTGTTTCCCCTTAATTTGAACCCTGTTAAGAAGGCTTTAAACAGAGGACAAAGAAATGGTCATGTTCAGGTTATGAACATGATATATGCTATGAAAAGGGAGAGCTGTATTCACCCTCTACTCTTGAGAAGATACAGTGCGACTGTTAGATCAAGGGAGTTCATCTCGCTCTAGAATTAAATAAAGTATATAAGTATACAATGCATGCCTTTCCAGTGAAGCATTTTCGAAAACCAACCACAACACTAGAAAATACCGAGCTCTACACCATACTCAACACAAAAGCCCGACTAGATCCCTTTTAACATCATGCCTGGGCTACTCAATCTGCCAGACGAGCTTCTGATCGAGATCCAGTACTACCTCCTCAACCGCCGGGACCGTTTCGCCTTCGCCGCTACGTGCAAGATGCTGGACTTCAAGTTCGGCGGTCCAATCATCTACGAGCAGGACGCCGCCGAGGAGCGCGACTTTAACCAAGCGAGGCTCAGGCTCGAAGGCTTCCCGGACGAACATCACGGCTTGACTTTCGACTGGGTGGACTTCCCAAACTGGTCCGAGGCAATGCTTGCCAAAATAGCCAAGTACGGAAGCGAGGAGAACAACAAGGATGCCTGTCAGCTCCTCGAGTACTGCGTAAGTAGGTGGGGTCCCAAGATGCTCTGCCTCACTAATACATCTCTCACTCCAGCTTTAACAAGAAACTTTACAACGGCTGGCCGTCTACCTGAGCTCCCCGACTCTCAACGAAGAAGGTTAGGTAGTCTTCTGTGCGGGGCCATCGCCCGGTGTACTGATATGAAGGTCCTCGAAGAAGTCTTTGATGCTTACTTCAAGAAATACCCCACGGCCATCCACGGCTTGAAATCTGGCCGCCTAGATCAAGAGCCTGGCGGGTTGTCGGGGAATGAGCGCGAAGACTTCCCGGTCTATCTAGCTTGCAAACTCAACCGTGTCGATGTTTTAGATCTTCTACATAAAAAGGGGGTCGATATCAACTTAATCAAGGGCTATCTGGTCTTGAGCGGTTCCGATAACCGTTTCATTAATCGTGAGCCTCGGAAATATGATGAGCCATACGATCCCAATGACGGCCAGTTACACCCAGATGTGTGGTCTTGGTTACGGGCGAATTCATGGATGAAGCAAATACCTGCTTCGGGTTTCAAGGAAGACGTATGTGTCTGGCTAGTCGAGCACAACCTCGGCTTCTCCGCCAGGCCAGACAGCCTCAACCCGAACGACCTGAAAGAAGCAGCTGCGCAAAACCAGGTGCGCTTGGTCGCCGCCTTGATCAAGTATTTCAAGTCCAAGCTCGACCCCGACGAATATCAAGAAGCTCTCACCTCGGCTCTGCATGCGGCCGCCAAGGGCCCGACTGGTGGCGGGCAAGAACTTTGGGCGCGACCGTTGCTGGCGCCTGGTCACCCATCGCATAAGACACCTCGCCATGAGGTTTTCGACGCGCTGCTGGCAGCGGGCGCGGAGATGCGACAGGACCCCGACCGGATAGACGACAGAGGCATGCTCGCCAATGCTACGGAATGGTCGCCGTGGAACTCGGTCTGGCTCCTGCGGCGACAGTTGGCCGAGGGCGTGACCGACCACCGTGATGTACGTGCCGCACTTCTAGATGTCATCAGAGACCGCAGATCCACGAACACTAAGTACAGAGACGAGCAAAACTTTGAATTCTTCACCATGATATACCCCTCGATGGCGCATCTGGCATGCGACCCATCTGAACTTGCAACACCGGAGGGCCGCGATGAAGCACTTCAGAAACTGCTGGACTTGTTTGTCCTGGAGATTCTCATTCAAGGTAGTAGATCGTATGCTTGCGGTATAGGTCTCTACATTATGGGAGTTGTGGGTCGCCAGCGCGTTGGCGAGCAATTGGCTCGCCGGCTGGACTTTGCAAATAGGCGGGAATACCATCAGGCTGGGTGAAATAGCTGGAGAAGTAGAATATAGCTAAGCAAGATTGTAATTTGTGAACACGAAGTTCCTAGCCATACCGGATCTTCTATAGCCAGGATCCAATGCTCAGTCCTAGTGATTCACTCATGGTAGGGACATCTTAGGATTACCTCATACTCCCGGTTCGGGACGAATGAGACAACGAATACAGTTACCCCTTCATTATTGATACATGGCCCTGTTCATTGACCAAATTCTCACTTCATGATAATAGAGGACTAAGATGTAGTGGTTCACATCTGTTTGGACGTGAAAGAATAACAATGTGTTTGTTCCCCAGACCATATGATTCGAATGGTAACGATGGAGACAAAGAAATGCATACATGAGACGCCATTGTGCCCTTGTAGGAAACCCACAAAGTCAGGAGAACAATGGGATTATTCACCTCTTTTCTGTATAAAACGAGGCGAGATCCCCCCGACAGGCGAGCGTGATAGACGATTTTACGCTGAAACATAAACACAGCTTCTTACGCCAACGGGAATCTAAATTACGAGCACCATGGCGAGACCCCAGCAGCGAAAGACACTCACCACCCTAGTCCATCTTGACTTCACGTGCGGTCACTACCGGGCCTGGACCGTCTCGCCCAAAGGTGCCGCGTACCTGGAGTCCATCTACACCAACAAGAAGGGCTCCACCATCGCTGAGGGTATCGTCCTCACGGACCAGCAGCCATGCTATGCCTGCCGCTGGCCCGAGACCCTCGAGCGATTCTGCCTCTTGCCGGTGGGTGGACACGATGACGTGTTTCCAGGCAACGGCGATGCTGCTGCTGCTACTCGTAACAATAACCAAAACGGCCACGACGCTCACGAGGAGAAGACCGAGGACGAGGTCCGGCCGAAGAAGTCCGGCCGAGCGCTCCGGGAGCACATGGCGTCGTGCCTCATCGCGCTCTTCATCCAGAGCCCCCTGCTACACCCGCGGCAGCTAGCGATGCTCGCGCGCCTCTGGGACCGCGCCTGCGTCGCGCCGGGCGCGGCGCTCGAGGACTTCGGGCGGCTGGCCGACGACCTCTACGAGGTCATGGTCAGGCTCGTGGACAACGAGAGGGAGGCGGCGGCGGCGGAGGGCGGTGGCGAGCTGGCGGCGTTCCTGTGCGCGGGGCAGGACCTGGACGCTGAGCGGCTGGCGGCTGAGATCGAGAAGGAGATGGCGACGGCGGCGACGGGGGACGAGGCGCCGGAGAAGAAGAAGAAGAAGAAGAAGACGCCCGCTCCTCGGACGGGGCCGGATGCGCGCGGGGTGGAAGGCATGATCTACCACGGTCAGATGCTCGAGGAGCGGACTGTTTCATCCGCCAGTGCTCCCCAACCGCTACGAGAGGAAGAGAGTGGGAAGGAAGAGGTGCCACGTCGGGGACTGCGGGCTAGGCTGTTCTCGAGGATGAAGAAGTAGGTAAGATCTGACCCATAGTGCGTGTGTGTATGTCCTAAGAACCTGCCACATTTGATGACATCATGATCAATTACATTTGCGCACAATTTAAAACTGTTGATGTCGTTGCTGGAACATGTAGAGAGCGTGCTAAATGACGGATAATCGCATAGTGCCTTCAGGGGTTATGAAGGCTCATTTTAGCACAGCGAAGCACCCTCATCCGGACCAAAACCCGTACAAGAGGAATGGTTCCGGGTATCATACAAGGAGGCTATCCTTCATTGGCCCCTCTACTCGTCATAATAACAGCTCCTAGGCGGAAGCTTCACAACAGGCTTCAATCGTATCGACGCCAAGCTAGCTCGGGTCGCGACCTCATCATCGCCACCGTTCGTGCATGGATCGGTGAATACGCCATGGGAAAGATCGGGGTAGTAGCTGGAAAGGGAAAGCAATCCATCAGCGTTCTCCCAGCTGGGACGATGAAGCCCCGAATCCTTGGAGAGCATGACCTTGAACTCGCTGTAGGCGACCTGGGACTTCCAGTGCTTGGAAGTCAGCTCCGAGATCCATCGCATCCTCTCCAGAAGTGGCACCATGGCAATGACCAGCTCCCGTCTGGTGTAGGCTCGAAGCATTTGCATCAACATCATGTCCGGCGCGCCATACTCGTTGACGACTGCAGCCTCCATATTGGTTTCTACCCATTTGGAAATTACGACGTGGCTTCGAATCCGAAGGAACCACAGGGCTGTGGTCGGCGAGTAGGCGATGGAGAGTCCCTGTGCTAACGCCTGCACTACGTCTGAATCGAATCCTTCGAATGAGCTCTCCACCATCCATCGCAGAAGACCCGGCCATCTGCTGTCCATCTCGGTTCTCTCCGGCTGCGCCTCGTCTTCTTCATGCCCAAAAACCTGCAGGACTCTGGGGAGAGACGCTTTCCAGATTTCAGCGCGCTGTTTCGTGAGTTTCTTCAGGGTCGTTGGGATGCGTTCAACCAGGCGGGTCAACCGGTCCGTCCAATCCTGCTGTTTCGCGGCAAGTTCCTCGAGAGTTGAGCCCTCCGGCTGTTGCATCTGCGGACACAGGTGCTTGAGGAAGAAGCTGCGACCGGGTTGCGAGCACCCATTAGGGAAATGGTAGATCGGCTCCGCCTCTATCATTCTGGCGAGGTCTAGCATCATCTCCACGTCCCGGTCGCGTGGCAGAGGCCTAGAGCTCCGGGAAGATGTCCTTCCAGCACGTGCAGCATGCTCCGTGGTTTCGTCTTTATCTTCATTGACACACTCTCTTGCGTTCCGTTTCATCCTTTCCCACATCTCCTTTGCACTCTCGCTCTGGAGCCCGTCCGATTGCGTAAAGCTTGTCCGGTCGGTGGTCAATTGGCCACCTTCAAATCTTGGTATAGGTGTGCCCGTTCGAACACAGTAGCTGAAGAACGCCAGTTTCACCAATGCCACAGGATCAACATCACCTTGGCCTCCTGTGTTGTTGGAGGTAGCCCTCTTCTGTTTCGCCTTGGTGCGCTTCGTGTCAATCGGGTCGATCTCCCCGGCCATGCGAAAAATGAAGACGCGTGCTGTGTCACGGGGGAAATCGGCCTCGTAGTTGGTCGACCTTCGCATCCTGGGCCAGAGCCTGCGTTCGAGAAACCTTCCTTGCTGTTTGCCTTGTATCTCGAACACATATGCTTCCCACTGCGCTTCTGCCGTCCATTCAGACGCCACAACACTGTAGACCTTTGCGTATTTGTCTTGGCGGACGAGAATCCCAAGCTTCAGGTCCTCCCAGGCCAGCGCAGCATCGCCGGGCTCGTCTCCGTTGCCTTGCTCGTGGTCAGGAATACCACTCATCGTTTCTTCGATTATGTGAGTTTTGGCATGAATTTGAGGCAATCTGATTCTAGATAGCTATCACTTGTTTGCTTTAAGTGTTCAGCCTAGCGAGCTGCCTAGCTGCCTGACAACATCAACTCTCCCCAGGCGACTCAGCCAACTTCATGTAATTCGCCAACGTCTCTTCTTGTACCGATACATACATGCCAGCCCCACCTGGGCCGAATGCCGTCCACCACTCTCGTTGCACGATGCAAGATCCCCCATCATCCCGAGATACGCGAAGTCTGATTTCTCAATTCTTTTTCTCGGATCGCTTGCTCTTGTTTGAGCCGTCCAACTTGTACAGTGCATTCCCGGCATCGTCTTTGGCCGGGCCGCCCAAGTAACGCTGCATAGAGTACGATTCGACCCGATCCGACTTCTTCTTCCCCTTTGGCTGGCTGGGGGGCTTTTCTGCTCTTGGTCTTGCATGTTTAGAGCGGCTGCTGGTTTTGCCAAGCGAATTGCAAGTAATGTAACCTGAGTTGTTGGTCCTTTTATGTCAGCCGAGTCTCGGTTTCTGGCAATGGGTGCTGCGATTTACGTACTTTGGTGCTGTTCGCTGTTCTCAACGGCCTCTAGAAGGGAAATGCCAATACAGAATAATACCAAAGACATATCAAGGAATCTTGTGGTGCTCATTATATAGTCACTAGATCTCTCATTATGCCATCGTTCTCAAGCAGCAGAGCGTCCAGCATCTTGGAGTCACTCTGGCAACATTTCCGTCGGCACTCTTTCATAGGCGGCCCTTGTTATGATACCCAGGCTACTGCTTGGCTGTGAGTTCGTCGATAGGTGGCCCATACGGTATACACGATGTAATCGATGAGGTACGTTGGCCAACGCAATGTTCTGGGCTGCGAGTAGTGGCCCATTTCTGCACAGGGTCGTAGCATCGGCTTGGCGTTGAAAAGCGCAAATGTCATTGGCGGCCCATAAAGCTCTGCCCCGAAGTTGCATGACCTGGCGGTGGTGGTCGGAACCTCTGATAGGTGGCCCCAAATGTCATCCCTTCGGTGTACTTTGCCGACTCGTACCTCCATGTTCATCTACCAGTACCACACATGAGGCATGGAGATAAAGTTGGAGGAGCATCTCTTGGAGCTGTCGCTTTGGATTTTCCCACTTTCCTTCCCTGCGTCCACCGACGTTGCGGGGGAGTGGCTCAAGTTTTCAGAAAATAAAGACAGGTATGTTCCTCAAATGACCTTTTTTAGAATGGCGAATAATTATTAACAGGCTTTTCCAACCGCCCCTGAGTTGGGGCATCCACAATCTCTGGGCAGCACCATTATCATCGCATAAGAAAGGACTCCCCTGGGGGGATCTGGCATCATGATAGCCGCCATCTCAGCAATGAAGCTGGATTTGAAGCTGGGAGTTCACTGCCACCATCACAGGACACAGCAAGTTGGGGCTCGGGCAGCCTGCCTCCTCACTTTGGTGTCAGCTTCGATGGTGGGAACTCTACCTCGTCCACTTCGTGTGCATATTCACCTGCTGCCCTGTGGTCAACATACGCGCATACAACATTCAATCAGGGTCATTACAACCAGAATCAGCTTCCGCAATATAACAGCTTCAACAGTTTCGACAGTTACTTTCCTGGCGCTACACGTGCTCCTGCTTCATTGAGCCCAGCCAACACAATCTTTACTCCTTTCGGGCCATGCGACCCCCTTCCATGTTCATATGTTCACTCTGTATTGGAAGATGTACTCTCTACCCCAGACCTTCTCAAGGTATCCAGCGACATGGCAACTGGGGATTATCCGGCCCTGGTTCCTGAGATCGATATCTCGTCAACTTTGTCACAATCTGGAAGCCAGGACAACACGCGATCAACGCCTGAGTTGTCCTTTACACCTTTCACGGACCCATACGCACCTTCCCCGCCAACCCTGCGTACCAGGCTCCGGCATCTGTTCAGGGGATGCGACAAGATCATTTTCTCCAATCGCCCCATTCGACCATTCCAAGCACGTCATATGAGCCGAATGCCACGCGTCCGCATGCAGTACCGATTCCAAGGCAGTCCAGTTCTGCGACTTTTTCGAGTTGCTCAGTAGTCTTTGGATGTGAGCAAGAAAGACGGTCAGTCACCTTCTCGTCGTCCTATATGAATGACCAACACTTAACCAAGATTTCCTAGTAGACGCCATGTCTTGGGTCATCACAAAGACAAATATATATGCAACCTGAATGGATGCATCAAGAGCTTCGCGTACGAGAAAGACATGCTCAGACACCAGAGCAGCCGTGTCCACAGGACTGGCAACACGAGACTCTTTCGCTGCTCTTGCGGAAGGGCAAGTCCACGGAAAGATCACCACCGCCTTCACTTGAAATCTTGCCGCCACAACAAGGCCAGTCGGGTGCCACAAAACCCCTTCACCTGCTCCTGCGGGAACGAGGAGTACATCATTGAGATACACAGCGCCCACATCAACTCATGCAACACATTCAAATCGACAGTGAAGACTGTCCAATCTGCGAAGCTAAACCCCTGAAGAATTATAAACACAGCGTATGACGAAACCCAGCTGAAATAGCACGGGAACAAAAGCACGGCAATGAGATGAATCCTACAGATGACAGAGAACCCAGGGTCTATTGGACTATTGATGATCTTTGTGGAAGATGGGATCGGGGACACCCGTCCCTTCAGGTACGACTTCATCCGCTTTGTCACCATGAATCATGGCGTATCCGAACAGACGCGGCTTCCTCGGAGTTATCCCTACACAGACATAAACTTCCTAGATTTATACTCGGAAGACCACGCGGAAGACCACTCGGAAGACCATGCGGAAGACCATGCGGAAGACCACGCGAAACGAGCGCTGAGCGCGATCGAAGTATACCTGACCGAATGGATTGACCCAGACATAAATACTTAACTCAAATATGGCTTTTGATCTACGCACACTTTACAAGAGCTCTATTAACTTTACCTTCCTAGGAGAGGAGTTTCATTTGTTGGCAAACGCTATGCGGGGGGAATGGGGGAGAAGAGTTGGGAATGAGAGCACGGGGAGAGCAGAGGGGAGAAGGGATCACGGAATTGCCCAGTTGTGCCGGTCGAATCTGTAACATGTGCATAGAGAAGACGCCTCGATCTATCTAACACTAGCAAGTACAATAAAGATCATACCCATCTGGCTACATGAGTCTTCACAGGCACTCTTTAGCGCGCGATTGCGTGAATGGAGGCGAAATTCATGGTGTAAACAGTAGAAGCTCGCGGCAATGTCACGAACATACACTGAGAGATTGAACACACACACACACACACACACGTATTCTATGTGGTAGGTATTTGGTACACAATTCTCGAATACGTGACAACTTCTTGGATTCTCTCAATACCCGCCCTCCATTCTACGTTCTTATATTTTGAAGGGGAATGGGAGGCTGCGAGGGGCCCCGGGCCAAGTCCTTAACTGGGGAGAATCCTTGGGTGCAAAATGAGCAGAAGATCAAGTGTGAGCAAAACTGAATTTGGTGGGCTACGCAAAAAGGAGGAAGAAAAATTCAGTTGGGGCGACCAATTTCTGACTGAAGCATGCTTTATTTATCGGACTATCTGCAAGTCAGGGGGTCAAGAACCGCTAGTTCAGCATCCAACATCCTCGGTGAGTACTTACTTAACTCATATATATCACCAAGGAACCGAGGGAAGGTCATCCCAGGACCTTGGCTTCGAGCACCCACACAACTAAAGAGCGCCCCTTACTTCCTGCCTCGCTGGCAGACGATCCCGGCCGCCCGTTTGGAGGTCTAGCTTCGGGGGCCCAGTCCGTCAGGCCCCCCTACGCCGTATCGGGTCAGTTCCACTCCCCGGCGATACTCCCCACAACGCAAACGTGCTCAACCAGGTACTAACACCAACTACCACTTTGTCGGAAATGTTCTAGAAAACCGAGGTGATGGATGCATAGTCGCTTGGCAATGGGCACTTCGAAATCCCATCAACGCTTCTTCGCCATCCAAGGAACGTGGCGCGAGCCAGGGCCGGTAGTAAAAATAAGAAGAAATCATGCTGTGCCGGAGAGTAGGGAGGAGAGGAGTCATGCAGTATTGGCTTGGCTTCCAACTATGCTACCTGGCATGATAATCGGCAGGTACAGTACACCGGCGCAGTAGACAGATACAGCAGGTCGGTAGGTAGGTGCTGTTGCTTCTTCGCTTCCGATTCATGGGCGCACCTCCAATTCCGGTCCCTGATGGACCCCTAAACCTTGGTCGTTTGCGCCATGTCTCGGTCGCTGATTGTTGGGAATTTCATGATTATAATCTTGTAGGACCCCGAGCGAGACAAGTGGTTACTTGACACGACCACCTGGGGTTGGGTGCGACAATGTCTCAACAAAACTAGCAAGACACGTACGGAGGGGCATCGAGCAAACCAGATTTGGGCCAGTTAAGTGAAGCTGTGGCATACCTGACCGACCTGCTAGGATCTGGCTTTTGCAGCCACCTGAAGAAAGGTGTATGGTCAAGCGAGAGAGAGAGGCGCGATCGAGCACATTTGGACAGTTGACCATCACTGAATGCAGACGTTGAGAACGGGAGCGTAAGGATGAAGCTTAAATTATCGGCCATGGTTTTATAGGCTGAAAGTGGGTATCTTATTGAATAGTGAATGAACAAGGAAAATCATATGTAGATGGCGCCTTTCTCTCCAAAGGCCTCGCCGCCATTGCCGCGGCACGCACGACGGTGCATTACCGCCTTCTCATCGTCGTTGCCAGCAGCAGCTTCGTCGTCGTCGTCGGTCCTCTCCGTCCTGAGATCAAACCAAGCCGACGTGAACAGGACGGCCGAGAGCAGGAACACCAGAAGACAGAGCCACTGCGAGGCAACAAGCGAGACGGACCACCTGCTCCGGTCGACGCCGAGGGCTTGGCGGAAGCTCGCGGGCAGCTCCAGGGCCAGACTCCACTTGATGCCGGCGAGGTCGTTCGTCTTGTCGGCGATGGGCAGGTGGTTCACGAGGGCGACAAAGACGAAGGCCGAGAAGGAGAGGAGGCAGTTAGCCGACAGGACAGTCAGCAGCACCGAGCGCAGTCGTAATTTGGTCTGCCCCACAAGAAGTTATGTTAGTATGACGAAGTTATACACAAATTGTGCGCACATATGTAGGCCGAAGGCATGGGTGAAGATACACACCTTTGCATTGCCCTTGTGTAATATGTAGAAAAGCAACAGCTCGGTGATGACGGATACGGTGAGACTGAAGCTTGACGTAGCTATCAGGATCTTTTCGCTGGTGGTGTACAAAGGCACAGCGACGGCTGCTGTGGAGATTTCCATATTGGCGGGATGTTTCCAACGTTTGGTGGGGGTGATTTTCCCAAGTGTTTTTCTACCACCTTGGATGACAGCAAAAGTGGGCAAGTCGTAAATGGGATGGTCTATCCTTATGATAATGAATGCCCTTAGTATTGAGTATACTTGGGTGGTAAGCAAGACAAGCAAAGTAGAAATAAGCCCAGAAAATGTTTATCTCGTCGTTGGATTGAAGGCGAGGAAGAGAAACACACACACGGGGGGAGAGAGAGAGAGAGGGGAGAGGGTGGGGGAGAGATAGTGTGTGTGGTGTGTGTGCGTGTGTGTGTGCGTGCGTGTCTTTAGAGACAAGAAGCCGAAGAGGGCAAGGCAAGAAAGAAGGATCTCGATAGTATGTCAGTAAAAGAAGGGTCAGGTCGCCCAAGACGCAAGATGGCTGGGGGGCTAAGGGCCTCAAATATGCAGCTGCACGCTCTCAAGCTCATGGCATCCATCCATCGGCAAGGTCACACATTCTGTAGCAGAGATGGCTGCACCTCCGGATAAAGTGCCGTGTTGGCGTGGACGTGCATGGTGCAGGCCATTTGCAGGCCACTGTTGTCATTGGCGCTTGACTAGGTCTTCAGCTCTGTAATTTCACAGCGTACGCCAAGCTTCGTAATGGCCTAAGCCACAGATGAAAAAGGGCCAGGGTCGTACAAGCAAGAGGAGCCGGGTGCCGTCGGTACCGTCAGCTACTGCGTAGAGTCCCTGGACTGCGCACCGATTTCTGGGGATTGTTGCTAAGTTGGGAACGATGAACAATGATGAAGGAATGAAGGAATGGAGGATATCACTAGGGGCAGGGCAGATATGGAGTCGTTCTTTCGCGTCGCACGCAGGCTTCCTTTCCTGTTCTTACTCAGCGTGGCTTAGATTGCCTTCTTGGGTAATTGCAGTCCCAGATGGGTCAATATGTCTTCTTTCACCGTGTAATGTATAAAGTAATCAATCAATTAATCGTCCCATGTCCATCTCATAATCCATCATCTCGTGTTCTTCAACCTTCTCTTCAGCCCAGCCCTGGGGGAACCGACAGGAAGGTTCAAGCCGCTAATAACCTAACCCGATTCCGAAAAGACCCTTCTTTACTTCGTATGTACTAATAAACACGCTCGTGATCTTTGCCCAATCCCCCACCCCCGAACCTCCCTTTCTTTGAACATGTCATCAAACCGTAGAAGCAGTACCCTTAGAATCGTATTGCACTCTCGCCCTTATGGTTGATCGACATGACAACAACCAACCCAACCCAGCCCAACCTGTTCCTGCCAAGCAGTGCGGGGGTGGGGCATCACCAACCCCACTCACTCACTTGCTAGGTGAAGGAATTCTGCAAACAAACAGGACCCCGATGGCTGGAATCGAACTGTGACGCTTCTTCAAGGTTTCAATAATACCAGCCCGGGATGCACGAGCCAAAGGTAGTAGTTTAGTAATAGTAACGTCAGCGCGCTCAAGGCAACGCACTTAGAAGGGCTTCTAGTCTTCAGCACTACTGCCACAGCTCCATTCCAGACCCCCTTGTGTGTTCGTGTGCGTTTGAGCGCCGCGCGCGATTCAGTGGGTGGGTTTCCTGGCAATTGGGCCCTGAGTTGCACGTACTTACTATCCAGGGCCCTTGTGCTGGCACAATGGCTGCCGTTGAAGCAGGGGGCGAAGGGCCTGGCCCGACCACTGTGGTCAGCGACGCCAGTGACTAGGTTAGGTTAGTAGGTGGAATTGCCAGTCGACAGCAGGCGCACGGCGCTGGGCCTTTTTAACAAGACGTTCAAGGAGGAGGATGTGGAATGTGTAGCATAGGTATCTATCGGTAAGACTAACAACGGTTTTATCTACACCTTCTTTAATAGTAGTATGGGTTCGCTCATTCTGGGGAACCTGAAACCAAACAGTTCGAGTCCAAACGTGCATGGGTTTGGACGGACAATGTTACTTGCCGCGTGACCATTCGCGGCCGAGCATGCCCCGGCTCGACAGCCGTGCGTTCGAGATAGAGCAAGGGTTGTTCTGTCATTGCGGCCTACCTACTCTATAGATCCCGCCCCTACACCAAATCCGTGCCCCGTTCTCCCTTCCCGCGCCACACCTGCCCTCTACCCGGTCCTGCCCGCCTAAGTGTTGGTGGGGATCGAACTCACGTACCTGGCCCCCGCCGGCACGAACTTGTCGAGGACATCGTCAATCTGCTTCATCTCGTCCTCGGTCAGCTCGACCAGCGCCGCGTTCTCGACAACCCGGCTGGGCGCCGACGCGCCGGGGATGGGCACGACCATGGACCCCGGCGGTAGCTTCTGCTTCAAGTAGGCAGAGAAGCGGGGCAGGACGCGCGTCCAGTTGATGGCGAGTTGCGCCATGGTGCAGCCGCTGCTGCTGCTGCTGCTGTCGCCTTTCTTCGCGGCGGCGATGGCCTCGACGCGTCGCACCAGCTCCAGGTTGGCCTCGAAGTTGTCCTTCTCGAACCGCGGCGACACGCGCACGGCCGGGTTCTTCGCCGCCGCCTTCTCCACGTCCGCCAGCGACTGGTACTGGCCTGTCAGCATCCCGTGCCCGATGGGCGAGTACGCCACGATGGGGATGCCGTACTGCGCGCACGCGGCCGCCACGCCGTTGGTGAGGATGTCGGTCGTGAAACTATTTGTTGTTCGTTAGTGGCCATGTTGCTGCGACGGACGTGGCGGGATGGGATGGCTTCTTGTGAGGGAGGCATGTGGACAAATCATTTCACTTCGACTCACAGGGACAGTTCCACCTCGACCGCCGCGATGGTAGCCACCTTGACCGCCTCGTGAATCGTCTCGGCACGCACCTCGCTCAAGCCGATGCCGCCGACCTTGCCCGTCTTGACGTACTCGTTCTCGATGACGCCCAAGGTGACCTCGAGCGGGACGTTGGGGTCGCGGCGGGCGCACTGGAAGATGTCGATCTTGGCCTTGCGCCCCCCGAGCTGGGCCAGGCACCCGTCGATGCTGCGGCGCACCCCCTCGGGGCTGCCGTCGGCCGACATGGTCTTGGCGGAGAAGCACCCCTTGACCGACAGCACCACCCTGTCCGCGGTCCCCGGCGGCCGCGCCGCGAAGTACTTCTCGAGGAGGACCAGCGAGTTGGCGTCGGGCGGGCCGTAGAACTCGCCCCCGTTCCAGAAGTTGCAGCCCTCGGCCAGGGCCGCGTCCAGCGCCGCGAAGGCTTGCTCATCGGTCTTCATCGCGAGTCCCATCATGCCGTAGCCGATGGGGCCGATTTCTTTGCCTACGATCTGGGGCATTTTGGCGGTGTTTGTGTATGAGGAAGAGGAGAAACGTGGGTAGTTTTCAACTAGGTAGTAGCAGATGATGGTGGTGATGATGTCCAATACAGAGTGTGTCAGTAGCTGGACGATATCGTCCTTTTATATGACTTGTTCCTATGCGAGATGCTCCAAGGTGACCATACGGCTTTATGGCCATTGTCGCGCTCCATCCGAGGGGCCAAACTACGCCGCCGCTGTTCCGGCATCAATCAAAACAGAAAGAGAGATGACGGTCGTTCTTTCGTTCGTTGGCGATACGCATGTACACGCTCAGTTGCGCCCTATCCCCTATCTCCGTCAGTAGTCCGTCCGTCCTTACTAACTACCTAAGTAGGTAAAGTACCTAGGGACTTAGTGTTAGGATTGCCCGAGTTACGTCACATTGCACCCTCGTCCCCCCTCGCTCTTTCTTGGCCTGGGCTTAAGTCCGGTTCAATGGCATGGAAGTGCATGAGTGAGTACTTAAGTAACTACCTAAGTAGGTACCTACTAAGTACCTACTTAGCTAACTGACGAAGTGTGAGCAAGCCAGTCTGCAGCGAAGGAACCACAGACGGATGGTCGGACCAATGTGTCTATTAAGCCCGTCCCCGTCATGATTCCTGCGGAGGTGAGATTACATTGATGCTGACATCAGATGGTGGCCTCGCTACCGCCGTCCTCCACCGGGAACTGCCAGGCAGACTCCTCATAATCTTCGTATAATCCCATACCAAGGGCCGCCAAGGACGACCGACGTGTATACTACTTAGTGTCCGAGGAGAGTGCCACGCCGAACCCACCGAATCTTTAGTCGGCCGCCGCAATATGGAGAGGAAGGGACCGTTAATTGGTGTGAAGTCGTGGTAAGAACCAAAGCCTGCATCAGCAAGCCCTGGAATCGTTGTGCTGCTCAGTCGAAAGCAATCCAAGTTCAGGTCTATTCTATAATTAAACCCATGTATTCTGCGAATGCCGCTTACCTGTCTTCCTTCGGCAGCCATGTCTACTACCCCAAAACAGCTTGAAAGCCCGGGGTATCCTGTCTATCGTCAGAGCCAGCCCGCCCGCCCGCCTTAGCGTATACCTCACCTCGCCTCTGTACACCTAAGTAGCAAGTCGTGACCTGCGGATTGCAACGCAACAACAACCCTCTATTAGGCGTCGTCCCGCCTCCTCAGGAAGATTTGCACCAGCCCACGCATCCTCTCTTCGCTAGCCTTGCGCTGCTTCTCCGTCAAAGTCGTCGCCCCGGCCCCCTCCGCACCACCGGTTGCAACAGCGGGCCTGCATATTGCGGGCCCCAGCAGCTCGCCCACCTTCTTCTCCCACGCCAGCCGGCGCTGGAGGTTCCGCTCGTCGACGCCTTCAAGGTTGCTCGGCGTTTGCTGGCCCGCACTACTGCTCGTAGCACGCCGCAGCGGCCCGAGGCCGCGGACGCTACTGGCCCGCTTCATCAGCCGCGCATTCTTGTCCGAGTCCAGCGCGGCCAGCTCCTCGCGGGATAGGGGCACAACCTCCGACGCGACGCGTGCCAACATCGACGTGATGAAGACGAATGAGATGTTGTGGTAAGGCGCCGTGGAGAGGATGTCGAGGATGGCCGTCTTGTCGTCTTCAATGTCCTTGCCCAGCTTGGTTGTATTGGTGGTGGACGAGAGGAACGGGAGGGCTGCCTCGATTTGAGAGAACATTGACCCGGTGATGATGCCGTCTGTCAAGGAACGTAAGAACAATAGCAACACCTGGGCCGTGATCTCGAGGCGCTTCAGTGCGGGCAGACCCGAGGGTAAAGCATCCAGCATTTGAGCCGGGCTATCCGTGTCCAGAGCTTGAATTAGAGAGGAGATGGAGCGCTGGTCATCCGCCGTTTGGTCATCGTCTTGCTCTGGGTTTTGCGTCGTGAATGGCCAACCAGCTGTGTCGCGTGGGATTTTGGCGCTTTCTTGCTGCAACATGTTCTCATCCGCAACGCAGCGCTCCGTGAGAGTTTCGATCGCTTCTGTTAGCTTAAACAACTCGGTTGGAGATGAAGTATGCACGTCGGCACTTTGAGGAATGCGAATACCGCCACTCCAAGTGGCATCGGCCTCAGTGCCTTTGTCTTGGGACTTCTTGACGAAATCGCGAATTCCACCAGACCGCGGGGGAATACGAATAAGCTCGTCAATGCTCCGGCCAAAACTCGAAGGTAACCAATTGGCACGAATCGGAATGAAGTGATCTCGGCCATTCTCCACACGGAGGACTAGAACATCCTCGAGTGATGATGTGCCGCTGTTTAGCGATTGGAGATGAGATAACCCAGTTACAGAAATGTCGATAATCGCCGAGACGGTCTCTCCAGGCTCGAGAGCTACCGTCTTCTCGCCATCTACAATCTTGACCTTCGAGGAGGGCTCCAAGTCGATATGTAGCCAGTCTGGCGGGGCAGCGCCACGTCTTTCACCCTCGGCGCCATCCGAAATGTCCGGTTTCGCAACAAAGCAGAAAGATGCAGATACGCGGCCAGTGTTGGCTACAGTGAGAGACCGCTCCTTGTAGCCCAAGAAACTAATATCCCCAAAATGTATTCCTCCACTTCCATCCGTCACGTCTTGTTCGTCAGCTGCTCCCTTTTCCACGACGATGGTGACGCCGGGTCTTCCTTCGTTCTCAGCCCGATCGAGCTCCTTAACAACCTCGGCGTGAACTTTTGCTTTCAACTCCGGAACCACAGCATCATAGTCGAGCGTAAACAGAGCCACTATGGGTTTGTGGTCACTGCTCGTTATTCGTTGATGCGTGGTGTATACATCAAGCTTGATTCCGTCCCTGTAGCCGTCCTTGGTGACTACAGCCTCCGTATCGCTGCTCTCAGGGTCCTCGTCGCCTTCGTTATATTCGTCGTAATCGTAAATGTTAGTGTTGCTAGATCCAGACGTGGCGTCCTTGTCCGGATCATAATCGAATAGAACAGATTCGTCGTCTGCTGCCGAATCAATCCCCCGTTTCTTCATTTCCTCGTCCTTTTTCTTGGCTTCTGCCTCGTCGGAGAGCCTCTGGTGGTGTGCCTCAATATCCTTCCGAGTTCTGTAAAGGATCCTGTCACACCAACTGGGGGCTCGGCGCTTCTCTGATGAATCGAAGAGCCCTACGGTGCCCACATCATACTTATAACTAGGAAGGAATGTTATGGTACCTTCTCTCCATCCTTCATGAAATGCTTTACGCTCTTTTATGGTGCGGCTAAGCTGGTCATGGGGTAGTAAAGAGTCCAGAGTTGCCTGAACGGATGCCGGGTCATCATGTGGATCGGGTAAGAAGTCGTCGGGATCAGGAAGGTCGGTAGTTCCATCATCGTCGTCGAGCTTGTCAAAGCTTGACTCTCGCATCATGGACGGAGTGTCGGTACTATTCCGATGGTCGTCTTCGGTTTGCATTACAATAACGCCATCCTCCCCGTCGAGTTTCGATTTGGCGTCCTGCTTGCTCACGTCGTATTCGCCTCGTGTGTGGAGCATCAAGAGTCGCCGTATGTCATCCCCGGGCAGCCCATCTAGGCGATAGTTAAGATCGCCAAACCAAAAACCGAAGTCCTCATCTCCTAATTTTTCACCCTCGTCGTCGAGAACTCCCCCGCGGTTCAGCGGGGCGAACTGCGTCTGAGACATGATTCGGCCGTAGTCCCAGCAACGCCTATCTAGGTTTGTTTGATCGTGGCCTGATGCTAAGTGGCAGTTGGTGAAGACGACGCGGGTGGTCTCACCCAACATGATGCGTGACGATATGCCTCCTTTGTTGCCCATATACCCAAGTAACCCGGTGCCGACCGAGACGGTAGAAACGTTAGAAATAGTATCTGCGACCTCGGGCGATGCATAAATCAGCAGAAGCAAGCCCGATAGTTGTTGGGAGGCGATTAGTTGGTAATATGGCGGCATAGCAGCCTCCAGAGCAGCCTGCCACTTGCTCGTGGCTGACGTGTCGGTATATTGAGAGATGGAGTTTAGTGCTATGATCTCCTGGAGACCAAGGACATAGAGACCTATATCGGAGCCACCCACAAGCCGGATCGAGTCGTCCTCGCCAGTCTGCGAAGAATTGCTGCTCCCCTGGGCCTCTGACACGTCTTGATCATCGGCACCTTTTCCTCCCTTCTTGTTCAGGTCAAGTTTGGCCAGGCTCTTGTCTAGACCTCTCCCATCCACGAACCAGCCTGCGAGGTCTTTGTCGGTACCAGGGCAGGCAGCGACATTCCAGGACCCGACTTTGACACGTATACGATGCGGTCGTACGTACTCGTCTTTGCGCGCAAGGAGGGCTCGAGATAGTGAATAGTGGGTCGAACCGTTGGCCAGATCCTGTTCTACATCGACGGGTTCGGATTGCTGGCTCGTTGATGCGCCATCGGAAACAGTCATGTCGGGCGAGTGCTGGGCGGCTCGCGCAACTGAAGTCGCGCGGGGAAAAAAAGGAAGAATCTTGCGAGTTACAGTAGAGGGTATACGAATAGACAGGAAAGATACAGCAACGAATGTAGGGGGGGGTTGGGGAGAGGATAAAAACGCGGGATTATTTGTTGGTGGCGCGATACGGAACTACGACCATCATCTTGAATCAAAGTGAACTGCGATCACGAGGGCGCGTGGGCTCAAAGGGAAATGAAATGGAGATCAGAGCGAGTGACGTAGGCGGGGCAAATCACGGCAGGGCTGTCTGTCGTCTGTCGTCTGCGCCTACTTGAAGGCAGACCAGACTGGCCGAGTCAAGTCGAGCAGGAAGAGACTGCTGCCAAATAGGATCGGTTGCACTTGGCTCTTCACCATTCATTAAGTAAATAAATATAGAAGTGATACAGGGGGATCTAGATAGATTACTAAGGTCAAACGTAGATCGATCTTGTTCCTCGATCGGGGAACATGAACTCATCATTTGTCAGGTGCTGCGCGCAAACAATCTCACAAGCTAGTCTGAACCTAAGGCTCTGTTCTGTTCTGTATGTGTGCAGTGTGCACGGTGGGTCGGTGGTGCAAAAACAAAAAGCAAAAGCAGAAGGAGGCTTATCTTATCAGCTCAGTGGCGGTCTCCAGGTACCGCCATCCCAGCCCAGTGTGTCTGTCGTCGAGTGCTGCATTCGACCGCTAAGCTTTACGCAACCTCTTATTATATACTTAAGTATACACTTGAGTCTAGGTACTCTAGCAATCATTCAATCATGTCTCGGTCTACACCACGCAAAAACCGCGGCCAACAATCGCATCAGCCCTCCATCTCCCACCCTCATTCGCACCAGTCGGCCATGCCCAACCCAAATCAGCAAACGCATCCACAGAGACACGGCCATGGCCACCAAAGGACGCGTTCACAGCATCTTGCAGCTCAAGAAGCTGTCCTGAATAACCAGATGACCTCGGATTACGAGTCCGACACTGCCTCCTACATGGCCTCCCATCCACCACCCTCTGCCGCCATCCTGGCCCACCGCACCAACACCGACTTAAACCTAAGCGTGCTGCAGCGCTATCTACCCTCCATTACGCAAATCAAGTCGCAGGCCGCCAATGCTGTTGTCTACACTTTCAGCTCCGAGCTGAACTCCTGGGACAAGAGTGGCATCGAGGGTACCATGTTCGTGTGCGCCCAGACTGTCGACGCCACTCCTAGGTCCTCTGCCCAGGGTTACCAAGGAGTCCAGCCCAAGGGTTGCATATTCATCCTCAACCGCCGCGGCCTCAACAACATGATTTTGGATCTCAGTGAAGTCGAGGCCATCGAAGCAAGCGAGGAGCTATTGATCTTCAAACTCAACGGCGAGACGGACGAGGGGATGCCGCGAGTCGTCGGACTCTGGATTCACGCCGATGAGGAGAGCACACGGAGCACGAATACGCGCATCGTTCAGGAGATGTGGGACCGCATACGGGAGATGGAGAGTTTGATCAGTACCCAAGGGACTGCCAACACGGCGCCTGGCTATGCGACTGCGGATTATGGACCGGCAATGCAGGCTATCGGCCGCAAAGTCAGCCTCAGCGACTTGTTTGGCAGATGAATGGCACGTCTTATTGAAGAGGAAAAATCGAGACCGAGGGGCCTGAACGTGAATGCGACCAGCCCAATAAACAATCAGCCACGATATGCTCAGGTGAGGCCAACTCCATCCTTGCTACCCGGATTTCCACTAACTCGCTCCCAGAACGTGTGGTATGCCTACCACTTATATCTACGTGCAATACATACGCGACTCAAATCCTTACAGGGTAGCCTATACTCACGATGTTTTCGCCCAAGACGCCCTTACACACATTGAAGCTCGGCGGCGGAAAAGTGATGCAACTGTCTAGCAATGACGTGGCTTGGATGAGGGGCTGCAGGCTTTCATGACACTCAGAGGCCCAACGATTCGAATGATACGGATTCGCGAGGTGCGGCCCGCTTCCCACGCGGTCCCACGCTCCTTCTACAAACTACGCCACCGTGTTAAAGCCACGTAGTTGAGCAAGTAAGTGGTTGGGGGCATCAGAGGGGTAGCCAAGAATGAGGTTCTCCATCTCCTCCGGTCGCATGTCAGTGCCGTCTATTTTGATCGTATTGGTGCTGTGCATATGCATCGAACGTAAATGTGACCGAACCAAAGAGACCTGTCAGATTTTAGCCAAGACAAGAACATCCAGAAAAGTCGTACAATGACAGAAATAGATACCACAGGGTGCATGAATACTTATACTTGACATGCAACTGAAGTTGGATGGAGCCAATAGAAGCAGCATACCCTCTATCCGCCTCCCATTGGCAGAGATTAACATGAAAAGTAGATAGCTCTGGCCGAATGCGCCTGTTTTAATTTATACCCGCGCGAAGGTGCATTGGTATATGATCTAAATAAAAGGAAACCAACGGATGTGCGCTTGCGCAGATGCACGCCCACGACCTCCCTGAGGCCTCAAGCGGCCCGGCTTGCCTGTACCGACACGTCATCGTGTTGGCCACGTCGTCTGCCTAACCTCCTTCGAGAACGCGTAGGACTGAGTAACACTCGTCATCCCCATCTCAGGATTCATCCGTCCTACCTAAGCGCTAAGCAACACTAGATATCTCTGACTGATATGTACCACTCGTCCCCAGTGGAATGTCACATGGCAGTAAGTATCTAATGTATACCTAGGTAGTCAGTGCTCGACTGTCACCAGCCTGCTGGTAACCTATAATAATTAGTATCGACGCTCGCAAAGCAAGCGGGCCAGAAGTACCAAGTATGCGTTCAGGGGGTACGGACGGGGCCAATTGGCCATGTCGGTGGAGCTCTCACGCGCCGGGTTTGGTGGATTGAGAGCCCACGTTGCTATTTTCGGGAACAGATACAGCACTAGCTATGGCTAATGTGAGGTGCTTTACTGCTAGGTAAGCTTACCACATGCTACGTATCCGCATCGGGTGGTGCTCCCAACGAGACTTCACCATGTATTGTTGCGGCACAGCTCCCATCGTGCGCGGGCCTGGCTGTCCAGGGGCGAGAACCTGACAGTAATGTCCACGCTGCATACCCTATTTATTTTTGTAACGAGTCCACGATAAACATCTCAGTGGCGTCAGTATGCTTCTCTTGGCGCTACCGCTTCTTGAGATCTCACTTGGCTGTGCAGGCAGAGGATTTGCTCTGGAAGGGACAAGTACTTTGATCGGCTCAGTTCTCCAGCAGGCCTATAAGATCGTATACTGGGGGGCCACGGCGGATACTGGGTAACACAGCCAAGCCATCAACTATTATGTATGTGCTTCTTGTCGGTCGTGACTGGCTATTGCATTACATCTGCATGGCCCCCAAAGTTATACATAGAAAATTGGTCTACTTTTGTTTCCTGCAGACTTTTAGTAGGAGGCATTTATTCCACGAATTGCAGGAGCGCCGGCGTCCCGGTATTCAGTTTGAGGCTACATGTGAAGAACGACAGAAGATCCCAGCGCATCCATTCTTTCCGGTAGACACTTACATTGGCGAATCACCAACTTCACGCAGACAGGGAGGGAGAGAAAAGCAGGATTCAGGTCTCCTTGCCTCACCAGGCCCACGACCGAGCCGCCCAGTTGGCTGCAATGTGACCCTATCAGCCCTATTCAGGCCCCCAACAGTAGGAAACCTTCCTTTCTCGTATTCCTGTGCTTATCTATCGCGCCTCTTCACCTGACCTCTTCGTGTAACCATGTAAAGATATAACACACATGCTAGTCCCGTTCTTCAGGCTGGGTTTCTGGGCGGGCGATACGCCGTATCTCGACGACATCCATATGTATGATGCGAGGAAGCATCGCCACCTTGTACTCACACTCACTCTCCCTCCTGGACTGTCCCTCTTTCTGCGGCAAACTCCTAAAAGCTTCCCGTGGTATCAACTAAACAATCAGTGCCTGCCCATTACACAGACAATTCGCAAAGAGGGGAAAACAGACAGCCTATATCTAGTTGGATTTCTTTGTCTTTTTATCCACTATCTTACTGGGCAGGGTGGAAAGAGCCAAACTGAGCTTGGGCTTTGGAACCAAAATACTACGACGACAAAAAACCTCCGATGGTGCCAGCAACAAGGTGGACGACGCAATCATCATCATGGTCCATCTCGAAGTCCTCGCCCTGGTCTCACTGGGCACTCTCGTGTTCCGGTACCAGATCAACGGGACCATCCAGCGGTGCTGGAAGGCCCTGCACCGTCCGGCCAACGTCACGCTGCTCGTGCACATCCTCCTCAGCGTCGCCGAGGTGATCCGGTACTACACCCGGCGGTACCACAGCGAATATTATCTACCCTATAACAACAGCAAAACAGATATCCAGGAGATCTACAATAGAATCACAGCCACAATAACCACCGTCCACAAAGAACATGGTTACCACAACGAGATTCTCGGCCAACAGGATCCCCGACTCCCCACCGCCGATCTCCTGGACCTGGTCCTGATGCTCGTCCAATGCCACACCTCGCTGTTGCTCGCCCGGGACCGCGTATGGGCCGGCCACAAGTCGATCCTGCGCCCCGTCTACCACTCGCAGACGCTATTCCGAATCCTGCTGACGACGAGCTCCTTTCTCCAGAGCCGCAGCAGCAGCCTCGGGCCCGCCTCCTCCCCCCTGTTCTTCTTCCACTCCTCGCCGAGCTGGCGCCGAGCGCCTTCGAGACGTGGCGCCGCCCCGAGCAGCTCTACCGCGCCGGCGTCATGGTCAACGTCTCCTTCGTCTACCCGCGCCTGCTGGTCTGGACCCTCTGCCGGCTCGGCCGCGTCGGGCCCCTCGGCCGCCGCTACCGCGACGTCTACACCTTCTCCATCTTCCTGAGCGCCGTCGTCGCCATGCACGACGGCGGCGTGGCCCTGGGCCCGCAGCTCTACGTCGCGGGCGTCGCGCTCTTCGTCGTGCTCGAGCGCTGGGTCGCGCGCCGGGTGCTCGAGAGGACGGCTAGCAGCGGTGGCGGTGGCCACGGTAGTGTGGCCGTAGAAGGGGAGGTGGGGAGGGAGGATGAGGCAGGAGTACTGAGCGACGGCGTTGTGCTGGATAAAGAGACGGGTTCGGCTAAGAAGGGGCTCGGGGTTAAGGACCGACTCGTCGATTTCTTGGCTTGGTACGGTTTTGTCGAGATAGACATGCTAAGAGGCGGGAAAGAAGATGCATTGTAATTAGAGGTACACCGCCTAGGATTGATTATAAACTAAACTGTATTGGTTATTCTCTAGCCGAGCTTGAGATATAACCCACCGGGCTTTGGGTCTTAATCTCTCCTGAGATTACCACTGGAGGAGATACCACGTTATCTAAGCCGATGGATCCAGGGTCAACTGGGTTATTAATAGCCTCTGAGACAACCAAGAAGGGATTGCAGGGAACGGTCATAATCGATTAACTGGGCTTTTCTCGAGTATATGCTTGCTAGTTCTCTATTACTCTGTTTTCAAGTTGAATTTCTTTCAAGACTTGTTCAACGCCAACTATCTAGTCCCCCAAGCACCGAATATAGGCAATGCTAGTAGTGGGGCCAAGAGCTGTAGTATTAAGCTATATAAGGCATAGCTCGCTCGATACTTCGTGCTAGCGCCTCGACTATAGTATACGGTTGTTATTTAGCTGAAGGAGTATATGTCACCACTTTGATTACTTACACGGCACTTTCACAACGGCCAGTAGAGGTGTTGCGCTACTTATGCTAGTAACTACGTTGTACTCCTCCAGGATGAGATCGCTTCTTTACTCGGCCAGCTCCGTCTTTATGCTCATGCTATACAGCCTGAAAGGTGGCTAGTCAGTTTAGCCAGTATTACAGCACACGCTAGTAGCAGATCGTTTCCTGTATAAGCAACGAGTTAATTTTGACAACGAAACAGCAAAAAGGGAGTCGTGCCACTAACAAATGCCATCGAGATCAAGGGAGGATCAAAGGCCTCATTTGAACTGCCCGTAGATGATGTCATTAAAGCATTGAGAATCAAGAACAAGTACCTAGAGTGTGACATACAGTCGAATACACCGATAAATGTTTGTTTAATTCATGCCAGGGAGTCCCGTCAAGTTCGGCAGTATATCATAATATCGAACCACTCGGCCTTCATCGACAATAATTTTAGTATCTTCGATGTCAGCCTTGTATTGGGCTGCCACTTTTACATGTGCTAGGATGTAATGACGTACTAGAATCACCAGTCTATGGCTAGTCTTATTGACCAAGTCGAAGATGGCTGGCCCACGTAGAAACGAGCAACAGGCAGTCGTGCCGGTTAAGAAGCCTCATATTAATATTCATTTGAGTAATCCCATACATTCCATTATCCGCCAGGCCGATAGCTACTGGCAACTGAGTATGTAGTTTGTAAGGCCAAACTCGACCTACCGCAAGGTCTCGCCACCATCCCTTTCCTTCAGCCGTAATAATAACCCTCAGAGGTTGCTGGTCCTCCAGAACTTCTCCACCACCAGCCCCTCCCCGATAGCACATACTGTCCCGCCGTTGATCTCCACCTGAGCCAGCACGTACATCCTGCGGTCCCCTTGGCTCGTCACGCGGCTATCTACCTGGGCTCGCACCACCACATGGGCCACGTCTTTGCTACTTTTGGCGTCGTCTTCATCGCCGTCGCTGTCGTCATGACCATCCTGGCTACCGACCTCAGTCGTCGCGGAGGATGAGTAGGATGGTTGATGCTCTCGCCCCCGCCGCTGCTGGGGCTGGGGCTGGGGCTCCTCCAGGATGAGGGGCCGCAGGAAGCGGACGTTGGTGAAGGCCGAGTAGAACTGCCCGTGCGGGTCCGCGTGCACGAAGCCCAGCTGCGCAAAGGCGCTGTCGATGAGCAGCGCGATGATGCCGCCGTGGACGGTGTGGGGGACGCCGGCGAGGGCGGCGCCGACGGTGTAGAAGTTGACGTGCTGCGGGAAGGGGTTGCTGTGGTGCGACGGCGCCGGCGCCGACGACAACGACGGGAACGACGCGTTGGCCGTCAGCACCCTCACCGTGTTCTGGAAAATCTCCGCCGTCGACGGCGCGGGGAGCAGCCCGAAGACCGAGGCCGCGCTTCGGGGTGGTCCAGTGCGTCCAGGGTCCCCGGGTACGCGAGCGAGCTCAGGAAGTGCCGGATGCCGGCGACGTCGGCGCGGGCGAGGATGCCGCTGATGACGGGGTCCCAGCCATGGGCCTTGCGTCCCACGTAGTCGCAGCGGAATAGGTTGAGCCCGGGCGTGGCGAGGAGATGGCGGCACCAGTCAATGGCGTTGTAGTAGTCGAAGGCCTCGGTCGACTCGGGCTCCCACGTCAAGATCCGCTGGGGTGTAGCGAGTACCATTTTATAGTACTTGCATTGATTGTAACAGAATAAAGCTGAAAATCTGAACAGGATCAAACAGTCGTAATACTAGGTTGGTGTAATTACCTACTTCGGGTGGGACAGCAAGAAAAAGGTCAAGGCGATTAATGGGAAGCACACGCTGACTCAAGAATCACTCGTCATTCACTAGGTATTTACTTTAGTTAAACCATGGGAAAGAGCGAGCCGTGCCTGCTTCCTGGAAAGTGGAAGCCAACATGCGTAACTCGCTCTTCCCCTTTTCGAGTAATGATTTGCCAGGCTTCAGATGACAGACGTCTGAGACATCCTGATTGGTTTCTTTAGGCGAAACAAAAACCCTACACCACAAGATACCGCACGACATCACTTTGAAAGACAACCGATCCCGTTTGTCGCACACGAACCCGGACCGACGGACGCGGTAGGTTCTAACCCGACATCTTCTCAGTCTACCTCTCCATTTCTGCTGTTACCCTGAGGTGAATCAGGCCACACATGTAGTGAATGCGCATCTTAAGGTAGGACTGCGTCACTGAGGCGAATCGAGCATTGGTAGGAGAGTCGTTGATTGGATCTAGTCGTCCGTCAGATCAATTTCGTGGAGGGGAATGCCGCTCCCCGATGGCTTTGCGAAGACGATGCGATGTCAAAAAGGTCTCCGCCGCTCGAGTGCCCTTCTGCAACTTCAGCGACCAAATATCAACTGTTAAGCGACGGCCACAGTGGCGCCAGATCACACCAGATCATCGAAACCTTCTGTTTGAATCCATAGCCCTGAACGGATAGATCTCCCTCGCTTCCTCCTCCTCATCCTTGACTGGAACATCAAACAAGTCCTCGATGTGGGCAAATACAGGCCACCGAGTTTCAGTGTCATTACCTTTTTCTCCAGGAGAGAGAGGGATCGTTGGAGGCAGTGGGCAACTTTTTTTCGACATAACCTCTCCTTTGTCTTCCATATCGACGCACAATGCAATCCAACGCGGCCAGAAAAGAATGAGGGAAAGAGAAAAAGGGAAACGAAGCAGAAAGAAAAAGAAACCGCCGGAAGCCCGCATATATGAACAAAGCATACGTACCAAAACCTGCCGAAGCCCCGTCGCCCCGCTCCGCAGTCGCTTGTCGAGCTCCTGGTCGATGTAGGCGAAGAACGGTCGCCATAGCGGGTGAAAGTCGTTCAGCACCCGCTAGACCTCGATGGGACAGCGTCACGAATCCTTCTTACGACAGCACGTAGCAGACGAGTGGAAAATCCATGCTCTCCACCATGCGGTACGCGCCGCCCACCCCCTAGTACAGTTGGCCCCCCACGGCGGCGGACCCGGGCCGTCTGACCGTGTATGCGGTGTCGAAGACGGCATACGACAAACCTGAGGTCTGGAGGTAATACTGGTGAAAGCTGTCGCTGTAGAGCGCCTTGACTTAGCCAGTGTATGCTCCCGTCAGGATACAGATCTGGTGGCGCGGGGGCAGCTCGACGCCCTTCGTCTCGGCGACGGACGGTGGTAATGGGGGCATACTTCTTGGGGCTGCTGGTCTGTTCTGTCTGCTAATTATACGATCTTGAAGTATGTGTGTGTGCTTATTAGCTTTGGAGATATGGAAATTCGCACCCAGCAGTCGCAGCCGCCACCTTTGATTTTCTTTTCTTCGTTCTCGGCGTTCCTCTCCCGAGGGGAACATCTGCCTGTTTGTTTGCTTGTTTGTTTGCTTGCTTACTTGCTTGGTTCGTGTATGGAGTTCCTCATGTCGTCATTCAAACGACGGAAAATAAATGCCAAGCCCCCCAGGCCACATCCCGATCTCGGTCTCAGGGGGGGCTTTTCCCATATATTGTGATTGTGTGCCTTTTATAAGTTCTACATACATAATGTTCACCCCGACTGATTTGGTTTCTTGGGCTAACTGACATGTGGTCTTGAAGAGTTTTTTTCAGTTATTGATTCATTGTATCGCTCGTTTATTATCTAATTCCGTCATCAATCCGCCACGCTCGACGAATGGCTTCACGTTAGATTCTGATTAGCGACGCAGTGCCGGCAGTCACACGGTATGCGAGCCCAGACCACCGTCGGCGGCGGTGGTGGCGAGGGTGGACGCGGATAGTACCATCTCCCGCCCATCCTTATCATCCGAGGGGGCTGAGGGTTGTAACTCGGACGCTGTGGTGGTGATGGTGATGGCGACGGCGACGGCTCTCTCCCTAGTTGTCTCAGAACCTCTGCTGGGGAGGGTGGTGGTGGTGCTAGACACAGGTGCTGACTCCACGCCCATTTCCAGGGGTAGGGCTCGTGGTAGCTCTTTCGATCCTCCGAGTAGTCCACCGGTATCGGGCCACCATGATTGGAGGGCGATTTTATAGAGTCGCCAGAGGATGAAGAAGCTGTCGAGCCTCCTCCGACCCCCGGTAAACTATTAGTGTTACTAGCGAAGAAGGAATGGCACGCCCCGGTGTCACCAGTCTCCCTCTGCGACATCACGTACGCTTCGAGATAGTAATCGGCTTGGGATCCGCCGTCAACATGTATGTCCCGCATCATGTCGGTGTCCTCCTCGGGCGAGAAGTTGGGAGCCGCAGACCATTCATGTTCCTGCCCCATCTTGCAGCAGCACGAGCACGAGCACAGCTCGAGAATTAGCAGCCAACGAATGAAATGGAGGTAGAAAGGAAGTAGATTCAGCTCCCTCTTACGCCGAACTTGGCTCTCTTTCCTCTGTTGCGGCGACCTTGCCGATTTATATGGCCGAACAAGCCAATTGTTCTGTTTGCTAGGGAAGGCTTCCCCATCGATAAAGACGCATTGTTGCCATTGTGCGCCGTGAGGTGCATGTCTTTGCTGTTTTGTTGTCATCCGACCCGGTGTTTGCCCAGATAACAAAGGGATCCATTCATGTTGAGTCAGACAATATGGAAGACCATCTCAGCACTGAGCAGCTTCCCGGGTTTTATGGTTGTCATGTTCTAAGGTAAGTAGGGTACCCTTTTCCAGACTTCACCTAGCCGCTGGCAGGTGCATTTATGAGGGTTCATTATTTATTATACTAGCGCTCAAAGGGGTATATTCTCGATTCATCTACATCACAACCACACGACGGAAAGAGTCGAACAAATTGTACGATCATATTTATCGATCCGCAACACTCGCAATTCCCACATGTACTCTACCATTCAGCTTTCGATGACATGGTCTCACACACCTCTAGGCACTTGTTGAACAACCTTAGACGGGCGAGATAGGGCCCTTCTCTTGACCCTTGGGGGTACTGGGAGCCGGGCTGTGACCGACGTTGATCTCGTGAGGGATGGGGTCGGTGGTGTGGCGGCGGAGCTCGACATAGTCGTAGGCGAACTCGCCGAGCTGGCCGTCGTCAAGACCGAGCTCCTCCTCGTCAGGGCTTACGCGGAGGCTAAGGCCAGGGACCAGGTTCATGAGGAACAGAATGATGCAGGTGAGGACGAAGGAGTAGGAGAAACCAGCGACAGAGTCGGCCAGCTGGTAACCGAGCTGGACGTAGTTCTGGTTGATCCATCCGCCAGCAATCTCGGTCGAGCCGTCAAGGGCGGCGATGTAGTTGCTATACATCCATGGTCAGAAAGGTCGGGCAGTGGCCAAGTGGTTGGGTGGGACTTACGCAGCAAACAGACCAGTTAGGAGGTTACCAACAATACCGCCGATACCGTGCTCAGCGAAGATATCAAGGGCATCATCGACACCGACCAAGAACTTGATCTTGGTGGCAAAGTTACAGGCGGCGCCACCGACAACACCGAAGATGACGGCGGCCCAGGGGGTGACGAAACCAGATCCCGGAGTAATGGCAACAAGACCGGCGATGGCACCGGAGCAGAAGCCCACAACGGAGAACTTCTTCTCCAGACGGTAGTCGAGGAGACACCAGGTGATGGCGGCGCAGGAAGCGGCGATGTGGGTGACGAGGCAGGCCATGACAGCACGCATGTTAGCGGCAAGGGCAGAGCCACCGTTGAAGCCGAACCAGCCGACCCAGAGGAACACGGTTCCGAGGATGACGTGGGTGACGTTGTGAGGTCGGTAGGGCAGGCCGTTGGAGTTGGAGTAGCCAGTTCGCTTGCCGAGCATCAGGGAGTAGGCCAGAGCAGCAGCACCGGAGGAAATATGGACCGGGGTACCTCCGGCGAAGTCGAGGCCTCCCATGACGAACGACCAACCATTGGGGTTCCAGGTCCAGTAGGCGATGGGGTCGTATACGATGGTGGCCCAGATAAAAATGAAGACGATGATGGGGAGCATACGGGCTCGGTCAACGGCAGCGCCAATGGCAAGGGCGGGTCTGATTGAGAAATAGCGTCAACATCTACTGTTCCTCGCTCGGCACACGGGCTTCTTGCTTATATCTAAGTACTTACGTGATAGCCGCGAACATGCCCTGGTATAGGCAGAAGAGGAGATCGGGCATCTTGGTGCTGCCCACCGAAGGGGCACCGAGAACCTCCTTCAAGCCGAAGTTGGAGAGGTCGCCAATGAAGGGATTGGTGCTGGTGTGGGAGAAAGCCAAACTGTAACCCCAGAAGAACCACTGGAAGCTGACGATGGCGACGGACAACATCGACAGGAAGATGAGGGAGAGGGCGGACTTGCGGCGGGCAAGACCCGAGTAGAAGAAGCCGACACCGGGAATCATGAGCAGCACAAGGGCCGACGAGGTCATGATCCAAGCGACATCGCCGCTCTACAATCCATGTCAGCACCCTCCATATTTTTGGCGGATACATCCATCATAGCTGGTCATGAGGAGGGGCGTTCGTTCTTACTCCGTAGAATCGGTTCAAATCCTCGGTGAGGGAGTCACCACCCGTGGGAATGGTGCCGTCATACTCGACCGTACCGTTGGACGACATGTTGGCGAATTTCGCAAGGTGATGAGTCGAACAATGGTGGTATCAGTCCCGGGGATGGGGGTTGTGTGTCGCGACAGTCCAAACAAGGTCTTGTCACACGCGTCACACCTCTTTAAGGGAAAACAAAAGAGATGCTTGATTAAAAGCAAAACCGGATGGAGAATCACGCACGGGAAGGGAGAGGGAAAGGAAAAGCAGAGCCGTCAGGTCGAGCTTGCCCGGGGGAGTGGCACAGGCTAAATAATCTTAATGAGACATTGACGATGCAGGGTACATGGGGGGACGGGCTGGGTATGCGTCTGGCGTGTGTGTGTGTGTGTGTGTGTGTGTGTGTGTGTGTGTGTGTAATAGGAGGCTGCAGGAGGGAGACGAAGGTACTTTACTTTAGGTACCCAATGATTGCACAGTTCCTTTCTTGGCTTACTACCCTCCTAACTCATCCCATGTACTCGTCGTATGTAATGCGAATGGCTAAGAAGCATGACTGACTGATAGGCGGCATAGAGAGGGAGGAGCAGAAGGAGGAGCTCCATGTTCGCTAATCATGAATATTGGCCCGCCCGGGTGTCCGCGCCTTAGCCATGTGGGGAACGCCCCTACATCGGCGAGGTTCTGGGCGAGGCAAAGATAAGGCCAGCCAGAAGTGGTGAGCTGCGCCGAGACGTTGCTCCTATCAAATCAAATTGGCAATAGGGCAGAGTACAAAACAAGTTGTTGCTGGGGCTGGGCTGGGTGCTGGGCTGGGTGCTTGGATGCTTGGATACTAGCTAGGTCAGCCAGCCTAACTCACTTGGCAGACGGCTAAGGTGGAACAACAAATCAGCACAAAGAATGATCCCGAGACGGGCCAGAGCATAGCCAGCTTTGCCGAACGGGACAAGTCATTCCAGCGGGATTGGAAGCTGCATCAACCCAAGGGGTGCAGTGCAGACTGATCAATCAATTTTCAACTTTCGAAACAACACGACGTGTCTGGCTGAAGTGTACGGCCTTCCGAGTGTTTTATTCGTTAGGCGGTGATTAAACCGTGCAGGGGGGGGTCTTTTGGCTAAGCAGGTCTTGGGTCTTGGGGGGGTGGTACCGTACCCACAGGCACTTGTACAGGCATCGCTTGTCCATTTCCAAAAGCCAATCAGCTCCGTATAAGCAGACAGCGTCGTCGGACTTGGCATCTACTTACGTCGCTTCGAGTCGCTTCGAGCCCGAATCGGAAAGATGTGTACCACGCATATTAACTTACGACGTACTCGTACTTCTGCTCGTACGTGGATCAAAGACAAGGGTTGTGGTTGTAGATCATACCTGGTAGCATCTAATGTAAAGACAAACGTTATGTGAAATTGGCAATCGACATAAAGTCCTCAAGGGTTGGCAGCACTGTCACCACACACAGACAGTGGTAAAGAAGGACGAAAAAGCAAACTGGTCAGCCTTGCAACTTCAGCTCAGATTTCGAGGGCCGAAGAAGCAAGCAAAAGGTCTTACCGCACTCAGCCCGCCGATCTCTGTCGGTTCCTACCGAATTCAACCATGGAAATAGCCTCTTCCACTGTCTTGATACAGATGCGCCGTTTCATTAGATACAGGGTCAGACGAAAGGAGAGTCCAGTGCAGTCGTTCCTTCTCATGCATACTCCTCTCTACTACTGCCTACTACTGCCCAGAATGCTGTCATCATGAGAAGCAAGATCATCGAGTAGTAGTCTGTCGCGCCCATAAGTTGCACACACCCATCGTTACCCCGTTTCCCCAATTAGAAAGCTCCCGATCGTCCACTGATGGAGGCCCATGCAGGACCCCCGACCAGAACCCCGAACTTGTAAGCCTCGGCGCTGCGCTGCGCTGAGGGTGCCAAGCCTCTGGGTCCCCACCAAATCACCATGCCCAGAGATAAGGAAATGTTTAGGCCAATGAGAGTGGGGGGCATGTGAAGTTGCGCCCAGAACCCTGGGTGACGTTACGATAAGGAAATCACAAACCAGGGAAGAGGAATATTCCATTCATCGCATCGCATCGCATCCTTACTCAGTTACTCAGACACCGCTATGGTACTTTCCTTAGCCGCCCTCACTATTGAACTCACTTGACACGTATTCCTATCTTGCAACTTACAAAAAGGCTCAGATCCCGTCTCGGAGCTGGGAGAGATGGAGATTTGTATTCTATTCTACACGCGCAGACGGGGGAGAGACGCGCCCTCGAAGTTGAAAGACCCTAGCAACGTTCGGGCCTCCGATAACCGTGCTTGCGCGCCTTTTTAAGTCTCCGTCGGGAGGATTGCCGAAGCTGGTTATCAAGCCAGTATCAGTACCAGTGTACCACCAGTATTATCTATCTACCAGCCCGAAAAGGACAAGCGACAACGGCGCCTGAGGACTCGACAGAAGACTCGACTATGTAGATTTCCAGCCCAGACCCAAAAGAGTTCACAGGTCTGACTAGCTGAATAGCTGAATAGCTGAATAGCTGACTAGCCAAGCGCTGGCCTGACTGATGGCGCTTCTTGGGCTGGTACTGGCCCCGGCCGTTTCGTCGAATGGCCATGGCGGGACCGAGAGCGCGCCTAATAAAGACGCTGCACAAGAAGTATTCTTTGCTTTTCCTTCCCGTCATGCTAATTGTAGCGCTGCTGGTGGGCATTGCCCAAATGCCAACACACCTAGTTTCCGCATGATGATTCAGCCGCACCATCGGATCGCTCACAATTGCGCACCGGTTCCGTGCTAACCGGGCGACTGGTTGCCTAGACGCGGCGGTCTAAGTCTATATTGTCGTATGCCCAGCTCTCATTATTATTATTAGCATACTCCTTTACGTCTTCTTATCTTGCTGGCTGCTTAGGTAGCAATTCAAAGTCCCACTTCTGGCTGACAGCTCTCTGGATTCTCCAATCCGCCCCCAGGGCTTTCATGGAGCCTTTCGGCAGCAAATCTCATTCGCGCTAGAGATACTTGGCGAATGCTTGTCTTCCCGGATGTGGCATCGTTTCTTTCTTTTCTCTGGGTGCTTTTCTTATGAGAAGAAGCAATGGTAAGCTAAGCGCTCCCGCCTCCACGAGTTTCGTGGGCTGTCATAAGAACGAAACCGCATGTTGAAATGCTTGGCTGCAATGCCGCCTTGCTAGCTTCCCCTTATGGCGAACCCATCATCACCGCAGCTGAAACCTTGTTTGTACTACCACACCATCCCATCCCACCTTCTCAAATAGAGGCGTTCTGGTGTTACCACGCGGTACAACGCCCTTGAGCAAGGGGACCTTCATGCATTGCTTGCCTTAAGTACTTAACTTACTGTAACACTCGCGGTGTTGCCGAAATTCACATTCAGCCACAGTGTTTCAATGTCAATGTCAATGTCAATGGCTCAATGGATATTTTCCTCCCGTGACAGGCGCCTCCATATCTGACAAGTGACAACATGTTCTAAGATACTCTATTTCTGATTAAGCCACGCAACCTGTCACTGCGGCTGTTCGTTCTGTTCTGCAATTGCTAGGATGAGGTTTCCTGTGTACCTGCTTATCTGATGACGGATACCTCCTCACTTGTACCAAGTACTTTCCGAAAATGCCTTGTATATTTCAACCAAGCACCGGGCTATATCACGTACGATGCTTACGTATATCTGGCGGCTAGCAGATCGCTTTATCTCACACTGATACCGACAATCATATCGAAAACCCCGTCACTCGCGTCATCAACGTCCGCCCTTCCGGGGCTGGGGGATTTTCGAAGCCTTCATGCTTCCTAGCGCAGCTCCGCCTGTTTCTGGTACTTCTCTGGGTCTAATAGGTATACCTTCATCAGTTGACGGATGAAGCGTGCGCACATTCCCGGTGGTATCCTGTACGGCCAGGCAATGGCCACGGCTTTATTTGCCCCGTGGATAGCTCGCTTGGCCTCGTCCTGCTTCATCGCCACGGGGATGGCGCGGTACGAAACAATGCCACTGATCCAGCTGATGGAGGTGAACCTGCCGGGTCTGTCAAACATCTCTTGGGCCAGAGAGACATGTGTTTTGCTGCTTGATCCAGTTGATCCCACAGCAGCTACAGATCTGCTTTCGTCTGATAAGCAAGTCGGACATCCATCGAGTGCTCGCGAAAGGTAAGACCTACAATGCTAGTGAGTAATACCAGTTTTGGAAGACGGTTGCTCGATAGACTGCTTGATTAAGCATCTTCTGGGGACCTTTTTAGTTGCTGGCAGAGAAAGGGTTTTGCGAGAAGCTCAGGTTAGCCATGAGAGGGACTTTCAACTATTTTGGCGCCCCTTTTACACTCTGAGGCAACAATCGAGCTTGACACCCATGTATGTTGAGCTTGAGTTGTAATCCTCGACGTATCAATGGTAAGAAAAAGTCCTTGGTTCATATTGGATAAGACCTGTCTACTTTGGACGTATCGGGACAACACTCAGTCATGCCACCCTGTTTCATATAACTATGTAGATATTATATCTCGAAAATGAAAGGTAAGTAGCATACCCCTGGCTCTTAACATCACCCCTGAATGTTTTACTGCCACCCCGCATAGCATCCGGCTCACCAGTATACACATAAAGCCCGATCCATCTGTCTACAAGGGGTCCATGTAAAAGTACGCGGCTGACTTATTTGGACTGCAAACAACCTCAATTACCCTAGGTCGTTTTCTGTGGTCATCCGATTTCATCTGTGCTCTTGTGGCTGTCTCACCTTTCCTCTCAAAGATCACCCACCGCCACAGGCAAACGTTGGTTCTAGTTATAGACTTGGATCACGTACTTCTATCTCGCTATGATCTGAATCATCATCATCGCACCCTTGGCTCTCTATCACTCTATCTAGATCGTATCTAGTGTGAGTGGAGTTTAGACGATCTAGAGACTCTACCGAGATGGACTGAACAAAACTAGCAAACCCCTTATAGCTTTCACGACTCCCTCTCCGCGGCGCCGAGCGAGTTGACTGTGATGAATGTCCTCCTGCTTTCCCTTCCCGGAGTCAATAGTTACTAACCGCTGGATAGTGCCCACTGGACCCGAGCATAGGCCGAGTTTTGGGTACCTCGTTACATATCGCTAGCCCCTGATATCAGAAGGAGCAACAGTGGGCCCCGGGCCGGACGCTTTGTCCAGCTCCTCTCCGTTACCGCTGGCCTCGGGTTTTTGTTTGGGATTGCTGGAGTTTTCCGTTATCTGTGTTTGAAATCAAGGTTATTGTACTTGAGTTGCTTGAGTTGCTTGACAAGTAGATAGCATCATCTGAGGAGGAAAGCTGTGTTCTACTTATAACCCGCAGCCTTGAACGCATGTGCTATACAGTCACGAGCCTTTGCGCATCCATACGCACAAAATTAGACGCCCCATAGACGTCAACCGCTCTCATCGTATACATGAAGCACATAAGGAGTGATATGTATAGCAGTGATGGACTGCTGCATCGGCTAACGGGTTCTATAGGTTGGTCTGTTGATATGCCTTCTTTTCCTATTATATGAGGGCAGCTGTGAGGGGTGTTGGTGCCCCGGCTAACCAGTGCAAAGGGTCACGCGATATCTAATTACTCTCGCAACCTAGCTGTAGATAGCGAGACGACTAAGAGACTGCTTTCTGTCATCTAGTGCATGGACAGCAGCACACGATAGACTCCTTTTCATGATCCCAGGAAGCCTTTAAGTGTTCTCTTTATCTTTTCATCTCTGGTTATCTCAGTAGACTACTACTTTAAGACATGGTTGTGATCTAATAATCCAGATTGGTAGACTTTACGGATTCCATTATAGCCTTGTTTCTGTGCCCATTGACATGGATATATCCTTGCACTTGCCTATGACAAGAACCCAAGCCCGCGATCTCCCGCCCATGGGGGGCAGAACGGGGTGTTTGCCAGCAAATCTTGCTGGGATAGGCCTGGATCAATCAACCAAACTCTAATTTATACTACTTACTATGAGAACGCCATGGAACTTGGAAGCGTTCTCTGCAGAGATCAGTTGACGGAAGAAGTCTCGTACCAAGGTGCACGATCCGTGGTGAGAATTGCGAGGGTTTGCTTGGCCGGTCCCTGATTCAGTAATTAGTAGTCAGCCTCGTTCCCGAATCCCTAGCGTTTCCAAGGAACCCTGCCTGGGTATCAGAAAAGTCAAATAAACGAGCGATCTAGAAAGCACACTGTAGTCACAATACCAGGTGGCCAGGTACCCTCTCGCCCCCCTCCAATGTACATGCACAATCGCTCTGGCACGTAAATCTTACAGGCAGCCAACAGGGAGTGACGCCTACACCATCGTCACATTGTGTATTCTAGTGTCGCACTGGGGGCGGTCTAGACCCTGGGGATTTGCATACTTCACAGCCTGAGAGCTAGAATAAGACGAGGGTGGGGGAGGGCATCACCAGCCCAAGTTATGTAGAGAGAGAGAGAGAGAGAGAGAGAGAGAGAGAGAGAAAGGGAGGGAGCCAGGCCGTGCGCCGGAGATGAGGATCAACCACTATTTCAACCCATTCACTTTGGCTATGTCATGGTCCCAAGGCGGACAAAAGAAGGCGCTACAGACACTAGAATGTCCCCGGGTGGGCAAGCGGGTAGTGGCGCCACCGGCTTTGAGGTCGCCGCCTTGCCGCTTAGCATACAATAAGCCAGCAGCGGATCACCGGATCTCGATGACATTTCCCTCCGTCTACCGCGAACGGAAATGTCGAATCCGGCCGGCTTCTAGCCTCAAAAGCCCCAACCCACAAACGACTTGACGAGATGATTAGTTAGATACTAGTACGACCAATAGCAGAGGAATTCCGCCGCCATGTAACGTTGCGTCACGTAAAATCTTAATTACAGGGAACGGAGGGCGCAAGCCATGACCGCGTCTTCCCCCGTCTTTGAGAGATGGATTTTGTAGATCGATCTAGTGGAGAATCTATCAGGATGTCAAGACTCACGACTACATACTTGTTAGCAAATGGGCTTGCGGGGACAAATGCAAGAAGGACCTCCATGACTCATCAGATATGCTTGTTGGGGTGATATAGACGCGGCTCCCTTTAAGTACGACTACGTGTCTGAAGTCAGAGTTCTGGCCAGAAGCCACAAGGTTTGCGCGAAGCCTACTAATCTGAAGCCGCTTCTTTTTCAGACCCTGCAAGCGCAATCCTCGGTGCTCCCGAATGCTCAGTCACGCCAGCCAAACGGCGACTTTTCGAGCAGAGATGCATGCGTGCCTTGATCTAAGGCCGTCTCGAGACCTATCGATATATCTTAGTCATGCCTCACCATCACATAACCTTGGATGACAGGCAGCCGGTCGGATGTTAGTAATATATGCCCTGCAGGGAAAAGCTTCTTCTTAGCCTTGCCTTAGGCCAAAACCCAACCTGATCGGCAGAGGGGGCCGCTACCGCATTATATCCGTCCTATAGCCCGCAATATCCCAGTGCCATTGGGACAGACAAAACAGGGAATAAAAATGCCAACCATATCAAAATTCCCTGAGCAGAGTCACGCAGCTCCTGTTGTTATGAGAATGGGATGCTGGCTTATCCCGGTGATATGCTAGCCCTCAGGTTGGGAATGCGGATGTGACGCTTGCATACACGCTAGCTAACCAGAAAGCCACGAGTCAGCTTCCGATGTTCTTGTTCGTAGGATATCCAGGGTACGTCTTGCTGTTGGCCACTATCACCTAGTCCCGTAGATCGCTTTGTGTGGGTTTCTCCCTATTGGCTCGGCTTGGACCTCATAGTTTCAGGCACAGCTGGAATAGAACCGTTATGCTAATACCTGCTTGAGAAATTCAGAATCCTACGGTTTATATATCAACCTGGCCCCTCTGTCCCCTCTTCCGGCGGTATCTCCGAAGTAATCTCCCGCCATCCTTTGTTTGTTGCATGCCCTGGGTTGTCGTCGCAGGGAGAGGAAACTGTCACTGGAAAGGAGAACGGGATCATAGGGAGATCCGTCTATCAACATGTCGCACTCCGACCCCAACAGTCGGGGGTTCCTCGTGCCCGAATGGTTTCAAGAACAACCGGTACGAGAAGAAGCAACACGGGCGAAATCGAGTTTCCCCGCCACAATATACTGAGTCCAGTCCCCACAGGTCGGTGCAAATGCAATGGACACGGCGTCCGTGTTCTTAGGGCTGTCTCTGGGAAGCGCCGTGTTCGCCGCCGTCAAGGCGACGAAACAGACGGCCCGAATGTGGAAGTGCCACGGTACCCTCACTCCTTACGCTATCAGTACGTGCAGCAGCAGCAGCCCTAGGAATAGCCCCCACACCGTCGCCCTGTCCTCCGAGAGCTTGTGGGAGAAGAGAGCTACTGCTCCATCCATATGCAAGAGACGGGAATGGGTTCCCCCGTATGACACACGTACGGTGGACGCTGACCCCTTTCTTCCCGCCAGTGATTTGGATAAATCTGATCGCCAGTCTTGCGCTGGGTCTCCTCAACTGGTTCTACATGCGGGGGTCGATTGTGCCAAGGTGTGCTGGTGCCCTGATGCCCCGGCTAGTTAGCGGAAGGGAATTACTCGATACTAACAAAAGCCCGCTCTTGTCAGTTTTTGGCTATTCTTCGGAACCCGTAAGCAGGCCTCCTCATATCCTACTATGTGTTTACGATACGCACTAACGCGCTTGGCTAAGTGATCATATGGGTTGTTCAGGTACGTGTTCACACCCAGGCATTCAAAACTTGCCCGATTCTCACGATAGCCCTGCAGACTCAACTCCTGGTCCAAATCATCGTCAACCGGCTATCTCTGCTGATGGTTAGACGGAATGCTACAAAGTAAACTCGCTACCTATACGGCCATGTATGGTCGATACTGGCCGCCTGACCAAGACTGATACCAAACAGATTGAAGTGGGGAGTCGCCGCTCTGATGAGCGCCATCAATATCAGCGTCTTCATTGTCTGGATACCGGCGAGGCTGCAGGTATCCGAAGCATTCGTACACTGTATTGTGGCCCCCTTCTACTACTTACTCCCTTCCCTTACATGGATGGCACCGCTGATGCAGTCGATTACCTCTTGCAGTCAACCGTATCTGGGATCCTTTGGAGAAGGGAATGTTCCTCTGCATCGACTTGGGGCTCAACATTTGTTTCATTCATCTGGTCAAACACGGCCTAATGGCCAATGGCCTCACCAAACACAGCACGTTGTTACAAGGTAGCATCATCTTGGTGGCCATAAATATCTCACTTGACGTATAGTATACCATTGGGAGAATTGTTTCATGAGATGGACTTTAGCTGATGACCCCTGCAGGCCGTCTTCATTGGGTTGATATGGCTCCCAAATACTTTACTGTACGCTCCATCACTTTACCGTCCCTGTTTCATCATGAGAGTATTTAGACTCTGTACGATCTGACACCCACCCGAAAATAGATACCTGAACTTCCAGTCCTTCGCCTACCTCTGCAAGCTCTACGTCGAGATGCTCATGGCGGACCTCATCTGGAAGGTGGTGAGCGGTACCGAAGGCTATAGCAGCGGCCCGGACAGCAGCGGACAGGACGCGCAGCACGGAAAGAAGGGAAAGCCAAGCGCCAAGAACAAGGCCAAGAACCTCATGGGCGGCATCCGGAATGGGCTACGGGGTACCGAGTATCACTCGCGCTTCGAGCTCGCGAGTAGCTGCGGAGACCCGCAGCAGCAGCAGCAGCAGCAACAACAGCACTCGCGCGGGAACGGCACCAAGTCGCAGCGCGATTCTGGTTCCCTCGGCGGCGGCGGCGGAGGTATTCAGAAGACCGTGGTCACCGAGGTCGTGCACACCAGGGTCGGCGAGGGTTCCAGCCGCCGGACGAGCCGGGGCAGCTCGCAGCAGGGATTGGGGCCCTGCGTCTTAGTGGAATCGGGCAGTTAATGAGCCCATCCCCTTTGCTGGCACCAAAACTGTAAACCTAGAGAGAGAACCCTCGTTCCGGATGACTAAGTACTTATGCACCGGGCATATACATAATTAGTCCGAATCAAACGTTCCCTCTTCCCTTCACTTGTAGATCGGTCGCCACCACCGATGACCTCACTGGGCAATCCCCACTAACCCTGTGTAGCACCTGAACTCTCGCTCGTCCATCAGGGCTTGCCTTACTATACTTGACTAGAGGCTATCTAATAGTAGCATGAGACAAGCCACTACTTCCCCTCGACCTGTGTTTAGTATTAGCCCCAATCTGCACCGATAAAAGCAGTAGTAGGATTGGGCCTGATGACGGACGTGGCGGTGCTTGCCGTATCCAGAACAGCAGCGACTTTGCCGCAGATCTCAATTCCTTTATTTTGGTAGCGGCACCTAAGCCTACCAAGATTGCGGCTGAATCAAAGGATGGCTTGGCGGAATCCACGAATGGAAAAGTTCCTTGAAGCAGCTCAGGGGCATGTGAGCAAGACCCGGTCTTGGAGAGTACTGAACCAGAGGACCGAGCGATACCTGTTTAGGGTCGATCAGTCGTACCACTTCTAAGGATGCTGCGATTACCCGCGCCAGCATCTGGCATCCTTGGCTACTGTGCATTGTCTCGCTTCGTTGTGCAACTCTTTCCTCAAGACTGTGCGCCCTTGTACGTCTGATCTAGAGTCAACATGGATCTCAACTTTTCTGTTCCATCCCACCCCCCCATTCAATCCTTTTATGAAAAACTCTCGCCTAATGAAATATCCTGGTTGCCAGTGAGCGGATCGTCAGTTGTGTCCCTCACTCAGGTAGTCAGTACTACAGCTGCCATGGGGGCAGCACCTAGAACATCTACGACCGCAACAACAACATTCTCCATGTTTAGGATAACCCTCCTCCTACTTCTTGGCGCTTTGGCACTGGTCGATTCCGCCGATGTGTGTGCCTACGAGGGAGGATGGTCCCTCCGGGTTGATGCGAACTACTGTCCCATTAACGCACCCGTCAAGTGCGGCACTGGCATACAGTTGCGCTGCTGCCCGAACGGCCTCAAGTGTGAAGGAGAAGGGGATTTTGGTGGCAACTGGTGCTGCAAGAAAGGCGAAGACTGCAGGTCACAGTCGTCAGCGAGTCCCAAGGTAAATAACTACCACCACCACCACCCAGCATGCAGATGATGCAAGCAGCCCGGTGCGCTCTTGGGAGGAAAACGAAGGGAGATGCCGACTGATTTTCAATACGTGACAGTGCCCGGATCCGACATGGACGTTGTGGGGAGGAAACGGCACGCTCAATAACGGCGGCTGGTGCTGTGAACCGGGCTCCAATGGCTTCTATCAAGGCCAGATGGACGCCGTGGGGTGCACCGCGGCTGGCGTCCGCAGTCTACCGACCCGCGACTCTTTCGCCTCGACCGTCCTAACCGTCGCCTGCGTCTCGCCCACATCGACCCCGACCTCGACGCCCACAGGTGCGACCTCGACGCCCACAGGTGCGACCTCGACGCCGTCGCTGTCCGGCGGCGCGATCGCCGGGATCGCGGTCGGCGCCTTCTGCGGCGCGGGTCTCGTCGCGGGCCTATTCTGCGCGGTCATGTATCGGAAACGACGGAGGAACAACAACGACGGCGGCGGGTCCGGGGACCAGGGCGGCTCGGGCCACTGCGGCGGACTGCACGGCCCGCACCGCGATGCCGGCAAGCCGCCGGCGGCGTGGGGGCAAGACATCGCTCCGGGGCTCAGCGGCGCAAAGCCGCCGCCGACCGAGCTACCGAACGACCCGGCGACACACGAGGTGGCCAACGAGAGGGCGCCGAGAGCCTACCATGAGTTGCCATGATGCGTGTGCCTGCCAAAGTGTACTAATGTTGGAGGAAATTTTGCCGTTGGTGGGGGATTAGGATAATCCCCGTGTCGTTGTATGTGAAAAGCGTGCCGAAAGCATCGACCGAAATTATAGAGATGCAGCGAAGGGTTGGTGTTGTCTTAACCAGATGACTAGATGATATACGAATGCCAATGAGTACCCCTTTTCCAAGCAGCACGATGATCATATACCCCCTTTTACGCCACAAGGTACAATGGCTACTGAGCTCCATTAGGTGAGGAGTTGACAGAAAGCGAAGTTTTCTAAGCGAGACGGGCGAGCTTTGCCCTAGTGCTATACCAGAACAGGTGAAGAGACAGGGGGGAGTCACCATCACCAAGAGAATGCAAGGCAAAAGGTTCTGATATAGCTTATAGCGATCATACGTATGGAAGGCTGAAGCACCTTGACCTGGCTACTGGGGCCTGGTCCGATAGAGCCATCGGATAAATAGCTAGGAGGTGGGAGCATAAATCATCGAACATCGGTCAGAACCTAGAGCTTTAACGAAACAAGCTTACTGGGCATTGTATAACGACAATGCGAAGGTAACGATAGTCTATTGCAGGTTGAAAGTTGGCTTTCATTGGTAGTATGATTAGTCGCTGGAGGTTCAAGGAGTAAAAGGGGCTAACCTGTCGTAACCTAATACGCCGCGAATCAACTTGAAGTTGCATGTCAGTCTCTAAACCATTCAAATTCTAGTCAATGTAAATTATATGAGTGAGTGAGCTATCGAGTATTGTTGTGGTGGTTCGTGGTGGAGTTTATCCAAGGAAAACAATCCTATCTGTTCAGGACAAGTCAAAACCTAGTAACCAACCTCTCTACATAAACTTCGTTTCTCTTCTATCTCCTAGTAACCGCCATCGTCTTGGAAGAAGCAGTACTAACATGAGAGTATTAGTGCAACCAGACGAGACCTCGTTGGAGATGCTGCCCGGGTGGCATGATGTGTGGAGCTTGTGACCTCGGGCGTCTGGGCTAAGCGAGCCGGCACGAGCCCTTCCCATATCTGTGCCCATAATGGATGGTCCTTATCTTCCCAGCAGGGTGCCCTAAGGGGATCACCAAATCAATACGATATTGTCTGTAGCGTCTTTAGAAAGCGTCAAGGACTGGCGACGGCTATGCCTAAGTTGAACTTCTGAGGCTTGGACACCTTCCCTATCCGATGTACTAATGCGGAAGGACTGCTGCTACTGGGGCTTGAAGGATCCCGTAAGCGAAAGTGTTGGTGGATTACACCCCTGAACCGGTGAGTCTCGCGAGCGAACCGAAACACGGCAACCAATCCAGGATCGGAATGCGATGCGACTCGACCGGCATAAGTGGAGATTGCGGAAATCCCTTGCAGCTGCATCCGTCCATTGGAAAAGGCTTGCGATGCATATGCAGGCATGGCCTACATACAGTAGAGCGGGCTGTCGTCGGTCGGACCCGAGGTAGAGCCAATACCGCCGCGATATGCCGTACTTAATGCACATGTTGAGTCCTAGTCAAATGCGAGAGCCTCAAAGAATATACCCCTGCAAGACTGTGCGACTCTCATGACTGCTCACGTAAGAAGGCATCCGGTGATTGGGAGAGTTTTCCGACATGGGATCCTCCTGCAAGGGCTCAAGGTAGGTGGAATCACTTCGATTGGCCACACGCCTTGGGTGACTCGATTTCTTTCTGTCACCGCTCTTGCGTAAGCTGAATTCACCCCGGCATCCCATTTCCCACAAGCAAGGGCTTCACTCGCAGGATTACAGCAGACTCGACGCTCGTAGCTTTTGATAACGGTCTGGACTGCTCAGCAGGTAAGCAGCCACTGCGCCTCTTCCCCCTTTTGGCCCCGTACTTCCGCAATTTTCTCTTGGTAGGCATACCCATGCAGAAGACTGCATGGTGCATACAGAATATTGCATGCACTCTCCAAACCATACAGCAAGACTCGCGATGGCCCTTCACTGGGTTAATCGATCGATCTTGCCGGGAAGTACGAATAATACCCTCCTTTACAGTATATTAAGCCGGGTGGTGAGGCTGACTACGTTGGCGCACCATGAACAGGGGAGGGGTGCATTAGACTCAATATTTCAGAGGCTAAGGTGGACTCACCTGGCTGTAAGCAGATTCTATTGGATGGGATTGGGCGGCATGAGCTCACCACGTGGGGGTGATGGTGGCATTACTATGCTATGCTATAGTGTCCCCATACTGCTGGGTTCCTGAGCGTAGCGGACGGGACGAACACTGAAGCCCTGACTTGTCCGAGTTGTGGCGCGGAGAGTCGGGCCACGGTGCCGTTCATCGCCCAATCTTCTCCTCGTGAATGATAATGTCTTCGATTTGAACCGGGACCCCACGCTGTTGTGGCGATTTCCTTCGATTAGAAGATGTCAGCAAAGGCGGAAGAAGGGTATATAAGTAGCGAAAAGGATGTTCTCGGAAGACGAGTTGTAGTTATGACATAGCTGACCTCATCTATTCACTGTATTAGCTAAGTCTGGGTTTCTCTAAACAAATTCAGCCATGTCTGCTCTAACCAAGTCTCTCATTACTGCCCTTGTCATCTCATCCCGTGGTGTGGATGCTCTACCCTCTCAGGAGCCAGCTTCTCTGAAGATACGTACTGTCGACGCCGAGACAGTGCCTAACAGCTGGATCATTAGATACAAGGTCAGCGCCGGAGATAATGCTATCAAGACCAGTCAGATCAAGACGGCGAGCTTCCTCAAGAAACGAAACGTCCGGGACCAGGCCCGCTCCGGCTGGACTGAGCCCAGACACTTCAACGTGTCGGGCTTCTTCGGGACGCACGTCTACGGCGACGAGACCACGATTCACGAACTTGCGGCGGATCCCGCAGTTGAGTACATCTCGCCGGACGGTAAGCTAGCGAAACGCCCCTGAACACAAGCAACCACACGTGGTATATCGTATGCCCTCGTGAAAACAACAGAGGTAGCTGATATTCTAGGCAGGACTCGCACAGCTCGCCACCACGGTGACCCAGGAGAACGCGCAGCCCGGCCTCCACCGGGTATCGCATGCCCAACCTCCTTCCTCGCCTCCATACCAGTTCGTCTATGACAGCTCCGCCGGAGAGGGGATGACGGCCTACGTATGTGAGAGGTATTAGGACGCAGCGTTGAGGTTACTAGACCTCATCACTGGAATAGCGGAATGCATGACCTGTTCAAGGCTAACCCACTGTCCATGCTCAGATCATTGACACTGGCATCTTCATCAACCACCCAGACTTCACGGGTCGTGCCCGATATGGTCACAACTCTGTTTTCCCTGATGTAAGATCTGCTTGTCCCGATAAAAGCTTCGAGGCCTTGACGAATGACCTTTTCTCTATAGAACGACCCTGAGGATAACCTGGGCCATGGGTAAGTCCCTCAAAGTCTCCAGCTCATAACAAACTCATTTCCCGAATAGCGCCACTGACAGAGAGCACGTGATCCAGAAGCAACATCGCCGGCATATTGGCGGGTGATTTGTTTGGAGTGGCCAAGAAGGCACAGCTAGTGGCTGTCAAGTCCTGCGATTTCCGAGGATGCCCCGTGTCCCAGCTGCTCGATGGCATGCAATGGACACATGATGTAAGATATTACCAACTTCCCACCTTTATGGACTTTTCTATATACTTGTTAGGAAATCATACTAACGTGATCGGTAGGATGCCGCGGCGAACGGTTGGCTTTCCACCTCCGTCATCAACCTGTCCGTCGGCTGGATCTACGACCAGTCCCTGAATGACATGGTGGAGTCCCTCGTCGCCTCCGGCATCGCCACGTTTGTGGCAGCAGGGAACGACAATGTGAGTGTTTCCTCGCCATCACTCTGATCATCAATCCGAGAACCCTGAGAAGTACCTAAGAAGTAAGTACTTAGTTAGCTAACACAAGACCTCGAAAAACAGGACGACGTCGCGAACCACTCCCCGGCCTCGGCGCCTAACGTCATCACCGTCGGCGCCATCAACGCCCTCAACGACTCCAAGGCGATATTCTCCAACTACGGCGAGGGCGTCGACATCTTCGCGCCCGGCGTCGACATCGTCGGTCCCTCCTACAACCAGACGGGTGCAGATAACCCGTTTCCGACGGAGCAGAACAACGGAACCAGCCAAGGTATGTGGCTTACGAGCCGAGCGAAGATTGGGAGATAGCTCCGCCCGCGATGGTGTACCTCCTTTTTTTGGAAGTAGACCGAGGATAACCCACTGACTTGTGTCATCATCACAGCCACACCCCATGTCGCTGGTATCGCCGCGTACCTCATGGCCAAGGAAGGCCTGAGAACCCCTGCGGCCGTACGGGCTCGGCTCATCCAGCTGGCTTCTGCGACTGAAGCTTCGGTGAGTATTTCTCCCCTGGCACTTCTGTGCACCCGGCCAGCTATCACTGAGGTCGTTGCTGATTCTCTGGGACCAGGTTAAGGAAAACGTCGCAGGCACAACAAATCTGATAGCCAATAATGGTTACTTGTGAGGGTTCAGCAAAGCATGGGGGAGGTTTCAAGGTTCTGCAGCTTCCAGCTAAGAAAAATGGCCACTTCCTTTGGCACTGTCAAACGCTGGTTCTAACCGGCGGCGAAAAGCTCTGATTGAAAATCCCCTACCCTGGCGAGACAAGTGAACAGATCGGATATTTCGTTCCTTACATACAAATGGAGGCAAGCAGTTCAGATTAAACCAAAGTCAGGATTTCCAGCTCATCCTCATCCTCGGGCCAAAGCTCGCCCTCCATCATGCCATGGAAATAAGCAGGTGCTATGAAACGATACTCGCTTCCCGATTGCCTCAAAATGACTGGATTTGAGGATCCCGCTAGGATCCAAAGCTGGTCGCCCTCTTGGCAAGTGCGATAGGCTCTGCCGAGGTAGCCGTTGTTGGTGATCAAGAAAGCCCAATTGGCGAATCGATTAGCAGACCCCTGTACCCATGGAACTGCAGCAGGATATCGCTGAGATAGAATGTAGCCCATAATGATATCCGAAGGCAGTGACTGATTTCCCAGCCGTGCAGTTTTGTGAACTTCGGCGGGTGACAGCTTGCTACAATTCGGGTATAGCATCAGGTCAAACCAAAGGGTAAGTTGTTCAAAATAACATTGTTCCAACGCAACGGCTCGCAACGCAGCGTTCATCAGTGAATCCGTGTCTCTGTGTACTGTTTGTTCGGGTTTCTTTAACATCTCTGTACAGGCTCGACACCAGTCTTGACACACCGGTACAAAGTCGCGAAAATGTTCATAATCGTTGAGACTGGTCGTGGTAGAGGTGCGTTTAGTCGGGCAGACAGTCCTAGTTAGGAGGAAGTCAATACGTTTCCCTTTGACAAGTAGTCTTTCTGGAAGCCTCTCTTCGGCTATATAGGCCTTTGAACTGCCACTCGCGCGATACGAAGATCTCAAGGTATCATCAAATCTCCCCAAACAATCAACAAAACCCGTCCATACAGACAGCAAGCTTCGTTGTGGAGATACATATTCCGGAACCCAGGATGGCGACTCTTCCCTTGAGAGCTCTGAAGTTATCAGATCTAAGCGTTTCCGACTTGAGATCCAAGCCCGAGTCATTTCCTCTAGTACATTTTCGAGAGGATCGTCGTAGTTCGGCTCGGGCAATTCAAGGCCAAGACTTTCGAGAATAGCATACACACCATATAGCTTGTCCTGGTCCCACTTGGATTGTTGACTTCTCAGCGATAGCAAAAAGTCGATTTCATTGGAAGCAGAGCCAAATAGGGAGTCGTTAGGTGACTCATGGCGAACGAGAAACCAAGCTTCGCTTCTGAGACGAAAGCCCTCAATAGCTACCGAGGGATAAAGATAATGACTCATTTCGGCAAAGTGCTTAAAGTGCTTCCATCTTATATGATGTCGGCCCCAAATCAGGACGCACTCTTGGGCAAAGGCAAACTCCTTAGAACAACTCAGGAACGGTTTTTGGATAGTAGACACCAAGAGACTTTGTTTTTCTTTGGCAGAGGAGGACGATCTAGAATTAGATTACTAACTTGAACTGTCCATATCCGCTCGAACCAAGGGCTGCCTAACATCCGTTGGGAATGACGTTCGGTTACAGATCCCTTAATAATCTTTACTGTACTTCGGTCAGGCATGAGTGGCATTAGAGAGCTATTAATAGATATATACATACTACCAAATAACAATGTATAAAAGAAAATCTCAGATATTCTGTTTTTAAATAGTGATTCAAGTCCGTCGGGGGATGCTAAGAGATTGTATGAGTGGTATAAGGTCTTCAGGAATATATGGGTCTTTGCCGTGAAATCCGTGGTGTTTGGTCCAAGCCAAATATTCACCTGGGAAGCGTTCTGATAAACCAAGCCCATCTGTTTAACCTGGTGGTTCCGTTCTTGCGTGCTGTCTGGTGTTTCGCTTTGGTCTATGCAAATAGAGTCAATCCATAGCGTACGCACACGAGAGCGATTTCGCAGCTGGATGATGGCATCGTGGCAATTGGGAGTAATTAGTAGCTCGCCGCCGTCACAGGTTATGGGTTGATCGCCTTCGGGTGCGCCCCAGACATACGACGAGGCTTCGTACTTCTTTCTCGCCTCGTCGGTGGTCATTTGCCGGATTTGGCACTCCACAGGGGCGTCCGGCTTTCGGGCCGGGAGGAGATCCAGGAGTCGGATTGAGTGTGGCGACTCAAGACGTTTATGTTGGTAGGGCTGGGCCATACCGTCAAAGTTTGACCTCAAGAATAGCTTGGTGAAAGAGAAACTTGCGCTCGCTGACAAAACGTTGAGATGGACTTTTGGGCGTCAGCATCTGAGGCGCAGTTCCAAGTCACATGACAAGATGGCTTGCTGCCTGAGGCTGATCGGTCTAGTTTGTACAGGCACGTGACATGATTCCCAGAACTCCCGACCACCATCCCCCGATTTCCAAAGGTCATGAGGACCCCAAGACTGATGACTGATGGATGAGAAATCGGAGACTACAGTCGCGGGCGGGGAATACGAGTGGCCGCCCAGTCGAGTCTCCGAAGACATTATCCGGATTAGGGCGATCAAGTGGGCTCGACTCGGAATGCTGGGATGCCCAAGCAACCAACCCCGCATCAGATTCAGGGATTGGCATTTTGTAATACATTCGCGAGTCGTTGAAGCGGAAAAGATGACAGTTCGTCCCTGACCCAATGACCTAATGACACCCATGAAGTAGGGAACAAATCTATTGCCGGCTGATGAATGAATTTGTTCTTAATAAGCCATGTATGAGATAGATGACCCTTCAGATAAACCACATACCCGTTATCCTCCTGTCTCAACACTGTGAAGTAAACCGACTCTTTTCCCTTAATTACTTCCGGCATATCGCGTCAACTTCGTCGTTTTACGAGACTCGATAATAATGACGGACGCAATGGGCTCGTCGCCCCGGCCAATTACCTTGAAGGATGTGCCAATAGAGAACCAACGGCCGATGAAGGTCCGCGTCATCGGTGCAGGCTACTCGGGCATCTACTTGGGCATTCGTATACCGCAACGCTTGCGCAATTTCGATCTCAAAATCTATGACAAGAACGAGGGGGTCGGGGGCACCTGGTTCGTGAACCGGTATCCTGGTAGGTCGCACAACGCTCCAGCCTACCTTCCAGAGCTCCGTCCCGGCTCCCGGCAATGGCCATCTCGCGCCTTTCCCAAGAAGCGGCTTGAAAGGAAGACGCAAGGACTGACGTTGCGAATTGTGTGGGCTCATAGGCTGCGCCTGCGACATACCGTCTCATAGCTACCAATACTCTTTCGACCCTAACCCGGACTGGTCCAACCTGTACGCCCCACAGCGCGAGATCTGCGCTTACCTTCAACGCATAGCTACCAAGTACGGAGTCATGCGGTTTGTGAAGCTCTCCCATGAGGTCGAGAGTTGCCGGTGGGATGAGGGAGCTAAGAAATGGTAAGTGCCAGCCGTTGAAGTCGAGATGTGCAGTCTGTGTCACCCAAATACTCTGGGCAACTGACTTCAAGCCTCGACATAGGCATCTCAAGGTCCGCGACTTGGCCACCGGGAATGTGATAGACGATGATGCCGATGTGGTGATAGCTGCCAAGGGGAACCTGAGTGATCCGGCCTGGCCCGATATCCCCGGGCTGAAAGATTTTGAGGGCGAGGTGATGCATTCCGCTCGTTGGAATGAAAAGTATGTGGCTTCCTCGTTTAATCTCTTGTGGATCAAGTATTGATATCTGTTCCAGATACGATTTCAAGAATAAGCGGATAGGGGTCATTGGAAACGGTTCGAGTGCTATCCAGATCGTCCCGAATCTGCAGAAGATAGAAGGCGCCCAACTGTCCTGTTTCGTGAGAAGCAAAACATGGATCACAAATCCTTTCGGAGATGGTAAGCCAAGCCTACAACTCTAACTTACACAATATATAGAAACGTCGTGAGCTGATACTTGAATAGCGGCCATGGTGAAACTGGGACTGGACCCAAAGCAACTAGGCTGTATGTAGCGCATGCATCTTGGTATACGGCTCATGGTACTAACCGTTACAGTCTCAAAAGAGCAAAGGGAAGAATTTGCGAGCAATCCAGAGAAGTACTATGCTCTCAGAAAGATCATAGAAGACGACGGCAACACGAGTACGTAATTACCCATGAACCAGCGGCGAGCCCCTGTCGCTAACCAGAGGCTCCACGCACCAAGTACACGAGGTCTCCTTCCGCGACTCGGCAATGCAGCGCGAAGCTCTCCAGCTGTTCCGGGCCGCCATGCAGGAGCGGCTTGCCGCCAAGCCCGAGATCGCCGACTTCCTGATCCCGTCCTTCGCCGTCGGGTGCCGGCGCGCGACGCCCGGGCCGGGCTACCTGGAGGCGCTGGTGGAGCCCAACGTCGACTTCATCACGGACGGCATCGCGTCCATCAACGCGCGGGGGGTGCGGCTGGGCCGGGACGGCCGGCAGGTCGACCTCGACTGCCTCGTGTGCGCGACGGGGTTCCACACGGCCGCGGCGCCGCCGTTCCCGATCCACGGCCGCGGCGGGCAGACGCTGGCCGCGCGCTTCGACCCCTACCCCGAGGCGTACCTGACGGTGGCCGTGGACGGGTTCCCCAACCTCTTCTTCATGCTGGGGCCCAACTCGGCCATCGGGTCGGGGTCGCTGACGCGCATCCTCGAGGCCGCGGGCGACTACGTGGTGCAGTGCCTGCGCAAGCTGCAGCGCGAGGACTACGCGTGCATGAGCGCGCGCGCCGACCGCGTCGCCGACTGGTCCGCGTACTGCGCCGCCTACTTCCGCCGCACCGTCTACACCGACGCCTGCCGCTCGTGGTACCGCCGCGGCGACCGCGTCACCGGCCTGTGGCCCGGCAGCACGCTGCACGCGCTCGAGGCCCTGCGCGCGCCGCGCTGGGAGGACTACGAGTTCGAGAGCGTCGGGGGCGCCGCCGCCAACCGCCTGGCCTGGCTGGGCAACGGCTGGAGCGTCACGCAGCTCAGGAAGGAGGAGCCCGGCTCCGAGGGGTTCCAGGGCGACCCGTCGTGGTATCTGGAGCCCAGGTTCCTGGACGTGCCGGTCGAGGGCACACCAGAGGAGGACCCGGAGTTCAAGCTCCGGCCATTTTATGGGTGAACGGACAGTAGGCGGAATTTATGTTTACTGGTTTAATTAGCTAAATCTCTTGGGCCCTTCTACTGCACGACTGCGAGCGCTGATGTACATTTGACGAGAATGGTTCGACCCCTTTTTTAATTTGACTTTTGTCCTAATGGGACTATCTTCGATTGAATTAGTAGAGCAATTCCTAGAGCTATACTTTCTCGTAACCTCAGTTCTCAGCGAACGGGATAGCTGGCGAGGGGATACCTGACAGATTAAGGGGTGATTAATACGACGATATGAAACCCGATACACAAACCGAAGAATCAAACCGTTGCCGGCATCTACGGTCGCATGCAATAGAGAGTAACAGGAGCGACATGTACGTAGTGAATAGAGTTTGGTGGAAGAATAAAGTGCTACCTGAAGGAAAAAAAGAAAAGCTACCAAGGAGAAGCATTATAGGGTCCTATGTATGGACCAAAGGAACTATGACTAAGCGTTTACACCCCTGCTCGTGTGCTAGAACACTGTCATTGCTGCAGCATCTACTGTCCCTGACCTCCCAGCCAGTGTGGCGGCGGCCCTTGATCTGAAGACACCCCCGTTGAATAAGTCGATCCCGCGGCACCTGGTTGACCCGAAGCAGGCGCTCCGCCACCGCCTCCTCCTCCGCCCTGCTGCGGGTACCCTGCACCCGCAGCTTGCGGGCTGCCGGCCGAGTACATGTCGTGTATGTTGCGCCCGAACCAGGGCGAGTCTGCCGCGGGGGCCGGATGCAGCTTTTGGGCCGGGGGCGTATGGGGCGGCGCGTCGGCGGCTACGGCCCGGGGCTGCTGGGCGCCGCTGTCGGGGTTCGGGACGGGGCCGTGCCAGGCCGGGGGAGCATTCGGGGACGGGTAGGAGGATTGCGGCATCACTGGCTGGGGCTGATGCACCTGGGGCTGCTGCTGCATCAACTGCATCGGCTGCGACGGCGCTGTTTCCTGTGGTTGCATCGTCGGCATGCCCATCGGTTGATGGGAATATTGGGGATACATGGGGTGTTGGACGGTGATGTTAGGGTACTGAGAGTATCCCTGTGGGGGTGCTCCTGTGCTAACATATTGCTGGTTTCCTGCCACATACATGGGTTGGAAGCCAGACTGTCCTGGGACTGTGGATTGATGTTGCGGCATTGCAGGCTGTGTCACTGCCGTGGCAGATTGTTGAGAAGTCTCGGACTTGGCACGGGCAGCGTTGCGAAAGGCTTCTTTTCGGCTTCGTATGGTACCAAGATTGGCCGCTCCCTCACTCGTGCGCTCGTTCATCAGGTCCAAGATGGCTCGCACCTTGCCCTCTTGCGCTCGCGTCTCCGTGGTCACACCGTAGACCGTGTTCATGTAGCGGGAAAAGTCGAGGTAAGCTTTCTGGACCGTCTCAAAATGCGCCACTTTCAGGTGGACTACGGCGTCAGGTTTCAAGATTGCCGCATGGCTGTTCCCCTGGGCTTCGAACTCGGCCAGCGCCAGCGCCGTCTGACAGGCGTTGCGGATCTGGCGCCCATTCCATCGAGCATCCTCATTCGCATGATAGTGGGCTTCAGTGAAGGACTCAATATCGTCGACGACAATATTACGCCCTTTGTCCCTGAAGCGGTCCTTGATCATCTTAATATTGATTTGGAATACCCTGTTTGTTTTTTCACGGTTCAGCTCGGGATAGTAGAGACTGACGTGAATACGGGAGGTGAAAGCTTCGTCAAAGTCGCCCACTCGGTTCGTGGTCAAGAAGAGTACCCCGGCGTAGTATTCGAGAACTCGAAGAAACACTAATAAGTTGAATTATATTAGATTTCATCGCCAGCTAATACTGTAAGGTGCCAAAGATTGGAGGGGCAAGAACTGACCTGCAACAAGCCCATTTCGTTGGAAATCTTCTTTGTTTCTCTGTGCCAAGAACACATCAGCTTCGTCCAAGAGGAGGATACAGTCCCATCGGTTGGCTAATGTGAAGTTTAGATCCAGTGCTTTTTCGACCTCCTTCGCCGTTGTCCCCAGATCGCCTGCCTCCTCGTTAGTATCCTTTCGTATACCAAGGTATGTCATGTAGGTCCTTATCGAAGCTTACCGCACGTGATTTGGAACAATGGTCTATTGAATAGCTCGGCGACTCCCTCTGATTGATATACGTATCAGTAGTAAGCCTCACATAATATGGGATCGACGGACTCAAGGTCATCTTACCGGCGGTGCTAGTTTTTCCAACCCCCGGCGCACCATGTAATAGTAGGATTAAGCCTTTGCCTATACGTGCCTAGGGTTAGTAAGATGGTACGGAAAAGTAAGATATGGGAAAAGCTATCATTAAGGCGACTTGTGGTCTGCCGGTCGTCTGAAGAGTGCTTACCTTTGCCTTTGACTATATCCATCTGTGCCGTCTGGCCTGCCTTGTACTCTTTGTCTCGGAAATGCTGTGCGACCAAGGCTTGGATCATGGGCTTCTGCTTTTCTTCGAGAACGAGGTTGTCAAAGGCCGTCTTGTACTCTCCACCTTCAAATGTACCGTCCTTGTTCTGAGGCCCTTGCACGGGCTGACGGTAGGCATGGAGTTCAGTAAGGTAGGAGAGGTCAAGCTCCGCTAGATGCTTGAGTCAGCAAGCAATCTGGTTTCTGACCACCTAGATCATCAAGTTCGGGTACTTACCCCATTGACGGTGACGAAGAACGAACCCAAAGACCCGGTAAGACATGATGACCAACTCATCGTCGGAAATGGAGTAGCCTGTTTTATTCTCACTGTCCTTAAGGTCCCTCAAGAGCTGCGGGAGAACCGCAATTGATGGCTGGGTATTCAAGCCATCGGAGCTGGGGAGAAGGCTGTTAATATAGCGTGATCTTTGCTGGTCATCAACGTAGCTGTCATTGTAAACTTCATCCCACCTGCAGCAGTCCCCTCTGCAAAGGAGCCCATATTCGTCGTCCTCCTCCTCCTCCTCCTTCATCTGCTCTCCAATAAGCATTTGAAGTCCTGGCTGCCACTTTTTTTCCTTGGCATCATCAACAGAAAATGCTGTCTCAAAGTCAATGACAACTTGACTTTCGATGTCATCACGCACCCCTAACGTTGGTCCGGCATAGTACATCGGCTTTATCCCCAGAACTTGGAGGAATTTAGCTCCTCGGTTGATCAGATACTGCCGGTAACGTTTCTCCGGGGCCAACAGTTCTAGCTCACTCCATTCAATGTCGCTTATCTCGCTTTTTCTCAGCGAGTGCAGACGGATCGGGTACACAGGCAGAGACGTAATGTCCATTTGTCCATCGAATTGCTTGAAGTCGATGGTTTTTGAGACTGGACCAATACTTGACCCATCAAAATCGATGTAGACACAGGTTATGCTGAAAGGTCCCTTCTTCTTCTTCTTCTGGGCCTCTTGGGAGTTATACCAACGCCAAGCATCCCAAGGCTGACTCTTTCGATGTTGGGGGCTGCTGACATGGACGATGCGGTAAGCTTGCTTTCCATCTCGGCCAATAACCTCCTGACCCGGTCGAAACAAGTACCAGAGATCTGCGAAGAAGACCTTCCTGCACTCATTCATCTGAAGATATGTGACTTTGGCCGCTATCTCCGTGTCCATGAACTTGAGAAGGCCTTTGAGATGCTGCAATGCCGTTTCAGATTGATTGGGGTCGTTAGGGTCATCAGTTTTGTCGGCTTCCTCGCGGTCCTCATCTTCCCCGTCTGAAATGTCTTCGTCTACCTCTCCAGGCTCTGTGGTCTGGAATTGAATAGAGTTTGGGTCTTGCTTTGATCCTGGGCCAGTCATAGGGCCATCGTCTTTCCCCTGTGTTACGTCTTTATCGTCTTTAGACTCTGTGTCGTGCTGGACAGGAGGGATGGGTTCCCGTTCTTTCGAGAACTTCTCTTCTAATTTCCCAACCAGGGACCTTATGTCATCGTAACAGTGAAAGAGACACTTGAAAGGCCTGACGAGCACAAAAGATGTTGCTTCGCCAAATTCGGAGGGGTCCGTTGACAGCATGCTAGCAAGAATTGTTCTCAGCACATCTGAGTGTATTCTGATCCTCTCGGGGACTGGAGCCTGGCCCGGTGTCATAGCTTTACCGAGATCTGATTGCCGTAGTTTTTGGACTCTGCTGCGAGTCCGATGTGCAAACGTGGACAAGCGCCGGTCATCGTCGAGAATGGGGTCTCCCATTAGCACATCTATCAAACAAGATTCGCTCTCCACATTGCCTGAAAAGCGTTTGAAGGCGAACCAATGGGCATAGTTCAGTTTCAAAGTAGGGCCTGTCTTATCGGGGTCATTGATGTCGTTGGGCTCCTTGGCCTCGTTCGGATTCGCCCGCTCCATCGCTTCCTCTTCTTGCTTTCGCTTGCGGATTGCGATTTCTTCAAGCAAGAAGAGCCGATCTAAGTCCCATTCAAAATTCTTTCGAACTCGATTCCTGGCGGCACCATAATCAATAGCCAGGTCGAACTCGTCCTTCTCTTTCATATCATGGCGAAGTGAGGACGCATCGAGCTCATTGGTAAGTTCGAATGGATCTGGCCGATCATAAGCCGGGATTGATGTATACTCCCAACTTGTGCTCCAGGGTCCAGAGCGGGATAACCCTGGAATATTATTGCGAATACCCAGTGGTCCATATCGGTGCCTAGCGTCTATAGAATGAACATTGCTCGATTCCCATTCCTTTCGATGTTTCAACAAGAATTCTTCCATTCGTCTGTACCTTTCCATTTCCGGGCTCAGCTTTGGAGAAGCTGTTGAGGGCTTGTCAATGCTTGGCTGTTCAGCACTATCCTTGGTCTTGGAGTCGACTTCACTTTCATTCGACTGTATAGGAAGCCCACCAGGTTGGTGTTGAGTACTTCCATTCCCAATATGTTCGGCGATCATGTGAAGCTGGTCCTTCAGCATCGAATCACTAGCGACGTTGGACTGATGAGAGGTACCATCGTTTTGAATGTCTTGTTCAAGCTGGATGGCCGCCTTGGCTCCCAAAGTTTCGGACTCCATTGCGATACAGGCCAATACCGAGGTGTAGATAGTTGTCAAATTGAGAGAGGAAAGAAGACAGTGAATTGGCTGGAAATAGACCAAACTCTCGATGGAGACCAAGTTGTTAATCTAAGAAGGATATTCCCCAGCCTGCTTCTCTAGCTCCAATATATTAGAAAGGGGTGTAGGGGTAGGACCAATAAACCCAACGCACGCAACGGACGCATGAATTAATCGAACTGGATGGGCGAACCACGACCCCAGTTCAAAGGCACTTCATGCTGCAAGACGCGCCACAACGCTGATAATAGGCCCCTTATTGCATAAGTGTCGCAAACAACTGCACTTTAGAAGCATTGCTGCGTTGGTAATTCACCCACACATTTCAGCTGCTCCTCGCCGTCCGACCAGGGCGCTATTGGTTTAATTAAAGAAGATCTCCAGTACTTTTATGAGGAACGAGTCACTAATTACATCTGGTGAATCTCCATGGCGACCAACAGCACAGACCGGCCTTCAACAGTCTGGTTCATCGATAACCGGCTTCCGCCGATGCATCCGATGTTCAACAATGCGCCGGCGCACTATGACACAATGTCACAACAATACGTAGAAACTGCGACTGCGGGCAATCTCTTGTCCATGACCCAACCACCTCCTAGACCGGAGTGGACAGACCTCCGTGCTATGAAGTTTTGGGACAAGATGTTCTCCGTTGCGATGGACGAGTTCAGGCTGACAGTAGATGTGCAGAAGGGACGTGCTGAACAATACAACATCCACAAGGCCAGCGACTGGGAAGCCGTATACACAATACTTGAACTTGCGCGCAACGAGTACCAAAGCAAGGGCGGCGCTGTCGGGTGGTGGCGGAGGGTGAGACGGAAAGCCGCCGATAACATGGCCCCTGTACAAGGAATGACGGCCATCGCCTCGAAAATGGCACCAGACAATCCTTATTCGACCCCTGTGCTCGGTGCCGTTGGGATGTTGCTAGATGTAAGTTATTATAATTGTCTTTAAAGAGAAAGAAGAAGAAAAACGCTTTAATTACTCACCCGAAGTGGAAAGGCCGCCAAGCAAGCTGCCACGGTGCGCAACCGGGTAGCCGAGACCTTTGACGGAGAAGGCTTCAAGAACCTGATTCCTATCTTCTCCGACGTGGAGCTATTTCTGGGACAAATGTTCGGCAATGATGGCAATATTCGCAAGGCCTCACTCGAGCTCACCGTCGCAACGCTCAAGGCAGTCGACCGGACAGTTGGCTTCTACATTAGCAACGAGCGTACGGCCCCAACACCTTGTTATTGTCAATGCTTATTTCTGACCTCGCTCTATGTATTTATTTAGTCTTTCGAGGCAGCAAAGCCATTGTGATGAGAGGCGAGTACGAGAAACAACTGCTTGAGAGTCTCGAAGACATCAACACAAAGAGTACAAAGCTCATGGAGGAAGCTTTTAAGTCTCACATACACGAGAATCATCTTTGTACGTCAGCATTCCTCACCGCAGAAGTGGGATTCCCCCTTTGTGATGGCAGTTGCTGACTCGCGAGCGCAGATTCCGAACAAGGTCGGAAAATGATGGGCACCATACAAGCAACAGTGGTTCATGGTTTCAACAACCTAGAAAGCCTACTTACTGACCATCTCAGAAGGAAAGATGCAGCTCTTGAGGAGGCAAGAAGTATGAGTTGACCCCCGCCAATAACCTACTGGCAGCTTCTAACATTGCGTGCCCAGTAAAACTGGAAATTGCCAACGAGAAGGCGATGCATCTCATGGTGGAGAATGATCGTCTACGTTCCGCATCCCCATCTCATCCCAGCGCCTGGCAATCGCCGACACTACTGGCCCCAGCTCTTTTGCTGGCTCCGGTTACGCCTCCACAGTCTTACCTCAACCAGGAAGAACTTCAAACGATGTTGGGCATGTCCAAAGTCGACTTCGACGACATGGACTTCATTTTTAGTAAAGCAGACGAATTCCCGCCTCGCCAACGTCTCCAAACCGAACAGATCATCCAGCAGCAACTGTTCGCCGACTGGGTCGTATCCGCCTCCTCGTCAAAACTGCTTGTCCAATGGGAGGCTCCTCTTCCTCGGACCAGCGCCGACCTCTCGCCGCTGTCCCTCTTCTGTGCCAACATGGTACAAGCCTTGGCGGCACAGGACCGCTTCCTGTCCATTCAGTGGTTCTGCGGCCGGCACCTGCGGCATAAGAGCAACGCAGGCGCCGGGCACGCCATGCTGGTGAGCCTGATCACGCAGCTGCTGCGCGGGCATCGCGGGGGCTTCGACATGCAGGCACTGTCGCACAGCCTCGACCTGGCGGCTCTGGCGCAGGCGCAGGACGCCGAGCTGCTGACACGGCTACTGGAGTGGCTGGTGCGGGCGCTCCCCAGCACGGTGACGCTGTTCTGCCTCGTCGACGGCGTGGTCTTGTATGAGCGGCGCGAGCATTGGGACGCGGCCAAGCCCGTGCTGCTGTGCCTCCTCCGGCTGGCCTGCGACCCGGCCGTCGCGGCGAGCGTCAAGGTCTTGTTCACGAGCGCGCCGGGCCCTCGCACGGTTCGCGGCGCGTTCGAGGACGAAGGGCTCATACTCAACGTCGAGACGCTGCTGCGCTTGGCGGTGGCGCCTAGCGATGAACGGTTCGTTAGAGAGCTGGGGAATGAGCTTGGTGCCTGAATCACTGTTTTCTGTTCTCTCACTTAGATCAGAGGTCTCTCAGCTGTGTCTTGGTTCGAGGAGACGACAAGCATTACAGGTACAACAAATCAGGTGTCTTCGTCACTGCGATACATAAGTCACAACCTGTAGCTTCCTGACAATGGCTTTGTTATTGACATGTTCTAAGAATCAGGGAAACCATAGCAATGACCTTTAACACAAAGACTTATATTATGTGCAACAACAGGGCGGTTTCCCTGATAGAAGGCTTGGTGTTTCTGTTCCTCGATGTATATTAACCATGGCGGAGCTACCAAAGATGTGGCAATTCATGATAGCATCTCGGTACACATAGCCTACAAACTCTTTCACAGACATCTACTACTTCATCATGTCCTCACCAAGCAACCCCTCTACCAACACGCCGGCGAGGCCCACGGATAGCTCTCAGGGCCCCATCGACTCGGCCTGGATCCTCGACTTTAAGGACTACATGGCCAAGGGCGGGCAACCCGACGAACCTGAAGTACATTGTCATTGTGTAATATGCCACGATGCGACGCTGAGCATCTCAACATGCGTGGGAGATATGAGAAAGGCTGAATTCGCAGCGGCCAATCCCGTGGCCACGATGGATGAATTCTATTCAAAGTACAACCTGGAAGTTGCCATGCTTTTCAGGTGTGGCCATATAGTCGGAGAGAAATGCTGCGACTCCATGCAAGAGATAAACGGCTCTGAAAATGCGAAGTTCTGCCCGCTATGTCGAGCCGACAACAGCTGCAGCGGATGTGGTGCGGTAGAAGCGCTCTATCTTGAAACGGCGTGGCCACTTGGCCCCGAGAAACCATTCGTGCCTTACTTGATGATGAAAAGAGAGGCGCTGACCATGGTAGCAGAGACGGGCCCCACGAAGCGGTTCTGTGAAGACTGTGTGAGGCTGCAAATCTACCGCAGGTGGTGCAGGCTGGACAGACTGTTCCCAAAGTGCCCGGCGTGCGATGACGCGACGCCGTGGGACCAGGTCGTGCCGCTCCAGACATACCCAGAAAACCACCAGGACTGGCGAGACGCCCACCTAGAGCCCTGGCTGCGGCAACAGCTGGACGGCATTGTCAACCTAGTGTACCCCAAACTGGACCACCTTCGAGACAGGGAGCTCGCGGCCGCATGCGAGCAGGAGTTCCCCGTCCTGCGCGCCAACCTCGTGGACAAGATAATGGAGGACCCGGACTTCATCGCCCCGATGAAGCGCCTCGTCTTCCGGCCGTGCAAGCAGGGCCGCGACCGGGGCGGAGAGGAGGATGTCGGACCCATGACGTCAGCCGAGATGGACGGCATGGAGAAGGTTTTGCAGGCTCTCACAGACCTTGCACGGGTCCCGTGTAAGGCCCTGCGGCTCGGGTGGTACATAGGCGACCAAGAGTTCATAAAGGTGACGTCCATCGAGCCAGAGGCGAGTCTGGAAAGGACGGCGTTTGCGGTCGTCGCCGGCGCCGAATCATACGCGCAAGCTATGTCTTGGGTTAACCCCCTCGTCTATGAATGTGCCCACCCCATTTAAGACCCTGCTAATGATCTCCTCTTGGTCTGGACCAGTGAGCTATTCTTCGGTTGTGGAAGGAAACGTGCGCTCTGAGGTCTCTCTACGAGCTGTGAAGGTAGGTCTGCAGGACCGGTATTAAGTCGCAAAATCTTAGGAATAGACATACATTTATTCATATCTGAACTTTGACAACGCCTTTTCTGACATCAGTAGAAAATTCTTACCCAGTGCTATCTGATGAGTAATTAACTAATTTAAGTGATTTCACGCACCCCCAAGTAATACAGTGACCATCGTGCCGTATATTCGCAAATATCCTCAATGACATGATCGTTGATAATAGACAACTAATTACATGTTACCGTGTTCGCATGGTACTGAACCCAAGTCGTGGATGAGATCTATAGAGCTTCAACGCCGCGGTTCGCCGTCTAATCGCTCGATGTAGGCCGGATTTCCATATTTACCTCGTCGAGTTGCTCCTCGTGGACGTTGGCGCCGGCGTGGCTTTGTCGTTTTAGTTTCTTGAGTAATTCTTTGTAGTTTTACAATTGCTATGTTCTCCGGTCAAAGGAACAAGAATGCTGATCTGGCGAGAGAGAGAAAACAAAAGCCAGAGGCCCTGCCTAGGTGTTTGAGAAACAAACAGCCTGTTAAGGCTAACTCTGCTACTGTGTGAATACTTACGGATTGTTTAATATGATCAAAGGCTTAGTGTTCGTATCTTAAGGGGTATATAAAGTATATAGGACATGGCAGAGAACCAAGAAGAAGACTTTTTGACCCATGAGCCAGGATATCCATCCAAAGCGCACATCTACTAATTATCAGATACACAGGTCTACTGACAGTTCTCTGATCTTAGGATACTTTACATTGATACGACCATTGGTTCAGCAGACCTTTGGTCTAATATGGCTATTTCGAGTAGCCCGCCTGATGGCGTGCCGCCTACTCGTGACGGGGATCAAGTTCCGAAGATTTCTTCGGAATACATCAAGTCCCTTACCACACACATCCAGACGGCCGGTCGACCTGGAGAGCCCATCTTGGAAATCAAGTGTGGAATCTGCTTGAAAGAACTCGATGTCTCGACCTCTGTCCGCGAGTCGATCATCAAGGAGTGTTCCGCCAGTCCCGAGTCGGCTGCGAAGACGAAAGAGGAGTTCTATGAGAAGTACGATCTGGAGCGCACGGTTGTGCTGAAATGCGGTCACCTGATTGGCAAAGATTGCCATGAGACTGCCATGAGAGAGGGCGATCCCAGCGCGAGATTCTGCCCCTTTTGTAGAGGCGACAATGCCTGCCCCGGGTGCCCCCACAACGTGCTGTGGGATGACGGCTTCGACCCCGTCCCATGGCCGCTGGATGTCTCCAAATACAGACCCTACAAGACGTTCATCAGCAAGGTGGCACTCACGGCAGGCGAGCAGGACTGCGACGTCAAGCGCTTCTGCGATGTCTGCATGCTGTGGCAGATCCGGCGCAAGTTCTGCCAGCTGGCCCTGACCTTCCCCTCTTGCCCGGCCTGCCCCACCCCTCCGACCGACCAGGCGCTGGCCCCGCCGGCCGGTGGCTACCCGGCGGTGCACCAGGAGTGGCGCGACGCCCACGCCCACGACTGGATCAAGGACAAGCTGATAGAGATCGGCCACCTCGTGTACCCCAGCCCCCTCGACGTGCGGGACCGGCAGCTCGCGGCCGAGCTCGAGGCGCAGATGGTACCCAAGCGGGCGGCGCTCATGCTGTCCCTGTGGTCTGACCCCAACATCGCGGCGCTCCGGCGGGTGGTCTTCAAGCCGTGCCGGCAGGACGACGCCTTGGACAACGTCCTCTTGGGGCTGGAAGAGAGCCGGTCCCGCGCGGCCCTCGAGCTGGCGGGGAGCTACAGCCAGGTCTTCTGGGACGAGACGCGAAAGCTCTTGCCGGTCCGTTGGTACGTGGGAGACCCTGGTTTCAACCTCCATCCCCCAGCGAGCAAGAAGAGCTGAGCGTCTACCTCCCCACCGACGTGCAGAACAGAATGCAAAATCTCATGATGATGATGGGCGTCGACACCTGGGACGAGGCGGTGAGCCGGTACAATCGCCTTGTAGGCCTTGACATCGACGATCTTATCAGGGATGGGAACCTTTATTAGATCTCTTCTTCATTCTCTGCTAAGGTCTTCCTCCAAGGAAGATGATGAAGAAATCTGAAGATTGCGAGAGGTGGGTTGTTTTTCACACAGGCGTTATTATTAGGTATGTATCCCCCTATTAGTTTGTCATATGCTGATGATTTGCTCTGTCACCCTGAAGAAGGCTCATATCTTCAACGATATAGAGAAACAGGATGATAGACAGAGCAAACGAATTAATATAAAATTTAGTATCCGAAAAGAAGAAACAGCGATAAGAGAATAAATGCGTGAAGCCATATGTGCAAACTCCCTGGAACTGCGCTAAGTCCTATCATTATTGTGCTAACCTTTGTGATCTCTCTTTGATGATGAAGTGATCGATACTCCATTTTGTGCTTTCAAAGGAACCGCTGCACGACTCAATGTGAACAAACGTACGTCAAATGAACATGCTGAATCTGATTACCCGGTAAAGATAGAATAAACAGAAAGAAGAAGACAACGCCGAGTATTAGTGTACACTTGACGAAGAGAAATATAGTTGATCATCCGTAATGTTGGCTAACGCTGGATACTCCATGCCTAGTTGACCCCAAAGCCAGCTAGAATTCCAAGTGAACAGGAAAGGGTAAGTGGATGGAGAGAAATCATCAACCACGCCTGACCGAAGATTGCCGCCGAGTAAATAACACCCCGAAGTCATTGCAAGTAATACTGGGCGAGTCTAAAGCTCGCACTTGTCCTCGGCACCGCACCCCGCACCCCCCATACTACCGGCGCCCAAGCCGGACCCGGCGGCCAGCGGTCCCGAGGACCCGTCGTCTCTCCGGAGGAGGAGCAGGAGGCGGGCGGCGAGGTCGGAGCGGACCCAGGCCTCGAGGAGGCGCGGCGCGCGGCGCACGTAGGCCCAGTGGGCCGGGGACCAGCCGCCGGTGGCGAAGATGTGCAGGCGCGCGCCGAGGGCGGCGGCGCCGACGCCAAAGGGCGCGCACGCCATCATCTCGGTGCCCGGGAGGATCTCCGGGTCCAGCGGCCGCGCCGCCACCGCGCACGCCACGTTGGTCGCCAGGCCCGCGCCCAGCGCGTACATGGTCGTCGCCAGCACGTCCCGCTCGTGCGGGTCTTGGCCGCCGCGCTCGCGCTCGTCGTGCTCCAGGGCGTCGACGATGCGGTGGAGGTTGTAGACGGCGGCGGAGCAGAGGATGGTGAAGAGGATGGACAGGATGCGCATTTTGGAGGGTCAGGTGAGAGATGGTCCTCTCTGGTTGATTGCTTGTTTGTGACTGGTGGGTGGGGGAAAGCAAGCTTCAAGAAGCTTATGGGGACGTTGGCCGCAGGGTTAGGAGCTGAATGATGGAGGACTGGTTTGATGTAACATGGCCATGAAAAGAATCTCAACAACTCTAAAGCTCACAGAGATTTTGGACATGGGCAGAAGTGTCCTTGAGAAGCTATTCGCGCGCGTCGAGGCGCAACGTCCCCGAGTCAGAGTGTGTGGCCAGAGTCGTTTCAGGGTCGCAGGCCAGGGGCTAATTTGTGGGTAGGGCCGTCGAGATGGCGAGTTTCAAGGGATACATCAGATGAACATCAGTCTCTCGACTACTAAGGTTACTTTCTATGTACACAGCAGCGACCGGATTCAGGTGGTCTCAGCTCGCCGCCTGAACTCCATCTAGCCTCCCAACCTGGAGATGGAACGATGCTAGATTGAAGTATGTTGAAGATTTGATGAACTGAGGAAGAGTTGCAGCCACAGTGGCTGGGGAATATCACCAGTGACTGCGCCTCCCCCGAATCAGGCTTCTCTGCTTGCTACATATCAATCAGGACACTTGTTCACTGGCCTGGGGGGGCTAGCTTGTGGCGAGTGGCGGTACTCACAGTGAAGCCTAGAAGGATACAGGTGACCGACGCGACTTGTGGCTTTGGTCAGGACAGAATACAGGACAGAAGTCAGGAGGTGTGCCCAAGTTTTATGCAGTCTCCAGCCACAGCACAGCACAAGAAGGGGGGAGATCAATGTAATGCAACCCACCACAGGACCCCATCGGCCCCCCATCGAGCGATGATTAGGGGATGCCTAATCAGAACCTAGTAGGTTGATATGTAATGACGACTTGCCCAGAACCTGATGGCCATGGTGACAAGACTACTCGTTTTGGCAATTGCCTAGATGCTGACTGACGTATTGGTTAGTGAGCAGCCCGAAAACAGATCATCTGCAGGCCTGTCAGTACTACGAGTACCGCCACTGCTGCCGCGTTCGGGTTCCATCACGTGGGGCTGATGTCATGCCGCAGTCGCAGTCTGGCCAGTAACACCAATGTGCACGCTGCATGCTTTCATAAAACAAAATAAAAAAAGGAGTGCGGCAGGCGACTATCGCAACCAAACTCGGGAAATCACAGAAAACCCCCGTATGGATTGGATGAAATGAGATGATGATGGGATGGGATGGGGTGGATGGGGAACCCTCAGCCTCCTATCTGGACTTCTCTATTCCTATGGCCCCCCCAGCTCTGCTACCCTTCGAAACACCAACTGTTTTTCATGAGGCCACACTCCCAATCGTAAATAGCATACTTACCCATCCGTATCTGTACTTATACAACCCTTTTCCAGTAAAGGGTCAAGACTCAAGACATCTTTTGACTCAGGCTTGTTGTCCACGACTCGAGTTCCGCCACCACCAGCCAAAACAGCGGGCCCCGATCCCCGAACTTCAAATTGACTTTGGATAGCTACAGAGCCCGTCGATTGCATTTCCCCCGACCTAAAGTCTATCTTCTTGCGTCCCTGCCTTAACTTCGTCATTCATCATCACTACTGCTGCTGCTAAGGTCTGGTGGGGAGAGGCTTTGGCATCTCGCATACCTAAATAGACGACATGGCTGCAGCAACCGGCGCAGAGGCGTCCGCCGCCGCCATGAACGGCGACCACGACCACGTCCTCCGACCTCGACCACGCAAACCCCAGAACCCCCATGTGGCCGTGCTCTCGCGGGAACACAGCAATGTGTCCGTGTCGAGCAACGGCCTGCTCGCCATGCCCGAGAATGGCACCGTCTCGGGCATGACCAGGTACGCAAGAGACAAGAGACAAAGAGACAGACAGACACAGATACAGACAGAGAGAGAGGCCAGAGATGCTGACGATTTCTTCCTTCGAACTACGCTAGTGGCCGATCGACGCCCGTCCCCGAAGACGCGCCCCAGTCCACCAAAGCCCTCTCGTACGCGCGCAAGCAGGTGCGGGCCGAGCAGCGGCGCCGCCTCTTCCCGACCATCGACTACACGGCGCGCGTATCGCACTTCGACCCCGAGTCCGACTACCGCGACTTCCACGGCTTCTTCAACCTGTTCTGGATCGGGCTCGCCATCATGGCCATCACCTCGATGCTGCGCAACATCAAGGACACGGGCTCCCCGCTGCGCGTGCAGATCTGGACCCTCTTCACGGTGAAGCTGTGGCACCTGGCCATCGCCGACTTCCTCATGGTCGCCACCACTGCCGTCAGCCTCCCCCTCGCCCGCTTCTCGCGCCGGAGCCGGGGCGGCATGCGCTGGAAGCAGGGCGGCATGGCCGTCCAGAGCGTCTACCAGGCCGCCTGGCTGGCTATCTGGATCGTCGTGCCCTTTGCGCTGCACTGGACGTGGACGGCGCAGGTCTTCTTCCTGCTGCACACCATGGTGCTGCTCATGAAGATGCACTCGTACGCCTTCTACAACGGCCACCTGTCCGAGACGGAGAAGCGGCTGCGCGCCCTCGACGACCCCCTGACCACGGCCTCCAAGGCCCCGGCCTACGTCTACCCGACCGTCGAGAACCCCATGGGCGAGCTCGCGCACCAGGAAAAGCTGCAACCCGCGGGTGGTGCTGGTGCTACGACGAGCGAGAACGGCGAGGCCGACTACAACAGCGACGCCGAGGCCGAGCGCCTCGCCCAGCTCCGCGCCGACCTCGCCCGCGAGCTCACGAGCCCCATCGGCAACATCACGTACCCGCGCAACCTGACGTGGGCCAACTACGGCGACTACCTGCTCTGCCCGACGCTGTGCTACGAGCTCGAGTACCCGCGCACGGAGCGCATCAACTGGCTGCCGCTGGTGTCCAAGGTGGTGGCGACCTTCGGCTGCATCTTCCTGCTGACCATCATCTCGGAGGAGTTCATCCTGCCGGTGCTGCAGGAGTCGCACCGCGGGCTCGTGGCGGCGGGCGGCAGCGGCAGCGGCAGCGGCAGCGTCCTCGACACGCTGCTGATCCTGGCCGAGACCATCTCGTGGCTGCTGTTCCCCTTCATGCTGACCTTCCTGCTCGTCTTCCTCGTCATCTTCGAGTACGTGCTCGGCGCCTTCGCCGAGATCACGCGCTTCGCCGACCGCCACTTCTACGCCGACTGGTGGAACAGCACCGACTGGATGGAGTTCTCGCGCGAGTGGAACGTGCCCGTCTACTCGTTCCTGCGGCGCCACGTCTACGCCACGTCGAAGCCGCGCATCGGCCGCGCCATGGCCACCCTCATCACCTTCCTCGTCTCGGCCCTCGGCCACGAGATCGTCATGGCCTGCATCACCAAGAAGATCCGGGGCTACGGCTTCATCTGCCAGATGCTCCAGCTGCCCATCGTCATGCTCCAGCGCACCCGCTGGGTCCGCGGCAAGGAGACGCTCAACAACGTCTGCTTCTGGTGCAGCATGGTCCTGGGCCTTAGTCTGGTGAGTTCATATCCCCCACGCTTCGTGAAGCGCGGCGTCTGCTAACGGCTCGATAGATATGTTCGTTGTACGTCCTGGTCTAGACGCAGTCACTGAAGTCTAGTCGTTAGAAAAGGGGCCAGAGACTGAGCAAATATTCGCGTTGATATGGGGAAGATGCCCGGGTACGCATGTAGAATGAGGGAAGAGAGCATAGACAGAGAGGCAAATCTGGGAGAGCAAGTCCGGAGATATGTTCGCATTGTTGGCGGTGGCTGTCACATGGATTGCATGATGCGCACATGGGTAGTGCGACGCGGCGCGCGGTTGTTATAGTGTTGTGTTTTACCTATTATACCCCCTTCAGTTTTGTAAGCAGTTTCCATGCCATCTATCATGCGGTATATTTCGTCCACTTCCCGTCAGAAGTTCGGGCCTCTTTCTTTCTCGCCACGTGTGACTCAAAATACATGAACTCCTACGAGCCCCTGATCCGAGTTTTGCCGTCTGACTACCACATTAGTCGGCATGGTGTATGGTTCGTCGAAGAACCAGTTCTATCCTAGACGTAGTGTTCGAGTCAACCATCTACCCTCCTCATACGCATACCAGCGACACGCGTTCTACGGTGTCCCGCTTCAAAACAACCACGGCAGTAGACTCTGTTGCCGGGAGAACCATTTGGGGGGATGCCCCCAGTCCAACTTGCCTTTGGTGTCCCCAGGGTCGGGGGGCAGACCATGGGGCCTCTGCATCCTCGCCGACCGGAGCCAATGTGGCGGCAATGGTCTGATCCGCCCGAGAGCCAACAGCTCTACAGGCTCTAGTCACCCATTAGTGTTGCTGTTGTATATGTAGGAGGATGCCGCCGAGACCCATAGCTTCATGCGGGCGAACCAGCTGGTCCCACCGACGAGTGATTTCCCACGAGCTAATCCGAAAAGTCGGTGACGGCGACGCACCCGAGCCCTCGGATACGAGGCCCTCGACCTGCATTCGATCGACATGGCTCCGCCTGTGCGAAAGTCTTTTCCCGTTCTTCGCACCCCCGAGCAGAGAGCCTGCAGGCAAATAGACCGCGACGGCCGAGAGCCCTTTCCCAGGGAGGAACGGTGGTTCAGACTTGATAGACGGGAAATAGTCGAGCAGGAATCATGATCGACGAACAGAGCGATCATCATGGAAGGGAATAGGAGATCATGATATGGTGCATTACTTAGCTGTGTAGAGAGGACTGGTCGTGCGATGTAATGCATGTTCAGAGCCCGAAGCTCTATTGACAGACCAGGGCTCAACTCGAGTGACCTGGCAGTCGCCTGCCTTTCTCGAGTGGCCACTTGTCAAGCTTGATTGGTTTCATCGAGAGTTGGTGTCTTGGCCCCATAGATTCAAAGTCGACTGGTATCGCGTGTCGCCAGTACGGCACCCCTGGAGGCCAGTCAGTCAATAGGCAGGCCCATGATGACATCGCCATCTCCAGCGGGATCTGTGAGCGCGAATGGGTTGGCAACCAGCTGGTCGCCTGACGGAAGTGTGGAGAGAGAAGCCCATTTACCCCCCGTCCCCGTCTGCAGCCCCCCCTGCCGACATACACCGCAGCTCCGGCAGCATTCCGTCCCGGCTATCGATGCGAGGTCGAGGCCGTGGCAGGCAGCACTTCTACTTGATGACTGGAGGTTGTGTGTGTTGAACACTGCACACTGGTCGCATTCACCATCGTCGACATGGATGAGATAGCACCACAGACGGCGCACTTCACTAATGCATGGGAAGAAACTGGGAAAGATATTTGAGAGAAGAAACCCTGGTGCTCAACGCAACGCAAATCCTCAATTCATAGGAACAAAAACAGCACACCATGACTCTCTGTCTTCCGACGAACGTCATCTGCTGCTTTTCGCCCATATCTATGCAACGTGATTGATATACGCATTCCCGTCTTTCACTCTCGACGCCCTGGAGCCTCCTTCCTTCCTCTCTCCCCATCTCTCAGCCTGCCACTGTCAGGCACACCACCACCCCTTTTCGCGCACGGCGAAGAATGAATGTAAACAGTGGGACGCCTTGTGTGGAAATGAATGTGACTTGATCCGTTCGTCCCCCCCCCAAAAACGAGTGCCCCCTTTGTTCGCAACAACCGTCGGCGAACTGTACAGCCCATCCCGGTGAGCTCCCCCAAACCCCATTTCCCATACGGGCATGCAATTGTGTATAGATATGGATGACGATATGTTGTAGCGTGCGCGAGTATGTCAATAAATAAATAAGAGAAACAGCCAAAGAGCCCAAGAATACAAGTGAAAAGCCGGAAACGTCATCATCTCTGGCGAGACTCGTCAACGCTGGCGGGAAAATGCTCATGTCAGGGCGGCTGAAGCTTGTATCTGATCAAGACCGCTCAGTCATCCATAAGAATGCAAACATGATGCTGAGCGTTCCGCCAACATTCGTCCAAGACATCAAATCGTTACTGCATCTCATGAGTTTCAGTCGGTGTAATAGTTTGTGGAAAGCCCCCGGTAACGTCCCTGAACTCCAATGGCCCGCCTGGCCAAATATCCCCCAGAGCAGCGCAAGCCAGTGAAAATGCGATAAAAAGGAAACAGCAAAAAATACATCAACTTCAGAATTGTCTTGAGATTTCAGGAGTTGAGCAGCATGTGCATACCGAGAGAGCCATCGTCTCAGTATCCGTAGACTTCAGTAGGCTCCGCCATCCGATATCCGGTGTCGGCAGCAGCGTATGACACGTCGTCAACGTCGTACTTCGGGGCATACTTGATTTTCCCGGGAAAGTACGAAGCTGGGATCTCGTAATTGTCATAGGTAGCCATTGGGCGTACTGTGCTCGGTTCATGACTGTAGTAGCCCGTCGCATACTTACGTCCTCCAGGGGGCGATTCGACGCGACTGCGAACGGGGATAGCCTTGCTACCTTCCACCATGTAGCGGAACTTGGTTTGCGCATGTTCTGGTGACCGATGCCTTGGGCGGCGCGCGTAGCGGTCATCTTCTGAATAACCATCTAACTCGTCGTCGCTGTGGGCACGGTGGTTGTGCCTAGATCTACTCCTCTCACGGTAGCCTTCCTCAGCTGTCGCAGGGTACCATGTCTGAGCACGAGTCATACCAGGGTGAACAGGCCCAGGAGGCGGCCGCGAATAGGATTCCGTCTGGGATCGGTGTATCGTCCTGGGTGGAGACTCTGGAACTTCAGGAGGCGAGGGGCGCTGCGAAGGCATGGTACTGAATTTCTTCATACTGGGGACCACTCGTGGCTGCTCATCATCGGCCACCCTACTCGACTTCCTGTGCGACGAGGAGAGCTTGGTACGGGGGGTGTCGTGCGACGAGCGGCGAGCCGATGACCGCTTTACCGGTTCCTCATCGACAGGAATAGGCGGCGGCGCGGGCATAGCATTAACCGCCGGAGGGGGCGTTGGCACTGGTGGTGCATAGCGGGCATCCATTGATGGATGATACGTTTTTGACCTAGCAAGCCCAGGCACTGCCTTACTCCGCGAGGTCTCCAGGTATTGTGCCGCAAACTCCATATGCGATTCTTGCTTCCGGTGCCGCTCATCCGCCGAGGCTCTGATGGCCTCACGAACGGGAACTTCGATCTTGGCTCGGGTATTGGCCTTTGACTTGGAGGACTTCTCCGGCTTATATGGAGCCTCCGCGATGTTTGGAGGAGAGGGGGCTCTTCTTCATGATAAGGTGATCTGTGGCGGGATCGCTTATCTTCAGTCTCGCGCTTCCGTTCCTTCTGCTGGACCTCCTTCTCCCTTTTGCGGCGGTCTTTATCTTTCTCCTTCTCTCTTCGATCCCTTTCCTTTTCTTCCGCTTTCCGTTTGCTAGCATCTTTCTCGGCCTTTTCACGTTGTCGGTCCCATGCTTTGTCCTCCTCCTTTCTCCTTCTCTTCTCCTCATCGGAGCGTCGCGAAGGCACGTCCCTTTCGTAAGATGGCGCGGCCTTCCGTGAACTCCGGTGTTCCCGGGCCTCGTCATAGCTGCTGCTGTATATATCTTCGTATGACCGCGGCGGGGTTCGTGTCGAGTAGGGGGAGTGCCTTTGGGCGTAGCATACCCTGACGAGCGCGAGGCTTCAAAGCGTGGCTCGGCGACCCTTATGTTGTAGTGATGGGGTTCGGCAGTGGTTTCGCGACGGGGAGGCGTGCGGCTGGAGAAAGAAGCGGCCTGCTCGGCACGTCTACGGGCGTTTTCCTTCTCCAGTTCGTTGGCGCGAACCATGTCGTCGTACTTTTGTCGCTCCTTCGCATCCGAAAGCATCTCGTACGCTCGTTGCACCTTCTGGAACTCTTCCTGCTTGATGGCCTTCTGTTCCGGGTCCGATACCTTGTCAGGGTGACATTTGAGCACCAGCTTCCGGTGCGCTGACCGGATTTCGGGGATCTGAGCATCTTTGGAAATACCCAAGCGTTCGTAGGGGTCATCGGGCAGGCTGAACATGATGACGGGCGGCTGTGACCGAGGCTGGCTCCACCGTCGGTTTCTGTTGACCAGGCTGAATGCGTCTTGGCTCTGCAACTGGCTGGCTGACTGGCTGGCTGACTGGCCGCCTTGTGTGGGTATTGCTCAAGTCTTCGGTAAGAAGACGGGAAAAGCAACAAATTGATGATAGAGGGTGTGAGAATCTATCGCATGGGAATGGAAATGCGAGCAACCAAGTCTTGAGCGTTTGACCAGCAGTGAAACAAGAATAGGCGTCGGTAGCCGAGGGAAGGAAGTGAACGCCGGGGAACCTTTCGGTAGTGTGCAGTTCACGGGGCGATCCAAAAGGGGATAGGCCAGATTCAATTAAGAACTGGCTCCTCCAGAGAAAACAAGACGGGATGGGGGATCAGATTGTCCCAGTAGCGTTGGTGGGAGGAAGGATTGGGTAGGGGGGGAGGAAGATTGAATGATGAAAAATTGGGTGGTTGAGAGAATGGAGTGAGTTGTTTGGCGATGAGGTCACGGCGTGACTTGAGGGAGAAGGGGAAAGAGAGAGACCAGGCGGGCGAGTTGATGGAGGGTGAGCCCGGTTCTTGAGGCTTGAGTGCCAAGCTGGGTGTGTGGGAAGAGAGCAGCGAAGCAAGTGCGTGAGAAAGGCAGAATGGAGCCGAGAGTCTCTGAATGGTCAATAGTCTTGGTGGTCCACCGGCCGTGCCACTTCCTGTTCCGTCTGTCAATCAATCAGTGAATGTCCAATCCGATGGAAAAGACCAGACCATCGCAGAAGGCAGGGCTGGTCACTGGGGGAGGCTTGGGGGGTCGGGTACTTGGGGGAGGGGGGTGGGATGTACGTACGTACATACAACGTACCTACATACAGATGGGTACCCCCGTACCAGAATCCCGTACCTAAGAAGTAAGTAACTCGCACACTCACTCACACTCCCACAGTGGTGACAGTAGTAGAGCACTACTCTTTGTGATCGTCTCTTTGGCAGCGGGCCAAAATAGCGCCAATCGAATGGAAAGCGGGCGACTGACGGACGAGGGTTTTAGTACTGGACCGGTGCTGGGCAGAGCAGGGATCAACGTTGGCTTTTTGCCTTTTGGCCCTGGCCGCTGCTTTTCTTCAGCTTAAAGCGGTATTAGTACTTAGTACAGGGTCGTAGATGCAGACGCAATTGAATGTACCTCGTCCTCCCTCTTTCTTCCGCACTACTTGGTAAAATACAAATAGGACGAGGAATAAGAGGCGAGAATGGACAAGGTCTAACTAATCCAATGCACCGTATTTACCTTTCGTCTGTTGCTTATTGTTTGTCTTTGTCCTTTGGTGGGGGAACCCTCGATTCAAGTCGGGTGAAGGAGGATCTGAACTTCTGCGATCCGGTTCCGCTAGGCCGTCCGAAGGCTTGCAAATCAGATGGTGTTGCGTGTTTGATTGATTCAAGCCGGCTGGTGAAGGGAGGCCCTAGGAAGAAGCCGACAGTCCGGTTCTTCCTTGGAAAATGGTCCCAAGTCAGACAAACAAACAAACAAACACACCCTGTCTCTTCCGGGCCCAGAGAAGGAATCCGGCGATGGCGACGGTGAGGATACACCAAGTGGTCTTAGATAATCATACCCCTGGTCTCGGGCGTGTGGTGTGGTTGTTTGTAATCAGTCGGTGAGTGCGCACGCTACAAACGGCCAGTCGGCTTTACGTGTGTACGACGCGGGAAGATGTCCAACCGATTGACAAACGAAGTCAAACGACCAGAAGGGTTTCGGATGCCGTCTTTCAACAAGGTCCCGGTTAGTCGATGGATTGTCCTGGCGGGGAGAGAATCCCAACCCAGATGAAGATGGGCTTCTTAAGAACCCCCAGAGCGCCGTCTCGATTTGTTCAGAGGCGAAGTTTCGAGATGGCGAATTCTGATGATGAGTATGAGTCGAGCTATTGAACTAACCCCCAATATGTGTTCCTGGCCACGGCGAGCTGTGATACAGTCAAAGAAGCACTTTCGAGGACCAATCAGGATCGATGATGGGGCTGGATGGTGGCAAGAATGGCGGTGCACTTTGGTTGGCGAGTATCCTCGCAATGAGATGACGGATGATGATGAATCAATCTTCGCCTCAAACCTTGCGGCCAGCTAAGCTATATTCCTATTCTGGCCTTGATGCCAGTCTATCCCACTCCACGATGACCCGACTGGATTGTTGTTTTTTTTCCTTTCGTAGTTGCGGTCTGTTAGTTGACCTGGTGAATTGCAAGGCGACCTTGGCGAGTCTGCTAGATTTGGCAGTTTCTGGTGGGGATGTATCCGCCGGGTTTGAAGAGCTACTTACTACGTGTATTGAAACCCGGAAGCCGTTGCTGTTCTTGTGCACTTGAGCGTAATGGCGGTGAAGTGAAGAAGTAAGTCGCTCGAATATATCCCATTTCCTCCACCTTGGTTTTATCGTCGTCTCGTTCGTAGCTTCATTGTTGTTCTACATGTTACATATAACAAACTCGAGAAGCCCAACTGTAGATCACCAGCCACGAGGTCAACCCCTATGATGCAAGTTTCCCCCATTTCCTTTGTCCACCGCAGCTCATCTGATCCGTGGACGCGTTCAACGGCCAGCGGCCAGGCCTCGAGAGGAGGTCATCGGGAAAGACGGACCAGGGAGCGACCTAACAGCTGGCACCACGGACATCCAAAGACTCGGCGGGTCTCGCTGCAGGCCTCACAACAATGCAAACACAGCTTCATCAGTTCAATTACCAAGGTTACGTACATACGTAGTTTGGCAAGGGGGACGACTCGCTTATCGATAACTCATTAGAGCGAAAGAGGCCGACCCCCCCCAAAGGTTAAGCAAGGGAGAAGATTCATTCATACCGTCCAATCGCCATATGTAGAATGATACTGGTTCAGACGGCTGCTGCTCTCTCTGTATTGTAACAATTAATTCCACGCCCTTCGAAACATGGGACGTTGTATGCAGCCTGGCAGCAGTCCGACGTCGTGCCGATTGGATTGGGTAAGTATTTAATTATCGCTACCTACTTTACTTATTCATTGTCACCCACAGTGTGAGCAGCGATGCCTTGCCCGACCTACGAGCAAAAACCACACAGTACATGCTTCCCAACCCCAACCGACACGAGATTGGCAGCCTCATTCCAATCGTCTTGCTGTAAACCACTGCCGACGTCAGAACATAGTTGGGCTTGGGCTTCGTTTAAGGGCAACTGAATGCACACGAGCCGGTTCATCGTCGACATTTTGGTCAATCATTCCATCATCTTCCTGCTAGAAGACGCTGTCCACGTGTTGTTGCACATCAGGCCACGACGCAAAGCAATATGAGTGCGGGTTGGGCCACGACTCGATTAGCAGCCGAGTGCTAAGCCCTTTCGGCTCCCATGTGCAGCAGCAGGCAGGTGATTGATTGCTCCGTTTATAGCGATGGATGGGCTGCGATAGCTGCATTGTCTAGTGTAGTAGTAGCTCTACGGCTAGCAGGACCTCTCTAGAATCATGGTTCATGTGCTTCCTTATAGGCTGCAGCTGGTCTAAAAAGTGCACCCACTCAGCTCCGAGGACTCTTCATCAGTCAAGTCCTAGCTGCATGGAACGATGGAAGTTGCTGGACCCTGGCTGCCGATGTAGTAAGACTGTGCCGGTCACACACTTCGCTTCGAATTAATGACCGCACTCGAGGTCAGAGACTCGGTGGCTTGGTAGCCAATGACGACGCCTAAGAAGCAGGTACATCGAACCTGCGTAGGGCATAGGCAGACAAGAGGGTGTGCAACAACAACCGTCATCACGATCTGGGCGCCTTCTATTATAGGGACCTGATGGGATGGGAAGCGCCATGTGTAAGTGTGTGTGATCGCACGCGGACATCGGGCAACTGGCTGCGACTAGAGTGCGTTAGAGGCATTTGGCGGTGGTGGTGTGTGGTGGGCGTCAAGCGGAGTCACGTCGTTTTTTTTTTTCTTTCTTTCTTTCTTTCTTTCTTTCTCTGATAAGCCACACTACTACGTACCTATGTAAGGATAGAAAGACTCTCGACCTATACCTAACTGGACAATTCATGTGGATGGCGTGTTGTGGATGGAGAGTGGATGGAGAGTGGATGGAGAGTGGATGGATCTCACCAATACCAATCATTGTCGACACACTGTCATCTATCACAACGCCGATACCTTGAACGCATCTGGGAGTAGGGAGAAGCTCGGCCTCTTACCTGTTTCGGCGGTCAACGGTCACGACCAAGGATCATCCACGAAATAGGAGCGTAGCGCGTGCATCTCCCGCTCTTCGTCGGTGCGGATGATGAGCAAAAACCGGTTGTGACTTCTACATCTATGTACGCCATCTCGATTCGTGAGATTCAAGTAGAGGGCTGTATGTAGGTGGGACATAGACATGTAGATGTCAGCAATCCACGGGCATCGCATTCTTGGAAACACATGACCTCTCTGCTCTCGTATACCAAGACAGAGACCAGACTTGAAACTCCAGATCGGTTTCTTGTCCTGCAGAATCCAGGAGTACATACTATATCATCTAGGTACATGACGCTATAGGTTGAAGAGGATCCGATAAACGGTCTCAGCCGTCGTATCAGTCGACTGCCCTCCCAGACTGCCCCGCCATAATTGGATTTTACCCCTCATAGTCCCTGATCCTTTGGATATGGGCTGCATGCTGCCAAGTTCCCAGTCCCTCCGAGCCCTCTGTCTCGGAATGGGTTCATCCAGACAGTGCAGTGTGAATTGACTTAGTATGATCGAGCTCATTCGTTAAACATGACACAGCTGTACTAGACTAGCAATTGCTGTCTGCCACGGCGGTGTGAATCGGGTCCCTGAAAGCGAAGAAGCAAACTTACTTCATCAACACGATACGAGTCCGATGCAGACTCTTCCCTCCAATAAAGACGCCTTTCTTGACGATTCATTACCCCGCCATTTCTCCGAGGTCACTGGCCGACCTGGGCCCACCCGAAGCGCCGTCAACACTGCCACGCAAAACCACCAACCAGCAGATCACGGCATCCTCCTGCATGTCTCACTCCCCTCCGGACTACTTCGATCTCAGCCGACCATCAGGGAAGAGAGACTGCCTATTCCAACGTCATTTTAGGTTTTCGCCCGATCAAAAGGAAAGAAGAATCCTCCCCCCCCCATGATCCATCATCAAGTGATGGGATTTACGCCTTTTGCGACCGCAATTGGCCATGGCATTTATGCATGTCATATCAACTCAACTAACCCACTCCCGTCCCAAGTCAGGGCCCCCAGAGTTGAACGGCGCCTTTGCCGTGCCTGGGGACGCCGAATGCTAAGTCGAAATAGATAAGGGGTTTCTTCTAAGAAAGCAGCACCAGGAAAACCTTGCTGACTTCTTGCCATGCGAGGATGGGAGGCGGCGCCAACTTAGGCTTCGCTCGTCGGTCATCACCTACAGCGAAGCCAAAGACATGCCAGGCAGGCAGGCTTTGGGATCGTCTGCGTATGTGTGAGAGGTGCATGGTGCCAGAAAAGAAGACGAAGTAGAGGCCCGCCGAGCTACGCGTACTAAAAGAAGTCTTCGAGCCTGAGAGTTGCCGCCATAAGAGTCAGAATGTCCCACAGAGCAGAAAAAAAGATGCTGCGTCGCGCTCTCGCTAGTGGCACTGGGCGAATCATGGCAGCTCGTGGCCCTCTCCCTGCAAGACATGCGGGGTGGGCGAAAGCTTCTTGAGAGCCTCGTTCGGACTCCCAGCCCGACGAGTCAAGGCGCGCCATGTTGGGAGTCCGCACGGCCGCCCGCTTGCCATGTCTCTACCCAACAGCATCGACGATGAGGGTTGCGTAAAACCAGACAGGGCAGCCCTAGATGGGTTTTCGCAATGGCTCACTGTGCTGGAATTCGCAGAAACGAAGCGGCTGTGGGCTGAGAGAGAGGGGGGGGTGGGCTATAAAACAAAGGCTTTATTAGTAGAACAAAGATCAGACGACGGTGATGCCCAACTCATATCAAAGACCAAGAAAAACCGAAGGCATTGGATCCCAGACCCTTGGCAATTTGAGCGCACATGCGAATTATAATTTTTCTGTTCTTTTTTCCCTTCTCTTCCAGAGCACTTGAATCGGGGTTTCCCCACGACCAGCGCTTTCTAGAGATAGGTGTGCCGTAGTCCTATTGTCTAAACCCAAGTGCTTATTATCAGCTGCTGATCACTGTGCAGGATATGCATGCAATGGTACGACTGGAACTATGTAGGGGGGCCATGGTTTTTTCCCATGGGGGATCATCCAGGTAAAAAGGGGGTAGGCACAACAGGCATGGCCAGCCACGCCAGCCCGCGGTACGCTGCCACGCGCGCAAGAGAGCAGAAGAAGAAAGAAAAAGCCTTCACGAAAAGGCATCGCATGTAATGTAGGTATGACTCTAATGGATTCCCGAGAACGGGGCGGGGGCGGTTGCTGGTTCATCAAACAAGTCGTAGTACGTGCGTGTCTGTGTGCCCATCTCGCCTCTCTCCCCAAGTCTTACATAGTAGGCAACCTAGTCCGTGTGCTCAGCTAGCGTCATCTATCTGTTCTACGAGAGCGACTCCTTCGCCTGCCTAACTCTATACGCACGCACACACACGTCCTTTGGTCAACGCCACGGCTCCTTGGCCGTACTAGGGCCCCTCTAGTCTTCTCCCTCCCAAACAGGCAGATCCAAATCCACCACGATGGCCTTGTTCAGCCGCCGCGGCCCTACGTGCGGATAGCCCGACGCCTGGATGGCCGCGTTGACGACGCACGTCTCCCTGCGGCCCAGCCTGCCGCCCGCCAGCGCCGCCTGGTCGCTCCGGACCGACTCGGGATCCCCGCCGAGGCCGCGCGTGCCGATGCCGGGCACTGCGGCACCGCCGCCTGCGCCCGCGCCCCTCTCGGATTCCGGCCGCGGTGCGCCTGCGCCTGCGCCTGCGCCCTCGCCCTCGCCGCCGTCGTTGTCGAGCCGCGCGTCGCCCCGCCCCGCCAAGTCCACGAGGCACATCTTGTCCCCCTCGGGCGCCGGGTCCGTCCACGCCGCGACGCCCGCCTCCTTGTAGCGCACGCCGCGGCTCCCGAGGTCCCAGCGCACGCGCTCGGCGCCGCGCGCCTCGTGGATGTGGCCGCACACGGCGAGCCGGGGCCGCACGCGCCACAGCGCCCGCCGCAGCTCCTCGCACCCCGCCGCCTCGCGCCTGACCGTCTCGTCGCGGTGCCCCAGCGCCGGGCCGTGCGTCACCACCACGTCCGTGTCCAGCGGTATGGCGCCCCAGACCCGCGCCGCGGCCGCCCCGGAGTCCTCCTGGTGTCGCGTGTACCTGTCGACGCTCCGGCGTTAGTATGCGTCTTTCGGGAAATAAGAACCCTGTGGGTGTCGAGAGGGCATGTGGGGAACTCGGCAGTGATGCCTGCACTCCATACTCCCGAGATACTTTGGGATGGGATGGGTCGTCAAGGCCCAGAAGTCGCTTACTGGAACGCCCAGCTCTCGAACTGGGGTGTGTAGGGGGACCCGAACACGTTGAACTTGGTTCGCGGCCCGTCCGGAGATGTGAGACGAACAGTGCGGGCTTCATGCTCTAGATAGATCCACTGTTGATGATGCTGTTGCAGCTGCTGCTTCTTCCCTCCCCCGAGCTTTCTTGCTCATGCAACAGTAGATGCCGACACGCCTGCACGTCCTGCAGCTGGCCGTGGTGGAAATACGCCCCGTGCTCCTTGTAGAAGGCGGCGTCGAGGGTCGTGTCGTGGTTCCCGGCCACGATGATTTTCACCTCGTGCGGCTGGCGCGCGAGCCACTCCACCTGCTTGCTGAGCTCCTTGTAGGACCCCGTGTTGGTCAGATCCCCGCTGTGGATGAGCACGTCGCCGCCCGGGATCTTGACGGTGCAGTTGTGCGTGTCGGATATGCAGACGATGCGGGTCTTGCGCGTTGTCGCTCCTGATTGGAGAATAGGGGTGTCCATGGTAAGGTAGGTAGATAGGTACTGTGAGATGCGATGATGAGTCGTGTCGTTTCTATCAGGCGAGGCTGTCTCAAGTCCTCGGGTACGCTTCTTGAGATTGGCCTAAAGAAAGGTAGATATCTCAGGTTGGAACCAAAGAAAAGCCGTGATGATGAATCGCGCTCACAAATTGGTGGATGTTCCGTGGTAGGTTGCTGGGCTAAGTCACTACTAAGTATTCAGTAATACAAAGGTTGGGCAACATAGCAAAGTGGATGTATAGAGAGAGGTGTTGATTAATGATAGTAGCTGGATTAAGCTCGCCTCTCCGCCGATCAGTGGGATGGGAATCATAGCATAACTGGATCGACCGCCTATGACCCCGCATAATGCGTAAGCAACCTGGCATCAGATCAGTCCAGCCAGGGTTCGTCATCAACAGGTAGAACAGCTTTCATGGCTTCGGTCAAAATCCCAAAGGCACTTGGAAAGTCTTGGAAAGACAATCATCTTAGCTTCAAGTATTGGTAATGTGTCTCTTCATACTGCTTCTCCGAGAATATGTACTGGTTTTCAAGGCCGGCCCGGGGGGTATCTGTGGTCAGTTACCGGGTCAATGACTTCTCAACTCCTCTCTTCCTCTTATCTCTTCTCTTCTTCTCTCGCCGCAGCCTCTGTGAGAACTGCTGTGTTCTCCTCAACACATCCCCTTGATGCCTCTTGAGGCCTCCTCTCCGCGATACTTGAATCCATGGTGCTAAAAACTGCAACCAGTGTAATGAATAGACACCCCAAAAGGGATAATAGATGATTATACACACAAAAGCTTCCACGTATTGCCCGGCCAGAGCCTAGGCAAGGGGTGGAACGAAATATCCACAGGTTAGATGAAGATGGAAAACTGCATGTACGCCAATAAACTCCGGGAAGGATCGTCTCCATCCTGTGAACGCCGAGCATTTTGGTAAGAATTTCGTTTGGTGAGCGGGTAAAGGGAATTTTGATTGCTGAAAGCAGAGTGATGGCATCCAGGTTTGTCTGCATGTCAAGAACACCTGAATATCGGTCGGGGAAATAGTAGGGAGGCTGTATGATGGGGATATGGATTGCGAAGGCGGGTGTCGTAGTGATGAGCAATTATAAAGACACGCGCAAGAATTGGCGTGTGATACGGTAATCTTCTGACGGAAACTGGGTGTGCAGCACACCATCGCTAGATCGAACGAAGGAAAGGAGTGTGTCGTAAAGTCGTCAGGGCCCTAAGCAACCCGCCAACCACAAAGCAGCCTCGTAAACTGAAGCGGTAGGCCACCGTGCGCCTACATGATGACGCAGCAGCCACATCCACCTCTCTTCTTCTTCTCCTTCTCCTCCGCCTTCTCTTGCGTTGGAGGCTGCTCTGGTTGCGTGGGTATCCGCGTAATCTGGCTGGGCGGGGCTGCTGGTGATCTGGGACTGGTCATCGGGGGACTGCTTGGGATGTTGGTTTGTAATTTAGGCATAGTCGAGTACGAACTGGTCCCGGGCCGGCTCGAGGTAGGACTCTTAGCTTCCGAACGAGCTTCCGGTCGAAGTGGCCATTCGTCTGTCCTCTCCTCCATTTCGTCGTCAGGCTGAGGCTTCTGCAGCTCGGGTGGTCGCAGGTGCTCCTGCTCGTTAAGCGGTCGGAATTCCTTGTCGTAAGTATTGCCAAACTTGCCCTCCTTCTCCCACTTCTCTTGCTGTAAGCGTCGTGCTACGGTAGGCAAAAGTTGTTGGTCTGGCGGTAACCTGGGGTCGGGCTTGTATGCTGACACCATCCACGGAGGTTCACCCTCGGGAGACTTCATAGTCGGGGAAAGATCGCCGGACCTGGTGCCTGGCCTTATTGTAGGGCCGCTTTCCCGACCGGGACCGGAACGCGTCTTGGGCCGGCTGGTAGCTCGACCGTTCGCAGAGGTAGACCTGGCCGCAGCCGCCGAGGGTTTCCGGTTGACGGCTGTACCAGCCGTCTTTTTTGGTGACGTCTCACTGACCGAGCGCTGTGCGGCTTGCAGCTTGGTGGCTTCGTCAAGGGCCGGAATACTATTACTCCTTGATCGGGGCTTTGAGTTGGTAAGCGAAAAGTCGTCGTCTGGAAGGGCCAGAGTTCCGCTCATCTTGCGGGGGACAGGGGCATCACGCTCGAGGTAATCTATAGGAATGGGTGCTGGACTGACTTTGGCAATCGGTATACGGGATCCTTTTGGTCCTAGCGACTCACTGGTGATCCAATACTCGCCCGGATCCTCTGCTATTTCATCCGGTAAGCGAAAGTCCCAGCCGGCGCCTTGATCCAGATCAGAGGTCTTCTCACCGGAGCCAGTGGTGAGCGTCGAGTTTTTCCTAGAGCCCGGCAAAGGTTGGTGCTCCGAAGCATCTGTCGCACGTCTCGCCCCGTTTGCTTTGTCAGTGCTTCGGTCTCTGCGGGGTCGGCTATGCGAACGGGGTTTGGGCAAGACGATGCCAGCGGCCTGTAGCTCTTCGCTCTCAATCTTGGCTAGTTTATCCCGGTGGATCCATTTGCTTTCCTCGTCCTCCGGTGTAATGGGTTGGCCATCCGTATGAGACCGTTTGTTTTCAGGACGGGAGATTCGGCCGCCGTTGGGCTGACTGGCGGCTACGACTTCTGCGTGGTGTTAGCATAGGGTACGTATGCTGTGACCATTTCCCACTCCCTAGGCGAGTCTAAGATGTCTGCCTCTCAGCTTATAACTGTTGCCTACCTTTGGTTGCGGGGAAGGGCTCGGTCGGGTCTTGCTTCGCGAAGGCGTCTTTGGTTGCGGGGAACGGTTCATTTGGGTCTCGTTTCGCGAAGGGGTCGCGGTAAGCGTCTTCTTCTTGTGCAACAAGAGGGACTCTCGCAGAGCCATATGTCGAATCTGGGTCGGCGTGGGAATTCTCGTACGTGCGCTCCTGAGATGGCTAGGGTCAGCCATGTCTTTCCAAAACTTCTGTCTCCAAGGTTCCATCGTTGCAAGTGCATTCCAATGTCTCAGCGCGGCATGGGATCAACGTGGAAGGTCTCCCTTGCGGGCCAGCCCTAGGCAACAACTCACGTCATGGTGATCCGACAACGGTTGTGAATTCCAACCCGCATGATTTCCCTGCGAGGTGTTTGGGTGGGTTAAAGTGGTTGCTCCCGGCGCGGCGGACATGGCTGCCATATCGATCCCGAGCACCGGGTGCAAAGGCGACTGCACCGGTGCTGGGCGAGTTATTCGTGGAAGGTGACAAAAGTTGGATAATCGGCTTGAGCAACGAGATATCGAGAATTCTCCGTTCCGCAGAAGACGTAGGGCGGTGGAGTGCTATGATGTTTATTAAGACACGAGAAGCGGAGGAGGAGATGAGTGGTTTGCGAGCCCTGAGCCCTGGCAACAGAGCCAGAGCAAAACAGGCGGATTCGGGAAGGTCGACGGGACGCGGGGAGCCAGTTGAACGGCCAATGATGCTAGAGAAGATGAGAGCCAAATTAAAGCAAATGATTGCCGTCGAATGAATGGGCTGAAGATCGAGTTGATCTAAAAAAAAGCCGGGTGTCTTTAGCGTTGGTGGTAGTCGAGACGGCCGACCGAACCTGCAGCGAAAAAAGAAGTAGTCGGCGGGTGAGAAAGTACTATCGTGAACCACGACGATACGAGACGTCCCAGTACCGAAAGTCTCTGACGAGGAGTACCTGGTAATTACTGGCGTAGACAAGGCTGCGAGTGCTCGGGAGGAATCACGTTTCGTCTTGGAACATGTCCGACTGAGAGTCGCTGGGGGGCCGGGAGAAGTCAGTACAGCCAAGCTCCTGCGACTTGGGCCGAAGCAAGGTTGAGGCAGTTTGCGAACGTTCGAAGAAAGTGGACTAGTAAAAGAGTGGTGGTTGCGCGACAATTGAGCTGAGAGGGGAGGGGATTGTTTGTTATGGACGACAAGGGAGGAGAGAAAGCCAGAAGACAAGAAGCTGGTGATAAAGAGCGTGTGTGACGGTAAGTAAGGGTTGATGAATTGCCAAAGCAAACGGCTGGGCAGAACGGCCGAGCGAATTGAGCTTCTTGGTCAAGAAGACTAAAGGTAAGTAAAGTGATCGGTGGTTTTGCTCTCACAGTCCACCGACTCGTTGCCCCTGGAGCGAACGAAAGGATCCAGCGGAAAGAGGCAAAGCAGCAAACCGAGGGAGAGGGAAAAGAAAAAGAGATGGCGAGAAGGCTCAAGACCTCAAGACTACTACTACTTCCTTGCATACAATACAATACAACATAGACCAGAGGTTCGACCATGTCGTTGGAATTGCTACCTACTAACATTAGACCATCCAGGTCGGGATTAGCCTGCCTTGTGTTGGTACATCGGTGGTGTGTCCGCAGGTGTGATGGCAGTGCAAATGAAAGGGCGATTGGCCCAGAAGCCCAGTTCCGGGCCAGGTAGACCCCTGTACATCATCCACTGTAGTACGTTGTAGCCTCTCAAGCCTGTCCGCTAAGCCCCGTCTTGATTCGCTGCAAATTGACTTTCTCCTGCACTTTCTCACACCTTCATAAAAGCACTGACAATTGCTCTTCATGCGTCTGGTCTAGTAGTCAAGAAGAAGATGCCAGTTGGCAACGGCTACGACCTCACTCTCTCTCTCTCTCTCTCTCCCTCCCCCCCCTCTCTCTATGACTCGATCGGTGTCTTGGAGTTATCCTGGAGCAGAGCCAATTAGTTGCGTGCAGTTGTAGATATCTGCCAGACAAGCCAATTAAGCCAATTTCTGCTTTGGGCGTGTCTGTCAAACAACTGTCAAAAAAAGGGGCTCCATCTCCATTTGCCAATTTCTTCTCGTGACCCGCACCGCACCGATAAGATAAACAAATAGGCCAGCAGCGGCGAGTGTTGTACTACTTTACTTACTGTACTTGTACTGGTTGGTCAGCCCAGCTCTTCTCAGCCCAGCTTGTTTTTCGGCAATCTACCTTCTAAACTCGGTCCAACCGTCGAGACAGCACTTCTGGGCCGATCCATGTTCCAATCATAACTCAGACTTGACCTCACCTCTGACTTGTATTGTGATTCCAGCTCATGCTGTCTTGTTTCTGTGAGTTGCACGAGCCTCATCGCCCTCGTAAAGCACGGTGGGCATGGTTTAAGTACTCAAAGAGCGCAAATAGATTAATCACCCGCTCGTTTATGAAGGCTTGTCTCCCGACCAGATTGTCGTCTTGTAGTCCTGCTCGTGAGATATGCAAGTCCACGGCCTCGCATGTTCCAGTTCAGTTCGCCCCCCGCAGTCTTATCCGATGCGTATTACATTGTCGACATATATTAACTAACGTTATGCTAATTAAGTAAGTACTTAACTACTCAAAATAGTCGCATGACTGCTCATGCAAATTGCCAATCGCCCCCACTTCCCTTATTTCTGCGTCCTCGCGGCCACGAAATCCACCAAGTCAAAAAAGCTCTTCTTGTACCTGCGCTCCATGGTGGTGCGGTTGACCGTCTGGATGCCAAAGCGCTGGTCGTAGTCGCCGAACTCCCAGTTGTCCGCGAAGCTCCAGGCGAAGGCCCCGGCCACGTGCACGCCGTCCTCCCAGATGGCCGCGAGCGCCTCGCCGAGGAAGCCGGTGTAGTAGTCGCTGCGGGGCTGGTCGAACAGCTGGTCCGTGACGTCCTGCTTGTCGGCCTCGCCGAATACGGGGAACCCGAACTCGGTGATGACGACAGGCGCCCCGAACCGGTTCCACAGGTAGTTGAGGTACGTCCGCAGGTACGTCGGCGTCATGTACACGTACGATTCCGACCGGTACCCGATGTTCCACCCCGTCGTCGTCGTCGTGCTCTGGCTCACGCAGTACGGGAAGAGGGGGTCCGACACGTTGGCGGCGCAGGCGGCGATGCCGTATCCGGGCGGCGAGACCACCGTCGCCGTGTACGGGTCGACGCCCAGGAAGTCGGCCGTGCCGTTGACGTACGCGAGGTCCGCCGCGGCCAGGGGCACGTAGTCGCGGATGGTCATCTTGAAGGCCTCCGGGTAGTCCCGGCCCAGGAAGATGGGGTTCGCGAACGTCGCGAGCTGGAACTCGTTGAAGTGGTGGGCCGCCGCCACGTCCTCGGCCTTGGCGGGGTCCCGCGGCACCCCGAAGTTGTCGTTGAGCTTGATGGCGACCCGCCCGCCGCCCCTGATCTCGTCGTGGTAGAAGTGGTACAGCCGTGCGTGCGCCTTGACCACGGTGTCGACGGCCTTGCCGTTATCGCAGTACAGCAGCGGCTCGTTGAAGGTGTACCACACGGGCACGCGGTCGGCGAAGTGGGTCATGACCACCTTGCCGTAGTGCACAAAGGCGTCCTGGAACGTCGCGTTGCTGTACCCCCCGTTGTTGTACCCGATCAGCACCTCACCCCGGTTGTACGGGTCGGCGTAGAACTGCAGCGGGGTGTCGAAGTGGATGAGGGTGACGTGCGGCTCCATGCCCTTCTCAATGGTGAAGTTGATGAGGTCCTCGTAGTGATCCAGGCCCTGCTGGTTGACGGGCGTGCCCTCGAGCGCGAAGGGCAGAATCCGCGTCCAAGGGATCGAGAAGGAGTAGTACTTGACGCCCATGGCAGCCAGCCGCTCGATGTCCTGTTTGTACAGGTAGTAGTTCTCGTTGGTCACGTAGTTTGGGGCGGCAGGCCCTTCTTGTCCGGCCGTGAGCACTTCCATGAGGGTAGGGGTGCGGCCCTCGTCGGCGATGGCGCCCTCGATCTGGGAAGCCGAACCGGCAACACCGAACTCAAAGTCCTTGGGGAAGTAGTAGCAGTCCTGGGGCTTGAAGTAGTTGGGCGGCGGAAGCACAAGTTCACTGGTGGGGACTGGAGTGGGAGAGACTGTGGTAGAGTACATGCCCCGATCGGTGAAGTTGGCCAGGGAGGCGCGCTCCCACAGGGCTGACCAGGCAGCCTGTCCATAAGGGTCGGCGCTGTCTGACGCAGCTACGGTAGCATTGGGGTCCCAATTTCCCCAGGTCGTCGTGGCTAGATCCGGAACGAGGTGGCTGAGAGACTCATAGGGGGCCGCGTATGTCGTGGTCGGCCCTGGGGTAATTGACGTAGCCGTACGCACAGTCTCGGTCTGAGTGAAGGAGAACTGCGTGAACGAGTAAGTCGGGCTTGCTGTGGCGTACGAGCAGTTCGAGGAGCATTTCTGCGGTCGCTCCACGGGTCCATCAGCAGGGATGTAGACCTGCTGAGCCAATACGGCAGAGACCCAGCTGACAACAAAAATCACGCCTCTCATGATGCCTTCAATGGGTGTCGATTTCCACAATGCCAACAGACAGTGAACGTGGATCATCTTCTGAATCCATGCTTAGGGGACAAACGGTCATATTTATTATTGGGCGCGTGGTCACGATAATAGTAGTAGTAGTTAGTACTCCCATGCCCCGGTCGAACAACAAACATTTCAAGGATTGACTCGAGGAACGATGCCGCCGTCTGTGGAAGTTCCTCCGCTTCGTTGAGGGGGAAGAGGGGGTTGCGGGGAGACAGGAGATCCCCATGGAGTGATCCCCCCCCGCATTGCCTCAGTAGTATACCTGGTTTCTGTCAGTACACGTCGTCATCAAGGCCCGAAAAGCATGGCCAGGGAGGTTCAAATGGCACAACGGCTAGTCGCTGGCCGGGGACGGCCCAAGTCGGCCCGTATAGTCGATTGGCTTTACGTCATATAAGCCGCCTATGTCGCACTTATATATACGCAGTGGCTAGCCTTCAAGCTCCCCTCGAACTCCGGATTGGCAAGATCGCCAGCTCAACTTCCATGCCGCGAAAGGTGATCGATCAGTGGCTACAGATATCCCCCAAGAACGACGGATCCGCAAGCTGAATCTCCTCAAAGATGAGGCATTGGCAGCCACCGGAGCTTCGCGTCCATGGTCGACCCGACTAGAAGCTAATCCCAACATATCTGCCACTACCGGTTCTTCGGAGCAATTCAGCCCGATTGCATAAGTAATAACCGGCAGCTCGGCCACTGTGCTAGGCAGGGGGCAGGGGTTGCTATCACGAGACGTCGGTCCATGTGGGTCACTCTTGACCGGCCTACACCACATTGAGGAGAAGTAGGGGGTTGAGGGTCGATCATGTTGTATGTTGATCCAAGAGAATGGGAGACTATTATGTGTGCTAGCGTCGAGTCTTCTTTCAAGGTCTCTCCGGGTCTTAAGGTATGGTAATATGCAGCGCACCTCTGTTTGGTTTGACAGAAGTGTCTCTTAAACATCTTCTATACCCAAAAGTCTGCACATAGTTCTCCTTGGAGAACGGGGGGATTTCCTTGCGTTTGGCTACGAAGTGCGCGAGGCCGCGCCGCTTCTGCTCCGCCCGGGTGCGCTCGATGAACATTTCGTAGAGGCGCGGGGTGGAGCGGCGGTTGAAGCGCTCGTACAGCAGGCTCAGGCGGATGCGCGACTTGAAGGCCGGTTCGATGTTGCCCACCCGGTTGGTCGTCAGGAACAGGATCCCCGCTTAGTACTCGAGGCTGCGCAGGACGACGCTGGTGACGGCGTTGCGCTGCAGGTCGTTCTTGGACCGCTTGGCCAGGAAGACGTCGGCCTCGTCGAGGTGCAGGACGCACCCCCATTTGTGTGCCATTCGGAAGTTGTGCTGCAGGCGCGTCTCGACCTCCCATAGCGGTCCCGTCGATGTCACCACAGGTCACCGGGAATAGGGGCCGTTTGGTATTGTCTGCTACGCATTCAGCCGTGAACGTTTTCCCAGCATCTGGTGCGCCATGAAGCAGTAGGATTAAGCCTGTGCCCTTACCCTTGACAAGGTCCATGGCACTTCCCACAGACACGGAGGTACCACCGGAAACGCCACGAGCATTTTCATGCGTTTTGACCTCAGACAGCTTGGCAACCCGGAGCGTGACCCATCTCCTGGTCCTCAGCACGAAGCCGTAGGCCCACGTAGGCAGCATCATCGGATCTTCGTCAGACATTTCTTTTGCACCTCGAGCAACGAAAAGTTTGTCCGTTCTCATGATTGAACGCATTCAAATTCAGCTGTTCCGTCTCCCAGTCTTTAAAGGCGTGATCGGAGCCACAGCACCCCCTTCGTATCTGTTGTGGTGACAGTAAGGTCGAATCTGTGCCTCACGCTTGTCGAACTGAGTCAGACTCTCCAAGGAAATCTTGTTCTCTGGTTTCCACGCTGGGTTGGAGTGGATAGCAAAAGTCATGTCGACGATGACTTGAGCATCAAGATCATGGGATGGCTCGTTAAGCGTCTTGCCTGTGAAATGCTTGTGTGCATATTTCTTGATGGTCAGATCTGTATATTGGCGGCCCTGCTTCATGAAATCTGCTCATTTGATAGAGGCCTCTGGATCAAACTTCATGGCGTATACCGCCAGTGACGTGATAGGTATGCATCCGAGATGGTAGGATTGATACTGTGATTAACCTGGGCACATAGCTGGATCTGTTGGATTCGATACTTAGAAAATCCACGCAGAAACTGTCCACGGGCGTCTGTTCGCCGTCCTTCTCCGTGAGCCGATTGATGAGCGGTTCGCGGCCCCCTGTGAATTGGACGGCTCTGTAAGCATGGGAAGGGTCCGCTTCAACGAGTACAATGTCCCCCCTGTGGAATAAATGCCACAGATCCGCGTATGCAATTTCCACAGCCGTGCCCTCTTCGATGCTCCGCCTTAGGCGGAAGATTGGGTGCATGTCTTCGTCCATGAACTTGGCAAGAAGCTTGATATCCTCCAAGAGATTTTTCTTGTCGTAATTAGGTTTATCGGATAATATCTCTCCTCCTGCTTTTGCAGTTTTGCTTCTACGTCGTCAATGCTTTGTCGGATCTCTTTCTCAAAAGTCACGAAGAATTTGAAAGGCTCCAAAAACACCGTGCTGGATCCTGGAGTATCTCTGGAAGGGAGGGAGATATCGTCAGAGATCTGAGTTACCGAAATCTCCTGAAGATGCATTATCAAGGGGCGGGATCGTATTCTCAGTCGCTCAGGAGACCATTGAACAGTCACCTCCCGGTCATTGTCGAACATACCAGTCGACCTCCGGAGGATCCCGTTCTGGACCTGTTGTTTCTTATGGATTTGCTCAATTATCAGAACCTCAAGCACGGCACCCTCCTGACGTGGCACATCAAACGAGATTTTCGTTATACGAAACTGACTAGGACTCGAACGTTGGATGATGCGCTGATACACTGGGAAGCGTCTTCTCCTTCTTTGCTGTTTGTACTCATCCGGGAGGTCGTATAAACTTTGCATTACTTGATGAAGTTCCTTCTCAAGATCTGCGATCCTCATTTCGGCAAAGGTGAAGTAGAGGATGGCCTGTTTGGACCTGTTTGCAAGGGTGTCATCTTCCCTTTCCTTCTCCATGATTTCCTTCGGATCCATGATTTGCGTTACGCGTACTTCACTTGTAAGTTCTGTTTACTCTTCGTCATCTTCTAGAAGCCTTGTGGCTTCTTTGAAAATGGCATTTGCCTTAGTTCCATCGGGGTGTGACGCAGGCTCTGCTTTATCTGGGATCGCGACGTTGCCCTCGTCGAGCTTGTTGAACTTGGGTGGCAGAGCTCGCTGCACTGGTTCCGGCGCCATGGCTGAAGGAGATTCGCTGAGTGACTCAGGAAAAGAATGAGAGATGGTCCTCGCAGTCTTGAGAAACACCATGTAGCCAGTGGCGTCCTCGTTTGGTAATAACAGAAATAACTGGCCAAATAAAAAGGAGATCATCTAGTCGTCTGAATCGGTATTGGAGGGCCAAATGCAAGGATTGGTGCGAGAGGGGAAGGAAGAAGGTGGACAGGGGTTCGATCTTATCTTAGGTAATTATAAGCTACAACTATTCTTTAAGAGGCTCAGAAATTCCGAGCAGAAACATCAACCCAGACATCCTCACCCTTCTTTAGACCCATGATACCTAGGCCTGGGGTGTCCTCATCACCCTGAGGCAGACGTGCGCCTTCCGTTAACCTGATATCAAAACGACGCAGCATGATGGAAATGCACATCTTGATTGCGTGCGCAGCGACGTAGCGGCCTGTGCACATGGTTTTGCCGCCCCCGAAGGGCCTCCAGCACCCTGCGCGGACTCGGTTCCCTCTCTCTAGAAAGCGGTCGGGGCGGAATGTCGAAGCATCCTCCGTGTAAGTCTTCTCATCCATGTGCAGCAGACGGAAGGGGATCATGATCTTATTTCCCTTGCGCAACAGCTTTCCGCCCACCGTGGTGTCCTTGTTGATGCAGCGGACGGAGGCCCCGGAGGAGGACATGCGGAGGGTTTCAAGCCAGACTGCCTCGAGCTGTGGGTACCTCCCCAAGATTCTGACCTACGTAACACTACCACCGATGGTCGGCTTCCTCGTGTTGCGCTTCTACACCCGTATCAAAGCCCTCCGCCTCGGCCTGGATGACTGTAAGCACAGCGAACGACTGTCTCTGCTTAAGTAATGGCCTGCAAAACTAACTGAAGCCCAGATCTTTGCGCCCTAGCAGCCGTCAGTTACTTGGTCAACACTTTGGCGTTGCATATGTACGCATCTAAGCCGTGGATTATAGGCAGCCATAGTCGTACACATAGCCCTTTGTTTCGCAAGTAGGCACTCGCAAACGGAAAATCCGACTGTCTCCATGGACTGACTTTCACTAATTATCTACATATACAGACATCGAGAAGGCTGCAGGCCCACACATGTGGGACATACCACTCATCAAGATCACTGTGTCTTATGCTCAGGTAACAGCTTCTTCCCTGTCATCTCTTACGTTCCTTGCCAACCAAAGAATCAGATCAGCATGGCACTGACCGTCATGTACTTGGTGGCGGCCATGTGCATCAAGGGAGCAATCTTGGTCCTCTACAGACGGCTTTTCAGCCGATCGCAATTAGCGAACGTATTGATCTGGGGCGGACTTGCCTTCACCGTCGTCTTCTACATCGTTGTAATTGTTCCCCTACTCGCATTTTGCATCCCGCGGTCCCAAGATTACCCGCTGGGTGGGTGGCTATCGCTCCAATACGCAGATCGATGCTCACAGGTTGATGGACATGTAACCGCGGCATCCGGAATCGTGGGCACAGTCATCGACTTTTACATCATGGGTGTGCCACTGGTCGTTTCTTGGGGCCTTCGGACATCGAGAAAGCGCAAGCTTGCCCTTTCCGTCATATTCACCCTGGCATCCTCGTGGGTCACCCCTAATCATCGATTTCCATGAGTAACTAATAGCTATAGTGCCTGCATATTCTCCATTGCTGGGGCTGTATTCCGTATGCAAGTAGCAAGCTCAAGTCCCCAGGACCAGGACCTAAGCTGGAAGACCATGCCAATCTACGCCATGAAGTGAGTCGCGGTGTGACCTTTGTCCTGATATCGACGGATGTACAAATAACAATTGGCACTGACATTGTTATTAGTATTGCTGAGATCAATATCGGAATAGCGTGCAGTTGCTTGCCCGTGGTGGCTGTTCTCCTCAAAAGCTTCTGGACATAGTCATCATCCGTCGTGACCAGACTCATGTCCTCGCGAGGTTACCAGCGCATACAACACGAACAGAGCGCCCCAAGCGATATCGAGATGCTCAACCACAAAGACGAGAGGGCCAGCCTCCCGCAGATTCCCAGGGGCGCGTTTACGGGACTCAGGTCGTTCGTGGGCAACTTCAACCGAACTAGAGCCTACCATCCAGCGCTTTCTGCCACCGAGCCAGCAACTTTGGCGAGTGTGGATTACTAATACGAAGAGCACCTGAGACGAGAGGCCAGACTGGGAAACCCTCGTTCAGTTCCGGGCTGGGCTGACTATGAAGGGTAGACAAGCCCATTCTTGTCCGTGAATATGCATACTCGAGGATGCAAGAGCCTAGTTTTCAAAATTAGGATGGAATTATATAAAATACTGCATCGGAATCTGGGCAGTCATTTGAGCTGACAATCAGGCTGCCCGGGGATATTGCATCTTTAGCAGGTCTTCCTAGCACAGACAAGGCATCGAAATAAAATGTATGATTTTAGGTCTATCACACCGCACTTATGTTCGATTATTTTGCCAGCTAATGTTTGACTACGTTACTTGATGGCTGCTCAAGGTACTTGATCAACGTACGCATGGAAATAGAAGAGGCATGAGAAGTAAGTTGCCGATATTAATTTCACATGAGCTGTGTGCATAAAATAGTTACTTTCCCTCCATTCTCAGTGTCGCCCCTGTATGGCTGTAAACAACAGAGGTCTGACGTGCCAGGTAATTAATTATTCACTTTAATATCCACATGAAGGGATCCAGAGGATTATGTGCATACTCGGTATCTGGACCACTGAAAACATTGTTTTTGGCGTATGTATAAGATACCCGGCTCCGTAGAAGTGAAATTGGATTACATGTCCCTCAACTTGTATCTTAAATAAATCGGTGCCTTTGGCCTCTCTACCTTGTGTCCATTTCGATCTGGAAGCGGTGGTGGTTCGGACCTGGGGGCACCATGTTCGTCCGAGACTTCAAATTCGAAGTATGTAATGAAGAATGCCATCAGCATCGTAATCTGAAGTTTCGCTACTTTTGTGCCGACTTGGATTGGAAACGTGTTAGCTGGGAATTGAACTCGTGGGTTGAAACTCACGGCATGGATGGCAGCCAGATCCCCAGCCCACGTAAGTGTGCGCCTCATCTACTCGAGCGGCACTCTGCTGAGAAAATCGACCAGGGTTATATCGGAACGGTTCCGGATAGCAACTAGGATCCATGTGTACGTTGTCAATAAGGAACGCTACGAAAGAGCCGTCAGGGATGACTGTGCTTGTGTTCCCAATGGGTATGTCGCCGCCGCTTGTGTTCTTCCTAAACACGGTGCCCGGCATAGCGAGGCGAATGGTCTCGCGCAGACAGTTGTCAAGTACCGGGAATTCGGATTCCCATACTTCGATTCCTAGGTTCTCGAGGACCACACGAGAGGACTGACTGGGACTTTTCCTGTGCCGGGCCGTCACTTCGAAGACCTCGCGTTGGCATTCCCCTTGCCATGCCACGTTTGAGGCTAGAAGGATTGGCAGCCACGATGCCATGGTACCTGTCGTGAAAACGCCTGCCCATATGGCGCTGATTTGGAACTGCTATTGCATAAGCTCCTTGTTATGACTTGAGGGGAGAGTTATGAGTACCTTGACTATGCCCGTAGGGCTAGTGCCTTGATCGAGCAGGTATTGAAGAGCATCGTCCTCCCATTTTCCACTCTTCTGACGTTGCTGGGTAACTTTCGACAGTGCCATGTACAGCTTGATACCAATGAATATTCGCCTGAAGTGAGCGGGAGTGATGAGCCACGGTAAAACAAAGTTTACAAACCCGCTTCTCTCAAACTGTTGGAAGATAGACTGGGTTCGTTTCAATTCTTCAGGATCTTCAGCAATTTCGGTCGATCCCATTAGACGCATGGTAAGTTTGTATATGAGCTCCTATATGTTATCGAATGGGTTGAAAACATGACATTCGTTGCTGCGGTTTTTGGTAAGCCTTGGACTGTAATTATCGCTTTTGGTATTATCTTGAGAGGGGTAGCTAGGCACCTATGCTGTGTGGTCGGCTGAGTGACAAGATGATCACACATGGAGCATATATCACGACTCCAAGAGCCGAGTCGCGTCTTTAAGGTCTGTCTCCGTGCTTGCAACTGGACAACCTTATTGAAATACCGATGCCAAGCTGCCTCCTTTTTTGGCTCGCCTAGAGCAGGTATTCCAGCAAGAAGCTCGACGAAACTTGGACGTTTTGGCGTCAGCTCGGTACTAGCCAATGCCATATGCCATCCAGTAGACCTACCCAGCGGCAAAGTTCAGCTGCTTCGTTTCGTAGAAGGTCTTCCTACCGTCAAGAGTGCTGATGCTGATGACGTGCTTCTTGCCAACAAAGAAACTAAAGTCCCCAGTGAATGCCCATTTGGACCATTGGACAGCCATATCGCGCCGCCTCGAGTAAAACTCGAGGGCGGAACCGATAATGGGAAAGTCATACGCTTTCCATTCATTCGGCGACTTGGAGGCAGATGTGGAACGGGCGACCAAGCGGAAGCCAAATGCGATAGCGAGGAGCACGAACAGGGTAGAGTAAAGGGGCTGTGAGAGCAGCTGCTCGGCACTCGAGGATATCGACATGGAGACTGATGAATTAATCAATGGGCGGCAATACTAGGCGCTGGGAAATTTGCTCAAATGAATCTGTTACGGCTGATGTGTAACCGAATCTTGAACATTTACTGACTGACTGGTCGGGGTCATGCAAAAAGGTAGGAGGCTAGGTAAGGTAGATAGGAGGTAGGTACAAAGAAATCGCTACCTCCTTGCTTCAAGCGCTTCATTTACCCGCTGGCTGGGTACTTACTTACCTAAGTAGGTAAGTATACACAGGTAGGTACAGCCTGCCTGTTGGTGCTAGGTCTCACATTTTCGGGGCGCTCTGAACTCCGGCTGACCCTTGCTTTCTTCTGCCAGCACATTACTGGCTGATGTCCGCAGGGGGGCTATGCAATGTAACATTGGCGAGAGGTAAGGCAGCCAGCCATTTGGGCGATGCGATTTGTTTGCCCACCCGAAAGATGCTTGAATTTGTCTGCAGGCTGCCATCCGTGTATTTTGGAGTTTGGCCCCTTACAGAGTGGAGCGAGTAGCCTGCATGTCGTACAATGTACAAATACAACTTCAGGTTGGAGGTGTACTGGCTTGGCAGTTGAGGGTCAACCTCCAATTGCCCCAAGTTTCTAATAAAAAAGGGCATGTTTCCCCGTGCCAGCCAGCTGCCCCTTTTCGGTTTAGGTGCATATAAGCCATAAGCTCCCGCGATATGTAATAAATGCGCCCCGGCTTATTTCGGTGTAAATCTAGCTGGACATCGCCTTTTTAATATTCACTAGCTGTCTAATCACATTACGTAAATCGTTAAATCCGTATATTAAAACGTACGATTAACTGGCTGCTTCTAAATCGGCTATTGGTCTCGTTTTAAGGGCCCCTTTAAAGGCCGATTAAATTCGCATAGGCAGGATTAGTGCTAATCGGTCCTATGATTAATGGACGTGCCTTAGAACCCCTCACTAGAACCCTTCACTGACCTGGAAGGCCACCCTTATTGCCTTGGAAGGCTCCCCTTACTGCCCTGGAAGGCCCCCTCTAACCTGCCCTGGAAGGCCCCCTCTAACCTGACCTGGAAGGCTCCCCTACTGCCCTGGAAGGCTCCCCTTACTGCCCTGGAAGGCTCCCCTTATTGCCTTGGAAGGCTCCCCTTACTGCCCTGGAAGGCTCCCCTTACTGCCCTGGAAGGCTCCCCTACTGCCCTGGAAGGCTCCCCTTACTGCCCTGGAAGGCCCCCTCTAACCTGCCCTGGAAGGCCCCCTCTAACCTGACCTGGAAGGCTCCCCCTACTGCCCTGGAAGGCTCCCCTACTGCCCTGGAAGGCTCCCCTTACTGCCCTGGAAGGCTCCCCTTATTGCCTTGGAAGGCTCCCCTTACTGCCCTGGAAGGCTCCCTTTACTGCCCTGGAAGGCCCCCTCTAACCTGACCTGGAAGGCCACCCCTACTGCCCTGGAAGGCTCCCCTTACTGCCCTGGAAGGCCACCCCTACTGCCCTGGAAGGCTCCCTTACTGCCCTGGAAGGCTCCCCTTACTGCCCTGGAAGGCTCCCCTTACTGCTTTAAAAGGCCCCTTATTATTTTCCCTAGCTGGTAAATAAACGCACACCAGCTAATTATAGACAACTGATGGGACGATTATCTTAAAAAGCCAGGTTAAAAAGCTATTTTAACCCGCCGGCTGTCAGGGGGCCGTGCGTCATATAAAAAGCTCCAGCTGGCTGCTGCGAGGAAACGTAGCCTAACTTGTTTTTCTGGCCCCCGAGCATTCGGCAACTCGCTCTCCTCGCCCCTATCTTTTTCGACCTGTGCAGTGCGAGTAAACCGAAGTCATCATGGCATCTTCCTCTTCCATAACAGGCCTATTACTTGCTGCACTCATTGCAGTTATCGCTATGGCTTGGCGCAAGCTGTATCCAAATCCCTACCCAGGCATTCCATACAACAAGGAATCCGCCAGTCGTATTACCGGCGATATTCCTGATCTGGTTCCAGTCATCCAGAAAACGAAAGAATTCTCTGATGCCCTCTTCACCATCACCACCCAAAAGTTGGGCACGCCGATAGCTCAGCTGCTATTCCCTGGCATCAAAAAGCCTCTCATCGTCCTTGAGGACCCACGCGAGATTGAGAATATCGTCTTTCGTCGCAACAAAGAGTTCGACAAGGCCCCTATGGCAATTGATATATTCGCTCCCATGTTCCCCCGCGGCTCAATTAGCCAGTTTACCACACCCGAGCTTCGAGCGCAAAAGCGTCTGTGGGCCGATGTCACGAGGGCCGACTTTCTGCATAAGTCCGCCGCACCTAACATCTATAAAGCAACCCTCGAGCTACTCGACCTGTGGCGACTCAAGGCATCCAACATTCACAAGAATCAGCCATTCAACGTTCATGGGGACTTGCAAAACGCAGCTCTAGACGCTATCTGGGTCGCCGTAGTTGGAGAAGAACCGGGCATCACCAGGCACGAGATCAACAAGCTACGCCAGCAGCTTTCTGGCGACAGTGCTACCCCCTAATGATCAAGACCCACCTCGCGGTCTGTTTCTGAAGGAGGAAGTGGCATACATTGCCGACACCATCGCGCGAAATTCCAATAGCCCCTCTCCAAAGTGGGCACAGAAGCTCGAGACATTCACCCCGCGCTACCGGAGGTTCCGACGTACCGTGGCGTCCGAAATTGGCCTGGCAATGAGGAAGGCGGTTGACCGGTACCAGCGAGTCGAGGTGGGACAGCTTGAAGCTGAGGAACTCGACACTTGTATGATGGACCTTGTTCTTCGGAGACAAGTGGTCGAGGCTAAAAAGGCCAAACGACCCATGACGGATCCAACCCAGGATCAAAACATGCTGGACGAAATGTTCATCATGCTTGTTGGAGTATGTTGTCCACGACGTCAGCTAGAGCAGAGCTGTTGGCATCGCTGACAGACTTACAGGGCCATGACTCCACTTCCAACGCACTTACCTGGTTTGTAAGGTGTGTTGTTATTTTCGTTCATTTCTTTTTCTATCTGGTAGCGGGCGATGCCCTGAGCTGACGCAGAAGAAGGTTCATGGAAGCGTTTCCAGATGTCCAGGCCGAGTTGCGCGCAGCGCTTCGAAACGCCTTTCCAACATCTCAGCCGCGAGTCGAAGAGATTCTTGAAACTGACATCCCTTACCTTGATGCCACGTGTGAGGAGGGCTTTCGTCTTGCTGGTGTTGCGAAGGCCAACCTTCGCCAAGCAGTCATCGATACAGAGATACTTGGCTATCATATACCAAAAGGAGCCCAGGTCATAATGAACTACCACCTCAACCGTCAGCCGATACCTGCACAAGAATCAAAGCATCCTTCAGGAGACCAAACCGCCGCAACCAAAATTGAAGGACTCCATTCCCGTGATCTTGCATGTTTCGAGCCGAGAAGGTGGCTAGTCAAGGACGAGACTACTGGCAAAGAAGTTTTCGACTCCCGCGCCCTACCCATGCTTGCGTTCGGTGGAGGCTACCGGGGCTGTACTGGTAAGTTTTCCAAGCAGTCATAAGATGGGGTTGTGCTTGCGATAGAGATGGTACAAGTGAGAAGAGCCGTTACAGCTAACGCGCGACTACAGGACGCAAACTCGCATATACTGAGTTCCGAATTGTTGTGACATTGCTCACTCTTAACCTGGAATTCCAAGAGTTGCCTGAAGAACTCAAGTCTATGGCCGCAACTGAGAAGATATTCCGACAGCCTGATTTCCCCTATGCAAAGCTCAGGGCTTTATGAAGCTATACATAGGTCATAAACAAGCAAGCCAGTATTAGTCAGATGGACCACACTAATCGTCTCTCTATATCTTGGGGTTGAAAATTACATCCTCGGCTCTATTTCGACGGGTTGAGATCCAGCAGTAATTGGTAGCAATACATATTCGTTTCTGCACCTGAGAACTGTAGCCGAGATATCCTCCCCTCGATGACGTTCACTTGTGGATGCTCTGTGGCACAGTGAGTGCTGAACTGTGGGGCGCTGCTTTTGTGAAGACTTGCAAGACAACCAACGGCTGTTTTAGACCGACTAGTGAATAGTTGATCGACGCGTCCTGTCATATTATAGGAGAAAAGCCCCGATGCAATCCCTGTATGGAGCTTGACGTGGACGCCAATATTGGTGTCCTGCATGCATCGTCCCGCTTCGGCGCATTAGGTATGCACTACCACGCCAGGCTTAGCGGACGTCTGAAATATGTATGCTGGCTGGAGGGCGAGCATATTTAGTGCTTAGAATAGCAGGCTTATCTCTTAGGTCCCAGTCGTCAGCCCCTACCGTTGAAGGGGGGCGCGGGGTAGTAGCCACACACCATTCGTTCTAGGCTACATACGTTAATCTAACTTTAGCCGGGATACCTATCACGCCACTGGTATCTGAAGTACTTTAGGTAGCACATCGAGGTACCTAGCTAAGTACTTAAGGAGATAAGCCCCAGAAGCCTATCTCCACCCCCACTTCTTGCAGCGGAGTAGTACGTAGGGCTGTGTGGAAAGGCTGGCAGGCAGGCAGGCAGGGACATGGGGTGGCTTATTCTGCCGGTAAATCCCCACCAACCAAGAGGGCTGGCTCCCTATTCGCCTGGCCCAGAACCCAGCATGCCAAGAGTGGTTGGTTGTACGACCTTGTGCTTCCCAGTCTGGGTCTTTGATTGCATCAGCGGTATGTCGGCCAGCAATATTTCATTTACGAATACGATTTTTGATGAATCATAATGGGCAACCAAGGCACACCAACGTGCCCAGCTGAGTAGTCAAATCATGCAAAATTAATTTGAACTGCTTTCCCCCAACCTGAGGTGTCTTGACCGGTACCCAGGACTGGGAATGTCTCATCAGTATGTACCTTCAAGGCTGGGATCTATCTAAGCAGCATTGTGGAATCAATCAATGATTGACCGAGCTGCGAGCATCGCTTACGGCAGATTAGGTATCTGTTGGCTAATAGTACACGTACATCACACAACGTTATTTGTGTGACGTACAATCAACACAGATACGGCTCTCTGATCCCATGCGGCAGCTCCTTGTCACCCGTCAGGCATTTTCTCTCTCTCTCTCTCCTCCCCCCTCTCTCGTGCGTTCGCAGTCTCTCAGACTTAGTCATCTTGTGCTGGTCCAGCGCAGAGCTCTAATTTGATATACAAGTTCCACCGACTCCAATGGCAGCCAACCGTGAACAGCATCATGCACCCACGATGACGCCTGAACATGATCAAACGCCCGTGCAGTCGACCGAAACTCACGAGATGCACAGGAAGCTGAGAATAGGAGTGACTTTTCGTCATTTGAATTGTAGTGGTAAAAACACACAACCCGTACTACAGCTCCTCAGACCATAGTACTGATGGATTGGTGCCGGCACTCTCTGATCAGTGGGATGCGCCACTGAGCAGCACGCGGCCTAGCTTCAAAATGGGGGAGCCAGCATACAGAAGAACTGTATGCATACGTAAAAAGATCACATATATGCAACTGTATAACGTGAACAAAAGACTATTGTGTGTAATAGGTGGGATGGATTGATCATCGCTATCTTAGGCTGCTGAGGGTTCCTTTGAGCCCTTATATGGCCAGATACTCCAGCTTCCCATATTACCTAATCGATTTTTCTGCTGTGAGACTCTAACCCTGCTATAGTGGTTTTGCCATTGCAGCGCGATACCAGGCCAATGTAGCGACCTACATTTTCACGGCTGTGCATGTCCTTGTGAAGCTCCTCCTACCACGTCCCGTCCAGGTGGTCGAAATCTTGAAGGATTTTGATGGGTTGATTCGCCCAGGCGAGATGTTGCTTGTGCTTGGGCGACCTGGGAGTGGTTGCTCTACGTTTCTCAAGGCATTGGCTGGTGAAACTCGTGGTTTCCAAATCAGCAGCGAGGCTGATATCGATTACGAAGGTAACAAAGGATCTTTTCGGGTCTTTTTTTTTCTCTTCTTATGCTTACCACCTAGTAAAGGTATCGCCTTCCACGAAATGCACCACTCATTCAAGGGCGAGAGAGTCTACCTAGCGGAACTCGACACTCACTTTCCTGAGCTGACACTCGGCCAAACCTTGGGCTTTGGAGCCTCAACCCGACAACGAGTCGAGGCCGTCAGCACTGCCCGGAATGTTGCTGAACAATTTGGTCTCTCTGATGCCTTCGAGACCAAAATTGGGAGCACAATGATTCGCGGTATCAGCGGGGGAGAAAAGCGTCGAACCAGCATCGCTGAAGCCTTTATCGGCGGCGCACAGTTCCAATGCTGGGACAATAGCACTAGAGGACTTGATAGTCTGACTGCGCTGCGATTTATTCAAGTACTGCGAGAATCAACCAACGCACGCCAATCAACTGTAGCCATGTGTCTGTATCAAGAATCCGAAGACATGTATCAGGTACAGCCAACGGCGGTCACGCCCCTCTTTGTTAGTGAAGCTGACTAGATGCCAGAAATTTGACACGGTAACCCTGCTATATGAAGGACGACAGATCTACCTCGGGCCCATTGATAAGGCTGTAGAATACTTCATGGCCCTGGGTTTCGAGAAACCAAGCAACGCCACTTCCGCAGATTTCTTGACGTCAATAACCAATCCAGCAGAGCGCATTGTCCAGGCAGGCCATGAAGATCAAGCACCGCGACTTCCTGAAGAATTTGCCAACATGTGGAAGCACTCAGTCAATTACAGAGTCTTGCAAGAGGAGATTACAGCAACCCGGCTTGCCGTTGGACGTCATGATCAGCTCCATGCCGAAAAGCTACAGTGAGTATAAGCATCACCCTGTCGCGAATTGTAGCCTAACTTATACTATTAAAGACTCCGTACATCTACTTACCCACTCCCTGCCGGCGCGCAAGTTCGTATCTGTATCCAGAGAGCATTCCAGAGAATCCACAACGAAATAGGGCCTGCTATTGGGGCTGTTGTGGCAAACACCATTCTGGGTGTCGTCGTCGGCAGCGCTTTCTATGACCTGCCGGAAACTACAGAGAGTCTGTCGCAGCGAGCGGTACTCATCTTCTTCGCGCTCGTGGTAAACTCCTTCGCACCAGCATATGAGGTATGTCGTTAGATATGGTCCGGGACGTTTTATTGACAAATGATAGATCACTCAGATGTGGACTTCGCGGCCTGTCATCGAGAAGCATAACCGCTATGCATTCTATCACCCATTTACAGAGGGGCTTGCGTCGATTATCTCGGAGCTTCCGATTAAACTTGGGATCTCTATCGGGTTCCACATTCCAGTCTATTTCCTTGCTCGTTTGAAACTTTCCGCTGCTGCCTTTTTCATTCATTGGTTATTTATGCTTGTAAATCTCCTCACTATGTCCATGCTCTTCCGTGCGATCGGCTCACTTTCAAGGACCATAGAAGGATCTATACCTGCCGTCTCCGTCTCGTCTTTACTATGCACCATATACACTGGTTTCGTCGTCCCTCCAGACTATATGAGACCCTGGTTAGCTTGGTTCTGGCGTATAAACCCTGTGGCTTATACATATGAAGCACTGATTATTAACGAGGTTAGTCGTGGGTAGCCTTTATACCAATGCCACTGCTGACCACAAAAGTTCCGAGACCGGTCATTTTCTTGTTCTACAACAGTTCCTACGGGACCAGCTTATACTCAAGTTGGCGAGAGTGATAGAACTTGTGCGGCGATAGGAAGCAGACCTGGACAAGATTATGTCGAAGGCACAGCATACATTCTGTCAAAGTACGGATACGATTCGAATCACCTTTGGCGGTAAGTGGTCTGAGAGTTCTGTTTCAACCCCATTATTCTAGTCCGTGAGGCTAACTGTTGCACTAGCAATCTCGGCATTCTACTTGCCATGATGACGTTTCTCTGCATCTTACATCTAGTCGCATTCGAATACATACCAGCAAAAGCCTCGAGAGGGGAAGTTCTGTTCTTCAAGAATCCCGGTCGTCATCGTACTAGAACACTTGTCCAGGACGATGAGACAGGAGATGTGGCCATGCTGTCGCATTCTGCGCAGGGTATTGAGTCCAATAATGGTGCAATGCCTCCCAAAGAGATCCAGACGAAAGAGGGCCGGAAGACAGACACTACAATTTCTCATCTTGGCGCCACGTTACACTGGGAATCTCTTCACTATGAGATCAAGACACCAAGCGGTTCCCGTAACGTCCTTACCGATGTCAATGGTTGGGTGAAACCTGGAACCATGACGGCTTTGATGGTAATTCCCCCTTCTGTCTCCTCAACTCTGAATGATGGTACACTAATACCCAATACCAATTAGGGTGTCACAGGTGCCGGCAAGACTGCTTTACTCGACACTCTAGCTGACCGTGTCACAACCGGGAAAGTTGGTGGCAATGTCTATGTTGATGGCCACTTTCGCGACAGTAGCTTCAGGCAACGAATGGGCTACGCCCAGCAAGAAGACATCCACCTTCACACGGCAACGGTCCGCGAGGCCCTGCAATTCAGCGCCCTCTTAAGGCAGCCGGGCACAACTACAAGAGCAGAGAAACTTGCATATGTCGAGTATATCTTGGACCTCATGGACATGGAGCCCTACGCCGATGCCATCGTGGGAGTGCCGGGAGAAGGTCTCAATGTTGAGCAGCGCAAGCGTCTTACGATTGCCGTAGAAATGGCAGCGAAGCCGGATCTTCTTCTCTTTCTAGGTACGAGTTTTAACCGAGCCTCCCCATCTATGGATTCAGACAATCATTATCACATCTCACCCCACCATCCAATATTGTCAGTTTCTAATAATCGAGCTGTAGATGAGCCAACTTCAGGTCTAGACAGCCAGACAGCATGGTCGATCTGCACGCTGCTGCGTAAACTGGCTGATGCTGGGCAGACCGTTTTGTGCACAATCCACCAGCCTTCTTCTCAGTTGTTCTATACGTTTGATCGTCTATTATTGCTGGATCGGGGAGGGAAGACGCTATATTTTGGAGAGGTTGGCCAACAAGCGATGTCGGTGACTGCCTATTTCGAGACACATGGAGCGCGGAAGTGCCAAAGCCAAGAGAATCCCGCCGAGTGGATGCTGGAAGTCAGCGGAAACGCAGAAGGAGTCGGCGCAGATTCTCAACCCAAGTCAACAAGAGACTACTGGTCTCAAGAGTGGCAACTCAGCGACGAGAAGGCACTAGTGATCCGAAACCTTGCTGACCTCAGGGAACCACTGCATGTGCCAGCTACGCCATCGCATGCACACCCTGGCGAATATGCCACAACTCTTCAACAGTTAGCTGTTGTATCAAAACGCATATTCGTAGAGCAGTGGCGGGATCCTACGTACACATACTCTAAAGTCTCTCTGTGTATCAGCCTGGTGAGTGATTTTTGTGGAACCCTTACTACTTGAGCATGGCATGTTGCACACCCAGGCACTTACTTACTTACTCCAACAGTCCCTCATCAACGGAATCTCTTTTTATAACGCTGAGCATGACATACAAGGACTTACAAGTCTTCTCTTCTCCAATTTCTTGATAACACAGCTCTTCAGCAGCATCAATCAGCTGATTATTCCTCGCTTCGTCAACGGGCGACAGCTATTCGAAGCACGAGAACGGCACTCGAATTCATACAGCTGGCAGGTGTTCATTATTGCTAACCTCGTTGTGGAGTTATCTTGGCAAAGTCTAATATCCGTCCCGGTGTTTGCATCGTGGTATTACCCTACCGGACTGTTCCGAGACAACCAGCACAGCCCTCACAGCAAGGAGGAGCGCGGCGCCATGACTTTTCTTCTGATATGGCTGTTCAACTTATGGGCTAATACCCTGTCTCAAGCGTTTGGTGTTGGAATCGAGCATGCCGAAACTGTGGTCCAGGCCGCAACGCTGGTCTTCTGGCTTTCGCTTGTGTTCTGCGGGTAGGTGGAACGTCTTAGCAACCCGATGTATCTTTGTATAATGCTGATATTATCTTAGGGTCCTCGTACCTCCGGATACCCTTCCACGCTTCTGGATTTTCCTCTATCGCGTCTCGCCCCTCACGTACTTCATCGAAGGGCTTGCAGGAGCTGGACTCGCCAATCTTAGTCTCTCCTGTTCCGACATCGAAAGGCTACATGTACAAGTACCCGCAGATCGACCAGACCAATCCTGTGGCCAGTACCTGGCATCATATAGTGACATGGCTCATGGCTATGTCGTGAACCCGGAAGAACGCTCTGACTGCCTGTATTGTCCAGTTGCGAATGCGAATACCGTGCTTGACACGTTTGGAATGAACACAGACCAACCTTGGCGCGACATCGGCTTCATGGCGGCATATGTTGTGTTCAACATCGCTGCCACCTTCCTGATCTACTGGATTGCCAGGGTGCCTCGAAGGTCGAAGGGGAAAGCCAAAAAGTATTGAGTTATCAGATAGATGTAGATAGTTTCTAGTGTAGCCAGCACGCTCAAGGGAAGCGCGGGCAGGGCATGGAGGGATGTCAGAATATAATTAGGGGTTAAATCAGTGGTTCTATTAATGTAAGCCATAATATCCCGTCACATAGACATAGCGCGTTTACCCGACTCTCATCACATCCCCAAAGCTTGTTTGCACTTGATAATAAACGATGTGTTAATCATTACATCCAACATTTTCGCCAGACAGCAGCGTCTCAGGTACCTGCTCGTTCCATGTGCTTAGCGGACTTCACCCAGTCAGACCAGTTCATGTCGTGATCCAGATCCATTCCGGTATTGCCCGGACTTCCCTCCAGATTGCCAAACACATCAATATATGGATCCATATCCGCCCATAGCCACGAAGGACTGAAAGCCTGGGGGTCGTGGCCTGGTACTGAATTCATGGCGAAACCACTAGAAACCTGCCGGCCTGGGCCTGAGGGGGTGATGGCGAACGCAGCGCCGTTGGAGTCGGGCATGGCCTGGTCCGCTGTACCTGGGGTTGACCCAAGATAGCCCAGTGTGGTGGCATTATTATTAGAACTCATAAGTCCTGTGCCATATCCCAAGGCCGGGATCGCATTCGGCGAGCTCAAATGGCCTGCAAGGGCTGTTTGATGGCCGGCTTGGATATCTCCTTGTGTCGAACATGGAAGATCTGTGTGATAGTTCTGAGTTTGGGGCATAGCCAGAGTCTGGCGCCAACGCTCGCGATAAGCCTCGACAGCATCGATATCGGCTGGACAAGACCCAGAACTTGCTGGCACATGTGGACTCCTTCTATCTTCTTCTTCGAGGACTTTAGCCGCCGACGGGTCGCTTTTAAGCCGGTGCAGCTCGGCAATGCGATGCCTTCGCGCTTTCGCTAGTAGCTTCTTCAAGGGCATGCCGATCTCCTTATTCTTGTCCATCTTAAAGGCATTTACCGGGATGAGCCATCTGCTATGAAGAGCCACCCAAGCGCGCTCAACTAGAGGCGACCACGGACGTCGGGATATTTCTATCAGAAGGTACACGACTGAATGCCAATGGGTGCAGGTCTGGAAGATCCAACGGTAGGGGATGAGGGCCGCATTCTCATTCATAGAATGATTGTATTCGGCCACTTCGATCGCTGCCACAAGTAGCGAGGTTCGAATCTCATCTGAGAAATAGTCGGCAGGGGAGGAGGATAGTAGCAATGGCACGAAGATGACGAGCTTCAGTTTAGCCATGACGATCCGCGTGACTGCGACGACCAGCTCAAGCCTGACTTCCCCAATCTCTGAGACATACTGAAAGCATTCTCGGTCGAGTTTCTCGTACATCTCGTTTAACAAGCCGTTCAGGTGATCCAGGTCCGGTATGCCGTTCTTCAACTCGAGAGCTAGCATGTTTCGTGTTGTGCTGCAGTACTCGATCGATACGTACGAATACGTGGTATCCGTGACCCCAACACGGGCCTTTGGCGGCTCTTTCATCCCTGGCTCGATGTCGGTATCGTTGATGTTCAGAGGTATCTTCGTGTCGAAGCTGTTATACTCGATGGTGAGGTCTGTCCCCTGATCTTCAGAGGATCGCACATCGAGCATGTAAAGAGCCCACCATACTCTTCGTCGCAATTCGACCTCAAAGGGGCTCAAATTTGGAAAATGAGATCCGTCGCGGTGCATACCAATCGACTGGGCCATCCTGAGGACGATGCCAGTCATCATCCAGACGTATCGTGGGCTATCATGCCGGCGGGCGAGGCAGAGGAATACTATGAATGCTTGGACTAGAGTCAGGTTTGGAGCATTCAGGAAGTCTGCCTTTGCCACAGAACGTTCGAAGCCCACTCGGAACCTGAGAGTAAGATCGGACTTGGATGCGCCGAAATTCGCCTTGACCTAGTTACAACCGAACGGTTATTTGAAGGAACACTGACATAGAAGTATCGTGTATGATGGAAATCAACTTACATCATCTTCCTCCATGGACGTAATGGCAGCATAGTAGATGGCAAAGAGTAATGCTTCGTTGGATGGCGTCAAGCTTGCGATGCCCTTTGCACGCATTTCTCTAGCCAGCTTGGAGAGAGAAGGCATATGGACGGCCTGTGCCATAAAGTTGACGTTGTCAGAATACACATCAAGCAGATATGGGACCTGCGACGGAAGAGGGTGAAGGTCAGAGGTCGAAGAGGTAGAAGAGCTTATGTTGTGACCAAAAAAGAAGGCATTGCGATCCAAAGGCGTCCTTTGAAGCTCAGTGGTCGGTGGATTATTCTCCGGGGACATTTGGTCCTCTGAACTTTCCGAATCCTCGTCTGGAAGATGGGTAGTGTCCATCTTCAGCGCTGTGAGCTACAACAAGCTGTCAGCACGTGCCACAACCATCAGAACCGAGGAGCGCGTGGCTGACCTCATCGTTGATCTTGGACCAGAAGTCGCTGCTAATGTAGCGACTGTGGTTGGCATCCTGTATGACCAGTTTGCCAGACCTGGGGCCCGGGTGCGCAGGCGGCGAGTCTCCCCAAGCCTCCCCTTCTTTGCGCGTCGAGCTTCCTGTAGAGGTAGCCGAGGGGGAGGCAGAGTTCACGGGAGCAGCAACCTGTGCTTGCTCCAGCTGGCTACTCAGGTCTTTGACAAGACCTTCCAGCTTCTGCAGTCGCTCCATAACCTGGACAGCGCCGCCGTCATTGGCAGGAGGCTGCGGCGGCTGAGCATTAGCTGCAGTGAGATTGGCGCGATCCAGGCGGCGGGCCCACCTCGGCGGGCGGTCGGTCGAAGGAAGAATGCATGCGATATTGGCGCGACGACAATTGGTGCATGGAGAAAGGTTGTCACACCGAACCTTGCGGGAACGGCATACGACGCAGCTGCGCGGCTTGGAGGCCGAGCGCGGTGCATCCCTCGCGCTTTTCTCGGACCCTTGAGCTGGCAATTCGGCGGGTGGAATCTGAGACATCTGTGATCGACGGACAGTCCGGACAAGGTGGGATTCGTCCAGGATGGCGAGGTGACAGTTTTCCTTGGCACTATGGATACTCGATATAGGATTGGAAATGACAGGCCCTCAATACATGGCCATCCAACGAGTGTAGAGATCGAAGATGGTGAATTGAGCTGTTTTGGCAGGTGAGCAGGGGCGGTCATCATGCGCCAACCCAACTGAAGGCCCCCTAATAAACCGCCTGGCTTTAGCGTTGAAACACCATGTGAGGTAAGCAAGCTGTGGTTGGGCCATGTGGCTGTGCTGGGATGAGGTCATGTGGCGGAGGCGGATCCGACCGAGTCCGCCCCGAGAAACGACGCGAGAACGGACGCGAGAAACGACCGAGGGGGGGAGGCGTTAGGCAACAACATGAGGACAGGACAGGATGCGCATGCCTTTACCCTCTGGAAAAGATGGTTTTTGGGAAAGGATGAGGCACAGCTCTTTATATATATATTGGGAGGTGGATCGCACTCATCAGGGTAGGCATGGAACTACCCGGCATCGTAGAATCAATCAGTGTTGCTCAGCTCTGAGACTCGGTTGACTGCCTGCACTTTGAGTGTATTATTCTACAGTATCTCTACTCTATCTAGACTATTAGTACTCTATCAAGACTATATTGCACCCAAACCGTTCCATCACCACCTCGTCATCAAACATGAGCAACGGAATGAAGACGGTTGCCTTCTTCGGCGCCAGTGGTGGAGTCGGCCTCTCGGCGCTAAGGTACACCCTTAGCGCGGGCCACCAATGCATTGCCCTCTGCCGCGACCCGGCGAAACTCGCGGCCATCTTCCCGCCCGAAAGCACCGAGAACCTGCGCGTGGTGCAGGGGAACGCCAAGAAGACCGCCGACGCCGCCAGGTGCCTGTCGAAGCCCGACGGGACCCTCGTCGACGAGGTCGTCTTCACCGTCGGCGCCAAGCCCGTCCTGCACAAGATGACCGTCGACGACCCGGAGGTGTGCCGCGTCGCCATGGCCTGCGTGCTCGAGGCCGTCGCCGGGCTGCGCGCCCGCGGCGCCCGCGGCCGCCCGCACATCGTCGCCTGCAGCACCACCGGCATGTCCAAGTACGGCCGCGACTACCCCCGGGCCCTGTGGGTCATCTATGGCTGGCTGCTCGCCGTGCCGCACTTGGACAAGCACGCCATGGAGGACGCGCTGAGGGAGAGCGGCGAGACCTACACCATCATGCGGCCCAGTCTGCTGTCGAACGGCGAGACCGATCATCCCATCCGAGTCGGCGTCGAGGATTTCAAAATGGGCCGCTTGTCCGAGGCTATCGGGTACTTCATCTCGAGAGAGGATACCGGCAAATGGATCGCGAAGCACCTCTTGCTGGAGAAGAACTCGGACTACTTGAATAAGGCTATCATGATCACGTACTGAAATTGAATTGGCTTTGCTGGAATTAGGGACATGGTAGAGAAGGCAAGGTGTCATGGTTTTTAGATATTAATTATCCGTGCTTTTGGATTAACTAGCCTGTTGAGATGTTTAGCTTTAGCGTTGTTTCCAACTAGTTTACTCTCATTAAGTAATAAACAGATATTTATCTAAAAAAAACTCTAGAAAAGGAAAATCTTAAAGAGCTGGACCTCCCCAGGCGGATACTTCCTAGCCCACTTACCCTCCGCATCGGATACGGAGACTTCGATTAGTACCATAGGAAGTTCCGGTACCTATAGAACGAGCGTTCCGCTTGTTGATTATTGCGATCGTGGGAGTACTTGGTACACTGCCAGAAAACTAGGTGATGCCAAAACCAATGGGCGAAGTTCGACCCTGACCCGATAACGCTATAGGAAGTCCCTGTATGGCGATACTACATATGTAACACTACAACTCACTCATGGGCACCCAATCACCATAATTAAGTGTCAGATGATTCTGGTCTGCAGGGAGATGAAATAATGCCTCGGCATGCACTCATCTGACGTAATCGTGGCTCGTATCCTTGATTCTCCTCTTATCACCGCGGCGCCAAGTCGACGCCTAGCACGCACTATTGGCTTGAAGGTCGCGTGACATTGAGGGCTGTTGTGACATAGAATGTCTAGCTGATTGGGTGTTTTCTATACGAGCCGTATCGAAGGTGCGCGGCTAGGTGGCTCGAAGCAACGATACGGTAGGAATCAGTTCAAAGCTTCACAGCATGGAAGCCTTCAAACACAATTCTAGCTCTTGTTGCCAAGTATGCCCATGAACAAGTGTGATACTAAATCAGCTGTCCGGCTGACTTACAGGGGCTGAGTATGTAGTGTTTCTTGGTGTCTGAGGCTGGGCGCGGAGGGGGCCATTACGCCAAGGCATATTCGTCAGCCCACGACAGTTAAAAGATGGCAGGATTACTCTCAAATACCACCCTCTAGCCCCCCATTATCCTTTGAATATTCATGTAAAGCAGTCTTGTTTTCTCTCTCCATTGTGATGGAATCCGCCATGTTTCCAGATCACAACACCGGTCATCCAGGCCCCCTTTACGGCTTTCGCCCCCCATTCGGCTTTGGCCCGCCCTTCGCCTTTGGCCCGATCAACCCTCCCGCACTCACAGGGCACCAGCGTGCAACTAAACGGAACAAAATTCAGCTGGCATTCTTCCATCTTTCGTGCTTCAGCATCATTTTCACGTTGAATTGCTATGTCGTGTCTTCGGATGTGTGGCGGCAAACGGATAAATGGGGCAACTACAAAAATATGGATGCAGTTGCAATCCCGGTCACTATCTTCGAGATCTTATACAGTGCAGTTTCCCTGATCATTTTAGCGATTGAGAAGCCTGATATCATCCTCAACTTTACGGTGGCCTGTCTCATCGCCCTGCTGATCGACGTTCTTATCCTCACCAACATCTACGTGAGCAGCTGGCCTGTGGTACCATTTGTCTTGTTCTTGTCTCTTTGGCTCAGCGTTGTCCTAGAGTTGCTCTTGGGCCTCGTCCTACGTACGGTCGATGGTTTTATCCAACTCGCAGTGTTATTGGAGCGAGTATGGGCAACACGAGGAGGCAGACGGTTAGAGCCGGAGAGCTCGAATACGGAGGCTATGCCGCTCACGGAAGTTAGTTGGGGCGAAGAGCAAGAAGACGATACAAGGAATGTCGGTCTGCCACCTGTCTACGAATCTAGGCTCGAAGGGACACACGAGACGAAATAACAGAGCGGAACCCAGTTTGTCAGGGGCTGCGCTGCGGATTTGTCCCCAAATATAACCTGCTAATTGGGTGCGCCATATACTTGGAGTTATCTACCCATCGCTACGCCGTTTCACTACTTTTATCTTTACAACTTATCTACTGTTGCGAATCTAGGCTGTGTCTGCCTGTACTCAAGTGCCCATAGCACCCCTTAATAGAGAGCAATCCGTTTCATTTGTACGGACATAATTAAGAGTTAGCATCCCAGGCGTGACTAGGATCGTGAAGCTGACGATACTGTCCGCATGGACGGCCGGGATGGACTCGCTCAGGAATCGGCCAAGGAGATAAAATTAAATTTCCCAGACGCTATGGGTCATCCATTTACCGGAAGTGGCTTCCGGGCCATGGTGACTCGGACGGGGTGTCGGAACTTTCCATGGTACCAGGCGAAGCCCTAAGGTCCTGATGGGAGTGCGAGGAGATGGTGAATACAAGCCCCCTATAGCATTTACATCCCTGCACCGAGTCTTTCTGCCATTGGCCGAATTGTGTTTCAGTGCCTGGCTATTTCAGCATAGGTAGGTACTTAGCCAGGAAGTCTGGGTTTGATGGGAGCACCGGTTCCTTAATTCGCGACCCTGTCGGCAGCCTCGCTACTTCAGGCCCCGTAACGTACCGTCGAGATAGGCGTGGATCGTCGTGCTTGGGCTGATCTGACGTGAGATTTCTGCGGGTCCGAGCCGGTCCTTACCCCATATTATCTTTCATCCGTTTCGGCAGACCACGAAGCCCCAATCGACGACGTCGTCCGGTTCCTTCGAACCCAGCGAAGTGTGCAGTTTGGTCCAATACCACTTGACTCAGGCTGTGATTCAGTGGTTCATTCCATTACTCAACCACTATCGGTCGTTTCAGCTCTCTAGAGGCGGTGAAAAAGCTGAAAACCCCATGTTATCTTTGAACGATGCTTGCATGCATATTCAGGTAGGGGCCGACAGGGGCAGACCGGGGGGTCATGCAAGACTCAGCCACGCAATTGAGCTTATCACACCAATAGGAAGGCGAGAAGGTAAAGGCCTCGCTAACTTGAACTTCTGCAACCGCGGCGCGTAGATGCTGCCAATCACGGATCCAGCCGCGCTCGTCACGTCGTCGAACAGTCAAATGCAGCTATACTCTGGGAAACCGAGCCGTTTCGGTTACGGTAGTCGTACACTCATAATTCAAACTATCCTAGCTCTACACTCGAGTGGAGAAGCTAAGTAAGATGTAGATAGCTGATCAACGGATTATGTCACGCGTAATCGCCCACTTCTCCTGGACCCGACAGACTGGCTCACCAATCATAAACTCTGGACGCTCTTTTTGACCCTCTACCACTCCTTGAATCATGGATGAGACACTTGGTTGTATGAAATTCTGAAAACATAGCCCCGGCCTGGTAACAAACCAGTCAGATCAATCAGCTGCTAGCCACGTGGTTATGGGGGCCACGGCCAGCGTTGGCCAGCGGTGTTGGTTGGGTCTCTTTCCGCCACGCCTCTTGGAGAACGGAGAGAGAGTGTGTGGGTAGAGTTCGATTTATTAAATCCATAAGATCCCCCGTCTAAACATTCATAGATCCCATGACACCCTTTGCTAAGACACCCTATTCAACCTATTTGCCTAGAAATTCTATATCACGAGCACACTGGATACTACCATCCGTACGCGCTCAATCAAACACTCACATCTTGCCGTCAATTTCCTAACCTCCTCTCTCTTTCTCTCACATTGAAACACAATGACTCAACTTGATGTACGTGTCCCGAGAGCTGTCGCAACTCGTCAAGGCTAATCCGACGTAGACTTCGGACTTCACTTTCACTTTCGCTGCACCTCGTCAGGGGGCATCCGAGTCCTCGGAAGGTATTCTAACTCCCAGAAGCGGAAGTACACTCGCTACCAGCATTGAGGACAGAGGTACCGGGGATTCTCGCGCAAGGCCGCGAATCTTCTCCGACAACGTCCTTCCCTCAATTGAGCCCATGCCACAGAATGCAGCAGCAAGTCAATCTTCTGAGACTGTGAGCACACATGCTCGCACCCCCTCCGTGTCGCTCACTCCTCCAACTTCGTCCGACAGCTCTCATGGAGGAGCTCAGGTTTCGTCCAGATCGCGCAGTGCGCCCGCTTCAAATGAATATGACGACCTCGGGAGCATTGACGCGCGACTGCAAGACATGAATATTTCCAAGCCTATCTCTAAGCCCCTCGGAATGGCTGAGCTCGCCGATGCTTTGAATGACATCAGCAGCCATGAAACGAACAGCCGTTCCCCAAGATTGCTCACACCCGAGCCTCAGCAGTCGACGACTCCTGCATCACCATTGCTCCGAAGTGCCCATCGAAAACGGTCCGGCTCCAGGGTCAGCACAGAATTCTATGATGTCAAGGATGAGAAGGCTCCAAACGACCGCTTCAATGAGCCTACCTTTCAGTCCGCTTTCCACGATGCCCGGAAACTCATGGCCAACCTGCAGGACACGTTGGCGAGTGGCGCACTTCATATGGATCCTGACTCAACAATGAAGCGTTTGCATCATGAAGCTGGGATCTTGTCAAACTTCCACTGCCCGCCAAGTCGTACTGTCGGCTTCGTGGGTGACTCGGGCGTTGGTTAGTAATTACTGACTTGCGTGGCTTGGTAATCGAATGTTCCACTGACTATTTCAAACTCAGGAAAAAGCAGTCTGCTGAACTCGTTATTGGATTGCCGAGGCCTTGCACGTGCGGTAAGTAATACCTGATAATTAAAGCTATCGCGAGGACAACGTAGCTGAACGTTCACTTTGGGCAGAGCAACGGTGGAGCAGCTTGTACTTGCGTTGCGACTGAGTACCATTTCCACGACAGAGGCGATTTTGTCATTGAAGTACACCGCTTCACCGAGGAAGAGGTGAAAGATCAGCTGGTGCGCTTGCTGCAAGCTTACCGGAACTTCCATTTGAACGAGGCAACTCTGGCAGGAGAGGAACGGGACCACTATGAGGAAATGGCAAGGGTTGCCCAGCACACCTTTGAGGCCATGTTCCGCGACCACTTCTCCAATGGGCCTCGTCTTACAGAGATGACAGAAGCGGGAGGCCTTGCTGTGATTTACAGCTGGCTGCGCGAGGTATCGCCATCTTTCAATCATACATCACACACCACGCTCAACATAGAAGATTGTTCAACGCTTCTGGCGCAACTCACCTCGGAACAGGTTCAAGTGGATGGCCCTGCGCAGTGGCCTTATATCAAGAAGATCAAGTAGGCGAACCCTGACCTCCACAAGAAGTCAGCTAACTCTATCAGTGTGTATCTGAAGGCGCAGATTTTGAGTAAGGGGCTGGTTCTGGTGGATTTGCCCGGTAAGCAAGCCAAGCGACTACCTTTCTCATCAATATGGGAGTGCTGAACCCTCACTTCCTCAGGCCTTCGTGACCTCAATGCCGCGCGACGTCACATCACCGAGAGATACCTGATCGAGTGCAATGAGATTTTCGCGGTTTGCATCGAGGGACGCGCGATCACCGATCAAGGCGTCATGAACGTGGTTGAGCTGGCTAAGAAGGCGAAGCTCAGTCATGTCGGAATAATATGCACGAAATCGGACGTAAGTCTGCTGTGGCCATGCAAAGCTTGATCTAACCAAAATTTAACAAACTGCAGGATATCAAGGCCGAAGAAGCTAAGAAAGACTGGAAAGGGGAAAAGGCACGGATGATCCAGCAAAAGTCGGAGGCTGCCGAGGCTGCTTGTCAAGCCATCAAGGACATCGTAGAAGAGCTGAAATATTACGAAGAGATTGACGACGACGACATGAGTGACGGCGAGAAGAATGAAGAAAACAGGCTCAATCGGGAACAGCGGAGAGCCGAGTGAGTAACCCATTTTTCCTATGCCCTTGGTTCCAGCACTAATATTGGGATCCAAGGACCAAGTACACTGATCGGCAATTCGAGTAAGTATGACCGGATAGTGCAGCCCTCAAGAACCAAGGCTCATAGACTGAACTAATTTCGCAGACTGAATCGCTACCTGATGACTTGCCGCAACGACATCACCAAGAGCATGCTGAGAACGAATTACCAAGGCCAGGTACCCAACCACACGCTAGAAGTATTCTGTGTAAGCAATACAGAGTATTGGGAGAAGCGAAACGAGCCCAAAGAAGCCGCTCTCCGCCACCTCCAGCTGAGCGGCATTCTCGCCGTGAGAGAGCACTGCATGGAGATGGTCTCGGAAAGCCAGCGCCGGATGGCCGAGCACTACATCAAGCACAGCATCCCTGCGCTCGTGCGGGATGTCGATTTGTGGGTGCAGTCTGGGCTCGGGACCATGACGGCGGAGCGAAAGCAGAACGTCAGAGACGCCCTGAACACGCTCGAGGGGAGGCTGAAGCGGGTATGAATGAGACTGACTGCGTGTGCCCAACTTGTCGTGGAAGTGCCCCTGACATACATGAGTAGGACTTATGGGGAAGCTCGAGCGAGATCAATGCCATCTCTTCGTCAACAAGAAACCGCTTTAAAAGTCGGATCTACAGTCCCAGCAGTATGTGTTACCCGGTTTGTGTAGAGTTGATTGTCCAGGCTAATTTGCGTCTTGCAGGGGAAAGAATCGCTTCGTGGAGTAGGCATGCGAATGAAGCGAGTTATGATTGGTCTGGTGTAAGTTTCCTGCCTCCAAAACACCAGTATGACGGATCTGTCGACTAAAGCAAACACCGAAATTGACAGTGGCACCATTGTGAGTATATTGACAAGCCATTGGACAATACTTGGAGATCACTAATAGGAGAAAGCGACCTACTCGGCCTTCTGTCGAAACTATGGCGCCTACTCCACCGCAGCGGCTGGCAGCCATGACTGGAACGAGGAAGCCATCGAGGCCATGGTTGAGGATTTGACGCCATTGTGGTCGCAACTATGCTCTTTCGTCGAGCAGAGCCACGACCAGGTGATAACCCAGGCCCAGGAAATTATGAGCTGGGCAACCCAATACCTAAGTAAGGGACATTGCCTTTTCTGAATGCTCTTACTGACTAGTATAGATACTGAACTGGACGATTCTTCCCCTTCGATCTCGGCTCTCAGCCAAGCCATCGAGACACGACAATACCTCCTAGAAAGAGACATGGAAACTGCGTGCCAAGGATCCCTGGAAGCTATGGAGTATGCCTCCCACTGTTGATACTGGTGCCATCTCGACCCCCTTTGGTTGCTAACCTGACGCAGAGCTTTGCGAATCGATGCACTGTCTGGCATCAGATCCTCGTTCATGGGGCAATCGATGGAAGGGGCCTACAGGAGGTGCATTTCCGAAAGCGGTAAGTAGACCCGCGAATTACCAAGCCACACGCAGTAGGCTGACCAGTCGGGCGCGGGCAATGACAGGCCGGGGCAGCGACGCCCGTCGAAAAGCCATCATCAACGGCGTCGTGAGACGGGACGCTCTGTTCAAGGATCTGCTGAAGAGTTTCCAGAGCGCGTTCGCCAAGATCGCAGATGAGCTCCAGGACGGTCTTCGCAGCACGGTCGAGCTGCATCTCGAGAGCGTCCGGGTCACCCTGGACATGGTCCGGAGCGAGAATGTCGCCTTGGAGAGCGAAAGGGACCCCGAGTTCAGGAGCCGGGTGCAGGCGACAGTTAGCCTAGCGAATGAGGAGATCAAGCGGCTTCACGATCTAGCAGGCCTGTAAAGTTCTACAAAGGTCGACGAGTTTGATTTCTTGGTCTTTTGGTTATCTCCTATCTTTTTCCTTTTTCTAGGCAGTACTCCGAATCATGAGCTTTGACAAATCTATATCCGCTCCTTAGCTACCTTGATTCCTTGACGTCATTAACTCCCGGGCTCCTGCATTGTCTCAGCAGTACCATCTCCAGCGCCCTCAGGAAATTTGAAAGCCTAGTATTCTGATACTGTTCGGTGAATAAGCGAACATGTAGCTAACAAAACCATCATCACCGTAGTACCATCACCGGCTCACGATGGGCCACTTCCACCCACATACCAAGCACTTTGTCCACACTGCTGACACCTAGTTGTAGCTCGATAGACGATCTATATGTAGAGACCGGGTTAGGGCCCGAGCTAGATAAGTCACGGGGCGTAAGACTCTATTTACAGCGTCTTGGGTATGTCGGACGGCGTTTTACACAGCGTATATAGAGAATAGCACCCCGTAATATCGTAGTATAGGCTTCTAGTGTCAGACGGAGTATGTGATTTGAACTACCGCCGTTTGTCTCAATATTCAACTTTCAAGTCTCATACTACACATTAAGCAGGTGAAGGGGGCCCGAATTTCTATGGTTATTAAGCATAAGCTTGCAGAATTCCACTCCGAGGTACCAGTGATATGCTCTATCAGCAGCTTGGCCACCAGGGAGAAATACCAGGCGGCAAGTCGTTCAGATTCCAGCCAGGACCAAGCGATGGCATAGTGGAGGACGCGGCTAATATATCTGCGGACAACCACTCAGTGTTGACGTCAGATGTTACCCCAACCGATCCCAACGCTTGGCCGAGTGGCGGCTGCTCCTCTGACGACACTGCCGCGCTGCTCACCACAACTTGTCCCGGGCGCGGTGCTGGTGTGGGCTTCGACACCGCTAGCAATATCCGGGCCAGCTCCTGGACCTCCCGCACGTAGCGCGCCGCTCTGGGCCAGGTCTCGGCCAGGGCCTTGAGGCAGCCGATGATCAGGCGCAGCTGGTTGCGGGCGACGGCGAGCTTCGGGCCCGTGAAGAGGGTGCGGCACGCCGAGAGCAGGGGGATGGCGCCCGTCGTCACCATGCAGACGATGAAGGGCGTGTGGCTGAAGCGCGCGGCGGGCAGGGCCAGGAGCCGCACTTGGGCCTCGATGGCCCGCAGGCACCGCGTCGTGTGGATGATGAGGGATTCCTTGGCGATGTGCTCGTCCGAGGGGTAGGTGGTGCAGCTGGACATGATCTCCAGCGGGTGGAAGAGCAGCTTGGAGAAGGGACGGTGCGCGGTGAGTGTGGCGCTGGTGGGTTGGACTTGCGTCAGTGGATCGACGTGGGGGAAGGGCGCGAAAGTTCGAGAGTCACCCAAGGACGTCACAGGTAGGAAAATAATGAAAGGCTTACGTGTGGACAAGCATATGTGCCTGGAACATGAGCTCGTCTATCTCTCCGCTCTCTGACATAGCATCTCTCTTTGACTCGGGGAGGAGGTGAAGCCATCCGTCTATGATGGTGTCGATCTCATGGATCACCGTTGCGGACCCGTGCGGCTTTGTCAACGGCGGGATAGATTTGAGCGCGAGCGTAATACTGCGGTAGGCCCCAACGAGATAAGCAAAGGAGGAATATGCCGCGCCATCCGTCTCGAGCTCCCGGGTGCAATAATCATCCCATGTTCGAGGAGTCGGTATAACCTGTGAGAAGACTGAGTATATTGCATTTCCCAAGTACGCATGCCCTGCATCCGAAGAAGAGACAGGAAAGAATTTCGAGCCAAGGTAACAATAAAAGAGGTGTATAATTACCCCGGTTTCATATTCGTCCTCCTCGCAGGGTAGATCGACAGACGTCTCAATCTCACAGACACGGAAAACGAAGTTTCTATCAGTTGCCGACGTCGAAGCCTCGATGGCGAGCAACTGCCACCAGGTCCTCCGGAAGCTTTCTTCCAGAATTGCATCCCCGGCTCCGTGTTCTGTAGCGAAAGCCCGATGATGCATGCCCAGTTCCACCGCCATGTTCACAGCGGCGTCGAGCTGTTCGGAGGCCCTGGGTTTCTCGTCGGTCCAGTAAAGCGCTACAGAGTAGAGGAGGTGGCATTGCACCATGAAGGGACAGGGTACTGGTCTATCGGGAACGGCAGATTGGGGCACAATCCCCTCCTCTTTTGATCGTGAACTTGGGTCAAAAAGGGAACCGATATACTTCATGACAGAAACCAGGGGGCTTAGCCTCTCTAACAACGCTGGATCTTTGACCAGACGCCCCAAACCGGACTTGGGAACCACACATGGATGGAATCTGTGGAAATGCAGATAGTATTTGTCCAGATTTGCGTCGGGAAAAACAATTGCTGTTTCCGAATGGTAGACGGAGCGCAAAGGATTAGGCGTGGATATTTTGGAGACTAGGCTGTTATTGTTGTTTTCGGCTTGCGGCAGCTGATTGGAAGCGGCCTGGATGAACATCTCCAGCCAGTCGGGCTCTTCACTCGGATCCTGGCGATGCGCAACCACCCCATCACGTGGCTGACAATTGGCGGCAATCGACGACGACGACGACGACGACGACGACGGCGGCGGCGAAGAAGTTGACACCCCAATGGAATCCCCCTCGAGGCGCCTACGCCGGGCTTCGAGCGCGGCCCGGTCGAGTCCTCCTCTTCGCGATTTGGCATAGCGGCATGACTTTCCAGCGGCAATGCAGCGACGGCACTGGGGTTGTTCGGCGCTGCAGCGCACATGTTTCTCGCGACAGGGGATGCAGGCCAAGACGACCCGTGGCCCAGTAGCTTTCCGCGAAGGGCCCAATTCTGCTGCAGTAGCCATCATGAACTTGTCGCTGTGCCAGGCCAGAAATGCACCGGGGATCCGTGTGAACGGCTAATCCTCCCCCCTGAGTTACGCCCTATTTAATAAAGCGGGGGGACAGATTAGCTCACGAAGATGCTGTGTGAGTCAGCAAGTCGCGGGTACTCGGCGAACCGACCATTCAGCGAGTACCCGTCAATTTGGTCACAACATTCTATTTGCATATCTCCGCTGACCACGGATTGTCCATCTTTCCGAATAGACGAGTCCCCGGATTTGTTCCAATTTGATACCAGACTGCCACATCATGGCCCGAGATATAAAAGGGGACTGCAACACGGCCTGGTCATGGCAGATTGATCGACACAAGCCAAACAATACCTACAAAGACTTCCAATTATCGAAATAACAAAATTTCAAATCGACAAAATGACCAAGAGAATCATCGTGGTTGGAGCTGGCTTTGCCGGCATGATGAGCGCCCTTGCCGCCAGGCGTCTGATCACCATGACTCTTCAGCAAAACTCGGAGCCAGCCGAAGACATCGAAGTAGCTGTCATCGCACCCGAAGAAAAGTTGGTGGTGCGCCCACGGCTCTACGAGGAGAATGCTGCTAGCATGAGCGCACCCCTGGGCGAGCTTTTCGAGGCTACCGCGGTACGGTTCGTGCAGGGCAGCGTGCAAACCATCGACACCGAGAATCAGCAGGTGGTCAGCGTGGATTCGACAGGATTGCGTTCGACGTTATTCTACGACCGCCTCGTCCTTGCCGCCGGCAGTGACGTTGTGTTGCCAGCGGATGTGCCTGGATTGAAAAAACATGCCTTCGCTGTCGACCATCTAAACAGTGCTGTCCAGCTGGAAGAGCATCTGAAGAAGCTGCCGTCGGTCCTCACGAATTCGGGGCGTAACACTGTGGTCGTCTGCGGCGGTGGATACACCGGCCTTGAGCTTGTTGCCGAGCTGCCAGGGCGTCTGGCCAAAATCCAGGGTCTTGGGAATGACACTCGAGTCGTCGTGATTGAGCGGGCCGATGTCATCGGACCCGATCTCTCGGCCAGCATGCGGCCCTATGTGCTCGAAATACTGGAGCGTCTCGGCGTCGAGATCAAGTTGGGCACCGCCGTCACGAGCATCGACGCAGGCGGAGTCACGACAAGCACCGGCGAGCGCATTGAGACGCTAACCCCCATCTGGACTGCTGGCACCGTTGCCGCGCCCCTGACGCAGCAGATCCCCGGAGACAAGGACGTCTTCGGCCGCCTGATGGTTGACGCCAACCTGCGCTGCCCCCTCGCCCAGACCGTCTACGCCGCGGGCGACACCGCGTGCGCGCGCACCGACGACGACGACGACGACGGCGCCGCATCTCCCTCTCCTTCTCCCTCTTCCCGGAGCCAGTACACCAAGATGTCGTGCCAGCACGCGATGCCCATGGGCCGCTACGCGGGCCACAACGCCGCCGCGGACCTGCTGGGGCTGCCGACGCTGCGGTACAGCCAGGCCTTCCTGGGGACGTGCCTGGACCTCGGGCGCGGCGACGCCGTCTTCGCGGCCGGCTGCGGCGACGAGGCCGTGGTCACCCTCGCAGGCGCCGAGGCCAAGCCCCTCAAGCGCTGGATCAACGAGACCCTGATCTACCCGCCGCCGGCCGGCGATGCGGCGGGGGCCTTGGCGGCGGGGGACCCGGCGAACCGCACCGTCGTTCCCGCGGGCTTGGGGTGCTAAGTCGCCATTTGGCCATGGGGTGCGGTTACTCGTTAGCTCTTAGTTGCTGGTTGCCTATATGATGCGGTAGCGCAGAAATATGACTTGTTTCGGTATCCAGAACGTGAAGAGGGCCGACCCCTTGCCAGTACCTTTGTTTTCCAACTACGTATACTTGTCCACCATCATAATCGACAAGGGTCCTTTTCACATGTGACAGAGAGTAGCAGGGTCACATGGACCCAGTGAATAGAACTTGAGGGAAGTTATGACGCACTCTCTAGTGACAGAAAGAAATACTATAGAGGAAACCGTGGCTAAGCTGCGTACGACTGCTATTGCTGTCACACAAGGATCTTGTCTCAGTTGAAACGCTTCGCTTCTTGGTATGAAATGTGATAATATAAAAGAGAGGGAACATTTCACCAGTCATCTGCAGAGATACCGAGAAATAGGGCTGTTGTGCTCATCTGAGCCTACAGTCTACGACGCCTTAAGTCAAACAGCATGTCCAGTTCAGTCTATCTATTTTTTAGTATATGTTCATTAAAGGTTGAAAATGAAATATAATTTTCACACCTGTGTAAGAGGACTTAGTGAATAGGCATAAAAGGCATCACTAGCCCTCTTAACGTCGATTTCGAAGCCCGGGAATAAATTCCTAAGGAATGCTTCTAGGGTTTATAAGCGTAGTCTATAACTGGGAAAAGCTAGTTGGTGCTGATCGGGACTTTTCTCAGCCTTACGTTTCGGAGTATCACTGTCTTTATTTTTCACTGATTCTGTCATAGTTTGACCGGAATGGTTCGTTCCCTTATTTTCTTTTCGGACTGGTGTGATTTCACCTGGATCGATGGTTGCCTTGCTGTTAATCTGAGCGGAATCGAGAAATAGTATCTGTAAAGTGCCTCAAGAATACCTTAACAGCTGTTTCAGGCGTGGGCTGCTCAACACCGATGACTTCACTGAATATACGGTTAGAATATTTAATAGGCGTGTAAGGGAGATTAAGCTATAAAGGGTGTAGTTAACGTACCAAGATCCTATAACTTAAGAAATAGAGTACCAACCTGATAGTGAATAATTCCAGTGCCTTGGGGAGTTCTCTTCCGCTGAGCTGATCTACTAGATCTAAACATGAAAGGAACCTTTCGGTGTTCCGGTTCCGAGAGTCGCCGAACAAAAGGAAATATGCTTTAAACCTGACGTTTAGGTGCACGTGTTTCCTACCACGTGCTTTTGTCGTGAGAAGGATGGAGAGAATCTCATCCACAACGTCCATTTTGACCCACTGACCTTGGGTCAGGACAAAGATCAAACACTCTGTAGTGTCTTCGAAAGACGAAAGAGTTGAGACCAGAGCTTCAAGGGGTTCCAGTAGACTCTCGGGAGGTATTATCGGGTTTGGAGTACTCTGATTCCCCATTTGTTGTCGGAATTCTGAGTACATTTGACTGTCCGTACGGGGCAATTCGCCCGACTTGGATTCCGTAGCAGTACAACAGAGGTTCTAGAAAAGCGTAAACATGCTTCAGGTTAAGACCGTTGCGATCTACCAGGACTGCCTGATATCCTCATTATATTAGTGTGTTTCGTAGTGAGCGCATTCAACCATTGGGGAGTGATATGGAGGAAAAACACAAATGATTAGTGCTATGAGTGGAAAAGACTCACCACTCTCCGCTGGCCCAGAATCCGTGAGACTACGTCGCGGCTTCAACTTGTTATAGGCTGCGAGGATTGGACCCACGCACTCATCCTCTCTTGCCAAATCGATTGTTCTCTGTTTTTCGGGTGCAGCGCATCAAGATTGGCCTCCGTTATCCGGGCCTGCCAGTCTCTGGAGCTCTCCCCACCCTCATCGGTGTTGTGTTCACCGGGTCTGGGAGAATTGCGTCGAGGAGGGAGATCGTACGAGCCAATAGGTACTTTGTCAGAGGTGGAGTCGTTTAACTCGAGATTGCTGCTGGACACTTACTACTATAGTGATCTGGTTTCCAGGTAGTCTCCGGGCATAACTTGACAACAATAAGGACAGTGAAATTGTTTCCTGCAAGGATGTATACACGGGCGTGGTGGATACACATCCATATTATCCACCTGGGAGACTTCTGTCGTTAAATCAATGACTCCGAAGCCTTCGAAATTTGGAGGACAGGGAGCTACTTGATTCTTGAGGTCAATGAAATCCTGCCTTTGATCCAGCCTGACTTTTAAAATGTCCTCAGCTACGGTTGTCGTGTCGATATCTTATAGCTTAGGCTCTTGCCGGGTGTACCCATGCTTTTGGGAAAAGACTATACGGTGATGGCGAAGGATGCCCCCTTCAATCATGATCCGCTGACTGGCCGTCAACCGCGATGCATCACGCATCCAGGCACATATAACGATTGCAACGGAAGGACCGATGATTCCTTCCAGGAAATTACCGATCAAGGCCCTACAAGTGTCCATCTTCGATGCTCAAAGGAGCAAGACTGTAGTGAGATGGGTCCGTAGGTTGTTGTACGCATTGGGTGCAAATTCTAATGCTTGGTCAACTTTCTCGTATCTGAAATTCGTATTAGACCTCCTGGCTCTGATGTAGTACATCTGCTTGTATGAGGCCGTGCCCTATGCTGGCTGGAATGGTATCCGTTAAACAATCTAAGAATAAATTTCAGTATACAAAATATAATAGCATTCTTATGGGCTTACCTCGCCGGAGGAGATGTTCAAGTCCCACCGATATCCCACTGATGAGCCCAAAGATTGTTTTCCGGAGGTCCGGTCGACTCCTTATTCTGTAATCCAGTGAAGAGTAGCCAGCCTTATGAGAACGTGCCTCACGAGCCCACCGTTTAAAGTCTGCTTCTTCATCTTCCAGCGGATAATCGTGGCCTTGGTGGACAGAAAGTGTCCCGTCGGCGTGAAAGTCGCTCGTCGTCGGCTGTGGGCTTTCTTTTGCTTTATCCTGTGCAAGTATGTCTTGTTGAACGAGAGGCACTGCGCTATAGCCACCAGCAGGCATGGACCGGAATCTTTCAAACAGTTTTCGGCATTCCCATGTGGCTTGAGAAATGTCGTCTCCGACATCCATGACGAATGCCACTGTGACACCAGGGATCGTCAGGGGTCGGTAGCGATCGGTAGCGATCGGGTATTCAAAATAGAAGAAACGGATGTGGCTTTCGGAAGTTGCCCATGATTTCGGGTTTCACCTAGGAGCTTTGGTCTCGATGGAATTCGCGAGTGTTGGAAGTCTTTGTGTGGAAGCGTGGAAGCAGACCCAGACAAAGTGCGATGTTTGTCCCCAATTCACATGCTGTGGCGCAATATGACAGAATATGTTTGCTATTCTTAGATAAGACAGGGTCGCCAAGAACATTGGGAATATACAAACAGGCTTCAATGCCGGAGCTCAACAGACCGCGCAAAGATCCAAGTTCAACGCTCCTTCTCCCAGATCCCCTGTTGGCGTTGATGACGAAGTCCATGTTGCTAGCTTGAACGAGCCGGTCCTCTGTGGATTTCGGACTGAGTATTGAAGGCCAATACAAGCGGTAGTATTGACTGCATGTTACCACGTTAAGAAAAGCTCTACGAAGTTAGCCCTCTTCATAATAAAGTGGAGGGTTCCGGGTGACCACTGCTTTCGGCGAAAGTTCGCTGTTCATATCCGCACCTAGGACTTCTACCCTCTTCTCCTTCATCATCACCTGTCACAGCTTCATAATCTCGTGCCTCTCTAATACTTTGACCCTATTAATGGTGGTGGGGAGGAATACCGAGCCGATACCGAGCCTTCCGATATTGTGATGTAATGCTATCGTCGTGCAACCAGAACTTAGTGGACCAGCCCCGTATTATGGGTGGATCGGGGACTTGAGAGACACTCACGTTGGCTCGCTATCTCGGCCATATGTTATGTTCTATGCATAGCTGTGCTTCTGAATGGGATCATTGATAAAAGTCGTGACGTGATATGCATCATTCATCGGAAGATCACCGGTTTTGCGCCGCGTAATTCGTATAGGGGGAGGAAGCAATCTAGCTATATCAATAGACACTACTCTACCCTCATATCTGCTCACCTAGAGCTCAATTTTACAGGAATCACTGCTTGCTTTAATCATGGTTGAGAAGATAGCACTCAACATGGATCAATTCGACTTTATCGTTGTAGGCGGTGAGACAACCTCCATGGGCCCCCAAAATGCATTGCAAAACACTGAAACTCCGAGACCCAGGGGGCACCGCCGGCTGTGCTGTTGCTGGTCGCCTTGCTGAGTCACCTGAGGTGCAAATCCTCATAATCGAGGCCGGGAAAGCCAATCCCGGTGAGCATGAGGAGATTAACACACCGGCGAGAGGATTTGAGTTACGGAACAGCCAATTCGATTGGAAATACAAGACGACATTCGTGGACCAGGAAGACCACACACGGGTATACAAGCCAAACACCCGAGGCAAAGTACTCGGGGGTTCGAGCTGCACTCACTATCATACCTGGATCCCTGGCTCAAAGGGAACGTACGATGATTGGGCCGAGTACGGCGGAAACGAGTGGACTTGGGACGGCTGCCGCGAGTATCTCTATAAGAGCGCGAATTACCACGATGATGACTCCGAGAGGTATGAGAGACTGAAATACACAGGCCCGGGTGGGCCGATCGATGTGTCTCATGCCGCACTCGTGGAAGAAGTGAGTTGCCGGCGCAGAGCTACCTACTTATTTATGCAGTTTCGCGTTGCTAATTCTCGTGCGCAGCTCGGTGGGTTTCGCCAGGCTCTGACTAGCGCCTGGAAGAGTAAAGGTGGCGAAGAAACCGAGGATATCTACGATGGCACAATGAGAGGTCTCTGGAAGTCGGTCAATAGCGTGTGGGACGGCAAGCGCTCCTCAGCATGGGCGTACCTGGAGGACAAACGAAATGTGACCGTCTTGTCCGAGACCCATTCAAAGAAACTCCTCCTCGAGCTCGAAAATGGCAACGGTGGTCTGAAGTGCAGCGGCATCGAGGTCATACTCCCGTCGGGCGAGACCAAGAGTTTTCTAGCAAAGCGCGAGGTAATTGTGGCGTCTGGGGTGTTCGAGAGCCCCAAGCTGCTCATGCTCAGCGGCATCGGCCCGAAAGATCACTTGCGACAGTTTGACATACCCGTCTTGGTAGACTCCCCTAACGTTGGTCAGAACTTGCAAGACCACCCAATCATGCCGCACGTTTTCAAGCTGAAAGACGGCAATGGACTGGACCAACACCTGCTGAGGGCAGGACTCGAAAAGGATGCAGCAACGAGTCTCTACCGTGAGAAGCGCCGTGGCCCTTTCGCATCGCCACTACTTGAGATGATAGGTCTTCCACGTATCGACGAGATGCTTGAGAAGAACGCGGAATTCAGAGGGGCCAAGAAAGCCAATAAGGGTAAAGACCCCTTTGGCCCCGATGGGCAGGTAAATCCTCCGATACCAAGCGCTTTCCACATTTGAATCCAGCTAACGAGGTTTACCCTTCTTCTATTCAAGCCGCATTTCGAGATCGACTTCGTCCCCATGTTCGCGGATGCCTTCCAATGGGGTATTCCTACTCCGCCATCGGGTGACTATCTGACGGTGATTGTCGATCTCGTGCGCCCCCTAAGCCGAGGATCTCTTGCACTGCTCAGCACCGATCCCCTGAAGCAGCTCCATATCTGCACCAACTTTTTTGACAACGAGCTTGACCTTCTTGTGATGCGCGAGGGTGTCAGGTGGGTCGACGATATGCTCATGAACGGCGAAGGCATGAAGGACCTGATCGAGGGCGAGTACCCGTGGCCACTGCCGCGGACCTCAGACAGAGCGATGGACGAGCAGATCTTGCAGAGATGCCAGACTGGATTTCATCCTTGCGGGAGCGCGCGCATGGGTAAGACCATTGAACAGGGTGCGGTGGATGGTAGGCTACATGTACACGGGGTGGACCATCTGCGTGTGATGGATGCGTCCGTCATCCCCCTCATCCCCGATTGCCGGATTCAAATGGCTGTGTACATGATAGGCGAGAAGGTAAGCCATGGTTCTTGGCAATCAACTTCACAGATTAGTAGCTAACAGCTTATAGGGTGCGGACATGGTCAAGGCAGACCATCCCGACATCTATGCCAAATAGGCAATCCATAAGATAGCGCGCACGCACTCTCCAGCGGCAGAAAATAGTTCATCATCATTACCTTGGTTGGGCTTTATTGAAAGTATGGATAGCCAGGAGCTCAAGACTGTACCGCACATGCATTCAAAGACTGAAAATGTAATTATAGATGATGATGGTCAATTTATCGTCTGACCGAAGACCTGGCCCTTATGCAGACGTTGGTGCTATGCTGTAGCTACCCTGAAACATTGCTAACCAAATTCTCAGCTCAGAAGAGCACTCGTAAGCCCTACGAGTTGTCGTCCTGGACACGGGAATCAATCCAACCAGTCCTTGTAGTCACAGGCTATCAGAGGATACGTTGACTTCACGAGTGATTCCAACACAAGATTCGATAGAACAGGACATGGCACGAATGCCGTACACCGGTATACAAAATGTGCTACCGTTCCGAGATTTACGTTAGGGAGGTTTGGGAGACCAGTAGTTACCGCAAGTTCTGACGCAGAAGAGACGCAAGCAAGAAAGCGCAAGGTTTGTGATACCTATTCCGTACTTGCATGATCAGTAATATCTGACAAGCTTTGGGGACCAGGCTATTGAGTGGGCGCAGAAGGTACTTCTGTAACGCTGATATCCTCTCGATCGCATCCGGGATTACGGAAAGCGACGAAGGCATAAAGAGCGCCATTACTGAGGCGGCAGGAAAGGGCGTCCTAGTAGTCGCCGCAGCGTCAAATTATGGCAACATGATGCGGACGGCTTTCCCAGCACGGATGAGACACCATGTGTTCGGCATTCACGCCACAGATGCGAGAGGGAAGGTCGCGAACGAATGCCTCTCCTTCCATCCACCTCCAGGTCAGCAATGCAACAACTTCGTCATCTTGGGCAAGAAGATTAACCTCGACCCCGTATCATCCGGCAGCCTTCTAATGGGAAGGTCCTACTCCACCAGTATTGCAGCAGGCCTGGCAGCCAAGATTCTAGACTTCTCACGGCAAGAGCAGCCCAGGCAGGCCACCCGGAAGGTTGGGCATCTCCATTCGTTCGAGGGAGTGACGGCCGTCTTCCGCAAACTTGTTGAGAACTACGTGACGAACGATTACCACTGTCTTAGACCATCGAAGTTTCTGGACAATGCGACCGAGAACGAGTCCAAGGATGAGAAAAGACAACGAGTATGTGACATAATCTCTGCAGCACTACAAGAATCGGAATACTAGGCAGATCCAAGTCTGTTGGGGTGGGCAGAAGAGAGGGGCAGCATTTCCTTTACCATCTGAATTAGCTACTTACATTTCACGATGCGATTCAAATCACTTCAGTCTCTGCTTCAGCTTGAAGTTGATGCAAGAAAAAGAACCCTTTTCCTCCCATCTATGGTGACACACTAAGTGCGAGGCAGTAATGTGGATAGTGCTTGTTCATATGTACTGAATACATGGCCGCACATAGCGAGGCCTGTGATAATGATGCCTTCCATCTTAGATGGCTTAAACACTCTTTCCCGCCCTCGGTGAAACGAAAAGATCTCACGGCAGGATCAGTGGACCGGTAGGTACTTGCCTATGCTGTAGCGAAGCCATAATTAATGGCTCTAATCAATTCCTAACCTGTGAAGTCCATTTCCTCTTCTCTGATGTGAGCGAGACTACAATAACAACAACAACAAGAAGAAGAAGAGCAAGAACAAGAAGAAGAAGAACAAGAAGAACGACAGCAGCAGCAGCAGCAGTAACGACGACGACGACGACAGCAGCAGCAGCAGCAGCAGCAGCAGCGAAGATGCCATCGCCACAGTGGTGGCATGAAATGCACGAGCTCTTCGGAGCTTTGGCGGGCGCAGTGATGGTAGGCACCGTTGCTGTGGTGTTGATTCGGTGGCTGTGGCCACGCCACGCCGACGGCACCGGCGGCGGCGACGGCATCAGAACTCTGATGCAGCAGGGCTGGCTGGTGCTGGGTGTGTTGGGGCGGGCTCTGCCTGCGTTAGGGCGGGCGCTGCCAGCGTGGTGCGTGGCCGCTGGCATGGCGGCGTTCTGGGCGGCGGCGGCGGCGGCGACCGTGCGGGTGGCGGCGAAGGCGGCGTGGGCTCGCTTTCAACCGGGCGGTGACGGCGACGGCGACGGCGGCGGTGTGGGCGCGCCCACGACCTCGATCCGCCTGGCCTCCCTCCCTCCCCTCCCTCCCCTCTCGCTCCCGGTGACAGCCAATGGCCCTTCGGGCGCACTTAAAGGACCGGGTCGGGGAGCACCACCATTCTTATCCGATGAGACCGACTTATTCTTAACCGATGAGACCAACACGACTTGCGTATCGCTACCCCCTCCCCCCTCCGACCATTTTTATGGTATCCTTAGGGGTGTGGGGGACTTGAACCACGGAGACTGTGGGTCAGACGCTTTCATCCACAACAGCGTACCCGTTCGAGTCTAGTAGGCATCATCCATCGATGCTGAAGCTAAAGCAGCTCCCTCGTCTTGCAACAATCATAAGCAGACGAAAAAGCGATACCCAAGACATCAAGCGCAAGTCGTCAACACCATAATCACTCTTCGACAGTCGGTCGGTCGCCTTCCTCGGAAACTACCAGACAACTACATACAAGTTCGGTCCGCCAGAAACCACTCTCAGACACACCCCAAACCACGGACATTCTAGGAACATCGGAGACATCACTTAAACGCCAAATCCACCAGTCCAGCACGGGAGGGTACACAAGCTCAATTGCGTGGCTGAGTCTTGAATGACGCCCCGGGCTGCCCCTATCGGCCCCTACCTGAATATGCAAGCATCGTTAAAAGGCAACATAGGGTTTCAGCTTTTTCGCCGCCTCTAAAGAGTTGAAACGACCAATGATGATTGAGTGATGGAATGAACCACTGGATCATAGCCTGAGTCAAGTGGTATTGAAACAAAGTGGGCACCCCCGAGTTCAACGAACAAAACGAGACAGACGGAATATTTCGAAACTCGACATAGACTTAAGGAGGCTTCATCAAAACACACATGCGAACTGTGCGCACTGCCACCATGGAAGAGAACGCCAGACGGGATTACCTGCAAACGAGGCCACGCCACCCCCTAGATGAAGCGGCGACTCGAACTCGTCCGCGCTGCTTGTGAACGGACACATGGACACCGCGTCTAGCGACGGGGTGTCGCCGATCGGCATGGTGGTCGCGGAGCTGGCGCGGGTCTCGGAGGGCTCCCACGGTGTCTACGTCTTGAGCTATTTCTGAGACCGGCACCGGCCGGGACTATTCGCCTCCTCTTCTACTTCTTCTACTTCTTCTACTTCTTCTGGTTCTTCTGGTTCTTCTGGTTCTTCTGGTTCTTCTGGTTCTTCTGGTTCTTCTGGTTCTTCTGGTTCTTCTGGTTCTACTACTTCTACTACTTCTACTACTTCTACTACTTCTACTACTTCGACTTCGACGACTTCGACGTCTACAGTAGCGCGCAACCCTGTCGGCGCTATAGTGATTAGCTTCATCGGGCAGCTGTTAACCCAAATGAAGGAGCAGCAGCAGCAGCAGCAGGGAGAACCGCCCGACCTTGGCTTCCTCAAGGACAAAGATTGGCTCCAGCTGCGTCAGGGTCGGCTCCGCCCGCTGTGCTTCGTGCTCATCGAGCTCGTGAACCAGCTGCCGCCCCACAGCGTTCTGATCTGCATGATCGAAGGGGCGAGCCAGTACGAGACCGAGGCGCTGCATGTGGATATGGAGGCGCTCATCCGGCGGCTGGTGAGGCTGGTCGACAGTGAGGAGCATCTGGTCTACAAACTGCTAGTGACTTGTCGGACGCGGGCGAAGGAAATAGCTAAATGTTTCCCGGATTGCATTTTGAATTTGGATGGGGAGGCTGAGGAGGCGGACTCGTCGAGTCGGCGGATCGCATCCCTAAGAAGACCTCGATGACATGGCAGATAATAGGCTTTCGGCATAGCGGCGAGCCGAAATATGATGCAGAGGTGCTGTTGTACTGTGGTAATAGTTAAGGCCGATAATCATGAGAGGGGAGAAACAGACCGTGTCAAAATACGAGTTGTCATACTGCCAACAGCTGTGATGTGACCTTAAACCGAGAACCAGCACTTGACCCCAAGCTCGAACCCACCACCACCACCAAGCCCATCCCATCCTTAGAAGAAGAAGTTCTGTCTGCTATGTGACGCGACCGAGCTGGAGAAGAGAAGGGCAAAAAGGAAAAGACAACCAAAACATACAACACCGAGGATTCCCAGGTCGTCACCGACCCTAGTACTAGTTCGGCTCTCTGCTGCTTATATATGGGAGAGCGGACGGGATCCCTAGTTTTCAGCAGGATGTGGTCGTATGTGGCAGATTCTTTCTCTGTGACTGGTTGTATTGTTTGTGACCTCTTGTATTAAAGTAACCCAATGCGCCTTTCCAAAGAACCACATTATTTGCAGAGCACCGTTCCCATCCCCATGGCCGTCCCATATGAAGGCCCGAGTATGGAATCTTCGTGTTCTCTATCTATCTAGGCCCATCCCATACTTTCATGGCGTCTTCGTCACAGTCATGTACTCTTCCCAAGCATTCACAAGCTGACCGAGAAGATCTCCGTCTACAGCACGTTTGGCATTGTCGAGCGCTGTGCTGTCAGCCTCGGCCGAAGCTGTATCGATCGAAATCGCTCCGCCACCCACCCTCTGTCCCGACCAGAATTGCAAGAGCTTCTTACTTGGGTTCCCGTTCGCATCATCTGGGCTTGCTCTAAGCCTCTCGAGCCATTCCTTCCAGGAGACGACATCGAACGCTAGCCCAGCACGACGCAAGCCAGGCAACACTTCGTCTCCCCACGAAGAATTGCGGGGGTTGACGAGGTTATAGAAAGAAAGCACTGGATGCTGCTGCTCAGGTCCTCTTTCCGCCGACGTAGGATTCTCGATGCGGGCAAGCTGCAGGATGGCGTCGGCCAGTACGTCTGCCTCAATCCAGCTGCAAGCATCGCGGCCTACACCATCGAGCACCGGCAATGCCCCCGCAGAGTCTTCTCTGGCTGACTGAATCATGAGCGGCACCGCCTCATTCGGTTCCAGCCTCATTCGGGTTCCAGATTTTGGTGCCGCGGCGGCGCCCCGGGATAACCTGCCCGATACGCAACACCGCCATGCTTGCGGATGCGGGTGCCGCTGCCGCTGCCGCTGCTGCTGCATGTTCAATAATGCGCTCGCCTACGACCTTGGACTGCGCATAGCCCGTCGGCGAGCAATCGCTCAGCGTCGGGATCGGCGCAGCTGCGACCACCGCGGGGCTCTGCGTCGACTGGGCCACGCTGATTGAGGAGCAGAACAGAAGCTTCGCACGCCTTCCGGTGCGTATACTAAAAGCTAGCAAGCGGTGCAATCCTTTGATCTGAGGTTCAAATGCGGCAAGAGGGACAGCGAAGTTGACGGCCCAGGCGCAATGGATGATGTGTGTGACCTCCGACCGCATCACCTCGTACATGGCGGCGTCATCAAGGCCAAACTTGTCTTTTGTGATGTCGCAATGAACAGGGACGATGCTTTTCATAGAGAAAGAAAAGCTCTTACTTCGCAGAGAGGCCTCGAGACGGGCCTTGGGAGTCTGGTCATCGTCCTCATTCCGTCGCATGAAGACGTATACTTTTCTGATGCTGCTCAACTCCGCTAGAGCAGCAAGTATATGGGCGCCCAGGTTCATTTATAACGATGTGACCGTCACCATGAGATCCCGTTGTGAGGACGTCGGTGTGTTCGTGATTGTATTCTGAAAAGTCCGAATACTTCTGAATGAGGCTTTCCATAGCCTCTACCCCTTTAGACTGACCATTCTCAACAAGACTCAGTCCAAGACGGAAAGCGTACAGCCTTCGCGCAAGCGTCTCGGCGTTTCCGCAGTCCAGCACCATCATGGGTGGTAACTCGGCCTCGCAACCGCCGAGGTCGAGGTTTCGGACGATGGAGCTACGCAGGCGGATCGCCTGGAGGCTGTCCACGCCGGCGGAGAAGAGATCGGCGGCCGGGCTGTCGATCTCACGCCCGTGCGCGCGGAGGGCACGCAAGATCCAGCCCTCGAGCTCCGGCACCGTCAGCTGGACCGCCTGCGCCTTGTGCGATCTCTCGTAGGCCGCATAGGCCGCGTCGATGACGGGGGCGAATTCCCTGTACAGGACGCCGCGCTTGGCCGAGTTCTTGTCCGTCAGGGGGCACTCCACGTCCGGCCCAACCACGACCACCATCTCCCGGGTGATTTGCGAGAACGACTCGGCGTTGCGGTTGGCGTGTTCGATCTGGGGCCATATCTCTCCGATGAACTGCTCACTGTCCGACTGTTGCTCACTGTCCGACTGTTGCTCAGTTGATCCCGTAGCCCTGAAGACTAACAGCCCCGGCAACTCCCGGTCAATGCCGAACATGACGGCCTCGCGCACCAGGGGGTGCTGCCGGATATGGGCCTCCATGGTCAGCGGCAATACCTTTTCGCCGTTGGAGAGCGTGATGCGGTCGTCCATCCTTGCGATGAACTTCCACACATTCGGGATGGTGGGATGGGGCACGAAGAGGTCGCTCGTATGCCAGGAGCCTGGCGGATCGTCGGAGTTCGACGTTGTCTTGCCTCGGTGGCCGTCGAGTACCACGCACTCATAAGCTTTCCCATCATCGACTTCCTGGAATGTGACGTACGGGGCAGCGTGAGGCGGGGGCCGCAAGTAGTTCCAGGCCTTGTCTTCCCGTGGTCGGTAGGCCGAGCTCATGAGTAGACCCGTTTCAGTTCTGTGCGCCCATGGTTAAGCTAAGAATGAGAAGAGATCGGCAAGGAACGAAATAATAGCCAAAGCTCCAAGACAAAGAGAAAGATGCACGTACGATCCAAACTGCATTCCAACGTGCACGCCGGCCTCGGTTAGCTTGTCGCCCAGTTCGTCCGGCAGTTTGCTGCCGCCGCTACTAACGTAGCGACAACCCCTGATGGCCTCGATCCCGTCGGGTCTCTCGGCCAGGAGCTTGAGGACAACCCTATGGTCGTCCATCTCACTTCGGAACCATCATCTTTCACATAACCAGAAGAGAGCATCTAGACCTAGGGTCTGACCAATCTTAAGAGACGTAGTTGAAGATACCTAACCCAAACGGCCGTTTGCGTCTATTACAAGATACGAGGTCTGGATGAAGCAGACTGTGTCCAAGGGAAACCAATGCATTGACCATTCCCTGCAGACACCGGAGAAAAGTATCGTCTCCTCATCTCATCGTTATTGCTTCTCGTTAACTAAAGTTATTTTGGGCAGAAAACATGCTCTTTTATACTCCACCAGCGCTATCTACAAGGTTCGACCAACTTAGTCCCGCAAAGCCAAAGCCGACCCTGATTGAAGTCATCTCCGAAGACGTATATATACATTCTCCTTGCCCAAGACCACTACTTTTCTCTTCTATCAACTCTTACTCCTTGCCCATACGCCTACAACCTACACACCTAATTACGTACATTGCGATCCAAAGTCAATTCATCACAACGGGGATTGATAAGCCATGGCGGAAAACGAGAAACTGGAGACCGAGACCATTAAGTCGGATGGGACTGGGACTACCCTCTGCGACACTTCGAGTATTACTAAGCAAACTGGCTTCGATGGGCATCTTCCTTATGTCTGCTTTCCTCATCGAGGCTGTCGCCAGCACAATCCAGGACTACAACCCGTCTATCACAACAGACATCTCCCTCCGATCATGATAGTGAAGGGTGATGTGAAGCCTGTATTAGCTAGGCTAGCACGCACAATACGCAAAACCTCAACTGCCATCGCAAAGGGGCTTCGCATCCACAAAAAGCTAAACAACGGTCGCAGTCATCCATCTTGTCGCAGTTGGTATCCCGATACTTTCCTCTATTCGCAAGAACAAGGTTTCGATGTACGCCTTCCATTCGTGTCAGACCTACGGTTTGATTATGGTTCTGTTGTGGCAATGCACCCTATCCATTGTTACATACCTTACCGTCTTGCTTTCTACCATCTAGATTGTGTACGGAAAGGCTTAGACCCCAGCGTTGAAATCGCTTTCATCCCGGAACTCTCTTGTGGTGGCATATCCAAACTCACCGAGGACGTACCGTTTACCTGGTCCAGTGAGATTTATTATCGCCACGGCGCCTTCTTACAGAAACAAGAACTTATGCTCACTGTCGACACTCGGCGGAAATCCTGGCCTGATATTGAAATTTCCCTCTGCTTCCATAGGAAAATATGTCTACAGGACTTCAGGGTAGATATAGGGGAGAAGCACTTCCTCAGGGCGAAAGCTTTTGTCAAGTTCGAGCCAGGTCGATGGCGCGGCGACAAGGGTTTCCGCTGGGTGTCTGGCCATAGCCGGCTCAGTGATTTACATATTTGCACAACTTGCCACAGCGACTTGGAGTACAATGTGGAAGTGTTTGGCTCCGAAGCTCGTGTGCGCTTCACCTGTTACCGAGACCTAGGTACCGGCGCGGAGCGATACCAGCCAAAGTGGCGCCTCATTCTGGATGGAGGGAATTCATGGTCCGCCCGAGACAGTCAATGGGACTACGAGCACGCTCGGGTAAGGTGGGATAAGCCCTCTACTTATCAGGTGTATGAGACGGTTTGGCGAACAGCCAGGGACTTGGGACGGCCTAACCTACACCACGTCACTTTTGACATCAGCAGTGGGGAATACTCTGCGACTTCGAACTGAAGATGCATTGCAATTCATGGTGCTATAATCTATGTACACTGCGTCTTTTGGACTAGGTAGTGATTCAATACTTGACAAAATTCTTGAAGGGCTTCTTGAGTTGATGAATTGCCGATTGACAGAAGTTCTTTGATATCCATTTCAGCCATCGAGGCTGTTCGTACTTGCAGGCACGGTGAACTGTATCGTCCGGAAGGCAACCAGCCTGGGGGATAAGAGATTGTGCTATCACGCCCAGTCAGCTCAAGACCAGCTCGGGGTAGATGAAGACATGACGATAGCTAACCCTCAGAAAGAGAATGTTCCAGAAAGTCGGCTGAAAGGCGCCTGGGTGTTTCCGTAACGGCAAAGGCGGTGCCAACCCACAAAGGTGCGTAGATCTCGTTAGGTTCTGGTTGGTTACCCTCGCTGCCCGTCTCGATGTCTGGGCTTCGTTTCTCCTGAGCACATCCACCACGAGGCGGAGGGCTCTCATGCAAGTCGGTCCACATTGTTTGGGCGAGGGAATAGGTTATGATGCTATGAGGGTAGATGATAACTGCCCACCAATGGACAGCATACTACGTGTTGTGAGCTGTAGGGGGAACACAGGGGTTGGGGCCTATTATCGTGCAATTTTCTTATTTCGAGTTCCGATTGCGTCTTAAAAGCAGATTGCAAGGCACCTCCACATGCGTATGGCAGTCACAAGAGCCGTCAAACGTTTCCTATCCCGGCTCTTGGAGAGCGGGCACTTACATGAAGAATCCGCTGGGAGAGGGGGAAGGGGGTGCATGCTAGGCTAATCACCTGGCGCACACACGGTCGTTGGGGTGCAGGGGTGGTCCATCGACCCGGGGCGAGGTGACCTCATGGTGGTGTAAAGCCCCTGCGGTTTGAATTTCTTTCATGTCCGAGATCCTGCGAGTAGTACGCAAGAGGAGCCGGTGTTAGCGCCGTGCCGACGGTTGGGTGGGGGGTTATAGGCACGAAGCTGTACCGTAATTACAGGGCCTGGGTAGGCCAATCATTGTTTGGTTTCTTGTGGTAAGCCTAGAATGATATGCGAGTCTTGAATGGTTCTTTACTATTTTGTGGCTCGCCGCGACAAGCATGAAGTCCGGGGCCGATTGGGTCGTCCTGGATCAGAACCATGTATGCCCGGGCAGACAACTGTAGCTGGATTATCTATTCCCGCCCAGTCCAATCACCATTCAGTTAATACTGAGTTTCAAAATGAAGTCTTGAGTAAGTTGTAACTTTATTTGTTCGACTTTTACACAGCTAGTTCAATTAATTTCTAATTATTACTTGGATCCGTGTTGATATGAAACCGGCTTGCACGTGAGATGCTTTTGAAATTCTTATACGGAGATTGACTTTATTATCGCTTCGTGGCCAGTCTCTGCTTCGTCCTAGGCTGTTCTCTATGGCCAATACTGTGCAAAATCTCTATCACGAAGAATAGCTCCTCTTCTCCATGGTCATGGCGGCAATGATGGCGGCGCCGATTCCACTTCCGTCTTCAGCTCTAGTGAGAGTGATGGGGTCTTCCTGCCGATCCTCGGGCCACCCCAAGATCTCGGCCATGGCGCCTGCCCAGCGAGCCCGGAAGGTGGTCGACTTATTCGCGACAGAGCCGTCCGCGGCCACATGACCGGTCCGGAACGCCTTGTTCAGACAGATGGCGGCCACGCCGCACGCGCAGAGCCTGGCCCCCGGACGGCGACCATCTTGCTCACCTGGCACAGGACCGCGTGGTCGGTCTCCGTGAGGGTGACGCCGAGGAGACGGACCGCCAGTGCGCGCACCACGGCGGGGGAGTTGTTCTCTATGGCGGACAGGATGCTCGAGTCCAGCATGTAGGGGACGAGCAGGCGGTGGACGTCTTCGCCGCGGAAGATGAAGCCCTTGCCATAGAGATCGAGGAGGACGAGCCGGAGGATCTCGCCCAGGTAGAGGCCCGCCACCATCTTCTCGAACGTCTGCTCGCCGGGCCGGGTCGAGATCTCGTCGATTTCCTCGTCGAACCGAGTCCGCGGCAGCACCCGGTGGCAGTTGTCAAACGCGCCATACTCGCAGTTGATCGCCATGGGGGTTTCAGGGGGCAGGTGGGCGGTGGCGCCCTGCAGCTTGGGAATCGAGCATACCTTCTCCATGTAAGCCGCGTTGCAGCCGGTGCCGAATATGCAGCCAACAATGGTTTGGGGGTCCCGGTAGGCTGAGGCAATGAGAGTGCCCGTCGTGTCGTTGATGAGAGCCACAAGCTCGACTGGTACCTTCTACGCGAACGTCAGCAGTCAAAGCAAGAGGGTCATGATCCCGACTGAATTACCCGTTGTTCAAGAATAGCCTTCAGCTGAACGACTACGTCTTCTCCTTCGACGCCCTTGATATCGAAGCCCTTGGTCCAGGTCTTGAGCCTTCCGTGATCGATCCTGTTCTGAGTGACAGGGTATGAAAAGGTGAAACCCAGTGGAAGGCTAGGGGCATGGATTATTAGTGTATCCCGCATGCCATGGAGCTCGCGAGTAGCCCGGACAGGCCAAGAAGAAAAGGAACTCACGGCTTAGACCCCTTTGGATGAAGGCCCTTTACTTCGATGAAGTTCTGGATCGAATCCGCAACCAGGCCCCATAAATCATCTGCCTTTCCAGTTTTGACCGTGCTGGGCAGATGGTAGAACTCTCGTAGCAATTCGGGGGGGCTCTTGGTTCGTCTTCAACGTGACGAGACACACTCGAAGCCTAGTGCCGCCGAGGTCAACGGCCAGGTATTGGCCGGACTCTTGGCCCGTGGGATAACCTTGCACCCAGGTCACTTCCATAGCCTGAGGGATACAGGCATTAGTACTGTGCATCTCTGTCCTTTTCGGGTGTGAAAACCAAATACTCTGGGCTGATGGACGCGAGGGTTGCATATACTCACAAGGTTCTGTTCCGGTTTCCGCAAACCCTCCTGCAACTCTTCTTGAAATCTTTTGGTGATCTCCTTGAGTTTAGGTGTACTAACCGTAAAGGCGTCTTCCAGGCGACCCAGCTCAGCGTTTAAAGTTGCTTTTGAGTCTTGGATATCTTCCATTTTCACGAACTTAATAATATCAATGGTGTTTATTTTGTCATGTAAGCTCTATCGAAACCGAGGAGTATATTCCCGTGGTATTTATATCTACATTTGCTATTGAATACTTGTCACATAACTGATTATCTGTCCTCCCGTCAATCTTGTGAGTCAGTTGATGATTACTTACTTAGTTCGTCATTCTTAGTTGGATTCAAGTTGACGGAACCATGATATGGCATACTCGACATGTCTCAGCAAAGCAGTGAGCTGGATACCGGGACATGGCGTCAGCATGGTGTACGACCCATGAAACATGAAAGGCAGGAGTGATAAGACGCGGCCCACTTGGAGACCGGATTCCCCCGCGCCAAACGCTTCTAACAACATGTTGTAAATCGTGAGGCTCCAGTGCCTGTGGAGCGATGACAAGGCGCGAGCCAGATTGCATTAGAGCTCCTCCATCGTTCCTCCAATCTTTCAGAGGGGGCGGAAGTAGAGTGTATCAGCCTACCTGATTTAAGTACTTAACAAGTATAGTAGTCAAGCTCATGATAAGACAACTGGACTGAGCAAATGGTAGGGTGCTGAATGAATATACATCTAGTAAGATTCACAGAACGACACGAATAGTTTACCAAGTAGGCCAGGAGCTGAGACTGTGGCAAGGAGCTATGGGCCAAATAGGATCTCTAATCTTAGTATATAATTACTGAGTATAAGCTCAGTCTGTAGAGACAGTACCTAATGGGCACTTGGCCATCACGCAGGGGGCTTCCTTGGTCTGTGTCGCCCACACAGACTAGGGCGCCGAGGCGAGCGACGGAAGCACAGCTCACTCGCCCCTTCTGGGGCCTTTGGTCCAAATTTCCGAGAGATCTCGCAATACTCTAGGTCGCCTGGGAACCAGCCTCTGAGATGCCTATGCAGCTCACAGCGCGTGGCACCGCAATGTCCACAATAATACGAGCTGCTCACCGCCATAGAGTTTACGCCGTCCACCTGCTCCAGTGCCCTCTCACTCTCTCCCGGTGGGTTTCCATTGAGCCGCCAAATCCATTCCATGTTGTTCGGACCTTTCCGCCGGGCTGCCAGCGGGACGACACCATGCATGCGCTGGTGGATAGCGTAGAAGCGCCTGCTGGCTAAGGCAAGACAGGTGCTGTCGATGGGGTCGAGATATTCGAAGATGATGTAGTAGAGCTCAGGAGGGAGGCCGACGAGCTGCAGCTGGGAAGGAGTCACCAATGAACAAAATTCCACTGGTAGCAGGCCGTGTGAGACGAGGGTCACATCAGTCGGCCATTTGGAGAAAGAGACGCATTTGCAGTTGCAGGGAGACAGGAAATACCCAGTGCTTAACCCCAAGTCAGCCCCTGCATGAGCCGGGTGGCCTAGCATAGCTCGGTGATGGTTGACTCTATCACCAAGTGTAGACTGTGCGTAGAATTGAGACAAGTGCATGGTAAGCTGAGAAGCGTATACCCAAGGACCAAGATACGACCGAAGGCATCAATCCCATCCGGCACAGTTGCTTTAAAAGGCTTCATTCTAGTAACGCCATGACGTACGGGTCTCTCTACTGTCCATGAAAGTAGACGACATTTCGTATATCATCCAGGGCAAATACTGAGATCACTCCAGATTCCGGGAATGGAGCCAGTCTATAGGTAAGTACTTGGTAGAGCCCTGTTCTCAACTTGTCCCCCGAAGCACCTATATGGTGTGCAGCGCATGGGGGTTGACTTGATGGGTCCGTAAGCGACACTATGACACCATGACGGCATCAATTCGAGGGAGCACGTTACGAAGCATACCCACAGCCCCTTCTTACAAGGAAACGCGGCCCAACCTCAGTGGACCCATCAAGATTAGCACATCAAGATTAGCAGTGGGCTGTCACTTTGGTTCGTGAATGATTAGAGTATGCCCGGAAAGATGGGAAAGCATGTGCTCCCTTGAACATAAGCCGGCAACTGGACTCGTGTCAGCAAAGCCATTATTGCCATTGAGACTGGGCCCTAATAAGCCCGACCAAACGTGCAAAACCGGATGCCCAGTCAGGAAAGGGGACAATGCTGCGTGCTTAGATTGTTCTGCCCGGGCAGACTTTTCTCACTAATAAGTTAATTGCACTTTCTAGTGGCGAGTCCACAGTGCCAAGCCCACTAGACCAGCAGTGATACGCCCAATCACCACAGGTACGTGCGTGTGTATCCTCGAGCAGCGCCCAGGTATAAATAAAGTAAGTATGTCTGCTGTGATTCGAGGTAAGCCAGAAGGATGGCTCAGTGTTGGATACCTGCCCATATACGCCAATCGACACCCCCCTGCCTACAACTGACTGCCACGGCGACATGTCGAACAACAACAGTATCCCAGACCTCAACCTCGACCCGCCCGGTCTCCCTCTGGGTCGGGAACAGACGGCCAAGTCGTACACGTACGAACACGAGCGAGGATGGCGACGGTACCGCATGCTGAGGCCATGTCGCGGCATGTACCACGATGTGCGCCGGCGACTGCCCTACTATTGGAGTGATATCACCGACGCCTTCACCTATCGGACAATCGCTAGTACTGTCCGCATGTACTTCGTCAAGTAAGTCAGCTGGCTGCTCTGCTGCTCCGGGGCTAAATTACTCGGGGTTTTCCCACATGCTGAATCATTACAGCCTTCTGCCAGCTCTTGCGTATACCTTGGATATGAACCGAAAGACGGGCGAATTCTTTGGCGTCACCGAAGCCCTCTTCTCCTCCGCCCTGGCCGCCATGGTCTTCAGCATCATCGGCGTCCAACCCTTGACGATTGTCGGCATCACGGGACTGATCTCGCTCTTCAACTACACCATCTACGACATCATATCACAGTACGACGTGTCGCTGTACCCGAGCTTCATGGCTTGGACAGGCATCTGGGCGGCCATCTTCCATTGGATTGTGGCCATTTTTAACCTGTGCGATTACATGCGCTATGTTACCGACTTTTCCAGCGAAAGTTTTGGCATGTACGTAGGCATCATATATATCAGTATGTGTACACGGACGGGGGAATCGCGGGCTTTGGACATGTTGTATTGACACAGACGCCTTCCAGTCAAAGGAGTCGAAGAGCTCGTCAACGAGTTCGAGCACTATGGAGCGGCTGCAGGCTACCTGAGCTGCATCATCGCCATTCTCTACTTCGCCTCGATTTATGGCTTGGAAAAGCTGGGTCAAAGCACCGTCTGGCTACCATGGTTCCGTGGTATCCTGGCTGATTATGCTTATGTGGTAAGTTGTCTATCACATTGCCTAGCAGCATCCGGCCGTTGTACTCATACATCTAGTTCCCTACTCTCTTTTGGGTTGGGTTTTCACACATTCCGGGGAGGCTGAAGGACGCCGAAATTTCCAAATTGCCCGTCACCAAGGCTTTTTACCCTACGCAACCTCGCGGCTGGCTACTCGAGTTCTGGAACCTTCCGGTAAAATGGGTTTTCGTCGCCCTGCCTTTCGGCTTCTTGCTGATGCTACTATTCTACTATGACCACGTCAGTTCACCCAGCCGTTGCTCCCTCTCCCTCTCCCCCTTAGCCGCAACTTCGCAACTTTACTGATCTTGCCATTGCAGAATGTGAGCAGCATCACGGCTCAAGCCCGTCAATTTCCGCTGAAGAAGCCTGGCGGCTTCCACTGGGATTTCTTTCTGCTCGGGTGTACAACGTTCGTCGCAGGGATCCTAGGTTTGCCCATGCCAAACGGCTTGGTTCCCCAGGCTCCAGTTCATACTGATTCTCTTACGAACTATACCACCGAGTTGAAGATTATTGCGACCGCAGAAGGCGAGGGAACGGAAATACGCCGCCCAATAGTCAAGGCGACGGCCGTAGTCGAACAACGAGTTTCCCACTTCCTAATGGGTCTCGCGCTGATCGGCACTATGACTGGACCGCTGCTCACGGTCTTGCATACCATGCCCTCTGCTTTATTTGCCGGGGTGTTCTTTGTCGTTGGCGTAAGTATATGCTTCCTCGCTTTGCTGCCTGCTGTTTGGTTCCAGCTTCGACTGACTTCAATGATTACTTACGCAGTGGGGTTCCATCGAGTCCAACAGCATTGTACACAGGCTCGTCTTCCTCATGTCCGAGAACCGGTTCATCCAACGGGACGAGCCACTACTCCAAGTGCGCCGGCGCGCCATCTGGCTCTTCATTGGCTTGCAAGCTCTCGGTGTTGCGGCCACGGTCGCCATCTCGCAAACCATAGCCGCGATAGGATTCCCGGTGCTCATCATTCTGCTGATTCCCCTCCGCACGCACGTCATGCCTAAATGGTTTAGTCTAGCCGAGCTGGAAATCCTGGACGAGTTCACCTGCACTAACAAGCAGGTTTTGGCAAGCCTGGGTGGTGCGCCTGCGCTGCCAGAGCACACTAAAGAGGAGGACTGGGGTCTCGAGCGCCGGAGATCCGAACAGAGATTCGGGCTTCGTCGACAGCGAGCTGGTAGTCTCAAGCGCTAATAGGCTCGTGGGCAATAGCCGTGAGGGGGGGACGTCGATCAGCCTCTAATGCACATCCAGGGGGCAGGGATCAGTCAGCACTTGCCGGGGTATTTCCCCTTTCCGGAGTGGCGTCCTTTCTGTGTATCTCGATTTGTGACGTCTGCATCGGCAATGGTCGTCTTGAAGATGACGTTTACTTCCATCTAATACCTCGGCCCCTGGCCTTCACTAATATACTACGTTCGATGTTTTCCAAGTGACCCATACCCTTTCAGCCATTGACTTGCCCCTGTAGCTTGTCGTGCCATGCATCGGAGCATCTCTTTCTCATCATGGCATCTAGTAGTTCGTCCAGGCGTCCACCAACAACCATTCAGGAGCGTACTTGTCAACTCATCTTAGATGAGATATCCAAACTGCCCATACAGTTGGGGGATATTGAAAGTCTCCGGCATCCTGTGCTTCACATCAAGACAAGTCTTGAGGAGCAGTCTGCAGAGCCTGTGCGACCCCAGGCAACGATTGGACATCTGGTCCCTGTAAGTCTTAAGAGGGAAACTCGACTCTAACAACCAAAACTCATGAGCATTGTAGACAGCTTTGATTGACCTTTCTGGGATCATATCTCAGTCCTCGCCCGTGTCATTGCCACCGCAGCCAGATGCGGATTCAAGATGTACGACTTCTCCGGCCCCTGTGCAGCCGAACTCCCCAGCAGTGTCTCTTTCGCCATCACCAAGTTCAATCTCGGTTAAGAACCAGCTGCGAAAACTGCCGCCTAGACGAAAGTCGAAGGGGGCACCCCGTCGTCCGGGCGTAAGTAAGTTGCGGCCAGCCAATGGCAACCCGACGGCTACTGCGTCCGGCGGCAACAGCCCAAGACATATCCAGAGCAGCGACAAGTTTCCGAAACGGCTCAAGGTGAAGCCGATTGGTTACACTCTGCGGCCCTCATCATCTGACAAGCTCATTGCATCTATCTGGGAGCAAATCTTTCAGGACAACCACTTCGGCCCGCAGGGTCTCCGGGTTCCCGTTCAATTCGCCGAAGAATGTCAGCCCGGCATGGAGAAGAGGCTTCTGCTACCGTCCGCACAGTCGCATCAACCAACTTTCCAAGTTGAGAAAACAGCTGACAGCGAAAGCTTCTTCCGGTCCTGGAATGTGCTGTGCCAGCAAGTGACGGTGGCGAGTAGGTCCTACCGTTCCGTGGCAACTATCGTGCAGGCCCATTGGGTTGAGGCGTTTGACAGGTTCGTCGACGAGTGTGCAGCCGCAGAGACCTGGGTGACCCGCTCGAGGCACAGCATGAGAGCTCTCCTGAACGCCTGCGACGATTTCGGCTGGTCCGAGAAAGAGCTGCGCAACAAGATGCACATCTGGCGCGGGTTCAAGGAGATCAAGGACGCCGGTGGATGGGCCGCTTTGGTTTTCTCGGGCATGGGCATCTACCGGTTTTCCAAATACCGCACTGCCCCGGGCTACGAGGGCTACGCACGTCGCCTGCGCCTCCTACGGCATTCTCTGGAAGTCGCTGCCGATACCCTGCACCCGGACTGGAGACAGCTGCTCACCCTCATCGACCAACCCGCCAAGAGGCGGTACAACGGACATCTACACGACTGGGTCGTTTCCCTGGACGGGTCGGCACCCGTGCCTCTGGGAACTACGTATCTGCAGTGGGATGCCGACTTCGCATTCGAGCACATCGAAGAGAGCATCGTCGACCAGACGGTTTGGGGCCGCGACGACCCGCGCTGGGCGCCCCCGGCCACGAACACGGCGGCGGCGGCGCTCCCGGTCTGCGAGACGTGCGGGAGCGAGCAGTCGGACGACCGGGTCCGGAACAAGTGCGACTGCTTCCCGAACTTTTTCGGCGGCGGCCACAAGACTCGGGCCAGCGCCGTCATGGTGTTCCAGACGTCCGACGGGCGCAACAACGGGCTGCTCGCCCTCGGCGCGTTCGCGCGGGGCGCGCCGGTGGGCGAGGTCGCGGGCGTCGTCACGGCGGGGCGCCGGGGCGTCGACGTGTTCGAGAGCGCGACGCGGGGCGCGACCTACCAGGTCTGGCAGGGGGAGCGGGGCAACTTCACCCGGTTCGTGAACCACAGCTGCAGCCCCAACGCGCAGTACCAGCGCTTCACGTGGCTGCACACGCAGCGCATCGTGCTGGTCAGCAAGGGCATCGAGGCGGGCGCCGAGGTCACGGTCGACTACTCGGACGTCTACTGGAACGGGCTCGGGCTCTCGTGCCGCTGCGGCCAGGCATGTTGCCGGTATAAGCGCGACCGAGATGGTGTGTAGTGGTTCTACAAAATCTGCAGCCCCTCTCGTACCAGGAGGTGGACTTTCGGTGCACCGTACATAGAAATATAACAGGCTCTTAGATATCCAGCGTATGTTAGCCAGGTCGAGAGACTCCAACTCTACTCAGCTGCCAAATGACAATCTCAAGGTTCCCATGGTGAATATGCCGGGCCCAAGTCCTGTGACGCCCGTCTAGTAAGAGTCTTGCTGCATACAACGGCGTTCCTAGCCAAGCTGTATACCATCTCCCTCGAAATGGTGTCCCTCTCCGAGTAACATGACTAGTCTGTGACGACACTTCAGCCGTGAACTACATTTCATGCCTAACTCCGATGCAAGAAACCCCAGGATATTGAATACATCGCCACTCTGCGACATCTTGGTGGTGGGGACTGTACGGACGTCCAATGACCGTGGACCGCACCTCGGCTTCCCGTCTTCGCTTTAGGAAACTTGAAAGTAGGAGGTGGGGGGCGAGGGTGCTGGACGGAAGCTTTCCGGCGAGAAGATGGTATAGAAAGAGAGCCAGGCCGGCCAGGATCCAACTGCCACATATGAATGGCTGCGGCCAATGTTCCATCGTGATCTCGGATAACTGTCGTTGACGTACCAAGCTACCTAAGACATAGGCCCCCTTTCCCACCATCCCCACCACCCCCTGCGTGTGGGCCTCGGTAGATCATGTCTTCGGCCTGACTTCCATGAGCGTCCAGCCCAATGGCAGTGGCAGAGACGTAGCAACCAACGACCAGGACTTGTGGTTGGCTATCTCCAACCCGGCCCACCCGCTGCCAGTTCGGTTCGTGCCCCAAAATCCACTGCGCGTGCATGGGCTGTTCTTCTACATACAGAGCAGGTGTACCCGACTGGAAGCACTGCTGCTGCTGCGCTGCTACACGGCTGGCAACCAATCATAATACCAGTGCAGCCTGTATTGCCTGACTTCTGGCACCATCTCTAGATCTCGTTATAGCTTAGATGGCTCAATGGCAGGGGGGGAGGGAGGGGGCGTGGGACGTGGCTCCGGGGGATCTAGATCGACTGATTTTCAGTGGTAATTATAAAAAAGGTGGCCGGGACAAGCACTGGCTTACGGGCCTCCCCCTCTCGGCATCTGCACAGTTCTTTGTCAGTCCCAAGACTCTAAGCCTCGTCAGATCAGATTCCCGCTATGAATGATTTTCTTGCGGATGCAGACCCGAGCAGCGCTGTCGATGCGCTCGAGTGGTGTGCCTACGAACACTTCTTCAACAATGGCATCCTTCAGATGGTTCCGCGTCAAGAAGCCGAGCGAGAACTGACGGATAGTGAAGTCGAAAGCTTGCTGCTTACTTCAATGTCATCGAATGCGTCAAAGACAGACTCGGTACGTCATGGTCCCCCTGCTTCCCTCGGCGTGAGAGGGTAGGGGATGAGGTTCACTTTTAACTTTTACTAACATCAACAACCGTAGCCACAGCTCTCACGTGAAGAGCAAGACGGGCAGGCATGGCCTGGACAGAGCCGTCGTGATGATGAGTGCCCACCGGAGACCAAGTCGAAGGAGGCAGCAGGGGCGCCGGCGCCGTTACCAGACGACCGCCACGCAGCGCTCATAGCGGCGTACGAGCAACGCAAGGCGACGAATCGCATCGCGGCGCACAAATACCGGGGCAAGACCCGGCGGTGGAGGAAGAAGCTCGAGGAACGCAAGGTCGAGCTGGAGAGGGAGCATGCGCGGCTTCTCGCGCTCTTCTCCTCCCTCCGCGACGAGGTCTTCGAGCTCAAGAACGAGGTCTTGAAGCACAGCTCGTGCGGCAACGGGCCCATCCAGAGATATATAGAGAATGCCGCTTTCAGAGTAGCTGGTAAAACTTGATTCCCCCAGACACGCGTTTACCCACACATACAAGCCAGACATGCACAAAATAACAAGTTGGAAACTTGGCAGTTAAACACTAAACCCTATAAAACAAAAGCGTCCGATGCATCAAAGTCTATTATACGATTCTCTAATTTCCAAGAAGTGCCTATCTCATGCATCGCCCCGGTAACAGGCTGCCCCTGTGCCTCGGAGTATATCCGGGGGGGCCTGATGGTGCCGCCTTTTCATGAACGGGTGGATAAACGTATTGGTGCTGCGGCTGCTGTTGGTGCCACGTCTTCTGGGGATCGTTCAAGGATGTGACGGTGGTTTGAGGGGCATAGCCGCGCGCTTAAATAGGGAGTGTCTAGTCCTCCGTAGAGATGACCATCGTTATATCCAATAACTACTTATGTATGTAATCAAGTTGGCCTTGTCTAGAGCGTCAATCAGTCTCAGCGTTAAATGACTCAGCTGAGTCACTATCATCTTCTTCGTACTCGGATTCCGTATAGACCTGGTCGTGGTCGGGCGTGCCCCTGTCCAGGTCCTCCTGCGCCAGGGCATCCCAATCATTCGTCATTTTTTCCGGGAACGCCTTTCGGGCTATTCCGTTTTTCGCCTCGTCCAGAAATCTCTTCCATCTCTCGAGGTATGTGTCCTCCTTGTTATCGAACCACAGGGCCGCACAGAGCTTGGCAGCCAAATCGAGGCTATTCCCCCGCGTGGATGTCGTGATTAGCGTGGTCTTCCCCCTTATAAAGGGTCTGCAATGGGGATGCAGTGCAATAATAATACTCACCTAGTCCACTGTCCTGTTTGATCCCCGGTAAGCCGGCAGAGGTCGATTCGTTCCTCGAGCCTCTTTAGATGTGCCAACAACTGAGCCCTATCCCAGCTCCTGCTTATCCATTCTCTTGGCCTCCAGAAACCATGATCGGATCTCAAGTTTCTCAGGCCCTCATCGAACTCCCGGGATCTAGCTCCGCCGTCGGCCAGGCTGCATACCTGGCAATCGCAGTTGAACCCCCAGGAAGTCAACAAGCCGCTTTGCCGCACCTCCCTTGTCGCGCCTCCAAAGTCGTATGTGATGGTGATCTCTTCCCCCTCTTTGATGTCTTGTACGGCATACGCATACCACCGGGGCTTGGTTGTCCCCCCTCCAGTGGGGGGGCAAGTTGCACTTCCACTCCGCGAGCGGCAGGCATGAATGATTGAACCGTGATGCGTTGAAGAAAAGCGCGCTTTTGTCTTGGTCTTGGAACACTCCAAAGCAGTTGGTTTGAAACGTGGCCAGCCTCTGGTAGTCAAGTCTAAACTGCGCCCGGGCTGTTTCATCTTTCATTTTCTCTGCCTTTCGATCTGTCCAAGTCTGCACCTCGTCTTGGACGTGAAAGTGAAGACTGTCGAACTTCAACTTATCTGCATCCGACAGTTGCTCGTATTGCTTCCGCACATCGTCTTTTGCGTTTTTTGACGTGAATTCTTCCTCTAGCATGATCGCTGCCTCATCCTCGATGATTACATCCCCCACAGCAATATCCTTCGTGGCATACACCCCATATCCCTTAGTATGGTCGATGAAGCGCGCGGCACATACTTCAGAAAGCTGAGTGCTCGGGTTATCAGAATCAGACATTACTACGTCGTGGAAAATAGGTTAGCCAAGCGTCAGCCAGCCAGTCGGTGTGGGTTTTATAGTTTCGAATGAAGTATAGTTCGGGAGCTTAGAGAAACCGTATCGTTGCACCGAGTAGCAAGCATATGGTTAGTGGTGACATCTTATCAGAGGAAGTGGTCGGAACCCCTGAGTGTTGGTGACCAACAACGAATGTCAATCATCATCCTGATCCGGATTCCGGGTTCGGCATATCGCCTTTGACGGAGTACAACAACGAACAGGGGGAAAAAGAAGGACATTGTGTGCGTTTATGGTGCAATGGGCAATATTTAGACAAAGGACTATTAATTAGCTCTTTGTGTTTTCGTTCCGCCCAGCTTCAAAGCCCCCTAGGTTCTGTTCTGTAACACTGGAAATTCCACACTCCTCTCTTCATATGCAATTCTCAGAACCAGTATCCATACTATAACAACTATCATTTCGTGGTTGCAAACCTCTTTTCGATCTCTCAACATGACGACGGGCAAAGTGGTGGCTGGCGGGGGTGACGACTTTGGTCAAGAGCTGTCGAAGAGGATCTGCAGTATTAGCGATCTCGACATTCTCGATGCCCAAAGGAAATCGCTGGATAAGGATTTCAACCTCACAGAGCACCTCATCTTGGAGATCTACCCTAAACTTGACTCCCTCCTAGACTCTATCGTCTTGTATCGTATCGACTCACGGGCACATAAATCGGAAGATCCCGATGAGCTATTCGACAAGACAGTCGCAACTATGAAGGGAGTGCAAGAGTTATTATTCCATGCCAAGGACAATACCCAGGCGCAGAAAAGAAAGTGGATGCCCGTCTTACTGAAGCATTTGGACAAGTTCCGCAGAGCACCTTGGCTTCGGTGTCAAGACAAGAGTTTTCTAGACCTCCTCGCTGCCATGTCTGCCTTTCGCCGAAAGAACTGGCCGGTGAACAAAGCAGCCTGGAATAGAGGTCATCTCATCGGGAACAGAGACTTCGATAAAATCTTCGACGAGTTTGTCGAACTAGGCAAAGGTCGTCTACCGCAGAACAGGCACGAGGGCCGTAGGTTCGTCCATGCCTCGGTAACCTTGGTCCTGCAGGCCAGTCGCGCCTTGCTTATTAGTTTGGACGCTATCAATATCACCCTAGCGAACCTGGTAAACAAAGAGACCCGTCCGACTTGCATAGATGTCCCTGCCTCAAGTCCCCTATTTCTTTCCGGTACTGAGAAACGGCCGGGCGCGATGGCTTTCAAAGCACACCTAGGCGGCCCTTATACCGAGTCTCGGAGTCGATACCCCCTGGCTGATGTTCATGGCTATTCTGGAAAAAGGGATTTTGGCGTGTTTTCAGATCCCAGCCAGGAAACCAATGAAAATGGTCATTCCAAACGATTGGCGGTCGAAAATGGAGGGGCCGCAGAGGGTAATAAGAGGGAAGGGAACCACCGCGATGTAGACCAGAGCAAAGCTGGTTACTACAACTACACCATCGCTGATGCGGACAAGGACATCGAGGACCTCCGCATCGTTGCCGAAGGCGGAGACTTTTCGGACAAGCAGTGGGGGGAGTCACTCCGGTATGGAGACTACCTTGGGACATGGTGCAAAAGTACGCGCCAACGTTACTCCCGGGGATCCGCGAATGGGACTGGACGTTGGAGATCGGCCAGTCCCGGCGACAGGAGGACATCAGCGAGGCGCTCGGCCAGCTGGAGACGAGGATGGCCGAGATGCGCGAGTCCATGACCCGCACGCGTGCCCAGGGCCGTCCCAACTACACCAAGCTCAAGGCCCTCAAGTGCACGGCCTTCGTCCTCCGCTACCTGCGGTCGCTGCACATGCGCATCGTCTTGGCGACGCGGCCCGGCAACGACCTCTTGCGGGCGCGCGCGGACCGCCTGGCCGACTGGATCCTCCACGAGGAGGTGTGGAACGAATCCCACCACTACGCCCTGACGAGAATGAAGGCCAACAACAAGAACCGCCCCAGGCTCGAAAAAGAGATGGGGATCCGCAATGCCAACATCGCCGGCTGGCGGACCCAAATCCAGGCGCTCGACGCGGCCATCGTCGAGAAGCATGCAGCAGACAAGATCGAAGAACTGGAGAGGCAGCCAAAGGGCACGCCAGAGAAGTCACTATCCACGCCACGGAAACCCCCTTTCGTGGCCCACGTTCTTGGGGACGACATCGACGCGCAGCTGGACAGCATTTCAGAGTCTCCTGCCCGCGCGCTGGACCCGTCCAACTACTCTCCATGTATACGCGCGCGCCCTTGCCCTGTGCCGCCCATGAAGGGAATGAAGATAAAGAAGGAGCCGGAGTTCACGGTTTTCGCCGCAGGTGGGCCTCCTGGATACAAAGACCTGCCTAAGGAAGGGGTCTATAATAAGCTGCAGTACATGGTCATTCTTACATTCTGGCGGGTTTTACAGGCGCAGCTGAAGGGTCTATGAGGGGGGCGACATTGGGCGTTGGGGTTGAGACACGGGATTGGCCTTGGACAAAGGCGTTATGAAGGTAGACCTGTGCTTCGGCAGGTCAATGCAGGTTTTACACAAGAAGAACAACACCCAAAGTTATCTAGTATATTATAGTCTTTGATGCGTATTGGTTTATAAGCGACCTGTTCTTTGAAATAACCCACTGGTGGACTAGAGCATCACACGACAATGCCTCACATTTCAACCTTTATGCACAAGATTGAATAGCAAGATAGAAACACGCATCATATTCTCTTTTTCGTCATTGTCCGTGGCTCTGATGATGCATAATGCCCTACTAGTTGCCCTTCTGATTCCTACCCACTATAGAACTGGTACCTCAACTAGGGGGCAACAACTGCTTGGCCCATTGGAAGCAGTCCTGCAGATTAGTGGTGATATAATGCGGAAGACGCCAGAAAGGGGTCAAGGGGTCATAGTATTCAACCAAACTGAAGTAAGGGCAATCGATGCGGATGGCTTTGAGTCAAGCTATTGAATTGATCCTATTGCGGACTGTTCCATATCCGGTCAAAGGACCACCAATTGAATCTCATTGTGGGAAATATGCAATGTGTTCTGAAAGCAGCCGATAGGCGTTCTTTGTTGCGCCAGGGGGAGAACATAGGGACAAGAAAGGCTACCAAAACCCAGTCCCCTTCTTCCTTGAGCTGCAATTCACATTACCATTCTCGCACTACAGTTTCTCTGTGATCAAATCTAAAAGAGTAAAGGGAAAGAAAAAAACATCCCCCAGATCTTCATAGTTGGAAACAAGTCATGGCGGCCCGTTCGAAGCACCACCCAGAAAGCCCGACATGGCACGTCGACGACCTGGAGAGCCGATGGGAGATCCTCAACAACATGGCTACTAACTCCATGGAAGAGGCAAAGCAGATGTCGTTTCACCCCCTCGAGTTTCTGGTCAAGGTCGTGTACCCCCGCTACGTGAGTCTCCTGGAAGACGTCAAAAAGGCCATTGACCAGTCCCAAAAGGACCAGAACAACGGTGGAAGCCTGGATCTCATCGACAAGCTGCGCGACATCGAGACTGACATCCTCATCGATCTGAACAAGACCCTCTTTGGCCAGTTCACCGCCGCCGGCACGCAGTTGAAGCCGGAGGACAAAGACAGCACAGCATGGGTGCGCCTGCTGTTGCGTGACTTCCGCTGGCTCCAGAACGCAGCGGACCTCCAGCCCTATGGAATGCAGCTTGCAGAGCACTTTGGCTGGGCGTTGGGCTTCATCGGAGACTGCCTGCCCGCGTCCCGCCTCCTGTGGGTCGACGGCGACCTCGCGGGCAACGACGAGTTCGAAGGGCTCTTCGACGAGTTCTGCGGCCTGGCGACGGGCAGCGCCCGCGGCCGGATTAACAGGGACGGGGAGAACCGCAAGCTGGTCGAGAACTCGCAGAACATCGTGCAGGAGGCCTTCGACGCGCTGCTCCTCAGCCCGAGCGACATCGACATCTACTGGGAGGAGCTGCAGGACGCCGAGCTCTGCCCGCTCTTCCTCCACCACCCGCCCTGCAGCGAGCTCTTCTGGGCGGGGCGGGGCCACGCGCTCGGAGCCCGCGGCCTAAGGGACAGCCTGGGCTACATCGCGGGAGACAAGCTGAACAGCGCCTGGAGAGCGGACGTCTCCATGATGGTGGAGGCGGCGCCGGCTCCAAACGAGATCAGCATCAACAAGAACAACAGCAATATCAGCAAGAAGAGAAGCGGTTCTCAAGCCTCCCTGGATAACGACGTTTTAGTGGCCAAAAAGCGAGCTCTCATCGCACTGGCATTGAAAAGACCTGTTTTGGATATTGCCGAAGTCAAAGTGGACGAAGTCGCAGAGGTCGAAGAGGCAGAAGAGGCAGAAGAGGTCGAAGAGGTCGAAGAGGTCGAAGTGGTCGAAGTTGAAGAAGGCGAGGACCAAGAGTACGAGTACTCAGAGTACGAGGATCAAGAGTACGAGGTCGAAGACAACTACATGCTCGAAGATGCACTGAACGACATCATGAACCTGCGAGGCGAGGCAGGCGTCGCCCCGCCGCTGCCGCCCACGACGGCGCTCGTGACGCCGACGGAGCCCATGAAGGAGGAGACGGAGCGGCGCTACCGGCATTACTGGGCCGGGTTCGTGCGGGCGCAGGACGTCATCTGGTGCTTCATCCAGAAGCGGCAGGCCGAGCTCGCGGCGGGGGGCGGGGCGGGCGACGACGCGGTCCCCGCGCCGGGGGCCGTCATCGCGACGCTGCGGGCGCAGCTCGCGACGGACATGGTGGCCGAGCTGGCGGCGATCCGCGCCGCGCGCGCGCCGCCGCACACGGACAGCGCGCGCCTCAAGCAGTGGCGGCTCGCGGCGTGGCGGCAGCGCTACCTGCGGTCGCTGCAGCTGGCGCTGCTGGCGCTCGACGGCGCCCCCGCCGCCGACTTCGACGACGAGTACGAGCTGCGCCTCGAGGACTGGATCGAGCACGAGGAGGCCTGGAACGCCGCCGACCGCCACGCCGTCGCCCGCCTGCTCAAGACCGAGACCGCCCGCCGCGGCGCCCGCCTGCGCATCGAGGCCCGCGAGGCCAACATCGCCGAGTGGAACGACATCCTCGAGACGCACGGCAGCTTCGGCGCCGCCGCCGAGGCCAGGAAGCAGCAGCGCCAGGAGCAGCAGCAGACGACGACGACGACCAAGGCATTGTTTTCTCCTGCCACAGCTCCTACCGCCGCTGCCGCCGGCAGGAAACCACCATCCAATTACCGAGTCGAGCTTACGGGGCCCGTCATCGGCTCCCTGCAGTACGATGTGGACAGCAAACCCGCGGCCGATCCCCAGAGCCGCGACGTGTTCGCGCGAGGGGGGCCGCCGGGGTACCAGGGCATCCCCACCAACACCGTGTACGAGAAGCTCCAGTACATGATCATCTTGACGTTGTGGCGTTGCCACATGGCGGTAGACACCGGCCTATGAGTGGGAGGGTTTGGGGGGATGGAGGGGACATCGTCAGTGTAGTGGCCAAGGCAGACGTGCACATGGAGAGAGAGGACTTAGCTTTGGGGGAGGTGACACAGGAGTGATTTCTTTGTTGGAGACGTACTGTCTGTTACGGGATCAATGCGCAAGGGATTATAGGTTGGAGTATTAATACGCGAGTAGTCAGTCAACAAGATAACACATGCCCAAAATAGGGGTCACGTGAACCATGTCCAGTTACCATGTCCAGACCATTATCTATTTTATGCTGCCTGATTTTTTAGGTATATATAAGTAGAACACAATATTCCTGTATAATGCATAACCAGTAGACGAAGCCTAATCCTTGCAGTACCATGACAACGGCCAATACAACTCTATAAGCATGTATGAAAACACCCCAGAGATACGAACCTCTACCTGTATAATATCGAGCGAGTATACTGATTACAAGCCAAGAACGGCACGAGCGCCTGGCTCGCTGCAGACATAAATGACATCGTGAGCATCCGAGAAGCCATTGAACTTGGTAGCAGAGCACTTGGTGTATGCGCCCATATCCTCGAAGTAGAGCCAGTCACCGACATCGAGCTCATGGTCGAAGCGGATGCTCTCGGTGATGCGGTCAATGCCATCGCAGGTAGGGCCCCAGATGGAGTACTCGATGCCACCGCCAATTCCAGAAGGAAGGCCGTCGGCGGTGGCCGTGTCGAACAGTACGTTCTTGCCCGCGCGCAGAATCTTGGCAACTGGCTGCTGGTGGTCAAACATGATGCTACTGAAGTTGCCATACAGGCCATCGTTGACGTAAGCCATGTAGCTCGACTCGCCACTGGCAGGGTCATGAATGGTGCGGCGAGCAATGATGTTGCAGGCAATGGTGAAGGCCGAGGAGACATAGTAGCGGCCGGGCTCAGCGATGACATTGACAGAGGGAGGGAAGTATTCATCAAGAGCTCCTCGAAGGACATTAGCCATAGCCTCGAAGCTATCGCCGCTGAAGCCGCCACCAACATCCAATGTCTTCAGGTCGTAACCGTGAGCATAAGCCTGCTTGAAGACGGTGTCGGCATCCTGGACAGCCTTGAGGAAGGCCAGAGGGTCGGAAGCACCCGACCCGACATGGAAGCTCACTCCCACCACATTGAGACCAAGATCCTTGGCAAGTGCAAGAAGGTTTTCAGTGTCGTCGAGAGAAGCACCAAACTTCAGGCTGAGACGGCACAGGCTTGACGAGTCATCGGTCAGGATGCGGAGGAAGAGCTCAGCCTCGGGGTACAGCTTAGCAATCTTGCGCAATTCGTCGGCGTTGTCAAAGGTCATCTGCTTGACGCCCTTGTTGGCGACGTATCGTACGTAGGAGTTGGTCTTGCAGGGCTGTGCATAGATGATGCGCTCGGCATCAACACCCATGTTCAAGACTTGTTCAATCTCGGCCTTGGAAGCGCAGTCAAATCCAGTTCCCAGTGCAGCTAGAAGCTGGAGAACCTGGGGATCGGGGTTGCATTTGACAGCGTAGAAAGGCTTGACGCGAGGAAGATTCTTCTTCCATCGCATGTGCTGGCGATAGACCTCGCCAAGATCGCCCACAAAGAAGGTATCCTCATCTCCGGGCTCGCATGATTCGTGGTCGATGCTCTCGACGCGGCGGCGAAGAGCATCGCCAATCATATGCTTGCCTAGAACAGCGCCATTCTGATGATTTTCAGGAAAGAAATCCTGCTTGACATGAGCCAATGTATGGTTATTCGTTGGAAACGTAACCGGTGCAAATTGCTCAATGGTAGCTACTGCCATAACCATATCCCTTGATTTCAGGATGGTGGGGACGGGTGGGAGGGGAGGAGTCGATTCTGATTTCGGATGTGGACTTCAGAGGTAAGTCTGGTGGTTGTAGGACTATCTGCTGGGTATATATAACTCCAAGGAGATATAGACACAAAGACAGTGTTATATAAAGAAGGGAGAACCACAAGGTATCTCTGATGTTAAGGGGGTCGAAAACGATAGCTTTCTGATCCCGAAGCGATCTGACGAGGCCTCCTCGACTCTTCCTCTGTTAGAGGAAGAACCGCAGAACTCGTCCTATGCGGCAGCTGGTGGTTGGGGGAGAACGAGGGGTTCGGGTTCGGAGGGAAATCGAACAAGAGAGGCAGGTGGGATTGCTCAAGGAACTTCAGCAGGCGGAGGAGGTGGGCGGGAGTTGATGATGTGGAAGGTCTTTCGCAGGCTGAAATCTTGATCTGAGACGAAGGTGACGGCCGTGGAAGCCGTAGTCGCGGAGTTGCCTTTGTCAAGACCAAAGGCAGTCGGAGGAGGATCCGAGGGTACGGATGGACAGAATTTCGGTTGTCTAGCGGCGGAGTGGTGTCAGGATAAGTTGGATAAACGAGACTGGCTCGCTTGTCTGAGAGGGGGGGGAGGTTGTTATATAGCGAGGTGGTGAGAGTGAGGTGTAAGTGGGAAGTGGGAGGAGGAAAAGGAGGAGGGATTTTAAAATAAGAAGAAAACACAAATAGTGAGTGGAAATCTGGTGTTCGTCGTCGCCCTTTGCCTAGTTTGCTTTGGTTTTAGTGTTTAGTTTTTTTGTGGTGGGTGAGTGAGGCGCGGCGGGCTGGTTGTACCAAGAGTGGGAAACCAGCAGTGGCAGTGGGAACGAATGAAAATACAAAAACTTCGACCTTGCCGCTTTCTTCGTAGTGGGGCGACAGAATAAGTCAAAAAAAACTCTGGGGCATGTGATGACGTTGGGTACTCCAACTTGGAAACCTCTCAAGCTTGATGGACGACACGGATACGTACTTTACTGACTTAGTAATGCGCACACAGCCCTCGTCGGTTGTGCTGTTTGCCGATACGCATTCTATATACGCCATGCGACTTGGCGACTGACTGAAGGCCGCAGCAGTGAAGCAATTTGTTATTGACTTGGGAATGTGTGATTTTGCTTGTCTTGTGTTATTTCTATTTTATTTTATTTTATTTTTTTCGTTTTTTTCCCCGATGGCGGGCGGTGGACAACAGGAGTACGTACATGTGTTCGACCAGTAGGGGGTGCTGATTTGATCTGGCCGAATGCAACAATCCTTGGCCTGCTGTCAGGGGAAGGCCTGGGCGGGCTTGCAGCCACTGAGCGATTTCCCGATGCCCAAGGTCGTGTCAGATCCCACTGCGAAGGTGCTAGTAGTAAAAGCGTGCAGGCCTCACCACCATCAAAGCATTGCGATTTGATTGAATTGGGCTCTTGGGCTCGCTCTTGGGCTATAGTGGTAGGCCCCCACTACTTTTCCTCATTTCTCTTCGCATCAGAACCACCATCCTCTGACTCCGGGTCGAGTATTATTCGTGCGCATACATACATACCACTCACACGGCATGGCCTGTACACCTCTGCGTTGTACCTCGCCATATCTGATCTCTCGATCGGGTTTCTAGCTCTAATAGTTTGGATGAATGCTGTGACGAATCAGCATGAATTTAAATCTGACCGCAACTTGTGATCCCTCGCCCGGCTCCTGCTTGTATAATATCCAGCTATGCACCACCTGCCTGCAGGCGATGGGGACCATGCTGCGTCCAACCATCTCCCATTTTCATTTCCGGGAGATATCATCCCAGCTCACTTGGACGTTTTCGGCTTGTGGCTGGCTTGCAGCAATAACTCAGATCAACCTCGTAAACGTGTCTCACTCTGATGCTTAACAGGATCCTGCATGTCTTAGATCTACGGAGGAAACAAACCACGCACGTACAGCTATCGAGCTGCAGGCCTGCCTGCCTTCTCTGCCTCTCTCTTTCTTGATCTGCGTACCTGAGCTGCTATATACGGCGTACCCGCTGTCGAGGCTACTGCAAACGATTTATCCGACGATGGAGAAATAGAAGGTCTAAGAACCTAAGCATGATTCATCAACCTGTCGAAAAGCGGTCAGCTTTGCGAACGCATGCCCTCCTGCAGAACAGCAGACTTGTGACACGGGTTACAATCAGCGGACTGTCGGTTCTTATCTCCGTTAAACTAGCACACCACCAGGATCAATCTCAGCACTTGCTGTTACCGCACATGCTGTTCGGAAATGGGCACTATCGCAATGCAGGCCAGGAGATCTCTGTCACACCTACTACTACACCACCACTAGATACAGACAGAGCGTGTGTCAATTCGACATATTTCACATTAACCTACAGCTCCTTCAATACAACCGGAGGGCGGCCAGTAGTTTCAATGGTGTTTGGGACCGTATCCTACACTTCCATGGGTTTCCTGGGCCCTTTGTGCCCAAAGGACGAACACCTGGAGTGCATGACCTAGCCCAGCCTATACCCTAATGTTAGCAAAAACCCTCTCTGGCGAACCGCGTCCGAGCTGCGTCCCCGAACGAGTCAAGATGCATGGGATGAAGTTTTGCAATGCCAAGATGCGGCAACTAGTCGTACTATGCTTTCCAAATGATGAAACTCAGAAACGCCGAGCAGTCAATCCCTTATTCCCGTTTGGACGAATTGATTCATGGCAGATGGCGTAACGGGGAAAGACAAATAGAAAGAGGCCATTGCTCGTCTGTCCAGTGTCAGGGAATCGGGGGAGGTCGCTGATTAACCACTAATCTACCCCGCCGCCCCCGTCGCTCTAAGATAACGTAGATCTAACCTATCATACTGTCATGCATCTTGGCATACTAGCCTAGCCTCTTCTTCCCACAGTGGCTGGGGCTTCATAAATACTCTTTGGTCTTGGCTGAAGTCTTTGCCTTACCACCGCCACTCGCTTTGATATCTTATATTCCTTCACTTTCGCTTGGCGCTGTACTCGACCCGATTCAAGGGGCGGGGTTATATACGAGGATAGGTTCGATTCCTGACTGCGCTATTGGTATCTCGGTTGATCCTCGTTCCTTCCAATGGCAATAGTGCTGCGACAACCCAACTCTGAACAACCATTCAACCTCCAAAAGCCTAACCTACATACCTAAAGTAGGCAACCTTTCTGGCAACCCAGCCCCAGTCAAAGAAGCTTGGGCTATTAACCCTTGCTTCGAGAAGCTGAAGGAAAAAAAGACTTACGAGTCGATTGGTGGTGATGGCAAAAACACCCTGCCTTTACCTTTTCTCTTGTCTGTTATGACTCGACCTCTAGCATCTGGGTAAACCTTGGCTGTGCGGACTTTGACTTGTATAAAGCAAATTAGCCGTTATTCATAGTGGCTGTGTACACCACATCACGTGGTGCTTTTTTCGACCCCTTTTCAGAGCGGGCCGGGGACGAGACAACACCATTAGGATGAAGGCAGAGAGAGAGAGGATTGCATGCGCAGTGGTAACTGATCGTACCCTAGTGGATGAGGGTATTGTATCATTGGGTCATCATAATGACTGGAGAATCATAGAGTCCCAGTATGCATTTGGATCTTTTTTGTCACCACAACTCCTGCTGGGCGAGAAGTGTATCGGAGGTAGGCAACGTGAACTCCTCCTCACAAGCTACGCCCCCTCTTCAATGCGAAGACGTACTAGCCACGATCAGATACATCTGTCTATTAAGCTTGGCCTGGCTGTCATGCTGCGCATAAAGAAGACCATGACCAGGAAGGCTTGCACATGCGAGCATGAGAAAATGCTAATCCACATACAGACCATCCGAGTTTCAAGAGGGCTGCTCTTTCTATATTAAAATAGATAAACCTCCCTGTGAGTACAAGTATGTTTGTCTACTCCATTTACCCCAAGACGCTCAACCTGTGTTTACCAGTATAGAAGAGCATTATAAATCAAGCATGCAGTCTGGAGGAAACTTTAGGATATCTATTAAGGAACAAGATGCTCTCTGACTGGCCTAGTAAGAGGTCATAAATAGCACTCAACTATTATTTCAAGTGGAAATGAACAGCATCGAAAGTCCTTGTGAGTTTCTCGTGTGTACTTCGGGTAATTCACATCAATAAGCACGGTTCAGGAACACAGTCTCACGTCTCAGGCCTTTGAGGTCCCTCTAGAGTGTATAATTGCTTTACCTAAGTACACATGCTGGGTGTCCAATGACAATTCAGCACTTGCAATCCCCTAAATAATGAAATAGCACATTGTACAGTAGTCCCATTCCCTTGAAGTGGCGCCGGTACGTTTGCCTAACCTGGCGATATCCAGCTACAACAAATTTTATGTTAAGCCAGATTTAGGCTTCTGCTATTCTCTTATGGATAACATCAGCAGTGCCACACATGTCTAGCTAACTAGAGTAACGTCGGTACCCCAGTTCAAATTGTTAGCTTAAGCAACAATAGCACTGGGCTAGGCCATGCTGCTAGAGTGTGATCCTTTACAAAAAGGGGGGTTTCTTAGCACTTGTACCAGAGGAAGTTGAATGCACTGGTTGTTTCTACTTATTAGGATATGTTCATCAGGAAATAATACATCAAGGGAGAACTTCGGCATAACATCGAGGTAATGCTATAAGTGATAGCAAGGTCTTTTGTCAGTATCACAAGTGATCCCGAGCTAGCGGGTTGGATAGATAAATCGAAAATGATTCATCCATCCATCCTGCTAACTCACCCATTTTTGTTTTTAATTATCGGTGCTGGTTTCAAATCCCTCTCTAGGCCCAATCATAATAGGGATTAATAAACACTAGGCAATACTCAAGTTCTCTACATCCTCTACGTCTTTTTTCCTCCCTCTCATTATTAACTTAGCCAAGTGAATTTTGTTTAAGCAGAAATCCATTAGGAGTGGTGGATAGACAATTCCAATATACCAATCCTATAAATTAGTTATAATAAGTTATTGAAACGTCCCCGGCACTCTTTTTACTCACACACCTATGCACATGCACACACTTAAAAGCACCCATGGTGTCGAGTGCTGTATAAAGAACTGAGGGCCCTTGACTTAAGGCCACACAGATGTGAAGACCAAAAGAAACCCCGACTAAGTGTACAATCGAGTACCCAGAACTCCTTGATTACACACATACGTCTGAGAAAAGCGTCCCAGCGGACTTTCTTGGACTGCCGCCAAGCCATGTAAGAAGGGTCCAGCCACAAAGGGTCTTGTTTGCTACTTTGATGGCGTTCGCAATGTGCACGACTTGGGCTGGCTGGTATTTCTGCGACGCCCAAATAGCCACCCAGCGTCTGCCGTATGGGCTATGATCACAGCGGCTTACTTTATAGATGTACAGTCTATGACTAGTCGGTTAGTACAGGCTTCTGTAGAATTATGTTATGCCCCCAAGAGGATGCCTCGGGATAATGTCATGACTATCCTTGTCAATATGCCCAGCTGAGGGCTTCTGAAGATCAACTTGAGTGTTAAGTGCATGACAAATCTCATGGGCTGGATACAGGCAGACAAAATCCCGGGCCTCTTGAATTGCTCTGGTTGGTATGGATTTGTTGTCCTTGCACCAGACATTCTCGGCTTTGTAGAGATGTCGTTTGCTAGCCTTGATAAAACCTTTCAGCCACAGTTCAGTGCAATGTGTCTCCCCAAGCCTTATCTTATCGCTGACTTATTGTGGCTGATGCTCGGGTCGGGGTAGAAGCTGTAAAATAATTTCTTGTCGAGAGCGAGGTTCCAAAAGTTTTTCCTCAACCTCCAATCTTTTGCTCCTCATAGCAAGCCAACTCGGCCAGTTCTTCCTCATGCCTTCACCATCTAAGTCGGTGGCGCATTGAGGTCCCAATGTAGTGTCACTAACTACTAATGTCTCTCGTCTTTGGTAAGCGACCATTCTCTCTTTGCTCTCATAAAATCAGTTCCAGCCCAAAAATTTCCTGATGAACACAATCTTTAATTATCAAATGTTCGACTGCCTAGCATACGCTGCGGATACAAGACTCTCTGAACTTCGGCATATTCTACTACTCTCTTTGTGCAAACCTGCGAGTATGAACAACCGCTGACTTGGATTCTAGCAAATCATGTTTACAGTGACCGCGTAGGGTTGGCAGTTCGCCAATGATCCCTCGATGCACGAACTACACAGCTCACAACGGTTGTAAAAGATGACAGAGCCCCGGAGGCCAGATCGCGCCGTTACTCCAGCATCACCAAAGGCTCATAGTCGTTTGTTTATATAGTTTATATTAAATTCTAGAAGAACTAAGAAAAGAGAGCTGCATCTGTCGCCTGTTATGAATCAATCTGGTGCTATTGAGGCATGGATGGCAACGAATATCCGATGTCGAACCCCCATCATACTGAGAAAACCTCACCAACAGCCTAGCACTCCAAGAGACTGCATTGCTACTGGCATTCCCTCACGTCTCCACCTAATCCGAAGGCGGGATGGAGTCACCGTGGTTGCCGTTGGGCGTGCCGTCATGCGATGACTGGCCGATGCCGTGCTTGAGCAGGTCGCCGCCCTTGCCCGCGCGGTAGAGGTCGAGGACGACCTGCATCTCGTGGCGGACCGCCGTGTGGTTCTTGTAGGCCCCCATGTGGTTGCGGGACGTGACGTAGGCGGCGAGGTAGGCGGGCGAGACGAAGTTCCACAGGCCGCCCTCGGGGAGCGCCGCCGCCGACGTGTTCATCCCCACCATGCGCGCCGTCAGGCCCAGCGAGTCCTCGATGCCGCCCGCGAGCGTCGTCTCGTTCTGCTTCGCCTCCTGGTTCACCACCACGTTGAGCGACTTGATCACCGACTGCGCCACCATGTAGCGGTACGCCGTGGGCACGCCGAGGGCCGTGGCGTTCTGGGTGCTGCTGTGGCCGCCGTCGCCGCCGGGGGCCGCCGCCGCCGCCGCTGCCTGCTGGCTGAGGTAGTCCGCCATGCGACCGGTGGCCTCCCAGATCTCGGGGCCCAACCCCTGGGCGTACTCCGTGGCGGCGTAGCCGATGGCCATCTCGCTCGTCGCCACCTTCAGCAGGATGGGCTGGCCCCAGAGCGCCTTCATGATCGCGTTGAGGGTGGAAAGGGACTCGGGGAACCAGTCGGTCGGCGTCGTCTCGTCCCCGACGGCGATCCGGTTCGCGTGGTATATCAGCACGTTCGACAGGTTGTGCATCCCCTCCCTGTTGCTCAGGTCGCCCAGGCCGCCCGTGGGGTCCGTCTCGAACTGCTCTAGCTTGGGGAGCACGGTGTTGTTCATGATGTCGCCCATAAGCCGCCCCGTGTGTGGCGTGTCGTTGTCGCCGATGACGCGTCCAGGGGCAATAGGCATACCGGTTGACGACGGAGCTCCCACGCCCATGCTGGTGTTGGTGGCGGTGACAGACGCGCTAATTGACATGGTGTGGCTCGTGGAGAGGGTGTTTTGGGTGTGCAGGACGCCGTTGATACAGGCCCAGACAGGAACCAAGGTGGTCATGAGGCTTCGAACACCACCTCCAGGCAGGCTGCAGTTTACAAGAGCAGGTTGCGTGCCATTCCAAGTAGGGATGGGCAAGGGCGCGGTGATGCCGAGAGGTGTGACAGGCTGATTCGTAGTATTGGTGAAATCTGGGGCAGAACGAATGCCGAATTTCGACCTCTTCCCTCCCTTCTTCTTATCTTCCTTCTTCTTCTCTTCCTTCTCCTTCTCTTCCTTCTTCTCGTCTGCCTGCTTCTTGAGGTCGAGCCCCATTGCGACGCAGATACCCACCCCAACCGCGAGGATGCCTCCGATTCCGAGCCCGACTCCCGCCTTTTGCCAAGTCGTCGCCTCGGCCATATACTTTTTGATATGTCTTAGAATGTTTGTGTAGCTGATATCGACGTCGTAGGGAATATGGCCGGTACCCGGTGGATAAGGATCAGGGGTGGAAGTGCCACTGTTGCTTTCACTTGGGATGTTCATCCAATCGGGTGGCGGCGTATCGGGTATCGACGATTCGGGTATCGTCCATTCGGGTACCTGCCATTGGATTGTCGTGAGCGGCCGGGGATTAGCGGGGAGTTGTCCCGCGTTCTCAATTGGCACGTTTGGACCCGGCGGAACGCCCTGTTGAGCTCCCGGGGCGACGACATCCGTTTGCCATTGGGGCAGATCCCCTCGGGCAATCTGCGGCTCTTGTGGTTGCAAGTTGGGTTTCAAAGGGGAATTGAACGCGGGATCCCTCAGATTCTTGTCCACCTCGATGTCCAACAGTTCTTGCTCAGTAGGCCAGTGGCGGCGTACGGAGTCCTCGCCACTCAAACCCGGATCAGAATTGGGAAGTTGGGCAGAGGGAAGTTGGGGAGCGGGAAGTTGGGGAGCGGGAAGTTGGGGAGCGGGAAGTTGGGGAGCGGGAAGTTGGGGAGCGGGAAGCTGGGGAACGGGAAGTTGGGGAGAGGGAAGTTTGAAAGAGGGCAATCCCTTAAGAAGGCCCTGAGGCATCGACCACGGTGTGCCTGGGCCGGGGGGATGAGGCACAAAGGCGCCAAATAAGTTCCCAATATTGGGCATCCCAGGCAGTCCAGGCATCCCAGGCAGTCTAGGTATCCCAGGCATCCCAGGCCTCCAAGGCTTCCAAGGCTCGCCAGACTTGCCAGGCTTGTCAGGCTCGCCAGGCTTTTCAGGCTCGCCAGGCTTGTCAGGCTTGTCAGGCTTGTCAGGCTTGTCAGGCTTGTCAGGCTTGTCAGGCTTGTCAGGCTTGTCAGGCTTCCCGGGTTTGCTAGGCGTATGAGGCGTAGGAGTTGGCGTATAGGACGGTGTAATGGACGATGTAATAGACGTTGTACTGGACTTCGTAGTGGAAGGCTTCCCAGGCTTCCCAGGCTTGTCAGGCTTCCCGGGTTTGTTAGGCGTAAGAGGCGTAGGAGTTGGCGTATAGGACGGTGTAGTAGACGATGTACTCGACGTTGTAGTGGACTTCGTAGTGGAAGGCTTCCCAGGCTTGTCAGGTTTCCCGGGTTTGCTAGGCGTAGGAGGCGTAGGAGTTGGCGTATAGGACGGTGTAGACGATGTACTCGACGTTGTAGTGGACTTCGTAGTGGAAGGCTTCCCAGGCTTGTTAGGCTTCCCGGGTTTGTTAGGCGTAAGAGGCGTAGGAGTTGGCGTATAGGACGGTGTAGTAGACGATGTACTCGACGTTGTAGTGGACTTCGTAGTGGAAGGCTTCCCAGGCTTGTCAGGTTTCCCGGGTTTGCTAGGCGTAGGAGGCGTAGGAGTTGGCGTATGGGACGGTGTAGTGGACGATGTAATAGACGGCGTAGTGGACTTTATAGTAGACTTCTTGGTGGACTTCGTGGTTGACTTCGTAGTAGACTTCGTAGTAGACTTTATAATGGACGGCGTAGTGGACTTCATATCAGACTTCGTGGTGGACTTCGTAGCGGACTTCGTGGTAGACGGCGTGGTGGACTTCGTAGTGGACTTCATAGTGGACTTCGTAGCGGACTTCGTAGCGGACTTCGTGGTAGACTTCGTGGTAGACTTCTTGGTGGACGGCGTGGTGGACTTCGTAGTGGACTTCATAATAAACGGTGTAGGCGACGGCGTAGGGACGACGGTGATACTGACGGTAATAGTGGCACTACCAGAAGAGCTAGGACCAGTATGGCCGCCGGAGCCGGTACTAGCGGTAGGAGAAGAGGGTGGTAATGTCAGTCGCGGCGGCCGTGGTCGCTGATCCAGCGGTACATGGAGGAATTCGTCATTCCCAGTTGTCGACGATGGCTTGTCCATAGCATACGCAGCTACTTGCGCAATTGGTATGGCAAGTGCTGCTGCGGCCGCGAGCCGGCCGTTAGACCAATTGGAATGCCGCATCGTGAAGTGAGATGGAGTGAAGGTATATGATTCCGTACGAAGAGGTACAGCTGAGGTGAAGATATGATGGTATGATGGTGTGATGGTGTGTGAAAATAGGGGAGGAATTAAACATGCAAGTCGGATCTTCGCGACTCATTTATAGGCGAAAGGGACCTTGTATAAGGCAGTTTACTTCGAGCAGACCACGGCTGCTCCAGAACCATTTTCCCGCTCATAACAATCACGCACGAATAGGGGTTGGCTTTTCCCAGGGGGGCTGCAAAGGTTGCCCAGCAATTTGGGATTCTCTGTCTTGTTTCATCCCTCGGTTCGGTTGAATACCTCCAGAAAGAGTCCATCCACGAAGTAGAGACGATATATACCCCTGGAGTATCAATTCGCCTCATTCTCGCCATGTACTTTATGAGTTTAGGTGTTGTGCCTCAATGGATGCAGAATCAATACACAGCATTCGCGCGTTTTCAATCTGCGACCATGGAAATGAATAATTGCAACTCCGAGTCTCATTGACTACTTACTTGGGTACAGCTTCACTCCTTGGCCTACCGGTTCCTTTTTCAATCATCGTCTGCTGCCGGCTTCTTGCCTTTCTTCTTAGCTCCGCCCTTGAAATGCTTCTTGCTGCTTCCCAGCTGCACATCCTTGGGATCCATGCCCGTCTCCAGCGCAATCATGGCTCTGGCCTTACGTCCGCTCAGGTGTCTCCCACCAGCCGTCTCGGACTGCTCCCGGCCCTGCTCCGTGTACTTGTAGCTGAAGGGCATAGCCAGGTGACCCTTGTTCTTGGCGTCGCGGGCAAAGAAGTTCTTGTCCAACTTCTTGCTCTTGGAGCCCGTGGGCTGGGCCAGAATCTCGGTGTCGACAGTCTCGTCGTCCGGGTGATCCATGGCATCGAGTGCCGCTAGCAGGATGGCGCGCCGCTTGGGTGGCAGATGAGCCGAGTCGTAGAGATCTCGGTTGAACTCGGCAGCGTCAGGGTAGTCCGGCGGGGGCTCGACGTAGAGCAGCTTGCCCTTGACGTAGTCCTTGAGAATGGCACGGGCAGCGCGAGACTCGTCGGGCTGACCCACACCTTGTGTCTGGAAGCCACGTGCCTTGGCGTAGGAAGACAGCATCTCGCTCGCTGTTGGGACTCCATCACCGCCTTCCTCGATGGGCCTTGTCTTGATGTGTATGCCGTAAATGGCCTCGAGGAAAGGCTGGGGTATTCGGCGAGCCACTAGGCCACAGGGACCATTGTACTCTCTGAGCTGGTCAATCGGCAGGACACCGTTGCATACAAGATCCGCCTTGGTGGTGGCGAAGTTGGGAAACACCAGACCAGGGCAATCGCACAGGATAACATTGTCACTCAGATGGATTGTCTGGAAGTGCTTCGTCTTACCAGGGGTAGCCGAGACTGAGACCTTCTTGGCGCCGATGAGAGCATTGATGGTGGACGACTTTCCGACGTTGGGGTACCCTACCAGGCCAATCTTCAACTTCCCGCCTGGATCTGGGAGATGTTAGCAAATGGGTTCGTTCAGTCTAAGAGACTAAGCAAACTCACTATCGGGGTCGGCAGCCGGGATGTGTTTCAAGAATGCCTCTTCCAGCTCCTCGACGGTTAAGATCCTGATGTCTTCGTCATCGGAATCCTCGTAGCTTGCGCCGGGACGCGTTGCCCCTTCTTCATCTTCGCTGTCCGACCCGCTATCCTCGGATTCCTCCTCTTCCTTGTCGGAACCCTCCTCTTCCTGGGCCTTTTCCACAAACTTCTGCTTTGCACTGGAGGCTTGTTGGTTGAGCACTGGATCGTCATATTCCGCCGCTTCCCTTGCTTCAATCATCTCCTTGGCCAGAGACGCCGAAAAGAAGCGATATGCGATCTTCTTCTCCTTGAAGTATTGCGCCCACACTCTGCGCTGCTTGGTCGTCATCATGTCTGCCTTGTTGACCAGCAATAAGTTCTCTTTCTTCTCGTCGACATCTTTGACGTAGCCCTCCAGATCGGCCGATCTGAACATGAGAGGGTTCCGCGCATCCACAATCTGCACAACGAGATGCGAGCGCTCGATGACACGCCACAACTGCCGCCACACCTCGAGGTTTCGCTCAAAGGGGGTCATCAGCAAGTCATTGCTCTCCTGAAGCTCGGCCAGACCCCTTCGCCAGTCCAAGAAGCTCTCACGCTCCAGGCGGTCCAGCTCTTCAGGTGTGGTAGTCTCGTCCCACTGTGGTCGCCTCGGAACGGTCAGGCGCTCCTTGTGTGCCCTCTGCTTGTTCAAAACGGCGCGCTCCTCGGTCGCCGACAGCAGGTAGGGGTTCTTCTGGTCGGTGTGGATGATTTTGAGGTTGTTCATCTTCTCGGCAGTGAAGTCGGTACCGGCAAGCTCGGCCGTGGCCAAAAACTCGTCCATGGCGGACTGCTGGGTAACGGAGCGCATCTTGACCCATGAGGCCTCCTTCCTATCGTTGGTGATGTATTCCTCGCCTGTGGCATGGTTGATTCTGGTGACGCCTGTTTTCTTGCGATCTGAGCCTTTGCCCTTGCCGAACCGATCGTTCATCAGCGAATTGCCGAGCCCGACGGAGGCCTTGGACTTGGCCAACACCATGGTGGGTGGTAGGAAGTGTATTACGCTTTGAAACAACGACGGATGGAATAGCAAGATCTTGTAATTAAGTGACTATCAAACCTATCATGGAGTTTGGGAGAAATAGAAGAGAAGTTTGTATTGGTTGTAAACTTGCTGGTCTCGTACCTTAAGGCTTTGTCTTCAGGCGGACGCTGAATAATTGATTAATTGGCTATCACCGACCAGAAATACCAGAAATGGAGGGGCAACTTACCTAACCTACCAAGTACTTGCCCAACTTGGCTACTAAACTATCTAAACTACAGGCGCGGGGCGAAATTCTCTTTTTTTTCCCTCTTCTCCGCCTGCTCTGGCGTCACTCACCCAAGGATTCCCGATAAACAAAGCCGATAAGCCCTGCGGCTCCAGCATTAACCAACCCCACCAAAACTTTTCTGGGTGCGACGGCAATTATTGTGAAAGCCATTTCATGCCTGCCTGACCATTGCAAGGGAGATATTGGTTGTTACTCAGATATTTCAAGCATTTCATTTCCATTTAATCGTCCTACTGGTCGAGGCGTCTTCGTATTAAACCTTTGAGAACCTCATATTCATCACTGCCGCTTGGCTAGTAGTACCCTTGGTCCGCAAAGATGCCCCGCGGCAAGTGGATAGACAAGAAGACGGCCCAGCACTTCACGTTGGTGCATCGTCCGCAGAATGACCCCCTCATCCACGATGAGGCGGCCCCCTCCATGGTCCTGAACCCGACCGAGAACCTCAACGCCGCCCGGAAATCATCATCCAAGGCCCTCGATGACCTCGCCTCGGAGCTGGGGTCTGACGCCGACCACATCCGTGCCAACGAGGGAGAGGCCGCCAACTACGGCGTCTACTTTGACGACACCGAGTATGACTACATGCAGCATCTGCGCGACCTGGGCGCGGGAGGTGCCAGCGCTGGCGGTGATGTGGTATTCGTGGAGGCCGACAGCGCCAAAAAGGAGAACAAGTCCAAGGGGAAGCAGAAAGAGAGCCTAGCAGATGCGCTCGAGGGGCTCGCGCTGGACAGCAACGGCGTCCCGCAGCAGAAGAAGGACCTGCTAGATGAGGAGATACTGCCGTCCAAGAACTTGACTCGGATGACATACCAGGATATGCAAGACGTGCCAGATGTCATCGGCGGATTACAGCCAGACATGGACCCTCGGTTACGTGAAGTGCTAGAGGCTCTCGAGGATGAAGAGTATGTGGATGAGGATGAGGATATCTTCGCCTCTCTCACAAAAGATGGCAAGGAGTTAGAAGACCACGAGTTTGAGGAGGAGTGGTTCGATGATGACGAAGAAGACGCCGGTTGGGAGACCGACGACACCGCGAAGCCCGATGACAAGGAGTATAAGACCAGTAGTACGGGAGGCTCCAACTCCAACTTCACAGGAGGAGACGGGGGTGACGATGTTCCTGATCTGGTGCCTGTTCTAAGTCCCGAAGAGGCCGCCGAGGCCCAAGATTCGGTGGGCGACTGGATGGCCGACTTCACCAAGTTCAAGAAGGACCAGAAGAAGCCGGGCGGCCGCAAGCTGGGCGGGCCCCCTCGGCCTCGGACCTGCAGTCCTCGATCCTCAGCACCACGACCAACGGCGGCCGCAAGAAGAAGCGCAAGGGTGCCCTGACCAACGCCTCGTCGTACTCGATGACGTCGTCGTCGCTGGTGCGCACCGAGCAGATGGGTATTTTGGATGCGCGCTTCGACAATCTCGAGCAAAACGTCTACAACAAGGACGATTACGACGGCTACGATGGCTACGCCGGCAGCACGCTGGACGACGACACCAACTCCATGGTCTCGGGCGTGACGGGCGCGAGCGCCATGTCGACGGTGACGGGCCCCGTGCGCGCCGACTTCGACTCGGTCCTCGACGATTTCCTCGGCGGCCACTCCACCTTCAACAATAAGTACATCCGCAAGGGCGGCTGGAAGAGCGGCACCGAGCAGCTCGACGAGATCCGTCGGGAGCTGGGCCCCGCGCGCATAAAGGGGAAGCCTGCGTCGGCGTCGGCGTCGACGCGGAAAGTCAGGTAGACCTAAGAAGTAAAAATAAAAAATCCCAATCCGTCCTTTCACTCGATTCGACGTCTGGGAATGTGGAACGAGATACCGACTTAAGTACATACATAGATCTTTGCCAGAATGAATCAAGAAGAGATATCCTTAAATAACACCAGTTCCGATGGTGTTGCAATAATTCTATGCGTAAGACCCATTCAGGATGTGTCCATCATCCATCGGTTTGGCCAACGATACTCAGATATTGGACAACAATTATGTGTCAAGAAGTTCCAACCTGGTGCTATGTCGTTCCGGCTAAAACGCCCCAAAAGAAATAGGGGAGGAAATGGATGTGTGGCACCTAAATTGGAAGGTCGTTAAACCATACCCAAATTTCTCGTCCTCTTGCATCAGTCCGTCTTGTTAGCAGACAAGCAGCTCTCAGGTTCATTACATGCTTATGTAACCTACAGAAGCATGATATACGAATCGCGAGGTGGGGGGTTCTCTTGACTATCTCGACGAAGGAATTAAAATGACACATAAAGCATGCGGCGCGAAAACACACACGGCTACTGGACTGGACTAGACTGGGCTGGAGGGCTGGCTCTCACGCCGCCCGCCTCCTTTGCTACTGCTTCAAGAAGCCTCTCCCTCTTTTCTGTCCTCTGACCAAAAGGGATCCATGCAAGCTCAACCTCACCGGACCTTTCCCCCGTTGCCTCTCGCTGGGTGAACAGCAGATACTATGAATGCCTGTGGCAGGAATATAAATGCTGCCTGAGTCCTATAGCACGCTCTATGCAGTTTTAAGAAACAAACATCATAATGATATCATTCCCGTTTCGTATAGGTGCCGCATGTGATTTGTCGCTACTCGCCAGAACTGCCGATCAGCTGCGGATGCTTGCAACACAGCATTTGGTCATCATTAGATTGTATCGTGGTCCTGATGACCGAAGGCCCGATCCGAGGTGATTCCCACTTCGGCGACAGACCGGGGCCACGCTAGGCCACGGGGCATAATCAGAGGCAAGAGCAGGTATCGCAGTACATGTCGCAGTCCAGGCACAGCTAAAAGACGATGACCTTCCTAGCGGTGTCCGTTAATCGCAGGTGCAGCAGCAGGATGGGCAGGCGGAGGTTCGGGGCCGTAGGTCGGGGCGGCCGGTGCTTGGACCGGAGGAAGACTGTGCAGGTGCACCTCCTCCTCGGTATCATCATCGAACTCCACTTCCTCGCTGCCGAAACCCTCCTCCTCCTCCTCCTCCTCCTCCTCCTCTTCATACTCGTACTCGCTTTCTTCATCCCCTTCTTCTTCATCCTCCAGCTCATCGCCCCCGTCGTCATGCACCTCCCCCTCGGCATAGCAGCTGTCTTCCACGGTACCCTGCATACCCTGGGGGATGCCGCGGCCTTGTTGCTGCATCTGGTTTATGATGGATGTGAGTTTCTCGTTCTTTTTGCGGATGTCGTCGAGTTCCTTCACATGTTTTTGACGTTCATCGGCCATCTTGACGATGTTCTGGTTCCGGGCCTCGACCTTGCGCTTCAGAGTGTCGTTTTCCTTCTCCAGCTTCTTGGTCTTTTTGCTCATGTCTTCCATCTCCTTGCGGAAGGTCAGGAACAAGTCGTTGCTATTATTAAGCGTATCCTCAACCTGCAGTACAGCCGAAGAGTTAAGGGTCAACCCCAGCGCTTGGTTAAGCAGGAGGGAAGAAAGATCGCTACTTGCCTGTTTGAACTTGTCGACATATACGTTGAGCTGGTTACGCAGTTCCGTCTCGGTCTTGGAGAAGGTGAGGACTTGGCTGTTGAGCTGGCGGCAGCGCGCGCTTTCGCTTTCGGCCGCCTTCTTCTGTTGTTCGTAACGCGCCATATTCCATTGGACCTCGATTTCCTTTGTGCGCATGAGCGAGTGGTAGTGCAGTTCGCGCAGCTCGTACTGCTCGATGAGCGACTTGAACCGATTCTTGAATCTGCAAAGTTACCCCGTAAGCAGCCAGGCTCTCCCCTCGGGCGGGTGGGTATGAACGTACAAATCTTCCACCTTCGTGTTCATGACCTGTTTGCGCGGGTTGTCTTTCTCCTCTTGGTAGCCCTCGAGCGTCTTGAATACCTCCTCCATGCGCTTATCCGAGTCCTTGCGCAACTTGTCGTGGGCGTCCTTCAGGCTGCGTTGCTCGCCCTTGAGCTTGTTGTTATCTTTTTGGAGCTCCCGACACAGTTTCTCCAGCTTCTCTTTCAGCCCCGTCAGCTTGGAAGCCTCGGTTCGACTGGAATCCTTGTCCTTCTGAAGTTGATCGGCGCGCTTCTTGTTCTTTATGCTGTCCCGCTCATGGCGCTTCATCTGTGCAAAGAGTTCGGACCATCGTTTCGTAAGTAGATCGATCTTCTCTATATCGTTCATCTTGCCGGACGAACTATTGAGAGAATTGTTGAGATCACGAGTGTGCTTACGCACCTCGCGCTCTACGTATCACAGTACCAGTTAGCCCGAACCATGTTCATATCAAATAACTTGCGCAATTGCGCCCCCCCTAATCGTATCAGAGCCGCGGTGGTTGATATCAGCCAAAAAGCGGACGGGCCCCACGTCTGGTCTCGTCCTCGACAGATCCATGCCCAAAGTGTTATTTTCCAAAAGTCCTTCTTGCCATGACAAAAGGTGCATGTTGCCTCGGGCGACATATATGGGATGCTGATGTGTCGCGTGACATGTCGTTCACGGAAGGGTCCAACGAGTGCCCGGGACGTGGAGAACGACATGGCACGAGCGGCGTGGGCTGATTGATGACACATCTGCGTGGGCACGGGACATAACGAATAACCACCTACCTATCTCGGCTTCCTGTTCTCTCTCGGCGGCAGTATCGACCTCAAGCTGGGAAATCCGAGCAGCAAGTAGCTTCGAGGTCTCGGAGGAATCCATCTTTTTGACCTTGTTTCCTTTCTTATTGGCGGCGGCGGCATTGGGGGTCGGAGCAGGGCGGGGGTCGGCGTGGTGGTGGTGATGATGGTGATGATGGTGATGGTGTCCGTTCAGTACGCCGTTCGTAGCATCGTCCGAGTTTGGGTACGCCGAGGGAGCAGCCGCAGCAGGATTGGAGGTGCCGTTGGGTGGCGCTGTTGCAGCCAGCGGTGCTGGCGTCACCGAATTGGCCGAGGCCATAACACAGCAAGAGAATCGGCGAGCGCAGGCGTGGGGAGTCTCCAAGTCAAATCATCGAAGGCAGTTCTGCTAAGTATGCAAAGAGTGCAAGATCAATCAAAGTATGTATGTATGTATGTATGTGTGTAGTCAAATCCTGGGAGGTTTAAGGGCCAAGAGAAAAACGTGGTGGTGGAGATTCCGAGAACCTGAGTCGGAATCTCGGTGGTCCTTCCTGCCTTTTGCTCTTTTCGCCTATTAGCTCCAGGTACTCTTTTTCAATTTAGCACTCCCTTTAGCTGAGAAGGCGCCCTTCTAGATTAACCAAAACCACCAACCAGCCGCACTTTCAGTCCAGGGTATTGGAACCAACCTCTGAACCTACTACTAACCTTGGGAATTGTTTGTTATACAGCGCCACTTAGCTGAGCCTCTGGGGAAAAGGCATACATGGGTAAGTACTTTACTTACAGAGTATAAATAAGAGGATTACATATGAACACACAAGTCTCTCTCTACCCACCCACCTACGTAAGAAGGTCAAAATAACAATAATGAACCGGGACTGTGGATCTGGAAGAGATTGGGACATGGGATTTGTTTTATGTACTGTAGCACACCACCCTCACATGTACAGTATAGTCCATTGAGCATTGATTAATCTCGAGGGCCTGTGCGAGAATTCGATATTTGGATGGATGCTGGGCTGGGCTGGGTTGTCATGTATGCCATATATCGGGCTATCGGTGTTATGCTTAAAATAAAGAAATACTGGTTAGCTGCGTCATCCATGCCATTTCTTCTCCTGGAATCGGCTAAGGCAGAAGCTCCAGCTAAATTTCATCTACAAACATACTATTTTGTCTACACACACCTGCCCATTCATGTTGCGACACCTTCTGTGTGGCTTTATAGATTTGTGTGTCTGGTTCTCAACTTCTTTTCTGTCCTCCGCTCCGAGTCGCATGATTTTACAATCGACCAATAGACTGTGAGACAAGAAAAATGCAGCGCAAAATGGCAAAAGCTGCCAAGGCTGCAGCAAAGGCGGCTGCCTTTCCTAAACCCGGCATAAAGCTCCATGGCTTCACTCTCCTGCGGAAACAGCGCGTCCCCGAGCTGCAGTTGACCGCTCTACACCTACAGCATGACAAGACGGGCGCCGAATATTTCCATATCGCCAAAGATGACTCCAATAATGTCTTCTCCATCGGCTTCAAGACGAATCCGCCGGATGATACGGGCGTCCCTCACATCCTCGAACATACCACTCTATGTGGCAGCGAAAAGTATCCCATCCGAGATCCCTTCTTCAAGATGCTACCGCGAACTCTGTCCAACTTCATGAATGCCATGACTGCCTCGGACCACACGTATTATCCCTTTGCGACCACCAACGCCCAAGATTTCCAGAACCTCATGTCCGTCTACCTCGACGCAACCCTACACCCGTTGCTGAAGCAGACCGACTTTACGCAAGAGGGCTGGCGTATTGGGCCGGAAAACCCTCGCGTTGCCGAGAAGGAGGGAGACGCAAAGCCCGAGGACAGCAAGCTCGTCTTCAAGGGCGTCGTCTACAACGAAATGAAGGGTCAGATGTCCGATGCTGGCTACTTGTACTATATTCGTTTCCAAGATGAGATGTTTCCGGCTATCAACAACTCAGGCGGCGACCCCCAGAAGATCACAGACTTGACGTACGAGCAGCTTAAGAACTTCCACGCCGACCACTACCATCCTAGCAACGCCAAAATTCTGACATATGGAAACATGTCTATTGCGAACCATCTGAAGGAAATAGATGCTCGGCTATCTGTTTTCGAGCAGATCAAGACGGACACTGAGATTAAGAAACCAATTGACCTCAGTGGTGGGCCTAAGGTGGTGACCGTCCTCGGCCCCGTTGACCCATTGGCGGATCAAGACAAGCAATACAAAACCTCCATATCCTGGACAACGGGTGACACGGGCGATGTTGTAGAGTCATTCTCACTATCCATGCTTTCGAACCTCCTGATGGATGGTTACGGCTCACCCTTGTACAAGGGATTGATCGAGTCTGGGTTAGGCACGGACTTTAGCCCGAATGCTGGTTACGACAGTCACGGACGCATCGGGATTTTCTCTGTGGGCCTTACGGGCGTCCAAAAGGAGGATGTGGCGAAGCTGAAAGACGAGGTCCAAAGGGTGTTCGCCGATGTTCGTCAGAAAGGGTTCGAGAGAGCTAAGATTGATGGGTATCTGCATCAACTGGAGCTTGCCCTGAAGCATAGGACGGCCAACTTCGGGATAGGCATCGTGCAGCGCATCCAGTCAAAGTGGTTCGCTGGCGTTGACCCATGCAATTCACTTGCCTGGAACACTGTCATCAACGCTTTCGAGGCTGACATGGCCAAAGGCAACTACCTCGAAAGCTTGATGGACAAGTACTTGATGAACGATAACACTCTGACGTTCACCATGGCACCATCTGAGACTTATAGCAAAGACCTCGCACTTGAAGAGGAAGAACGTTTAGCCAAGAAGATAAAGGAAGCGACTGCTGAAGCCGGAGGCGAAGCCGAGGTTCATAAATACCTGGAGAAACGCGAGCTGGAGTTGCTCGTTGAGCAGGGAAAGTCGAGCACCGAAGATCTAAGTGTGTTGCCAACCGTCTATGTCAAAGACATTCCCCGGGAGAGAGAGCGCATCACATTGCGTGATATAGAGGTCGATGGTAACACCATACTTTATCACAAGACCCGCACCAATGGCCTAACATACTTCCGAGCCATCAACACCTTGGATGGTCTTCCAGATGAGCTTCGAGCTCTGTTGCCGCTATTCACAGACTCCATCATGCGACTTGGCACTAAGGACATGACCATGGAGCAGCTCGAGGACTTGATCAAGCTGAAGACGGGAGGAATCTCTGTCGGATACACCAGCACTGCGTCCCCTCATGATTTACACCGAGCTACCGAGGGCATTGCGCTCCGTGGTATGGCGCTAGATCGCAACGTGCCGGATATGCTCGACCTACTCCAGAAGTTGATACTAGAGACCAACTTTGACAGCCCGGAGGCAGCCAAGCAGATCCGACAACTGCTCGAGGCAGCTTCCGACGGTGTTGTGAACGACATTGCCTCGTCCGGGCACTCGTATGCCATGAGAGCCGCAGAGTCTGGGCTCACCCGGGAAGCTTGGCTATCAGAACAGGTCTCGGGCTTAAGCCAAGTGAAGCTTATTACGAGCCTAGCCGGACGGCCGAGCTCCGACAACTATGAGGATGTCATCGGGAAGCTCAAGCAGATACAGCAATTCGCGCTGGCCGGCTCTAATATGCGCGCCGCCTTGACCTGTAGTCCGAGAAACTTGAATGCCGTCTCCAGCGCGCTGTCCCGTTTCCTGTCGTCTCGCCCATCGTCTTCGGTCGATTTTGGAAGCTCCGAGGCTCAGCCGGTGAGCCGCGACATCAAGGCGTTCTACCCACTGCCATACCAGGTCTACTACGGAGGCTTGGCGCTGCCGACTGTGTCATACACGCATGCAGATGGTGCTCCGCTCCAGATCCTCGCCCAACTTTTGACACACAAGCACCTCCACCACGAGATCCGCGAGAAGGGAGGTGCCTACGGTGGTGGCGCCTACATGAAGGGCCTGGATGGCATCTTCGGCATGTACTCGTACCGTGACCCCAACCCGCGGAACACACTGTCGATTATGCAAGGGGCCGGGCGCTGGGCTGTGGATAAGCAGTTCGAGGACCAGGATCTCGAAGAGGCCAAGATCTCCGTCTTCAAGAGCCTCGATGCGCCGCGGTCTGTCAGCACCGAGGGCATGGACCTGTTTGTGAGCGGCATCACCGAGGACATGAAGCAGACGCGGAGGGGCCAGTTGCTCGACGTCAGCAAGGACCAAGTGCGTGAGGTGGCCCAGAAATACATCGTCGAAGCGCTCGCTCAAAGTCAGGAGCAGGTCGCGTTCTTGGGCGAGAAGAAGGACTGGGTCGACGAGGCCTGGAAGATCAGAGAGATGACGGGTCTTGTTGCTGAGTAAGGGGACGGACGAGATTTTCAGTTTTTCCCCCTTTGTAACACCATCTTCAACATGTCAGCCATCCCCCAGGTTTGGGGGTTGACTGCCAAGCATGTGTACAATCATGTGTGTATGATATTTACTTACCTAGACATATACCCTTCTCCGAAATGTAGGATATCTTTTTGGCGTGGTGGCCTGTTTGGAAGGGATTTCGGTCCAGGCCATGGCACGCAGGCAACAATAAAGACGACAGACAAATGACAGTGAGCGAGATTGATGTGGGTGGGCTGTTGATGAGGTGGACGGATGAAATGAAAAGCAGCGTTCAGATACGATACGTCTCCCTTGCTGGTGGTCGTTTGGACCATCCCATAGCATCGAGATCACAAGAGCAACGCGAGAGCAAAACCACTTCGTTCTAGTTGGCTGGGCTCGGGTTAGTCTATGATTTACAGTCAGGGACAGACCCAGCCGGGCATGATGACTTGACGAAGGCTCGTCCTTTCAGACCTGGAAATTGTCCTTGGTGGTAGGATTCCGGACTATAGCGCGAGTACATAAGTACTTACTTACCTAAGTACTTAACCTAAGAATAAATAAGTACGTACCTATGCATTGCGCAGTTGATGGCTGCCAGTCGACAGGTGGCGTACACTTGCAGAGAGAGAGAAAGCTTTGTTCAAGCTTCAGCAAGCAGGTTTGTTGCTCGGGAGAAAACGGACGAATGAGCTTAGCCGACTCGAGCATTCGCAGTCGATTGAACCCGAGCGCGGGACAACCAGCTTTTCACGCTTTTTTTTTCTTACAGCTAACCTAAGCTATCCGTATCCGTACAGTAGGAGGAGAAGAAGAAGAAGAAAAAACGGGCCGTTTTACCTGGCACTGGCACTGGCACTGGCCTTGGCCTCCCCTGGCCTGCTACAGCTCCAGTGCGGTTTCAATTGACGTTTGCGCTTTCCGGGTTCTGTTCTGGCTCTGGGGAACAGCAGCCAGTCAGTCGCCAATAGATACTTACAGATACTTACCTAAGTACTTACCTACTTACCTACGGATACAGTGGCCTAACTTGAAATTGAAGCTACGAGTACTCGCAACCTCTTATCAATCTGTCTCTCTCACAACATATCCCTCGTCCCCCTTTATATCCAACCCAATTAACCTCTCCTTGCCTTTCTCAAAGGGTGATTTTCGTGTCTTTGTCCTGGTAGACACCACCAGCTCCCTTTCCTTCTTTTCCTCCCCCGAAAAACATGCAGGCTTTCTCGAGACAGCTTCGAGTGCCCGGTGCAGCTCTCCTGCGCCAGGCCGCTCGCCGAACATACAGCTCCAGCTCCTCGCCCTATGCTCAGACCATTGATAACCTGCGCATCAACGGCAACACCAAGGTCATCTACCAGGGTTTCACCGGAAAGCAGGGAACGTACGTGCTCTGCTGCTGCTGCTGCTGCCGCTGCCGCTGCTGGCTGCTTCACTCCTTCTTTTAACTTGCCTTTCTACATAAGCTAACTCGATCTCTCTCTCTTTCCTCTACAGATTCCACGCCCAGCAGGCTATCGAATACGGTAAACAATAGCTCTTTCCGCCCGACTTGCCGTCCAACACGCACGAGAGAACTATTATACAGACGTCTAATACGATTTCGCGCAATCATACAGGTACCAAGGTTGTTGGAGGCACAAACCCCAAGAAGGCCGGCACCGAGCATCTCGGTCTCCCCGTCTTTGGCAATGTTGGCGAGGCTGTCAAGGAGACTGGCGCAACTGCCACCGCCATCTTCGTCCCGTAAGCTTCCTCGGAGCCCGAACGAGAGAAACAGGATAAAACAAGATGGAAAGGTAGAGAGAGAGAAAAAAGCTGACGTTCTTGCTCTGCAGCCCTCCGCTGGCCGCTGCTGGTATCGAGGAGGCCATCGCCGCCGAGATTCCCCTCGTCGTGTGCATCACTGAGGGTATTCCCCAGCACGGTACGTAATTCTTTGTTCGGCCCTCGTCTTTGGACGATTTGGCCACGCTTGCTGACGAGGACATGTACAACCAGACATGGTTCGGATAACGAGCATGCTCAAGTCGCAGTCCAAGACCCGCCTTGTCGGCCCCAACTGCCCCGGTATCATCGCCCCCGGCCAGTGCAAGATTGGCATCATGCCTGGCTTCATCCACAAGCGCGGCCGCATCGGTATCGTCTCGCGATCCGGTACTCTGACCTACGAGGCCGTCAACCAGACCACCCAGGAGGGTCTCGGCCAGTCCCTCGTCGTCGGCATTGGCGGTGACCCCTTCTCCGGCACCAACTTCATCGACTGCCTCAACGTCTTCCTCAAGGACGAGGAGACGGACGGCATCATCATGATCGGCGAGATTGGCGGCTCGGCCGAGGAGGACGCCGCCGATTTCCTCAAGGCCAACAACACCAGCGGTGCCGACGGCAAGGGCAAGCCCGTCGTCAGCTTCATCGCCGGTATCTCGGCCCCTCCCGGACGCCGCATGGGTCACGCCGGTGCCATCGTCAGCGGCGGCAAGGGTGGTGCCGACAGCAAGATCAAGGCCCTGGAGGCTGCCGGTGTCGTTGTCGAGCGCAGCCCCGCTGGTTTGGGCCACGCCATGCGCGAGCAGTTCGTCAAGCGCGATCTGTTGTAAATTGGCGGTAGTTGATTAGGGGAAATCTCTCTTCGTATAGCGAATACCCTAATGTTTGACACTGAAAGCAGCAGAAATTTCCCCTTCTGCATTTCAACCCTGTACGTTTCTGGTATGGCGGGCGGAGGGCATTTGGATCCGAAAGAGAGCGAGAAGGGAGGGAAAGTAAGAAGCTCATGGGGCAGCTAGGCGCGCTGCAGCATCAAGGGTGGGAGGAGAGCATACGGAGCAGTTGGTGGTCTATCGCTCCCTCCCCCAACCCTGTTTCCTACCCAAGTGTGAACTCACTATCATAGACGGAGGAGGCCGCAGTGGCTTTGCATGTACCCTATCTTGTTGTATTTTGTCTCTCCATTGCGCAAACCCGTTCAATCCTCGTCTGTGGGAGACCTGAATCGATACATGCCTGAACACTTGAATGCTCGCCCAGTATGAAAGAACCGACAACTCATCGGCAGTTCCCGTGGCTTACTTAGTTTTCGGGCTAGAGTACAAGGTCCAGAACTAATCCTGTCGTCCTCTCCCCCTCCTCTTTGTACAACCTTTTGTTTTTGTTTTTTACTCCCCTGATCTAAGGAATGATGATAATCTGGTGTAATCCCGTATATGAATATTTATGACGCCGATGAGGATGAGTGGCAAGCACCCTCAATCCTCCCCAGAACCCTTATCGCTCTTGTGACTGGGTTCGAAACTGGCGAGGGAGAGGGGGAGAGAGAGAGAGAGAGAGAGAGAGACAGGTGGCCTCCCAACGAGCTGAGGATATGATGCCATCTGGATGGCCATCCCATCCCACTTGGAATACTCCAGCTAATCCCTCCCCATGTCATGTCATCCATACCGGTAATAATGCATGGAAAGCGTAAGTAAGATCGCAACACGAAACCATCAGGTAGCGAGCGAACCTAGCCAAAATTGCCTAGCACAGGCACCGTGTGGCAGGGGACTATGGCAAAGTATCTGCCAGGGACAGAAGTTGCAGTCCTCTGGTGCATCTTAATATTCACGGTAAAAGTCAGATGAGTCGACCGATGCAGTATACAAGGTTGACGAGGCCAACACATGTAGAACACGAGAGACACATTGGGTCATGAAATGAGCGGAATATAATAAAAGAAGAAGAGGTGTTTCATCTTGAGTTCAGATTCCGATTACTATCTACCTAGTATACAACGAGGCCGGGGGGTGCAGAATATAAGCCTCTGCCAATTACGTAACACCTGAACTCCAGCCAGCAAGCAGGATTGATCAAGGGTATCCAGTATCTGCGCCGTCCCCCCAGCAAGGTGCCGTGTCGAGAAAAGCGACCATGCACATGTCGTGTTTTTGGTCGCTTTCATCCATATCATTAATAAGGGAGCACAACCATCGTCAACTAGCCTCCCGCTGTGCGCTCCGGGTCGTAACAACCACCGGCAATGACCAGGTTCATCCGAGTAAAGACGACCTTCTTGACCGGCGTGCGCTTGGTCGGGAAGGCGCTGATCTGGTCCGGAGTGATGGTGACCTCCTTACCCTTCTTCTTCCCAGTGCCTCCGGAAGCACCCGCACCGCCAGTTCCCTGCGAGTGGGAGCCGGTTGCCTTGTTGCTGGCCTCGGCTCCTCCGCTGGCAGCCGCGGCTGCTCCATCGACGCCATCAGCCTGGGCAGTGGCCTTGACACCCTCGGGCGGCATCTCGACATCCCAGACCCGGACAGTATTGTCCTGTCCACCCGAGACCAACACGTTGCTCTCGACGCTGAAGCTCATGGACCAGATGCCGCCGCGACCATGGCCACGGCAACGCTTGATACGGACGGCCTTCTCGACATCCCAGAGGAAGATGTTGCCGCCAATGTCTGCCGAAGCCAGGATCTTGCCGTTGGGGGAACACTCGAGAGAGGAAATGAAATCGGCATGACCTGTCAAGACGCGCACACATTTGCCGTCACTAACAGACCACATACGAATGGACTTGTCAGACTCGTCAGACGCCGAGAAGACATAAGCGCCGTTGGGGTGCCAGGTGAGCGTGGAGATGGAAGTGTCGTGGCCCACAAGAAGACGCTGAGCCGAGGCGTGGTCCTGCGACCAGATGCGGACCGTCTTGTCCCAACCGCCACTGGCAAAGTAGTGACCGTGCGGACCCCACCGAAGGTCCATAACGGGTCCATCATGACCGCGGTAGATGCAGAGGCAGGTCCAAACCTCGAGGGACCAGAGGCGGATCTGGCCATCGGCCGAGCAAGAAATCAGCAGCTTCGAGTCCGTGTCAGGCTTGGGGCCGTCGTTCTCGTAGATGTTGCGGTCGAGGTTGGCAATGGCATCCGAGAAGGCAACACTGTAGACTGGGCCAGAGTGGCCGAACAGCTTGCGGTTGTTCACCTTGAGGTCCTTTTCGGTAGCCAGGGTGGAGGTCAAGGGTTTGCCGTCCATGGACCAAACTCGAATGTACGAATCCGAGGTACCGATTGCAACCAGCTGTTGGTCTTTCGAGAAGTCCATCGATGAGACACTACATGTATAGTCAGCAAGCTGCAAGTTGTCATATATCGTCATGGTAGCGGGCTCTTACTTTCCAAGCGTGTTGTGAAGCGTGAACATGCAGACGGAGACACTAGGTCCGACACCGCCGGTTCGACCCTCGATGCGGAAGCGGTCGCGATTCTCTCGCACTTTCTGCACTTCCATGACAACGTCCCTTGCTCGCGAAGGCGGGTAGGGAATATCGGTGCGCTGGGGCGAATCTGCCGACTCCTTCTTTATGGGCTGCAGCAGGTTGAACTCGTCCACCAGTGTCGAGGTACCGTCACGCGGAGGATTGATTCTATCCTCCTCCTCGAGCTCAGCCAAGACATCAGCTCGCAGATCCATGTCCATGGGCAGCGGGCCAAGTTTCAGGGCTGCCGAGTTGTTCAGGATATCGCGGTTCGAAACACCCGTCTTTGCGCCCGCTCCAGGAATGCCTTCTTGGGCATCAACATCATCGAGCTCCATGTTCCGAGCCCTCCGATAGATGGCCTCGAAGCTGAACGGCTCGATGGGACCACGAGAAACGGCATCGATCTTGCAGTAGTTATTGAGCAGAAATCGAAGACAGGCGCCGCCCTGCTCCTCATCCTTCTCCAGGAATGACATCAGAGTACCAACAACGAACTTGTTAAGCGGGATATTGTACTTGTTCTCCAGATACAGCTTGGCCGTGGCGTCCTCCTTGACGTGGGCAGGGAGCGTGATCAGCTGGAGGCTTCGGACCTCATCCTGGTGGAGATTTTCGAAGCGACCACGGAATTTCTGCATGAACTCCTTGGCCTCCTCGATATCGTTGCCCTCAACCAGTTCGAGGTAGGAGTAGACGAAGATAGGCCACAGTATCTTGGCAAGCTCGAACTAATCCCGAGGTTAGCCAGAAATGCCAAGGCGATAGCAATGAAAGCCATAGTAGAATCCATAACACATACCTTGTAGAGATCAAGTGAGTTCTCCACCCACTTCTCGACGTGGGTGAAGGCACGCATGTACTTCTGGGGACCCATCTCGTCGTTGTTCTTCAACGGGCGTCCACTTGCATCAACGTTTTGGACCTCTTTGCGGAATACAGCCTCCGTATGGGTGTATCCTCTCTTGAGGAGATAATCTGTCACCTGGATGTTGTTTAGCTTATTAACCTGGAAATAGACAGGCACAGCTGATCCACTGCCTGCTGACGAAGGAATGGGTGGAGGTGGCATAGGGTTTTTCTCCATGGAGAATCAATGGGTACAGGGTATCAAGGGCAGGCGAGAAGAGGCAATGATAGAAGGGTGTTGAGGACAGGACAGGGGACACGGGTTTCCAAACGGAGTTGCCCCATGAACGATGCTGGACCAACAGTGAGGGGATGGTGAGTGGGGGACAATGGCCTTCAGACGGCTCTTTGAGGAGTAGGAAACGAAGGGTGGTCGCATAAGCATGCAGGCCATTCCATTATGACATTGTTTGCGTGTATGTGTAGGATGTGGAGGCCAGGATGGGGAAGCGAGGATGCGCAAGTAGGTAATCAGGGCGTATTCCGAGATGAAATGCAGTCAAACTTACGATTTGATTCAGATTCTGGTTATTTGCAGGTGCAGATGAGTTCGCAGTTGAATTGTTTGCAGTTGCAGTTGCAGTTGATGCAGTCGTGGGCGCCGTTGCTGTTGCGCCTGGTGTGGTAGCAGGTTGTTGGGTGGTGAAGTTAGTACCAGTGCTGGGACCTGTGCCGGCGGCACCAGCACCGGCAGCACCAGAAGGTGGTGCATTATTCGACGATGACATCGCCGAGGTTTTGAGTTATCCAACCGAGAAGTGAGTGGTTGTGGTGGACGATGATGCACTCGCCGATCCTAAGTATATATAGGATACAGTACTTAACCAATAATGATTATTATTTGTGCTTCAGCTCAAGCCGAGCATGACCCTTCATCACGGCAGTGCGGTGCGACGAGAAATCCTTGGGCGATATCCCGGTGTACTCACACTTTCCTGGGCGACTAGGGGCTGGATCGTTAATGAACAGCAAAGCAAAGGCAATGGATGATGTTCCTTGCCTCAAGCACTTTAAGTAAGTGATCAATGGATGGATGGATGGATGGCAGGTGGTTGATGAGGCTGAAATGAACCTGCATTGACGCGACAAGCTAACCTAAAATCGGCGAGAGCCAGGTACCCTTCCCATTTGCCATGTACTTATTACCACTAAGCGTGCCCCACGTCAGCCACAGACAGACAGACATCTTGTGGGGTAGACAGGGACACACTGGAAGTCTGGATCCTCACATGCCGCTGACCTTCTCCTCAGATGGGATTGGAGTTCCACAACGCTCTCCCCCTTTGTCTCTCCTTTTCGCAATCTCCATCAAACTCCAAGCAAGGGTGCGAACATGAACCCCTCCCAAGATAGCACTGGAGGCGAGGAGCCTTTTGTACCTTTTACAAAGGCCGAGCGCATGCAGCAACTGGCCGACATCGACAAGGTATGCCTCGTGTTCTTTGCTTTTGTGCTTATCTGCTCATGCTCCCCCGGATGAGCCTTGCTAATCGCGCATGCTCAACAATAGAGCATCGTAAGCTTATTGCCGACCGTCGCCCAGGCGCTGCAGAGCATCGGGAAGAACAACACGACGACAACCATGGCCGAGGCCGACACGCGCATGGCCGGAGGGTCCGCTACAGACGACACCGACAGCAAAGACGTCACCGTGTTCAAGGAGTCCATGGACCAGTTCGTCCGCACCCTGCGCTCCGTCGACGTCCGAATCAAGCGCCAGGTCATGGGCATGGAGGAAGCCGGCATAGTAAACCTCAGTAGCAGCCGCGATGGCGGCGACGGCAAGAACAGCAAGGGTGGCGCGCCTAAAAGCAAGTCCCTGCAGCCCGACGGCCACGGCCGGATCGGCGGGGTCGACGTCGGCTGGCTCAATAGCCGCAGTAACAAGGTAGAGCGCGATATGGAGACGGAGATCTGGGGAGAGATTGAAGCACTCACTGCGCTATTGGCCGAGGGCCGAACCGGCGTCGAGAGCAGAGAAGACACCCAAATGACCTCGTAGTTCATTCAGCTCCCAAGGTAACATGATTTCTTGCCAGCCAGTCAGTCATATGACTTGGATTCATCGCAAGTGGCTACCTGCTTACTCACGCCGTGAGTAGCATGGCTCCTTCAGATCTGGCAAACGTAGCAGCTATGGACTGCTCCTCGACGTAAATCGTCTTGGTAAAGTACATCACGGAGTGCAACGAAACAGATATTGATTGATCTGTTAACTTGATGATTATGCCTTCCCCAAGAAGGGATGGCTTATCTTTCTACAGCGATTCGCGTATGCAGTTGTGGACTGTGGTTGATGGTTTTCCCTTAGGAGGCTACCTGCTATGTTTCTCGTCTCCTCACTGCCCACTAACCTGCTGTTCACTCCCACGAACATGATGAAGGCGAAGAAACGAGTACGTCAACCGCATAATTTGCTTCCTTTGTCGGCGGCTTACTTTGCCATTTCCGGCGCGATTCTTGTTCATCGTAACCCCCAATGACTTTTGGAATAATTCCAGGCAGATATGTAAAGACGAGCAAGATCAGCAACCGTAGATAGCGTGCGTAGCCTGGGAGACGAGGAACACCGGCAGTTTCGAGTAGATCATCTGAGAAGTTCTCTACATGTTGATCCAGAAACCTATCTGCTGCGTAGTTCGTCAGGAACTGTGGGTGACTCTCGGCACATATCAGGGGACTTGGGTCTAGCAACTCTTGGATCGTAGTGTACTCCGCCCCCATTCTGCTCCTTCACCTCGGAGACCACCTGCTGTAGCTTGCGGTACAGCAGTTGGAGGCGCTGATATTTCTGTAGCTGGATTCATGCGCGGTATCCTGCCTCCAGAGGTCTTGGATGTGCTGCCACCCGCCATTTTCCTTCTCCTTCTCCTTTCTCCTCCTTCCTCTCGTCGTCAAGGTAGGGGTTGGAGCTGTCGAGGATCCACTTGACCAGGTAATCACTGGCATTAGCACCCTTGATATCCTCAGACACGAGGCCGGCAAGATGGTCAAAGTCCCTACGTATGTGATGTGTCTGATCTGAGCACCTTGCCGAGGAAAGTTAGAGTCAACTAGGTTAGCTCCTTGCGTCCCGTGGTGAGTGAGATGAACAACCATAACAAAAAGCTCAATTAAACTCATGCCATAGCCAGTGTCGAGCGGTAAGTAAATCCTCCGGATAGAAAATCTCGGCGTACAGCATCACCGCCGACGACTTTGCCGAAGCTATACTCGGACGACGGCGGGCGCAGTGCTGCTCTGGTAAGACACTGGGTGAGCCATCTCTTCTCCGCGTTGGCCCACGTTGGCCCACGGACCAGGGGTACGGCGAGTCATAGCGGGCAAACTAGGAAGGTGTTTATCTCTATGCTTGTTCCCGTCGGGTGCAGTGCTAAGTATGGGCTTGGGTGCGGACTGGAGGAAGTAGAAAGGCAGGAATGGTCTTGATTTAATAGGAGTTACTTTGATAATCGAGAAGAGCTCGGACAAGGTACGTAATCTTCGGTCTTTGTATGATTAGCAATCGAAGACTCAATCTCTGCCTTTTTACGGCGTTCGGCGCGAATGCCTCAGTTCATCAGTCAAGTGAAGGCGTATTTTCAGTTAAAAGGAGAGAGAACAAGTATAAATGTCAATATAAAGCTTGCCTGGCTGCCTCAATTCCATGGGATAAGTAGTAAAAGGCTGTATGGTCGCTTTGTCATAGAATATTTTGCTGGTCGCTCAGCCAAATACATGACCCTGTTTTGTTCTTCTGTCAGCCTAATTAACCGGATGGACTACTTACTCGGCTGTATCCCTTACCTGCCCATCATTAGAAATTCGTACCTACTAAAATCGTGTTGTTTCCGTCGTCGCTGCTACCGCTGTCTCGCTCTCTGTTGGGACATAAGACTTGTCGACGTGGTGGAAAGGGGCTTGTACGTACTTAGCCTTGACTGATATGATACACAAAAGGTGCCTGTTAATTACATGGCTCTATTTATGTTTGTAAATCAAGCCTATAGAGATATTACAGTGAATTGTCAACCCCAAGATCTCTTGTGGTTGCTAGTATTTGTGCTTGGTGGACTGAGTTGTTCATAAATTCCGAGAAAAGCAAGCAAGCACCCTCGTCTCTGAGTATCCAATACAGAGCTGACTACACACTTTACACCGGCTAAGGGCTATTCAAAGATGCCAGGAGAGGTCCAGACTGGTTCTCCGAATCTGAGAATTTTGATCGCAGAATACAGGGCAGCAGCCTTTGACAATGACACGTTATCTGCCACCGCAAAGCCGTACAAGGTAAGTAAACACTAGATTTGTTCTTTTAAATGCAAGAGAATGATTTTCTTTACATTTGTACTACACCCCTTTGACATATCTATCATCCAGACAGAACGAGCGACATGCTTGATTGGCGACACCTACTTCTTGTGCACGTTGCACAAACACAGATACGCCATGCAAGTACACGAGACTGGTGGCAAACACTCTTGACTTGACCACACCCTTCATCGAGTACTCACTATTGTTGCGTTGCTGTTTCAGCATCCGAGAGAGAGATTCCACGACCTCCAATATCAGCTTCCAGAGCCGTGCTTTTTCTATGTCATCTGAAATCCATAAGAGGTATGCATGTATTCGCCTACTATGACCAGGTCAGGTGGCTATTCTGCAGGTAATTAGGTCTCATCATCAAACAGTTTGACAAGTAATCATTCGCAGCAAACAGTGCATCCAGTACTGGCTTGAGCCTACAAAAAGCCACACTTCTCTCACACCAAAAGTGCCAACATGGCCATTTTTCTAGACCCTCATCTCCCCAAAGGGCACGGAACGCTTTTTTCGTCCTTCACAGAAACAAGCACCAGCCATTGGGAAACCCCAGAGTCGCCTAGACTACCGTCAACATGCGTTCCGCTGTTGCCATCTACCTCGCAGGCATCTTCATTGGCGCCACTAAGGCTTGCGAGCACAACACGTATCGCTGCGAGTAAGTCTGTCCGTAAACACGCACTTCCCATTTGCATGCCAACTATAGGTCAAAACCTCGACTGATCAAAAGATTTGTGACTAGTCCTGACGATGCTTCGTATGTCCAGGCCTGTACTGCTCTAGGCACCTGGGTCGACGTTCTTCAATGCATTTCCCCCAGACTTGCGTCTATAAAGGAGATCCGCCCGTGGCCCTCTGCGGCTACGACACGGTCAATGCCTTTCAAGGGTGAAGAAAAATACAGCCGATTTGAAAACTCCACTTCCTAAGAAGAAACTCTCGAGCTGCAGTTTCATCAATATGGGAACCTGCGTATGGAAGAATAGCAAGCGGCGGTGCTACCAGTCACGGTGATACTTTCCGATCGATCAGGTGTATAGCAACGTGCTGCATAGGCCTCTGGCTCATCCCTTGCTGACTGCTGTTGATGGGTGGTGATACATGTTGGATTTGGGTGTCTGTTCACAACTATCCATTCTGAATTGGAGAGGCGGTGTGTTTGATGGAGTTGATACGTGAAGGGACTACACCAATCCTGCCTATGGGAAACCAACTGATTACAAAGGAGACTCGAAATCTACATCTGTAACTCCTTGTTCAACCTTCCACCGTGATTCCGTAGACTACCACCACCACCACGGTCCACCCATGCCGCCTTCTTTCTCTTTGTCCACGGCCCCCTTGTCCGTCTGCTTACAAAGAAGCCCGCCGCTCCTCCTCGCGCTCTACCTGTCTCTGCCCCTCGGACGACCGCCTCACCACCTTGACGAAGCGGCCCTTGCGGGCGCCGACGTCGACGCGGGCGGGGCCGTGGCCGTAGTCGTGATAATCGTCGCGGTCGTGATCCCTCCTGCCCGCGACGCCGCCGCGGGCCTTCTTCTTGGCGCCGTTCTTGTAGATGCCGATGGCGCCGCGCCCGCCGCAGATGGTGTTGGCGTCGCCGCCGCACTTCATGTCGCACTGCATGGCGCACTGGGGGTCGCTGGCGTCCTCGAGGTCGTCGGACTTGCTCGCGCCGCACCAGCACTCGCGCCCGTACTCGAGGCCGGCGTAGGCGAACCCGGCCCCCTGGCACGCCGACGTGCACATGGGCACCGTCATGCGGTCGTCGGCCTTGACGAGCGTCGTCAGCGCCCGGCCGTACAGCGGCTCCATGAAGCACGACACGTAGGCCCACGACGTCCCCGGCACCGTCTTGGGCGCCGCCGGCCCTTGAAGGCCGTGTTGTTGAACACGGACACGCGGCTGTTGCCCCCGCACATCTGGTTCTTGTTGCCCTTGCACGCCATGTTGCAGTCCTTCTGGTAGATGTAGCCCGCCGGCGGCGCCAGGTATCTCCCGCAGTAGCACTCGCGGCTGTACTCGACCCCGGCGAGCGGGTAGTTGTTCTTGGTGCAGAAGGCCTGGCAGTTGTCGATGGTCATGCTGTCGTCCGAGTACGACAGGCCCGTCAGCGCTCGCCCGGGGATCTCGGTCGAGCAGCCCAGGAACTTCCAGTCCTTGACGATGGACCCGATGGCCGGGTAGCCCGAGAACGAGGTGGGAGCTTTCGCGGCTTGGCCCAGGACCAACTCGCTGAGGGCTGCGAGGACAAGGAGGACCAGGGTAGGAGAGAGTATGGAAGCCATGTTTTTGATTGGGGGGTATTTCCGAGAATAGAATGCGGGAGTTTCTTTACCCCTTTTCTATAGTTAGTAACAGGAGAAACGAGGGAGCGCCAATCAATATCCCTGGGGTTGCTTTTCACTCATTGAGTGGCTAAGAACCCCAGATCCGTACATTGCACTGCCCATGACACCAAATATAGAGGCTTTTGGTGGCAACCCGGTGAAAGAAATAGGTGTATCAAAGGGAAGATTATCGTCATGAAGCTCAACAAAGCAAAAGCCCCAGTGACAACACCACTTACAAAGATACTCGAGTCACTCTGGCTTCGCTACCCGCAAACGGATTGAACTGCCTTTACCAGGCTACCGTCCAAGCCGGCTACCGGCACTCCTGAATAACAGAGTCAATGGCTTAATCGATTTGACTATCGACATGAGTGTCTCGAGGTGAAGATTGGCAATTTCTCTGTGCCATTCCTGAAGTTACTTGTAGTGGGCTAATGATTCTGTGTTAATCTGCCTTTTTAAGCGAAAATGTAGCAGTCCCTAATACTGGTTTAAATGGCTAAAGAAGTCTAGGGTCTGAAAAGGCTTTTTGCAGAACTGAATTTGCTTCCAAGACTCACGAGTGATGGACTGTATCAAACACTAAGCGTGACTCTGAGGATGATACTGGATTTCGGCATCCCGAGAGTGGCTGCCGAGACCACAATAGGGGTTTCGACTAGCAACAGTCGACAGACGAGGGGCGTCCGAATACCCTAACCACGACGACATTCTGGTGGCCCGCATTATTGACGAGAAGTACGTAGTCCCTGCTTTAAGATTCTTTCCATGGATTGTGTGCTTAAGCCTGAGCCCGAACCTTTACACATCGTGAAATAAATCCCCAGGCCCAGACTTGTTCCTGGTTTTTTGCTTTCATCCTTTGGCCTCCACCCACATCCGCACTGCAACCATCAGACAGCAGCCGGTGTAAGGAAAACACCATCAATACCCCTCGGTCACCATCATCTCCATCTCGTTCTTTATAGCAGCCCAAACCCTCACGCCACTTCTCAAGCCATGGCTCCCAGCAGACCCTGGACCGAGGCAGAGAAGAGATGCATCGTCAACGGCCTCATGCGTGATGGGGTCCTGTCTGAGCCGCGCGAGGCTACCAACGCGTCTGCTGCTTCCCCCTTCGGCAGAGTCCGAGACTACAACACCCTGAACCAACTTCTCCTCGCCTCAGGCTACCAGCGCACGCGCAACGCCTTGCAGTAAGTCTTGCCCGAGGTTTGATAGCATCCCCAACAAACATTCAACTCCCACCCAGGGAAGCATCGCAGGAAACGAACATTAGCTTACTTAATGCGCCTTTGTACTTAGGTCTCAGGTGTCCAGAATCCTTCGCGAGGACTTCGGACCCTATGTTGACAGCTTGCCGCTGGCGGCCGCGCGTCTCGACAGAGGAGCCGAGCGTATTTCGTGGGTCCTTGAAAACGCCGGACTCTACCCCAGCGGCGCGGGCGAAGGAGCCCCGGTTGCCGGCGTGGGCGAAGAAGCTCCAGTTGCCGGCGTTGGCGAAGAAGCCCCAGTTGCCGGCGTTGGCGAAGGAGCCCCAGTTGCCGGCGTTGGCGAAGGAGCCGCAGCTGCCGGCATGGGCGAAGGAGCCACAGTTGCCGGCGAGGGCGGTCAAGGAATGGATGAAGCTACGCGCCGCGAGATGGAAGCCTATTATCAGATGGTAGCCTACTATCTTGACCCTCAAATCTCCCAAGGGCCGTCGCAGCAGTAGCCTGGCTCGTTGTACATCTTCGTTCCCTACTAGTTGGATGACTCTACTATCGAACCGAACTTCAGGAAGGGCAAGAAGGAAGATAACCAGGCCCAACTGGAAAGGATCAGCCAGGTAGTGTTGGTCGGGGGCGGGGGTGCAGGGCCGCGCGATTATTCTTTACCAAATGTCCTGCTACAGGACATCTGAACGGCAGGGCGGATGGACCTTTCACGGCGATGGCCCAAGCATGACCTAGACATCCTTGGCGTATGAAATGGAACAGCTCAGCTCATGTTACTTGTCGTCATGAAATAGGCGGAGATTTCGTCCAAACACTGCCTTCAAGTGCCATGCCACACACCACAGTGAGATACTGGTCAGCGCCAGGTGCCTTTTGTGTCCTGATGTCAAACTTATTCAGATGACGATTTCTTAATTGCTTTTATAAAAGTTGTGTGTGGATAGCCAGTTCAGGCACCATGATAATAATAATACACCAGTTCACCGAAAATACTTACTTTGCTGTAATTGATCGTCATGCGTGGTTCCTCAGTATATGAGTTTGGTGCAGCGCGATTTTCTCTGTCTTTTGATACCAACACTGGGCATTCTATCCAGTTTGACAGTCCCCAGTTCGCCGTCTGAGTTGGCTCCCACAGGCCCGCATCAAACAGTTCCTGTGTCATCTTGGTCAACCAATAACGTTGAGGTGCCGTCCAGTGTTTCCGTTTCTATAGGTTCCATGGCTTCAATCTGGGTTTCAGTAGTACCTTGTGGACGAAGAGGTCGGTAGGTGTCTTCATGTCTTCATGTCTTCGATGGATGTTGCTCCGTAATCTCTGTAAGTAATTATACCAGACGCGCATGTGGCTTGTTCGTCTTCTCTCAGGAATAAGAGGACCAATTGAATCATCGCCAACGTCAGAGGGAGATTCACGGGTTTTTGTCTTCTTGGGAACGGCCCCTGCTGTCGCGATTTTACATACATTTGTAAGTACTTACTCAATACTATAACCATACAGATCGCAATGAACGACGAACACTCAAGCTCTGCCCTTCCCTTTCCCGACGTACGTCTCCGCACCGGCCTCGACGAGCGATGACACCAGACCCAGCCTATCCTGCATGCCCACCATAGCCGCGCAGGAGACGACGATCCCCTCGACGAGCTCCGACCCGACCTGCTGCTGCCCGCCGCCGAGCTTCTGAGCGAATATCTCGAGCGTCCCCCTCTCGCTGGCCCAAGGCGCAGATCTCGTGTATTGGGCGAGGACGCTGCCCTGCTCCAGTTCATGAACCAGGTGCTGCGTCGCAAACGGAGTCCAGCTGTCCGAGAAAAGCGAACCGAGACCTACCGACGCTACAGACTGGGCCGAAGAAGATTCTGGCCTTTGGGTCGCTGGTGCTGGGCCACTCTCCGTCTTACTTTCCACCGCAGATGACTGTCCCTGCTGTACCTCGACGCCCTGGTCGCCGCCGCCTCGGTTTGTCGTCTGCCACACATACCGCGCATCCCGCATCACCGGCAAGTCGACGGCGTATCTGGTCGTCATGACCCCCGTACAATGCATGAAGCGGGTTGTGGGGGACGCATGGCGCGGGCGCTGGGTCTCCTCCGCCTCATGGGGCATGAATGTGATGGTGACACCGCACGCGCTCGGCAGGATGAACTCGGGATACATGAACGTCGCGACGATCCGTGAGGGCGCGACTGCCCCTGCTGCTGCTTCTAGTCGCTTCATCGTGGCGTTGTACTTGGACGTGTACTCTACCTCCCACCTGGTGGTGGCGGCGGCGTTGTTCTGCATTTGCTGGTGGGCAAGAGCGACGTAAGCTGGTTTTATGATGATCTTCTTCTGCAGCAGCCAGGAGTTCTGCAGCGAGATGCTGAAAGTCAATGGCCCTGATCCATTTGATGAGGACGCATCATCATGCTTTCTGGCCTTCTCATCTGGATATGCGGAGTCCGCCCCGGGCGTGCTGCTTCCAGAGACGAGGTAAGCTGGAGGGGGTTGGCATAGTAGCCCCGTGGTGGCCTCCTTATACGATGGCAAGCCAGCAGGTTCATCTTCGGGGGTCAAAGGGGGATTCTTCTTTTCATGATCCATGATGAATGGTTTGATTTGAGTTCAACTTTTTGAAGAGCTGTCTTGAGTAAAAAGGAAGCCCTTGTTGGCCACTGCTGATGGCTGCCTGCGATAAAAAGCACGTGATGCTATTTATTACCTCACTAGGTTAATCTAACTAATCTAATACTAGAACTAAATCACAAGCGAGCGCCACAAACACCGACGTCACCTGGTTTGGGATATATTTCATTTGGCAATTACCACCTCCGGAAAAGAAAAGGTATAGTCAGTCCATCGTACATCAAAAGGAAGTTTCAACTTTATACAACATAGAAGAATGAAGAAGAAAGAAAGAAAGGATTGATCGGCATCCCTATGAGTCAAAGATGGGGCCGAACGCGGGCACACCCCTGGCCTCCAAGTCATAGACCAACTTGGAGGTGACTTTCGAGTTGGAGATGATGGCGACGGCCTCGGCCCCGCTCTCCTTGTAGAGCCGGTAGGCCTCGACGGCCATGTCGGGCCGGCCCTGCTTGCGCGTGTTCCAGATGACGGCGTCGGGGTCGGTGGCGAGGACGCCCTCGATGATCTCGCGGCCGTAGGTGGTCTCGGGGTTGGGGGTGGACCAGAAGACGCGGACGGGGATCTCGCGCGCCAGAATGACGGGCAGGCAGGGCCCGATGCCCGACCCCGTGGCCACGAGCACGACGCGCCGGAACAGCGGCAGCACGCGGAACACGCCCGACGCCGGCGTCGTCCGCGTCCAGAGCTGCGTCGGCGGGTGGTCGATGACCATGCCCGTCCAGTCGCCGGCGCGCGAGACCACGACCGAGAAGCCCGCCCGCCCGGGCACCGGGATCGCCGCGAACCCGTGCCACTCGCGCAGCGGCTGCGTCGTCAGCCGGATGCCCTTGCCCGGCTTGGGCGTGCAGTAGTCGAAGTGCAGGCGGATCGCGTGCTTGGACAGGGGCTCGGGCCGCACGTTGACCTTGCGCAGCTGCACCCAGGGCAGCACGATGGCGTAGGTGATGGCGACGATCATCCAGAGGGCCGGGTTGCTGGCCAGCGGCTTGTCGGGCGAGACGGACGCGTTGGTCACGGCCGTGTGCGCCCACACGAGGGCCAGGGTCGACCAGCCGCCGAAGCGGTGCATCCACTCGAACTGGTCGTGCATGACCAGGCGCACGCGCGGGTAGGCCATGACGAGCATGGCCAGGAGGATGGCCAGGATGAGGAACGTCAGCACCACCGTGGGCACGTTGACGCGGTTGCGCTCGTCCTTGCGCGCGAAGTAGATGGTCGACTGCACCGCGAAGACGACCCACCAGCCCGTCGCGCAGATGGCGGCGCCCGAGTGCAGGCCCCCCAGGTGGTAGCAGCGGGCGAAGTGCCGCCGGATCCACAGGGGCGCCGACGTGGGCACCCGCGTGGCCAGCCAGAAGACGAAGTTGATGCCGTACTCGTTGCGGATGAGGATGGCGATGAGCAGGTTCGCCGCGACGGCGTTGGCGAGGCTGTCGAGCGGCAGGCCGTCGGTCGCGTTGGCCGCGAGGCCGATGAAGACGAACAGGTTGATCATGAAGATGAACAGGAACAGCTTGCGGTAGGCGTTGAAGAGCTTGTGGCGCACGTATCGCCCGCCGTGGAAGCCGTGCTTCTGAGGGAGCTCGACGGCCGCCTTCTCGACCTCGATGTCGTCGTAGCTCCTCAAGCTCGAGGTGCTTCGAGCTGCGACCATAGGAACTAGGCCCTTCTCCAAGCTGCTGACGCTGACATTGTTGTTCATATAGGCGGCCGGCGGGGTTGCCGGCGGGGTCGCGGGCTTTTCTGCCAAAGCTTGCTCTTGGTTGATGGAGTCCTCGAGGGCGCGCAGAGCCTTCTTGTCGATCTTACCACCCGGGGTCATGGGCATGTCGGGCACCCGCACCAGACGCGAGGGTCTGGAGTAATGTGCGAGGAGGCCCTCGAGGTGCAGCTTCAGCTCCCTCTCGTCGACGTAGCCGTGGCATGAGTAGAATGCCCACAGCTGCTCGCCGATCTTGAGGGCACAGACCTTCTCGATGTTTCGGAATGACTCGACCGAGGCTGAGACTCCATCCAACTCGATGCGCACGCCCTTGATCTTGACCTGGTCGTCCTTGCGTCCTAGGGGCTCCAGCTCGCCGTTGTCGAGCCATCTGCCCAGGTCGCCCGTGTTGAACATCATGCGGCCATCGCGGGTAAACTTGTCGGGTCGATACCGCTGGGCAGTGAGCTCAGGGAGGTTGAGATATCCCCTAGTCACTCCGAGGCCGCCAACCCACATCAAGCCCGGCTCTCCGATCCGGACTGGGTTTTCCTTTTCATCCAATATATAGACGTTAGTGTTGGGGTTGGGCCGGCCTATCGACAGCTTAGCGCCGAGCTTGTGCGTGTGTGCCGTGTTCAGAATCGATATTTCGGTGGGACCGCAGCAGTTGAGGAACCGTACGTGCGGCGCCCACTCGCTCGCGAGCGTCAGGGGGCAGGGTTCACCGCCCACGGCAATGGTTTTGATGTTGGGGAACTCGGCCTGGCGCGGCAGGTACTTCTGGGCTGCGCTGGGCGTGGCAATGACGACGTCGGATCGGCTGAGACATGCGGCCCAGACATCTTTGTCGCCACCGCGTCCGCTCGACCCACGCAAATTGAGGCAACCCCCGTTCATCAGTGTGCCCAGAATCTCCCAGGCGCCTGCGCGTATAAAAAAAATTGTCAGCAACGGGTTTCAGTTCCCAACGGGGGTAGAGGTTGCACGTACACATGTCGAAGCCAAGCATTAAAATAGATGAGACATTCGTGCCAATTGTGATGCCGAGCTTGCCGGGCTCGTTGAGCAGAGTATTGCAGGTGCCCTCGTGGGTCACGTCGACACCCTTGGGCGTCCCCGTTGTTCCCGAGGTGTAGATGGCGTAGGCTCCGTCGTGAGGATCGACAGGAACATCTGGGTTTCTGGTGTCACCGCGGCGCCAGAGGGGATCCAGCGCGTCGATGGCGACGATTGCTGCGTCTGAATCCAGCGGCATGCTGCGCTCGACCTTTTCCTCGAAGTTGGACAAGCAGAGGACGATGGGAGCATCCGAGTCCCGGATCACGTGCTGCAGGCTTTCCTCGACCATGACAGAACCGTCGATGGGCACGTACTGGCACCCGGCTTTGAGGACGCCGAGGATGAAGATGGCCATCTCTAGACACCGCGAGTAGACGCAGACAACGCGCTGGCGTGGCTGCAAGTTGTGTGTCTGAATCAGGTAGTTGGCCACCATGTTGGATCGCCAGTCGAGCTCGGCGTATGTGAGCGTCCTCTCCGAGCCGAAGCACTCACGCACGGCCTTTGCATAGGGGTAAGTCCCGGCGATGGCCTCGAAAGCCGCCGTTACCGTCCTGTGCTGCAAAGGGATGGACGGCCCGCGTCCATACTGGCTGAACAGAAGCTGGTCCCCCGGGGGCAGCTTCTCAAGGGAGTGGAACGTCATGTTCGACGAGACTTGAGCTACTCGCAAAATAGGTTCGAAAAGGCTGCCTGGAAAGAAACAAAAAGAAACGAACAAAGAAAGAAGAAGAAGAAAACGAGCTCTATAAGACCAAGACGTATAGAGAGGAGGAGATAAGGGAAGGAAGAGCCGTGATGGGGACTCCCTGAGAGCTTTGAATCAGTTAATTACCTGGCTCTGTTACTGTCACCGATGTACAAGGACTAAACAAAAGACCCACGGGACAAGGTGGCCCCCCCCCGTGAGTTAGGAGACGAAGAGGAACCCGGGTCGAATTTAAACTACCGGGCCATGGTAGTGGATATTCCATGTCGCAAATCCCAATCAGCCCCGGTGAGACATACAGGTGGCAAACTCTACTACTACGGCGCGTCTTGCCTCGGCTGGAATGGAAGTGGCTGCCCCGATTATGTCTACGGCCGGATCGAGCATGCCATCATGTATAGACGGAGATTGAATCAGGTATTTTCCCGTTCCTTCTTTCAGTCGTGTTTGCTGCGTGCCTCTCCAAAAAAAGAAAAAGAAACATGGAAACGGGGCGCCTGGTGTGGGGGGGGGAGGGGTCGGTTCAGAGAGACGCTGGCGGTTCGTCTTCTGCGACAACAAGGGCGACGATGCGCATGGCTATGTAAGTGCTTACTTATTACTTCACACATTGGCGAACCGGCGTTCCTGCAGAAGTGGGACTCTGCTTAGCCCCGGCGGACGGACTCCGTCCTTCTTGGTCCTGTCAATTCTGTCAAGCTGTGGGCTTGGTCTAGATTTCTCTGCCGTAATTGTATACTACGCGTGTCACGGCCCTTCCTACGGTCACGTGATATATAGTCCGTGCACAGGTCTATACACAGAACCCTACTAGAGGTCTGTGTACCCTATATCCCACTATAAAAGTAAATACTAAATAGCTAGTTAATTAAGAGTTTTTTTTTAACGTAATAACGTATATAAATACATACTTTTATAGTTTATTACGCTATCTTTTAATTAATACGCGAATAGGATTATTATAATTAACGTATTAATAACTTAATCTTTATATTAAACTCGATTTTTTCTTATTTAAGTTCGTTAAACCTTAAATCTTTTATAACCTTAATTAGATTAGTAACGCGAGGCTATATTACTATTTATTATATTATAAGTAACGCGAGGCTAAAAGTAATTATATAAAAAATAATATTACTTTATTTAACTTTTCTTTTAATAAAGAAAGTTATAATATCGTAAGGCGATATAGACCTCGGTTAAAATACTAGGGCCGGCGAGCCCGTTACTTTTACTATAGTTTTAACCCGTTTTTCCTTAGTATTTACGGTTAGTTATAACTCGGAGCTAATTACCTTCGGAGTTTTAAAAAACCTGTGGATTAATACGATAACCGTTAATTAATATAAAAGATTAATAAAAAACTTTTTTATTTAGTTAGAAAGTAGTATTATAATTAACTATAATAAAAAAGAAGCCCTTTAAACATAGGTTATTTAGCTTACCGTTTAAATTACTTAATTTAACGAAAATATTACTTAATTTAACGGAAACTTAATTAACTTTTAAATTAAATATAATATAGTTTAAAACGAATTAAATATTTTAAATAAACGGTTTATCGATAATAATAGTTATAACACGATATATTATAATAAAAAAGAAAAAGGTTTAAATAAATTCGGAGAAATAAGTAAAACTACCGTAAAAAGGAAGGACTTTAAAACCTAGCGATAAGGTCTTATTTATAAGCTCGACGTTAATAAAAATCGATACTTAATAAAAGAAACTAGATTAAAGTACGCAGTTTCGAGGCTTAAAGGAGGGGTATTAATAATAGTAGGTTTTATTTCTTACGTAATTAAAAAGGGAACCCCTTTCGGTAACTAGTATTACTAAACTTTTACTGCGCTTTTTAGCGATATAGCTACCGTGTATAATGTAATTAATTCCCGAAAAATAATAGAATTAAACCTATAAAGCTTATAAATAGGCCGTATATATTAACTAGAGTTTTTCGCCCTTTTTATTAAATATTAAGCTGAATTAAATTACGATAATATAACTAAAGTAACTTAACTCTTATTTAAAGTTATTAAAGACTTCCGAGTCGTAGTAGCTTATTAAGTTAACCCGCCGGCCGACGATAATTATAATAAATAGGTTAGACTCTATACTAAACTAAATAATAACTTCCGCCGTATAAAAATAATTTTAGTATATAAAGGGAGCGGGAATATATAATAACTTATTACTATAAAAGATTTAATAGATATTAATAAGATTAACATAATTATTTAGTAAGCCGGTTAATTACGCTTTAATAAAAAGTAATATAAATACCGTAAGGAATATAAGCTTTATTTTAATTATAACGATATAGGATATAGCTAGAAATAATACCCTGCTTTCGTAGATATTACTATTAATAATAATCGGGGACGAGGAAACGGTCGTGGTTAATTTTAACTTAGAAATAATTTCGGTAATAGAAAAGCGACGTCTTTTTAAGGTTACTAAAGAAACAGCCGTGGAGGTTATTAAGGCTTTTAAAAGAACGCTTAGGGATAAAACACTTAAAGATAAGGTTATAGTAACTCCGGTAGATTTTAAATTAGTAATAACCCCGGTTATAAAAGCTAATCCCGAGGTAAAGAAAGCTAAAAAAGATATTATATTAACGTTATAATTTAACTAATTAATTATAATTAGGCTAACGATTATATTATTATAAGCCTTTAAAATTAAAATAATACTAAGAAATAGGGATAAAGAGAGCCGCTTTAAACTATTAAATTTATAGACGAGATCTCGGAAAACGAATAACTCTATTATAACGACGCGTAGCGGAGTGTAAAAAAAAGAAGTATTATAATTATAAAGAGGAGGGCTTAAAACTTATTATAATAGGCTTATAATATTTAATATTATTAGGCTTTTTTATAGATAGTTATATATAATATATAATTAATATAATAATCGATTCGGGCTGTTTAAGTTTAGTATTTATAAATACTTTTTTTACGCGAAATAATAATTTATCTTTACGACTTTTCGATATATTAAAGCGCCTGTTAATAGCCGACGATATAATAAGCGAGGCGGGATATGTTACTTATTATATAAAAACATGGCTTTAAATTGGAGTATACCAAAAATACTTGTGGTTTTTTATTACGAAGCTAAATATAGATATTATTTTAAATTTTTTATAGTTAAAATATTATAATTTAAGGATCGATTAGTTAATAAATACTGTTTTATTTAATAGTATTAATTATACCCGATACTGTTTATAAAACTTTAAGCTATATAGCGTTTAGGGTCGAGTAGAACTTACTATTTATTTAGTCGAAGCCGGTAATATATAACTTAAAATAAATGAGAAGTATTAAGCTACTATTAAAAACGCGGACGACGAGGACGACGATATAACGAGTATAAATAGCGAATTATTAACCGGGTCTGTTAAGATTTAAAATACGGAATACGAAATATTAAATACGACCCCGACGAAATTAAAACGTAAGTAACTGTTACACAGTAGCACTAATACTATTTATACTATCCTTACTGTGTTATCGGTTATTGCCTTATTAGGCTCAGTACGGCTGGTACGCACTGATCACCAGATCAGCTTCTATTTCTTTCGTTCACTTTCGACAGCTTTCTTTAAGCTCTAGCTTACGTATATAGTTACGCAAGCCGTCTCTTTTTAGAGCCTTCCTTCAGGCCTTCCAGCGCCTATATTTACAGGCTCTCTAGCACTCCTTTAAATAGTCTCTAAACAAGCAATACACACTGAATTATTACTTTTATATAAGCTCTTTTAATTCCCGTGTTCCCCTATAGCTATAGTAGTAGCTGTACGCCTTTTCGATCTACTGACTGTTACCCTGCTGTTATACTGGTCCGGCTTTAGCTCTTGCTCTAGCCGTTACCCTGCTATAGCACCAGGCCTTTCAGCCGTTACTCTGCCGCTGCTCCAGGCTTCTCTAGTCGCCCTGTAACTGCGCCAGACTTACATTATAGCCCTGTAGTTTATCCATATACCTATAGCTATAGTACTATCGGTGCTGACCCTGTAGTTCCGGCCTTCCGTAACTACTGGATCTACCCCTTAGTAGTTACCTGGTTAGTGAGCGCTGCTTCCTGCTTTGGGGTAACCTTGGTTAAGACCTCCGCCCCCTGCTAATAGGTTATGAGCCCGGCCTAGTAATTTACTAGGCTGGTTTTTTTTTCGACGTACGCTGCAGTACGTTTCGACGCTTTTTCCGTTACTCCTCGACACCCTTTCTGCTGCTCTTCCTCCTTTTTACTAATTACGATAACGGCAGACACTGTGAAATTAGTACACAACTGCTAGATGCCTGAAAAGCAGAAGTTTAAAGGCGCCAGTAACTGGAACACCTGGAAGTCTACTCTTCAGCTTTATTTTAAGCTGCTCTCTCTCGACTACTATTTTCAGGGAGATAGAGAGGCATATAAAGGGATTTCTGAAATCCAAAAGACCCAGGCCCTTCTGGTTATACGTTAGAACTTAACTGACGAACCCCTTTCCTTGATTTTCGACGAGATGGATCTTTAAGCAGTTATCGACGTTCTGATAGCTGCGTACTAAGGCAGTGGCCCAGTTTTACGTTAATAGCTTTATTTCGAATTCCATGGGATTAAGCGTGAGCATTTCAAGTCCTTAAACGAATTTATCTCTTCGTTTAAAGGATATATTTCAAAGCTTAAAAACGTAGGAGCTACTATCGACGATATCGATCAGAGAACGATCTTCGTAGCTGCTTTCGCTAAAAGCTACCCCGTATAGGCTGATCGCTAACGTTCTGCTCTTAGAACGAAGACTCTTCCTATTCTGGAAGCTCTGATTAACGACATCCTCGACGAAGACCACAGAGAAACTGACGTTTAGATGAGTAACAGTAGTTACTTCACCAGAAACGGTCAGGATGAAGGAAGGAAAAAGAAGGATAAAAAGAAGTATAAAAAGAAGAAAGAGGATTTGAATTTATCGAATTCGAAAGAAAGAAAGAAAAATAAGGGAAAGCATAAAGAGAAGGAGAAGGCGAAAGATGACTTTAAGTCATCTAATTCTCGTGCTGAGAATTACGCAGCTTCCGAAGGCTTCGCAGCTTTCGAAGGGAAGTATTTACCACAGGGTACTCTGCCCTGTAGTAGGCCTGTAGCTTAGTCCCAGAGCTACTCTTTCGTACAGACGGACGGTCCTGTAGACCTATCCCAGGACCAGAAGTCCACTAGGAGCGACCCTGTAGCTTAGCTGTAACAGGGTTATCACCAGTCCAGCCACGACCCTATAGCTTATCTGCCACAGGGTCATCTGTCTTTTATATAAAGTCTCTTACCCTGTACTTACCCTGCTGGAAGTCCCTAGGGTAGTCTATTAATTACGGCTAGTGATTCTATTATATCACTGCCACATAGCCTTTCGATTACCGGAGACTAGCGTCCCGGTATTTCAGGCCCTATAGCCCTCAGTGCTTTAAAGGGGGTCATCCCTCGTAATTAGTGGCTGTACGATACTGGCTCTACGAAATATATCTATAACGATAAGTCCTTTTTCGAGACGCTTTCGTATATAGACCGGCTGAACCCTATCCTTACAAAGGCTGGTTACATTTAACCGGCTATTATAAGTAATATTACGTTTTCGTTCGCTATTACGAAACGTAAATCTATAGTTATTAAGCTGCTCTAGGTCTTATACGTCCCTAACTTCCTAGTAAATATCGTCTCTGGCCAGCTCTATTACCGATCCGGCGGTACTATAAGTAGTAACCAGCTACTTACTTCGAAAGGGGTGCCTTTTGCTATACTGAACCAGAAGAAGCGTGGCTTCTTTCTGAGCGTAGTAGACCAGAAGGAGCCAGACCTAGCCTTTTTAACGTCTGTACAGGGTAATGACTATCTATCCTGTACGCCCCCTTTCTCTGTATAAGGTGATGCATTTCCACTACGTATAACTGCCAGCTCTATACAGGGTGATTTACCCTGTTCTCTCTCCAGCTTTTTTCAGGAATGCCAGGCTATTACTACCATTACTTTATAGCATCTACGGTTAGGCCACCCTAGCTTTGATCAGCTGTTGAAAACAGCTAAGGCTATTAAAGGGATCCCTGTGGAAGACCTAAAGAGAGAAGACCTTTACTGTGAGGGCTGTATTTTCGGCAAATTTTAACGCTAGTAGCCTAAGGTCAGCCGAAACAGAGCCGAAAACCCCCTGGATCGGATCTGTTTTAATACCGTTTCTATTAAGCCTCTTAGTTATAACGGCTTCGAGTATATAGTTACTATCACAGACGAAAAGACGTCCTTTCGAAGGGTCCTGTTTTCGAAAACGAAGGATAGAGTACTCGATTTATTTTAAGGGGAAATCGAATACTTTAAAACGCAGTTTAACTGCTACCTTAAGGCAGTTCGTCTTGATAACGGGAAAGAGTTCAGCCTCACCTAGTTATCGAAATACCTTTAAGAGAGAGGTATTATTCTAGAGCCCTTTACTATTTATACCCCTGAGCAGAACGGCACTGCAGAACGTTCGAACAGGGCTATTCTCGACAAGGCTAGGGCCACCTTCTCGGTTACGGACTTACCGAAACAGCTCTGGGAGTTCGTTATTCTAGTAGTAGTATAGCAGATTAACTGTACTACTACGTCCGCTAAATCGATTACCCTTTATTAGGAGTTCTTTGATTTTTTCTTTCTAGAAAAGGATAACCAGCCGGATTTATCTAAGATCCAGCCTTTCGGTGTAACAGCCTACTGTTACGTCCCTAAGCAACTGCAGGTAGCTGCAGAGAAGCTAGAGCCTAAGGCTAAAAAGGGGGTACTAATCGGCTACGAAGGTAACAAAATTTATATCTGTTACGTCCCTACTAGGCCGTACAGGTTACGCATCGTTCGAACGTCCTACGTACGCTTCGAATTACCACCCTGTAGCTTACCCTAGGGTGATACAGCTAAATTACCTACTAACACCGAGAATAACGATTCGAACGCACCAGTTGCCGTACAGGATCACCTATCAGCTGTACAGGGTGATCTCTCTTCTGCACTTCAGGGTTACTTATTAGCTATATAGGGTGATCTTTCTTCTGCACTTCAGGGTTACCTATTAGCTGTATAGGGTGAACCCTCTTTTGTACAGGGTGGCTCGCCACCTGTACAGGGTCGTCCTGCACTACCGCAGGGTGACTCTAGACCTTCCGGCATCTCGATTAAAGGGGGGGGCTACTGGCTCTACTCAGACCCCTTTTAGGGCCCTTTCGGAGCCCTTTCGATCCGGAATAGAGGTCCAGCTCCCTACTGGCCTTTCTAATCAGCAGAAGGCGCAGTATAGCAAATTCGACGATATTCTCGCCCTCGTGTTCGCTGTGACCGAACAGGTTAAAGGTAATAATAACCTTAAAGAGCCGAAAACGCTGAAACAAGCTCTTAGTTCACTAGAAAAGGAGGAATGGCGAAAGGCGGTCTATAAAGAGCTCCGGCAGATTATTAAAAAGGGAACCCTTCGAGCCGTCGATAGGGTTAAAATCCAGAAAGCCGGTAAAGAACCTCTTTCCTTCCGATAGGTCTTTAAAATTAAGGTCGACCCTACTAGTAAAATCAGCCAGTATAAGGCTAGGCTGGTAGTTAGGGGCTTTAAGCAGCGTTATAGGCTTAATTATTTCGAAACCTTTGCTTTAGGTGCTAAGCTAGTTACCTGGAGGCTGCTGTGTGCCTTAGTAGTAGCATACGACTGGGAAATCGACCAGATCGACGTTATCGGGGCGTTTCTAAACGGGGACTTTACCGAAGAGGTTTATATCCAGGACATTCCAGGCCTGGAAGACCTGTTAAAAAAGGCTCCAGAGCTAAACACCTTCGGATTTAAAAGAGACGACTCTTAAGTCTTTCAGCTGCTGAAGGCCCTGTATGGTCTAAAGCAGAGCCCCCGTTAGTGGCAGTAAAAGGTCCGCTAGACGCTGAAGCCACTGGGATTCCGGCCACTAATTAGTAACGAATCCACCTATTTTAACCCCCGAAGCAAGCTGTTTATTGTTGCTTACGTCGATGATTTCCTGATCTTCGGCCCTGATCGGGCTGAAATCGACCAGCTAAAGCAGAAGCTAAATACGGCCTTCGAAATTAAAGATATGGGCCCTGCTTCCTGCTTTTTAGGAGTCGAAATCGTTAGAGATCGGCAGAAAAGGACGCTGAAACTTCACCAGAAGGGTTATTTACAACGCCTTTTAAAGAGTAATAAGCTCGACGATTACCGACCTTCCGAGATCCCTTTAAGCCCCGGATTACCGAAGAACGTCCATACTATCGGTACAGATTCTACAGGCTTATACGAAATTACGAAGGAATATTAACACTTTCTAGGGGGTCTCATATACGCTATAACCCAGACCAGAGTCGATTTAACGTACCCTGTAGGCTACCTCGTACGCCACATGTACTAACCTACTTCGCAGCTCTTTAAGGCTGTGAAAGGGGTCTTTCGGTACGTGAAGTTAACTATCGACTTAGGTATTACGTACAATGGAAGTCTACCCTGTAATTACCCGATAGAAGCTCTCACCCAGGGTAAACAGCTCACAGCTGCGTTTATATAGGGAGGTTATAGTAATTAGGCTGGACTATTATAAGGTAATCAGCTAGAACTTTTACAGGGCGACTCTTTAAGTCTCCCACAAGGTGATTCGCCTTGTAATTACCTTATGGACACTCTTCCATAAGGTGGTTATCCACTGTTGCTAGGCTTCTGTGACTCTGATTACGCTAGCGATTTAGCCACTAGGAAGTTTATTTTCGGGTACCTTTTTACTTTATATAGAGGACTAGTTAGTTGGAAGTCGAAGCTGCATTTTACGGTAGCTATCTTATTAATAGAGGCTGAATTTAACAGTCTCGAACAGGCTGTTCGAGAAGCTATATAGCTTCGAAATCTCTTACGAGAGATAGGTCTCCCCTAGGGGCCTGTACCCTTAAAAGGAGATAATACAGGTGCTATAAGTCTAGCACATAATCCTGAATTTCATCAGCGTACGAAATATACAGCACTTCGGTACTATTTCGTACGTTAGGAAGTCGAATACGGCACTGTTACAGTGGATTATATATCTACTAATAACATGCCAGCAGACGGCTTAACTAAGCCACTGCCGAAAGAGAAGTTTAAGAGGTTTCTACAGCTTTTAAACCTAAAATCTATCCACTCTTCCTGAGGCTCACTGGCCTTTTTCAGAAGCCACAGGCCTCTTTTCCTTCCGATTCTGAACCTAACTTCATAATTAGGGGGGTGTTATATAGTAGCACTAATACTATTTATACTATCCTTACTGTGTTATCGGTTATTGCCTTATTAGGCTTAGTACGGCTGGTACGCACTAATCACTAGATTAGCTTTTATTTCTTTCGTTCACTTTCGACAGCTTTCTTTAAGCTCTAGTTTACGTATATAGTTACGTAAGCCGTCTCTTTTTAGAGCCTTCCTTCAGGCCTTCCAGCGCCTATATTTACAGGCTCTCTAGCACTCTTTTAAGTAGTCTCTAAGCAAGTAATATACACTGAATTATTACTTTTATATAAGCTTTTTTAATTCCCGTGTTCCCTTATAGTTACAGTAATAGCTATACGCCTTTTCGATCTACTAACTGTTACTCTGCTGTTATACTGGTCCGGCTCTAGCTCTTGCTCTAGCCGTTACCCTGCTATAGCACTAGGCCTTTCAGCTGTCACTCTGCCGCTGCTCCAGGCCTCTCTAGTCGCCCTGTAACTGCGCCAGACTTATATTATAGCCCTGTAGTTTATCTATACACTTATAGTTACAGTACTATCGGTGTTGACCCTGTAGTTCCGGCCTTCCGTAACTACTGGATCTACCCTTTAGTAGTTACCTGGCTGGTGAGCGCTGCTTCCTGCTTTGGGGTAACCTTGGTTGGGACCTCCGCCCCCTGCCAACAGTAACGTATAATAAAGAAATACTAAAGAAAAGTATTAAATAAGGGAGGCTTAACCGCGACCGGGTTTAAAATATTAAATAATAATAAAGTTCGTTAACGTATAAAGAAACTTTTCCTTTATTTTAAAAAAATAAGAAAATAGGTTTATTTAATCTTATTTTTTTATAAAAAACACTTAAAAATAAAGGATTATTAATAATAAAAAAGCAAAGTTAATAAGGATAATACGCCGTTAAAAATCTTTTTATTAAGGGCTGCTTTTATAACTACTTTTTATAAACAGAAAGGAGTTTAAGCGAAATAGTATAATTTTTCGGAATTATTTAAAGGGGATCCGATATTAAAAATAAATTATATAAACGGTATTATATAAAAAGAATTTCTAAATAAAATTACTTAAAATAATATCGACGTATTTATAAAAAAGTAACGTAAATCACTATATATAAAGGAATAGCTTAAAAAGAAAATACTATATTAATACTATAAGTTTATTAATACGTTTTTAAAATAAAATTTTAAAAAGTTATTACTTTATCGACTTTTCGATACTTAAATATATTTAAAAGAAAGCGAAACGCCTCTATATTATAAAACACGGCCTTTTAATACTGTCGAATTAAAAGTTATTAAAGAATAGCTTAACGATTAATTTAATAAGGGTTTTATTAAAAGATTAATATTACTTATATTTATACCTTTTTTAGTAGCTAAGAAACCAAGAGGCGGAGTTTATATTTATTATAATTATCAAAGATTAAACGCTGTTACGATTAAAAATAGGTTCCCGTTATTATTAATTCACGATACGTTAAAAAAAATAAGTAAGGCTAAATAGTTTATTAAGTTTAATGTTATTATAGCTTTTAATCGAATATAAATAGTAAAAAGGGACGAATAAAAAACTACTTTTATTATAAAGTATAAGTTATTCGAATAATTAGTAATACTATTTAGATTTTATAATATATTATTTTACTTTTAAAACTATATTAATTAAATACTTTACGATATTTTAAACGATTACTACTCGGCGTACTTCGACGATATTATAATTTTCTCGGATACTTTAAAAGACTATTATAAGTATATTAACGAAGTTCTCGGCCGCTTAAGAGCCGCCGGATTATAAATCGATATCGATAAAAGCGAATTCTATACTACGTTAATAAAATACTTAGGCTTTATAATTAGCCGTTACGGAATTTCTATAGACCTTTTAAAGGTGTTTACTATACTCGAATAATAGAGCTTAAAACTGATCCCGAAAAGAAAGCTGAAAGAATTTTAACGCTTTTTAGGTTTTACGAATTACTATTAACGATTTATATTTAAATATTCGATTATTATTAAACCGCTTATAAAATTAACGAAAGATATAGTAACTTAAAATTAAATAAATAAGTGCGAATAAATATTTCTCCGCTTTAAGTAAGTATTTATTATAGTATTAATTCTACGATATTTTAACCTTTTAAAACGAACGGTAATCGAAACTAATATATTAAATTAAGTAGTTAAAAGAGTCTTTTTTTAAAAATATAATAGAGTACTGTACCCAGTAACGTTTTTCTCTTTTAAATACACAGCTTAAGAATATAATTACGAAATTTATAATAAAGAGTTACTCGCTATTATTAAAGCCTTCGAAGAATAGAAATTAAAACTATAAAGTTTAAAATACTTTAACGTTATAATAGACTATAAAAACTTAAAATATTTTATATCGATAAAACGATTAAATTAACGTTAAGTATAATAAGCGGAATTCTTAACTGATTTTAATTTCGTAATTACTTATAAATTAAAAAAACATTACGAATAATTAAATGCCTTAAATAGATTATTAAGCGTCCGCCTAATAAAAAATAACGACGAACGAATTAATTACCGAAACTAGTAATTACTCCCGAATAAGAAGCTCGTATAAAGAGTTTAATTAAAAAAAAAGATAAAAATAATATAGTTAACGTTAACGCTTTATTTTTTTTATTAATAGAAAGAGTTAATACTTTAATTAACGAACTTATTAACGAAGTATATAATAAGGCACCCGAAATCCCCGAGATAATAATAATAATTAAAAAAAGTAAAAAGAAGTAGCTAATAAATTTAAGAAAAGCACTCCGCCGAATACTTATAATTAATTATAAAATAATTCGTAAGAAAATTTATTTCGATAGTCGCCTATTCGTACCGCGGGATAAAGCTATTAACCTTTAAATATTATACCGATATTATATTTTTAATATCGCTAAATACCCGGGTCGAATAAAGACTTTAAATTTTATACGACGATAATATATTTAGCCTTAAATATATAAGGATATAATACGGTATATTAAGAATTATTATATCTATAAAAAAGTTAAAGCTTCGAAATAAGCTTTATTTAGCTTATTATAACCCTTTTTAATCCCGGGAAAGAAATAGACCGATATTTTAATAAATTACGTTACCGAACTCCCCGAGTATTAAAAGAATAATTAAATATATAAATATATATTAATAGTAATTAACCGATTTATAAAAATAAGGCACTATATTTTAATAGTATCCTTAAAAATCGATGACTTAATTAAAAGATTCCTTTAACGGGTGTGGTTAATATACGGAACTCTAAAAACGATAATTAGTAACCGAGGCTTATAATTTATTTTTTTATTTTAAAAATAGTTAAGTAAGCGCTTAGGAATAAAATTAATACTTTCGTTAGCTTATTACCCCGAGACCAACGGTTAAACAGAAAACGTTAACTCGTTTATAAAAGCCTACTTTAAGATATATATTAATTACTTTTAGGATAATTAGTATAATTAGTTATTAATAGTAGAATTTACTGTAAATAACGCTATCTCCGAGTTTATAAAACTCTTACCGTTTTACGTAAATTACTTTTACTATTTTTAGATAGGCACCGAATTTAAGGGCCCTGAATTACTAAAGATAATAAATTAATAAAAGAAAGATTACTTTACAGTAAACGATTTTAACGAACGGCTATAAAATATACTTAATTACTTAAAAACGGCGATATAAAAAGCTTAAGAATTATAAGCGGAGGCGGCGAACCGAAAACGTTTTTAATCCGATTTTAAAAAGGGTGATAAAGTCTTTTTTAATATTAAGTTTATTAAAATACTGCGGTTAATAAAGAAACTTAACGATAAACAAAAAGGCCCGTATATTATCGAAAAAGTTTATTAAAGCGCGTACCGGTTAAGATTATTATAAAGGTTTCGTATTTTCTTAATATTTTATTATTCTCTTTTTATAAAAGCTTTTAATAATCCTTTACTAAATTAATTAAATAAAGCTTTAAAAGAAAACGGCGTGCTTATATAATACGATAACGTCGATAAAAAATGTATAAAACTAGAGTTTAATTATATAATTAAGTAACAAAAACGCGTTAATATTAAATACTAAGTTTAATAAAGGAACCAAGCAGCTTTTTAAGAAGAGGCCGAAAACCTACGAAGATATTAAGATTAATTAACTGACTTTTATAAAGATAACCTTAATAATATAAAATTTTATATATATATAAAATATTTACGGTAATAGTTAAAAAATAATAAAAAGGCCCCGGTATTTTTACCGTCGCCGCCGCTTTTAATAAATAAGCGGAAACAGAAGAAATTAAAAAGGTACGGTAAAAAAAAAAAAAATTAAGAATAAATAGGAGTAGGACGATAATGAATAATAAATTCTTATTTAAAAAGGAGAGAAATATTATTATATTTATATATAAATTAAATTAATATTAAAATTATTTAATAGTAAAGGATTATAGCGGTAAAAATTATAGTATAGTTTATAGTCCGTTAGCCGAATAGAATAATACTTATACTACTAATAAAAAATAGGACGGGGGCTTTAATTTTTTAAAGACCCCGTGTTCGAGCCGAGCTGTTTTCGGGTCGAAAACCTTTTTTAGAAAGGGGTAATTATTACGGCCTTTTTTACGGTTACGTAATATATGGTCCGTGTATAGGTTTATATATAAAACCCTATTAGAGGTTTATACACCCTGTATCTTATTATAAAAGTAAATACTAAATAGTTAACTAATTAAGAGTCTCTTCCTCCCTAGCGTAATAACGCATGTAAATACATACCCTTATAACGCGAGTACTAATCTACTTAAGTAATCCCACCCGTCTTATCGCTATAGAACTACTGGGGGCTCCCTGTTTCATGTCGGGGCAAAGGGCTTGGCCGCTGCTGATAACTTGTTTTCTGTTCGCCATGCCATCCGAATCGGCATGGCAGTCTTAAGCGACATGTCATTGTCGATAACCGACAGAGGCCCCCTTCTAATAGTCCGACTGGTTTAGGCAATAGGCCCCGAGAAGAATACGATGTCTAAGATTGCGACTGGGAAAACTCTCACCTTGCCGTCGGTAATGAGGAAGAACATCTCAGAGGGCTGCGAGGCTCCCAGATGCCTGCTCCGTCCCACAGAAATCGGCACAGAGTTCCCTCGGAAGCCGGCCGGGGTGGCAAAGGGCTGATGAGGGACTCGTACGGAGCATCTGCCATCTTAAAAGGCTGTGTGTATCACTATCGTACTTGGTTTCAAGGCCCCCCGCCTCCGTACCCGCTGTGCTCCACGGCCGAAGGAACGCTCCCGACGTCAGCCAGGCAGGAGCTCGCATACAAAACCTGCGCCTAAGTAGTAGCGCATGAGGCGCGCCAAGCCAACCTCTTCTGTACGTGTTTTGCAAGTAAGTAAGAAGGTATCATGTTCAAGAAGTACCTAACGAGGTCATTTTGGTGTAAAACCACAACCGATTTATTGACCGACCTCGGACCAAGCGTGTTAACCTTACTCCAGATCGAAATGAATGATCTGACCTAACTGGTTGGCTGGTCCCACCCAATCAGCAGATTTTAGCAGGGAACACACCTATTACACCCAAAATTGGTCGGGCTGTGGTGCCGGAAACCCTTGTCAAGACCCTTGTAAACTCAACTACTTCATATTTTCGGGCATCGTACTCGTAGATCTGCCGTATCGATTGATGGCTGCATCGAAGATACTTGGTATGGAGCATGATGACCCCTCCGGCCCCGCCATCCCCATCAGGGGCCAATGTCCATATATAGTAAGTCTATACGCTTATTGTTAAGTTATGCTGGTATATAATGAGGCTCCGCAGCCAAATCTGTTTCGAGACATCAGAAAACGTAGACCCTGATCTAGGGACACCCCTACGAGTAGTATTGTTTGTTCCTGCGACTCCCGGCTCTGCTCCAGCCAACCAAGGACCATAACGCTTGTCGTTGCCAATTGGCCTCTACTGGTGTTAATTAGCGACTGCGGCACTTGGTGACCTCATCTCCGACTAGGTTTTCAAACTACCACTTCGCCATGCGCTAGAAGAAGCCTGTCTAAAGTATGCATCTGGGAGCCAGCCTTGGTGCGGCATACCTGTAGAAAGGAGGTATTTCCCTTGAAGTGCAGATATGCTGCCCGCCATTTTGAGTAGACAAAGCGAAGATAGCATTCTGCTTTCGGCTCCCATGAAGACTCGTTGGTCAAAGCAGGATGAAAAGAACAATGGCATTGTGAGAAGAAGAAGAAGAGGAGGAGGAGGAGAGAGAGAGAGAGAGAGAGAGAGAGAGAAAGAGAGAGAGAGAGAAAGGATTGTCATCTGGCATGTGCATTTGCGCCGTGCGGCGCAGGAGAAGCTTTTGAAACGGAAGAATACAAACCTAATTAAGTAAGTACATAAGCCTGTTCTGGAAGCGGCGCGGCTGTGGAGAGATTTCTGCATGGAGCAGCAAAAGGAGCATGTGGTGGTTTCAACAAACAAGAATAGTATTAGCAGGGCCCAGGAGATGCTTGTGATAAGGTGTTGGGGTTCGGGGAAGTGGGAGTCGAAGTCGACGCTATGCCTCAACCACAAGGTCCACTGGACTGGATAGATATTTTCATTGGTTGGGTAAGATCCCGTATGTGGATTCGAAATACGGGGCCGAAGGGCTTGCCAAAGTCAAGCCAAAGTACGAGACACAACACCACTATAGTCGGCCGACGCGCCTAATTCAGTGGCTTTGGCGACGTTGGTGGCAGCGGGTGTGGATGCCGTCGCCGAATTGAGGATCCAATCTAGAGTCCAGGATACCCCAACCTAGAGTCCTAGGCTTCTGTCCAGGGGACTGTCCAAGGATGTGTGAGAATTGACGAGTGCCGCTGAAGAAACCACATGAATGATGAATCAGCCGAGGCGTGAGGATTACCAATGCGACGTCCTTCCTAACATGTCAAAAGCCATGTCATGCACCTTCCCTTTCATCCCTACTTCGCATATAGCCCCCCCTAAGAGTCAGCATGAGGCCAGAGTCGAAACAGGCAAGTCGAAGAACATCCAACCCAGCTTTCGGCCGGTTCATGCAACATGGGTTGACATCACATGAGCCCCAAAAGCAATCAACGGCAGTGGCTTGCATGCGTTCATCGTGTGTGGGTGGGTAGGTGGCTCAGTATGTAACGTATCCATGTCTTTAATTAGATCTGAACTTCGAATCCATCAAATCAGTCATTTCTTGGTCCAACAAAGCCAGATCATTTGTACTCTCACCTCATCAAGCAACCGTGGGAGAAAAGAGAAACTCGGCCAAGATGCAATTGATCACTAAAATCACAACAGAAGATGTCAAGGTTTCAGCCAACGACAAGGGCGTTGCTGTGCTCCAGCTCGACCGACCCGCGAAACGCAATGCTTTCAGCCAAGCCATGATAGATGCCATTGCGGCGGCGCTGCACGAGTTGGACAGCATGCCTGAAGTGCGTGTTGTCGTCGTTGCCGGCTTGCCAGAAGGCCCATTCTGTGGTGAGTAGCAACCCCTGACGTACACCTCGGCCAAACTCGTCAGCTGACTGGCGAGTTTCCTTCCCGCTGCCGCAGCCGGCATGGATATCAAAGAGTTGGTCGCCATTACCACGGCCGCGGCGCATAGGAGGAGCTTCCTCAAGGATCTCACAGACGCCCTCGCGGGTTTCTCCAAACCTACCATCGCTGCTGTGGTGGGGGCTGCAGTAAGACACTCCCAGAGTCCAAGTGTTGGCGAGTGAGTCGGCAAGGAGATGGCTGATATACAGTTATTCCTAGCTGGGAGGAGGCTGTGAGATCTCTCTGGCTGTAAGTACAACACCACGCGGCATCTCTACCCTATCACATGGGCCCACCGAGTAACACAAAGTCTAGTGCGACATGATCTACGCGGCCGACGACGCAATGTTTGGTCTGCCAGAGATGAAGATCGGTACCATCCCCGGGGCCGGCGGCACGCAACGCCTCACCCGAGCCCTGGGAAAGCACAAGGTGGGAAAGGAGACCACGCTTTATATCCCTCGACTATACCAGGCCCGCTCAGCTAATTAATAACCCCTCAAACCGTAGGCAATGGAGTTCATCCTCACCGGCGAGCCTGCCTCCGGGGCTGAGTTCGAACGCTTGGGCATGGTGACCCGGACCTTCCCCAAGGGGCAAGTGCTCGATGAGGCCATGAAGCTGGCCACCAAGATCGCGGCCCTGTCGGGCCCCGTGGCGCAAACGGCGAAGCAGGCCGTACTTACGGGTGAGTCAAACGTTGCGAGAAGAAAAAGAAGAAAGAACAAACCTCGGGCTTGAAACTGACATCATGCCAACACAGCCGAGTCAACCACCTTGGAGATGGGAATGGTTCACGAGAAAGCGCTGTACTACTCGACATTCGACGTGTCTGATTGTCACGAGGGCATGCGTGCGTTCCTTGAGAAGAGGAAGCCGAATTTCGAACACCGCTAGAACAATAAAACCAGACTCCACGTCAGCAAGCCTGCCTGGGCGTAGTGACTCCGTTCTAGACAAATTTAAGTCCTTTTTTCCTTTCCCGTCAGAGCAAGTGACTTGATATGCAATCCTTCTTTCCGTTTCTACTGAGTGGTAATTTCTGGGTTGCTGGCTGCTGGGAATATATCAGACCAAATTCAGGGTACCGACACTCCACGGCTCTGCGTAATCCATAAATATCTACAGATGCTCGAGTTCTTTGTGAATTATTTGCGTGATTGTATTCATGGAGACCACCTTCTTCTACCTCCACTCTCAATCAAACCACCTATTCGTCACAAACAACTCCAATGCCGATGCTTGATGTTTGAATAGGGGTTGACTGCAAGCTCGATCAACTTTGTTGGTCATGCAAAATTTGTTCAGTTGGCCACTGGTAACTTGGCTATCCAGTCGCCACGCCTCAACATGGAGATGGTAAGCCCTCTAGGATCGCTCTATAAGCTGGAGTGTGATATACTATATGCTGATCATTTCAACTTAGCCTATGGAGACCCTTCCAACAGCAACCGCTTGTAAGGAAGCTCCTTCGACAAGTTGAAAACTTCTCTCACCATTGAACAACAAGGAAGAGCATGTCATCAGCCATGCTGAACAGGCTGTAGCCACCCCTTTTGGAACAAGTAATTCCAGTACCTAGCTACTTGCAAGCCGTTATAAAATGGATCATATTAAACGATCTTTGGTCCGTCCAACTGCGAAAAGAAGCGCTCGCTCAAGACCCAAGTGGTTTAATTCAACTTGAAGCAGAAGGAAACGAGATACTAGGTCATAACAGCCGTACGCCTACACAACCTGGTAGCCTCACAATGCGAATCCTCTGACGATGTGCTGGAGCGTGACGTTCTCATTCATACTCTGGCTAACATACTTCTGGACTGTTCCATGAGCTTCACCGCTTCGAGACAGTCGCAAGGCATTTTGCCAAGGCTTTGTCGTCGAGAACACACCTAAGGAAACGACCTCTCGCATCTTGCAACACGCAATGAAGCTAGTCAAAGAGGGAGTATATGAGACCTACGACTCCGAGACAATCGGAAAATTCGTGCAGCCCTCTGGTCCACGTGCCGACGTCACCAGATTCTTCCAAAACACATGGCTTAGTAGCAACTCGACACATCGCTGTGGGAGGGCTTGTGGCGTGGGAGGCAGCTTACGTACTGCTTTTGTTGACATGATGTGCCGAACCTGAATACTAGGTAAATTCCAAGTAGCCAACCCGCCGATGCCAAACCGGTAGTTGGTTGCCTCTCTGTCTGATGTATAGGTAACCTTCAATTGAGGATCTGCCGTCGAGGTTGTGGTGTCGGATTAGATGGGGCAGAAGCTGGGGTCAGGCTAGGCTGGGCTGAGGTTGAGGTGTGCATGGCCCGAGCTCCCTGCCACTTGACTCCGTTTGGTGGCAGCCTTGGTGCCTTGGAGGGAGGCGAGCCCGGGTGTTTCCTCCAATTGCCTCTGACGACACTGTCGCCCATTGCATATCGCACTTCCCTTTGCACCAACCGCTTTCACCCAAAAGCTACACGCAAATCATTACAATGGATCTGGGAGAAGCAGGCGACTCACCGTGGGGTGGTACGTCTCAAGCTATTGGATCGTTCGACCTCCTACTGCCATACTAAACCCTGTCCAGATGTTCCGTCGCAATCCTCGAAACCGCCCTTCGAGCAAGATGGTAAGATTCACGCACCCAAACCTATTACCGGCATCAGACTAATTGAAGACACACGCAATCTAGGCTCGGCATTGGACACAACAGAAACCGAAGCTTCCCAAGCTTCCCAATCTACCGTCAAGTCCCCTGCAGCTCGAGGGCCGCGCAAGCCTGTCCGACGCTTACAGGCCCAGCCTACTTCCCTTCAATCCGACGATCCCCTCGGCCCATTGGGCCCTCTTGGCGACAATGCCAGTGCCAGTGCAGACGCTCAGTCCGACGAGCCTCCTGTCCCACCTCAGAAGGAGCAAATGACCATCAGAACTACCATGCCTGCTGCCGGTCAACGGAAGGCCGGATCCAAGGACCCTCACAACATTGATGACGAAGAGGACGCCTCCCTGCCCTCCGGCCCACGCGCGCCTCCACCCGTGCAAGCTGCTCTGCCCAGTCCGATTCGAACCACGACCCAGCCGAGTATAAGCCTCGAACAGGCTGCTGCTAAGCCGACCTTCCACATCAGCGTCGGGGACCCGCACAAGGTTGGCGATCTGACGAGCTCTCACATTGTCTACTCTGTGCGGACGCGAACCACATCCAAGGGCTACAAGCAGCCCGAGTTCGAAGTAAAGCGACGATACCGGGATTTCCTGTGGCTCTATACCACAATGCACGGCAACAACCCTGGTGTCGTTGTGCCCCCTCCCCCGGAGAAGCAGGCATTGAACCGGTTCGACACCAACTTTGTGGAATCGCGCCGTGCTGCGCTTGAGAAGATGTGTAACAAGATCGCCGCCCACCCCACACTGCAAAACGACCCTGATCTGAAGCTGTTCCTCGAGAGCGAGTCATTCAATGTAGACGTCAAGCACAAGGAGCGAAGGGAGCCAATTCCGGGCGAGAGCAAGGGAGTTTTTGGTTCTCTCGGAATCAGTGTAGGAAGCAGCAACAAATTTGTCGAACAGGACGATGTAGGTGTCACTTGAACATTGCGACGTTCGGTCAGGTGCTAACAGGAGTAGTGGTTCCACGACCGCCGCGTTTATCTGGACGCTCTGGAGAACCAGCTCAAGGCTCTGATGAAATCGATGGATACCATGGTCCACCAACGCAAGGCTATGGCAGAGGCAGCTGGCGATTTCTCTGCGTCTCTGCATGCTCTGTCAACTGTAGAGCTGAGTCAAACCTTGTCTGGCCCACTCGACGCCCTCTCGGAGCTACAGATCACGATACGCGACGTTTACGACAGACAAGCGCAACAGGACGTCCTCACTTTTGGTATCATCATCGACGAGTACATTCGTCTAATTGGCAGTGTCAAGCAAGCTTTCAGTCAACGCCAAAAGGCCTTCCACAGCTGGCATAGCGCCGAATCCGAGTTGCAGAAGCGCAAGGCCTCGCAGGACAAGTTGCTTCGGCAAGGAAAGTCGCAGCAGGATCGTCTTAGCCAAGTCAGTGCCGAGGTTGCTGATGCGGAGCGCAAGGTGCACCAAGCCAGGCTCCTGTTTGATGATATGGGACGCCTGATGCGTGCTGAGCTTGATCGCTTTGAGCGCGAGAAGGTCGAGGACTTCAAGAGCGCCGTCGAGACCTTCTTGGAGAGTGCGGTGGAGGCCCAGAAAGAGGTAAGTGCTGATTACGCAGCAGTGCCCCGTTGAGTTGATTCTAACATCATGTTCTAGCTGATTGAGAAGTGGGAGACTTTCCTCATGCAACTTGACGCTGAGGATGACGAGACCGTATTCTACAGACCCCCTGTCATACAAACGGCCGGGGACAAGGCTCGCATGACTGGCGACACAGCGGTGGACCGAGCAAGGGCGACTATAAATGATGACTCTGATTAAGGAGATGGAGATATTTTCGTAAAAGTCGCTACTATTAAATGTGTATTACTTCCAACTCCCCAGTATTTTAGGTACTACAAGAGCTGAGGTGCTGGTGCCCAATCCTGTCCTGTGAAAGAAGGAGTCGGCTTGTTTCTCACACTCCCCATTGTCCACATTGGCAAAAGCAAAATGTTGTAGTGTAGGCAACTCACATACAGCACCTTGGGAAAGCCATTCCTATACTCGCCTCTCTAGCCGTTCCCGCAGCAGCCCATCGATGGCCTGACTCTTCGTCTCAGATACTTTGGAATCTTCCCTTTGATGTTGTCGAAGCCCAGAGTTGAGGCATCTCGTCCCGCCGATCCCACTGCTGTGCAACCAGACGTTTGCCGTCTCTGGCCATCAGGTCCCGCTCTTCCTTGCTCGCGTCTCGCCACCAGGAGGGACGTGAGGGCGTTCCGGCGTTTCCCGAGGCCTTCTTTCGCTACTGTGGAAGTAATTTCGCGTCTACTGACGGGGGGGCGGGCTCAGGAGGGTGACACTCAAGATGACAACGGCCGGGATCTTTCTTTTTGTCTGTTCATGTGTTGTAGATAAAGGAGTGTGCGAGGGGACGTGACAGAAAGAGAATAGGGACTGGGGTTTATGGTTTAAGGTGTTGATACAGGCTTAAGTATAGTGACTTGTCCGATGTGGGCATAGTAAATTAACCATGGGACAACGTCGCTTCGATACATACCGGCTTCGTTACGACCAGGTGAAGTGATGACAAGTCTCAAGTCTTGGGCCTTCATTGGCTTGCTCCTGTTTGGACAAGACTTGCATAACGTCACATCTCGCCGGTGGTAGTACCCCAGAGCGCACCCGGTATATTATTATCAGATGTCACACATCAACGGCAGTGAAAACAAGTAGCTCTAATTCGTACTAACTACGTATTTCAAGTAGTTATAGGAAACATAAAAGAAGAAAACATTACCTTATAAAACAGCGCAAAACACTGCAATCACAGCTGCACATACTCAGCACTCTCCTCCTCCCCGGGCCCGTCGGCGTCGCCGCCCTTCTCGCCGCCGTCACCACCCTGCTGCCCCTCTTCTGCTTCTTCGACAGCCTCGTCTGGCGCCTCGGAGCGCGCGAGCATCTCCTTGGCGTCCTTGACGTCCTCGGCCCGGAGCGCCCCCTTGATGGCCTCGAAGTTCTTGGCCGCGAACCGGTCGACCGGCACCTCGTAGACGCGCGTCGCGACGTGCCGCTCCCCCTTGCGCGCGAGCTCGATGTCGTCCCGCACGCGCCGCGCGTCGCGCCGCACGCGCGCCTTGCACTTGTCGACGTGGTCCTCGAGCGCCGAGATGCTGCGGAGGACCTCGACGAGGGCCTGGACGCGCCCGCGGGGCGCGGCGGCGACGTCCTCCCCCTGCCCGCGCGGCCCCTGTTCCCCCCCGTCCTCCCGCGGCTCCGGCGGCTGCTGGCGCCCTCGCCGCCGCCGGAGCTCGGCCGTCGCCGCGTCCCAGACCCGGGGGTCCTTGAAGGCCAGGACGCGGCGGCGGCGGTCCTCGCGCTCGTTGTCGCGGCGCCCGAACAGGCCCTCGACGAGGTCGAGGTGGTCCACGATCTCGGGGTCGCGCCGGTCCTCGCGCCGGGCCGCGTCGAGGAACGCCTGCTCGTACGGGTCGAGGCACTGCGCGTACAGGTCGCGGAACCGGTCCTCGATGGCCTTCTTGACCGCGTTGAGGCGCCGCAGCGCGCGGTCGCGCTCGGGGATCTTGGCGTCCCCCAGCCTCTCCTCGCCGTGGCGGTTGTGCCAGTTGCTGGTCGCCGCCGCGTTGCCCAGCTTGGGCGCGTTCTTGACCTTCGCCAGGTCGATCTTGCCCGGCTTCTGGCGCGCGGCCTTGGCCCCGCCTTTGGTGGTGGTTCTGGTGGCAGACACAGTCGCATTAGCAGAGGGTGCAGACTTCTTCTTACCTTTGGGTTTCTCCGGAGGTGGTGGCTTGCTACGCTTGGAGGCCCTGTCTGGGTCGTCTTCTGTGTCTCTCTTCCTCTTGGGGGGGGTCTGGCGATAACTTCTGGGCCTTCTTTTTCTCGGCGCCACTGCTGTCATCTACCGATCGCTTCCTCTTTGGTGACTGAGGGGCATCGGTACTCTTGCCAGGTGCTCCCACTTCTCCACCACTGTGCATAGCTGTATCCTGCATGCCAATGGGGCCTACCATGATTTGCGCTTCTGTGGGAGTATTCTTGGGGTCGTCTTCTAAAGACGACCGATGATTTTGCTGGTTTTGTTCGTCTGACATGTTGTTGTGAATTTCAGTTGCTTGTTTCTGTGGTTGGGTTCTAAATCAGGGCTGACGAACGATTTTGCAGATTAGAGACCGCCAGACTTTATACCTTGAGTGGAAGGAATAGACTCAACATCAATACTATTGTCCGCCCGAGGTTACTCTCTTTCATCTACAACAGGGCCTTTAATAAAGTGCGCTCTCTTTTTCTAGTGACACAAAGAACTAGCAAAACTGATAAAGCTATTGTGCAAGTGACCCGTGTCTTTGCCTCTGCCCTGGACGTTATTGTAATCGGGTAGCATACAGCTTGATCCCTTAAGTAAATACCCCATGGGCGAGTTCTTAATACCTAGATTTTATTAATAAGGAGATGTAATATAATACCTCGAAGGGCAGGTAAATATAAGGAAATATGACATTAAGTGTAACACATCAATAAAAGAGCAGAGCAAAACACCTATGGCTACAGGGAATTTAGGAAAAAAGCTGTTTTTAACTTCGAGCCTCAGTTTAGACCACAGCCAGCGATATGAATGCAATACGATTTCTTTTCCAGCAGTCATTTCGAGTCGTTGGTAGAAGCAGTATCGCTCATCGCATTGTTATTGATCGTAATTACGCCGTTTAAAAGGCTATATGCTCCGATTTCAGGGATGGTTCTAGTACACAACCCTGCTTAGGAAGTCTGAAAGCATGATCGTCCAGTTAACTATATCCTCTGGTTGAGTATATGTTATAATACCCTCACTCTATATCGTCTAGTCTAATAGAACCCGAATAATCTACTTTCTATAACGAGACGTACAGCCACAATCGAATTATATAATTAACTTATAGAAATTAAAACATCTCTCTGCTTTAAGCCTGGTCTAGATACTACTAATCATACTTGCCAGAAACTAATAGTAGAAGTCAGCGGCTTAGCGGAATTGAGTTGCTCGTTATTCAAGCTTTCCGTAGCCCGCCGACCTTCATGTTTTCGAGAAGCGTGGAGGAAAACAAGGCGACTCACTAAAAGAACGATAAAGAGCATACTAATAGCCTGACTACACCGTCACGCAACGATGACCAGTCGGTTAGGACAATAGAAGGCATCGTTTCCACAGACTGAGTTACAAATGATACTGACTCCATCTTATTAGTTAAAGAAATGGTTTAAGAATCGGGAGAAGTCGCATAACTGCAGTTCAGTCTTTCAGGTTTTCCTAATAATACATTTCATATTCTGACATCGAAAAGCGAATTTGGCATTCTTCTAGAAGAAGCTGGCGCATTCTTAATAGAAACCCTTGGTCTGGAGATACCAAGTGTGCCATAATGAATGTCTGGACGAGAACCAGACCCCAGCGTATCGCTTTATCCTGTAATAATCCAACACAACCCTAACATATATAACGCTGGGCGAGATGTAACCTTCCCAGCCTTAACGGACTATATGCCGCAACAGTCTCTTAGCATCCGAGCTCAGTAATCAGGTAGCCAGTGACTTAGCGGCCAGTTTCGCCTCTTCCTCCTCCAGCTCGTCGACCAACCATTCGCCAACGCGCTCTCGACCAATCCATTCCACCATGTACAGAGCCGTCGTGAAGCACGAAGTTCCGAAGCAACCGCCCATCTCGGCGATGAAGCTGTCCACAAGGCCGTTGATCTCCAACTGGCAGCGGAAGGGGCCGGCTTCGAGCTCTTCTTTGTCGCACGCTAGGTCTAAGTATGAAGGGAAGACCGTTTTGAAGAATTCCAGTCGCGTCGTATCTCCGTTGCCGCCCAGCCTAATCGCTTCCCCCAGGGCTGCACGTACGTCTCGGCGGTCGGTGACTCCCAGTGCTATCTGCATTCTTAGCAGGTAGATAGCATTGCGCGGCGCTGATCGCACAGCCCGGGCGAGCAGGCCCATGTCGTATCTTCGGGATAGGTTCTGCCGCAGCGGCCCGTGCCCCTCGACCGCACCGAGCAGGGTCTCGATGACGGCCTCGTGCCCGTCTCGGGGTATGGCGTCCTGGTGTCGTCGTCGCGGCCGTCGCGAAGGGGGCTCGTGGACCACACAGCCTCTCGCGGCTGCGTGGAGCGCCAAGGCCACGGCACGTTGGTACTTCTTCACGCTGAGCTGGGATCGGTAATAGGGGAGCAGCGCTCGGACGACGCGGAGCCTTTTCAGCACCGCCGCTTCGGCAAGGCACCGAAGGGGGACTCCTCCGGGGCGTGAGGCGAAACCTAGTCGGTGCTCGATCAGCCAGACGCAGGCATCCTCGTTGATAGTCTCGCCGAAGCCTTTGGGTTGACCTATCGCGTTGCGCGGATAAAATGCACACTCCCAGGCATCCATTAGCTTTGGCGACTTCCGGTTCCACCGTTGTAATGCGGTCCCGTGGATGATCTTGCGATTCCGGTCATCCGTGACCAGGTTTCCATTTACCTGCTTCCAGTGCTTCAGATCGACGTCTTGCCCCTCCTTATGTAGGACATCAAGTACGTCAGCCCGATCTTCACAGCAGGCCCAGAACACAGGGGGAAGGTCATTGGTGGAGCTTAGTCCTGCATATCTTCTTCGTATAGCCCAGCGTTTCAACCCATGTAGAGCTTTTGGGTAGCGAAGTGAGTAGGCGTTCATGACCTGCTCCACCACTCGAGTATCCGAGCATGAGCTGATAGCTCTGTGCATTAGACTGCCGATCCTATGGTATTTAGGCAATCGTCTGACCAGGTCCTTGTCCCACACACTGTCGATGGTGGAAAAGGTGAAGTACAGGATTCCTGCGCCCCATCTGCCAACGCACGCGTCCAGGTAGTCGTAGGCAGCCTGGGCCTCTTGGGATTCATCGGCGAATTTTGCGTCTCTCGACTCTGGCCATCTGGCCACTTCGGTCAGGTCGAAATTGATTCCATAGAGGCACGCTTTTCGGAGCGCCATGAGCTTGAGCCTCGCGTCGTCGAAGTCACGCTCATCCTCAACTTGCCTCTCAAAGGAGTATTGGGCACCAATAGCTGAATATACACTTTTGCAGCTTTTCGCTAGATTGGATAGGTCCCTCAGGCTGAGATAGTTGCCAATACCAGTGAGAAGCTCGACTGGCATATGATCCAATTGAGGCAAGTTCGCTTGGGTCTGCAAAGTTCGTATCAGCGCGCAGCACTTCCACTGTCCACGTTCCATACACGTAGAGGAGAAAAGAGAAAGAAGGGACTGTACTTACATTTTGTATTTTAGCCAGACAAGGCTTCTGGGGCTCCAGCAGAATTAAATCAGTCATGGGGTACGCACTGTTACCGTCAATATTGCTGCGGTTGATATTGTGCTCGAACTTGAACTCTGGCGCAGGGCCGTAGCTGTCGATGAGACCCTGCATGATCCCTTCGAGCGCGTGACGGCGTTCTGCTGCGGCGGCAATGATATTTTCTGACCAAAATGAAAGGTATCAATGGAGGTAGCAACAATGTCAGCGAAAGAAGACAGCGAAACGAATAGTGATGATGGCAGGGTTGAAGTTCCTGGTGATTTCAGCCAGAGAAGAAAGTTTAGTTGGCTTGTTTTAACTGCCTAAAAAGTGAGAAATATGTGAAGGACTCTGGCATTTTACCGTTGCCCAGTACTAGTCACTTGGTTTTATTGCTATAACCGAGAAACAGAGGGGCCGAGCAGGCCGAAGGGGACCAAGATTCGTTCGACCACACATGCAGACAGCCAGTTAATCTTTATTCTTCAGAGTGAGAAGCTGGGCAGATTTCTAATAGCAGTTTCGAACACGATTCATTAGTGCGTGCTTTGCCCTCTTATTGTCTGCTTACACAACACAGTGCAATAGGGGAGGCCCTAACAACATCCTTTCTATAGCCTTACTAATTATTAAGGTACCCCACAAAACCCTAATTTTGTGATTTTACTATACATTTAAAGTGAAGTTAAGGATTGAACTTTATATTAATAGTATGTCAAGTCAGGGAGTAACCATATGGCACAGGGCCTAAGCAATATTATAGACACGGCAGCGATGATTCTCGTTGTCACTGGATAAAGCTTTTTTAAACGAAACTAATACTGTCTGAGCCATTATAATAACTGCCCTTGGATTCAGCAAACCACTTCAAACAGAGAGTTTTCTGACCAACCTCATGGACAGACACACCTTCAGTCAATTTGGCTGCAAAACGGACTATTCATCAGAGCAATCATAATAAAAGGCAAACAGGCACGAGACCTGAACACACGTGGTGTGACAATGAATTTGTATCTACGTGGAGTTTGGCTTACTATTAGTGTTGGTTGTCCATTTTCCCTCTACCATGGTTTGCTCTTGTTGTTTATCCCCTTTATTTGGTAGCACCTTATCACTACTGGTTTGGTTGTTTATCTACTGTAAGCCTACTGGTGCCCACCGTCGGTTCCTCACATGTCGCAGGTACACGGCTATTGCTGAGCATTGGTCAAAAGGAGGGCAACGTAAGCGACATGTGAGGAATGAGAACCTGTTGTTAGCCTAATTAATAATTGGCCGGAGGACTGGGTAAAGTACTTGCCAGGAGAAGCCGGGTAAATAGTGACACTGACTTGATAGCGCTTACTACCTTGCAACCCTTACTTCACATGATTTTCCATTAATCCGGGCTCAAGCCTTTGATTCTAACCATAACCTAGATTTATTAGAAGCAGGACTGCTTGGGTTAAATGACCCCCATATCATATGATTCAACTTATTTTCCAATGTACAGTCCCCCCTTCATGGATTAGAGCATTGGCCTTCCTCTGGTAACCTATCTCGCTTTTGTTCTTTTGATGTATGTAAGTACTTAATTACCTACCCCTCTTTCGGCATATCTAGTACCAAGAAAAGAACTACCATTTTGACTCACGTATCAAGTTCTTTGTCTTTGTCTTCTATCGCAAATATCTGCACCCTCTAAGCAAGTATCCTGGTCCAGCTCTTGCTAGGCTATCAGACATCTATGCTAGCTTCTATACCGTGTCTGGATGCCTTCACCTGAGGACATACCTTGACCTACAAAAGTATGGTCCTGTATTGCGCTCGGGTCCCAACAAGCTTGTCTTCAAGTCAGTTGAGGCCCTGCAAGGTGCGTTACGCCCACCATGTGCGTGATTATTGTGATGGGGAAGCTCAATATTCCTCTTCTAGATATCTACAACAATGATCGAGTTGCCAAGTCTCACGTGTACACGCTTACAGTGGTTTCCGGTAAACCCAGTCTTTTCAACGTCATCGACAAGCGCCACCACAGAGAAAAGCGCAGGCCCGTTGGCCATGACATCAACAACGAGGCACTGCGAGCGTTTGAGCCTACACTTATAGAACAGGTTGACATACTTCTCCACCAGCTGTTATTAGCGTCGCGTCAGTCAAATCCCGTGGACTTGTCGGAGCGTTCGAAACTGCTGGGCATGGATATTGTAGGGTTCTTGGCCTTTGGATATCCACTCGGAATGCAAACCGCGAAGGGAAACCACTTCCTGGTCCGCGGGCTGAAGATTGGCACGTTTCAAACCAACGACTTCATGTAATGGCCCCTACTGAAGAAACTGGGTGTGTACCACTTGATGATCCACCTCGGCAAGAGGCAAAGAATGCAGTACATCCTATCCTTGCAGAACATGATCAGCACCTGGCTCACCGAGGGCAGACATGCTAAGCAAGATTTCTTTTCTTTCGCCGCCGACTATCTTGACAGTCCTGAAACTGGAATCGGGACCAGCGACCTATTTGGTGAAGTCTTGTTCTTCTTTCCAGCGGGTATGTCTTCGACGCAGTGCCTTTTCCTTCTCATATAGATGGAGTATTTCGATAACACCAGCTAACATTGAGAGTAGCGGGAGATACGACATCAACAGCTATTGCTGCGTTGTTTTTCTATTTATCCAGATACCCTGAAGTGTATAAAAAGCTTGCGCAGGAGATCCGGGCCTCTTTCCAAAGCAATGGGGAAATCCGCAACGGCCCACAGCTTCAGGGGTGTCGATATTTACGAGTTTGTATCGACGAGGCTTTGCTCATGACGCCTCCAGTAGCCGGTGCGCTCTGGCGAGAGCCGTATGCCAATGAGAGTAGAGGGGAACCTTTCATCGTGGATGGACACGTTATCCCACCCGGCACTCAAGTTGGTGTGAGCATTTACGCCATCCATCACGAGGAGCAGTACTTTCCGAAGCCATTTGTGTTCCAGCCAGAACGCTGGCTTGAGTCTGATGCAGAGATACTGAGACGGATGAATTTGGCATTTTGTCCATTTTCAATCGGGTCTCGCGGTTGTGCCGGGAAGTCCAGTAAATCATAGTCAGCTATTTCCACCCCTACATATCACGTCAGTTGTCCACGCCACCGTCGGTCCCGTTTGGGAGGCAATAATGTGTACCTTGGCCTGCTTCATTCCAATATACCAATTACCAGATGCGCTAATAAAGATTCTTCAGTGGCTTATCTGAAGACCTCTTTCGGCTTTGCAAAGACGCTTTGGTATTTCGATTTCAATGTTGCTGGTGGCGAGGTAGGTAGATTGGGAGGGGGCAGTGCCGGAAGAACAGACGGCTGTTGGCGTGTTGATGAGTTCCAGAGCTGGGACAGCTTTGGATCTACTCATTCAGGCCCTAGCCTGGTATTCGCGCCGCGTGGTGAACTCTGGAGGGAGATTGAGAAGAAATGATAACAGCAACTCAGGCCTTTAGCAGGTTCCGAGAAACCGTATGGACGCGAATAGATTAATACTTTAAAGCGTGTAAAAGTAGTTATGAAACTCATCCCTTGCTTCTAGGCCCCTGACTGCGGCAGTCGTGGTTGCGTTACGGGGTTTTGCCATCGCGATCCGCCGTTACTTTTAAGTTATTCAAATTAGTTTCTCGTCGCTTTGAACTTGTTCCCGTCCCTTTTTGCCGTGAATGGTTCCACCTTCAAACTCGTCACTAAGGATTTCCTTACAATGCCACAATCCTCTCCTTCCAGAACCACGGCGCCGTGGCCCGTAGGGGCAACGCCGTGTTCGTATACATCATCTCCGTCAGCGTCCACGGCCCGCAGAAAACATCAACGTCTTGACCTACGGGCTCCCGATGCCGGAGCTGGACGGCGCTCACCCCGACGGCGTGGACAAGGACGCGATGCAGGGCAGCACCATCTAGTAAAACTATAATCCTTCTTGGTTCTAAGCCCCGATATCGAGCTCGACTCGCCTGCTGTGAAGCGAAGTCTGTGTATGGTTTTAGAGAAGGTTAAGAGATAATGGACCCAGGATATATGTCCTTGCCATTTTCCTCCTGCCACTTTTGCAGTACTACAAAGCTTGGTGTTGATTCGTCGAAGCCACTGACCACACTGACGGTACTTGGACCTCGGAAGCCCCTTGGACTGATGACATCGCGAGAGACGAAATATTGAAAAGGGCATCCTGCCAATTTCACAGCTCAAAGTGTTCATTGAATGAAGACCAAAATGGGCGCGTAATGTGCATCACCTAGAACAGGCTGATCCATCCACACCTCTGTTGGAAATGTGTGATGTTGATTCTGAGCATCGCCTAGAACAGGCTGATCCATCCATACCTCAGTTGTTGGAAATGTGTGATGTTGATTCTAAGCAAAGCGCTTGAGAATTAAAGGGTTTTAACCTGGAATTATCAAATTCCAATCATGGCCTCGCGAGACGGCGGCTCTAGCGCTCGGGTGCGTGGGCTGGGATATTATTTATTTAGCCGCACCAATGGTTCTCCCATCATCGGTGAGTGAGCTTGCTTATCACTTGGCATAATCGGTCCTTAAACCCGAAGAAATCTAGCCAGAAGCTCTATTTTCCTATCATCATTGGCGAGCCAGGCAGCCCATATCCGTCTCCAATATAACCAAATGCCACCACGATCCAACACGGTTATATCTTACCGGTCATGTACTCCCCATGAGGCGGCATCAGGACAGTCACCAGTGATGGATGGGCTTAAAATTCGAATATAAAAAGTCGGGTTTTGCCCGGCATTTAATTATGAGACTATGGTTCAACAGCCAAATTCACTCGCATCATCAGATCCTCCGTCGCAACGTCATACTCAGCAATATGAGCATTCTCTTCCTGGTTGCCGTCCTTGCTGCCACTTCTGCGGCCGCGCCCGTCATCGCCCCTGAGCTCAAGCCCGATGTCCAGTCATGCACCACTTGCCGCCGCAATGTAAAAGCAGAAGAGTGAAGGTACACTACTTGTAATAACTTTTGACGCTACTCCAGCTGGCGTTACAACACAATCAAGCTGACCATTGCCTCAGGATTCCAGTGATCGGTGGAGTTGATGCATGATAGACTAGCCTGTTCGATAAGCGACGTCTGGGGAACCGATTTCCGTGCCAGGCGGTATGATCATATGATGATCATGATGTCAGATATGGGGGATGACGGCAGTTCTTGAGGGTTTCAGAATCGCTTTGGGTTGATTTTCATGGGATCGTCTTCTTTTCACTCGGCGTCAAAATCAATCTTTTTATATCTCGAGTGTCTTGGGCCTCTTTCTCCTTCTGGTTTGCCTCCTTATTTGCCTCCCACCCCTCCCCGTTTTGCCGTGGCAAGATCGATATCGCCGCGATGATGCAGCTGACCTGACAGACGTCTGTCTTGCTGTATGACGTCTACTAGCCACACATGTCAGACGCTGTAGTTTCCTGCAGGTTTCGGCGATGTGCTGGGATCAATGGCTGCTGACTGCGAGTGTCGGTCTGACTCTGCCACGTATTGAGTAGTTATTGGGATTACCCCACTCCAGTCTGGCCGACTTCGTTTCCCAATAATACCCAGAGCAGTTCTCACTGACCGGTTTTCTGGACGAGGGCTGGTTCCATTTGGCTCGCCTTCTGCAAACACTCTTCAGTTCAAGACACACATACACACACACAATGGGTGGCGTACCATCGAAACCCGACTACTCCAAGTCCTTGCAGGTCATCGGGGCCGGCTACCCTCGGACGGGAACCTCTTCGATGCAGCTGGCTCTGGAGAAGCTTCTGGATGGCCCAGTTGCCCATGGAGGCTCGCACATCGTCAACAACGGGAATGGTAAAGCAGCCACACCCCCACAAGCTGAGGATGATCCGTCACTGACCACGCGAAACCGCCAGACTTCGTCGCGAAATGGTGCGGGGCCATCCTGGCCCGGCGCGCGGGCGACCGGGCGCGCACCCTGAAGCTGGTCCGGGACGGCATCCGCGGCTTCGTGGGCTGCACGGACTTGCCCTGCATCTGGTTCCTCCAGGAGATGCTGGAGCTGCACCCGGACGCCAAGGTGGTGCTGGTCACGCGCGACCCCGCGCGGTGGCACCCGAGCCTCAAGGGCATCGTCCGCCACCTCGACGCCTGGTGGATCCCCGCCTTCGTCTCCGTCCACCCGAGCCTCCGCTGGACGCCCGTCATCACGAGCGAGCTCACGGGCCAGATCCGGCAGCTCATGGGCCCCGGCTACGACTACTTGAACTTTGGCCCAGGTATGTTGGGCTGTGCTGTGCCAGAGACCCCTGCATGGAGCATCATTTGGGACAGTGGGTGCTAATCTGCCGCGGAGTTACCAGAGCTCTTGCCGGCCTACCAGGACTGGGTCAAGTCCGTGGTCCCTAAGGAGAAACTGCTCGTCATGACTCTGAAGGAGGGCTGGGAGCCACTCTGCAAGTTCCTGGACAAGCCCGTTCCCGACGAGCCCTTCCCAAGGGTCAACGATGCTGAATCTGCCGAGGCAACTGCAGTAAAGACGTTCGCCATAGTCGGGTTGATTTGGTTGGGCATCTTCTCTACCCTTGGTGCCGGTGTGTATGGTGGCTTGTATTTGTGGCGACAAAGCGCATAGACGGCATGTCGGCGCATAGAATCAAGCCTTGGGGCACCAGCTTCTTCGAGTGTATTGCACATATTATCGTATCCATAGTCTGTCTCTTGAGTTCACTTTTCGATCCTGCAGTTTCGCCCTCAGTGAGCGAACCGAAAGTCCAGTCGCTTATTCCCTTCGTCCTTGGTGGTGTTTAGGTAGTTGTCCTTTTCCTCTTGTGACATGGCAGACCATAAATCCTCCTTGCTCTTGTTCCTCCAGATGTAGAAAACCTTCATGCCTACTGCACAGGCAATATTGAAGGCTACGAGACCCAAGAGGACCTTGTTGCCCGTTCGGTACAGCGGACGGTCCTCATCTCGGTAAATCTATTAGGGGGTATGTTGGTAAGCGCAGATCATGATGGGAGAAGGTCTAGGGATAGGAGAGAGAAGAGAGGCTAACGTTTGACGCTATGATGTTTCCGGCTTGGACGCACATGTTGTAGATGGCGCTCCCGATCGTTCGGGTCCGCACGGTACCAGCATTACGGGACGTAAGAGCGACCAGCTGATGCAAAGTTAGCAGATTTCAGAAGGTGGGAATTACGGTAGATGAAACCGCAAAGATGGCGGAATTGCGGTCTCAACTTACGATGGCATGTGTGTAAGGGTGACTATAAACTTCCCGTGTCAGTGTACACTCTCCTTTGGACGATGGTGTCAACGGGGACATACCCAATCATGAGTATACTCAGAGTATACCAAGACCACGGACTTGCACTGGCGGGCAAGAGCTCAAGAGCTATGCACATGGGCAGGAACCAAATCTGGGTCACGAGGACACAGAAGAACCGGTTATTGATGCGCTCAGAGACCCACGTCCAGAAGATGACCTGGAACAGGAAGAGGAAGTATGCAGGGACCGTGAGCAGGTTGGTCTGGAAAGTATCGAACCCCAGAGTCTTCAGGTTGATGGTCAGATAGGCCGTGATGGGCGTCGCCGGTATACCCCAGACCAGGCCGTAGATGTAGATCGGCCAGAGGTCATAGTCGGTTAGGGCCTCCCAGAGTAGCTTCAAGGTCAATCCTTGCCGGTTGTGCATGCCTCCCTAGAACCGACCTTGTAAGCGTCGAGCTCGCAGTGGGTTTGTTGAATATGGTAGAAAATGGAGTTTACCTTTCCTGGGTCGTCTCGGAGAACACGATTGACCATGATCTTTTCTTCTCGCTCGGTGAACCAGCCGTTTCTGCCCCTGAACCAGCTAGCCGTCTCCGTCGGGGAAGGCGGCAGATAGAACCACGACAAGACGCCGATCAGCGCAGTCAGCCCGCCCTCGAGGGCGAACAACCAGCGCCAGCCCGCCCAGCTAGTCACGTAGCGCAGGCGGAGGATGCCATAAGCAAGGAAGGCCGAGACGATGCTGGTGGAGATGTACGCGCCCCAGAAGAAGCTGAGGCGGAGGGGCAGCTCTCTCGACTTGTAGAAGTAGCTCAGATAGAGGATCACGTCGGGGATGAAGCCACCCTCGATCAGCCCGAGGAGGGCACGAGTCGCGTAGAAGGAGGATTCGCCACTCAGACGGCTCTGGCAGCATGCGACAATACTCCATGACGTCATCTGGATGGGAATCCAAACGTCGGGGCCAAGCTTCTTGGATATCATCTGCGACGGCAACTCTGCACACAGACTATACGCAGCGTTAGAGAGCTGATATACCGTATCCCTCAGCCGCCTGTCTGCTATGGGAAAGGGAAAGGCGGCAAAGGGGGAAAGGAAAGGAAATTGTACGCACAAACAGAGGTAGAAGATTGTCATGCCGGTGTTGTACTGGTTGGTGGAGAGCCCCAAGTCTTCCAACATACCGTCTGATAGAGCTTGTTGGATATTTCCTCGATCCAGTTGAAGTGCGAAGAACATGAGGCAAGCCCAGGTACAGATCTTGTAGTCAATCTGGGACAGTGTCAGGGGCTGAAAAGAGGGGGCGACCCAAGTGAAGTGAAGAAGAAGACTTTGCGCAACCTACTTTCCTAACCAAGCGTTTCTCTTCCTCTGGTGACCATGTCTCTTGCGGATCATAGCGGTGGTAGCCTTCGTACTCGGGAATAGGCTCATAGAATCGGAGATCTCCTCCTTCGGCAAAGGCCTCAGCATTTCCCAGGCGCAACGATCGGGGCGGCGTCTTGTCGCTGGCAGAATCTGTTCCTGTGTTGGAAGCCAAGCTCCGCGGCGTTTTGTGGTCGTCTGCCATGGTGAAGGGGGTCCGTCAATCCGAGTCGGTCGCACAGCGCGTTACTGCCACAACACAATTGACAAGAGGGAAGGCCGTGTAGAGAGGCAGTTAGTGGTAGCAACTCCAGCTTGATTCTGCCTGGGTTCATCGTCTTATTTGTAGTCCTTTTTGAGCACCACCACATCAGCATCAGGAAGCACATGCAGCTTGGCGTCAAGGATTAACATCTCTTTTTCGCCCAGGGCGTGGGACAGAGACATCGAAGGCAGCCGGGATCAGGCATGTCTTCCTTCTGAACCTCTCTTATCGTTGAGGATAACTAAACGAGAACACCCCGCGGACGACCTGGGTGTGTGGACCAGGACGGTCACGATGTGATGCAAGAAGAAAGACAGCCGGGCCAATTGCCTCCCAGCGTCCCTGTTTCTTAACAACTTCAGTTCCATAAAAGAAAGCGTCTTTTCCCAGGTAGATTTCGTGATCGCCTTTTCTCCAGAATGATTCTTATCCGTCGTTTTGGTTTGTTGCAACCCACATCCGTCTGTATGGCCCCCGCTATCAGGACAGCGTCAGTATGGTGCAATATCACGTCAAAGCCCGCCAGCCAATAGGCGCGGAGCAACAACAACATCAGAGATCCGGCAACTCTTCCCCGAACTGAGCTCGCATCCCTGTACAGCCATGTACTTCCTTCCCTGAGTGGATGAACACGACGTGTTTCGGAAACACACCACGAAGCTTTCCACCATGACAAACATGGATACGACCTGTCGCGCACCGTTGAATTCCAAGTAGCCAATGGAAAATCAGTTCAAGCCCAGTAATGTAAATACTTGAAGTCAATCCACGTAAGCATGTTTTGATACACGCCAAAAATACCAATCCTCTGTCTCGTCCACAGCTTGTCTGTCTCGTACATTACTCGGAGCTGATAAGAGTGCCATTTCACCTCTGGGACAGATCACTTCCGCGAGGTCATTCCGTATTGGGCTTTCCTGAAGCCTGATTTAACTATCCACTACACACCTAAATCCTTAATCACATTCTAATCATAAGAAAAGCTTTGAGCAGGAATTTACTCATGCAGTATTCGACTTCCTACACTTTAGCCAGTCCGGATTTGTGTGACTGGTAAAATAGCGGGCATAGGGGAGTATAAAACAAAAGGATGGAAGTACAAACAAAACCTAATATATGAAGTACATCTTCAGCACTTCGAGCCTCTGTACTAAACTAAGCTGCCTCACATGAATCCCTTGGCCCCATTGCGTAGCTGCGTTGCTAGTCTGTGGGTATAGACGCCGAAAATTGCCCTCACAGAGCACTTACAATAGAGTTGAACAACAGTGAGCGCCACAGCATTGGCCTAAACCGTTTGGAGTTAGACATGAAAGGCTTCGATAGTCAGCCCGGGAAATAACGTGCATATTCTACATTTACAAGACTATCTCATACGCGAGGCTATCAACTGACAACTGGGAGACGAACACCACAGTCTCAGCACTTGCCTGAATGGTTCAGATAGCAGGCTACGATATAAGTGATTGGCCTGGGAATTAGTAAGAAGAGCCACATTCCATGTCAAAGTTCCTAGGGGAGACCCGAGAAAGCGACGTGCCTATCCGGATAATATGGCCATCAGGACGGCTGTCGAGTCCCACAAATCCAATATCGGGCTGGCTGCCATGTCGGACCCCCTGAACTACATGCGGAAGGCGTTATACGTTTCTATCTGAACGACTCTTCGCGCAGCGTTTACCGCGGTATAGTACCCCAGCAACACTGGGGTGCTACCCTTGCCAACTCTAGGCTCTATGGGGATAGTCGCCGGTTTCCTCTTCTATATATACATCGCACCATGTGCTGGACCTCCTTTGCCTTGATCATTATTATTTTAGCTAGCACTTTATTGAGTCTATCGGATAATATACTAGCTGTTGTCACACCTGGTGCTCTCTGTCGCATGTGATAACTCTCTACTCAGTGGCCACCTTTGCGCCTTCATCCATCTCGGTATTTCATCACGAATGGAAAGTGCCTCAGCTCTAAGGACAAGTTGCCCCAGCCTTCGTTGTCGCATCTGCGCTGTGTCTGATAGTTGGGTGGTCGGCGGACCGGATGAATCACCGCGGCGGGTTCGCACTCTTCGGGTTACATTTTGACGGTGAGTACATCACGCTCCCTCCCCCTCTCTGGCCTCCAAATGATGAATAACTTGACTGTTATGCCTAGATTAGATAGCCGGAAGCTGACTGCGGTGTAGGAAGATAAGATACAGCTGATAACTGAAGGTTTGATGCGCAGTAGAGCGTTGTTGGGAATTCTCTCCGCCTATCACGATCTTTGCCTTTCCTTGCTGCCTTCTATGGAGATCATGTTTCTGCAGTTTTTGTACGATGAGGGTGGTACCATCAACCCTTCCTCGCAGAACTTCCTCGGCAAGAGCTTCCTTTGTTTTGAAGATGCCACTCTTGGATTGGTTTGTATAGGATAATGGTTTTCTCCCATTACCGCCCTGCTGCTGCGCTTGGGCGTGCATAGTGCCCACTCAAGAGCCCACTGTTGCCCGTATTATAACCCCAGGGTCGAAAGTGGTAGCCTCTGGGCTACCCACCCATTTCGCGGGTCACCCATGGCTCACTCAAAGCACCCATGGCCTTAGCCGCTTGCCAAAGCCCATGCATACTGAGCTTAACAATGCTATAGGTGCTGATTCCTTTCAAGATATTGGATTCCACGGGTCAAAGGTCTCATTTGGAAAATGAAGAGGGAGAGGGATAAAGATTGACTTCGTTTCTCGAAGTAGCAGTTAAGCTTCTAGGAGCTAAAATCAAGGACTCGGTCTTGAAGAGAAACCCGGAGACGAGGCTGCTCCCGCGAGTGTCTTTGCGTACATAGCCGGCGGCCTTAGACAAAGCAAATATCGAGAGATATTAGACTGCTTCGCGGCTTTTATGGGCAGCTCGGTAATGTGTCTCGGGCTGTGGCACCGGGGCGTCGTATCCGTCGTGCCTAGCAAGCATCTTTACTAAATATATGTTCTAATTACACATATAGACCTAGTTCACCGACAGCCTGGGCAAGAGCTACGACGCTCCCGCTGAAACAGTCAGCAGCGATATCGGATAGACTCCTTTAGTAGGTGATGGCACTACTATATAGCGTACCAGGGCCCCCCATCCCCTATATAAAGCACCCGCAATACAAAGATATCTGACTCTGATATTCTTACAATTTCTGCGCGTGCCCATATGCCAATCCGGAGTGGTGGGGTCGGCAACATAGCAGGTGGCACTTGGTCGTGAACTCAGGTTTGAATCCCTGCCTGAGGAAAGAGCTGGCCAGTGGGTAATATGATGCCCAGTTGATAGACTCCTGACGAGAATACACATAGATGGCTTCACTGCCGTGGTGTGACCATCGTCTCGAAACAACCAGGGTGTACCTGGATGGACGAGGTGCATTAGTACGTACATGAGGAAGGGTCGTGCCAGGGTTCATCTATGTTAACCTTGGGTACACATACATAGTACATATAGTCCGGGGTTCGGGGACAGGGATCCAGGATTGTGGTTAAGAGGGATTGCAGGTTGGAGTTTGTTCAATCAAGCATTGTTTTCCCGTTCTCCATTCCGACTTGTGGGGTTATATCCAGTCGACAGGGAATGCTGGTCGATAGTTCATGCCGCCAAGTTTGCAGCTTGAATTGGCGGCCAATCAACAGGTGATGCAGGCACTATGTGTCGATGCATCGATATGAGGCTCAGAGCGATCAGGTTACTTAAAAGTCCCGTGCAGATGCAGGATGACTGTAAAGAGGCACCAAGAGGTGGAGAGTGCCTGGAGATTCACTTGAATGACGATGGGCATCATCAGCCTCATCTACTACTCGTAGTGGTAGTTGTAACTTGCTTGTAACATAGAGTAGTACTATTACTTAGTAATACCACCAAAATTCAAAGTGGATCCTTTTTCCAGGGGGGTTGGAGAGAGAGAGAGAGAGAGAGAGAGAGAAAGGCAAGAACTGGCGAGGGAAAAACGTAGCTCCGGCGCAAAACAACATGGAACCAAACAAACGATGACATGACGCACGGGCTTCGCACTTGATGCTTCGAACCCGACTCGACTCGACCCGACATTCCATCGTACCTTTCCACCAGTCAGTCGGCCCAACTTCATTCAGCCTTGCGACTGGACAGGCAGATTATTCGCTCATTACTTATGCTCCTTTCATGCTAGATTCCGGGAAAGGGACGCTCGTCCCATTCCACAGCTTTTCTTTTCTTTAGGCCTCGACCATTATCTACATTTCGACTTCACCATCAGGACATAGCCACCCGTCGCCATGGGCGTATGTGCATCCTGCCTTGGCAGGCGCACGCAGGAGACTTTCGACGAGGTTCGTTCCGTCGCAATGTTTGCCATTGCTGCCTACTCTGCTAATGCTGCTCCCACTAGGATGACGTTTCCCGCCTCCTTATCGACGATCCGAATAACTTCCAGTATGGCAGCTTCAGCGAGCAGAATCTGAACGCCCAGGCAGACCCTCTCGAGTCGCAACGCGAAAACGAAGCGGTTCAAAAGGTCGTCGCAAAAACTTCAAAGTATGTCACAGCACGAGACGCGATGCTCGAGGTGCACGAGGCGCATACTGGGCGGACCCGGAGTGGCAGCTAACAGGCCTTCTCCAGTAACTTGGTAGACATTTTCGAGATTGCTCCCCAGGAGACACAGCAAGCGCCCCATGCAGTGCTCTCCGGTCAAGACCTGCGACTATCCCGCTACCAGACCATTTTGGCCAAGCTGTCCACGGACGACCAGCTGTCATCTGCCGCCACAGTGCAGGGACAGTTGGACTGGGCCAGCGACGACGAACTGCCCGAACTGCAAGGTCAAGCCACAAGCATCAAAGATGGCGTCGGAAAGCCTCTGGTGGGGACGTTCTCCGATGCTGCGGCAGCTGCATAAAACAGGATATTACCATCACGTGTGCTGTCGTCATGCACGAAATCCCCGCTGTCATATCACAAAGTACCCGAAAATGGCATAATTAGGTACCATCCGTAAGAGTAAGAGTTACGCTACACTGCGCTACAGATTCAGGAATTATCCAGCGGGGGTCAGTCAGTTGTCCAGATACAGGCCCAGATACAGCCAATAGTGTTTGCCCTCTGTGGCCCAGAATACTGGTCGACGGGGGGGTTGCGGACGGGCCCGCTCCTCTGTGCGACACACGGGTCGAATTAGATGGATCGATGCCGCACTCCCATCTCTGACTGGTCATTATACAGCCAATCACGTTGTTCTTCTGGGTCTTTCTGACCATGGGAATCCATTGAGTAGTAGCCACGTGCCCGCTTACTCCCCTCTCACGGACGGTGGAGTTGTATAAAGAGACAGGCAGTTCTAGCGCACATTCTTCTCTGTCAGTCAATAATACCATCTTGTTGAGGAGAGAAAAGAAAGAAAGAAGGAAAAACCTGCGCCTAGTTGGCCGGCCCCGGTTCTTTGGGTTGATGTCTGCATGATGCGTACAACTGAGGATTCCTTTACTTACCGCTACAATTTCTGGTCGTGTAATAGTAGGAAAGGCGGTGCGGAAGCCGCTGCTGCGCCAGTGACGGGAGTCGACCACTCAGGTGGAACCTCGGGACTCCCCGACCCATCCACACCCACTTTCCCTCACTTAGCCGCAGCTTCTACACCACTGACTCCTTGGAACTCGCCCCAGGCTAGTCAGGGCTTCTTGGATCTGGATCGACTTTCAGTCTTTCCTTTACTTTTTGTGCATCTTCCATGGCTGTTGCAGCCCTAGCAAGCATATCTTCTCCCCTTCCCTCTCTGCCTAGGATACGGGCCTGGGCGAGCTGTGCACAACACGGTCTTCCGGTCATTTCCCCGCTCCTCTGGCCACAATTTTACACCGGTCGAAAAGGGGGAAAGAGAAGAGAAAAAAAAGGAAGGAAAAAGAAGAGGACCCCATGTTGCCTGTGGGGATGTCGAATGCTGCTCGAGATGGGCAAAACAGTCATGCTCTGTGGGCCCCCTGGGCAGAAGACGAAGCAGCAGCCTTACCACCGCGGCGACCATGCAGCAAACCAACCACACAGGACGGCTTTTTGGCATTCCTATTGCACGAAATGGGGATTACTATACTCCTAGAAAAAGACAATTTCCCCAGTCGAACAGACCCCTAAAAGAAATACATGACAGGCAAGCCTGTGAGTTCCTACAGTCCTATTATTGCCACTCTTGGTTTCCTTGGCCTTTATCCTATCTCACTGCCCGAGAAACCTAGTGCCTTGCCGAGCCTTCATGGCCTCGAGATGCAGAAAATTCAGATCGACTCGTGGACTCTCTGGTGGTGTTGCAGCTCTAACCCATGAACCGCAGTTTCCAGCTCCATCATTTCTCTCTCGGCTCGCTCGATCGTCGCTTTTCGATTCCCCTCCCTCCGCCATCTATGTATGTCCTGTTGGAGCTTTGTGTATTTGCGCTGCTTCTTCTCGATTTCCGTGCAGATCTTGCACAAGCCAGGTTCGGAAATGGTGTCGTACACCAACTTCATACCACAGGTCTCGCCCTATCGACACTCGGCGTCAGTTTTTGCTCTCGCAGGGCAACACGACATGTCTCAGGAATGCATTGACCCCGGCTCAACAAACCGTACGGTATTCCTTGGGGCATTGTTGCCTGAAGTGACCCCATCTCCACCAGCCACAGGCCCATCTCGACTGGTCGAAGTAACACATCGGGCTTCAGTTGTGTAGGAGTTCACTGGGTATATCTTTTTCGGGTCAGCATATCCATCCTCAGCCTCGTTAAAATGGAGACGACACAGCGCATATGCTAACCTCGGACTCGGCTTGCAACAAGACGGGCTAGTCGGACTTTTCTTCGCTTCACACAACCAGTGGGAAGTCTTGGGTCGATGTGCGGGATGCTGACAATATATATCCTCAACAGACGGAACCGGGAAAGTCTTCTATACTTATAATGCGAAGGCTTGAAAAACACCCCACGCTGCTGTTGGTTCTCTCCAGAGGCATCTTTTCGCGAGGCTTTACTGGTAATAGGTGATTGCCAAAGGCTTTTCTCCCCTGTCCAACCTACCCAACTTCCCAGCAGGCAAATGGTGGAGCACGACGGATTTGATTGGATCACTGAGCCTTTGCCCAATTTGTTCTCCGATGTAGAAGAGAAGCTCCCTAATGGGTGCCACGTCTTCGATCCAAGACCGGGAAAATGCCCCACCATGACTGTCCAAGGTGCGGGTTATTAGGGTAGGTATAGAGAGATACCTTTCTTGTACAGGTACCCTAACCTGTGCCCGCTTCTTTGTACACACTGCTAATCACTCACTCACCTCCCAGGGCTTGGTATGCGTCTTTGCCGCCACGGCCCACTTCGGATGAAGACATGATGGGCGCTTGCTAGTAGTACCTGCCTGTGGCATGCGTCGTTGATCCCACCCGATTCTGCGGCCACTCCCCACGGGACCTCGTTGCACAAGGATCCCCTGTAGGCCTTCAAGGTTAGACGCGGTTCGGACCTTGCCTAGCCGGGTCAGGAATGTGCTGTTGGGGGCAAGCATGCTATGCAAGTCACGGGATCCTGGCTTTTCAACATCATCTCTCGCTGCAGCAGCCAAGGGCAGGCTTGTCTCGATATCAACGGTCGCAAACATCAACGTCGAAGAGGTCTTAGTAAGCCCTGGCTTTGGGACTTGCAATCCTCCTGAAGTGGGTATCCCACAGTACAGGGTCCGACGCCCGCAGTGTCACTGCCTAGCCTTGCCACCTTATACCTGGCGAGAAATGATTCCGTGGGGCCCGATGGTTGATCTGGGACATGCTGACCATTGCTTGTGTGTTGTCCACTTCAGAAAACCGCCTTCGGAACAAACGGTATGGCCCTCGATGCAGTTCGGAAAACACGTGCAGCCAACACTGGTACAGCACATCTATAACGAAAGGATGTCCATTTCCGCCATAACCGACGACGCTTTCGCTCAAAACAAGACCGATTGATACATAGTGTGCTCTCGTACGATGGCAGATGCCAACACATACACACATGAAATACATCTTACACACTGAGACTTCTGCATTAGCGACCTGGGTTCTTCATGCGCGGTGACGGAGGCAATGACCCCTGACTTGCCACCGCGACAAGCCTTGTATTCCTGGGCCACCGCCCGAGGCCAGATAAGGTTCATTCCCCAAAGAGGTTACGAACCGCTGGGGATATTGTACTCTGAATTCACGTGGGCAACGCTTTTGTGCCTGCCCGGTTTAGGTTCCGTTCGTGCGATCTACATATCAATCTCGAGCTGCGAGGGGACGAAGGGCCTGGGATCTTCATGAATGTGGTTAGGCACAACCAACGTGGCGAATGGCCCATTTGCCGGCCACCTCCCACTCCACCTTGTCAGTCGAGGCTTATTTGGGCCGCATCCGTCGTGGGATAGTGGCGCCCGGTATTCTTTTACTGCATACGTTTCATCCCTGGTAATTCTGATGTCTGGCTCACTGACTGACTCACAGGTGCATTGGGTCGCATATATACCTACCTATACGGGACTGGAGGACCGATCCCCAGACGCAGCCTCGCATCTCGGTGACGCACATTCTACTCGCTAACTGGGCCAGATATAGATGCAATGCCATCCATCGTCAACCGCACTACACCGCTTCTCAGCCACGGTGTGACCTGGCTTATACACATGCAATGACCCAGACATGGCCTCAGCGAAGCCCTATCCGGCGTGTGCTGGCGGGCTTCATTGGGCTCAAATACCTCGCACTCGTACAAGGGCTTCCAGTTAACCTCCCATTGACTACTCGAAAAAGGCATGATACTGCGGTGCAAGGACCCAAGGCCGCCGTGGAACGTGATACCATGACACGATTCCAGTGCATATGCCGTGAAGCCACCCAGCAACGAGCCTGCAGCAACCCGAGGTCTCTCTATGAGCGCCCTACCATCAACATAGTGTGTGCAGCAAGAACTCTGGATGCGTTGCTGGGTATAGGGGTTCTCGCAGTGAGGCTCGTGTTCGGTGACAGAACTGTACACCACGTGCACTGCTGCTCATCGGCACATTGCTGTTCATAAAATGGTGCCCAATATACCCCAGTAGGCAATAATTAGGGAGTTCAGCCAACGCTCGATCAAGTAAACAAATCGCGTCTTCCTTGAAAAGGGAGTCCTCTTGCCTCGGCCTTTTCTTGGGCTTGGCCGGCCTAGGCCCTGCCTGTCAACACCCAGGCCGCCCAAACGGGTCATTTCTTGTTACGGCCAGCCTAATCTGGCAGACAACGGCGGGACTTGGATTTCCCGGTTCGAGAGCCCCGTATCCTCGAATCTAATTTTTGGACAAGCATGTACATGTCTCTAGTCGTGCCTGTATCAAAGGGTCCTTATTCGAGACGGGGCACTGCGCTCATCGGATATCATATGCACACGATGTCCAACAATTAAACAAAACACACCGCATGAATCCAGCCAATCACAGCCATTGGTATTGAGTAACAAAGGGGGTACTTCATGCACATATATGGGGTTATTTGGTGTAATTTTGTTGCAGATGAGTGCCATCATTCACCCGCATTCAGACCCCGTTCAACGAGGGGGGATACATTGTCCAATTGTCCAATACAATTCGGCCTGCGAATATGAGACAATAGAAATACTCGCTGGTCTCCCCTCTTTCCAATGCTATCGATCAAGGTGCTTATTGCGTTCGAGAGCGGCACGTCACTTGCGAGGATGGTGTGAAGCACGCACACACACCCACCCATCCACCCATCCACACACACACACACAGACAGCTGAAGAAAACCCAGACCCTCCCCCCTTTTTCTGCGAACGTGTTCGACTGCAAAATCCATGAACGTGCTGAGGTCGCCATATAGGACGCGTTTGGTTTTAAGCCTCTTGGAAAGCTTTCTGCAAAGTACTTGCCACAAGCCTGATGATGTACAAAATTTGGGGCCACTGCGGGATGTGTCAGGGTCCGCAGGACGGTCGACCACAACAGTGACCCTTCATGACCCACTCGCACATACACACACAGACAGACACACACACACACACACACACACACACACACACACAAATATACATAGGTAGACACAGAGACATATGAAATCCACCTAGAAGTACACAAGAACAAACACACCCATTAGCGTGTGGACCAATGAAGAGGAGACGGAGAGGATATCGAAAGATAGACCACTTGGAAGCAGTGGAACACTTGCCGCAAAGAGGAGATATATTGAACCCTCAAGGCAAATTCCAGCCCGTGCTTTGAACATGATGCCGTGCTACCAACCAGCTATATTTATAGCCGACGTCATTCGCTGATTTCCCCATGAGTCTTTCAAGCCGACATCCAGCCCGAGCGATGAGCTCTAATTCCCTCGCCTACAGCACCTTGGCTCTCCCCCTCCGTCATGTCTCTAAATCACAAGCCTACGGCTAAGTCGAGGCTTCGATGGAGACAGCAAAAGGAGCAAAGCAAGGCAGACTCCGACTGGCCTCCGACTCTTATGCCCGATCCTTCATCCCCATTGCCCTCGCTCTCGGTGATTGGTGAGAGGTGAGTTGTCCATGGAGAACAACGACGTCTTCGTTCTCTTTTTTCGGAGAGAACAGGGCAGATGATTGGAACGGACATACTGGCGGCTGTTCTACTACTCCTGCTATGACAAGCAAGCCCGCCCGCCTTGCCAGCCGAAGGGGGACAAACTCCTCTTTTTCCCCTCCTCTTCCTCCTCCGACCCCCCTGTTTGTATAACACGAACGCTGCGGGAGGGAAAAACAAGTATGTATAGAACCTGTTTTCTCGTCTTTTAACCACGCACCCCCTCCCCCCCTTACCCCTGTACCTACAAGAACTCTTAGGTGAAGCCGGCAATGCACCCCAAAGAAAGCTCCACGAGAGAGGTAACTACCTAGGGTCTTTCCGGCTTGGGGAGCCAGGGAGCCGCACTCCGATGCTGCTCGATTGAGGCCCAATCGAGAGGACACTCCCCCCAACCCTGTCTCATTGGGCGCCGATGATCGATTCTGCTCCTCCGTGGAAAAGGATGAAGGTTTGCAGCGCAGAGAAACGGGGTGGTAGGGCGGGGGGGCTCCTCGAGGGGGGGGCGGCCGGCCGAGAGACCTGCGGCCCTCATGCGACCCCCTTCTCTAGCCCACGAACCTTTTGCCCGTTGGGCGTTCCGCAGGGGCGAGCCACTGAAGAAACCGAAGGGGGAAACAGTGACAAACAACAAGAACCTGGATTTCTAGCCCCCTTCCCTGCCACGAGGTTCTCCTCCCCTCTTTTCCTGTCGTCGGCGTTACATACATACATGGGGGCCCGCCTGCGCTACCAAAGGTCAACAGGACTTGGGATCTAGCAGCATGTAAGGTACAACAGACAGCCAACGGGCTGATGAAGAAAGTGACGAGGAACTTGGTATGTAGGTAGCCACGAGGGAGATATCATCATGCCTCTGAGACGGACTAGGTTGGTTACAAGCTCCAGGTATTTTTCACTAGACAGCCCAACCACGCAAAGTATATCTGAGACATGCATCGCGTGCTTTTAGCTGGAGCAGGGGGGTGATTACATAAGTGTCTAGTTCTCTCAGTTGAGGTGGGTGGTTGGACAACGTCGGCCTTTAGCTCCGCGTAAACATGACCTCTAATGCATCCCGTGCAATATATCCAGCTGAAGTCCATACTGCACGTAGAGGTCAGGACGAATTGGACTTTGAACGTATGCCTTAGTGGCAATAGCGTCGCTCGTTAAGAAGACCGCTAATGGGCCGAGGGACAACGCATCATTGGAACTTGGCTGAAGGCGAATCGTGACTCGTGCCGTATCTCCGATACAAATGAACAGGCAATAAAACAGCATCGACAGAAACACGCATGAGCGAGGGCTTGGATCTTTTCCGGGGGGAGAAATGACCAACGACAAGAAAAGTGTATGTATGTGTGTGTGTGTATGTGTGTGTGTGTGTAGCATTCACTCTCATCGGACGCGCCCGCATCTGGAAGTGACAGGCCAGGGGGGGGGTGGGGAGGGGATCCCGCTTTTACTACCCGCACCTACTTCGCCGCGTCGTCTCGTCTCGTGACTCTTTCAGACGACTACACTGGACTACTTGGTTACTGCCCAAGCAAGCAACGGCCCATTTTTGACGACAGAGGGACGGGCAGTGGTTTGAGCGCGCGGCTGGCTAAACACAGCGACTGCCCTTGCCTTAGTCGCGCGCTCCACCAGGAAAATGGACGAGCCAGGACAAGTTGTCTCAGATTGACCTGCTGCTAACCTTTAACCTCGGGCTTCTTTCTAGGTTAGTTGGAATATCCCGACCAAAAAGGCTGATTTAAGGGAAACACCAAGGTCAGACATTCCAAGACAAACACACAAGACCCCGAGCTTCACCAAGTGCGTCGCAAGTAAAAGAGCACTGTGTTCGAGCTGCTGACCGCGCCTGGAATAGGCAGCACTCTCTCTCCAAAACACAGTGCAAACCGACGTACTACTTACTGTGTCACTCTATTTCTGGCATCGATTTTGATGGCGGAGACGAGCTTAAGGCTAAGGTTGACTCCAAAATAAGTAAGAAGTACCTACACCACATGATCCCTGCCGACTGATCGTATCAAGGTATCCATTGCTGGACCTGTGACGCATTAAGCGTTTGGTCTCGACTCGAAGAGATAGATGGGTTGGATCGAGAGCCGATCAACCTGTTGATCTCTTTTCTTTTCTTTTCTATCTCCATGTGTGAGGTGAGAAGTATCCATCCATCCCGTTCAGCCGCCTCAGCCGTCTTGACAGGATAATTGATTTTCATGGGATTTGCATTGATTGCCTTGCCTGCCTGCCCGCCCAGACTGGCTCCATCTTAACTGTGCATCTTAAGAACAGGCATCTTGATGCGTCATCCTCTCTCTTCTTCACGACTCCGACCCCCCCGCCGCGCCTCGACCTTCTCTTTCCAGTTCTTTGCACATGGGTACATGCTGTCGTCGCAGCTTCATGTCCGCTTCCAGTCCTGCTTCTTCGCCTCACTAAAAGGTTGACAAGCTGCGTGCTAAGGTTAAACCTTAGATCCTTGCTGACATACATACCGCATCCTACACCACATCACCCACACCTTAATCTTTCACCGTCAGGTGTTAGGTGTCAACACAGCCATCTGTCTGCAACGTCGCGCGCGGTGTGTGCTGTATGGAAGGAATTGTCATTGATCGGCTTGGCGGGCCTCAGCAGACGCGACCACATCTGATCGCGGTTCCCCTTCACCCCCCTCTGCCCGTTCTTAGGCCTTTTTGCCGCCATCTGCATATGTCTTAGCAGCAGCCAGCTGGCGCTGCGGACCAGGGTATTTCAGGCCAACCTCGCGGATATTGGACGTCTCCGCCGGCGGAGAAACTTGGACGACACGACACGCTGTCGCCTCTGTCCAGGGTTTAGCGCAGAGCATCATCACCCCCCCGCGCGACGACCCTTTTTTCTTGTTTTCGTTGTCGCAGCGCGCGCCTGCTCGTTCCATCTGGCTGTGGTCGAACCTCGAGGTTGCTGTCGCTACCCCCACCTTGGGTGTAGACCAGACCACCAACACCGAAACCCCGATGAAGACAGCTCTTTGCCCTCCATCACCGTGCAGCGCATGACATTTCGTCACTGCCACGGTTACTGCCACGGCTGCCGTCACATCGCATCGCAGCATCGGTTCGCGTCCAACTGAACGCATACCTAACCCAGAAGGGAATACGGCCTCCAATATCAAATCAAGGCTCGCAGCTCGTCGACTTCCACGCCAGGGATCATCGCCTTGATCCCTCGCTTCACTTGGTGCCGGTTTCCATTGCCGCTAGAGGACGAAGTTGAGATTGCTAGCCATGACGAACTCGAGACCCTCCTCGCCATCGCCGGCCTATTCTGCCGAAAGTCTTGATGCTACCATAGATGCAGAAGCCCAGGGCGCTGCCCAACATGCCTCGCTACATCCTGAATCGAGAAGCGATACATCAGGAGCACACCCTCCAAGTTCCTGTACTCCAGGGCAATCCTCGCCCATTTTGGAAGGTCGGGAGGTTGGCGACATGGGCCATGGCAGGCCAGCCGCATTGATCTCTGGGACAGGCCGGCGTCTTCCCTGGGACATGCGGGCAAGAACGGACCAAGTCGCAACCCCATCGTCAATGACTTGCGCGGTTCATGTCAATGCATGTCGCTTAATTACGCCGTCAGGTGACGTGCGTACTAAATCAGGCGCAGTGGATAAAACAAGACCCGATATGACAATTGCCATGCCGAGGGCATCATCACCCGCGACTGTGCCATGGATGGAAAGCTTGCCGGACAGACGGAGAAGTAGCACGGTCGAGCTTGATAGCCTGCCCAACGAAGTACTCATGCATGTACTGAGCTTTCTCGACGTATGCGATCTGCTGGCTACATCGAGGGTAAGTTGGTTCGACTCTTTCAAGTTAGCTGCGTTTGTGACGTGGTCAATTTATCCTTGAGCCCCCCCTATGCGAAAGTTTGGGGGTTCGACCAATTTCCTCGCGTTCCTGCTCCCTTCCCTACAGCTCTCCTGCGCGCGCGGAAGTTGTGCGACCTCGAGGAAGATGTCCATGGCTATTGTGTCACCATAAGCTGCTTGAGGGCTTTTCTCCCATCGTCACTCCCTATGATGGCTCTGGGCTGGACATAGACACGCTTGTGTCACCATCCCCTGTTATTTGCCTCCTCTGCCACATCATTGAGGACACTTTTCCCAAGTGCCAATTTCGTATATTTACGCATTCCACGTAATGGCGCCGGGTGCTAACTCATGACAACAGACCAATCGTCACTTGCGCGCTCTGTCGCTTTATCCGCTGCTCCATAACCTCCGCCTACGCCGCGCCCGCGCCTCCCTCCCACCCCTCCTGTTCTCGCCCTCGCGGCCGACGCTGCGCGACCTGATCGCCAAGCACATCTTCCTCACGCACACGACGCAGATCTCACGGCGGCTCGCGCGCAACCTCGTGGCGATCCGGCTGTCGCGACGGCTCCCCCTGCGGCCCTCGGCCGAAACGCTGGTGCAGCGCGGGGTGCTCCCAGGGGAGTGCGTACCGGCCGGGGTCGGGGAGGGCTCGGGCTCGGGCTCGGGCGCCCGGGTGGTGGTGGTGGCGCCCGGGCTCGTGGCCAAGAAGCGGGCGGTGGAGCGCGAGAGGCTCAAGGACGGGCTCCGGCGCTGGGTCGGCGGGGTCTGGACCGGCGAGGTCCGGAGCCGCGCCGAGGGGGTGAGGAGGTGGGAGGAGAAGGCGGGGGTCGGGCGCGTGTGGCGGCTCAAGAGGTTCTGGGAACGCATCGGCGGGAAGGGGCACGACGACGTGCATGTTGTATAAATGCATAAAGGAGGAGGAGAAGAAGGAGGAGAGAGGTGATTTAGTTGCATGTTGCCTTGTCTTATTTCCGAAGCAATTTTCGGTCGGGGTTGCACGGTGGGTTGGTTGAGATTGGACCTATCTAGGAATGCCATCATTGCTGGGGCACAACCAGGGGCCAGGCTTGCCTCGCGGGCAGTCATTGGGTCTGGCGTACACGGGATACGAAGCGAGCGTGCTTGCGAATCTACAGATGGTCTCACAGGCGCCTGGGTTTCAGGGGTGGCGGATTGGTTGAATTGCTGAGTCTTGGAGCAAGGCATATCTCTGTTACATTATATGGAAGGGAAGGATTTACGGCATCTGGGATTGCTTGGGATTGTTTGCGTTGGCAGGCATGTGGGCGTTTGTTGCTTGACATTGAAATGCCCTGGGAATGGGCTGGCTGTTTCATGTATGATAGGCAAAGTATATACGTCACGATATTTGGTCATAATGACCTGCGAGCAGTACCAACCAGGCTTTGTCGAATGGGCTGGCCTTGGACGAGCTGGGCCTTGTTAGGTTGCATTATCTGGAGCGTACTTGAATGACCACTGACATTGACTGGCGGTACTTTTCCCTCATGTGCGATGAGATATCTATCAATAGATCAGTGTATCACGGACTTGTACTGTAGGACATGGAGGGGCAGGACTGGCAGGACAGTGAGTGATGTACTTAATAGTTATTCTGGTCGCCATTGGTCGAACCCCACAGAGCTACGGGGGAGGCCCCACTAGGGGAAGCTAACCTAGGCCAGAACCCAGGCTTTCTCCAATTTGAGGTCAGCGTCACTGTTCAGCTTCAAAAACTGACATCAGCCGTTTAATGAAATGAACCTCCATAGCAACCGAGCCCCAAGTATCAACACAACAACAAAAAAAGACGGTCAAGCCTCTCTCTCACTTCTCTCCAGTCATCATCATCATCGACCAGAATTGTAACCGACCAATCAATTACCACCCACCGAACTGGACCAACTCTGCATACGACGACCCCTGCTACATTAGGTACTTACTTAACATACCAAAAAGGAGCCCGCCATGTCGGATGCCCGTTCGCTCCTGCGTGCCCACCGTGCCGCCAACCGTATCGACCATCCCCATGCCGCATACAGCGATGCTGGAAAGCTGCTGTGCAAGCTGTGCCACGAGGCTGTCAAATCAGAAACCCTATGGGACAGCCACTTGCGGTCAGCTGCTCACCGACAAAGGCTGACCGCCCTCCAATCCTCCAGACCCGCCGCAGCCCCGACAGAAGGCACCACGGGCAACAACAAGAGGAAACACGGCGCCGGGGAGGACGATGTGGACATGGAAGATGGTGACGGGTCGGGTGCCGCCGAGGACGCCGTTCGGAAAAAGAAGAGCAGGACCGACGTGGTCACGCCGCTGAACCTCAAAGACGGGGACCGCGAACGTGCGTCGGGAGCAGGATCTGGCAACACATCGCCCTCTCTGACCAGGCGGACCTCCAACACGCCTGTGCACGGCGTCGAGATCGCGATACCGTCGCGGCCCGCCACGCCGCTGCTCGGCGAAGGCTCTGCCAACTCGACGCCGCGGCTGCCGTCCCTCGGCCGCTCGCCACTCATCGGCTCCGGGTCCGACTCGAACTCGACGCCGAACACTTCACACGGCGGACCGGCAACGCTGCCTCCTGCCCCCACCGCAGCTCCTACCACGGCGCCCGCCGCGGCGAAATCCGTAGACGAGGCCGAGTGGGCGCTGTTCGAAGCCGAGATCGCCGACGCCGACGAGCCCACGGCCGCCGCCTCGAGCCTACCGCCGCACCCGCCGTCCCTGGCCCACGGCGCCGCCGGCGTCATCTCGGCGCCGGCCCTGACGGCGGACCAGGTGGCGGCCAAGTCGCAGGAGGAGGAGAACGAGCGGCGCAAGCTGCGTTTCGACGCGCAGATGGCCGACGAGCGCGAGGACGCGACGCGGGCGCTCGAGGACGAGTTCGACGAGATGGAGGAGCTCGAGGCCCGCGTGCGCCGGCTCAAGGAGAAGCGCGAGCAGCTGCGCCGGGGCAGCCTGGCGAACCTGAGAGCGGCGGCCCCCGACGGTGGGAAGGCGAAGACGGCGGGGGCCGGTGCTGCCGATAAAGAGAATACTATGGCGGCGGCGGCGGCGAATGGAGGAGGAGCAGCCGAAGACAGCGACGAGGATGAGGATGATGAGGACGAGGACTGGGATGATGGGTTCCGGTTTCGGGCCTGAAGCCAATCAGGCCTTGGAACGGGAAGGGGAGGGGGTTAATCATAGAGAAGGGAAGAGAAGAGAGGACAAATATACCCCGCGCCTTGCATTTCGGTATTATGCAGCATCAAACACTTCGGTTCGTCTGGTGATGAGACGTTTACCGCTGCTGTTGGCATTTGTACAAGTAGGGGAGAGAGATAGAAAGAAAGAAAGAAAGAGAAAGAGGCTCTGTAGTGTATCGAAAAGGGGTTATTGATTGGGTTGGGGGGGCATTCCCAGGTTTATTCTCTTCTTTGCATTGCTACCGCTGCCATATCCGGAAAGGAAGCGGGCAGCTTGTATGTATTTTACTAGACTTGGGCTTAGACATTGAGGGGCAACGGCATGTTTTTCATTCCTTTTCAAGGAAATAGAATACGGGCAGACGATTTGGTGTGTCTCTCTACGCGAGCTGCTATGTGATTTTCCGGGTTGGGGTGGCGAGTAGTCGATCTACAGGGTGGGGATACTCGGGAGACTTTCGATGTCTCTTGGTTGCCGTGTTTATAGGTGCTGTACTACCTACCTACGCACCGCGCTATGAGGCAACCGAGCACAAGAAAGGGGCTCGGCCAGACAGAGAGGTGTTGGTGTGTGGCGAAAGCTTGAGACAGCATGTGCTTCCTGTGCTGAGTTCTACTTTGTGGGGCGTCATTTTTCATCAACTACTTACCCACAGACACAACAAGACGATGACGATGACGGTGGAATCTGGAGAGGCTCGTGTAGGCGCAGAAGATGGAATCTTTCACCGGCTCGTGGTGTGATTATGTCTGAAGTTGAAATAAGGTCGTCAGGCCCCCCAATCTTACCCACGGCGGGCGCTAGCTCCCCTACAAGTCAAAACTGTACCTGCAGTCAGTCAGTCCGTGCATTCTTGTTTCTTTTTCACTGTTACCCTCCTTGGGTACCTGGTTCAGAATCCTAGGTTAGTCCTCTGATGTCCAACATATTGGCTCGTTTATGGTCGTTGCCTCCAGAGAAGCGATGCATTGCCATCAATTCACATCATCCCTCGCCTCTTTAACCTCGACACGTCTCGACTCCCTCCCACTTTGGGGCTGCGACCGACTTATCCACAACTGATTAGTCCTCACCCCGTCTTTGCAGCAAAACCACACGCAAACACCATACCAATAGCCACCACCAGCACTATTCGCGATGGCCGACCAGAACGAGGGTCAGGAAATCCAAGATCTGGACCAGATCACCTCGACCTGGCCACGCCCGCCCCCCCTTCTACAAGGACTTCACCGCCGACAACCTCGCGCGCCTCGCGGACCTGAAGCGGGAGCACGCCGAGACGAACCCCGCCAACCCTAACCCGAACGACGCGCTCCTCCTCCCCCGCCGCGGCTGACAGGCCTGCCGCCCCCCCTGCGCAACCTCCAGCCGCCGCTGCCGCCGCCCGAGGGCGCCTGGCGCATCTTCGGCGACCCGTACCGCCTCGTGCAGCCGCTGCCCAAGCTCGAGGAGGGCGGCGAGATCCGGCCGCTGCTGGTGCGCGGCGGCGGCGAGGGCGGCGAGGGCGACCGCGACGGCAAGCACTTTGACCGCGCCACGGTGCTCAAGCGCATCGCCAAGAGCCTGCTCTTGAACTTCCTGGAGCTCGTGGGCGTCCTGAGCCAGAACGCCATGGAGGTAAGATATCTAGATAGATTGATGATGATGATTTTTTGCCCCTCTCGTTCTTGGTCTGCGCTCGCCTTTTCTCGTCGCGTCTTCCTCTCTGACTAACAAGACAGGCCGCCGAGAAAGTCAAGGACATCCGCGACCTCTTCTACAACTTCCACCACCTCATCAACGAGTACCGCCCCCACCAGGCCCGCGAGTCCCTCATCGCCACCATGCAGGCGCAGCTCGACCGCCTGCGCGCCGAGACCACGGCCATCCGCGACAGCAAGGAGAAGGTCGAGCGCATGCTGGAAGGGCTGGGCAGCCTCAAGATCGACCAACAGGAAGAAGAAGCGGCAGCATCAGCAACAACAGCCGGCAGCGCCGCCGCCGGGGCCGGTCCCACGACTGCTGGGCGAGGCATGGGCGAGCTCGAGGAGGAGATGTGGGGTGTGCTTATCGACCCTGCCGTCTAGAGGAAGCGCGTGGATGAGAGAGGGTCGTCTCATCCGTTGCTCTATGACTACGTCTACACTCCACCTTTCTGCCAACTCTGTCGGAGGGTGCTTTACCGCCGAGACAGATGGACGGAGGCTGAGATGGAGAGAGGAGAGATACGGGTGGCTTGCGAGACTTGTTTTTGGGAGGATATGATGCATGGCTAGGCGTTTCATGGATATGGTATCTTGCATAGCTCTAGGATGGCTACGCAAAAGGGAATGACGAATTCAATTATCATGCACGTTTCTTGTTGGCCTCCTATTTCCGTTCCTGGTATCTTTCCTTGCCCGAACAGCCCCTTGCCCCTCCCCTGCCCCAACATTTTCTCGTAGTTTTGTTTGACGCCGCCTCCCCAGCATCTACATGACGACGCACGGGATGCAGCAGCACTCGCAGCAGTCGCACTCGATGCACTTGGCCTTGCCCGGGCCGCCGCCGGCGGGCTTGTTGATGATGCTCTCGATGGTGGACGAGGCGGCGCTGCCGGGGCCGTTGCGGTCGACGAGCGACGAGTGCGAGGATCCGCAGGCCATGATGATGATGATGATGACGGTGGTGTTTGGGTTGGTTTGGGAATGCTGGCTGCCGAGTTCTCTGGTTAGCTTCTTCTAAAAGGGTAGGTAGGTAAGTAGGTGGTGTTGCCTCGACGTACCGCGAATGTAAATGCTCTGTTGGTGAGTGTCTGGTGACTGATGGGAAGTGACGGAAGATTGGCTGATGGGAAATTGGACCCTTTTAAGACGCCAAATGTACAAGCAGATTGGATGGCGATGCATTCATTTCATTCGATACGATCAAGGTTAAGCTAATAAGCGTCCCCAGGGTGTGCACAGCCCCGGAAACGGCCTGTCGTCGTAATACCTTGCAAGTCTCGGGCGCAGTCAGGCGGTGGATACTTCGTATTATTGGTAATTGTTTCTGTACCTGCACTACACCGAGAACTTTCTAGTGTTGATCAAGTATAATGGCTTCGCCTCCAGCACCTTCTGTCTACTTTGATCCAACACCATGCAACTTCTTCATACCAAGAATTTGATATTGAAGGAATTTGTTGCGACCTGGCCTCCTTATGCCATTCTTTCGCACACTTGGCAGGATGACGAGGTTCTCTTCGCTGACATCGCAAACCTCGAGCACGCCCGTACCAAGGCTGGATTTGCCAAAATCCAGCAGGCATGCCAAGAAGCTGTGAGTGATGGTCTGGAGTGGATCTGGATCGACACCTGCTGCATCGACAAGAGTTCATCGGCCGAGCTCAGCGAGGCTCTCAACTCCATGTTCCAATGGTATGAGCGCGCCACCGTCTGCTACGCCTACATATCCGACATGCTGCCGGAAGATGATCTGTCGCATGGCTTGAAGAAGTCGCGTTGGGTCACCAGGGGATGGACACTGCAGGAATTGATCGCGCCCAAGACGATATGGTTCTTCGACCGCGATTGGCGCAAGCGGCCTGGAGATGGCGGCATTTGTGACATCGCCCAGATCGACCCCGATGTCTTCCATGGTCGGCGCCTTCTCTCCAGTGTGCCCGTGTGTCACCGCATGTCTTGGGCTGCGTCGCGCGTGACGACAAGGATCGAGGATAAGGCGTATTCCCTGTTGGGCATATTCGGGGTGAACATGCCGATGCTCTACGGCGAAGGCGACAGGGCCTTCATCCGGCTGCAGCACGAGATCATCAAGACCACGAATGATCTCAGCATCTTTGCTTGGATCCCCAGCCCAGAAACAATAGCCTGGGCCGACGGGCCGGGCGAAGGATCCCATGCCGGAGTTGGATTACTAGCACCCGGGCCCGAAAGATTCACCCATCGCCAACCGGTGGAGCGAATCTCGGATTCCGTCTATCATGGCGAGTTCTCTGTGACCAACAGTGGCATCAAGATGGCCGACAGATTGAAACTACAGTCGGGCGGAAAAGACCATGGTTTCTATTTTCTCGGACTAGGATATACAGTTCCGAACACGAGCAAACAAATGGAGTTGGGTATAGATCTATGCCAGTATGCGCCGAACATGTTCGCGAGGCTGGTACGCCCCGGGCTATCTTATGTCCCATACCATGTTCCTGCAGAGGAAAATGCCGTGTAAGTGGACTCTTCTATTGTACTATGTTGTAGCTGCCTGTAGCAAGTACGTCGCAGCCGGGCCCTGGAATAGTTGCACTCTTCGAAGCGCCGACGTACGATGCTTCGTGAGGAGGCTGATGCCTTGCCATCAATTATGCTAATCCAGCAACCGTGTAGAACTATCACATTGATCTCGCAGCTGCAGACTCCCGCTCTTGAGCCCATTTACATTGTGGCGGACCCATGGGGGCTCAGAGCCCGAGGCACGCGAAATGGTGCCTTTCTTTTCAAATTCTCGCCCGAGCTTCATGCGTTCTTTGCACTTGATGATGTCGAAGCTCAGCCGAGGACACACTACGACCGGGCCAATCGTCTCTTCTTCACCCTCGAACGCCCGGGATTCGTCGGCCGGCTTCGAATGCCGTACTGGCGCCTCTTTCCTGACCATAAACCGGTCTCGATCATGTGCGGGCTCAATGACGCCTGCAAACCCTGGTGCACAGTGAAAAAGGGCACCGATCTGGGCCTAAACGGATCGAACGTCCTGCGCCAAACGGCGTCGACCTGGAACACCGACAGCGCAGGGAGTGGGGGCCCGGTCGGAAGCCATGTGACGCTCACGGCCCATGACAAACGTGGCCGTGAGAGTTTCGTCAAGATCAAGGTGTCTGTCGCCCCTGGCACTTACCCGGGGCTTGGCGACGAGCCCGCGGCGCCCGTCTTTGTCGTACATGTTACTCTCCGGAATTATTGGTAGCAAGCTTACAAACCTACCGTCGCTGGGTAGCTGGAAAGGCTACCACGTATCATTGTCCGGTCAGCCCGTCATTGATCTAGATCAGAGTCGGTGGATATGATGGTTGACTGATGGCCTCGGTCGGGTCCTCGTTGCAGCAGATAGATAAGACTCGGTGACCCAGGGGAGACCAGCCGTGATCACTGCCGGACACTATATACGTACTGCCGATTGCGTATCTGAACCAAGTCGAGGTGAGCCTTTCTCGCAGCAAAGCGACGATGGCCCTTCGTGTCGACCGGGGTCGTTGGCCACTGGGCGTACTTAGAAAAGCCCTCACACGGGGAATTGGACATCTGCTCAAGTAAGTCAAATAATAGCATCTGGATCAACAAATGGCACCCATCAATCAATGGCCTTCCTCTCTCGCCCTCTCTCTCCATCTCTCTCTCTCTCTTTCCTTCTCTTTAGATGGATTATGATATCGTACACATCCCTGGTGCAGAGGCTGTGTGCTACTAATACTTGTTTGTGGGTGCTGAAGACCCGCCGCTAAGCGCTCATCAAGCAACTAATTTCATCGACCCATAACGCCATTTTCTTTTCATCTCAGGGGCCCGCCTGTCCTGGGTCTTGTCGCATACCGTCGTCGCACACGTACCTAACCAGCAAATAGGAAAGTTTAGAAAGCTCTTGTTACTGTTCTAGACAGCAGAGGAAGTCAGCCGAGGTTCCTTCTCGATTTTTTCGACTTCAGTTGTCCAACACGGGAATCTCCGACATGTCGGTCGGTACCATCAAGAAGGTGGCCGTAATCGGCGCCGGACCCGCAGGCGCTATCACCATCGACGCTCTAGTGCGCGAAAAGGCCTTCGATACCATCCGGGTCTTCGAGCGCCGCGAAGCACCGGGCGGCTGCTGGTAAAGTCTAACCCAATCGGGCCTCGGGAGATATCGGTGCGCATCTACTGACGAACGACCCGTGGTCCAAGGCTGAGCGACAGCGCGCCGCCGCCGCCGCTCTCGGACTTCGAGAGCCTGGCCAACCGGACCGCGGACGCGCCGCTGGAGCCCCCCATCCCCGCGCTCCCGGAGGGGGCGCAGAGCAAGCCCGTGCGGGCGGCGCGGGCACGCCGGCACCGCTGGACCGAGTCGCACATCTACCCGTACCTCGAGACCAACGTCGCTGACGCCGCCATGCAGTTCAGCGCCGAGCCCATCGCGGCGGAGCGCAGCGCGCGGTCCGTGGCGCTGCACGGCGCCGACACGCCCTTCCGGCACTGGGACGTGCTGCGGCGGTACGTGGACGGGCTGGTGCGGCCGCACGACGGGCTGGTCTCGTACGGCACGACGGTGGAGCGGGTCGAGAAGGCCGGGCGCGGGTGGAAGGTCACGCTGCGGAAGGAGGAGGAGGGGGACGAGGATGACGCCTGGTGGGTCGAGTGGTTCGACGCCATCGTCGTCGCTACCGGCCATTACTCGGTCCCCTACGTCCCTGCCGTCGAGGGGCTCGAGGCCATGCAGGCGGCGCGCCCAGGGAGCGTGCTGCACAGCAAGTATTACCGCGGGCGCGACGCTTACCGGGATAAGGTGAGTGCCTGCTGTTTTTCCCAGTCTCCTTCGGGGCCCTGGTGCCGTGCGCAATTAAGAGGAAAAGAAAAAAGGAATAAGCTAATGACGAGTGGTGTGGCGGTAGAATGTGGTCGTGGTCGGAGCTTCGGTCTCGTAAGTACCATAGGAGACCTGACTATTTACCCGACGTGGTTGGCTAATCGGGATTACGATGCCCTGTGCAGCGCAGCCGATATCGCCTTCGACCTGGCCGAAGTGGCAGCCTCGACCCACGCCGTCGTCATCGGTCACACGATGAACCGCTTCTTCGGCGACGGCGCCTTCGACCACCCGCGCATCCGCAAATGCCCGTCGATCAAGCGAGTAGTGACGACGGCGGCGACGAACCCGGCGGCCCTGCCGAAAGCGTCCGTAGAGCTGATCGACGGCACCGTGATCCCGGACGTCGACCACATCATCTTCGGCACGGGCTTCAGCTGGACGCTGCCCTTCTTCGCCTCGTCCTCATCCTCGGCGCCGCTGCCCACGGTGCGCAACAACCGCGTGCCGGACCTCTGGCAGCACGTGGTCTGGCGCCACGACCCGACGCTGCTGTTCGTGGGCGCCGTGGGCGCCGGCCTCACCTTCAAGATCTTCGAGTGGCAGGCCGTGGTGGCGGCGCGGCTGCTCGCGGGCCGCGGCGCGCCGGCGCTGCTGCCCTCAGCCAAGGCGATGCGGCGGTGGGAGGCCGAGCGAGTGCGCGCGCTCGGCGACGGGCCCGCCTTCACTGTCGTGCACCCCGACTTCGCCGCGTACTTCGAGACGCTGCGCCGGCTCGCCGGCGACGACGCGCCCGGGCTCGGCCGCAGGCTGCCGCCCTTCGACCCGGCCTGGCTCGCGGCCTTTGCGGACGGGCACGAGCTGCGCAAGAAGATGTGGCAGAGGCTCAACGCCGAGGCTGCGGCCAAGGAGGAGGGCCCCGGTCGTCGCGCGGGTGGGCCTCGCTTGTGATGGGACTAGCAGTGGGACGGGACGATCTAGATTATGTGCTCGAGAAGGCGGGGGTGTGCAGTATTTATTTTGGCTCTCGCCGAGAGTCATTAGACCAAACATATACACGATGTCATTAAGAGGAGATAGAAAACAGAGGGCTCCCGCCCGTCCAATGCAGCAGCGCGATACGCCAGACCAGATCCCCATCTATGCATAACGCAAGCCCAAGTCTCATGCCGTCGCCAGTCCCGCGACTTCTCGTCCTAACCCCTCCCACTCGCCTACCTATTACCATAGAAAGCCGACCGAGGGACAGATCGACTGCCGGGAAGATGCCCCCTTAGGCGATGAACTTCTGCAGCGTGGGTCGGTCCATGATGCCGGTCTCGGTCATGCGGCCCTTCTCGGTGACCTTGCCGCCCACCAGCTCGTAGCGCGCCAGCGTCGGCACGTTGTTTACGTCCCACTTGGCGCGGAACACGTTATCTTTCTCCCTCCATCTGTGCGGGCACCGCGACGGCACGGTCTCAAGCGTCAGCCCACCTCGTCCGACGTAAAGATGACGCCACGAACACTATGCGGGAGAGAAGGGGGCAGGAGGGAGAAGGAAAAGAAAAGGGGGGAAAGCAGAAAGGGCCATGCATGTACGTACTCGGGTTTCTGGCCAACCTCGACGATGGCTACTGTAGGCGCATCGTCGGCGGAGAAGACGGCCTCGATGTGCGGCACTGCGAATTCCATCCACCACGGTCAGTAAGATCCAGACCCCAATCGGCAGGTACAGTAACGCAGCTGTCCACTCTTTTCTTTTAGTAATGGCCAAGGGTCGTGTGTTGGCCACCAAGAGCCTTCGGGACAGCAGACGGGCCACAGAATGAGAGTCCGCCGCAGCCATACCATCCACACCAGTAAACAGAGATAACTTCAGGCAGGACTTACACGAGGCTCGGACGTCGGGACACCACGACTGGCCCGTCGCGGGATCCTTGGACGCGATGAAGAGGAGGAACACGGGTGTCGGCGATGACGAGAAGCTCAGAGCGCTTGGAGACTCGGGTACGACGAAATTCTTAAGGATGGGCATCTTGATTGATTGCTCCTTGGCCTAGTTACTTTACTTTTCGTCTTCTTTTTTCCTTCTTTCTTTCCTTCTCCTTTCTTGGTTTCAACCACGTGGTCTAAATGTGTGCGTGTGTAGATAGACCGCCGCCAGAAAAAGTGGACTGGGAAGCTAAAAAGAAAAGAAAAAGTCAAGTTTCTCCACGACGAGGGGTGAAAACGAAGAAAGGGGATTAAGAAGTTTTATTTTCTCCGCGACAGAGCAGTAGACGAGGGAAGTGTATTCAGTGCTGAAGATACTTGAAAGATTGGTCTTAAGCAGAAAAGCGAGTGTGTCTGCGATTGATTGGGTTATGATGGCACCTTCTTAATCAAGGCACTGAATCAGTGGGAGTGGAGATTGATCAGAAAAGAAGATTTGGGCTCCAGGGCTCTAATTGGAAGGAGAATCTAAGGTTAAATCCTGCCAGTCCATGTGACCAAACACTGCGAGGCAGTTGCAGGTGCAGGTGCAGGTGCAGTTGCAGTTGCAGTTGCCACTTTGGGTAATGCCTTTTCGCTAGATGCAAGTTTGTACAACAAATTAAGTATTTACAAACACACGGCCCTGTCTTGTCGCTCAGAGACACTGGGCGTACCAATCATTCTGCGCCTGGCACGTGTACGGGGACTCGCACTCCCGCGGCGTGAACCCCTGCCCACCACACTGTCCGAAATGGGTCTGCCTTGGTCCCGAGGCCGAGGTAGCTGTCGTGCTGGCGACGGGCGTAGAGGATGCCTTCGTAGTCGTCGTAGTCATAGTCGATGAGGGAGGGGGAGGAGCCGAAGTCGCAATCGACGACGAGGGGCTTGGGCTCTCACCACCACCCCCGCCCAGCGAAACCTGCGCCCGGAAAACGCCGCGCCCGTTGGTGCCGACGTAGACCAGCCCCGCCACGTTGCCGCTGCCCGCCAGCCGCGCCCCGTCGATCGACCCGAACCCCTGCGCCTCGCCCTGGATGTCCGTCCACGTCTGCCCGCCGTCGCCGCTGCCGTAGAGCCGCGCGCCCGCCGCACCGTACCCGAACGTGTAGATGTTCCAGCTGTCCGCCGCGCTGCCGACGCCGAGCGCGACCTGGAACGTGTTGCTCAGGCCCGCCGCCGCGCCCAGGGGCGCGAACGTCGCCCCGTAGTCGCCCGAGTGGAACACCCCGGCGTCCGTGGACACGTAGACGTCGCCCGCCTTGGCCGGGTGCGCCGCGACGTCGCGGATCGCCGTGACGGCGGCGCTGCCACCGCTTAGCGCCCCGGCGGCGACGAAGGAGCGGCCCGCGTCGCGGCTCACGTAGAAGGTGGCGCCGGCGCCCGCGTAGAAGACGGAGCCGTTCTGCTTGTCGGCGGCGACGACGGCGCCCGCGGCGAGGCCGGGGACCGCGGCGAAGGCGCCCTGGTCCTGCGCGCGCTGCACCGCGCCCGACGCCGTCGACCACACCACGACCGCGCCGTCGGCCGAGAGCGCCGCCGTGCCCCCGTTGGCGCTCGTGTCGGCGCCCGCGTACTCGCTCCAGCTCGCGCCGCCGTCGCTGGAGACGGCGAGCTGCTTCGTGCCCGCCGCGTTGCCGACGCGCACGACGTTCCCCACCGCCGCGCCCGCGTAGTCGACGCCCACCGTCGTGCCCCACTGCGGGTTCATCCAGTTCTTCGACGGAGACGTGTCCAGGGCGCTCTGGTCTGCGAAGGTGAAGCCGCCGATGTCGCCCGTGGCCGCGAGCAGCTCGCTGCCTCCGGGGATGGAAATGACCTCCTGGACCGATGTCTCCTCGATGCCGTCTGCGAGCGATTCAATGGTGATCTGGTCGGTTGTGCCCCATTTCGTAAGATCATGTCCGCCGAAGATGGTGAGACCCGTGCCGTAGAGCCAGTGGTCGCTGTCGAAGGGGTCGATCTCCAGAGCCTCGATCATCCAGCCCAAGTCCTTGGTGTCGATGTCGAGGAAGCCCGGGCCGATCCAGGGGGCTTTCGTGACCTGCGGGCATGGGTTAGCAACATCGTTTCAGAGCTCGGGGAGCAAATGTAAACCTTACGCTTTGCTTGTAGTGCAGGGTCATGTCGGGATACGACGCCCACTCCCATAGTGTCTTCCAAGTAGCACCCGAATCAGTGGATCGGTATATCTGCGCATCGGGCCACCACGAGTTCAAGCTGGCCACGACAATAGTGCCGGGCTTCTGGGCGTCCAGGGCCAAACCGCCGAAACCGTAGTTGAGAGCTTCGCCTGTGACGGGCGTGATGTCCTTGAACGTCCCAGCGGCGATGTCGTAACGGTAGACAGCCCCGCTGGTGCCATCGTAAGGACCAGTGCCGTCGGCATAGGAGATGTATAGGGCCTTCTCCTCCGCACTCAACTTGCCTTTGTGGGGGAAGAACTTGCCCGGCTGGCCCTTGATCGCGGACCAGGTAGCCCCGGCGTCGTTGCTCATGTACAGGCTGGCCGTCTGGTTGTCAGCGGTGCCCACGAAGATGCGGGAGGTGGCCCCGTCGGCAGTGGCGGACGTGGAGTCGAAGGTGACAAAGGCGAGACCCTGGAGGTCGCTGTTGAGCCCGGTGGAATCGCCAGGCTGGGGCATGTACGTGCCCACGGCGGTGAAGGAGGCGACCTGGGCGAAGGTGGCGCCGCCGTCGGTCGACTTCCACAGCCCCTTGCCCGAGCGGGCCCCAAAGTACAGGATGTCGGGGTTGGCCGGGTCGACGGCGAGGCGCTCGCCCATGCCGCGGCCGGGCATGTTGCCGCCGACCTTGAAGGGCAGGTCGGCGAAGGCCCAGGTGGCGCCGCGGTCCGACGAGCGGCCGATCTGGCCGTTGGACGGGTCCCAGCTGTTGGTGTACATGCCGAAGGCGGCGTAGACCTTCTGGTCGTCCTGCGGGTCCAGCGCCACGGCGTCGATGCCCCAGTTGTGCCAGTGGGCGTGGTCCGTGACGGCGTCCGTCACCGCCGTCCACGAGTCGTCCGCCGCGTTGAGCCGGTAGAGCCCCCCGATGTCCGTCCGCGCGTACGCGACGCCCTGGGTGTTGGGGTGGAAGACGATGCCCGGCACGAAGCCGCCGCCGCCGCCCAGGCGCACATTCTGCCACTGCTGCGCGGCCGCCTGGGCGCCGGCTGCGAGGAGCAGCGGGATCGAGCCAAGGTGCTTCTTCATTGCGTCGAACTGATTGACAGCAGCGCTTCGAGTTATTACTGCACAAGAAACCAATGCGCGTCGAGCTTCACAGACGCATCGAAGGGGCTATATCACGGCCTTATATGCCCTTCTCCAAAACAGTTACGCATGCGGGGCAACTTGTCGAGCCCTTCCCGCTTGTGCACGGCTGTCCATATTGAGAGAGTTCGGAATTAATGGATTTCTCCAATCTCCCCATCTAGGCATGGTTCGCGCGCCCAAATGGTGTCATTAGCACCACACACTCCGATCCAGCAGGGACTGCTATTGCTGCAAACTCGACTGTTTCATAATAATAACGGTGGCAATGATCCGCAACGGAGGCCAGAGACGCCGGAGTGGACAAATGTCGGCTGGGCCAGCTTTGGTTTTCCCGCGAATCGTGAACCCTGGTCAGGGAGCTTTGTCCCGTTTGGGTCGGGAAACGGAGCGACGGCTTCCGGCATTACAGGCAGGTCATCCCAATATGGAAACGATCAACAGGTACACACAACTGTAAGTAGCATACTATTGCTCATTAGGTGCTATTTCCTTTTTAATCGCCCCAAACTAGCAGCAACCACTCATCATCCTTCATTGATACCCGGCGGCAAGTGATGCTGCAATATACTCGGCCCCGCGAAACGTCCGCCTCTTGACCTCGCTCAAAAGACAATCCACTGGATTCCTGCCCGGGGACAGGTCCCGAGATGTCTCTTCGATCATGAGGGTGGGAACCGACGATCTGCCATTAGGGGGTGGTGGGGAACACGTCATGCAGTCAAACGTCGACGTCGCCTGTCCGGGGCTTTGACCGCTCAGCAGCGCACACCTGCAGAGCGAGCTGTTGCTATTTTTCTGGGCGATCGCCGCCAGCTGCCGCATCTCGATGAACTCGGCCTTGCTCCTCTCGAAGTCGTCGACGCGCCGCCGCCGGAGCTCCTCGGGCGCGACCTTCTTCTCCCGCGGCCCGGCGTCGCTGTGGTCGTCGCCGCCGGCGTCGTCGTCGTCCACGGCCGCCCCCCGCCACTCGTGGCTGTGGTCGAGGTCCTCCCCCTGGCGCAGCTCCTCGTACAGGAGCGAGCCGACGCGGTCGCTGATGACGGGCGCGTTGAAGAGGCGGCGGCACTGGCGCACCCCGCTGGCCACGTCGTCCTCGTTGCCGATCATCTTGATCTCCTCGAGCGTCTTGGCGCCGCTCCGGATCGTCACGAGGTCCAGGTGGTCCGCGAAGTGCACCCGCAGGAAGTCCGCGAGGAAGTCGTGCCCCTCCTGGATCGAGAACCGCCGCCGGAACTCGTTCTCTTGCTGCAGCTCCTCGAGGTCCCACGGCGCTGGTGTCGCCGCCGCCGCCGCCGCCGTCCCCGCACCTGTCCCCGTTCTTGTTGCCGGCGATGCCAGCCGGGAGTACTCGGCCAGCGTCGCGGGGTTGCTGTGCTGCCGCCGCGTGTACCTCGACAGCCTCTGCAGGTCCTTCTTGATCTCCTTGGCCTGCTTCTTGAATTCTTCCGAGTTCGCCTCGAGCGTCGGGTCGGGCCCCTTGAGCGATATGCGGATGTCTGTCGCTACTCGGGTGTACTGCGGCTCATGGAGCTCCTCCACGGGAGATGTGGGCGGGCTCCAGAAGTCGTCGCCCCCAGCTATGACAATCTGCTTTGGGCTCTGAGGTGGACTCTGAGCCCTTCGTTTGCGTCGAGATGTGGATTTACCTCGGGTCGAGGTGGTAGTATTTGACCTTTGAGGCATTATGCTAGTCTCGAGCTGTGCGATTCGGCTAACGTGGGCTATCATCTGGTGGTTGGCAAGTACCGACGACATGTTGAAAAAAAGGCCAGTTGATGACCCTGAGCTCGAGTGGAACGTATGTTGCTTCCTCGATGTGGCGCGCCCTTGGTAAAATGGCTGCGAAGGTGATATCGCTCCAAAGAATCGAGTGGGGAAAACAGCCGCCTTTTGACTTGTTTGAGAAGAGAGAAATGAAGTCAAGATGGTAAGTATTCAATGTTGACGTTCGATGTTGACTTCACCGCCCCCTCTTCTCCCTTGCAGAGAAGCGAAGTCTCGCTTAGAGAATACGTAGTTGAAAGGTTGTTTATTGCTCTCCAGATTGCACTCAAGAGTCTTCTTAAACCTTGGGCGTGAAGCGGTTGAGCTTGTGGCTTGGGGCTTGCAGATACGCCGAGATAAAGAACTGCTCATATGTGTTTTTCCAGGACGAGAGAGCAACAACAAAAACAAACAGTTCGGGGGGGGCTATGGACGAGCTGGACATCTTATATGGCATGTTCATGGCTACTTCTCACTCTTGACGTTGTAAGTGATGCCATTGCCAGACCATTCTCGTGAAATCCTTTTGCGGTCAATACGCACCGCTCCATGCAGCTCTGAGACTTGGTTGGTCTTCACCTCCTCCTCCCAAAGTAAGCTCCGGGGAATTCGAGGTGGATTAAGTCTTACTTTGAAAGACTATTTTGCGTACACCAGGCCCGCCTGATCTACTTAACTCACACCCCCCCAGCTAACTCGCTCAAAGGGGTGCAAGTTATTCTTTGGCAGCCAATCGCACTGCGTTAAACCCACGCCTCAGCTCAGCAGACCCGACTAAGCTCAGACGCTATCACTCGCTACACTTAGCTACACCATTCGCTACACTGCCGGGGGTCCTCACGGAGCCTCTCTCTTAATACCCGCCGTGGCCTGTGCAAACGTGCATACCAACTAACATGCCGGCCCGAAATGGAGAAAATGCCACGCCCGAACACGCGCCAATCGCTAATTTCGCTTATCGCTTGACTATACTCCGTACATACGGCCGAACCGACCTGGATGATAGATAATGTGTATTAGTCATACAAAGTTGCACCGGATCCCTGACGTAGCCGATTGGCGCTTCCAGCGGTGATTGTAAATGCATGGGTGGTGTACTAAGACAATGGAAACGTACAAGAGGTTATGTTGAATTGTCGGCCGTGGGCGGTGTGGCTTGACCGTCTGTACGTACTTAATTATCTTTGTTTTCGTCACTATTGTTGACATGAGACCCAAGTTTTCTTATCCGTTCCCAAGTTCTCCGCCTTCTTCCCACGAGCGGTGTGTGTGTGTATGGGGGGAGAGGGTGAAACTGAAAGTCCTTCTGCGCGCATCCAGAGAGACAGCAGCAGTCTTTGGCGGGGAAAAGTAATCTAAAGCTGGGGGAGGACCATCAAGTCTCATCTCTACTCCCACGTTGCTCTTCGAGTGAAGTGGCAGGTTCCGAACCTAATTGGCTGAGCTGAGATGCAGGCCATTGTTCAAAGTGAGACAGAAACCACGATGTTACGTTATTATATGCACGCTTACCGCATGGCATTAGACATAGGCATTGCAACGTAGCTACATGATATAGTATCAGACAGTAAAAATGGTGCTCCGTATCCTCTCACTGCTATAATGCGAACTTGCAGCATGTTCTGTGTGTCATCTCCAAGATAGTATTGTGATCGACCCAAGACAGTAAACACCACTCTATAGATAGAAACCAACAATACCACGTAGTGGCCCGAAGAACGAAGGTTACAGTGGGTTGATTGTTACTTCCTCTATTATAGCACGGAACTGGGTAGTTTGAATATACTCATCTCTATGCGCTATTACTCCCCTGTTCGGGAATAGGGGGGATGGCGTCAATATTGGGTTTCTGACAATCAAAGAAGCGATCATCGAAGTCTCTAAGGTATTCAAAAAAACACATTGAAATGTATGAATTTATAGTTATATAGACTCAACCATCCCTTAAAGCAGCCAAGTATAGCAGAGCCCGCAAAGTTCGCAAAAGTCGGCCTTAAGTAACTGTGCTAAGCACTCTGGCCTCCAGTCAGTTCCAGCATTTCATACTTGGATGAAATAGCATCCTTCCACTACCTGGGACAAATACTCGACATACAACAACGTCGCCAATTCAACCTTGAAGTTAGCTCTACCCTACTAACACAAATCAGCCAGTCGGGTTCGAGTCCTTTCTGTCCGGCGAATGTTCGAAAGATCTCCAGATCCTTTTCCTCACATCCTCCGCCGTTGCGACTGTTTGGGTAGAGATTTTCTCTGTCGACAAACTTCAAATGGCATGCTTACTGTTTTCCAAGATCTGGTATGGATGGTCTGCAAGCTGCGTGTCAGTTGTGGGATCGGTGGGACGTATGCTGTGCACAATGAAGCCCAGAATGTATTGGCTTGACTTCGGCATCTCTCGGGAAAGCCCAGTGGTTTTGGATAGCAGTTGGCAAGGTTCCTTGTGGAGATTCGAAGCTGTAAAGTGCATGACGCTGTATTTCGCAGGTGAAAGAAGCCGTTCATGGACCTTCTCGATTAACTTGCAATTTGTCTCGAAGTCTGCCAATGCCACGAGAAAGTTGCCATTATCGACATATGCAAAGTCAGTCGTCTTCACGATTGAGTCCAACGAACCGCCGCGCTGTAGGCCCTGCAGGATTGGAGCTGCCAAAGGCGAGAACAGAATAGGGAAAAGAGGGCTCTTCAGAGGAACTTATTCGCCTGGACATGCTGCCCATCCGGGGAGAACTCTTTGCCAAGTACTTCCTCGAATATGGGTTTCGTTTTCTAAGAGCCAACCCCCCCAAGGTACCTCTAACTTCTCCTCATGTTGGTGTTACATATTGTCGACATAGCCATCATCGAGACCCATCATGGCGGGGAGTACGATGCGACCAACTTGATTGAGCAGCCAGTGATCACTGTCGTCACGCCGCTCAACATGAGCCACGCCAGGCCGCGCTTCGCAACATCGCGTGGCACAAAGCGGGGATACTCAAACTCGACGCCGAAAGCTTTCGTTGAGATCGAATATGAGCCTACCAAGCTTTTCTCAGTTTGAAACTTTGACCCAGTGGATGTGTATGCCCATTATTGTATTCCACTTGGCATGTTGCAAGTCTATCACACTATCATCCGGTATCATGGTACCTAAGGATTAATTACAAATTGCAGGTGCTTATACCCTTGCTCAAGCTAATCAAGAGCCCAACGAGACGAGGGGTATTCGAAGATTGAACAACGTTCTATACCGCGCTTTGCATGGCCTATGAGTGAGCCCCTGCTTCGTGACCAACTACCTCTGACCCCATTTCCAGCCCAACTCCGAAGCCAGGATCCAGATTCGTCAAAGTGTGTCATGGAATCTTGGACACACTGGTAATTTAACTGCTCTGTTGTCGCAAAATATAAACCCAAGAGGGGCTGAGCAGGAGTGAGCAATGCCAAGCTCAGCCTGAGGTGGCCTGGCCCGAACAAGAGCTTCATTGTAATGCGAAACGTTCGGGGGGGGGTCAAAATGAAGAGAGAAGGAAGGTGCCGAGGAGAAGAGGACGAGGGATTTGACTCTGGATATGGATAGACTATCCAGAGTGAGATCAAAGTCCGGCTGGACTGATTCGGGCTGTAGAGAGCATTTGTTTTAGTGATCCAGGTTCGTTGTTTTAGAGTATGCCGATGGAGGGGGGAGGTCGGTAGGTAAGCAGGTAAGCTATCCTGACTCATATCAAACCCAGGTACACGCACTGCCGACAAGGACAGCGAGAACAACCATGGCCATCGTTTTCGGGACACCGGTTTGAAGCCTAGCCGCGCCAGCCTCGTGTACCCCCGTGATGCCCGATTTGGTCTCATTCGTCGCGCCGTGGCGCAAGCAAATTGACCAACCGCGAAGGTCCGGGTAGGTCGAAGGTTGCTCGCACCAGAAATAGCAACCTTCGGCCAGGCCAACGGAGTGAGGGCTGCAACATGCGGCCATGCTCGCATATAAAGCGTCCTGTGCCGGTGTGAGGTAGGTGGTGACGTTGAGAGGAATGCCGACAATATTCCGAGCGTCGGGGAGCTGTTGGACCGACGGGCACGTGGCGTTGATGGGTAACGGAGATGACATTTTGAGGTGCTCAGGCTGTCCAATGCCGGATGCAAAGATTAGGAACGTATTTGGAAAATCGAGGCCGGTCCAGTTTGAAACGAGAAAGGGAGAGAAGATGGGCGCCGGGAGAAGTATAGATTTCTATCGCACGCCCTTGACAGGATTCCAATAAAGTGACTAACACACCGCACCGTAGAACCAATGCGCCTCCATAAAAGGCCCGAACCGAACCATGGGTTCATCATTGTGTAGTGGAGATAGATATTTAACCTGCTGCTATATTCCGATTGGCTGAGCCATAGTGGTAAGATCTGAGACTGAAGTTGTGGGGTGCTCCGACGGCGAGACCGGATTCGGAGCCTTGCTCCGATGGTAAGAACCAGAATATAGGAGCCATGCCTGCGGCACAGTCTACCACCGGAATATGGACATCGGTTCAATATTGGTGAAAAGAAGTATCGACTTCATGCATTTTGTTCAAAAAGGAACTGTTCAATGCTTGTGATAGGACCAGTGTAACTTGGCATCAGCTCATCTGCGGTGCCAGGCATCTATGAGATCAGCAATACCTGCGAGCAGTTGCGTATTACGAGCAACTTTCCAGACTGGTGAAAATCGGTTGGCCTTGTGCTCCGCAGTTGAATGTGCCGCAATTCGCTTATATGGTTAGGCAGAAGCAAGAGCGCAAGTATAAGAGGCCTGGTGAAGTCGTACATATCTGAGTAGTTACACTGATACTCCCACGTTGGCAGGCACTCAACTCCCCCTTTCAAACCATCTCCCCATCCCATTCCACAGCATCTTCAGTGCGCATTCAAAGCGGTTTCAGTTACCGCATTCGTCATAAATGCACTTCGCATAAGTCTTCGTCATGAAAGGTCTACTCAGATCGACCATACCTGGTTAACAGCGGCCCTGAAATATCCGGTGGTATTTCTTGTGGTAGGATTCATAGCAAGGTTGAAGCTCTTGTGAATTGCGCCATTACCCTGCCAACGTCGCTTAAGCTGCACTCTTTGGACAAACGCCAAGTCGAAGAATGCTTCCCAGACTCAAGTCCAGATCTTGATAACGTAGGTTATATATTGAATCCTCGAGTCTGTTCCTTTGCACTCTTTTCGTCCCAATATAAGAGGCATTTGGCCCTTTCAAGCGGGCAACAGACTAACAAGTGGCGTTGATTTAGGTCCGTGCCGGGCTAGAGAGCAATGCTACTGCCCCAGCGACGCGTCTGCACGAAGAATATACAAATGAAGCTGACATCTGCGTCACCTAGGACAGTGGGATTTAGCGCCGCTGCAACAGCCTGGGAGTGCATCAGCGCCGGTTTCTCCGTTGAGCGTTCGGTCGAGACGGGCAACAAATATGATTGCCAGACTGCCGGAGAAGACTTTATCTGCATGTGGAAGAAGCAGGGCCAGACAGCGTACACAGTACAGAATTACCAGGTGACTTGTGCGGGAGCACGGGACGTTGACTCCCCGTACGTTATGTGGTCACCTAACATCCCTACCGTAACTAGCTACTACTACTGCGTTCATGGCCGTCAGTATTGCCGCTCAAACGGGGATCGGTGGCTGGAGAATTACGGACCTGCCGGCGGCGTTTAGACCATCAGCAGGGTTTATTAGATCGCCTATGTGGCCACCACTATATCCTTTCTGTAGGTATGCGCCTAAACTGCCCGTTTGTTGGTCGGATGATCTGATGGCTGCTTTATTATTGTCAGTTTGAATCAATACTTTGGAAACTTAATGCTGCTCCCAGGCAATGGAAAAGGGTGTGACAATACAACTAGATGTCGTTAGAATTAGGTTTGGCGTGTGGGGGGGCCGCTTCGAAATTCCCCGCACTTGTAGATCAATCGATCCACCTGGGAAACGAACTGGGCTTCCACCCACGTGTGCTCGCATGTATAGGGAAAGAGGATGACCCGAGTGCCGCTTTGGCTGTTCGGGCCCAGGGGCAGGGACAGACGCGTATCATCCCCCAAACGAAGTCTTAGTCTGATAGGAGTCGAGAGTGTCACATAACAACTCATTGAAACGGCCATGGCTTAAATCGGTTTCGTGTCATGCTCCTCCCACACGAGGTGGGGAGTCCAATGCAGGCCGATGACAATATTCTCCAAGGAAAGACCCGAGGTTCGCATATAGCCAGTACCTAGAATACGGGTCTCAGCAAAGACCAGCCAAGACTATGCCCACGTGTTTGTCACCAACTCGTGGAAACGCAAGTCCATCCGATGAATTCAATTTCCCAGCTTACGAGATAAGGCGCAAAGAATCCGGTGGCAGTGGCCTCAGTGAATGGCGAATATGAGCGGTTAAGAATCTTTCTAAAGGCCCCTCTCGGTCTTTTTCCTGGTTTAACCCACTGCCGGATATGATAACGCCGCATCTACCATCTACCTTCCCGATTCCATCTCGCCTCCGACGACTCCCGACCATGGGGGATAGATACCTCTTTTCCTTAAAGACGGGAAGATAAGAACCTTGTTCCGATAGGGCGCAGTAATTGAGATGATCGCCTTAGCCCCGTGCTTATCATGTGTGAGCTTAGAGGCTGGCCGAACGCAAATCTTGTGTTCTTTTATCGGGTACTCGCCCTGTATGTTGCCCTGTCTGCCTGCGGGAGTACGACTAGGGCCGAGTGGCGAATGCAGCGTTATATTGTGGATTTTGAAACCACTCTCGAGTCTCGAGCGCTCCATCAGCTTATACGCCGTCCTGTCGATAGAAGGTTGTTGAGAGTTTATGCACCGGCTCCCCATATCCCGACAGCAGAATTAGCTCCGGGTACGACTACATGACTCAGTCTAGACGGGAGTAAACCATGCGAAGTCATGTACAACCAAGGCAGTCCTGGCTCCCAATGCAAGCCCTGTCATACAAAACGGATCAAGGAGTTGTTGCCAAATAGTCCCGTAGCATGCTGTTCTTCTTTCCCTCATCCTGGCCTTCTAGTGGAACAGAGGCATCTACGACGGAAGGAAGCATGGAGTCGTTGTCAGGAATCCTCGTGTTGGGGCACATGCGGAAAAGGATTGTTCCCAAGGGATTCCGCGACTAATTTGACATGCCGCATGTTCATGACTGTCTATGACTAAGTACTTAGTAAGAGGTGGCTATCTCAGTTCATTCAACTCAAAATCCCATAAGATTTGGAATCCTCCATAAAACGGGCTTTCGGAGATCGGATTAGGCTGCGCACCACAAGTTGGTGGTCCAATGAGCAACGGATATGCCGTCCAAAATCGTCCGATCAAAGGAAGTGGTGATAATAGTCTAATCATATGAAAAGTCTGTCCCCCCAGTCCAAGCGTTTCCTTATCACTCGGCAAACATCTCGACACCGTTAGAAAACCGCTTTCTACCCCCTTGAGACCGCATTTCCCACCAGACGGCCCGTAAAGTGGTGTCAACATGGTCTCCCTGACCTTCGCTCCAGCACCATGTCTTCCACAGGAGTCCCCGGGAACTCGACCGAATGGCAGGACTACCTGGCCGAGAACCGTGGCGCCCGCGAACTGGCCGTCATATGGACCTTTACCGGCGTCGCGCTCATCTTTGCCTTGGCCCGCTGGTACGTGCGAGGCTGGATGATGCATAGGTTTTGGAGCGACGACTACCTGATCGCCGTTTCCATGGTAAGTCCGCCCCCTCCCCCGCCGTCTCCGTCTGCCCGGCTTCCTCTCCTCCATCACATCTACTCCGAAGAAATGAACGTCCAGGTGGTTCTGACCCTGTCGCGCCCCGACTACAACAGATCTCGATGATTTCCGCCTGCGCGCTCACATCCGTCTCCGTCTCCAAGGGCATCGGCCGCCACGTCGAGGCTCTCTCGACAGAGCAGCGTGTCACGGCCACCCTGTGGGTGTACGCCGCATACTGCCCCAGCGTGCTCTCGTTCGGTGTGCCAAAGCTGGCCGTCATCGCCCTACTGGTGCGCCTCCTCCTTCCTGGTCGCACACACTGTTGGATACTATGGACCATGGGCGCACTGGTACAGCTCGCGCTGCTCGGTGTGATCGGGCTACTTTTCGGCATGTGCCAGCCGCTTGTCTACTCCGTGGATAAGTCGATTACAGGGCATTGCCTGGACAGTACGGTTTGGGTCCGCTACTGCCTGTTTGCGGCATGTACGCTTGATAATATAATGAATACCACAGATTCTTCTATATTGGCTAATCATCTGGACGCAGCTTTCTCCGCCTTCGTCGACTTCTACCTCGCTGCGTACCCTTCTGTAGTCCTGTACAAGCTGCGGATGGCTCGGCGGAGAAAGGTTGGCCTGTCCATTGCTCTGGGATTAGGCGTCATGTAAGTTCCTGGTCTTCGTGGCAAACCTTGGGCTGAATCTAACCACGACTGACGACGCATTACCTCGATGAATTAGTTCAGGAGCAGTGGCCATCTACAAGACTATCGTCCTACTCACTTTAAGCGACGCGGATTTCACCTGTTGGTACCACGCTATCCCGCCTGGCCTGTGGAGATGGAGATGCTGATATGGAAGATTCGCGCATCAGATGCTACCTCCAACATAACGACCTGGACGTTGTAAGTCGAACACTACATGGGGAGATCCCAGTCTAACCAATAGGAACGGCTCTAGAATCGAAGGAAATACCATCGTGATCGCTTCGTCGATCCCCGTCCTGCAACCTCTAATGACCAAGATCTGCGGTATAAGCATCCTGGGACACCATAACGCGAGATTGAAATATTATGTGGCGTTGTTCACCGGGAAGGCCAAGATGGCAACGGCGATCCAGCGCCGAATACACGAGCACCAGCAGATTAGCGACTCGATCCCGCAGGAGCAAATAGAGACAGTATGAAACAACGGTGTAATTTGACGACTTGCCGCGAATAGGCCATGTTAATGTTTAATCGGGACGGCGCCTACTCATGCGGCCAAGACGCACCCCGACATCGACAGATGAGAAAACGGCCTTGGCCGAACAAGGCTGCGACGGACTACCACATGAAATCCTTCCCCGTTGGCAGTCCCGAGGAAACAAACAAGTCATCTCCTTGGATACAAGAAGTGCTCACCCTTTGAGACACATGGTGGTAACTCCCGCTCTATGTTTTTTCCAGTCCCCAAGAGCACACTAACCCCCTGGCGCAGTCTCCGGTTCCCGCCGCACGGCCGACGAGGCCCACCGGCATCCTCACGAGCCGGTGGTACGGCGGCGTGTCTCGGAACCCACCACAGCACGCGGACGTGCGCCATGAACGCAAAGAAGCGCGCGACGACGACGAGCGCGCGGCACGGGAAGGATACGACCCCCTGCCCAGGGACAGCGGGGGCTCCTCCGCCAGGACGGCGGCCTGCATCAGGCTCAGCTGCCGCACCGTGCCGACGTACGCGTCGATGACCTCGGTGGGCTGCTTCTCCCCCCCGGGAGCGGCAGCACGAGGTACGTGAGGCGGTTCGCCTGCCGACCGGGCTCCGTGAGCAGCGCCGCCGTTTTAGTCGGGGCCGCCGTCGGGTCGTGCGCTCGGTGGGGGGGGCACGTCGCGATCATGGTCAGGAGACGCATGGTAGGGTCGTCCCGGGCGCCGCGCACGATGCGCAGCCACTGCACGGGCGTCGCGTGGCGAAGGCGTCGATGAGCAGCAGGGCGGCGGTGAAGCCCGCGGCCTCGGCGTTCTGCGGGCCCGGGGTCGACGAGGGCGGGGCCGTAGGTCGGCGGCGCGGCTTCCAGTCACTGTTGCCGGTATGTGGCACCGGCGGATTCGATAGGGCGGGACTGGCTGGATCTAAAGGCGATGACGCGCGCTGTGGCCCCTGGCCTGTTACCCTATCATCCTCGCAGGGCACATCGTGCCGATGGCAGTTGTTCTAAGCCAAATGTTAGCTGGTTGACTGTCTCATGCCACATATACCATGCTGGCTGTGCGATTGGGTCGACGTACGCAAATAGGATGAGATTCGCCACACTGTAGTCCGTCAGTCTTTTGGTGTCCAGTGTACTAATCTCGTCAGGGGTCTCAAACCCACCCGAACCCGTCGGGGCACGACATCTACGGCAGCCTGTTCTCGACTTGGAGTGGTACAGCCTGGGTATCCCAACGCGTCGATCAGTAGGCATATTTGGAAATTTTGGAAGGACGAGAGCGGCGAAGAGCAGGAATGCACCATATTATGACCTTGGTCGAGCAGTTAAGCTCAGCCCCCATGCCGCCCCCGGACTAAGCGAAACCGAGTATCCCTGCTAGCTCCCCCATGGCTCTATAAGCTGGCAGACCCATGCGACTTGTACTACATGTAACAACAAGCTAGCATATTTGTATAGCACTACCTGTTGTCCTTTTGCATGCTGCGTATCGTTGGCGGCGCCATGTCCGTGAATAACAGCAGCTCGTCTTCGGCATCTATCCTCGCCAATACTGGCCTGTCGCCCCTGCTGCTCGCTGCATCTGGTATTATCTATGAAAGATATTGTCTCAGGGGAATATGGATGACATTGAGACTTTTATGAGAACTAGCGTTGTTTCTACCCAAATACAGGCCCTGAGGCGAACCTGCTACACTCGGCGGTGGGATTACCTCGATACCTAGAACACGAGCCATTACCCGTCTAATGAACGAGTTTCCGGGTTTTCTTCTTCAATCTTCCAAGTCTCCAACGCTTGGCATTCTGATTCTTTAGAGGCATGGCCGTGGAGGTGGTAACCCCCGCGTACCCCCCCGAGTTATACGTACACTACCATCCACTGGAACCGATATATCCTCCTGCAACCATAGGCGTCGGTTGTGCGTTTTGGAACATCGGCATCATGAGCCGCCTAGTCTTTTGTCGCACTCGAGCGGGAAATCCAATGGAAGCTTCTCGCGCGGTACGAACGTCGCCATGCTTTGCCCCTAGTTCTGTGGATTCTCCGTGCGTATCCGATGCGGCCTGCTCCACGACGAGGAGACGCATCACATTGATTACCACAGTGGGAAAGCAGCCGTCTCTCTCTCTTCCGAGTCGAACCGCGGACGTTAATCTATGTCTCTGTAGAAGGAGTCCTTTGTTGACTTGGAGGAAAACCAGCCATAGTTGGACCAAAGTCAGTTTTGCAAACAGAAAGAACCTCTGGGATTAATCGTCGCCTAAGTGCCCCGGATATATAACCGAGATTGTCGAGGCCTGACGATCACTGCACATGGACGGGAGTCGCAAAGTTCTTTTACACCGGCTATATGGTCTACAAGTACTACTTTCCGCTCATAGCACTGGGCAGATTTGGGATGTCATGACGAGAATCAAGCACCAAAAAGGGCGGCTCGTTCTATACGTGGCGAGATGTATATCACGGTGGCTGAAGTGGTTCATGGGTGGACCGGTGGAGACTCGGCCAATATTTCAAGCTCGGTGCTGGGCGCAGAACCTGGGCGCACCCGCCAGCCGAGCAGCGGCCAAGGTCAAAATGACGATACATTAATTGTCTAAGATAGCATGTTGGTTTAACAGTGCGAGAAGAGTGCTGCCGCGTAACCGGTGTTGTTCTGGCTGTGGCAAAGCAGGATCCTTGAGTCAACGGTGAAGGGTTTGCTCTAGGTTAGGTGAGCGCGCCTGCAGTTGTCTGCCGATGTGAGTGAGGCGACATATGGCTCAAGGAACATACGATAGAAAGACAATCCTTGTCGGAAGTCGACGGATTTGTGGTTGATCAACAACAAGCCATCATGTTGTTGCCCTGCGTACTTAATCGATAAGGTCCTGCAGGAGTGCAGAAGTTTGGCGTAATCAGAGCATCGTTGATTGGCTGGTGCCTGGCAGGCCACTCACTAGTGGCCAATGAGAATCAAGGTAATTGGCATGACACGGAATCCTAGCCAACGGTGATGTAAGTGGTACCTTCCATATCCAGTAATTCGACAGAGGCAACGCATACAAAAGGACCAGCTATTCCTCTCATCTCCAGGCATTCCAGAGACCTCAACCAGAACATCCATCTCTCACACCTTTCCCACTTCCTCCATCACACACAGCTCGCCAAAACCACAACTACCGTAGCACCTTTCTACACATCCCCCAAACTTCAACAACAAATCACAATGGCCACCGAAGTCACTCAAGCTTCTTCCAACTGCTGTGGCAGAGCCAGCGGTGGAGAGTGTGTATGTGGTAAGTTTTCTCTCAACCAGAACAATCAACCAACATGCGCTTCCTCTAACACGACGTCTACACAGCCCAGCAAGCAAAGTGCTCGTGCGGCAAGGAGAAGGCTCTGAACTGTACCTGCGACAAGGCCGCCGCGGAGAACAAGGTTGCTGGCGCCCGATGCTCTTGCCGCGCTAGGCCCGCCGGCCAATGCAACTGCGACCGATCAGCCGCGGAGAACGCCCCGGTTGCTGGTTCGGCCTGTGCCTGCGGTGCCCGGCCTGCCGAAGCCTGCAACTGCGAGAAGTCGGCCTCTGGAGGTGCTGCGAACCCGAACGAGATCGATTTTACCACGAAGAAATAGGCGGCTGCTGCCCCACCAACACCAGACTTGCAGCCTAGCTGTCGACAATGACTTTGGCTAAGTGGGTCGTTGCTGACCCAGGTACGGAATGCAAGCGAATTGAAGCAAAACAAGCAACAGGAAAGGAACGGAGAGCATATTTCACAAGGCGTTAAGGATATGGATAGAGAATTGATACCAATGGCTTGAGGGGCATTTGGTCGGCGTTATATTAAGCCAGGTCCCATCTAGGGAGGCTGTAGACAAAAAAGTCAATGAATTGCTGCAACTACACAGCCCCATGCTGCAATGGAATTCCAAGCGACCGAATGCAGCTACAAGCGGTGATGCAGCGTGTGGTAGCAAACAAAAATAGTCGATGGTTGCCGTTGGCCCGGATCCATTTGTTGGCTGCCTCGGCCTGTGCCAAACACATGGCATCTTTTTCTTTCTTCCTTGGATCTGCAATGACAAGTTGTAGCAGTCATTCTCAAAAGCCGATGTGTAGTGCGATAAATATGTCATAACTATGTCATATGCATCGCGTCACTCTACCGTCGCGCGTAGCAGAGGTGCCCAGCCCCAGTGTCGCGCCATGTTGTGATGGGTATCTTTTGGCGACCAAATTTTCATTGGGCATAGCAAGAGGAAGTGGCAGGCGGTAAGAGCTTGTGTGGGGGGCGTCGGCGCGGTTTGGAAACAATTGGGGGTTCGTCGATTCTGCAGGCAGCAAGCAATGCAGCTCACAGCTAATCGGAATGCTGAGGGATTGTTTCTTTCTCCACTGCAGACCTGATAATCCACTGGGGAGCGCCATATCTTTGGGGCCTGGTGCCCATGTGCCCAGCCTAGCCTATCCCTGCAATCAAGTCTAGTTAGTAGCACAGCAGAAAAATATTATTACTCCGTACTGAGCAGAAGTACCAAGGCGCGACTTTTACATCACACACACCACCCGACCAGCCCAACCTAACATCCATCCCATCCCATCCACCGAATAAAGGATCTCAAGTCTTTCGAGTCTGCACACTCCCTCTTTCCATTGTTCTTTCTGTGGAACAACGTTGGCTTTTGCAAGTCCCCCTGGCTGAACTTGAGCTCACAAAACAATCGACTATCGTGCCAGACAGACCTGATTGATTACCTGACGTAAAGCCTCGAAAGATTCTCAGCGCGACGGATAAACACCTTTGCGCCATCATCATCAGTCATCTACAACAGCTTCACCAACCCGCGCCCAGCGCGTCAGCAAATCCCATCCATACCCCATCCTCACTTCCAGAGTAGATAGTCTCATTGCTATCTATTTCTCTCTCTCTCTTCACACACCAGAAACCACACAATGGCACCAGCCAGGAGAGCTGCAGCCGCAGCCAAGGCCGCACCCCCTGCCGCACCCAAACCCGCCGTGAAGAGCGCGTCTAAAGCTGCTGCGACAAAGAAGGCCGCTGCTCCCTCCAAAACTGCCGCGTCAAAACGCGCTGCTCCTCCTCCACCCGCAGACGAGTCCGAAAGCGACGCGTCTCAAGTCGAAGAGGACGACGACGACGAAGAAGAAGAAGAAGAAGAAGAAGCAGAAGAAGCTCCTGCTCCTGCTCCTACCAAAGCCAAGCGAGCCGCCGCCGCCAAGAAAGCTCCTGCCGCCAAGAAGACGGCCAAGGCCACTGCTGCTACGAATGGTGCCAAGAAGGCCGGTGCTGCGAAACCCAAGTCTGCCGCCAAACCCGCTGTCAAGGCCAATGGGGTGAAGCGCAAGGTCGAGGAGACTGAAGAGGAAGAAAGCAGCGAGGAGGAGCCCAAAGTCGAGCAAAGGCCCAAGAAGAAGGTCAAGCAAGAGGCCGCTCCTAAAAAGGTCAAGCCAGAGGCTGCCCCTAAGAAGGTGGCCATCTCTCGGCCCAAGCGCAACGCTGTCCTCAACCATGCCCCAACCTCCAAGTTGGACGTCTTCGTGTTCGGGGAAGGTTCATCGGGCGAACTAGGTCTGGGCAGCAAGAAGTACGAGGGAAAGAAGCCGATTGACGTGAAGAGGCCTCGTATCAACCACCAGCTCGATGCGGCCAAGGTTGGCGTGGTGCAGCTGGCCTGTGGTGGTATGCACGCTGTCGCGTTGACACATGACAACCGGGTTCTCAGCTGGGGCCAGAATGATGACCGCGCGCTCGGTCGTGACACGAACTGGGAGGGAGGCATACGCGACATTGATGATGATGAATCCGACGAAGAGGATGACGAGGATAGCGGTATGAACCCTCACGAGAGCACGCCCGGCGAGGTCGACCTGACCATACTACACCCGGATGCCAAGATCACTGCCGTCGCAGCGTGCGACTCTGCTTCCTTCGTGCTGACCGACGACGGCTACGTGTATGCATGGGGTACCTTCCGAGGGACGGATGGCATCATCGGCTTCACCGACAACATCCGCGTCCAGCCTACACCGGCTCTGATCCCAGAGGTGAAGAACATCACCAGACTGGTTACTGGTTCCAATCACGTATTGGCCTTGGACAAGGACGGGAAGGTCTTCTCGTGGGGTGCTGGTGGCCAATTCCAGCTCGGGCGACGGACCATTGCCCGACGTGGCCATCACGCCGAAGCCGGCCTCAAGCCCGAGCCCTGTGGCAAGTTCACCAAGAAGCACTACGCCGTCGATGTTGCTGCCGGGTCCTATCACAGCTTCTACATTGACAACCACGGTGAAGTCTGGGGCTGGGGTCTCAACAACTTCTCCCAGACGGGTCTTGGCGACCGCGCTGGTGACTCGGACGCCATGATTGAGCATCCCACTAAGGTCACCAGCCTGTCGGACAAGAAGGTCAAGCAACTGTCGGCTGGAGTGCATCATTCCATCGCCTGTACCAAAGATGGCCGTGTTCTCACGTGGGGCCGTGTTGACGGCCACCAAACCGGACTCAAGAAGGAGATGTTCACAGAAGACAACGCCATTTTTGATGACAACGATCCCACGAACGGAAAGCCTAGGATCCTCACACAGCCTACTGCACTGCCAGGTAAGTCTATTCTAGCGAGGCACTCCCAGAAGATGCACCACTAATCCTCGTGCTAGATCTGGAGGCCACGTTTGTCGCCGCCGGCACGGACAACAACTTCGCCATAGATACCGAGGGCAAGGTCTACTCGTGGGGCTTCTCGACCAACTACCAGACGGGCCAAGGTACTTTGGACGATATTGAGGAACCCACCGTCATCGACAACACAGCGCTGCGTGGTAGGACTGTCACGTGGGCTGGCGCGGGTGGACAATACTCGATCGTGGTAGCACCTCATGATGACAAGGCCGTGAATGGCAATTAGGTGGCCTGACGCTGGGCGGAAGTCACACTCGTCGTTTTGTTAGTTGCATCAGTATTGGAGGGGTGAAGGAAGAAAGCATTTGCATGATGATGTTGTATCAAAGGGCTGGATAGGGCTTGCCCCGAGCGAGACGTACTCGAGGAAGGGTGGTGGACAGGGCAAAAGGATGATGATGTTGATTTGACTGCTGCAGGAGCGGACATAGATAATGGTTATAATATTATTGGCATTTTCCTCGCGATCAGACGCCTTGTGCCCGATTGATTGGTTGGTTCATCTACTGAGGCAGTCGGACGGGGCGCGTCCCGGCGTCCGGCTGAAGTGAGCATCGGCAGTTGGAGGCTGGGCTGTGCACGTCGTATTCCGTATATGCGACAACATACGGACTTGGCGGGTGTTACGGCCTCCGGCTTGTGTGTGTCCCAGTCGGTGAGGCCGCGCGTCCCATAATTCTTGGCGTATTAAATAGGCCAAGATCAATAGTATGTACAATTACTTGTAGTTATTTCATGGGTAATTATAACCAGGGGTGGCCTAAATGCATTAATTAAGGTTTAATGACTTAACTATACGGAAGTTAATTACGGATTAGCATGTCGTCACCCTAACGGCGTTTTGAGCTATAAAGCCCCTCGGGATGGTCTATCTCTCTTCATCCGCCGGCTTCTCCCCTCTCTGATATCTTTCATGAGTCACTCGACTGCCGCACATTACAGCGTCTTGCGTGAAATATAATGAGCATGGCTTCCAGTAAGAACAACCTGCTGCGGCTGTGGTTGGCGGCGACGGCGACCATGACGGCCCAAGCCACCGTTCACCACCTCTTCATGGGCAACCTGTTCACGCCCGCGCGTCTCTTCGCGCTCGAGTTTGACGACGAGACCATGCGCCTCGAAATCACGGCCAACATGACGGCCGACACCTCGCACGGCTGGATCGCCTTCGATTCCACCAAGACCACCGTCTACGGCGCCTCGCTGAACAAGTCGGCCATTGCCAGCTACGACGTCGTGGCCACCTCTACCGGGGCCGAAGCGGGCGTGAACATGACGCTCGAGTTCAGCAAGAGCATCGACGCGACGGGCGACTGCGCCAACCGGACCGCCGGGTACGTGCTCGCCCACCCGCGGGCCGACCAGGTCTACGCCGCGGGGTGGCCGGGCCCGGCGTCGTGCGGCATGGCGCTGTCGACGACGGGGGCGGCGGCGGGGGCGGCGGGCGGCGACCTCGAGGCGGTGGCGCAGACGTGGCTCTACGGCAACACGTCGGGCATCCACGGCCTCGCGCTGGACCCGGCCCTGACGACGCTGTACTCGGCGGACCTCAACGGCGACGCCATCTGGGCCCACGAGGTCGCGGCCGACGGCTCGGGCCGCGTCGTCGGCCCCCGCGGCCGCTACGCCCTGCCCGCCAACGAGACGCGCTCGCACCCGCGCCACCTCGCGGTCCACGCGAGCGGCAACGTGCTCTACGTCGTCATGGAGGCCATCAACGTCGTGGTCGCGTACCGGCTGGACGCGGCGACGCGGCTGCCTGTGGCGGAGCTGTCGCGGCACTCGCTGGTGCCGCCGGGGGCCAACTCGTCCGAGTACTGGTCGGCCGAGGTCGCGCTGTCGCAGCCGGCGGGCAAGTACCTCTGGGCGACGGCGCGCGCGCAGCCGACGAGCCCCAACACGGGCTTCGTCTCGGGCTTCGCGCTCGACGAGGCGACGGGCGCCGTGCGCGAGCTGCTGTTCCGCGTCCCCACCACCACCCCCAACGGCCTGCCCAACTCCATCGCCCCCGTGCCGTGGTCCGAGGACTGGGCCGCGCTCACCGACAGCTCCGTCGGCTACGTCCAGATGTGGCACATCGAGTCGGACGGCCAGAACGGCACGACGGCCAAGGATGTGGCGCGCGTGGATATTTCGGACGGCGGGTGCTGCGCTAATGTGATTTGGTATGACTAAATGATAATAATCGGGATTGATGACGGGATGTCATGATGCATCAACTCTAGGCAGTGAGTAGAACACAAGGATTCTGGACCAACTAAACCAGACAAAGAAATATAGGCAGACATGAGGCTTTTAGACTACATATCAAGTACACTCTTGTATATATCCACCCTACATTCACGGTGCTTTATGAACCCCGACTCATCGTGGCGAATGCAGTTCCTAGAAAGAGGCACTCGTTTCTTTCCCCCGATAACGACTATTCGGCCTCGAAAAAGACCTTGGTCCCCGACAGCTTCCTGTCCCCGAAGAACTTCCGCGCGTCGCCCACGAGCAGATCCGGCGCATCCACCGGCGCAAAGTGCCCGCCGCGCTCGTGGCGCGTGTACTGCACCACGTTGCCCGTCCTCCTGGCCCAGGCCCAGGGCGTCCGGTACCCGAGATCCAGAGGGAACTGGGAGATGGCGATGGGCTGCGAGATGTACGGCATCGCATCGCGAAAACCTGCTCCGGGCCCTCGACGGCGGCGGCGCAGGCGTCGTAGATCCACATGGCCAGCCCCGCGGGGCTGTCGGTGAGGCCCGCCGCCAGCTTCAGGGGCTTGGTCTGCTGGATCTGGCCGTACGACCAACCCACATCGCCGAACCGCCCCAGCCGCGCCATGACGAACTCCGCGTCCGCGTCGGCGTCCGCGCCCCCGCGGCGCGCCAGGTCCTCGGCCCCGGGCGGCACCACCCAGAAGTTGGAGTGCCCCGCCGCGTCGGCGTCGTCCGGCCGCGTCAGCGGCCCCAGCAGCCGCTCCACCTCCAGGAACGACCCCGTCCAGCCGTGCAGGAACAGCAGCGGGATCGCGTCCGCGTACCCCGCCGTCCGCACCAGCGTCGTGTACTGCGGCAGGCGCGCGTTGAGGTCGGCCTCGACGGCGCGCCAGTCGTAGTCGTGGGCCCAGTGCCGCGCGACCTTCTCCGCGATGCGGCGCGGGGGCCCGTCGGCAGGCTCCGCAGGTTGGCCGCCACCGCTGTCGCCGTCGTCGTCGAGCAAGTCGTCGACGAAGCGCGTCAGCGAGGCCTTGAGCCGGGTGGTCTCCAGGAAGGCCTCGTCGACGTCGATGGTGAATTTGGCCAAGGCCTCGCTGAGGGTGGCCTTGAAGTTCAGCTTGAGGTCTGCCTCGGTGAGGACGAGGCCTCCCATGTCCTGAGGGGGTGTCGGCATTGGTGGTGCGGTCATGGTTTTGGGATGGTGGTTTGTAGGTAGTTTGAGGGTAGGAAGTAGTTAGGAAATAGGCTTCCGTCAGGGGCAACAGAGAATGGCAGTAGAGTTAGATGCAAGACCCCGCTTTCTCGGGTAGGAAAAGTCGGCAAAAAGGGGGTCGGGGTGAGCTCCAAGACCATTTGTATAGTACGTGATGTTTCACCGTGTTTATTACGGCTTGTTAGACCTGGGCCTAAACTACAATGCGACTGATCAACATATAATTGCGATCCTAGCGGCTCCAACCATATTCCCAAGCCGTCTATCCGAAAAGAAAAAAACAAGGTATCATCGTATCCCATTTTGCCACATCCAAGGACGTCCGCAAAAAGCATTATAATGAAGGCTTTATAACACATGCAGCGAAGCCTGCTTCATGACTTGCAACATGCCCTTGGCCGTCGAATCCACACAGATCATCATCCGCAGCCCAGGAAAATATAGGGTCCAAGTAAGAAACATTTGGGGATATCAAGTTGCCGTAAGTCGCCGTATCTAAGGGGTATAAAATAAAAGCCATTCCTATAACACCTGCCACCTAGGTAGAGACCAAAAGGAAAAGAGAAAGGGGGAAAGGAAAGGAATAGAGGGAATGAAAATGAAGATGGTCGTGCTGATGTGCTGTAGAATATCCCGTGGACCGCGGTCATCTTGGTGAAGGTTAAAAGTACCTCTTTGACCATCGTTTTGACTTGTTTATTGGTGCTTTCGCCGTGTTATGTCTCGATGACTCGGGTGTAGATGCGGCAGAGCCCCTATGGGTATTCTGGTGGTCGTAGTGGCGGCTAATAGCACCAATCAACATATGAGGCACATTATCGTCGTGGTCGCGAGTGTCCACAATGTCGCTAGACGAGGTTAGCAGGGGTCAGTATGGTAGTCAGAGATAGGGACCACGAGATCAGTGGTTCGCGGGCTAACATACTAGTTCTGCATGCCCTCCATCTTTGGGAGATCGTCGTCAAGGTATTGCAGCCGCTTGAGTCCGACGGCATCGTGCCCGAAACGAATGAACTGAAGTGTAATGAAGTCCCGGTTCTTCGAGTTCCCGATCAGGCCTTGCACGAAAGTACGGATCGGGCCTTCCACGCCACCTCCAGGAAAATCTGACGGTTGCCATACACCATCTGTCATAATGTATATGCTGGTTGGCTTCGTATATCCTACACGGTTGAGGATATGACCCATTTTCGACTCCATGTTGGTGCTGTTCACTGTGTTGGATCTCTCAAAATGCCGCCGGATCTTGCCCACCATGTAATTTGGCCCACCCCCGAGCCAAGAGAACTTATCTTTGATGAATTTTGCCGGCGCGGAAGTAAAGACCATCTCGACGCGGTCTGGATCTACCTTCGAAGCCATCGCTATCAGGGCTCGGGATGTCTGGTACAGATGGTTTCTGATTTTTAGCATAGATGAGGAATCATCTATCACGAACAGCTGGTCGCGGTCCACGAGATCTTGGAGGACCTCATCCATCTCTGGGGTTGTTACTCCCCCCCACCGTCGAGCCAAGAATTGACGGAAAGGACACTTATCCGAGGTAGTTCTGGGCCTTGGTTGGTAGTAGGAGTCTGTGGGCTTCGGTTTCCCAGATCCTCTTTTGTACCTTGCCTCTTAGGAGATGACATCGTGGGGGTGTCAGCCTCTCCTGCTGTGACCGAGATGCCGCCTGGGACAATCTCTCTCTCCTTTTTCATTATGGGCCCAGCACTGACCGCCTCAAGGAGCGGATGAGTAGTTGTGGTAAACCTGTCAGATGGTGACGTAGGATTTTTCTGAAGTGGTGGGAGTGGCGAGGGTTGTGGTTGCCTGGAATGCCCTAGGTTGGCGATCTCGTTGGCGAAAAAATGGTACAGGGGTTTTGCGTCGAGCCTGTCATCCAATGGCACCAGCATATATGTCTCCGTAAGCCTCTTGATCAGCGGCGTGATATCATCCAACCTTAAAAGACGCCCTAGAGCGTCCGTGTGGACCTCGTCTATGCAGGCCAGTCGCTTTATTCCATTGTGGAAGCAGGCTCCGAAACCGCTATCGCGAAAGCCAGGGAGGGCACTGGTTTCCTTCTTCCGGCGTTCTTCGAAAGCCTCGATCCCCTCAAAGCCGTCGGCCAGCCATACGATGACCTCACTGAACACGGCGCCAAGAGACCAGACATCGCTCTTCAGAGGAACATTGAGTACCTCATGCTCATTTCTCTCCTGTATCCTCGAAGCCTCTGGTGCACCTAAGACCTAATTAGCAGAGCACATCCAGCATGTATTTTTACGTACAGTATGTTCTACCGCCGTCGTGGTTTTGTCTTCCATTGCTGGATGAGGATACCACCTGTATTTTGCTGCTCGCGTCGAAATCAGTAAGCTTCAAGGAGAAGTCGTATCCTGGATCTGTCGAATTTGGGAAAACCAGTATGTTCTCGAGCTTGATGTCGCGATGTGCACTAGTATGCATGTTAATAACCATATCCCTTTTCAAAGATAGCTGGGCGCACATACCAACCAATTGTATTAACTGATCCAGCTGACAAGTTGTGCAAATGGAACAATGAATTGTTAAGGTTGATCAGACTGTCCCAGATCTGGCGCAATTCTTGGCGGTTCTTTGGTCTCCTCGTCTTCTTGAGAAAGTCTTTGAGGCTACCACCGGGTGCAAGCTCAAGTACAACAACGCATTTCTGTTTCTGCTTGAAGGACCCCATGCATTGGACGATGACATCCGACGCGCTGACAGAAAGCTTTTCGAACAAGTTGGCTTCGCTCTCATAGGAGGAGTTATCCCTATAGTGTTGGAACACTTTGAATACCACCGTTTTCTGAGAGACTGTGATCAGCATAGCCGATCAAACCCACTGCGTAGAGACGACAAACCTCTTTGAAGTCACAGCATGACTCATCGATGCGGACTCTAGACACTATAGTCTTGCAATAGTCGGCGTTGGGCGTCAGACGGCATTCATAAGTTATAGGCAGCACGCATCGGGGATCCAGAGATTGCTTGAACATCCTTCTACCTCTTTCAAACAAGACAGGCCAGAACTTCCAGTGGGCCTCGGAGAATGCGCGAATCATGTCCTGGGCGGCGATATCTTGGTTCGCTCGCGAATGTAACAGGTCGTAGGCCGAAGAAACATGAGCGTCTTCGAAGACCTGCTTTCTGAACCATATGATAAAGTGAGGGCGTCCAATGTAGACAAGGCATGACCAGATGCGAAGGTAAGATTGCCGAATACTGTCCGGGTCGACGGTAATGGGTGATGCGTGACTCGAATCAAGTACAGATTGAAGCTGGTCATCATCTCGCCAGTACTTGTCAAGGTCCTTGTGGCTGACATAATGGGATTCCTTGCCGTCAATGTCGACGCCTGCTTTCTGCACACTCGCCACATATTCGACGAAAGTTTCATTCCAGGTCAGGCGCGGTTCTAATGGGGAAGATAGCAGCGTGTTGGAACTCATGTTCAAAAAGTAACAGGATGGAATAGGGGGGGTATCCGTAGTTGCAGGTTGCGCCAATTTGGTGGACCGTTTCCGTGACACTGGCCAGAGAGATCTGGTGACTGGTAGAAAATGAAAAGGAGGAACAAGGAAGTGATATATTCCGTCGCGTGAAACAAGACGGGTTAGTGCATGACCCAGAGCCAGCCTGCCTCGATTATGTACAGGAAGTCCCAGAGCACACACCTTTATTTAAAAGAGGTAGTGCCAAGACTGATGCCTGCGTTGTAACTAGTGTTATACCGGGGAAATAATTGATAACGAGCTCCAGACGGTTTGCTTGATAAGCCGCGATGAAGATGAAGAAATCCTGGCAAGGCAGAACACCCGCGTGGCTTGGGAGATTCAGCCCTTCGAAATGGGGGAAAGCCTTCTAGACGACACTGCATTGATTTGGGGCTGAGCAAACCGAAAGAAACTGCTGATAAATTGCCTAAATGTAAGTACGAAGCAGTTATGCAGGTAAGACGGCACACACAACATGACATGCATGTAGGTTGGGGGGGCGGTGCTCTCTCTCTCGCTCGCTCTCTCTCTCTCTTTCTCGAGTCCTGTTCGTGCTCTGGTCGTGCTTATCAAGGTACATGTAGAAAACCGCAACCACAAAGGAAAGTACAGCCAGTCAGCCAGTCAGCCAGTCATTCATGTCGTCGTCGGGGGTTTTTCTGCCACCCCCGCCGCCGCCGGCTAACATGCCAGTCTCCACATCAACCTCGAGTTTGCGCCGTGATTGCCATCTGATGCATCTGACCACAAAAACCCAGACCAGGAAAGTGATGGCCATGGCTGTCAGCGTGATTGCAATGAACAGCTGGAATACGTCGCCCTTGAATCTCCACGGAGACTCGCCTACGTCGACTTCTTTCCATTGGAAGATGCCGCTTTGGAGAAGACTCTGCATTGGCGGGGTTAGACGACGATCTCTTACAAACCTTTGGAAAGATGGCGCCAGGAGCCTTACAGCGAAGAAGGTCCCTGGCAAAAACACGAGCGTCACTATAGTGATGATGTGCATCGAGGCCGTGTCCTGTTCCGTTTTCCCTGCGATCTTCTCCATTTTCAAGCTGGAGGCATGGGCGCTCTCGGCGTAGATCCTGCTGACTTGCAGGCTGCGGTATTGGAGGATTCCATCGTACTGCCGCCGGCTGGCTGGTTAGCCCAAGTCGCTTCCCCCCCTTCAGGTCGAATAATACAGGGTCGAACTTACGAGCGTCTTCGCATCCCTGGCCAGTTTCTCCAATGATTCCCATTGCTTTTGCTTACGACCCAGGCTGGACTCCAGGATTTCAATTCTCCGGATGAAATGCTCCACCCCTGATTTACATTGACTCCGGATCTCGTCAGGCATGTTTTCGGATTCCATCAGCTTTCCGTAGTACCTCTTCACGTCTTGGAGAACGGTCGCATTCATCTCAACCGCGAGAAGACCCTCTTGCACAGTCTCCGCCATCTTTTGGAGACTCTGCACATCGGCAAACGAGAACAGATCCAGTTTGAGGTAATTCTCCAATCGCGTGGGTCTGGAGACAGCGTCCTTGGAATCGCCGAGATGCGGCTTCCCGACGCTGTGAATCGCGCCTTTTATACGCCCTGCCATGGTCGGGTTCTCTTTTGGGCTGGCCGCCTTTCTTCTCCCATTCATGAGACTCGAGAGCCCTGTCCCAACTGTGCCCAGAAAGGTTTCGCGAGCAACAGGCGGTGGTTTGGCGCTGTCCTTGCGAAGAACCTTCTGCTTAATTTCCTCGGGCATTGTCTCGAAATGCGGCTCCGTGTCCAGCTTGGCGGTTTTGGCCGTGTTTACAAGGCCCCGCAATGCACTTTCCACGTCGTTCAGCTGCCATCGGACATTCTCGTCGCAAGATTCGAGAAGGAGAAGTTGCATGCCAAGTGTGGCTTGAAAGTTGGCTGGCGTACCCTGCGACGAGTTTGGGCGCATTCCCGGGTCGTCCCGAAATGCGCTCCGGACATGCTTTTTGGTCTCATCGTTCCCTTTGACCGTCATCCACAGCGCTCGTCCATTGATGACATCAAACGAATGGTATACGACCAATTGGCGTATGGCCCATTGCGGACTGGATGTAGGAGATGGTGACTTCTCTACCACCCGCAGCAGATAAGACATTCGGATTTCACTGCCAGAGCGACCAACGGAGGGAATGCCAATCCTACGATCTGAAGGGACCGATAGGGTATCTTCGGGTTGAAACCCGGTCAGGAAGAAATCCTTCGCTTCCGAGGTTCTACCAAAGGTGAAGATGTAATCGAGTAAAGACTCCGGCAGCTGCAAGTACGAGAACAGGTAGGTGAACATGGCCAGTGAACAGTCCAGCGGCCCCCGAGACGAAGACGACTCGAGAGATCTGTGTTATTCTTATTAGCCTCTCTATCAAATTCAAGGGACGTTGAACAAGCTAGCTTATGTACATGTATCGGAACCTGGAGTCGTTCACATTTCGGTGCAAGTGAGCTTCGAGCTCGGACTGGCTATTCACCATAGCCGATACAATGTCTGACTGAATTAGTTTATACAGCGATGGATATTTCATGATTGAATTACCTTGTTCGCCATCCCGCACCTCCAGGAACCCGAGGTAGGGATCTGTTCGGTCATCGAACATCTCGCCCTTCGTCCCAAGGGCTCCGAGTCTTTCCTGCCACTCTTCGATTCGGTGTATAGGGGTCACTTTGCAGAGAAGATTGCTCGGGTACTGCGCATAGCGAGAGCAGCTCTCGCGAAAGCGATCATCGCTGTTGAAAGCCATTTTGGTCTGTATTGGTTGCCTGCCACGAGATTGTCAGTCAGTTGCCGTCAAACGCTCAAGGAGCCTATTATATATATATCAGAGTTGCAATCAGCCTACGAGGATGCCAAAGAGCAGGCTGTATTGCCAGAGATGAAACACAATGGCTGGGGAGGGGGTCGATGGTGTCGAGGATTGAAAGCTTCGGGGCGGGATTCAAAACACACGATAATTAATAGCTGCACGGCTGTGTAAAGGGGGCCAATTCCAATTGAAAGATTCATATCAACGAGATTTTCATTATCATTCGTCAAATAAGTCCGAGGCTCCTTGCCGCCCGACTTATGTGAATGTGCCTCGCAGAAATCCCAGCCCTGAAAAAAGCACATTGAATGAGTATGTGGTTGCAGCACTGCCCCGCCTCAGCCCCTCAAGGTGTGTACTTTAACAAGTAAGAAGTAACTATCCTGTCCTCCGAGCCTGTCGATTGCGCAAAGCGAGGATTTCATCCACTTCATTCTGTTCCACGGGTCAGCTATTTCCCATTTGAAAATACTTACTCATTACGTACCTGGGACAGCTTCCGCTCTAGATAGAACGAATAGGAGCCCCCATTTGTCTGCAAATGCGTCAGCGAGACAACCTCTCTGGTACGGATATCCTAGCTTACGCTGACTTCTATATTATTGTCGTTGAAATGGGCGCGCAGCCAGTCTTCGACCGCCTGTAGACGCAGCCTGTACATCGGCACGTAATTAAGATGGATTTTGGCCATCTCCAAGTAATTATTGCTGTGAATCTGTTGGTTGGCGGAAAACTCGACGGGGGGGCGAAATACACAAATAGATAATACACCTAAGATAATCCGTGATAATGAAACGGAGACTGGGCAAGAAAGAAACTCGGGATAATTCACTTTACCTGCAATTCAATTCAAGCGACGGCAGGCCAACTCGGTCCACTAGCCTACCGAAGCCGTCTCCGAACTCCCCCTCCCAGCCAGAGAGGTGGGCGTGGCCCGACTCCCTGAAAATTGAGGCTCAAGGGCAACCTCATCAGACAATCCCCCCGCCATGGACATCTGGTCGCCAATCCCCAAATAAGTATGCAGCCAACAAGCCAATGAAAACGGCCGGATGGGAAGTCGTGGCTGTACTGCACTGCCAATGGAAGTGACTCTCCATGCAACGTAAATTCGATCCACCCAATTAATTCCCAGCTGCGGTCGCTGCAAGCAATGAGATGGTGTGTAAGCATCCAGTATGGGCTCATTGCGCCGTCCAAGGCTGGGCATGATCCTTGCCTTGAGTCATGAGTCACCCGATCAACTTGCAGTGCCCGGCGAGGAAGCCCACACTAGCCGGAGTTCCCCCGCGCGTGTGTAACACTCGCTCTCTTCTATTGGCCATGCGTATGTAGGCATACATTGGTTCCATACAGGTCCTGTCACTACCAGGACTAATCAACCTTGGTATCGTCCACCTGGCTGGCAGTTCAGCCTCGGCAGGCTGCTTCATCGAGGCGAAGCCAAGGTTACGGCGCAAACGTCCAGAAAGAGGCCCCTGACCCCCTGGAAAAGACAACCGCTGGCAGGTGTTAGCGAGAAACCAGCCGCGACGGGCCACGATACGTAGGGCTGTGAAGCCACATAGAGAATCCATGCACACTAGCCAGTCTGTTCCAGACATCTGACATGGAGACGCCCATAGATACTTGTTCCGCATATTGGTTGGGCTTTTTATTACGGCCCGCATGCTTTGATGAGTCATGGCCGTGGTTATATTTACCTACTAATTAATTATGTTAGCTGGCAAAAAAGCTATTAAGTATTAGCTGTTCTTCATGGAGCCTATTAGTTAAACACAGGATAGTGTGGGTGGTGTTAGGCAAAGGGATGGTCGGATGCGCGAACCAGGCAAACTGGAATGGGAGCTGGCTTGTGTATGCTGGAATACAGTGACGCTGATGAATTCTATTCACTGGCTAGCTAAATTTATTCACAGAAAGGCTTTCCCGTGAACCCTTTTCAATCATATATCCCGAGAACACTGTTCTGCGGGGCCTCCCAAGAACCCCCTGTGAAATTCTACTAGGGGTAGTCTCCCCTTTATTGCCTTTTCAGGACCAATCCTTCCATGTCCTGACTTATTCTATACTCAATATGCTTGAGTGCTCTCCTCAACTCAGCGCGTTGAATGCTGACTAGCTGTCGCGTCTAGACATCTCTTATCAAGCGCCCGTCGTGGATCCGACGCAACGTCTCCTCCATCTGTAACCTGACGGACGGCCTTTGCGTCCATCCCACACGCATGTACTGATGTCTCATTGCCTCGGACACAGCCGGAGGCAGGAGAAATATATGACGAATCATCACTCCACTGGGGTGGCTAGTCGCTTCCGACTCCATACCATAGAACGTGCCAGGTTTGGCGACCTCGACACCGAGCAGTATGTCCTGATTCTGGAACATGCTGTTGCTCCAACCTTGGCCAAGAATCCGGCATTCGATCGAGCTCAGTGCTCTTGAAATGAAGAAGGATGACACCAGTGGCTCACTCGAGTAGAACACATTGCCGCCGGAAATCGCGTTTCGCTTCAGTCCGCCGCAGAGTATACTGAAGACATTCGGACGCGGGGTGCCGTGAAAGGCGGGCACCCCTCCCTCTGGCCTGTTACTTTCTCTAAGTTCGCGTTCAAATCTAGCCTGCTTCCCCGTATGGGCGTTGAGGAGGAGAAAGCTCGTTGGTGCCACGTCGCAAGGGGCTGGCAGTGGGATCTGGAAAGTGACCTGGTCCTGCGGCGGTGTGGGCACTATCATGCCCTCGAAGGTGGAGCAGAGCCATTTCAGGACGTCGCGTCGTTCGGAGGAGCCATGCCCGCTGTTGACCAGCTGCTCAAACGTGGTGCCGGGGGGCATGGGCGGGAAGGAGTCTATGACCTCGAGCATCTTGTCGGGGTCTGGGAACGGGAGACTGGAGATGGGCGGGAGCACGCCGATGGATCGGTTGCTCAGGTCGGGGATTTTGTAGGCCCTGAGCTGGGCCGCGAGGCAGCTGAAAAGCAGATCGAGGACCGACGGCTCGCGCAGCAGCGGAGAGATCTTGGTCTCCACGGGCCACCTCTCGTATTTCTGCCGGCACCGCGCGGAGCACGCGACCGGCCGCGCGACGGTGGCTTCGAGAGGTCTTCCGCAAATGATACACGACTTGGTGGCGTGGTTGCTCGCCTCCTGCGCCGCCGTCGCGACCCAAGCCTCGAGCCGTCCTGCCGACCTCTCGATGGGAGTGCTCACCCAGCGCCTCAGCGCAGCGTGCAGCCTCTTGCCCACCAGCTGGCCCAGGAAGTTGGCGTCGGAACCGCACGGGCGGCGGTCGTCCCACGGCCGCGCGGTGCTGCAGTAGTCGTGCTCGGCTCTGTCCTCGAGATCGTGGGGGGAAGTGGATGCAGAACTTGGGCGTGCCGCCGCAGCGGTCGATGAGGATGCGGACCAGGATCGACGTGGCCGAGCGGCGGACGCCGAGGGCCGCGCGGTTCAACTCGGGCAAGTGGGCGAAGGGGACCACAACCTGGCATTCTCTTACACTAAGTTGTGTAACGCCCGGGCGGCCGCTTGAGCGATCAGGTGTAGATGACATCCTAAAGTTCAGCGTGATGGGGGGTCAATATGGTTTGTACGGGGTGACTGGTGGTAATTAGGGGGGGGTTTCTGTAAGTCGAGCAGTTGCTTGTAATCATGGACTGTATCAAGGGCCCCTTTCGCTTTTTGAGGAAGCACGGCTGGCCTTTTAATACATAATTCAAAGTTTCCTCTATAACTTTCTGGGCGGTATAGAAGTCTAGGCGGTATAGAAATTTCCACAATAGAAATGAATCTCTCTCTCTCTGAGACTGTCTTATGCTAACAAAGCCACGTAGAGATAGTGTTTACATTATCTCGAGCCTTATAGAACCAAAGTCGGTTTTCTTTTTTATTATCTTTACTTTTAAATAACGTATAACTAGTTTTTCTATTAATAATAACAGTGTTTTAATAACGGCTTCGAGATAACTGTATTAAAAGTGTGTGTAAATAGTTTTAAGATAACCTATGTATATAACGATTAAAATAATCCCGTATAGTAATTATTACTCTAGATGCTATTACAGCTTTTCTTAGCCACTGAGGAATATTTATTATTAACACTATGTATTCACAGAAAAGTCTCACGCGCTTAATTTACTAGGAATACTAGAAACCTAATTCTTTTCGTTCTATATTATCCCTTCTCTCTAGTTCTAAGCACTCCTGACACATGTTATGTGAACCATTTAAAATGTTTTGTACGGCCACATTAATACGCATACTTGCCCCGGTACTGACTTTGCTTGAGCCCTGATCCCACCCTATAGCTCCGCGATCAAATGCTATTGCCATTATGCATCCTTCGGTAAGTCTTTGCCATCGATTTCCTGACTGAATCGCAACTCACTACCCAGCCTTCCCACCCCCCAAGCGGTTCCCATGCGTGTGATAAACGTTCCACCATTCTCACTGGTAGAATAAACAAGTAGCGGACTATAACATTGTCTTGAGGACTATTTTGTTCGTTTCCCCAAAACACTCGGTCTGGATTCGCAGCCTCAACTCCAAGCAAAACCGACAGGTTTCGGTATTTGCTGTTGCTCCAGCCACGGAGAAAGCATGGGTCGGCATTGCATGCGATAAAAGCTTCGTGGGAGCCGCACTTGAATGGAATGTACCAGGCCGCTTTCGCTGGGTTATCGGAATAGTAGACTCTCTTATGAGCCTTGAGGCCCCCACAAAGGATGTTGAAAAGATTGTGTGGCGGGGTGCCGTGGAAACCGGGAATGCCGCCATTCCGGAGCCCAAGTCCCCGTAGCTGTGTCCGAAACGCAGCCTGCTGAGGTGTATTGGTGTTCAGCAGGAGGAAGCTTCCGTGGTCTAGATTTAGGCGGGGTTCAGCCAATGCTGGCGTCGGAACCATCATTCCCTCGAACTTACGAGAGACCCAGTCCAAGATCGTTCGGCGCTCCTCACTTTCTGCGCCTGACCCTATCAACTTACTCATAGTGGTTTCGGAGTCCATCGGTGGGAAAGTATTGATGGCCGATATCATCTGAGGAAGCTTTAATGGGTAATTCTTGTCTCCGGAAGGCTTTTTGGGATCCTCGCGATCTAATTCTGCAAGAAGAATGGTGAAGAGGAAGTCGAGCACTGATGGGTTGTACAGCAATGGCGACAGTCTCACAGAGAGAGGCCATTTTCCGAACTTCTGCTGGCAGTCATCAAGGGAGCATGGTGCGGCCCTTGAAACTTGGCAATGGAGTTCTTCACCACAGAATACACAACGACTGATGCAGTAGGTCCAGATTTTTTCCACGAGGTCCTTTATAGTTGAAACGATGGTGTCCATTGGAAGTTCAAGGATGCAGCCAGAATCTTTGGATACTATTAGGTCCTTCAATCGTAGTTTCGTCAGATGTTCCAACACGTTGCAATCCGTGTCCGAAGGCTGACAAAGGCACAGTGGCGTGAATGTATGGACATTATCGCCTTGCTGACCAGCGACGGGAAGAGAATGGACGCAGAAATGTGACTTGAAGCGCCCGCTTGTATATAAGCGAATTCGCATCTGTGTGACATGTTTTCTGATGCCAAGTGCAAGACGGTTCAGATGGGGCATGCGGTCCAATCGAAAATTGAAATCGAGGTATTCGACATGTTTGACACTCCATGGGCCTAGTGAGCCCGGAAGCCAGGTCCCAGGTGGTCCGTAAGGATTTGCCATGTGGCTTCGCAGATATGCCCCTTCGTAATATCTTGTTTTGTTTTTAAATAGACGACAGTTGATGATTCTGATTTGGCGGTGGTAGTGTTTGTGCTTTCCATGAACAGTTGCCTTGAGTATCTGAAGGGGCATTTGTATCTTGCAGGCCTCCTTGGCTTTAATAGTCAAATTGCTTGATGCCCTGTGAGAGGGTCCTATCCATCCAAGACTGATGACAAAGCCGACCTTCCTTCAAATGTTAGACAGGGTTCATACACGTACATCTACAACGATTATGTCATTTTTATCATCATTGACGTGTTTTCCCGTGGTCCAATCGATTTAGGAATGTCTATTAAATAGACTGCTGTTGAGGCTCGTTGCCAGAGTTTTATGAGTTCTCATAATGCGTTTTACTAGTGAATACGTATTGCCACTTACACACTCCCTGATTTTGAAACAAGATATTCCGTGTCTCCTATTACCTCCCAGAATACTGGAACGTGTCTATCTAATTGGCATGCTGGCTGATTCTCCTAACTCTGTCACACCGCCTTGCGTGGCATCCATCTCACAAACTTGGAGATGATGCCGTCGCTGTTGGTGTTGGGTCCGAGGTTGAGGTTGAGTTGGGCGTGGTTCAGGACGTCGGTGTCTGTGGAATTCTCATCAATGAGCCAAACAGTCCACGCAATGTATTTTCATTGTTTATCTCTAACTAACTACCTAATAAAAATCCATGGAAACAGAAACCAGCGCCTATAGAAAGAACGGGACAGCAAATACCGAGCGAGAATGAGCATAAGGAAATAGAAGAAAAGAAAGGATCCATAACTCGTGATCTTCCATCCTACCAAGCCAACGCCGCCTCCATATTCCCGACACACGCAGCAAAATGCCAGTGTCATCACACGATGCCGCCGCTTCTAGTTGGGATCCTGTCTCCAGAAGTCGGCAGGCACCTTCTGCATGGATTCCTGGGCCGGCCTCGGCTCTTTGTATTTGACGTCGCCGCACAAGCCGTTGCAGCCAACGAGGCGGTTCAGGGGCTTGGATACACGGAAGTCGGCCATACCGCGAAGATATCTGCCTTTTCCAGTTTGGGTGTTCTGTTGCACATCTTGTGGCACATACGCATGTTAGTGAGATCTTGCATAAGTACTCAGAGCACCTTCTGGATGGAGGCTTCCCCTTACTCTTTGCGTCTTTGGGTGGCTTGTTGCAGAGCCTTGCCACATAGCCGTAGACGTCGAGGTTCCTGTTGGCGTAGAAAACCTGATGGCATTTTTTATCGTTTTCCCATTCACAGCCCCTAGTTTGTGGTGCCATGTTAGTCAGAGGCACAACTCCTTTATTGGAGATACGTACGCAACGTCTGTCTCTGTTGTGCAGAATTCGGTCGAGTCGCCATTTTCATGAACGGAACTCAAGCCACCTGTCAGTCCCCCCTGCACTGCCGCATATTCAACAGCGATACTCAGCCCAATCTCAACTGCGGTTGCGTCGCTCGTATAATGGGATAGACAGTTCTGGGTGCCCTCTCCAGTCTCGGATTTGCAAGTACTAGAACCTGCGCAATCAACCGCCTTGCCGCTCTTGTCCCAGTCCGAGTAGCCGACCTGGGTCTCCACCGCATAGAACTCGCTCCTGTGAATTGAAAAAAGAAAGGAACAGATTAGCTTCCAGCGAACATGAGGAGAAAATGCTGGGGCTCAAATCGATATCAACATACCAACACCAATCCGTCAACCCCCCACTTGTTGGTGCAGTTATCGTCCTGTCCCTTCTTTGGGGCTTTTACCCCTTCGCCATACTTATATCTGCTCTTCTTCTCAAATTCGAAACTGGGATCGTCTTTGCAGTCTGGAAGTTCGGCCATCCACTTGATAGGCTTAAAGTCTCGGGGAGTGGGCATTATCGACCGGCGCACATCCAGGTTTTCGAGCATCACAGAATCCACCGGAGGCAATGCTCCTACCTGGGAAACCCAGGCAGAAGCTGCAATGAGGACCAAAATATCAAGCATGATGATAAATGTCTGGGATGTGACCAAAAAGCAAGGGGGTAGGAGTAGTAGATCTACAGTGAAGATCTAGGACGGGTCGGGGACAGACGGTAATGATTTGCTTGGTTGCAGCAGCTCTACTCGGAAACCTACAGGATACAGATTCGGGGGTCCTCTTATACTTGTCTAAGCTTCTCCATGTTCTAGTTCTCTCCAAGTGCTATAGTTATTTAAAGCAATAACGCGGCTGTAGTGGCTTTCTCTTCGATACGGTCGTAAAGGACAAGACTTTATGCGAAATTTCAGTGTGACCCAAGACCAGAGTGACCGACAAGCAAGGCTAAAAACGATCCCCAAGCTCTATTTCCAGCGCGTAAGCACTGCCACCCGCCTAGCTTCTTTACTCTGATTTAATGAGATCTAGTAGATGATGTAAGAATGGAGGTTGGCAAGGCCTCGCCAAGACCAGCGTATACGGCGTAATTATGACTTTCTGCCTTTACCCGAGCATAGCTAATATTACCATTACGGCGTTTACAATATATAGTTATTCTTGTACATCATGTGAGTCGGTTTCAGTTCTTACATATTTATAGAATCTCGACATTAGGTTTTGTCTTTATGATCTTGACTCTCCGAGCGATGACGGTCTCAACCTCTTGTTAGGGCTTCACAAGTTCCGATACGGAGGCGGACCGAGCCATTGCTCATACCGAATCACGAGCTTTCTTTGGTTGTATTAGCAGAGGTCAATTATCGTCAGCCCTATTTCCATAACTGGTGATGCCCATGATAAACAGATGCTCGGTTGGATGGATATTTTTCTCTGCCGCGCAAAACCAACGGTGTTGTAATCTCGCTCTTTTAGAGTGACAGATAGAATCTCGAACTTTAGTGGCAAACATTTTGTGTAAGTCTCGTCTTTAGATATCTGGAGGACAGACATGAGCTAGTGGGTTATTATTCATTATAATGGAAGGCGAGTGTGGTCTTACAGGGAGTGAGATTAATGCCTTGTCGAGGGGGGTCGTACCGTGGTCAACTTACATTTTAGCCTTAGAAGCAGAAGTCCTTGCCTATGGCCTCTTCAATATTTCAATTCCAGACCCCAAGAACAGGATTGGCTAAGGCAAACGTCAGTACGAAAGCGTCATCGCTGGCCCTGGCTCGCGAAAGCTGAGATCCGATCAATACTTCAACGAATCCGGGGGAAAGTCTTGACACAACACTAATGAATTCGCCTTGGGCCATTCCTGAGAACCGGCTGTTGGACCCTTGGAATTCGACAGCATTGATCTGGCTGATCGACGATAAGCGTTGGTTCAAGAGGGGTGGCGGGAACGCCCACCAACACACACTTCTCAGCTGACCAACATGCGACAATGGTGACCAACGTAATTACCACCTAACTGGAACCAACAAGAATATCAGCAATCCGAACGTTGCTCTAAGCATTCTTCCGACATTTGAAGCAGCCAAGCAGTGCCACCTCCCTTTAGTTTGGCCGCCTCTCTGTTACCCATTTAAGTTGCCAGCATGCCTCTGACAAGCCGTACCCTGCTCTTTATAGTTCTCAGTAGACTTCATTATTAGTCCGACCCACTGCTACCCACTTCGTACAGCTGTAAACCAGCACATAGCAGAATATAAATAATGTACATGTAGGTCTCTATTAGATGACCATTTACGTGAGGGTGTATGCTTAAATAAGTAGGCAAACAAGATAGGCGTTGGCTATGCAGCGTGTAATCAAGCCAGAGAGCATCTTGAAACTTTATCGATATATATTCAGGGGCGGGGGAGCGACTGAGATATCAGGAGTTCCATTCCCTTAACGCTTGTATACATTTAACTAGATACTAAAAGAATTGAACTTGTGGGAGGTGCCGTGTAGACACATGAAGCCACCAGGGCCTACTACTCTTGGGGCACGCAATGGCAGTCCAGGCGCCCGTGTCCGATTAGGGCAGTCCATTATTCACTGATGTATAAGGAGCCAGGAGCCAGGCTGTCCATGTGCTCTGTAGGCTCTGATTGCGAAACATGCCCTAAAGAGCCTCGATCACGATGGACGTTCCGTTGGGGGCGTTTTAGCTAAGCATCACCGCAAGCAGAACGCACAATAAAGAGATTCTGGATGTCAGTCACCAATTCAGGATCAGGATCTGTGTGTAAATTAGTTGGGCGGTGATATATTTCAGCATTAGCATGTAAAACAAAGAGTTCAGGCCATAGCCAAGACGAACCAACTTGGGGTACGCCGAAGCCATGACTACCTCGAGACGAACCAACTACATTAGTTAACCAGAACGTTGGGAATTGGATGATCTAAAACACAAAGACGCCAGGGCTTCAAGATGTCTATATAAACGGTCTCTAGTTGTAGTAGATTTGACTGAAACCAAGACATCCTTCTAAAGCTCCGTACTAGCCACTCTTGGTAGAAGCCCATCGTACACTTACTCGAGTCGTTCAAATTCCAATCTCACAGCACACACTTAATATAACCATTCATCAGAGCCAGAAACCGTTATAATGTGTTGAATCAAAGTCATTTTATATGCGAATTGCGATTGCAAAAAGGAGGAAACTCGTGAGCGCACCAACGGTTGCGACGGGGACTGCACTGTAACAGATACGAATTCGCGTGCTCCCAGAGACCAAACCAATGCTGTTTGCCCACTCAACCCCGGAGCAACCGGATAGTGAAGCTATACCCACGCTGGCAAACCAAACAGTTACGCTCAATTCCCCCCTATTAAAGGGGCTCACGGCTTAAGCAACAAAAGTCTGGTTCAATACCAAGGGCCACGACGACATCTACTTACCTATGGTTCACGCTCTTTTCGGTCTACGCAGTCTCAATAGGACACAGGAAAATCTCTTAATCCCCTCCTGGCTTTCGACTCGGGCTTGTGTGTCCCAGCAGTGATGGACTTTGGTCTGGGCATGGCATGATATTTGGGGGACATTTTAGGTCACGTGGTGATTCGGCCCCCTAATCATCTAGGGGCTGGGGGTTTCTTCTTCTTTTCCTCATTTTCTTTCTCTTTCGTTCTTTTTTCTTTATCTTCCTTTTCTTATGTCTTTTATCCACTAAAGATAGCTCACATTCATTTATTTGCCGACATTACACTACTTGTCCTTAGCCTGGCATCGTGACCTTTTACATCCCAGTGAGCTCGAGTTATCCTCATATGGCGATCTCGGCCCCGGATCTTCCAGGTGCCAACAAAGCGTCGACGATTTGAAATACCAGGTTGCCACCAGCTTACATCTTCGCTACCAGCTTCAAAACGAATGGTTTGATTGCTGACCAAAGTCACATCAGGCTTGGGCCCCATGGCTTTGTCAACGCCACAATATCATGCATTATATGTGGCTGGGGAAGTACCCCCACACTCTAGCCTTAGATTCCGGGGGGGGTCAACAGGGGGGGCACAACACAAGCCTCGGGCGGGATTGAGCCATTTCCATGTCCATGTCCATTTCCATTTCCCCATCCGAATACTACTTACTTGAGTGCTTATCCGCGGCAAAACAGCTTTCTTCCTTGAAACACATGACTCCTTGGACTGCTATGAGAAGCCCGAGCACAGCAACCGAAGTGAGCCGTTCTGCCGTATGCATGCGCGAGATCGGGGATTGGCAGTGGTTTGACTCAGTCGTGCAGTAGGCGAGCAAGTGCTTACCGTCGGCAGTGAAGATGATAACAGGAAGGACCGAATACTCTCCATAAATCCCCCCTCTGCTATATAAACATAATTCTGGGGTAGCACACAAGCAAGTCTGGAGTTGGCCAAGATGACGTATGGGAGCATGAGAAAGATGACGTTGATTTATGAGTACACGTAACATGCCCCCAGGCCCACCGACCCCACGATCATCTTCTTTCTTACTGGGGGAATGGGGAAGGGGATGGGGGGCCAGAATGGGGGGGCCCCCGACTTCTCCGGACTCCTAACCAGAATCCTCAATCCTCAATCCTGACCACTAACCCGCAAAACCCAATGACGCCAGACGCCCTCGCACGCCTTCCCACGCCTCAAAGCTTGTCGGTGGATGAAGCGGCTCTCCTGACTGGGGTCTCTCGTGCCACTTCTGCATGCACCTCGGAAGTATGCATACATACCCCTGCATAGTAACCCTTCCGTCCAATGGCTCGGTCGCCGAATTCCCGCCCTTAGCCTGCCCTACTCACTTGGACTTGACCGTTCCCAGCTCCATGGCTTGGGCCTGGCAGACTACCGCTGCCCCGAAACTGCCCTTGTATGACGCCAGAATGCGCGAGTAGCTGTTCCTGGATCGACTTATAAATAAGTAGTCGACCATGTCAGCCCTCACCATCTGCCGTTTCTCTTTCCTTCCTCACGGCACCTCCATGTGTTCGCTATTCACCACCCGACCCCGTTACTCGAACAGTCAATAGTCTTGTTGCCCATCATGTTGGGCATGAGCACGCACGTCACCTTCGACCATGTCGCCGCCGACAGGAACGAGCCCGAGAAGGCGACCAGCCACGTCGATGGCCCGACCACCGCCGAAGAGCTAGACTACTCGCCGCTGAAGCGTCTGACGGGGCGCTCCTTAGCCATGGGCGCTCTCGTATCCATGGGTGGCTTGATCTTCGGGTATGTTTGTTTTCATTACGCCCCTAGTGCGCAACTTTGCGCCATGAACTCTATGCAACTGACTAACCTTATTTTCTTCTTCTTCCCCTGAAGCTACGACACTGGCCAGATTAGCGGATTCTTGGAGATGCCCGACTTCCTGGAGAGGTTCGGCTCCCCGCAGCCGCCCAACGGCGACATGGGCTTCAGCAACACGCGGTCCGGCCTCATCGTCGGCCTGCTGTCGATCGGCACGCTCGTGGGCGCGCTGGTCGCGGCGCCCGTCGCCGACCGCATCGGGCGGCGCTGGTCCATCTGCATCTGGACCGTCGTGGTGTCGCTGGGGTTCGTGGTGCAGGTGGCGGCGGCGGCGGCGTGGGAGCAGGTCATGGCGGGGCGGCTCGTGGCCGGGTTCGGGGTGGGCGCGCTGAGCCTGCTGGTGCCCATGTACCAGGCCGAGACGGCGCCGCCGTGGATCCGCGGCGCCCTCGTCTGCACGTACCAGCTCTTCATCACGCTCGGCATCTTCCTGGCCGCCTGCTTCAACTACGGCACCTACACGCACCTGCGCGCGAGCTCGGCCTCGTGGCGCGTCGTCGTCGGCCTCGGCTGGCTCTGGACCCTCGTCCTCGGCCTCGGCATCCTGCTCTTCAGCGAGACCCCGCGCTTCGACTACCGCCGCGGCCGCGTCGACGAGGCCCGCCGCACCCTCATGCGCGTCTACGGCGCCCCCGCCAACCACTACGCCGTCCACGTGCAGATGGAGGAGATCGGCAGCAAGCTCCGCGCCGAGTCCAAGGTCGAGAAGGGCGCCGTGCGCGAGTTCCTCGACATGTTCCGGGGTCCGCGGATGGCCTATCGCATCGCCTTGGGCATGCTGCTCCAGATGTTCCAGCAGCTGACCGGCGCGAACTACTTCTTCTACTACGGGACGGTAAGACACCAAATCATCATCGCTCGAGGATTTGAAAGGCTGACCAAGTAACGTGTTGCCCCAGACCATCTTCCAATCCGTCCAGATCAGCTCCTTCGTGACGCAGATGATCCTGAACGGCATCAACTTCGGCGTCACCTTCATCGGCCTGTACCTGGTCGAGCACTACGGGCGCCGCAAGTCCCTGATGGCCGGCAGCGCCTGGATGTTCGTGTGCTTCCTGGTCTTCGCGTCGGTGGGCCACTTCCAGCTGGACCGCAACGCGCCGGCCAACACGCCGACGGCGGGCGTCGTGCTCATCGTGTTCGCGTGCCTCTTCATCCTGGGCTACGCGACGACGTGGGGCCCGATGGTGTGGACGCTCATCGCCGAGATCTACCCGTCGCGGTACCGGGCGCGGGCCATGGCGCTGGCGACGGCGAGCAACTGGACCTGGAACTTCCTCATCGCCTTCTTCACGCCCTTCATCACCTCGGCCGTCGACTTCCGCTACGGCTACGTCTTCGCCGCCTGCAACCTCGTCGCCGGCTTCCTCGTCTACTTCTTCGTCCTCGAGGGCCAGGGCCGCACCCTCGAGGAGATCGACACCATGTACGTCGAGCGCGTGCCCCCGACCCGCTCCGCCAAGTGGGTGCCCCCGCCCCCTGAGGAGATGGCCAGGATCCGCCGAGAGGCCGGTACCGAGCTGGCCGATGATGGTGATGCGTCCCCCGCGGCGGATCCTCGGGGGTTGGGGAGCAACAACTGTAGCGGTGATACGGTTGGCGAGCGGGTGTGAAGTCTTGCACGCTTTGAGTAGAGTATCCATCGTAATCAAGGACAAGATAGTTTAGCGCGTTGCTAAATAAATAAGTCCTACATTATGATCGTGGCCGGAACTCGATTCAGAGATTGGACTATGCCAGACAATGGGAAAATCCATTTGGGTTACGTTATGGGAGAGATTGATGGACGAGCAGCAGAAAGAGTGATGCTGGACTCGGGATCACTGACCGAGTTAATCAGTCCTGAATGCTCGCAGCGACACGGATTGAAGCCGATGATATTGACCCAAAAGCTGGTGCTACGGATGGCCAATGACGGAACTCTCCCAATAATCACTTACATGGTGTTTCCTCTGGCCATCGGGGAAATATTGTCCGTCATACACGCCTACGTCGTGGGAGCAGGCCAATCCTACGATGTGTTGTTAGGCTGAGGATGGAATTGATGTAACATAGCAAAGGTAGATTACGATCAGAACATGACAAGAGCGTTGCGTAAGTATATAAATAAGATCTACATTATGTCGTAAGTTGATAAGACAATCCCCATCCGAACGCCATGCCATAATCTCAACGTGTGAACATCCAAAAATATGCCCCAAACCTGTATATGATAGTCCCTGAACCCGCCGAGGAACTTTGATTAGCCTTGCCTCTAATACTGTAACGGCCGTTACGCATTGCCCACATTCGCCAGTCGCTCAAGCAATATTATATGGTTTGTTTCTTCCCTAAGCTTTGACTGTAAAGCCGTCATCAAGTATCCCAACCCCCGAGTCGAACCGCGTGTGCGTGGGGCTCTTGATGCCCTCGGCCGCGTTCTGGAGCGTACGCTTGTACTTGTCCTCGTCGAACCTCCACGCCGTCTTCTCGTCGTCGTCGTTACTAGCGCTGTTGTTCTTCTTGCCGTCGCCACGTCCCGCGCGCCGGAGCGCGTCGAACTGGGCCAGCACGGGATCCTCGGCGGCCGGGACCTCGCGGAAGAAGCGCCGGGGCCACGCGCGCCCGGCCGCCGCCTCCTCGCGCCTCAGCGCCCGCTGCGCGTTCTCGATGGCGCCCTTCTCGCGGCCCACGGCCAGGATGTCGTTGGCCTCGATGGCGGCCGCGACGCTGTGCCACGCCCGGCGCGACTCGAGCGGGTGCTGGTGGTCGACGGGCGCGACCGTCAGGGGCGTGCGGCGCAGCCCCGCGAGGTCGACCGTCGCCGCCGCCTTGCCCTTGGCGCCGGCCTCGCCCTTCTTGATCGTGTAGGACGTGTTCCACTGGCCCTCGAGCGTGTAGAGCGGTTTGTTGTTGTCGTTGTTGGCGCTAGGGTCCGAGGATACTTTGGACAGCGTCGCGACGAACGAGTTGCTCTTCCCCTTGAGCAGCCACCCTTTGCTCGCGTACTCGATCCGCGACACGTAGCCCGAGCTGCTGTGGATGTACGAGACGCCGCTCAGCTCGGGCGCGATCTGGAACGTCATGATGCCCTCGACGTGCACTTTCGGCATGGTGATCAGGTGGTCCTCGTTGTGGCGGTCGATGTGCAACACGCCGTGGCCTTTGCGCTCGATGTTGATGGTCGTGGAGAAGTAGGCCTTGGGTGCGACGTAGCCTTCAAGCTGGGTAGGGAGAATTGAGAGTCAGCACACCGTATTTCACCCCCATTTTGGAGAACAAGCAATGCCCTTGGTTGGACAAGAAGCGGCGACTTACGCTGATGCCATGCGCCTTGTTAAAGATCTTATACGCCGTCGCGGGCGGGTGGTGCGATACCTGCTCGCTGACGAGCTCAGTCACGCCCGCCTCGTCGACCCACCGGCCCAGGAAGATCTCGCCGAGGAAAGGGTTGAGCGGCTTCAGCTTCTTCCGCTTCCCGCTCTCGTCCTTGTTCGCGTGCTGCTCGCGGAGGGTGCTGATGAACCACTGCAGGACCTTGAGGGCGCGCAGCTCGGCGTCGTCCTCGAGCGCGGGCGCAATGAAGAGCTTGGGGTGCTCAGCCCAGTACGCGGAGAACTCGATCATGCTGTTCGGGGCGAGGAGGAAGGGCGGCGCGGTCAGGGAGGTGAGGTCGCCCTTGAAGCTCATGACGGACTGCAACGCAGGGAGAGAGGAGTGCGGGTTAGCCAGCTTGCTCTCCGAGTGATAATACCTAGAGCTGTTCTCTATATTGGGTGCGTACCTTTAGAAACTGGAACCACGCCGACTTGCTCTGCTCCTGGTCCTTCTTCTCATCTAGGCATCTCGTGGGCGCTGTCGTCAACGACATGGTGAAGTTATTTTGGGTTTTGTTGTCTTGTGCGCTTGAACCTTGTACACTCTATCCAAAGAAGGTTGATTTATCTGAATGAACGAGGAATGCAAAAAGCTACAAACTGGACGAAAGTAATATTGAAAAGAGAAGGACGGATCAAACGAACCACTCGGTACCTGATCTACCTGGTTCGTGGATCCAAGATGCTCGACATTAATAGCGTCGCATATGGCACCCTCTCTTACTTTCACGGAGATTCCATCTTCTCCTCTTTCAGTGCTCCGGAGACAAGCCTATGACAGCAAGTGGAGGAGGAGGGTCGGGATGAACCTTGGGGGGCGTGCGCAGATAAGCTACTACTGCAGGGCTGCGACAACCAACCAGTGAGAGGGTTAGAAAAGGATGCGATCCATCCGAAGGAGAGGGCAGGACGAGATCCGTCCGAAGAAAAGTAGGGAAAGACCACGCGTACGACGTAGGACGTTGAGTCGTACGTGCACACCAACTCGAAATTAAACATCTTTAGATGGTCCATCAAGGCAAATCTGAGACGACGACCGCATCAGCCAAGTCGCAGCAGACGAGTGCCGGAAACGGCATGTGAAAGGGGAAGGGGAAGGGCAGAAGGGAAGGGGTCTGAAGGGGGGTGGAGGAGTGGAGGGGAGGGGGAGGACCCAGGATGGTGGGACGTTTCGCATTCGGACGACCATCGATCCCCCCTGGGCCCTGGCTCGCCAAGACGGGACCGACAAACTGAAGGTCACGTGATGCGATGCTTGTGGCAATTGTTCTTCCTCTGAACTTCTGAATCCTCTCAAATCTTTGACATGTCTTGGATCGAGGGGATCAGATGAGGCAAATGCGGCTTCTACCATCCACGATGTGCGCACATTTAAGCTTTGTCGTCATCGATGATGATCGTCTGGCCATGTCATCAATCAGACACCAGTATTTGACCGACATCTGCCACGATTGAGTTCTGGGTTCGCGCCACGAGAAATCACGATAGAGTATCACAGCGCTTTAGCTGCAATCGCACGCGGACCGAAGCCAACACTCTCATGACCCCAATTAACATATAGACAATGTCACATTATATGCCAAGTCTCAGATTGCGATGCGGTGGTGGCAACACCGATTGAATTTCTGCCACTGACTATGAAATGAAATGAACTAACTGAACCGCACTGATCTGAAGATGACATCTCTCTAGCAAGTGAACTGACCACCATATTCAGACGATCCGATCGCGGCGCCAATGTACTACTCTTACATTCCTCTCATTTCCGAAAACGCCGGGCTCTCTCTCTCTCTCTGCTCCCCACGGTCGCCCAAGTGGCCTAGCACAAGCCAAGCGACGACGACCAGGCAAAGACATTTTCCAGACTCCCTTCAGGCTTCATCGGCAAAGCTTTTTTTTTTTTTCCCTCTCTCTCCTGCAGCTTTCCGCAAGCTTCTCCCAATCTTACAGTACAAACGCCGTAATGCAAAACGCACAACTCCCAGAAACTCCCCACATTCCATCTTTTCAGGTCATGTTCAAGGCCCCGTACCTCAATCTCCGTTGTGCCCGAACATCTCCCTGAAGCGGCTGCGTCCGGGCCGGGGCGTGCTGCCGAGCTCGCGGGCTTTGGCCTGGAAGTCGGCCAGGACCTGGAGATCGTTGACTGCGTTCCAGGGCTTGCTGGGATCATCAACGTCGTCAATGGCATGCTCATCATGGATGGTATCGTCAGGATCGTTAACACCAGAACCGCTGTCGGGCTCATCGGTCTGCTCATCTTCAACGACGGTATCGCCCGAGAAGCGGTGGAGTGCTTGCCATCGGGCAACGGAAATCTGTCGCAGACGAGCTGCCTCTGCCTCGGACACGTATTCCTCCTCGTCAATATCCATGCCACTCGCGGGTTGATCCTCGCCGTCATCGTTGTAGTCGGAACCGCTGCTGCTCGAATCATCGTCGCTGCCGTCATCACTTCCACCAGGACCGGCGTCGTCATCACCTCCACCAGGAGCGTTGTCGTCACAGCCGCCGTCAGTGTCATCATCCGAGTGGTGAGAGTCCTTGTTGATGCGCTCGAGCTGCTTCTTGGATACGTTGAGGCGGCAGTAGTGGCCGTCGATGGAGCGCAGCTCGTCTGGAAGCGAAAGAAGATCGCACCAATTCTTGGCGGCCTCGATCATCTGCTCAACGTGCGGGTCAGCGTCAAAGTCGCTGTCATCGACATCAGCGCGGCTGCTGCTGCTACCGCTGCTGTCGCCGATACTGTTGCTGTTGGAAAGTAGGTCATCGGGGTATTTGTCGCCGCGGAGATAGTGGCGCACACACAACGACGCGAGCATGACGAGATCACTCGCATAGACACCCACAACCCAGGGCACGTCCGAACCGACGCTGTCCCAGAAGTGTTTGCCGCCATCCTCCTCCACCATGAAGCGCGTCATGAATCTGTTGGGCGTTGCTTTCTGCTGGGTGGCGCGGTTCAGGAACATAGCCACCAGCTCGTAGGCGGTGACGACATGCCATTTGTCATCGCGCAGAGTGGAGAGCGACTTGATTCTCTTCCAGGCCTTGTCCCGCTCCTGGTAGTTTTCCCAGGCGGTGCGGATGCGGTTGGCGATTGCGACGGGCAGGATCTGCTTGCGATCCACGGCGTCGCTCTCGAGCTCGTCGATGGCCTCCTTGAGCGAGAGGATGCGCCGGGTCTTGGTCCTAAGCGGGGCGTGGTTCAAAACATAGTCCATGGGGACTTGGAGGGCACCGTCGCCCCAGTGCTCAGTCAATTGCTCCGTCATCTTGGGCTGTGGGTCTGCTCGTGAGGCCAGCCGTGGATTAAGTAATGCTGTGTGGGCTGGGCTGGCTAGGATGGGTCAGCGGTGGTCCCGTTGTTGAGGCTACGAGAAAAGAATGGGTCTCACGTTTATTGGTGATGGTGAAGCGGAGAGCCTGGGTCAACCCTTTCGTGGACCAAGTTGCGGGAAACAGGTCTTGTACGGGGCGGGTGGAACCAACCAAGTAATCAAGCCGAAAGGGGCGAGTGCAACTGATGAGGCAACGGGATTCCGTATGAGGCGGGTGCAACTGACAAAACAAAATGCCGAAAGGGGCGGGTGCCACTGATGAGGGAATGGGATTCCGAAAGGGTCGGGTGCAACTGACAAAATCACCAAATCGAAAGGGGCGAGTGCAACTGGGTAGGAAACCGAAAGGGATGGGCACAACTGACGAAGGAATTGGATCCTGTAGAAGGCGGGTGCAACTGATGAATGCAAAGAAGTGAATCCTGGCTCCGGGTGAGCACAACTGGTGCAAGTATGAGTGTTTCCCAGCAAGGAATATATCACAAGAGGAAGGAAAAGATATGTGTTGTGAATGGTGGTGCAAGGTATGTGCAGTGGGGGCGACGGTGAGGTAAAGATGAAGTGGATGTGCTCTTCTTGATGAGCAGCTTCCCTTGTCATCGGAGGGGCGACGGCTAGGTGTGATGTCGTTGCGTACCGAACGGGGGTTAGTGTCGTCGTTGACGATGTCATAGGCGGCCGAAAGGGGAGGGCACCTACAGCAAACGGCCAGCAGTCTCGGAGGGGTAGTTGAGTCGGTGCTAGAGTTTCTTCGTACTGCGAGGACGACGACAACGGTCGGCAATGCCTCCCTGCCTGCCTGCCGGTTTGCTTGCTTGCTGCTCTCCGGTAGTGAGGCGCTCACCGGCACCCCCGATGAGGCGCGGGAAGCCGATCCTACAGTATTCTCCTCCCCTGAGCCTCGAGGTACGAGATGGCCTAGCTGCTCAGTCTCCCCAATCTAGAACCTGTGCACAATATGTGTGAAGAGGACGCACATTCATCGACAAAAGAAGTTCCAAGCCAATGGACAGGAGCAACATTGTTTACTCGAGTGCGCATGTATGCAGCCTTCTCGCACCAGTCTCTTCAGATCTCAACAGGCAATATGCAGTCTTGAGCGCCGACAGGGATTTTGCCGGTCTTGTAGTTGCTGTTGCTGTCCTTGATAGGCGTGCCGCTCATCCAGGACTCTTTTCGAGGGAAAGCTGCTGCGGGTTTGTCTCCTTGGCTACCTGTATAAAGGGCCATCAATGTATCTGCTTGCACACAATATTTGTCAGTATAGGTCTTCAGGGAGATGGATGTAGTGCAATGAACAACACTGTGGATCTCTAGCAGGCTCCAAAAGATCGACTGAACTTAACAGGTCTGAACTGGTCTGGGCGCGTTTGTTGTGCCGCTATAGATACTGGGATTGTGGAAAGAGCGACCAGGTGCGTGTGTATACTCTCCACAGATTGCGATAACGGACCTGCCAGGTTCATGCAGAGTCGGTCACCAACAAGTTATAATCAATGTCAGTCATTGAATAGAGCAGGTAAGGGTAAGTTGCTGCAAGAACCCGTCACTGGTGTGGTTTCTTCTCTAGGCTGGCATTTGGTCATGACATGAAGGGCAACGATCCTGGTCGAGTTACTGATAGGAAGCCCCTGTTTTGATTCTTTCTACTTCTGGCGCAGTGACAAGAAGATATCAATCCTTGCCAACCCGACCCACGCCTGACAGGCCTTGTAATGACTACTTACAAAGACATCCTCCCCTCGAAAGCCCCTTGTTCTTGCCCACAACTCACAATGCTTCATACCACGACATGTATGTGATCGGGCAATGTCTTGAGTCTCTAGTATATGAGAATGCCACCCGCTCCAATAACCTACTGCGTTTCCGTCTCCTCCTTTTTGTGTTTCTCTTCCCCAGCAGTATCTCCTGGGCCCTCTTCTTACTCCTGAGGTCGGCCCGCGTGCCCAGGTATACCCACTCATCATCCACTATGAGTTCCAGCAGCCCGTTATCAAGCACCGTTTCTGTTGTCCCTTTGCCTCCGTCCGCCGACAAGATTTCTTTGGAGCCCTTATCGTCTGACGGTGTGTTGTCCAGCCATCCCCGCTCCTGGGACCGGAAGAACCCCACAAGAAAGCTCCACGGCGTAGAAGATGTAATGGGGGAGCCGCTGGGAGGAAGAGCATCATTATGGGCAGCGGCAGGAGAAGTCTCGGTAGAGTCCGGCATCGTATCGAGTAGTGTGCTTTGGGGGGGCTTGTCGGTTTAGCGAAGTATGAACAGAGAAAGTGAAGAGTGTTGTAATAGTTGTTGACGTTGAGTGGGTGGAGAGGAATGAGTGCAGCAGCAGGCTATCATATAATGACTAGGAGAATGCTACTGAAGTCTCCATCATCCCTTGACTGGAAGTGACTAAATATCACACTGATGACTGTTTGTGTAACTTGCCTGCAGGTATCGCCCATCAGCCGTTTGCCTGCTGCTCGAAAAAACTGACACTGGAATGCGTTATGCATTTGAGCTCTAAAGCCATTCCCCCAATCCAGGCCTCTCTCCCTGGAAATGCAAACGGTGCAGTGTTCATACTTGAGTAGGTATTTGGGAGAGAAATTTTAATGATACAACAGAAAAATGCCCCTGAAGGTTTGTATTATTAGTCTGCTGTATCAAGAACTCAAAACGCTTGCCATCTTTCAGCTGTCATAACTAATATCGAGGTAGCCAACGCGACCAGCAAGGATTACTCTTAGCAGTCGTCCACCCATCGCCATTTACGTCGAACCTCTGGCTGTTTAATGGATCAAGCAACATGGCCTTATGCCATCTAAGCCGCTTGTTAAATATCAGCAGTAGTCTCATGAAAAGGACCGCCTAGTCAGCAACTTGTGAAGTGAGCTAGGCCCATACTCATTAGGGAAGCCAAAGATGAAACAGTTCGCTGGGTGTGGCCTGGTGTTCTTCCACCCGTGATCCCTCCCCCGCTGATCACCACGCATCATCAGAGCGAGATTTCTTAGGTGCCTTCTTGTACTTTGCCGAGGGCGCCGGTGCAATCTGTCGGTGTTGTGCCCTATACCCGGAGGAGGAAGTCAGCATAGTCGATGGGGTAACAGTTTTCTGTGCAGTCCAGTTGAGACAACCTGAGAGAAATCTGCTTGGTGGCTTTTTCTTGCAACAAGCTTATCGGAGCTCAATGTGGGGGTCAACAACGTACCAGTAGTGGGCAAATCGGCATTGCTCATCAGACTTGACGCATCGGTTCTCTGCCCAGAAGGAGCAGATGAGAGGGTCCTTGACGCCATCAGCGACGTCCTTGTGGACCCAGGCGCACATGCCTTGCTCCTGCTCGCGACACCGATAGCCCGGGGTCAGGAACCACGGGCACACGAGGTTGGATCTTCTCGATTCCGACGAGGTGTCGCCAGCGGGCGACGAGCTGCTTCCATTGGTGCCCCATGTATCGGCTTGGGGGAATCCTCCCGAGTTGACCGAGATGGACTTCTTGGGGCCTCGAGACCGGTCGTTTACAGACATGTTACTGATTCGAGGGTCAGTTCTCAAGTTCACATAGAATTGGATCAGTTGACCTTTCACACTCACCCGACTCCATGCTGTAGATCGATAAGCGACAAGGCCGTATTCGGATCTGCCTGGTTTGGCTGATTGCCTCTCCAGAGAGGTTGGGCTTTCTCGCGAGACTCTGGGGCATGAGCTGCGCCGAAAGAGTTGTTGACTTTGGCCTTGGCGGCGGTGGTTCCAGAGGCAGTAGAATCTTCGTCCTCATTCAGCAAGGCCAGTATCTGGTCGTGGGTGTTGGCGGAGATGCGGCCAACCCCGAGGAGGATGCCCAAGCCCTGCACAGTTCTCAGTGGGGTTAGTGGCAGGCCGCAAGTGCCGGGCAATCAACTAAAAAGACACTGGGGAACTCCGACGGTTGAAGTAAAACGAACTCACGCTATGCACACTACTCATGCCTTTCAGCACTATGTTCTCCTTCTGGCGGTCCATTTTCGGTCTAGACCGCAACCGTGGCGAGTGGCCGAACGAAACAAGTAGTAGTTAGTAGCTGTCGTGGCTGACCTCCCACTTCTTTAGGAAAGAAAGTGTACTTCGTTTGCGTGTTTGCCTTGAATGACGATGAAGACGTGTAAGTAATGGCCCAAGGCTGTCAGCAAGGCGGAAAAGGAAAGTGGTTGCAGTGGATGAGTTCCAAAAGGGAAATCATTTATGAAATGATTGCCAATCCAATCCTGAAACTCTTGTTGCTGACTGACGTCTGCGGCATTGTCGAATTTCTTTCTTCTGCTCCAGGGATTCAGTCTAGCGGTGGGTGGAGCACGAAAAATTAACTGGACTGGCCCGACTGGGTTGGTAGCGGTAAGGTTTAATGACGCGTGATCACGTGCATGCAGCCTACTTAAGTATCACTGACTAACCCCCTACCCTGGACTGAGTTCACGAGCCTAGTTGTTCTTTCTTGTAGCATCACCGTGACCCAGCGTGTCCTGAATAGCCCCCCGGTAGAGCCTGAGTCTGTGAAATGACGACAATTGACCCCTCCTTGGACAGCGGACTGCCAACTTTCTCTCCCATTCACCCAATGCTACCTTCCGCCTATGTAGTTGTAAATATCGGTAAGTACATGTATCTTGAATAGGTACATAAGTAATATCACACCTAAGAAGGGATGGATGAGTTACAAACCGTGAATTCATCGCCAATCGTGACTTCCGAGTCCAGTGCCGACAACTGGGGAACAGCATCCACAGCACTACGCCTGGGATCCTCACAGCTGCCGGGGAATTTGTCGAACTTGTAGTTCTTCTCCTCCTGCTCGCTGATGCCCGTCTTTTTGGTGGTAATCAGCTCGGCCCGCTGGCTTCCCGACCCGATGCAGCCCGCCTTTTTCTGCTGCTGCTCGGCAGTGCGGATATCGCCCGGCTTGAGGATTTCTTTGACGGTGTCCATGAAGCCATGGCCGGTTTCAATCTATCACATTTGTGAGATACTGACTCATCAGGGCATCTACGAGTACTTGTGATGGGTTACTTACTACATTGCTGGAACCCGTCATCTTGGGATTTCATTCTTTGGTGAGGTCCCTGTTTATGTTAATGTTCAAGTAGATAGTGGAAGCGTCTATCGAAATATGCAGTAGTAGACAAAGATGTATGCACTCACTGCCGTCACAATAGCGGGGCTTGGTCGAAGGAGAAGTGAAAGCTCATTTGATGTCATCTTGTTATAGAGCGCCGTCATAGTGACGCATCTACTCCAACATGCACTTATGACATGGCCTCCCGCAATGCCACTTTTCACTACCATGGCTGTTCCCATGTAGATTAGAGCTAGTTAATATGTTCGGTTCTTACGAAACAATTCCGGCAGCTAATTTCTGATATTCTGATTGGTCGGGCGATAAGTGCAGCTCTCCCAACCGTTGATGATGGTCTGTCCCTGTTTATGTTCTGCGGGCGAATATCGATTCTCCCAGACAAGCCCAAGGTCCATCAAAGATTAGTGTCTGTTATAATTACTTGTGACCCATAACGGTTCGTTCCTGGAATGACAAGCAAGGTGTATAATTGAATACATGTAGTAGCCGCCGCATTTACGCAGACTGGTACCTCCTCCCTTGGTGGCGCTTGACATCTCCAGTGCAATCTTTGTGACATTGTCCAACTACCCGCTCTCACAATTTGACCACGATAATAGACGTCAAATAATTAGTGTAGATAGGTTTCTTCAGTTAAGATAATTAGTAACCCAGGTGACCACTTACAACTGGGTTGGGATGAGAATACAGCCACGAAGGCCGCCAAAAAAGAACTCGCCATCGTAGCCGAGCTCAAGTCCTTCACGACCAGGTACTTGACCGGCGTCGTTCCCATATTCCGTCTGTCCACAAGTCCCGCATCTCGACCGAGTTAGCGTGGATGACTATCGTAGGGCGGAGCAACGGCAGCAGCAGTACTGGGCACCTCGTCATCATCACTGTCTGGAATATGATACTAGTATTTGCAGGAGGCATTTCGAAGCAAGGCAGAATGGCCCAGGGGGTTTTGGGGGCAACATAGCGAGGGGGTGCCAACCTAGGTAAGCGGCCGGGGACAGTCAGGCTGACACAGTAATTAAGCAATGCAACGACATGATGGGTACAACCACCGGAGTGATCACCAGTCAATATAGGTAATGCACCAATCAGGTCTAAAGATACAGTGCAATAAACAGCCTTGACTGAACCGGCTAAATAATGGCGGCAAACATCTTTGCCATCTGGAACTCTATTATCTGTCAGTGTATAATCAGGTTGGCTTATCCGTGTCAGGACAGGCATAGATCTCGGCCCCATCGATAGAGTAGTGGTAGTTGTCATGTTATATATGATGTACTACAGATCAGCATCGGCTCCAGATGAATAGCCACAGATGTCAAAACATATAATAAAGCCTATTTTAAAATAATGGGTGCTATTATAATATATAGAACCTATCAGCGCCACCGAAACTCCCCGGGTCCCAAAACCACCAACATTCTTCAAATGACATAAACAACCCGCCCCTCGAGCGACTCGTCGCCCCAGGTCTTCTCGACATCCTTGAGATCCACCTTGGTCGTCGGCACGGTCACGGGCCACTCGACGAGCAGCGGCAGCAGGACCGGCAGCTCCTTCATGAGCTGGGCCATGGACCAGCTGCCGGCGCCGGCGCCGCGGATCGTGAGGTTGGCGGAGCGCAGCAGCGCGGCGGGCAGGGCGATCTCGGGCTGGCGCGAGAGCACGCCGACCTGGACGTACTGCACGGGCTTGCGGGCGCGCAGGCCGCGCAGGAAGCGCGCCGCGACGTCGCCGTAGACGTAGTCGAGCACGACGTCGGCCTCGACGGCGTGGAGCGGCTGCGGGTCCGCGGCGGAGGCGTCGTCGGCGTCCAGGGCCACGCGGCCGTCCAGCCCCGCGACCGTCCGCAGCCCCGCCTCGCTCCGCGCGGCGCCCACGACCCGCTTGGCCCCCAGCGCCTTGGCGGCGTGCACGGCGAGGCGGCCGCTCGCGCTCGTGGCGCCCAGGATCAGGCAGGTCCAGTCGGCGGGGAGGTCGCTCGTGCGCGCCGTGATGGCCATCCAGCCGCTCAAGGCCGGGTTGGCGGCGGCGGCGATGGCGGCGGGGTCGGCGCCCGCGGGCAGGGGCACCAGCAGCACGCCGCCGCCCTGCCTTGGCACGTTGATGTACTCGGCGAAGGTGCCGAAGGTGTCGGCCAGCGAGATGACATAGTACAGCTGGCCCGTGGCCTCGTCGCGCGCCACGCAGTCGACGCCGACGGTGTGCGGCAGCGTCTTGGCCGAGTAGTGCTGCCCGGCGGCCCGCGACCGCACGACGTTGTGGGCGCCGGCTGCCAAGACGCGGAGCTGCATCTCGTCGGCCGTGGGTGCAGGTGGGGCGGCGACGGAGACGTAGCGCGGGCCCTCGGACCAGTTCTGGACTTGGACGGCGTGCATCTTGGTGTCGCGGTGTAGTAGTAGCGATAAGGGTCTTTTAGGATCTTTGGTAAATGTTGTTACTGCTGGTGATCTTTGTCCTGAAGTGACTCGGTGAAGATTGCTGATTGAGAAGTAAGGGAGTTGACGCAATTTATGTAGGCCAGAGAAGTAGCGTTTCCCTATGATGCACATATCGTAAGCGGCAAGTTAAGCCATGGAAATGGTCAGAAAATCTCACCTCTTTTTTCTTGCCTCGACTTTTTATCATCTTTATTCAGGGGCCGTCGGGCGTCGTTCTTCTTTCTCGGCTTTTCGCTATTACGGGTAGTCGGTTTAAGGCGATGTACTCGGCCACTTCCAGTTTAGCTTTATCAACCTGGTCCAAATGTTACCCAGTTGCCTAAATTAGTGGCCATGCAGGGCTGATGAACCCCTCAACGACGAGCTGAGGTCAGCAGGGTGACGAAGCTTCATGAAATACAAGCCACCAGGCCAATTGATTCATTAGTCGCTGTTTAGTAGATGCAGTAGCATGCATCAACTTCGGACCCGAAGCTGGAATAGTGTGGCCATGGACGACTACGACACACGCTAAACCGCTGATGTGGCACCACTGCATTCAGCTGGGGCTGTCGTTCAACATGGCGCTATCATATCAACTCATTGTTTTTGGTTGTCACTGGAGTCCTGCCAGCTTGGTCGTTCTAGTCCTAATGGAACACTGCCTACTATTAATTACCTTGACCTCTGTTCCCCAGCCAGCTTCAGTATGAGTAGCCTTTCTCTAGATCAGATACGGAGTGATTGCAGCTATATTGATTTTCCCGAAGAGTATAGGGTCCCACCTAGTGCAATCCCGTCACATATCCATTAGATGCCCAGGTCAACAAGGCCTACTCGCGGAAAGTCATTCATGTCATGCATATCCTCTCATTTTGGATGGCCATCGATCCCAGAAGCCTTTGATGGCCGCGTAATTGTAACTTGGCACTCCCCACATCTCATCCCATCCTCTCTCGAAGCAAATGTAAGATACGTTCCATTTATCCTAGATCAACATTTCTCCGAGCGGTATCATCACATTACGTGACCTTCTTAGGCACTTCTGAGAGTAGATAACAAATTTCGTCTTCTAATCCTCAGAAAGCAACTCGCGTTGCCAAACCACGTATCAGCATACTCTCCGCCATATTCTTGATCAACTTAAGCAGCGCAACTATCTAGCTGCACTTACGCCAATACTGCTTCCTGCCGACCCAAATCATCTATCAGTTTTTCTCAATCCTAGCTAAACGGGATGAACTAGAGCTTCATCTTCCGTCTACAACTTCTTTTTCTGCCTCATCACTTCAGCTGGGTAAGGTAGGTACGAATCTCATCTATTCTCACCTTTGACATACGACATCACCCATCCCTTACCCCCTCAAACATCTCCACGCAGGAACACCGTTGGAAATCAGAACTTCTACTCTCTGCACATCATCGTACAGAGCCTTGACTTTTCAATACCATCCAACAATCATCCCAAGTCCTCGTTCCTTTGAGTCAGTTACAAGTGGCTTGGCAACTCTGGTAAGTTCATTCCCTTCACACAACTTCTCCCTCTACAGCAGTGAAGAGCAATATCTCATCTCCACCTTCGTCAAGTTATTCTGACAAGGTCCGTGTTTTCATACAACATCACCAGTATCGCAACCCGTTCTCATCAACAACGTTCCTTCCAGTTGACGATTAGCATTTTGCACTTGCCATATCATCATCGGTCTCGCGAAATCGAGGCACTATCTCTTGGTAAGTCTTTATGGTCTTTATCTTTCGTAGAAGGGCTGCTTTGCAGCAATTTAATTGTTACAATTACGTCTGAGTCGGTAACTTCCTCGACATTTTACCGTTCAATCTGCCGGCTACATTCTAATTGGCTCACAGTTACCTGACTTCCGTCTTGACCTCACGCTCACATTTCCTATACCCAAAACTGAAGCTCAACATGCCTTCAGAACTCGTTCATACACGACCTGCTCTTGGACAGGTCGCTGACCTGGGTACTCTCTACGATGCTCACAACGACACCTTCCTCGATGCCAACATCATCCAAGGAGACCCAGCACCCGCCGCTATAAGCGTAGAGAAGATCGGATCACACAGCGCACAGACCTTGGCATCTGGCGATGTACAAGATAGATTTTCAAGCTTTGGACTTGGCAACGAACTTGCTGCAAGTTTCGTTGCAGGTTCTGTGCCGGCTTCTGGATCCGCTCTGTACCTCTACCATCACCGCCAGAAGGAAATTGCCACCGAAGGCGCTGTCCATTATGAGATTATAACGGAGAGTGTGTACCTGAATCTCGCAAGTCCGGACCTGCGTCACAACATTGCAACGTCACATTTTCCCGCCAACCGTTTGACGCACATCGTGACCGGTATCACTTATGGTGTCAAGTTCATTGTAGGTGCTGGACATGCCTCTTCAGCTGGAAACATCACGCAGAAAGACATGGCAAGAAAATTGAGTCTCATCAAGGCACTTTTCAACCAGCATGGACAGCACTTCTCTGGGATGCTTGGTGAAGCATCCCCAGGCGAAGCTACCCAAGACCCTCTCCACCTAGGTTACGCTGACTTGACATTTACTGTGTTCTCAGACATCAAAAGCATGGAAGTGCTGAAGAATGCCAAGCCAGTAACGGTTGAGTCGCTCATACGTCAAATCCCCGCCTTTTTGCACAAGACTAACCATGGTCGTGGTGTTCCGTTGACATATCATCTTATGCCTCTCGACTACTTGCGAATGGTGCATGGCCTCCAGGTTGGGCCCCGAGCCACTGTCCATAAGTCTCCCAATTGGGTCTTGGGGGAATTTATTTCTATCTGGGAGAAGTGGAACAACATTGACACTCCGATCAAGAGTGTCATCAACGAGATCGCTTCAATCAAATTCATGCTCAAAGGTCCTTCTCTTGAACAAACGGATAAGGCGACATTTCATCTCCAAACAGCCCTCAAGAACAGGAATGAATTTCGGCTGAAATTCTCTTCCACACTTGAGAAATTGCGGGCGGGTCTCTGCCCAAGAGACTCCCTGGAGAGGTTACTAGAAGAATACCTTCGCTCCGACTACTCACCTGACCGTACATTGGCAATACTTTCGCAAGTCATCGAGCGTGTGAGCTTGCGAAAAGCCTTGGCAAGCTATGGCGGCCAATATTTCGACTATGAGGGTGCGCAGTATGCGATCTCTGCGAGCAATAGCATATATATCCTTTTCTTCACCGAAACCATGAGACAAGACGGTTCATCGTGGAAGGAAAGCCAGGATATCATAACTCGGCTTCTGCGCCGCAACCCTGGCGACTACAATGTGGCTGTTGCTGAATGTGAGCCAGGCGATGTATCCTTCTCGAGACCCCGTATCTCATATTACAATCGTGGTGAAGTCAAGATTGAAAATATGTTGGAGTCTATGGACTTGGTGGATCAATGTTTCGTGCGACGCGGCTTCAAGTCGGATGCCCCAGAGGTGCAACCTGCACCTCAAGAGCGACGGCTCGTTCGGCTTCCCTGTCCCCACGCCTCATGCGACAACTCATTGTCCCATGATTGGGCTTGCTACCATTGCCGATGCATAATGGAGTACCACGAACGCTTCTTTTATTGCGACTGCGGCCGTACGAGCATATCCAGCTCCAGCTGGCAATGCAGTGCGGACGCACACGGCAACAAGTTTGTCGGATGGAACCCCCAAGAATTGGAGGCGAAGCTCGATTCACTGCGCTCGTACAAAGAGATGAACATACTGATACTTGGCGAATCAGGTGTGGGTAAAAGTACCTTCATCAACGCGTTCTACAACTACATGATGTTCGACTCCTTAGATGACGCAATGGATCACGAAAAGCTGGAGTATGCAATTCCCAGTTCTTTCACGCTTCAATACGCCAACGAAACTGACCCCGAGGGTGGCTTCGTGCAATGCAAGGTCAAGATAGGTCACGATGAGGAAGAACGGGATGGCTCATTCGGACAATCTGCAACTCAGTCACCTACCGTCTATCGTCTGCAGATAGGTGATCGTCTTGTCCGCCTGATCGATACACCTGGAATAGGTGACACTAGAGGAGAGAAGTTCGACAGACTCAACATGGCCAAAGTGCTCAGTACCTTGAACAGGTTCTCGAGTTTACATGGCATCATCATTCTGGTCAAGCCCAACAATTCTCGCTTGAACGTGGTCTTTAAATTCTGTGTCCAAGAACTCTTGACCCATCTCCACCGGGATGCTGTCAAAAACATTGTTTGGGGCTTCACCAACACGCGCCAGTCCAACTACACACCCGGCGACACCTTGAACCCACTCACGACCCTTTTGAAGAAGCATGAGTCGTTGGGTCTTCAATTGACCACGAAAAAGGTATTCTGCTTCGACTCGGAAAGCTTCCGTTGTCTCGCAGCGAAGAAACAGGCTGGTTACACTATGGACAATCTGGATGACTTTCGCAAGAGCTGGGATCGTTCGACCAAGTACACCAGAGCCCTACTTGAACACGTTGAGACTTTGGAGCCGCATCGCATCAAGAGCACACTGAGTATCAACCGCGCTCGTGAAATCATCACACAGCTCACGCAGCCCATGGCAGACATCACGGATTCAATCGAGCGAACCATACGGCTGAACCAGGACAAGATTAAGGAATTGAGCTCCACAAAGTCCAAAGGGAAGACTTTAACAAAAAGCCTACACTTCGAGCGCATCGAAATCGACGTTGAGCGACTGCAGAACCCTCGTACAGTGTGCAAACACCCCAGCTGTGTCGAGATGAAAGAGGTTGCAGGCGTCAAAAGACCTCTCTACAAGTCTGTCTGTCACGATCCGTGCGGTTTGAGACACGTCGATGAAGATGTTGTAGGACACGCCAATCTGGCCGGTTGCTCGGCGTTCCCTAAAGGAAGCAACCATTGCAATAAATGCCGGCACCATTGGCAGCAGCATCTGCATATGCGCTACACTCAGACTGAGCGGATAGTGCAGGATATTGACAAGAATGTGCAAACAAAACTCGATGCTAATACGTCGGATGTTATTGTCAAGAAGGAAAGTTTCAAGGCTCTGAAGAAGAAAATCAAGGAATCGGAGGCGTCGCTCAAGGAAATACAGGACGCGGCAATCCACTTTGGACTGTACCTCAAGAAGAAGAGCATCATCCCGTATAATGACGCCATGATCGAATACCTGGAACTCCTAATCAACGACGAAAAGCGTCAGGTTAGCCATGGCAATTCCTGCGGCATAGACACGAAGAAGAACCAAGAGCGCCTCGGGGCCTTGGAGCAGAACAAAACGAAATACAGCCAACGCATCAGGATCTTGGAGACGGAGATGTCCAAGTCGGATAAGAACTACACACTACTCAATGAGAAGGGTGTAGACGACCTGGTGCAGAAGCTCTACAACCTAGAGCACTTCGGCAAGGACCTTCAGGCCATGCACGAGATGGTGGAGTGGTCCAAGGCGTCCGGCGTCCGCGAGCAGGAGCTGCGCCCACGCATCGCCAGAAGTATGTCAACCATTAGTTGGCTGAATAATCCTATTTCCAATGCAGCATCTACAATAACCAACAGAGTAGTTGGCGCAACTTCGAGGGCTTCGGGGCAGCTTGATTGGCGCCGCCTCTACCAAAAGCTCTTCCGACCAGGGACGGACTCGGCTCGTCATCGCGATCCCCCGGCAGTGGTGAAGATTGAGGATGATACTTCTGGTACCGATCAGCCACGAGGCGCGAAAAGAGGACATGCCCGCCTAGATTCTGACACGCGCTCAGATGGCTACATGTTGCGAGAGAGAAAGCGAAGACATTGAGGTGTGGTTCTTATCGCCTGAGGATAATGGCAAGTTGCTCCTATGGTTCCCTAACTGCGTACCCAAACAAATTGGAGAAGGCCATGATACATTGTACAAAACTTGACTCGCTAGCATGTGCATTGCGCCGAATGCACGCCGAAGGATAGCAGCAACCCAGCATTCCCATAGATCATCCATACATGGTAGATAGCAGTCAGACAAAATAGAGCTTTGCATTACCCTGAGTCGCTCGGTATCTCCATTTCCCAAATTGGGGGTGTCTTCGTGTGATGCTTTTCCAACCATCAACCTGTGATAGCGTCAACTAGGTGGCCCTTACTAAACATAAACAACTCATGGCCAAGAGGGCTGACTCACTCCATCGTAGCTTCTTCTCACAAGCACTTGGTACACTCGGTGTGCGAGCAGGCCGAGCACTTGTCACTAATGACGAGCATCCCCCCGCACTGGCAGCAGTACTTGGAATAGGGAGGCATTGAAGATGCTGGGGGTGGTTTAGAGAGGCACGGTGTGTGTCTTTCACGTTTCGTTGTTAACGGCGGGGGGTGTGATGGTCCAGGTAACTCCCGATAAGAGGACGACAAGTTTTTATTGGATTGCTTGAGGGAGAAGGTCTCGTACTTAAGAATCACGTGTCAGTAAAGACAAACAACAAGCAGCACGGAGCAGATGGAGGGGGGGAGCATGGCCTTTCTATAGACCCCGAAAAGAAGTAAGTAAGCATGTGGTCGGTCCATCCTCCCCCCCTCTTTCTTTGCTTGCCCCCGCTCTCTCTCTCTGGCTCAGCTAGGCAGACGGCAGACTCCCGCAAGTCCCCGGTATGCCTTATCCTTTCCGCTGTAGGCAAGATCATCTAATCCCGGGGAACCCTTTGCGCATCACATTTCCATTCCCACGTCATTCGCAGATCAAAAGGCTAAAAGAAGAAATGAAAAAGCAGGGTTGGCACGACTAGATTGGTGGCCTTGGTCTTGGACTTGGATTCTTCCCCAACGAATGACTGGCCGAGGCGCTGCTTAGGAGAAATAACAGCCCCGACCCCGCATGAACAGGCAGCACTGCCAGCGAATTACAGCGCCCACACCAAGGAAAGGGACCCTGGGCTTGTCCGGGGTAGAGTCACAATGCAGATCCGGGGTCTAGTGCTACGACTGTGAGTGCATGCATTACGCTCGTCTTGTCTTGTCGTCTAGCGGGCATTCCTTCACACCCTCTCTCTTCTTCTGCAGCCTGATTTCATTACCCCACGTCCCTTATCTGTTCTTGGCCCGGCACTGGGGTTCGTTTGACTGGACGCTGGTCTTTCTGTTGGGCGATGGCAATACATAATACCCAGTGCAGTGCATCCCGAGAGCGAACTCGGGCATCTTTCTTCCCTTTCCTTTTCCCTTCGCGAGAGCACTGCCCATCGTAAGAGGGATGGGATGGGTCGATGATGGGTCGATGAATGAAAAGGAATCTGAGACAGCAGCACTCATCGTCATGCGGCGATAGCGCCCTCTCGGATTGGCCTAGATGCTCTTTGCGCCAAGCTGTTTGAACTAGAGGAAAACTCCAATTTTGACTTGACTTCGGCAGGGGGAAGCTTGCTTGGTCGAATTCTCGGATGGTCCACCTACAACTACGGATGCCAAGGACAAACAAACACTACGACTACCACCAACTGCGTGAAGGTTCCGTAATAAACCAAAACAGTCACTTGACTCACTCGCAGTCGCCGACGCCCAGCGACGGGCGTGAAGATCGAAACAACTACACCGCCTTGTCATGATGAATCGCCAAGGAACCTTGTGGTATTCTGGATATCACAGGTTGCGGGATGGCCACGCCACTGTCTCATCCCTCTTTTGGGAACAATTCGCGGGGTTCAAGCATCCAATCCCCGATACCCATGATCATCCTCATTCTAAACCAAACCGACCAGGTTTCATCCTATTTCTTTGCGTCCTGAACGCTTTGCACCAAACCCGCTAGCTCCCTTCGACCTCTTCGCCCGCTTCAACAGCGCAGAAACAAAAAGAAAACATTCAGAGCCTCACTGAAACGAACTCAGTTGCTCAAAGACGGACATTCTCATATCCAGTGTGGCGGTTACCACCACGCCTAAGCTCCTCCCGAGAAGAGCCTATAGCCTGTGATGCATCGATGCTCGACCCGTACCCCGTCTGCGTGCCCAGAGCACTCATCTTGGTGCCACTGCTCTGAGTCTGCTGCAGGTTGGTGAAGCCCTTCATGTCCCAATGCCCCCTTAGCGCGAGGCCCGGGTGGAAGGTGACGAGCGCCGCACAGGCGAGAATGACCATGGGCCCCTCGATGATCATGAAGATGAGCTCGTTGTTGGCCAGGTCGCCGCTGAACCCTTGCTGCAGCTCGATGAGCCGGTAGACGGACCGCACGATGATGAGCAGGACAGCCGCCGTGAGCGCGCAGACCAGGCCCTTGAACAGCACGGTGGAGCGGATCGCCCGGTACCGGTCTTCGACGTCGGTGTCGGTCGAGGAGGCGCGTCGCCACTTCCGCTGGCCCCGCCGCATACGCCAGGCGAAGTCGAGGCACAGCACCGAGAAGATGACGAGCGAGACGACCTGGAACGCGAGACCCGCGACCATGATGTTGACGCCCAGGTCAATCTGGTCCTGGTCGTCGCCCGTGGCGGTGATGCCGCCGCCGCCGCCCTGTAGGATCAGAGCGATGAAGTCGAAGGTCACGAAGACCCAGGTGTACATCATGGGCTTCAGGCGGGTGTAGCGGAGGGCCGGGTCGAGGATGTAGATGATGCGCGCCAGGCACAGGTACATGCTGGCGGTGATGAAGGCGGGCGCGATGGTCAGGGGGATGAGGTAGGTCAGGAAGGCGTCGAAGTCGAAGATGTTCTCGTGCAGCATGATGCGCCCTACGTAGCCGATGATCTCGCCGATCAGGCCCAGCGCCATCCAGACGCCGAACGACCACGTCCGCGCCCGCACCGTGAAGTACAGGTTCGGGATCAGGATCAGACCGAACAGTCCCGCGTACACGGCGTTGCCCGGTAGCGTCGGTAGGTATTCCATGTGGCCCTGGCGGAGGCAGCATGTCTGGGGCGTACACTGGCTGGTTTCGAGGATGGTCGTGTTGCACACGGATGTGAAGTCGGAGGCGGACACCATGATGGCTGTGATGTGCTGACCGCTCCAGGTCAACTGCCCTACGTCCCTACTACCAACTCGAGAAGGAAATGGAAGCTATTCGAAAGCTGTTTTGATGGGATTGTTGAAAGGGAAGAGTTGACACAGTCCCTCTGCAATGTCTATCGATCGGTGATGCTGGAATGTGCAGAGGGGCCAACACTTGTTCAGCGAGCCGTGGTGCCGGCCATGCTTATATCGACCCCCGACTCTCAGCTTCGACGGAGGAGCAAAGTCTCAAAGACCCTCTTATTTGATAAACGCTGTCGAGCGTTACAAGCCATGCCAACTGTCTGCGCAAAGGATTCCCTCAGCCTCAGGACCATGTTCCTAGCTGCAGAAGCCAAAGCGTTAGAGGATCTCTAGTGTGCTTCGCTTAAGAGGCCCATCAGACGTCACCAACAAGACGCAACCAAACAAACACCCTGCTGTCTAAGTACTCATTGGATCTGGCGGTCTCAAACTCCGCTTACTAATCACCAAGCTGCATCTTGCCTCCGCCCCATAGCCAAGCTGCCAAGCCACCACAAGTGCGTTTACTACTGTAGGCAACAGCTTAAGGGAATGCTACTCCGTATGCTTATTGTTACCCGCGAATCGCTAGTGGCCGCTGTTGCCATGCGAAAAACGGATCGTGGGCCATCCAAAAACTGACGTGTTCTCCCTTCCTTCCAAACTCCTGGGTCCACCGTCTAGTATTCAGGTGCGAGTGCGAATGCGAGAGCGGCCATTCAGCCCTTGTTCAGTCCTTTCCCCTTCTTGGCCACTCTGATGTTCGTATTTATCGGCAAATGCTGCTGTACAGCCCCGGATGGCCTCGTCATCCCCCCCTATTCGGAAAGGGCATTGATAACTAAGTACTTGATGAAACCATTATTTCCAACGTTGGACAACAATGTGCTAAGACCATCGATCCTCCGGTCTTATCTACCAAGCTTTCGCTTAAGCTAATAAACGACGCATCGAGTCTGCATTGGCCAATGAATACGATGCGATGCGGTGACTCGGGCAGCCCTGAATGTGACGAGTACGGCGGCCACAACGGTGACGACTCTCGTGGCTTGGACTTGTAATTCCTGTTTGCAGGACCAACCAAACATGTTGTTTCACACACACACACACACACATTTTTTGGCCCCTTTACCTGGTGACGGCTCGTTCGGATGAAGTTCTGCTATCCGACGAGTGCCTGAAGCCCACATAAGCCTCCCGTATCACATATTATAGATATCACCACCTTCCTTGCTTAGGGGGCCAAGTGCTGAATAGTAAGCAAGTGGACGACGTGCTGCACCACGCGGTGGGGGCAGAGGTGGTCAGCAGCCCCCACACAAATCTGGCGCGACACCAGATCCTTCGTGTTATCATATCACTGCCTCCCTTCCCTGTTTTTTTTTCTTTTTTTTTCATTTTTTTCCATCGCATCTGGCTGGATCTCCTGCTTGAAACGGCGCGTAGGCTGCTAATAGGCTGAAAGGACCGGCATCCTGATGTGATAGCATGTGGAACAGGTTCCCCTTGGGCAAGTAAGCATGCTCAGCTCAGCAGTGCCGCTTGTACGACCTAGGTAATGACAAGTTGTTTCTGATAAGTTTATGATGCATTACCATGATCAGGGCCCTTGGTAGTCCCAGGGTTGGGGGCATCCTGTCAGGGTTACGCAATGAGAAGCCCGGTTTGCGTACGTGTGTATGGCCCCCATCTATGACCTATCTGCACTCCGGACAGCCAGCGCTACGTGGACGAGTCCCGACCTTGCTGCTGGGAGTCTAGCCCCTAAATGGTTCACTGGATACCACCCGTAGGCGGTGCGCAGTACAACGAGACCCAATGTTTCCTGGCAGGGAAATAGCGGTTCGCCGGTTTTCTGCGGGGAGTATCATGAGCACCAGTCCCAACAAGGCACCCCATCTCATTATGTAGGAAGCCATTTGCACTAGGTTACTTACTGGTATAGAGCCCGGTGATGTATTAGAAGATAACAAAGATAAAGATACGTTACTTGCACACAGTACATTGCTATGCTTTGGCGAAGAAGTCTTGATATCTCCTGGATTTTGTCCCCGGGGATCGACTCACATCAATGAAAGATCAACTGATATTACCGCGAGGATAACCACAAAGGAAAAGACGGACGTGGTCCAGTGTATCCTTCCTCGTCCAGGTAATCGAGATATTCTAGACAGACAGGTTCGGAATAATTTCTCGTTTCACCGAGGGGCGCGGGAAAAGGCGACGAGGATAGCGGGTTGGTGAGAGCTGGACACTGCAAGAGAGAACGTTACGACGGGTGGAATAGATCCCGTATGATGCAAACCCAAGCTACATCTGACTTCGAATAGGCCTCATAGGGGTGTTTTACCACTACTGTTGTGCAGGAGCATCGCCGGCAGGGAGAGCCAAACACACCGTTGTGTCTATAGCCCGACTCCCCATGCGGGTTAAAGGGGGACGAGCCCCTTTCCAGCAAAATGGGCGGCAGCAAGGCTTTCCCACTACCGTTGTATGGCGTCGGTCGATAACAATCTGCGTGTGCCACAGCACATGACAAAGGGAGGAGGCATCTACTCCATACACCCCGGCTTTTGTCACCAGTGGCGGCGGGATGCATTACGTTCTAAATATAGCTGATAGGAGGAGTGTGATCTAATAATCTCCATGCGAAGAGCTAGTTGGGTATTACCAGCTAGCGATCACCGTGACGTGAATCTGCCTTATGCTTCACACATAAGCCGCAAGTCCCCTCATCAGGCGTCGCTCGCTCGCTCGCTCCAGAGAAATGCGTCAGTGGAATCTCGCGCCCGGAAACCACCTGGATGTTGCCGGACTCCAGACACTGCCCCTGACGATCACCAGGAGCTTGCCCGCCGGTGTGCGTGCAGGCTCCAGTACCGCTTGCAAAGGCATTTACATATCCGAGTGCTAGCTAGCTTTGCAAGTAAGAGGGAGTTATCAGGTCGAATCACGGGCCAGCGCCACGCGACGAGGCCAGAATACTTACTCCGCCTCATTTGTTGGCCTTATCGGATGGACTGGAGGCAATGTCCACTTGTAACTAAGCAACTCGTGTGGAACTGAGTGAGTCATTTGCACTCAGGTAGGACAGAGGTAAGTAGCAGAGAAGAAAGCCATGCACCTTCTGTTTCAACATCGCTCAGTCCGACGGAGAAATGAGAAAGACACGGGTCAGTGTCAAGATTGAGGATTTGTTGGCGTGGGCTCTTCCGCCGAGGCGGGGGACAGCAGCAGCTCCGACCCGACTCAACCCCCCCTCCCGTTCTCCATTCTAGATCTCCGGGATACAGGCATGCGCACAAGCCCCAAACAACCAAGCGAGTCATTTCTACTCCAGGCCAAGGTTAGTCAATCGCCCGCCCCTCCACCCCCCACTCCCTGATGCGAAAAGTCGTGGATGATCTGACTGCTTTCTGCGGCATAGCATAGTTCTAGACTGTCGTAGGGCGGGGGCCGAGAAACGGAAAGGAAGGAAGGCCAACTCGATACGGCCCCTGCGCTCAAGCTGAGACGGAGAGGGGAGGGGAGGGGGCAAAAACATCCCTTGCCCGTAAAGTGCGGGTGATTTTACGAACTTAACGAGGGAGTCGAGGGAGAGAAACTCTCTCCAGCTGAGCTATGGGAAGCCCTAGCGGGCCGGAGGTCTGAACAATTACCTGATAGGGGGGGAATTAAAAAAATCATCGTGAGCATGTGTGTGTGTGAGTGGAAATGCGCACTGAGGCCCCCTCTAATTGTTTCGTACCACTACGGGCGGGTATTTGCTAAGGTTAGTAGTAGTACTAAGGTTCGTACGGTTTAAGACGAGGGGAAGGGGAAAGGGGGGCGATTACCCAATGGCAAGCAGGCAGCAGCTGAGACGGACGTCGTTATCAGGACGCAAGGAGAAAAAGACATGGAGGGACGAAAATAGCAAAAATATAATCAATGAGAGTAAGATGAGATGAGATGAGATGAGGCACACGTGTGTCGTGTTTGTTTCGTGTATCGCTGAAGAAGATTATATCGATAGCAAGGGCTGGAGGCTAATTCCTACAGGCTGTAGAGTCGCGAGCCAACTCCTGCAGTGCAACAACACCACACCACCACCTACTGTGCTCTCTTCCGAAAGGGCACATGCAATTTTAAAAATGCGATGTGGTTGGCGGCATACACGCGTTCATGGAGCATGTAGGCGACCGACCGGTCATCAAGATAGGATTGATAAGACACGACGGCACCGGCCGAGTTCTTCTGTCTGGCAGGTCGCATGGCAGTCCAAGGTTACATGGCAAAAGAAAGGAAGAGAGGGGGAGGGGGAGGGGGTGGTAGTGATCCATCCATCTGTTCTAATCATCTCTTATCCCGCGCTTGAATCCAGCAAGGAGGAGAGAGCCAGACCATGCCAGGCAGTTCTGGCAATCAATTTCACATGTTTGAAATTGTTGTTATTGTTTTCCAATCCCAAAGCAGTATCCTGTGTGCTAACATTACTAAGTATGTACTGCCACCGCTCGCTCCGGGGCAAATGTCCCGGGGTAGGCTTGTCTTGAACATGGCAGATTGATTCTCCACGTGCTCCGACCGACCGCAAAGCTTAGGTTGCATCGAGAGGGAGCACTGGGGAGCACTGGGGAGCACTGGCCAGGACGATTGCATGACATCCCGATACTGAAATCTAGTCCGACCATCGGATCCGTGCTCGACGAACCGTCATGGTTATGGATGGATGGACGGAGGGATGCCATTTCAGATCGAATCGGGTGCGAGAACGCATCTCCTTTACCGCTTGCATGCCCAGCAAGACCTTGCGCGGTAGGATATCGGTTGAAGAGTCCTTGAACGGGTTCCTAGACCTTGACCTCAGCACACCGGGGCTTAACCTTGTTGCGTCCGAACCTGACCGGTGCCCTTGGGCCCAAAGTCTATTCATTCCCATGTAGAGCTGAAATGAAGGGCATGGCAGTTCGAGCCGACTTACTCAGAAAAGTCAATTCAGAGACGCACCCCATGGCATGGCTCAAAGCAGATCGCCTCTCCCGGCCACTGTGATCAAGCCTCGGGGAGCTGAATGGCGCGCCCGTTGCGAGCCACCTACAAGGCTGCATCTGTTATTGACCCAGGCAAGACAGCAACCCACGAACATGAGTCCTAGCGCATCCCGGAAGCCTGGGAGAACCACTGCGAAGGAAGATTTGTTCCCTGTGCAGCAGTTGAGCCAGGGTCTGGCCTAGTCTAGCGAAATTGGAAAAGAGGTCATCTCCGCAAAAATGACAAACGACAGGGGCAGAGATGTTACAGTACTGTAGGTGAATGACCTCGGAGGAATGCGCTCAATCAATCCCAATGCCAGAGCAAACCAACGGCTTGTCGACGTCAACGGCATGCGTCCTCCCCCTTCTGCTCCCCCACGCTGAAGAACCCGAAAAGAACTGTTGCCTGCAAGATAGCGGATAGCTTGTTGGTTGAGATGACCATGCAGGATGCCGGGCGTATGCCAATGGCACGCTGCAGATCGAACGGAAGTTCGGATTGAACCCTTTCCCTTGCGTCCATGGCCTGTTTGTGGTTGCTCACGTCGTTTTCATGCCGCTGTTTCGTAGCAGCGCTCGGAACTTGGGTGGTGACACGATACAAGAAAAACCAAACACATATGTCGCACCTTCATTACTGACCTAGCCCATGCCGTTTGATGTTGGCCGTGTAGCCTGATAGTAGTAGTAAAGTAGTAGCATCTACCTGCCTGCTGCACGAAAGCGAAGACGACACCCGTTCCTCCCGAGAGTGGAAACTGGACTTTTTCAGCCCGGCTCGTTGCTTTTGCGCCATGAAGGACTCCTCCCAGCCAATGCTGACATAACCTGATACGAAGTAATAGAAAGAATATTCCATAGAATGCAGGGCCAGCGCCGATCAGTATGTCGCCGGAAGTAAACCGAAAAGTACCGACTCATGGACAAGCATGTGCGAGATTGGGCGTCATTGAGCTGTGGAATCCTTGGCAATGACCAATTGTTGAGAGCAGCAAGATTAACAAAATAACGAAGTGCATGGAGAGAAATCTGTTCAGAGATGACCCGGATCTCGCACGCACTATCAGACGACATAGCGATTTGCCGCTGGTGTTTTTGACCATTAGTACCCGTAGATGGATTACAGAGCATGGCCTGCATTGTCGTGCGCTGTGATTAGGTAGCACCCCTAGAAAGGTCTCATTTGCAAAGTAGAGGACGCAATTGTGTCCAGTGCTTGCGATGCACACAGTGCGATCCTGTGATATTGCACACGGCCCAAGCGGAGAGACGTGCCAGGATCCCTGACAGGGATTTTCGCTGTATACCTATTATGAGATCTGAGAGCTTATCCCGGAGCACCCTGCAAGGCCCGTTTTCATATCCGTTGAGGACTGAGACCTCGGAGGGCATCGAGCGGGGTTAGTAATAAGCAGACATGTCTCGAACTCTTGCAAACAAGAAGCATGTGCGAAACGGAGATACATGGCGTTTGATAGCTGGAAATGATAGGGGGTGGCAGAAGACAGAAGAAAGCCGGCAAGGAAACCGGCAAGTACCTACGAGTATCAAGGTTAAGCTGGGTTAAGTAGCGATAGAAGGTGGTAGCGTGTCCCCGCTCGACTCAGGGGTAGGGGTAGGGGTAGGGGTAGGGGTAGGGGGTAGGTTGATGGCTGGCTGGCTGGCTGGCTGATGGCCGACGAGGATCCAGGATCCGTCTTTGGTAAAGCGTCAGGAACATCAGCGTTATTGGCTCGCGGAAGCCAATGCCGACCCGCTGTGATGGGTAACGCATGGCGGGTGGGGTCTTGCAGTTCTGCCTTGAGCTTCTTCTGTCAGCTGCTTCTGTTCAGTCTTTATTCAGCTTGCTTTGAATAGTAGTCCTGCAATACATAGTCGATAGTAAAAGTAAGTATGCATAATGCATAAGTAGTTACTTATTCGAGAGAGCGGGAGAGCCGAAGCGAAGGAAGTATGAAAATGGTTGCTTGCTGTGCCGATGGCCGCTGGTAGTTCGGACAAGATCGCCGCCCCTGTGCAGTACATAGTCGCAGTAGTCACGTAGCCTTTCAGGGCGCAAGAGGATGTGGAGGGAGGGATACGAACACGCCATGGATGTTGATAACCTGCATATCTGAGACGCCGACAGCGTCGACTACCACCCAAGAACGAATCTCGCAGCATTCGCCTGCAAGTCTTCGGTCAAAGCATGAGCTGGACTGAAACAATCATGGGCAGCAAAAAAAGAAACAAGAAGAAAAAAAAAAGGAAAAGAAACCAATTAACGCCGTTGCGTGATGGCCCGGCATCTTGCGTTCCTCCCTAGGTCCGTCCATACAGGTGGCTTTTTCGATGAGGGGTCGCACCCGTTTGTTCCCACGGCCATCAAACACCAAACGTGGGGGAGGGAGGAACGGTTGGTTGACTTAGCCTCGACTCCCCTGAGGCTTGATTGAACCTCGTTTCGAGCGTTGCTTATTCCTTGTCTCGGTCGCGACAAGATCTCCTCTCCAAGAATAGGAACTGTGTGTTAGGTGCCGCATCGTCCTACGTCTATTGGTAGCCTCGTATCATTGTCAGCAAGCAATCGCCCCGTCACAGGGTCCGGTCTGGAAATTGGGTTGCCATGCTCTCAGTCAGCCGTTGAAGTTGTACACGTACAACAGAAATAATGTAATTATCAGCACTGCTCGACAGACATGCCAAGCAATCCAAACCAGTCGGTACACATCCCACTAGTAGTACATACAGGGCAAGAAGTGGGCATACAATAAAAGTGTAAAGTGTTGAAGTCATGATCGTCATATCCCAGGTGCTTGGGGAGGATGATGATGGGCCTATCAAATTGGGGAAATTGCTCCAGCAGACACCGATTCACCGAAGTGGTGGCGGAGAGCTGGTGGAGGGCATCAGCAGATCGATGCATCGAGCCGGATCCCCCATGGCCGAGGGACCGACGACGGCTGTCCCTTCCACTGCTTTCCAGTCATAGATAGTTACGAATAGTAGCAAGTCTAACAACCGGTGCTATCGGTTTTCTGTCCCTGCATGCATGCGTTCTAAGATAGAGGAAAAAGAACGCGCATATGCAGGTGTCAGACAAGACGGTGGGAGAGAGAGAGAGCCTCCGAGCGACTTTAGTGGGAAGCAACGGCGAGACGGGCGCTACTAGGCGACTCAACCCACTGTGGAAAAACGCCTGGACTGGGGAGAAGAAGCATCATTGAAACATTGGTCATTGAGCCGCCCCTACACAACACGAGTAGAAAGTATGCTCTTAGGTAAGTAAGTCGAGGCAATCGCTCTCATTCCTTAAGTACTTTTCTTGTTCATACATAAAGTAGGTAGGGTCATGATGAGATGAGAGATGCATCAGATGAAATGAGATGGTTACCTAGAAAGCTCAGCTGAGCTGATCTTTGTGCACCAGCGTGGTCGATGCATGCATAGTAGATCGATGAAAGGATGCAATAAGGAATATTTGACAGGGTCGTCAAACCAATTGCTGGGACTCTGCAGGGGCCTCAGCCTACCCGGCCAACTTCATATCATGCGAGTCTTAGCCTGGGAAAGACATGCAAATAAAAAGAAAATGAAGAGAAGGGAAAAATGAAGTTAAGGGGAGCAAGGTAAGGGGCAGGGGGGAGGGGAAAGCGGCGTTTGTTATGTCTCTTTCCCCCTACGGAGTACCTTGCAAACCTTCACCCCACGCCCAAAGTCTGCCTAGAGTCAGTCGGCACTTCAGAGAGGTAGGTTTGGTCATGATGAACATGGCATTCGTCATAAAGTAGAGCCACGAGACCATAGCTCCAGTCGTATCGCTTGAATCGCGCACAGTATGTCTGTCTACTTACGTAGACGGACTCTCTCCCAGGAGGACAGCGGTTGTGCGGTCCAAGTAGCAGCTGACGGGGTTATCGTTCAAATAGTTCACCTGGCAGTGGGATCGTCCCAGTACTTGTCCCAGCACTGGGGCAGTAAGTGACTGCGACAGTGCCATCTACATCTACTGTGTGTGCGTGCTTGGATCCACTCCATCACTTCGGGCACGCCCCCTCCTAACCCCTGAAGAAAAAGAATCTCTCTGGACACTTTTTCTCAAACATCCTTGCACCCAGTCGGCTCCAGTGCCCGAGTCAATTTCCACCGCTCAGGTTATCCTCATTGGGTCGAATCTCGCTGTCACCTCCGTTGATTGGAAGTCCACACTTAAGGTCCAATTGACTGGCGTCGTCTGGCGTCGACCGAGTCTAAAGCCTACCAGACTTTCTGTGCCTTGGTCTGTTCCCGTCCCTCTTTTCCGCTTCTCCTTCTTGCTGTCCTGTAGGCGATACCTATCACTCACTCCCTTCTGTTCACCACTCTGTCTCTTTCTGGAAATCCTCACCATAGTCGTTCATTTCAACCAACTTGGCCGACCCGGCATTTCAACTCTCTCCCCAACCGATCCGCGGGGGAAGCATCTTGCAACCGACACAGCCATCAACCAGAGACAAGGAAGTTTTGGTCACAGAGCAATTTCCGGCGCATCGTTCAACACCCGGTATTACGGGCCACTCTCTCTGGCATCCCAAAGCGAGGCAAAACATAACATTTGGTCATTCCCATTCCAGCACTCAATCAGTGAAAGCCTAGGGAAAACCCAGTCTCGGCTGCCGCCCGCCTAATCTGCAGGAACCATTGGACTCTGCCCGACGTTGCACAATCCCCCCCCTAAGAACAAGGACAACGACAAGTTCGACGACAAGTGCGAAAAAGACGGGTAGATCAGACCACGGATTTCCCATTTGCGACGAGTGCATGAGATATCTTCGTGTTTCAACGCATGATCCGAGAGCTACGATCGATCTCGCCGTCCTACATTGGGACGAAAAACCTCCATATATCAACCTGGCAGCCAACCCTAAGCCCGGCTGTGTGATCGTCAACTCCCCGTCACCCAGCTCCATGCTTTAATTTTTATTTTGTGACCAACAAATATAAGCTTAGCAGGTGAAACAGCTTTGTTACTGCCGGCCGGCCAGCCTACAGGTAATTGACCCAATTATTTTCCTTCCCGTCACTTGCATGGGGGTTTTATACCCTGTCGCTTCCCTCATGCGGTTGCACCTTGTATAGCTGGAGTGCTCTTCCCGACCACATACAATCGTCGTGAGGCATTGGGCGGCTTCATTTGCCGATGCAGCACTCGGCCTTGGGAGTCTGACATTTGAAACTTAAGAGATTATACTAAGTGTGCAAACATCTACTATAGGCGTTCCGCTCATTCTTTCCTGCGCCAAGGCCATAGCGCCTCTATCTCGGCTTCGTTCAAATTACTGGGCAACTGTCGCATCTACAAATCTACCTTTGCTTTCTCTTCTTTGATGGAAACCAGAACACATATCCTGTAGCTCTCTGAATCGGGCGGTCGACCTCCCGCACGTCAATATCGCCTCAGACATTGACAGGACTCAGCTACACAGCCAGCCATCGGCGCACGAGAACCTACCACCAAGATGAATAGGTTCAGAACCAAGAAGAAGGCCAAGGACGACATGTCCGGGCCCCGGCCTTCACAGGACTCTGAATCGTCGGGATTCAGGTTCAGGAAGGGGAAGAAGACACAGGAGGAACCAAAACCTGAGATCGACCTTGCCTCGGCCCTCCCATCATCGGATGACTTCCGTACCAGCTTGCTGATGACTGGACTCTCTGCTCGATTTTCCATGCTCCGGGAACAAGACGATCCCAACACCAAGATTGGAAAGGCACTCGATGACAGTGTTCTGTACCCAAACCGGCAGTCGAGGATGCAGGACCTGGGGCCAGCTGGTGCTCTTTTTGCTCTCGGTGGGCTGTCGGACATTGCCGAAGTTGAGTCGATTAGGGCCCCCTTCGCCCGTAACGATTCATACGCATCAGACAACGAGTCAACTCACGGCAGCGTCATGAGTAGGGCCAAGCCGACGGAGGGCAACAACCTGTTCGGAGGAAGGCAGAAGATCTACAAGATTCCTGTCGGAGGTGGTGGATCTAAGGCGGGCATGAATGGAAAGGCACTGTACGATGATGATGTTGCTTTATCGGCATTTCAGAAATGGAAGCGAGAAGAACAAAAGCGCAAGTCTCTAGACGGCTCCGGCGATGAGGGCGATGGTAGTTCCCGGAGGCCCTCTATGGAAGAGCCGTATCGACGCTCCGAATCGCCATTCTCCACCTCCTACAACCGGAAGCGGGAAACCAACTCAACTACATCTTCCATCCCTTCCATGACACGCAACTCGACAGCGGCAACTTCGGTGACATCGCAGCAACCTACCCCATCCATTAAAGACTCGCAGGGAGGCTCCACTGCTCCAACCTCTGCGAGCTCGACGCCGGCCTTGGAGCGGAGCTTCACGCGAACTCGCCGTCTCTACGAAACGGGCCTCAACCACGACCTGCAAGAACAGCAAACCTCGGCTCTGTCCCGAATGGATACACTCACGCGACAGCGCAACTTGGGATCACGGACTCCTGACCTCGGACAAGCCTCGCCATCCCCGACAACAACTGGGTTTTCCGATCGGTTCTTGGGAGACCGCAGGGTCATGTCCAAAGCTAGTGCCCCCCAGCTGCGCTCAATGAGCCCAAGCACATCGAGATCTGGAGCCGGAACACCGGATCTGGGCATACGAATGCCCAGTGGTAGTGATGGCCGGGGCAATTTTGGAGGGGCGCCGCCTCTAAGTCCCCCGATCAGCGAAAGCGAGGAAATTGCATCGCTCCCAATCGGACCCAACGATCGAGGCAAGGCAACTGCCTTGGGAGTGTTCCAGAAGCCAGCGCAACCGTACGACGAATCTCGTTTCGCTCAGAGGCAACTCCAGCTCCAGCAAGGCCGTGAGACGCCGACCCTGCGTTTCCGGACCGAGTCAAATGCCTCCCATGGATCGGCATCCTCCACACATCACCAATCTGAGCTTAGGCCTGAACTCTCTCTCTCGAGGACAAACACGCCGCTTGCGGAAGAGCCCAGGTCTCCCACGTTCTTCGATGACTCGGAAGCTTCCCCGATCAGTGGTCCACGATTATATGTTGAGCGTCCTGCCGACAATGTGCATCCTGCCCTTCGACAATCTGCCTTGCACACGCCACTCTCGGTTTCTGGCAGATCAGATGATGAACCATCTCCAACCCTGGAATTGCCCTCGTCTTTGTCAGCTCCATCCCAGCTCACCCCAGCAGACTCTCCCACCCTTGGCCCTGGCGCAATCGCGGGGCTTAGTGGTATGGTTCGCCAGCATCTCCGGGCCGACAGCGGAGCTTCTTCAATCTACGGCATAGCTTCCGCCACCGAAGACAATGAAAGACGCTACGCCGAAGATGTCGGCGAGGTCAAGGACTACCAGGAGTTTGTGAGTTCTTGGGAAACTGAGCGCCACTGCACCGCTTCTGGACTCGATACTGGTGTAGATGAATCGGTATCCCCAGGGAAACCGGGTGCTAGTAGGGAGTCTCGAGGTGCGGAGGAGTTTGCAAGAGAACTCGCTGACGGTGCCCGCCGCGTACGCGAAAGGCTTACATCATACGTCGAATCGGATAGTGGCTCGACAACGTCCCTGGCGTTTCAAGATACCAGGGAATCAGCCGCCCCTCAACAAGCCAAACCAACGCCGCTCGGATTATTGAGGACTAAATCTAGCCTTGGTTCGATGTCACAGCCGTCTAGGACGATGAGGATGCTAGGGGCTGGCTCTCCTACAACGCTGGGACCTGCCAATCAACAGTCTTCCGAGGCCAAAGAGGCAGTGACTGATACGTCTGGAGGAAACGAGTCTGAAGGCAATGGCGAGCAACATGCGGGGATCCGTGCGTTCCGCCAGGCCCGGCGGGATCTACAGAGGTTGAAGGAAGCCGAGTTGCAGCAGCGCCGCCAACCACCGCAGGCAAACCTACCTGAGCTACCTGCAGGGCGTGCAACACCAACCAACCAATGGAACCCTTCCCACCGCTCTCCCAGTCGAGACCAGAAACCTCCTCTGCCCCTGTCCCAGCGAAGGCCGAGCGAGGACTCTCTGGCCACGAGCTCTCGTTCCGGGTCTAGAGGCCCAACGCCCGTGGAACATGACAGAAGCGGCTCTGACTCGAGCCGCGAGCATCCAGGAGGCCGAACAACTCGATCGAGGAATGGCTCATCACCGCCGGGTCACTCACTGGAATTGAATGACGACCCCCGCCAGGCACTCCGATCCCCCGGTCTGCCTGGAACCAATGTCCGACGCTCGCCCCATGTCCCACCCCAAGGCTATGCTGGAGGCTCACCCGCGAGGACGCAACAAGGTCTTCGAGTTCGGCCTGTTCAAGACTCGGAGCTAGGCAACCTGTCCCCCACTTCGTCCGTGCCGTCATCTTTCCCTTCTTCATCTGGTCTGCCGTCGTCCCCACGCGCTTTCAAAGCATCTAATCCTGGTCTCAACTCGGACGGCACCGAGGTTCCTGGGCTCAATGACAACATGAAGCGCACAGTCAAGAAGAAAGAGATCTCTGAACCGACCTTCGTCATGTCCACGTCTCGCGTACCGACTGTGTCGCTACCCGCCGAGGCAGCTGCGAACCGGGAGCGCGGCAACAGCCGTTCAAGGTCCAACAGCAAGTCGGAGAGCTTTGCGCCACCACTACCACCGCTCAACCCCAAACGTCGACAAGACGGATCGAGAACTAGGACCGTCTTCGGTTCGTTGGTAGGCCGCAAGAGCGAACATGTTGACGAGGCTAGTGCCAGCGCGCCGCAGCTCTCGACGCGTTCTGCTCCTGGCTCGGCAAACCCCTCTGATGAGGACGACTCGAACAAGCCTGTCACACGCCAGCTCCGCAAGATGGCCGCGGAGGCACAAGGCATGCAGCTCAACCGCCCAATGGGTGCGCCGAACAACAGTGCCCACATTGCCAGCATTGGCCCTCCGGCCTCGAGGATGGTGGTGACGCAGAACAAAAAGGATCGGGATCGTACCAGCGGAGTCGTGACAGGCGGCATGATCTGATGCAGTTTGCGACTTACTTTGGCCAATTGCTTCCGCATCCCTTTCATGAACATTCCATTAAACTTCGATATTTATGACGAATACCCCTTGCCCCCCAGTGTTGGCTAATACACACTTCACTTGTTTATACCTTAGTGTCTTTATTTTCTTTGGGTTTCAATGCTGTACTTTCCTTTTTGTTATGCTCCGGGGAGTTCCGAAGCTTGATCGGGCTGGTCTCGGAGTTCAAGTGTGGTCTGAAAATCTACGCGCGCGAGGAACGGCGCCAGCGGCTTGACATATGCACAACATGGAATGGTGGGCTTCCCTCTCTTTCGTCTTTCTTCTCTCCTCGAGTGGTTTAGGGACATTCTGGCTGAGATACCGCTGCATATTTGTGGGCGTAAGAAACCTGATTTGGGGCAGCTTGTGCTGTTTGGCAAGCAAAGATTGAGGAAGGGTGTATGGACTCTCCCATGGGTTCTCAGTTGCAGAGGTTGCGTGTGGAGGCGAAGCGTATGGGCCTCGTGCCTCGATGATGTGTCACCTTCATGTACGGAAAGTAATCAGAGCACCAACCGAGGAATAGTGTCGATGAACAAGATGTACACTATGGCAGTGGACATGAGATACCTGCTCCTCTTCTTGCCGAGTGACGCGCCTTTCAAGCCTTTGCGATGTCGATGACCATGTAGATGCCATCTTCACTGCCACCGCCCTCGCTGCCGCCACCAAGCGAAACCCGACCTTCTCGTAGAAGCCGACGACGCCGGCGTTGATGTGAGCGCAGGCCTCGACATCCGACTCTTGGTAGGGCCGGATGAAGACCATTGTGATTCAATTGATGCCGCTGTCTCGGACTGAAGAGACAGTTTACTGGCGAGACTGAGATGATGGGAGGTTCGACTCAGGAGATGAGTAAATATGGTCCCCGTCTGTTCAATGAATCTGACATCACATCACCCCTCTGTTGACAACCCCACCTGCCGTGTCTGGTCCACGGAGCATTCATTTATAGTGGCAGGCGACGGGCGAGTGGTGGGATAGCTGGCGACGGAATCGCTAGCTTAACCAAAGGGCCTACAACTTCAATAGATACAGACCCCTTTCTAGAAATATTGTGCCTTGATGATTCACCGCTCGTGATACAAGAATCCCCCGGGTGTTTCGCGAAGGACAACCAACGAGGCTCCCACCAACACCTCCCATCTCGCTATCCTCTTCATCTCAGGCCATGGCAGACGTCGTCGGCACAGATGAAGAGAGAGAAGCCCTCCGAGGGAGCATCCCCCCTGCCTGCCCCCTCCCTTGCCGTCTTCGTCACCGACCTGCCTGCCACCCCCCGCCGCTACATCCGCCCCGCCTCGTTAGAAGGAGCAGGGCCCGGGGCGGAGACGGAGGTCGCCACGGGCACCCAAGTACTTGCTGTAGGGTGGATAGCCATGCGCGGTTTGTGCATCTCCAGAGGAGTACGCGACCGCGGACGGCACGGCCGTCGAGTGCACGATAACCGCGGGAGATGGGCAATGAGCCCAGGGATAGTTGGAGGCCGGCGTCTGCGATTTCGACAGGTACCAGAAGTACTTCAAGCCCGCGGTGGTCAAACGGCGTCCCGTCCGTTCGTGCAGGTCTTGGGACTGGCAGACGGTCTGGCCAACGGATGGAATGGCCTTGGGGTTTGATGATGCCCGCCTTGAGATAGACAGCCTACAGAGCGGTTCGTTCGTGTTGATGGAGGTGCGTATGGGTGTCATAAGATTAGTGCTGTGAACAGTGTCTGCATCGACGTACTTCTTGCCTCTTGCACGGCTTCTACTTGCGAGAAGACCCCCGGGAGGCCGCCGAGCAGCATGGAAACTGCGCGAGAAACGGACTGCTGCTGGGCGCTCGCCCCCCCTCTTGACCTGACCTCGCCGGGACTGGTAACTGGCCGGGACGTTCTCCTCATGTCGAGCTCTGTCAGACAAGGTTGGAGGAGCACCCTCACTGAATGCGTCATCTTTGCGAATGGGATGAATGCGGAGTGCAATTGTGTGCATTCCCCTGTTCTTACCACTCCTTGCCACCGCCCTGTTCTGCCCGGTCGCCGCGTGCTCCTCCGGCGCGGGCCTCGACGACCGGGCTCAGAGTATATCTTCAAGAAGGCATCGATCGAATGCATTGGGGGGAGAAAGGACCGTTGTATCGCAGCTGCCTCCCGCAAAAATGAAATGTTGCCCTCACGCCGGATTGAACGACGGACCTCGTCATGTCTTCTCGGTTGCGCCTTCCTTGTGAAGTGGGGCAGCTTCCTTACGAGTGACGCGCTCTACCACTGAGCTATAAGGGCCGGTTGGGCAAGTTGTAAAGCCTATGAGAGCTTCTTCGGATGTGGGAAAGCCGGCTAATCATAACTCATGGATACAGGATGCGGAAAAAGAGTAGATAAGGAGAAATGAGAAAGACACCCAGGAGTTTTGATCTACGGCATGTCACTTCTCTACGCAAGCGTGTACCTTCACCGGACAACCTAAGTGTTATAGTTAAGACGGAAATGAAAGAAGAAAAAGAAAAGCAAATTACGATGCAGCTCGATTTGAGACTGGGATTTGTTTGTTTAGTGTCGGAAGCGCCCGTGGATTGCACACTATTGATTGCAACACCACTTTCGCTGCTCAGAACTAGCTTACACAAGTATGTATTTACTCAAGAAGACTACCGATTGAACTTACAATTGTATCCTTACTCAAGATGAAGAGAAGTTCCATTTGAAATGCTGGCTGAGAGGTCAGGATGGGGGTGGCCTATCTACCTAATAAAGGCTGCTTGCTCCCTACCCATTTCAAACAACAAGACGAACCAACGAATACCTATTAGATATTAGATATTAGATCAGCGTTGGAATGTTCATCGTCCAACTTATCATTATTGCAATTCAGATTACGCGGAATGAATTAGCGACCAAGTGATAAGCGGTTTGGGAGAGCTCTAATCGTCCAACCTTATCAAGGGGAGTCGAATAGTCTTCTGCGCATGCCAGTCTTGGCCTGCCATGAGCCTCGCGGCTCTGCATCTACCAGAGCGACCTCCTTCACCGGGCGCATTCTAAGCACCCCGTCAAACCGCCGCTCGCCTGGTTGGGGCTGCTGCTAATTGAGTATCAATGGCTTGGCAAGGCTCTTGAGCCCACCAAACTCATAAGACAGCTTACTGCCCCATGGCGGGACTCCGGTAAAGCAGTGAATCATCGCCAGCCCGTGTGAGCGACCCAATCCTCGGGCAGCAGTCTAAATTCGTCGAATGCGGTGCAGAGCTTGCTTGGTCGACATGCTCAACGCGTCTAGGGACGAGGATGTTCGTCATCATCTTTGATCGAAAGGTCCAGTATCCCACATGCAACTATCCCTTGCCCTTCGCTTGTTGAGACTTGCACACGCGGTCAATGTGTGCTATCAGCTCGTCAATCCTGTACGGTTTCGTCGTCACGCCATCCTGGTACCTGTTAGCCTTTGCCAATACCGCGCAAGCCAAAGGCGCGCGCTTGTCAGTTGTCGTAGACTCACCATGCCCGACTCGATTGCCGCCGTGATCTGCTTCCCTCGTACGTTGGCCGTGACTCCGATTATGGGCTTGTGGTCCGGTAATTCTTTCTTCTGCTCCAGCGACCGAACCTCCTTGGTGAACTCGATACCGTTCATAACGGGCATCTCGATATCGCACAGGATCACCTCGAACCGGGTGTACAGCGAGACATCGCGGCTCGCATATCCCTTGGAGGGGGAATGTCCGAGGAGCTCGAGCGCCTCTTCGCCGTGGTTCGCCGCCTCGACCATAAAGCCGCGCTTCCGGAGAAGATTGCAGAGAACCTTTTGGTTCACGAGATTGTCCTCCACCACCAACACCATCCGATCCGTTTTCGTCGATGGCACCGGTGATCCGGGCGGAACAAGTTCCATGTCAATCGGGACGACGCTGTCCTCAGCAGGCGCGATGACCAGAGGGGCCGCCGCCGTCGAGAGACCCAGTGTTCGGGTCATCTGTATGATCGGTTCGGCCGTGACCGAGGCGCGGCGAGGGGCCGAACCTTTTGGCGTCCTGACGTAAAACGCAAAGGTGCACCCAGCGCCGGCGTCGCTGTGCATTCCAATTTGGCCGCCTAGCATCTCTGTGATCTGCCGCGATATGAACAGACCCAGCCCAGTGCCTCCGTACTCAATGTGCGTCTTTGGCGAGGCTTGCGCAAACCGTTTGAATAGTACGCTCATCTCCTCTTTTGTCAGACCCTTGCCTGTATCCTTCACATGAAAACACAGATACACTACCTCGTCCCATACATCAAACTCTCGAATGTCCTCGTGCATCGGGCTGACCGGCTTCGCCTGCTCGTACCGGCGTGGCACATACTCAACACCGAGGTCTTCACCCGTTGGTGGGGCTGGATGCGCTGAAACCGTGATGTCGATATTGCGGACCGCCGAAGTCTTGGTGAATTTGATGGCGTTCGTGACCAAGTTGATGACAATCTGGAGGAATCGGTTTGGGTCTAGCAGGATATATTCTACCCCATGGGCAGCCAGAGATGGATCTTCGTTTATCGACAGTGATATTCCCGTCGTTTTGAGTTCCGGTTCGAAGATCCTCAACGACGACCTGACCAGAGTGACTGGCTGGACAGGTATGGGCGAGACCACCAAGAGGTCGGCGTCCAGCTTTGACAGAGTGAGCACATCATCCACAATCTGTTTCTGATGCTGAACGCAGTACATGATGGTATTGGCTGAGTCGATTGCGCTGTCCAGATGGGTCCGGAGACTGCCAAGAGCGAGGGAATTGCCGGGCGACGAGGCTGCTGCGTCCGGGACGCTTTGGATATCACCAAGACACCTTCTCATCGCTTCCACCACTTCCTCTCCGCAATGGAGCACAGCCGAAAGGGGGTTTCGGATCTCGTGGCTGATCATGTCGATGAATCGCTCCTGGTGGGTTCTGAGTCGAATCGCCTCGTCCATCTTGTCTGTCAAGATCTTCTCGGCCAGCTTCTGCGCGCTGATGTCCGTAACCCAGAAATCAATATAATCCACGTTCCCATCGTCCTTGAACTTGGTAAAGCCCGTCGCCAGAACCCAGGCCGAGCTCTCGACGATCTCGTCCCCGTCGTGCATGCTAAAAACCTTGTCCTTAAGCTTGAGCTCCATCGCAAAGGGACCTGCCTCCCTCTGTAGATTGCCGAAACACTCTTTCCAGGGATCAACATAGGCATCATCTAGAAACGGGATCCAGGGCTGGGGTCCGTGTACATGCCCTCGGGTGAAACCGTAATAGTCGTGCCAGGCGTCGTTGCCGTACTCTACATAGCCGTCCTTGTCTGTTCGAACAATGCCAAGGGGACAGTGCTCGGCGTAGTTCCGCCACTTTCCCTCGGATTCTTCGAGCTCTTTACTGCGGACGAGCAGCTGCTGTTCCACCCACTTCAGCTCGCTGATGTCGATGGTAAGCCCCATGACAGACTCAACCTGGCCAGATTCGTCCAGATCAGCGTAGGCGGCACACATTATCGTCATGTACTCGGAGTGCATGTGTCCTTGTCGAAAGGGCTGCTTGATTCGGAATTGAAACTGGCCCCCCTTCTTCTCGGCGAGGACGCGGGTCCACCACTCTTCCACCAGAGGCTTATCCTCCGGAATCACGTTCTCGAGCCACTTCGTATATTCGGCAGTACCCTGTGGCAGACCAGCAAACCGGTACCAAACATCATTGGCATAGAGAAGCTGCGTACATAGGTCAGCATCCCGTTTGGTCAGCGAACAGCAGGGTCGGGTTGGGGGCTTACGTCTCGATCGGGCCGGGCAATTGCGAGCCCGACAAGGGAGCGCTCTGCGAACTTGGTGAATCTCCATTCGCTCTTCTCGAACTCCACCTTTGCCCTGTTGATCAATTCCGCTCGATCCCTCACCTCGTCGGCTAACCTGATCTTGGACACCTGCGACGCAATCGCCTCCCTGATGTAACGCAGGAAGTCGCTGTAGGCCTGGTTGTAGCGCCGGTACGGGTTGAGACCGAAGATCAAAAACGCCACTACGTCGTTCTCGAGCTTGATCGGCACGATGACGAATTGGCGACTTGGTAAGCCAAAGCCCTTCCAGCCGATTCCGGAAAGCAGTTTGTGGAGATTCGGGTGATCCGAATTCAACATAACCGTCTCGCCCTTTTCTAGGGCCTCCGCAACTACAGGACCAAAGCCGTCCAGGCCATGGGGTATGTTGAGGTATGCTCGCGCCAACTCATGGTCTTGATCGACCCCTATTGAGCCTTCCAAGTGGCAGGTGAGGTGTGTTTTGGACGGAGGTGCGGGCATGCAGGGCTTTTGATCGACCGAGTACAGCAGCGCGAAAGGGAGGTCCCTCTCATTTTGGCCGAGGCCAGCCAGTGTTGTGGGCCAGAGGTCCTCCAGGGTGGTGGCTCTGGATATCTCTTGGATTAGGTGCTGCACACAATCGCTTCGGCGCTGGCTGATGACGTGCATGGTGAGATCGTGTGGCGTCCCATAGGAGGCCATGACTTGGCCATTCTCGCCTATGAGGGGCACAAGTTTCCAGTCAAAGTAGGTCTCTTCTAGAAAGCCATGCCTCTCCATGAGCAGCATCGAGGCGTCTCCTGATGCCGGCTCTGCGGTCAAACGCTGATTTGTGATGATTTTGTCGAAGTAACTCCAGAAGTCGGGGAAGACATCCGGGGCGTCCTGGCCCATCATGGTGGGATGCTTGGCACCGACAAGCGGGACATAGGCCTCATTGTAGAAGATGGTGAACTTTTCCCCCAATAGATGATGCAGGGTGCCGAGTCGACGATGATCATGCGAAGCAATTGCCTAAGCTCCTGGGGCCATTGCTCGATAGGACCCACGGAGGTATTGGCCCAGTCAACACCGAGGAGGAATTGCTGAAAGGCGGTCAGATGATCCGAACAGGTATTGAGCAGCCAGTTGAAGTTGGGGCGACCGGGGGCCGGGCTACCAAGCTCCCCTGCTTCGAGAGGACGCCAGGCTTCATCGTCTCGTGATACCAAAGATATCATTGAGGAGAGCCGTGGAAAGCCGGAGGAGGATTGTCGAAGGGGTCGAAGTTCAGTAGGAGAAGGGGAGGGAATAGCGACCCAACAAGACTCGTGTCAGGAGCTCATCGAGGTAGCAAGCAGGTGGCCTCACAAGAAGCGCGCCCACCCGCTGACATGCGTTTGTTGGGGTTTGGGTGGTGAATTTAGCTCGGTCCGAGATAAGGCGGGTAAATGTGTTGTGTTACTGTAGGCAGTAGGTTAACGTTAGGTACAGTACAAGAACAGCAGCACAAAGTCCAGTGCGGGATGAGTAAAAGAGCGACGGATAGACAGAGACATTGGTTGCGAAAGAAGAAAGAAGAAAGGCGATCAGCTTTCCTTGGTCTGTTCTCTCTCTCTCTCTCTCTCTCTCTCTCCCCTCTCTCCACCCCCCTTTCGAGACTGCTGTGGTGGCGAGAAGGGGATATCTTTCTTTTTCTTCTTCATCCTCTTGGCCTGAGGGAGGGACGCGCAACCGTTGCTCACGCCACCACCCTGCCTTACGGAGCGTTCTAGACGCCCCTCGTGCGGCGGACTAGCGCAACAACGACATGAGTCGCCAATGAAAGCCCTCTAGCACACACACGCCGAAAGATCCGGGGATATGAGGCACGATCGCGATCAATTTGGGTTGCGGCTTAGCAGTTCGAAATTGAATTTGGTCTTGACAAGTGTCATTTTGCCAAACCGAGTTGGGGGATTGGAGATTAGAGAGATTGGATGGGTAAGTAGACCAGCAGACCGGCTGACCGGCTTTAGATGAAACTGATCAGTCACGACTCATCATCCACTCCTTCCACCCATACCTGTCTATGTACATACATGCATCTTCAATATCCGAGTTGGAATTGCTCCATGGGAGACGTTGTCGATCTCCCGCCCCAGTGTCCAACTTTACCATCGGGATGGGCCAACATCACGAATCGGTTGACATGCCGAAACTGCCAAGGATGCAACTCATAACCTTAGATCTTCATTTCATCTTTCATCTGGACATGTCAGGGTCAGCCAACCTCGGCGAGTCTTTTTTTTTATCATTTGATTCTATGGATACTTGCTAAGAAGTAAGTAAGTAGTGGTGATTCACCAAAGCTGAAAAAGAAACCCCCGGATAGCTTATTCCCATGCGCGTCCCCTATGCTCCAGGGCTTTAAAATGTACTTACTTAGCGCATGTGCAAGCCCCACTCCCAATCTTCAGTGTAACTGCCACACACACAATTTCTCCTTTCTTTTAGCCGTTCATCAGCCGCGCAAATCTCTTTCTCCGCGCCGTCATCTCCATCCCCTAAGGAATTTCATCAACATCGCTGTACGAGCTCATGTGTGCCGTCTTCCCGCCCATGGCATATTTATCGTCGGGCCGTGTCCAGTCGGCTCGGCTTCGAGGGGCCGGGACCTCAGGAGGTACTGCTTGCTCCATCTGCTCCACGGGTTCTGCTCTTCTGTGTGGGATGTTGCCCTCAGCTCAGAAATTAAGTCCTCGAGAAGGGCAAGAAACTGGGTGCAGTGGCCGGCCTGGCTCGTCTAGAGGCTCGTCCAACACAGTAGGTCAGCCGTGTAGTGAATTTGCAGTCTTTGCCGAGTTTCCGATGTTTTCGAGAGCAATGGATCAGTCTGTAGCACCTGATTCGTGGACTTTCTCCAGCCTGTCTTCCACGTTGTGAGTACTCTAATATTCGCTACGGGAAAGCTCACCTCCAATTCCAGAAAGCAGTTGATTACAAAATTGGATTGCAGATGGGCGGGCTACCGGATTTACATTCACGACGTACTTCAGACTGTCAGCGTATGATAAATAGGAGCGAGTTGTGCAGGTGTTCAGAGCAAGATAATCCGGAACAATTGCATGATGGCTCCCTCCGGTCATCAGAGAGGTCACCACAAGCGGATGGCTTATGCGTATACTCGGATTTCTGTGGCAAGATTCCCTCGAACAGTCTCAGACCCTTTGCAAGGTCCTGCTACCAGTTTGTCGCCCCCCGGGCCTGAATAACCAGTACCATATATTCTACAGTCCGGTCTTAAAGGTGGCCGAAGAAAACCCAGTCAAGGCTCAAGGTTTAAGCTTGCTGCCATTCGATTCAGGGGTACCGAGGAGTGGCCAGATAAGGTTGATCGGAGGACATGTGAGCAAATAGGCCTTGATAAGCTGCATGAGTCCATTATTCATTGCTTAAGTCCTTAATGGCAAACACCAGGGAGCGAAATTACACGCAGATGAAGGACCCGATGCACCAATATATGTACGGATAGGTTCCATTCTTCTCAGTGCTATTGGCAACACCGTCTCTGCGCTCCTCTCCTGGTACCACACATATTTACATGGGCCGACTAGATTTGAAGCAATAGAACCGATCCTTTTCGGGGCAAGCCTAATAAGGAAAGTTTAGATTGACTTCCCTGACTCCAACCCTCGGACCCCAGCACTAAGACCCTCAGCCGCATCCCCCGCGGAGAAACCGTAGGGCAGACCCCTGACCGGACACTTTTTTTTGTCGATGCAGCAAAGTGGATCAACTCTTTCTGCTGGATAACTTCCCGGTAGGGAAAGGCCATTTTGCTGCTATGACATCGCATGACTCGAGCACGAAGGGGTCTAGATGCTGCCAGTTCATGACCAGCGGACACGGAATGCTCAACAGAGCAGGTAGTTGGCAGTTCAACGCGCTGAGCGAAGAGTCAATGTCCTGTTTAGATCCCAACATGAGGGAATCCAAGGAAGACGGTCAGGGAAATTTCGCTACATGATCTGCACAGTTTTCCGGCACGATCTTGTGCCGGAAAGCCTCCCCCATGCACGGCGCAAGCAGCATGGGCATCCTGCCGAACCAGCTCGGAGCGGCAGCGGCAGCAGTAGCAGCAGCGCCGCCGCCGCCGGGTGCGTCGCGAGGCGGGTCACGCGCGCGTGCAGCTGCATCGCCGCGCGCTCCAGGACGGTGCTCAGATGATGATGCGGCGCCGTCGTCGTGGTCGCTGCCGTCGCGCGATTCAACTCCTCGGCGTCGTCGTCCGCGAGCCGCGTGCTCTGGAGCAGGACCAGGGCCTGGACGTGGGCGATGTGGGTGCCCACCGGCAGGAGCTCGAGGCCGCCGTCTCCGCTCTCCACGCGGCAGTACCCGATGGCCTCCTCGATGCGCTGGGCCAGGATGGACGCCAGGGCCGCCCGGTTGCTCGGGGTCTTGGACGCGTAGATGGCGCAGGTGCTCAGCGCTTGCGCCAGCGGCGGCGGCAGCACCGGGGCGGATCGGGCGGTCAGCGGGTGGATGAACGGGGCTTCCAGCCGCGTGGCGAAAGTCTTGGGCCATGATACGATGTACTGCTTCAGGACCCGGCTGACCCATCTGCCTACCGGCGTTGCCTCGGGGACGTATGATATGCCTCTGGGAATCCACATAGCCGGGTCTACAAGTGGCACCCGCTGGATATGGGATGATGATGGCGACAGATGGGATTCAAAGGAGGATGGCTCTTTCGTCGCTTCTGGGCCAGCGCCTACAATTTCACATTCATCATTCCTCGCCCGTGGGTTTGGGCTGGCCAATGATGACTCTGCGAGCTGCCCATCATCAGCCCCTGGCGCAAGATAGCCGACCTGTGGATCTCTGCTCGGCCTAGAATTTGCGGAGGCTGGGGAAACGCGGAGAGGCTCATTCTTGTAGTAACACCGCACGCCACGATTGGCACAGCGGGTGCATTGGGGTGTCTGGGGGGTCACAGCGACGCTTCGCTTTAGCGCATGGCACGCACGCCTTCTGACGCGACGACATCCGACAGACAGTATGTGCGAATGAATTCTTCTTCTGGATTATGGTCCTTCGTCGAAAAGTGCGATGGAGAAGTTGAAGGTGAAGTGAACTCTATCGGTCTGTCCCGCACCATCAGGAAGACGCGGGCAAATCAGTTCCCCCGATGCTGCTTACATCTTGACCCCTTTTGGGCTTAGACTCCGCAGGCCCCTGACGGTAGGCCCCATCCACCGAAGTGTAAGCAGGTTTACTGGCTGTCCAAACGATATGACCAGTCGGCTAATAACAATGCAGGACCGTTGTTTCGGCCTTACTGACAAGGCCCTGGAACTCGGATCATTTCTTGCAAGGAAGACATGCCCTAATAATATGAAAATCTTGCTTGCCCTACACTCGTAACTGTTTAGCGAACGAGCCTTGGTGATGTCTTCCTTGATACACCGCCCCTGATAGGAAATACTGTAGCTCGCCGGATCGTCTTGGACTTTTATATCCAAATCGGCTCTCGCCCCATCGATATATGGTGCCCTGCTTCTCCCCCAGAGTCCCAACCAATCAAAGCCTGCCCAGCCGGATCCGCTTCCCAGCGGGCCGCAGAACGAGTAAGGGGTTGTCGTCGACGAACTGCCCCTCGACGCCCACGAAGCGGTACCGCCGCACCTCCCGCACGAAGTTGTGCAGGTAGGGCAGCGCGTCCATCTCGGCGAAGGGAGGGAAGCCTGGACCCGGGGTCCGGTTCGATAGCTCGAGAACCTCGCGGCGGAGCTCGCCCTGGACATCGTGCTTCGTGGCCATCGTGTATGCGCTCCATGACAGGGCTGTGGCGGACGTGTCGTGATCACCTTGAAGGAGAATGAGGAGCTAGTTTTCATTTTCCCCCAATTGGTTAGCACATTTGCGATAAGACTGCTTGTTCGTTTTCCAGCGCTTACGTGGCCAACCATGTAGTCGTCCGTCATTCCCTGCGCAGAACCCCCCGGTAAACTCTGCTCGATGAGATGTGTCAGAATGCCAGGAGATCTCTCATAGTTTCCGGTAGACTTGGAGGACATCATGCTACGCCGTCTTTCTTGGATTAACTGGTAGAGCAACTTGTGCAACCAGGCCGTAGCAGACTTGAACTTCCTGTTCGCCTCACAAGGCAGCCGGCGGAGAGGCACAAAGCTGTCAGCCAACATCAGCAGACTTTCGATGTTGTCCATGTCAAAGATGGCATAGTATGCATCGTGAAAGCTCTATTTTTCCTTAGCAGCGACCCGACCTCAGAAGCCTTCTGCTGGAAGACGGGGCCAAGCCGGCGAACGTTGTCGGGCGTGAAGGCCGCGTTGAGCATCTTCCGGTGGACTCGATGCTCATCGAATTCGAGCGCGACTATGTCATTACCAACAAACGCTTTGGTCATATGCCGCAACTGGTCTGGCTTCTGGAACGAGTAGCAATGCGTCTGCAGAATCTCCTTGTAGGCGGCTGGGGAGTTGACAACCACCACCTCGCTGTTGCCAACCGTCAGATAGCGGACGAAAGGCGACTGCGGGTGTTCCCTGCTCCACTTGGTCTGTAAGGATGATGTCGGGAGTCGGCGCATTGAAGAGGTTGATGGACTGGCCGAAGAAGAAGCGGCCATCCTGAAATCACGTCACATGTCAAATAGTGATCAATCAATTGTTGCCCGAGGCGAAGACCATGGGCCAAGTCACTCACGGTTGGGCCAGGTATGTGGCGTAAGGGAGAGACATATCTGGGATACAGGAAGACCTGATAGATCTTCACGATCGCGTACTGAACTAGGAAGAACAAGGCAAAAGCTGGCGCGAGATGTGCCCCGACAGCGCTCGAACCGAATCGCGAGTGCTGGATTCTAGCCAGCACTAGTGTCTAGATCGCGGATAGTGCGGCGCAGTATAACAACATCATCGTGATGTAGACGGTGGGATGAAGTTGGTATTGTTACAAGTAAAATGGAAGTTGGAGGCCCAATATTCCTGTGACGTGATACAGTCCACATCAACCACGGTTACATCAAAGCGAAACTGTCATATCAAGTTGCTTTTAGCATGATGGAGTGTCAACGTCACTCCGGTAGCCCCCCGCCCGGTCAAGAGTGCGGCTGGGAGATGGCGCAGTCTTTAGCCAACAATGATTGAATCTCTTCCCGGGTTGATTGGTCCTTGTTACATGAGGGGGTGGGCAGTAAGACGCCCTCTTTGGACTTTGGTGATAGATCCCGTCAAATGATCACTGCGCTGAGGGGCCATCAGCTATGTAAGCCAATAGGGAAACATGAATATCCCGAGGACCCGAGTTTGAGTTTGTATTACTTGAATGCGTCATTAGTGAGCCGAGGTAATACTAGTTACAACCAGGCCTCTCTTCAGGTGTCTGCTTGAGTATGCGTGTGGCAGCCATCAGCCGCCCCTATCTTTATTAGTGAGTCCTTGACTAAAGTACTTAAGCATCAACCGTGTGTGGGGGGCGAGTAAGAGTGGGAAACGGAAACAAAAAGAGAGAAGAGAGGAGGCAAATATTGGTGCTTTTTGAGCCCCAGTACTCCTGGCACATGTGATTCCGCTCCATAAACGTCTTTCCATCTTGAATGCCTCCGGCCAGGCTTGCCTAACCACGCGGAGTCAAAGTCGGTGATGGCCGGTTTGCCGTAGGTGATATGGAAGTTGTCGAGCACGAGCCGTAGCCTCTGATTTCCAGGATGACGGTCTGCCTCAATGGGTATGATATGGTCGAATATGAACACCCAATCAGTCTCTTCCTCCCTAAATGTAGACAATCAACCACCTATACAGTAAATCTACTCCTCAAACCTGAACTTGATATCCTCAAGCATCTCCTTCCCCAATCGCCACCCCCCGATCATCCACCCCACCACCCCCTTCCGCCGCGCGATACGCAAACGGCCCCCGGAACCGCGTCTCGAGCCTGACGGCGTGCCGCAGCCCGAGCACGGGGAACAGCCGGCCGCGGACGCCGGCGAACCCGTGCCGCGCCGCCAGCCGCGCCCCGTTGCGTGTGAACCAGACGGTGCGCGCCGCGACGTCGTCGCCGTGGTAGCCCCACGAGCGCGCTGAGGGCGCGTCCGCCCGCGCCGGCCGGCCCGGGAACTCGATCGGCGCCCCGCTGTGCGTGCAGAAGCCGATGGCTACGGTGGCATGCTGCTGCTGCGGGGGTTTCTTGGCATCGGTGGCTGCAGAAGGGCCCAAGCCTAGGATCTTGATCTCGAAGTAGTATGTCTCGATGTTCGCGGGCAGTGGCTTGTCGGCGGAAATACAGAAGACTTTTCTTTGCGCGGTGAGCGTGACGGTGAGCCCGTCCTCGGAGAGCAGGTCGCCGCCTGCGATCCAGCGCGTGGGTAGCATGCCACCTTTTCGCAGGAAAGACTCGACCTCGACCTGGTTGGCGCTTCGTGCCAGCTCGAGGGGCGTCCAGCCGTAATGGTCCTGGCGGTGGAGGTCGGTGCCGAGGTCGTGCAGCTGCTCCAGGAGTCGGGTGCTGCCATTCACCGCGCAGATGGCGTGGAGTTCTGCGTCGGCTTTCGCGGCCTCAGGCTGTTGCTCAATCAACATGGAGAGGATGTCTTCAAGGCCAGGCTGTTCAAGCACCTTGGACCAGCTCTCGTATGCGAGGGCTAACGCAGTCTTGCCCTCTGTCGTCTTGAGCGAAGCGTCGGCGTCGGCGCCAACGAGAAGGCGAACGCAGTCCGCGTGGCCATGCATGGAGGCCCGATGCAGGGCATTCATACCCTTCAGTGTGTCTTGTCTGTTAACGTCAAGACTAGCGACACCTCCCTCGTCACGGGCAACTTTGATGAGTAACTCAACCACGCCGTGAAACCCACGAGATGAAGCTTGGCGCAGAGGGGTTTATTCCTCTTTGTAGGCTTGTTGATCTCGGAGGCGGAGAGATTGGCTTTGATAAGGCTATCCAGAATGAGGCAGGCCGACTCTGGCGACTCGCTCAGACAGGCCATGAATAGCGGCGTCCGATCATGAATATCGAAGCAGTATGCCTTTGCCCCTCGTTGGAGAAGTATTCTCACACATTCGGTATATCCCTGGAGCGCGGCATCGTGGAGAGGCGTGCGTTTCAGTTTGTTGCCGAGGTTGATATCAGCGCCCTTCTCCGCGACAAGCTCTAGACATTTCCCATGGCCTTTCAGGCATGCCTGGTGCAGAGCCGTGTCTCCATCGTTGTCGAGGTCATCAATCTCATCGACGTTGTGTTCAAGGATAGTGCTGACGCATTCGAGGTCGCCGGTATAACAGGCCGTTTGCAGAGGCCTGAGAGAGTGGCCGTCATCCACATTGATATCCGCCCCATGGTCTAAAAGGGCTTTGAGAAGCGACTTGGGCGCATTTGCTCTCCATAGAAAGATGTGGAGGGGCGTCCAGTTTTCGGGCGTTCTGGCATTGATCAAGCCAGGCCTCGACTCTGCCGGGACGTGCTGGAGAAAGAGGTCGAGAACTTCAGGATTGTCCGCGGTATAAGCAACATAATGCAACGGACTCCACCCTCCATGGACTTTGCCAGTGGCCAGAGTGGGATTTCCCTTGTGGTCCAGCATCAGCTGCATAGCCTCCAGGCTTGAATCAGTAAGCAGCCACCGATGAAAGGCAGGCATGGAGCTGTCCGACTCGAAGTTGACATCCCCGCCATGATGGAGAAGAAGTTCCAACATAGGGAGACAATCTGCCTTCTCTGCAGCTACCTGAAGCGTACTTCGCCCGCCAGATACTTCATTTGGATCTTGACCCTGTTCAATCAGACGTTTGGCCCATGTGACGAGCCCCAGGTATGCCGCCACATGAAGTGGTCTTCGTGGATCGCACAGATATGCTGCTTCGTCGCCCTTGGCAGCCCAGAATTTGCGCTGCCAATTGCCAAAAACGGTTGCATTATTCGTAAGAGCCTCGAGCTCTTGGAAGACTTCAGTCCAAGTGATGTTGTCCAATCGCTCCTCGGGAGTCCGTGACTCGTATGCTTGTCGAAGGTGGGAGGGCCAATGTACGATCTCATATCTTATATGGCTTCCGTCATGTGTTGGACTGTTGCTGCTGTCATCCTCGTCCATTGTGTCCCCGAGGTCAGCAACCTCCCTATCATCTTCATCCAGAGACTCGTCTGTAAGGTACCCCGAGTCGTCTTCGTCATTTGGCGAAGCTTGGGCTTCGTTCTCAACGACCGCTTGGCTCTCGGTGCCTTTGGCGACAGGTTCGGTGATGCCGTGTGGTACTTGATCTAATGAAGGATCGTTACCGTCACTAACATCTTCTGGGGCCTCGAGGGCTGTGGCATTCAGACTGTTGTCGCTCGTCCCTTTCCCAGTTTCGCTTGTTTTGGCGTCTGGATCTTCAGTAGTAGCATCAACCTCAAGAAGCCCAGCACGCATTCGAAACAGGGGGTTATTGAGGTGACGGAGGCAGGTCAACGCTCTTTGTAGATGTTCTTCTTTCTTTTCAAACGCCAGGCTGTTGGGCTGCGAGAGTAGTGTCTTGCAGCGGTCGCAGTACTGCCCAGGCGAGTGGCTTTCGTCATGTTGAGGCTGGCTGTCTACAGCTTCTGTACAAAACGTTGGGATTTGGTCCCAATCTTGCAGATTGACATATTCTGCACCGGAGCGTTGAATGGTCAAGAATGGCCCAGCCGCCTTCTTGATCTGCTTCCGGAATAGCTCGGTAGCAACAGGGAATTCAGCGACCGTAGATGTGCTATCGATGTGTTCTTCTCCGGACATGCTCTCATAAGCGCCATAGAAAGCATCACTGATTTCTTCTATTATCGGCAAGTCGTTCCCAGGCGTAAACAGAGTCCAGGATACGGCAATGCGAAGGAGACTTGCGTAGTTTGATGGCAAAGATTCAAGGGCTGCCTTATATGAGCTCCTGGTGCCTTCTGGTAAACGTTTGAGCCTATTCGAGAGGTTTTCGTTGAAAGGCTCCTGCAGAAAGGGTACGGCGACGTCAACAACGTACCCAAAGTCGTGACCGGCCTTTTCAAGGACCGTTGCGCATGCCTCCTTGATGTTGGCTTCAGAAAGGCCTGGCACGCTCTTGAGTGCATCCGTGGCTTTCATGCTCATCTCAGCATGGTTGTAGTCATTGGCATCGATGATAGTCCGGTCTCCTCCAAGCATGGAGAATTCGAAGTAGAATGGCCCAGCTACGGAGCACCCCACGATGGTCCGCACTTGTTGGTCAGATGCAGATCTTGGAGTCTCGAAGATTGCCTCCAGCGTCCCCGAAAGCTCCCTTTGTTCTTTGTCCTCGAGATTATCCACGGCATCTAACACGATATAAACGTCGATTCGCAACAGAGAAGCGAGCTTGACAATGGCCTCCTCGAATTTGGGCATGTATTCGTCTTTTTGATTGGTGGCTTTGGTCGCATTGGAACCTTTGCCAGGCCTGCTGCTCTTGGGATTGGCAAATACTTTGTTGCAGTTCTCGAGAAGAGAAACATCCTCACCATCAGTAATTGCATGCTGGAGAATCTGAAGGTATAATGTGTTGTATATGGTAGCGAGCTTGGGGGTTTCCTTGTTGGTCATAGAGCTGCCAGCGTCAAGCTCACCGGAGGCGTAAAGGATGGCAGTACGTTCTGTGCTAGGACGGCCGCTCAGCTTCTCATGGACTGAGGCCAAAAGGGTAGATTTACCACTGCCTACACAGGTAAAAGACATTAGCTCCTACTCGCTCAGAGTACAAGGATCTCGGACTTACCTTTTGCTCCGGCAAGACACAGGGCACGGTGGGATTTGGAGCTTTCCCATTCGCGATAGAAATCATGCTCGAAGATCCATTGGCATGTTTCTGGAAACCTGGCTGCAAGCAGCCTTTGCAACGTGGTCGACGTATTATTGGCTGATACGTTCAAGAGCTTTTTGATGCGCTCAAACTCCTGCATCGCAAAGTCCCACGGCGTCTTCGCTTTCGTTGTGCGTATGAGTTCTTCCATCTTGCTCTCGACACTCTTCAGCATTTCCGACTGGCCCTGCTGAAGCTTGAGCAGTGTCGGCTGGAAATCGCGGATGTCGTCTATGGTACTCATCATACTGCTAGTGATGTTTCCCAAAGATTCGAGAGAGTCGAGAGAGCGCTTTTCGAAAGCTGCCTGTGTGTCCTCGAGGACCTTCTTCTTTAGGGAAGCGATCTCGCTGATTCTTGCTTCGAACTTGCTCTTGGAGGCGCCGAAGAAGTCCTTGAAGCCATGTCTCAGCTTGTCGAGCTTGTCGCCCTCGATGTGACGCTTGACGGAAAAGGCAAAGCGGAGGACGGCGGTGTAGGCGTTCACAATGTCGTCAAAGAGCTTGTTGACGACTTCGTTTGGTTTCCAGCCTGGCTTAGACCTCTCGTCGTACAATCGGTCGTAGTGAGGGATGATGATCATGATCTCGGTGATATCTGTCAGGCCTGAGCCGAACAGGCCATAGAGCTCAAAATTGCTCTGGATTGCGGACAGGGTCAACTTGACGGCAAACCAAGCCAAGCCAGCACTTTCGGGGGCACCTTTCATGGCGTAATTTCCCACTGAGATGAAATTGTTGATGTTACTCAAGATGTTCTGAATCCATACTCCCGAGATCTTGGTGTCTCCGGCGATGTGGCGATCGCCATACTTCTGGGACGAGTCTTGGCCTAGCCTCTCGGCAGCGGCCCGGCTGTCCTCGGGAGTACTTCTTTCGGGCAGGAATTGAGCAAGGAGTCCTCTGGTCTTGGCATCTGTGTATTAAACATGTGCCTCGCTTTGAAACTTGCCCAGAGCATTGCGATAGAGTTCTTCCGATCAAGCAGACGACCAGGTCCTTGGGAGGGGAGATGCATCTTGTGGCTGCCCCTTTATACCGTGGTGTACAACTGCTGACATGCGTTGTTAGATTGCGGCTGAAGGGGTGCAAACTTGGTAGGGTTGCATTGAGTCTGACGGGCGTTGGAGCAGTGCCTATCAGGAGATGGATTTGAGAGGGGAAATGTCGTGGTGATCAGTCATCACTGGCCAGTTGACAGGTTTTCAGCTAATCAGTTCGACCGGCGTAATAATTAGACATAAATCATGCACATTTGTACTTGGTAGGGGTGCGGTGTGTAGCGAGCGATTAGCCACGTAACAAAAGAAACAAAGAACCAATAGAAACTGGCCTGAACTAGATTGAATCGAATTGAATTTGAATCGAAGCTACCCAACTAGCTAGCCCCCCTTAGTTATTGGAGCAGAACTTCTCGTACGCCCTGGACCCGCGCGACCCCCCGCGCCGCCTCTCCTCCGCCTCGGCGAGGAGGACCGAGTCCCGCGCCCGCCGCCGGTCGTCCTGGATGGTCCGCAGGATGGAGTCCAGGTCCACCGCCGCCGCTGCCGCCGGAACGGACGAGACCGAGTAGCTCTGTCTCTTGTGCCGCGGCTGCTGCGCGTGGCCGCCAGGACGGAGGTGCGGCGGCACGGCGCTGAGGGGCGGTAGTGGTGGCGGTGCGGCGGACGAGTAAGAGGGAGGCGGGGTCTCGCACCTGGATCCCGTTCCCGCCAGTGCTGCCGCCGGGGTGGTGGGGGTGGTGGTGACTGTATTATTGTGCATCAATGCCCTGGACATGCGGGAGCCCGACACGCGGTGCGCCGTGCTGCGCCGCAGGAGCCCCGGGACACCCGACCCCGCGACGCCGGCAGTGGCCGCAGTCGGTGCAAGGAGGATCTCGACCCCGTTTCCGCCAGCGCCACGACTCGGCACCGCCAGCCCCCGTGGGCTCTTGAGGCTGCCGCTGCCGCCGCCCACCTGTAGACAACCCGGCGTCGCGGGCGAAGCAGTGGCGGCAGCGCCAGCGGACCCCGGCGAGCTCCGTGCGCCCGCGGGTGTAATCATCAACCTAGCAGGACCGCTTCTTCTCCCACTGCCATTATTGCCCTCGAGCTCGAAACGCATGCCTGAAACCGCCTTTTCCTCCGCGCCAGTTGTCGTCGGCAGTGCCAGCGGCGGTGGCGGCGGCAGACAGCCCTCCATCTCAAAGACGGGCACACTGGCCGCCTCGACTGCTGCCGCCGTCGCCAACGAGGTTCCCTGTCCGTCGTCGCTGCGTGGCTGGCGTGCAGTACTGATAAGGCGTAATAGATGGTCCGGGATGTCGGCATACTGGTACGCGTAAGGGTCTGAGAACAGCCAGGGCGCGCTGCTGGCGTGGCAGCTGCTGTTGCGGAGGATTTCCAAAGAGGTACGAGACATGGGGTGATGATAAATAAACGAATGGCTCAGTAATAATACGAGTATAGATTTGGTCGACCTTGCGACTTGAAGAGAAGCAAAAAGTAAAAGAAAAAGATGACACAACCACAGTATGTTGTTGCAAAAGACAGGAAGAGGCACAACTGAACACCAATTTCACAGAGAATCATACCTGGTCTAGTGGCTGGGGGGTATTAGAGGCTCTTATTGTTGCACTGTTCTTTGTCAACAGCTCTGGAGGGCCCTTTCACCAACTCAACATCTAGCTTCCGCCTCGTCTTTGTTTGCGAGTCTTTGACCTGACACACTATTAGACAATGGAAAGGCGATTCGAAGTCGTCAACAAACCACAGGTAATTATAATGACGGCATGACCGCAGATGAGACCGCAGCCCAGCCACAATGCAGGTGACATCATTCCAAGAACACTGATTTTACGCAGCACTGGTCAGTGAAAAAGGCAAAGCAAACTACCACTTGGATTGATTCATAGCTCATGCCATCATGAACGTCGCCGGCATGTATCCCTATCTACATTGAGGCCTACTCCTGGCAGAGAGGACATTTCTCTGCGGGCCTGTGTTGAGAACCAGAATGTGCCAAAATTCCAAAGTATGAATTCGATTGGAGAAGAATGCAATCGCAGAATGGGTCCCCCTCCTCCCATGAACCATATACTGTAGAAGCCTGCTAAATTAGCAGTGAGCTTTGCACACACGTTTTGAAAGCTCAAATCAAACATCATGAAGGTGAAAGAGGGGGAAGAGAGAAAAGAGTGGAATGACCACATCAGGCCAGCTTGGCCACAATGAGAGTCATCAGGACGAAGTAGAACCACGAGTAGAGTCGGGTGGAGAATGAAGACTCAGAGTTATCGACAGGGGCCCGCCACTCTTGCAAGATTGGAAGACCGGACTTGTCACCTGTGAGGTCGCTGCTCTGTCCGAAGGGGCTAGTTGCCTCGCCATCAACAACGTACCCTCCATACCCGTCGCCGCCAAAAGCAACTTCCTCTTCGCGTGACCATCCATGTTTCTTGAGAAGCCACTTGCCCCCAAGCCACAGTCGGATACAGGTATGGAGAGGCTTCTTCTGTTTCGATGTGTATGGAACCAGCTGAGAGTTGTCACGGTCGAGACCGCCGATGGTGTGTCCACAGTGCAGGCTGGGAGCATCTCGCTCCCTCTCGAAATGCTTCCGATATGCGTCCATCTGCTTGCGGTAACGACGGAGGCTGGCATCGAGCTCCGCAGCTCGGATCTTCTTGTGATCAGGCTCGGGGCCGTATGCCAGCTTCTCTACGTAAGCTGGGCAATTCTTCCAAACACCATGTGTGTAACCAATGTCGCGGAAGTACCAGACTTGGCGTTTGGGCAGAAACATACTGACGCTAAGCGTGTGAACCGGGGCATCACCAAACTGCTCATAGTAGAAACCACCGGATTGATCAAGGTGGTCAAAGTAGGTCTGGTGCTCTTGGCTTCGGAAATATTCAAGAGAACCAATCTCGAAGTTGGAGTAGAACTGACAGTTGTTATACTCTTCTTCCTCCGTGAGGATATCGTAACCGGCTGGAGTTGAGGCGGATCGAATAACATCTTGAGAATCCTTACGCGGGTGGAGGGCCCAGCTCATGTCGGCTTCGGGGTGCACCATTTGTGGATGAGACAGCTTGAAGGCCTTGGTGCGATCCCACAGAGAAGGGAAATAGCGGGCATCATCGAGAATAGCCATATTGAAACCATAAGCCATGTTATTGTCGCGCATGAATCGGAAGACATCATACTTGATGTTGCATGTGTATTGAACCTGTTGAACCACTCGATTAGCTGTTGTCACCTTTCAATGAGCTTGGGTACCTGGAAAAAGAGAGTGAACTCATCCATTGGATATTCTCAGACGGCGGAACTGTATCTAGAAGTAGTAAACCCAAAAGATAACAGTAATTTCAAGCATTGAGGGGTTTAAGGATATAGGAAGTCGGCGAGACAAGGTACATAATATCGCCGACAAGGTGATAGAAAGATGCTTAAATATAGGGGTATATAGGGCATCGCCGATGAATAGGTTGCAAACATCAATACAAGACAGCACCCCGGTGCTTTATAGAGGATAGACAAGGGTGCAGTAATGTATGTCAAGGATGAAAAGCAATGAATGGAGTGTGCGGCATGATCAGAGAGGGTAGATTAAAGACTTACACCGGGTTCGATACGCCAGTACCATTGGTAGTCCTGGAGCCGATTTTCCAAAGCGAAGAGACCAGCATTCCATCGCAACATGTGGTGGTGACTTTCGAGCCAGGGCTTTCCAGTGTCGACACCTTCCAGATATTCGCGAGCAACTGCAAATTTAGATTGATCAATCCAATGAGGAACGGCCCAGTGGTCCTTGGGGATACGCTCAAAGAAGCAGCGAGATGATGTGACATTGAGTACTGCAGACTTGAACTCCTCACTGAACACTTCGTCGCTGAAAAAGACCCAGTCATATCGGTGCAGCTTTTGAGAATTAAAACGAGCCTCGAGTTGGGTGATTGTGTGGACCATCGACTCAACTTCAGAGTTGCGGACAAGGGAGATCAGGGCAGCTTTGGGTCGGGATGCCTGCAAGGCCAACAGTCGCGTGCTCGGTAATTCTGAAGGGTCGACATAGCTGTTGTCGCGGAGCCATTTCAAAGGATCAAGTGTCTCCTTTCCACGGTGGTAGCCCTCAGGGAGGTCAGGCATTGGACGCGTTGAGGTCAGCGCCTCATTCTCGACGATGAGGGCAGGTGATGCTACTCCTGGTAGTATTGGATCATCCTGCGAAAAGTACGAGATCACCAGGACCATGAGAACCAGGGTAACAATAGGAATAAGGCTTCTTCGAAGTGCGCGGGGCCTATTGAGAGGTATGCATCATTAATAGAGTATTGATAGCTACGATGCATCATGGCTTACCGAGGAGAGCCGACAGTGGTTGGCACATCAGTGGCCGACAAGGCGCGAGCGTAGACGCCATCTGAATTGGTCAGTATGTTAATCATCCCATGCCATGGGCAGTGTGCTGTGTTGTTATAGCTTAGCAAAGGACTTACCAGGACCTTCGTCACTGCAAGACTTTGCATCTACGAGTGCGACCTTGTTGCCACTCAGGACTGAGCCCTGGGATGGGCGACGCACAATGTTTTCTGCATCGGAACGTGGCATGGTATCGATGCTGCCAGTTGCTTGTTTCAGTCTTAAGAGTTTGGCCAGTGTTGTGGACTTATTGAAGTGGTTTGGGTGACGAGTGGGTGACGATCCGAAATTGGACGAAACTGGATCGAAGCTGCCTTGTTGAAGTAGGAAAAGTGAGAATCGCCGACGCAGAAAGGGTGGAAAAGAGAAAATAAACAAATAGACAGGGACGGAAAGAGAAGTTGGGACGTCAGGAGACGAGGATGGCAGTGACGTCGCTCGCGATGTTGTGCGCTTATCTCGATGCTGGGTCGATAGCGATGTGCACTAACAGATGCCTCGAGTCTGGCTGGTGAATGAGTGGGAAGAATTGAGACGAGAAAAAGAATGACGGACGAGTTGGCCTGCAAGAAGGAATTGGGAATCAGAGAGCGACTGGGTAATGATGATGAGACGCATGAAGATGAAAGTCCAAGGACCACGTCGACGATACCAGGGTTTGGATCAAAGACGACAAGGACAACGAAGGTGGGAGAACGAGTGAGTGAAGGTTATGTTGTCAGGAAACTTGGGAGAGGTTGAACCCCACAAGCAAGATATACAGATGTGACAGTTTGTGAATATCCAGTTCCTTTCCTCAACAAGTGACAAGTGGAAAGAACGATGATGAGCGTGTTGAAATGCGAAACAATCAGGCGCCCACGTGCTCTGGTGATGAATAGGCCAAAGGCAAGTACACCAAGTACACCAAAGCTCCCCAGATGGCTAAGCTCGGGAATAGAATCAAACAATAATCAGGGGAGGGGACGAGTTTCGTAAGCGGTTGTTGCTCTTAAAGTAAACAGCGGGCAGTAATTAGCGATTACAGGACAAGGCAATGACAATGACTCCAGCAGAAAACCTCATGGAGCAAGCAGACTCCAAGACAATCGGTGTACCTACACCGAGTTCCAGGGCACTTGTGTCATAAGTTACTGCGCTGTAGATACATGTAGTGACAAGAGTGAATCCCAGGTGCTGCATAGTAAGTATGTGGTTCCACCGTGGTATTATCGCCGCTACCTCAGTCTGTACAGCTAGTCTACATACAACAAGTATAGGCAAAGGAAGCACTACTCAGGTATCATATCCCTTTTCCCTGGCTGTAAATGGAGAAACTCAACGCCTGCAATTAACATCTGCCATGGTGCCGTCGTCAGCGGCAACAGAGTTCATGTCTCTACGACCATCGTGTCGCTGCTCTCGTCTTCTTCCTCGGTCAAGTCGAGCACGCGTGCATATTGTACAGTGAGTCGCTGGAGTTCCCGGAACTTGCCTGTGAAATTGGGTTAGTCGCGATCGTGAGATGAAGAAGAGAATATAAGTCGGCTTACCAAGGATCATGACGACTCCTTTCAGGAGCTCTTTGCGGTCCCATCCACATATCTCGTCTCCCTTGCTGAACCACCCCTTGCCGTCATCCTCTTGCTCTGTCTTGTCTTGCAGAATCCCTCCAAGCAGGCTGTTCATCAACTCCTCGACTTTGCTTCTCAGACCCTCTGCTCCTATCCTCTTGGCATACATGAACAGGTACAGCCTGAACTCGTCTTTCGACCCCAGCGTCAGGGCACCGGCAATACGGTTCTCCAGATGAGCTATGCTGACGCTCGACTCGAAGTTCTCGAACCCATCCTTAGACAGTAACAGTTTGACTATGCGCTGTAATGTGTACGCCCGGCCCTTCAACAAGAATTCGTTCGTTGTGTGTCGCTCCAGGAACGGGATAATGCCCGCCGAGACGCTGGCTTCTTCCTCCTTGGAGGTCTTGGACGAGGTCGATCCAACAGCTGTCGATTGAAGAGAGCCAATGGATGAATCGTTGCTGTTCCAATACTGGCTACCAACAGCCCACCATGACTCCGATAGGCGTTGCCAAGAGAACATGTTAGGGTTGTAGTAGTAACCGTCGCCGTTCGTCAGGGTGACAATAATGTGGCCATTGGAGTTGAGATGAGCAGACGTCACACCAGGAGCTGGCATTGCTGCATGGGGCTGGAGAGAGTGTATGGCGATCTCCAGCACGGGCGCGAGAGAAACAGGCGGGTGGGGTGAGGATAGACTGTTGATGCTCCAAACATGACACATGCCAACGGCTGTGATGCAGAGGAGCCACCACCCTCGGCATTCGAGTATGACGGGCTGCGACTCTAGCACCATGGCATTGATCAATCGGCGACCAGCTGGCGACCATGTATAGAGGCTTCCGTCTTCGCAAGCAGCGGCCCAGAAGTTTTTGTTGCCAGTCACCAGGACGATGGCTCGAGGGAGGAAATCCTGCCAGAGCACAGCGCCGCGCTTAGAGGCTGTAATGTGTGACGGGTCTCGGATAGAAACCGGGTTCTTCGCTTCCAAAATCACATTCTCGGGAATCTTGGACGCCTCCTCCAAACTCGTATCGCCCAGCAACACCCCTCGCTCAAGCGGCCGAACAATCTGCGACCTTACCTTGGGCACGGCGAGCCGGACTTGAGATATGGCAATGGATGGGTTGAGCACCGCGGGTCGAAGGTATTCTGGGGTCGGTACGAGACCGTGCTTGGGTGGTTCTAGTGTTGCGGGCTCTAGTCCCTCGACCCCATTTCGCACGATAGATCTAGGTCCGGTAGCTGGTCGCTTGGTGGGGTGCTCTTCTTCCTCGTCGTCCAAGGTGATGGCTTTTCGTTTGTTGCCCAGCAGCATAGAAGCCAAGCCACCCTCGGGCAGGCCGTCGAATGGCTTGGACAAGTCAAGGACTGTCTGGGGCGCATCGTTTTGGGCAGTTTTGGCAGTGCTTGAGCCGACCAACTGGGTTTGCGGAAGGGAGGACTGGCCCGTGCCGGACGAGGAGATCAGCATGGGTGCGACCCTCTTCTTGCCATCTTTGGTGATGGTGACACGTGACTTGAGCTCGGTGACTCGCTGGGCTTGCTTGTCCGAGGTCTCGCCAGCTTCTGTGGTCTTCTCCTTGTCTGTCTCTTTGGTGGCTTCAGCTTCTAGTTGGGCGTTAGGGGTTACCACGTTATTTGGCGTAGCTGTGCCCGTCTTGACCCCATTGGTTGCGGGTGTAGGCGTGTCTTTGGATATGGGGTGGAAGTCACCCATCAGAGCTCCCATTCGAGACTCTGCACCTTTTCGCTCGCCCTCTTTGCTGTGATTCTCGAGCCTCAGACCGTCCACGTCCTCAGCGATACCCATGGCCTTCCTCGAGGCCCCATACTTGGATAGCGCCTTGTCTGTCTCTTCCAAGTTCGCAACCCATCCGAGCTCGCCCGTCTCGAACTTGATGGTAATGATGCTCCCATCCAAGCTGGCAGCGAACAGTATCTGGCCATCAGGTGTCCATGCGAGGTCCGAAATAGACTTTGCAGCAAGGTCTTGCAAGATGACGACAGGTCTCGACGTGTTGGTGTTCCATATGCTCAAGGTCTTGTCCTGGCCTGCAGAAGCTATCACTGTCACAAGGGAACCGCCCGAGCTACCATTGGTCACGCCATTCTCAGCTGGCTTCTTGGTGTGGAACAGACGCGGCGAGAACATGCAGACTTCTGTAGGGCCCTCATGACCAATCAGGTTGATTTCGCTGTCCCACCTCGATCGCTCAATGATGGCCACAGAGCTGACTGGACCGTTTACTGCATTCGCAGCTGCAATGTGGTTACCATCCGGGGACCAAGAGCATCTCCTGAAGTAGGTCGTCAGGGGCGAAGATTTGAAGGGGGTGTTGATGGTGGTCTCGAGTTGGAAGTTGTTCACCATGTCATGCTGTGTCGCATTAGGCGCCGGAGACGTAAAGCGAAAGATCTTGATGGTTCGGTCGTCGCTGGCCGTGGCGAAGAACTTGTTGGCTGGGTCAAAGGTAATGCCTTTGACGTGGCTCTGGTGTACCGACAAGACCTTCAGTTTCTCAAACGTGTGTCCTGACCAAATGACAATCTTGGAGTCGAGGCCAACAGACACCAATATAGATCCATCATAAGACCAGCCCAAGTCCTGCACGTCGTTGTCGTGGCCGATCAGTCGCCGCGAGGTTTTCCAATTCTCGACGGGAGGGGGCTCGTTGCTGCTGCCAAACGTGGCGATAGTGGGCGGGCCGCTTTCAAGCTGGTATATACAGATAATCTTGTCGTCGGCGCCGGACGCCAACAGGCGGCTGTTGGGCGAAAAGCGCACTGAATGAATGGTACCGAGATGGTGGCTCATATGGCAGAGCTGCCTCGGTTTTGTGTAGGTTCTGTCATCGGAGTTGTAGATGGCTTCGGTGGACCAGACTCTGACGTTTCCATCTAGACACAGTTTAGTCAGGTTAGTTTGATGTCGGCGACAAAGGGAAGGGAAGGGAACTGTTGCGACGAACCTCCGCCTGCTGTCGCCAGCCTCTTGCCGTCGGGAGACACATGACAGCTGTAAACTTCGAAATCTTTATTTTCGCCTAGAGTGCAAAGTTAGCGATGCTGAGCTCAGAGCGCATTCATCAGTCGGCCAATTGGCTTACCTTGATGGCTCAGCCATGAAGGCTTGATGATGTGCATCTCGACTCGTTGATGCGATGCGACAGTCGCATGTCTGCAGCGACCAAGATGCGTAGTTGATGAGGGTGTGTTGAAGCTATCATCGACGTTGGGCACAGCTTCTCAAGTGCGAGCGCCAAATCAATCAATCAATCAATCAATTAGCGGCGTGGGTATTGCGCGACGCGCCAGCTTAGGTACGGCTGCAAGTTTTAGTGGGTCGGATGTCTGGGGCAGTTAATGCTGTAACTACAGGGGCTGAAGCCGGGGCGGATCAATGTTAGCCCCTGTCAGCATTTCCGGTGTTGAAGCAAGTACTATCAACCATTCCGAGACAGCTGGTTGAAAGCCGATGCTATTTGATAGCTCTGTCTCATCCAATTGAACAAGTCCCATGTTGTGTTATCTTGAGTTTACGTCGTCACCTCAGCACATCCTCCAGGCTCCTCCTGCCTTATTATATCCTGTTATCTTGTTTCGACATACAGTCCTGGTTACTCTAGCGCCACAGACACTGTAGGCAGTTAATAAAGCAGGCATATATACCATCTATAGTTTGGGCTTGGTTGTGCCAGCCCCTGCCTCCATGCGCCTCTCCCCCGAGCTTTACGGCCCCCTGGTTCTAGTTGATTATTACCTCCATTGAATTGTGACTCCCAATCTTGACTAGCGAACCTTCCCTTGCCGGGTTACTGGACGTATCCTGTTCATGCCCCCCCTCTCCTGCTGTTGCCTGCTTCATCTGGAAGGCTCTTCAGGGGCCTAGCGTGTTGGTCTGGGAATGGACTACTTTCTATCCAATCACAGGAGAAGCATATGATGAGGAATCAGGTACTAGAAAGTACTAAACACCAGTCATTTCTCTTTCCCTTGCCGAGAATTCGCCTTACTCCATATGAACTCACGGATTTAACATGGCCGTCTTGTTGATAACTGGCAGTAAATGGATACCTGAATGCCATGCTGGCGTACCGAAATATTGTTTAGGAAGCCTAAACAAAGAGTGATTACTGGCGACTTGACTAAACTATACAGAAACTCCTACGTGTTAGAGTCTGCTACCAGTTTAATATAGATAGCTAATGTATCTCTCTTCACTTCCCATTACCTGTACGCTGAATCCAGCGCCAGCAGGTTCCCATAGGTTCTGCCCCGGCTTTCACCGGTCTGTTATAGTCTATCTGGATCTCTGCATTTCGAATCCTGAAGAACAAGTAGTCTTTAAGTCTTCTGGTGCCATCTAGAAAAGATATCTACAATAGTCGAGATAAGTCGCTAGGCTAGGCGCAGAGACAGGCGAAGGATGCCACAGCAGGAAGTCAAGAGGAATGTGCAAGTGGACCTTCACAAGATGGTAATATTCAAACATGGCCAGGTAAATCGGTCTGTTGCTAATCATCCCGTCCCCAGGTACTTAGTAGAAGCTACCCCAGTGGTAGCTATCCCTTCGACGGGAACAGAACTTAATAGATGAACGTACATCTTTAGGGGTTATCCTGCAGATAGTACTCTCTCCCTTTCAGCTAAGTGTATTACCTCTATAACATCGATACATGCAACGGCTAAGCCCAAGCACGCGGCACTACTTGCTGGTTGGACTCTTGCTCGCTTGCGTGGACGTGGTCATAATTATGGGACTAAGGTAAAGATGTGCAAGGCTTTTCACCGTCATCATAACGGGGGGTGGAAAGAACACTTTGAGAGCTTAACAGTTAGATCAAGGGGAAATATCCAATTCAATCTATGAATACTAAATGAGTTGGTTGTGCCATCTGCTCATATATTCAGATTAAAGATAATTTGGTTGTAGCTTCTCCAGCTCTTCATGGCCCGCTTGGCTTAGTGGTAAAGCGCATCACTAGTAATGATGAGATCACTGGTTCGATTCCAGTAGTGGGCAATTTATCTTTTTCTCCTATCTAACCACTCATGTTAGTTAGAGCGAGTGGATCTGAATTTTTTTTGTCTTTCTCTTTTCCCTTCTTTTCATCTGCTGTCAGTGTTGCGAGTCGAGATGCCCCTTGGATCGCAAAGCTGAGGTTCAATAAGCGTGAACGACGCAGATCGCACACGCGCTTACATCCTCAGCACGCCTAAGTAGAGGTCTCTTAAGAGATGAAAATAATTTTTGATTGAAAATAGACCGCGATGCAGACTCCCCCTCGAGTCAGCCGTATTTGCCGCCCGATAGAATAATGTATTGTTCTTTCTACGAAAAACCCGTACGCCTAGAATATATGCAAAAAGAAGCGCTATGCTGAAAATGACAGATTGGTCCTTGCTTGCTGTAGTGTCTAGTCGTCAATGGGCAGAACCTTTCGGATGCCTTCGGCGATTTGTTCTGTGTCCATCGTTAGTTGAGCCGTCCAGGGGTGGGCCAAAGATTTAAGATTCGGGTTACGTACCCTCCAAGTAAGGAATGATATGGCTGTAGTCCTTGCATACTGTGATGGGAAAACGGTCAGCTCCAATTCGTCTTCGCTTTCAGCAGGGGGGGAGGGTAGAATGCTGTTCCAACTTACCATGGTGGCCGTTCCAGCTTCCGTCAAGCGGGCCGTTGTCGTCGGAGTCGGACTGGTCGTGCGGCTCCATGGCCAGGTCGCCCGAGCACATGATGCCCTGTCGCAGGTAGTCCACGCAGTGCAAGTAGTGGCTGTGGTAGTCGCTCGGCAGGTGCTCGGTTATGTTGCCGGCCAGACCGGCATAGATGCGCGACATCATGAACTATTCCCTTGTGTGAGTATGTGTGGCGTCTGGCAGGTATGATGACCAGCAGTTACTCACCAAGCAGTGCAATTGGTGTGTCATCGAGGTCGTGAAGAAGGTCTCTTCTGTTACCTCACCCCATCCAGAACCAACTGTAGTGCGGTTAGCCTATATCGCCCCAGCGCACTCGAAGAGGGGCCAATGGTGTGCATACGAGGTAGCATGGTGTTCCAACGGGCGATGGTCTCGTTGCTGAAAAACTCGGCCGTGTTGTTAGGTACAAAAGACGTATCCATGTTGAACTTGACGATCTTGGTCGGGACTAGTTTTGTACGGTTTTAGCAATCGGTACATACACTCACTTGCAAGACCACGTAGTGTCTGGTATGCAATACTCACGGTCTGGCCCTTGCCCAGTCACATCGCCACCCACTTGGAAGGTGGACACAGACTTCTCCCTCCAGAAATCCCGCACCAACAGCAATGACAAGGAGATGTTGACGAGAAGGAGCAGCGTGTCGATGATCCAGCGATAGCGTCGGAACCGCGTCAGATAGGTCCTGGCCATGGACTCCTTCTCAGGGTGGTCTTGCGTGCGCCAGTGCTTCTCGTCGCCCATGACCGACTCATCGACCTCTGTACTCGAGCGCATGTCCTCCTTGTCCTCGCCGAGAGCGACGTTCTGGTATCCGGACTGCTTGCTGTACTCCATGGTGCCTTGATAATCCCGTCGGATGAGCCAATTGGGCTGCTCGAGCTAGAAGAAGAAAAGATTACTTGAAGATGAAAAGTCGAAAGCCTGCTTGCGAAAGGAATAATGAGAAAGCGTCGTGTGTTGCGGTCTTAGGGTTCGGGATGCCAGTCCTGGAGAGAGAGAGGAAAAGGAGAAGGAAGAAGCAACGAGACCGAGACCAGCCAGTGGCAGAAGATAAGAATAGCCGGGGCAGCTCCCCTACCTGGACGGAAAGCATCGTCAACTCGCTAGATTGGGAAAGGTGTGTGTTTCCAGTACGGATACCCATTTCCTCTGTTTCAGTCTTGGCAGGATCTTGGCTCTCCTGGGATTGATGCAACGCCCGCTAAAGGGGCGATTCTGCCATTGGCTGGATCAGGTCTGGAGCAGGGATCATGTCTCGACTATGCAAATGTTGAGACGGGGGCAAACGCACGCCATACTACGGTACATAGCAGTGATCTGATGATCTATGGATATTCACGTATGCTACTGCTGCTAAGATGGGCACGATTGATCATAGATTGAAGCGTCGGCTGAAATTAGGCGCGTCAATCAAACCCCTTTTGTGCACTGCCGTACAACATAATTCCCGGCATTGAGCTGGCTGTGAGACGTGTGGCTGGTCTCGCAACCGACATCCAAACGCATGCGCTCCCTTCTTTGCCTCGGGTGATGGTCAAGCTGTATTGAAGGACAAGAAGCAGGACAAGAATAAGCGGTTGAGAACGGCATTGTATGCCGAGTTGAGATAGCTGAGCTCCAAAAGGGCGTCGGGCTTTGCCAAAACAATTCTGTAACTCAGTGGAGATCAACAACGGTGTTTCACAATCTCTGGGCGGCAGGCACAGGCGGGGCGGGCCCCTGGCAGTAGTTCACGCTAGGGGCCCCAGAAGCCTGCAGGGGATCTTCGTGAATGAGCCAATCACAGGTCACATTCAGTAGTTGGGATAGAAGCTTAACCCATGTGGTCTCATGGGTATATTCCGGGGGAGAGAGACCAACATAACAAAAAGCCACACCGTACCCGGCACCTTCCCCCGAGCAAGGGTTGAAGGGTAATTAGCGACAAGCAGCCCAGCTCCCGGTCTCAGCACCGCGACTTCGGCGCCGTAATCGGGTGAGGAACCGGTGAAGACGGAGGTGGGATAATTGCACTCGCGGGCGGGTCTATGATCACTTGCTGAGATCTGGGATCAAGACGTAATACCTGACTGCTCTCCCCACCATCATCGCCAGTGATTGTAGCCGGCCTGGACGATATGTGAGAACGGGAAGAGCCGGGACTTGTCCTACGCTATCGAGCACATTTACAAGCGATTCGGCTCGACAGGCGTCGCGTACATATCGTCAAGAAAGTCTTATATTGTGTACGCATGTTGTGTGAACCATCATGTTCTCATTTCTCAAAAGGACGGAAACAAGTGTGTACTATCTGACACTAGGACAAAATGCAGTCGCAATTCCACTTCAGACCAGGGGGATGGACAATGATGGTCCTTCCTTACTGGGCATCTCATCATCTCGTCCCATCAAAAATACAACCTAAACCAGTTTGCACACCAAACCTATTGCTTGTGCAAGTTCTTGAACGACTGGTTTTCTTCCCCTCTCATACATAAGTACAGAGGAATCAAGGAGGAAAGAAGGCAAGAGAGAACAAGAAGGGGGGGCAAGATGGGTGTGTGCGTTTAGCACATGTGGTCTTTGCCGGCGCAGAAGACACTGAAGTTGTCCGAGTCGTACGACTCGCCCCAGACCTCGTTGCCCCTGAACTGACAGTTGTCCACGACGGACTGGGCGTAGGCGGCGAAGTAGGAGCACGGGCGCGAGTAGAAGCCGCCTTTGTTGTTGTTGCACCACCTATAAAGAGGAAAGTGGGACGCATTGGTTAGCAATGAGCTGTTGTTTTATTCTTTCTTTTCCCAACACACCAGAAACGACACGAATCGTTTGGTAGACAACGCAGGAGAGAGGAAGAGAGAGAGAGTTTGTGCAAAGTCACGTACCAGATCGCGCTGTTCCATGAGCAGCTGATGCGGCCGCAGACATTGGGTCCCATGCCGCAGTCGCCGGTGAGGCTCTTGAGGTACGAGACGCCGTCCTCGATGGCATCGGCTATGGCGTAGTTCCAGTCGCCAGTGCGGGGCTGGAAGCATTGCGTGCTTGTGATCTAGGGAAGAGGCGGCTAATTATCAGCAACTGGCCATGTTTTCGAACGAACAGACAAGGTAACCACATATGGCGCGGCATCCACGCATCCCTGGGCAGCTAACTTACCGAATGACGCTGAGGCGACGCTGAGTCCTTGTGGGAGACCTCCATGGACTTGTAGTTGGGATCGGCCTTCTTGATCTGCGCGTGGATCTCCTGCGGGTCGAAGTCGACGTCAGTGACAAAATTGCGTGCACATTGGGTCTCGTAACGAAACGACGTACCTGAACAGTGCCGTTGAACTCGTAGATGGGACCGTCGACAGTGAGGTTGCCGCGCCACTGCATCTCGCCAACGATCATGCCGTCGGGGCCCGGGTAAGAGCTGTTGGAGGCGCTGGCGCCGTTGTACTGGAGGCAAGGTTAAGTAAGTAAACAGTTGACGATGGTGTGAGCTACGTGGGTGGCATGGCGACATACCTGCACAGCGGCACCGCTGACCAGGGTGGCCAAGAACCAGAAGATGAGGGCAATCATGGTGCTCTTGGTCTCGGAGGATCTTGTAAGGTGAGAATTGAAGATAGGATTCGTCAAGAGTGGTCAGAAATCTTGATTGAGGGCAAGTGAAAAGAAAATTTTGTTGTGCGGGTTAGGTTGGGAGAGGGTTTTGTATCAGTAGGATGGGATGGGGGAGAAAGTGCTTGTGGTACCAGAGAGTAGGCATTTGTTTACACAGCAGAAAAAGCTCTCTCGGTTACTGATCTGAAAATAAATCAAAAATGCCTACTACAGCTGCTGCATATTTTTCTTTTGTTTCATAAGCCGACCATAAGCTGTAATTATTGGCCACATCGCGGCCGGAGGTTTTTCGCTTTTGGTTCACAGCTTCGTCAGCCACGGTGCACCAGAGGCACCGGTGGTAGGGCAGCATGTGCATGATCAAGGATTGCTGGTCAGCTGATCTTGGTCGTATAGTCATACCGGCATCTTGCTCTGTCCAATCATTTTCACCCGATTGACCTCGTCTCCTTTTCTATGTCTTCGACCCGAGACCCCCCACACACGGCATTTGAAATGTCTCAGTCCTGCTTTCATCCCTATTTCCCGATCCGGGCCATGGACACAAGTGTTGGGAAAGACTGGGGAGCAAGATTATGGATGGCAAAAATTACTGTGAATCGTATTATTTGCCGAAACTGCTGGCCAGCACATTACACCTTGTCAGTGTTACGGGCTCTATAGATAATGGTGAGACTCACGGCATGTCTAGTTAAAACTTGTGGTGGCTGATGTTTCAATAACATCTGTCCGCAAAGAATTCTAGCACATACGCACACCCTCTTCGATGGCGTAAGATAACGGTTCCTCCCCTTCCTATGGAACCTGATCCATGGCTACGTGCTGTGCCTGGCGCAGCCTGGTATGCAGTCCCAGGAGAACATCTGGGTGCTGACGGAGCGGTGTCACGGCCATACTGGACCACTTTGTGATCGAGCTACTAGAAGGGTTGGTCTAGGTCTAATGCCAATACTCTCTAGAGTTGGGGAGGAGGGAGGAGGCCGGAGTAGAATCCCAAAGGATACTTAGCAAAAATGGGCATTGGGCATTGGGCAAATCGAATAACTACATCACGTTGTCAACTATAGTATTGCACGCTGTCAACGCCATCACCAGCTTTGTAGCGATAGCAGTACGGTGATAGTCATAGTGATAGCGTTGACAAGGTTAGTACATTAGTTTTCTATACAAAGCTAGCACGAGTCTATATGCAGGGTTAGGACCAGTCGGCTGGTGGCACGGTGGGTGTAGTAACGCGATTCATATTGTAGGTCTATAGAATTTCTTGATCGATGGACCAACATAGCGATACTGAGAATGTATCCTTCCTCCAGCAAAAGCAAATCTTAGGCATATCCCACGCACCCAGACTGCATCTAGGGGATATGCCAGAACTCGTATCCCCTTCTAGGTCTATGGGCTGTGCAGCGAGATTTCGAGCAGCGAAAACTGACCTCACGTGGGCTGATGCGGCGCACTTGTGGGCGTTGGTGTCCCTGTCCTTCGTCTAGATCTGCCAAGTGACAGGATTTAGGCGCCCCCATTTCCCTCAGAGCGTCCATCAATTTCCGTGAACCATTCAATGCTGCAATATCCATAATGTTGGGACAACACTCTCCAGGAATTGGGCATGCTGTCCGGTAAAAGTCCTCATCCAACGGCAATCCGTGTGCGACGAGCAGCCTTACGGCTGCGACGTCTTCGGCACAACATAATGCAAGTACTATGTTGTAGAGCACCATGGGGTACTCATGAAGGTACACGCCTACATCAATCAGGTTCTCGCTCAAGAGGAATTGTATGAATCCGTCATTTCGAAGCCCAAGCTGTCTAGCCTCTGAGTAACTACCCACGACCCGGGCCCATTGTATGGGAGAAGGATGGTCCGCAGCATCAAGTATCATTCGTGCAATACCGACATGGCCACCGGCAGCAGCAGCTTCCATAGTGTATGCAATCTCTCTGCCTTTGTCACCGTAGGGATGTGCGCCGTTGTCCAATAGTAGCTGCAATATGCTCTCGTAACCTCTGATGGCAGCGACTTCCGTAGGTGCGAGGCGTAGTGTAGGAGGCAATTGCGGGCACAAATAGTGGGAATAAGACTCGCTATTGACATCGATACTCGGATACGAGGTGAGCAGGCGCTGTACCAAATCTTCGTCCCCATTATTGCAGGCGTTGATAAGTACTGCGTGCATAAATCCGGGGGTCTGTTTTTCGGTATGATCCAGGAAGGTATTTGTGATGTCGCGCAGATCGAGCTGTGCAGACCTAATGATCAAGTTTTCCAACAAACGTCCAGATCGTTCGTGCTTGTATTTTGTTTCGAGTAGAAGTTTGATCATCAAGAGGTCTTGCCGCTCTAAGGCCACTCCTAGATCAGAGTCTTCCATGGAGATATCAGATCCGTGATCTAATATCTTTCGTGCGAGATCATGCTGGCCGGTCTTGACGGCCACATGGAGGAGCGACCCGAAGATGCCATCGTCAATGTCGGCGAAATGGCAGTAAAGGCCCCCGCTAAGGGATCTGATGAGCTCTCCAACGGGTGCAAGCTGTCCAAGGAATATCTGGCCTAGCATGACCGTCAATTGAGGCAATGATGCATCGGGAATCGTGAGGGAATCTTTCGGATGGAGACCCGGAAGCAACTCATGGTCATGGTCTGTGAGAGTGTTATAGCATCTATTTTGCTTAATCATTCGCTCCAGAAACTCCCGATACAGAACTTTGAGATAACCATAGCGCTGTTGCTCTAAGTTCTGTCCTGGCTGTTGAATCTCCCGGCGGATCATCTCGCCTGCGACGTGGTTGAGTAGAACTGGCACATTGCTGGCCCAAACCTTGCAACTCCCTGGCTGCCGGACGAGGATTGAAGCAGCGAAGGAGCTGAGGCTGTCCATGGGGGCTTGGCAATTACAGCCTGGGCAGATGTCGATATCGTGCCAATTCCGGGGGCGCAGAAGTTCTGTTTCCTGGATGCACAGCATGACTTCTTCGTCGAAGATGTCTGATATCGTAATTGTTAGAAAAGGTAAGTCGAATTGGTTAGCCAGGCAGAGACGAGCACTTACGATTGACTGATCTCCATTGCAATACCACCCGAACAGCACCAGTAGAGACTGGAGATGGGCACTGTCCAGCCACTGCTTCCTTTATGATTTCGCGGAAGCACTCCAAAGGCAGATCCAACAGACCCGGACCCGAACGAGACATCTTGGGGGAAATCGGCGATGAGTTGATTCGTGAAGAAAGGTGGGAAGAATGTGCGTTTCAGTAGGCCACTTCACTTCTGGGAAGAATGTGTGTTTTCAGAGAAAGGTGGGAATAATGTGTGTTCTGAAAAGTAATGGACATGAAGAGGCAGGCCGGGCTAGAAGTTTCAGTAGCAGCCAGTTTCATGAAAAGGTTGATGTTGTTAGAAGAAGGAAAGAAAAGACTGCTGAGAGAAGAGTCAGAGATGTGACTATATATGCACAGGTTAGGCACGTGACTGCCATCGTAATAGATGGGGGTTGCAGGTGTTGATTGTTCTGGCGGCAACACATTAGCATCACGCATCATTCACATATTCATGGCTGAATACTCGCGCCTGTCGAAGTCCCCTCATAGTAACTAGCCGACTGTCTGTCAACGCCTGACACGCACCCTTCTCAAGCAGCTGCCTCGTTATCGTCAACGTGGATCTCCTGGCCACCTCCCCTCAAGGAAGCGACTTACAATGTACAGGTAAGACGTAATAAACAAGTGTACCTAATATATGAAACTCGGTCTGATTGTTTCCTATTGTTTTTATGCACCTGACCACATTGTTTCCGACCTGATAGTTACTTAAGTAACCTAGACATCAAATCACTAATACATCACATCCATCCGGTCCATCCTTCAGGTCCAAGTGGGGGAAAGGTGTAAAGTTGTTGTATGTAGGATGTAAGTAGGCGATGTAGTTGCTAGGCTGTTGATATCCAGAGCCAGCTCCGTCTTCTAATCAGGTCGGTTGGCAGTATGTTTTCTGACTGGTTCTGAGGGCAGTAACTGGTTCAGCGTATCATTGATCTGTCTGATCGGTCGGTGACCGATATTTGATTTGCGACAGGTCTGATTAGATCAGGTTCGATCAGGCCAGGTCAGGTCCGATCAGGCGTATGTTGGCTAGTTGATCTGACTGCAAGGGTGGGAAGGGGGTGTTATTGTTATTGTTATTGTATTCTTTAACGTCTAGGGAGCGACGTAGCCGCTCCGACCTCCCGTGGGGTATGGGACGTGCTACTTATCCATCTATCTATCTGACTGCTTGTGGGTGAGAAGAGAAATAAATACATGTGGTCCTGGAGGACCAGGGGTGCATCTTGTGCTACATGCAAGGATCCAATCCAACACAACAACACAAACATTCGACCTTGTTGTGTTTGTTGTTTTGGGGCATAACACAACATATTGTATAACATGGTGTATTTGTTGTATTAGTAAGCCACCACTCTGATCAAGCTATATACTAATAGGGCTAGTACAACCCAAGGCATAAAAGTATCGTGAGATACAACAACTACAACAAACACACCAAATCCTAATCGATGGTGTGTTATATGATGAATACTTAAGCAGAGGGTGTGTTGTGTTTGTTGTAATGGTGTACAATACCCCATGTTGTACAACATGTTGTATTATGGTGTGGAGGGTTCGACCCTTGGACACATGGCTCTTCTTCGGTGGTCATCAACAGCTCCTTTCCGGTACTGCGGCCTCAGAGTTACAAGGAGGGAAAAAAAAACAATTCAAATTTAAATCATGTCGTCGCGCTTGGCGTACGTCACGCTCACGCGATGCGACTTGTAGATGACGTCGGACCGCCGCCCCAGGCTGTTGAGCTCGACGTCGCTGCCCGTGTCGTCGCCGGCCCCAGCGGCGCCGCCGCCGGCGGTGCGGTGGCCGCTGTCGCGGTACGGGTCCCGGCCCGACGACAGCTTGATGTGGCTGTTGCCCGTGCGGCTCGTGGCGTCGCCGCCGCCGCCGCCGCTGCGCTTCGCCGAGCTCAGCTGCACGCCGTGGTGCACCAGCGCCTTGAGGGACGGCAGGCACACCACCACGATGGCCGCCGCCATCTCGGCCATGGACAGGACGTCTGGAGAGGGAAGGGTCCGCTGGTCAGCTTGGGGGAAGTTCCTTGTGCTGGTGTGTTACGTAGGTGGGGCGGGGGTCCCTTAAAAGGGGTATCGACTTACAGACATTGGTTCAAGCGTGCGTGACCTGCATCGTGACAAACCGGCCAATACTTGTGCCCAGCGTGATGATGCCCGACGAGAAGGTGGCTGCCAGACCCACGATGTACCACTTGTTGATCTGGAGGCCGCGTAGTAGGGGGAAAGGGATTGAGAAAACTACGGCCTGTCAGCGGCTGATCAACGCCGAGGAGGATCATTGACGTACTCAAAATGTCCGAAGCCAGGTTCATCGACCAGTCAATCTGCGTCACGGTCATGGAGTCGAAGGTGCTGCACGTGCCGTCGAGGTTCCAGTTGACGGTGACGTCGGGGCCGCACCAGAAGGTATCGACGAAGACGGTCGTGACGAAGAAGCAGAGGGTCAGGCCCGTCGTGGCGTACAGCAGCCTGCGCAGCCTCGGCATCGTGGGCGGGACGAGCCGGTAGTAGAAGGTGAGGAGCGCCAGCTTGGGGAGGTAGACGCCCGAGTCGTAGAAGTAGTTGCCCGCGAAGGAGACCTTGAGCAGCGCGATCTGGTCCTCGGCGGGCGTCTTGGGGTCGTAGTCGTCCGCCATGCCGCCGAGGTTGTACGCCATGACGTCGGTCGTGAGCAGCGCGATGAGGTCGAGCGACGAGGCCACGATCAGCCAGTCGCTGGCCGTCAGCCGCGTCCTCTGCAGGCCGAGGCGGAGGTAGAGGCGCAGCGACACGAAGACGAGTGCCACGGCCATGAGCGTGGATTCGACCGGCTGTGTGTCGTAGCCATGGCGGCGTATACGTTAGCCTCTTCCAGATGGCGCCAGTCCTATGTAGGCAGCAAAGAGTGCCGATCCGATCACTATGACCGGGGATCGGGTCTCGGCGAAGAAGGAGAGGCAGCTAACATACCACGACGGCATCCTGGTTGATTCCGGCCCCCATTTGTAGTATAACGCACACGGAAACGATATAGAAAGGAGTGTCGGTTCTGGTCGTCGCTGACGACAAAGCACGAAGTAAAGACTTGAGCTCAACTATCGCCACATTTCACAATAGTCCGCGAATGGAAGTTGCCAATGCGCACGGGGTCTCCAGGACTACTAATATGTTGGATGCGAACGCCCGATCATGATCTGTTAGATTTTGCCGTTCTCCCCAAATGACCCCTGTGTCATTGGGGGAGCCCTCCCTGTCTAGGGGTTCAGGCAGAGAGGTTCACGCCTCAGCTTGTAATACGCATGAATTATCCCGATATGCAGGTGCCAAGCGAACCGTTACACTCTCCACGCTTACCACAGAAAGAGAGACCGGTGGTGTGGCGTGATTGATTCAAATCGTATTCGGCTCATCTTAGCTTATTACAGGTATAGGGGGGAGCGGCGCGGAATGGCTTCAACCGGGGGTCCGGCGGCGTGCATAGGACTTTGGGGTTGGCCTACAGAGAGAGATGCATCCCAGAGGAGGGTCGCATCCACAGGGGAGTCCAGACAACTGGCAGCCCGGAACCAACAAATACCCTTGACGCAAATCTCGGCGTGACTGGCCCATTGGTCCCGGTTAAATTAGCGCATTTGCATTATCCTCACTGTAACCGGCGGCACAGCTTTCCACAATATCGCCCAGTATCGCTTGTGCATCATCGCCCCCCGGCTCGACTTGGCATGGAAAAGTCCTTCTTGGTTTGTTGATCTGTCTAAACTTTATATTGATCTGGATGGCTTTGTCCTTGTCCAGTAGCACCCTCTTCCGTCCCTTACCTCAGCTGTCGGAACTTTTTATTTATTTTTGGTTTGAAGGGTCCCGAGAAACCGCTGATCGCAATGGCGCACTTTATTGACGGCAAGGACTGCATGGTAAGCCCTGCACCAACCATCGCATGTGACTTCGCTTGATGCACGCTTAGACTCACCTCACAATTTGGCTATAGATATCGGAATGGATTCTGCTCGTTGTCGCTCTGGTCTTCGTCGCTCTACGCGTCTACACTCGTCTGTTCCGTCTCCGCCAGAGACTTGACTGGTCCGACTGGCTGCTCCTGGCTTCGGCCGGGATAGCGCTCGGCCTCATCATCTGTGACACTTTGACCTACCAGATGGGCGTGCTCGACGAGTATGAGACGTCTGTCCAGCTCTCCAAGGTGAGTGGACAAGCGATGATCCCAAAATATCATGAGCGGCACTGGACTGACCAGCCCCGCAAAGATCTCCTTCGCGTCCAACTACTTCTACGACTTCGGCATGGGCTTCCCCAAGCTCAGCATGCTGGCGTTCTATTGGGCCTTTTTCCGTAGTAGCATCGGCTCCGGCATGCGCATGACGCTCTACGGCATCACCGCCTTTGTTTGCGCGTGCTACTTGGCCATCCTCTGGGACGACACCTTCTTCTGTGGCAAGGACGTATCTGTGCAGTGGTCGCAGGACGAGGACGCTTGCAGTGTCTTCTACGCGCCCGAGCCTTTCATTGTCAACTTTACACTCAACCTGGCCTGCTACATTGCCGGTAAGCCCCTACAAGAAGAGCAGGGTGTTTCTCTCCAGACGAAGGCTAAAGCTGATCTGACCAAATCCTTGTTTTCTAGTCTACGCAATTCCTCTCGTCCTGTTGATCCAGGGCGTTCTGAAACCCTCCACCGGGCTCACCGCCACCTTCGTCTTCGGCACTCTGACCATCTTCACCACCGTTATTCGCTTTGCGTGCCTCAAGATCGGCACAGGCCAGGAGAACCTCGTCTGTGAGTCTAGTGCATTTCCTCTCCCTACGGTATCGACATGGCGGCATTCCTCTGCCCGAGCGAGAGTAATTGACTAACAATGATACCACAGACCCTCTCAGCATGCTCGAGATGGCGCTCGCCATCACCGTCGTCGCCCTCCCGGGTCTCAAGCCCCTTGTCGACCGCCGCGCCAGACGCGACTCCTCAGTCGACGGGGAGACTGTTCAGGTTACTCACGGCACCAAGGGACATTTATACTAGGCGGAGAAAAAGCTCCTGGTTCGTTGTAGATGTCTACAGTGTTTTTTACCCCACCTGATTCCCATTTCCACGCAAAGAAGTACATGGCAGTAGATCAAAAGGCTCGTACATATTATCGCTTGATACCCAGTTTACATAGAAATTGGATAATAGACCGCTGTTCCAAGTATGACAGAGACCCAGTTGCTTTTGGTGTGGCATGGCATGTGGAAATCTTCGGGCCGACCTTTACGTAGGGCTGCCCAAAAGGGGACGCACCCGAACTTCGGGGCCCGGAAGGATGGCCAGTACTGGGATGGCCTGACTTCTCCGAATCCACACACCATCATACGATCCCACACAAAGCATCGTCGGGGAACCCCCAGTGCTCCTCCGCCTCTCCACCATTAAGAGAGATTTAAGAGGCAGATATACGTTACATTCTCAAGGCTGCAACGGCTGGGCGGCTAGAACCTATTGACCACGTTAATAATAATTGTACGGATCGGCCCATTGCTTGTGGGATCGATCTCTCCTGGTTAATCCTGGAGTTATCATAATTCAATAATTATGTTCGATCTAGCCCCGTATAGAGAGACCCTTGCACACGTGTCCTATGCGTTCTTTACACCAGTAGGTATTCGCAGGTAATTAATAGCACATATCTGGTTCATCCAAATACAGTCGGTAGAGGGTTCATCTGGTTCTCACCAATTAGCACTCACTCAGAGATAAGAGCGTCCCATGTCTTCCGATAAGGCTTAGAACACATTGAATTGCGAAAAGACAGTGCAGGAATACCATGGGGCGTCTTCCAATGGACAGTCTCGTTACCACGTAGAAGCTATTATTAATTAAAACTCGGCTAGCCAGCGTCTTCGGGGTCCCCTGTCGCATACAATGCGCCCTTATCGCGCCGCATTTTCCCGCCAAGACCTGGCAAGATGCATCCAGCGACTTGCATCTTCAAATGTTGCGACCTCTAATTGACAAAAAGAATTGGTGACAGGTTCACTAATTGCTTGGCCACTCTCGACATGGTAATCCTGTCCGCTCTTATTACTGGTGTCATTTACTTTGGCACGAGGAATCAATAACCTGCCCCAATGAGACACGATCATTCTAACCAGAAACCCTTGAATCATATACTACCATGTGACCAACGCTCAGTGCCTTTCCCCCCTAATCATTGGCAGCTAGCGACTCCCTTCTGCGCCCTGAAAACCCGTAGCGTTATGGTGTGCTTTCACACGCGGTGCGTTGATAGTACTTGCTCCCCTTAGCTGAGAATGTGAACGAGAGGCCCGCAAGCGCACCGGAGGAGATCGCCGGCCGCATGTGTAAAACAGCTGGACCGTGAAGATTTCTCCGATGGAGCGGTGCTACCCATCGTTGATCTACTATACTCAGAGTGGCTTCCTGTCCTTGCCTGAATGTAGTATCCCTCGTACTGCATGGCTCGTCTTAGATTCTGATGTGTATTATTACTAGCAGATAAATCCACTCCCTTTCCCGGCAATGATGTCATCCTGTTTCGTCTTCTGATGGATATGAACGGAGGCGCTTTCGAGCAATGTCAAGATCCAGTTCACTAACATTCCTGGAAACCTTATTGGTCCATTCTCGGAACAAACTGTTAAGTTTTATTGCTGCCACAGCTAAGAATTAATATATCTAAACAAATCAGGGAATTATTATACCTCGACTTGTCCCTCGGCCTTTCTCAGAGGGGATAGACGCTTTCTGTATTGATATGCAGCAGGTCGATTTTAATTACGACTAGAATAAAGGTCCCAAGTGGAAACAGAGAGTATATGGGCTGCTTGACCACAAGTCCATCCTCTAGCGACGTTGTGCATCTGCCCCGGAGCTTGGGGAATACGAGTGACCGGCTCAAGGCCACTGAGCCTGCCGGTTTCATAGACATGATTGGCCCAGGAGGACCACAAGCTGTCCTGTGAGCAAACTACTTCAATCCAGTTTGCGTGCCACAGTACTACAAGTTGTCTCTTGATGGTGGTGATGGGTCACTAGATTCGGAGCAAGGGGATAAGAGGCTTTTGTGTCTACGATTCATAGCTCTGGTGCTGAGCCAATATGCCGAGCGATCAAGTGGAGGAAACAAGCCAACTCCCATATCATATATCTAGTGGTCGTTCAATGAGCTCTCGTGGGTTCTTCGCACCCCAAAAGCATCATCCCATCGGAGTCGATACATGCCAAGTTAGCGAAGGCCTTCTAGTCTGGGTATACCCCTGGCGCTCGATCCCCACGGATATCGACAGAGAAATGCACATGCCGTGAAACCATGGGGATAAAGCAGAGAGAAGGCAAACCAAACCCCGCTTTCACTGGTGAATCTGACGTGATGGGCAGGCGGCGTGGCATTTGGGGGCGGAAAACAAAATTTCCCCTCAGCAGCCAGGAGTTTTCTGGCCAGCCACCCGAATTCTTTGATTCCTACTACCGTTTCCCCTCTATTCTTGTCATGATCTTTGGTGAAGATTCAGTCAATCGACAAATGCAATGAATGAACCCCATCCCAATATCTATTCACCATGGAGGCGTGAAGAAGTCCCTGACGAAAATGCTCCGGAATTCCAAAAGCTGATTTCTTTGGAAAGTTGCACAAAGTTTGAACCAGATGGAAGGTCTTGGGAAGATGCACCTAACCCCAAATCCTGGTCCGCGTTTGGTGACGAGGGCACGACGGCGCTGGTAGGCGCATATGGGGACCTGATTCAGTTTGGTGCCTATACCGGTCGTGGTCACTCCGGCCTATTCACCGCTGATCGAAAATATAGCGAGGAACCACTTTATGTCACAGATCGAACAAACGAGTTGCAGAATTGGGCAGAGGGCGGTGATTTTGGGGGGCACTATGGACTCCAGATCTATGAGGCGTCACCAGATCCCCCAGACGGACAAACGCGCATTGTACCTCCCAACGAGCTTCCAGGGCTGCAGTGGGTGAATTATCGATGGCCAAGGTTTAAGACGCCCGGGGAGTTAGAAACCACGACTCAGTGGCTGGCTCATGATGGGATGATTCTTCAACAGACTCGGGTTTGCTACTCTGGCTCAGACCATTTCCGTCTAAGGTTTCGTGTGCCTTTGGGCCAGGACATCATGGAAATCCGGGATCTCGATCACGTGGATCCATCCTACGACTTCAATGACTCGCATCTAAATTATAAGCAGATGTTTGGGCCCAACAATTACAGTTGGATCTTGACGCACGATCTTGAGCCGCAAGAGTCTCATATGGATGATACGACCAATGGGGATCAGAGCTATGACGATTTGAACGAGTCGATTGCAGTCATTGCATCAATCATGCAGGACGGCAAACTTGTCCGATGGACGGCATCGCCAGAGCCATCACCAGGCAATTCCCAAACAAGCACCACAGCAGTAGATTTAACTCATCGCGAATGGGATACGAAATTATGCGTTGGGGGAGCCTGTTCTACCGAAGTAGTAATCGCATACAAAATGGCACTCCTGCCAAAATCCCGATCCCACTCCTGGACCAACTTCGTCATACCTGCCCATGCCATGGATGTTGGCAGGATCTTATCTAAAGAGCCACAATTCCCCGACTCTTTGCACCTTTCTAGACCGGATCAAGAAAGCGAAAAGCAGGGCGGCAGTCGTGACAGATCCTCGCCCCGTGGGCTACCCAAGACACCGCAGGATGCATCCGAACACATCGAGTTCGTCGTTCGCAGGCAACTGGAGCACATACTCTCTACCTGCTCCATCCCATTACAGCCGCACGTGATTGAAGGCCATCAGGCACAATCGTCAGAAGATCGTGTTATTCGAGTGGCCCTAACGTGTGGAGATATCTCATTTCATCTCATTTCAGCGTCAGCCAGCTTGTGAGTAGCCTCGCTGATAGATTCAGATTTTTCCCAGCTGACTCATCTACAGCTTTACTTTTGCGTTTCTGGTCGAAATACAGCGCCGCCTCCAAAAGTCTACCCACAGCGAGGATCCATACATAGAGTATCTCTCCCACCGGATCAATTCAGTCTGCGAAGGTCATATCCACTGGCTTCGTAGAATAGTAGTAAAGTCTCCTACCAAGGGCTTTGGGGCAAACTACCGGGCCAGCGGCGAGCCAATCGATGGCAACGAGAGTGACACATGGCTAGCCAAAGACACTCTTCTCGACACAGCTTTTCAGATCATCAAGGTTGACGACTATGCCAAGCTGAGCTCAGAACATCGAACTCAGATCAATGACTTATTGGAAGCCATGTCCGCAACTTGGATAATAGAGCTAGGGACAAAAGAACATCGCAAGTCTTTTACATGGCCAAATGCGTTCGAAGGCTTCAACATCTTCCGCTTAGATGACCACGTGTGGATTTGGCGGGCCCTCAAAGCTATTGGTCACCCCGAAATCGCATGTTATCTTAAGAGCGATGAAGCAGCCAAAGAGCCTGTGAAGAGACTTTCGCACGAAGAAGTTCAGCGGGAAGTTTTACGTCGCTTTACGACTCGGAACGATGACATATCCGGAAAGAGAATCCTGGCTCTAACTCGGTCATGTCGCGAAACCAGATTCCTTTTCCACGCTCGTGATACTGTTCTCTTTCATTCCATCGACTGGGGTTTCCCTTTGGAGGAGCCTCTCTTTGGCGACTTATGGGCCAACACCATCAAGTCACAGCGTCACCATGACGAAAACCAAGAAGATCAATGGGACAATACTTTACGATATGCCCTGGCAGTCTTAATGGGATGTAGAGAACACAGTATCAACAAACGATCCTCTCAGGAACTTCTTCAGAACTCACTGATAACGTTACTGGGAAGCTCCAGCCCGAATGGACTTTTTGCTGGGCAGCTTGATAGTACGACGAGTACGACGAAACGACCCTCGACATTCTTTAGAGCGGAATACCGCAACTTCCATTTCCATGCTACTTTTGAGATACCGTATATTCTGCTCATGAACTCACGTCGGATCACTGAACGGCGCAGTGGAGAGACTCAAAAACGGGAGAATCCTGACCCGGGCGTCACGGCCCCTGTGAGCGGGAATACGGAGGCTTCTGACCCCGAAAAAAGACCAGAGCCCAGTCCCGGGACCCTGAACTCACCTCAGTATCAAGGTACTCGCATGGTTAGTAAGCCAGCGGTCTTCAAAAAGCGCCTCCCTTTCTACCACTTGATAGACTCGACAAACATCATCGAGATCGAAGAAGAATGGCTGTACAACTACCCTGCCTTCTTCAAGGAAACCCCAGGATCCTCTGTTTCGGATGTCAACTCACTCATGATGAGCTACCTCCTTGAAGGTATTGATTTGCGTGAAGCGATGAAGAAGGTCGTATTTTCCCGATCTGATATCATCTTAGCCATGGTTCAGAATGACGGAGGATTTCGAAAAGAGCTTTTTCAAAGCCTAACGCGAGATTTTACCAAGCGCCGGCAGCTTCTAGCTCAAATCGTTTTCATGACCTTCAGACAGATGCGGAATGTTAACGCTGAAGCCAGTTCCAGAAACAATCAGCCAAATGGTCAACGTGCCGAGTCCCTGGGGGGGCTATTACGTGGTACACTTCTCCAGTCGCAAAACTTGATCCGCTTGACACCCGAGGAAATGGACACGATCTATGCCACATATCCGACGGTTGCAGATGTTTCTCGTGGACCTTTACAGGATCAATCATCTTCCGTGTCGAAATATTGGCGACACCCGGTACGCATTCAAAACAGTTCACCCTCTGCCCCGATATCGAGTCTACCTGCTGAAAGGTTCTCTGCTACTAATAACCCTGGAGTCACAGCCTTGGAGCGCATCTTAATCTACAGCCAAGTACGAAAACGTCTGAGGGCTATCTTGGGACAGTACAACGACTTTTTAGTAACCGCCGGTTCGAAGATTGATGCTTTCCATGAACGAACTGCGGCGATTCTAGATGAAGATGCCAGCATGTTTGCTCGAGTAATCTTGGGAAACCGTTCTCTGCATCAAGAGCTCCAGAAAGAGTTGTCACAAAAAGTTGCTACCGAATCATGGATACGCCAAAGGATCCAACGATACATGGAAGAGCTTCTTTCTACCGATGACGGTTTCTTGTCCACAGAGAAAACGCCTGGTCTCACCGGCCTGCCACAACACGACGTGGGTCCAGCAAGCAAAGGCGCCTCCATGAGTTCCGTAATAGAACCGGATCAACCCATTTTCGACGCCCATTACGGCGCAGTTGTAGTGGACACGACAAAAAAGCATTCTCAACGACGAGGCCAGAAAGCCCAGAGTTCCGACAATGGGTACTTCCCTGGGAGCCCGATTTCCAATAAAGACTTGTGGCATGTCGTTCTTAAGCCACTTCGCACACCTGACAGAGCCAAGAAACGGTTTATCTGGCTACCGGATGCCAACGTGAATACAGCCTTGATCTGCTTCTTGGGTAGTCCTCAGATTGAGCGTGACCCAATGAGTCTATTCTTTGACCGGCACACAAGATACGAGCTTTACTTCTTCGACGACACGACACCGCACATGAACACATGGGAAACGGAATTCCACATAAGCTTTTATCAGGTCCTACAGCCCGGCAAGGCCCAGCGGACTGGAATACCAAAGCCCTTTAAAGAATCGTTTCCAGGGAAAGCCCCGTGCGATCTGACCAAGGCCTCGATGGGGTTCAGATTCTTCGGGGACTTTTTCGATCGCTTCTGGACTTGCCACTTCATCGAGTACGTGCCGTCAGAGGGACTTGGAAATGTGTGGGACTTGCCGTTCGACGGGTCAGGGTCTACAAAGAGTCGAGTATGGAGGCAGCGCAAGGTGCTCGAGTTGGACCTCTTTGAGAGAATTGTGGATAAGGTGGTCACCAGCACCAGGGATATCTACGATAGGGTGAAAGAAGATCTCGGCGTGAGTGGAGAAACCTTCGAAATGGTGACACTAGACAGTGGGGACTACTTCTCCTCGAGCAAACACTGGCAGAAGTGCCAAGAGGTACTGCAGGCCGTCGAAGACAAACTGGAGCACATCGACACGGTGATGGCGAAATGGGAGTCGCGGGAGAAGGACCGTGGCCCGGAGAAGCCGCGGTGGACACGCAACGACGAGCGCAGATACGGCGGGGCCATCAGCAAGCGCCTCGGCTCCAGCAACAGCCGGGTGCGGGACCTGCGCCGGCTCCAGGCGGACGTCACGGTGCTCAAGGACCTCCTCATCAGCCGCCAGGGCCAGATCCGCGACGACCTCAGCCTCCGCGGCGCCGAGAACATCCGCTTCTTCACCTACGTCACCGTCGTGTTCCTGCCCCTGGGCTTCGCGTCGAGCGTCTTCAGCATGAGCGAGGTGCCGGACGGCCGGCTCATCGGCAGCATGGCCGCCCTGGCCGCCGTCGCCTTCGCCCTCACCGTCCTCGCCCTGGCCGCCCAGAGGATCTCCCGCCGCGTCCCCGGCCTGTCCGAGAAGGCCATGAGCCGCAGCCACCTCGCCCGCCGCGACAGCCGGCCGCAGCGCGCGGACCACCGAGCCGCCGGAAGCTCCGGGGCTCGGATGGAGGCTGCCCCCTCCTCGGAAAAGAAGAGTCGATGGAGGTACTCCGGGTTCTGGCTGGCATACGTTTTCGTCGAGAAGCCGACCCGTCGCGTCGCCTTGGCCTACAAGGCCATGCAGCACACGTGGACCTTGACGACTGGGGTCAGTATCGCCATTGCGCTCTTCCTCCTGCCATACTGCCTCATCGTGTGGCTTGTACGAGTCCTTGTTTACAACCTGATGGACTTGCTTCAACTTCTCTGGCGTGAGCTCCCTGACCCAGACTGAACGGAAGGCTTGGCAGAATTGACCTGACTGACCGCGGCGTTGCAGACAAATTCAAATCACACCTTCCAGCCCCCGACAACAGCGACGATCTATTCCATGGATTCATGGGCTCTCTCCTGCATCCTGATAGGGACGGAATCCGGCCCTTCAAGACCGTGTTGGAGAATGAGAAGAAAAGGGATCAGACTCGTGTGCCCTCGGACCAGCCCAAGCTTGGCCAGAAAGAAGCAGGGGAGGCTCTAACCGGGGCATGAAGAGCGGTGATGCTTTATCCTCGCTATCATTCCATCAACTTGATCCTGGGACGACTATTCCAACCATTACCCCCAGTCCTGGCGGGTTTTCTTCGGGCACCGAAACGGGACAAGACAGGGGTAAGAGCCAGCAGACCAGGGTCAGTTTCGGTGGTTTGCAGAACTTTGTGTCTTGTATTCTTCGGCTTCCTCGCAGCCCTCTGCGTATATCATCAATTGCTGTCCTTGATCATGAATAACTCAGTGGAACTTATCTCTGATGCACAATGAACTGCTCTGTCTCTCGGAGAGGCTTCATCATACACACGAGAAGGGTCTTTTCCAAGCACTCCCCCCCTCCCCTCCCTTCCTCCCCTTTTCCCCCACTTCCCGGCCAAGCCGACTCCAAAATTGACCCCACTGATGGGTCCATCATTCGTCCTCGCTAGTAGTTTCTGTCCCGCTCCTTGATTTTCCGTTCTTTTTCTTCGCCCAACATACATACGCACTGCCTTACCGGCCCAACCACCCATCATGAGCACCCCCCCGAAACCCCCCGTCCAGATCACCTCCTACCCCCTGCCCCGCGGCCGGCTCCTCTGGGCCCCCCTCGTCGTCGGCGCCGTCATGTACCTCTCGGCGCGCCCGGACCTGCTGGCGCCGGGGTCGCGCCTGTACGAGGCCGCGCTCGCGGGGCGGCCGGCCGGCGCCGCCCGCGCCGCCGCGTGGGCGCAGAAGGGCCTCTTCTACCTGCTGTTCGGCTCGCACGCCGTCGAGACCGTCGCCTTCGCCGCGGGGCCCCTGCGCCGCCACGCCGTCCCCCGCTCGGCGCCGCCTGGTTCCAGTGGGTGCTGGCCTGCTACGTCGGCGGCGTCTTCACGTCCGAGCACTTCGCCGCCGTGGTGCGGGCCGAGGAGGAGCGGGCGCGGCGTTGAGTGCGAGAGGCGAAGAGGGGCGCGTTGGTCTGGGGGGGTTCGATCGAGGCCTCGCGCGGAGACAAGGACGGTGGGTCGTCGCCTCATCAAGTTGTGTCTTGTGGCCATTCTGACGGTTGACAGACCACCCACGCACTCGCGACTGTCGACGCTGCGGTACTCGGGATCCACCAGCTCTTCGTACATGGAACCAATAGCCTTCTCTCCTGTCGCGTGCCGCCGCCATACCTGCATCTACAATGTCGTTCCGGCCGTGCCGTGCCGGGCCGTCTCAGTCATCTGCGCTTACAAACCTTAATTTCATAGTCTCCATGTTTATTGCGACGTCAGCCGGGCCTGTTTCTCCTTATAATAACAATAAGACACACTTGCTTACGTACTTGGCTATGTTACCCGTATATGTACTTGTTGTTCAACTGCCTCGATGTTGTAGCACCGGCGCTAGCCAAGTCCTACTTCGACTCGATCAACACAATAGAAGTTCCCCAAACCATGCATTTAGCAGTGCATCACACCCAATTGTTACTTTACCCACCCCAAGAAACATAACCCCTGTGATATGTGTATACTGTCAGATCAGCCTGACCGCCGTGGAGTGATTGTTACCCAGAAGTCTGCCATCAGCCAAAACGCCGCGCTGTGCATTTTCTTGACGGGTGCCGTAGGGTCGAGGATCGTGAAGTCGTATCTCCTCAGCAACTACTCAAGTCAGCTCACCCGCCCACGTCCACCACAGCAGAGAAGCATGCGAGGAGACGAGACCTACCTCCGGCAGCACCTTGTTGATCTCCATGATAGCGATGCCCCTGCCCAGGCACTTGTACTTGCCGTAGCCGAACAGGATCTCGAGGCACTCGGCCATGTCCTCGCGCCGGTCCGGGCCGGCCTCGATCCAGCGCTCGGGCCGGAAGGCGTGGGCGTCGGGGCCCCAGAACGCGCGGCTCCGCAGGATGCCCCAGCCGTCGATGCCGACCTCGGTGCCGCCGGGCAGGAAGTGGCCGGCGACGGTGTCGCCCGCGGCCGGCACCGACTTGGCCAGCAGCGGCGTCAGCGACGGGAACACGCGCAGGCCTTCGCGCACCACCGCCTGCAGGTACGGCAGCCCCCGCGCCTCGGCGTCGCGTAGGATGGTCGTCGTCGTCGTCGTCCGCGCCGCGCCGTCGAGCTCCGCCAGCAGCAGGCTGTAGACCCGCGGCGTCGTGAGCACGTAGAGCAGCGTCATGCGGATGGCCACGGCCACGGAGTCGGTCCCGGCCACCCTGCTCCGTTTTCTTTGGGTCAGCGGCGGGCGCGCGGGGTTGGGGGTCGTTGGGGTGGCTTGACCTACACCTGCACAAGCGCCTCGCCGGTCGCCTCTTCCCGGCTCGCGCCGTGCTTGATGAAGAAGGCGATCATGTCGCGCCGCGCCTCTGCGCCCGGCCGAAAGCGTTCGTCGACACTGTCCTGGGCAAACCTGCATCGCCGCGTCAGCGCCAGAACCATGCCGTAGGTGGAGCCGAGCACACGTACTTGATAAAGCGCCCAAGCCCGACGGGGTCGGTCGACTTCGGGAGCAGCTCGGACAGGGGCCAGGTCTGGACAAACTTGGAAAGGATAGGCAGAGTGGCGGCAGTCGAAATGATGGGGAAGAAGCTTTCGTTCCACCTCACCCAGTCATAGATGTCTTTGCCGTCGTCCAAGAACCCGAAGGGTTTGCCGTAGCACATGTCGCCCACGATGTCGATGGAGAGCAACTGCGACAAGATGGCGAAGTCCACGGGCTGGTAGGCCCCGTTGGTGGAGAGATACTTACGGTCGACGAGGTCGATAAACCGAGACAGTTGCCGGTCGATTGCTTCTTCCTTCATGGGCGTGTCAGTACCAAGGTCGTCAACGACTGGGGGCCCCGGCCCAACTGGCACTGTCCGGGGCGAATAGAGACTTCTTACCACCAGGTGGCTGGCCGAGTAGCCAGGGCCGATCTTGGTCCGCAGGGCGGCGTGCTTCTCCTCGTCCATCATGGAGAACGAGTGGTCTTGCCCCTTCTGAAAGCGGAACGTCCTATACCAGGGGCCTTTCCGGTAAGGCGACCTAAGGGCCTCCATGCGCTGCGCATGCCGGAAGTCTGTGGTGATGACCGTGTTGGGTCCAATGCGGACTAAGGAGCCTTGATTTCACGGAGGTGGTGAGTCATGGAGTGGGGGTGCTGCATCACATCGTCGAGGGTGTCAGCCGAAAAAGAAACTCACCATATCTGTTGGTGAGCGCATTCAAGTTGGAGTGTGAGTGACCGCTGAGGTTGACCCTGAGGAGCGGCAGCGAGGACAGGGAGTTGAGGAAAGGGCCGGGAATATGGCTGAGCCTGCGCCAGTTCCAGACTACCTGGGCCGCATAAGCAACGACGACCAGGAACAAGACGTCCCAAAAGAAAGACCCAGTGCCGATGGCTCCATAGAGGCTGGTGACTTTGGCCATGGCGATCGAGTTGGGCTCATGCGAGATTCCGGGCGATGCAGATTCACGAAAATGAGGCGTGATAGAAAGCAAAACGAGAGGGGCAGCAACCTTCCGGTTCGATTGGGGGTCTGTCTGCATGGGCCTCTTTTCCTTCCAGTTCGTCTGTCCCCCCACAAACAGATGTCTTTCCACTCCCACACCACCGTTCGCAAAGCCCACCGCGAATGGCATGGGGTAGGGTTACATGGATCGAAGACGGCGGGTGCATATATTGGCCCGCCACATCCCCACACACACGCACAGGCAGAGGCGGCTGCTATAAAGAGGGCTGCACCGACGGGTGTGTGTGTGTGTAGATCGTACAGCAAGCCACTAACGTATACGGTTAACGTTGCGAGAAAAGAACATGTATGTGTGTGTGGTGCGGTGCTAGCCCTCAGCTTGGGGGCGCTTTTCGGTCATAAAATGAAATGGCCCCCTGTCCCGGATACTCCCCCGGATCTAGCCCACGTCGTTGCGACGATGGGATTGTGGAGTTGCCCATCCCATCCCACACCACATCTCTCAAACTGGAACGGGGCGAGAAGGAAAGGGGGGGTAGCGAGGTGGGGTTATGCCCTGTTGATTGGCCATATCACGTCGATCTTGGGTTAGCTCCATGCAGGTCACAGGGTATAGAGATCTCGTCAGCTCGGTCCAATCCCATTCCGCTGCAGAAGAAACGAAAATATGGGCCAATGAGCATGGGAGCTCCATGGATCGTGTAGCCGGTCAGATATGACAAGCTGTGTTGGTGGTGGGGGTTGGTGATCGGCGCTCTACTACCTGGCCTGGGGGGATATCCTGACCTGATACAAGCAAGTTGAGTCTTCACTCATTATCAGAGTTGCTGGACAAGAAAGTAATGAGTTATCGAATCCCTACATCTCCGAGGCGCGTAAGGTAAAACGATGCGATACATCTGTTCGAGTCTTGAACAAACGAACCCCATGGTTGTCACACTGCATTTCGACCCATGCCACTGTTTCTTGAAGAGGAAACTTTCATACCTGAGATTATCATGCGTCTGCAGCTCGATGGGGCTAGGAAGATTTATCCGCAAGGGCAGATGGCCAATGCCGCTGCGAGATTTGGACGACAAGAAGACGATCGATTCCAGTCCTGTCTATATGAACATGCAGAGAATGATGCATCATCCCGAACAGTTGACAAACACTTTGGGGGAAAAAAGAAATGAGGGTGGTCCAAGTGAGGCGGGCAAGGGTTTGGGGAACTCATTATCACGTTGGTTGATGATGCCTCCGCCATCTGGGTTTCTGGAGGATGGACGTCTGTATAGAGCATGATATTGATATATATTCCTCCACGCCGTCTTCGTTCCCCAGTGTCCATGCTTCGAGAATAGATCCACAACAAACTCCACGATCCGCCGTTGGTGCAAGCCTAAGACGCCTCCAAACTCTCACAAGATACAACTGCCTTGTCACGATGTCGCTCGGTGGCGATGGTCCTTACCTCGTAGCGGTCCTTTGGTCCCTGACGGGTCTGATACTCTTCTTCCTTTTCCTGAGACTCTACACTCGCATTGTCTGTGTAGCTTCCTACGGTATCGATGACCATTTCTACGTCTTCACCTGTGTAAGTCGTTCATCGATGCCAGTCTATCATTGACACAAGTGGGCGAAGCTGACATGGGGACTGACTCTCGCAGGTCCTGATCGTCGCATATACCTCCTTAGAAACTGTGGCCGCACTCAATGGCTACGGGCGGTACGATCTTGATGGCGATACAATTGCCAGGAGTACCTACTTCAGGACCATCGGTCAGACTTTCTCCTTGGTCGCCACCGGAGCTTCGAAGGCCACCGTCGGGCTGTTCCTGCTCCGGCTCGTTGTTTCGAGATGGATGAGGATTGCCATATGGATGGTCATGGCTATCATGGGGATACTCTCTGTCTGTCCGTCTGCTCCCTCACCTCCTTGACGCTTAGTGCCTCTGGGCTGACTCGTCACACAGTGGCCACCATCTTCACCTGGGCTGCTTGCACCCCAGTAGCCTTTACCTGGGACGAGCGCGTTCCCAACGGAATTTGTGTCAATACTATCCCGCTCGCTATGGGTCTGGCTTGTAAGATCCCCCCCCTTCATAACGGTCTTTTGGAGAAGCACTGCACTACGAGTAAGGAAGCTTACCACGGGCCTACCTATTATAGTGTGTACGATCGTGGCGGATCTTTTCTTCGCCATACTCCCGTGGGTCTTTATCTGGAAACTCAGCATACCGAAGCGGGAGAAGATCATACTAGCAGCTAGTTTGAGTTTGGGAATCTTGTACGTGTCTCCCCCTCCATCCCCCCCCCCACGTCCCGGCTTTATGTCTGACCTCCGCAGTGCCGCCGCCGCCGGAGCCAAGAGAGTCTTGGAAGTGAAGGGAGTGCGAGACGTACCCGTCGGTGTCATCGTCTGGTCCCAGGTGGAGACGGCCGCGACCCTGGTCTGCGTCGGCATCCCGGTCTGCCGGCCCCTCTGGACGCGGCACTTTAGCAAGTTCTTCCACAAGTCGCGCAAGAGCACCTGCGAACGCCAAGAGGGACCCAGTGACGACGCCCCGGCGCCCATCGGCATGCACACGTTCGGCGGCGGCACCATGCCCGGGGCCAAGAAGCCGGCCGGCGTCCGGTCCGCCGTCAGCTCCAAGATCTCGTCGCTGTGGTCCAGCAGCAGCACCGCCTCGCGGGTGCCGGGGGGGGCCACCGAGCACCGCCGCGACGACGAGAGCGACGAGGTCAACCTCACCGAGGAGCCGCACCGAGGCCGGGGGTCGAGACCGACGGCCGCGAGTCGGCGGTGGATCCCCGGGACGGGGTCAGCACTCCGGCCCGGGAGGAACTGGAACGGTCCTGGATTCAGGATGAAAGCGGCAATGAATCCTTGGTGAACTGTGAGGAGAGTAATGAGGAAAAGGCGAAGGACGGCATCAAGGCGTATATGACTTACGATATCAAGCACTTGTAATGGCTAATTGTCCGGGCTGGGATGGTATGCACAGGCTGTGCTATTGTTTTAGGGTTATTTACGTTGCCGGCATAGGTTGCCGTAGGATCATTTGTGTATCCGTTGAGGGTAATCGTTAAGGGTAATCTTTGATAGTAATCGTTCTGGCCCATGTTTACATAATTAGTATGTTAAATTGTATCGTTAATCGTCTGTGATGGGCTTTTCCCCTATGATTTGGGTTTGGATAATGGAAATAGTCATCATCAATGCTAACCAAACACGTTCGAGCGCGCCAAAAGGCTTGCTTGACAAGTCCATGTTGCTACCAGTGTATACCGCTTGTGTAGGTCAGGGAGTGGGATTATATAGCATGTTAATACTAAAAGAATCGATCGCTCACCACCACCCCCGCCTGTAAAATGTATCCAAGAGACCACTTGAATCCGCCATGGGTTGGTCAGTACAAGAAGGGACAAAGACTTGTAGCAGCGAAGACTGCACGACTGTTGAGCGGGAATTGAATAACTCGATATACCCCCATGGTCAACATGCCCTCCACGAAGGCCCATCTCATATTTAGACGGCATATGAAAAGGAATAAACAAGCTTTCGAAGAAATAACTTGCATACAGTCATCGCTCGCCCAAGAATGATGCGTGATCACGTGATAAGAAAGCAAGGTAGGGCTTTGCTTACAAACAATGCCTTGGCGTGATAGTTGGCTTCCACACCCCGCAGCGCAGTGAAAATACCTCTGAGGGTCTCAGGATCGGCCATCATTAGTAACATGAGCCATGAGTGCTGAAGAGTTTCGCGGCAATGTCGAAGGTGGGGAGGTGCCGGTTGACTGCCATGACCGGATTTTGCGAATAGCATTTATCTATCTGGATGAAGGGTTGTGGGATGGCAATGGAGTCTTCGATGTTGTTGATGAACTCCACAGGCGCGGCTGGTCATTTGGCCAAGGAGATATGAGATTCAACCGGTATGACTTCCAAGTAGAAGACAAGCTACTTTAGCCAAAAAGAGCCTGACAATCTCAAAGCACTTTGGACATTTTCTACCTGGCCCAAATAGCTGCCGCCATCTACCGCTCCTCTGACCAACTCAACGGCGACTTTCCCTCAGCAGACGACTTTGACACATTCTACGCCCAGCACCATGAGTTGCTCAACCAGGACGCATGGAGACAGTACTACTCGCCGGCGTTCCTTGCCCAGCCAACCTCGGCTCGCTTCTACCGCCTCCCTGATCTGCAAGACCTACCAGACTCAAGCGACCCGCTCGGAAAGCCACGACAAAAAGGGGTCGGCCACTTCACCAAACTCCCCCGCTGGGCACACAACGTCGTGCGGACTCGCCGGAGACAGCCGACCCTCCCCGCCGCAGTGCTGACGCAGATAGCCCTCTCCACCCTCCAGCAGACCATCTCGCGCCTACGGAGGGACAACCCACGCGCGCAGCCCTACTCGGAGACCCAAGCCCGCTTCTGGCTCAAGCACATGCAGATGGATCCCCCCGGCCCGCCCCGCTCCAGCGAGGCGTGGACTCCCAACGCCTTCGGCGTCCACGTCGCGCAAGGCGCCCTCGACCCGTGGGCGTGGGAAGCGCACTACTCGCGACGGCGATGGGACGGCTCGGCGGGCGCGCCGCCGCTTGAGCCGGACCTGGACGGCACGCGCCGGCGCGAGGTCGAGTGGTGCGGCTGGCCGGACGGCGGGGTGGGGGCGCAGGCGCGGCGCCGGGGGTGGGAGCCCGAGGTCGGGAGCGAGGAGGAGGTCGCGTTCCTGGCCGCCGTGGCGGCGCGAGAGGCGGCGGGCGGCGAGGGCGCGGGCCCTCTGGACTGCGCCGTGCGGTCGCGCATGCTTCTGGGGGTGGTGCGCGCGGCGTTCGAGACGGCGGCGGGGGGGACCGAGAGGGAAATGCGCGTGGCGGGTCTGAAGCGGCGCGTGGTGGAGGCGCGTAGGATCGACGATGAGACCAAGGCCGAGCAGTGGGTTCGGCAAGCGCTGGTGCTCGTGGAGCCGTATGCGCGTAAGGGGCATGGGTGGCCCGCCGCTGCGGAGGATCGGAGTGAATTGCTACGACATGTCCTAGTAGAGAATGGGCAGCTTTTCGCGCGATGGAAGCTTTCGCCCTCTTCCAAAGAATTCGATTTCGAGCTGAAGTCAATAGGCTGACGATGAATTGTGGTGAATTAGATTCTAATACTAGTATATGCACCCTCGTTTCGTGCCATCAACATGACCACATAGTCTTAACGACTTATGTGTCCCGACAAGAATCGAAAGCCGACTGGTATCTGGTCCCGCGATAGGCTTGGTTCCCGTACTCGGGAGAGCAGTAGGGGGTGCCACACCAGTGGCAGCAGTCACCTTACGCCAAACGAGCACAGGTGGCGCCCATGAAGCTGCTGACGTCCCAGATGCCGTCTTGCGAGATGGGCGGCTCTTCGGGGACGGGGTCGCAGACTAACTGGCCACAGCTGTGGGATGCCGAGCCACGCCGAAGGTATACAGTTAGGTCATGGGTACTCACCCACACACCCAGGGTTACCCAGGGGTTACCCAAGCTACCCATGGGTCGGTTTGGGTCCTTGGCATTACCCATGGGTTACCCATGGGTAAGCAACTAAAAGGACCCAGAGCATGTCCAGTGAACTTTTCTATGGAAGAACTTTGAATCAATCACCTTTTACTTTATCTTCTTTTGTTTAATTTATTTTTCTATGGGTTATCCATGGGTACCCAAAGCCCGACCACAGTAAGGCGTGCCGGTGCACTTCGTTCCTCCAAAGCCGGCACCGCAGCGAACCACCGGTTGAGGCTTTCGATGAGCCAGATGGTGGAGCTGGAGCAAAAGAGAACGGGCGGTAGCCAAGCCGTGATAGAATCCTTATGAAAGCTTGTTGGACAAATGCAGCACAAATATAACGCTCAACCGATTTATTAGTAACTACCGCTTAGAGCTCTTTAATACATTTCCCGCTTTATTCCCATGACAATTTGCATAACTGCACAACCCACTGCCGTAGGTGTCTTGTTGCATAGACGCACTTGGATGGCTCGTCCACTCCCGACAACACGGTCCTCTTCTCCATGAGGTTGGGCCACATGGAGAAGATTCAGGCCTTGATCACGCCGGCGATTATCGAAAGCGGAGAGGCCTAACACGCAGATCGGCCGTCTTGGTCTTGTTGATTGGGATCCTGGAAGTATCTCAGGCTGGAATATGGGGTCCGACGCTCTGTAGTCGGTATAAGCAAAAGAGGCAGCCTCTCATTAGGCTCTGGTCAGAGTTCCTTCATGGGAAAAAAAGAGGCCCGCACTGGCTGAGTACGTCGTCGATGCGCCGTCACTTGTACAGGTGCAAGGCATTCTTGATTTGTAGCTAATATACAGGGCGGGCTGGGGTCACGATGCGTTTCGTTCAGCCTGTTAACTAGAGCTCTTTAGGCGTAATGTGTAAGGTCCTTTTCCTCTTCAGGCAGTGATGTGCGATTTAGGGACTGTGGGATGGACCACTTACCTTTGAGCTATCAGTGCTTGAGACGGGACGGAAACAAGTTCGGTTTGTGCTGACCACCCTTATATTTGATTCGATGGCCCCAATATCGAGCCCACTCTCTGCGGCACCAGATTTTGAGTTCTCAACAGAGAGACCGAAGGAGAACGGACACGAGTGCTCCTGTTCGCTTTGCTACGTACGAGTACCCCCTATTCAAATGTGGTATTTGAAGGGGATAGTCGCTCTGGTTACTGATCATAGTGCATTAAAGGCTAACGACGGCGTAATCTCCTGCTCTTAAGCACGATTCGTGCTAGTATAGCGCGAATGCAGATGTATCTGATCACATCTTAGCAGGCGGCTACCACGGATTTCACCGCCGCCTTCACCCTTTGCATTTATGATCTGCGATCGAGGCCAGCGTTGCCTTCATGGTGGGTCCCGTATTTGGAAACTTTCGCGATAACCTCATCCCTTACCTACGCTCAAGGCCCTTCGTCGGAGAAATTTCCCGTCCCGACCGAAGCAAGCTATAGAGAAGCATGGAAGGAGAAACGGGGATTGGAAGAATTCCCTAGGACTGTTGCCGCTGTCGGATTTAGTGATACGGAGAGGATCTACCCTGTTGGTGGAATTATCGTGCGTACTGAGGCCTCCACGATCCATGGTTGGCGGGTTTGATTCGTACGAGTAGCTCGGAACCGGACTAGACTTCGTCTTGGCGTCGAATCAAAACAGGCGAAAGGGGGTGATACGGCTGTCGTACCGAGACCCCTACTTCGGTAGCGTGGGCATAGGCGACTAACAATTAGCTGTTCCCTTACCAGGCGCAGAATCATATGAGATGCAGTCAAGTGATAAGGGAATGTTTATAGTGCGACAAGATGGGTTCGGTGGCGTGAGACGGACTCAATGTCGGTGTGATTTGCACAATCCGCAAGGATCGTAATGCGCCTGCGATATACCAATCGGATGACTCTCCAAGAATGCCTTCAGCGCAGGCTGGCCCCCCACATGACAACCCCTTCCGTCCTTCAGCTTCCAATCAGGCTTTACCACTCATTTCCCCCGGGGGCATAATATTCTACTTTTCGCAAAGAACTTGTTTTCCAACTGTGTTCATATTTTATTTCTCTCACCAATCTGAGAAACATCGTGATCATGGTGCGATGCATCCACTCTCCTCGCCTGTTTTTGGCTCCGTGTGAGATCAAGGAAAGTCTTGCGACTCATTCTCGTCAAGGAGTACGACCATGCTCGCTACCGAGATGCTTTCGTCGTCTCTTGGTGCATTGCAAGTATAGTCGAATTCAGTCATGGGGCGAAGATTGACCATCATTCGGATTTCCTCAAGTTGCGCACTTCCCAGTCCTCCATCAGGCAAATGCTCCTCAACCTGCTCTCCGCCGCTAGGCAGGCCATGAAGTCCAAATTGAGACCCAGTCAGATGGACATAGTGGTTTTGGTCATGGTCGAGGCTGGCGTGGGAATCTTTATTGTTCTCGGGGCATGGAGACAGGCGATAAGGAGAGCGAGGGCGGACCTCAATTCCGCCACCCGGATTGCTTTCCTCTAGCGAGCTATCGGACAGCATATCCTCCGGGCTCCAGAGTACTACATCACTACAGGAGACGGCAATCGGCTCCGTCGGGCTTGCATATTGCACTATGTCTCTGGTCGGAGATCCGGGGCGTGTGAAGACGCAGAAAACAGTCCTGCCTAGAGCTATCATGACAAATAGCGCTACGACGAACCCGACCGATCTCAGGGTAGGCGAAGCGACACCGCCGAGCGACGGAAGCCAGGTGGGGCCAGCCATCAGTCCAACGGGATCAGCTATTGCTTTTTGGTCAGCGCGAATACGCATGTGCTTTTTCACGCAACCCACCTTTGGTCGGTCTGAGGATTGGCTCAGCCTTCGCGTTCTCGACCAGCTTCGAGGCCAAGGATCCCTTGGCAAAGTCAGTAAGTAACCATGGACAGCAAGAGTAAGTAAATCCTTCTTCTTCTTCTCACTTTTGCGCCGAGGGTCAGGAATATCGATGAAGTCATCGTATGCAGTGCCTCTGCGCTTACTGCTCTCATGCCGCGAATCATCTTGGGAGCAGGAAGCAATCGTCGTAACTCGTCGCGTATGACACAAGTGTGTGGCCTTATTGGGGTATACCGCGTCGACAGGGAGATGGCGTTGGGTATCGAGAAACGGTCGAGGGCGGTTGGTCTTGGCAGACAAACTTGACTGGGTTTGCGCCGTTGAGCGGGTGGCTTGAATTCCCAAGACGATGAGAGGCCCGGTTTAGATGACTGGCAATAAGATGCGGTTGTGTTACTTTTTACGTCGTTCTTTATGAAAGTGATTAGCTGCTCGCTAAAGCTCGTCTGTCGCGGTTTCAGCTTTCTACACAGAAGAGGTGTTAGGGGAGAATATCCAGCTACATGTCTGCTTTTGGATGTTTTGCGCGGCCATTAAGTGGTTGCCAAAGGATGGTGGGTTTTTTTTTCAAGACTCAAGTGTTGATCATCGTTTGCCATGGCCCATCTGAGCCCATCAGCTGCTTTGCACTTACCTGGACTTTGAATGTGATTGTCAAAAATCACTTGGATGCGTCGCGGGTGCGAAATCCCTCAACGATTTTCGATGCGGCGTGGACTAGGCAGCACCGACGGATGACACCCCGACGGATGACACCCCGACGGAGGACAGGAGAAATCTGATGAGCTTTGATGAAGTTTGCGGGAGGTTTGGGGTGTTGCAAGTCATTCACGGCAGTTCGCTCTAAGACTAAACCTTTTGCTGATGCTGTGCTGAGATAGGAGGGGGCAAAATTCTCACGGAATGGAGCGACAGATAGGAGTGTGGGTGGCAGGCGCAAAGACCAAAGCGTCTGGCTGGGCTTTCCCCCCTGGCGGCGAACTGAGGTCAGCACTCCCCGATCGGAAGGTGCTAGCCTCTTTGGACGATGCTACCAAATGTCGCCAGTGGACGACATGAGTTGGTCCAGGAGGGGGGGTGGATGTGTGTTTGTGCTCATGTGTGATGGGTGACAGCCAAGCACATCACCGATTTCTACCTGGGGGGGAAGTGGCAAACTCAGGTCACGGAGCTACTCTTCCAGTCTCTGGCCGCTCTGCCTGTAACGGCGCTCAGCACGTGCCGGGGCAGGGCAGGATGGAGTCTAGGTAAGCAACCCAATCAGGGACGCTTGCCGTTCCGAGACGCAGTCCTCCTTGCAAATTACTCTGGAGAGCTCTTTTTGAGAAGATCTTGCTCAGGAATTGCAGCCTACGAGTGCTTATGGAAAGCATCTGCCTAAGGCTCCAGAGGGAGACCGGGACTGATGTTTTCACACGAGCCCCTTTCCGCGCTTCAATTTGGTCAAAATTATCAACCAAATCCGAAGAAAAGGCGTGCAATAGCTAGGAATTTATCAACTAACTTGGATTGGGAATGACCATCTGGTTATTCATTGGACGTTTCAGTCCCAGGAAGGGGGTGTGAAGGGTGCGTAGAGTGGCGGCGGAAGACGTGGGATTCGGATCTCCCCATTATATCCCTCATATTAGCCGGGCGATGTCATGCTATCTAGAGCCAGGGTCACTTTACCATCGTCTCTGCTGGACTTTTGCGTTGCTGATGTCATGTAAGGGCTGACACGAAGGAGTTGCAACTCGGCCGACATGTGTTTGGTGTCCAAATAGTCATGTAATGCACAATCATTCAACACGGCCATCTAAAAAGCAAATCTTTTGAAACAAGCTGTTTCTGCGACCTTTTCTCAGAGTTCTAGCAAGGGAGGTGTGATCTAAAGTTGCAACGAAGATAAACATATCAAGACAAGTAAGCAGGAGGCAACCCCCCTCCTTTTGATAAGGGGTGGCTTAGAGCCATGTCCCCCTTTTTGAACACATAATCCCCGGGCAGTGCAACCAGTCATTTCAGCCTGATCTGCGAGTCTGCAGTAGACTGGAATCCCTACGGTACCGCTCGGGCGCGTAAGCACATGCGTCAAGATGCTGCGCCACAATTATCCTGGACTACTTACCCAGCGTTGCCCGGTTTCTACCTGTTCCTCGGTTTTTCCACTTTGTTGCCTTCTTTCTCTCTTTTCTGTCTGCCTCGGGCGTCACTCTGACGTCGTCTGTCCCAACCAGTACGTGGCTGTTATTAAATCGCACTTGCTTAGCCGTCGTCCCAATCGGCTGCCCGTCTTCGTCTTCGGCCCGTCCTCTGCCGTAGCCAGGCACAATAGACTCGATTACAGATAAGCACGATAGTGCTCGTAACCAGCTGCTTTTCTGCTGCCAAGGCTCCCACCGCGTCAAGGTGAGCGTACGCAATTCTTATGTGCCTTTTCCTACTTGACTCTGGTGGCTCATGACAGGCCTTGAACACACAATTTGCCACCTGAGATGAGCTACCTGCTTACTTAGTTAGCTACCTTAGTCTTCAATCGCTATGCGAGCCCAAAAATTCTCATTATTTCCCTAAGTATCCCCAAGAGGATGGGGGAGTCAAACCTCCCCTTTAACTACCGGGCCACATCATCCAAGCGCAGAAGACCTCCCGAGCTCGAGGGCAGCTGCCACCGAGATCAAAAGCGACCTCGTTCGGAGTCTCCCTACCAGCTCCCCTTTGCGTGCCCACTGTGGGCGGCATACCCGAAGCGGTTTCCCCCGGACAGTCTGTGTGCCACCAGGGGATGGATGGAAATACCCCGTCTCAAGGAGCACATCTATCGCTGCCACTACCAAACCTCCTGTGACCGTTGTCTCGAGACATTCAAGCAAGACAAAGACCTTTTGGCCCATAGGAGACAGACCACACCGTGCCAGAGGAAAGACAATTCATCCAGGGATCCAGTGGCCCAGGGAATCGGCCAAGATACAATGGGCATGCTCAAGAGCCGGAAGAAAAGCCCGTGCAAGGATGCTGTAGAGAAATGGTACGAAATATGGAATATCGTGTTTCCTGGGGTCCAGGCACCCGTAAAACCCTGTGAGTTAAGGTGCACCATAGCACTGAGTGCAGCCTACTGAGTCTATTATAGATATCTATACTGCCAATCTGAGGACACGTTCAGCCACTGCAACGAATATGGACTATCCAATTTCTGACAACCTATGGGACTACATTTCAGTATACCTCTCTACCAGCTACAGGGAACTCTTGCGGCGCACCACGCTCGAACTTGGAAACGAAACCTTGCGGAGGCTCGTCAGGGGCCACATAGACAAAGCCATAAGGGATTGCGTGGACAGATGCCCTGTGGCACAGTGCCAGGATGATACTATGGGGGGATCATCCTCGGAGAGACTGGCAACTTGCCTGGAACAAACCCTCATGATTCCAACGAGCCAAATTTGAACAATCTCGCTCCGGATGAGTTGAATAATGAATATTCTTGGACATCGATTTCCCCTCCAAACATGTATCCGCCAGGCTTTACTTGCGATACAGGATCGGTCATGAGCACTTCTCCAGAAGCGTCAGTACCGGCTGCCCTTGACTTTGGTTCCTCTATGCCGCTTTGGTTTCCGCATTTTACAATAGATGGTTGCAGCTTGCTACCAGCGGAGGAGCTTCCCCGCTGGAAACGCTGAGTATGGGAAGCAGAACTATACATAGCGATGATTTAAGTGGTACATTATCTGCCGGCAGTATGTCATGGGAAACCTATGAACTATAAATTGATCTACCTCTCTGCGGTACAAGGCAGTTGGGCAATGGATCTCAATGGATGTGGGGAGGGTCGATGAAATATACGATAATATAGAAGCCAACAAGGGGTACTAGCTCAGTATTTTTGATATTTCTACATGTAGGATAGCGTCATCTATGCAGACTTTCTGTTCCATGCAAGTTCCAAGATGATCTCGCGAAACAGTATAAACAAATCAACTGGCAAGTGGCCGAGCCGATAGAGACGAGCATAAGCATGGGGGTTCCCAATAGGATAGCCTCGAATCATATCTTGACTCGTTCATACTTGCATGAGATTCTTTCCAGATGGCCGAGGCCAGCAGTTCCCAACCAAACTGGATTCAGCAGGCCCTACTGAGATTGAGACAATACAGGCATAAGTGTAGAGCATACGTGCTTCACCCCTCAAATTTCTCAACCCGATGCTTCGTGGATCTATTCAAGATTCTTCCTGCATTCGACTACTCTCCTCAAGGTCGAAACAATCTTTCTCTTCTTGATCATCTTACTAACACACTCTCACAGTCCAACTGTGGCACGTAGATGAGAGAAGAGGGGACGATAGAGATGGCGCGGGATTATGTTGCCCAAAACAAACAAGATTCGCCACACGTAGGCTGCTTTAATTAAGTCCTTTATTCAGCTGCCCCGGTAAAGTACGTCCACTCTAGAGTCGTGGCCAAGACTGCAATAGCCCATTTATCAGGATCGCATGATACACTAGTTTCTAACCTCACCTGAGGGCTGGTGGGGGCGGCGGTTACATATGGTATCAATGAAATTATACGTTAAGTACTATACAAACCATAGGAGTCACCTAAACTAAGCTATACCGTATATACCAGAAGCCATACGAACTATACGAACCACACGAGCTACACGAACTACTTGGATTGCACATACGCACTATACGCATAGACGTATATACGCAGATACGTATTATAAAGAACCGGCGGCTCGTTACGGTTACTTCGTAGTTTTATTTTCATGTAAACCCCCACCACCCCTGGGTGAGGTCAGAAATTAGCGTAGCCTAGACCACTATTAGTGTAGTCTCTGGCCCGACGGCGTCGAAAAGTCCCAATAGGCATCAATAGGATCCGTCCTGTTCCCGGCTAAACGGCGCGCTCTCTGAGATTGACGCTAGCCAGCCTTAAGGCACTCTCTGTAATACAAAAGCCCGAGACAGCGCCCTCGTTTGGCTGTACGATGAGCGGACGCGGAGCATATTGTTGTTCTTCTTCCTCGCCATGATGATACAGCCATCGCCAGGACACAGACTACTCGCCTGGTTTCTGCTTCTCGGCGCAGCATCCACGGCGGCGGCGAAATGCGAGTCGCTCACCATCCATTCCCAAGCAGATGTCGACACTGCAATCAGAAATGGATGCACAATCATTGACTACGATGTGGTTCTAGCCGGGGACGCTACTGGCCAAATATCCCTCCAAGGAATCGACAATATTGCCGGTTCCCTTCTCAGTCAGAACGGGTCGCAAGTGACTGAGCTTCATAGCCAGTCGCTGCTGAAAATCGGAGGCAACATCATGTTACAGGACATGCCCATGCTGCAGACTGCCAATCTATCGAACCTTGGCTCAGTTGGCCCAGGGGCTTATGACAGACCTGAAGGAGACGATGCCGGATCTGGCAAGGTGGTCTTAGAGAACTTAGGCGCCTTGTCCAGCCTCGACTTGAACAAGCTGAGCTCTCTTTACGAATTCCATGCCATTAATTTGCCCCTCCTGAAATCCTTCTCACAAAGGGGCTTTACCGAGGGCATCAGCCCGCGCATCGTCAACATCCGCGACATCGGCGTCTCGGACATGCGGTACATGACGCAGCTCAACTCCCAGTCCGCCAAGAACGACAATGTCGACTCGGTCACCATCAGCGGTTATCATAGCGATCCCAACAGCGAGGACATACGTATTATCCTGCGACATAACTACACGGGACGCATTGAGCTGGAGCTGGACGGCGACGCTGCCGTGTGGATCCCCACCCCCTACGTCGGCCGCGCCGAGGTCTCGGGCGTGCGGGAACTGCGGCTCGGAAGCAGCGAGGTGGGGGAGCTCGTGGTGCGAAACAGCCGCCTCGCGACCCTGTCCCCGGCGTCGTCGGCGAACCTCACGGTGCAGGACAGCCCGAACTTCGAGCGCTTCAGCGGCGTCGGCAACTCCTGGTTCGACTGGACCGCGCCGCAGAGCAGTTCCGAGAAGCCGGTCGCGACGGAGCACCTCGTGCTGCGCAACCTGTCGAGCATGTACCTGCACCCGGACACGACGCACCTGCAGAACGCGACCGACGTCGACGGCGCCGGGAACAGCAACTGGTACAACGGCTACTGCCGGTACGGCGGCACGGCGCGCCCGACGCGGGGCACGCGCTGCATGGGCAACCTGACGACGGCGGTGCTCGAGGGCAACATCACCAACGACTTCTTCGAGGACTTCCTGTTCGCCTTCTGGGGCCGCGGGCTGGACCGGGGCTTCTTCAGCGACCGCGCCGCGTCCCGGCTCGACATCCGCCGCCACGGCCGCGTCACCGGCCGCTTCGAGCTCGCCTCGACCGACCCCGCCTTCAACTGCTCCCGCCTCGACGAGCTGCGCGCCGTCGGCCTCTTCCCCCGGCGCCTACAGCTGCAACGGCAGGTCGGTGCCGGTGACGCGGGACGCCTGGGCCGAGGCCGAGAGGAACGCGGGCGCGAGGGGCTACGGGGTCGTGGGGGGTGCTGGTTGGTTGGGACTCGCCGTCTTGCTGCACCTGCTCTTCCTGTCTTAGAGCCTGCTTGTGTGTCGCGCGTGTTGGATGGGGGCTGTGTGGTTGCTAGAGCGATAGATAATAGATACCCCTACTCTCTAATCCAGATGTACGTTATCTCTTGTGTCAGGCAGCCGAACAGAAGAGATATGCTCCCATGCTAGCTGCACCGTGTAACGACGGTGGTTACCGCGCATGGGGCATCGGTGGATGGTCGAGCGGGAGCATGATCTTAGGCGCATGAGCCTAGCTTGGACCGATATATCGGCGACTGGGGGCCTGCTTTAGCAGGGACTAATGCCGCTCTATCGCGAGCGAGCAGTCCCGTGCCCATGGTTCCTGACTTTTAGTCTTGAGTCAGTCCATCCCGTCTTGTTTTGTGTAGAGCCCGGCTACACGGAGAGTCTCATCGAAGCGCCATTCTGCCAACGCGGGTAGCTGGATATCAGCGAGGCAATCTCGATGTAATCGGAACTTACCCCTGGGCAGAGTCCATTGCTGCCATCGAAAAGTTACCTGGGTGGCTTGGGGAGCGCATGGAAGCTTCGGTTTGCCAACCCGCGGTTTGCCACCTTGGCGTATCGCCACTAGGAGAAGATGCATGCAACTAGGGCAAGTTCCCTACGTACTGCAATGGAACCCTGCCTCTGTCAATTCACCCGTTTGCCTCTTTGTGTTCTGGATATTAAGGAACCGCCCGGCTAAATCAGGGTAGGAGCTGCAAGGGGACGGAAAAACATGACGGTGCAGATTTCTGTCCTGTAGGGCAATATCGAATTTCAATATTGATTCCAATACTCCAAGAGATAATATAACATGAGGAGATTGGACGCAGATCCTGCAGGGGGTGTCGAATTTGGAACGGGGGCTGTCGACGAGTCCCTATATAGGAGACGACTCAATCGCTACATCCAACTATACGAACCGCTTGATACCTCTGTTTCAATCACATAGTTGGATGTCGCCATAGATCCAAGCTCTGACAACATTCCTACCTCTCACCAGCATCGCCATCATCATGCTCTCGCACGTCCCCCTCGGCCTCGCCCTGTTGGGCTACCTGGCGACCGGCGCCCTCGCGGCCGTGAGCCCCGACGGCACCTGCGGGCTGCTCAAGGGCGGGGCCAACAAGGGCTACACGTGCTTCAAGGAGAAGGCGTGCTGCTCGAGCAGCGGCTACTGCGGCGCCGAGGACGCCTACTGCCTCAGCTCGGCGGGCTGCCAGGGCGGCTACTCCAACGCCACGTCGGCCTGCCGCGCCCCCGTGCCCGGCACCACCATCTCGGTCGACGGGACCTGCGGCGTCACGGCGGCGGGCAAGTTCGGGTACAAGTGCTCCGGGACGGAGTGCTGCTCGGTCGCGTGAGTTTTTCTGTTTCTCTTTCTCTTTCTCTGCTGTCGAAGTGTGCATCACATATATATGAGTCAATGGCTGATTTGATGGGTGCATGGATGGATTTACAGTGGATGGTGTGGGACGACGACGGATCATTGTGCGGCGGCGACTGGCTGCCAGGCGACCTACGGGATATGCAGCAAGTAATTGTACAACTTTGGTGATGTCGTCGATGGGCTACGGGAACTACTTTACAGGCTTGTGAGCGCTATAACCACCTGGAAATAAACCCGTTTACTCAAGTACTTGAGGACGTAGTCAGGAACGTGCATCAATAGTGTCGCGCCAATGCCGACTATTACTATAATTACAAGTACTTACTTACTCATGGCAAGAGGCCTAAGTTGCTGCATTGGCCGAAACGTCGGAAGCTTTTAGCCAGCACGCGATAGCCGCGATCGGATCTTGGCATCTCCTACGTACAGGCCACAGCGCTCTCTCCAATTCGGGTTGGAGACTCCAACTGCATAATACTACTCCGTACATACATGCACGCACAGTAGCAGATCGCAGATCACAGATGCTGCCCGCACGGGAATAAGACATCCAGCCATCTGTTTTACCTTTGAGCTCGCATTTTCCATCGCCGACAAGCACCTTGAATCCAGCCATGCGTCCCTCTCCAGCTGTACTCCACAACGGCCGCTTCTTCACAAGTCAAGGCACCGATGGCAGTGCTCATGCATTTGCCGAATGCATCGTGACGGGTGCAGGTGGCACCATCACCCACGTAGGGTGTTTGAGCGATCCCGAAGTCACACAGGCTGAAGTCGCGGGGGCAGTGCGACACGATATGCAAGGCCAAGTTGTGCTACCCGGCTTCATCGAGGGGCACATGCACCTTCTACGCCTGGGCCAGTCCCTGCAGAACGTGGCGCTGGACGATTGCAAGAACCTGCAAGACATTCGGAACACCATCAAGCAATACGCCCAGGAGAACCCGGACGTCCCACGGATATGCTGCAAGGGATGGATGTATGCCATGACGGGTGGAGAGGCATCCACAAGCCTCCTCGACGACCTGGACCCCCGGCCTATCTACATTGACGAGAAGAGCCTCCACTCAACGTGGTGCAACACGGCGGCCGTCGAGGAGATGGGCTTACAAAACCTGCCGGATCCCCAAGGCGGAAAGATACACCGAGACGCCTCGGGGAAGCCTACCGGCGTCTTGGCCGAATCGGCAGTCATGCTCATCGTGTGGCCTCACCTTGCCAAGGTCGCATCAATGGACGAGAAGCTGTCGGCACTGAGAGGGGCCATCGCATCTTACACGAGCGAGGGATACACGGGCGCCGTGGACATGGCGTTCGACGAGAACATGCTCGAGGCCATGCGGGTGCTGCGGCAGAAGGAGGAGCTGCCCATCCGGCTGGCCGCGCACTGGCTCATCACGCCGCGCAAGTCCGAGGCGGAGAACGTGGCCCAGGTGGACCGCGCCATCGAGCTGTGGAGAGAGTTCAAGGACGAGTCCGACTTCCGCATAGCGGGCATCAAGATCATCTGCGACGGCATCATCGACGCGTGCACGGCGGCGCTGACGGAGCCCTACGCGTCCAACGGCGCCGACTGCGGGCCCCTCTGGACGGTCGAGGACATGGCGCCCGTGATCCGGAAGGCGGACCAGGCGGGCCTGCAGTGCGCGCTCCACGCCATCGGCGACCTCGCGGTGCGCACCGCCATCGACGCGCTGGAGCAGGCCACGGCGACGCCCGGCCCCGGCGGCAAGCGGCACCGGATCGAGCACCTCGAGCTGGCGCGGCCCGAAGACGCGGCGCGGCTGGGCCGGCTGGGCATCACGGCGTCGGTGCAGCCGGTGCACGCGGACCCGGCGATCCTGAGGGCGTGGCCGCGGCTGCTGGGCGCCGAGCGCTGCGGGCGCGCCTTCGCCTACAAGGACTTCGCCGACGGCGGCGCCGTGCTCGCCCTCGGCTGCGACGCCCCCACGGCGCCCCACGCCGCGCTCCGCAACGTCTACACGGCGGCCACGCGCGGGTCGGCGCGCGAGCCGGGCCTCCCCGACCGCCCCAACCCCCGCTTCGCCCTCGGGCTGGCCGCCGCCGTCGCCGCCGCCACCGCCGGGTCCGCGTACAGCTGCTACCTGGACCGGTGGGCGGGCAGGCTGGAGGTGGGGCTCTCGGCCGACCTGGCCGTCGTGGACATGGAGTGGGACGCGGAGAAGCTGCTCGAGGCCAAGGTCAAGCAGACGTGGTTCCGGGGGGTCAAGGTTTACGAGGCTTCATGAGTGGCTAGAGATGGCATCATCGTTACGGCAGCCTAGCAGCTTACCTACCTAGCTAGATACGTAGCCAAGCTTACTCTCAACAAGATTGCTATTCAGAGTCATATGATGCTCGGTCATAGACCGAGATAGCTACAACTAGTCAACAGTCAAGTCTAGGCCGCCATGGATGACCAAGGCTTGGAAAGAGGGCGATTCTCGCTTCTCACTGGTTTATCAGCAGCATGGTCTGCTGCACGGGACTCCCTCGCGTATGCATCTTTTGGGGTCTGGACCTTCCAATCGCGGCCGAGAGGACATGAATGTGGAGCTATGGCTCTCTCTCTCCCTCCTCGTGGCGACCCCCTTCCCCCATACTTCTGCCCGCACATGAGGGGTAATTACGCCTGCACTCCCCGGATCCCGTTGCGGGAGACCGGCACGCCCGACTTTGCTGGTAAAATCCCCCCACAGTCGGAGCGCCCCTGGCGGCCGTCGCCTTCGTACATTGAGAGAGGATGTAGTGCAGAAAAGAAAGGCAGCCAGGCAGCGCGTCCGTCCGGGTCAGGCGAGGTGGGTGACGGCGATTGGCCGGGTCGTGGACTTGAAGCCACTCACATAGGCACATTCCGTGGTATGCACGTCTCCCGTCACACGACGAAGCTCCAAACGTGTACCAGGCTGATTTGTCAGTTTTCCCATTTCCGGGGGGGAGGGGGAGGAAAGCAAATATCTCGGGTTACAAGACATTTCCCCTCTCTCTCCTCAGCAGGACCAAGACGACACAGCATTGGCGCAAACAAATCCGGTAACTGAGGCCGGGACCAAAGGATGGAAGAGAACCCGCCAAGCGGCGCCGTGAGTGGATACGCACTCGTCGGCCAAGTGAATAAGAATGCGGGGGGGGATTGGATTGAATTGAATTGAATTGAAGAATCGGCAATGATGATGATGAATAAGAATAAAAACAGACAGCAAAAACACGCATTCCAGAAATTCTAGAATTGGAGAATGGCAACTCTCGTGATTCATGGTAAGGTGTCCAAGGTGAAGATCCCTAAGCGATGGTTTTAGTGGTGGGTAGGGGGAGGTACTTATTTATTCCCGCCCCAGACCCAGACCCAGACCCCAGACTCGGCAGCGTCTGAACTGAGGGACGACTAACTTATAAGTAAGTACTTTAAGTAAGTACTTACTTAAACCTACTACTGCATGTGACCTCTGAGGCAGGCGCTACCGACCTCAGCTACAACCAACTAACCTTAAGTAAGTACAGTACTTTACAATGGACGCAAATGCAAGCAAACGCAAGCAAACGCAAGCAGAGAGGTCAAAGGCATCATCAGAGTTGACCATCGAGTCAGATCTGGGGGGGAAGTTACATCAATTCAGCTTCCTCCTCTCTCAGGACAGTATCCTCAATTCACTTTCACCGCATCATTCGTCACCGTTGAGTAACGGAGCGTCGAAGCTTGACGACCTTGGGCCCCCCAAGAAACCCCAGAGGTTGTAGCGCCGCTTGGCAGGCTTGGAAGTTGGTTGTCATCTTCTGTCCCTCTCGCGAGCAGCGAGTAGCAATCAATACATGGGGCGAACTCCCTTGGCATCACATTGGCAGATAGCCACCTCCTCATGGCCTTCCAGATCGGCGGGCTTTTCCGTTATATCTAGCCCGTCCCCGGATCAGACTTCAACCAGATCTTCTCGCTTTACCTCCTCCTCTTACTCTCTCTCTCTCTCTTCTCTCCATCTTCTTTCTCAAGATCCTTTCTCCAGGGTAGCAACAGGCATCAAGCTGTGGCACAGTCATACGTGAATGGGTGAAACCGACCAAATCATTGTCGAGGAGTCGACTGAACCTCCTATATGTGGTTTAACCCATGCCACGTCCTCTCCCGCCCGTCATCCTAGCCGGCGCGACCCAACAACCCTAAACATCCGGGACCCGAGTCTGACCGGCGCCACCCCGCCCACCCAGACAGAGAAGGGCTCCGTCTTCGTCGGCACCTCCGGCCCCCCACAGTCGTCGTCCTTGTCTTTGAATGGGGCCCCAAGTCCCCACACCCTACCGCTCGCCGACTTAGAGCCGGCATTCGGCACTAGTTTCAGCTATGGCCTCACCGGCGTCGAAGCGGCTCATCGCCTGGGCCAGAATGGGCCGAACTCGGTTAAGGGAGCTAAGGGGCTATCCGTGTGGGAGATTCTCCTAAGGCAGGTTTCCAACAGCTTGACCGTAGTACTCTTCATCGTCATGGCTTTGTCTTTTGCCATCGGCGACTTCATCGAGGGCGGTGTCATCGCAGCTGTCATCCTGCTGAACATTATCATCGGGTCAGTTTTTACTCTCCCCCTCCATGAGTCCCTCCCCCTACCAAACAAACAAATCAGCAATGGCTCGCGCTAATGGAGACGAGGGCCCCAGTCTCATCCAAGACTACCGTGCAGAGCAGACTATCCAGTCTCTCTATGCGCTGTCCGCTCCCACCTGCAAAGTCATCCGCCAGCAGCAGATCGAGTCGATCAAGGCCGAGGATCTGGTCCTGGGAGACGTCGTCGTCCTTAATGTCGGCGATATCGTCCCCGCCGATCTCCGTCTCGTCGACGGATTGAACCTATCAACGGATGAGGCTCTCCTCACCGGAGAATCCTTGCCCATCAGTAAGCACCCCGAGGCTATCCTGCGCGAAGCCGACGTCCCCCTGGGCGATCGCATCAACATGCTCTATTCGGCCAGCACCGTCACGCGCGGCCGAGGTACGGGCGTGGTCGTGGCGACCGGCATGGCCACGGAAGTCGGCAAGATCGCCGAAATGCTCCGAGCCAACCCCAGGGCCAAGACTGGCCTGTCTGGTCCCGCCCGCTTGCTGCATCGATTCAAGAACGGCCTTCGCAGCATCCTTGGGCTCGAAGGCACCCCCCTACAGGTAAAGCTCAGCAAGTTTGCTCTGCTCCTGTTCTTCCTCGCCATCGTCCTGGCCATCGTCGTCTTCTCGGTCAACCTGTGGGACGTCGACGATGAGGTGCTCATCTATGGTATCTGCGTCGGCGTCGCGGTGATCCCCGAGTCGCTCATCGCCGTGCTCACCATCAGCATGGCCGTCGGCACCAAGGCCATGGCCAGAGGCAACGTCATTGTCCGTAAGCTCTCGGCGTTGGAGGCCGTTGGTGGAGTCACCAACATCTGCTCCGACAAGACGGGCACGCTGACCCAAGGCAAAATGATCACAAGGAAGATCTGGCTGCGCAGCGGCCTCAGCAGTACCGTGAATGATTGCACCCACTCGTTCGACCCCTCTAGCGGCACGGTCATTTGGGACTCGATAAAGGAGGAAACTCCGATATCTCCGTCGTACGTCTCGCGACTGCCTGAAGACGCAAGAACTTTCGTCGAATGCATCTCCCTCTGCAACAACTCTACCGTGACTGAGAGCAAGTCTGCGGATGCCACCGACGATGGGGGTGAGACTTCGACCATGTCCACTGCGGCACCCACGACCTGCACCGCCGTGGGAGAGCCGACCGAGATTGCCCTGAATGTGTTCGCCATGCGTTTTGGCCTGAGCAAAGCGACCGTCTCGCACGCTAAAGCATCGGCCCTTCTCACCGAGTTCCCTTTCGACTCGTCCTGCAAGCGTATGAGCGTCGTGTACGGACAGGCGCATGGCCAGACAGTGGATATCTACACCAAGGGTGCCCTAGAGGCGCTCCTTCCCCGCCTCCATGCGACGGATCAAGAAAAGGCGGAACTTACGGCCAAGGCAGAATCGCTGGCCGCCGAAGGCCTGCGTGTCCTCTGCATCGCTCACAGGACCACGGCCCTCTCGGACGAGGTCGTCAAGGAGCGCGACTTTGCCGAAAGCGACTTGACCCCTCTCGGTTTGGCTGGTCTCTACGACCCCCCTCGTATCGAGACGGCCGGCGCGGTGCAAAAGTGCAAGCGGGCCGGCATCTCGGTTCACATGTTGACGGGTGACCACATCAAGACAGCCACGGCCATCGCACACGAGGTCGGCATCCTCCGCAACGACCTCACGGCGGCGGAAGCGGCCAACGCCACCATGCCCGCGAGTATGTTTGATTCCCTGAGTGATGAGCAGATTGACGCCCTGGACAGCCTCCCGCTCGTCTTGGCCCGGTGCAGCCCTGCCACCAAGGTCCGCATGGTCGAGGCCATGCACCGCCGCGGCGCCTTCTGTGTCATGACGGGCGACGGCGTGAACGACTCGCCGGCCCTGAAGAAGTCGGATGTGGGAATCGCCATGGGCCTCAACGGCAGTGACGTGGCCAAGGAGGCTGCAGACATGGTGCTCACCGACGACAACTTCTCCTCGATCGTGACGGCGGTGGAGGAAGGGCGGCGCCTGTTCGACAACATCCAGAAGTTCTTGCTCCACCTGCTCGTCTCCAACATTGCCCAGGTCTTCCTGCTGCTCATCGGCCTCTCCTTCAAGGACGAGAGCGACGAGTCGGTCTTCCCGCTGTCGCCCATCGAGATCCTCTGGGCCAACCTCATCACCTCGTCCTTCCTGGCCCTCGGCCTGGGTCTCGAGGAGGCGCAGCCGGACATCATGATCCGGCCGCCGCACGACCTGCGCGTCGGCGTCTTCACCTGGGAGATCATCGCCGACAAGATGGCCTACGGCTTCTTCATGGGCGCGCTCTGCCTCACGTCCTTCACGTCAGTCGCGTACGGCCTCAGCGGCAACCCCTCGCCGGCGGCGCTCGGCGCCCACTGCAACTCGGACTACAGCACGGACTGCGACGTGGTGTTCCGGGCGCGGGCGACGACGTTCGCCACGCTCAGCTTCCTGCTGCTGGTGACGGCGTGGGAGGTCAAGCACTTCACGCGCTCGCTCTTCGCCATGAACCCCGAGCTCTACGGCGGCCGCAGCGGGCCCTGGGCCGTGTTCCGGACCGTCTACCGCAACCGCTTCCTGTTCGGCGCCGTCATGGCCGGGTTCGTCATCACGTTCCCCGTCGTCTACGTGCCCGTCATCAACCGGCTCGTGTTCAAGCACGAGGCCATCGGCCGCGAGTGGGGCGTCGTCGCCGCCTGCGTCCTCGTCTACCTGGCCCTCGTGGAGGCGTGGAAGGCGGGCAAGCGGCGGCTGGGCGTCGGTGTTACCATCTACGCGACACCGAATGCAGGCGACGAGCCCTGATGGGTTTCCGTACAGTGCGGTGCAGTGCAGTGCAGTGCAGTCAGCCGGTCACTGGGATATTCCAAACTAGTTCCCCTTACCCCCCCCTTGGCAAGATCCTAGATGTCGGGTTTGGGGCGGGATGTTTGTGTCACATTCGCTTAACTTATTTAGTACTTCGTAACCTGGTACATACACGAGAACCATGGTGGCGTGGCGGGGTTGGTGGTGGTCATGCTTGGCGACACAGAACGGTTTTTCTTTTGGTTTTGATCGTCGCGCACTCTTCACACTCTTCACTTCGACACACTCGCTCACTCACTGGTTCGACCACAAACAGCAGCAGCCTTACTTAAACAAAAGCTTTGCGTATACATAGAAAAGTATTTCAATCGAGAACGCAGCCATGATATCCCACTGTTTCCAGGTCTACTTACCGTTGATCAATGCATAAACTCAGGTCAGGCGTAGTAGTAGATTCGTTCGCTGGTTCGGGGCGAATCGCAGCGAATGTAGAGCCTTGAGGATCAAGAGGGGAGGGGAAGCGGATGTTCTGGGCGGATGATTGTTTTCTTGGGCAAGCGCTCTCTGTCGTGCAGGTGACTGATCAGATTACGAGTTCTTTGATATTGGGCGGTGGTCAGAAGAAGGATGAGCAGGGATGAGAAGAAAGCAACGCTAGGGTAAGGCAGTTTATTTGAGATGCAAATGGTGAGATGCCACCTCGGGGGTAACGGTCGCGGCGGTCTGGACCCTGGGCTCTCTGCTGGGAGTCTAGGGTTACCCCAAATGATCGATCAATCCCAATCAATCATGCACTCTCGTACCGCTACTGCATGAGAAAAAGGCACGCCCCGGGGCGAGACCGCACGCACGCCGCAAGTAACTGTAGTTGTGCTAAGGAGGATTGCTTGACCGAGGCAAGTATGCTTCTTCATTAGGTCCTTTCAGGTGCCGTGGCTGTCGTCCCAACCAGTGGCAACGACGACACGAGTGAGGGATTTAGTTGTATGTACAGGTCTATTTATTGATTACTTACTTTCTTTATAGCGAGTGACCAGGCACCAGCAAGCAACCTCCACCAGTAACCACCAGGAGAAAATGAATGGCGTAATAGTAGCACAGTAGTTCGTTCACTGGTCGCAGCTGGTCTTTCACTGGTCCCGTCCCCCCCTCTCTCTCTCCCCCCAACCCCCCACTACACACAGAGGCCAGTGGGAAAGCCTAAAGAGCTAATGAGCGCAGCCAGCCAACCAAATTACTAGTTGTACGACGTGCGGTTCCTGGGCCCCGACAACCGATAACCGACAGCAGAGACAGTCAGGTCTCTTGCCGCTTTCTTGTCGTATGATCATCAGCATGATTTGCAGAAGGGGAGAGATAGATCATGATGGTGATTGCGACCATGCCTATAAGCCACAAGCCGGCCATGGATGAGATGTGCACATGCATATGCAGCAAGGCGAGTTACGGGCGGCGAATGCGACGCGATAGGTATATGTATATGCAGATGTATGTAGGTATGTATGCATGTATGTATGTATGTACATAGTTAGACTAGGGAACAAACAGATGGTCAGGGTTCGACATGCTCCAGCGAAAAGGGTCTTAGTAGTAGTACGAGTAGTATTACAGTACTCGCTTGCTTGGGGGTTGGGCTGGGATAGGCTGCGGGCACAGTGTAGGTAAAGGCGGCGTCGAGAAATCGAGATGTTTTTGTGTGCGTCAGGTGGCTCTTGCATTGAGCCGCAATCCTATCCTGCTACTACTAACCTCGAGCACATACATATGTACGAGCAACGAGTTCAGGTGCACGGAACTGCGCAGATTAAGCTAAGAAAGAACTGGAGGGAGGAGACGAGCAACGGGCGGACATGGAAGTACGGTGAGGTGAGAGGGGGAAGACTAGGGACTAGCGACCGACTCCCTGGAGATTACTCACAGCTTAGCTCGGCCGACTACGACTACTAACGACTAACTAATGCTGTTCCACGACATCATTTGACTGCGGATCGCAAGAACTACGGGAACTACTTTAGTGAGCTCGAAACGGAAAAGCCAGAGCAGACTCTCCCATCTCATGGTCTGCAATGCCTGCCTGACCTTCCCAACGGGCTGACATGGTGTGCTTGGTGTGTATGTGTGTGTGTGTCTCTCTCTGTCTCTCTCAAGCAGCGAGACACTACCGTTAGCCGACCACGACATGGGACGACGAGACGACGACGAGACGACGAGGCTTCCGGGCCGGAGAAGAGACCGAAGCAGCAGCCTGTAGTGCCGGCCTGCTGCTTTTATGGTGGACTTATATTACCACGTCTCCAAATGTGATGGACTTGGGCTTGGGTAGCCGTGGCTTGGCGGACAGTGTCGGTCACTTACCGCATGAGGGAAACCCCGAATGGAAAGAAAGCCCGACCTAGTCTTAAGCGCCGCTCGTCCTTCTTCTTCTTCCTCCTTCTACTCATCCACACTGTATAAGTACTTAAGTAGGTAAGTAGCAAATTGTCGTGCATTAGCTCCCATGGTGGAGCAGCATCGCAGTCCCACGCCAGGCCAGACCGACCGACGGCCAACTCTGCGATCTCGGGGCCCTGGCTCAAGCTGGGGCCGTTACGAGCCCATCACGCGGCAGGCAGGGCTATCTTGAACTATCCTGGACACCATCATGGGTTGACACATACTATAAGTACTTCTTTATGGGGCGAGACAGTATGTGCACCCGGTTGCACTAACTGTAGTCGGACTTACGTCACGTTTCGCTCGACCCAAATCCCTTTTTATCTCCGTCGCAAATCAATTTAACCCGGCATGGCTGTGTTATCAGGAGGGAGGGAAGGGAAGAGAAAGAAAGAAAGAAGAAAAAAAAACTGCCTCTGGCCCAACCAAGCCCACCTACTACTACAGTCTGGTCTCTACCCAGTAACGTGCACACTCTAACCTACTTTATTTATCTATATAACTGGGACTTGCCCAGCACCTCTTCCGACCTTTCTCTCTTTTCTTTTTCTTCAGTGTAAGGGACTACTTGCGTATATTCCGTGACCAAAAAAGAGGGAGAGAAAGAGAGAGAGAGAGAGAGAGACTGTCTGTGTGTGTATTTGTTGCATTCTTGTATATACAAGCAAGCGTGCGTGCCTGTGTGCATACTAACTGCAGTTCCAACCTGCCTCATCTCGATCTCGGTCTTCCGTCGGCATCGAAGCGTGCAGTTGCTCCCGTGGAAAACAAAGCAGGACAAAAACAGACGCGAGACCCGGCCATTTTTCGTCGCGGCTCGACTGTACATACTTATACATTGTTATATCTACTTACTTATCTATTCCTCCGCTCCTCAGTGCGAGTCAGCTTGATAGCTGTATTGCCTGAAAGTCTTCTCTTGAAGCTCTAACACTTTCAAAAGCAGACAGGAATTGCCCAATTGAGAAGCCAACTTCCAATCAGGTGTTATTCTCGTCCCACACCACCCACAGCGCTCTCCGGGTCCCTCCACCCCCCCGTTTTGAGACGAGAAGAAAGAAGCACCAACACGAGAAGCAAGAAGAGGAAAAAGACCTTCCATGTCTTTAGCTCAACACCTTACAGCACTCGAAGGCGTTGACCGAGAGGAACCCCTCGACGTCCAGTCCCAGGTCGGCCTGGACGATGAAGACTTGGAGAATCAGAGCAAATTAGGTGGCGGAACCTGGCGCCGCCTGAGCTTCGACGCTTTTGCGCCCCCCGAGACCACCGCGCTTTTACCCCTGGACACTACCACCCCTCATGTCGCCGCCTACAACATCTCGACGGCCAAACGCATCGGTAAGTCAACCACACTGCACACCCTCCACCCGTAGCATTGATGTAAAGACGCACTCGAAGCAGAAGATCTCAGGCCAAAGCCATGATGACGGAGCAAGACAGGTTCGACCATCCCACAGAGAAAAACAAAATGATTGCTGACCAAAGTCGTTTTTTGCGCCCGCAACAGCCCAAGTCACCTTCGCCATCGTCGCCTGCTGTTTCGCCTCGGGCATCGTCTTCGGCTTCGCCTCGCTGAAGCCCATCCTCATCGCCGAGGGCGTCTACAGCGAGCTGTGCTACCCGGATGAGCGGCAGCTAGGGGCAGCCGCCCGCCCGCGGGGTGCCAAAGATGGCTACGACGGGGTCCCCTGCCCCGAGCAGGACCTGCGGCTGAACCTGTTCTTCATCGCCGCCTCCATCACCTGCAACATGTCGTCGCTCGTGGCCGGCGCCGTGCTCGACCGCTACGGCCGCCGGTGCTGCTACACGGCGTCGGCCGTCTTCATGGCCATCGGCTGCGTCCTCATGGGCTACGCCTTCAAGATCCCCGAGTTCGACGGCTACCTCCTGGGCAACGTCTTCCTGGCCCTCGGCGGCACCTTCCTGTTCGTGCCCAGCTACCAGCTCGCCAACGCCTTCCCGCGCTACTCGGGGCTGATCGTCGCCATCATCACGGGCGCCTTCGACGCCTCGGCCGCCGTCTTCCTCTTCTACCGCCTCGCCTGGGAGGCGTCGGGCGGCCGGTTCGAGCCGGCGCAGTTCTTCTTCGCCTACCTCGCGGTGCCGCTCGGGCTCCTGGTCGGGGAGTACACGCTCATGCCGGCGGGGCCGTACCACTCGCCGCCGCAGCTCGAGCACAAGCTCGAGAAGGCGCGGGACCCGCTGCGCGACCTCCACGAGTCGGACGAGGACATGAGCGACGGCGAGCTGCGCCGCGTGCGCAGCCTGCGGGCGGACCGGCGGCGCGCCAAGCTCGACCGCATCGAGCAGGTCTTCGGCGGGCGCGAGGAGCGCGAGGGCCGCGCCCAGCAGGTCGAGGACCGCCACGTCGTCAGCGGCATCTGGGGCGTGCTGCACGGGCTGCCCGCGCACCGGCAGATGCTGACGCCCTGGTTCGTGCTGCTGCTGCTGCTCACGGTGCTGCAGATGCTGCGCATGAACTACTTCATCGCCACCATCCGCTCGCAGTACCGCTACATGCTCGGGTCCGACGCCTTGGCCGAGGCCATCAACCACTTCTTCGACATGGCCCTGCCCATCGGCGGCATCGCCGCGACCCCCTTCATCGGCCTGCTGCTCAACAACATGAGCGTCGCGACGCTGCTGCTCGTGCTCAGCGGCTACATCGCCGTCATCGGCGTGCTCAACTGCCTGCCCTACGTGTGGGCGGGCTACGCGACCGTGGTGTGCTTCGTGCTGTTCCGGCCGCTCTACTACAGCGCCGTGAGCGACTACGCGACCAAGGTGTTCGGGTTCGCGACCTTCGGGCGCATCTACGGCATGCTGACGTGCCTCTCGGGCGTCGCCAACTTCTCGCAGTCGGGCATCGACGCCCTGACCCACGGGCCCCTGCGCGGCGACCCGACCCCCGTCAACGTCGCCATGGGCCTGCTCGGCGCCCTCCTCGCCGCCCTCCTCACCGCCTTCGTCCACGTCCGCAGCCGCCAGTACGAGAACTCCCTCCTCCTCGCTGCTGCCGCCCCCGACGACGAGCCGCCCGCCCGCTTCCCCGACCAGCGCCTGCCCCTCATCCGCGAGATGACGAGCGAGTACGGCACCACCCTCTCCGCTCGCGCGCCGACGCGCACCGAGTGAGCCTTTTTAGGGGGGAGGGGGGATTGGCTTTTCCCACCCCCATTTCTTCCTCGTTGACTGCACGGGGTTGCCAAATGCATACAGAAGAAGAAGAAGAAGAAGAAGAAGAGACAAAGACTAGAGTGAGTGGATCAAGCTAAAGACCTGATTCCCAAGACATGGGTTCGTGTGGTGTTATCGGCGTTGTCTTATGATTGCAGCGATGATCATGATGGTTGCACGTAAGGCGTTTCAGGGGTCTTGCTGGGTACGACGGGCTTTATACCATGACGAATTGTACGAAGATCACCGTTAGAAATAATGATAGATTTATATATATATATAAAAGTCTAAAGAGTGCTAGGCCAACATCCCGCGTTACTTGCCTACTTATGTGTGCTTTAGTTTAGGTAAGCAAGTTTGACTGGAGGGGCGCGTCTTTGCAGACACAAACCGCCGGTTTGGAATAGCTTCGCGTCATTCGTTGCGCATCACACCGTCGATCTAAGGGGGGGCCGGACCGTTCCGTAGTGCCAACCGCAAGTCGCTGCGATTGGGTCTGGAATGTCTCACCTTTCGACCTATCGGAGAAGGGAGGCCGTCCAGACGTGCTTAACTAAGTAGCCATGACGACAGATTGACCATCTACAGGTAGGTATGAACATACATGTGCAGCAGAAAAGGCATCTGCTGCTCTCCAGTCCATCAGCCGGCACCCAAGGCAGCGAAAGAAACGTGGTGATATATTCCAACTGGTGGCGGGAACTGGTGAACGACTATGACGCGAAGCTTCAACGTATCCAAGAATAGAAGTGATGATACTTGCGCCGGTCATTTTCACGAGTGCGAGGTTTGACCTATGTCCGTTTTCGGGCAAGCCAAAAGCTAACAACCCATCACAGAGCAATAAAACAATTCGGAGACACGTAGAGTAGGTCGTCTTTGATATATACAAAGGTCTGACAGTGAAGATGCAGCTCTGTCAAGCTTCGCGTTTCTAGTACTACTTTACAGAAAGTTGATGCCAACACCGACGCTGAGGCCCTTTCTGGCCTCCTCGCCCCGTCGCATAACCAGCGGTAGACTGAAGTTGAGTTCAAAACGAGCTACGGGGTGGGCATACACAAGACCAAAGCCGGCGGCAAGACTGGGGAGGCCGTTGGCGATATCCTTGGTGGCCGCCGTCATCCCATCCCACACAGTGCTAGCCGACATGGCTCGGCCCTCCTGTCCCTTCACTTTGCTGTGTAAAGCGACCGACCGTCCACCGTTGGCAAAGAGCTGTAATCGGAACGGACTGTCGGCGCTGGCCCGCGGGAGGGGTAACAGCATGTTGACGCTGCCAGCGGCAAACACATCTCCTCCAAGAGCATCGGTGCCGTCCCTGGGTCCAAGTCCGCCCAGCGTAAAACCTCGAACATCAGTAGGGCCACCCAGAGTGAAGCGGTCGTTCAGCCGACTCGGCTTTGCGCCGCTGAGGCCGTAGCTGAGCGGGAGCGGATACAACATGCCTGCCCTGAAGCCCGCCCCTATTGACACGCCCGAAGGCTTACTGATCCCTGGGAGAGGGACTGGCAAGGCACCCGAAAACTCCACCTCGCTCTTGGAAAAGCCCACGTCACCTCCCAATGAGCCCCAACCTGCCAGCTCTGTGGCAGCTTTGACCAGATAGCCGGCTTGCGGAAGCATTGGGTTGTCCCTACGATCTCTCTGGAAAAGATATTGTATGGAGCTCTTGACCGAGTCACCGGCATCGCCTCGCACCGAAGGGGACGCCTTCTCGTGTAGACCTGTGAGTTGTCGCCAGACCCCGGTATAGCCAAACTGGTGCTTGTCGCCAGCGGGATCCAGCCAGTTGAGCTTCACACCGCCTCCCTTGACGGCCTCCTCGTGACTGGCCCATGGCTTCTGTGTGCTGCTCGCCAGACCGTCAAAGCTCAGTCGCAGGTCGGGATTGCTCAGGACGGGTGCGCTGAGCTCGGCCGTATAGGCAGACCTCGTGCGGGTGCCAGCAGAAGCATTGAGAGCCAGGGTCTCGGCCCCGCCAAAGACATTGCGCCAAAATAGGGTTCCGTATGCCGAGCCTTCGGTGTTGCCCAAGTCCGTCCCTGTCTTGAGGTATATCCGTGGCTTTTCGCGCACGCGAAGGGCGACATCGAAGTCGGTGGGAGTAGAGAAAGCGTCGACTTGCGAGGGTTGGGAGAGGTGAACTTGTATTTGCTCATGGAAGATGTCGAACCTTTGCATCTTTCCAACGGCGTCGCTGATCTGGGCGAGCATCTCGGCCAAAGTATAGCCCTCATTATTGCGGCTCTCGACTAAGGGCTGAAATAGAGGATCCAGGAAGGACTTTCGGGTGTTCTTGGCTCCATGGATAGAAATGGAGGAGAAGGTGACGGGTAGTGATCCATTTTGGGAGAGCTGCGAGCAACGGATTTAGCCAAGGCAGCCTGAATTGAGTAGCGAGAGGATTGGCAATACGTACGACTTGGAGGTTGAGATTCTGGGCATAGGCCTCGGCTGGTTCTGCTGCGAGCTTCTGGTCGACAAAAGCTGCCTCCTCCTTGAGCGTGCGTTTAAAGGCCTAATAGACAAATACCGAAGTGATATATATCAGCGTATGGGTCTAAGGGAATAAATGTAGGCAACTCAGAATGAGGCAGTAGCAGATGGACTCACATCACTGCTGTCAGCAAAAGCCTTTCCAGCCATCTTGACGGCCGAGCTACCAAAGTAGTTCCTGCTCTCGTGTTGAATTGGAGATGCTCTTGGGCTCAACGCATTGTCAACTTTCTTCGGTCCTCGGGCGATTGACCAGAGCTAAAGCTGGAGTGGGATTGTGGCTGGTGCAGGCTTGGCGAGAAAGGCGCGTGCGTGTGGCTTGGATTTGCCAACTCAGAGCACTCAAAGGCCATTCACTGTCCAACTCCAGTTCCCTGCGTTTATCAGATCGTCAATCAACTCCATTCCCAGGTCTTTGCAAGTGGAACAAGTCTATTTCTCCAGATTAATTCCCTTCCTGACCAGTTAGAGAAGGCTTCTCCAGTATCGCGACGGCGCCAAGCCCTGTGCTCCCTGTCAGTTCCATCATCCTTGTAACAAAGAAGCGAAAGTCGGTCGTCGCAAGTTTTGCCAACTGATTGCTGGCGACAACCCTGATAGCACCGAGGTAAGTCATAGCCCCCCCCCTTAAGGCCTAAGGACCGTGGGACCCTCCCTCCCTCCCACGGAGAACAGAGTGATGGGTCCCAGGTCCGTCCCCATACTACTGAGGTAACGCCGACGTATCACCACCTACCACCAACCCTTTGAGACCAATCTGGCAGTCTGGCTCAACCTCAATCATTACCCATTCCTCATCCTTACTTACTTCCTTCCAATGTATTAGACCAGATCAACCCATCGCCAACAGGAAACGCTGCCTCGTTTTTCCCCGTCTCCTTCAACCTCTCTCTTCTTTGACCGGTTTTCTTTCAATCAATCGAAACCCACATCACGATCTAATTGTCCGAAAGTTTCCTGCTCCACAAAGAGTTTGTCTGGACAACGTAATCGTTCACTACCGACGTCACCTCACTTTCCTTCATTAATACCGGCCGACTCCTCACCTCCGACTTCTCCTCCCTTTGGCCTCTGAAAGATTGAGACTTTACTACTTCTTTCCCATTCGACTTTATCCCACGATCCTCGCATCTTCAAATCGGACACACGCATACGGTCCAAACAGAACAGCCTTGAATTACCATGGCCAGCAAGGCAGCGCACAAGCGGCTGACGAGAGAGTATAAATCCATCTCCCAAAACCCTCCTCCCTACATCGAGGCGCATCCGTCTGAAAGCAACATCCTCGAGTGGCACTACATCATCACCGGGCCCGAAGAGACTCCCTACTATGGAGGCCAGTACTGGGGCACACTGATATTCCCCTCCAACTACCCCTTCGCTCCGCCCGCCATCCGCATGCACACGCCTTCCGGCCGCTTCCAGCCCTCGACACGTCTTTGCCTCTCCATCTCCGACTTCCATCCCAAGTCGTTCAACCCGGCTTGGGAGGTGTCGACGATCCTCGTGGCCCTGCTGTCCTTCATGACGTCGGAGGAGATGACGACGGGCTCCGTCTCGAGCACCGAGAGAGAGCGTAAGTTCCTGGCAGCCCGGTCAAGATGGTGGAACTCGACAAGCGGCGGCAGCCAGAAGGGTGCAGGCAAGGGTAACGTCAAGGCCGGCGATGGCGGCGCCAAGTTCCGTGCAGAGTGGCCCGAGGTGGACAAGGAGAACTGGAAGTGGATGACGGAGAACAAGATTGACCCAACCACGGGTCAGTCTATTGGCAGCGCCAGTTGCGGCCCCCAGCTGGGGATTGCGGCCGGTAGTGGAGGCCAAACCCAGGCTGTGGTGGATGCCGTGGTGCAGAGGCGTGATGCTGCTGGGCGGAGCTGGCTGCGGAACAAGTGGATAATAGGCATCGGTGTTATTCTGGTGTACACAGCTCTGGCCAGGTGGCTGGGATCTGAGGGGGAGAATCAATCAGGAAGGTCCCTCTGAAGCGTTGTTGGGGAGATGGTGTAGATTTGAAGAAGCAGTCAGCCGCAGCATACTGCTGAGTTAATAGGGTTAGACGGCATATCTAGGTGGCTCAGGGGGAGGAAGACAGTAGGATTTGTCTCAGAATGCCACCACCATATAGCAGCACATTGGTAGCATACGGAGGTATACAGCGCAGCGTTCCTTTCCATAGCACAGCCATCTTCAAAGCAGGTGACGACCGAGCTCTTGTATTATTATTGGGAGTTGTTTGCATGGGGCCATGCCATACATGCATGCTCGACTTAAATGGTGATATGTGGCAGAAATGACTACGGCTTGTGTCTCTTGGCTTCACTTGGGCATCATTCTTCGCCAACAGCACCCAGTGATGGGGAGGCTTGTGTTTACGTGACTCGTCAATACCTAAGTAGGTACTTAAAGTATGTAAGAAGTAGGTCCTCTATCTAATCCCTTGCTCTCCATTTGCTGTGTTTATCGTAGAAGGAGGGCATCCCCCTTCCGCAATCAGTAAGCATAATAGGTATTGCCTGCCCCAGCGGACTCTCAGATAATACCTGATATTAAATTTTGTGCTTCTTTTGGGGTACTGGGTGCCTTACAGCTGCCCCGGGTGAGTGATTCCATTGATAACAAAGTGCCCACAAAGTAAGTGAAGTACCTGTAGTGGAATCATCAGGTCCTGCCGCTGCCTTGATATCTGCAGGTACTGATTTGAACGTATTTGTTTTTAAGAGGACTGGTTAAGTACTTCTTCCTTTCCCTCCTTCATCTCACAGCCAACACTTCCCTTCTATCGTGACAACCACCTTTCGCTTTTGTCAAATAGAAAGGATCAGTCACTAGAAGAGATTTCTTTACTGTGGCAAGCAAGCATCTTGATCTTGGGCTTCTTTCCTTCTTCTTACAATCAATCACCAGAAGAGCAGTCTTCACACCATCCTCTGCGAGATCCTTCTTTCCAGGCACACGCAATTTGGTCACATTCTCTTCACTGTCTGATCTGAAGGCAGCTACAGAAGGTAAGTCCTTATTTTTCCCATCCGCAGATGTACCATTTCCATTACTACTTAGGTACTGTTGCCTGCCTTGCAATCACGTGTGCTGCCTTTGACCTTTCTTCACCACACCAACACTAGTCCAACCCAGCAACACGCACTCCCTCTCTCACACATTCCCCCATACAAACTGCCTTATTTCTTCCTCTTACTTGTTACCTTTTCTCTCTTTTTCATCTCGCCTCTCCCCATTGCAGACACAACAAGCGCACGTGGTGGACTGTGCCCTTGGGAAAGACATTCTCTCATCGCTGTTTCTCTAGATCACTTGTACACTCAAGCACCACACTTGTCTTTCTTTACTGTACCATCTGCACAATGTCTACTGAGATTGACACTACTCCCGTTACTCCTCCCAAGGCTGCCAACGAGCTGCCGCTGCCTGCCTCACCTCTAGAACCCGAGGTTGCTGAGGTCGCTGGGGTTGCTGAAGTTGCCAAGGTTGCAGAAAACAACGACAACGATCACAAGGACGACACACTGGTCATCTTTCACAATGCTTCTGATCTCACCCTTGTTATCAATGGTGCCTTTGGTGCCTTTGAGTTCAGGGTTTCGGCAATGAATCTGGCGACCGCATCCGATGTCCTTCGTGCTCTGATCTTCGGCAAAGGACAGAAGCGTGAGTTGGAGAGCAGCGTTACCATTGAACTTGGGGATGTTGATGTCGGTGCTCTCGACGTCCTATTCCGCATCATCCATTTTGATTTTGTCAAAGTCCCTGCTGAAGTCACATTGGACAAGCTGAATGCGATCACCTCATTGACTGCCATGTTCCACTGCACCAACTTACTGATGCCCTGGGCATCCAAGTGGCTCATTCCTCACGCCAACCTGCATAAGGATGAGGCCTGTAGTGCTGCTAACCACAAGGCCATCAATATTGCATGGGAACTTGGTGATGCCAAGCTTCTGAGACAGATGATCAAGAACATGATCATCACTGCCAAGGTGGACACGGATGGCGACTTGGTGCATGCGACTGGCACTAAGCTCAAGGACTTGTTCCTCCCTGTTGGGATTATTGGTACGTATCTACCATTGGCTTTCAATACTCGTCACTGACTCTTGGGATTTCTTCACAGATGAGATCACAGCAATCCGGACAGCAACCATCGAGAACATCATGACAGCGATTCAGACAGCAATCACCAACGTAACGAACCACACGAGTGCAGTGAAGTACTGCAAGACGGGCGTTGACGCGGAAAAGTGCGAGACCATGATGTTGGGCTCTGCTGTTTCTCAGTTGCTGGCAGCTGGTCTCTTCCCAGTCCCCAATGCAAACAACTACAAGGAGAGCATTGCCAGCCTGGTGGCCCGCATCGAGGGAATCATTTTGGAGCATTGGGAAGGGCGTAACTATGCGCCACACGCAGCCCATAGCAGCTGCAGTCTGAAGTTCAAAGAGAACTCGACGGCCGCCATCAAGAACATGACCGACCCGCTCAAGGAGGCACACATCGATCATTTGAAGAAGCAATCTGCTGCTTCTGGGGTTCTTTCCAACATTGACTATGGTGTCGATGACGACGATAGCAATTCAGAAAAGCCCGGCAGACGTACCCGCGTTGTCGATACGATCAATGGCTCGGGCGAGCTGCTGGCAAGTTCGCGCAGCACGTCTTGTAACAGTACGATTACCAGCCGCTCCACCACTGCTGGGAAGAAGGAGAAGGATAGCGAGTCCTAGACAGTGAGTGGCGTTGATGAGAGGGAGACATCGTGCTGGGGCGATTTGCGTTGGTTTGTGTACGATATGCAGCATGCCACTGTTGATGATAGAAACGTTGGCACACATGAATGATGGATGCCTGCCTTTGCTGCTATGGTTGCAGCCTGAACATGGCGATTGATAGACAAGGTGGAAGCGCCACTCGCATGAATTGATCTGGAGTTGATTGAGAGCCTGGCTTGTTGCTTTCCACTATTTGTGATGTGCTGTGTACTTACTTAAGTACTTGTTTGTATCGTGACCATGCATGAAAAAACAAAGTATTACTAGAGGATGTGAAGAAGCATGGCCATGGCCAAGCAGAGAGAATGGCGAAGTGACGAGTTGATCTTGGTTGCAGGAGCCAATGAGTCTGGCAGGTTTTCACTTGGTGGAGGCACATGGAACGAGCTATACCTAATAGACAGGGATTGATTTCAAAACTATGTACAGGACTAGAAGCGAAAGCAGGCGGGGAGTGATGAGTCGGCTTACGGCAAGACCCAGGTGACGACGCTGTTGGCGTAGATCCTCCCGGTCCACTGCTCGCCCTTGGCGGTAGCGTTGAGGGTCAGGTAGACGTCGTTGGCGAAGGTGTTCTCGATGACGACGGTGCGGGTGCCGTCGGGGTTGGTCGTGGCGACGGACTGGATGCCGGCGCCGCTCTCGTAGGTGTAGCTGCCGGTGCCGGCGAGGACGGTGGCGCCGCGGGGCATGTACCTGGAGTACTGGGCCAGCATGTAGTAGTCGACGGTGAGCTCGTAGGTCTGGCGGGCCGGGTCGACGACGACGAGGCCGCGGCACGTGTCGCAGCCGCCCAGGTAGGGCCCGTCGGCGGTGTCGGTGGCCAGAGTCCAGGCCAGGGCGCCGCGGGCCCAGTTCTGCAGCGGGCCGACGGCGAAGCTGCTGGCCTGGTGCCACGGCGTCGAGGCCGACGAGGTCCAGCACTCGGTCATGTACTGCGCGGCCTCGGGGTTCCGCGCGTGGAAGTCGCTCAGGACGCTCCACTGGTTGTCGGTGGCGTAGCACTTTGGCGGGGGTCAGGGGCGGGCGGTCTTGCGTCGGATGGGGGATGGAGGGCGGGAGAAGAAAGAGAGAGAGAGTTTGTGTGCTTTGCGGAGAAACAAAGCAAGGAGAGAGGCAAGGTTATGTTTCACTTACGTGCCAGGCGACGGTGTCGACATAGTCCGAAGCGGTGTCCAGGACCGTCTGGGGATAGGATGGCTGATCTAGATTGGAAGCAAAGAGGGGTCAGAAAACATCCAGGCTAGAAAGACGAAATACATACCGGTGTTGTGGTCATAAGCCCAGACGCTGGTCTGGAGGCCGGCCTTCTTGAGGGCCGGCCCCACGTTGTCGCGGATCAGCTGGCCCGACTCGTCGGCGTAGACGTACATTGTGGGCATGCCGGACTGCGAGTTGAGCGGCTCGTTCTGGATGGTGATGGCATCGATGGGCACCCCCTTGGCGGCGTACGCCTGGATGTACTTGACGAAGTACTGCGCGAACTGGTCCACGTAGCTGTGGTTCAGGTTGTTCTGTGCAGAGGAAGTTGTGTCAGCGATAGTCGACGAAGCGGGTGGTGGTGGTGGGAAGGGAAGGGCGGGAGAAATTGCATGTGTGCCCAGCTTAGTGAACAACGACTTACGTCCTCCGTGCCTCCCATCAGTTTATGGTCCAGTTGCATCCAGGCCGGCGGCGCCCAGGGCGATCCCAGGATGGTCAGCTCGGGCTTGAGCTGCTTCATCTCGGCCAGCAGGGAGGCCATGGCGTCGCCGCGCGCGCCGAGGCCGAAGCCCGCGAGCTCCCCGTCCGCCTGGCCGTCGTTGTCGTCGTAGGTGTAGGCCGGGGCCGGCGACAGGTCCGAGGCGCCGATGGTGTGGCGCAGCAGGCCGAAGTCGGCGCCGTCGGAGGTCACGAGCTCGCGCAGCAGCCGCGCGCGCGCCTCGGGCGCCAGGGCCGCGAGCACGCTCACCGTCGCGTCCGTCACCGCCGCCCCGAACCCCGTCACCGGCTGCCGCCGCCCCGCCGCGCTGTCGTCGATGCTGAGCCCCCACGTCGAGGCGCCCTCCGGCGGCGCGGCGCCGGCGCTCCCCTCGGCGGGCGCGTCGAAGGCGCTCAGCTTGTACGTGCCGTCGGACGAGGAGCAGAACGCCCTGGCCGCCGTGTCGCTGCCGCCGGCTCGCCGCTGCGGCGGCCGGGGTCCCAGGTGAGGAGGGGCGCCGCTGGGCACGGCGGCGATGCAGGCCGCGTTGATGGCCCAGAGGGCCAGGACGGAGGATCGCATCGTGAGGCTGTGGAGGGAGGGAAGTAGCTGGGACAGACAGCAGAAGAAGTGCTTGGGCTGACAAGCTGAACTTCGGGCTTGCTGCTTGGGAGGCGGACCTAGGCAGACGGGAAATCCATGGCGGCGGGAAGGCGGACGGTTATATGAGCGAGGACCTTGGGTAAGGTTAGAAACATGTTGAAGAGCTGAAAGTGGATGGAGGCTAAGGAGATGCTACGTACGCCAAGCGTACAGCGTAGTAGCGGCGTAGTAAGACCTAAGATGACGGATCGGCAAACCCCTGACAGTCAGCTGAAGAAACAGTCGACAAGAAGCTAGAGAAGGGCGGCTTCAACACCGGCCGGGGGGTTCGTCATGCCCAAAACCGCTAGCGATCGGCAAAGAGGCTATCGAGGATGCGGCTAGAAGCGTAGCTAGCCCGTCTAATAATAGATCTTCATCACCACCACCCTAGTCGGCTGAGACGAGACTTGCATATGTGACCCCGGCCTGGTGTCTGAGCTACGCAAGTTCGAACAAGAGATCAAAAGAGATATCAGTGTCCCGGATTTCTCCTCCCGTATGCGGCAGGAGGTCCGTGGCTCGGGATAAGACACCTTCCTTCCTCGGATCCTACGTTGACGAGAAAGAAGCATGTATAAGTCCCTCTCCACTTATCGCCCTTTCTCAGCCGCAGTGAATTTGAAAACGTGGAATAGCCCCTGACTAGAATTTTGGGAGTGCAAGCAAGCCAAACGACAATGCCGCCTGAACCTTCAAATTATCTAATTAAAAGATGTATGTAGGGCATTGATCTCGCCAAACAACAAAAATCGGTAAATCTCCCAAGTTTGCATGCGCCCTTAGCCACGCATGAGTTTTGTTATGCAATCTTCACTCTTCTTCAGGTTCACTTCGTACGCATAATGCCATCCATGGTCTGCTTCCAATTGACGAGCTCCGAGGGAACCCACTCGTCGTCTTCCTCCTCGGTATCGTCCCCGGCATCACCATCCGAATCCACGTCCATAGCGCCACCGTCGTCATCCTTGCTTTGGTCTTGCTTCTGCCGGGGAAAGAACAGATGGTTCTTGTCGGCGAAGACCTTCTCCACGGCATACTCGGCAGCGGCGCGAGAGCTGGGCCCCGGGGTGGTGGCGGGGCTAGAAGGAGAAGAAAGGAAAAGAGAGTCAGCTTTTCCGGCATATAAGCAAAAGCCCGCCAGCCGCCGGCTCCTTCCGTCTGGTTTCCAGCTCTGGGATGTAATTACCAGAACGGGGGAACGGAGGGAAGGAAGAGACAATGGCAGACAAAATAACGTACTACTTGTGGCGGATCTCGGCCGCGATGGCGTCGACGATCTCGACCTGCGCGCGGCGGCCCAGCTCGACCCAGGCCGTGCCGGCGAGCGTGTCCCGGGCCATCTTGACGGCGCGGCTGCGCTTGACGCGGGTCCGCTCCCGGTCCTTGGACGCCGGGTCCATGTTGGCGTAGTCCTCGCGGCGCTTGATGTTGACGGCCGTGTTGGAGAGCGGCTTGCCGCTCGAGGGCTTGCCGTCGCCGTCGCAGCCGCCGCCCACGAGGCAGAGAGCATTTTCATCCGTGTCGCCGCCGCTTCTGTAGTCCCGCTGGCTGATGTTGTGGGTCATGGCCCGGTGACATTGGTCGGCGATGGGCTTGCCCTTGCTCTTGGTGCTCTTGGATAACCCCATTGCGGCGTCCTTTTTGTTGTTGTTTTTGCTGTGTGTGTGGATGGGGTTGGTATGGATGGAGCTTCAGTTCGGCGTTTTGCAAGAAGGATGGGTGGGAAAGGCCTGGTTACTGAGGGAAAGCCCGAGTTTACAAGAAGTAATTTGGCTTTTCAGATTTTGCACAGGAAGCTGATGGTTACAAGGAAGAGTCTGATAGGTCTAAATCACTATGAAGGAAATCGGTCTTGAGTATTATGCGACTGCCAAAAGATGGGATTCACACACAGTCGAAGGAGGGCACTCACAGCCAAAGAGGCATCTTCACTTAAGTAAATCTTGTTGTAGAGAACCGAACAAGGCTTGGCAGGAACGAGTGATCTCTTTACATTAGGAATCCACGATTCACTGAGCTCACGTAGTCATTAAGGATATATAAAGGGACATAGACTCTATTGTACACAACATTTCCCAAATAATGCAAAAGAGCCCTAATTACTTCCAGGATTTCAAAAAGGGCTCAGCTTAGTCTACTGAGCTTGGCCTACCAGCTACTTTGGACCTTTGCGTAGCAAATCCCTGATATCAAAGAGCAAAGTTTACTGCCGTGATTCTTTCCTTGCAGTTGCTTCATTTTATCACCATGTAGAATAAACAAACGAACTTCACAATCACAGTATGGCTAAATTGATGAGTGCTCTGCATGGCTTTGTTGTATTTCATCCTACACCATCACATCTCCATATGCATTCTCCTTCAACAATCCTTCAAGTGCAAGCATATGTCCTTATACAGTCTCCCTTGGCTAATCACCTAAAGTACCTGCGCACCTTTATTGTATTTAACTCCTGCCCTAACTCATAACCGAATCAATGGCTTGATGAATTCGCTAAACTGCTATCTTTGCACACATACTTTCTTCCCATTTCCCCTGCAGGAGTTGTTCTCAGCAAGACTCGACTGGTCTGAGCCTATCTGCTCTCATTTTAGTACTTGGTGGCCACCATCCCACTAATGCATTCATGCTGAAGCTGGAAGAAACAACTATGGGATCCAGATTGTTTCATTATACAAAGGCTGGAGGTCTTCTTCTAGTCGCCTGTGATTACCAGGATAATGTCTACCCCAAGACTGTACACAACAAATTGTAATAGCCTTTATCTAGCACTTAGACCTGGCTCTACCTGTGATCATAGCTGGTTCCCCTATAATAGGGAATTAAAGTTGTTCCTTCAAAATTATAAGAGATAGAATAAATGTGTACAGCCTTAACTGTGTACAGTTTTCACTGTAACCTTTGCATCATCTGCAGACACTTATCACGTCCCTGAACAAGCATAAACTAGTGGTACAATTGTGGGTAGTAGACCGCATTGTTGCTTAGACACTGACATGCTTAGAGATGAGACGAGGGATGAGACAAGGAAAGAAAAACCAAGAACAACAGTGTAACAGGTATTCTCAGCAGGTATAGACAGGCTTTATGAGTTTTGCACCTCTCTAGACAGAGCAGATAGGAAGGGACCACGTAGAGGTGCAGGCTGGATATAAACCACGCAAGTAAGAAAGGGGTTAGTTAGGATGAATAAAAATATCCTGTCTAACCTTATCAAAGCTGCTGGGCCATCATAGTGATAATGTAAACATTGCACCGCACCAGCATACTAACAATCTAGGGGTTAATTGCTACTATAACAATCAGCAACCAACTGATATAATGCATACATAATGCGCAGTGACAGCACCTCTAGAAGCTAGGTCTACTAAACCATGTAGGGGCTTGTATAAAAGGCACAAGGACAGCTTGTACAAAAGGGTTGGAAAGCCAGAATAAAAAGACAACAATGGGTGAGTGGGGCTGTAGGCCATAAGAGAAAACCAAAAACATGGGGCCCATCCGGAATTCGAATCCGGGTCACGTGCAATTAAGAACAAACCCAAAGCACGTATACTGCCACTATACTAATGGGCCTCAAAGTGTCAGCTCATTGGTGATGAAAAATTGGGTCTTATTTCAAATTATTCTCTTGGATACACGACCTAGTGGGGTAGAGGCAATAAGGGCGGCTGTGGTGGCGCTCTTTTGGGGCTTGAGCGTCTCGAGGATATGCGAAACCTCCAGACTGCGATACCCCCCCCATCTAACACATTGACCCTAGCATGATTTTCGTTACGTGACAATACCCAGAGCCTGCCCTGCATGACTTAACACGAATATCTACGCTCAGCTAAGTACGTATTCCCCAAGAAGACGCTGAGCCACTTGCTGAGAGGTCAAAAGGGGGAACCGGGAGCCGGTAGGTTGGTTGCAGCTGTGGTTCATCATGGCACAGTTCCAAGGGGTTTGGTTCACTTGCATGCATGGTCAGCGTGGCAATCACCAGTTTCCTTCACGTAAGGAGTTACCAGGCCGTGGGGGTTCACTGGGCTTCACGCTCCATGGCTTGTGGTAGTATTAAGTCATCCTCTGACCAAGAGGCACACTATCTATCCAGCTTTTCCCCAGGCCTTGAGGTTACATCTATGGAAGGAAAAGAACAGAGAGGCTGCCGTTTGTTGTATCAAGTGTCATTACCACGACACTTGGGTCAAAGCTTGGAACCTGCCCGTCCCGCTGAAAAGCAAAGAGAGATGGAACTGGCGAACGCTTCTCGACAGCTAGTTAGCTCCACAAACCAACAGGATTGCATACTCATCCTCCCTTGGTCACCGAGACGCCTTATCTCAAGATAACATGGGCTGATACGAGGAACAGAGCCAGGAGACTTCATGCGTGGTTTTCCGCGCACTTAGATCGATCCACAACTGGCATCTCTTCCCACGCTAAGCTTGATAGCCTTGCCGAAGATGGAATGAGCTCATGTTAGTGGTGCAACCGTGAGGTCATGCGTCCAGCTCGTTATGTGTACTGCGTTAGTCCATCCATGGGTGTGGGAGTCTTCTCCGGCCGAGTTTTGAGCCGTTTGCATCCGCGGAACCCATGGGGTTCCTGATTGTTTCCATAGACCAAAGAATAGGCCGAGTTTCGTTGCAACTGTCGTTGACTGCCTCCCGAGGGAACACAAAGTGCAAGCGAATCGATTTAGAGCCGCCGCGATCAGCACCTACATAGACCCGAGCTATTCTCGTCGTTGATGTGTACTGTAGATCCACCTGCACTAATTAGTGGTGATCGGCTCCATCACACGGCCTGCTAAACTTCGCTTGCTCGCAGGCCCTCGGGATGCAAACTACGTCAGCTACAGGTCATCGGATGCAGGCCCTCGCTCTCTCTCCAGCTCGCTCGGTACCACAATGGGACTAGGGGACCCGGGGGTCGCCGGTTTGCGCGAGAATTCGGTAAGCAAGAAACAGGTAAGCCAGGAATTTACTTGGCTAAGAGGGAGGAAGTGGGAACCTCCTGGTGAGGCGTGCTGGCGCCTTGCATCGAAAACCACACCCCCGCACTTGAAGGAGGGGGACAGAGGCTGGTGATAGGCTCATGCTGGGGTCTGGACTTTGGTTCTTCGCCCCTCCGAGCTTCCAGCGTGTCAGCCGTGGGATGCTGTGATACACTGGGTGATGATTGCACTGGGGCTTTCTTGGTCTGGACGAACGACGCCAGCCATCCGCGCTTGCCGCGTGCCCTTCCCCTCTTTCTCGTATGTCAGCCCCCGGCGTGGATCACGTCGAAGAGGAGAGAGGCGGAAGAGAGGGTGAGAAGAAAGGCGCAGGGGGAGGGAAGGTGGTTGTGTCCGAATATATAAGGAGCCAGAGTTGCCAGAAGGGTTCTCAAAAAGCTCCCTCTTCCAAACCACACCGCCAACGATCGTCCAAGATAAGCTACCCACCAAGAACACACTCAACCAACCCAAACCCGTGTACTACCTACATACAACACCAGACACCATGCCTGCCAGCTGTGGATGCACCTCATGCGCTTGCGCTGACTGGTGAGTTCCCCTCCCTCTATCGCTATACTCTCTACCACGCAAGCAACCGCCGGCTAACTCTCGCTGCGTCTCTCTAGCAACTCGTGCTCTTGCTGCGTAAGTTCTAGGTGTCTCCCAATTCATAGAGCACAAATACTAACGGAGCAACAGTCCCACTAAGATGTACAACAAGATGAGGGGGTGATCTCTCTCTGCCCTTTGCTGGGAAATGGTGGTTGGTGAACAGCTGTTGGCACCATGGAGAGCAGACACCTTGATGGCCACGAGGACAGGGGATTGATTGGCTTTCGGGAGGGGATGGAGTGGTACTCGTACTAGCAGCAGCAACAATATGCAGCCCCCCTAGCAGCAGGCAGTACTTCACTCCAATGTTCACTCGTTTAACTCTCTCCGATCATCTCGTCTTCTTTATATGTCGATCGTCTTATAGCTTGACGTGATCCTTGCATTGGCCGCCATGACGGAGTCTTTCCGATTGCTCCAGGGACACCAAGTTTTGACCTTCCCGGCTGCAGGCTGACAGTGTTGCGCTACCCGTAGGCACGTCTTTGGTAGCCCATCTCATTCGGCGGCATCGGTTGCCTTTTTTATAATGGTGGGTTTGTTCCTAGATGGGAGGGGACTCATCGCCTACACGGAAACGGGGCGACCCTGTCTCGCACCAAGCAACACCGCTCTCCCAGCCGAAAGCTACTGCCAACCAGTTCTGTACGATGATGATGATGCTGCTGCTACTACCTGTTGTACGAGCATAGCAGCTTAAAAAGGCGATGTTTTACTCTCCAATCCAGCTCCATACACGTATTTAGGTAGTCGCACACCGAGATCGACTTCAGTCCCAGGCACCAGACCATCACTTCGCGGCGATACCGACTACCCACTGCCCCATGCGCTCCTTGCCATACGTGCCTCCGTTGCATGAGATATATATAGCCGAGTACAGCAGACAGGCCTACGCGATACGACAGCCGCCACGACGCCCGCATAGCTCTCGACGGTTTGAGCAACCCGTCCAACTCGAATCAACTCGCCAGGGGCCTCATGTGCTGACCGCGACCGTGAACATCCGAGTCGATGTGCTTGTGCGATAGCCGAACTGTAGAGATGGCGGGCGCGGCGAGAACACACCAGACGTTTAAGATACAGACATCCGACCAGAGAACATACATACTTAGAACTTACGCATGCTCGTACGGCCGATAGTATGGCACGAAATAGTCCGCAACATCAACGGCGGGAGCATGCAATACCAGTTTGGCAGGAGATACAACACATTGCCCGACTTCGTGCTCGTGAACTGAATGACGAATCTTCTATATATGGGTATCAACGTGGTAATATTCTATTCAATCGTCGCCTCATCCAAAACCATGCGCAGCAAAAATGGCGCCTGGAACACCTTTCTGAGCTGCCGCCCCGGCCCCTCATCTATATATCATCCGTCTCTATATCATCATGATCGAGTGGGTGCCCAGTTCTTCAACCACTCGCGCGCCTTGTCGGGATCCACGCCCTCGGCCTCGCACGCGGCGATGCACCATTCCAGATCCCAGATATTTTCTGCCGCCAGCAGCTCGGCCAACCTCCTGCGCTTGTGATTGGTCTCGTCGACGCAGAAGAACATGGGCTCCGAGCCGTCCTGGACCGTCGCCATCAGGGGCTTGATGGCGGGCAGTATCGTCTGGGTGTTCGACCCCTTGGCTTCGAGGCCGAGGTTCGCCCTTCCCGTCTTGCACCACTCGTTGGCGCACCATTTCTTGCCGCAGCCTTGCAGCAACTGCGTCAGGTAACGCCGCTCGATGCGACGACGGAGCGCTTTTCCTTCCGGGTCGTGCAGCTGGACATACAGCGGCGAGAAACACAGTGAGCAAAGGCCTAGATCGTTTCCGGGTCCCTGTCCCATCTGTGTCCCGGCGCCGACTGCTCCACTTCGGCCGACGCCGTGGAGCGTGCGGCCACAGTTCACATTGCGACAGACGGGAGGTTTGGTCCTCTGTGCCTTGTCCAGCTCGTGGTGCTTGAGATGCGTAGACATGTCGCGGAGGCGGACGATCTTACCGCAGAGGTGACAGTCCGCCGTACGTGCTCCGTCTGCGACTTCGTGTGCTGATAGCCCGGAGAGTAGGGTCTCGGCTGAAGGGTTGAACGGATCGCCTTCTTGAGGCACCTCTAGGTGACAAAATTGGCAGAGGATGATCTTCCCTGGGCATACGCTAGTACGGTGGCGTGCCAGATCTGGGATCGCATTGGTCTGGAAGGGACAGTTGGGACATTGCCGGTCGGTATGGAAGATATCGTCGTGTTTCGCCTTGGACGCCTCGGAGGAACCGTGAGCATCGTCGTGTGGGCAGTGCCAATGGTGCTGCCACTCGCCGGAATCTTTCTTGAACACCTCACCACAGTGCGGGCATGCGATGTTGTTGCGCCGACAGAAACTCTCGTGCAGCACCATTGTCCGCTTAGGGACCCACTGATGGCAGTTGTTGCATTGCTCTTCATCCGGCCCGCCACCTTGGCTGTCCATCTGCATCGCCGAGCCGTTGCTGGCTGAGTTGTCTCCAGCAGTTACAGACTGGGCACGCAAAGTGAAAGGAGCTGGCGCCGAGCCCGCCAGATCGGAACCGGGGCCTGAGTAACCATGAACCGAGATCAGAAGCTGCTCAGCCCCATCGAGCTCGGCGTTGGTGGGCTGGATCATCAAAGTCTTAGTCCCTGTAGCCGTAGCATTGAAGACACCAAAGACATGCTCCGTGTCGCGAGGATGAGCTCTCTGTCGCGTAGATCTCGGAGACACGAACAAGTCCACGGCGTTATCGTCTTGCAGGCCACTGATTTCGATTCGCAACGGTTGTGAACGATCCCAGGAGGGAAGCACATAGTCCACGTAGTCTCCAGGCACGACTTGGCCTTCGGCAGCTTTCCAGATGTTGATCTCGTGGCCTATAGAGCTTCCGGCAGCTGTCCCCGGCGCCCTCTGGGATTTGGCCATGATCTGCCGGACCGTCTCTCGCGCCTGCTCCTCGTTCAAGGCTTCGATGTCGACTTCTAGATCGGTGTCCACCACACAGATACCATCCCCCTCGGGCAGGAACTTGTCGACTAAGAAACGAAACATCTCGCCCTTGACACCCGTGACCGACAAGAAGGCGCCGTTCGTCAGGGTGGTGTAGCTTTGGCGCAACTGGCGCTCCAACAAGCTTTTCCAATCTCCAGGATCGTAGCCGGCCTCGAGGGGGCGTAGACGGACGTAGGTGCCCTTGGGCAGTTGTTTCGCGTGGACGGTGATCTGCGGGCGAGTCGGGGCTTTGACTGCGTCTGTGAGATCAACGGCGTCCTCGGCAGAGGTTCCGTCTTGGGCAACGGCTAGCGCTCTGGGATCGATCCCTAGTGCATCGAGAAGGTATGGGCTCAAGGCAACTTCGCCCTCTTCGGCCGAGAACTCCCGTATGCCAGCGTGTACCGCATTTCCGTTTGCCTGATTGACCAGTCGAAACATGAGAGGGTTCGGCAGCTGCTGGGTGGAATCGGCGTAGAAGGCATGCTGAGGTTGTTCGGAGATGTAAGGGTTGTAGCGACTGCGTGACGTGAAGGTTGATTGGGATTGTGCCGACGATGCCGACGATGCGGCCAGCAGCTGTTCGAGGGCGGACTGTGGCAAGAGGATCTTGTCGCCTCGGATGTCCTTGGCAGTTAAAGTCGCAGGGTCTGCGACGGCGAATGTGGCAGACCATTTCAGTGACGGCGGCTCATCATCCATATTGTTGTCTGCCTCTTATTTGTCTGTGTGATACTGGGAAATGTCGGGCGTCGTGAATACCTCAGAGTCGGGTAATGTTGGCATGTGGATGCTGGGTCGAGACTGGGGTGCCTCCTCGGTCGGTGACGATGGTGACTAGTAACTAAAAGCAGCTTCACCACCTCTGGTCCTTCGACTACAATCAGTCAGCAGCCTCTGACTTTCTGCGATATTCTATGCGATGCTCTATGCGATATTCTGGGTGGCGTATGACGCTCGTGGTCGGTGCTATTTCCATCCCAGTTTCCGATGGTGGGGGCGGGCCGCCTTATCTCCGGGGCTGATTGATAAGTAAGTACTTAAGTAAGTACCTAGGCATTCATACAGTAGCAGAAAGCATGATGCTACGCACTAATCTTAGGGATGCAACTCTTAATAAGAGCTCTTGGCCCATCCCCCGCGTGATACGGACGGTAAGCTGTAGTAAAACGTTCATCGCGTAAACCTGCCTGGGTTGAACCAGTTGGATTGATTCAGGACCACTATCTGCTTCCCTTGGCAGATCCATCCAGTGGAGAGCTGTATATTGTCCCAGCTCGGTATTTGAGGATAATAAGACCAGCACTGCTATCCCTTTGAGTCGCCAAGGAGTGGCTTAAGGGCCAAGACGTCGATCCAGAAAGCCAAGCCTCAACGAAACAAATGGATGATACCGCTCGAGGAACAATTTCCAACAGAGAGTGTTACGGCTCACGAAACAACCCACGGGCATTAAACTCGCTGCAACGTGGCGCCCGCGTATCAGCAACGTCTACCCCAGCCCCGACCCTAGGCCAGCGTCGCCATTGTCTTCTTGTTGTTCTATTTCTGCCGCCCTGGATCTGCTGCTGGCCAAGACGGAATAAGAAACTGCCCATCCCGGTCCGCTACCAGGTTAGCTAGCAACCCCCCCCCAAAGCAAACCAATAACGCCAGCGATCTTCATGTTTTTCAAAGGGGGCCAATGCCCGTCATTCGTCCGTCCACGCTGTGTGTGTGGTAACATCGCATAGCTGCCGGGTCATCCTGCAGAAACGACCCAAGGCTTGCAAGCCTCCCATGACCCTTGCTGCATGCCTTCTTCTTCTTAGTAGCACCTACTCTAGCGAGAAGCTCTAGCCTTCGAAGCTGCCCCCAGATCCTGTGGGCCCTCCCCCCGAGTTCCTCATTCGTGATGACCACACTCCATTGTCAGATCACAGCGTGGCAGCACACTCCAAATCTGATATAAGTCTCAGTGTCACCGCTCTTCCTCTACCTGTACCAGTCGACATGCCTGACCAATTGTTGACCGAATCATCGACTGTTTCACTGTCTGCTGTTTTCCCGGCAGGCTCTTTTTAACTTGGGCTTCCCTTCTCTTCCGGTTTGTTGCAACCAAGTTTGCTCTGCAATTCCCACGCTTATATATGTAAGCAAGCTTGAGCTGAGCTTGCTTCATAGGACGACCACATTCCCAGCACAGCCCTATCTGAAACCACGGCCCTCTCTACAGCAGCCGGCATCTGCATGTAATGGCATCGGGAGCCCTGGAACAGAACACGCGCGCTCTGTCCGGTTCGTCTGAATCCTCTCTGGCCGACTTACTGTCCAACACGCTGGTCCTTCGCCAGACCCTTCCCTACCTCCCAATCTCGGCTCTTCTCAATCTTACCTCTACCTCCAAGCAGCTCAGAGATCTGCTCTATACCGACCCGGACGTTTTCCACTACATTGATCTGACTCGCGTCAAGGCGGCCCAATTCGAAGTCGCCAGAATTGACCACGGTAGCGAGGTCTGGCGCAATGTGCAGCTTGATGAGCATCTTACCGAGGATGACTTCTATTCCGGCTCCCTGAGGGGCATCTTTAGCAGTCTGCAAAGAAATCATATCCTTCAGAGTGTGCAAACTCTGGTCCTCGACGGCTTGTCCGTCACCGCGGAACTCATCCATGACATCCTGGTGGACCCCCAGTTTGCGGTCCGCATCCTCTCCATACGGGAGACGAAGCATCTCAACCATCGCAAGCTGATGCAGTCTTTGCGCTACGCATGCAGACCCTCGCGACCAGATAACACACCCAGGCTGAAGGGGCTATATATATTTGGCAAGCGTGATGCGCCCGCCTTGGCGTCCCCGCCCAAGCCGACCTCGACTCATTCGCACGCACCGGCTGCCATAGTCGGCGCCAACTGGAACCATAAGTCGGCGCATGCGCTGAAAGAGGCCATCCTCGATGAAGGCGACGACTGGTACCACAAGAAGGGCCGGATCATCAGCAAGCCAGTTAGCAGCGCCTGGGCGGAGACGCTCCTGGACTGCCGCGAGTCGATCCTCTTTGACGCCGTTCTCTGCACCGGACCGCGGCATCGCAACTCCCGAGCTTTCGGCAAGACGCCGATTACGGGAGATGCTGCCACGCATCCGTGGAGTGTCGCGACGTATTCCGTAGGCGGCTGCGCAACCTGCGGCACCGCGCCCGAGGGCTTCACGACCTACGGCGAATCAGCGACGGAGGAGTTACCCCTGCTCACGCCCTTGGCGACTGAATCTTCCAACATCCGCGCTGCCACTCGGCCTCAAGGGACGGGATCGAAGGCAGCGCAGAAACAAGACTTTGTCCCGCGATGCGAGGACTGCATCCGCGAGAGATACTGTTTCGCGTGCGACCAGTGGTGGTGCGAATCCTGCTACCAGGTTCCCGGCAAAGAAGAATTCATGGGCGTCCAAGTAGTCGCACTAGACGACGAGACCAACGGACTGGCGGCGCATGAAGCCGCTGCGTTGGAGCTACCCAAAGTCAAGGTACGGGCCGGATACTGTGTGAACTGCAATCCCCGTGACCTCAAGCGATGATCCTTCACATACCCCATACCAAGACATGCACTCCCTGTTTCTTGTACAGAAGGATGCCGAGAGCCTCTGAGCTTGACCCGTCCTGTGTAATTGTATGCCGCACAACGCCGGTGGAGACCGCGTTGACTTCCTGCCATTCTCACCTTGGCGCTTCATACAGCTGCTGACCGTCTATGAATAGGGCCACCGGAAGATTAAGAAGGATTGCTGGGAGTGCGAAAACAACGTGAGTCGCGTCTTGGAACCCCCCCATACCGAGGGAAAGTGGTGTGCTGACGCATTCAACAGTGTATGGACTGTATCGCCAACACGCAACGACACTGCAAACGCTGCGGTGGCGGCTACTGCCTCATTCACCATGAAGGCTCAACCACGACATTGTGCGACTGTATGTTGGTCAGATTCCCCGGGGCTGTTTACCATGGCTAACGAATTGGATAGGGTGCTCGCGACGGACTCGACATGTCCGGTGATTTTACTGAACGGAGCGGCGTCGGTCCAAATGACCTTTTGGAGGAGGAGAAGCCAGCGAAGGAACATGTTGCTACTAATCGGGGCATAGACTTACTAGCCTGCCATGTGTTAATAAAACCAACTCAACTCCATTGATTCTCTGTCTTACTTTATGCATGTCCGCCCCCCTGAGCAGATCCGGCAATTGCCAGCAAATAGTAGCAGTCCGTGCACTGAATTGATTCCACAGCGCCAACAACAACGTCATTTGCTGTCGAGATCCAACTTTTCTCCAAATCCACATTCCATTCTTGCGCTGCCTTTTATCTAGACGCGAACATGGCACCACGAAAGTCCAAGACGTCGCGCCCGCCGCCGCCCTCCCGAACCCTCGTCCTCGACAACGGCGCCCACACCATCAAGGCTGGCTACGTGACCGACGACGCCACTGACGACCCCAAAGTCGTCCCCAACTGCATCGCCCGCGATGCCGACCGCAAAGTCTACATCGGCCACGAGCTCGACCAGTGCAAGGATTTCTCCGAGATCGCCTTCCGCCGCCCCGTCGAGAAGGGCTTCATCGTGAGCTGGGAGGCCCAGAAGGAGATCTGGGACCGCCAGTTCTTCGACAGCCATGCGCCCCAGCCCTGCGACCCCTCCGAGACCCGCCTCGTCCTGGCCGAACACTCCAACTCGCTGCCCGTCCTGCAGTCCAACTGCGACCAGATGGTGTTTGAGGAGTTCGGCTTCGCGAGCTACTACCGCGCCAACGCGCCCTCCCTCAATGCCTACCACGACGTCCAGGCCATCTTCCGCACCCCGCGCGACCCGGCCACCGTGGCCCAGCTGCCCGCCGAGGTACTGTTGCTGATCGACTCGGGCTACTCCAACACGACGGTGACGCCGCTCCTCCAGGGCCGGCCCCTGCACTCGGCCGTGCGGCGCCTCGACGTCGGCGGCAAGCTCCTGACCAACTACCTCGCGCGCCTGCTCTCGCTCCGCCACTACGACATGCGCAACGAGCCCCACATCGTCAACGAGATGAAGGAGCAGGCCTGCTACGTCTCCCTCGACTTCGGCGCCGACCTCGAGCGCGCCTGGAAGGGCACCCGCGGCGAGACGCGGGAGGACTACCGGACGGGCGGCGGCATCGCCAAGGAGTACGTGCTCCCCGACTTCCACACGCGGTCCAAGGGCATCGTGCGCGACTTCGACCCCACGCAGGCCGGGCGCGCCCGGAAGCTGGCGGCGGGGAAGCTGGGCGAGGCTACCGAAGACGTCCTGACGCTGCGCAACGAGCGCTTCGCCGTCCCCGAACTGCTGTTCCACCCCTCGGACCTGGGCATGCGGCAGTCGGGCATGGCCAACCTCGTCTGGGACTCGCTCCTCGCCGTGCCCACGGGCCTGTGGCCGGCCCTGCTGGCCAACGTGTGCGTCGTGGGCGGCAACGCGCTCTTCGACGGGTTCATACAGAGGCTGCAGCAGGAGATCGTCAAGCTCGTGCCCGACGACTGCATCGTCCGGGTCGCGCGGCCCGCCAACCCCATCACGAGCACCTGGGCCGGGGGGGCGAAGCTGGCCAAGCACGAGAACATCAACAGCCTGAGCGTCACCAAGCAGGAGTACGACGAGTACGGCGCGGCGTGGGTGGCTCGCAAGTTTGCTACGGGAAATGATGCCTAAGTAAGGAAGAACTACGGCTGCGAGCAGTACATGTTGATGGGTGAATCAATGCATGATTAACGATGGTATATCAAACCCTTCCTTCTGCAGGCGAATTGCTCTGATGCTAATCAAAATTCCATGACTGCAGTGAAGTGACCTTGTAAACAGAATCGCACAGTATTCCACCTGGCGTTATTCCACAGCGCACTATCGAGACAGAGTCCGCTTGGCGCCAGTAGCACAGAAGGTAGGGATCATAGGCTCGGTGACCTCCAAAGCGCATCAATCTACGTCTCAGCTAGGGATTTGCTGGGTATTCTAGCAAGGCTCCCACGTTGCACGCCGGGTCATATCTGGCTCCTCAAGTTGCCCTATCAAACCACACGTTGAAGTTCACTGCAGATGTTGAATCGCTTTCGTATGAATCCCCATCATGAGGAGTCGAGAGAGTGGCCATCAGATGCGTCAATATCACCGTGACTGTTTGGAGTACTTCTCCATGATACCATCGTCCAGGGGCACGACACCCATATCTTCCTTCTTCCGCTCGTTGACGAAGCCGGGTTCGGGACTGCTCCAACTGTAATCCTTCCAGATGCCAAGCGCCTCCCACATCCTCTGGACCAGATCCTGGACCTTGGCGCGGCGCTCCAGGCTCCAGTCGTGGGCCTCGGCGGGTCCCGGGTTGGAGGCAGGGTCGGGGTTGTAGCCCTCGATGACGCTGCGGAAGAGGCGGTAGGTCTCGTCGAGCTCGGCGACGGTGGCGACGCCCATGACGCTGACGCCGGCGCGGGCGCCGGCGGGCAGCCACGGCGAGGAGCCGCCCCAGGCGGCCCCCTCGCGCGCCCAGCTGTCCAGGGCCCAGCGGATGGCGACGACCTCGAGCCTCTCGCCGGCGTCGGCGGCCAGCGCCGCCAGGTCCCGCACGGCCCGCCGCAGGCCCGCGGGGCTCGGGTGCCAGGCCGCCATGGGGCCGGCGTCGGCGCCGCGCGTCGTCAGCAGGCCCATGCCCAGCATGCTGGCGTTGAGGACGACGTCGACGCCGGCGGCGTCGAGGCGGCGGCGCACCGCGGGCGCGCCCAGCGTCGTGTTCTGCAGCGTGTAGTGGCCGTAGCTCAGCACGGCGTCGAGCGGCTCGCCCGTCCGCGCCCGCACCGCCGCCGCGAGGTCGCAGAGCGCGCCGACGGGGTAGCCGCTGATGCCGACGTAGCGCAGCACGCCCTCGTCGTCGCGCAGGCGGCGCAGCTCGGCGACGGCGGCCAGGACCTCGGCGGGCGCGGCGAACTCGGCGTCGTGCAGGTAGACGAGGTCGAGGTGGGCGGTGCGCAGGCGCGCGAGGCTGCGGTAGACGGAGTAGCGGATCCAGCGCGGGCTGTAGTCGAACTCGCGGGGCCCGAGGCGGCCGGCCTTGGTGACGAGGAAGTAGGAGGCGCGGGGGAAGCGGGCGGCGTTGGCGGGGTGGGCGAGGGCGTCGCCGAGGATCTGCTCCGACGGGCCGTAGTAGGGCGACGTGTCGAAGGCGCCGATGCCCAGCTCCAGCGCCCGCGTCACGATGGCCAGCGCCGGCAGCACCTCGGGGTTCAGCGGGTCCGAGACGTACTGGTAGTTGAAGGTGGCGGTGCCCAGCAGCAGCGGCGGCAGGACCGCGTGGAGGGGCGGCTGCTTCGGCGGCGGCTGCGGCTTCCGGTCGGGTGCGGGGGGGCCTACGGATCCCATGGCGGGCGGCGGTGGTGGTGGTGGTGGTGGTGGTGTTCTATGGGGTTATTATGTATGTAACGTACTTAGCCAGCATCCTTGTAGGGTTGGGTCGTCCAGAGATATCGCCGACAAACAAAACGATATGCGACGCTGACCGCACCTTTTCCAGGGTCCAATTGGAATTGTGGGGGGAGGGGGAGATTGCAGATGCTCGCAGCAGAGAAGAAGCAATGGAGAATAGATTAAGTACGAATAATACAGTAATAAAGGAGAGAGTCTAGGGTTCTTACTTAGTGTAAGCCCGTCATAATAATGAATCACTAACTTTCTTCTTCTTCCCCCTAAAGAAGTATAGGCTTGGAGTCAGTCTCGGATTTAACAGCCCAGAGCCCGAAAGTCGATTACGTGCTTCTGGCCTTTTTACTAATCAACTACTAGTTTGACGGATTTGATCCAGATCCATCGTCGGCCAAGAGAATCTGAGATGCGTCTCAGACTCTCAGATAGCTACTTACTTACTTTAGTCCGCGAAGAGCAACCGGAGGCGGGCGAGATTGCCTCCGATTAGCCTGATTGATGATATCCTTGGCCGCATTTCCCATTCGGGCATGGGTCGCCTCTGCAGCAGCTGCCGGTTATCGTTTATATTAAGGGCAGCCGTGGCCAAGACTGCTTCACTCTATGTGCCGGCATTTCATTGCCCAATGGGTTCCTTCACATTACCAAACTGTGCAGGCTTTTGTCAATCCCCGTGTTTCTCCTAAAGGCCACCTTCCACGCGGCATTTCTGGATTTATCATGTTGGGGGTCCCGTCGTGGTGACGGGGCTATCAGGGGGCTCCCCCGACTCTCGTTCCCCGGCCTCCTACTAGAGGAGGTGCGGCAATAAAAGAAGACACGAGCCGGAGCTCACCCTAAAGGGCAAGAAACATAGATTGCGTTCTCACGGGCCAAGTCAGAGATCGACGACCAAGCCGCCCTGCACGTAATGACGAAACATCACCACGTCCCATGCAAGCGAATGCGACTCCCACGACTGAGACTGTGGAGCCCGAGTAGCGAGGCCCTCCGCACTTGGCCACGGGAGGACGGCGTGATTGTCCCGAAACCTCATCTGGGCCAGGCCAGGGGGCGTGTCGAGGTGCTGCCCACGCGGCGGATAGTGCTTCCGTGCTGTCATGACGCTGCGGCCCAGCGTCCTTACCCGGGACGGAGGCAATCACAGAGGGCGACGATCATCTGCGGTTCGTCACGTATAAGTAGGCGTTTGTTTCACCTGGCCTTCCGAATTAGCGACATGAGCTGCTCATAACTCTACAGTCTAGTCAAGCACGCAAAGAGTCGCTCGTAAGATTTCCCACCGCCGACATCATGAAGTGGTCATCCATCGCCATCGCCGCAGCCGGCCTTTGCGGGTCGGGTGAGTGAACTTGTCCTCCCTCCCCCCTCTCTCATTCCGTGTCTCCCCCTCGAAAGAAAACCAGAAGCTCATCCAGAATCCCACGCGCAGCCTCGGCCCAGGCCGACTCGGTGCCCTACACCGACGCCGAGACGGGCATCGCGTTCCAGTCGTACCCGAGCGCCGACGGCATCACCTTCCGCGTGGCCCTGCCCGAGACCATCGAGGCCGGCCAGCCCTACGACGTCCTCGTCCAGATCGAGGCCCCCAAGACGGTCGGCTGGGTCGGCTGGGCCTGGGCCGGCCAGATGACCTACAACCCGCTCACCATCATCTGGCCCAACGGGGACGCCGTCATGCACTCGTCGCGCATGGCCTTGTAAGCCAGCCTTGATCCCGTTGTCGTCTTCCTTCCTCGCCTCTCCCACTGACCCCTCCCCCCAACCCAACCAGCGGCTACTCCTCCCCCTCGGCCTACGCCGACGCCACCTACCAGGTCCTCAAGGGCACGGGCGTCGCGGGCGAGACGCTCAAGTTCACCGCCCTCTGCCGCGGCTGCAGCAGCTGGACCGACTTCACGGGCGAGCCCTTCACCGTCGACGCCGCCCAGCCCGCGCGCTTCGCCTACGCCTTCGCCGCCAGCCCCGTCGCCGCCCCCGCCGACAACGCCTCGGCCTTCACCATCCACGACGGCGTCGGCCACTGGTACCACGACCTCCCCGCCGCCCGCTCCCCCCGCTTCGCCGACTGGGTCGCCCAGAACACCCTCGGCGCCGGCCCTAACGCTACCCTGCCCATGTCCAACGCCACCCGCCTGGCGCCGGCGCCGTCGTCGCCACGCGCTCCCCTGCGCTTCATGGAGAGGGTCCGGCGGGACTTGGGCGTCGATGCTCGGAACCGCACTCGCTACTAGAAAACCAGCGGCGGGGGATGGCAGAGTTGCCAAGTAGAATGGGGCCGGCGTTTTTGAGGAGTCCATACTCGATGGCCGAAATTTGTCTATAGAACGAGAGGGTGGCCTAGTGTGTCGGTCAGCTTGTTTTGATGTCTCTCTCCGTCTTTAGATAAGTACTTTAGGTAGTAGCCCGCATCCACGGCTCAGACAAATACACGGAAAGCATGTCCATGTGCAGTATATGACATTTCCAGTGGGTAGAAGAACTGAATTGCCTAGCGCTAATGCCCCCCCCTGGCAGAGAGTTGTCAGAATCGCAATCTGGTAACCGCCTTATGATGCTCACTCCTCTCTCTCTCTCTCTCATCTCTCCTGACGCCATAGGTAAATAACACAAGTCATTAGATGTTGAGATGATGCCTACCAATACACACTAGAGAGACAAAAAGAAAGAAAAAAAGACGACGCCAATCTGCTGTATAGCATAGCATACACTGTCATGTCCACCCCCAACGCCATCGTGCCACCATGCACGTCACACGTAGAAGAACGCCTCTAGAGGTCCAATTCCTTGGAAGCGCATACCGCCTGTGAGATGATATGCAAAAAGAAGAAAAGAAAAGAAAAAGAGACAAGGCTGCTGCTCCGTTTCCGACGCTCGAATTATCGCTGCAATGACCAAATAAGCCCAGGCGAGTATGGTGTCTCTGATATACACTGGTGGACATCTCGACCTAATTACCGCATCCAAGCCGCTTGGCTTCTTGGGCCTCTTCTGACATGGGCGCAGGCGTTTCTGGCGTAATCGTGACGCTAGGGGTTTCCGTTCTCAGGGCATGGGTACTGTTGGCAGCCTCCGTGTTCAGCGTCGCGAGTGCTGGAGCCGACTTTTCCTGAAGCTTCTCCGTGGCTCCCGGGGATGTGGCGTGCGCTGGACTCGAAGATGAGAGCTCCTCTGTGTCGGCTGAAGATTTCTCTTGTATCTCGCCTGTAGCCCCGGGCGCATTCTCGACATGCTCATGATGCCCAACAGACTCCTTGTCGCCATCGGTCGACCCGACAACCGCGTCTCGTCCGTCACGGCCACCGGTTCCGGCCGCCTGTTCACCCTCCAGTTCGACGCCGACCATCTGTGAAAGACTCGTGAAGTTGAACATGGACTCGGTGCCAGCTCCCTCGTCGTCGCTCCTGCCCTCGGCGAGACTCAGCCCGCTAACCCGAGGATCCTGGGCGCCAAGCTGCGCCGGCGCGTAGCTGCCAGATTGGCTCTCGACCCCACTCGAGGATATCGAGCTGGCGTTGCTCATCTGTCGGAGATGCGAAGAGCCTCGCGGCGGCTGTGATATAGGAATCGGCAGCGACGAATTGCTAGACGTGGGGGCCGAAGTCTGGGGCATGGCCTCCGAGGTCGTGGCACGCTCTACCGCCTTGCCCTTGTCCTGAGAGGCTTCCTGCACATCTTCGCCGGCCGTCGACGCCGGCGTGGGCAATGCTTCCGTGCTCTGGCTGGCACCCGTATTCGCGCTGGCGCCGGCAGCGCTCGCCTCCATACGTAGACTCTGGCTCGTGCTTGCAGATGCGCTATCTCTTCGCCGCCGGCCGAGCCCAAGACTAAGAGAACTGGCACTAGCCGAAGCCAGGCTTCCAGTAAGGCCCGTAATACTACTTTTGCGCCTAGCTTTGCGATCCTCCTTCTCCTTCTTCTTGGCCTCCTTCTTGGCCTGCTTTTCCGCCTCCTTCTCTTCCTTCTTGCGCCGCTCCTCCTCGTCGGCCAACGACAACCTAATCGCCTCGGCCATCATCATGCTCTCCAGGTGCGCCGCGTTGATGGCCTCCCGGCTGGGACCCGTGCGAGCCGACGAGGAGCGGGCCCCGGGTTCCGTCATGGCCGGCGCCTCGGCTTCTTGGGAGGCAGCAGCCCCGGGGCTCTCGGTTCCGCGCGTGGCCCTACGGCTGAAGCGGCCCGAACGCCCGAAGAGTCCCCGCTGCTCGCCACTGGGCATGAAGAAGGCCGCGTGGTGCAGGGCGTCGGCGGCGGCAGCCCTCCTACGTTGCTGGGCTCGCGCCGCATTCAGCTTGTTGGTCCAGTCGGGACGTATGCGGTCAATGGTGATGACGCCCGGTGCGTTGGCCGAGAGGCTCTGTGTTCTCCGCCGGTTGGCCGTCATGGGCGTAGTGGCCGCCGTCGGCGACAGGCTGGTGTTGAGCGACGAGGTCGAGGACATGGCCGTGCCCAGAGCACCCAGGCCCGGCGCAGCGTACACGAGCCCTCGTCGGAAGGGCGGCGGCTCGTATGTGACGCCGAACTCGGGCTGTTGGCAATAGGGGCAGCACGCAGGCTCCATCGTCAACTCCTCGGGGCCTTCGTGGGCTTCGGCGCCTTCTTGCGGCTGATCGCCGTGGTGCTCCGGGAGATGGGGGTCCGACCTCTTGATCTGCACAAAGCATTCGCTGCAGATCGACTGGCCGCAGCACCTGGTCGTGTTCAGGAAGCGCGGATAGTACATGCAACAGATGGGGCACTCTATGCCATCCTTGTATAAGAAAACCTCGCGCGGCTGGCCGTTGACGAAGGGATCGTCGGGGGTGATGTGGACCTCGCGCGGGGCGATGTCCTGCTGCGACGCGTTGCGCGAGGAGATGCTCATGACGGCGGCCATGGCCCGCTTGTGGGGCTTGAGGGAGTGTGTCGGTGCCGGGGAGGTAGGTGAGGGCAGGGAGGAGGCTGGGTTCGACCCCGTCCTTTCGCTCGAGGCCGACATGGTCCTGGCGCCCATGGGGACCATGAGATTCTGGATAGACTCGTTCGGGGACTCGACTCGTCCGGGGAGGGGTTGTGGGACAAGGCCTTCGGGGACCTTATCGGCGGGGGGACGTCCAAGCCGCGGGCGGCGGCGATGATCTGATGTTCGGCCCAGGTGGATTCGAAGTCGTCCAAGCCGCGCCAGTATGGTGCTATCTTCCGCTCGATCTACGGTACGTACCGTCTTGCTGTTAGCCAGGTTCTTGAAGGGTCATGGTTGGCTCACTGACCTGTAGTTGGCGCACGATGGAATGGTCCCAGTCTTCAGATGCGTGGTAGATGCCCGAGGTCACCAAAAAGCCTCCATCGACATGCTCTTCTGCCATGCTCCGCACGCGTTCCACGGCACGCATCTGCCTCTCCTTATTAAGGCGCCGCTGTTCCCGCTCGGCTCTCGTCTCGCGGCTCTGGAAGGGAGCGTCGTTGTCATGGTCGTGGTGTTCTCTCCTCGAGGATGAGCTACCACCGCCGGTCAAAATGTTCAGGGCCGTGTTCCTCTCCGGCCGATGGCTCATACGTCTGGATCGGTCGGGTAACTCGCCGTGATACCCCCCCACCCCGGGAGCTCCCGCCAGCTTCATGGCCTTCTCCGGCATGACGGCCACCACGGGCTTCCTTGGTATTAGTATTTCCCATTTCTATTGTGGATGTGATAGGCGGCGAGTGGGCTAAATGATGGGGCTGGGCAAGGATGCGTCGAGGGGACAGTCGGGAGGCGCGGGTTCTTGATGTGCAACAGGCGTCGGTCGTCGCTGATCGGAGTAGGCCAGGCCCAGGCACGTCTGGTGCGGTCAGGATGGGTCTCGGGTGTGCGTCAAGCGTCACGGATGCAGAAGCAGCATCCAGGCGATGAGTTGGACAAGCGATTGGGAGTCAAGCAGGCCGGTGTGCATGGGGGATGACGCATGAGTTTGTGGTTATTATGGTGGTGAGTTGGAAATAGAGAAAGAAGAAGTCGTAGGGGCGTGGCAAGAATGCCCAAGATTGACTTGACCTGACCTGACCTGACGATAACTACTGCTGATGATGGAGGAACATTTGGTTTCAACAAGCGTTTTCGGGCCGGATGGAAATGATGGAGGGGCGACCGATGCCAAGCTTTGTGGTGGTGGGAATTGGTGTCGAGACGTAATACATACACTAAAACGGTACTTGGAGCAGAACAAGAACAAGAACGGCGATAATGATGACGATGGGTGTGTTGGTCTGTAGGAAAACAACTAACCAAGTACTTGGTTAGCTGGCGACAAAAGCAAGACTGAGCCCAACGGCATGAATGAAATACATGCATAAGAAGGCAATAATAATAGCATGTGCTGTTAATGGAAGGAGGAAGCTTCGGGTCTCAGGCTCAGTCAGTCAGGCACAACAGGCACAGGACAGGCCCAGTCAGGCACAGGCACAGGCCCAGGCACAGGCACAGGCACACAGGCTCTTTAGCTGTTTGTTTCCTTGCCTGTTTCCTTGTCTGTTTCCTTGCTTGTTTCGTCCTCTTTTCATTCATACATCTATCTCAGTCTCTAATGTGACCTGTCTTGTCTTGTCTTGTCTTGTCTGTCCACAACAGAATGCGGAGGCGGGTCCAGCTTAAGAAGTACTTAAGTACGTAACTAAGTACTTATCAGGCCCAGTCACCTGCATGTGGACTCCGGACCTCACCACACTCACCAGCAAGATCCTTCCTTATCTCTGGAAAGCTTCATCACGGGCACACCTGTATACCCATGAGACATGCCTTTCGAGTCAGTTGGCTGATAAGTCTAGCTTACCTTATCTATAATAGTTCTGATCTGATGTACTGTATCTGATTCTAACAGCTGAGACCCATTCCTTTTGCTTTCTACTTGTGGCAGGTACCAACTACAAAACATCAGAGGATCTGGGAGGTGAAACATGCGACGAAGCAAGAGAGCACCGCCGTCTCTGACATTCTAACTTTTTTCTCTATGACAAATGAAAAAAGAAAAGAGAGAAAATAATAATAATGGTATGATGATGTCGCTAATCCTTCCGAGATTTCCAGACCATCTACTACCCATCGTCCCAAAACAGAGAGACCCCCTTCTACCCAATGTGACGCCAGATCTCCCTTTATATACACGCATGCATATACATATTAAACACACATCTAGATCTTAAGTTTTTAATTAAAAAAAACACCACCAAGCCTAAAAGACAAAGACCTGGTCGCTCATCTTGGACGTCGCCGCCGCCTTGTCGAAGCCCAGCTCGACGAGCGCCGACGTGGTGCCCTTGACCATGCCGGGGGGCCCGCAGATCATGACCTTGGTGTCCGGGGCCGGGGGCGGCAGGTGCGCGGCCAGGACCTCCCTGCTGACGCGCCCGACGCCGTAGGCCCACGCCGTCGCGGGCGCCGCGTCGAGCAGGTAGTGCAGCTCGAGGTTGCGGGGGTAGCGGCGCGCGAGGGCCTCGAGCTCGCGCCGCAGCAGCATGTCGCCCTCGCTGCGGTTGGCGTAGACGAGCCGCACCTCGGTCGTGTCGCGCTCGTCCTCGCAGATGGCCCGGATCACCTGGTACATGGGCGTGATGCCCGTGCCGCCCGCCACCATGCCCAGCCGCCGGCACAGGCCCCGCCGGTACCGCATCGCGCCCTTGGGGCCCCGGAACTGCACCTCGTCGCCCACCTGCAGCCGCGCCAGGTAGCCCCCCGTCAGCTGCCCGTCCGCGTAGCACCGGACCACCAGCTCCAGCACGCCCCGGTCCGCGTTGTTGGACACGGGCGTGTAGGACCGGCTCACCGTCTTGCCGCCGACCGTCCCCGCCACCGCCACGTGCTGGCCGATGGGCAGGCCCACCACCGTCTGCGGGCTCGGCAGCTCGAACACGAACCGGTAGACGTCGGGCGCCACCAGCTCCTTCTTGACCAGCGGCAGCGCCTGGTAGGTCGAGGGGTGCAGCCAGCCCCGCTGCAGCAGGGGGTCCGGCCTCGGCGGCTTGGGCAGGCGCATGTGCGTCGGGTTCGCGAAGATGTTGGCGTGGAAGTCCACCATCTTGGAGAACTCGTGCGTGGCCAGGGTGCCGGCGACGGTGAAGACGGCCGACGCCGCGAGGATGCCCTCGAAGAAGCCGAGGCCCGGACGCTGCGAGCTGCTGCTGCTGCTGCCGCCGGCGCTCGGGGCGAGGGCCTTGAGGTGCTGCAGCATCGATCGCGGGATGATCTCGCGGTTGGACAGGCTGACGGCATAGCACAGACCGCCGATGGCACCGGCGGCCAGGGCAGAGGCGGCGACGCTCTTGGAGATGGCGGTCAGGCCCTTGCTCTCGGCGGGTTTCTTCTCGACGGGTGGCTGCAGTGTTACTTTGACAGGCCCGGCGCCGAACTTCTTGGCGCCCTTGAGCCGGCCTACGCGGTACTGCTCCATGATCTCAAAGGCATCTTCCGAGTGGCCAGCATTATCGAAGGCCTCGGAAGCGTCCAAGCCAGCCGCCTCTACCAGCACATCAGCCCCTCCTGGGTGGTCATGGAGGTACTTGGTCACGTCGAAGACTGGGTAACTGTTAGCAGGGCACCATCTTTCTCGGGGGTGAGTTGAGACAAAACATGCCTTCGCCGTGGATGACCATCCAGGCATCGGCAGTCCCCTTATGGAGAGCAACCTCCTTGGCTGAGAACTCGGTATCTGCTGAGGTGGACATGTTTGGGTACGTTCAAGGTCAAACGTGGTGTTGAGATGGGAATTCTCTCAGGGCCAAGGGGGGTTTCATTGAGGACTCCCTACTTTTGTAAGAGTTGAGGCTTCGGGTTGCTACTGCCTTACCCTTCTCCCTCTTGATACCAGGTCCGTCCTCCCAGCAAATCGAACAGGGCCGCGGCATGACTAAGACTAAAAAAGGAGCGGGATGCCGAGCCGAGGCTCATAAGAAGCCACGGTGGACCTGCCAAGGTGGCCCTTGAATCTCCAGTGGCTTCGTGCTCCATTTCGGTGATATTGCGGCATTACTTAGTTTAAGCTCCGTGGGAAACAGTGGGCTTCCAATGTCCCTTCGCAAAGCCCTACCTCGTACGTACATACTAGAACCAAGTACTGATAATGGAAGACATAGCTACTACTTCAAATGGAGATTATGAAACGCGTCTATGCATGTGTGCATGTTCTAGTCATACGGGCTGGCCTGTTGAGCAATGCCTTATGCCAACGTGGTACGGCTGCCGAGATCTTCGGTGACGGGGCGACCGGGGGATGCCACGGGCGCCACAGCCCATACACGTGGCAGAAGGCAAAAATAAAACATGCTGTAGATGCACGGGGGAGCCTCGGCGATCATGTCCTGACAACAGACAGAGATCAATTTTCTTCGATTTCTAATGCGATTTCACAGCTCGCAATCTTGTCCAAACAAGCTTTGCCAGCAAGAAAGAAGAACCCCTGACAAGAAGCCCTGACTATTCGATCCACGGGCTACGGGACTTGGAGCGGCCCCACTACCTATTTCGAATGCCTTTTTCCTCGTTTCTGGATTCTGGAAAAGCGCAAAAGCCCCCCCCTAAGCCATTCGTCCCGGTCATGCCCGCTGTCCGTTCCCGCTTTTTGGCAAAATTCCTCTGTTATTAGTCCCTATCGGAGACCGGGGGCGGGCCATTACGAATGTGGCTCCTCCTTCTTCTTTTTTTCTGGCTCTTCCCGCTCTTTCGTCTCAGGCAGACTCCAGCTGGTCCAACCGGCGTCAAGACTTTATCAGCAATCCCCGGCGGAAACTTCGCGATATTAGCTTAGTCAGGTAGGCGTGGCCATGGCTCGATCCTGAACCGCGGCCAAACAGAGGGGCGCCGAGGCATAGGATTCTTGCAGTGACGGACCCTTTGCCCATGCCACACCCGGGTGGGCTGGGGGCTTTGTATGTATGATACAGCATATGATGTATTTCTGAAATCCAATATCTTTCCATCGACCCCGTCTCTGCCCCCTCTCCCCTTCTGTGGTGTTTGTGTGTGTAAATGTGTGTTCGTTGTCATATGTTTATCGTTCACATCTCAGACAGCAGCAACCAAACGCACTGTAGCACATAGTGGCATTGCAGCCTTTGGACCTTGGACCTTGTTCACATCCACCTCGTCCTCTTCGGCCCCAGATCTGCTGTCACACCATGGCGACAAAGAGCTTTTACCTGCTCGGCGATGACGTCTCGACGGCCCAAGAAATCGACGTGCCGGCGACCATCGGCGAGGATGAGCTGCGAGAGCTCGTCGCATCATATTTCGCTATTGTCGATCCCAAAGGTATGCCAAGAGAACATCTCACATAAACCCCCTCCCGGGGGGGCTGGTTTCCCACTTGTTAACCCTTTTTTTGCCATTCTAGGTGTTGGTTTCGTCTCGCAAGATGTCGCATTGGTGGCTCTGGCCGACGTGCTCGAGGCCGAGGGCCCCATCGCCGTCTCGGTCGACGGCAAGGCCGTGCGGGACGTGCCGGGCCCCAAGGGCCTGCCCTACGTCGGCAACTACTTCGAGGTGTACCCGGACCACCTGGGCAACCACCAGCGGCTGTTCGAGCGCTACGGCCCCCTGATCAAGACGTGCAACATGGGCTCGACCATCTACCACACCAACGACCCGGTCCTGTCGCAGATCGTCTTCTCCGAGAGCGAGTTCTTCACCAAGAAGATCATCCCGGGCCACCCGCTGCACCCCATCAAGAACAAGGAGTCGGGCGTGTTCCTCGGCGACACCGACACCGAGGAGTGGCGCCTGACGCACAAGTTCCTGCCGCCGGCCCTGGGCCCCAAGGCGGTGCGGCACTACGCGCCGACGATGCAGCGGACGGTCGAGGACGCCTTCGCCGTCTTCGACGAGCTCGACGCGCGCGACGAGGCCTGGAACGTGTACCCCTACATGCTGAAGCTGGGCTCGCAGGCCGTCGGCAAGCTGGTCCTGGGCATGGACTTCGGCCACTTCGCCGCCGTCGACGCGCCCCTGCACGCCATGGTCATGCGCATCGCCCAGTCGCTCGAGCTCAACAAGAAGATCACCTCCATGGGCAGCTGGTACGCCGCCATGCCCTTCGGCGCCCCGGCCCAGCTCAAGGCCGCGCGGACCCACATCGAGCAGATGATCAACGAGTCCATCGCCGACGCCTCCAAGGGCGTCGAGGACCTCGAGCTCCAGGAGGCCGCCGTCAAGGCCGAGAACATGGTCGGTAAGTTTTCGGTCTTCTTTGAACGGAGGAGATGATGCCTGGGGTCGAGCCCTGTTTGAAACAAAAGCTAACCGTGGCGATAGACTACGTGCTGCGCGCCACCGACAGCAAGGGCAACAAGCTGCCCATCGAGAAGATCCGCGAGCCCCTGGTGGTGGCGACGGGCGCGGGCTTCACGACGACGAGCTCGCTGCTCTCGTGGCTGCTGTACGGGCTGGTGGCGTACCCGGGGATGCAGGAGCGGCTGCTGCAGGAGCTGGTGGACCACGGCGTGACGGCGGACACGGCCATGACGGCGGAGCTGACGCAGCGGCTGACCTTCCTCGACCGCTACGTCAAGGAGACGCAGCGGCGGCACAACCCGTCGTACCAGCCCGCGCGCACCGCCAAGGTCGACCTGGTCCTCCCCGGCGGCTACCGCCTGCCCAAGGACGCCGTCGTCGTCCCCGCCCTGCACCACCTCCACCACAACCCGGCCGTGTGGGACAACCCGGCGCGCTTCGACCCGGACCGCTGGGACCCCGAGCGCGCCCGGGGCCGGCCCGCCGGCGCCTACGCCCCCTTCGCCGCCGGGCCCCGCATGTGCATCGGCTTCAACTTCGCCCTGCAGGAGGTCAAGGTCTTCCTGCCCAAGCTCGTCTACCGCTACCGCTTCTCCCAGGCCGGCGACGCCGCCGTCGACTACGACCCCATGTTCCAGCTGATCCGCCCCACCAACCTCTACGTGCGCGCCGAGAGGCGCGTCAAGTGGCCCCCCAAGTCCGAATAGGGGAAACCCGCAGCAGTAGTCTGATGATGTATTTTATATTCGGGCGTTGGTTTTTTTTTCCCTCTTCTACATGACGGCTGGGAAGGGGGTTTCCTGTGAATATACCTACTTAGATCTGCTTATAGCGTTAGGGATACATGGGCACACTTGGCTTTTTCTATGTTATATATACATGCCATATATACTTAGACTATATACTTCCTAATCTAGGTTTTGGGCCTACAAACCGTGATGCTTCACTTGTCCGCGGCATGATTAACACGTCTCAGCATCTCTCATACATACTTATCTAAACATGATAACGAGTTGTATGACAGCACCATTATGAGCACGCTTAATCAAGACAAAATCGTGACGGTATCAACAAGACAGTGCAGAATACTATCGTCCCATCATGAAGCATTAAGTAGACAGTCTACACGACCAGCCCCGACCTGGCCCCCTTGCCCCCCCTCCCCTTGCGCCTCTCGAAACGCAAATGCTATAATGTATACATCCATCTACTCGTACAAGATCGCAAAGCCACCTGGCTGCTTCCTTACTCTTCTTTACCGCCGACCAGCGCGCCCTCGTCTTCCTCGTTCTCGTCCTCTTCCTCGACGCCCCAGTCGCGCCACTCGGTGCCGCGGACCCAGCTGACGCCCTTCCTCCAGCCGGCGGCGCGCACGGCGCGCGCGTCCCTCTCGTAGACGGCGCCCGTGACGGCGAGGGCGGCGACGAAGACCCAGAGGTCGCCGCCCTTCATGGCCTTCCACCAGCGGCGCTTGACGCCGACCTTCCAGAGGCTGTCGACGCTCGTGCGCGCCGAGTACAGGAAGATGGCGCGGCCCCGCCGGCGCTCGACGAAGCCCCAGAGCCCCGCCAGGAACCCGCCCAGGAAGAAGCGCTGCGTCGGCAGCAGGTGCCGCGGGAGCCACGTCTGGAAGAAGCAGATGCTCGCCCACGCCGTCGAGATGGCGCCCGTCACGAACGTCGACAGCCGCAGCGTCTGCGACAGCAGCTCGCTGAAGACGGCCATGGGCGAGTTGTAGAGCGACTTGTACCGCGGCAGCAGGAACAGCGAGTACAGCACCAGGAAGAACCGGCCGATGCGCGGGAAGGAGCGCACCCAGAAGGTCAGATAGGTGCGCAGGCATGACGGGTCGGCGCCGTGCAGAGTCGCGCAGCTCAGCGAGGTGATCAAGGGGTGCGCTTGCGAGGTGAGCGGGGCCAGCTGGGTCAGAGACGCCGGCAACGTCTCCTGGTTAGGGAAGAGTGCCGGGCTGACGAACGGTCTAAGGGCCGGTGGGTTAGCAGAGTATTCGGTACAGAGGCAGATAGATGGAGGGGGTCGGGAAAGCAACTACTCACGGCCAGTTGAGCTTGGCCATCTCCGCCAGACTGTCGGCTACGTCCCACGGGCCGGGCCACCTGACGCCCGCGGGCAGGTCCTGGGGCGCGCTGTGCAGATATGTGGTTGTGCTCTTCCAGATGAAGTCGACATAGGGCACGGGCGAGCACTCCCGGTCGAACGTGACGGCGTGCAGGAGCTGGCCAAAGGCGAAGGGCTGGATCATCCAGCTCCCCCACCACCAGGGCCGCTCGCGCTTGACCATGCCCTTGCCGCCGACGCGGGCCTTCCAGCCCCAGATCATGCCTTCGTCCTCCAGGAGGTTCCAGCCAAACTCGAGAGCGCGGAACAGGGTGTAGATGGCGACGGAGACACGCAGCTTGTGCGACGGGTAGATGCCGAGCGCGAGACCGGCCAGACTCGCACCCACGGCGGGGGCATACGGCGAGGTGAGGGTCTGGGTCATTCGTGGATTTCGATTGCGGAAGGGTTCAGCCGAGGGCTCAAGGAGGTGCATCCGCAGCCGGCCCAGGAATCGGAACAAGAGGCGGTATAACAACAGAATAGAAGAGAGGGATAGAGAAAGCCGCAGAGTCGACGACTTGTAGAACGGCTCCTTCTTGTTGTTGGTGGTCAATCTAGAGCGAGGTCAATTAATCACTTGTCCACCTGGCACAGATCAGGGTCGACAGAGAGCACACAAGACATACTCTTTCTGGCCCTTTACCCGCGCCATGACCATGTCATAGGCCTTCATTCCAATGCCGGTGGCCACGAAGACACGCAGAGCATGGCGCACCGCTCGCGCATTGTAGCTGTCGCCGCGGCTGGCCCCAGCGGCAGACGCGTCCCTCCCCCTGGGCTTGCCTTTGGCGGGCTCGGCGCTGCTGCTCTCTGCGTACTTCTCGACGGCCATGACGCTGGGGGCTCGGCGGCGCAGGACGCGTGATCGGGAGAGGACGTATTTGTGGAGGAGCTCGTACTCGCGCGGAGACATGGTGTAGCGGATGGCATTGCGCAGGACGGGGTCTGCTAGGGATTTCGACTGGGAGGCCTTGGAGGCGGCACGCGGTCGTGATGGCGGTGGTGCCGGTTTGGAGATCTCGAATGCAGTGGCCTTGGATGGCCCAGCTTGTGAGGCCATGGCGGCTGGAAGCACCAGCTCGGGAACGCTGGGGTGGTTGCAGAATCGTGGTTAGTTCAGTGTTTGTTCTCGTTGATTGGAAGTTGATGGCTGGAAGAGAAGAGAAAGGGCGAGCAGGCAAGAAAAGGCGACGAAGCAGATCAATGGGAGAAAAGTAAGACGCTGAGAGAGGCGCAAAATGACAATGTCTCAATTGTCTTGGTTGTATTGATTGTGTTGTATGGCGGGCATGAAGAAGCAATCTTATGAACCTAACCTAGAAAGTAAGCTAGAGCCTCGGTATTCGCAGTTGTTCTCACATGGTAATCAAATGCACGAGCTGCACCCAATAACAGGCCGTTAATCGACATGTCTTGGTGGGGAGGCGAGGGGCCGCCATCCCGGTAATTCCCCAATCCAGCAACTACCACGCCAAGGTTGACCCCAGCTTGCACTCAGCTGGCGGCCGCTCTATAAACACTCAATACGTGCCTCATAATCTCACCAGCAACTGACTGCCGACAAGCTTCCCTAGATCGGCACGCTCCATAGCTGAGGATAGGGCTCTATAGACTATATGAGGACCTGTGTGCTAACAACGCAACAGGGAGTTCCAGACTCGACTATCCAGTGTGATGAAATCTTATGTATCAATTTCCAGAACCCCAAGAAGCCCAATAGCTCAGATCATTCATGAGAGTACGGAATACGCTCGAGAGTTCACAGCAGAGGGCGGACGAGAAGGCTCTACCCGGTGCCTATATCATGTCTTTCATGATGCTATCACAAAACTAGATACGAAAAACGAGCGATGTAAGGCAGTGTGGTATAATACTAGAAAATCAGTTAGAAGTACCTGTAGACAACAACTGTAAAGTTTGCGTTGGTCTGAATACTTGAAGACGGGTAACAGTATTGAATTATATTAGCCTCAGAGATGTCAGCTCCGGATTCATTTCTATAAAATGCTCTCTTCTGGCTACTAAGGTTGCACCCTGCACCGCATCGAGGAGCTGAAGGACACCTAGGCCAAACGTCTAAACATCTTACCAGAGGGACAGGGCCTCATTGCTTGTATTATTAATGTTCTGTTTAAGATCTAGGTTTATAGTCGACAAGAACTGGTTAAATAAGGCCTTTATTCCACCGTGACTAGGCTACAAAAGAGAAATATAAGGATATAACATATGTCACGGAGCAAACCGTCACTATACAGACGGATGCTACGCTATTCCAGCTTGCTGTCCGTCATCCTTTCTAAATAAACACCCTACCCGAGGTCCACACGAGACGTTGGGCTATATAACGGCTTTGTCCTAGTTGGAAGCGTAGAGGCACATGATAATTCCCCAATTCTTCGGTTTGCCCATGACTGAAGTATATGGAAGTTTCCACCTCTAAGCACATGCAGCATAATCACATCCTGAATCTCAAAAACCAAGCTTCTAGTAAAGGCGTAAAGGCTGTGGACTCACCCCCTAAATATGCCCGAGGGGGGGATAACGGGCAGCATCCAATTCCCGTCATGCTGCCTCAATCAAAATCAGGCCGTGAGACCACTTATAGCATCGCCAAATTACCGGGCTACGGTACTTTAACACAAATACGTGATATAAAATAGTCAAGGAGGTTGCAGTTTAGTCGAAAGCTCATCGGCCAGCCTGGTGCGTCTAATAAGATGGCCAGCACGCAGGCCGATGTCACCACAGGAACCGCAGTCACCGTAAGTACTTCTTATACAGCCCGAGAAGAAAGCGCCCGCGAGCGCCCACGCCCCCCTATTCCCGCGCTCTCCCTCCTCCTCACCAAGGCTGCACCGCATCCCTGCGCACGACCTTGCCCACCTCGGCGTCCCGCGCCCCCTCGACGACCTCCCGCACCGTCTCGCCGCCGACCGCCGGGTCCAGCGCGCCCGCCGCGCGCAGCGCCTCGGCCCCCACGCCGCCGAGGCCCGTGGCCAGGAACCCCGGGCTGACGGCCCAGACGCGCACGCCGTCGCGGCGCAGGATGCGCGCCCACTCGCGCATGAGCATGTTGAGGCCCGTCTTGGCGGCGCGGTAGCCCGTGATGGAGGGCGTGGTGGTCTCGTCCTTGGGCCAGCCCGGCGCCGGCGCCGCGTTGAGCCGCCGCGCCACGGGCGTGTCCGAGCGCTCCGTCTCCGCCAGCGCCGACGTCCCCGACGTCACGAACAGCAGCCGCGGGCCCCGCGCCGACCGCAGCAGCAGCGGCGCCGCCAGCCGCGTCAGCACGTGCGCCCCGCTCACGTTGACGTCCCACGTGGCGTTGAAGGCGTCGCGCACCGAGCGCCGGCCCGCGTCGGCGTCGGCGTCGAAGCTGGCCCCGGCGTTGTGGATGAGCACGTCGAGGCCGCCGCCGTGCCGGGCCGCGAGGGCGGCGACGGCCTGCTCGAGCGACGCGTCCGACGCGAGGTCCGCCTGCTGCACGCTCAGCGTCGAGGCCGACGCGGGGTTCTCCTTCTCGAGGGCCGCGACCGCCTCTTCGCCCTTGGACACGGTGCGGCAGCCCACGATGATCTCGTAGGCCCGCGGGGACGTGTAGAGGGCCTTGACGATCTCGTAGCCCAGCCCCGTGTTGGCTGTATTGGTTTTTTCTCAGGTCAGAAAGAAGACATCGCTCTTCTCGTCCGATACGCCCGTCATGACTTACCACCAGTGATGAAGACAACCTCCTTGTCAGATGCCATGGTCGTACACTTTCTTGAACAAACTGAACAGAGGTAGCCAATTCCAGTTTAGATGAACTGCACGTCTACAAACCTCGAGCGAGATAATTGCTTCCAGTTCACTTTAAGTACTCACCTAAAGTATGTAGTCGTCCATCAAGGTGAGAGTGTCTCGTATCTCTTACCCGGCCACTCGAGCTCTCGGCGGCGCACGTGTCATAAGTACTTCACTAAAGGTTACTTGCCATCTAGTAGGATAGGCGTTACATCTGGTGACGTATGTAGGTTCGGCTTGTGTCTCAATTCAACGCCCCTTTTCTGACAATCACATGCAGCCTATCGGCCGATAGATCATGGAATGGAAACAAAATCAGCACGCCGGGTCGGTGTGTATGTGTGTATTATGGCAGGATTAACTCCCGCGACGTTGTCTATGCTGTCGCCTACTTGGAGGACGAGGCTTGCTAAGAGTTGAATAATCTGCATTCCTCGGAGCCTCCTCTACTGCAAAGCACCAGAGTTTGCATCTCGCACAACTGGTGCAGCTCAGTTCGGACAAACATAGACGTAGACCAGTGGATTCTTCTTTCTACCACCGGCGACAAGCCCCCTCGCCTCCACCCTTTTCCACCCTTTTCCACACTCCGCAGTTCCACTCGACAACACCGCTTCATGCCACAAGCGTGTGTGTCCCAACTGCGGTAACTTTCCGAGGTGACCTGACATGATGGCCATAGATTGCTAGCAGCAGGTCTCTCTGGTACCTGAGTCTTCCTCCCAGCACTGCTGCCAAGCGACGGCCCGAGTGGACTTGGCTTATCCATCGTTGCGCGAAGACTGCCGTCTGTAATCTACCTCAATAGTATTGACTGTCTTCCCACTAGACGGGACGCCACGACCATTGCAAGACAGCACGCAAATCATCAGCGAGAGCAAGAAACGCCAATCAACACCAAAGCGAAGGTGCCATGTGAAATAGAGAATTCGTCGGACCCTGTATCCTCAACCGGACGTCAATGTCCAGAGGGCCGTCTTTGCTGTGCATGCAACCCTACCAATGATACTCCGTGAACCCTCCTTTTTCCATGTAGCCGGTGACGCCATCATCATCATCAAGTCGTGAAATCTTACGAGCAAACTCCCTTCCCTTCATCTAGACCATGGATTCATGGGGGTGAGGCTCGTAAGTCTGCTGCGGCTCCTCCTTCTCGACCATCAGCGGCACAGCGAACTGTGGAACCCACTGACGCACGAGGCGGGGCACACCGGCTCCCGAAGGCTGAACGACCTCCTCCTGCCAGTTGAGCGCGTCCCACGCGTCCACAATCGTGTGGCGTTGTGGTGACGACAGTCGACGTCGGATCTCTTCGGCACCAGGCACGTTTCCTTCGCGGACCGCCTCGACGGCCCGCAGACGACGCACCTCACGCTCGGTAACGACATCAGCTACCGCGTGGTAGCGATCCTGAGCCGTGTTCCAGCCAGACACGCCGTTGCTCTCCGAAGTGAGGACGTAGCGGAGAGTGTGGAAAGGCAGGTTGAGAAGGATACGCGACAGCTGCGGAGAGCACTTGGCAGGCTCGCGGGGAGACGCGGCGTCCTCCTCCGGATACGCCGTGGGCAGATCACCAAACTTGATGCTGGAGAGTCTTGTAGGTTTAGGCTTGGCCGACTGACGGACCGAGGTACCCCGTGCAATCGCAGGTGCCGTCTTCTGGTAGTACGTGGGCATGGGCACAGCCGGGAGCCGCGCAAAGGCCGGTGGGTCGAAGACGCTCGTGTCCAGCTCGAAGCTGGCAGGGAATGCGTTGATGAGGAAATTGGCCATGGCCGTGATGAGTAGCTCCGTCTCGCGGCCGTAGTTGTACTCGACTTCGGGAACATCCGAATCGTCCTCCGAATAGCGCTGGTGGGTACTATCCAGGGCGAAGCTAAGCCCCCCCTCGACATTGTTCCAGTTGACCATGCCGGACGCGATCTGCAAACCCCGGACCAGGACGTCCTGCATGTGTAGCAAGTGGCCGGCGGCAGCGTACGCCAATGCGAAGTTGAACTGGTCGGCATGGCGACGTGCTTGCTCAGGGGTGGAGATGTTCCCGCCCATCGGAGGGGGATGGGCAGCAAGGCGCCCAGATACAGTCTCTGAACCGCCATGCACCAAGCGTCCGGGCGAAGCCAGGCGTCGTCAGATTCGATGCTGATGCTATGGGAACCTGGGTCCTGAGCGCGGAGAAGCATGATGGAGTTTCTCAAGGCAGGGCTTCGGGCCAGGATGAGCTTGTGTCCCTTGATCTGCACAGGATCCTCCCGGCGTTGGGATAACACCAGCTCGAGAACGCAGTCGGCCAGCTCTGACGAGTTGAATTGGCCCCGGAAATAAGCGACACTGTCGGCCAAGTCCTCGGCCATCATGCCTGGTCTGGCACCGAAATGGCCAGGCGCCATGAAGGGCTGGAAATGGCCCATCGCATGGGGGAGGCCTGGAGGATGGTCGGGATGAGGTCCGTGGTTGCCGTAGCCGTGACCGTTGGGCGGAAGGAAGTAGTGTCCGTTCTCGGTGCCGTTCTGCTCTCCAGAAGCCTGCGAGCCCTGAAAGCTGTGAGGTGTAGGCGGCCCGTAACGTCCCATGTTGGGGGGGTAACCATCGTATGGCCCATGGGGGACGGGGGCGGGAGCCTGCACCGGGCCGTAGCTGTCCATGGTGGTCGACAGGGGGCCCATTTCGTGGCGGAATGGAGCCGGATGACCGGGGAAGTTGGTGGCCGAGCTGTCGGTGTGGGCATGACCGTGTGCGTGGAAACCGTTGGTGGGAGGGAAGGCTTGGCCGTTCTCGCCGCCATTGACGCCGTTCATGGGGTGTCTATTTCCATGAGGACCGGACGGGGGTGGCATGAAACCAGCCGTGGGGGTGGGGATGGGCGAGGGGGTGTGCGAGTCGGGGAAGCCCATCCCCCGAACATGATGGCGCCGTTGGCAGAGGGGTGAGATCGCATCGGGTGAGCCGGGTAGAAGCCAGTGGGATCGGCGCCGTGATCCATGCCGAGACGATGCTGGGCCTCGTGGAAATGATGGCCGTTGGCGGGCGCATGGGGCACGAAGTCGTTCTTCGGGTACGTCGCCGACTGAGGCTGGGAATCGAAACCGGAAATAGGTGAGGATACTTCACTCTGGTGGTACGCGGCTACTAATGTTAAAACAGTAAGCAGGCGTTCTCCAAACGGAAGTGCACAGGTTAGGTAGGCATGTAGGAAACAAAGAAGACGTACCTTGGTGCTGCTGCGGGTTGTGAGCCGCGGACCCATTACTCAGCGCGAGGGGCGTTTTGTCCGGGTCATGGGCAGCCACAGGAGCTACGGAAGCTTGAAGCGAAGAGGATCTTGTTCGTGCCGGGGTGCCCGTGGCAAGGATGTCGCTGGGCACGTCGCCAAAGGTGATGCTACCAATGCCGTTGGCCGGACCGTTGCCGTGCGACGACGACGGGTTTCGCTTGTATGGCTTTGCGTCACCGCAACCATTTTGGTTCTGGTGCTTAGCCCCGTTGAGGACGCTGTTTTTTCTGCCGCGATTGCCCTTCTTGTTGTTGTTGTCGTTGCCGCGAGGGTTTGCACCATTGGGTGCACGGTTGGAGGCACCGTTGGGAGCACCGTTTGCCGTGGCAGAGGCGTTGTTGGGGTGGGCGGCGGTTGCTACTCCCCCGGCCTTCTCCACACCAGCGCCGTTGGTGCTGGCCTCGTTTCCAGAGGCCGGCATGTTCTTCCGGTGGGCCGCCTTTTGCAGCGTCAAGGCCGAGTCGGGAGCCGAGGCGTGGTGATCGATCAGAGCGGCCTCGAGAGAGGCGACAGGGTGCCCATTGGCGGCGTTGGCGGCAGGCGCACCGTTGGTCGGGGGCGGTCGCTGTTGGTGATTGTGGTTTTGGGGGTGGTACGGATTGTTGGAGACGTCGCGCTGCTGCGACTTCGGCTGATGATGTTGTCGGCTGGCCTGGCGATTGACGTATTGCAGGGGAAGGGCAGGGACGACTGCAGGACGAGCAGCAGCCGAGACATGCCTCTTGGGTGGTTGCGGTCGTTGCGGTTGCGGTTGCGGTTGCGGTTGCGGTTGCGGTTGCGGTGGTGGTGGTGCTCCGGACGGTCGTCCATTAACTCCGCCCGCCACGGCTGGGGCAGGACTGGCACCAGTAGCAGCAGCAGCAGTAGTAGCAGTAACAGCAGCAGCAGCAGTCACAGCAACAGCAGCAGGGTGATTGATGAAGGACTGCTTCTGCTTGATGACCTGACCACCCTTTTGGGGCGCCATGATGGGTTGGGGGAGCGAGATGGACGGTAGTCGTGGTTGTGGTCAGTATCGAGTGGGTTGTTTGGTGTTAGGATACTTTTTCTAGGTTGGTTATGGAATTTTCGTTGCCGGCGGGCGTGGAATATTTCATCCACGTTTAATTGTACTGGATGTTTTTTTTTCTGGGCCTTTCTTTCCCTTCTCTGACTCGGACAGGGTGGAGGGAGGTCCTTGCTGAGGGGTGTCCCCCCAAAAAAAAAACTTCGGCCGGTCACAGCTCGAGCTCTGGAGAATCTTGAAACAGCTGGGGGGCCTGAGGAAAAACAAGACGCAATTGGACTACCGAGCGATTATGGAGTAGAGGCGGTAGAACGAGAACCCTCTGAGTACATGGGACTCGGCCGGCTGGTTGGTCGGTTGTTTTTGGTCGGTCGTTTTTTTTCTTTTCTTTCTCCTTTCGGGGATAGGAGGGGGGACAGGAAAAAGGTGGAAATCGAAAGGTGGTGTGCGGACAAGGGAGCAGGAAAGAGGATGTTTTATTTTTGGCTGCTAAGCTTTTCTCCGAAACCAGCACCGATGAAGCACCGCCAAGCCAAGTCAAAAGACAAAAAAGAAGAAGAATAACTAGAAGAATTTAAAAAAAAAAAAAAAATGAGAGATGAAATGATGTTCTGCTGGTGAGAAGGCACAATTGTGATGACCAAGCAGATGATGATGGATGATATTGTCCAAAAGTGCGCTGTCGCTGTCGCCGTCGCTGCAGCTGTCGTCAGTCGACCTGGGGACCTATGAGGTCAATCAATGTTCGGTACTTAAGTAAAGTACCTACTACTAAAGCTGGGGGAGGCTGCAGCTGAATAAGCTGGAACTGGGGGGCCTGCGTTGTGCTAACCTAGTCGATTCGATTGGCTTAGCGGTACTGGGCTAAGATGGGAACTGGCTGCGCTGCACTGCACCTGCACCTGCACACCCTCCTTCAGTGCATGAAGCAAGGAGATAGGCAGGGAAACTAAGTATGGCGGCAGATTGGTCGATCGTGAGACTATTGAACCTTTTACCTGCAATGTAGGCAGCTGGAGCGTGGAGTGGAGGGCTTAGGCAAAGGCACCGAGAGGATGCAGATGGATGGATGCTGCATAGACCTGACGGGGCCTGGCGGGACACACTACCACACACGAGCATTCAACACGCAAACAGCCTGCGAAAAGGGTCTATGGGTTCTAGAAAACATCCTAAACATCCTGCAAGTTGAGGTCACGTTTGCTCCTGGACACCAAAAGGGTTTGCAGGAATCCACCCGACCGCCTATCCTATCCTTTCCGGCTCACCCACCGAAGCAATCGCTTCATCCACGCAAGGATGGTCGTGGTCAATGTGTGCGCATCATGGCAATCGTGATGCACTCATTATCATGACGAGAGCCTAGTGTATATAACGACCCAAGTAAGGAAGTACCTACTTACTTGACCTACAGGGCTCGAGGCATGTACCCCAGCATCCGGAGCCGGCCATGGTATGGAGTAAGTACTTACATGGACAGGCGCGCATGCGTCTACCGTGTCTCGGGAGTGGGATCCGCTTGCGTTGCGGTCTGTCAAGGCTCTTTGTCTCCATCTCAGCAGATCAGACGGACGGAGATATCTAAGGTTCGGTGCTGCTGGACAGTAGGATGGCAATGCCGGCAGCCGGTAGGTTAGTTGGTAGGCGATGGGACATGTATGTATGTATGTGGTAAAGTCCGATGAGTACCAAGATACTGGGATTCCGATTTGGTTTCGTTGTTTCTCTCTGGCTTTTCCCCTGGACAAATTAAGGTTTCTGGTCCGTGCATCGTATCCACCGGGGTGTGTGTGTGGTTCTTGGTTCTTGGGACTGCGACTTGGGACTTGGGACTTGGGATTTGGGACTGGGACTCAACCCAACTGGATCTGTCATAGCGCTGGGACGGACACACAGTACATACAGTAGTCGCAGTCATACATACTTACTTCTTACTTACTTCTGTTCAAACCCCCCACATTGCCCTAAGAAATGAACTGCTCGGGCCGCGCAACTATTGATAAAAATAGCTCCCACTGTCAACCGCTTACGCTCTAACCTACACCAGCTCATCTTAGGTTAGGGTTGCATGCTGAGCCATACGAGGCGCTTAAAGCTTGAATCCCGTCATCTAAGGTTAGCAAGCTACAGCATGTCGCTTTGTCACTGCCTTTTGTCGGAGCTGCGACTCTCGCTCATTATGTGAGTAAGCCAGCAACGGACGACATCCATTCTCACAGCAGGGTCCGTGAAGTCCCACCACCACCACCGACGTTTCGAATCCAGAATCCATCCTCCTGACGCGAAGATGAGTAAACCAAGGATGTAGCTACGGATAGTGCAATGTCCTATCTGCCTTCCCTATCCCGACTATCCCGACTATCCCTCCGAATCGTTTAAGCTCCACCGCCAAGGTAGAGGCTGAGCGCGACAAACCATCGTCACCTATAGCTGACGCCACCGCCGGCTGCTGTCAAACCCCTGCGAGATTCATCCTCCTTCCACACAGACATCGCAATTCTAGCCCAGCTGTGGCAAGATTCGCGAGATGGCTGTGGACTGGTACCCCCGGTAGAGGATTGAGCTTTGCTCAACTTGGGTGTGCAATGGGAACGCGTAGGACGAAAGGGGAGTCGCCGCCTCCTGTCGCGCAAAGGTAAAGCCTCCTTCTCCGTGGCTATGCTGAGGCTGGCTCATCTTCCTTACCTACCTACTTATCCACATTGCAAGCGGAACTGTTCTTCATCATGGGAATAAGCGTGGACTCCCTCTTTTTACCTTTTCCCGACCAAAAGCGGGATCAGTGAATGCGAATGGTTCTTACTCAGCCTGAACCCGAGCTTTGAGGCTTCTGATCCTCCCACCATGTGGCTCTGAACCGGGGTCGAAGTCCTGCTCATCTTCAATGACGATTGGTTTGGAAGGGCCAGGCCATTCGCGATTCTGCTCCAATGACTTTCACCACTTCCATATTGGTTCAGAGAACCTAGTATCAGGTAGTCAAGCTCTCGCGGGGTGTGGAAACTTGACTAAGTCGACTAACCCTTGGACATGTGGTAAAGATCAAATAGTCCCGGCGTGTATTGGTTTGAAGAACATGCACCGTGGCTGCCAGTCACACGGCGATCAGGGCAGTCCCGTGCTGGGGGTTCCAGGGGTTGCCGCTTTCACCTGATGGAAGCCTAATCACCCTAGATTATGGAATAACAAGTGCCCCCCTACGCCACTAATGCATAGCATATCTATATTGATCTACGATGAGGCCTCCTGGGCTGCAGCATAAGCGTGGAAGCTGCCCGTGGCCCTCGGGTAGATCGGCCCAGCCTTCTTCGCCCCACCGTCAACCCCATTGCTGCACGACTGAGAACCCTTCACGATGCGATCAATCTCGTCCTCGGCAGAGTCATCCGGCCGGCCCCAACCGCCACCGCCGGGGGTGTGGATGACGCAGCGGTCGCCCGTCTGCATGTCGACCTGCCCGCGGCTACCGATGTTGATCCAGCGCTCTCCACCCGAGCCGTCTTCGCTGCGCTGCACCCAGTAGTTGGCGCCCGAGGACCCGTTCTCGCCCCCGAACATGCCGTAGGGCTGGTGCACGCGCCGCTCCGTGATGAGGCCGAACGTCAGCGGGTGCCGGCACTCCCAGTCGCGCACGATGCCGTCCCCGCCGTTAAACGTGCCGCGCCCGCCGCTGCCTTTGCGGATCGAGAACTCGCGCAGGAGCACGGGGTACCGCTTCTCGATGATCTCGATGTCGGTGGTGCGGGTGTTGGTCATGTGAATTTGCACGGCCTTTTGGTTTTCTGTTAGCACCCCACCCCCGAAAAGCCATGGCGCAAGGGTAAGTCGTGTTTATGTGATGGTAGGAGGAGAGTAATAAGGAGAAAAGACTACTCACAGAAGCGCCGTGCCATGTCGGGCCAGCTCCCTCGCCTCCGCAGATCGTCTCTCCATACCCAAAACCGAAACCGTCCTTTCCGGTGTCATCCGCACAGCTGCCGAAGAAGCCGAAGCAGTTCATGCAGCCCTGGGAGCCGGCTGCGGCCCGGAAGGCCTTGAGCAGGAGATCGACGAGCCTTTGGGACGTTAATGTGTTTCCGCAACACCTGTGACAGGCGCGTTAGCCACCCCATTTACGAGAGTCTTGTTCTTTTCCAAATGCTCAAGTGCGCCGAGGTTAAACTTACACAGCTGGTCCAGCAGATGGGTTCAAGAAGCAGACCTTGGGCAAGATGACTTTGGTGGGGATGAGGCAGCCCTGGTTGAGGGGGATGTCCGATCCGATGAGCAGGCGCAGGGTGTAGATTAGTGCCGAGAAGGTAATGGCGGGCGGCGCGTTCATGTTTGACAGCATCTCGCACGACGTGCCCGTGAAGTCGAAGGTGCCGAACCCGGTCTCGTCGATGGTGATGGCCACTTGCATCATGCTGCCGTTATCAAGGTAGTCCCTGGCCTTCAGGGGCCGCCCGCCGAAGCGCTTGTAGGCTGCCTTGAGATAGTTACGGACGGCGACCTCGGCGTTCTCCTGGATCTTCTGCATGTAGAAGTGCACCGTGCGCTTCCCGTACTCCTCCATGAGCGCCTTGATGAGCGAGCTGCCCTTGGCGTTGGCCGCGACTTGCGCCTTCAGGTCCGACAGGTTGTCGCCCAGTCGCCGGGAGCCGCTGCAGTTGGGGTACTTTCCTGGCTCGAGGAGGATCTTCACGATGCCCTCCTCGTCGAAGTGGTTATCGCGGACCAGGAAGAAGGATTTGATCGCCGCACCTTCCTGCCAGAGCATAGTCGAGTCCCTAATCAAGTCAGCACGTCGGACTCCATCACGGAGCGGTGGGTAAGAGGCGCGTACGGGGGCATGGAGTTCCCTCGGTAACCACCAATGTCCAGGTGGTGGCCGCGAGAGGCGGTGTAGAAGCAGATCGTCTTGCCATCAGGATCGAAAACCGGAGTGATGACGGTGATATCTAGGACGCTTAGTCAGTACAGTGTGATGTGGGAGAAAAGGAGGGAGATGGGTGTTTTTGTACCTGGCAAATGGGTGCCTCCCGCCTCCGGGTGGTTTGAGACAAGCACATCACCGGGCTTGAGTTTCCCCATGTGCAGATTGTGCTGGTACTTGACAGCGTAACTCATGCTGCCCAGATGGACAGGAACATGGGGCGCATTGGCGACCAGCTCGCCGTCGGGGCTGAAGATGGCACATGAGAAGTCCAGTCTCTCCTTAATGTTTAGTGATAGACTGGTCTTTTGGAGAGTCCGGCCCATCTGCTCGGCGATACTCATGAACCTGTGCCCGAAGATACTGAGCTTGATGGGATCCACGACTAGCTCCTGCTCAGGCTGATCTAGTTGAGCTTTGCTATCCGTGAGATCAATGACAACATGCGAGGTCAGGATGCGAGCCTGTGACTGCGGCACCACCACGATGGTCTGCGTGGCGTCGATGATGATGGCGGGACCCTGCACCACGGTGCCGGGCTCTAGATTGCCGAGACGGAAGACCTTGGTCGGCTGTAACCCGCCATTGGTGAAGAACACATTTGCCTAGAGAGTACTGTCAGATAGGAAAGAGGAAAGGGCAAGATGCAACCTACCTCTCTCTCGGCCGGGGTCTTTGACTCTCCAAAGTTGCTAGCCTTCAGCTCAAGCACCAGTTTCTCGTTATCGCGACTAACTTCACTGCTCTTGCCAACGCCACGGACACGGACATCATCCACTAAGACCTTTCGGTCCTTGGGAAAAACGAACGAAAGCTCTCGGAGATGCTCCCTCTCGAAAGCCGACCTCCAGTCTCCATCACCAGGGGCTAGCACCATGAAGTTCGTGTCGGTCCCGTGGTAGCGGAGGTTGAGGTAGGCCTCATGCACCATGTCGGCCTGCCGGATCCCCTGGTTACTGAGGCCTTCTGTGACTTTCTGTTTCAGGGACGCTATCCGTTCGTCGATCCTAGGCAGTGACGTCTCAGACAGGGTCTCGGATGAGGGCTCCTGAGCCTCTTGCACAATCTCGGCCAAGGCCATGCCGTATGCCGAAAGGATACTGGAGTATTTGTGAATGACGATGCGTCGGATGCCAAGCTTGTGGGCGATCTCGCAGGCATGCTGGCCACCCGCTCCACCGAACGTGGCGAGGTTATGCTGGGCAGTCTCGAAACCACGGGCCTCGGTGAGGGCGCGAATCGGACGACTCATGGACTCGTTGGCCACATCGATGAAGCCGTGCGCCACCTCCACCGGGGTCATGGAGCGGCCGGTGTCGCGGTTGATCGCTTCTGTGAGCTCCTCGAACTTCTTCGCGACGACGCCCGAGTCGAGCGGAAGATCCTCGTTGGGCCCGAAGATGGCCGGGAAGTACTCCGGTATCAGCCGCCCCAAGAAGAGGTTGGCATCCGTGACCGTCAACGGCCCTGCCTTCCTGTACGATGCGGGCCCGGGGTGAGCACCCGCGCTGTCGGGCCCGACCTTGAAGAGCCCGTCCCGCCAGAACAGCATGGAGCCGCCGCCCGCGGCGACTGTGTTGATATCTAGCTGCGGAGACTGGATGGAAACGCCAGCAGTCGTGGTTTCGAAGACATGTTCCAAAGATCCGCCGAAGCGACTCACGTCGGTGCTGGTGCCGCCCATGTCGAACCCTACGATGGGGGCCTTTCCGTCATAGGATGTCCGAGCGTGGCCGACGACGCCGCCTGCAAGATTTCCATGAGTAAATCAGGATGCTGCAGGATATGTCAGTACGGGGACGACTTACCGGCCGGGCCACTGAGGATTCCCTTCAGCCCGCTAAAAGTCTTGTGGCTCACCAAGCCGCCGTCACTCTGCATGAACTCGCAAGTAATACCGTCCAGGTTTCCGCCCTGGAACCCCTGCGCAAAGCCAGAGATGTAGCGGGCAATCTCTGGAGTCAGGTACGCATCTGCCGAGACCGAAGAGCCCCGCGAGATCATCTTGATCATATTCGCGCCAACCGAGGACGAGGTAGACACGTGGTCGAATCCAAGCTCGTTGGCAAGCTCGGCGACGCGCTCTTCATGTCTTGGATAAAGGTACGAATGGGCAAGACAAATCGCCAGCGTGTCCATGCCCTTTTCCTTGATGGCTTGCAGCTTGGATCGCACCTCTTCCTCGTCGAGGGGCCGGATGATGCGGAGAAGATCACCTGTCGAGCCTTTGACCAGCTCCCCGGGGATTTCGTCGAGGGGCGGTCGGCTGTCTTTGGCCATGTCCTCATCATACTCTTCCACCGTCAGTCGCTCTGATATCTCGACGACCTCGTCGTAGAGAAGCTCCGGCTTGACGATGCCCAGATCGAACAGCCTCGGTCTCGACTGGTACCCGATCTCGAGCAGATCCCGGAAGCCCGCGTTGACGATGAAGGCATGTCTCGTTCCTTTCCTCTCCAGTAGTGCTGTTTGGGCAGTGTTAGCGACGGGGGTCTACTGCGGCCCAAGGACTTGCAGCACTCACCGTTGGTAGCGACCGTCGTGCCCATGCGAATGGAGTGGATCAGCTCCTTAGGAATAGGAGAACGCCTCGGGATCTCGGAGCCGGTGGCCATCTCCAGAACCCGCCGGATACCCTCTGCCGGGGCATCGCTGTAATTGGAGGGGTCAACTGACAAAAGCTTGATGACGATGTCGTCTCTCCCGGGAACTGAAGCCCATACGTCGGTGAAGGTGCCTCCACGGTCTGGCCAGCGCTTAGCTTGACGCCTCTTCAATTTTTTAGTAGCGAGAGCACATCAAAGGCAAACTTACCAATAGCGAACTTGACACTCTTTGGAGGCACAGACGGAACTATCTGTCCATCGACTGCCATGGTATGTTGAGACGGCTAACGGTTAGGATCTTGGTCTGTTATACAGGAGTTGGAACCTTTGCTAATCATGAGGGCAATCGTGATTGATATAGGGTGCGACGCATCACAGTCCCATATGTTCAGAGTCGACATCAGAGCGTCCTGGCTTGTCCTGCTGATTGGAGCTGCGCCAGTCGGTAGAGTCGATTCGACCTGCCTCTCCGCATGGCCTGGGCTATCCGTAGACAGATCTGCGACAAACCCCGATAGCTCTTCATGTTGGAGCGGCGAGCCAAAGGGCCATTGCAGCGCTTACCCCTTACCCTTTTCAGCTAGTTGGGCTGTGATACCCATGCACTTGCTGCACGTCGATTCGAACTTCCTCTGGGATCCGGCATACCGAAAAGGGTTGGGGGGCGTCTTGGCGAATTGGCCAATCGGACGTCGGAACAGCTTCACCCCTTGTCTCTCCCCTCCATGCTTATCTCCAGGGGCGAAGTTAGCGTGACGCAACGGGCTCGAAAGGTACGATGCGTCCATAGAAATGAACAGACTCCTCTCGTCTCCTCTTTCTCCCATATCATCGGGCATGTCATATCACCATCGTGTGTGCCCTTAGTCTTGCCTTATGTAACACATGTCCCAGGCTATGTGGATACTAGAGATAGCACCAGTGTCCATAATGCCGAGCAGATACAGCCCATGATCTGGGGTATTACGCTTCAGTTCTAGCGTCATAGCACACGCCTTGCTTACGACCATGATATACCTGCCTTATCGCTAGAAGATAAAGGGAGAGGCAGAGAGAAAGAGATACTGGAGATATATGATCCGGCCTTCTTCTCGGCGAGAATGTCCAAACCCGAACGAACCCCCCAAACTATTGTTGTCTGAGTCGCCATCCATCTTGACTTTTGTACCTTGACCCAGCCCTTTGTAGTTATCAAAGAGAGACAGGCAGATAGACGGTCCGTCCTGTACGCACAACATGGCTGCCCGGAAGTCTCAAGAAGCGGGCAAAATGGGCGAGACCATCTATCCCGTCTCTTCAGCCCAACAAGGGGAGACGCTGCAGACGGACGAGGACGGCGCTTTGGACGAAGCCGCGCGATACATGGCCACCCATAACGAGTTCGGACCTATGACACCGGAGAAGGAGAAGGACATCGTGAGGAAGATCGACTTCTATGTTGTCCCTCTGGTCAGTAGAGCCCGTGGCTTGTGCGCCATCTGACTGATTGCCTTTTCTAACCGCTCGGGATCGACATAGCTGTTGCTAATCACCACCCTCGGCGCTGTGGACAAGGTCCAGATCGGAACAGCGTCTCTCTACGGGTTCCAGCAAGACAACAACTTCAAGGGACAGGAGTACAGCTGGCTTGGGAGTATCCTGCCTGTTGGCGTAAGTACAAAATCTGTTGATTTGAAGAGACGTCGTTGACACTTCAAACGCCAGACCCTTATCGGATTGGTTCCGGCTTCGTATTTGGTGCAGAGAGTGCCCCCAGCGAAGCTGCTTTGCAGTGCGTCCATCTGCTGGTCCATTTTGACCATCTGCTACGCGCCTTGCCGGTCCTGGAAGGGCTTCATGGCTCTGCGATTCTTCCTCGGCTTCCTCGAAGCCGCCATCACGCCCAGCCTGACGATGATCGTTGCGTCGTTCTACAAGAAGGAGGAACAGCCGCCCAGAAATGCCCGTAGGTAGCTTCGCTGTGTAAGATACGAACACAACGCCTCGTGTGCTGCCCCTGACATCCTTCTTGCTAGTCGTTTTCGCCTACTTCTCCTCCATATTCAATGGCTTCTTCGCCTTCGTCGTCGGCAAGATCCCCGACAGCGCGCCCCTGCTCAAGTGGCAGTACCTCTACATCATAACGGGCTCCATCAACGTCGTGGCCTCTGTCATCATGCTCTTCATCCTGCCGGACAACCCCATGAACGCCAAGTTCTACACGCCCGAGCAGAAGTTCCACGCCGTCCAGCGCCTCGCCGTCAACCGGACGGGCATCGCTAACCGGACTTGGAAATGGGACCAAGCCATCGAGGCGCTCTTGGATATCCGCATCTGGCTGATCTTCCTGTTCAACATCGTCATCAACATCCCCAACGGCGGTCTCCAAACCTTTGGCTCCATCATCATCAATGATCTTGGCTTCGGCGCCCTGGAGTCGAGCTTGCTGACTATGCCCTTTGGAGTCATTGCTACGGGTGGCGCGTGGCTCTTCAGCTACATCGCTGCGCGGTGGAAGAACCGACGTACTCTGGTGGCGTCAATTGCTCTGCTGCTGCCTATATTGGGCACCGCAGTAGTGTATGGGTTGCCGAAAGATAACATCCCTGGCCAGATGATTGGCTTGTATTTCATGTACTTCTACTGGCGCAAGTATCCCTGGATACAATCGTCGTTTCGTCACGTATGCTAACCAGTCTATAGCTCCCTATGTCGTCGGTATCTCGCTGCCGCAAGCAAACACCAGTGGCCACACGAAGAAATCGGTTGCCTATAGGTGAGGATCCCTTTCTCGTCCTCAGTGATCGAGGTTTGAGCTTGTGCGCTCTGGCTGACAGCGAATCCCAGTCTTGTAACTATTGGCTACGCTGCGGGCAACCTGATCGGGCCGCAAACCTTCCGGTCCGACCAGGCACCCAAGTACACCACCGGCGTCGTGACCATGTTGGTGGCCTACTGTGTGTGCATGCTGATCCTGGGCGCCTACTGGGTCGTCGCGACCTGGGAGAACAAGCGCCGCGACCGCAAGTACGGAAAGCAGGAGGAGATTCACAAGGGCACCGCGGACGGATTCGTCGACACCACCGACAAGAAACAGCACAATTTCCGCTACACCACCTAAGGAACGGGCACGGAGGGGAGGATAGCTACTTAGAAAACCGTAGAAACGGTCATGCCGGAGATGGCATCGAAAGAGTATCGCCTGTTGTGTATTCTATAAGAGACAACCCGTCGACCCAGGGTGGTCTCATCAGATTAATATATATAAGGGGTGCAGCTTCTGGGGACGAACCCTATAGAAACATTATGAAGTATGAACCCGTTGCAAAGGTTGATATCTCGATTAATAGTCACAAGATGCTTCGCATGGCATGAAATGAATGCTTACTTACGTAGAGTCACGCAAGGCTGATTGCATTGTACCTACCATCCAATATAGACCACCCTTTCCCAGCTTGAGATGGATGCAAATCCCTCGCCTTCCATACATCCTCGATAACCCGCCGGGACTTCTTGATATTGCCCAACTGCCGGGTCTCCCGCAGCGCAGCCAGCTTCTCCAGGAGGAGCCTTCGAGCCCCCTCGTCCTCTGACCGGATGCCCATGACCCCCACGATGAACAGGGGCCACAGAAGCGCGTTGGTGCGAAGCGATACTGCTTGAACGAGCCGTAAGATCTGCCGCGTGAGCCTCACCATGGCCGCCTCCTGGGGACCGAGCTCATCGAGACGCCCGTAGAGGTACATGAGGGCTGCCAGCCGCTTCACCTCGAGAATGGCATGGCGGTCCGTCGTTGATGTCGATGATGACGCAGACGGAGAAGAAGATGGGGAGGTGAAACCACCGCCAAGATGGTGTAGTTGTCGCTCCGTGTCGTTCCGGCGTCGCAGCAGGTCATCCGAGACGCAGCGGCCTTGCTCCTCGCGCAGGGTGGCCAGGACGCTGACCTCGGATATCAGCACCACCAGCTGCTTCGTGCACCCCGTCAGGGCCCGGATGCTGGGCTCGTGGATGAAGCGGCAGAGCCCGCCCGCGGCCCAGTCCCGGCTGACGCGCGACCCGGCCGTGGAGGCGAACACGTCGTGCGAGACAAAGTAGGTGAAGGCGAAATGGTGGAGGTGCTGCTGTTGTGTGCTGAGCAGGTGGTAACCACGAAGACTCGCGCGCAGGAGGTTCCGGGCAAAGTCGGCGTGGATCGTCCAGGAGCGCGCGCAGTTCTGGGAGATCTGTCGGTCTCCGTCAGCTCCGTCGCGGGCTCTCTTCGTGGCGGCCACGCCCACGTCTTACCTCGAAGAAGCACAGCATCAAGGTCGAAGCAACGACCTGCTCGTTTAGAGTGTCGTTATTTGAAGACGAGCGGGACACATGTGCATGATCGGAAACCTGGGTACGGAGCAGGTGGAGGGCTCTCGCGCGGTGGAGCCACATGGCCGGCTTGTACTCGACGAGCCCGATGCTGTGGAGTTGGTTGGCGGCCACGGCCAGTGCGCACTGCAGCAAGGGACCCTCCTTGGAGGCTGCAGCGATCCTCAAGACCACGTCGCGGTACGGGTTCAGTTTGGGATCCTGAACGCATTGCGGTGCGATGCAGCTGTCGAAGTAGCTCCACAGATAATGCTCATCTGGGCTGAGGTTAATGGGGGAGAGGCATCGCATGACCTTGGCAGGGTATGATTGGTAGTCATATTGCTCGCCGTACCGACCGGCTGCTCCTACCCCTGGTAGCGTGTCATGGAACCGATCTGGGACTAGGATGCAGCAGGGCGAAGACGAGTCCCAGGGCATCGGAACCGCGGGACGGAGTTTAGGCGAGACACTATACCTTGCAGGCTCTTGCGTCACGGGCCCGGTACAAAAGTCATCCCACCGGGCGTTGAGGAAGATCCAGGCACGGGTTCCAGCAGCCGGCAAGACCTGCTTGGAGTTGATTGTCGGGGGCTCCCATCGTAGCCTCGTCTCGTAGTGACAGACAAAGCCGAGTCGTTGACAGTGACTGCATATCGGGCGGTTCTCAGGGCATTTCACCCGCCGTTCTGGCGACAAGGATCAGGTCAGCGAGGTCGATGGGCTTGTGCGAGTGTGTCTTGCGGTGGGAAAGGATGAATCGGATTACCCCGACACTTTCGGCACCCGCTCCGAGTCCGGAGTTCGGCACGGCCATCTCGGCGTCCCATATTTGGTATGCTGGTTTCGCTCGAGACAAAAGGCGGGTAGCGGTAAGGAGGATCTTCTGCTGGGGCAACTGTTGTTGAGAGTTGAAGTTGCGTCTCACACCACTGCTTACATCTCAATTGATAATTATCATGCATGGCCAAGGGGCCCCCCGGCTGCCGAGATAAGTTCTCAGGAGATAACCCAACGATGCACCGACCGGGCTGGCGCTTGCACTGCATTGGGCTGGTCTGTCTAGCCTATCAGGAAAGGTGACGGTAACTCCCCCGGGAGGTGGAGCTTCATCCGACATCGGATTCGGAGAACATGCCGACTTCCAAGCGGAGCTTGATAAGCACATCTAATTAACCTACGTGCTCTATCAATCATCAACGCTCATCTGATAATCCAATACTTCTATCCAAGACAGTTTGAAAGAAGCTTGTACGGTTGTAGAGAAGTAGAGACAAGATGGAGAAAGACGCCGCCATCCTCATCATAGGCGCTGGCACATTTGGCCTGTCGACGGCCTACCATTTCGCCAAAGCCGGCTTCTCCAACATCACCGTGCTGGAGAAGTCGTCCGTCGTGCCGCCCGCGGACTCTGCCGGCAATGACCTGAACAAGATCATCCGAGCCGAGTATGAGGATCCCTTCTATACCGAGCTGGCACTGGAGGCCATCCAGGCATGGAAGACGCCGCTATTTGCGCCGTTCTACCACGAGACTGGCTATCTGCTTGCAAACTCAGCAGCAGCCCCCGAGAAGGCCAAAAAGACACTACTCAAGTCTCTGGGGTCCATCCAGCAACACCCGGCCTTCAGAGGCAAGATCTTGCCCATCAAGACGCGGCAGGACATCTCCAAGATCGCTCCGGTATTCGACGGGCCAATGGAGTGGCAAGGCTACTTCAACAAATTCGCAGGCTACGCTCATGCGGCCGACTCGCTGAGCGCCGTCTACTCGGCGTGCTGTGCACTGGGCGTGCAGTTCTGCCTAGGGGACGCCGTCCAGTCCCTGACCTACACCGCGGCCCAGGACCGCTGCACCGGCGCCGTCACGGCCGCCGGCAAGACGCACACGGCCGCCGTGACGGTGCTCGCGCTCGGGGCCGCGCTCGCCTCGGTCCTCCCCGACGTGGGGCGGCAGGTGGCGGCGAACGCGTGGCCCATCGTGCACGTCCAGCTGACGCCCGCCGAGGCCCGCGGGCTGCGCGGCATCCCCGTCACGTACGCGCGCGACCTCGGCTTCTTCTTCGAGCCGGACCCGCGCACCCATCTGCTCAAGCTCTGCCCCGCGGGCGCTTGCTACACCAACTTCTCCGCCCCCGGCCCCGGCGGCGTGTCCCTGCCGCCCGCCTTCAGCGGCTTCGTCACGCCCGCCGACGAGGACAAGGTCCGCAGGCTGCTGCGGGAGACCCTGCCGGCGCTGGCCGAGCGCCCCTTCGTCAACAAGCACCTGTGCTGGTGCGCCGACTCGGCCGACTCCGAGTACATCATCGACTTCGTGCCGGGGAAGGGCAACTTGATCGTGGCGAGCGGCGACTCGGGGCACGCCTTCAAGATGCTCCCCATCGCGGGACAGTGGATCGTGGCCTTGGCGAAGGCGGGTAAACAGGAGAATAGTAGGTGGCGGTGGAAGCCAAACCAGGATGCTGGTGGTGAAGTCAGCTGGAGGATCGGGCGTCCTCTCGATCTAAAGGAGGTACCACTAGCGATCCGGTCAAAGCTATAGCGCAATACAGGATCAGTTCGAGAGCCAACCTGCGACACTCTCCTGATTGGATGGATTGCATGGCCTTCCCTGGGATGGTAATGCTTGGAAGGCCGCTACGATATACCAAGAAAAGAAAAGTAGATGAAGTGCTGAACACGAATCGATAGAGGTATCGCTGCAGGGCCTCATGGAAAACTCGAAGCTCTAGTAACCTGCTTCGGTTGGTTAGTACTAGACCGCTACTATTAATACAGACGAAAACATTCCCAGTAAGGGATCATAGGCTCTTTCAATCAAGCTTGTTATATAGGAATCGAGCCCAAAGCCCAAAAGGACCCCCACATGGCAACAGTCAGGCCATTTCTTGAAATCTCTCAGCTGTTCGTCCTCGAACCGTCCAGGCCTGCACTGTGATACAGCTCACGAAACTTGGTTGGGGACCGCAACAGCGCAGCAGGCTCGCCGAGTTCCATGAGAACTCCTGCATCCAAAAGCGCGACCCGGTCGTACTTCTCGACGTGGTGCAAGCGGTGCATGACCGCCAGTACCGTGCAGCCCCGGAGCTCCCTGTCGATGACGTCCTGGGTGGTGCTTTCGGTCGCGTCGTCCAGACTGCTCGCGGCCTCGTCGAGGAGGACGAGCTTCTTGGGCTGGACGATGGCGCGCGCGAGACAGAGCAGCTGCTTCTGCCCCGCACTGAGCGAGTTTGCGTCGGCGAGCCTTGCGTCAAGACCCCCTTGCTCCTCGACCAGGTCCCATAGGCCTACGCGCTTGAGAGCGGCGATGATCTCGCCATCCGCGGCGCGGCCGAAGGGGTCTAGGTTGAAACGAAAACTGCCCGGGAGGAGGAGTGGCTCTTGAGAGATGACTGTCATGCTGGAGCGCAGGGATTGCGGACTCATAGACACAAGGGGGATGTTGTCGACCGTCACACTTCCGCCCTGGGTGTCAAGCATAGCCAATAGACACAGGATAAGAGACGTCTTGCCGCTGCCTGACCGACCACAAAGGGCAATGTGCTCCCCAGGTCTTATAGAGAGACTGACCCCCCTTAGAACTGGGTCGCCTCCGGGTCTATCATTACGTCAGTGAGGACCTGATTCACCAGCCAAATATGACCCATTGATAAGGACTCACCTGTGTGATGCAGTGAGACTCGAAAAACTGATCGCTCCCGACTGCGGCCAGCCAATCAGGGATTCGGGAAGAATGGTGCCGTCGCAGCCCTCCCGTTCTGTCTCTGTCCCGGCCACAAATTGCTTGATCCGCGCCACGGCGCCAATGCTGGACTCTAGCGACGTCCAAGTCTGGATGGCTCGAGTGAGGACGATGTTGAACGACACCACGGCCGTGAGACTGACCCCGATATCGCCCGGGCCGAACTGGTCTCGCAGCGTAATGACCACCGTCACCAGAGCGGCCACCATGACGGTGGTGATCATGGACAGCGTGAAGGCCAGCCACTGCTGGATGCAGCTCTGCAGGTACGCCGGCCGCTGGCTCGTGTCGACGAGCCTGGCGTTGCGGGCCCGGTAGTGCCCCTGCCAGCGAAAGGCGCGGATCGTGGCCGCGCCCGCCGCCGTCTCCTGAAAGCCCGAGAAGAGAGGCGCCTTGGCCTCGATGCCGAGGAGGCGTATCTGCCGGGACGTCTGGAGGTAGAAGTGCTGCAGAAACCCGACGGCCACGGCGAGGACGGGCATGGCTGCCGCGAGGTAGCGTGAGAAGATGGCTAGGATGACGAGCTTGGCCAGACACGTCACGGCCGCTATTTCCCCGCGAGATTGCATGTTAATTCGAAGCTTTCGGAAGGTCGGAAAGGTTGAAAGCGGATTTAGAGCATGACCAGACGAAGAGGAAATATTATCTCACGAACCTGTCGTGTAGTTGACGACGTGCAAGGGCAATTCCATGTCGACCAACTCCAGGTCCTGACTGAACCTGAAGGATGGAAGGCAGTATCAGCAGCTTGTAAAGACACCTAGTGGCTGTAGGGCATCGCTTACCGATTGATCAGATTCCCCGTGTCTGTGGCAGCGAAGAACCAGTAGGGAGCTCTGTAGTTGAAACCATCAGTGATCACGTTCCGGGAATGGCGTTTCTGACTGGGATCGATCCTTGAATATACCTTGATACCGACTCAAGCAGATCACCGTGAAGTTTGTAGCCAGAGTTGGATATAATCCTGATGAACAGCAACCTAGCAGCAGGGGATGTTTAGCTTTTCAGGCCGTCAGCTTGCAACGCTTTAGTCGACTTACCAACAGATTGCCAAAACCATCAACGACCCAACAACACCCAGTAGGACATAGACGCCCATGTACAGGCCATCGTCCTCGTTGGCTGATCTCTCGTTGGCCTCTGACCACCATTTCACCCAGATAACTAGGCAACTTGTCAGTTATTGAGGTTCTCTTGGGAGAAGCGTGGTACAATGGTCCGGACAGGAGGCCACTTACCAGGGAATTCGGTGCAGAAACTCCAAGCTGCCAAAGAGGCCAAGAGGAGACCAACTGTTGCCCAGCCCGAGCTTGATACGTAGTACTTGTAGACCGACATGTCACCATTTTTGCGTCTGAGGTCCACCGTTTCCATTTCGGCAGCAGACACCGCGTCTCTTGAACCTTGATTCTGGTCCGCTGGGACCCGTATGTTGTCCACTTGCCCTCCGTTTCCATCAATGGCTCCTTCGCATGACATATCGCCTTGGTCAGTAACACTGTGTCCGTGGTCTTCGCGCAGCATAGCAGGAGGCCCAATGTCGACGATGGTTCCATTCTGGAGCTCTATGACTGTATCTGCGGCTTGGATGATTCGGCCTAATCGGGTAAAGAGTCAGCTGATGTCGTACGCCGCGAACGATAATATGCGGTCCGATGGGAATGCATCGTCATATTACGCACCATTGTGCGTTGCAATAATGACGGTGACCTGGTTTCTGCGCAACAGACCTGTCGGGCCGAACAGAGCTTGCGATATATGGTGGACGGTCCTCGCGTCCATTCCACTGAATGTATCGTCGAGTATGATTGTGGGACACTTCGAATACACAGCACGCGCCAAAGCCTGCCAGTCTGGTTAACACACACACAAAGATGCCATGAATCAAGAGGACCGGCTTACAATGCGCTGCTTCTGGCCGCCGCTGAGACGTGAGCCTGAGCTTCCGATTGAGGATTGATCTCCCTGTGCCATCTCTGATATGTCGAGTTCCAGACCACAGGCCGACTGAACCTCGCTATACCACTTGTCGTCGTATGGAGATGCTCCAATAATGTTATTTTGGATCGTGTCATTCTCTAGCCATGGCTCTTGGGAGCAGAATCCTATTGGGGTCATGACGGCCGTCTCCTGGGATTTCTCATTTGACGTCGATATCAGTTCACCCAAAACACTTTGCAAGAAATTAGATTTGCCGCTACCTGTGGCTCCTGTGACGACGGTGAGTGTGCGATGCTGAATCTGGACGTCCAGGTCTTTCAAGACTGCTGGGGAGTCAAGGCTCCAGTTGAAGCTTTGCTTGTGCCAAGAGACAAAGTGGCCGGTGGTCGTGGATGCGAGTCCTTGGAGTGGAACGACATGGCTGCTGTATGGAGAGCACTTGGATGATGAGAAATGAGCTCCTTCCATGCCCGGTTGCCGCGGTTGGTAATTCACAAACTCCTGGATGCGGTCAAAACAGCCGATGCATTGGAGCACTTCCGGCAGCGCTTGTATAAATACCAGGACAGGCTTGGTCAGTAAACTGATGAGGGTAATAGATGCGAAGGCTTGGGCGGGTTGCAGCGATTCGTGTAGCCAATAGTTGGCGACGGCAACATAAACCCCAAAGGTCACCATTGGTGCAATGTTGACGATTGCGTTTGCTTCCATAGTTGGATTAGTGATGGGGGATTTAATCAAAGTCAACCGCCGTCTGACTTACAAAGAACGAGTCTCACTGTGAGTAGAATACGAAACCCCCGTGACGTGGAGATCTCTTCAGCTCGGAGAGATTCGATGGCCCTTTGCATGACCCCCGAAAGGCCAAGCATCTTGACAGATTTCATGTCTCTCAGCATATTCGAGGTGACGCGAATCCGCTCTTGGATCTTTTCAATCCATCGGCGTTGCTCTTTCTGCGTCCGTAAAGAAAGCTGCCAGGTAGCTACAATGAACGCTAACCACGCTTGTTAGTTGCTATTCCTCCAATTCCTCACTCTACCATGTGTTCCACATACCAAGTGCTACAGCCACGGGTGCTATACATGCTACTGAGAGTTGTTGCGAGAGGAGCCACACGGCGATGGCCATGTCGAGGGGCGACGCCCACAGCTCATGAACGTCCTGGAGTGAATCGATAATACGCGGTACGTCGGTACCCATCAAAGCGACTGCAGTAATATCTCCTGAGTGAGCCGCTCGTGTCTCCAAGACACCATGGTAAATTAGGGCGGTTAAACTGCCTCGGAGTCGCGTCAAGAAGCGGAAGAGCTGGTATTGGTAGACTGCATTCGACGCCTAGACGAAGATTAACTCCGAGTCACCAAATAGGTTCCAGGCCTTTCTGGCAGCACCAAAGACTTACCGCAATACCAAGAAAGACGAGAACCCAAGCACCGATCAGCCCCTTTCCGACATGCTCGTCAGGAGAGGGCTGCGCCATGTAGGACACTGTGGTATCGATGAGAAGCGGCTGGGCAAAGGTGAATGCACTTAAACATAGACGTGGCACTACGGCGGAAGTAAACGAAGACATAAAAGCACGAAAGCATGACCAGAGCAGGCTGCGTCGCAGTTCGGGACCGTCTGGCTCGGGTCAGTCTGATGGTAAAGGACGCTTTTATTGCTGCATCGGCGGATGAACTCACAGGAGAGCCAGGTTGACATGAGTTTCGGCAGCAGACTTTCACACCGCAGCTTGGTGTCAAGCGGAGGCAGATCATCGACCGAGAGTAGTTTTGCGTGGCCCAGACGCAAGGTAGCAAGCACCCAGGCGAAGCAGGTGCGCTGCCAGAAACCAGAATACTGCTCTGGTGCATGCTTCAAGGGTACGGTATGGGAAGCCGAAGAAGAGACTGGAGGCGGGCTCGTTTTCGCAAAGGACTCGAGTACGAGAGATACGACGGCGAGACACAAGCTAGTGGTCATAAGGGCCGCCGCAGGACTACCGTAAGCTATGAGCCATAGCGTACGGGTGCGGGCGAGACCAATCACGGTTGTTATGGCGAGATAGAGACTGGAGATGGTAAAGGGGCGAAATGAGTGGTAGTGGTCGAGATAGGACAAGGACAGCAGCCCCAGAGTAGCCAGGGCGCAGAGGGTGTCGGCGGCCACAGACGCATCTGTCCGGAACTGGTCAATCCGGATTCGAAGAGCGAGGAAGGCGACTTGGGTTAGGAGCAAGCTCCCCAAAACACCCTGTGGGCGTTGTGAGATTTGGTGAGCACGACCAGGCTCGGTCAGTCAGCGCGGAAGGGGCGGGAAAGACGTACTAATTTGAAACCCAGGGATTTGGTGTATACTGCATTGACAGGCCGGGCTCTCAGCAGGTGAATGAGACCTCCGGGCAGCAGTGTCAGGAAAACAGCGGCTGGAAGGCAGGCAAGAATCAGATCCTCAAACTGCAAGGTAAAGTCCAAAGATCGGCATTTGGGGTCGACACGCGGTCCGAAAGTGCGATCGGGGGCCGGTGCACCAGTCCGTATGGCCAACATGGTTTACTGCAGTTTTCAAGCTCGAGTGGTGTAAGTGAGAGATCCCAAGCACACAAAACATGTAACCCGACAAGGCACCGATATGAATTCAAATCCAGGCACCCCAAACCGAGTCTCAATCACATGCAGCTGGGACCTGCCCTGCTGCTGCCTTTTTGGTGTTAATACATAGTTACGTTACATGGCTGTATTCCTTCCTTGCCCGCTTCCACCGCTTTTTGATGCAACAAAGTACTTACTTTTTTTCAAGTACTTATACTTAACCTATAACCGGACTGATAAGATAGCAATAAGCCCCAAGCCAAACAAAGAGCCAATCAAGGCAAACGGGATCCCTGTCCACTCGTGACCCCACCCCAGTGCCCACCGGAAAGAGACCAGAAGCAGAGGGCCTGCCGTAAGCCCTCCTAATGACTGCATGACGGCAAGGGCCGCGTATATCAAGCCTGCTTCCTCCGGCTGAGATAGAGAGACCACAAGACTCCGCACTGCAGGCGAGAAGCCAGAGCCCAGTGCGAATACGATGATGCCTAGCGCGGCCAGTCCTGCGACAGGGGATGCAGCGATGATCAAAGACCCGCCAGCGTACAGCGCGACAGAGATGCGGCCGACGAAGAGGTCCTTGGACTGCACGCTCATCCCATACCTGTCCAGGACTTTGGCAAGCAAGGGAAGCCCAACCAGAAGCAGGGCGAGGTTGGCAGCCCCACGGAGCGCCAAAAAGAGACTAGCCTGTTGTGCATGACTGCATGTAAGCATGGGCTCGGTACAACCGCCACGTTGCTCTTACATACCTTCTCATAAGTCAATCGGAACCGTTGGCGCAGGTATTGGAGGAGGAAGCTCGTAGACTGGCGACCCAATGCGGCGACAAAAAAGGATAGCAAGATAGAGACCATGTTGGATCTCCATAGAGGCCGGAACCTGGAAGTAAAAGCAGCGGGCGCCGGGTGAGGGCCAGGCTGCGCTACCTCAGTCGGCGTGCATCGGACGTCGCTGGCATTGGCATCACTAGTGTCACTTGCATCACTCGCATGCGGGGGGGGCTTGCGAGGGCCCGCGCGGAGGCGAGGGCGCCAAAGTCTCGGGTAGGAGTAGAAGTGGGATCATGGTGCCCAGAAGCGACAAGACACTCGAGCCGAGGTACGGGATCCAGGGGTCTTTGGACATGAGAAAGGCGCCCAGCGGGGTGGCGACGATGTCGCCAATCAGGATGCAGGCCGAGAGAAGGAAGAAGAGGTTGGCGCGTTGATGCGCCGGGGCGACGTCGGCAACGACCAGGAATATCATCGAAGTCGCCACGGCATCGCCCCCACCGATCAACCGAGCGACCGAGGAGAACCAGATGGACCGGGGTGGGAAGACACCAGGGCACCAGAGCACAATCTTGGCCAAGATGTCTTGGAGAAAGAAGCCCAGTGAGGCCAGAGCGAGAACGGGGCGGCGGCCGTAGCGGTCGGCCATGACGCCAAAGGGGATGGCTACCACGATGCCGGGTAAGAGGTTGAAGGTGTTGAGCAACTGCAAGACGGTGGCGAGTTCGGCCTGGACCGGTGCTACTGTGCAGTCACGCTCCTCGCTTGGGCTGATGTGGCTGGGCGATGAGACGGAAAGGTAATGGCGGTCGCAGATGATGGTTTCTAGAATGCTGGTCTGCGGCGCATCCATGAGAAAGCTGGCAAAGTCGGCCAAAACAACCAGTGCAAAGCTGACGGCGACAACATGGCGTATGCGGGCAGCGACTTTGGGCGTTTCGGGGGCCAACAAAGGCGTCTCCTCTGATGTCGCAACTCCCCTCGCCATCCTGATAAGGTGTGAAGAGGCGATGCTCCGTTACGGCGTAATTGAGAGGACGACACTGACCGGGCCAGGTGGGGGTGAAGGGGTGACAACAAAGAGATGACCACGAAACCGAACTGCTTAGTATAAGTACTTCTTAACTTACTACCGAAAGGTCCTTGAGCTTCCAGCCCTAGGCTACCCTTCCCCTTTAAGTAAGGCGCTAACTACCCCAGCTGTCGGTTCGTTTAGGTCTAGTCTTCTTCTCAAAAAGCAAGTAAGTACTTAAGTCTTAAGTACCTTACCCTGGTTTCAATTAGCCTTCGGTTAGAATGTCTTAGCAATAGCTTAGAGTTTCAGTGCCCCACACGCTAGAACATTCTGATTCAACATCAACCTATACGTCGTATATTTAATTCTGACCTATTGCCAAGACAATCTGACCCAAGGCCAACTGGTAGCCCACGAATGGCTCGTTTGGCGGACGCGCAGCGACCGGCCACACCTGCTTAGAATAAGAGTGGTATTTATGAATCCTTTAATAAGTAACCCCTGCTGTCAACCTCGCGGCACAGCGGGTTGGTCTCCGTTGTGGTTGGGCGGCGTCAGCTCGGATTTGATGCACTGTGTGACCCATGCTCCGGAGCAACTCGCTGGGCCGCTATTACTAGTAACGCTTATGTGAGTTCGCTTGGCTTCTTCGCCAGTTTGATTACGTGTGGTGATGTGTGTGTGCGTGTGTGTGGGAGGAGGGGGGGGGATCCCGCATACTCCTGGGTTCTACCAATACATCAATCGAGATCGTAGGCATAGGGTATCATGTCTATGATCCTGTCGCCAAGGTGGCACAGGATGCGGAACATCCCAATACCTTGAACATTATCCAGGTAGACCTGCTGTACTTGATCACTACTGTGACAACCCTTCTGTGCCCTGGGCCTGTTTCCCAATGGATGGGCTCGGCACAGTCACATAACTCAGTCATCAGCTGCAGACCTGGTTGAACTCAGTCCCCTACTACGCCCCAAGTTCAGACTTAACAGGCATCGCCATTCTGACCATATCAGATTAGAAGTCCAATTAAATCTTGCGCAATCTGCAGATGGACGCCCCCGGTGAACTGGAGCGCAGACGCTCCCGAAATCGAGTCGCCCAGCGGGAATACAGTTCGTATCTTCCGTAGCCTTTACGAAACTGGACTTATTTACTGATACCAAAATGCAGGGAAGAGGTTAAGGGACCGTATAGAGACGCTGGAGAAGCAAGCCGCGGCGGTTCGAGCCCCGCGCAGCCGTCTTCAACACCGGTCAGAATTTGATAACCACGTAAGGACTCCAACATCCGAGCAAGGAGGTAGAGCAACAGGAGCTTGGGTGACCGACGCCGTGGCCGACGCCGTGAGCCTAGCATCAGCAAAACTTGCTCAGACAACTCCTGACCAAGACTCCGGCCTATGCTTCCCCATCAACATCGACCCAGTCTCGTCTCCCGCTGCAGACGGCATCTCGGATGATATTGATTTTTTAGGAGGTATGAAGACTTTCCGTTTCCTGTTCTCTTCCGAGGGACCGACTAATCATTGCCACTTTGCAGTATTTCAAAGTCCTGGCGACTTGGCATGGAACATGAGTGACACGACCTCGCATCTCCCAAACCTGGATGACAGCCACAGGGAACTACAAAGCATGGACCTGCCGTATCCCAGCGCTTCCACATCGCGGTAAGAGTCTGTTGAGTAGTTCATACGCCTCATCCGCTGATTCCAGTCGAAAGCAGTCAGGGGGAAGCAAAGGCCGACCTCGAATCACGCGTGACCGACATCCTGGAGGTAATACAAAAGGCAGGTTTCACAAGCGCCGACTCCTTCATGTCCACTTACTACACCAGCTCGTTCAAAGAAGGATCATTTGCTTGTGTGGCGCAAGATTGTAGTCGCAGCCGAGGCCTGCCTCGGCTGCTCGAGGACTTGAAGGCACAGTCTGGGTCATCATACACTTGGGAGTTTGGTCGATACAGGGAAACCCTCATCCGATTAGCCGCTTCGCTGGTTGCCGACGAGCTTGGACGTCTCAAGAAGAAGCAGTACGATTGCGAGATGGAACTAATACGCTGCTCATCCATATCGACCAGAACTTCCAATTCTTGCGGTGGAGACTTCCAAGACGACCGGACGCGTCGACTGGCGGGCGAGTTGAAGAGAACTCTGCAGGTCGAGGTAAGATTCTTTTCCCCCAAGCCTTCCCCAAAGCCACAACAGTTGCCGACACATGAACTACAGTTACCGAGTATGCACCACCTCCTCACAGCCCTCAACTGTCAAGCACCTCAGGTGATGAGGGAGAAACTTTTCATAACCACGGTTCAAATCATGGCATCTTCGACAGAAGAACCACTCGTCGAGACTGAAACGTGGTTACACGGTCGCAGGAGCCGCTAGTCATCCTGTCCACCAGCACCTCGAGGCCTCCAAATATCTGATGGCCAAGAGGTACGCACTCGGGCGTAGTTGCATGGTAGTTGCATTTTGGCGGAACGGCCACACGAGTTGAACCGCTTGGTTTGGATGACAAAAGGAGTATTTCAAAGCGATCGAGGAGTCCTACTCTATTATATACGTGATAGTAACATACGTCAACGGGCGACGGTTGAATCTTACTAGGGGGTACTTCCGCACCAACCTTATAGACACCTTTACAACACGTACAGCGAAGGAACTGCTCCTTACAGATTTCATCCCATCAACCCTGTCCAGTACCACTGCAGGCTTCGCATCAAACAAGCAAACGTATGCATTGATGCTATTCATATCTTATTAATATTCCAAATCATCGGCTGTGGCTGTGACGTCCCATGCAGTCGTCATGATTCGAGCACTACCTGTCATTGAGCAGTGTCGTTGCATCGAAATGTGTGACATCATGAACAATTCGATCCAACAAGTCTTGCCTCCAACGAGGACCAGAGAAAATAACATCCCACACTTTGGCCCCATCCGCAGTCACAATCTCCTCTGCGCGTATGTCGATGCAATCCGGGAACAAGAAACCGGCCGACGCTGGGCCGTGGCGCCAGCCAAATCGGAAGCCGTGTCTCTCAAAGCTGCTGGACTCGAGCTCCACGACTTCGGAGTTCTGGTACTGCACCGTAAAGCCGAACCCCGCGTGCGCCGCCGGTACCAGGCCGGGACAGGCTCGTTCGAGATCCTCCAGGCTGACGCATTCGTGCGCCAGACCGTCGATCATCTGGCTCTGCACCACGGCGGCGACATCCGTCCTCTCCGCATCGTCAATGCGGACGGGCACAAAGTTGATGCAGGGGCCCGCCGCGCTGGCCAGGTCGGACCCGATCCCGCGGCCCGAGACGAGACGGCCGAACAAGACGTGGGGAGATCCCAGAATGCGGGAGAAGACCCGCGCGACGAGGGCTGTGAAGACGGTGGCCGGCGTAAAGCTCCGGCTGCTCGGGACCGGCGGGAGTCTGCGCCTTGCATTAGAGACGGCCGCCGGTAGCCCAGGCGCAGGGTCGGAAAGGGGTTGTCGGGGGTAACAGGGCAGCTGCGTCAGCACACCACCCCGCAGCAGTCCTGTCCAGTAGCCGACCCCGCCGTCAAGTCTGGCCGCCTCAGAAGCCTGCAGGTAGCTGCCGAACGAGACGATGGGCTCCTGCGCCCCGGTCTCTGCATGCGCCACGAGCTGCGACAGCATGTGGTTTAGGCTGATACCGTCGTACTGCGCGTGGCAGAGACGCATGATGACGCGTGGGCCGCCTCCGGCCGTCTCCAGCAGCCAGAACTTGACGAACGGCTGGCCAAGCTGGAGAGGACGTCTTCCTTCGCTGTCAAGTATATCGTCCGTGGCCGTCTCGAGATCCGCGTTGCTTCGATGATTTATGCTGATCGGGGCCGCGTGGGAGCTTTCGAGACAAGACATGCGATAATGATGCTTGTCATCGCTGTCTTTTGAGAAGGTAGCACGGAGTATTTCGAATGTCTCCCATAGCCAAGTGCAAAGATCTACCGTATTGTTGAGTGTGTACCGCGGGGGAAAGTCGGCAATGGAGAACCCATACCAGCTCGGCGCGGATTCTTGACTTGTGGCGGCAACGCATAGCTTTTGAAAGTGCGTTACAACTCGCCCTTTGGGATGGGTTCGGCAACTGTTCACTCTCTCCGTCTCTCGCACCGGAACCGAGGCATCCTTTCTGGCTAGCAACTCGGCTTGGTTTCTGAGAACAGGTACGTTTAGCACTTCGGCAGCCGCCAAGGTCCAGCCGCACTTGCGTGCTAGGCTGACCACTTTCATCGCCGTTATGGAGTCTCCACCAAACTGTATGAAGCTGTCGCCGAGTCCAATGGCATCTTCCTGCATGGACAGGACGTGGGACCATATGCGGCGCAAAGACGTTTCATTTTCCGACAGCAGGACTCCTTCGTTGGCTTTTATATCGACCCGAGCGTTACCCACACTGGCACCGACGAGCTGATCCATTGTCATGTTCTGGCCGATGAACGCCAGCCGGCGACGGTCGACCTTGCCCGAGTTCGTGACCGGCATCCGTCCCAGAGGAAGGTAATAGCGGGGTGCCAACTCGATAGGAATCTGCTGCGCGAGCCTTTTGCGGATACCGCGCACCTCCTCATCCATCATCTGGTTCGACATTGATGCCGCCTTTGCTGGCGCGACGAAGGCCACAAGCAATTTTGATGCTCCACATAGGGGCGAGATGAAGTCTAGCGCCGCAATCAGGCCAGCACCTCCAAGGAGTTCCTGGGCCAGAAGCTCGATCTCAACGAGTTTGACTTGGTGACCTCCCACCTTGACTTGAGTATCGATGCGCGCGATGTACGACATAGTCCCGTCCATGTTGTACCTGCAGAGGTCGCCCGTACGGTAGAGCCTGCCGCCGCGGCCGGCATGCTTGGAAGAGCCAGCAGCGAGCCATTTCGGGTTCTCTATGAACGAGGCCGCGCTCTTCTCGTGGTCCTGGAAGTACCCTGCCGAGACAAGGGGCCCCTCTATCCACAGCTCGCCCACGCAGCCCACGGCGGAAAGACCGTGACCTTTGGGTTCAACCAGCCACAAGTTGACGCCTAGGCCGTAACCAAATCGTGTTCTGGCCGAAAGGACATCGACGTCGCCCTGTTTGAACGACGTGACCTTTGGCGTTGTTTCAGCGGGCCCGTACGTATGCAGGATGTCCACATCCGGTCGCAGTTTCTGCCATCTCGCCACGTCACTGCCGAGTACGGCTTCCCCACCAAACACCAGGGATTTCAACCCGGGCAAGGACTCGGGATCTAGGGTGCGGGAAACGGATGGCGTGATGTCAAGCAGGCTGGCATGGAAAGCCTGGAAGGAAGCACACAGTTCATTTCTTCTCTGATCTTCCGTAGGGATGCAGAGGCAGCCGCCTCTGGTCAGGGTGAAGATGATGTTGGACCACGAGACATCGAATGAGAAGGCGGCGAAGTCGTACACCCGGCATCCTCTATGATACCCGAGAGCCTCGGAAATGTACTCGTCAGCGCTTGCTAAGTGCCTGTGCTCAAGCATCACGCCCTTTGGCACCCCTGTACTGCCAGACGTAAAGACAATGTAGAGGAGATCAGATGGTTTCGCCCGGATGGATCGAACCAGGGGGATTGGCCATGTTTTAGTATAGGCCGCCTCGTGGACGACAAAAATTGGATCGTCGGGCGTCGCCAGGATATTGCGACACCGTATCTCGTTCTCGGGTGAAGTAAGCACTATCTTAGGTGATACTATTCTGACCATTAGCGCCAGGCGCTCATCGGGAAGGTTGCAGTCGAGAGTCAAAGCGGCGCCGCCAGCCTTCCAGACAGCCACAATAGCGATTATGACCCATTTGGACTTTTGGAAGAGAAGGGGCACGACGATGTTTGCCCCCACGAAGCCCTTTTGGACGAGTTCGGCAGCCATCTGCTCGGACCCTGTACGGAGGAGACCATATTAGCACAACACGTAATTCGATTTCATGCGATACTCGCGGCGCCAGACTTATCCACTTACTTTGGTCGAGCTCGGCATATGTCAATCGGCCGTCGTGGGCTTCTACCGCCACCTCATCCTGGAGGCCCTGTGATTGCACTCTTTCGAAGATGATATCGTGAATGCACCTTTCGACACTCGCAGGCGGCGGCAGGTTCCAGCCCCAGATATCGTCCAGATCGTGCGTGCTCGTTGTCGGCAAAAGTGCGACCTCGGAGCTTCGGAAGTCGGGGGCGCAGATATGGCGAAGAAGTGTGTCAAACTGCAACAGCATCCTTTTTGCCAGTGCCTCTTCGAAGACATGACTGTCGAACAACATCCTCATCTCCACACCCTCACCAGTGACAAAAAACTTGACCGATAAAGCGTCGCGATCGAAGGGGCCCATGGCGCTGCTGCTTGGACTGTCGACTTGTGCTAAAAGGGCGGTTGGGCTCAAGGGGCGCGAGAAGAGCTTGAGGTCTTTCAGAAACCCGTCTGGCTCCCCAAATTGGATATTCATCAACGTGTTGAAGTTGCTCTTGGTGTCCAGCCCGGAACCTAGTTGCCGTATGAACTGTAGACCTACTTGGTCATGCGCAAGAATACTGGCGGCATGTTCTTGCACACGACCAAGGAGTTCGATTGTCGTTTCTGATTCGTCCACTGGCGTACGTACCGGGACAGTTGCTAAAGTTGGGCCGGCAATGGGGTGAAGGCTCCGACCCGTGGACAGCAGACCGTATGTGACGTCAGATGAATTAGTATGGCGCGACACAAGGACCGACCAAGCCGCCTGGAGATAGGTGGACACAGCGAACTCGGACCTTTGCAGATGAATCCCGGGCATACGGTGGCGCAGCTCGGTGGTCGGCTGCGGCTTGTAAGAGGGAGAGGGGAGTCGGGGGAACGGACTCGCGTGGGAAGGCTTGAGCTCATCCAGCCAAAAGTCGGCAGCAGCTCCTTGGTCCGCCTCGCCGAGCTGCTTGACAAAGGCACCAAAAGGGGTGAAGTCTGGAAGAGCACAGCCGTCGTAAATTCTGGCGACCGCTTCGAGGTATTGTTGAAACGAACTCGCGTCGTATATTGAATGGTGAGCCGTCCAGATGAACACAGGCGCCGCCTCGGTTTCCGGAATAATCAGCTCGAACCTCGAAACTTCGCGGCCAAGCCCAAAAGAACTCTGTGCAAGGCTCTTAACTTGATATTCCTGCTGATCTTGGTACTGGAGAAAATCAGAGGCGTCTTCAAGAACAATCTGCATGGCCCGGGAGTTACCGACAGAGGCGAACTTGGTCCTTAGAATCGGAAAGTGCTTCGCCACAGTCTTCCAGGCTTCTTTGAACTTGGGGATTTTAACATCCCCTGGTAAATCGAAGGCAAATCGCGCAACGTATCTGCCAGGTTGCTGTTCTGTGATGGCCAAAAGGCCCTCTTGTAGAGCAGTACATGGGAGCATATCTTCGATTTGGCCAATGTTCACGCCCAGCACAGAAGCCGCTTCCTCGCGGAGGCTATAGGGGTTGCCTAGCCTTTCGATAAGAGAGAATATGGGCGGCCCAAGAGTCGATGCGTCTCCTTTTCCATGCACCTCCCCACTCACGCCATTTGTTTCGACCTTTACACTTTTGGATAGAGCGACCAGTTGCGGGTGGCGGAAGATGTCGGTCACGGTGAATCGCAAATGCCTCAGCTTGGCCAAAGCAACCAACCTCATGGCGGTGACCGAGTCGCCACCGAGGCGGAAAAAGTTGTCCTCGTGTCTGATAGTCGTGCTCTCAACCGCAAGCAATTCGCTCCATAGCTCTCTAAGTTGTCTCTGCACCGGATTCCACGAGTGCTGAGGGCGTTCCTGCTTGTTGCTCGACTGCGAGAGGTTGAGTTCGGCGAGTTGACTTGCTGTCATAGCCTCGAACATCTGGCGTAATCGAGGCCTGTCTGCTTTCCCCGTGGGACGCCGTGGGATCTCATCCACCGCAAAGAACATAGCCGGCACCATATATCGGGGCAGGTGATCTGACAAGCTGGCCTCGAGCCCCAGCGCAACGGCCCCGAGTGACTCTACCGACTCGCGCCATTCTCGGGCACCCTTGCTTTTGATCGCCAGGAACGCCACTAGGAGATTGGAATTGCCGGAGCTGTCAGCCCGGGAAGGAAGTGAAAGCATGTCTACAACAGTGGTCGCTGTGACCCCTGAAGGCATGTGCTTTTGGATATAATGCTCTATTTGAACCAGCTCGGTCCTCTGTCCGTTGATCTTCACTTGAGAGTCGCTCCTGCCAACGTATTCGAGATTACCGTCGGGTTTCCACTTGACAAGATCCCCCGTTCTGTAAGCGATGCCCGAGCGTCCTGGTATGGAGCGTGTAGGATGGCCAGCGAATAGCCAAGATGGGTCCCTGACAAAGCGGGCGGCTGTCTCAATACTGTCTCCCAGATAGCCTGCACCGACCAGGGGCCCTTCTAGCCATAGCTCACCGATGGTGCCGACTGGGGCAAGCTTTCGATTGCCGCCAATGACCCAGCAGCAAATGCCAACACCAATGCCTATATGAGGTCTCTCCTGGTCTTGGGAGGAGAGGGTCGCGATGGTCGATGTTGGCGTCGCCTCTGATGGGCCGTACGCATTCAGGAGCGTGTCAACGTTGCGAATCCACATGCGCACATCGTCACTTGTGACAGCCTCCCCCTAGGATCAATGTTTTCAGGCCGCTGGCTGCCGCCGTGCTGGGATCAAGTGTTCTCGCCACTGTGGGTGTTAGGTCCACCATGTCGGCGGCAAACCGGGCAATAGAACCTTGAAGATCGTTCATTCTTTCGCTCTCGGAAGGTACACAGAGACAGCCCCCTGCGGCAAGCGTATTTAGCATCCCCGACCAGCAGGTGTCAAACGAGTAGGATGAAAACTCGTACACGCGTGAGGCTCGGCTAAACCCCAAGGCAGCGCCCTGGTAGAATATGGCGCTGCAGACATTGGCGTGTCTAAGGGCTACTACCTTGGGCTTGCCGGTGCTCCCAGAGGTAAATATGATGTAAGCTATGTCTGATGGTCTGACCTTTGGCAGACTTGGTAGATGGCTATCACCGTCGCCATCTTGAATGCAGGCAGCCAGCTCGGCTGCGCAAACCACCGTTGTAGCCTTTGAGCCAGAGACGAGCTCTCGCGCCAAGTCATTTGCATAGCGGGAGGTCATGATCAAGCTGGGATTAACTTCTCGAATCATGTCGGCCAACCGGCTGCCCGGTAAGTATGCATCCAGCAAGACGGCTGTCGCGCCTGATTTCATGATCGCCAGCGCCGCTACGGCGGCCCAAAGAGATTTCTCGGTCAGGATTGGAACAATGGAGCTGGGCTGCACCCCTTTCCGGACGAGGTGCTTTCCAAGCATCGTGGCTAACTCGTCCAGCTCCCGGTACGTCATCTTCCCGTCATGAGCATCGATTGCCAGCTTTCCCGGCTGTGCAAAACAGACGTCATGGATCATTTCGTGCACACAAGTTCGAATGGCGGCAGGTGTCGTGACGTTGGTTGACCAGTAGCTGTCTAGGTCTCCCTGCGTCAGGAATGAGATATCTTTGATCTTGGTATCGTTCACGTTGGCCGCACACAGCCACCTCAAACCACTTTCGAACTGTCCTGCTAGGCAGCCGACAGCTCTGGTATCTAGGACGCCCGAGTCGTACTCGAATTTTACGTCGACGTCGCCATTGGAGCGTATGTCGCATTGAACCAGCAGGGCAAATGAGTTGAAAGTGCCCAAAGAGGTCGGTGACAGGGTTTCGACGTTTTCACTGACAGTGGTATCGGATGGACGACATGGTGACCACAACGGACAGTGCAAAGAAGCTTCGTCATCTTCTGCGCCTGTCTGTACAAGAAGCAACGTATTGAACTGGCTGTTCCTATCTGTACCGGAACTGAAACGTCGGATTCTCTGCAAACCAGTTTGCTCGTATGGGATCCTTGTGAGCAGTTAGTTATACTCGGCACAACACTTTGTCGGCACAAATCAATCTTACATATTGACCGCTTGGGTTTGCACCCCGTGGAGCATCTCTGAAACGTCCTTGTCCTCGTCCACGTGGACGACCAGCGGGACAGTAGCAATGGTAGGACCAATCAACGTTTCCATACCCGGCACAGGGGCTTGACGCCCGCTGACCACAGTCCCGAAGAGGACGGCGTTGGACGCAGTATAGCGTGCCGACAACAGTGCCCAGTTGGTCCTGATGATGTTGGGCGCCGTTATATCATTCTTAGGCCATGCAAGGTTCTTGATCGGGTGGCAATGTAAAGAATCGGAGCGTGCACGGTACGATGGCGTTGGCAAGCTTGGAAACGCGATAGCCGAGGTATCACCAAGCTGGCTCTCCCAGTAATCCGCTGGGCTTTGTACCTCCCGGTTTCGTCGCCTCTCTTCTAGATAGGCTACAAAATGACGGAATGGAGTTGTCGGCAGCAGTGTCAGTCCGCTGTACGCACGGTAGAGGTTGTCCACGATGATCTTGAAGGATATACCATCATAAAGTGCATGATGAATAGACCAGACCAAATAGTGGCAATCCGTGGGGACACTGTAGAGCAGCCCACACTGGGAAAGGGCCACGCCGAGCCCGAATTCGATGGGAGCCGCCAATTCCCCGTTGCTGCTGTTTTCCACCGTGACAGATAATTGTGAAGAGCTGTCCTGCTTGAGTACGACCTGCACCAGTCCCTTCTCTGAGATTTCGACGAAGCGCGTGCGCAGAACGGGTGTCTGGCTGGCGACGCTTTCCCACGCTTGCCGAAAGCGGGCGATGTCGACTGAAGCCTCCAGCCTGAAGGTCTTGGTAAGAACATAGTCTCCGGCGGTTAGCGAGCTCGATGCCAAGAGACCTTCCTGGAGAGCCGTGCAGGGATAGATGTCCTCGATCAAAGACGGGTCAACGGCCAGAATCCGAGCCGCCTGGGCTTTCGCATTTTCGATACCCCCCACCCCCCACCGAGAAGTGAGAAGGCGCTGCTCGCCGCGGAAAGGATTTCCTCATTTCCTTGCTCGGCAGACTTGCGGTCTTCGAGTATAGCAGCCAACTCGACGATCCGGGGATGCTCAAAGATATCGCTCACTAGAAGCTTTGCTTGAAGGGTTTTCCGGACCATGGCCACTAGCTTCATGGCCGTAAGAGAGTTGCCGCCCAGCAAAAGAAAGCTATCGTCCACCCCAATCTCGCGGCCGTCGGTTTCGAGGACTGCAGATACTAGCGCGTGGACCCGGTGTTCCCATTCCGTCGTGGGTGGACGCTTCTCCCGGGCGTTGGGGTCAAAGGCCGAGAGCTCTGGCATCGTGAGACGGCCTCCGATATCTCGCAGTTGCCGACGATCCTTTTTCCCAGTTGCTGTGACCGGGATGGTGTGGACAGCGATATAGGCCTCCGGTACCATGTAGGCTGGTAAAGCCTCCGTGAGGCCTTGGCTAATAGTGAATGCGACCTGGCGAAATCCAGATGATCCGTCCAACTCGGCTACGACAAAAGCGACAAGCTTAGTATCGGCGCAATCCTTGGGCCGAATTGTATCCACGACGACATCCGTTACGTAGGGATGTCCCACGAGTATTCTTTCGATCTGACTTTCGATCTCACTCAATTCAATGCGCTGGCCCCGGACCTTGACCTGGGTATCTCTTCTGCCAACGAAGATGACGGACCCATCCGATTCGTATCGGGCGAGATCACCCGTACGATAGAGTCGCCCGTGTCTGCCCGGGTTCTCGCGGAACCCTCGAGTAAGCCAGAGCGGGTCGGGGAGAAATGCTGCCTGTGTCTTCTCAGGGTCCCCAAGGTACCCCAATCCAACCAGTGGGCCTTCGACGAGGAGCTCGCCCACTACCCCGACGGGAGCAAGCTTCTGGCAGTCGTCGATCTCAACGATCCATGGCAACACGCCGCAGCCACGACCGATGTTCTTCATTGCTCCCTCGCTGCTGACATTATACGAAACCATAACTGGCGGTGTACACTCAGCAGGGCCGTACTGTTTGTTCATCATACCAGGAAAGAATCAGAACGTTGTTCTCAGCAGTGAGGAAGAAGCGCGCGCGGGGGGGGTTGGATCATGAGCTTACCACCTGTATTACTTCGACCTCGGCCCCCCAGCGCGAAACATCAGACAGCGAGACGCTCTCACCGCCCATGACCACGAGCTTGATGGTCGGGACATCGATGGGATCGACAAGCCGCGCCACGGAGGGCGGCACATGCAAGGCGGTCGCGTTCAACCTGCGGATGGCACCTGAGATGTCGTTCTTGCGCTCCTCCTCGGACGGCACGCAGACGCAGCCGCCGGCGGTCAGGGTCTGCAGGATGTTGGGCCACGTGACGTCGAAGGCGTACGAGACAAAGTCGAACACTCTGGACGCAGGCCCGTACCGTAGGGCCTCGCGCTGATGCCCTATCACGCTGCAGAAATTCTCGTGGGAGATGATGGCGCCCTTCGGGACGCCCGTGCTGCCCGAGGTGAAGACTACATACAAGGGGCTCAATGGCTCTACGCTGCATAATGTGATTGTCAGGTTGCCCGTGATGTGCAGCGTGGTCATGAAGAAAAGAACGCATTTTGACTAACCTAGGTAAAAGCGATGGCGGGAATGGCGCAGTGGACGTTTGTAGAACATGCATTGATTCCTCCGAAACAGGCAAGACTGTCTCTGCTTGGGGGCTTTTGCGGATGTCTTTGGCGATGCCGATGGCGGCTTTCGAGCACACGATGACTGTTGGGTTGACCTTGTCGACAATTTGTCTCAACCTTTGCAGGGGTTGATTGACATCCATGGTCACCGATGCAGCCCCTGCTTTCATGACGGCCATGATGGAGACCACCGTCCAGATAGATTTTTCGAAACACAACGGGACGATGGATCCAGGTCCTATGCCGTGTCTTTGCACCAATTCATGAGCCAGCCGGGTTGATGATTCGTCCAGTTGTCTATGCGTCAGCTGTCCTTCCCACGAGCATACAGCCGGTCTGTCTGGGTATCTACGGGCGGCCTCGAGGACTAGGTCATGTACACGCCCTTTACTCATGCCGGGGGCGTTCGCGTTCCAGCCCCAGATTTGGCCAAGATCGTGGTCGTTGCGGAGCGACAGTTGGCGTACTGCGAGCTTGTGGGCTGTCTGGGCTACCAGCGAAGAGAGGATCTGTCTCAAGGCGGCTTCAAATTGCCAAGCAAGTCGCCCAGCGGTTTCACGATCCAGTATAGTTGGATCATGGGTGATTCGGAGCTTTCGAGTACCACGCTTCCCCAGAAAGACTTGGATGGATAAGGCATGTGACCCGAAATCATCTGCCGCATGTGCCATGTCTCGCACAATGTCTTCTGTCTCGTCAGCCGGTGACATAAAATCCTCACTATGGTCAAGCTCCTCGTTCCTCGGCGACTGAATCACCAAGAGAGTTTGGAATCGACACGCGATTTTCGCTGCGGGACTGTATCTGCTGATCTTAGCCAGGCCCGTCTGTTCAAAGGGAATTGATGACACAGAACGCGACTGGACCCTTCTCAAAACCTCCAACACCGTCTCGTCCGATGGCACGTAAGCCAACACAGGAACTGTGGTAATGGTGGGCCCGACGACATTTTCAATACCCGCCATGGGAGCTCCGCGGCCGTTATGAATCATGCCAAAAGCCACCTTCTCGGATTCGAGGTGACGCGAGGCAACAAGACTCCAAGCCATGGTAAGAATAGTTGACGGCAATATTCCACCATGCGGTGGAAACCACAGCCCAAGCATGGGATGCTCAAAGGTATGTTGGCTAGAGGGCCTGTATGATGAGATAGGAACTTTGGGAAATGTAACAGGCTCGGTATCCTGCAGAGACAGGGTCCAGAATTCACGAGCACTTTCAGAATCCATGTTCCTCCGGGCCTGGCGCACAAACTGATTGAATGGAGTCACACTGGGCCTCGGTAGTTGACGATACACACTTTCGATGTAGCGCAAGAGCACTGGAAGAGACCACCTATCGTAAATAGCGTGGTGTAAAGATAGTATGAGTAGCCGACGCGCTCCACTCGGCGTTGTTGCGTTAACCAGATCGACTCGCATCAGGGGCTTTCCAAGACCGAATGGGGGTTTCTCGGCCCCGTGGTAACTTTGGGTATCCTTCCACTCGGTGATGTCGAGATCATTGGAGGTGACTACCTGGACAATACCGGCTGATGCCGTGGTCACGATCCGCGTTCGCAAAATGTCTATCTCCATGTACGCGCTGGAGAAGGCCCGCAGCAGCGCGTTCATGTCGACCCTGTTGTCGACATCGTAGACGAACCGTGCTACAAACCGGGTCAGATCCTTCACGGTAGCTGCTACCATACTCTCCTGAGTGGGCGTGGACGGATAAATATCCGTGATTTGGCAGGTGGCGAGCCCACACACATCGGCGCATTCTTTGACAGCCACATGGAGGTCGATGCTCTCCAGAGGAAGCAAAGAGAAAGGCGCACATGCAGGAGGGTTTGCCATGGTTTCCTCACTTGTTGCGCCAAGGTCCTGCGCCGAGGTGGCCTGAGAGGACAAAATTGGATGTTGCATGATGCATGCTGCCGTCAAAGGCAACCCGTGTCTCCTAGCCAGTGATGCTAACCCCATGGCAGCGATCGAATCCCCGCCCAGTTCATAGAAGCTGTCGTCACGGCTAATGATCGCAACTTCAATCTCCAATACATCCGCCCATAGATGGGCTAATGCAAGTTCGCCCTGTGTTTGTGGCTCTGCTCCCGATCCTTTCGGGACTGGGTTGGCCACCTCAAGGCGGGAATCGATCTGTTTCACCAACTTTCGTAGTCCTCCATCTGCTCCAAACACAGTGAAGCGGCCGATGCCAGCTTTCGCCATGGTCTGGATCGTGTGAGTCCATTTCACGGGGGAAGTCATGTGTTGCAGTAGCCTCTCGCGGATTTCTGAAGGTTCCATGGTTCCTTGGCCATTTACATTCTGGTACACAGGGCAGACTGGCGGCTGAATGTCGCATGCGAGAACGCTTTCCCTGAACTGGGCGTTGGCCTGTGACATACAGCGAGAATGGAAAGCTCCTGGAGCAGCGAGTGGCACAAGGCGCTCTGCCGTTGCTAGTTCAAGACGAGCAAAACTCACTAATTAAAGCCAGGCCGGAGTCAGTCATGGTCAATAGGGGAAATAGCTCACATACATGCGTCGTGGCTACCACTGATTACCACTTGCTTGGGACTGTTGTAGTTGGAGATAACCAAGCCACCGCCGGGTTCCTTCTGCGCGTTCCAAACATCACAAACAGACTGCACTGCTTCCTCATCCAAGCCGATCACGGCCAGCATGGCCCCTTTCTCGCTTTCGCAGGTTTGTTGCATGGCTGTACTTCGGACCCGGATTAGTTCGAGGGCGGCTTTCACCGTCAAAGCGCCGGAAGCCGCCAGCGCCGTGATTTCACCCAGCGAATGGCCCGCCATGGCTGCTGCCGCTGTTGCATTCTCAGAGTCGAGACACAGAAACTCAGCCATGCTAGCGAGAAACACGAGTGGCTGCGTGAGTTTGGTGTCTGTGACGCGTAGATGTCGCTCATCCTGTCCGACATCGAGCTCGGCAAAATGGATGCCGAAGATCTCCTCGGCATCCTCGTACAACCGTGCCACTGCTGGATTTGCAACTAGAGTCTCCGGCCTCACCCTCTGCAGTCTCGCTGCCTGCCCCGGGAAAATATATGCTAACATGTTTCTGCCCTTGAATTGCAACTTGATGCGGAAGAAACGGGCAATCTAATGTCACAAGGTAAGCTGGAGTTGACACAACAACGTGGGCTTGTGGTTTTGTTGCTTCCTTAGGCCCATGCCAGCCAGATCCCCCTTCAATACAGCTTATGCACAGGGGCGGGCGTGGTGAGTAAAGTTACTAATGTGACTAATATTGACTACTCGCTTACTAAGTACTTATAGCCAGACTAATACACCTGACTGTGCATAAGCACTTAGCAAGTATGCATAATGTGTAAGTATTTGAGTGAGTAGCACCCAAAGTGTATTGTTGGACACGACCGCAGTGCCTGGCAACGAGTACTTCATCGGTGATAGCAATGCGTGCACGTGTGGGCGCTTTGGCAGTCTATGAGCTGACTCCCACTTCAGGCTTTCTTCCATCAACTGCGCCATGCAGTCACTTGCAGGATCCGTACTACGCCCCATGGGTCCACACCGCGAGTAGCATTCCGGCTCTGGTGCGCATCGGCTCTATTAGAGCAGTGATACTTTCTTTGCCTGTGCTAGACGCAGCACGGCTGAAGTGCCAAGGGGATCTGCATCGCGCCCACGCAGCGCTCTCGTTCCTGGCGCACGCCTATGTATGGTCCGGAGACTATGTGGCTCTTGTAAGTGCCCGGGAACTGGGATTTTCGCTGAGAACAGCTCTGACTTGCCAATCCTGCTTTCCCAGACTGTTCCGCCACCCGTCGCCATACCGTTGTTGAGCGTCAGCCACGCTCTGGGCATGCCCCCAGTTGCTACTTTCTCCGATACTGTTCTTTGGAACTTTGAGTGCGAGCTTGGGCTCGACAGGGGCGACCCGTCGAGAATGCGGCCACTCCTGACCTTCACTGGGCTCCCAGACGAAAGATGGTTCTATATGATCAGTGTCGCGATCGAGGCCCGCGGTGGTCCTTGTATTGCACAGGGTCTGGAAGCACTGCACGCGGCCGCAAGGGACAATACTCGCACCGTGACCGAGTCCCTGCAGCTTCTGACGAGAGGCCTGGAGACCATTGCGCTGCTCGTAGAGCGGATGCACGAAGAGTGCGATCCTCAACTGTTTTACAGGTTCATACGCCCCTTCCTGTCCGGATGGGGCAGCGTGAAAGCGCCTGGGTCGGATTCAGCTTGTGGGGTCCTGCTAGATACGGGAGATAGCCGCACAAGCTGCCTCGCCAAGTTCTCTGGCGGTAGTAATGGGCAGAGCTCCCTTATACAGTTCTTTGACGCCTGCCTGGGCGTGGACCACCATGCTGCGCTCAAGGCAGAGGGCTCTGTGAGGCCGACTCCAGGTCCCTATCTTCGGGAGATGAGAAGCTACATGCCCAAGCTGCACCGGAAGCTTATCGAGGATGCTGAGAAGACGCTCAATCTACGAGAATACGTGCAGCTGAATCGGACACAGGTGGCCCTCGTGTCCTCGTACGACCGCTGCATTGCCGCCTTGACAATGTTGCGTGACCGTCATCTGAAGGTGGCATCAAGATACATTATGCTGGAAGCTCGGTTCGACGAGGCTAGGCTCAATGGCCTTGGCAGCGAAGGCTTCCCAAGTTCGAAAACTGAAGGCACGGGTGGCACCAACATTGTTCCCTTTCTGATGCAGGCCCGTGGAGAAACTGTCATATGTAGAGTGAACAAACGCGTCGGAAGAATATAATGTCCTGGATTTTCGGAGTTGCCATATTCCTTTTGAACATCCCCCCCCCTTGTTCCTGATCCGACGACATTCTCCTCGAATCGTTGTGAACATCCCCAGTAAGTAATAGGCCTCCATTGGTGGCTTGAGAGTCCACGAGACCAGTAATTAACGGGCGTAGGTCACTCCGTGGGCCCCTCAGGGGTGGTAATGCGAGATAAATCTTAGATATTTGACTTAGCCGGCTCCTACTTCTCTTAGAACGATTGTTTATCCGACCTGTATTTGTATCTGACTCCCATGTTTGCTCTTAGACAATCCAGCAACCACCTAACGCAAAATTTTATTCTACATCATACTGTTAGGCTTGGATCCATGACGTGCCCTCAACATATCGTCAAACTCCAGCACTGTGTGTAGGAGAACCTGCACGCCGGTACCGCTGCGGGCACATTAGTACTTGAATGGGTTTCGTCTCAGTAGATTTCAATGCTTTTCTTACCAATCTTCCATCGACGTGAACTCTTCCGGTGCATGACTGATACCGTTCCTGCTAGGCACAAAAAGCATGGCGGTTGGCACTCTGAGGGCTGTAAGGGCGCTGTCGTGGCCCGCTAGCGAGATCGTGTCCATCGTCTGGTCACGGCCCACGACGTTTCGTGCCGCATTTTGAATACACGAGACTGCCATCCCGTTGAACTGCACAGCTGGGCTGCGCCACATCCTCTGTATTTGGATGTTCATTTTGGGGTTCTCCTTTGATAAAGACTCGGCGTGCTCGATGAGCCCGTTCTCGAACGCATTCAGCTCCGCCTCCGACGGATGCCGCAGATCGATCGTGAGCCTCGCTTCGCCGGGTATGGTGTTTGCCGAGGGCCGTGTCAGCTCTACCACGCCCATGGTTCCCACACCGCCGATCACGCGTACCTTGGAGTCCAGGTAGACTGCCATATTCGCCGCAGCTACCAGGGCATCCGCGCGTTGGTTCATGGGAGTTGACCCTGCATGTGCCCTCTCCCCGTGGATCTCTACATGATACCAGCGAATGCCTTGCACGCCCGACACGACCCCGATCTTCTTCTTGGCGTCCTCCAATAGCCGGCGCTGTTCGATGTGTAGCTCAAAATGGCCACTCAGCGGATTGGCCTCGTAGCTGGCTTCCATATCTCCGAGATACCCAATGCGCCGAAGCTCCTCCCGCATTGTTGTTGCTGAACTCGTATCCTTCAGGCTGTAAGCCTGCATGAGGGGCATGTGAGCGGACCATACCGCCGAGCCACTGCAGCCTGGCGTGAACCTGGCCCCTTCTCTACTCGCGCCCATCAGTTCGGTGCTTGAGCAAAAGCAAAGTCTCCGAGATACGGGCATCGTGATTCAACTCACTCGTTGCACCAATTTATCACTGCCAACGGAGCGAATGTCTTGTAGTTTGAGTTTCTGATGGTCCGCAAAACTTCAAGACCGCCGAGGACTCCTAGTATACCATCAAAGCGGCCACCTAAATATACAGTTAGTTATTGGATTTTGACACTGGGTGGATAACGAACCAGCCGGCTGAGTGTCAAGGTGGCTTCCGATTCCAATGGGATCAACTGTCCCATTTTCCCCCGGAAGGATCGCAAACACATTTCCGATTTGGTCCACCTTGACAGTACAGCCAATGTGCAAGGCTTCGTTTGTAAAGTAGTCCCTGACGCTCTTGTCATCATCCGAGAGAGCAAGTCTCGACATGCCCGGGCTCGAGGGAATGGCGCCCCAATGTGCAGTATGGTGGATTGCATTCCACAGTCGATTTGGGTCAATGGTCAATCCCAGCTTCTCGCCCATAGCACCTGGTTTTCCTACCAGATGTTGCGGGGGAGGAAGTAGCTCACTAGGTAGCTCGTCTGTCTCGTTATTTGAGCTCCATCCAGAGTTTGTGTCAAGCTCGGATCCTGTAGTTGAAGACGTTTCGTGTGCAGCGAACAACTCTGCCTCGTCTTCACCATGGCTCAAAGACCGACTAGCTTCCATTATCCAAGTCTTTTGATGTAGAAAGTAATAATAACGAGGTGGTCTAGCTAGCGTCCCTGACCTTTGAGAATGACACGTGTGTTGTGTGATTATGGGTTCTGCCCGAATGGATAGTATAGATACACTCCGCCCTATTACACATGCATTTTCGTTTAACACATCATTAGTCGTCTAGAGATAGTCATTCATTACCACAGAGATAATTTTTAGATACCGGTAGAGTAGATCTTTGCCAAACTGTCCATCCGCCGGCAAGCTTGGCAAATTCAAGTTGACATAACATTACTCATATAACGTGAACCCTACTAGTTTTGCCCCTTGATGTGGTTTTTAGTTGCCCCGTGTTACTCATCAGTAGCACATGGACACATCATCGCTTGGCGGATTGAGTAGGCCAGTACACCTATTGCAGCCTTGCAGAACACGGAGCATCTTCCCTGCAATGTAAAGTAGTCCTTTGGTCGTCCACGTACGTACATGCGTCAAGGGATCTGGGGGTCCGAACGATTCACGGGTCATCTCACATATTCCTTTAATTTTGTTCTCTCCTCTGGAATAAGTCACCGGATTCACGTTCAATATACTCTCGGGCGTCATCATTTGCGTCTAAACCACCACCGCCGGCCTGTAGCAGGCGCTTCTTAGTTAGCATGGTCCCAACAAATATCACATCCATTCCTGCCATGGTCATATTACTCTCTCTCTTTTTGGTATACGCATTATTAGCAGCAGTACGTAATATCTGGTACTCGGATTACTCTCATATTCCTGGTCCAAAACTTTGTAAAGTTTCACCTTTACTATTGGTATACTACGATATAACACTACAACGTACCGCCAAAATACACGAATGGCACCAGAAGTATGGCTCTGTCATCCTGATTGCTCCCAGGGAGGTTTCATTTTCCGAGCCACCCAGTACTCGCGAGATCTACGGAGCCAACAGCCGTCATCCCAAAAGCGGCTTTTTCAACAACTTCATTGCGTATGGGCAACGTGCCACATTCAACAGTCTCGGTTATGAAGAACATCGTGAGAAGAGGAACTATAGCTTCTCCTTCTTCCAAACCTCTTCCATATACCACCCACGCCTTGTTGAACCTATTCGCGAACGCACGGTTGCTTTTCTCGATCAAATTCAACGACGAATAGGCAACGGAACAGGAGCCTCTGTCACACTAGACTTCTTCAAGCTTAATAACCGTTACGCTTTTGACAATATCACAAACCTTCTATTCGGTCAAGACTTTGGCACTCGTACAATGGAGAGAAAAGGAGCCGAGCGCATTATGCTGGAAGATCTCAAGTACTGCGAGGCGTTCCAGCCACTTCTATTCAACTTCCCGCTGGCCTACCACATCATCCGCTACATTGCCTCCATCGTTTACTGGGACACACAGTTCCTCACAGGAGAGCATAGCTTAACAGAGTGGAACACCAAGAGAGTTGCTGACAAGACTACTAGTTCAAAGACCAAATTTGGATGTGGCCATGACAGTCTGCTTGAAAAGTTGCAGGCCTGCAGAAGCAAGGCAAGGGAGCCACTCCCAGAGTCCTGGATCAATGCCGAATTGTTAGACAACCTGAACGCAGCGCAAATGACGGTCACGGTCACCCTGACCTACATTTTGTGGAATTTGGCTCGCAACCCCCAGTGGCAAATCCGCATTCGGGACGAGATTTCCGATATCTGCACCAAGGAAGATGGAGTTCCTTCCTTTGCTGAAATCGAAAAAGCCCCGATTCTAGAAGCTTGCGTTAAAGAGTCCTTCAGACTGAATCCAGTATCGAGTGGGAGGGCGGAAAGGGTTGTACCCGAAGGCAAGAATTACGACGGTGTCTTCCTTTCCCAAGGGGTAAGCCATACCAACGTCACTCACCCTACCAACCGGAAGAAAAGTGATCCTGACACAGGTCTTATTTACAGACAATTGTATCGACGTCGACCCTTGCCATGCATCATTCTAGGCCCGTCTTTCCCGACCCGCACCTTTATAAACCGGATCGCTGGCTCACGGCCAGCCGAGAACAACTGCACACGATGGGCAAGTACTACATGCCATTCGGCTACGGGACTCGGATCTGCCTAGGCAAGGCTTTTGCCACAGCGGAGATCAAACTCATGGTTTCTTGTCTGCTGTCCCACTTCCACTTCTCCGAGGACCCGACTTCTTTGACCAGCCCGAAGAGTATGGAACAATCCGGCTCGCAGGATGCCATGCCGAAGGGATTGAGGTGTGATTTGAAGGTGCAGAGGCTTAACAGACCGCGCTGATTATGCAAAGGCACTTCCTATCTCACAAATTGAAAACCTACATACAGTGTGGGATGTATGAGGGAATTGTGGTGGAAGTTGGCCGGCTGCGGGTACTAGTGGTGATGGAGTGATTTGTATTTTTATACCTCTGGCTGATCGGAAGATGAGGACAGTCGACGTCTTTATAGCAGACAAAAATATGCATTGACGGATCGCTCACTCGTATACGAACGTTAGGGGTTTCGCTTAGGTGGCATGTCTACCTGAGCAAGTAGCCAAGCATAGCCACTCAAGGGGACCATATACGGAAGTCATGGGCTCGGAACACAAGATGCGGAGCCGCACATGCACTCGAGCAGTCGCCATCCAATGCTAAACGAATTTAATCGGTAAGAAAATCGAAACTGGTTCTGTATCAACCGAGGATGCCGTTAGGTGAATGCCACGGGTTGTGTCGTTTCCGGTAAGGTCGCAAGCCCACAAGCTACCAACCGGGCGGTCGTCAAGGCTACCAAGAGTTAATACCACGAAAGCAATTCAAAAGAAGGAAGACGGCAGAGAATGTGTCCTGCTCTAACTAAGTAAGTACCCAGCCAAGTTACTTGGAGCCATTCACATTGCTACGCGTGTGCTTCATGGGGCAAACTCGATGCCAGTTCATGCCCGTCGTCATTCTTTTGGCGTCATATTAATACAGTTGCTCTATGATGTGACCCATATTCCGTGACAGAGACGGCTCTCTATTTGTCTTCGGCGCTCTCGTCCTTGGCCAGATCGTTCTCCTTCAATAGCGTGGTGATCTCATCTGCACTCCAGAGGCGGTGGTAGATCTTGCCGTCCTCTGTCTGACCCACTGTCGCGAATTCAACTAAGGCCTTGATGTCAGTACCGTCTCGGGATAGATGGGGACGCATTTCGGGGGACACATACTCTTCTCGCTGCTCAGCTTTGTCGAGTCCATCGTCTTGCTGAGCACCTTGACGGCCATGGCACACGCCTCCTTCAGGGTGCAATCCTCCTTGTAGTCCTGCTTCAACAAACTCGAGGCGCTTGCGTTGTTGGCACCGGCACTTGTCGCCTTCCAGCCACCGTAGTTGCCCGAGGGGTTGCTGAGGTAGAGCTGGAATTGGCGCTGGGGGTCCCAGCCAGCGTAGATGAAGGAGACGCCGAAGGGCCGGAGACCACCGTGTTGTGTGTAGCCTTGCTTCAAGTCGCAGAGTCGTCGCACCAGCTGCTCGCAGGGGATGTCTTCGTTGTAGGTGAGGAGGTAGCGTTGGGCGGCTTGGCGGGCGTAATTGATGAGGATGTTGGCGTCGGCCGTCATGCCAGCGACGGCGCAGATCATGTTGCTAGGCATTTGTCAGTTGGGCGGAAAATAAGGACTGCCGGGGTGCAGCGGCCACCCACTCATTCAAAATGTATAGCTTCTCAGCTGATGTGTCCTGCTCCAACAGCTTGGATGTGACCTTGCGCTCCGCGGCCAAGACGATGCCATCTTTGGCGAGGATTCCGATGGCGGTACCGGCGTGGGAAATGGCCTCCAGCGCATACTCAACTTGGTAGAGACGGCCTTCGGGGGAGAAGATGGTTGTCTGGGGAGGGGGGTGGTCAGCTTCGACTGGTGCGGGCCGAGGAGCTCAATAGCAGCAAGATGGGGAGGAATGGCAGAGCTAGCTTACTCGGGAATCGTAACGACGAGACATGGTGACGAGATGCAAAGGTGGAAATAGCCCGCGGCGACAGTTCGTCTATTCCTGAAAGGACCCGAAGAGACAGCGATGTTTCTTCTACGGTCGGGATGGAGGTATCGTGGGTCGGAAGTGTGGTGATGGGCGGGAAGGCTGAACTGAAGCAACGACGTAAGGTTAGTGCAGGCAGAGCTGGCCAACGCAATTGATTGATACGCTAGGGAAGGCTGTAGTGGGAGTGGCAGTGGGCCAGGCAAGAACCCAGACGCGTACCATTAGTGTATTCTGGATGCACTGCCACAGACTTGGAGCTTGGAGCTCATTTGTGGCGGGAGCTGTCAGGCTTTGGCTGTCAGGAGGTCCGTGCAGCGCCCAAGGTTACTAATAGGCCTGTACTCTCTGTACGATGCTCGTATCTCTGTACTTATCAATTGAAGCTATCGGAGAATCTGGAGGTATCACGCCCAGCTAAAATGGCAGTGGCAGTACATTCCTTTCTCTCTCTCCTCGTCTCACCACACCCGCCCGCGGTGCCCGCACCCTTTCTCGACTCTCTCCACTCACTCACTGCCTTTCTCACCTCCATCTCCATCTTCACTTTCACTTTTTCCAACCTCGCGCCACCCGCCGGCCAAGCTATCCCATCCTTCCCCGACGCATTATGTGACGGGTCAACCAATGCCTTCGAATCTACATGCTATATCGCGATACAAGTCTGGCATGATTCGCAATTCCTTCGTTCGACTTTGCGACTGACGACGCATTTCCTCCTTCCTCAACTCCACTTTACGAGGCACGCGATCTTGCGACCGTGATTTTTCCCGTTTCTGCTCTCAGCACCGGCTCGCCTTCCAACGCGCAATCTGCTCGATCCTTCTCAGCCATCCATTCCGTGTCGCCTAGCACCCGGCGACCCGGCTGCCATATTCTCGGCTCAACAACACACAAGTTGGGAAGTCATTCTCTCCCGATCGTAGGCTGGAGGGAATAGGTCGACCCGGGAAAAGTGTCTGCTGGCTGGGATCAACTCATCCACTTCTGCACTTGCGACGCTGTCATACCTACCACCTGCCTGTGTCGCTTCTGCCGTTTTCTTCAAAGCAATAGTTGAATCTTGCTGCGTAGAGTTTTTCCCATGATTGCCCGGACAGTGACCGCCTACCATTGCACATCCCAAACTGCCTGCAAGCCATACGTAAATACGTCGCATACAAAGCCGTCCATCCTGCAAACATCCCGACGCGAAAACCACCACACCGCCCCCCCGCCCAATCGTATAAGAAAAACAATACAGCTCTACTCTGTAACAGATTCACTCACAATGTCTGGTAAGCGCACCTCCCACAACCGTACTGGCGCAACACACGCCTCTTTGCCGGCGCCGTCCCTGTCGTCCTCCTCTACCCTACCCGGAGTAGAACAGGTCGCGCAACAAGCGCCGAGGCACGTGGCGAAGTCGCCATGTCCTCCAAACTGGCAAAATACAGTTGCTATCACACGCGCAGTCTAACACGTACTTTATTCACACCAGCAGAGCAAGAGCCCCGAAGATCAGTGCGCGCCACTAAGGGTCAGCACACCAAAGCCTTCGAGGCGCTTGAGAACGGACCCCAGCCGACGAAACGGAAGCAGTCGGCCAAGAAGGGCAAGAAGGTGACGGAGAAGGAAGAGGAAGACGAGGAGGTGATCCGCTGCGTGTGCGGTGCCATATCCCAGGACAACGACGACCCCAACGAGCCATGGATCGCCTGCGAGAAGTGTGGTGCGTGGCAGCACAATGTGTGTATGGGCATGAGCATCTTCGACGACGATCTACCTAAGGAGTATTTCTGCGAACAATGCAAGCCTGAAGACCACAAGGAGCTCCTGGACGGCATGGCCCAAGGTGACGAGCCCTGGGTCACGAGGCGACAGAAGCACGAGGACGAGAACAAGAAGAAGAAGGGCGGAAAGAAGGGCAAGGCCAAAAGGGTCAGCGACTCCAAGGACCGGACCTCCCCTGCTGCATCTGCCTCCAAGGCCAAGCCGTCGCCTACTCCCGAGGTCAAGAAGGAAGAGGAGCCCGCCAAGGGCAAGCGGAAACAGCGCGACCACTCCCAGGGTCCCCAGAGTAAGCTACGCAAGGTCACCGAGACACAAGCCGTCGCCTCGGGTCCAAAGTACACACCACCGGCAGACCTGGCCGCCAGCGTTGACAAGCTGGAGCCTGCGTCGCGGAAGAAAGTCGCACAGGGCCTGCAGAAGTCTCTCGAGGCCGCACTCGACGCGGCGGTTAAGGACCGCCTCTTCACTATCCCGAAAGACAGCAACAAGAAGAGTCTTGCAGAGCGGCATGCCCTCGAGATTGAGCGCGCCCTACACGATAGCCACAGCGCACAGGCTGCCGCAACCCAGGCACGAACTCTGATTTTCAATCTCAAGAGGAACGTGCCGCTTGCCATTCGCGTGTTCAACCGCTCCCTAACGCCGCCCACGGTCGCATCCATGTCCACAAATGAGCTGGCCACCGAAGAGCTGCAACGAGAGACGGCGGAGATGAAGGCCAAGGCCGACAAGCAGTCCACACTGGTAGCTGAGGATGGCCCACGGGTTCGCCGCACACACAAAGGCGACGAGATCGTCGAGAATGAGAGCCTTGGCACCACGACCGAGGAGGTACCCTCTGTTCTGCGCCGACAGAGCGTTAAGGACGCCTCTGCTGGCGAATCGAGCAAGTCTCCGAGTCAGGGTGCCGCCCCGGCAAGTTCCGCAGCTGAGCGACCGGCAAAGCCTCTGCGAGTTGATACCCAAGCCTCGCAGCAATCCCCGAAGCAGGCCGACTTTGACATCAAGAAAGTCTTCTCCAGTGTACGGTCGCCTTCGGCACCCACACAACAGCGCCGCCCGTCAGCGCCGGCCCCGCCTGCAGGCCCCGGCATTGACCCCGATGTCGATAGGATGTTGGATGACGGCACCGACTCGCCCCCTACTCTCCAACGGAAAACCTGGATCCCGACGTGGTGTGGCAGGGCGACCTGAAGATGGGCAATACGGCTGAATTCCGAGCGGTTGCCAAGTATGCCGGCGGTGCAGATCTGAGCAAGCAGAGCGGTATTGCCTGGAACGACCTCATCCCAGTCATCTTGAACGTGGCCGGCCGCATCCCCGAAGACAAGGCTGTGCCCTACCTTTGTGGTCTGAGGTATAACAACCAGATTGACTTGGTCATCACTAGTCTATCTGTGGCCGACCCCAATGATGCAAACTCACGGGCCAACTTCCAAACTGTCGTGAACTACTTCACATCCAAGAAGAGGTATGGCGTTGTCGGCGACAGAAAGCTCGGAAATGTTCGGGATACCTACCTCGTCCCTATACCTGAAGGAGACGGTCCCCTACCGGAACCCCTCCAGAACATCGAAGGCCATCTCATCCCCCAGAACAGGACAGAGCCTCTCTTGTTATTGATCTTCGTGTACCGCGACGAAAAGCTTCAGCCTTTTGTCAGCGCCGAGGCCCAACCACCCGCACAACAGGGTACCCCTACTCCGTCGTCGATGCAAGCCTCGACTCCGATTCCTGACCGCCGGCAGTCGTCTGTTGCTGCACCTACCTGGTCGCCAGCAACGCCCCAAGCACCGCCCAGCGCCACTTTCCCATCGCATCAGAGTCATACTCCAATTCCACCTCCCGTTATCCCTGGGCAAGCTGCACCAGTTGCGGCACACGCTCAAACCACTGCTCATCCTCAGCCTTCTCATCAGACCCAGTCTCATCCTCCCCACCAACCTCACCCACCGCTCCAGCCTCAACCTCAAACTCAACCACATCCTCCGCCTCACGTTCAACCTACACCTCAACCTCAACCTCAACCTCAGTCGCGGCCTCAGCCTCAGACCCAGCCTCAGCCTCAGTACCAGGTGCAACCACCTTCTCAAGTGCAGCAGCCGCCCCAGTTCCAGCCGCAAGCACCGCCGCAACCTCCCCGTCAGACGCCGGGGCCTGTGGCTGCCCCGCCAGCTCCTCCGGCCCAAGACATTGAGGCAACACGCCGGGCGCAGGCCGAGGGCGAGGAAAAGGCGCGTCAGGTCCTGGGCCCTCTATTCAACAGCCCCACGGTGACGTTCCTGCTGCCTCACGCTGCCCGTATGAAGGAGGGCGAATGGAATGCGGTGAAACGGTGCTTGGATCGAGACCCGAGAGCACGCGACGATCTCCCGCTGCTCAGCAAGCTGCTAACGGAGGAAGGGAACAATGCACGACAAAACGGCCAAACACAACCGCCACCGCAGCAACCCAACAGTGCATCGCCCGGTGTTGTGCAGACGACGCTGGCAGCGGCTGCAGCAAACTTGCCACCAGGAGCACCCCCTTCAGCACCATCGGCGACTGTTCAGCCCGAGGCATAACCTGTCTACAGAGACTTGATAGCACGCACACCTAGCTCAAGACTGATATTCCCGCTCGGAGGCCTACTACACCTCGGCAGCTCGTTCTAATTTACTATGATCATGATGGCCCGCCTGCATAATACAGGTTATTGCACACTGCCTAAGTGAATGAGAACAAGCCTGTGGTATTGTGACCGAGGTGTCGTGGCACCTAAGCGCGCGCACCATCTCCTGATGCGAATACACATGGTGCTCTTCAAGTTGGATTATGGAGGAGAGTAACCAGCAGCCGCACACGTCCTACCATGTCTACAGCTTCGGCAGGAGACGGAAGGGGAGGTGCAGGTGGCCAGAGTACGGTCAAGGCTGGAATCTTTTGCCTATGGGATAGCCAAATTAGGCTTCTAGCATCTCAAGGTTGAATGGCCCATCTGGATTGGAGAGACAGTGCATATACATAGCGTTCAATGACTCGGCTTTCCATGGTCTTTCGTTTCCGGTCCAATAGAAACAACTTGCTCCCCAAACACAAGGCCATGTAGGCATAGCCAGTGGTTACATCTCGTAGATCGATCACGTTGAATCCTTCGCCTGTGAGATAGACCCGACGCTTGCATTCACAAGCGGGAAGTTTTCTCGTGCCTTGAAGATGGCCCTTTTTATACTTTTCTTTGCCTCCATTTCCCCCATAGACGACAGCCCAAGGAAGGCCCTGGCAGCCGAAACCCGACGATTCTCTGCGGGCCAATGGCACGGCCGCAGCTGGCCGTGGCTGGCCGTAGCTGACCAGAAGCGGCTCGGGCGCCGGGCTGCCGCCGTCGTCATTGTTGCCGTGTCCTCAGCGAGCCGGGCTGTACGTGACATGTGGTCGGCGACCAGCAGGCGCAACATGTGGTGGCCATCATGGCCGATGTGATGGCGCCCAGGAGGTGAGGTGAGGTGGGTTGCATCGGCGTTGTAAAAGGGGCTCTCTCTACGTTCTTTCAACTTCTACGCCCGTGTCTACACCTCTCTCTTCCTATCCCATACTGGTTCATGCGACAGCGAGCGCGTCAGGTCCGAGGGCGACTAGCCTACGCATCGGCAATGCAGAGTAGCCGTCGTTGAGACGGTTTCACCGGCTGTGCCACCGTAAAGCATGGGCTCTGCACCGCAATAGTCGGACAGTGACGAGCCGCTTCACGGTGGCCATGCGATGCACTTGGGTGGGAATGTAATCAAAAGAGAGGGAGGGGTCCGGGAAATACGCTCTCTTATCTCCCCGAGGACGGCAAGCAGGGCACGCATTGCAAGACATATTTTGTTCTGGTCCTTATTTTTTGATGCACCTCGAAGCGGGGCAAGGAAGGGGAGGCTCGGCTTCTGCTCCCCGGCCTGTATCATGGCTCGTTCTTACTTACTTCTTATGCATGTGTGCCGTCGCTTGCCGCGCTGACCGCGGGCGCTAAGATGCAAACCTGGTCCCGATTTGTCGTCGGCTATCGCGATCTGATCTTCAGCTATTATTATCCGTTATGTGCGTCCATCTCTTCCCAAACTGGGGACATCTTGCAGACAACCGAGCGCCCATTCGGCGAATCCGTTGAATGCACCATCCATGGTCGATCCCAGACCCCCTGTCCTCGTGATGTTTCTCCTAGACACACCCCCCCAGTCCCCAGCCTACGATGAAGAACCAGGAACCCCCCACCTACAGGGGTGACGACTAAAAGAAACATATCGGGGATTGGGTTATATCGGTGAGGGCATTTAACTCTTGGGAATGCAGAGAATGGCGTCAAGATTAAGATCAGCAGGACACGGGATCGATGGCACCACAACAAAAAAAAAAGTTGGTCCTGGCTATGACGCGAACCGACGCGGAACACAAGACACACATTGGCTGCCGGTGGCGTCGGACCAAGAGATATACTAATATTTTGCAGGAAGCATTGACGCTGATCGACACGGATAGACTGCCCCTGATGGATCTTTTTATCGACGGGCCTCGGCTCAGTGGCTTTACAGTGTCACCGTGTGCAGTGAGATTCAAGAGTGCTACTTGTCTTTATAGGGACTAAGGAGATCACAGTGTCTACGCCAAGCTACTTATAATCCGTCTATCGAAATGAGGCTTCTTCCCCGCGCTTCAGCTTGACCCAGACTCTGTACCACCACCTTGATTACAAAACGTCGTACCGGGCCCCAAGTGGCGGCTCTTGCGCAGCCACCACCAGAGAGTGTCTCACCCGGGCATTGTTAATGGTGGTAATGACACATTGTCTGCGGCTTAATACGAATACTTAATGTTCATGATCTGGACCGCGCGTTCCCAGAAACTTTTGCATCTCCCGCACTACTTTGTCTGGCATCATCGCTTCAGCTTGCGCTTCCTGCCCGAAAGCCGTCTCCCTCTCCATGGTAGGTCGAGATGTACCAAAAGCACACGTCGGGGTCGCCCAGTGCCCGGTATGAGGTTACCAAGTCTCGATACACCGGCCACCTGGGCAGCAACGAGGACCTCTCCTCTGGCAACATGTCACGGTCGAAGAGAGACGGCAGCGACGGAAGGAGCCCGATCCAGGAAAAGTACGCTTCTCGTCATATCCGGGACCATCCAGCGCGGCCCTTTCTGCCCACCGACGACCTGAACTCGAGGTAGGCAGGCCCCGGCCAAGCCAAGCCCAAGTCGAAGACTAGCGAAAGCTGCTGACATGACTTTCCTCAGGAGCTCTGTCTCGAGCATCGAGTATTTCACCGAGCCTGCCAACGACTACACCAGCGGCATCATCCATGACTCCTACGATTCCGATGCCCGTGGCTGTGACGAGCATGTTGACCCCGAAACTCCCACGGAGACGTCTCCCCTATTGCAGCGTAGGTCTATCACCGACTACGCCGCCTCCTCCAGCTCCGCCCATGAGCAAGTGGAAGACAACACACCCGAGGCCGCTCCGGTTTCTTGGGCACACGAGGCTAGGATCGTCGTCTCCTCTTCTGCGCCTCTGGTGTTGACGTTCCTCCTGCAATACTCTATAGATGTCTCCAGCGTCATCGCAGCTGGGAGGATAGGCACGATCGAATTAGGGGCTGTGTCATGTGAGTGGGCTCGATCGAACAGCCTCAGGCCGGTTCTTCGCGAGGACTAACACGCAGCAGTGGCCAACATCTCCGCGGCCATATCCTGTTTTACCATCTTCCAGGGTCTCTCCACGAGCCTCGACACTCTTTGCGCTCAGGCCTACGGTTACGGACACAGGCACCTCGTCGGACTCTACTGCCAACGCATGGTACTCTTCCTCCTCTGTCTCTCCGTCCCGGTAACGGTACTCTGGGCCTTTTCGGAGCGGATTGTTCTACAGATTGTTACCGAGCCTGAGACGGCCCGCCTCACTAGTCTCTATCTCAAAGTCCTTATCTTCGCGATCCCGGGTTTTGTCGTTTTCGAGTCGGGCAAGCGATTCCTCCAAGCCCAGGGCCTTTTCAGAGCCACGACCTATGTTCTTCTGATCGCCACACCTCTCCACATTGTCTTCATGTGGCTCCTTGTCAACAAATTTGGGTTTGTCGGCGCCCCCATCGCCGTCGTCATCACGAGATCCTTGCTGCCTGTCCTTCTGGTTCTCTACGTTGCGCTCTTTGACGGCTCTCAGTGCTGGGGTGGCTTTAGCAAAAAGGCTTTGACGAATTGGCGAACAATGATCAACATCGCTATCCCCGACATGATCATGGTGGAGGCGGAATGGCTCGCCTTCGAGGTCATAGTTATCATGGCTAGCCAGTTTGGCACCGAGTACCTCGCGGCGCAGAGTCTGCTGTCGACAATCTCAGCCGTGGCATTCCAGGTCCCCTTCCCTTTGTCCATCGCTGTATCCACCAGGATAGGCAGCCTGATCGGCGCCGGCCGTGTGAAGACAGCCAAGGCCGCCGCCACAGTGGTATGTTGTCACCCCGCCAAAACACAGACCCCTTACTGACCGCCACAGGGGATAATCGCCTCTGGAATCTGTGGACTCGTTATGCTCGGGCTCTTCATCGCTGTCAAAGAGAAGCTCCCTCTCATTTTCACCAACGATCCTGATGTAGCAGCGCTGGCTACCGAAGCTCTGCCGCTGCTGGGTGTCTTGATATTCTTCGACGGTATTGCCGTGGCGGCACACGGCATACTTCGCGGTATCGGCCGTCAACGAATTGGCGGGCCAGTCAACATCCTCGCACACTACGTGGTGTCTATGCCTTTGTCGTACGCTCTGGCCTTTGGGTTGGATTGGAGGATCAAGGGTCTCTACACAGGTCTCACCACCGGGCTCGTCATGTAAGCTTCCCCGATGATTCCATCTTCCCATACCGCAAGGTGCGACACTAATAATCAGTGCAGCGCAGCCATAATCGAGTCCATCTACCTTTGCATGACAAACTGGCAGAAAGCAGTCATGGAGGCCACGCACAGAAATCTGACCGACTAGCTCGAACCGGTTTGACCCCATCAGGTTCCTTGCGTCACGATTGGAACTGCTCCCCAACTCGCTTACTTGTACCATTTCATTCACTCTTTTTTGTGTTGGAATTATGAACATCGCAACAAGTTCACGTCAGGCATCATCCGGAAATGTGGGCTCAGGCTGAGATTTCTTGGGACGGGCTTGGTCCTCGGCCGTATGTGGTTGGAATCAAGTCTCCATCACAAACCATTTGCTCTAGACGGTGAATTGGAGTACATTGATTGTTTTGAAACATTGAGAGGCAACTCAGGGTCGAAGACATGCATAAAGCAACATCTTCGGGACAGGGACTAGGGGGGATATTCCTGGAGAAGCGTTTTCCTCCAAGCATCCAACAAAAAAGGTCATGCTGTGACACTTCAATCCCTAACTTCAGTGGGCTTGAATGAGGACATGTATAATTGGCAATGGCTATGCTAATAACGTGTCAGCTCGACTAATCAATATAAACTCGCTGAGCGACTTGTCTAGGCAAGACAGTGAAACACACGTACCATGCATGCATCCCTGAGTAGTGTTGGAGCAAGTAGATGTCTCACGACAGGCGCCGGGTAACGTTGATCCAGAGACCGTTCTTTGGTTTCAAAGTGAAGCTGGGCATGTATTCCAACTCGAAGCCAGGTTTGAGACTCAGGTCATACCGTCTAAACACCGTAGCGAGTACCAGAGTCATCTCAAGCATGGCCAACCCTTGGCCTGTCGTGGGGGGGGCCGCATGGTAAGCGAAGGGGCTAGCCAGCACAAGTTAGGGTTGACTCACCGACGCAGACCCTTGGACCGTACGAAAACGGAAAGTAAGACCCTCGCTGTTTAGCTTGTCCAGACCGCCACCGCTCCGGGTCGAACTTGTCTGGGTTGTCCCAGAGCCTCGGATCTCGGTGTACTTTGGAAGTGAGCTGCCGTGCCATAACCCGACCTCGGGCGTCAACGGAGGAACGAAGGAAGGGGTAGAACTCACCTGCCGGATTCCACAGTGCTAGAGTAGTTTTGGCAGGGAGCTTTATCCCTGCCACTTCAGTCTCGACCGGGCACTCCCGGAAAGTGCCAAAGCCTGGCGAGCTGTACCTCAAGGTTTCCTTGAGCACCATGTCCAGATAGGGAAGCTTGACCTGGTCCAGAGTGGGCACATCTACATCATAGGGAATATTGGCATCGATCTCGGCCCGCAGTCTGTCGTGAATAGCAGGCTCTCGAAGCTACAGGCCGATCTAGTCAGTTGCCCACCCTTGATCACCGCGCGACGAAGCCTTTTCGGGTCCACTTACAACTTGGTATAGCAAAAACGACATGGTGTGTGCGGTAGGATCGCCCCCAGCCACCAAAAATGCGACTAAGAGTAGAAAGAGTCAAGGACACGGTAGATAAGGGCAAATCCCCGGCGAGATCTGATAAAAAAAAGAAAACCTACTGTAGTTATCACAGAGTTCTGTAGGACTGAACGTGTAACTCCCGTCCGCCTCTCGTTGGCTGATGTCGTCAGCAGGTTTCAAGCCTCGCCCTCATGTGAGTGAGCCTGGGGGATGGGGGGGGTTGATGCCTACTTGGCCAAGATCTCGAAGATCTTTTTCCCCTGTTCCGCGCCTCCACTTGCCGTCTCGGCGTCGCCATCGTTGCGTGAGTTTTTGACCGCTGCTTCGGCCATGTCCCGCAACTCTGCTATGGCGCGGTGCATGTTTCGTGTCTTTTGCATGATGGGAAACGTGGCGCGGAGAGGAAAGAGCCCGCATTTCATGAGTTCGGGTAGGATCGCCTCAAACAGCTGCAGAATGCGACAGTCCGAGCCTTGCGAGAGTGCGTTGAGCTCGGTCCCGAAGGCTATGTCGCCAATGAAGTCGAGCGTCAACAAAATGTGCAAGTCGGAGAAGTCTACACTCTTCTCGGCCTCTGCAACGAGGTCAAGATGCCGGATGTAGTTCTGTATAGCATCGTTAGAGATGCAAAGGCTCAAGGGCTTGGTGTACATACCTTAAGGTGCTTCGCAAAGTATGGATATTGTTCTCGGATGACCTTGGGTTGAAAGGCGGGCGCCAGACGCTTACTTTGCACGCGCCATTTCTCCATATTGGTCTGGAGGAACAAGGCATCGCCATCGAGAGGCCGGAATCCGGAATACTGCGCCTCGGATTTCGGCCAGTTGGCCGTGGTGATTTTCGCGATAATGGCTGGGTCTCCTATGTAGATCATGCGAGAAAAGGGGCCGCTCCACTGTTTTGGGGCTTAGGTTAAGTATACATGAGTATAAATGAGACTGTTGGGGAATACTCACGGTCTGGAAGATGTGACCATATTCGCGATTCCATTGTAGCCACTAGACGGCGGCTCTTAGTCTGAAATGTCATGGTAGGGCTCGGAGTCGTCAAATACCTTTTCGTGAACATTGTTGGCCATTGTTTGGTCAAGATTGCCAAGCCAGAAGCTCTTGACTGGGGGCCCAGGAAACTGGGAGCGGGCCGAAACATAGAAGTACACGAAACGAAACAAGTAGTGAGCAGCGACCACACTTAAGATGGCGGCGGACAGAGAGACCACACGATCCATAATCATAGGGGGGCGATCTGAAGCTAATGGAGAGGTTGGGTGCAAAGAGATAGTGCTTAGGGTATATGGTGAACAGAAGTGAAGGGCTGAGAGACAAGTTATGCGTGTCAAGAAGTTCGAGATTCATGTTAATTTATCTGAGGCTCCTTTGACTCTATATAGCATCCTTTGACTTGCCCGTAATGCTGCAGTTCTACGGACAGAGAGGCGTCTCGTCTGCTAGCTAAGCGCCCAGTCTAACGTGTGCCGTGTGTCCTGCCAATACCGGTCAGCGGCTTGTCGGTCCCGTTTCCCCTTTCACTTGTGCAGGCCGCCTACCTACCTATACGAAGATTGCTTATACCCTCGTGATGTGTAACCTCTCCCCGATTCGCGAGAATCTAAGCTCTCCCCGATTCGTGAGAATCTAACCACTCCACGGCTTGTGAGAGCCGGTGAGGGCGACGATGTTTACGCGGCATTGCATTGACCGGGAGCTGCTGTGTAGCATCAGGCCTTGACCGAGATGCAATCCTTCTAGCTCGGCACTATAACAACAGTCAAAGGCAGCAATTGAATTGTTTACGCTCCTTCACTTGTAGACGCAGCAACGGCTGCAGCCACGATTACTGCCGACTCACGTCATGTTCTGCATTTCGGTAGGTCCAATTGGAAAGACAGTCAACTGGCGCTGCATAAGCGGGGGGTATAGCTGTCATGATGACTGGCGAAAAACGTCATGCTATGTTGATAATAATAGAAGACTGCCCAGAACCTACTTACCGCCGTTTGAATTAGGTTGGGCCAGATCTGGAAGGCAGATCTCGGTGAGACTCTTGCACAGTCCCATTGCATACATGCATAGTCGATCCGCGCCCTATAGAGTATCGAGAACTAACCTGAGAGGTGGGTTTGATTAGCGAGAGGGATGAACACATATGCAGCTGCGTGACGAATCTCTTGGCTACATACATACCTACTTACTTAGCTATTTACACAGCTACAGTAATTCATAAGCGAGGAAGTATACAGCGTGAAGCGGGGTTGCGGCTGCGGCTGCGGCTGCTGTTGCGGCTGTCATCACACGCTTGCGTCTCCTGCCCAATTCTGCTCAATCCGGTCTCGCAGGGGGCCGGCCGGCTGTTCCGACTTTGAAAAGCAATTTAAGATCTTGGTCGACCCATCATATCACCAACGTCCGTCTTCCCCTTTTCTTCGCCTCATCCATCGAGACTCGAGTCCGACCTTGCCCTACTGCTTTGTATCTTCCCGCTTCGTTGATCCAAGTCAAGTGTCCAAGTGTCACCTTCTTCCAAAGGCCATGGCACCAGCAGCAGCATGGACGAATGGGGTGGAGGAATCGCCGAAACAAGTTTTCTTCTTGTAAGTGCCGCCGCCGCCCCTATTATATCCCGTAGCTGATCTGAAGGTTGCGTCTAGCGACATCGACAACTGTCTCTACCCAAAGAGTTAGTCCCCGCAATTGAGCCCGCGGGTTGGTCACTGGCGGATTAACAACCGCAATAGGTGCGAACGTTCACGACCTCATGGCCGACTTGATTGACGGCTACTTCGAGAGACACCTCGAGCTTCCCCGAGACGAGGCTGCGAAGCTCCACCGGGAGTACTACCAGAACTATGGTTTAGCCATCGAAGGGCTGGTACGCCACCACCAGATCGACCCTTTGGACTTCAACTCCCAAGTCGATGATAGCCTCCCCCTTGAGGACATCATCAAGCCGCGTCCTGAACTGAAGAAGCTGCTATTGGATGTGGACCGGACCAAAGTCAAACTCTGGCTCTTCACCAACGCATACGTCACCCATGCCCGGCGCGTACTGCGCATCTTGGAGATCGAGGACATGTTCGATGGCCTCACCTATTGCAACTATGCCTCGGTGCCCTTTCTATGCAAGCCGCAGAGGGATACCTATCTCAAAGCCATGGGAGAGGCTGGCGTCCGGGACATGAAGGATTGCTACTTCGTCGGTCAGTATCCCTGACGGCCTTGGAGAACTCTTTGCCAACGTCGATTCTGATGCGTGCAATCAAATAGATGATTCCTACAACAACTGCGCCAAAGCACATGAGCTGGGGTGGAACACCGCCCATCTGGTCGAGGATGGGGCCCCCAACCCCACGAAGCCCGCCTCCAAGTTCCAGATCAGGGATCTCGTAGAGCTACGGGAGGTGTTCCCCAGTTCTTTCCAGATATGGCTTAGGTGCAGGGTGCGGGCCGGTGGCTTGGCGGCGAATGCATGCATTGATAGACGGGAATGCCAAGGAGGCATCACGAAGCTGGACTTGGCATAGTGCATTTGTAGAGCACGATCACAAAGAATGGCGTTACTAGACGAAGCAAGGGATGTAGGTTATTGTCCCAATGAGATCGCGGACGAAGGTTCTGACATAGTAGTCTTATCAGGGCAAGGGCATGAGGCTATACGCCTACTGCTTCTTGACCTTTGTGAGAATGCGCTCCACCGTGTCTAGTCGCGAAAGCACTGCCCAGGGAAAACACTAGCATGCTTGGGGTCAAAGGAGAAGTTGGAAAGGAGCATCATGTCGATGATTGCATCCATACTTTGTGTCGGAGACCCCTAGGTTGTTGGAGATACCTTCCATTGCAGTTCTAGGCGTGTTTCTGGTCTTTCGTTGAGAATATCTCTCTCCATGATCACAAACCCATACGGGGCGAAACAAAAGAAGGGATGCCGTCCTGAAGATCCCAATTGAGTTCAACACTCCCCAGTCCAACGCCCTCAACTCGCACGGCGCCCCCTACTTCTATACCTTCCGCAGGTTCAGAAATAAATCATGCCGCTCAGCTCCCTGGTGACAGAGGGCAACGTACGTGCGCCTCACGTACGAATAAACTTTGCGCAGAACTCTCACGCCACCGAGGAGTGGCCATATAATCAAGTCGCAAATAACAGGGTCTCATCAACCCTCGTTAGCGTGTTGCCTGAGCGCGAGCATAATGAACCCTTGCCTGATACCATAGGAGTCACCGTTATGCGGTCCCGGCTAAGACATTTCCGCGTGGGCCGGATTTCCCGTAATTGAACACTGCTCACTGGCACTCATAAGGTTTGGCCGGCTAGAGACTCGCCCAGGCGAGGTGAAACTGATGAGCTGATAGTCTAATCAACTTCGAGTACTTGGAAGAGGGCGTTTGCTAACTATAGTCTGGCATCATCTCACCAGATAGATAGGATGGACTTTCACTCAGGCCGTGATCCTGCAGGGCGCGCGCTGCAGAGGTCGGCACCCGCCAGTCCAGGTATGAACTTTGTCTTCTGTCGTTGCTGTATTGCTAACCATTGCCACGACACTTACAAGGAAGCCCACAGAACTCCACGTATCCAAAAGATCCTGGCCGCCGTCCTGTAGGCCTGGGTATCCGAGAATGAACTCAAAGGCTTGTTAGTGTGCCGTTCTTCTCTGCTTCGGCAGCGCTCAAGCCGGCAAGTGAATGCTTTAAAACGAAACACATGGAAAACACCACGCTCACTCCCCCAGGCCCGTTGTTTAAACACCGCTGCGCCTTACCGGCTGGCCTTACCCGTACGGTAGGAGAGATCGGCGAGATCGGGCTGTCCCTAATCATTTTCTACCCTAGCCAACAGGTCGGGTTGCCGGCCTCATTGCCTAGACGTACATCACGACGGAAGCCATCCAGCAGAAGGTCCGGCCGCGCCACGCCTTTCTGCTCGACCCCTAGATTTAAATACATTAACAAATGGCTTGCTGGAAAAGCGCGATGAGCGCCCTCTTGTGGCTATACGGAAGCATTCGAGTGTCCCAGCATAGCCAGCAGCTGGCACCAGAAAGCCAATGACAAACGACGAGTTCAGGGACATGGGGTCTTTCTGTATTACTCCTAAGGGAGGGTCCAGGGAACTGTGCTTACTTATACCAAAGGTCTTTGCATGAGTCTAGACCCACCGACATCCCACAGGGACGGTAACACGGGGCCGGTCATCCGAAGATATGATGAAGGCATCGAATAGTATTCGCCGGATTGGACCGAATGCAATAAAGATGGGATGACAGAAGCCAGCAAGGGCCCCCAGCTACGCGCTAATCCCGACTGCGTAGGCCAAGCTTCTCGCTTCCGGTCAGGCTGTCACGCCCGTGCGAACGGCCGACCCTGGTCTTTGCATCGCATGGCACACTGCATACATACAGGCGTCATCCATCGCATGTTCCCAATCAGATCCGTGAAGGCCCGAAAGCACCACCACTTAGATCTGCGTCTGCAACGGAGCTATCCGGAGATGCGAAATCAGTCTACGAAACTGCTAAGATCGTCCAGTATATCTCTCTTTCCAGCTAGCGCACGACTGGCGTCTTATCAGCGCCCTTGGCACGGCACCGAGCTCCAGCTGGCGGAGCAAAGGTGGACGCCTTCCGACTCGTAGGATCCGGCCTAGGACAGAAATGAGAGATACTCCGCGCCACCTTGCGTGCCAATGCTGGGGGAAGGATCGTGAAGGACTCAGCCCTCAGGCACCCCCGGGTGGCGCGGGATTCCCAAGACCATGGAACGTCCGATGTCGAGATTTAACCGGGCATCACCATGAGTAATCAAGATAATTGCTGACCGCTATAATCACACTGTTTCTGGAAGATATCGGCTGTCAGCAAGACGCCACATTGCTTTTTTCAGCAAGGCTTCTTCTGCAGGTCAGCACGTGGGATGATGACAAGACTTTGATTATTGATACCTTGGCAGAGTCATTTTGATTCCGATAGCCCAGCATCTGGGGCGATCAGGAGCTGGTAGAATCTTGGCAGCAAACTTCCTGTCCTGACATCCTAGCTTGAGTGCGGCTGAAGAATCCGAATTCCCACACATCCATGCACATTTCAAACTTTCCACGTATGTCCTTGAGCCTATAAATCACGAGTGTCTGCACCGGATCTAGAACTTCTGTCGGCCAGCCAGTTTCTTTCCTTGCCGAGTTGCCCCCCTTGCCAACATGTTCACAAGCGCACTTGTTCTAGGCAGCCTTGCCGCCGTCGTCCAGGGAGTGGCTCTCGTCACCCGTGGTGACATCAACCAATGTCTCGCGTCCTCTGGCGTCCCACACGACGTCAAAGGCCCGGATGGCTGGAACGCCGACTTTGCCGCCTTCAACCTCCGCATCCCCTATACCCCTGTGGCCATCGCCGTACCTGAAACCACCGACCACATCAAAAATGCCGTGCTGTGCGGCAGGAAGCTCGGCATCAAGGTTTCCGGAAGATCCGGCGGCCACAGCTATGCCAACTACGGCCTTGGCGGTGATAATGCCCATCTAGTCATTGAGTTATCCAGCATGTACAATTTGACCTTTGACCAGAAGACAAATGTGGCTACTGTGCAAGCGGGCACAAGACTAGGGCATCTTGCGACGGTTCTCTACCAAGAATATGGCCGCGCTGTTGCCCACGGTACCTGCCCCGGGTAAGCCACCGTGTCTTTGGGCTCTATCCAAACATGGAAGCTAACGAGATTTGAAGTGTCGGAGTTTCTGGACACGTCGGCCATGGCGGCTTTGGCTTCAGCTCCCACATGCACGGGCTGGCCCTCGACTTCGTTGTGGGCGCCACGGTGGTCCTTGCCAATGGCGATGTAGTTGAAGCCTCGGAGACCACGAACCCGGACCTGTTCTGGGCTATCAGGGGGGCCGGGTCGAACTATGGCATCATTGCCTCGTGGCGCCTGAAGACAATCGAGGCCCCTCAGACGCTGACTTACTTTGGTGTTTCTTTGGGATGGAACCGGAGCACCGCCGCCGCCGGCATCGGTGCCCTGGAGCAATATGCCAAACATGAGATGCCTCGCGAGTTGAACTTCCGCGTTTCCGACTACAACAGAGGTTCTCCCGGGATTGAGGGGCTCTACTATGGCACAGATGAGCAGATGCGCGCCGCCATTGCTCCGTTGCTCACCAAAGCGGCCCCGGAAGCCAGCATTTCGCTTTCGCAGACCGTCAATTGGATCGAGGCCGTCACGTACTATGCTTTTAATGAAACCATTGACTGGACCTGGCCCAGTCCGGTACGTAGCTGGCAGACTCATGCGCACCCCCTGTATTCGATCACCAAGAGAACTAACCGGGCCGACTTCGCAGCGCGAGAACTTTTACTCCAAGAGTCTAACCCTGAAGGGCCTCAACGGCACCTCGGCCCAGAACTTCGTCGACTACTGGTTCGACACGGCCAACAAGGTGGTAAGCCGCGACTGGTGGTTCCAGCTGGACATGCACGGCGGCAAGAACTCGGCCGTCAGCAAGGTGTCCAACAGCGACACGGCGTATGCGCACCGCGACAAGCTCTTCATCATCCAGTTCTACGACCGCGTCGCCAACGACGCCGTCTACCCGGCCGACGGCTTTTCGCTACTCGACGACTGGGCCGACGCCACCACGGCGCCCCTGCCCGCTTCGGACTGGGGCAAGTATATCAACTACGCCGACGCCAACCTCGACCAGGCCACCGCCCAGAAGCTGTACTACGGCGTCAACCTCCCCAAGCTGCAGAGTCTCAAGGCCAAGTACGACCCGACGGAGCTCTTCTGGTACCCGCAGTCCATCCGGCCGGCTTAGAGAGCTGATATGCCCTTAGATGGGCTATGGACATCTGGATTGGGTTGCAACTTGGAAAGGGGCTTAGGTGAGGAGCGGGAATGCGATGCTCATTCTTGATCGCGTATTGAGACCTGAAGCCCCACGGCATTAAAGGTAGACTATGCTTGCGCTGTTTATGCGTACTATAACCGGAGGGGGTCATTTCGGAGCCAGGGAAGGAAAATTCAAGGAAATAGTCTAGAAGTGAAATCGACCTCTCTTCCTCTCGCCCCAGAAGTCTTGTATCTCCGCCCATCTTATCGCGTTGTTCTGGTCCCAGGGGTCGTGCCGCGAAATTTGACTGTTCTGCGCGAGGTGGAGTGTGAGTATCTTGTAGCCATGCTATAGAAGAAGTTCGAAACGAGGAGGTACTCACTTCACCATCTCCGAATCTTGGGATGGGCACACTACAACGCCGAGGATTAGTGAATGAGACCCAAGGACTGTCCAATAACATAGTACCGCTGTTCTCGCTTAGGAGTCCGCATGCCTCATTGTGCGATGAGGGAGCTTTATACTGACTGCGGCCATGGGCAGGCACCGAAAGTAGAGTCATAAGAAATCTCTGTATCCTGAGCCCTTGCTCCGAATGGGGGTTAACCTTCCTCGTCGCCCTGTCGTGGTTTTGTAACCCCGGAAAGGGCCAAGGAGCCAGCTGCCACTTCCAATGTTGATTCATAGAAGGCAAAGCTGGGCTAGACTCACCCAATAAGGATAATTTGGATCGTCCAGGAAGCTTTGATGGGCGGTTCCAACCCAGGGGGTGTCCATGCTTCCGGCCCCATCTTGAAGCTCAATGTTTGCGTTGGCGAGTTGTTAATTACTATATAAACGCTGCGAAATGAACTGGGAAATTCAGAACATGGGCATTTGCCAACTTGCTGGCTTACTATAACGCTAGTTCGACAATGAAGTTACTTTTCCGGACTCAGCAACCGATGCCCTCCCCATCACAAGGACTCGATATGGATGGCGTAAAGAGTAAATCTTCACGTTGTCAGGGGATTTACTCTAAGCTTGGGACTTGACCATCATCCTTGATACTCTCCTTCCACGCCTGCTTGACCTTCCCCAAAAGCCCCTCGACGGTCAGGACGTCCACCGCCGTGCCCGCCAAAGCCGCGCCCACCCTGAGCGCCCGCGCGAACGCGTCCCTCGTCCCGCTCGCCCGGGTGAAGTCGGGGCTGTGCGGCCCGTTGCCCTGCGGGCCCGGCGCGATGGCGAACCCGGGGCTCAGGCTCGGCAGGGCGTAGCTGACGTCCCCCTGGTCCGTGCTGGCCCCGCTGCGGCCGAGCATCTCGTCGAGGTCCGGGTCCGCCGGGATGGGCGCCGAGGGGCCGCGAGCGCGTTGAAGTAGCGCGCGTACGCGGCGCCGAGCGGGCGGTTCGGCACGTGGTCCGCGTACGCCATGCCGGGCGTCACCTCGAGCCGGGCGCCCGTCGCCGTCGCGCCGGCCTCGAAGCAGCGCCGGACCTTGGCCCCGAGCGCGTCGAGGCGCGCCCGGGTGTTGGCGCGCACCACGAAGTTGCCCGCCGCGTACGCGTGGATGATGTTGGGCCGCGAGCCGCCGTCGGTGATGTTGCCCTGGATGATGTCGCCCGCCATGGTCTGCTGCCGTAGGACCGAGAGGCCGTTGTATGCCGTGATTAGGGCGTCGAGCGCGTTGATGCCCAGCCAAGGACTGGCGGCCGCGTGCGCCTGCCGGCCAAAGTATTCGACCCGGAAAGCCTTGTAGGCCGAGGTTCGGGTCAGCGCGTGGTCGCGCGTGATACCAGGGTGAGAAATGAGGTTGAGATCGACTTGGTGCTCGCTGTAGGCTCCGGCCTTGAGCAGTTTGATCTTGCCGCCCCCACCTATCGCAGCTTAGTACATCTTTCTCGGAGCTCACGAGATCGGCTGGTTGGTGATGCCTACCTTCTTCGGCAGGAGTACCGAACAGCACGACCTTTCCGCCAAGTTCGTTCCACTTCATAACCTGTGCTGTTGCCACGGCCCCCGAGACAGAGGCTGTCGCAATCAGGTTGTGGCCACATGCATGGCCGATTCCCTCGAGCGCATCTGAATTTATTCAGCAGTCGGTTCCAGAGAAGCGACATCAGTAGAGAAATTACCCATCTCGGCATTGAAGGAGACCACAGGTCCTTTCTTCCCACTGTCCCATACCGCCACCCAGGCCGTCTTCATGCCGTATGCAGAAGGCGTCACTTTCCAGCCATCAATACTTCTCATGAACGTCGTCAAAGTCTCATGCGCAATGTATTCTTCATACCCTAGTTCCGGGTTGTCATGGATCTTCTTGTTGACCTCCCAGAGCTCTTTCGATACGTCATGGATGGCCTCACTAATGTCCGGCAAGTAGCGCGGGGCAGATCGGGCTGTTCCTGGCGCCACGTCTTCGTGGGTTACGACGACGAAATCGTCGGGGTCTACTCGCATCTTGAATGTGAGCTCACGCTGCGTAATTCCAGGTCGTCCTGAGATAAACTAGCTTCGAGATTGCTGAATGTTTTGAGAAGTTGAGGTTGGTTGTTGTTACAGATTAGTTGGAGTGGTCCCGGTTGTGTGGGGTAAAGCAACCCCCGGCTTGTCTCCCCCTTTTGCATTTAGCCGCCCCCACCACATTGTGCCCCCTTGATATAGGCGCCAGTGCTTCCGCGTTATCAATTATTCTTATCTCCCACTATCGGGCGATGCCGACTACGGGTGTTTGATCGGATGGCCGTCCCGAAGAGTGAACGATAGTACTTCCATGACCAAGGTATCATATATTGGTCCTTTTAGACAGCAGCCATCTCCAGTGTTCCAGCAACGGCCAAGGTGGGTTCTGTACGACTACTTAAATCTGCTGCGAGCGATAAACAAGCGCACCATGGCATCCTCCCAAGCCCATGGGCATACGGAGATTGGAAAAGTTGGCGACTGCATTGGTGTAGCTGACCCGCAGGAACCCAACTTCTCCAAGATGCACATAGAAGACGAGACAGGCGATCTCGCCAAAAAGGCGCTGGCGAGCGGCGAGGTGGACGCCGCCCTCTCGCGCAAAGTGCTGCGGAAGATTGACCTCTACATCCTACCCTTTCTCTGCATTACATACGCACTGCAGTTCATCGACAAGACGTCGCTGGGCTATTCGTCTGTCTACGGCATCATCCCGGACAACAGGCTCCAGGGCCAGGACTACTCCTGGGCCAGCTCCATCTTCTACTTGGGCTACCTGGCCGCCGAGTACCCGGGCGTGGCGGTGCTGCAGCGGTTCCCCGTCGCCAAGTTCCTCGGCGCCAACATCGTGCTCTGGGGCGCCGTTCTGCTGACCACGGCGGCGTGCTCCTCCTTTGCGGGGCTAGCCACGGTGCGCTTCATCCTCGGCATGACCGAGGCCACCATTTCGCCGGGCTTCGTCGCCGTGACGGGCATCTGGTGGACGCGGCGGGAGCAGGCGGGCCGCTCGGCCCTCTGGGTCTCCTTTCTCGGCGTGGGCAGCTTCGTCGGGACGCTCCTTGCGTATGGTATCGGTCATATCACGAGCAGCCTGGCGCCGTGGAAGTTCATCTACATCATCCTCGGCGCTGTTACGGTGGTTTGGGGTGCGGTGTTTTTCTTGGTCGTCCCCGATGGTCCCAATCAGGTCAAGTGGCTCACAGAAGAGGAGAAGGTAGTCGCGGTGCAGAGAGTCATGGAGAACAAGATGGGGACCAAGAGTCGCAGTTTTGTCAAGTCCCAGGTCGTGGAGGCTGCCACTGACCCCAAAGTTATTGTCATCGGTCTGATCTCCTTCGTCAACGCCATTGCCTCGGGTGGCCTTGCATTTGGCTCGTTGATTATCCAAGGGTTTGGCTTCAGCCCGCTAAACACCACCTTGATGAACCTGCCCCTCTCGGCTGTGCAGATCGTCTCGCAGCTTAGCTGCGGCTTTTTGATGAGCAAAATCCCCGCCTCACGGCTACACATCGGCAGTCTCGCCATGATTCCACCAGTATGTATCACTTGCAACTTAACTTGGGAGCAGTTCGACTCATAACGACAGATCATTGGCACATGTCTCATCAACCAGCTAGACTCGCATGACAAATGGGGGAGGCTGGTCGGTGTTTGGCTTCTAGGATCGTATCCTGTCGGGTTCATGGTAATCCTCGGCTTGCTATCCACAAACATTGCCGGCAGCACCAAACGATCGGTAGCATCCGGCTGGGTTTTTGTCATGTACTGCGTCGGGCAGATCGCCGGCCCGCAGTTCTTCAAGAGTAGTGAAGCGCCGGCATATCACAACGGTATCATTGCAATGGTTTGCGGTTTCATCTTGAACCTCGTTCTCAACCAGGTCTTGCGCTTACTCTACGTGCTCGAGAATAGTAAGCGGGACAAAGCGATTGCGTGTAGATCCGAGAGCGAGCTCAAGAATATGCACCGCGAAAGTGAGTTGCAGGGGTTTGAAGACGTGACAGATCGATACAATGTGAGTCTTTGGTGAAGAATGGGTCTTGTCTGCCAATTACTAACCCATCTTAGGCGATGTTTCGCTACGCTCTGTGAGATGATCTGCCCCGCATTGCCTCGCTTCAGGTTGTTCTGCCTCTCTGGGATCTGTACTGGCAGGATGAGGAGAGCTGCGACAACCGTTCTCTAGGGCGCCGTCGTTGCCCACGGGCAGGTTTTCCTATAACTAGGCCTTGGTCTAGCGGTATAAAAGGGCCTGATAAGTAGTCATAGCGGCTTGTTCATGATGGCCTCGCGAGAAGATCCCGGTTAAAAGTAAGCTGCCAAGGGGCTGAGGCCCAGGCCGAGCACCCCCCACTTATTACATATTATTTAATATCCTACCTTCCTTTCCCATTTCTCATCCCCGCTCACCACTCACTCAACCTCTGCCGCACACCTACCATGACGGGACTCACGAGGAAGTGGCTTCAGGACGCTTTCCACTCGGAAATAGAGGTTTTCCACGCCTGCATCCGCGACGGTCATCATCAACGACTACGTGAACTGCTTCATACCTCGCCCGCCCTGGATATCAACTACTCCGCCCTTGACTTCGGCCCGCCCGTTCACTTTGCTGCATATTGCGGTGACCTGGTATCTGTGGAGCTATTGCTGGCGGCCGGTGCAGACCCTCTTCTTGTGAGTCGTGGCAATGAACTGGAGCTCACTGCAATTGGCAAGGCCGCCCTCGAGGGACATCGAGATATTGTGAAGCGCCTCTGGATATCTGCGCCTCCAGAAAGAAATGTACACGGACTCAGGCCTGGACAGACGCCCCTCGTTGCAGCAGCCATGGGGGGCATGTAGCCGTTGTCCAAGACTTATTGGACTGGTGGGACGGCTGGTCACAGGATCTGAAAACCCAAGCGCTGTTATGGGCTGCACGGAAATGGCGCTTGAGTGTGACGGCTTTGCTCATAAGCAGAACACCTTTCGACCCATCGGCGCTTCAAGAGGCACTGTACTGGGCTACATACTACAGGCCTATGGGGTGGGGAGATTCGCCAAAGTACGAAGGTATCGACTATCTTGACCAGCAACTTTTGGTTGCGCTGTTGATCGACGCCGGGGTAGATCCGAATTCCCGCCCGAACGACGTTCCTCTTGTCTACCGTGCCGCCTGCAGCGCAAGTCTTACTGGCGCCCTTAAGACTTTGCTTGAAAAGGGTGCAGATCCTAATCAGACCAATAGCCGTGGTCAATCTGCTCTACATGCCCTCGCCAATCCAGTCCCAGTAGGTCCCTCGAATGTCTCAGGAAAGCTTATAAACGAGTCTGCGATCCGCCTCTTACTGCAGCATGGTGCTTCTGTGTCCCAGCCAGACAAGAATGGCGAGTGTCCTCTACACTGGGCTGCTTGTGCATTAGACCTGCGTCTTTTCCGACTGTACCTGTCCTCCCGCTCAGAGCGGGATCAGGATGGCCTCTTGCAGACACGAAATCATCACGGCGAAACATTACTACACTTTGCCGCCGCCGGGTGCCGTATCGAGATCATGGAGTTTCTCATTAGTCGGGGTTTGGATGCCAACGCTACGAATTCGAACGGCTGGACACCCCTGATGTGTGCCTTGACGCCTATTCACAAAGACACGTCTACGGGTATAGGCACCACTTCAATGACGGAAGCGGTGCAAGCAGCCCGTGTACTACTCTCTCACGGTGCTGATGCCGCCACCGTGACAGTTGAAGGCTGGACCACACTGCACGGGCTCGCGCTCAATCTTGATCTTGAAGCCAGTGGGCCGGCTGCGGACCTCGTCAAAGACTTGATATGTCATGGTGCCGATCCAGAGGCCCGCGCCCCCTGCTGAGCCCGGACGGCAGGATCAGCGTGCCTATGCCTAGTGTGCCTTGGGGCTACCGTTTGCAAGAGGTCATGGCTGATCCGTCAAGCCGCGACATGATGATCCGGCCCGGACTCACACCGCTGTACTGGGCAGCCGAGCGTGGCGCCGTAAGCGTCATTGGAGCGTTGTTAGCTCATCGAGTTGATGTCTCTCCCGTGGATGGGATGACGCCCACCAGGATAGCTGCTGAATCCAAGTTCTTAGAGAGGGACCAGGAGCTTATGGAAAGTATTATCGACATACTGGTCTCTGCTGGTGTAGGATACTGAGATACGTGGTGTGTCCACATGCCGGTTAACACTGGCGTCGGCACTGGGATAGCGGAAGGTATCAGCATCGGTGGCAACGGGATAACGTCATAGATAGTGACGAGATGGCCATGAGATGGTCGGAAATAGAGGAATCAGCTCGTTATAGGGCAATCGGTGACGGGGTATCGAATAAATACCTGACAGTGCCCGTTAAATCACCAAGGTAATATTTACAAGAATCTCTAACCATAGAAGCTTAAAACCTTGAATTCCGTCTATCCAATGCCTACCTTTGAATATATCTGAAATGGATTTTCTACTTCTTTTGAGGCGGCGGTGGGGGTGGTGCTGTGAAGAAAGTGTATAAGCCGTTTTCGATAAGAAAGTTTAGTCGGTAAGGATCACTGTTCCCGGCCGCCGTGGTGTAGCCGGCCGGAGGACGGACCAGATAGCCTGGATTCTCTGGGTCGATTTCGGTACTCGAGCCACCGTTCGGAGGCTCGATGATAAGCCGCAGACCCTCCAAGTTGACGTAACCCTCGCGGTAGAGCCGCTCGCCCCACCGCTGCAGTAGCAGCACGTCAGGATCGGTCGGCTCATCCGGACTCCCGACATACCACAGACCGCCATCATCGGGACAATCCCAGCCGTGCCTGGCTGTGTATGGCCACTCGGCTAGGCGGCCGTCCACGCGCCACGCGCCAGATTCGCCAGTTTGTGGAAAGGTTTCCTGCCCGTGGAAGAATCGGATGCCGGGTACACCCGCGTAGGTGCGCCCATCATATCCTGTTGTGAGCCAGTCTGTTGGGTTCTGGCCAAAGTGTAGGTGAAAAACAACCCATCGGTCTGTCCCCCATTGAGGGTTTCTCTGGGCAGTGTCGCGATACTGGTCATACGCCGAACCGGTAGCGACTCCTGGCTGCGGACCAATCCAATAGGCCAGCTCGAGCAGGGGACCCCTGGGAACTGCATTATACCACTGCCAACGAGCATAGTGAAGGCTGAGGTCCCCCCTCTCGATCCCCTGAAGAATGGTTCGGATATTGGGAGTACCACTCTGGTCACTTTCGAATGGCCAGACTGTACGCTTCGTATCTCCCAACTCTCGGCTCGAATGCAGCAGATCCCGTTTCCGAGAGCCTGGAAGATGACAAAGCTGAGTCCCGGCGCGCCTTGCCACGCGCATCCCCTCGCCTGCGCTCTGGGGGTTGAGAAGTGCATACTCGAGATGTGCGCGGTGGTCAATGCCAGGGTAGTCGTAAAAGTAGTCCTGGATCGGCGCGAACTCGAACTCCTCGTCGAAGTAGCCCGCAAAATCGTTGTCCCAAATCGACCTGACCGCGTTGAAGCCAGCGTCTAGCATGGTAAACATGAGAGTCGCGTAGGTCAGCAACCTCTCCCAGTTGTCCATATAGCAGTCTGTCGCCCGCCCCTGGATTATCTCATACCGCCGAGCCTCAATCTCGAGCTGTCTCTTTGCATTGCCGCCATACCCATCATGGATAGGCGGCTGCAGAATGAGGGCTGGACAGGTTGGATTCTCCATGTATTTGGATATCAACAGTTTGAACTCCTTGGCTTGGGTGGAACCGAACGTCTCATCATCTCTTGGATCGAGGACAACGACGGGTTTGGGGTCGGCGCAGCAGAAAGCATTGTAGCCTACCAGCACATTCCCATCGCCGGTCCAGGAAGGCATCACGGCCGAATGCAAGGCATACTACAAGGCCGCCTCAGGAGATGACTGCAGCAAGATCGTGGCCAAGTACGGCACCTTCTCCTTTGAGGACTTCCTCGAGTGGAACCCCGCCGTGGGCGAGACGTGCTCCGGCCTCTGGCTCGGCTACAACTACTGCGTTGGAGTAGCCGAGACGCCGACACAGGTGCCCCTCCCGCCGGCTTCGACAACTTCGGCCAGCATCCCGACACAGACCGGGATCGTCAGCGGCTGCCAGCGGTGGCACAAGGCCGTTTCGGGTGACAGCTGCGCAGGCATTGTGTCCCAGTATGGCACGTTCACCCTCGATCTGCTCTGGGCTGTGGCTGGGATACAACTACTGCGTCGGTGAGTACCCAACTACCTGTTTGATGTCTTGTGCTGACCATGCTATCACGAAGGCGTCGCCGGAACTCCCACTGATGCCCCCAACCCTACGCCCACCGGCTGCGCCAACGCCCCGGATCCTACTCAGCCGGGAGCCGTCTGCCCGTGCAATAGATGGCACAAGGTCCAGAGCGGCAATACCTGCGACGCCATCCAAAAGCAGTATGGAATCTCGGCTAGTCAGTTTAGTCGGTGGAATCCACAGGTCGGGACTAGCTGTACATCCCTGTGGCTCGGTTACAATGTCTGTGTGTCTGCCTGAGAACCTAGATCGAGTACGAGACATGAAGTTCAAGGATCTTGGTTTCTTTTGCAGCTAGCTATTATGTGTATAATGTTAATCTGCCATAATCGGGCTGCGCAGGTGGTCTGATGAAGTGAAGGGCGGCGACGGGTCTCACCAGGCCTCAGTTGGTGCTGCGGGTCCCAGCTAGCAGCCGTTTTTACTTACCTAATCGCTATTCCAGTCTTTTGGGCTAAGCCACACCAGCCACATTAGGCATTCCCCATTGGCTTGCCTCTTACCCGATTTCCTTCCTTCACTGTTGCTTCGCACTCAATTAACCATCTCCATCTCCCTCCCAACTGCTGCCATTTGAGACTTCGACTTCGACGCCATTCATTTCGCCAACTCCTACCAACGTCCTGGTCATTTCACTACACGTGCAGGTCCCCTGTAATGTTGCCGGCGTAGGATTGGGATCACGCTGGAACTCGTTTTGTGTCGCTGGTCTCCAGCCACGCAAAGAACAGTCACCCACGTCCCTGATCATTCTACTACCCCGAGCAGCTTACAGCCCGGCGCGTCGGTCATTCTACCACGCGTGCAAGAGCTCTGTAATGTTGCCGGTGTGGGATTGGGATCACGCTGGAACTCGTTTTGTGTCGCTCGTCTCCAGCCACGCAAAGAACAGTCACCCACGTCCCTGATCATTCTACTGCCCCGAGTAGCTTACAGTACTTGCATCGACGGCATTGAATGGCCTCGAAGTCCTCTTTTGCGCCTCGTTTGTTTCTTGGAGGACGAGATAAGAGATCAACACCTGCTGATCATCGTAGGTATCCCCTGCTGACTGCTTACTATCTGCCCTGTGTCTATATCTAGGTTCCCCGCAAGCGAGCCATGTCCGTCAACAGCCATGGTCTAGAACCCGAGCCGGTACGATTTACCCACAAAGTTGTTGCTGTCAGTGATGAAGGTGGAACAGTCGCTACGAATAGCCTCGAGCTCGGACAGTCTTTCACATTTGACGCGAAATACATGCCACCAGCTGCGGTTCTATTCAGGTTGAGCATACCCCTCACTAGCCAGGCGACCATCTACTTGCAGTTCACACCCAACATTATTGTGTCGCTGAAGAAGACCGCCTGCGACAAAAAGAGCGACAACTGCCCGCCATGCTTTGACCTAATACAACGTCATCTCAACGGCCATGGCTCCTTCACGCGTCTCCAGTTCCAGCTTCGCAGTCGCGGCGATCTCATCACGCCGGCCGGATTTGTTCTCGATCATTGCGACGCCGAGGCCCGTCGTACTTTCTCATCGATAATCTCGCTAGCCACCGCCTCCACTTTCTCCCTATACATGCCACGCGATGCGCTCCCGAAAAGGACGTACCAAGTCTTCTATCGCGCTTACAGTCAGTCGCCGACTGCGACAGAAGCCCAGTATGTGGAACTGATGGGAATGGCGGATATTCGAAAGATGTACAATGGCAAAGGCGGTGGACTTTTCAGCCTGGAAGATCAAGGTTGCCTTTCGCGTTGGGTAACCGGAACTGTCGCTGCCACGGCTGCCACTGGTTCAGCAGGCTATGAACCCCTACCAAAGTACGACGGCATCGAGGGACATCGCTCTCCTCCAGGCTACGATTCCCTACCCAAGTACAACGGCATCGAGGGACACGGCTCTCCGCTACGGTCATCTCAACAAACTACGGTGTCCGAGTCGGATGCTGCTACCGTCGCTGTCACCACACCATCGGGCTATGGGGACGATGACGAAGGACACCGTTCTGAAATACTGCGTGCCGTCAAAGGTATGTATACCTACAGCATCATCAACGTACACAGGTTTTTAAACACTCGCTAATGTTTTAATCAGAACATTGCAGCAAGCGCGACTTGAGCAGTGAAAGCGAGAACGCCGGCCAGCACCGACATTTGAAAAGAAGACGATTCCTGTCCGCCGATCGCAGCTATTCCACCAATCGTAGGATTGAAGCTTCCGAGGTCCAGATCAAGCAGCAACAGGAACAAATCGAACAACTCAGGGCAGAGATTAGGACGCTCCGCAGTCGAAATGGAGACCTGGAGGCAAGTAACGACATGATTGAGGGTCGTCAAGAGGGAATGTCCGAAGCCCTCGAGTCCATGGGTGCTCACCTGGATGAGCTGGAGCAGGGCTGTGAGGTCCTACAGGAGGAGCTCCGGGAAGCTCGCCAGGAAATGGAGAATTGGCAAGACACGGTGGACGATTACATAGAGTCTCGATTTAACGACAACATGGAGCTGATGCTCTCTGAGTATATGGACAAGTACTTGGACAACAAGGTAGCAGGCTTCATGGACGATTTAAAAAGAAAATTCCGCAGTGTCCTTAGCGATTAGGTATCTTTGGCTGCTCTCACCTTTTACTGTGCGACTATAATTCCCCCAGTCTTGCACCGCTAAAGAGATGGAGAACATGGTAATTACGGCAACAACCGGACCTTGGATCAGCAAGGTGCTGCTGAAACCGAGGAAGATATAATCAATCAACGAATCATGGACGAACCCAGCCACACTTGGAACACTTCCCAGTTATTTCTTAAATTGTATGAAGAATGAAAATAGTCCCCGTCTCCGTTTCCGAATCATATTCAAGCTAGAATTTTAAAAGGTAATGACAGCTCGGCCGCGCACTTTGCCGCTTAGCATCGCTTCTATACTACTATTAGTCAAATGCTTCACACAACGAACAGTATAAACATAGTACATACCATAAGCATCGTTCGCTTTGTCCAGAGGGTACTTCTCAACTATACAGTCGATGCCTTGTAGCTCCGTGAATATGACGGCCTCTTCGGAGTCGCGGCAGTGACCACCAGGCCAGACTTGAACAGAGTGTCCCTTGGTGAGCTGGAAACTTGGGATCAGCATACGTCGACCAGTTTCTATCTTCCCACTCTGCACCCCTCCTACTTACCATGTTGCCGGTGTTGATGGTGATCTCGCCAGGTACCGACAGGATTAGGAGCTTGCCCAAAATGCCGAGACCTCCGAGCAAGGCGCTCATACCATCCGCCGAAGGGGCCGTCGCGACGATGAGACGGGCGCCGCCCAGCTTCTGCAGCTGCGCACCGACGTCGCCCTTGCTGGCATCGACGTAGTCGTGGGCGCCAAGCTTGCGGGCGAAGTCCTCCTTGGACCCGTCACGGGAAATGGCCACGACGCGGTAGCCGAAGCGGTTCGCATACTGGATGGCCATGTGGCCGAGGCCGCCGAGCCCCTGGACGGCGACGGTCTCGCCGGCGGGGATCCCCATGTTGCGGAGGGCGTTGAAGGCCGTCATGCCCGCGCACATGATCGGGGCGTACTTGGCGGCATCGACGTGGGCAGGCACGTGCACGGCAGCCTGCGCGCGGATCAGGACGTACTCGGAGTATCCGCCCTCCTTGTTCTCGCCGTTGATGACGGGGTTGGCGCACATCTGAAGCAGGCCCTTCTTGCAGGCATCGCAGGTGCCTGATAAGCATTAGTAGTCGCCGAGGCCAACGTGGTCAGAACAGACCTCGGGGAGAGGACTCACCGTCATGGCCACCATGCCAGCCCGCACCGATGCGCTCGCCCACGCTCCACTCCACGCCTTCTCCGACGGCCGCGACTTTGCCAATCACTTCATGGCCAGGAACAATGGGGCTATGGTGCGCCGCCGTTAGTGGGGAGCCCTTGGCGCAGCGTATGGGGATGGTCCAGAGTGCTACTCACAAGCCGCCGCCCATGTAGCCGTGCTGGGCATAGTAGTCGGAGAAGCAGACACCACAGGCCTCGACCTGGACCAGGATCTCCCCGGGGCCGGGAAGCTTGAGATCGGCCTGCTCAATGGTCAGGGGCTTGCCTGCCTCCTTGAAGACGGCGTGCTTGTAGGTTTTGGGGAGCGACGACGAAGACATGTTGCTTGTACTGCTGCTCTGGCTGGAGCGATGTGCTAACCTGAGTTTTCGGCGTATCGAATCAAGGCGTCCGGTCAAAGTGGTGGGAGAGTCGGTCATCTAAATCAAGACGGGAGCTCGAGCTTGTGAGATTGTTGTGTGGCGAAAGAGAAGACCTGTTCTACGTCTGGTGGTGAGGCTTGCTATATATGTTCTCGGTCCAGGACCATCACGACTGAAGCTCCCCGATGGCCAGGAAGGCTTCACCAACACAGCCAACCCCTTGGCTTGCTTCCCGTCCTGTTGTTTCATCGGAGTTAGTATTTCCAACCCTTCCCTCCCAGCCTGTCAGCGCGGCCTAAGTCAGAAACCGGGCTGACAACGATGGCACTGGGTAATCGGTGATAGCCATGGTACCCTGGAGCTTGGCTTGGAATGCAGCAGCCCATGGCCTCCCGGAATGGGGGAGTTGGAAATAAGCAACGGCGGGTAGATGCCAGCCGCACTCGGGCGGCCTGCTGACCACCATGGTTGGAATGGGGAGGGGGGGCTGAGGCTGACATGATGTATACTTAAGTAAGTACCTAGATACATTACTAGGGCCACCCTACTACCAAATGCGGCAATTCTACTCCGCCCTCACGTAATCCAGCTGACTTTCCTCTTTGGGGAAAACCACCAGAAATGCTTGGTAATCTACTTATAGGTACGGAACAAGGTTTATGATTCTCTATAGTGGTCAAGATGGTCACGTTGTCTGCCGTAGAAACGAATTCTTCACCAGAGGTCCCAACACAGCGCAACGTTGTTGTTGTTGTATTGTTTAACGTCTAGGGGGCGGCGTAGCCGCTCCAACCTCCCGTGGGGTATGGGACGTGCTGCCTATCCATCTATCTATCTATGTGGGAAATACATACATGCTAGGGAGCATCTTGTGCCTCTTGGCTACTCTTTAGTGACCTTCAACCGCTCCATTTTAGTGCTCCGGTCTGGCCATCTAGGCCTCTCTGTGGTGCTTATAAGGGTATATGCCCCTTATTTCTCGGGGGGAGCTAGTGGGCTCCGTGTTTGTTTTTAGTGGGACGTACCCTATTTGATCTGTGGGAATAAAAGTAACGAAAGGAAACATAAGACTATAAAAGAGTAAGTGTGTGTGATCGTGCCGTTTTAGTGTTCACGGCTCGATGGGCGCCATTATAGAAGTCAATCATCAAGTATACCGAAGGCGGAGGAGAGTAATATAGAATAACCAATAAATAATCATGGCTAAGCCACCCTGACTAGAGAAGCGCTATTCCTTTCTGAAGATGCACGTAGCGTACGGTTTCTGATCCCCGTCAAAGCATGTCGCCCGTCGTGGCCGGCTCGCGTCCCACCAAATCCTTCACAATGTCTACATACATGGCCATGACCTGCTTGGCCTTCTCCTCGTCGAAGAGGCGCGTGTCATACTGCAGCTTGAGCTTGTTTCCCTTGGTGTCCTTGAACACCTCGAACATGATGGCATAGTTTACGTACATGGTGACTTTGCTCATGGCCATGACAATCCATCGCATAGTGCTCTGCTCCCCCTCTGCGGGCTCGAAGGGCTGGAAGAGGAACAGCGTCTTGGCGGCATATCTAGCACGGTCCACGTCCAGAGCCTTGTAGATGTCTCCAAGGCTCACCAGTCCGTTCTCCGTCATCTGCCAGAAGCCGTTCTGCGTGTCGTGGAGCAGTTGGGAAAGGGGGGTTTCGGTGCTATCGAAGCGCATGCGGAACGGCAGAAAGTTGGCGCAGGTGCCGTTGATGAGCTGCGGATCGTCCATGTCGACGTTGCGGCCTGTCAGCAAGTAGTCGTACGTGATGTCCGTAGAGCCTCCCGCCAGTTTGCTAAGAAGTAGCGTGTAAGCAGCCTGGAACACAATGGACGCCGTGACGCCCGTCTTCTGTGCGTAGACTTCGACCGGCAGGTCGATATGGCCCATGAGAGCGCCGCCGACCTTGGGATTGGTAAGGTTGGACGGGTAGGGGAACTGCTCGTGGCTCCCGGCGAGGTGCTCTTTCCAAAAAGCCAGCATGCGTGTCCGTTCCAAGGGATCGGCGCAGTACTGCACGAAGTCTTTGAAGGCGACCGACTTGGGCATGGGCGTCCCGTCGCGCAAGGCCGCGAACTGGTCGTCAAAGATACGCAAGAGTGTGCCGTCGTACATGGCATGATCGAGCTTGGTGCAGATATCCATGGTGCCATCGGGGTACCGTAGGATGAGATATCGCACGAAGGGCTTGCTGACGGCGAAACGCTGGTCCCAGTGCTGGCGAATCAGGCGCTCCCGGTCATCGTGTGTGGCGCACTCGACCATGGACAGGTCTAATACCGGCCGCTTGAGGACTATCTGCACCCAACTCAGGGGGTCGGCCGGGTCCTGTCGCATGTACATGGCACGGAGGATCTGGTTGTGCGCCGTGAGCTTCTGGGTCAGTTCGGTCCATTGGCCCAGATTGAATTCACGCGGCACACTGCGCACTGTCATGAGTTGCCAGAACTGGTCCTCGGTGTGCCCTTGGGTCAAGAACTCGACCTGACCAGGCGCGCAGGGATACATGTCCTCAATATCAGAAGCGTCCAGGCCTTCGCGTCGCAGCTGTTTGTGCACCGAATCGGCTACCTCGAACTTTATCTGCGCTTTCGGCCCCTTGGTCTGCTTGGTCGGTTTCATCCGCGCCGCCTGTTCGCGCAGGGACGGGTAGGAAAGGCAGTCGTTGACGGAGAGCGTCCAGTTGCTACGTCGCAGCATGCTGACGAGGTTGATGGCCGCAATCGAGTCGCCGCCGTGGTGGTAGAAGAGGTCGGCGATACCAATGGCTTCGACTTCGATATCGAATAGCTCGGCCCACGCGGTGCGTAGTGTCTCCTCTAGGGATGTCATCTCCCCGGACGTATTGACATTTGACGATGCAGCGACAGGCCCACCCGAGTAACGGGCCAGATCGGCAGAGCTTAATCCCTCAGCGAGGCTCTTCAGCATCTTCCTATTGATTTTACCAGAAGGTAACGACGGGAAGGACCAGAACGGCAGGAAGACTTTGGGCGCCATGTAATGCGCCAGGGAAGTAAGACGGGCAAGGATGAGCGCAGGCTCGACGATGGTCTTGGCTGCAAGATACTGGCCAGTCTCGCGCTCAGTCGCCTCGTCTCCTTCTTTCATCTCGGCGGGGAGGTAGCAGGCGACGATTGCAGGTTTCCTCTGGACTGTGGCGAGGATCACCGCCGAAGCGCCGACGAGATGGCTGGCATTGGTCAGAATGGCATTTTCAATTTCACCAAGCTCTATCCGGTATCCGTTGAGCTTGATCTGGCTGTCCTTGCGGCCGAGGCATTCGATTTCGCCGCTGGGGAGCCAGCGTGCGTAGTCTCCAGTTCGGTACAGGACAGAGCCGTTCTCGAGCTCGAGAAACGCGGAAGCTGTGACATCGGGGCGGTTCAGGTAGCCCATGGCAACTTGTCCGCCGCTTACGCACAGCTCGCCGACGGTTCCAAAGGGGACTGGCTGCATGCTCTCTGGATGCACGATACTGGCTTTGACCGCCTTCAGGGGGTAGCCGATACTCTTGAGGTTGCCCTTCGGTAGGACCTTGCTTACCGTCATGAGGATCGTCGCTTCAGTGGGGCCTGCGGTAGAAGAGTTAGCCATCAGATTGATACATGCCCAGCTGGATCCAGATCAGAAAGGGAGAAAGCCACGAACCGTAACCATTGTATACATCCATTCGAGTGGCCCAGGCGCTTGTAAGCTCTGGCGTGATTGGCTCGCCACAGACCAGGAGCGTCTTCAGGCTTGGGACCTCATCGGGGGAGATCAGCTTGGAGATACTGGGCGTAATCATGAGCTGCTTGGCCTTGAACGTATTCACACACCCGGCAAGATCCTCCATCAGGGTTTCCTGAGGTGCAATGCAAATGGTGCCGCCCGATCCGAGCACGGTGAAGACGTCGAAGTAGGATGCATCAAACACGTAGTTCAAGAGCCAGAGAGCCTCCCAGTCCTGGTCTACCTTGCAGGCCTCGATCATACCTTCGGTCGAGGCTCCCACGGCGCCATGCGAGACTTGCACCCCTTTTGGTAGACCCGTCGACCCGCTGGTGTAGATAACATATGCTAGGCTCTCGGGCGTGATACGGGCGGGGGGTTATCTCTCTAATCGGGGAATCCAGGGCATCGAGGTGGTCCATATTGATGATATCACCCGCGAAGGCAGCTAGGACGTCTACGTGGACGCTATCCGTGATGACGACCTTGGCGCCGACATCGCTGATCACGAACTCGTTCCGATCCCTCGGGTTCTTCGGATCCAGTGGAGTGTAAGCTGCACCAGCCTTGAGAACGCCCAAGACCGCGACCACAGTGCTGATGGACTTTTGCATACAAAGCGGGATGATCTGACCGGCCTGGACGCCTCGAGCCCTAAGCTCGCTGGCAAGGTTGGTAGCGGCCTTATCCAAGTCGCGGTACGACACCGAGTGGCCGTTTATATCTCTCAGGGCCGCCTTGGCGGGGTGGCGCGCCGCCATCCGCTCGATCAGGGTGTGGGCAAGAAGTCCGGGCTCGGTCGGCTGCTCTGTGGATAGAGAGTCTACATAAGCCATTTCTAGTTCGGATGCAGGGTTTATGCTGCCCAAAGGCGCGTCGAATCCTTTGACGAACGACTTGACAACCTCGACGACATTGCTCAAGAGCAGAGAGGCTCGGAAGGGTGGTATCTTGGACAGCAGCCGAAAGCGTGTGACAGTGCGGTCCGATTCAGCCTCCAGCATGGTGTAGTCTAGGTAGTTGGGCTCGTTCAAAGGATAGCGTTTGAGCAGGTCTTTGCTCGAGCTGGGAGAAATCTTGTCCTCTTTGATCAGGACATTGACCAAAGTGTCATAGAGGTCGACTTTAGCACCGGACGTTTGCAAGATATTGCGCAAGCCAAGCTGGGCTGGATTTAAACAGTCCCAGATATCGTCCTGGATGACACGTGCGAGATCCAGGGGGACTGGTCGGACTCAACCTGCACCCTAAGCGGGATAGTGCTGATAGTTGGGCCAGCCATGTCGAGGATCCCAACCACTGCCGCATCGCGGCCCGACAGCGTTGCTCCAAATACAACGTTATCTTGCGCCGTATGCAGGGACACAACAATGGCCCAAGCCGCGTAGATGAATGCGCCCGCCGAGATCTTGTGTGCTCCTGTCAAGGCCTGGAGGTCCTCGGCGATTTCCATCTCCACGACGTTGTTCTCGTCTGTCTGATGACCCAAGATGGACGGCGTGGCATCCTGGAGCTTTTGCTTCCAGAACAGGCCCATTTCAGACTGGTCTTGCTGTCTGGTGCTTTGCACAAAGGTCGAGAAGCTCGGCCTCGGGATCGGCTGCTGGCCTCGCATGACAGAAACTAGATCCTCGAGAAGGAACTCATTAGACCAGTAGTCGAACAAAGCATGGTGCATAGTCACGGCAAGCACGCCGTCCTTGAGTGCCGCAAACTGCACGTAGTTCTCGCCAGGCTCCGGGATTGGTTTAGGCATGCCCGAATACTCGCTCGCTGTAATAGGGAGATCACTCCACGACACTTCAGCCGTCTTCCGAATGACTTGCAGGAAGGATGTCTTATTCGTTACAAACGTGGATCGTAAAGTTGGATGCCACTTGGCTAGAGATTCTAGTGCTTGGCGGAACTCTTGCGGGCGGCCCTGCATGCGGTAATATCTGCGGTATACATATGTCGACTTGCCCAGGAGCGAATCCGCCAGGAAGGCGTCCTGCAGTGACGTCGTTGGGTACGCATCGGCCAGCCCGTTGCGGTCCAGCTTGGAGCCTTTGGGGATGAGTGAGAAAGGGGCCACATCAGCTTGTAACTCTTTATGTTGACTGGACCTAGTCACATCCCCTAAAGGTAGCCGCAGAATATCCGCCGCCGAGACATCAAGACGGATATCATAGGCTTTAGCGGCACAGCGGATAGCGTCCAGTGACGAGCCCCCTAGCTCCTGGAAGAAGTCGGAAGCGGAAATCCGGGTACTGGGCAGGTTGAGAACCTCCGCCCAGATGTCTCGTAGCTTTTGCGCCGCAGGAGAGAGCGTCCCGGTGACGTCACCGTTGTCACTGTCATCACTGTCCTGCTTGCCATTGACCGAGAACTCCAATAGGTTGTCCCTACCGAGGCCTTGGACATGCCTGGACAGCCTTGGGATGTCGACCTTGCCGTTGACATTTAGCGGGAGCTCCTTCTCCGGAATCCAGTAAGTAGGGATCATGTATCCTGGCACGTGAAGTTTGAGAAGGATCTTCAGTTCTGAGCGCAACCGTGCCCACTGCACCCCCGGCTTGGGAATGATGACCGCCACGAGCAATTTGCGGCCCTGGATCTCGGCTGATACCACGCTAGAAGTGTATACTCCGCCATGGGTCTGGATGATTGAGTTGGAATCACCTGGCTCGACACGCTGGCCGTTGATCTTGACTTGAAAGTCGATCCGGCCAACCATTTCAATGGATCCATCCTCGTGGGTTATGACCATGTCGCCCGTTCTGTAGAGTCTACCGGGCCCGAAGGGGTTCTTTATGAAGGCTTCTGCCGTCTTCTCCGGTCGGTTGATGTAGCGCACCGCCAGCTGGTTGCCTCCCAGGCAAAGCTCGCCGGGAACGAGAAGGGGGCATAGCTTAGTGGTCCCCGGCTGCAAAACAAACGCCGTCGTGGTGTCGCTGGGCCGCCCGATATTCTGTGGGTTCTGACCCAAAATCATCTCTCGACGCCAGTTGACTTGAGTGTTCTCGCTGAGGCCGTAGGCGTTCAGCAGCTCCAACTTGCCCACCCACGTGGGGATCAGGGCTGGGTTGATCAGCTCACCGGCCACCGTCATGCGTCGGAGACACGGAACAGTACCCGGCTCGATCAAGAGGGCGGTAGATGGCGTGACGTCAATCACATTGATCTGCATCTGGTTGATGGTGCGGCCGATGTGGACCGTCAGGTTCTCCTTGCTGGCCAGGCACAAGCATCCGCCCTGTTTGAGGGTAGACCACACCGAACGCTGAGCAGCCGAGAATACCGGGTTATGGAAGAGAAGCTGTCGAAGATGTGGCAGCGTGGGAAAAGCATCAAGGCCCGACGTTGCGGATGCATGGGTCTACACCAAAGGCCGGCATCAGTACGTGAATCCAGTCAACCGTCGAAACTAGGGCGGGCAGGGGACTTACATGCAGGACACCTTTGGGATTTCCGCTTGTGCCGGAGGTATATATGACGTAGACGGCATCGGAAGGCTCACAAACCCGCCCAAGGTTCGTGTCTTTGGCGCGGGGCGAGTGATGGGCAAGGAGGTCCTCGATGTTGATCTCGTTGGGGAATCGACCGGCTGTCGTCTTGTCCACGATGACGAAATCGGCCTTCACATCGTCAACAATAAAGCTATTTCTCTCTTGAGGCGTCTCCGGGTCCAGCGTGACATAAGCGGCCCCCGTCTTCAGAATGGCGATGAGAGGAATGATGAGGTTCAGAGAGCGCTGCACACATACGGGCACAAAGGAACCTCGCGCGGCCGGAAGCTGTCTTGCCACAATGTTCGCCATGCGGTTCAATTGGTCGTACGAGATGGGCGCGTCCGTCTCGAACTGTGCCGCCGGTGCAAATGGCGCAAGAGTGACTTGTTCCTCGAACAATCGGTGAACGGTGTCGGCAACGGGATCGGTCAGAGGCCTGCCAATATCCATGAAAAAGGAAAGCTCTCCAGGAGAAATCAGCTCAATCTCCCCCAATAGCTGGTCCGGTTTCTCAATCATGCTGGAAAGGACAGTGGCGAAATGATCGAGGAGAACCTCCATCTTGCCCACAGGGATACAGTTGTCGTGTACTGCCGACACCTTGACTTGGTCCCCGATACGGAGGCAAACGTTTGCTAGGTACGTGCCGTACTGAGGGCTCTTGGGTGGCATGCGCTCATCGCCGGAGATGGTGATCTTGAAGTCCGAGTCTGCCATGCCATGGTATGGTTTGATGGCGTCGAAACCTATGTGGGAGTACGACGAAGAAAGTATATCCATGCGCTCAGTGTCCACAACAACGTGAGCGACGGGAAGCTTGCTTGGGAGGTTCAGCCTGAGTGGGTACTCTAGATCAGCGAGGCCGATGACCGACTCATGGCCCAACACGGTCCGGTCCCGGCCCTCTACTGCAAAGAGGGCTGTACCGCCACTGGCCTGGCTGTGGCGGTTGAGCATGACTCCGAATGCAGTATAAACCCACGACTGCATCGAGGTGCCGTGCAGCTTAGCCACACTCCTGAGCAAGGCCCCACTGATGGGTGCCGTGCGATTGGTTGATGTCTCCGTGTAGGAATGGGTGCGCTCCGAGAGGACCGAGTGGAGAGCGGTGTGAGCCGAGCCACCCAGGGTCTCGGCCCAGAAACGTTTGGCCCGTGTGAGCTCACGCCCAGCTGTCTGGGAGACGTACTCTGGGTACGGAAGTCGGAGTTGTGGAACCCCGCCATTCACGATGGAGACCAGATCGGCCGTCAGGTGACGGAGCGACGTCCTGTCGGCGACTAGAGCCAATATGAGAAGGTGGATGGTGGGGGTGCCATCAGACCAGTCGAGAACCAGTCGGGCGGGTTGCTCAAGCCCTTGGGGGGCATCCTCGTCGTAGAACAAGCCCAGTTTGATGGTTGCTGGCTCTTCCAGGACGCGTTGGCGATAGGTGGTCTTGCCAGTGGCATCGACTCCCTTCACAATGACGGTCCTGAGAGCGTGGTTTTGGCGGGCTAGCGTTGACCACGCATATTGCAACCTTTCATAGTCTCGCACAAAGGCCGAGGGAAGGTCTAGTTCGAAGGATATGGGCTTAGAGACATCCGCCTCGACCTTGAGGATGGACTGCTGCACCGGAATGCAACCAAACTCTAGCTGGAATGGAGTGATGGGCGTAATCGGTGGCAACTCTATCTCTCCCATCTTGAACGCGTGCTTCTTGGAAGGTAGTTTTGAAGTAGGTATTGTTTTGGATCGAGTTCCTTCTGCCTCTCTCTATATTGTCAACTTTCGAATCTCTTGATGCGGCTGCCCGGTTTTATACAACTCTCTATTGTGTCTACCTAACTCAGCGTTGTGGTGCTTCCACCCCGTGCTGACGAGAGAATTTGGTTGTATCTATCCATGCAGTGGTCGTCGGGCTGGCGCCATGGATCGAGGATTTACTCTGCGCGCGCCGTCTCCGACAATAATTACTATAGACCTACACGGGGACGCCATGATGCCCACCACCGCTCGGCGCACACCTATCCTACGGAAATTTCCATCTTGCCCCTACACACCAGTCTCTCGGCCTCTATTGAAGGAGCTGTCGAGACTCAGAAGAGCAATAGCTCATGCAAGCTTACTTGGTGGTCCCAGCTTGCGTGGTCTACTGGACCAAAGAAAAAGGACAGTCTGAAACGCCGCGTATTTTGATGCCCTAAGCTGAACGCCACCTCTACTTTAGTGATGAGCTGTATATCGAGTTTCCAGAAACCAGATGCATCTCTCCCAAACAGTTAATCGTACCAACCTAAGCTGTGTTGTTACTTGGCAGCATATTAGTCACTTGGGGGTGCGTCGTACGAAACAGTATCGCATGGTAACCAATCATAGCGAATGATGACTGCTTTCTTTTCTCTCTCCACACCTACGCTCCGTGGGCGGGGTTTCTCAGCCTCGATTCTGTCTTGGATATTGTATTATTACTATCTCGTCCTTTGCTAGCTCTTACATACATGCACAAGTCATCCTCCATCCTGTGCTTACGGGCCATGGAAAACCATCCTAGCAAAAGACGGCACAACGAAGGATCAGCGCCCAATGCGGGAAAAGATTCCTGTTCAGGCCTCCCGGTGCTCCCGCTACTTCTTGGCCTGCTTACTGTCCACTTGCCATGAGGCTGACAGCTTTTTCTTCAACCTGGTGTGTCGCCGAGATTTTTGCTACTTTTGGAACATGCATTAGCGCTTGCTTATATGCAGGTCGATCCAAAGAGTTAGTCTCACGATCATCTCTCACTTTGATACGGAGCAATGGCTTCTAGAATGACAGCCTACCGGCTAGAGTTGCATCGCCAAGCGGGCTCAGAACCACCGACTTTGGAGACACATTTACAATGTCCGACCTGTTGGTCCACAGAGGCTGAGGTATATATGAGTGGATGACACAGCGACAAAGACACAAATCTCATCAGAACCACATAGCATCCCAGCGCCTCCCGGACCCTTTGCTAGAATACACTGCCTATCCTATCCTATCCTCCCTCCATTACCATACCATAGCCAACATGTTAGGCAGCGTCCTCCCCTTCTCCGAAGAGGTAGCAGACCGCGTCAGCGAGTACTGCGAGAACCGGTCCACCCCAATCACAGGAGATCTCCAGAAGCACTGGGAGTTCACGCGCGGCAAGTTTTCCGATGCCGACAAGATGTCATCGCGCCTCCAGGGGGCTTGGATGATCTTCACTGCTAAAGATCGCAAGCCCAAACGAGGTAAGTCTATTATTATACCCATATAGAACTATATTTGGGTAGGCAACGGCTGACATGCATATCTGCACAAATCGAACAGTTCTCGAAATCGGTTGTTTCAGCGGCTACAGCGCCTTGGCCTGGTACGAGGGTACCAAGAGCACCCAGGCCGAGATTGTCACCCTGGAGCTCAACTCCAAGATGATCGCCGCAAGTCGCAAGGCCTTTCAGGAGTACGGCGTGGAAGACCGTGTGAAGCTCATCGAAGGCCCCGCGGATCAGACGTAAGTACCAAGGGAATACAACTTGCTTCTTCGGCACACGCTGATTCTGTCTTTCCCACCCACATAGTCTGAAGACTCTTACTGGAGAGTTCGACCTCATCTTCGTCGATGCCAACAAAGACGGCTACGAGGGTTACGTGAAGACTATCCTAGACCAGAAGCTGCTATCCCCCAACGGTATTATTCTATGTGACAACGGTAAGCTCATAACGCGGCACATTCGTCCCGGCGTTTTACTAGAACCAAAAACTAATATGCAACATCTCAATCTCCAAACAGTCTTCGCTCGTGGTCTTACTATCGGAGCCGACTGCGCGCCATGGGTCAACGACCATATTCGCCAGTACTGGCTCAACTGTGGCCAGGCTCTGGACGGGTTCAACACCCGTCTCATTGAAGACCCTCGTGTCGACGTCGTCATCCTTCCCGTCTTCGATGGCGTTTCCCAGATCAAGTGGAAGGAGGCCTGAGAAAGCTTGTAGAAGACGCAGTATTCGATACATCAGCCGAGAGGGCTTGCAGGATTTCCTAATCTTCTTTCGGCCTTATGCATGAGAGAAGATCACGTTGTACGTAGCCACGCAGATAGTCGGTCACCTTTCGTGGAACTCATCCAACCTGTTTTCCCAGTTTCCACATTTGGTGCAAAAAGCAGGGTTTGCCTATAACTACTGGTTTCCTTTTCCAGCTCTCGGTTTTAGTGCCTCTTCGAAGTCCTGTCTATAAAAAGAACATACAATTAGCTGAGATTACCTGGTTCTCATATAAATGAAGCACATAACCCCTCTCGCACTGAGTTTCCCTATCATCTTCGCGGCTCTACATACATACATACAGCATCACCATGGCTCACACCCTGGTACTGGACTCAGCCACTGGGCTTCGGCTGGCCACCCATGATGCAGCCACATTGGACGGTAGCGCTGATGGCGACAGCAAAGGCAGTATTGGCGGCAACGGGGATAAAAAGGTGCACTTGCGCTTTCTCGCCTCCCCAATCAACCGTGTCGACCTCATGCTACTCGCAGGCCGCTATCCCATCGAGCCACAGTACACACAGGATGGATTGCCTATCCCAGGCTTTGACGGTCTTGGCATCATCCTGCAGTCGGAATCGACAACGCTCAAAGCTGGGGACCTGGTCATACCACGCGTCCTGGGGCTGGGGACATGGCGCCGCGAAGCCATAGTCCCCGCTTCGGCCCTCGTAAAGCTACCCGCCGGCATCCCGCCCCTCGCAGGTGCGCTGCTGCGCTCGGGCGCTCTCGTCGCCTGGCTGCTCCTGGAGACGGTGCGGCCGCTGCAGGCTGGCGACTACGTCATCATGTCGGCCGGCACGAGCAGCGTGGCGCACTTTGTGGTGCAGCTCGCGCGACTCAAGGGCGTAAACGTCGTCCTGGCGGTGCGGGACCGCGACGCCGCAGCCATGTCCGTCGTCCGCAACCGGCTTCTGGGACTTGGGGCGGCCGCTGTGTTCTCTGAGACCGAACTGGCCGCGGGCGCGCTGCCTCTTTCGAGCCAGCCAGTATTGGCCCTTGACTGCGTTTACGGACGCACTGGGCAGCTATTTTTGGACCTTCTGGCACCCAAGGGCACCTTCACCCTCGTCGGTCTACTGGCCGGGCCCAAAGCCACCATGACGGTGACGACGGAGCACTTATTCACCAAGCAGCTCACCTTGCAGCCATTTCGGGGGTCCGAGGTCCTGAAGAGTATGGGAGATGCCAAGGCCGAAGAGCTGATCGGCCACGTTGCGAGTCTTCTAGCTCAAGGGATCTTGAAGACGCCAGAACTTAGCGTGGTCTCTTGGTCAGGAGGCAGTGAAGAGTCATTGGAAAAGCGGCTTCTAGACGCTGTGGAAAAGTCCAAGAAGGATGCAGTGGGGACAGGGAAGATGGTCTGGGATTTCAACTGATGCTGAATCCCTAAGCAATTCTCACGGGATTAGCACTAGCATTTGCAATGGACCTCAATGCACTTGAGAATGGTTTATTAGGACAGGGAAGGTGTCCTACATTATGCTGTTGTGAATCCGGTATAGCTCAGTAGCCAAAAACGCGCCAATCATCCATGTACAATCTTCTAAATAACATGAATGAGCTCTGACTCGCCATACCTGAAAATGCTCGAAGAGGGCACCAAAGCCCCAATGCAATGCCAGAAGAAATCTTATGTCGGCTAGAATCCCAGGTCTACTCATCAAAAACGAAAATGGACAAAAACCACCAGCAGAGGAGTTCAGCTCAGTGGTGAGGCTTGCACATAACCCGCGATCGTACTCAGCCCACGATAGCGGGTCCGCTGGAAAACATTTTGCGCTTCTATTACTTGGAGTCAGTAGCCGGTTCATTTGCGGGATCCATGAATTACTCACGGTAAAGAGGAGAGAAGCGATGAGGCTGAAAGCACCAGCGACGTAAACCAGGATGAAGGTGCGACTGAGCGCATCAACGATGATGTCAATAGTATCAGCACGCTGTTGTTCAGTGAGCGTCTGAAAGAATGTGTTGCTTGTTCCGGCAATAAGCAGCTGCATATCGACGCGGGATAGATCGGGCAGCAGCGTGCCCAGTGCGTTTAGGGATGTGTTGACGAAGACGGCACCTGCGATGGACAACCCTATGCCAATACCACCGAGCTGAGCTATCATGAGAGAAACATTAGCCACGTGCCACTTGCGGCATATCAAGGAAGGCCGCGGCTCACCGAGCATCATGAAGCTAATGCCATAAGCCATATCGGCAGGAGGTATCAGAGCTTGGATCACGGCATATCCGGCCTGAATGAAGCATCCAGTGCCAATGCCTAAGAGGACCTCGTAACCATAGATGTTTGCGGTAGGAGTTCTCACAGTTGTACGAGCTTTTGGCAGTTAGTGAGGTCTTGCTAAGATGACATCGACGGGGGGGGTCGACATACAGAGCAGCACACCGCCGATCAGAGTGAGAATGCTTCCAAAGATGTACCATGGCTGGAAATAGCCGAGCTTTCCCACTAAAAGGTCTCCTGTCAGTTCATGCTGGACTTATTTTCCCATTTAGGACTTACTAAGATGTCCGTTGAGTAGAATGGAGACGCTGAGGACGCAAATGAGCGGCAAGAGGCGGACAGCGGCTTCGATAGGGTCATCGCCTTGGGTGAACTGGAAGTAAAGCGGGATATAGTAGATGGGGATGAATCCAGCGGTATTCACAGCTGACGCGATGGTGTAGAGGAGTAGTGCATTATGGTTGCGCATGAAATGTATTGGGAAGATGCGTCTCTCGGTGGTTGTGAGGATTGCAAATGTCTGTTGGACGGCAAAGGCAATGAACAGCACACCGGAAACCACAAAGAGGGCAATCGTAGTGCCGCTGTTCCAGGCGTAGAGGGTGCCTCCGAATTGGATGGCCATGATCAGAGTGATGATGGCGCCGATGACAAGGATGCTGCCGACGATGTCGAATTCGCGGAGCAAGTCCATATTTCTACTTCCTTTGCGTGGCTTCCATGACGGAATGCCAAAGATGTACACGGGGGCGAAGAGACCAGCGACGCAGAGATTGATATAAAACGCCCACCGCCATGTCGCTGATGACTCGGTGAAAGCACCACCAATGACGGGGCCGAGAATGATGCCGATACCCCAGACCAAACCACTGCACACGTATTCCGTTAGTTCCAAGGGCTGCCCATGACTCCAAATGGAGCATTTTATGTACTCAGGTATGCACATACACGAAACTGAGGTATCCGGGTCGTTCACGGTCTGAAGTCATGACGGACAGCAATGTCATGACGCCCAGATACATGCCGTTGCCACCAGCGCCGGCAAGAACCCGACCGACGATGAGGGCCTCGATATTGGGAGCAGCACCGCATAGTGCAGAGCCGACGTTGAAGATGAGAGATGAGAGGATGTAGAGCCATTTGGCGTCAAACAGACTGTAAAGCTTGCCGAATGGCAAAACCACGGCGACACCGCCGACCAGGAAACCCACGGAGAGCCACGGTAGGTTTACAACGTTTCCGAATTCATTGGCAACGGTCTAACGAAAGCGGTCAGCCTCGGGGCTGCACCCAAGCGCACGCACTCAGGGCCAACTTACGGGTGTGACGTCTGCGACGACGGTGTTGTCCATAGCATAGAGAAAGATGCTGGAAAGAGTCGACATGACGACGAGAACCCAGAGGATGCCATGCACGCTGCGAGGAGAGGCATGGGTGGCGGCGTCCTGCGCGGCATCGGCGTCGGGGCCTCGGTTGGCGTCGCTCGATGCGGCCATCTCGGGGTCGACGGGCTTTTCGATGGAACTTGTGGTGGTCATTTTGGCAACTTGGATGATTCTGCAATTCAGAGCCGCTGCGGGAGTCGATGTAGGCCTTCTTCGCGAGTTATAACGGCGAAGGGCAGAGGTAATTAGTCGGCACCTGTGAAGGATCAGTGCTCTCGGCTTACCAAGATGACAGGCAGCAGGTGCAAAAGAGGCAAGGCGGAGGGAGGCTCAAGAGGCTTTCCGAGCGGATTAGATATTAGATTGTATGGGCCATCAGCACAGAAAGACAGGGTTGACAGCCATTTCAAATCAGGCATCCCAATAAAGCAAGTCATAACAATTTCGTTGGCATGGCATGGACATGAACAATGGGACCCCAATAGCCCTATGGGGAAGGTACGCAGGTACTTGCAATGCTTGGTAATACGCTGGATTACGTCACCCTCATTCCTCATTTGGTTACCACGCTTCTCAGGGCATCTTCCAAGCCCGGAATCTCTCCTTCCAAATCAATGCGCAACGCCTTTGTAATACGCGCGATCAGCACATAGACACCCAGGACCACGTAGACCTCGACGAGCTCCTCTGTCGTCAGCAGTCGCTTGGCCTCGTTGACGGTCGGGATGTCATTGTTGTACGTGGCCAGCTGTTCATCTACCAGGTCGAGGATGGCGCGGTCGCGCTCCGTAAACAAGGCCTCCCCGTCCAAGGCTTTCCGCCCACCTCCCACGGTGCTTTTCAGCGCGTCCAATTTGGCTTCAGGCATGCCGTTGATGCGCGCAACAGGCGCGTTGACCTCCCATTCGTACTCGGCATCCAGTGTGGCTGATATGCGGAGCACAACCAACTGCCACTCCAACAGAGGGAGTGTACGTCTCTCGCCGTCGAAGAAGGAGCCGTAGACGCCCATCAGCGGCGGGAATGAACCATGCGAGTGGCCCAGGAGATGGAAGATATTGCGTCGGTAGGGAAGACGGGAAATGGCTGCTGACACATCGGGCGGAGCATTCTCAAGCTCGAGATAAGGGACAAGACAAGTCTGTTCTTTTGCCATGGCTCTACATTCGCTAAGCTGCGTCTATTGGAAGAATCAACACCTAGAGCTAGAGGGCATCTTGCCCGTCACAGCGCGTCCATCCACCCCTTTTGTAAGCATTACCTCTCCACCTGGGTTTATCCCATGATGGATGATGCTATTTGGGACCCCACGCTAGCCGGAACGACGCTAACTGCCATGTGCCGCGGCAGCGGGCTTAGTAGCGAAGCATCAAGACTTATGTTGGCAATCCTTCCCGAGTGCGGGTGCTGCCGTTAGAGACGGAAAGATTAGTAAGAGGCCGTGCGCTGATGTTCACACCTGCTTAGCAATACCTTTATGTATAAGTACTTACCTAAGCATGCCCGTTTTAGGAAATACCGGATGTGGTAATGCCAAATCTAGTTAGCGCCTCTCTAAACCCACCCCCTCCTCCTCCCCCTTCTCCATACTTCCTCTTTAGGAAATACACTAGGAATCCCTGCGATCGTCGTGGGCGGGCCGCATCTCTGAACGGCTTCTATCCTTGCACGCTGGCCGTGAGATTCTACGCATCCATCATGTCCTACGATCGAGACTGCACAATCGTGCCCTTGATGAGCCTCGATGCCGGAGAAGCTATCATGTATCATGGTGTGATTGGTCATGTTGCTGCCAGATGAGATGACAGACTAGCAGAGGTCAGACTTCTATATCGTTGTGATAATCCGTAGCATCTTGCACTGCATCGCATCGCTCAATACTACCAAACTCCACAACCGGTATTTTCAGATAGAACTATGAGCTCAAACAGCACCTCTGCAGTCCACTTGTTGGAAACCATGCCCCAGGCATGGTGGCAATGGGCCAGGTTCAACCCCTGGATCGCCATCGCCACCATCCTTGTGGGTCGCCTCATTCTGACCAGGTACCGCAAGGGCCTTCGGCATGTGCCTGGGCCTTTTACCGCTTCTTTCTCTAGTTTCTGGAAACTGCGGGCCGTCTGGAATGCGAATATGCATCGCGAGAACATCCGGGTCCATGAAGACTACGGCCCCATCGTCCGCATCGGGCCCAACCATGTCTCGGCGAACGACCCAGAGAGCGTGCGCGCCATATACGGGGTCAAGAACGTCTTTCCTAAGGTATAGCTCATCATTTCTGCATTTCCATCTCCATCTTGCTCTAACGACCCATCTAGTCGGCCTTCTATCCCCTGGCGGAGGCCATCTATAATGGGAAATTCCTGCCTACGCTTTTTACCACCGAGAGCAACGCGTATCACATGCGGCTCAAGAGTGGAGCCATGAAGGCCTTCTCTATGGACGTCATCATGGGTCTGGAGCCTTTCGCCGACAAGTGCATCGATGTGCTACTCCGGCGCCTCGGTGAGGTTACGAACAACGGCGAGAAGCCAGTGAACCCCATCGACTGGATGCAATACTTTGCCTTTGACGTCCTGGGCGAGATTAACTTTTCTAAGAATCTTGGCTTCATGGAAAAGGGGTACGACGTTGATGGAATCATTGGAGCCATCGGTGGCATCTTGGGATACGTGTCCGTGGTAAGTCTTGCTAGTGTTGCCCTTTTTTTTTATCTACGCGACCCCGGACCAAATCTCACCTCATCCAGATCGGACAGGTTCCACTGGTGCACAAGTTCCTCCTCGGGAACCCTTTGCTCCCGAAGCTGTTTCCCGCTATAGAGAAAAGCAACCACGTGCTTCAGTTCTCATTGGCACGGGTTCAAGAGCGAGTCAAAAACCCCGTCGACCGCCGGGACCTGCTGAATCAACTGCTAGCTACTCATAAGCAAGACCCGCAGGCCTTGACCATGGACGAGATTATTGCCATCACCACAACCAATGTGTAAGTAGGCTTTTGAACCCCAACCATCAGCCACAACTAACACGCTACGTCGCAGCATTGCGGGGTCTGACACGACAGCTGCATCTTTGGCCTCCGTAATGTATCACTTGTGCAAATACCCGCAGGCGCGGTCAAAATTGCAGCAGGAGATAGAAAGTGCAGTGCGTGAGGGTCGAGCTTCGAACCCTGTCACATACGCTGAAGCGATCAAGCTGCCCTACCTGTGAGCATCTTGGAAAGCTACATTGCAATTCTTGACCCTAGTCACTGAACCATTCTAGCTCCGCCGTCATTAATGAGGCGATGCGTATCCATCCGGCCACGGGCTTCATCCTCGAGCGTCGCGTACCCAAGGGTGGCATAACCCTACACGGTATCTACTTGCCGGAGAACACCATCGTCGGCGTGAACGCCTGGGCTCTGCATTATAACAAGGACGTCTTTGGCCACGATGTCCACGCGTTCCGTCCGGAACGCTGGATCGAGGGCGGCGAGGAGAAGATGAAGGAAACGAGGAGAAACATGTTCGCCGTAGGTTTTTCTCAGCTGTTTCTGTCGTTGCCGACTTCACGAAGATATGCTGACAACCCAACGCAAATAGTTTGGTGCCGGACCTCGCAGCTGCATTGGAAAGAATATCTCCATTTTGGAGATGTGGAAAGTCATTTTCGAGTTGTACCGCACCTTCGACATCGACCTTGTCGAGGGGAAGGAATGGAATGAGAAGGGACACTGGTTTGTCACCCCGAGTAACATCGAGATGTATTTCAAGCCGAGAGCTCAGTAAGAACTTCGGATGCGACTCACAGGTTGTTGTGGTGGGATGGCGTTGGACGATGCACTTAATACTGCGAAATAAACTCCTCCGTTATTAGACCTGCTATCTCCAGCTACGGTAAACCTGCTGTTCCATACTAATTGAAACGAGTATCTAAAGAGTAAAACAGCCAAGATGAGCGTCGGATTTGCGCCAAACCTAAAATGTGTCTCCGAAGACTTGTCTGGACATTTGAGATCGGCTTGAGCTGAATCCACTGTAGGGGGGGGCAAAAGATATAGACATATTACAACTTTGTATGCTGGGACAGAATTCATGCCACAGTCCTCTGATGATTTTGTGCGCCACGGTGTCTCAATGAAACGGTTGCCTGCAAATATCCAAACCCAGTGTATAAGTTTAACTAGACACTAATAACAAATAAAGCAAAACTATAACCGCCCATTCTATAATATAATGCCCCCCCCCAACATGTGATGTCTCTAGTTTACAGATGGCCATGCCGGGTCAGAAAAAGAACCGCTGCGCCTAATTATCGCCATAGGCTAGCTACTTCGAAACCTAGCATTTCCGGGAGATTCTACAGGCAATCTTTTCGGCCAAAGCATCTGGATAAATACTTAGTCAGCACAACCATCTCACGTGAAGTCGGCGGGGACGGATAACGAACAGATAGTAGCCTGGGGATGACCCGGCGGCAGGAAAGGAAAAGCCGAGGCATCCACGACGCGCAGGCTCTGGACACCAATGACCTTGGCCTCGCTATCGACGACGGCGTTAGGGTCATTGGCCCGCCCCATGCGACAGGTGCTAGCGCCGTGGAAGATGGTGTTGTAGCTCTTGCGGATGATGGCGCGGATCTCGTCGTCGGACTTGGTCGCGGGGCCCGGGTAGGCCTCGTCGCCAAGGCGGAAGTGGGCCAGGGCGTCGGACTGCCAGAACTGGCGGGCGCGTTTGAACCCGGCTAATGTCAGCTCGATGTCGACGTCGTCCACCAGGAAGTTGGGATTCAGCACTGGGTGCACCAAGGTGTCGGCCGATGTGATGTTGACAGACCCCCGCGACCGTGGCATGCTGAGCACCACGGCCAAGGACGCGTAGTTGGCGCCGTCAAAGGGCTTTCCAGTGGGCCGTGTATCTGTCTGCTCGCCCACGTACGCGGCGGAGCTTATATACTCGATCTCCGGCCAGTCGGACGGGTACTTGGCCAGTTGGTCGCGAGTGCGCTTGGACATGGACGAGCGCAGAGGCTCGGGGATTTTCTCCCAAGCGAGGATTTCGGTGATGGGGTTGGAGTACATGCCGGAGCCATCCTTGTGGAAGCTGGCGGCCTGCCGGGCGGCGAAGATGGGGTCCTGCAACGACGAGATGGTCGGTGCGTTCACCTTGTAGGTAACAGCCAGGATGACGTGGTCCTCCATGTTCTGGCCTACTCCCGGGCGGTCCGCGACGACTGGCACGTTATTGCGCCGGAGCAGGTCGGCGGGTCCCACACCTGAAGCTTGCAAGAGCTGCGGCGATCCGACGAAGCCACCGGACAGGACGACCTCTTTCCTGGCCGATAGCGTGTATTCAAGTCCGCTGTTCGCAACCAAGACACCGGTGGCTCGCTTCTTGCCGTCAAACAGAATGCGCTTGGCCATGGCCTGGTTGTAGATGGTGTAATCGGGGTTCTGGAGGGTTGGCCGCAGGAAGGCCGTCTCGGCCGACTCTCGAACGCCATTGGGCTGAATGGTGGTCATGACGTAGGATTGCCCCAGCAGAGTGCCATCGAGGAAGCTACCTTTGATGATGTTGATTCCGATCGACTTGAGGCCAAGAGCAGCCCAGGTGGTGAAGGCTTGTGCGTAGTTGGGAAAAGTCAGCGAAACACCAGTAGCAGGTGCATTATTGCGAGAGGCCAGCCTGGCATCGTAGACAGGCGTAGCATTGGCGAATCTCAGCTCTGACCGGGGAGGGGAGAACCTGACACTCTTCTCGAAGTACGGGAGAAAGTTGTCAAACCGGTAGCTTGCGTCGTTCACGGCGTCGGCCCACATCTTGAGGGAGCCCTTGGTTGGTCTTTGGTAGGCCATGTAATGCCTTCCTGAGCTGCCACCAAAACATTTCCCGCGCGCATAATGCATGGGCACGTTGTCCGCGCCCTGATCCAAAGGCTTTAGCATCGTATACTGGGTAGCCTCCAGGGTAGAATAGAGTGTGACCAACCTTTTGTGGGGCTGAGATATATCCCCAGTCGATATCGGGTTGAAAGTCGTTCCTGTCTTTACCAGTCCAGAGATAGTCGCTGGCAGGAGTCTGGCTGAGATTTCCGTTGGAAATCTCGTAGAAAGAGCCCGCTTCTACCACGGCAACGCTGCCAGCTTTCTGCTCCACAAGTCTGGCGGCCATGGTCAAACCGCCGACGCCTCCGCCGACTACGACATAGTCGAATGTACGATCTCTGCCAGGCACGCCAAAGGATGCCAAGACATCTTCATTGCTTATTCCAGCAGGACCTGCAGGATACTTGTTTCCATCCGGCGGGGGCGGGGGCGTGGGAGGAGGCGGCGGAGCCGAGGGAGGGCCGACAGGGACAGATTGTACAGCAGCTCCGAACACGAGGAAGAAATAAGGCGAATACATGATCAAGGACACTTCTATAAGGTGCCGAGTAAGGGGGCGTTTCTGGTGATACGAGGTCAGAGGCTGGGAAGAGCGAGTCCCGATCTTTCTGGTTGATCTACGATGCCTTCATTTCTTCTGCTGTTCTGCCTGGGCCCAAGTCACAATTTATACACCACGCTCTCGTCGTCACCTACATCGCCGTTCTCGACTAGACAGAAAGCATAAGACCCGGTAAGCATGGTTCTTCTGGCTGAGTAGCTCACCCAGCTTCCTCGTCATCGCCCGTGGCTTGGAGCAGGTCCCCCAAGGATCTCGAAGGATGGCCATCCTTAGGAGGCCGGTCGGGTCTTCGACTTTGGTGCCATGATTCCCCTTTGTCCCATGGCCCCCTCGGATTCAGCCCTAGCACCTGATCCTTCACGTATGAAGGCTGACACTGGGAGCTTTTCAAGCCCGCCACAATGATTGATGGTGGTTTCCGGAAATAGCATTCCCTCCTTGCACCCGATTGAACACCGCGTGACGAAGTTTCCGCCAGCGGCCTCGGGAAGACTTGGTGTTCACTCCAGTCGAGAGGCCGGCTTCCAGGTAGCTGAGTTGAGTTCCTGTTAGTTGTGATCAGTTTCGTATGGGCTGGACCGATTGTGAGTAGTCGAGGAATCTGACGCGGCCGAGCGTTATGCCACAGGAGGATTCTGCTCCTCATATTTGGGCCTGCTGACACGACGCCACAGAAGGGGCTAAGTTTCAGGCAGGCAATAGAGGGAAGCTGAGAGCGGCTGGAGACCGAGGTGAGAAAGATAATCAGTGTTTCTATTATCAGCTCAGGGTCTGGACCCCATGGTGAGAGTAGAACAAGCTAGGAGATGACGGCCTAGTCCTTCAGCTGGACGGTCTACATTTATTGTGTTTCATTCTCCGGTCAAGTCCGAGGCACACGCGTGACGCGTCGATGCAGGCGTGCAGAATTTCCCGTCCATCGAAACACGAACGAGGAAGCCGGGCGGGGTCAGGCTGAGATGAAAATAGGAAGCACGCTTTCTCTTCCTCAGGAGTTTGTATTGATCCGACATTCAGTTGCAGTCGGAGTAAGGCATGTCTTACTTGGAGCGGTGGCTGCAAGTGTTTGCTGCGGCACTACCATTTATTGCCACGCCGAGTTATTCTACAACGAGACCCATTTTCCTTTGGTGATGATTGCAGAATGAAGGCCCTGCATGTCAGACGAGGCGAAGACATGCTCCGCCAGTAGTGGTATAATATATGAGAAGTTTAATAGGAGGGTGTGGAATTAATAACCAAGTAAGTAGTCAGCAGTACGAGGAGGTACATAGGATTTTGTATAACGTAGTACTGCAGGTAGTAGAGCGGTGGATGGAATCTAGATGGTACAACAGCAGCGGTTACTTGCCGTCGCCAAGTTCTAACGAGGTAAGCAAACCTCGCCGGGACGGGCCCATATTATGTCAGAAGATAGGTGTGGCGGGGGTGGCGGTGCAACCCAGGTGGCCTGATAGGACCTGATAGGACCTGATAGAACCTGATAGGACCTGATAGTTTGACACCATAAGCTTCATGCCGTGCTCCCCCACCCACCCAGTCCCAGTGGCGCGGAATCGTGACCGCCATCCCAAAAATACCCCGGTCCGGTCCCGCCTGCACAACCTGCCCCGCCCGTAACTCGTCAAGCCCAAACCCAAGCTACTGCGAATCTGCGATCGGATCGGTTCACCAAGATCATCGACAGGCACCAACCATGGTGCGGCCAGCCTGACGGACAATATCATCGTTGGCACCCACTCCCTACATCTAACCAATTCAATTCCAGACAAGTTCAGCCCTGCCGCTTGAGCCAGATTCAACATCAACGAAGGCGCGTTCTGGTCTGACAGTCTGACAGTGACTGATCGTCGCCTACGTGCGTGCCCACCCATCATCATGTTCATCACCTTCAAGAGCTCCAATCCTCAGAAGAGGAAGGGCGGCGTCGACATGGAGCAGATGGTCGCGCGAAACGCCCATCGTCCGAAGCCAGCATCAGTGGTAGTACCACCTGTGGAACCGGCGCCAACACCCGCGTCCGTCCCAACTCCCCCGACCACCACACCCGCTGCCGCTCATCCGATGCGCCAATGGCAATGGCGTCCCGGCTCCCGGCCGCCATGTATATCTTGCCAGGGCAAAAACGTGAGTACATACATCCCCCCCCCGTCCCGCGCCAACTCCGTCTCCAGCAAAGCCTGCCCTCGGACCCCCGATTCCAGATCCCATCAGGCTCACCTCCATGTCCGTTTGACCCAAAAAGCTTTCTTGTACAGGCCTGTTACGCGATTGCGATCGATGTATAGAGAGAAAGCAAGCCTGCCTATTCTCCATGACCCGTGCGCAGGAGCGACGACGCCAGACTCCCCCTCTAGCATCAGCCTCAGCGCCAGCGGGAGCGCTAGCGGCAACGGGGACTTCAATCAGAGTCCACCCACGTTGCCGTCCGACCAGTCCGATCAATTACCCCCGACCCATCATCCCATCCGAACCTCAGAGGGGTATGCTGTCCCACTGGGGCAAGGCGCCTTGGTGGGTCCTGAACAAGATGAAGACCTTGACCAGGACTTTGACCTCGACTTCTATCAGGCGCAAGATCAAGATGCATATCCAAACAGTGGCTTCGATGATACAAATATGTACCCCAATGCCGACATGTTGTCCCAATTTGGCCTCCACCCCGAGGAGCAGCATGCTCTGGCCATACAATTTGCCACTGCCACAGCACAAAGCCCCGAACAACGACTCACCACCGCGTCGCAAGGAGAAGACGCCGTCTCTGCGGCCGACAACCCGAACAATCTCGCCAACTTCGGCATGGCGGGGCTCCAGCAGCCGTTGACCACCCCGAGCAGCGCCATTTCCGCCACGCGCAACCCCGCCACCACCTTTCCCGACGACGATAACAACGGCAGAAAAGCCAACACGGCCTTTGTCTCCCCTTCTGATTCCTCTTCGTTGTCCGCCTCACAAAGGGCCTCGTCCGCAGAGAAGCACTCGTCGCACTCGCTGGCGGGCTCGTGTGCCTGCCTCAACGATATGCTCAGCGTGGTGCAGCAGCTTGACGACGACCACTTCGGCATCACCAAGCTCTCGCTCGACCAGGTTCTGCAGCTCCAGAAGTGGTTGATGGCCCAGTGCAACAAGGCGCTCCGATGCCAGTCCTGCCAGCGGCTGCCCACGGTCCATAGCGTCCTCGTCATCATCTGCGACCGCCTGACCGAGATGTTCGAGTGCATCCATAAGAGAACGAAGCGAATTCATCAGCGTGTTCTCTCGGACGAAGAAGCCGCTCCTCAAGCAGACGCCAGGGACCTGCTCTACCCAGCCCAACTCTTCTGCGGTTCCACGGGCGAAACAGTAGGTTTGGCCACTTGCAACCCTGCGCTCTTCAAGCCCGTGTTCCAGGATACATACTCGTACATGGAGCAAATCCACATGATCAAAGCGTTGCTCAGCTTGCAAGTTGATGGCTTTCGGGACCTCCTCGTGCGGGTACGCAGTTCGAATCAGGCCTTGGGTAGCCAGGCCCGCTTGTCCAAGGTGGCATCATTGATATCACGTGTAGAGAAGGCGTTTGCGAACATTGACGAGGTGATGCAGGCCATCTCCATCTTCTGCGATGCATAACAGGAATAAGAGATAAAGAATTCATGACGGAACGAATGGGGGGACGCATGATGATTTTTAGGTTCCCGGGCACTTGCATCGGGAAAAGAGAAAAATGGAGAACAAAAAAATGTGTCGCATGCGACAGAGAGCAACAGGGGTAGCGGAAAAGCTAGTATGTACTGTATTCATAGGAGATATAAAGCGCTCACTAAAAAGGAGATCCGGTCTACGGTGCTATATACTTACTTCTTACTTATATAACAAAAGAGAGTGTAATTGCACCCAGCCTCTACGAGGCTAGGGGTAGCACCCCACAGTGGCTGGTGTGCTACACCCCTGTCAATACTATGACTGAAGGACGGCGAGCGGACGGGGGCTCTCACACCAGGTGCAGTTTTGATCAATTTACTCGCATTTCCATTTCTTCTTACACTGTGGCAAGAACACTATCTGTCCCTAATCAGTCTGCGCTGGAGCGAAGTCCTTCATGAAGACGGCGACAAAATCCTTCTTGCCCAGCGGGGCGCCCTTGCTGCGGAATATCGCGTACATGATGCTCAGGTGGAAATAGACGATGGGCAAGGCGTACTTTTGCACAAAGTCGAGCGCCGAGCAGCGCAAGTCCTGGCTGAAGAACCAGCACGACACCTGAACTGACTCCTTGCCGTCGACGTCTGCCGGCTTTACGGCCGCCAGCAGTTTTAGCGTTTCGTCTGTCTGTTCATGAAGTTGCACGAGGGTCTGGTCACGCTGCGTGATGTCGGCCGCGAGCCTCTGGCCCCCCCCTGCCAGCTGGTTGATAGTGGTGCGCGCCACTATCAGGACCACCAGGACTTGAAGCCTCATGTTGAACATGTCCGGGTAAATGCGCTCCGACAGGAAGCTTTCCGGGTCCAGGCCACGCTCGCGCGCAAATGCCTCGCCCTTTTGCAGTATCTGCTTGGTGGTCTGCACGACCTCGGTCAAGACCGGGATGCTGAGATCATAGAGGGTTGTCATCTTGTTAGACTCGACAGAGCAGAGAGAGAAAAACGACTTGGAGAAAATTGGAGAGAATGGTTTAGGGAGGCTCGAGAGCTTGGGGGTGTGCTTTGATGACTTTGGACGGCTGGGGACTATCCTCGGGCAGGGCCACATCGGCTGTAAAAGTAGTGCTCATCACACATATAGCGTAAGCAGCTTGAAACAAAGCATGGGGTTCCGCGAAAGCTGAGCCCTGTAGCTGTGCACATTAGGAATTGCCTCTTTAGGCAAGCCCTTACAATAGTACCACACGCCTTGCCCTAGTCGCCCATCCTGACTAATAGTCGCGTCTACTCAATCTTTCCCCTTTTAGGCTATGTAAAGTATGCATGCATAGGTACTTACTTACTTACATCACACACACATACCTGCCCACAAGGATGTTCCTAGGGGGCTTTGATAAGCAGCGGGCACTGGAATGACGGTGCAAAAGCCATACCTTCTATAATAGGAAAAAAGTGTGCCTTGCATTCGTTCCAGGGCCAGCCAAATGTAGGCCAAGGGGTGATCCCACGAAGACTAGACTCAATCCCCCGTCCCTTTTACGAACAGAGCAAATCCAAAATCTATGACTGGTTGAAATGTAAGACGGCGCAGGATCTAAGATGTTCAGGTAACTGGATAAGACGCACGTGGCAGCAGTAGGAGACCTCTCTTCTTCGACAGGCAGCGCAAATCGTAGGTGTGCAGTGGAAGATCATTGTCAAATTAGAGTCGCGGATATTTCAGGCACCACCCTTTCATCCAAGGCTATGTTCCAGCTCCTGGCTATTGCGAGGTTGGCTCTAGATCTCACCTCTCCCTGATCCCACCACTCCTGTTCACCTGATCAGCATTATGGCATCCTTCATGTCATGCCTGATTAGCGCCTCGATACGCGCCACGTGCTGAGAGGCTCAATCTCAGGATTTTGCCCTAGACGTTGCCAAAGCCCCCTGGGTGGCTGCGCCTTTCTTTATGTCGTCTTCCCACCACTCAAAGGCCAGGAAAACATGATTCATGATGATTGTCCTAATGGTAAGACTTGGCTTTAGCACATAATTAACACGAGAAGGATCAGAATGTTGCCTGTGGGGCTGAAGAGGCACTTCCAGCCTGGACTTGAAGCTCACCCTCCCTTATTGCGTTCTGGGACGTGCTTGGAAGACTAGGGCGGTGATGGGCCTATTTTGGGGGCATAACATCTGCTCTGACTGTACGATTGTTCCTGTAATAGTAAGATAGATATAGATATAAGAGCGTTGAGGAAGAGCGTTTCTTTCCCAGGAAGACCGATAGGCAGCACAGGATAGTCTGATACATCGTATAGAATCCAAAGAACTGTTTTCTACTCAGCAAAGAGCCTTATATCACATAACTTATCCGCCACTTTTCATACTCCCTATTCTTTAATGAAACCTCATCTGTATCTATTGGCAGGCCTAGCTACTGCAGCAGGGATCAGTGTGCATCAACGCTCGCCCGGCAGCGAAGCCGCCAGAAATGTCGAATACGAGTACATCGTCGTCGGGTCTGGCCCAGGCGGCGGTCCTCTAGCGGCGAACCTAGCACGTAGAGGTCATAAGGTACTTCTACTAGAGGCTGGCGATGATCAGGGGCTCAACCTCAACCAGACAGTTCCCGCATTTGGACCTACGTCTTCCGAAGACGAGACCATGAGCTGGGGGTTCTTTGTTAAGCACTTCGCGGATCCAAAGACGGCAGCCCAAGACCGGAAAATGGCCTGGGACACGCCCCAAGGGACCGTGTACGTTGGTCTAGACCCGCCAGCCGGATCGACTCAAAAAGGAATCTTCTATCCTCGCGCCAGTACTATCGGCGGCTGTGCGAGCCACAACGCCCTGATATCCGTCTTGCCACATGCCTCGGATTGGGATTATATCGCCAAGGTCACTGGAGATCGGTCTTGGTCCCCCGGGTCCATGCAACGCTATTTTGAGCGCCTGGAGCGGTGCCTTTACCTACCCAAAGGTGCGCCGGGACACGGCTTCCAAGGCTGGCTCGAGACGGAGCTGCAGGACTCGATCTGGCAAGAGAGTAACGCGGATATCCTTAAGCCAGCGCTCGGCTTTGTACATCAGACAACCATCGAAGCCGACTTCAATGCTGCGCATGCCCAGGACAGCGACGGCGCCTTCAGCCTGCCCCTGACCATGAACAAAAAGGGCCGGCGCACCGGCGTTCGCACATTTGTCGTGACCACCGCGAATGCGAGAAACAAGGATGGGTCGAAGAAGTATCCCCTGTACGTCAAGACGCATGCGTTCGTGACCAAGGTGCTTTTCGACGATGACCTCAACGCTACCAACACTACCAACGCTACCAACGCCACGACTTTTAGCCACTTCTCCCGCACGCACAAGCCTAGACCGAAAGCGGTTGGTGTCGAATACGTAGAGGGACAAAGCCTATACAAGTCGGACCCCCGCGCGGACCCTCGGGGTGCGCCGCCGGCAAATGACGCCACCCGGCAAATACGGGCCTCCCGCGAGGTCATTTTAGCGGGCGGAGCCTTCAACACGCCACAGATCCTGAAGCTGAGCGGCATCGGGCCCCAGGCAGAGCTGCGCCGGTTCGGAATCCCCGTACGCGTGGACCTCCCGGGCGTCGGCACGAATCTGCAGGACAACTACGAGTATTCCGTCGTAGGACGGAGCCCGCAGGTGGTGTCGCTGCTGGCCAAGGGAAATAGCAACGGGACCGACACGTACCTGGAGCGATGGCGGGAGACGGGCGCGGGTCCGTACAAAGGCAATGGCATCGAGGTGGCCGTGCTCAACCGGACGCGCTTTTCCCGGACGGGCGAGGAGGATCTGTTCCTGTATAGCACACCCCTGTACTTCACGGGCTTCTTCCCCGGGTACGCAGCCAACGCCACAGGCGGGGATGGCCACCAGTACACCTGGGTCGTCCTCAAGTTCCGCCAGGAAGACAAGGCAGGCACCGTGACGCTGCGCTCGGCCAACCCGTTCGACGTGCCCGACATCAACTTCGAGTTCTTCGCGGACCCGGATACGCCCACGGCGACCGGCGCACATGCCCCCCAGCCAACGACGGCCAGCACGATCTCGACGTCATGGCCGAGGGCGTGCGCATGGTACGCGGCTTCATGGATGCCGTCGCGGCGCCCGCGGGACCCCTCCGGGAAGTGCTGCCGGGCCGCCAGGCCACGGCGACCGACGCGCAGCTGCGGCAGGACATCAAGGCGAACGCCTTCTCTCACCATGCGGCGAGTACTTGCCCCATCGGCGGCGACCACGACCGCATGGCGTGTCTGGATGCACGGTTCCGCGTGCGCGGCGTACAAGGGCTGCGCGTCGTTGATGCCTCTGTTTTCCCCCGCGTGCCGGGGACCTTTCCGCAGCTGCCTATCTATATAATCGGCGAGAAGGCGGTCGATGTTATCCTAGAGGATGCCGGTTTCACCCCTCGCCGCGTTAATCTCGACGATGCGACCGCCGATAGCCTAGGGGAGAAAGAGGTGCTCATTGTTAGTAGATAGCTGCTTTTTAATCTTATCGCTTAGACACGGACAGCGTCGTTAGGGGACAAGGGATATTATACATGGTTTCAGGGTTTCCGCGTAGTACATTAAACCGATAATTTACTATTTCCATTCTCGTTAGTGTTAGTGGCGGCGGCGTTATGTGTTCGTATTCCATAGTTAGTCGACTTCCCCTGCCACTAGAGCATCAGGGTCCACGCAGCCGAGCTTGCCCATAGCATCGGAGCCTTTAGCTGCGTTTATCACAGGACCAGTCCTCTTCTCTCTAGGCTTTACTATAAAGCTTGTCGGCGAACCCTCTAGCCCGCCTTAGAGCTTTTAAATAAGCTTAAAGCCTACTACTAACGAAAGGTTTAAAGCATGTGGACAAAGAACTTACACATTAAAAAGAAACGGGAATATATTATTAAAACCTTAAAAAGCTACTATTTATTAGCTTCTTTTTTTTAACTATAATATAAACTATAATTAAACTTATTTACTTTACTTATAAATAATTTAATCTGTTTATATATATTAAAACTCGTAAATAAAAAACAGTTAAAAGCTTAAAAGATAATAATTCTTTAACTTTAAAGAAAACAGTTATAAATATTTATTCCTTACGATATTTAACTTACCGTTATTAAGTACTTTTTATATCGATTAATCGTTAACCGAATCGAATTATAACGAACAGTTATTAATCGAAATTTAAAACTTACGAAAAATTATCGAAAAATAAAAGAAAGTAATAACGTTTATTACTTTTACGATTATTATTACTAATTTATTAAGCTAAACAAAATAAAAAGAAATAATACGACGACTTTTCGTTATCCGAAAACTTCGCCCGTTATTCGCCGACTTTATTTTATTCGATAAGACTAAGTCTTATTAAAAAAGATAAAAGTTAAAAATAAAAAAAAACTAATCGTTAATAATAAAACTATCGGAAAAGATATATTTTAATTACGATATATATATTCCCGATTAACGGAAAAGGCCTACGAAAATATTATTATATTTATAAAATTAGCTTTTACCGAAAAAAAATATAAGCCTACCGAACTATTATAATAATTAAACTTATTATATAGAAAAAGAAATTATAAATAACGAACTATTAATAATTTATATTCGATCCGATAAAAAGAATTCGAATCTTTCGCTAAGGTTAACTTATAGTTAATTTCGAGAAGGGACTGTGTTTAAAGCGACAGCAGTAAGGATTAAAGTTATTATAAACTTAGCGTTTATTTATATTAAGTTATATAAATTAGGTATTAGAAAATTAAACGCAACGGGTACTATAAGTATTACGTTTATAGTTATTAAAATACTAAAGTTATTAATAAATGCTCCGGGACCTTAGTTTACTAGTATTTAAATTACTTTTATAAGAGCAGCTACAGTAATTAAAATAGTTATACTAGCTTTTTAAGTTATATTAAAAAAGTTAATATAAATGTTTTCTTTAATACTATTTAACTTTTTTCCCTTAGGAAGAATTATAATTCTGTTCGTTAAGTTAATTACTAAGACGGCACGGGCGCTCTTAGTATTAATAATTATTATTATTATTAATAGTACACCGTAGGCCAAAGGCCCTCGGTACATCTACTTAATTACTCGTATAATAAACCGTGCCGAAGCTAGATTAAAAATACACGCTACTGCGTACTAAAAACTACTTCGTAAGCTCGACGTTACTTTATTAATTTTTACTTACTAACTTAATAGCTCGTTTTAGAGCTTAAAAAGATTAATTAGGTATAGCCGGCCCTCCGATCTCCGTTACTAATTTATATAGCGGTAACCGACCGGTTCTTAAAAGCTAACGTACGACCGTTTTTACTGTATTCTTTTTTATAGTAAGCGTTATAAAGTCGCGGCGGGTTCGAAAGGGTTTCGGCGCTAATTAACGTATTAACTATTCCCTGCTCTTATTAAAGCCCGTACAGTATAAGATAAAGTGCTTAACTGTTTCTTGCTTTTCGCTATAAGTGTATAGCGGTATAAAAACGTTTAAAACTTAATAAGTAAATAAAAATAACTTAAACCTTATTTTTCTTGTACGTACTTATATTAAAACCGAGGCTTCGTGTTTTAGTATATCGTCGTAACGGCGGTACGCTCCCTAGTTTAGCGGCGATTCTATAGTTAGTTCGCAGTAACTCCGCGTTAAGGTAACGGTACGGAACCATCTTCGCTCCCATTTCTTTTTTAGTGTTTATTTAGCCGTTAAACTTTAAAACTAGTGCTTAACGGTATCGAATTAAATATCGCTAGGCTACCGGATCGCGGAATCCTCGCTATTAGCTCGCTGGGATCTCCTTTTTCTCTTCGCCGTACGCTCCTTATTAACTATCTCTGCCGCTTTTATATAGGCACTGCGTAATAATTATAGCTTACTAATAGATTCCGTACGTACTTCGAAACTGGCTACTTTTACATTTAAGTAAAGGTCGAAAAAAAGAACCGCCACTTCGCTTTCTAGGTAGTGCTAAAAGGTCGCTTTATAGGCCCTTATTACTACCCGGAAGCAAATATTTTAAGTCCTAATAAGGTTTAAACTGGTCCTTTCTCTGTATCGGTAGTTATATACTAAACCGATACCCCGTATATAAGTACGCTCTTAATTACTTTTATATAAAGTTCCCTTGCTCTTTATACGGAATATCCCCACGCCGACGCCGCGAGCTTAATAAAGGTAAGCGTTTAGGTAGCCATTTTCGCTTTAACCTTTAAAATATAGTCCTTCTAATATAACTTCTAGTAAAGCCATACGCCGAAGAATCTTACAGAAGTTACTAGCGAAACTGTAACGTTACCGAGGCGTATTTATAACGTACAGGCTTTTCGCGCCTTAATAAAGTATAGAAACTCGCTTTTTTTAGGCTCGAATTCCATCTTTTTCGTACGCGCCTAGTAATTACAGATCCTTTAAGCGCTTTTTAAATTACGGCAGTTCGTAATATAATCCGGTCTTACGGCAACGAAATTCGTATCGTCTGCGAACCCGACGATAATAAGCTGTTCGTAAGTTATTAGTTTTTGTATAGGGTAATAATATATAAAATAAAGAGAATCGGTAATAACGGCGAGCCTTGCGGTACACTAGCGTAAAGCCGGATCTTTTTTAACGACTCGCCGTCGAAAAAGAGACGGACGGACCTGTCCGTAATAAAGCTTTCGACTTATTAATAAAGCTAGTCCGGTAGCCTTTTTCCGCGTAGCATAGCGATAAGTCTCCGGTAATTAACCGTATTAAAAGCGCCCTTAATATCGAGCTAGAAAAGGGAAGCGACGCCTTTTTACTGCTAGGCTATGTATACGACGTCGGTAACTAGCCGGATAATAAGCTCTATAAACCGTTACGCCCGGTTCTTTATTTAGCCTTCCGGTAAAAGCCCACTTTCTTCGGCTGCTTTAATAAGTCGCCGGTATATTACTATCTCTATTACTTTACCGATCGTATTAAGTAACGAGATCGGTTTCTATCTACCCGGGGTCTGTTTCGTAGTTACTGTTTTATTCGGTTTAGGGATTACAATAACTTTTACCGTACGGAACCGTTTAAGAAAATAAGTAAGCCGGAAGCTCGTAATCGCTAGGCTAGTTAGCGTGTAAAAAAGGGGTTCTCCGCACGCTTTAAAGAAGCCGGTAAGTAATAAATCTTCCCTTAGTGCCTTTTAAGGCCCGGTCTATTTAATAATATCTCTAATTTCCTCTGCGGTTACCTCCGTTTCGATAAGGGTAAAACTAAAGTTTAACCGGGGCTCCGGGGCTCCGTTTAAGTCCCTTAGGTCGGCTTTTAGGTTTAAAAAAATCTTTCCGAAAGGAACGCGGCCTTTTCGGCGTAGCTTCGAGCTATAATCTCAGCTCCTTCGCTACGTCTTAATTTTAATATACTTATCGTTTATAGTAACGTCCAGTTTTGTAGTCGGGCCCATCGTTTAAGTAACTAGAGCGCTTTAAGGTCGTAAAAAGCAGCAGTTATTACATATCGCCAGCTCTTCGTCTTCGCTTTTTTAACGGTTCTTTCGAAGTCTATTTTAACTTTCGTATATTAATCCTAAGTGTATTACGAAGGTATTATAAAATAGGTTCGGTAGCGCTAATTCGTTATAATCTTAGCTTCCTGGACCTTTAGTAACCACTAAAGCGTCCCTTTACCAGTAAAAGGTGTCCTTTTAAGCGCTACTACGTTAACTATTCCCTATAGGGCGCTTATAAGGTTATCGACGGCCTAATTAAGCTCTTCCGGGCTTATTAGCTCGGTAATATTATTTAGAACTGCTCTAACTTTTACGCGTACGAGGTTTTTATTAAGCATCGTCTAGTTCCACCTTTCTGCTTTCCCTCGGCTATTTCTTAACGACCTAATTTCTAGTTCGATATAAACTATTTACGCTTTATAGTTAAAGCCTTCTAGACTAGGGTCTCTTTTATATAGTATCGTTACCCTTTTAGTAGCCTAGGCTAAGTCGATAATAGATATCTTTTAGCTATAGCGTCGTCTCGTAATCTCTTTATACGGAGTAATTAGCTCGAAGTTCTACTAATATATAAAGGCAAAAAGGCTATCGGTTCCTTAAGACTTTTTATTATGTACGTTTTATAGTAAGTAATGCGTATTTAGGTCCCTAATGAATAAGTGCTGTTTTAAGTGTATAGCAGCTATAAAGTCGTTAAAAGGGCTCCTCTAACGCGAGGTCGCTTAGGTAGGCGAATATATAAACTATACGGTCAGCCGGCCCTGTTTTCTTGTCGGTATTATAATTACAGCCTAATCCGGGCCTGTTTTCGTTTTAAGTTTTACGATATCGAAACGCTTATATATATAAATTACCGCTCGGCCTTCGCCGTATACGACTTAGTATTTAGCTGCTTTTAAGTAATACGTTACCTTTATACGGAGGTTCGTTTATATCTCTTAAAACACTAATATATCGTACTCTTTTTTATTAACTAAGGCAAGTACCGTAATAACCTTCGATACTACGACATTCCAGTATATTATCCGTATACTTATAATTACGAAACTATAATAGTATCTTACGGGGCTAACGGGGTAATAACACTACACCGGCTTAACGAGCGCATCTTTTTACTTTAGCTGCTCGCCGTCGAATCGAATCGTAGGCGGCTTCGCTTCCGGGAAACTATAATATACCCTTCCCCTTCGCTAATAAGAAACGTCACCGGCGGCGAAAAACGTCCCGTTCCGGCCGAGCTATCGCCGGTACTACGGACCTCAAACTAACGAAGTCGGTAAGCGTAGGCTTCCCTTACACGCTCTCTCTACTAAATTACTACGGGGCAGCTACGTTCCCATACCGTGTATTCCCTACCGTAATTAACACAACGTTTTTTGCTTTATAGCCCCTTTTAAGGGTACTCTTTATCCCCCTGGGGTACGCTATCGCAGAGTAATAACCGCACCGCCGTTATTTTCTATAGTACTTCGCTACGTAACCGTAGCCGTAGTAATAGAAGCACTATTAAATGCGGAGGCTAATATCGTACAGTTCGTAATCGAAAATCTCCGTGTTTTATATAAAGCCATTATCATATAAATTCTTCGTAGTTTAAACGGAGCTCACATATAAAATAAGGAAAGCGTAACGTACCTTAAAATTCTTCGGTAAGCTACGTTTATACTTCGTAATTTCTTTCGGGTTATATTCGTTTACGAATAAGTTACGTAATAACGTAGCTTCGTTATAAGTATTTCGTAATTTTTTCGCTGGTATCCTTTTTACGATAATTACTAGCTCTTTATATACGAATTAAGTACTAGCCCCGAATACGCTCGAAACCTATTCGGTACTCTTTATATACTTCTTCGCTTCGCCTTTAAAAGTAAGTACGATATCGCCGCTAAGTAATTTCTTTACCGCGATTATTTCGCCTTTCCCGATTACCGTATTAACGCTTTATACGATATTTACTAGCTTTTTATTTTATATATCTCCCGTTTATTTATTATTTTTAATAATAACTTCGTAGGTTCGGCGCGCTAAAACGATAACTTTTAGTTATTAAGTAATAAGATCGCTGCCGTACGGCGACGCGGCTATTTAAGCCCACGATTTCGTTTACGTAATCTTAAGGTTTTACGTAATTTAAGCGATAATATCTCCGATTATTTTACGTAATTCTCCGCGGGTAACGGGCGTATCGTCGTTATCGTTACGGCGTAGCTATAAATCGGTCGCTTCGATACGGAGTTTCTTAATTACTTAGAAAATCTCTTTATGGCCCTTTTTAAAGGTTACTAGACTAGTAATTAATTACTCTAAATGCTTTAATCTTTCGTCGATACCTCTTTTCGAACCGTTAACGCTATTAAAGCGCGTTTAAAGCGTTTAATTATACGCCGCTACGTTATTACGCGGGTAATACTAGCTTTACGCGAAGCCGGCCCGACCGGTATTAATAGCTATCGGGTCGTCTATACCGTAGCGCCTTAACTGCGTTCCTCTTTTAAAGGTTCGGTTAAATCGATTCGACCCCGTAAATTTAAAAAATAAAGTTTATTTTTAATAATCTAATAATTCGATCGAGTTATCGATAATTCGAGAGAATCCTCCTGCTATTAGTTACTAAATTTATTTTAGACGTTTAGCACATTAGCACCTACTAGGTTTTTATAAACACCCAATGTCTCCTTGCTCAGAAGACGATCTATAATTACCTTTTCTTGCTCGAATGGCGCGACATAGGTTATTCTATGAAATTACTCAGCCTAACTATAACCTGCGGCTGATCGTAGGCCACGCGAACTTGCTTGACACCCTGGTTCCCCTGCTATATAATGTATAGCTCAGAACGCGCGGAGCATGTTATAAGACTATAGTCTCGTTAGTCCTAGTACTTTGCTTACAATTATAACAGTAACGCATTGTATAGTCAAGCGCTGGGAAATATCTCTCCACACTTCTCTGGAAGCCCACCAGGCTCCAGAGGTATTTAAACTCTTCTATATATATGCTGCCCACTTCTGCTCTGGTCTATAAGACCTCACTTGTTGTTAGACTTTCGGAATAAAGAGCTAAAACACTTAGAAAGCACACTCCTTCATAGCCTTGATATTAGATCCGGTCCGTTATAGCCGAGTTTCCCCTCTTTCTTTAATTCTCGTATACCTAACACAAGCTCGAGTATGGGCGGAAAAATAGCTAGACCGTAATAACCGTGCCAGTTAATTGGCTTTTCCTTTACCCACTGTACTTAAATGTGAATGAGCGTTACCGACGTGCTGGGTCCATAATCCCATGGCCGTAATATTCTGTAGATTGAGGCGAGGAAGGAAAGTTCTCCTGCAGTACTAAATGAGAGAGTCTCTGCTAAGAAGCCTACTGGGCCGAGATCCCTGAACGTGTTTAACTCACAACATTAAGCAGGATACTTAGAACTTTAACATGCCCACACATTTGCCAGGGTGAGCATTCCTTGGAGTACATTTTGGTGCTACGGGAGCTGTAATAGGGGGTGCTTGAAAGTTCAGCTAACGAATCCCAAGGTGAAACGGCGGCTTACCTTCGTTAATTCCTCCACGCCAGTCACACTTTCTATCTCCGAAAGGAAGGTGATAATATGGGTATCATGCTAACGTTTAATATTATCTATGCCGACGTGTGTATTATCTTCGATATATCCTTATAGCAACTCTATGGTAATAGTGGCTAGGGCTCTAATGTCCCGGCCCCGGCCTGAACGGGAATGGCAGTGTTCCTAACCTTTTAGGACATCGGTTAGCTCTTTGGTATATTATTGCGGGTACGACCTATAAAGCTTCACAAGTCCGTTATTTTTGACGAGGATATGAGAACACGTTAGCTGGCCGTGCTCTAGGCCCATTTGGGCCAGGTATTCGAGTCTATGGACTACCTTGCCGCCGTTAGCCTGAACCATCGCGCGCCGTCAGCTGTGTGCTTACTTATCCTAGGATTAATGCCACTCGGAGCTTATTAAGAAAAGGATTGCCCGCGAATTCCGAGAGCGATATAGGCATGAACTCGAAGGCTACAAAGAGTTCATTGTCCGCCAGGAATGCCGCCAGAGCAGTGACAAAATTAGCGTGTCGAATCTGCTGCAGGGATCGTAACTGATCCTGAATGTCGGAGCCCGAGAAGGTTTGGACAAGAATAACTGCATTGTCGTTGCTAATGGAAGGGGAAAGCTTCTCAGCCACGATAGAGGTTTCAGCTTTACCCAGCTTGAGTTGGAAGATCTTCCGGTAGGTTTTCTAAGGCGATTGGTGAGCAATTTGAATCTTCTTGTCGTGCGTGGAGATCCTCGACCCAGATGCGTCCTTGGCGGTAGTGGGACGTTACGTATTATCTTGATTATCTATGCGAGGCATGATCGGCCGGCTAACTCGCGTGTAACGATTGGGTTTGCTGGAATCTATTGTGTGCTGTACCATGTGGAGGTAGTAGCAGTGTTTGGGTAGAGATAGGTAACGTAGTCCACAAGTGACTCGGCCACACAAGTGACCCGCCCACTTAGAATAGTATCCAACGCGTCTTAACTTGACTTACACATTCTCCCGCTATTAAAAATGGCCACTACTCAAAAAGAAACCCAGATTATCTTAGCTATTCAAGCTATTAAAAAAACCCAAAACTAAGCATTCGACGCGCTGCTTCTATCTACAACTGTCCCCGATCGACATTACGCGACAGAATGAGCGGCAAACCTGTCAAGACCGAAACCCGATCCAAATCGCGAAAGCTTACAGATTTAGAAGAGTTATCAATTATTGAATACATACTCGAGCTAGATGCGCGATGTTTTCCTCCCCGGATACAAGCTGTTGAAGATATGGCCAACCGGTTACGACGCGACCGCGACGCGTTACCCGTCGGAGTCAACTGGGCTCCGAACTTCGTACGACGACGAGAAGAACTTCGGACGCGTTTTAATCGTCGAATCGATTATCAAAGAGTTAAATGCGAAGATCCAGACGTGTATAAAAAGTGGTTCGACCTTGTACGGAACACAATCGCGAAATACGGAATCCAAGAGTCAGATATCTACAACTTCGACGAGACAGGGTTTGTAATGGGCCAGATCTCATCACAAATGGTAGTTACGAGCTCTGAAAGAAGTGCAAGACCTAGACAGGCGCAACAAGGAAACCGGGAATGGTCTACAGTTATCCAGGGTGTTAATTCCCTTGGTTGGGCGATGGCGCCGTTCATCATTGTTGCGGGGAAATATCACCTCTCGTCTTGGACCGAAAACAGTCCATTTCCGCCTGATTGGGTTATTTCAGTCTCAGATAACGGCTGGACCACAAATGAAATTGGCTTGGATTGGGTCCAGCGTTTTGATCAGGCCACAAAAGCACGTTCTTCGGGTGCATATCGTCTCCTGATCATGGATGGGCATGAAAGTCACCACTCGACCGATTTCGAGCTACATTGCAAAGAAAACAACATTGTTACACTTTGTATGCCGTCTCATTCGTCACACAGACTCCAGCCTCTCGACGTAGGCTGTTTTGGTCCATTGAAAAAGGCGTACGGGTCGGCAATTGAGGATCTTATGCGGGCGCATATAACCCATATTTCGAAGGAGGACTTCTTCCCGGCCTTCCACAAAGCATTCTTTGCTTCTATGACCGAATCAAATATCATAGGGGGTTTCCGAGGAGCAGGACTCGTTCCTCTCAATGCGGATTATGTGATTTCACAGCTGGATGTCAAGTTACATACGCCAACCCCTCCGGGAAGCTCTTCGGGTCTGCCTCCAGTTTGGGAATCAAGGACGCCAAATAACCCAATCGAAGCCCAGTCACAGTCTGAATATATGAAAAACAGGATCATACGCCATCAGAACAGCTCCCCAACATCTCTTTTAACCGGAATTGAGCATTTTGCAAAAGGGGCACAGAAGGTTATGCATCGACTTGCTATTATAGAAAATGAGGTTGCAGCACTTCGGAAAGCAAATGAAGAGCTAAGTCGGCGCCGAAGGACTAAAAAAAGCGCTTACGGCTTGGAGGATCACTTACTAATCACGAAAGTCAAGAAATCTTGGACGAGAACCAGGTGGTAGAGCAGGAACAGGTTGAAGTTCGTCAGGAAGGGGTCCGATTAAGGAGGGCTCAACCGCGCGAACGGCGTTGTGGTACTTGCGGAAAGACTGGTCATAATGCGCGAACTTGTCAAGAGGTTATAGAAACATCTAATGAAGAGAATAGCGATGAGAACTAGTCAATTGAATAAGTTATTGTTAAGATATTCGCATTTGAAATCTTGAATGGTGTTCTAAGTGGGCGGGTCACTTGTGTGGCCGAGTCACTTGTGGACTACGTTATATCTATTAATCCGTTAAGATATCGCTGCTGGTTATCGCTATATAATAACTATAAGCATTCGGATTCGATATCAGTTCTACTCTCTAAGATCGAACTAATATCGAATTGAGCACATCTCTGCCTTGGCGCTGATAGGTACTTTGCGAGATAAGCGCGGTACTTTAGGCCTATGCAAGGAAGGTACGCACTGAAATAAGTGGATGACATTATTTGAGCGTGGTGTACTAATTCTGTTACGATTGAGGGAGGGTGAGTACCCGGCCTGCTCAGTTCAGTACATACTTCCGACGAGCCTGGAGTACCGCGCTTATCTCGCACAGTCATTAGCGCTAAGATAGAAGTGAACTGAACGTCGATGAATGGTTTAACTATAAAAGCGGAAACCGACGTTAAACTCGACTGCAGTACCGGGTCACGGCTAAGTATTCAGACTGTAATTAGTTAGGCCCTCTTTACTATGTCTGGAACCGGTTTTATAGCCGCGTCGCGGCGTATCCGAGCCGAGAAACACCGCAGAAAGTTCGGGACCGCGCGCATTAAGTTGGATCTGTTAGACTTCCCACTCTCGGGCGGCTTAGACCAGGAAAATGTGGAACGATTAAAAAGGCTTTTCCGAGGTGAACATGGCTGTAAACCGGAAGAGCCTGAGCACCGTATCCCTGCAGTTATCGGCGAAGATTAACTGCGTGAAGCTCTGCGTCTTTCCAGTATTCCCTCAGAGGCTCTGTTATCAGGGGGCCCGGATTTCCCCCGTCTGGACTTTCCGGCTGGGTTCCGCCTGGAATGTCTCCGAGGGCGATACCGAGCTAGAGCTGCCCAGGAAGTCTTCCGCTCTGGCGAAAGGCGTTGGGCTGTCGATCTGTTCGCGGTAGGTATGTAGCCCGAGAAGGACTAATGTAAGCCCCCGAGCTTACGCCAGTAGATATCACCAACGAGACAGCACGTGATTTAGCCGAAGACTATGCTAATGAGAAGAAGCCAGACGACGGGGAGTTCTATTATAAGATACGTGAATACTAAGGTGTCTTCGGGGATAAGAACCTATACTTCGAGAGGCTGTGGTGGGCGCGCTTCGCAAGCTCGACGAAATCAACGAATAAGAAGGATCGGCTCGAGCAGTTTTTTGCGCATCGAAACTTCGCGCCCGCGTTCGACGTATTCCGCTATTTAAAAGCCTTGTACACGGGGCTGAGACTAAGCGTGATAAACAAAATAATCTCTATAGGGTGCGACGAAGTAGGTACGTTCTTGTTCGATGAGGCGCATGATCGCTGACCTGTAGGAACTCCTTTTCGCACTCCGACACATTAAAGACTTTTGGTATTTTGTATTCGACCAAAATGAGTACGCTATACAGCGACTTGATAGAAACACCGTGCGTGCCGTGGAATGCACCGCGCCGGGTGCGTGTCAAGCAGACGTTAATCGTCTCTATGGCCTTGTCATAAGTGGTGAAATCTTCCCTGCGTTTGATGAGCGCGAGCGATCGACGCTTTGGGAAAGACTCTGCTCTGCTTCTACCGACTGCTTGGTCCCATCTCTTTACGGATTCTTCGAGAACTGCAAGTACCTCCAGGCTGGGGCTGACTGCATGAAGAGGTTGGTGCATCTACAGAGTCGAGAAACAATACGATCCGCACTAGAAAGTGGATTTTCAGACACAGACCAGCCCGAAGAGACAAGCACTTATATAATTCAAGTGTCTGCGTCCTCCTTCAAGTTAATGCCAGCCCGCGGAGCGGATCGATTCGACCTACTGTACAGACAACTTTGGCTCTACGCGCTACGAGAATACCCCGATATGCCGCCCGAGAGAAAAAAGAAGCTGGCCGGATCGAAAGGAGCAAGTGCGGACGAGAATGTGCTCTTCAATTTCGTCCACCTTGCCTACGCAGCGGGCTTCCGCACCCCAGAGATCGATCACTTGGTAACGCAGGACCCGGACTGGAAGATAGCGCGCCGCCTTCTTATAACAGCTCGGAAGCCGGGATAGTATAAGTATGATGACCTGGAGGATCGAGTGGCGCAGGTCGTAGACGTAATCTCTACGGCCTAGCCCATGCAAGGCAACGATGAGATGAATAAAATCGAAGTGGAAGAGCATGTCGGACCTCCAAACCGATGCGGCATACCCAGTTATTAGGATCAGCCTCGAGATAAGGCCATAATGTTCTTGGACAGACTTCACGCCCCTATCGAGAGGCAAGGGCTAAACTTGACATCTTGTTTCATTCAGCGGTCTACATACTTCTCATTCTTCGGGAAGAACATCAGTATTAGCCTCGACAACCTGAGCGACTCTCCGAACGTAGGCTTGCGCGCTCACAGAAGTTAATCTCAAAGACGATCAGAAACCGACGAGCCACCAAGCGTACATAAACGCCAGCGACAGCACGACTTAGCGCAGCAGTAATCAAGGGCGGCGGAGCGCGTAAGAAATGAAAGAGATTACGAGGCTAGACTCGAAAACCTTAGGCGTAAAAGCCTGGAGGAAGAGGAAAGGCTGCGGCTACTTACGGAAAACCAGTAAGAGTACCGCGCAGCGATCGAGAACCTCCAGTCGACATACGGAGCAAGGCTTGTAGAAGCTCAAGATTAAGAGTAAACGTTACTTGCAACGCTCGCCACTCTCAATCACGAAAAAAGCTAGCAGATACTCCGGCTTAAGCAGCTTAAGGCCGAAGAGCAGGAGAAGCTGAACAAGATCGGGCAATTCGAGCAGGTTCAGCGTGATCTAGACGAGCAGATACAGCTAGGGACATCCAAACAGCTTGAGTATATCGAAGCGACAGAAATGGAGAAGCAGCAGCAAGTAAAGCTGCAGCTACTTACGGAAAAGCTTGTGGAAGCTCAAGGCGAGGAGTAAACGATGCGTGTAACGCTCGCTACTCTCAGTCGCGAAGAAGACTAGAAGATACTCCGGTTCGAGCAGCTCAAGGCCGAAGAGCAGGAGAATCTAAACAAGATCGGGCAACTCGAGTAGGCTTAGCGTGATCTGGACGAGCAGATACAGTTGGGGACAGAAATGGAGGAGCAGCAACGAGTAAGGCTGGAGTAGCTCGTAAACGATGAGAGAGACTAAAACGGTAAACTGGAGAGCCTGAAGGTAAAGACACGGGAGCAGGAAGAGAAGATCTGGAAGCTCCAGAAGACGCAGGATCAGATTGAGATCGACGGATTAAGTTATAAAGCGGAGGCTCTCACTGCTCGGAAAAAACTGCAGAAGCTCGAGGCCGAGGGCAAGGCGCAGCGAGAGAATTTGGACGGACTTGTAGCAAGTGAGCTTAAAAAGCAGGCGTCTATCAGACTCTTCGAGGCAGAGCAGCAGCGGCTGCAAAATGAGGTTAATGAATATTCCGCTAAAGTTCATGGGCTCACCGAAGACCAGAAAATGCGAGAAGCTGGGATCATATCGCTTATAACGAGGGAGAACGAGCTTCGAAGAGAAGAGCTAGCGCTACGACAGACGGTGGACCAGCTCGCGGTATGCCAGTAACAATTCGAGGCTAAGATCGTCCGAGCTAAACATGTAATGGTTCGCATAGATTTTAAAATGCGTAACGAAGGAGGTAAGTGGGTCGTCGCTTATGAGCTCTGGGTCGTCCCTTCAGAGCCATCCGAGTTAAAGCGGGTGGCGGCCAAGTATCTGCGAAAAGGAATGGGTCTTTTTAATAGCAGAAACCAAATGCTGACAGCTAATAACTGTTACGAGAAAGTCACCTCAGATGGTACGAATGCTATTCATTTGGTACGTAAATGGAGAGCTGAGGGAGGGACTCTTATGAGTTTGTAGGTTATTAAAGCTAGCAAGAAGCGTAATCGATTAAACTAGAACAGCATTTATTATGTCCAGTTGTGCGTAGCCCCTAGTCCTTAGCACGTTTACGCCAGACAGGTATCAATAGAGCATTCGGGCTAGCGCAAGCGGGCTGGAACGTGATGGACAGCTGCTGTGTACCAGCCTATGGATGGCCAGCTGCCGTGTACCAGCCATTCCATGGGCTGGTACATGGCAACTGGCCATTCTATGGGCTAGTACATGGCAGCTGGCCACTTTAAGCGTTTGGCTCACATCGCTGGAAAGAATTTCCGAAATGGTGGTCCTTATGGGACCCACCACAGCATTGGACATCGCTGGGTAGATTTTCCGAAACAGGTGGTCCCACTCTAAGTGGGATGGACAGCCTTCCTAATGTCTAGCTCCCGTGTACCAGCCATAATGATGGGCTGGTACTTTGAGCATCATATACGGCCTGTTTCTTACTTTTTCTTACGGTCAAATTCTAGTCCATATCCTATGCAGAATTGTAGCACTAACATGCTTTTATGTAAGAGTTTATACTGAGCGCTACACTTAATTTTCTGGTATCTCTAAGAACAAGAAACTTGTCTGAGGAGAGGATCTTTTTCGATCATCGTGCGAATGTCACTGGGCTATGGCCGGCACAGCTGCGAAAGAAAAGGAGTTGCTGGCTCCCGAGGAGGAAAAGATGTCACATCTTCGCCCTCGCTTTAGAGCGAACGATGGATGACAAGATCGAAGATGCCCTTCCTAGCGGTGGGTCTTTTCGGCAGGTCGAAGCGGGGTCTCGGCAGTATAACAACAGAAGCATTAGCGAATGGAGGGAACCAGAATCGTAGAACCAAGCGTCCGCACACAAGGCGAGCGGAGAGGGACTCATAAAGTGGCTGCGAACAGGTATAGTCGCTACCTGTAATTGTATCTATCTAGTTGAATGAGAGACCAACCCAGCATCTAGAGCCCCTGCTTTTAGGTAACTACATGTTGTGACAGCCGATTTCGCGGAAGCTAAGCTTTAGAAGCTAGGGTTCGGTGGAGCGGCACCAGTTTTCCTACGCACTTGACTGTACCTAGATGTTTATGGCCCAGCCATTGAAGCTAAGTGGATACGAATACGTATTTATATAGCATTCACTCTGTATTCGAGAACGACTTCCGCTATATGTATATGTATAATAAAAAGGCTGATGACCATGTGTTCTAAATGGCTGCATTGAGCTGTACTCAGTGTATGTACATATAAATTCGAGATAGGATTCCCTATCGTAAGCTAGATGTCCACTATAGCTATCACCCCGATCGGTTCGAGCTTTACGGTTTGTTATTTATTACTTACAAGGATCCGAAAAATACACAAATAAGGCCACGCCTTAAGGTTAAAACGTTTTCTAAAGAAACTAAGCCTAAATTAATATTATAACGTCTTTAAAAAAATTATATAATTTAAAGTTTATACCGAGCTAATATTAACTTTTATTTTAGCTATATACAGTAAATAAAGCGACGCTTTCCCCTTTTCGAAGCTCTAAACCTTCGAAAAAGCGTTTATCGAAAAACCTCGAAAAAAGGTGGTTACTTAGTAATAAAGGTTTAGCGTTTAAAATAAAGTTACTATATAAATTAATAACTTTTAAAATAGAGAATTAACAGATCCGAAATACAGCCTTTTATACGGCGGTTATTAAAGCTATATAAATTCTTTTAAATATACGCTATTAAACTAATCGGAAGTTCTTATTAATTAATAAGCGGGCTGTAATTAATAAAAGGGGGTTATTAAAGGCTCGGGAAATTACGTAAAGGATATTAAAAATACTAAAAAAAAAGTTTTTCGATCTATTTCGGATAGATAAAGTAATCTTTAAAAAGTTAATAAACTAGCTTAAAAAAGCAAGTTTAAAAGGCTCGAAATTCGAAATCTTAGTAGAGTCGGTGGTAGGGTTAAGCAAATTGGTGCGTTGACTTAGTCAAAATCGCTATCGATTCATTACTGTCTTTAATTGCGTGCATACGTACACTATATAACTAAATTGAAAATTTCAAATTAACTCTATAATCTATAGTAAGTACAGATCCAAATAATGAAGTTCACATATTTTTCCGATTTTTTGTTCATTTTCTACGACTATTTAAAATGTAAATTTCAATTAAAAAAATGCAGAAAAAGTTTTGTTGGGGTACTAGCGTAAAGCTCCTTGGCCTATGCGTTTTAGTCTATTTTGCAGCGTATATAAAAATAGATTCACTCTATACCCATTTCTTATTAGTATCGTTACGCCCCCCCCTGCTCCCGATACGTTCTATTCCTATTTCCTATTAGCATCGTTACGCCCCCCCTGTTCCCTTAACTGTATATTTTTAACTCTGTTATCCCCACATATCTTTAACGGCTGCTGAGCCAATTCCTCGTTTATCGGAATAGCATCGCAGCGTCGCGACGATGCAAGTGATGATTAATGGCTGCTGAGCCAATCGTTTATCGGAATAGCATCACAGCGTCGCGACGATGCAAGTGATGATTAATGGCTGCTGAGCTAATCGTTTATCGGAATAGCATCGCAGCGTCGCGACGATGCAAGTGATAATCAACGGCTGCTGAGCCAATTCCTCGTCTATCGGAAGCACTATCGCAGCGTCGCGACGATACAAGCGAGGATTAACGGCTGCTGAGCCAATTCCTGACTATCACTTATTCAAGGTGACAAGAGAGTCGATGGTCGCCACTTGTGGTCCGTGCAAGTGGGGCATAAGTTTTGGGGGGGGTGGTTGTCATCACCCTCTTGTCACCTCAATTTGGTTAGTGCGCACAACTTTTTTACGGTGGGGCGCGCCAGGGTGTCGGTTGTCATCACCCTCTTGTTATCTCAATTGGGTTAGTGCCTTCATACTAACTGCTTTGCGTAGTAAGAGACGCTGTTGTCATGACCCTCTTGTCATCCCAATTGGGCCACGACCTTATTCGCTGCGTATACATGAGATGGCCAATGAATGCATATTATTAATGAGCGTACTTCATTGAGGAAGTGCATGTTATTAGCAGGCGTATCTAATTCAAATCGTTGCTTGTCGTATAGGTTTAAAGAGGCGCGTGTTCTTGGTGGTTGCATGCCATTGAAGTCCTTGGTTGTCGCGATTGATTGAAGAAGCGCGGGGTCTCGTCGTAGGGAATCGACGTACTTGGTGGTCGCATGCAATTGAAGAAGCGCATGTTCTTATTCTATTGAGTAGACGTACGTTGTCGCATGTAATTGAAGAAGCGCATGTTCTTATTCCATTGAATAGACGTACTTCGTCGTCGCATATGATTGAAGAAGCTCGTATTCTTGGTTGTCGTATTGAATTGAAGAAATGCTTTAGCAATTGAAGAATACTACCTGTAGGCAGCCGTAGCCATACTTACCCCGCGGAGTAGTTCGCGCCACATTGTCTTGCGCCACAGATTCTAGCCACATACTCCAGCTATGCGTTTTAGCTACGCACCACGAGCAGGCGCATGAAATTGAAGACTTTGATTGTTGTCATTGATTGAAGAAGTGCATGTTCTTGGTTGTTGTAAGTCATTGGAGACCTTGGCTGTTGTATGTTATGAACGTACTTGGTTGTCGCGATTGATGGAAGAGACGCATGGCCTTATTCAATTGAAGAATACTCATTATCGGCAGCCGTACCCGCCTTTACCCCACGGGGTAGCGCGCCCCACATCGGTTTGCACACAGACTCTGGCAGAAGATGCGAGCAGTCGCTTTCGATTGAAGAAGCGCATGTCTTTAGTAGATGCAATTGATTGGAGAAGTGTATATGAAGATATGTTCATTGTCGATTACCGCTTTAGGTGGAAGACGTGCATCCTATTGGCTGACCGTATTACCGCTTTTGGGTGAAGAGGTGGGTCTTGTTGGCTGCTCGCACCTTTTTATAGTGGGTCCTGGAGCTGCGCTGGAGGGGCTGTCGACCGGCTGAAAGGCCTGGAACTAATGACGTAGGTGCTGGGGGTGTGCTGGAGATGCGGCGGAGGGACTGAGGTGCTGTAGCTACGATAGAGGGCCTGGAACAACTGCTGATGTGCTGGAGGCCTGGGCTGCGCGTGCTGTTAGTAGATGGAGAGGCCTGAAAGAGGGCGCTGGGGGTGTCGTCAGCAGGCAGGGAGGCCTGGAACAACTGCTGTGCGTGCTGGAGGTGTGCTGGAGGCCTGGAATAACTGATGGATGTGCTAGAGGGCTGCACTGCGCGTGCTGTTAGTGGATGGAGAGGCCTGAACGAGGTCGCTGGGGGTGTTGTGAGTAGGCAGGAGGCCTGGAATAACTGGTGTGCGTGCTAGAGCTGCGGCGGAGGGCCTGCTGATGGGCTGGAGGCCTGGACTGAGAGGCCTGGACCACGGTTGCCGGAAGTGTGATAGGGGGCGTGTCAGTGGGCTGGCGTGCTGCCAGTGTGCTGGAGGGCCTAGAATAACCGATGTGCGTGCTGGAACTGCAGTGGAAGGCCTACTGATGAGCTGGCAGGCCTGGAATACCTGATGTGTATGCTGGAGGGGTGGTGGAGGGCCTGCCGAGGGACTGGAGGGCCTGGAATGCGGTTGCTGTAAGGGATGGAGGGGCGCCGATTCTACCGACGCCGGGTAAATGTCGGGTGCTAATTAAATAATATACGGGTAACAACTGACCCCCTTGCTACGTGCCACAGCTTGGGATGTAAAAAAATAAAATTAGATGGCGGAAGGGATGTATTCATCCTCCCTTCAGTCTCTTGTCTATTTCATTTCTCTCTTCTCTCCTACACAGAATCTTATTTCATCATGGAACCCTTCACCTACTTAGAAGACTACCGCATTATTATTTGCACCATCTGTCGACATGCTTGTTTAGCAGACGAAGCTCTCACGCATCTGAACAGACAGCATCAGCATCTTCCCGTACCGGCCAGGAAGAGTATCACTGCTGTCGTGCGGGAAATCCCTTCGGTGCTAGCCTCCAGGTCTGATCTGGTCCACCTCCGCCGCCCTCCTACTACGACAAGGCCTTTCCCTGTTCTTCTCCCGCCACGTCCAGATGGCTACGCATGTGACCAGTGCCCTTCCATATACTCACATAAAAAAACTATGCGAGACCACTGCACTACCCAGCATGGATGGGTGAACCCCTGGGTCCGAAAGAGCAGTGCCGCCGCGCAGGCTCTATATCGAGCGGAGTTTAAGCCCCCTTGGCGTACTAATGTATACCACCAGCGGTTTTTTCGTACCGGATCAGGTAGTTTCTTGTTCGAAGTGACTCCTGCTCCCGCCTCCCCTCTCCCCCTTTCCCAGCCCCCGGGGCAGGATATACTCTCCGACTTCAAGGCTCGAACGTCCGCCGCCCGTGCCTCCACCTCGATCATCAGCCTAGGACATGGTCACGAACCTAACCTGTGGCTTCACCGCGTGGGCTGGGCGAAACATCTCGAAGGGTTCGACTATGTACACCTTCGTACGTTGGTCAGCTTACAGGCGACTGAAGGCTGGCCCCCTACTACCGAAGCTTCCGAAATCGCCTTGCTAGAGGAAGTATGGCATAGCATCGACCGCCTCGTACGACGTGCCCAGGCTACAGCTGCAGTAGACGTCGCTGGCCTGGCCGTACTATTCGAACTCAACCGGCGGAACCGTGAACAGAAGCCGAACGTGCCCTTTTCCGGACAGGTCGAACCGTCGACCAGTATACGGTATACGAATCTATGGAAGCAGGTGATCGGCTACGTCCTTCGAGCACAGATCTGGCTGGACGAGCAGACCCCCCTTTCCAGCTCTCTCCTCCCCAAGAGGAGGCGATCGCACAGCTGGACATCTTCTTCGAGACGCAGGACCAACCCGTCCCTGAACAGGCATATCCCGAATTAGATCGGCTATGTCTCTCCTTCTGTAATGCTTTGTTCGACCACGCCCTTCCAGGTTCTCCTTACGACAGTGCTCTCCTCGGTGCGTTGAGCATCCTTGGCGTCCGTGGTACCACGGCGTCTATCACCTGGCTTTCCCCCACCAGTCTACGCCCATCTATTCGGCCATTCTCAAGATAGGCCGTCTGTTCCTCCTCCAACAGGCGTACGAGCAGTTTCGTCTGTCCTTGGAAGATGGTCCCTCTCTATTCGCTCTGGTCCGCAGTAGAGTCTTCCGTTATTTCACCATCGTCTCGGCCGAATCGCAACCTACGCCGGCAGACTGGATCTTCGAGGCACGTTCGTACGGCATGACCCTGGCGAGAACTACGCCAGCAACCGCCAGCATCGAGTGGGACGGGGAGCGTGTACTCCATGGGAAAATCTCCCTCACCATGACCCAGTTCATCGAGCTCGTTCACAACCTGGCCGTCGAGCTACGTCAGATCATGTCCTCCCTCCTATTTCTACAAGAGGGAGAAGACTTCCCCCTTTCCTCGCTACAGGGTATGCATGACGACATGAACAACATACAGCCAGACTATACCTTCATAACGGACCCGCGGAACACATGTTTTGCAGATACCGACACCTGGGTGATTCAGCGGATAATAGCACGCCCAGAACTCGAGGCCGCCTGGTTTTCCGCGGGTAGTATACAACCCGCCGCTCTACGGGAGTATACCGACTTAGTCCAACGCTTCCGCTCCACCCTCCTTGTTCTGATGCACTTTACCGGCGGCCAACCGGCGCGGGCTTCCGAGATTCTCAGCGTGCGGCATCGGAATACGCCGTACGGTGGCGTCCGGAACATCTTCCTCTGGAAAGGCCTCGTCTGCTTTATGACCACCTACCATAAAGGGTCCCGTTCGAAGCAGACCCTGAAAGTCATCCATCGGTTCCTCCCACACGAGATCGGCATCGACCTCGTACGCTATCTGTGGCTCGTCCTGCCCTTCTGGGAAACCGTCTTAGAGATGGCCGGCCACGGTTCTCTCCGGAGCGGCTTCCTATTTGCCACACGGCTTATACGGAACGAAGCCGACAAAATCCCGGACGAACTCTGGTCAGGGGACCAGATGCGGCGGATGCTAGAAGAGGCATCGGCCCGGCACATCGGCGTACGGTTAAACATCCACGACTACCGCCATATTGCTATTGCCATCTCAAGGCAGTTCCTCCAGGGGGCATTCCGCGATTCGACGACCTCGAACGCCGGCGACGGTTCCGATTCGGATTCGGACGAAGACGGCCCTTCGGCAGCCTGGGCCCGGCAAGCCGCACATAGTGCCAACACGGACGGCATGGTGTATGCTCGTACGGCCCAGACGCACTCTTCGGGCACCGCCTCGCACCAGGAGCAGTATTACACCATCAGTACACTGTGGCACCGGTTCCTGACGTTCAACTCCGGCCCGGAGGACGACGACCGCGCAGTAGGCCCCTATGAGCAACTACAGGGTAACCTCTCCCTCCGGCGGCTGCAGGTCCTGAGCAAGGCGAACCTGCCCCATGTCCTACGGCGGATGCTCCAGGACAACGACGCCAGGTTCCGCGGCCGTCAGGTGGCTGTACTCCAGGCCGTGATTCAGGGGAAGAGCCCCATCATCCAGATCGCCGGCACAGGAGAAGGGAAAAGCCTGACGTTTATGCTCCCTGCCTATGCCTCTTCCGGCGGCGTGACCGTCGTCATCACACCCCTCGTCGCCTTGCAGGACGACATGTCGAAGCGGTGCCAGAAGCTCGGCATCGACAGCTGGATCTATTCCTTCGGCCCCACGCAGACGGCGCGCATCGTGTTCGTTACCCCCGAATCCGCCGTCACGAAGAACTTCCATAACTATGTGCAGCAGCTCGCCACGTGGCATCTCCTCGACAGGGTCGTGCTAGACGAGGCGCACATGGTGCTCGACAGCACGTTCCACTTCCGGCCCCAGCTCCGCGAGGTCGGTCGTACGATGATCGAGTTCGGGGTTCAGATTCTGTTCTTGACCGCCACCCTCGCCCTCCGGGACATGGCCGCCTTCGCCGAGGCCACCGGCATCGACCTCTCGCGTACGTCCATCTTCCGCAGCCGTACTGTACGGAAGAACCTCGCCTATTCGGTGCTCCGTGTGAAAGACGCGGCTGCGGAGGGCCGGGATGCGGTCGAACACGTCCGGGCGCTTCTAGCTCCGCCCACGCCACCGCGTATAATTCTATATTGCACACAGCGTGGTCAGGTCGAGCGGGTGGCGAAGGAGATCGGCTGCCTCGCATTCCACGCCGGCATCGGGGACACGGAGAAGAAGTCGGCGATCATGCAGCGGTGGGTGCAGCAAGGGGGTGCTATCGTGTCGACCAACGCGCTCGGGGCCGGGCTCGACATCCCGGACATACGGTACGTCTTCCACGTCGGGGCCCCGCGCTCGCTCCGGGACTATATTCAAGAGAGCGGACGGGCCGGGCGGGATGGGTTCATGGCGGAGTCGGTGATCTTCGTCCGGCCGGACCAGAGCGCAGGGCCTTCGCAATCCTTCGAGAACGGATGGAACGACATAGGGGGCTATATTCAGGGGCGCGGGGGATGCCGGCGTATTCTCCTAGACCAGGTTATGGACGGGCATAGTGGCAGGGCCGGATGCGAGGCGGGTGAAGAGGCCTGCGATCTCTGTGAAAAACGGCGGTCCAAGACGCATAAGAGGAAGCGGGTAGAGGTAGAGGAAGCAGAAGCAGCAGAGGCAGAAGAGGCAGAAGAGTCAGGGGTAGAAAGGGGTTCGGAGGAAGAGGAGAGTTTTAGGGAGGAAATAGGGGTTGAGGAAATAGCAGATGAGGAGATGGTGGAAGAGAGTGATGGGTCAGGGGAAGAGGATGGGGAAGAGGATGAAGAGGAAGAGGAGGGAGAGGAGGATGAAGAGGCAGAAGAGGAAGAAGAGGGAGAGGAGGATGAAGAGGCAGAAGAGGAAGAAGAGGAGGGAGAGGAGGAAAAGAAGGAAAAGGAGGAAAAGGAGGCAGCCACAACATGGCAGCTACAACAGCAGTCGATCCAGTGGCAGCAGCAGTTCGTACGGAGAACACGGCAGGTAGAATTAGGGCAGATCGACCAGTTCAAGTCGATCGTACAGCGGCTTCTAGGGTGGTGTGGACAATGCTCTCAGCGGGAGCAGGTCCTTATACGCCATGAAAAGGAGGCATGTCCGCTTCTAGGGTCGTCGTTCGAGAAAGGTTCGGAGTTGCGTATAAAGCAGCTGGCGACAACCTTACGCGGAATCAAACTAGAAGAGCACGGGGGGTGCTACCAGTGTTATCTGCCAGCTGGATGGTGTTCGGGATGGGGAGCGGTAGCCGGGGACGGGGGCCGGATGGTGCGGCAGAGAGAAGGGAAATGCGGCTATGAAGGCCTGCTTGTGTCTATCGCCATACTCCTGCTGTACGAAAAGGGGATAGAGGGTGGACGGGCTATTAAAAGAATGATGTTGGCGGAGGCAGAGAAGCACGGGGTAGATATACATGGGAAGGCGGACGCATTCTGGGGGAAGCGGATTCGGGTCCAGGGAGTCGACATGTACGGGTTATGCCGGACAGCGATGGTCGGCGTAGACCAGTATTGGGGATGGCTGAAGAAGAACCATTCGTAATGTTTCTACTATACTATGTCAACTATATACCTGGAGTTTGAAAGAGGGTTAAACTAGTATATGAAGGGAGCTAGGACAAGCGAGCAAGTGTACACAGAGCAAGAAATACTATATTATTAAAGTACTGAATAAAAGAAGCGAAGAGAGAAGAAGGTACCATATCGATAGACGAGAAGAGGGACAGAGAGAGTAATAGCAGCCACTTTGATATATAAAAGAAGAACTGGTATATAGTCCCACAAGAGAGCTATGGGCTACGGTAGAGGTCCAGTACATGTGCAACAAGCCAGCCAGAGCCTGACAGGGTGACGGCTATGGCACGACAGGGTGACGGTGAGAGCCTGACAGGGTGACGGTGAGAGCCTGACAGGGTGACGGTGAGAGCCCGACAGGGTGACGGTGAGAGCCCGACAGGGTGACGGCTATGGCCCGACAGGGTGACGGTGAGAGCCTGACAGGGTGACGGCTATGGCACGACAGGGTGACGGTGAGAGCCTGACAGGGTGACGGCTATGGCACGACAGGGTGACGGTGAGAGCTTGACAGAGTGACGGCTATAGTACTAACACACCACCCTAACCCCAACACATCAACCCCCCACTATAATAGCTATGAGCATGTAGAGGAAAAAGGCTATATGATGATATACAGGCAGGATAATGTGTTTATAGGGCGGCGAGGCTAGTATACTATGAAAGCAAGAAAATAATAAGTAGGCAGTAATTATAGTACGACAAGAAAAAAAAATAAAAGAGCAGTGTATACTATAATAGAGAAGAAACTAAATAAGACATATATAAAGAGGTAATGAGTTATATATAATACTGGAGAAGTGGTTACAACTTAGTAATATATGTTTATATATAAGAGAATGATGATTGGGGGGTGGGTGGGTGCGCTATCGTAATGGAGAAGGGGGTGGTGGGTGGGGGATGTATTATAATAGAGAAGAGTAGTTATGGGGGGTGGGTGGGAATTGTATTTTAATGGAGAAAAGGGTAGTGGGTAGGGGATATATTATAATAGAGAAGAGTAGTTATGGGGGGTGGGTGGGAATTGTTTTTTAATGGAGAAGAGAATAGTAGGTAGGGGATGTAGTGAAAAGGGGAAGAGAATGGAAGGGGAAGAGAATGAAAGGGTAAGAGAATGAAAGGGGAAGAGAGTGAAAAGGAGAAAGTGGATAGGTGAGAATTAGTTAAAAAGGGAAGGAAGTTGTGTTATAGAGGAGTAAGTGAGAAATATAATAAAAGAAAAAGAATATATTAGTAAAGAGTGGGTAAGAATTATAGTGAGAAGAGAAAGAAAATAAAAAAAGAAGGAAAGAAAAAGAGAGAAGAAGTGGAAAAGGGAGTGGGAATTATAATAGAGAAAGGAAGAAAGTGTGTAATTAGGTAAGGAGTGTAGTAGAAAAGGGAGAGGGTGGTGGGTGGAAATTGTAATGAATGGGTGAAGAAGTGTAGTAAAGAGTGAAGGGGGTAAAAAGGAAAGAAAGAAAAGAAGAGAGTGTAAAGAAGTTAGGGAGTGAAAAGTAAAGGAAGTAAAAAGGGGAAGAGTGAAAGAAGTGAAAAGAGAAGAGTGTAAAGAGGAAAGGGAGTGAAAAGTGAAGAAAGTAAAAAGGGGAAGAGTGAAAGAAGTGAAAAGAGGAAAGTGTAAAGAGGAAAGAGAGTGAAAGGTGGAAGGAAGTAAAAAGTGAAGGGGGTAAGAAGTGAGAGGAGTAAAAAGGGTAAGAGAGTAAAAGGAGAAGGTGGGTGAGAATTGTAGTAGAAAGTAGAAGAAGTGAAGGGGTAAGGGGTGAAAAGGGAGGAGAGTTTAAAAAAAAAGTGGTGGGTGGAAAGAGAGTGAAAAAGAGTTAAAGTGTAGTGAAATTAAAGAGGTAAAAAGAGGAAGAGTAAAGTGGGTAGAAAGGGGAAGAGTAAAGGGAGTAAAGAGAAATAGTGGGTGAGTTAATAGTGAAAAGGTTAAGGAGTGAAAGGAAGGTGTAATAAAAAGAAGAGAGGTAGTGGGTAGGAAAAGAAAAAGGTGTAGAGAGAGTAAGAGAGTAAAGTGAGTGAAGAGTAAAAAGAGTGGAAAAGGAGGAAAGTAAAAAGAGAGAAGGTGTGAAGAGAGTAAAAAGTAAAAGTGTGTAATAAAAAAAAGGTGTGGTAAAAAAGGAAAGGGAGTAAAAAGAAGAAGAGGGTAAAGGGTGGTAAAAAGAGAAGAAAGTTAAAAGGAGAAGAGAGTGGAAAAGAAGTGTAGTAAAGAGTGAAAAAAATAAAAAGTAGAGGTGGGTGAAAGTGTAAAAGGGGTAGAAAAAGAAAGAAAGTTAAAGAGGTGTGTAGTAAAAAAGAGGTGTAGTGAAAAGGGAAAGGGAATAGAAAGAGGAAGAGGGGAAAGAAAGTGAAAAGGGAAAGGAGTAGGAAAGAAGAAAAAGTGAAAAGGGAAAGAAGTAGGAAAGAAAAGAAAGTAGAAAAAGGAGGAGGGTAAAAGGGGGAAAAGTGAAGGGGGTAAAAAAGAAAGAGAATAAAGTAAAGAAGGTAAAGAGTAGAATAAGTAAAGTGAAGGGAGTAAAAAGGAATAAAGTAAAAGAAGTAGAGTGAAGGAGGTAAAAAGAAAGAGTGAGTAAAAGGAAATGTAGTAAAAAAAGAGAGTGGTGGGTAAAGAAAGAGTGAAAAAGATAAAAGGGTAAAAGGGGGTAAAAGGGAAGAAAATAAAAAGGAGAAAAGAGTGGAATAAAAGAAGTGTAGTAAAAAAAGAAGAGAGTGAAGAAAATAAAAAAATAGATGTGGGTAAAAGTGTAAGAGGAGAAAAGGGAAAGAAAGTTAAGGGGGTGTGTAGTGAAAAAGGAAAAAGAGTAGAAAGAGGAAAAGGGTAAGTAAAGGGAGTGGAAAGAAAAAGGGTAGTAAAAGGGGGAGGAAAGTAAAAAGGGAAAAGAGTAGAAAAAGTAAAAAGTGAAGAGAGTAAAGTAAAGGAGGTGAAGAGTAGAAGAAGTAAAATGAGGGTAGTAGAAGAAAGAAGTAGAGTGAAGGAGAAAAGGGTTAGAGTAAAGTAAAAAAAGGGAAGTAAAGTGAAAAAAGGAAAGTAAAGTGAAAAAAATAGAGGGAAAGGGGTAAAAAGAAGAAGTGAGTGAAAGAAAATGTAGGAAAAAAAAGGTAGTAGGTGGGAAGAGAGTAAGAAAGAAAAAAGTGTAATGAAGAGGGAAAAGGGAAGGAGGTGGAAAGTAAGGGAGGTAAAAAAGAGAAGAAATGTAGTGGAGAGGAAAGGAAATAGAAAAGAAGTAGAAAAGGTAGAGAGTAAAGAGTGGGGAGTAAAAGAGGTGAAAAGGTGAAGGGAGTAAAAAGGGTGTAGTAAAAAGAAAAAAGAGAAAGAAAGTAAAGGGTTAGGGTTAGGGTTAG